>CM060400.1:207754639-212554639 GCA_030545235.1 Helianthus tuberosus
TAAAAAGAGTAAAACGACGAATTAGTCATGTGTAGACGAAAAAGAGTTGAAGTTTAAAACGACACCATAGGACATAAACTATGTTGGATTAAACGCGTAAGAAATGGGTTAGGGCGACATAACTAAATGATTATAAATCCAAAGTTAGTTACTTAATGAAATGGTGGATAAACACCATTTAATATTAAGCACAAAATATTTGGTAGTCTAGACCAAACGGGTCAATGGTAATATTTATACCATTTGACAATTAACAACTAATAAGTGTATGTCGAGTCTCATGCTCGCAGGGTAATTGGTTTATGAATTAGCGAGGCTATGAATTAGCATATTATAGAGACAAGATCTTAAAAACGGGTCAATATGTTGACCCGAGCCAGGTACGCTTATATATAGATTTATAGTTAAAAGTGTTTAACTTCCCTTCACGGGTCAAAAGGAGTAGATAGGTAAAACGGGTTAATAATTCATAAGAAACCCGTAATTTGAACCTTGCACATTAGTAAATTGATATAACGTGATATGCATGAGATTTTGAATATGATTGATTGATCTTTGATATTGGTTCATATGTAACATATTAGAATTTCGAGAAACTAATGTATTGGTATGTTAGAAAGAGCGAAATCCGAGATTTAGGCTTGAGTATAATGAACAAAGAAACCAAAAGATGGATTTACAAGGACTACCGTAAGTTACGGTAGTACCGTAACTTACGGTAGAGGTCAGGAGCTTACGGTGTGAGTCTACTGGTTTACGGTGGATCATTATTGGAAATTGACCACCGTAACTTACGGTGAAACCGTAAGTTACGGTAGGGCCTGAATGTTTATAAATTTTATATAATTGTAAATTTTCAAATTCATTTCAATCGTAGTTTCGATCAAGTATCATTTCTAAGCATTCTAATATAAATGTTTATGTAAACATTTCAGTCTTAGGTACTCAAGGATTATGGGTGACGATCAAGCAACTTTTGAAGAACCGAACACATACTCTTGAAGCTTCCGCATAAATTAACTCGGTTTAAACAATGTTTATGATGTAAACTGTTTGCTAAACAACTTTTGAAAGGTTTAAGCAACGTACTCAATTATGTTATGTTGTATTATTTTAAAATTGTAAGGTTTAAACAAACCCGTATTTTTTTTACAAAGTATATGTAGTCATAATTACATGTTGTTTGTCGTATACTTTACAAAAACCATTAAATAATGACAAGGGTGTTACAAGTTGGTAATCAGAGCTCATGGTTAAAGAATAAAGTGTGTTCGGTTCGTGGCTTGATTGCAAATCCGGTAAGTACAGGTATGCTAAAGTGTTGTAAACAACACATAGGGCTACCGTGTGATACACGTTACCCCAATTGAAATGATTGATATAGTTGACAAAATTGCGCGCGTTGACGCGTATAGTAGAAAAACCTTGTATTATAATACGGGCGATTATTGAAGTTGATATTACTAATTCTTGTAAATGCTTTAATTGAAGGACACTCGCATCTGAAGATAGCGAGAGTTTAACAAATTGCGGATATGATGATGGAACGGTCCGAGATGTGACAAGAAGAGCATACTCATCAAGGACCTAAATCGCGTAACGATTGCAAATAAGTAATGGCAAGGAATGCCCGTTGGGGCAAGCATTACCAGGTGCACATTTTAAACTTATAGTACAAACAGTAATATGCAACAAATACATAGTGAATGACAGTTGCATATAGAATATGAAACTTGGAAAACCTGGATAGGTTACCTATCCAGGATGACGTTTCCAAGAGAAATTCAGTAGAGAATATGTATTATTCACAAATTGTGAATAACAAGACAATAACAGAATTCAGTTTATATAGAAACTTGGACGAGAGTGATCATCCAAGTAAGTGATCTCAATATAAATCCTGTTGAGAAAAGTAATGATCACATCAACGAATGTGAATAAATGTTTATAAAAAGGAACATTTTACATGTTCAAGGATAAACGACTAAAACTAATAATTGTTAACTAACAATTAAATAAAGTTTTACCAAATGAAATCATAAATATGGAAATAATTTGAGGAGTTACTTACATGGGACGTGATGTGGTAATTATAATAAGGTCACGCGTACCATGTGTTGATCGTTTACTCTGGCCAAGTAAGTAGTGAACACATGATAGCATGAGCTTCTTATAATGAGCGCAGTTATGTCCGATGTAGTAAGGTCAAGATGAATGAAAATTTAAAGGATCCTTAGGGTCAAGAAATCTTATGGGCATACTCGTATAAATGGTTTTCGCGGGAACCATAAAAACGATGTATGGCGCACATAGAAATAAAAGACCCAAGGAAATTCGTGACATAAGTCATTTTGGACGAAACAACCATGGTAGACGAAAAGGGCATTGTAAAACCAAAGTATAAATGACCCGCGGGGTCATAGAAACAAAGGTATTGCCCACATGAGAAAAACGATCAAAGTCGTTGACTTTGGTCGTAGTAAAGAAATGATGATGATGATAATCAGCATTCATAGTTTATAAGACTGTCAAGGATGGTCAAATAAAGAATAAAGGTTTGGTTGAATATAAGCGATGGATTTCGCTAAGACAACCAAACAAATTAAAACGAAATCTTAATGTATACCGGAATGTTTGCACTAATAATGACTTCGGTAAAGTACCCGGTTGGTGGGTAAGGATTTAAACACATGCGTAAACCGAGAAACGGGAACACGAATTTAAAGTCAAAAGACTCGGATTATGAGTTATGACTATAAAATCTCGTATATAGAAATTGTGAGTAAATATGTTCAACTATTCGAAGTCGAATGGGTTGAATAAAGAATAAAGTTGATTGTTTATAAGTGATGGATTTCACATTAATAGGTCAAACAGGTTGAATACAATATAACGCCGAATGGCACAAGTGAGCGCTAGCCAGATAAAGGTAGCGTTAAATGCAAGAGAATAATGAGCCCGATAATGGGATATAACCAAATAAGAATATATGCAAATCAAATAACAGTAAGCATAAGAAGAACTGACACATAAATGACGTGAGAAGTCATAAAATCGGAAAATCGTCCGAAAGAAAACAATTATAGCCATGAAACTACAATTAAGGTTAACGGGACCTAAGCTTGAAACCAAATGATTCTTCAAACAAAAACAGGGTGCCTTGACACCAAACATGTATTTTAAGAATGGCATGAATAAAAGATGATCTACGGGATCATCATAACCTACGGGATATTAATTAATGTTAAGTCTACGGGACCAAAAAGACCTTCGGGTCACAAATAGAAAGAAACGAATTGTAAAGGTCTCACCTTAAAAAGGATAAAAAGGTGAAAATCTAAATAAATAGCCTACGAGGCTAAGTGAAAGAACCTACGGGTCATATGGGTTAAGCTTGGGAATTTGTTATAATTCCCCGCATTAAATAATAACGGAAAGGACTAGATTCTCGGAAGTAACATTCCTAGAAACGAGAGAAAGATGTACGACAAAGAGGAAACGTAAACTAAGAATTTAGTTTTTAGTCAAAAGTAACGTTTTAACAAAACATAAGTGGTACGGGGTGACTTAGAGAATTTCAAACACACATAAGGCCGGAGATGGCAATTAGCATACCCGGGTAACGGGGTATGAAGTAACCGGTGACTAACAAGTCTAACCGCCAAAAAATGAATAAACAATAAAAATAATGGATACAAGCTGAAAAGTAACGGCTTGCGAGGCCTTACACACGAAAGACTTACACGTCAATATAAATGGAATTGTTAGATCGAAAGGAATGAATGAATGCCTAAAAAAAACGAAACCAAGTTCGTTTAATCCAAATTAAAGGAACTATGTAAACAAGGTTTCGAGGACGAAACCTCTTTAAGGGGGGTAGACTTGTAACACCCCAAAAACGGGTTTGGTAATCAAACCGCGTTAATAGTAATGATGGGTAAAATACCGTTAGTGGTAAAAATTAACCCGGTAAGTATTAGGAATTTAAATAAAATAAACGGGTTACAACTCCCAGAACTAACTAAGTTAACTAGGAATAATCAACCTAGTTAATTAAAAGTCTCATAATGGTATGTGAGTGGGTTAAAAACACCTAAAGTAAGAACCTGACAATAATTGAGGGGCCAAAGGTGTTAAAAAGCAAACTAGTTTTTAATTAAAAGAAAAAAAAATATAATAGTAACACACACTTGTGTGTGGATCGAACAGAACCAGGGGGCGACCAGGGGTTTCTCCACAAACCCTAATTCTCACAAAATCCTCCAAATTGAAGGTCCAAATCAAGTTCAAAACGAAATCCGAGCATAGATTAGTGATCCCCATTGCAAGAAGATCATAAGGTATGTGAATTTTGATAGGAAATCTCTATTTGAAATTCTGATGAACTTAGAGAAATTCGAGATTTGTTGATGCATGTTTGTTATATGGATGGAATAGGAACAATATAGTGTCTAGGAGTAAATCCTAGACAAGTATATGTTGAAATCATGCTTAGCCCAAGTAAATTCAGATTTTGTTGATGCTAAATTCATATATGAGATGTTTTTAGGGTTTTGATTTGCTAAAACTAGTGTTAGGATGTCATGAACATGCTTTAATTGAAAGCTGAATTCAAACAGCTTCTGATCAGAATTTACAGCCGACTTGTATTGGCTGTAACCTGAACAAAACCTGATAAAAACATGTGTTTCTTGAGCCTAAAATGTAATTCCAGGAAATATCTTTAAAACCCCACTGGAATCGCATTTTTTCGACGAGAATTGAGTGTTTTATGAATTTTTCCGTACCAAAGGTTTAAGCTGCGTTTTCTGGAAGAATTTGCAGCCCATTACGAATGTCATAACTCAATTTAGGAATTGAGTTATGATCTCAAATTCTTACTGTAGAAAGTTTTAAGTGATTAAAAGAACTGCCAATTGGAATTTCGTCAATCGGATAAACGAGGAATTTTTAATGAATTTTTCCGTAAGCTGCAGTCAGAAGTGACGAATCTGATTGCAGCTTAGTAAATGAATTTTTACGAATTTTTGGTAAAGAGTTAGATTTTGAAATTTTAACACAAGGCCTAACCCTCTGAGAGGTACGCCACATAAAAAAATCATAATTTTTGAAGACTTGTAAACAGGTTAAACAAGTCACCAAAAACAGCCAATTTTCAGTGATATGAAATGCCTAAATGAAATCGCGGCTACTAGTTAGTATGTAAAATTTGATTTCGTTAAGAGTTCGGATGAAATATGCCTAAGTGAGTTCATTGAACCAAATGTGCATTTGAATATGTTGATATGTCAATTGACTTTTAAAAAGTCAAACCGACCAATGATTAGATCGAATGATAACTTGATATGGACGAATGATAAATTCGACATAAAACCCATAGGATGGAATAGTCGTAAATGATTATGACTAATCTAACCGTCTTACGAATTGTGATGATGATAGTTTGACTCTAGACAAGCTAGATGAAGACTTGGGAAAGAAGCGGGTCAAACAGATCAAGTACGCGGAAAAAGAGCTTAACCGGATGCAAGGTAAGTAAAGCTTACGCCCTCTTTTGTAAGTTGTGTGTTTATTCATAGGTTGTATATACGACAAAAGCTATATTTGAAATATGGTTCCGACACGAAATGAAACGGGTCGGGACATATAAAATAATGATAAACCATGTTTAATGGTAAAATGGGCGAAATAGTAATTGGTCACGAGATGACATATATATAAAATGAGTTTTGAATGGCTACTTATTAAGGTAAGCCTAAACGAATAAAAAGAGTAAAACGACGAATTAGTCATGTGTAGACGAAAAAGAGTTGAAGTTTAAAACGACACCATAGGACATAAACTATGTTGGATTAAACGCGTAAGAAATGGGTTAGGGCGACATAACTAAATGATTATAAATCCAAAGTTAGTTACTTAATGAAATGGTGGATAAACACCATTTAATATTAAGCACAAAATATTTGGTAGTCTAGACCAAACGGGTCAATGGTAATATTTATACCATTTGACAATTAACAACTAATAAGTGTATGTCGAGTCTCATGCTCGCAGGGTAATTGGTTTATGAATTAGCGAGGCTATGAATTAGCATATTATAGAGACAAGATCTTAAAAACGGGTCAATATGTTGACCCGAGCCAGGTACGCTTATATATAGATTTATAGTTAAAAGTGTTTAACTTCCCTTCACGGGTCAAAAGGAGTAGATAGGTAAAACGGGTTAATAATTCATAAGAAACCCGTAATTTGAACCTTGCACATTAGTAAATTGATATAACGTGATATGCATGAGATTTTGAATATGATTGATTGATCTTTGATATTGGTTCATATGTAACATATTAGAATTTCGAGAAACTAATGTATTGGTATGTTAGAAAGAGCGAAATCCGAGATTTAGGCTTGAGTATAATGAACAAAGCAACCAAAAGATGGATTTACAAGGACTACCGTAAGTTACGGTAGTACCGTAACTTACGGTAGAGGTCAGGAGCTTACGGTGTGAGTCTACTGGTTTACGGTGGATCATTATTGGAAATTGACCACCGTGAAACCGTAAGTTACGGTAGGGCCTGAATGTTTATAAATTTTATATAATTGTAAATTTTCAAATTCATTTCAATCGTAGTTTCGATCAAGTATCATTTCTAAGCATTCTAATATAAATGTTTATGTAAACATTTCAGTCTTAGGTACTCAAGGATTATGGGTGACGATCAAGCAACTTTTGAAGAACCGAACACATACTCTTGAAGCTTCCGCATAAATTAACTCGGTTTAAACAATGTTTATGATGTAAACTGTTTGCTAAACAACTTTTGAAAGGTTTAAGCAACGTACTCAATTATGTTATGTTGTATTATTTTAAAATTGTAAGGTTTAAACAAACCCGTATTTTTTTTTACAAAGTATATGTAGTCATAATTACATGTTGTTTGTCGTATACTTTACAAAAACCATTAAATAATGACAAGGGTGTTACAATTTGATAAGCTAACGATTTTTTTTCCGTGTTTCAGAATACAGTTAACCAACATGTTAACTAATCGATTACGATAAATTGGAGCGGATTTTATAGTTTTTCTGCAGTACCTCGACGTGACATGAGCGTGAAAGGGGTTCAAGAATCAGTTTTCTTTTTATAAGGGCTAAAATCACTTAATTTGGCTTTTTAACTGTAACACCCCGAAAACGGGTTTGGTAATCAAACCCGGTTAATACTAAGAGACGGGTTATAACTCCCGGAATCCAATAAGTTAACTAGGAATAATAATAACCTAGTTAGAAGAGAAGTCTTGTAGTGACATACTAGTGGGTTAAAAACCTTATAACTAGGAAAATATAAAACTTTATATTAAAATTATAAAGTTTTAAATAAACAAGGACAAACTAACTAGGACAAATTAACCCAGTTAGTCTTGAGACTTGTAAATTACTTACTAGAAGGTTAAAACACCTTAAATAAATAACTTAATGATAATGGAGGGACTAAAGGTGTTAAAACTAAAACTAATAATAATAAAAAACAAGGTTTAAACACCAAACACACTAAAAGAAGTGTGTCTAGTCGATCAAAACATCAGGAGCGAACAGGAGCTTCCCCACCAAACCCTAACTTGTGCAAATTGATCAAATTGGGGCTTCAAATCAGTTCCAAATCGATTTCCAAGCACGAAATTGTCATCTCCTCTAAAAAGGGATCATAAGGTATGTAATTTCAATGCAAAATCTTCATCCAAATCTCTGAGTGAATTCATGGAATTCAAGAATTGATGTTGCATGTTAGTTGTTTTGAAAGACATAGTGACTAGGGACAAACCCTAGTTAATTACTTGTTGAAATTTTGCTTAATTCTAGTGAATTCCATAATCACCATTGAAGGTGATAAGTGGGTTTTGTAGGAGCATGTAAAACACTAGAATTTGATTGTTTTTCTAGTATAATTTGAATTCTAAGAAGTAAATTCAGATATTGATAATGTGAAAATTGATATGAGCATGCTTAGTAGATGCTAATATTGTCTAAATAACAAGCCATGAACATGATTATAAGCTTTGAGAAATCATGCCCATAAGGTGCTCGTTAAAATGCCCAAGTGAATCGTGTTGTCTACTAGTTTGTATGTAGAGCTTGATTTGATGATTTCTTGAGTAGTGGGTTTATGACAAATCTTTGATTTATATGAAATTAAACATGATGGTGTATGAGAATCACCAAATAGGACTTGAATATATGTTAATTTTAGTTCTAGTTCTTAAATTGACAAAGATGATAAAATTAGGATTCATATGATGACTTCTTGAAATAGATGATGTTTTTGACATCTCTTAGCCTACAATCACTGTGTTATAGGTTTCTAACCATTACCAAGAGTTTAATAAGGGTTTTAGCCATGGAAATGGGTTGCATTTGATGGTTTGGTTCGAATTTAAAATGACCCTAAACATGATTTCCGCAGCTTTTTATATGGATTTCGACTAATCTTAAAAAAATCATATAAAATCAACCGTTTATCCGATTTGGGTGTTCTATACCTTTTCGGAAAGCTTATGAAGTAAATTTTTACTGTTTTCAATCATAAGAAACAAATGTGGTTGTTAAATAGGCCAAAAGAATGAATTAAAACGCTGTTCAAAACCTTGAAAGCTGTTTGAAAAATGAAAATATAGTTGTTGTGCTGATTTTATAAAAATCATATAAAATCATAGAAAATTCGTTAGAAGGTGTACCTTATATGCTTGCGAAGGTATTGAAGTTTTCTACGATCCATCTTTGAACATGTTAATCTAGTTCGGACTTTGAATGGGTCATAATGGTCAATTACAGCAGCTATATAGAAAATCGTTGCACATTAATAATGTCATTATTAATCCAGAAAAAGACATATGATTGCGTATACTTGACTTAGTCATGAAGTATTTATTGTTAGGAACAAATAACACTTTATGTGACATGTTTAAAGTGTTCAAAATCACTTACTAACTAGTTCGTAGTTCGTATAAATAACTTGACTAACGGGTCAAACGGTTAGTGAATGGAAAGAGTTATAAAAAAAATATAGTTGTTGAATAAATAGCATACTTTGATGAATAAGTGTGTGAATCCATAAGGTGTGGTGGTCATGTTAATGTTGACTAATCTAATCATCTTGTGGATATGATATGGTAGTTTGACTTTGACAAGCTAGATAGGAGCTTGGAAATGAACGGGTCAAATGGATACAAGTTCAAGTATGAAGCTCGCAAGGATGCAAGGTAAGTAAAGCTTACACCCTTTTTTTATGGATACGTATTTGCTTTATAGATTATAAACACGACCAAGGTTATATCCAAAATATGGGTTCCGACACGAAATGATACGGGTCGGGACGAATAAAATGATAAAAAAAGAAGAAGTATGTTTAATGGCAAAAGGGGCGAAATGGGTTAAATAATGAAATGGAAAATAAATACCATTCAAATATAAGTGCAAAATGTTTGGTCATTTAGACTAAACGGGTCAAATGGTAATGTTAACACCATTTGACGAATAATGACTAATAAGTGCTTGTCGAGTCCGATGCTCACAGGGTAAAACGGATTATGGAATTTGCGTTGCTATGAATCAGTAAATTATTAAGGCAAGGTACTAAAACGGGTCAATACTTTGACCCGAGCCAGGTACGCGTAAATTGGCGGAGTATAAGTAGACATATTAACGTGGAAATGTGATGTGTGGAAAGAGAAGAGCGAGATTTGAACTTAAATGTTTAAATCTCCTAAACGGGTCAAAATGAATTATGCGCATAGCTTGGGCATTGGTCGCATAATTCATAAAAGTTATGTTCACGAGTTAAAGATTTTTGAGTTAACAAGTAGTCCAAGGTTCTATGATGATTTAAAAATGATTTAGAAACAAGTCGTTTAATAGATTATGAAACGGGTCGAATAATTGTATAAGAGATTTATAAGCCGTTAGCTTATAAATCAGCATCGTTACAAACCTTAGTGTTGATTACATAGGAGACTGCATTACGGTCAATACGAAATAAAAATCGCGTAAAACGGATGTGTCGTTTGAAAGTTATGCATGTTTATGTAAAAAAAAATGCAGGTTGCAAAAACAAACCTGCTGGAAAATGGTGACCCTCGCGCCACGCGAAGGACCAAGATGGTTGGGGCGCGACACGCGACCACGGTCGCGGCACGCGACAGAATTAGGGAACCCTGTCGCGGTACGCGACAGGGGTACAACTTGCAGATTTTTGTTTGTTTCACTTATTTGGCTCAAAGTACTTAAAGAAACATGTTACATAATTATCAAAACTAACGTTTGTGTTGGTTTTGATTACAGGTAAATGATATATGCTATCCGGATGAAGATCAAGCGCCTAACAAGAACCGAACACACGATAAATGAAGCTTCCGCATTTGAGTTTAAACCTTGTTATCAAAAGTGAACTATGTAAACAATTGTTACTATCTTTTGAATGTTTTAATCATGTATGAATGATAACTTGTAAAAGTTTTTGAAAGGTCGCATTTTCATGTAAAATGCGTAGTTTATTAATATAATCTTGATAAATTAAGACGGGTCTTACATTAACATCATATTGTAGGGTAGATCTCGAAAGATATGAAAGATCTCCCTCCAAACCGTACATACGAAGTTCATCGAATACGGCTTTCCGCAGAATTCTATATGTATCTATGAGATGGAGTATGGAATTCTGTTTGCTCACTTTAAATTGAGTATCTGTTTCCCTCTTTTTCCTGCTAGGATTGGAAATTATGTATTTTACATATCCTTACAATTGAGTCATTGGGTTTCCGAAATAGTGTAAAAAGATGTGCTTCAAATCATTGCTATTTTACTCGGACATGTTCTAAAAAGTCAAGGTATTTCAAATTGTTTGTTGACATGGACAAAGTTAGGGAAAACCTCTGAAATTTTTTCAATATTGAACCTTGGACATATAAGAGTTCCGAATCGAATCTCTTTAGAAAGAAGATCTTTTGTCTCATGGTAGCCTGCTCCAGTCCCTTTACGAAACTTTCGTTATTGGGTTAGCCATACAATTCACATGTTTCTAGCGATTCACATGACATCATTAAATGATACAAGTCTTGGATAAGAATCTACAACGCACTAGAACGCCCTTGTTGACATTTAGGGTTCCTCGAACAATGTGATATCTTACACCGGGTAAATCCTTAACCCTCCCCCTCTTACTAAGACTACAGAATGTTCTTGTGAATTATGGCCAATACCGGGTATATAAGCAGTGATTTCAAATCCAGAGGTTAATCGTACTCTAGCAACTTTACGTAAGGCAGCGTTTGGTTTTTTGGGGGTGATAGTGGAAAAGTTGACAGATAAGTCACCCTTACCGCCACTCTACGGAACCGTACATGAGATTTTAACCTCATACGACTCCTCGTTCAATTATTTTGGAGTTCTTGGATCCTTTTCCGCATTCGAGAATCCCCTTCCTTCTTCCACTCCGTCCCGAAGAGTAACTAGGACCAATTTAGTCACATTTTCATGTTCCAATTGAACACTTTCCGCTTTTGATTATTCTCTTTACCAAACATATGCGGATCCATTAACGAGCGTTGCGAGCATGAAGTTTCAAGGGAGAGAGAAACCTTTTTTTATTCTTTTTTTAACTCAATCACCGTAAACACATCATTCACGGTTTTTAGTCACTTTATTTATTTATTTAATTTGAAAGTGTAGTTTAAGTCCTATTATACATGACATAACATTTGAATTTTTAGTTAACCTATTACACTTAATCTTACTTAAAAAACGACTTAAAGTTACTACAAATGTTAATATTTTTTTTACTTTAATTTGTGTTATATTGTTGAATTTCTCGTGATTACTCTTGGTTGTGCTATACACTACTTTTTTATACACTACCTTAAATTTTATAAAGTTTTAGGCATGTCCTCTTCATCATCGTGGTGTTCGTCAACTTCGGGTGAGGACGACTTGTTTTTTGCGAACGACGTACTGCTGGCAGCATAGATGATCATGGAGGAAGAGAAAGAAACGACGTCACAACCGTGAACTAGGCAAGCCGCCATAAACCGAGACCGTGAAGGTTATATTTTTTCCGATGTTAATAATTTAGTTATATTTATTTTTGGCAAATTGGATTTAAATAATCCCAGCTTTCTCAATTTAGCCGATAATAATCCCAACTCAGTTATTGGCCGATAATAATCCGAACTGGTCCACTTTTGGCCGATAATAGTCTGCGTTAAATATTGTTTAACCGAGTTAAGTTTTTTTCCGAATTACAAACTGATGTTTTAGGGCTTTTGATTAGAACGAGAATACGAGTTGATTGATGTAAAATTTAACTCGATATACTGCCCCAAACGACGAAAACGGTGCTTCAATTCGGGTGTTTAAACTTCTAATTAACAAAAATCAAGCCGTTTGAAGCATCGTTTCGAGATAAGTTTTACATAAATCGACTCGTATCCTCGTTCTGATCAAAATCCAAAAAACATCAGTTTGTAATTCGGAAAAAAGCTTAACTCCGTTAAGCTATTTTTAACGGCGGACTATTATCGGCCAAAAGTGGACCAGTTCGGATTATTATCGGCCAATAACTGAGTTGGGATTATTATCGGCTAAATTGAGAAAACTGGGATTATTTATATCCAATTTGCCTTTATTTTCGGTGTTAATAATTTATTTAATTTATTTTTCGGTGTTAATAATTTAGGTGCCTATGATAGATTAATGGCCGATTATTTTGCTGATGAACCTACGTACACGGCCGCGATGTTTAGACGTCGGTTCCGAATGAGTCGTCGATTGTTCTTACGTATAGCAGACGACTTGGCGCGGTCTGACCGTTTTTCACACTTCGATACGACGCTAGGGGCCAAAGGGGATTCACCACTTTATAGAAATGCATGACGGTCATTCGCCAACTGGCATACAGGACGGCACCTGATTCGTTGGACGAGTATTTAAGGATGTCCGAAAGAACTGCACGAGAATGTTTGTACAAGTTTTGCGAATGGGTGGTGAAGCTATATAGCAAGAAATATTTGCGGAAACCAGACGCAAATGACGTCCAAAAATTATATCAAGCGCACGAAGAAAAACATGATTTTCTAGGAATGCTCGGAAGCATTGATTGCATGCATTGGCCGTGACAGAACTACCCTACTGCGTGGCGAGGTCAATTTCCTAAGGCGATCATGGTTATCCAACTATAATACTAGAGGCTATTGCGCCACAAGATCTGTGGATATGGCATGCTTTTTTTGTGTTCCTGGTTCGGACCTTAAGGTCATCTACCAATCAGAGATCTTTAACGATGTCATAACAGGAACTGGTCCAGACACTAGTTTTACGGTTTCGAGGGTGGAATATAGGCACAGTTACTATCTTACGAATGGAGTATACCCGATGTACTCTACAACCGTTAAAAGTATTCCACACAAGACAGAAGATAAAAGAAAGAGATTTGCCAAGTTTCAAGAGGCGGCGATAAAAGACATTGGACGGTGTTTTGGGGTTCTATAAAAAATGGCATATCCTTGAACATCCAGCACATAGGGCTGTAAACGAACCGAACGTTCAGCGAACAGTTCGTGAACCGCTCGGCGGGAAGTTCGTTTATGTTCGTTCGTTTAGTAAATGAACGAACATGAACAGAGGTTGCGTTCGTTCGCTTATGATCGTGAACGTTCGGTAATGTGTTCGTTTATGTTCGTGACCGTTCGATAATGAGTTCATTTATGTTTGCTTGTTAATATTTATTTGTGTTAGTTCGTTAAAGGTTTTTATATGTTGTATTTTTTTATTATCTCTAGTTTTTAAAATTTTGAAACCCTAGTTATATTATATGCCTCTCACAACATCCCTCATTTCACTATTTCAATTTTAGTTTGTGTTAAGGCTTAACAAACTCTTAATTTTGTGTTTATCATGTTTTTGATAATCACGCTAACTCTGTTCGGATAATTATGTTAAGTGTTTATTTATTTTTTGTGGATTCTTCGTAATGTTTGTGATGAAATTCAGACTTTATTCTAAAATGAATATTGTGTTCATAAACGTCGTTTGTGTTCATTTATGTTCATGAACATTTGTTAGAGTTCATTAGCATATGGTAAGTGTTCGTGAACAGTTCATGAACATGTTCGTTTCCTTAATGAACAAACACGAACAAGAAATCTCGTTCGGTAAGCGTTCGTAAACAGTTCATGAACAAGCTTGTTCCTTAACGAACGAAAACGAACATGGCCTTGTTCGTGTTCGTTCGGTTCGTTTACAGCCCTACCAGCATGTGCTTTTACTCCACAGAAGTTGCGATACTATATGTATACTTGTATCTTGCTGCATAACATGATCATCAAAGACGAAGGTAGAGCAATTTGTGAGTGCGACAAAAATACGCCTAATCGGAATTCTGTTCCGGTAAGTGTAGAACAACAAGATTTAAACGGGTTCTCCTTACGTAACGAGTACACACATCAAAACCTTCAAGCGGACTCGATGGAATACATTTGGAACTGCGCACAAAACGAACCCAATGACGACATGCAGAATGAAGACTAGTAGTTTTTTTAATTATTTTTTTTTAAGTTTAGGTTGTTTTTTAATTAAATTTGTAAGAAATAATATTTATTTTAGAGTTTAAATTAATTTTAGTTTTATATATATATTATTTTATTTGCCAAAATTAGAAAATAGGGAGGGGCCTATCCTCCACCCCCTTGGTCCATCCTTGGAGGGGCATCCTCCTTGGATGTTGACGTGGAGGGCCATCCTCCAAGGACTACCCTCCTCCACACCCCATAGTCTTAGGTAAAAATGGGTAGGTTAAAATGAGTCAGAAGTATAAATAAAGAATATATGGTAGTGTGGACTTGCTTTACCAGCAACCGGTTGTTGTCAGACTGCTAGCCTGCCACCCCTGTTTTCATCATCACCTCCACCAACGATGTAGATGCAATACTGAACTACATGTCCGGTCACCGGAACATTAAAATAACCCTCTAACCAAACAAGGCACGATGATCATTCGTCCTTCCAGATTGGACGCACATCAAAAGGGGTGTCAGGGCCAGATGACGTCATCTAAATGAACAAGTATAAATAGTGCTCTCCAAGTACATTTCAACTACAATTTCTCTGAACCTTCGTCCTCACTTTCTCTCTCTACTTCCTCTCTCTAAATAAATACTTATCCTCATGCCGGAGGGTGGTCGCAGAGTGTCTCTCCCAACTTAGCGGCGAGCCTAACGGTTTGTTATTTGTGCAGATCAATATCCTTACAACTTTCCGGATCTAATTGATTGGACTGAATCCTGGTTCAGATTTTGGATATTCAATTGGCACCATCCGTGGGACAATATTTGCCACCACAGTCGTCTCCTTTGCCATCACGACCTACTAGTGAGTCAGATCACTGACACCACGGCGACTTCATCTCCTTTTACTGCCATTGGTGCCACTAGTCGTCATAAAACAAATATAGTGGGTGAGTTATGTTTTACCCAACAAATTTCTATTCTCTCATTTCAACCAAATCTTTCCAATCTCTCTCACTTTTTTATACACTTTAAATTTTATAAAGTTCTAGGCATGTCCTCTTTATCATCGCGGTGTTCGTCATCTTCGAATGAGGGCGATTTGTTTTTGCGAACGCCGTAATACTGGCAGCACAGATGATCATGGAGGAAAAGGAAGAAACGACGTCACAACCATGAACTAGGCAAGCCGCCATAAACCGAGACCGTGAAGGTTATATTTCTTCCGATGTTAATAATTTAGTTATATTTATTTTTCGATATTAATAATTTAGGTGCCCTGATAGATTAATGGCCGATTATTTTACCGGCGAACCTATGCCGCGATGTTTAGACGTCGGATCCGAATGAGTCGTCGATTGTTCTTACGTATAGCAGACGCCTTGGCGCGGTCCGATCCGTTTTTCACACTTCGATATGGCGCTAAGGGCCAAAGGGGATTCACCACTTTACAGAAATGCACGACGACCATTCGCCACTGGCATACAGGACGACACCCGATTCGTTGGACGAATATTTAAGGATGTCCGAAAGAACTACTGCATGAGAATGTTTGTACCAATTTTGTGAATGGGTGGTGAAGCTATATAGCAAGAAATATCCGCGGAAACCAAACGCAAATGACGTCCAAAAATTATATCAAGCACACGAAGAAAGACATGGTTTTCCAGGAATGCTTGGAAGCATTGATTGCATGCATTGGCCGTGGCAGAACTGCCTTACTGCGTGGCGAGGTCAATCTACTTAAGGCGATCATGGTCATCCAACTATAATACTAGAGGCTGTTGCGTCACAAGATCTGTGGATTTGGCATGCTTTTTTTGGTGTTCTTGGTTCGGACCTTATCGTCATCTACCGATCAGAGATCTTTAACGATGTCATAATAGCAATTGGTCTTTACACCAGTTTTACGGTTTCAGGGGTGGAATACAGGCGCAGTTACTATCTTGCGGATGAAATATACCCAACGTACTCTACAATCGTTAAAACTATTCCGCACAAGACATAAGATAAAAGAAAGAGATTTGCCAAGTTTCAGGAGTCGACGACAAAAGACATTGAACGGTGTTTTGGGGTTCTATAAAAAATGGCATATCCTTGAACATCCAGCACGTGCTTTTACACCACAGAAGTTGCGATATTGTATGTGTACTTGTATCTTGTTGCATAACATGGTCATCGAAGACGAAGGTAGAGCGATTTGTGAGTACGACGAAAATGCACCTAATGGGAATTCTGTTTCGGTAAGTGTAGAACAACAAGATTTAAACGGGTTGTCCTTACGTAACGAGTACACACATCAAAACCTTCAAGCGGACTTGGTGGAATACATTTGGAACACCGCACAAAATGAACCCAATGACGACATGTCGAATGAAGACTAGTAGTTTTTTTAATTAATTTTTTAAGTTTAGGTTTTTTTAATTAATTTTGCAAGAATTAATATTTATTTTAGAGTTTAAATTAATTTTAGTTATATATATATATATATATATAGGAAAAGTGTAAAATACAATACGGCTTAACGTACGACAACGTGCGTGATTAATGTTTTCCAACATGCGTGATTTGGGTTTTTTAGTTTATAACGTGCGTTCTTTTCAAATGAACGTGCGTAATTATCTGTCGTACGTGATGTACGTTAAGCCGTATTGTACGTTAACTGGCCTCTCTATATATATATATTGCGTATTTTATTTGCCAAAATTTAAAAAAGTTAAAAAATGGGGGAGGCGCATCCTCCACATCCTTAGTCCATCATTGGAGGGGCATCCTACTTGAATGTTGACGTGAATGACCATCCTTCAAGGACTACCCTCTACACCCTATAGTCTTAGCCCTTAGGTAAAAATGGGTATTTTAAAATGAGTCAGAAGTGTAAATAAAGAATGTATGGCAGTGTGGACTTGCTTTACCACCAACCGGTTGTCGTCAGACTGCTAGCCTGCCACCCCTGTTTTCGCCATCACCTCCACCAGCGATGTAGATGCAATACCGAACTACATGTCAGGTCACCGAAACATTAAAATAACCCTCTAACCAAACAAAGCACGATGATCATTCGGCCTTCCAGATTGGACGCACATCAAAAGGCGTGTCAGGGCCAGATGGCGTCATCTAAATGAACAAGTATAAATACTACCCTCCAAATACATTTCAAGTACAATTTTTCTAGAACTTTCGTCCTCACTTTCTCTCTCTAAATAAATACTTATTCTCACGTTGGAGGGTGGTTACAGAGTGGCTCTCCCACCTCTACGGCGAGCCTAACGGTTTGTTATTTGCGCAGGTCAACATCATTACAACTTTCGAGATCTAATTGATTGGAGTGAATCCTGGTTCAGATTTTGGATCCTCAATTGGCGCCATCCGTGAGACAATATTTGCCACCACAGTCGTCTCCATTCCATCACGACCTACTAGTGAGTCAGATCACCGACTCCACGGCGACTTCATCTCCTTTTGTCGCCACTGGTGCCACTAGTCGTCATAAAATAAATATAGTGGGTGAGCTATGTTTTACCCAACACATTTCTATTCATACCCACGCGGCCTACTTTTTAAAGCAAATTGTTTTGACTCGAACTTAATTTGACCCGGATCCATTTCAACAATTTAGACTACCTCACCATTTTGCTACTCATTTTCCAATAGAGGTCCGAAAGTTAAGTGTTGCTTACCTTATGTTGTGTATGCAATTATGCATGGCATGTGCACAAGTACGGGAACCACAACTTTAAATACGGTACAAGTAGTTCAATGTCTACTTACTAATTTTAGAGGTGCATAAATCACTCACTTTAATAAAGATAGTATCCTATGGATAGACATATGTAACATCTCATGAATGTACAAAAAGTTATGTTATACTCTAAATAGGTGCCATAATTATGCATACTAAAAAAATTACACAAGTAGCCCCATTATCATTACATAAAGAACAAAATATCAATTTCATAATGATCTAACAAAACAATGAAAAAAAAAAAAGAAAGTCGCCTTCGACGAAAATTTTAGCTAAACGCGGCAAATTTTGTACCAAACCTTCATTGTATGTAAATATATAGCTACATAATCAATAAACATCACTCAATATTGATGTTAAAAAGTAATAAAGAAAACACACAAACACACACTCAAATTCACACACTTAATAAGTCACCTTATAGATTAAAGTAGGATGAGTGATCATCTATATTCTAGATGTTCAAGGGGCCTAATCTTCTTATTGAGCTATTGAGACTATCACTTCTTACTGGTTGTTGAGGAATATTGAAATCAGAGTACATATCTGTAAAAAACTTATCAACAAGACCTTGATAAATTGGACTTGTAAGTAGAGAATAATAGTGCAAAACCTCTTCTATATCCAACACATGCTCTTCATCCTTCACATCCATCATCTCCAATTCTTTCATTTTCTGCTCCAAAAGATTGCTTTGATTAACACCATCAACGTTTTTAGAGCATCCGACGTCTTTTTGTTCTTCAACGCGCTTACTTGCCGCTGATCCTTGATCTCGTGAGTTGACCATGCTTGTGTTTGATTCGATGTCATGTTTTTCTGAAACTTTGATGTCTTGGTTGATGTTGTTGTCGTCGGTGTCCCACTGCTCGCAGAATTCTTTGTAGAAGGTGTCTAGATGTTGCATCTTTCGGTTGCTGAGATTATTGGTGGAGAATAGGGTCAAAGATGGGGCTTTGGTTAGCTTTTTGTACCCTCCAAAGATGAAGGTTTTGAAGCTTTGGATGGTTTTGTTGAAAAACTTTTTGGTTTTGTGTATGGTTTTTCGGAGCAGCATTTGTATCTCTGTCGTTTTGTCTCTCGTTAAGAATTTGCTTACAACACGAAACACACACAGTGTCACACACAAACGAAAGAGAGAGAGAGAGAGAGAGATAGATAGTAAGAGGGATAGAGAGAGGGAGAGGGGAGAGAGATGTAGGAGATGATATTTATGGTGACAACCCGCAAACAGAAAATTTAGTTAAAAGAAACGGGCCAAAATATCTACTTTGACCCGAAAACATTCTGACCCATTGCCAACATGTCTATTCTGCGACTTCGAGTTCCAAACAAAGAGTATGTTGGTTTATAAATCCAAAAAACTAACAAGATGTGTTTGATATTAGATTGAGATAACTAATATTTAAACAAAAAGATTGATGTCGAATTTTTTTTCAAAACGCCGCAGGCTTGAAATTTCAAAATAAAAACAGGAATCTTTTTTTCTGGGACAGGAGGGATTTTCTTTCTTTTTGTTTGCACACTAATAAAAAGTAGTGTATATGAATTGTGATAGTGTAAAGATATGAAATGGAATGTATTTTTAAAAAGCATATGGAATGTGTAATTATGATGAACACTTTAATATTTGACCATATGTTGTCAAAAAGTATTGCCACTGATTAAGGAGAGCAATAGTATAGCTCACATGAAATCTAATGATTCTAATTATGTGATTATAAAACACATATAGAAGGAGAGGGTCATTTAATATATAACCAATTTTAAGTAGAGAATTGCGAGAACCACAAGAACCGCATAAACACATGTACTTATTGATTTAACTGTGACACGTAAGACGGTTATGTAACGCATAACAACTCTTTATCTATTTCCCACTGTAGCTTACTAAGACTATGTACAAGTGTTTATGCGGTTCTCGTTGTTAAAACGGGATTTGTATTGAATGCGCTTCTATCTATATATGATGGGTTGCTGAAAATAAAGCATTAATCTTGATACAAATGAAGAAAGGTACTTTCCACTCATTGTATTTATTAGGAGCTTAGCTGTATGGACCCTTAAACAATCTTCAAACAAAGTGGTACCAGTGTGTTGGTGAAAAGGGGGATAATTGAACAGAATGCATTGAAAGCAATGCAAATGGTGTACAGGGGTTTGACATCAAGACAGTAGAGTCATTTTCCACTGGTTTATGTGAGTCAGAAACATGCAACTTGATTAAAGAAGGTCAATAGCTAAATGTCATTTACTTTCAATATTTTGTATATCTAAACAAAAAAAAATGTTTTTTTTCTGTTATATGTAACATTATTCTTATCTTACACCATTTTATACAAGTAACATACGGTGACATGGCACCAACTGTTTTGATGATATTGCGGATTGCGCTGTCATTACACCATTCTACATGACAACGTAATAATGATAAAAATGTTACAAAAACGTAATGTGTCACCAGTTTATTTGCTAACATGGCAGTGTAGTGCTGCCATACCACCGTTTTACCAGTGATAAAAAGTTGCATACAATGGCGAACGAGATTAATACTCTTTCCTTATATACAATTACAATAACGACAAAACAAATAAACATTTTGGTGTGGGAGTCGCACATGCAGCAAGGGATGAAAGTCGACCCATATAAATATGAGACGACAACACGTATCATATATTTAAGCTATTAATTAGAACACTCAACGTTGATTTCACCAACTAGACAAAAAAAATAATAATACAAAATTCTATGGACCCTTGGGGTCTAAAATCTAAATATCTACCGACTAAACCAACTTACTTTTGTGAAATTTGAAAAATTGATGAAGTAACCGGTGAACTTCTCCATAACTACTGGTTTTTGAAACGAGACGGTTTTTAATCCAATGTGGAAGCTTGTTTGTGGGGTGAGAGATATTCTTTTTTGAAGAATCTGACGTGTAACGCGTGTCTACCAACAAGATTGCTGCATAATCATTAATGTGCCTGATTGCTCTGCCTGATAAACAAAAAGTCCAACATAAAAACCAAAATATCAACGACACGAACAAATATCTACTATAACTGATAATAATAATAAAAACATATTACTAATACATACCGATTGACTGATTTACAGCTTTCATGCAAAGATTTTCATAATACTCCTTTCCTCTGTGCTTACAACTTCTTAAAACCTCAAATCCCGCTTGAGCATCTCCATTAAAGCATGTAACATTGGAAAATTTTTTCGGGTCACCAATACGGTCAATATGTTTGACCCGTTCCATCAACTCAATATCAGATGGGCTTGGAAAAGGCAACCCAACCATGACTATACATCGGCCCAGCCCGTCACTGAAATTAATACCTTCTGAAATCTTTCCTCCAACTACAGCAAGAATCACAGCACCGTTATTTGCAGTTCCCGGTGTTGCATCGATTGATTCCTTGTATTCTTTTAGAATAGTTTCAACTTCTGTATTTTTTCTTGGCTCTCTGAACACACGTTTCTTCTTTGTTATTCTACCGAGAATTCCGGAAGCTTTCCATGCATCGTAGACGTATTCTTCGTAATCGAATGAAGAGAAGAAGACAATAATACCTTGTGGAACTGCCGTTACTAGATTACAAAGTAGAAGCCCTAACTCCCCAACCTACAAATTTATGCAAGCTAACATGCTTTAGTAATGTGATGCATACAAATATACACGACCTCCATAATGTTTTACTCATGTATTTGAATTATTATTGATGACAATATCGCTTCTATTATCAAAACTAGTAAATTTCTCCTGCACGTTGCAGGGCGTCAAACGTAAACTAATGCGAAGTTATACTGTCTAATGAAAACGTATTATATTTAACCCGGCTCGTTTCCAAACAAAATTTACGTCAAAACGTAGACCACCTGAAAACACACATAATAATAAGCACGAAAACGTTTTATATTTGACCCGACTTATTTCCTAAAAAAATTACGTCGAAACGTAAGAAAGTAGTGTTTTTATTAAGTTAAAGAATGGTACTGCATTGCGGCGGCGTCGAAACGTAAAGTAACTCAAATTCATACCGTCTAATGAAAACGTATTGTATTTGACCCGACTCGTTTCCAAACAGCATTTACGTCAAAATGTAGACCAACTGAAAACGTACATAAAAATATGCGCGAAAACGCATTATATTTGACCTGACAAAATTTACGTCGAAACGTAAACCAACTTGAAGTTATACCGACACGTACATATATACAAATAAGCACTTAAAGGTGAGATACTGACCATGGCTGACGTACTTCTACAGCTATAGCTGAAGTCAAAGGGTTGGCCCGTAGGCCCGGTTGAAACAGAAATAGGTAATATATTGTCTGATGAGATTATATGACCACACGAGAAGAAATGCAGCTGATCTTGCGCTAACCATGGAAAGAGCCGCACCCGTGTTTCTTCAATCGGTTGGAGAGTCCCGCCAGCCAATACAACAGCATGTGCTTCATTAACAATCTATCAATAGTTTTCAATAGTTTGAAGTTAACCTTTTCTGAAGTAAATTTTACAGCATATAAAATGACAATTTTAGCAATTTTAGCAAACCTCATGAAAGATCTTTTCCCCTGTGAGCATAACGTATTTAAGATATCCTCCTTGTTGTCCAGATTCTGTCGGTTTTTTTCTTGAGATTATTATCCTTCCGTCGCTATCGTGATTCGTTAGCGAGAGTAATATTCCAGCTAACGCACGGAAAGCTGATAAAACACTTGTTGTATCATTTTGTAAGCTAATTATTTTATCTCCATACCCACTAACCTTGTGAATCATATTACTGTCTTTAATATATAGCAGCAACTTGACTAAATTTATGTTGTCAATGTTGAGAGAAAACACAAATTCATTGATGCACAAAGAGCACTCCGAGCCACTAGAATTTACGAAATTAGCATCATCCGTGTTGCATAAAGTTTGTATAAAAGCACGAGTGAGAACCATTAATGTTTGAATATGTCTTCTATTTCCTGGTCCCAAGAGGTTCTGAAACCGTTGAAAGTAGCCCTCTAAACTTGAATTAACAAGTTCCAACTGTAATATAATTTGATTAAAACAAAGATGGTTACCTTATTATGCAATTAGCCGTTTTACAAAGTAGCTACTAAGAGTTACTCGTTTTACCTGGGACAATGTAATTTTTGAGTCATACATGCTGATGAGTGAGTCAGCAAGGTTGTGAGCCTCATCGATGATAACAACGCTATTTTTCAAGCTTAAACCAAGGGATTCCCGTGACGACTTAGATAGAAGAGATTGATAAGGAAGAACAACAAGATCAGCTGCATGAACCATGCTTCTAGAACCATAGTATGGACACGTTCCTAAATTGCCCCCAAGGCGAACAAGATCTTCAATATCAAGGGGGCCTTTCTCGGTCATTTCAGTTTTGAACTGCTTTTGTAGTTTACGTTTGCTAAGCATTGGGCATCCACTTGAAGCCTTTGTTTGGCGTTTTCTTCCATCAACACCCGAATTCTGAAAACTAGCATTAGAAAACAGATTTCATTACTGGGAAAAAAGCAAAGATTCTACTATACCTTCTTTTTTGAAACTTGGCTATTCTTATTCTTTTGAAGATCCAAACACCGCTCGTTAATAAGAGTAGAATTCCCAAGCTTAATTACCTCTTCAAAATATCAACGAATGTAAATGAATCATATATTTCTATTAAGAGCAATGAGCGAAAAAAAAAAAAAAACAGTTTACCTTCGTTTATGCAGAAGTTCTTCCTAGAGCCCAAACAAGCAACCTTCAACTCATTACCAAAAGTAGTCTTCCTCAACTCTTTTACAAACTGCGATAGCTGTGAATGAGTTCTACTACAGAAATAAATTTTAAAATCCGTCTCTTCTTCTTCATCATCGCTAAACCCTTTATCTTCATTGTCATCATCACTCGAAGACGAACCACAACAGACTCCACCCCCTTTTCTCTTACACAATCCATTCTTCTCATCTCCACTGTCATACTCTTCCACCAAAAACTCCTTATCATCATCGAAACTCTCCCGATCACCTCTCACCGTCCGATTACTATGCTCCAAATCAACTTCAATTTCTCTCAACTGACTAAACAAATCCCTAAAACTCTCCTCGATTTCCGTCTCTTCGCGCTTTTTACTACTAAACCCTACCCTTTTCTTCACCTTAACCTTCTTTTTAGGGCTTTCAACCTCTTTACTCCCATAACTATTCCTCAACCAATCCGGTTCCTCATCCGATCCAACACAATCTCCATTCTTTCCTTTCGTTCCATCCGTTCTATTCGGATGCGTATCGACTAAACTATCATCATTTAAACTTTGTTTTCGATCAACAAGCCACTGCAAAGCGCTACAGATTATACTTAGGGTTTTTCCTGTACCTGTAAGCAATTACATGTTTTCATTTTGAACAACTTATTACTGTTCATTGCCCTAAAAGGCTAAAATTCAACACATACTAACAGAAACAGAACTACAGATTATATGTTTTCATTTTTAACAACTTAGGGTTACCTGTAGGGCTTTCGAGCATAGCGATTCCTCCTTTATCAAGAGAGTCGTAGAGAGCGTTCATGAAATCAATCTGAATGGAGTAGGGTTTGTACGGAAAAGCCCTAAATTTCTGCTTCATTTCTTCTCCCATTTCTCCGTTCATTTTCATCGACATTTTCCCGCCAGATTTGTTATAGAAGAGCTTTTATAGTTGAAATATGGGCTTGTTTTTTTGGTAGATTAATAAACTTGGGCCTTATGAAGACCCAATTTAATATGAGCCCTAAAATCGTGAATAGAGGTGTGAAGAAACTCGGGTTTGGCGCGAACGAATCCAGCCCGTAAAAAAAAGTCGGTCTGAGGCGAATCGGTTTGCGCCTTGACCCAGCACGATGGCTTGAGCCCAGTTTGAGGTTTCATATGTATAAACTGGTTTGAACTTGAACTGCTTTGACTGGCGGATCTAGAGAAAACGTTAAGGGGCAACTTTTTAAAAATTTCTTATAAACTATATATATATATATATTTTTAAACAATTTGGGCCCCTAGATATTTTGGGCCTTGTGCGGTGGCATCTCCCGCACAGGTCCAAAGTTGGCCCTGATCTAAGACCCTAGCAAATAAAACGAAGAAGGTGATGGATTAGATTATTTCTGAGGTTCAAACGGCATTGGTTTCAAGAAGAAACATTTTAGATGGGCCCATGATTTTAAACGAGATGCATTCCTACCTAAAGGCATCAAAAAGGAATGCAATGTTCTATATAGTTGATTTAGAGAAAGCCTAGTAAACGATTAATTGGGTATTCTTAGGGGCTGCTTGTTTACCTCTTAATGAGGCTCTTAATGGTTCAGACTGTCTGTTTCGCGAGCACATGTCTGAATGGTTCAGATATTTGCCTCTGAATGGTTAAGCATTATACTAAAACGTTGTTTGTTTACCTATTAATGAGGCTTTTAATGGTTCAGACCTCTTACTGGTTCAGCACTCAATGGTTTAGACTGTCTGTTTCACGAGCAGATGTCTGAATAGTTCAGACATTTGCCTTTGAATGGTTAAGTATTATACAGAGTCTGAATGGTTAAGACCTCTAATCTGAATTGGTGAGACATTTACCTCTGAACGGTTAAGCATTATAGAGACTCTTGATGGTTTAGACCTCTTACTGGTTCAACACTTAATAGTTCAGATCTCTTACTGGTTCAGCCCTTAACCATTCAGATGTTGCTAAACAGCCCCTAAGTCTGAATGGTTAAGACCTCTAATCTGAATTGGTTAGACATTTGCCTCTAAACGGTTAAACATTATACTGCCTCTTAATGGTTCGGACCTCTTAATGGTTCAGCACTTAATGGTTCATACCTCTTACTGGTTCAGCACTTAACCATTCAGAAGTTGCCAAACAGCCCCTTAGATGATGTTATGGTTCATATGGGATTTTCATATTTGCGGAGTAAATGGATTAGAGGATGCATAGAATAGAACTATTCTTCAATAATTGTATATGGTGCTCCCACTAAAGAGTTTAATGTTCAAAGAGAAGTGAGACAATTCTTATTTATACTTGGAATGGAAGCACTTTATGTGGTGATGTAA
Organism: Helianthus tuberosus; assembly: GCA_030545235.1. NCBI lineage: Eukaryota > Viridiplantae > Streptophyta > Magnoliopsida > Asterales > Asteraceae > Helianthus > Helianthus tuberosus. Next base: position 207,781,027 of record CM060400.1, read on the forward strand.
TCGGCTTGTGATTGGGGATATTCTAACAGGGTTAAAGTGGCGGAGGATGGTCCAAATCTATCACATCTATTCTTCGCGGGCGCGACACGATATTCATCGATGAGTGGAGTCTAGCAAACAAGTTAAACCTAGCTAGAATTCTCATATGCTTTTATTTAGACTAATGGGTATGGGGGTCGGCTAGCCCCGGCTAGGTCCGGCGCCGAGCCCCCACACCGCCCCCCTTAGCCCCGGCCCGGCTCATTCGTCTCCCCCACGCCGATTCAGACGAGCCTCCTTTCTTCTCTCTCTCTATCTTTGTCTCTCCTCTCTCTCTATCTCTCTCTAAAATTTTATATTTTTTTATTGTTGTGGGGCCTCATCCTCCATCCCTCTCCACCCCTCTAGGTTCATTCCATCCAAGCTACTCCTACGTGGCGCCTACGTGGCGGCTCAACCCATCCGAGCCCATCCTCTCCATACCCTTTAGTCTTAGCATATCAGTTGAAAGTGAAATTTAATAAGTCAAAAGTTTTTTTTTTGTGGTGTTTTTATGTAGGTGTAACAGATACCCAAGAAGATGACATGGCTAGAATTCTAGGGTGCGAAAAGGGGTCCTTTCAGTTTAATTATCTCGGACTTCATGTGGGGGAAAATATGAATTTAATAAAATATTGACAGCGGTTGATTAAGAAATTCAAAAAAAAGAAGATATTTTAAAACAGAAGCTAAACTATTTTAATGGGACAAGATTGTTTGAAAGAAACATAACTGAATGGACCCATCTTCACCCAATGTTTAAAATTAATAGAAAACAAGAACTGATAAACATAAAATGAATTGCAACTACTTGACTGTTTTTGTGTTTGCCACTGTTTGGCATCTTCATCTATAATGGAAAGGTGATAAATGCATTATAAGTTGGGTATATTTTTAATTTTCAAATAACCACATATTTGATTTCGACATATCTATACATATAATAAAGTAAATCGTATGAAGGACACATGTCATTAAATAGGAAGCCCTTTAATGTGTTTTCCCGCCTAAATAGAATCATCAGCATCTATTATACTGTAGATAAATACTTTAAATTTCAAATATATCTGCTTTTATAAATCCTAAAGTTAAGGAAGTTCAATTTTAAAATTTTGAATTCCTTGAACGTATAATATACTTATGTGATTGGTTTTTCCTTTTTATTAAATTTAATTCCCTAATGCTTATTTATTTAATTATCACTTAATCAGTTAATCTTTAATCTTTTAATTTATCATTACCTTTTATTAATAATAATAGGATTAATTTCATATATACCCTTACAAACTTGAAAATTTTCATATATACCCAGCAAAAAAATGAAAAATATCATATATACCCTTACAAAAACCAAAAATATCATATATGTCCTTACAAATAGTTAAAATATCAAAAATACCCAATTTATTAAAAACAATCTAATAAATAGTCACTTTACACTTTTTTTTAACTTTTAAGTTTTCTTATATGTTCATATTTTTATATAACACATTTTAAGCTTAAATTTATTTTTACCCTTTTTTTGTTTTTATTTTTCTATTTTCAGTAAATATAATATATGAAGTTAAAGGTCATATATGAGATTTCAAAGTAATAGAACGTCTTACTCTCATATTAAATAATAATATGTTTGCTCCTCTCTCCTTTTAAATCACAATATCAAATCATTATTTTTTCCGCTTCCACCTATTCTTAACCGATTGAATTATATATTATACAACCTGTGTAATATATGGTTTTATTCAACCTAATACACGGGTTTTTTTTTATAAATATATTTACCTTTTTATTACTTAATATATTAAATTACATTACATTATTCAACCCGTGTAACACACGGGGTTCTAACCTAGTAGTTTAATAAAGTGGACAAGGCTAATATACTTTCTAACAAATTATTATTATTATTATTTAATTTATTTTTTATTGTAATTAATTTTGATTTTGTTATTATTTAATGTAATTTACCTCCAAATTCATCTCCATAATTTGTAGCAGTCATTAATCAATAATCATTATAATTCACATATATGAATGTTGTTCCTGGTAAACTCATAGGACATTTTATTAACACACCAACCAACATTTACACATTTTTAATTAAACAAAATGATATTGCAAGTCTTGACTATGTGAATTCATAAACATTTTGATCCATTTTCAATAAGGAAAAACATATTTGATCAAAACTAACTCCATTTATACAAATAACTCTTTGAAAAAGATCATTCATTTGTAGATGCAAGAACTCTTTCTAAACCTGATTGGTTTGATTGTGTTCGACGGCAATGTCATGTTGCAAGAAATTTGCCTCCGATGCTTTGTGGTCACTAGTTTACCAACAACTTCTCCTTTTGATCGGATCTCGAACTCTAACCTCAATGGAATTTCAAAAACTCCATTATCGGCGACAACTAGGCTAGAACCCGCACCATACAAGGGTACTTTTGATGCTTCAAAGTTCACAATGGCCGTCCTTCTACTCTTTCTTTGTTGATAATACTTCTTTAACTGAAATCACATATGTGATAGCAAAAATAGTATGCGTGACATTTCCGTTTTATATTTTTTGAACGTGTTGATTTGGACTGCGTTTTATCTCAAATGTGACAATCAAATAGTTTAGCTAGAAGATAAACACGATAAGTTGAACTAGTCAAGAATCATTTCGACAATTCATTTTTTTGATACATATAACCTCCTAAAACGTTTTTGTTAAAAAAAGTTAAGTAATGTTAGAACCCATAACGTTTCTTTAATCATAACTAATACATTAGTTATTTATATCTTACTCGAAAGGAACAAATAAATATTTGCGAATGAACCCAACCCAACTTAGTAATTTCGACATACTAAGAAAATGGCCCGTTTTGTCCGCTTTAACCAATTATCCAACCCGCCAATCTTTCCACATGCATATACATTAGACTCATTAGTTCTAACCTGACCGGTTGCAATCACAATCTCTGAATAGACTAGGTTCACTGGGGTGGAGCTAACATGGATGCCAAAGAATGTAGCTGGGTTATGAACACCGAGGTGCAATGAACCATTGAGGGTCAGCAACTTGGTTATGACCCCAGAAGAGTCCGAACCCTGCCCGATGTAGAGGTTATTCACAGCCAAACTCTGCAACAAACATATCGATCGTTCATCACCAATTAGGAATAAAACTGAAGCCCAATTCAATATTCCAAGATTCTTATAAATTCTGTTTTATATGATATAGAATAATCAATCTCTTAACTTAATAGGGTTTGACTATGGTTGATTTGCATTTGATTTCTTCTTCTTTTATCACAGATTAATCTCTCTAACTTTCACTTGGAACTTTGTGATTTTTTTGTCTTTTAGAAACTATATACAAGACATATGCGTCCCCACATTTTAGGACCCTATGCTAAAAATATTACTTTTTTTATCCTCCACTTGTGGTGGAGTGGTGGAAAGGATTTGGTTTTCCTAGGATGGCCAAGTTCGATCCCCACTCCCATCACATTTGGGGGAATGGCAATGAACGGGTAGAGGGCCAGTTGGTTCGAAACCCGGGAGCCACCCCGAGTTTTCTATTACAGTGCATTTACTCCAGAGAGTCCCCGACTCTTGTGGAGGGTGCAACTACACGCTCCCGGTTAATCGGGTGGGCAGTGGGCTGGAAATTTTCTCGAGGAACGCCTTAGCCAAACTCTGACGCACCAAGCGTGGGCCCGGTTAAGACAACATAGCCTTGGATGCCGGAGTGGGGCGGAGGGGCCTACCCGAGTTATAGGGTAGGTGCGATCTCTATCGCCTGTTGTAGAAATATCGCCGTTCAAAAAAAAAAAATATTACTTTTTTTTACGAAAGGGCCCGAACTTAGAATTCGTTTTAGGCCTCCAAAAAGATATTTGGAGCCGAGGTCTTAGCGAAGCAGTCTCCCTATCTTTTGGGATAGTGTAAATGCCAAACCCTAAAAACAACTTGCTACGACTAAAATTTTACTAGGTACGTTTGATTGTTCAGGCCTCCAAAAAGATTGAGTCGACCCTGACTTTTAACACACTATATTCATGTTCATAAAAAACCTAATCCATGATTTATAACACTTGGAGTACTACAATTAAAGTAATTAAAATATAAGTGAATTCAACAAACCTTAACAGTGATCTCAGCTTTATAAGGTCTAGCTGCACCCCATATAATCAAGCACAAAATAGTGAACAACACAATAAAACTGAAAAGAGCCAATAAAGCCTGCAATCTTCTAGTAAGCCTCTTTTCATCATCAAACCCCTCATACTTTCCTTCTTCCACTATCACATTACACTCTGGCCAACCCTTATCATTCCTTTTCCGGTGAAGTTTCCTGCCGGAATGCGACCGAAAAATCCCCGAAAACCGACTGGATGATGAGTTCCTTGAGTGCCTACCCACAGAAGGGTGTGAAGGAGACTCCATAGGACTCCTGAAATTAGGTGTAGCTTGTATTGAACTTGATTTATCACCATCTTGAGAGTCTCTTGATGGGCTTTGCACATAGTAAACCAACCCTTTTTGTGATCTTGATGGTGAAGATGGGTCTAAACTGGTGATATCAGACTCTGATTTTGTGTGCAACATGTTTTTGTTTCTTGAACAAACTACGTTTGTGGGGTTTAAAGTTCAAACTTCAAAAGATAAAGTTCAAGCAAGAATATATAATATATAGCTATATACACAATATAATCTTGCAGACACAAAACACACAGTTTGTGTGTGTGTGTGTTTATCTTCTTTTTTGGGAGCTTTGTAATGGAGTGGTGAGTATGTTTTTGCAAATGAAAACATGGTGAAGTGGGGTTGTGTTTGCAACATGCATGTGTAGACCAAAATACCGAGGCTTAGTCCGAACTTACCTTCGCCAAACATATTTTTACCGAACCTTATTCCGAGCCTGTTTCCATGCCTACAAGGGTTATTGCCAGTTGCCACCAAACAACAATATATAGTGTCGGTAGCCAGCCTTTTCACTGATATTTTGGTGGAAAATGGATGTAATTCATTTTTTAACCACTTAAAATTTTATAATTATTTGGTAATTATGTTTGTGTGATAAATTTAACATTTTTTTTTATCAACAAATGTTTTTCTTAGTTAGAAAACCAAATAAATCGAAGTTTATGTTTAAATCATTAAGTGGGTTGCGACTATGAAAATTTGTTAGTCGCGCCATAATTTTTAATTTTGAGTTTTGCTGGGTTAGGACTAGGTCATTGAAATTTTATTATACCCGATTAAACTGGGTCACAAAGATATTTCTTTTTGAACGGCAAGAATTTCACGTGTAGACTTACTCTGTCGGGGCTAAGTTCAAGATTAATACTCCTCGACTGTCATGAGACCGTACCCCTTGATGTGCGGAAACCGAATGGAATCCGTAAACCCTCGCCCTTAGTCAGGTTCGAACCCGGGATATTAAAGCCCTGATTCGTCCCTTTACCCTGATGTCCATAAAAAATGTCCCAAGCGGGAATCAAACCTGCGTCTCCACTAGGCAAGGCAGGCCAGTTAACCGTTGAAGCAAATTCTTAAAACTGGTCAAAACCACCCTCACGTGCGGTACGAGGTGGCCCAGGATACCGGTGACCCCAATCCCGACTATAAATTGTCAAATCAGTTGTATCAAATTATATTTTTGGAAATAACTACACTAAACAACAAGTATTAACCAAAATAACTACACTAAATCAACGAGTATTAACCAAAATAACTACCAAAATCAACGATTATTAACCAAAATAACTACCAAAGTCAATGACTATTAACCAAAATAACTACCAAATCAACGAGTATAAACCAAAATAACTACCAAAATCAACGAGTATTAACCAAAAGAACTACATAAATACACTAAAATCAACGAGTATTAACCAAAATCAATGAGTATTAACTACACTACTTGCCACACGTTGGGTATGGATAGTTTCCTGAGCTTCAAATGCCATATGAGGTGTTCCGGTGGGTGGGCATGTGCGATGAGGGTGCGATCAGGTGGTGCAGGGGTGACGGGTGGTGTAAGGGTGTCGTGGAATGGATGGATCCGATGGTGGAAGGTGTTGTCAGTGTGTGCGATTGTTGGCTTGGGTATTCGTGCGTCGCCGGAGAAGAAAGAGTGTGTAGGTGGAAAAAGTTGGGGACACAATTTGAAGTGGCCTGAAATGGTGGGATGTGAAAAGACCATATTACCCCCATTCCGTTAACTTTTTAACGGTTAGGGACTCAGAGTGTAGCGTTTTTTAAACCACAAGGACGTAACTATCCATTTTTTTGAAAATAGGGACTCCAATTGATTTTTGCCACATACCACAGAGACTCAATTGCACTTTACTCGATATTCTTATTACCATATCAATCTTTTTAAAACCTTTTTGCTACACTTATATAATTTCTTTTTTAGACTTGGGCTCTCTCCAACCCTGTGAGCCCGTGGCCAATGTGGCATCTTTCGCTACAAGGGCGAAATTGGAGATCATGTTTGGACAAACCGAGACAGTATTTAGTGGCTTTTGTGGGCCCAAAATAAATAAAATGCCTCTTTAAATCTCTACGCTTTCATATTTTTAGTCTCCCACCCCAACACCTAGATATTGAGGGGCTGTTTAGCTAAGCTTATTTTTTTGACTTATTTACTTATTCCTCTCACATAATAAGCTAACCCAAACACCTTTTAACTTTTCAAAAAGTAAATAAGTAAATAAGTCACTAAAATAAGCTTAGCCAAACAGCCCCTAATATATATAAGTTTTAATATTTTTTTTTCAAAAACACTACAAACACAACCATACAACACTATATTTTACCACACCAACTTCATACTTATTTTATAAATTATCTACATCCGTTATCTAAAATCATGAGCCCAAACCATCACTCGTTTACGCAATAGTTAAATAAGGGAAACCAAGAAGAAAACCCATATCAAATCCCGTTTCCGACATGTAGGTATATGCGTTACAAGGATATCAACCAACCATTTCCAATTGTCGGCTTCTTGCAATTCCAAAATTATGATATCATGAGAGAAGCATGAAAAAATATTGTTTAATAGGAGTGAGAAGTAGAAAAATAAAGGTGAGGAGACAATAGAGAATAAAACATGTCCTTAGATATTTTCATTTATTAAATAGTATAAATAAATATAAATATAGATTTAAAATCTTTTATTTATTTACTATATTACATTGGTTATTCCCGACTTCTCGTTTTGAATTTTAGACTTATAGTACTTTATTTGGAACTTTTTAATTTGATATCGTGCTTTATGGCTACTTTAAAATTTATGTTTCATTTTGATAGTTATTTACATGTTTTTAAAGAATCTAAATCAAATCGAATTTATTCGAATTCGATTCGAATTCGAATTTTTAATCGAATACGAATCGAATACGAATTGGGTTTTTTTTATTCGAATACGAATCGAATTCGGTAAGTTTTAATCGAATTCGAATCGAATACGAATTTCAAGGGAAAATAAAAATTATTCGAATAATTCGATTCGAATAATTCGAAAATTCGATATTCGATTCGATGAACACCCCTAGTACCCGATACCATTTATTCATCAGTTAGTGATGTTACAATGAATTCATTTGTATTTTTAATATACAATTGATGTTACTGTTCATTTATTTCAATTTTTAATATATAGGGTAATTCTCAAGACAGGGGAACAGTGTTTTACAATGATTGGGTCAAATGGGCGGCTAGGCTAGAGCAATAGTGCCAGGCTTACTATATTACATTCTCAAGATAGGGGAATAGTGTTTTACAATGATTAGGTCAAATGGGCGGCTAGGCTAGAGCAATAGTGCCAGACAGTTGCCTGACACTTTCCTATTGACCCAACAAATTTACGATTTTATCCTGCTTTAAAATTTTGATTTTGCCCCAGTTTAAAAGTACGCTTTCCTCCCAACTAAAAAATATAATCACCCTTTTGCCAGCAGCTAAAATTACGATTTTGCCATCGGTTCTCAAATTATGATTTTACCCTCAGCTTTTTATTTTATACCCGTTTTAAAATTACGGTTTTGCCCCCAGTTCAAAATAAAATTATACTTTTGCCCCCAGCTCAGAATTACGATTTTTCCCTCCATTCAAAATTACGATTTCACCCTCAATTTAAATTACTTTTTTGCCCCCAGCTAAAAATAAAATTATGGTTTTCCCTACCTTAAAATTACGATTTTACACTCGGTTCAAAATTATGATTTTTCACAGTTCAAAATAAAAATATGACTTTACACCCAACTAAACCAAAAATACGATTTCGCCATCGGTAAAAAAATTACGCTTTTACCCTCAGCCAAAATTACTTTCTCGCCCCAGTTCAAAATAAAATTTTGTTTTGCCCCCGGCTCAAAATTACGATTTTACACCAGTTTATTATTTTATACCCATTTTAAAATTACGGTTTTGCCCCAGTTTAAAATTACGTCTTTGCCCCAGTTCCAAATACAATTATGATTTTGCCCCCAGCTAAAATTTACGATTTTCCCCTCGGTTCAAAATTACGATATCACCCTCAATTCAAAATTACGATTTTTTTTGCCCTCAGTGCAAAATAAAAATATGGTTTTCCCCTAGCTAAAAATTAGGATTTTACCCTCGGAAAAAAAAAATTATTTTCCCCAAGTAAAAATAAAAATATGACTTTGCCCCAGCTAAAAATCGTGTTAAGGAGCTGCCTAACACTCTTTTTACTTTTTTTTCTAGCAAAACTATGGTACTGTTTTTTTAATTGGTTTAGAATTATTCGGCCATCGCCCCGCAACGTGGCCGGGGCAACACCTAGTTTAAATACATAACTAACGTTTTTTTTTTCATATTCATTAATAGATTATTTTACTATGTGTTACTCATAATTTTACAAAATTTACTTAGTTTTTCTAATTAATTTTACGCAAGTAATGAATTTTAACCCTTTATTATTATTTTTTTACAGTTATTTATATATTGGTTTTAAAAAATTTGAGTGTTACCCGACAACTTGCTCGCCCACGCAAAATGCGTCCTGATAGAGAACGTTTCCACCCCTCTCCCTGTAAGGAAGACTTTATTTTCCTCCTCACCCTATGTGAGACTTACACATACACACCCTCTTAGGAACTCCAATATCCTCACTAGAACACCGACCCTATCCTGCTATCATTTGTAATATCTGGCATCTCGTACTACCAAAATTGTTTGATTTGACCACGATGTGCTTATAGATTTGTTTTTTGTTTCCTGAGTGGAGACTTCTCAAAAGGCTACCCATCTAGTATTACTTCCATGTGCGCACGCTTAATTGTGGAGTTCTGATAGGATCCACAACCAATGCACCCCAAATGCACTGGTGATATTTAAGACAATACATTTCTTATGAACAAAAAATCTCTCAAATTCACGCACGATGTGTGATTTGTATAGGATGTTACAAACACACTACTCTTTTCGATGTCATCAAGGATAATGCTTTTTTCGTTGAGGAGTATGGACTTAGTATAAATGAGGATGTTGAACCGCGTTCGATGATGAGGGACCTGTCGACAAAAAAACAAAGCCATGTTTGTTGAGAAATTAACTAACAATAGGGCTGTTCAAATCGCTCGTCGCTCGCCGCTCGCTCGACGCTCGTTCGGAAACTGCTCGGAAAATGCTCGTTCGATTTGACGCTCGGTTGTAAACGAGCCGCTCTGCTCGGTTCGGTTTGTAAACGAGCCAAGCATGAGCAAAGGTCCGCTCGGCTCGGTTCGGCTCGAATTATTTTTTTAATTAGTATACATATATATATATACCTATACACATACATATATAAACATGTATATACACACACATATACATACACAAATATAAATTATATATTATACACACACACCTATATATACACACTTACACATACATATATACTTAAATATAAATTAAATTTATAGTTTTATATGTACCACTCTATTAGATTTTGGTCACCGATATACAAATTTACAACTATATCTATAGTTACTAGCCCAACCACGCCAATAAAAAATTAATATTAAAACTAAAAGTTAAACCCTAAACCGATAAAAGATAGTTTGTTCATCGCTTCAATGTTTCATTTCGTTACCCTAAGTCGATCTTCTCCTGCTCTCAACGTAATTGTTTGTACAATATGATCATCACCTCGTTGGCCACAACATTGTTATTAATAAGAAAAATATTGTGCCATTAAATGTGCATATTTTTAAAGACATAAAAACTTGAGACCCAACATCGTAACTATCTCTCTTAGCAAATTTAAATCGGGTAACACGGTTGTCCAAATTGCTCGAATTTCGCTCGGCGCTCGCTCGAAATTTTTATTGCTCGAAAAATGCTCGATTGATTTGAGGCTCGGTTTTAAATGAGCCGCTCCGCTCGGTTCGGTTTGTAAACGAGCCAAGCACGAGCAAAGGTCCGCTCGGTTCGGCTCGGCTCGTGAACAACCCTAACTAACAATACAGAAAATAAAAGTGATTGGAACTTTCGAATATCAAATGAAGGATTTTATTGAAATGTAAGAAAATACTAGCTCCTTATACGTGTCACATGGGATCATGTCACATGAGCATAACATGAAGAAATGTGTGCTACGATTAGAGCTGAATATAACATTAAAAGGACAATTTAATCCAAGAAATTTCTAATTTATGTAACGTTGTTGTTTGTTGTTTTTATGTAACGTTTATTGTTTGTATTTCTAGATAATGTAATATTTAAATTTATCATAATATATTACAAAAAAAAAAAAATATAAGTTTATAACAATTAAATATATTATAATAGATTCTTTGATATATATTCTATTTATTTAAATAATACAAATTAAAAAAAAATTAGTATTGAGAACTTGTATGTTACGGTGACCCGTAATCATATACGTATTTAGATAAACCACATCACTATTTGAATGTAACACATGTTTAAAATCTAGAAAAATTAATTTGCCTATAGTTTAAATTTAGTATGCATTTTAAAATTGTATGTTAAAAAATGAAATTTAGTATGCATTTTAAATTTGTATGTTAGGAAAAAAAGTTATTGGATTTTATCACTGTCAACTATTGGGTATTAGCTGTTGCCACTCCTAAATATTATTTTGACTCCCACCACTCCCAACTTAACACTTTGTATGTTGTGTCACTTTGCATTTGCACATTTCTTAGTGTTTAACTTTTGTTATTGGTGATATTAGGCTAACACTTTGTGAATTACTAATGACTACAGGTGAATATGTTCCTAAAAGACAAAATGGGAGCCAAAAACCACTCAACCAGAGTGACACAACACACAAAGTGTTAAGTTGGGAGTGCTGGGAGTCAAAATGATAGTTGGGAGTGGCAGCGGCCAATACCCAATAGTCGGGAGTGATAAAATCCAATAACCAAAAAAATATATATGATCATCAAATAATTACATGTTCTTCGTTCGGTTTCCTTGTTAAACCCTCCTAAATAAAATTAGCAACCACGCTCAATTTGGGTGTCTATCCGGATTTTCGTCTCAATCCAATGTTTTAAAAACCAGTTTTTAAATCGTATCAGGTTTGGCTTAGAAATAGTTCAACTGGATTGTATTAGACGGTTCAACCGTGGTGACTAATTAAGCCTATAAATCTATAAAATATAATTTAAACTAAAAAAATAATCTAAAATTACATCATTCCATAATAAACATATTCCAAAAGTTAATCCATAATCAGAAGATAATCCAAAAATGCACTATTGGTACATTTTTGGGTTTAGGTTTTACTAAGAAAGTAACTCGTCACATTTTTTGGCCCATAAAAAATTAAAAATCCAAATTTTAACCTTTCACCCGGTATAACCCAAATTTACCGGCGATACAACGTATTTGCCATTTCCTTAGTTTACCGATATGATTCGTGTCAGCCTAACTTCCGGCATCCGGTTCAACCAGCCGGTATAAATCCGGTTTTAAAACATTTTCTGAATCCCAAAAGAGAATTCAAACCTCATTGTAGATTATCCAATTTCATATTGATCTTGATCATTTGTGCCATAAATTTAAAATGACACAAATAATCACACTTGTGAGAACCTGGCCCAACACTGAAACAACTTCACTGATCCAAATCTTGCTTAAATATTGGCGCACAAAATTTCTTTAGAAACAACCAGCCCATATAAAATAATTCTTGTTGTCCACATTTCTTGAAATAACTGCGGCCCAGTATCACTTTATCATTTTCGGCCCACAAATAAACTTTAAGTCTTGGCCCATAATATCATTTAATAACCGGTCCATTATAATTTTTTTTAACACCCGGAATCCTGGATTACCTATATTGACATATTCCATGGGCGGGAATAGTTTCCGCCATCTATTGGTCAAAAAGGTAGGCACCCGGCCTCTATTGGTTGAAAAGGGCGGCACCCAATCACTGCCTCTCTTTATTTTTTTTTTGTTTTTAGCGTTTCCAAAGTTAGTATTTAAAAACTGCACATGCATTTTAGCATCAAAAGCACATTTGTTGGAGTGATTGTATTGTTTGTTTGCCAAACACATATTACATTTCATATGCCAAAAGTTAACCCATTTAAGTCAATTTACGCCACTACACTAGGACTTTAATAAAGTTATTCTACAGTTCCTAAACTTTAATAAGAAAATTTGTTTGACGAGCGTATTGTTATCTACATCTCAATGTTTTTTTGAGATTGTGTTATGATTAGTATGTATATATAACCGAAAAAACAACCTAACATGTTACCAAACCGAGAAATTCTCGGTTTAGCGCCCCGCAACGCGGGTAGGCATAAAACTAGTTTGAAAATATATTGAAGATCACAATTTATTGCTTTACTTTCATTTATCATTCCTAATTACTTTTATAACATGCGTGATTGGGTTTTTACCCCATGCGTGATTTCTGATTTTGTACATGCATGCAGGGGCGGATCTTAGTGGACTAGTGGCAGGGCCACGGCCCTGGCAAGTTTTTCGGCCGTAGTGCTAATTTTTCGCATTTCGATCGAAATTTTGTATATATACTATGTTCGGCCCTGGCAAGTTTTTCGGCCGTAGTGCTAATTTTAGTGCCCGTGTCTTTCGGCCCTGGCAGGTTCAACGGGCAAGATCCGCCACTGCATGCATGATTATGGTTTTCAATGTAAGGCCCCCAAACCGAGTGCCCTATAGTCGGGTCACATCACAGTGTACTGTTTAAAAATAAGACTTTACTCGAAATACGCAGCGGAAAATTTTAATTAAAACAGTACATGATTAAATAAAAACTCAAAATGTTATTTAGTTTCTAACAAATCGAATGCCTTCCACCCTAACACAAGTAATCTCATCCGCTGGCCAAGAGCAACACTGACTCGAATCATACTCCTGCAAAACAATCTAACATACATGCCAAAGTCAGCTACGCTGAGTGGGTTCTAATAGTTTAAGTTAAAGCCTTTAAAACACATCGTAAACGCTTTATTTGAAAACCAAACCACCACCTTTTGTAAAAACAGCAACGTTTATTAAATTACGTTGACATCATTTTTAAAGTTTAACGGGCCCAACCCGTAAACCAAAACTCTACCCATATCTTAGGCCCAATCATCCTACATGTAATCCTTTCCGATTTGGATCAGATCAGATCACTTAAACATCAAAGGACGACCCGATATGCATCTTAATTCATAGGACGATTAACCAAACCGACCCATATCTAGGACATAAAAACTAATGTTCTAAAACTCAATTGTAACTTAACCTCGTCCGTCGACTACATGGTTTAACATCATTCGTCACCCGCATCATTTGACATCATTCGTCAACTACACAAATAAATATCACATACCCACCATTTAACTAACGTGAAACACATAAGCACATAAGGTGGGAACCTAACACATCATTTGTCGCCCGTAGGCTATCATCATTTTCCCTCGTCAGGGATTTGTCTCCTCCAATTTGACTCCGAAGAGTCCATCACCCGCATATTAACCCCGAAGGGTCCGTCGTTCCCACTAGGGCTAATCATCTAAACATCACAAGGGTGTTTCTCGTGACCTGACGCCACCCCGAAGGTACACTACAACAACTATACACTTTTACCGGCGACACCTTTAGCGGCGACAGGCCAGCTGTCGCCGCTATTGGTCGATCCGCGTCAAACCGAACCCCAACCGTTGATCATTAATATGATCTAATGGTTGGGGACTAAGGAAGCAATACCTGCGACACCTTTATAACCAATACCGGCGACACTCTGTCGTCGCTAACGATTGGTGTCCCACTTTAATCCCCAGCCACACAAATCTTATCCTGATTAACCCTAGTTAGAACAGTACCGGCGACAGAGGAAGTAATAGCGGCGACAAGCCGTCGCCGGTATTGATCTTTACGTAAAAGTCCCTGTAGCGCCATTTTCTTCCCTCCTCCTTCATTTTCCCCCTTTTCTCAGCGAACCACCGCCGTAGAACCGGTTTTTTTTGCCCAAATCGGTTAGTTTAACTTTGTTTTTGTTAAATCTCTTCTCTATTTTGTTATTTACATGTTATAGGCTTTAATTTTTGCTCGTTTTTGTGTATATTTGTGTTTATGGAAGAAAATTCGGATCACCACCATCTCGAATCCGGTCACCACCATCTCGAATCCGGCACCACTTCGTCTCCTCGGTCTTCATCTCTTTGAAACTCGAAAAATACGGTTAGTTTTTTTTTTTTTTTTAAGTTTAGAAATTGTATAATGTTTGGTTTAGGTATGTAAATGTATAATTTTTGGTTTAGGTGTATGTAACCATCTCGAATACGGTTATTTTTTTTTAATTTAGAAATTGTATAATTTTTTGTTTAGGTGTATGTAAGCATGTATGTTTGTATGTAAGTCTATGAATTAATGTATGTATGTAGGTGTATGTTAGTATGCCAAATGTATAATGTAGGTGTATTTAATAAAAATGTGTATATGAAAATCTATTGATTTGTGTATTTTGGTGTATGTAAGCATGTATGTGTGTATGTAAGTTTATGAATGTATGTATGTAGGTGTTTATAAATGATGAACAATTGTGCATGTAAATGTTTGTAATTGGTGAAAATGTGTATGTTATTATGTATGTTTGTATAAAATATGCAAATGTGTATGTAAGTAAGTATAAATTTTGTGTTTTTGGTCAAAATGTGTGTTTGTAGGTATGTATGTGTACGTATGTAAATGTGTCTTTATAAGTATGTATGTGTGTTGGTAGTATGTTTATGTGTAGGTTTGAAAAAAAAAGTTTAAGTTTGATAATTAGTATGTTTGTGTTTAGGTTTGAAAACATTTATAAAACAAAAGGAGCTAACAAAATGAAGAACATTACATATTTAAAAAACTGTGCCTGATATTGAATTCATCATTTCAAACATAACGAGCTAAGAAAACACCCAATCGAAATTGAAATCATGATTTAAAACATAACGTTCCGCCCAAAATTTAAAACAATCATTAAGAACATAACAAGCTTAAAAAATTGTGCCCGTGTTTGAATTAATCATTTTAAACATAACGAGCTTAGAAATACCCGCCCGAAATTGATTTAGAAATTAATTTCGGGTTGTCCCCGTTTATCTTGGGACTGCTTTTTGAATACTTTATTTCATTTAGGATGTGAATGTGTATTACATGATTGTTTGTTTAAGAAGGATTCGGTTATCATTTTCTCTTTGCTCCTCGGGTATATATATCATTACATATATACTTGGGAGCTAAGAGGAAATGCTGCCGATTTTTTCTTAAACAAACAATCATGTAATACACATTCACATATGAGATAAAGTGTTCAAAAAGTGGGTTTAGCAGCCTACCCTTGTCTTGTTAATCCTAAATTAGATTTTCTTTCAGTTGCATAATGCCTATCGATAAAAGTTGGATTGATTCCCCACGTCATTCACCTCACTACAAGCAAGAACTCGAGTCATTTATCGATATGTGTGAAAGAGTGATAAAAAACCACGATGAAGTTAGATGTCCGTGTACCAAATGTAAAAATTCCGGCTTAAAAACTATGGCAGAAATGAAATACCATTTGCGTACTAACAGTTTTTGGAAGGAATACACGAAGTGGACCTATCACAGGGCCACGACTCCAATTGCAGAAGTAAACGATGTTGCGCCACAAGACGGTATGGTAAACGTTATTGAAGACATTAGGGGGGAGCGTATGGAAGAAGATACATACCTTAACCAAGAGAACTCGAATGGAGATAGTGGCGGTGTTGTTGATGATTTTGAAGACCTGGTAAAGGAAGCTGAAACAGAATTATATCCTGGTTGTACCAAGTTTTCTTCTATCGACTTTTTAGCAAAGCTTTTGAATATAAAGGATACGTACCATTTTCAAAATGAAGGAGTAGATCGACTCCTCTCGTTGTTGCGAGAGTCAATGCCAGAAGGCAACAAGATTCCCCCTTTGTATTATGTAGCTAAGAAGACATTTAAGAAGATTGGTTTGGCATATGAGATGATAGATGTGTGCACAAATGATTGTGCTCTCTTTTGGAAAGAAAACGAGTCCTTGCAAAATTGTCCCGTTTGTAATGAGAGTCGATGGGTCGATAAAGACACAAAAGGCACGAAGGTGGCTCGTAAGGTGTTACGATACTTTCCTTTGACGCCTAGACTACGACGTTTGTATTGTTCAAGGCACACAGCGAAAGATATGATATGGCATAGTACCGGACGATCGGAAGATGGGACTATGCGTCATCCAGTTGATGGATCTGCATGGCAAGACTTTGATAAAAAGTACCCAAACTTCGCGATGGAGCCACGAAATGTTCGCTTAGGGCTTGCAGCTGACGGTTTTAATCCCTTTAACAACGGTAGTGGATCCTCGCCTCATAGCACGTGGCCGGTTATACTCACCACATATAATCTGCCTCCCTGGCTATGCATGCGAGAGTCCACATTCATGTTGACCTTGTTGATTCCTGGCCCTAAATCACCGGGGAAAGACATGGACGTTTTCCTTAGACCGTTAGTGGATGAGCTTAAGCAATTGTGGCAGACAGGTGTACGTACTAAAGAGGTAGCAACAAACACATACTTCACAATGAAGGCGGCGTTGTTATGGACCATAAATGACTTTCCAGCCCGTAGTAGTCTATCAGGTTGGAGCGGACAAGGCTACATGGCATGCCCAACTTGTAACCAAGACACTCCTTCAATACGTGTAACTGGTAAATGTGCTTATGTTGGTCATCGCCGGTTCTTAGATGCCAACCATCCTTGGAGAACAAGTCTCGACTTTAACGGGAGACCCGAGACACGAGACCCTCCGAGACAGTTTAGCCCAACTGACATAGAAGCTCAACTCGGTCGTTTAATTAATCGTCTACCAGGCAAGCATCCAGATTTTGGAGGTGGGAGGATAACCCGGTCAGATTTCGAGTTGAACTGGTCCAAAAGAAGCATATTTTTTGACCTTGAGTATTGGTCTTCTCTACAGCTGAAACATAACTTAGATGTAATGCATATAGAGAAAAATGTGTGCGACAGCTTGCTCGGTACTCTTCTAATGAACGATAAGAGCAAAGACACGCCAAATGCGCGGTCTGACTTGGAAAAACTAAACATTCGGCCGACACAATGGCTGAAACAATCGGGTGGCAAGTTCTTAAGTCCCCACCCAAAGTACTCATTCAAGTCCGATGATCGAAAACTTTTTTGTCAGTTTATAAAAAATGTTAAATTACCAGATGGGTTTGGATCTAATATCAGTAAGAGGGTGACAGATAACAATGCTAACATTACCGGGTTGAAATCTCATGACTGTTATGTCCTCATGCAACGTTTGATACCGATTGGGGTTAGAGGGCTTTTGACTAAAGATACATCTACACCAATAGTAGACCTTTGTATGTTCTTTAAGCAACTTTGCTCTAGAACACTATCAGTGGATGATATGAAGAAAGCAAAGGATGACATTGTTACCATCTTATGCAAGTTAGAGATGATCTATCCACCTGCGTTTTTTGACATTATGGTTCATTTACTTGTGCATTTACCTGATGAAGCGATTGCGGGAGGTCCAGTAGCTTTTAGATGGATGTATCCATTTGAAAGGTACATGAAAAAACTAAAGAACTATGTCAAAAACCCGGCAAGGCCTGAAGGTTGTATAGCTGAACGTTATGTGTTTGAAGAAGCTCTAACATTTTGTTCAATGTACCTTAAAGATGTTCAGACTAAGTTCAATCGCCCAGATAGAAACGATGATGTCGTTGTTGAAAAAAGAAAGTTATGGGTGTTTGAGTCCAAATGTCGTCCTGTTGGCGCAACAAAGGACAAATATCTATCATTCATCGAAAAAAGCAAGATGGAATGGTTTGTCCTCGAAAACTGCGCAGAAGTTAGGGAGTACATGAAGTGAGTGCTTCTATCTTTAACTTTTCATAATCTGTTAATTGGTATTTTTCATTCCTTTCTTATATTTGTCATCAATGTAGTGAATTCAAACATACACATCCCCAAGATGATCTTAAAACCAAATTTCCGGGATGGTTTCTCCATAAGGTATAATACATATATAACACTCATTACTCTACACTTGCTAGGTAATACATATATAACAAACATTATTACTCTATATTTGTTAGGTCCATTCGATGAAAACACAAAATTCTCCAGAATTCCACCCGGAGTTGTATGCTCTTTCAATTTGTGCGAAAATGACTGCATACACTTACACTGCTTGCATAGTCAACGGTGTTAGGTTTAAGACACTTGAACGTGATGCAAAATGCGCAACGCAAAACTCTGGGGTGGAAGTGGTTGGAGAGAACGGTGTGAAATTTTATGGCCAATTAGAAGAAATTATTGAGTTGCGTTATACAAATAATTATTCCACTGTCCTATTTCGGTGCAAGTGGTTTGATACTCGAAGGGGTGTAAACCATGACAATAATATCACCAGTATAAGCACTGAACGTGAATGGGACAAAGACGATCAACTCATATTTGCTTCGCAAGCCAAACAAGTGTTCTTAATCCAAGAAACGTCTCGAAACCAAAAAAATAAACATAGGTGGGTAGTCGAAAATGTTAATCATCGAAAAATTTGGGATCAGCCATTAAGTGATGCTGACCGCGTCAATAAGGTTCAAAATGTTGACAAAGGCTTAGAAGATAATGACGTTGTCGACAACAACTATTCATCTGACTGTCCACTTGTCATTGACTTGACCCAATACTTTCAAATTGGATCTTCTCATGTTACTGCGGGTGAGCCTTCAATTGAAGTTGATCCCCCAACGGCTACCGTCGATGAAGTGTTTGAGGTCGAGACTGATTGTGATGAGGTCGAGGCTGATTGTGATGAGGATGATCCCGATTATGTGGAGTCTGACTAAAAGAAAAGTTACTGTAATTTATATTGATTTGTAATTGATAAACACTTGTTTGAAATATTTATTTGAATTTGAGTTACACTTGTTGTACTTTCCCTTAATTTCTATTAGATACACATGCTGTAACATTTGTAACTTTATAGGGATTATGTTTTCGGTATTGCTGATATTCGCTTATTTGAAGGCGGATGTGGCCCCCTGGGGACATGGGGGTGACGGCGCTGGTGATCCACCGCTTCCTCCTGGTGGATTTCGTGGCACACACGAGACAGACGGTAAGTCTTTTACTAAATTATTTTGTAGTCCTTATATTTTATATATTATTAATGTTGTTACTAATTATTTTTGTTTTAATTTAATTGCAGCGGTTCCCCCAAAGAAGGTTAGGGGGAAAGCTAAAAACGAGAAACTACGGCTTCTAGTAAAAGCGAGGGGGGGGCTGTATCGCTTACGTTTGACAGACAGGTCACGTTTACCCCTGTTGGTAAATCAAGAGACATGTTTTCAAGGGAGGCCGACTTGTATATGTGGCGGAGCATCCCGTTTGATAAAATTGGATGGGATAGTGTTGAACAACATTACAAGGATGCCGTCATGAACCACTTACGGGTAAATAAGTTATATGCATAAAATTTTATCAAATATTTAAGCACATGCAAATCTAATTTATATATGATATTTTAACCTTTTTATTTAATTTGTAGGAAAATTTCAGTTTTGATGAAGTGGAACGTGATTATGAGGCGAAAAACTTGAAGGGTGGTATTAGGAGTGTGCTTATGAAGCGGTACAATGACCGCAAGTATGAAGCTAGACAATTATTTGATGCTCAGGGAGGTTACGATGATCTTGAGAGTGCAAGGGCATACCATCCCGTGGATATGCCCTATGAAAACTGGTTAAGAACCATCGAAGGTTTCCGGCAAGAAAAATATATTAAAAAAAGCAAGGCCAACACACTAGTACGCCAGAAACAACAATTCCCATACCGTGGGGGGACATCGTCGTACGGTAGCACCGCCCATAAAAATGTAATGTTTTATGTATGTGTGCGTGTGTGTAAGCTTTTGTTTATTTAATGTCTAATCTAAGTTTAATGTTAAACAGGATATGGATTGGGTACCTACGTATGCTAAAACCCACACGGACAATCAAGGGAATTGGGTTGATCCGGTTGCTGAACAAAATTACGTAAGTATTTCTTTTAAGTATTATTTTCTAGGGCTTGGCTATACAAGAAACCCCATCTTTTTTAAAAAACTTTGAAAACTCTATGTGGTCCATTGATCTTGTTTCATCTTAATAGATTAAGGGTCATGATTTGTTTAGACAACTTTTAGCATTTAAAACATTAAAATACTCCATGCTGGTACAATTAGTCAACTGAAAAGGGCATTTTGGGTAGTATATTTCTTCTCTCTCCAATGTCTAGTCCTATCATCTCTCATTAATGCACCTCTCTTTCTATTTCTCTTTCTCTTACCTCTTTCTCTTTCCTCTTTCTCTTTCTCATTTCTTCTTCCCTAATCTTGAAGACAACCATAGCCACAACCATAAAAGCTTCTCCCGGACGGTTTGAAGAAGGTTTGAAGACCCTTCTTCATGTTCAGGTGTTGCTGATTACAGAAACAATAATCTTTATTTTTTAGAGAGAGAGTTGAATGTTCAAGCGTGTGTGAGAGAAGAAGGTTTGAAGACCCTTCTTCGTGTTCATCGGTTTGAAGAAGGTTTGAAGACCCTTCTTCGTGTTCAGATGTTGCTGATTACAGAAACAATAATCTTTATTTTTTAGAGAGAGAGAGTTGAATGTTCAAGTGTGTATGAGAGAAGAAGGTTTGAAGACCCTTCTTCGTGTTCATCGGACGGGTATAGATCCGGTAAGTGTTCTTGAAATATCATTTCACACTTGATTTTTTGTTGAAATGGTTGTTAATATGTTTTTGTGTGCTGAAAGTGTTTTAGTAATGGTTAATGGGGTATCCATGGTTAATGTTCATGTATTTTAAATAAATCAAAAACTTTAGGATGAGATTTTGAACGGGTTTTTTTGTTGGTTTGGTTGCTTGTTAGGGGCTTTTGATCTTAACAGTAGCTGTTTTTTTGTTGGTTTGGGTTACTTGTTTGGGTTTTTGATCTGAACAGTAAGTGTTTTTTTGTTGGGTTGCTTGATTCACAGACTCAGGCCCATAACATGTGTTAAGCCCCCTGTTAGAATGTTATGTAACGTGTGTTGATTTACAGAAACAAACCCATAAAGGTTTGGGTTGCTTGTTTGGGTTTTTGATCTGAACAGTAAGTGTTTTTTTGTTAACAATAATTGTTTTTTTGTTGGGTTGCTTGATTTACAGAGACAGACCCATAACATGTGTTAAGCACCTTTTAGAATGATATATAACGTGTGTTAATCATAATATGTTGATTATGATAACAATTAGTCATTTTGTTCATTAGAGGCAAAGTTACTTTTTCGGTAAACTGGGATTGCATATTCAACATATTAGTTTGTTGTGATGAGTAGGAGCATGAGAAACAACACTGAAAGAAAGGATACTAGGATTCTTCTCATGTGGAACTGGTAATCCCATTGATGACTGCTGGACGTGTGACCCGAACTGGCAAAAGAACCGCAAGCGCCTTGCAGACTGTGGTATCGGTTTTGGGCGGAATGCAATTGGAGGCTGTGATGGCCGGTTTTACATGGTCACGGATTCTGGAGACGAGCCATTAATAGTAACACATGTACCGGTAATGTGGATAGTATGTAACGTGTAATATGAAACGAGCCATTTATGGTAACACGTGTACCGGTAATTTTGGAATATATAATATGAAACGGGTCATTTGTTTTGCACAATTTTTGGACGTATAATATGAAACGGGTCATTTGTTTTGCACAATTTTGGACGTAAAACTTGTATAAGTAATAAATGTACAAGTTAGTATGTAACGTGTAATATGAAACGAGCCATTTATGGTAACACATGTACCGGTAAATTTTGGAATATATAATATGAAACGGGTCATTTGTTTTGCACATTTTGGAACGTATAACATGTGTTAAGCCTCTGTTATAATCTTTTTGTAACCTGACATGTATTCATGTATAAGATAGTGGTTTACAAAACACCATGATGTGTATATACTGATCTAACATGTGTTACAATTTGTCTGTTTGGATCATGTAATTGCTTAACATGTGACAAGGGTGAAAACAGTCGACAGGGGCGATGAGTTTAATGGTGAGCTTAGTTAATATCGTAATCTTGTTGTACCCCACTTGTACACATATGATAACATGTAAAGCATCCATTATAACCCAACTTGTATTCATGTATATGAAAGTGGTTTGCAAAACACAATGATGTGCATATACTGATCGTAACACGAGTACAAGTTAAGATGAAACATACAAGTTAATGTTGTAACACCGTATAACTGGGATAACATGTGTTAAGCCTCTATTATAATCTTGGTTTAACCCAACATGGTGTCATGTATAAGCTAGTGGTTTCCAAAACACCATGATTTGTATATACATACTGTAACATGTGTTACGCGCCTGACATGTATAACGTGTGTTAAGCCTCTATTATAACGTGTGTTAAGACTTCCATAATGGATGCATAAACTCCAATAGTAACTTAATAACATAGTATACCTGATATAACGTGTGTTAAGCCTCTTTTAACACGTGTTAGTTGTGTTGTGTTGTAACATAAACATGGTCATGATAAAGAACTCTTCGTTCATTTATAAACATGTGTTAGTGGTTCATTCTGTAACAGAACACCATGATGTAACCTGACATGTATTAATGTATAACATGTGTTAAGCCCCTGTTAGAATGATATATAACATGTGTTAACCTTTTGTTAATTAAAAAAAGTAACATCTATTTTATTTTTGTTGATGTTTAAAATATACGATAATGTGGATACTGAGCGTAAAACTTGTACAAGTAATAAATGTACAAGTTAGTATGTAACGTGTAATATGAAACAAGCCATTTATGGTAACACATGTACCGGTAATTTTGGAATATATAATATGAAACGGGTCATTTGTTTTGCACATTTTGGAATGTATAACATGTGTTAAGCCTCTGTTATATTCTTTTTGTAACCTGACATGTATTCATGTATAAGCTAGTGGTTTACAAAACACCATGATGTGTATATACTGATCTAACATGTGTTACAATTTGTCTGTTCGGAACATGTAATTGCTTAACATGTGACAAAGGGTGAAAACAGTCGACGGGGGCGATGACTTTAATGGTGAGCTTAGTTAATATCGTAATCTTGTTGTAACCCCACTTGTATACATATGATAACATGTAAGCATCCATACCGTTTTAACATCATGTACTAGACAAAACAATAAGAGTCTCACATTACATATTACTAGTAAACGAAAATACATAGCACTAAGAAAATGGTGGAGCTTCCTTTGACAATTTGCCTTAGCTTTTCAGCGGCTACCTTTGCTGCCTTAGGTTTTCAGCGGCTACCCTGGCTTTATTGTTTGGGTCGGTCTTGAAATGGTTTGTAAACATGTGGGTGTGCGTATGCCATGGAAGTTATAAAATGTGTTTTCATGTCTCACGTAACACGTGTTACGTTGTACATGGGTTTCATGTCACATGTAACACATGCATGTCCGAGAAGTTCAAACTATAACACGTGTTAGTTGTGTTGTGCTGTAACATAAACATGGTCATGATCCTTGAGCATCTGATCCACGTTTGACGAAACCAACGTTTGCTATAACACGTGTTAGTTGTGTTGTGCTGTAACACAAAAATAAAAACCTGCAAATTACATAAACATTTACCCCTTTTAAGAACCATTTTAACAAAAAAAAAAAAATCATGTTTCATCTCTAAAACAACCATTATACAAAAACCTATTAACAACCAGGTTTTATGAATATTTTTTGATATTTTAAGTGTAAAAAATGGAGCCAGACGTTGAATATCATCTTATAAAGTCCATACCTATATCAATTTTTAAATTCAATATTTTATTGGTTCAATATTTAAGTGTAAAATAGTAGAACCGTAAATTATAATCATCTTTCAAAAGTTCATACCTACATGCTCAAGTTGTCAACTAACATAAACTCCACAAAATCAGAAAAATCCATACGAAATACCCGGAATCAAACATATATGAAAACATATATTGCATAAAACTTAAAGAGTGTAAAAAACTCACAAATATCAAGATCTGAAACAACATATACAAATCATATTTTATATAAACAAAAAAAGTGTAAAAAACTCACAAATATCCAGATCTGTAACAACATTATGAAACATGTGGACAAAGGAGATCTAAAAGGGAATGGAACAAGATCTGGAAGGGGTTTCCACAAGGATCTGACTTCATATATTAACATCTTCATCACAAACCCACGTTCTTCATCAGGGATTGATCGATCTGATTTTTGTTCTTCACTTCGTTCTTCATCGTTGTCAATGAAGATGTTTTGGGTTTTCATGGAGAAAGCATAATTTGGTGGAGAAGATGATATACTGTAAATGAAATATGGGGGTTGCTGATTTTTTTCAAATGAGTTGATGGGGGGCATTAAATGATCATGTCAGATCACATTGGGGAAATATCTTGGGTTGGCAAATTACTATAATAACCTTGAAAGCAAAATGGGTTATGAAGGGACTATGGCCACGTGGATAAATATAGTCCACAAGTAGAGTTTGCTAAGTTTTTTACCAAAATGGGGTTTTTCATGTAGCATTATCCTTATTTTCTATAACAAATATATATATATATATATATATATATATATATATAGGGTAGGGTTCCAGCGTGAACAACCTCCCAAGAGTGAACTGCGTGAACTCGTATGGACCGTTGATCTTCATCATCTTGAGATTATAAGAAAATGACAAGATTGTAATTATTGGGCTAAATTTATATATTTAATTAAATATAAAAGGGTATTATTGTATATTTACAATTAGCAATTATGGAATCTTGTAACCGAAATTCTTGATTTGTTGAATATTTCATAATCTCTCCTAAAAAATAGTGTACTTTCAAATCTTTTTCATTATCTATCAATATCTCCTCAATTTTTTTTTATTATCAAAGAAAAGAAGGCAGATAGACATTGTGGGTGATGAAGAAGTTTTATTTGTTTTTTTTTTTTTGTTGCGAAAAGGGACTAGTGTGTGTATTACTGTTCGATATACACATGTGTACATTGGAATTACCGGTGTACACATGTGTATGTTCAAGTTGTACACATGTGTATTGTGTATCGTACACAGGCTAACTCAAAAACCATACAGTGTAACGTACTTTATATTTTTATTTTTTTGCGGTTTATGTAACTTGTGTACGATGCTTTACTGGGAATTTTAGGTCTATGCTCACATAGAGTATATGTATGTTTACACTTGTGTATTGATCGTAAACTCATTTAGTTCTGCACCTGTTTTATATGTGTATACGTGTGTTTGTTAATAAAATACCCATATGTGGAAAATAAAGTGATAAATCAGTTTGTTGTTTAAAAAACATTGTTGTAAACAAAATATTGTAATTATGCACATTAGAATGACTATTATAGCAGCCAATAAACGCATTTGTTGTAAATATAGCTATGCATATGTAAAAATCGATGTGTACCATTAAAACAGTAAGGGCACCTATTGAAGCAAATTTCGATGTACACATGTGTATAAACAACCATTAACAAAAAGTCTGTAAGATTTAGAAAGAAAAAAAATGAGTTGTACATATGTGTATAACATGGGGATAATATAAAACCAAGAAAGTAGATGTAGTCAAACTCATCCCATCTAGTGCTCTTCTGGATCAGCAATCATATTTCCAGTGTACAAGGGAACCGTTTGAGATCATTGTCATGCACCCACGACGTTAAGCGACAAAACTGAAACATCGAAAAGCATCTTTTGATAAATAAAAATAAAAATCAGATACAAAACAAATATGTACACCGTGCGATAATATGAAAAAAAAACTTGGCCAACAAACCTTTGAAAAGGTGTTTAGGGTGAATTGGATATTGCGGCAAATTTTGTTTGAACCGATGAAGAAGAATTGATTGATGTTGATGATGATGATTTGATGATGTCATATACAACCAACAATTGTATTTTTTCAAAGCTCTCTGCTGTAAACCAAAATCCAAGTAAATGTTTTTTCAATTCTAAAACCAAATTGAATAACGAAGAAAAGAAACTTGCGATTTTGATTTTTTGCTTAATTTCTTGCATCGAATCTTGATTCATTTGAGGGAAATATTGAAATCACAAGATTATAGGAATAAGTTATCATGTTTGGTAACTGATTGTGATAAATCTCTTTAAAAATTGATATATAATTTAAAAAATAAAATTAACTTTATATGGTTAATGACAATCCTACCCCTTACCATCTAAAACAAAATCAAGAGCCAAGATTAGTTCACGCAGTTCACGCTTGAGATTTTGTTCACGTTTGAACCTAATCCTATATATATATACACATATATATTTAATCATCTTCGTAAAATACAGCGGAACATACAACAGGCCACAAGTGAATGGAGCGGTGAGAGTCCGCCAATTGCCCCGTATCAGGAAGCATTGGGTGAGCGGCGAGGATGGTACCGCGGGATGGGGCCTAAACCTTCTTCCAACACGTCCTCGCACTCGTCATCTAACATGTCGTCTTCGCAAGCTCGGACGCAAGAACCTTTTTCCGAGGTAAACTACGCAATTTATAAAATGACAAACGAACGAATGTTTCCTTGTTAAATATATGTTGGTAGCGTTAATTAATATGCTAATATACGTTTTGCTATCTATTATTGTAGGATTTTGTTAACAGCTTATTCCAAACCCCGTCATTTTTGAACCAACTTAACAACTATCATGCTTCACAAGGAAAAGGAAAAGGAAAGTCAAAAGACTACGATTCTGACAACTTATTCGATAATGAATCCGACGATGAAGCCAACGATAACGATGAGTGAATTGTTTTTAATGTATGATTTAGATTTAAACGTTGTAGGATTATAATGTACGACTTAAACGTAGTTTTTAATTATATTACCTTTAGTATATGTTCGTGGCGTATGTTTGTGTTATTTGAAATAGGCAGGTTTTGTTTGTTCGGCCGAAAAAAATGGCTGGGTACTGTAAATACAGCAGCTGTATTAAAAAAAAAAGCTATTGACATACAACCTTTAGCGACCAAGGGCAATACCGGCGACGCCAACTTTTACCGACGACAAGGGGCCAATACCGGCCAATCTATACCGGCGACACTTTACCGGCGACGTGTCGCCGCTAAAAGTCAATAGCGGCGACAAAATGGACCAATACCGGCGACGCCTGTCGTCGCTAAAGGCGGCCTATTCTTGTAGTGGTAACGCCGCCATCACGAGTAACCCGCATCTTGTGACCTGACGCCACCCCGAAGGTAACGCCGCCATCACAAGTAACCAACATCTCATGACCTGACGCCACCCCGAAGGTAACGCCGCCATCACAAGTAATCAACATCTCGTGACCTGACGTCACCCCAAAGGTAACGCTGCCATCACGAGTAACCGGCATTAAGCACCTCAAGGATGCTAATTCAAATAAGGCACATGTACACATACAATGTTAATAGCACGTCAACTACTCAACAACTACTACCTTCACAATCTCACTACCATTAAGGTTCGAAACCTATGATAGAATAAAATTTATCATGACACAAGTAGTGCTTTAAATATCAACATCTACAATGCCCCATACCTATACGACCTCGACATCACTAAGTAAAATAACATACACCTACGCAGGACTAATGAAGCCAGATTAATCACTACGTCGAATAAAAATATTGTTTGTGAAAAAAATGTTTATAAAACATTTTTGTCGCATAACTCTTTAATATATAAAACTCATGACACGTAAGAAAACATATGAAAAGCATGTATGTTAGCCCCGAAAATATTTAAGAGAAAGGAGATTAGAACTCACCGGTTGCAAAGATTCCAAATTTGCAAGCTAATTGTCTCGAACCACGTCCCGAAACTTGTAATCGAATAACTCGTGGTTATAATCCGTCAAATAAACAACGCGTAACCCGACCCACCAACTTCTCTACATTAGCCGCCATGCGAACCCATAACGAGTTTAAAATTTAGTAGCTTGCCTTTGTTGTTTGGGTAAATTAATTGAGGGTGCTGCTCAGCTTGCTTCTTTATTATACGCATTGTCTTCATTCTAAGTCAACTCCAAACAAATGACAAGCTTCATGCATATCCCCATAACAAAGTAACATACATAGATAAACCACTTAAATTCCCAAACGTGACTTACCCATGCACTTTAACTAACCTCTCATGCACACACCATGTCATCATGTGCAACCCAACACCCACATGGTTATCATCATTAAGCAATTACATTCACCAGTGTAATAATCACCAAATCATTCTACTATGTCACCACATACAAAATCCCATGATAAATCATGCTCAAGAACTAAAATATGGAGTAAGTTTCATGCATGCAAAATGTTATATTCTCTAATTATCTTACCTTTGTTTTCACACCAACCCACACGATTTGCTCTTTACAGTAAACACCATCCACATGCGTTCTATTATGATATCATGCCACCAAGTCCTATTGATTATCCAGTACCTTCACACACGTGCATACCTTCACTGCCGTATGTCACCGTCACCACCGGGCCGTCATCACCATCACCTCTGTACACCATCGCTACGATTATCCAACACCATAGTTAGTCACCGCCCCCATCATCACGCACACCATCACGGCCACCACCGAAACAACTACACTTGAAAACACATCATCCATTATCACCATCGCCATCACACTGCACCTTCACGACCACGACCACCCTCATCACCAAACACCATCATCCTCACCTTCGCTCTTAAACGTATCGAACCACTAAGCACCGTCACTGCTCTACAACCGAAACCACTACAACCACCGACCTACGCCATCGTCATCTTCACCCTAATCGCACAGGACCACCACATCAAGCACCATCATCTACTCCGTTCATATCTCACCCTAATCCGTAGAACTTCCACGTAGCCAAACGCCACCGTCACCGGCCTTCCTTGCCATCGCCAACACCACTGGACACCACCGTCACACCGTACCACTCGCCACTTGACACCGTCACCAACATAGACACAAACCATCACCGCCATGAATCACGTCCACCAGCCTTCATCGCGATCGGAAGTTGGGACACGTTTTCTTTTCTTTTCTTTTTTTTAACTGCCGTCCAAGCCCTAATGATATGATAGGGTTTTCTTGTTGTTTGTGATAATAAGATTAATTCTCATGTTACAACAAGGCCCTTCTATATTCATAACATATTTATCTTGTTCCCAAAGTTATATAAAAACTAAGTTTCATTACTTTACAAGTTACACCCAAACTATACATAAACTCACGAAAATTTGGGGTGTTACATTCAACATGCGTGATTAGGGTTTTGAGTTTTATAGCGTGCGTAATTTTCATCTCATACATATCGTACGTTAAGGAATATTGTACGTTAACCGGCCCCCCCTCTCTCTCTATATATATATATATCCAGCTTCAATTTAAATATAGTACTACCATGGTTGCACATAGTGGGCCTATTTATAAGATCTTAATCCATGGCCTAAGCCCTTTTTCGTTACTTCAACCTTGTGGACAGAGAACCCATTTTATCTTTCAGTTGCCAAATGAGTAATGCAGTTAAAGATTGTATAAGGTGCTGTTGATGCAACAAATAAGAGACCAAGGATAGTAGCTGGGCTGGTTAGGCAAAAGGGTTAAACGGTTTAATTTTGCCTAACGCAGGTCGTGGGGTCCCCCCACGTTTGCAAGACGTGGAAGGAGGTTCACTAGTTTATTATTGTTGTTTGCCAAGGGTCCTTCTCTGAAGTATGTTTCAGATTCGGATGAAGGGACAAACAGAATGTGTGTGTTGGATGTGAAAGGGAGTAACTCGCATGAAGCAAGTACTCGTGATGAATGACCAGAGTCTTAAGGAATCTTGACTGGCCAGACATGTCCCTCTTCAGTAAATGAAGTGTCAAATATATAGGAGAAGACATATCCCAAAGGGGAATGCATTTGACTAGTGACCTTGCTTGCAGTGAGGGGCTTGCCCTTTCGGGGGTTGAAGCCTTTTGACCCCTGGATAATAGAGTGTGCTCTGAGGACCTGCATTGCTTTTGCGGCTGGCGAGTTGGTGAAGTAATCTGGAGATATGACTTCTTACTGTTCCGTGCTAATTTATCTCGTTTTCCCAGGTTTTTAACCTTTGAACCATTTTCCCTTATGAGCATTTACGTATTTAAATCATTCATATTTGGTCTTGGGCTACCCCCGTCATCAGCCCCCCAAGTCAGAGGTTTTTGGGAAATGAGCTCAAAGACTTCTGACTTTTATACGTATGTTTTTCTGTCCAAAGGCTTCGAGGGTTCGAGGGTTGGAAGGTTGAAACGGTTTTTGAATTTCAGAATTTGACAAGACAGTTGACAAGACCCGTGGCAGTTTGTCAGGCGGCGGTTTTAAATTCTGCCTGTTGATAATTATCTCTAATCTCATTTATTTACACATTTTTATTTTTGAAGAACATTACTTGCTCCTTATTTCTCTCAAGTATCCTTCTTTTTCAAAATCAGGTCAGTTCCGTTTTGCTTATTTTATCTTTAATTGTTCATGTCATGGGTGCTCGTAAGGATATGGCAAAGTCCTTTTCTTGACTGACCCAAGAGGAAGTCGATTTATTTTGTATGGAATGGGGTATAGGGACAAAGTATAAACCGGTTGCACCGGCTTGCAATAAATCTATCAATGATTGTCCTTCTGGTATGATTGCCTTGTATTGTCGTCATTTTGAGTTTTCCAATCTTCGTTATCCGTTTTCAAACTTTGTCTTGAATATTTTGGAATATTATCGGGTGTCTTTTGGTCAGATTCACCCCCTTGGCATGGCTAGGGTTTTACATTTTGAAATTTTGTGTCGGGCCACCGGGTATGACCCATATCTGTTGTCCTTCCGTCGCTTCTTCCGGCTTGCTAAGAATGGTGATTGGTTCACCTTTGAAACCACTCAAGTTGATACTTGTTTAATATCGTCCATGGTTTCTATGCTTGGGGTCTGGAAAGATCGGTTTTTCTGGGTGTCGGACGAAATTGTTCCTTTCAAACTTGTTTGGAGACACCCGGATGCTGTTCTGAACGAGCCGGAGACTTCTGATTCCGAAATAAACACTCGTTTTTTAGAAATTCTCAGGGAGTGCCCTTCGAGGCTTCGTCCCTTCCCTGAGCATTTGTTGGTGTTGTTGGGTATAAGTAAAGTGTGGGAAAAGACCAACCGGGATCCGGTGCTTGTTAGAGATGGGAAGGGTATGCATTTATTCTTTTCTTGCTTTTTTGTTCCTTTTTCTTTGTTTGCTTATGTTCTTTTTTTTTTATTATTTGTGTTGCAGTTATGTCTGCCCTTGACTTTATTAAAAGTGATGACACCTCTGATGTTGCCTTTGATGATGTTGCTGCTACTCCCGGTGAGAATGCGGTTGTTAAGGGTTTTGATTACAGGTTTGAGGGTTCTGGTTACGTCAATGTTCTGAACGTTAAAGGCTTTACCAAGGTTACTACTTCCAAAGGTTCTACCCGTCGTTCCCAACGTCATCTGAAAGGTGTCCATCAGCCTTCTGGTTCAGAGCCCATCGATGTTAGTGATGATATTAAGGCATCAGGGGATCAGGCTGTGGATGTTGGCAAGGGTAAGGAAAAGGAGTTAATTGTTTCCAGCAAGAAGAAGAAATTGATTAAGAAAGGTACCCCTCCTGTTATTCAAGGTTCATCAGCCAAAAGTGTTGAAAGTTTCGAAGGTTCAGAGGGTCAGGATATTTATGTCCCTAACTGGGGGGTTAAGGTTGGTGATAATTTTAAGGACCCGACTGTTTGTGCTGAAGCCTTGGCTCATTTTGCTCCTCCCGGTGTTCGAAGTGCCATATCTGAGATGGAGCCTGATCATCTTATTTCTAGGATGATGCTCAGTTCCTGCAACCTTTCTGCCTTTTTGGTTGAAGGTGTTACTCGCTTTGCTAAAGGGATGCAGGAATATGAGGAGGCTTCTAAAAAGAAGGAGAAAATGAAAGCTTCAATTGTTGCCATGAAGAAGGAAATCGATATCTTTTCTGAGAAAGAGTTGGCTTGGACCAAGAAAGAGGAGGAGTTAACAAAGAGGCACGAAATTGAGATGGGTGATCTTAAGAAGAGTTTTGAAGCTGACCGTCTGAAGCTGAAATCTGATAGGGAGGCCTTGGCTGTGCAACAGAAGGCTTTTGATAAGGAGAAAGATGGTTTGAAGACTTTGGTTGCCCATGCCACTGGGGATAACCAGTGGCTTATCGAGCAGGGTTTTCACCAGGTTGTTACTTATTTGCTTCACTCTAAAGAGTTTAACTCTGCTCTTGGTGATGTTTACACTAAACTGCTCAATCTGGGAAAACACCAAGGTCTTATTGCGGGTTATAAGCTTCACGAGTCTGGCCATCCTTTAGAGAAATCTCCCCTGTATCGACCCGAGGCTTCCGAAATCTTTAAGAGTTCCGTTGAGCAAATGGAGAGGTTGTCTTATCCGTATGTGAGTCAGGTTGCTTCTTGTTATGGTAAGCCTCTCTCAGTTTTGCAGGAACTGAAGCCGGACGGTTTGAATGAAAAGTTATGTGCTGAAATGCTTACTTCCCTTTCAAGGAAACGTTCCTACTCGGGAGACAGTGAAGATACCTTTCCTGGGGAATCTGATGCTCCGAAGGATGTCAGCTTGGAGGGTTCGGCTGTTGATGATCAGGGTCCAAAGACTAAGAAGGTTAAGAAGACTAAGAAGGCTAAAGGTAGCAGTTCTGGGGCCTCTAAACCTTCTATTGATGCGTGAAATTCGTAGCTTTCTTAGCTCTTTTAAAACAATTTGTGGTTTGTAACCTTTAAACAATATTAGGTTCTCAGGAACCCTTAAGGTTCCTGTTGGTTGTGACTTAGGCCTTCGGGATCGTTTGAACAATATCTTAACTTACAAGTCACTAGGACTTGTTTTGACATGTGCTTGAAAGTCTTTCAGGGCTTTCTTTGATATGATATGATGCTTAACTATTTTCTTCGTGTTATGTTTTTTGTACCTGTGCTTATTTTGTTAAGGCAGTTTCGTTGGCCTTAACCCTTCAAGCTTTTTGGCTATCCGTAGGTAAGTTGAAGCCTTCGAGGTCTCGAGTTGTCACGTAGGTGGCTTGAAGCCTTGAAGGTTTCTTAGTTTCTTGACTTGACTTGGTTTGCATTTTGTGTAATTTTTTCGTTTGTATCATCCTTTAGAAATTTTTTTGATTTCTTGTAACTTTGTCTTTGTCGAGTTTGTGTTGTCTTTATGTTTTTTACACCTTAAAGGGTTCAGTGCTGCAGACACTTAGCCTTGGTGTTTTTAACAAGAAGACATAGCACCTATCCTTTTTATTATTTCTTTGTTTTTATTTGACTTCATAAGCCTGTTTGTTGGTTATATTTCTAAGGCTTAAGGAACATTTGGTGTAGGTTGTTCAGAGCTGTCTATGAGACAATTTTACTTTAACTTAATAAGTCTCATGGAGTTGTATTGATTTAGGAACTCACCCCTTATATAGGTTCATTCAACCCTTGAACCTATTGAGCGATGTGGCCTGGGAGCTCATCCCCTTACATGGCCCTTGCCATGGAGTTTTTTGCTAGGTTCTCAACCTGATCTTAGGATAGAAAGACAAGTTTGATAAAACAACTTCATTCATTCAAGCCATACTTGCTTTTTACAAAAGGTATTTATAGTGCTGTTCGAAATACATTTTGATACAAACCAAACTTTCCTGCCTAAACATGGAACCTTTTCAGGGTTTTGCCATTCCAATGCCTTGGAAGCCTCTTGTTAAAGCACCGGATCGATGACGAACATCAAACATTGCACTTGATTCAAGACATGAAGAACAATCATAAACAAAATATGAACAAGATAGAAATATGTAGAAGATGAATCTCTTTATTAACGAATCAGTCATCACAGATTACATACCAAAAGAGTATACATCATCTACAAGCTGGTTTAGATCACTAAGATCTAAACCAAGCTTTCTCTCACTAACACATAGTCTCTTTCTCTCTGGGAAGTGCACACCAGGAGGAACAAGAAGTTAGGAGAGGTGCACAAAGCTTTTTGATCGAATACCCTGCCCTAATCCTATACAACACATATATATAGACTAGGGACTAAAACCCGGACAAAATAATCTACACAAAAACCCTGACTTTTGCCTAAACACAAACCCCTGACAAAAGTCCTAGACATAAACTTGGACAAATTGTCCAAGGATAAACCTTGGACTAAGTTTCAAGACATGTACAATAAAGACCCCAACAATTGGAAAGCATGCACTTATCACCCAAAGTGCACTAACAAACTCCCCCTTGATCAATGCATGGTCTTCATGTGGTCTTGAATTCTTCATTATCGTTGACTTTAATTTGGACTTCTGATTTGATTGACCAGAACTGATAAGCGAGAGTTACCCTGCAGGAACTGCACTTACAGTCTCCCCCTTAACTGTTGCATCAGTTCTGTGTGGCATTGATATTCTTCAATCATCGGATACTGCGCTTACAGGCTCCCCCTTAACTGATGATATCATGTCAGCTTTCAACTTTGGCTGAGACTTGATCTTTCTGGCAGAGCACTGTGATCTTCAACCCTTCTAATCAAAGACTTGCTGACGATCACTTAAATGGCCGCTTTGTGAAACCCGAAGAATCCAACATCAAACACTATTGATCCCCCCCCTCAATCTACTCCTGAATCAAGTTAACGCGAACCGACCTACAACCATATGTAAGAATATCGCTCGATACATTAATTTTCAAACTTAAACAACAGCAGAAAGAAACATTGGATTTCCAATGCCCAACCTTGAACACTTCAAATTTCGCAAAGACATGAAGCTCAGTTCGATAAGTTAATAACAAACTGAACTTTGTAAAAGTACATCCACCATCTTGATCAGAGTCTTCAACCGAGTGTCTAAAATCATTTCATCTCGAATCTTCATGATCCAATCTCATATCTTCACGAATCCACCAATTACCCGATGACTTTCGTCTCCAATCTCCCCCTCAATGTAAGAACCCCTGTTTCGAGAATCTGATCAGTCACCAACTTGGAAGAGGGACCAAGAAGACTAATCTTCTCTTCTCTAACCGGCATACGATAAAGGCTTGACCTTCAACTAGTTGCCAAATGAACAATTTGCTTCATCATGTCAACACTTGATTAAACCTCGAACAAACTTGACAAAACTCAATTATACAGTAGCTCTAACTTGCTTCATGTTTTAAACACTTCGCCACCGGTAAGATGTAACACCCCAAAAATATAAAACTTTATATTTTCATTATAAAGTATTAATCAAACGAGAATCAACTAACTAGGAATTTATAACCCAGTTAGTTACGAGTCTCGGGGTGATATAATAAGGTTTATAGCAGCTAAACTACAATAATCAAAAGTTAAGGGACCTATTTAGCAAAAACTTGAAACATGAAAGTTTAATTAATAAATAAAACACCAAACACACACATGAATGTGTGTTTGGGTCGTACAGAAGAAAGGGGCGACCAGGGGGTTTCTTTCAAACCCTAATTTTCTCAAATAACTCACAAATTGGAGGCCTAAATCAAGTCTAAAACGAAATCTGAACACATATTAGTGATCACCTCGACGAAGGGATCGTAAGGTATGTGAAATTTCGATATTTGGTTCCATTTCAAATTTTAGATGAACTCATGAGTTTTGAATTTGAACCTGCATGATTGTTGTATAGTTGGAATTAGAAGTGATATGGTGTCTAGGGATAAACCCTAGATGATTTCTTGTAAAAAACTTGCATCATACTTGTAGGGTTTATAATCACCATTGTAGGTGATCAATGGGTTTGTAGAAATTAGATGAACACTAGGATTATAATGCTTGTTCTAGTGAAATCTGAATTTGAGAAGGAATTTCCGGAATATTGATGTTAAAAAAAATTATGTGTTGATATCCCTAAATGAAGTTGATAGCAATGGAAATAACAAGACATGAACTTAGTATTGATTATGTAAAATCAGACCCGCTAGGTATTCGTTAAAATGCCTAAGTGAGGGTTAATATGTTAAGAATCGGATGAAAACGCATATTTGGTTATTTTAGCAAATTAGGCGTTAATAACTATGAAAAGAGTTCTAAAATTGAATGTGAATTGAACTCTTTAGGCGAGGAATCCGGATCGTTGAGTGGACAAGCCGGAGGAGATACGCATTTGAAGGGTGCACTTTAAAGGTACGTGACTTGTCGTCTCGTTACATTTATGTAGATAAACCTAGTCGTAGATATGTTTAATATTGATATGGCGAAATGATGACGTTTGGTATGTCAATGAAGTGGTGTAACTCCCTCGACAACCAAACGGGTCAAACTAGTTAAATACATATGCTTGTTGATGCTATTGTTTAAAATAGCCATGTTGGAGTGTCAATGAAGTGATGTGACTCACTCGACAAACCCAACGGGTCAAAATAATGGTTGGAATTGGTTTGGAAAAGGTTTGACTTGTCATCAAGTGATGGTTTTCACGCGACAAACAAACGGGTCAAAATGATGCTTTAAAAAAGAAGAAGAAGAATCCTATGCGTCGAGACTCGAAGGTCTCACATTGCGTTAAGTGTTGGATAGCACTACGCCAATGCAGCGATCATATTAATTTGAGTTACGAGCCCGAGACATCGGGTCAAACAATAGAAATAAATTGTAAGTGTCGCTTGAAGCGGAGTACTTGAATTTTAGGAAACAAGCATTAAGTTCTAATGTGAGCGTAAAGCCATGGGATGGCGCGAATACGCTAAGGTTTATAAGCCCGGGGATTTGGGTAATTATGTCCAAAAAGTCTTAGAACAGAAAAATGGTATTTTGCACTTATTGCTAATGGGTTGGATAATTGAAAACAAGGATTTCATGAAGCATTTGCTCGTAATTCGGTTTATGTGATGTGAAATCTACATGGTTGGCTCCGTAATTTCATTACGGACTCATAGGAAAAAGAATGGACTAAAACGGACGAGCGAGTAAAAAGTTATTCCCTTTTGAAGTTGGAAAAATGTGAATTTCCGGAGCTGGGCAAAAGTGCTGGTTTCAAACCTGCACCTGCTGGAAAAGGGGTTCTCCCGCGCCACGCGGAAGATCCCATTTGATTCCCCGCGACACGCGGAAGCCGCCGCGATACGCGACGGCCTACCTTCATTCTTCCGCGACACGCGGCAGATCCAGAATTGGAGAATGATTGTTTTATTTATATTTTGACACCGGATCTTGTTTATGCATTACATTTAAATGTCAAAACTAATATTTTAACTGGTTTTGACTCTAGGTGATGTTGGAACTAACCAGATGATGGTCAAGCACGCTATCAAGAACCGAACACGCATTTTGAAAGCTTCCGCGTTAACTTAACTTAATCTAGACAAAGTTTTTGATGTAAACGACTTGTTACTCTTATTATGAATGTTTTAAATTAGTCGATAGTTGACTAGTAAATGACACTTTGAAACTTTTTATATTGTAGTCAAGTAACTCAAGGTACTTTATGTATATAATTAAGTATCTTTATTATATAATGTTTAAAAATATAAATGGGTGTTACAAGTTGGTAATCAGAGCTCAAGGTTATTAACAAGGTGTGTTCGGTTCAAGCTTGATCAAGCATCCGGTAAGAGCTAATTGTTTTAAGTAGACTTAGTAAATATAGAAAATGAATACGATTAAATGTGCATGGAAAAGAGTGCGTAATACACTAAAACCCGGAAAGTGCACCAAACACGAATGGTTTAAGCAAGTTGTGAACTTGGCTAAACCAAAGCAAAAGTTGCAAATGATACAAAACGGAATGTTTAACAATTAATATAAACATCCAGATTCAAGATGACTGATGAAGGCAATGATGCTGATACGGTGCCGAAAGTCACCGAACAGATGAAAGAAATGTCCGGTGTAACCGGGGACGAATTAACATCTCAATTAACTGAAGAGATGGAAGCTAAAATTTCTGAGGAAGTCGGAAAGGCAATAGAAGCCAGTCTACCGCAGTTCGCCGAGAAACTACAAACCATAATTTTGCTAGCAGTAGAGGATATGATAGCTGAATTAAAAGATAGTCTCTCACAAGAAAAAGATGACGGAAGTGAGTCGGATGTGGACTCAAGACCCGTAAAGAAATCAAAGCTTGATACCCCAAAAGAGAAGACAAGGTCTTCCCATATGACAGCCGCAGAGGCTAAAGCTGAACTTGATGTCATTTCAGGTATGTTTCTTGTAAATTAAAGTTTAGCACTAAGATTATTTTGATACGAGTGCGAATAATAGTTGTATATGGGCGCATATGGGTAGTGAGACGAGCAAACTGTGCAAAAGAAATATACATATATATATATATATATAAGCATAAACAGAAGTGATCATGTAATAATCGAGACAAAAGTAATCATGATAAATATTGCCATGGGAAGGGGTGCGCGCACACTCGAACCCGAGAATGTAATGAAAGATAAGCGTCATAATAGGGAGGAGTGTAATAACACCCGAACCCTGGGAGTTTGCAATAGTAATAGATGACAAGGACATGGTTATATACTAAGCCAAACTAAATGAAACATATAGAAAATTCGTTTATGTCAATAAATGATGTGGATAAATGCCATACAATGATATGAAACAATAACATGAAATAAATTGATTTTGTTATTGTAACAATGGATTGAAGTCAAAAATCAAGAGATCAAGATTTGGATAGGAACAATGTTGTAGAAGGCGCTAGGCGCTAGTCGGGCGGTGAGGTACAGCCTAGGGATTAATCGGGATTAATAGGGATTAATCGGAATGGGATTTTTATATGTATTTTTTCAAAATTATATATATATACCCAATAATATAAAAATAATACTTCAAAATTCACATAAATACTTCAAGTTTCAGATAGTATGGTTCGATTTTGACTGATTTTGACCAATTCTGACCGCCTAGGACCGCCTAGGACCGATTTTATCCGATTTTTTCCCATTTTTTCCGATTTTGACCGATTAATATAGGCCGATTAATCCGATTTTTGACCGCCTAGGACCGATTTTCACCGATTACGACCGCCTACGACCGACTTTGACCGATTACCGATTAATTGGACCGACTAGGTTAAAATTAGTCAGTGGACTACCGACTAGCGCCTAGGCGGCGATTAATCGGCCGCCTAGGCCGATTTCTACAACACTGGATAGGAATATCCTCGAGAAAGAAACTAAATGGATAATATGTATTATTCGTTGCTGTAAATAATGAAACACCAATAAATTTGGATTTAAAAGCTCGGGTATGGGTAGATACCCAAGTAACATGTTATTAATAAAATCCTTCTGAGGAAGAACGATAATCACACTGATGAGGGTGATTATGTAAAAGAATTAGTAAGATAAACATTATGAAAGTGTTAGAATAAGAACGAGTAAACCCCAAAGGCCGAATAACAATAGCAGTAGTATACCAAATAAGACTTGAGACATGGGCCTTCGGGACATTAGTAAAGGAAACAGACCTAAGGGTCGCTAACAAAAGAAAGGTGGTGTATGGATTAAATAAGTAGAGTGCTTGATAATAAAGGTAAACGGAAGCCGGATAATGGGAGCGTATTACATTAAGATAACGAGCCCAAGGGAAGGGATAAGAATCAAAGTAAACAAAAATATAAATTGACAATTTAGAATGTCAAGGCATAAGGATAAAGTTGAGTGTCATAAGTGATGAAACTCACACGAACAAATCAAACCAGACGAGTGAAAGAACAAAAGACTTGGTTGAGTAAAAGCGGTGGATTTTGCTGATACAACCAAATAAATCGAGAAACAAAGTCTTAATGAATGCCGGAAAGGTTGCTATGAAAATAATACCGGTAAAATACCCAAAATGATAGGTATGTTTTCAGATATATGCGTAACTAACAGTCAAGAACGCGAATTAAAATTCAAAAGTCTCGGATTAAGAGATATGACTAGAAGACGATAAAATTTTGCAAAAACAGAAATTTCGATAGTCGTGTTCAACTACTTTAATGTTGGAGGACTGAATAAAGTATAGTAGTTGATATCCCAAGTAAGCGCAACCTGGATAATGACAGTGTGAAATATTACTGAATCTATGTGATAGGTCATAAAAGAGTATGGAAAGGAAAACGCAAACCAACAAAACCGGGGTGTTAAAAACATTAAGATAACGAACCCGATAAACGGGTTGAAAGGAAATAGGAGCATAAACCAAATAACGGTATGAGTAAAATAAACCGACGCGAAAGTGACATCAGAAGTCATAGAATCGGAAAGATAATTCGAAGGAAAATGAGTGTAGCCTTAAACTACGGTCAAGGTCAAACGAATAGAAGATGATCCATGGGATCACCATAACCTCCAGAATATAAACAATGTAAAGGTCTACGGGACCAAAATGACCATGGGTGGCAAATACAAAGGAACAAACTATGGGGTCTCACCCTAAAAAGGGTAAAGACCTAATAGAATAGTCTACAAGGCTAAGTAAAGGAACCTGCGGGTCGATAATATAAAGCGTGGGAACCAATTATGATTTCTCGCGTAAAATGATAACGCGAAAGAATAATCCTTGTCGTCAATTCCTTGATATGACTAATCGACATGTGTTAAAGAGAAAAACTGTTGGACCGGTTTGCGACCCTGAAAAGTCAGTCAAGGTAGTTTATCTTTGCGTATAAAGGTGGAATCAATGTACACAAAGTAACAACAACTTTTCCTCTTTAATTTCTTCTCTATTGATGCTTTCTGAATACAATTTGACAGAGTTTCGTCACCACAAGCATGAACAGGTTTCGCTCCAAGTTACAGAATGAGATCACATGTGAGGTATATATAGTGTGTCTGATTTCGCTTATATGGACTGCCATATAACCGAAACCTCATGTGACCATATAAGCGAAACTACCTTGTAACCCTATAAGCGAAACCTCAAGTTGTCCTAATAAGCGAAACCTATACTAATTGTTCACATAAGCGAAACATCAATATAAAACCCTAATTCTAACTATCAAGCTCCTATGTTGACCTATCTTGACCTAAGACTTAATGTAGACGTAG
The DNA here is from genome assembly GCA_030545235.1 of Helianthus tuberosus. Lineage (NCBI taxonomy): Eukaryota > Viridiplantae > Streptophyta > Magnoliopsida > Asterales > Asteraceae > Helianthus > Helianthus tuberosus. The sequence continues at coordinate 207,822,682 of CM060400.1, forward strand.
TCAACAGACATTCCGTGCACCAACAGACTCCCCCTTGGATGTTGACGAAGTCTTCAGCTCCGAGTCTTCAGTCTTGGTCTTTTCTCCAACTCTGTTTTTACATCATAAACAACTCTATCTTCACAGATTCACAATCTTGTCCTGTCTTCATCTTCAGACTTCCCTTTGATCGTTGATCCAGACTCCCCCTTTCACAGACTCCCCCTCTCTATATGCTGGAATCTGAGGTCTTGATCTGGTTCAAGCTTTAACAATTTAGCTTCCGTGGGAATGATTAAGTTTACAACCTGGTTAACCTGCACTTCCTCTACCTCAACATAAGTTTCACAAATTTATAACAGTTGAATTTAATAAACTTACTGGTAGACATCATTTATTCAACAAACATACTAGTTACATCAAGTTCAAATGAATGACCTTGATTAACTAACCACACAATCTTACCAAAACATTTTGTTGGAACTTTTGAGATCGTTCATACTTGTGCTTGATTAGTTTTATAGTGGTTTGTAGCTAATTTGATAGTATAGGGGCTTATTTTGTAATTCTCTAGAATTAGGCTTCCTGACCAAGTGTAGATAAGATTCCAGCAAATTTATAAATTTGCTGGCTAGTCAGGAGCACTATATATAGCCCTCTCATTGTAACCTTGGCAAGCTTTTGGCTCTCTTAATGAATATTGGTGTTGTTTACATTCAATCATTGTTCTAGTGCTCTAATCTGATATCCAAGGTGCTTTACTGATTTACATTCTTGTTTGGATTCAATACAACACTTGTTGTATTCATTAATCCATTAGCTTCACCTTCATCTTTGATTATTCTTAACTTTTCATAGTTCAAACACTTAATCAATAGGTGTTTTGGACTAAAACAACCAACCACTGTGATCCGGATCGATATTGGGATTTACAATTTGGTATCAGAGCCTTAGTGCTCTTGGTTGTTGTGTTCTTGTTGAGATTTTTCATAGTTTTGAAGGTTTTTCAAAGTTTCAAGAGTTTCAAATTTTCGGACTTAAAATGGACTGATTTGGTGTGTTTAATCGACAGGTTGTTGTTAATAGATGATTAGGGAGTCATTTTGGACATTTTGATGCATCAAAACATGGTTTTAGAGCTGTTTTTGAGTGATTAGAGGGTTTTAGTTCGTGTTAAACCCTCTGTCCAGCGAAATAGTTTGAATACAGCGAACAATATTTGAACATAGCGAAATTAATTTTTGAATATAGCGATGATATCGTTGTATACAGCGAATACAACGAACAATCTTTTGAATCTCATCGCATAATCATTAATTTCACCGATCTCAACTCGAGCGAAATTAACGATTTACGGCGAAATAGTGCCAAGTGACCCTTATAGCGAAATTATCGAAGGCGACTTCGAGAACTGCGATATAGAACCACAGCGTTCTTATCACAGTATACGGCGAAATTAAGCCAAACTAACGTGTGTGTTATTTGTATCAGCGGATTTAGCTAGCTCGCTCGTGCAGGACCTCTCCGGCATCGGCGAAATTGTTTCTACTGAAGACTTGTCAGCGAAATTATCTTCTGTTCAACTTACCTTTGTCAAAAACAAGTCAAGATGTCGTTAAATCAGCTAAGTCCAATTGCTCAAGCGGAACTTGAGACCGGAACCACTACTAGGCCACCAAAGTTGAAAGGGGTTGAAGACTTCAGCACTTGGAAGACTCGCATCCAGTCGTTCTTCGAATACACGGACTACAATCTGTGGGTCTCAGTCACCGCTGGACCCCACATTCCAACGGTTGTTCGTAATGACGTGGTAGTTGCTAACCCTGACCCCACAACCTTCACTGACGAAGACAAGGCTCTAATCCAACGCGATCGCCGTGCACATGCAGCCCTAACTATGGCTTTGTCAACTGATGACTGCAACATGTTTGAAGAACACCGAACTGCAAGTGCACTCTGGAATGCATTGATTGAGTATTATGAGGGAAATGAAGAGCTAATTGAAAGTAAGAGAGATATGGTGCAAAAGCAATACGACATGTTCTGTGGAGTTCGTGGAGAAAGTCTGTCAGATCACATTAGTCGCTTTCTGAATATGATGACCAAAATGAAGAAGGCAGGAAATCCTGTCACAAACCGTGCTGCCATCAAGAAGCTGCTGGATTCACTCCCTAAGGAATGGAGTTTGCAATGCATGATGATCAAGAAGGATTTCCTCAATAATCCAAATCCTGTCACTCTGTCAGACTTGATTAACACTCTAAGAGCTTTTGAAATGGATGTCAACAAACGAGAAATGAACACTGCTGGCTACACTCCAAAAACAAATCCAACTTCTGCTGGAATGAAGAATGTGGCATTCCTTGCCTCAGGTGGCATCTGTCAACAAGCTTCTGACATGATCTATGCTAACGCTTCCGCAAGCGCATCAAAAGCTCCACAACCTAGTGAGAAGACTGTCACCGTTGGCGATACACAAGCGTTGAAAGTGTCTACTGAAAACGTGGCACTTTTCAACATGTTTCTAAGCAGCTATGAAGCTTTAATGTCAGGAGAGCTCAAGAAGGAAATGTTCACTGCTGAAGACATGTATCAAGTCGATCCAGATGACATGGAGGAAATGGATCTGAAATGGCAAATGGCCATGATCACCTTAAGGTTGAAGAAATTTCAGGACAAGACCGGGAAACGTTTGGGTCTCGGAAAGGCTGGCTTTGATAAATCCAAACTAAGATGCTACAACTATAAGAATCTGGGCCACTTCAAGCGTGACTGTCCCCTGTTGAAAGAAGGAAACATCGAATCAACTCCTGCTGTGAAACAAATCACCGTTGAAGAAAACAAAAACAATGCGTCTCCTAGCACGCCAAAAGCTTTAGTCGTCGAAGATTATGATTGGAGTGAAGAAATTGCTGAAGCTAAGGAGCAAGTCAACAAAGCTCTCATGGCAAAGATCTCAAGCGAGTTCTCTTCGAAGCAGTTTAAGAAACAGACAGCTGGAATTCCAAAAGGAGACAATACTGCTGACAAGGGTTTGAAAAGCATTCTCACCTCTCCGGAGCCTGAGAAAGAAAAGAAGTCTGAAGAAGCTAAGGAGCAGATTCCTAAGGATGCATCTGACCAGAAGAAAGACAAAGGAAAAGCCTCAGCCACAGCAATGAAAACTGAATCTTCCAAAGAAAAGGCTGACAAAGACTTGGTAAATAGTATTCCACATAACTTTAAAGTAAAGTTATGCTCACCAGCATGCGTTGATGTCGTGGCACATTACAAGTCTCTTAATCTAGAATTTGAGAGACAAAAAGACAAGGCCTTAAAAATGAATAACGAACTTAAACTGAACGAGGCCGCATACCAGAGAAAGTTGAATTCAACTTTAGCTGAGATGCAAACTCTAAAAGAATTTGTGATTAGAAAAGATTTCATCATTAACGATCTCACAGATAGATTAGAAAATGCTTTGAATGAAAAGAACAAATTGCAAATTATCATTGATAAATGGAATGTCAGTCAAAAGACCTTTACTGACATCAAAAACTGCCAACGACCAACGTATGTGAAAGACGGGATCGGGTATAAGGATAGGCAAGGAAACGAAAGAAAACTTTTCCTTCCACCACATAGCAAAAACTATGTGCCTATACCTACTCCTTATCCCGAAAACGATCTCATTGATGAAAAGGCCTCTGTAGAACAAAACGATTCTTGTGAAAACGAAACAACCGCTAACTTTTCTAAAAGTAATGCAGATCCAATTGTGTGTAAAGAAGATGTGTGCGATGAGGAAGGAGACTGCGGCGGTTCAAAAATAGGAATAGGTTATTCAGGCGACAGTTATTCCACTGTTAACTGGTTCGCCTGGAACTGTTCTAAGGAAAACAATATTCGGGATGAAAGTAATAATTTAATTAGGATCGATAACTATAATGGCCATGTGCCTAAATTTAAATCTTCGGATGACTGTAAGGGCCATGTACCTACATTTGAGACCCGTGATCGTGAACATGCTATGTTTGAATGTCATGATTTAAATTCTGCTTTTTGTGATGATAAAGTTGTTTGTGAATCTCCTGTATTTGTGCCAGAATTGAAAAAGAATAGCTTTGGAAAATTCCTCACCAAGGAAATTCCAGAATTTATTCCATCTCGAACAGGTATGACATATTCTGAAAAGAGAGTCACTGAAGATCAATGCAACGAAGACTCAAGCTCTGCTGTGAAGACTTCAAGTCCTGAGGATGAGCAAATATCAGAAACATCAAACGAAGGTCGAACAACAGACAGTGAGAGCATAGAATTCTCAAGTGAAGAAACCTTGAAAACCTAAAGTGAAGATCAAACAACAAATGATGAAAGCTCCGAAAGTTCAAGTGTTGAAACAATTGAAGACCAAGATCCAGAAAGTTCAAGCGAAGATCAAAGCTGCAATGATTCAATTTACGAAGCAAGTGAAGAACAAGACTCAAGTGAATACCAAACGTCTGAAAGCTCATCTGATAGCAACAATGATGAAGAATGTTCAGAAGATGAAAGCAGAGTTGACAAGAAAATGAAGAAAGCAGAAAGCTCAAGACACTCATCACATACATCATCTTCTAACACCAAAAGACCCAGACATAAAAGATGTTTTCGTTGTAGTCATTTAGGACATACAGCGAAACATTGTAAAAGCAAGAAATTTTCTAAACCAGAATATGATTTTGTTAAGAACGTCACAGATCAACTAGATTATCTTCAGAAACCTGTTAAAAATCTGGTTAATTCAACAGCTTATTTCTGGAAACAAAAGGAGGACATCGTGGCTCAAAACCACGATAGATGCAACATAAAGCAAATCTGGGTCCCCAAATCAACCTAATCTGTATATATTTTTGTATTTCAGAATAAACTCCAAAAATGGCTTCGAATGCTCATGGAGTATATCTGGCACGTCGACAGTGGGTGTTCAAGACACATGATAGGATTGAAGGAGCTTCTAAAGAATTTTCGTTTTATTGATGGTGATTTCGTGTCATTTGCTGGAGACGAGAAGGGAGGGAAGATCGTTGGAATAGGAGATGTGGTCTCTGAAGCTCTCACGCTGGAAAACGTCAACTATGTTCCAGAATTGTGCTACAATCTCATGAGCGTATCACAAGTCTGTGATAAAGGAATATCAGTACTTTTCAATGACATGGAATGCTTGTTTCTCAAACCTGGATATGTCGTTCCTGCAGAAATGATCATGCTCACTGCTCCAAGACAAAATAATACATACGTGCTCAATATGAAAAACGCCAAGACAAATGACAACTTGACGTGCTTGATATCAAAGGCTTCAGAATCGGAGTCACTGCTTTGGCACAGGCGATTGGGGCATGTAAATTTCAAAAATATGAACAAACTCTCTAAGTTAAACTTAGTGAGAGGACTTCCGATAAAAGAATTTCCTTTTTCTGAGAAATGTATAGCATGCGCCCAGGGAAAGCAACACAAGAAATCGCATAAGTCCAAAGCAGTGAACACGATTGCTGCGCCTCTCCAGTTGTTGCATATGGATCTGTTTGGTCCAATTAGTGTTAAAAGTGTTGCTAAAAGTTCTTACTGTTTGGTGATTACAGATGATTTCTCTCGTTTCTCATGGGTCTATTTTCTTGAGGCAAAGAGTGAGACAGCTGAAATTCTCAAGGCATTCATTCCCTTGATTGAGAACGTGACCAAATTAAAAGTGAAGTCAATCAGAAGTGATAATGGCTCCGAATTCAAAAATTAGACTTTCATATCCTTCTGTGCAGAAAAGGGAATTCATCTTCAATACAGTGCAGCCAGAACTCCTCAACAAAATGGGGTTGCTGAACGCAAGAACAAAACGTTGATTGAGGCCGCAAGGACCATGTTGGTGGATTCAAAGCTTCCAATCATCTTCTGGGCAGAAGCAGTTAACATGGCATGCTACGTTCTGAACAGGGTTCTCATTGTAAAACCACACGGAAAAACGGCTTATGAACTCCTCTTCAAAAGAAAGCCGCTTATTGATTTCTTCAGACCATTCGGATGCTCTTGCACTCTTCTAAACACTCAAGAGAATCTCATCAAGTTCGAAGCAGTAGGTGATATCTGCTACTTCATGGGATATTCATCCACTCAGAAAGCCTACAGAGTCTACAACAAAAGAACAAAGATGGTGATTGAATCGTACTACGTTGACTTTCAAGAAGGAAACTACACTAACACTGGAAGTACTCCCGATTGATTTTATGATGTGGGTGTGATCTTTAACACCTTTGAAATTCCAGAAGATGTTCCAGAAGTAGAACCTGCAGAAGTCGCTCAAGTTAAACCTCTGTTTGATACTTCAGATATTGGTTTGACTCCGTTTACTACCCGTTTCACTCCATTCTCTGCTAATCCACTTCTCTCTGTGGATGAAGCAACTGGTGACATTTCGCCTGAGAACACCCCAGAAAATGGTGCTTCTTCTTCACAGGCGAATGTGGATGAACCAGCTCATGAGAAGATGACCCTCCAGTCATCTACGTGGACGAACACTTCACCAACCTTCCGCAACAGACTGAGTCATAGACAAATGCAGGGTACAAGACAAATCAAAATCATCCTCTAGAAAATGTCATAGGTGCAGTCGAAGAAGGAGTGCGTACACGAGGTCAGTCATCAAGCATCAATAAAGGTCTCTATGCAGCTTTTCTCTCACAATCCGTGCCACGGGACATTGAAGATGTGATTCTAGATTCCAGTTGGGTTCAAGCAATGCAGGAAGAATTATCTCAATTTCGCAAACTCAAGGTCTGGGAGTTAGTAGATCTACCTGAGGGAAAGTTTCCGATTGGTACCAAATGGGTCTTTCGTAACAAGATGGATGATCGTGGAGTAGTAATCAAGAACAAGGCCAGATTAGTGGTGCAGGGTTTTCGTTAGGAGGAAGGAATTGATTACGAAGAGGTTTTCGCTCCAGTTGCAAGATTGGAGGCCATCAGAATATTCCTGGCTTACGCATCATACAGAAATTTCAAAGTTTTTCAGATGGACGTAAAGAGCGCTTTTCTGTATGGGAAGGTAAAGGAAGAAGTCTACGTGTGTCAGACTCCGGGTTTCGAAGATCCTCATTTTCCAGGTCGCTACTACAAGTTGGACAAAGCTCTCTATGGTCTTCACCAAGCTCCACGTGCTTGGTATGAGACTTTGTCAACTTATCTATTGAAGTGTGGATACACCAGAGGAACGATCGACATGACTCTCTTCACCAAAAGAGTCGGAGAAGACGTAATGCTGGTTCAGATTTATGTGGACGATATCATCTTCGGGTCAACCAACGAGGAACGGTGTAGAGAATTCGAGTCTGTCATGAAGGCACAGTTTGAAATGAGCATGATGGGAGAGTTGACATTCTTCTTGGGGCTAGAAGTGAAGCAGAAGGAAGACGGGATTCTCATTCATCAGGCCAAGTACATTCGGGATATTCTCGCAAAGTACAACTTGAATGACTGCAAAGTTGCAAGTACTCCATTTGCATCTCAGACGGAGCTTACTCTAGATCCTCAAGGAAAACCTATAAACAAGTCATTCTATCGCTCGATGATCGGATCTCTGATGTACTTAACAGCTAGCAGGCCTGACATCATGTGGGCTGTCTGTCTCTGTGCTCGCTTTCAGACTAATCCCAAGGAATCTCATGAAACCGTTGTGAAGCGCATCTTCCGCTATCTTAAAGGAACTCCGAAACTAGGTCTTTGGTATCCTAAAGATAGTAATTTTGATCTTATTGCTTATTCTGACAGTGATCATGCAGGCTGTAAAGTAGATCGCAGGTCTGTATCCGGAGGATGTCAATTCTTGGGAAATCGTATGATCTCATGGCAAAGCAAGAAACAGACAACTATGTCCACCTCCACCGCTCAAGCAGAATACACCGCGGCCTACAGTTGCTGTTCACAAGTTCTCTGGATACAAAATCAGTTGTTGGATTATGGAATCAACATCATGAAGACTCCTATATTCATCGACAATGAGGCATGTCTGGGAATTGTGAAGAATCCCATCCACCACTCCAGAATGAAGCATATCGAAATTCGTATTCACGCAATTCGAGATGCGTACGAGAAAGGATACATTCAAGTAGTACCAGTGGATACAACCCAGCAACGGGCCGACATTTTCACTAAAGCTTTCGATAAAACTCGATTCAACCAGCTGGTAACCTGGTTGGAGATGGTTAATTTCCTTGAATGGAAATGAATCTTGTGTCCAAACGCTTTCGTAAATACTCTATCTTGTGTCCATAGTTTTTATTAAAAAAAAAAAAACGTTTGTTGAAAGTAAAACAAGTATCGTAAAGCGTCGCCCACCAAAAAGATTTTATGATTCTTAAAATTTCATTTTCGGGCAAATGGACTTTCGAAAATAAAGATTTTAGGGGGGATATTCCAGAAAATCAAAATGAGATGTTTGTTTCTGACTCCTGTTAGAGGAAATGATAGAAAATTGCTAACAGTTTGCATTTCTTGCAAAACAGAAAACAAAACAAAAAGAAATCGGGGTACCAAGCAACGACGTGTCGGTAGATTCAGCAACACCGACGAGTAAACTGCTGTTAGGGAGCAAAACTTAACATCTACACAAGGATTCTGGCTTCTCTCAGGCATTACGCATCTTGTGGGTAACACGTTGCGGCATATGGCTTAATGGTCTTAAATCTTGTGTTGATAGATTGCCAAAGTCTGAGATCTCGGGTCTTTATATTGGTTTTCATTCGGGGGGTATCATAGTTGGTCTTCTGCTGCATCCAGATATATGCTGACCTAGAACTTCTATGATATTCCTTCATAATAAGCGCCTTAAAAAAAAAAGAGGCCAAACCCTTTCATAATAAGTGCCTTTTGTGGCCAAAAACCTTTTGATGGATTAGTTTCGGTCTCTCTGCTGTACGAAAGTACTGACCTGTTCACCGAACTATCTGTCTCGCCCTCGATAGTTCTTGGAATCTCTGTTGTACGAAAGTACAGACCTGATCTCCGTTCTATCGTTGAAATGAATGGATCCAATATACTCACCTGTTATGAAGAACCTTTGTGCATACCTTGATCGCGGGGGTATGTCCTGACGTGGGACTCACGGGCGTAATGTTTCTATTCTCAATAGCTTGTGTGGGGGCCATAGAAGTCTTGTCAATATTACCGAAAACATGATAAAAGCGCTCTCCGAAGGCATGTTGAAAGAAGGATGCATGGATTTAAGCGGACAAACATACTGGCAGTTTTTCTTGTGCCCGGGTTAGTAAATTTTAATAATAATAATAAATAAGGATTTGGCAAGTGTTGGCGATATGATCCTCTGCAGGCAAGTCAACAAGCGTCGAAGGTCGAAAGAAAATCCGCATCAAATGGAACCTCCTAGTGCTGAAAATTCAAAGTTCGGAGTCTAAATGGTCCAAATTTTCTTTATTGTGTAAATATTTGATAAACTTTAATGTTTTAAACAAAACTGGGCACGTTTTTCGAGAAAGTTTGAAATTTACAAGCGAAATTAAAATCGTTTTGAAAACATACCAATGGTGGCAAAGATAAGATACCAGCGAAATTATTATTTTGCTGGTTACCAAGATTTTCGATATAAATATCTTCTAACCGTCATTTTTCAAACTTTTCAAAACCTCTCTCTCTCATCTTCTTCGCTAATCATCGGACATACTTTCAAACCTTACACAAGATTCACTTTTGATTCAAATATTTCCAGGTAAATCCTACATTAACCATCTGTTTTATTCTCGACATTCATCAGTTGAGGCTCTTGATCAGTGATTCAATGTGTGTTTGTTATGTTCGGAATTTCATCTTAAATTCAAAATTAAGAACCTTGAATCTGTTATATCTAGGGTATTTTGCTGATAGTTAAGCAGATTTATCTTAGTTTTAAAATGCTCGAATCATGTTTGACCTTGTTTGATATCTGTTCTGATCTATCGGTGTTGAACAGTTAGGGTTTTAGAGGGGTTTTGTAAGAAAAAGATGATGCCAGCGAATTAATTTTGAATATAGCGAACTCAGCGAAGATAACATGGAATCTCAAAAGTCTCGAACGCGAGTTCGAGCAACCGGTGAAATATTCTTATTTCGCCGGTAAAGCGGCCCAGACTAGTGTCTTCGCTGCTAAATCATTTCCGGAAACAAAGCCCTGTCTTCGCTAAGTTCGCTAGCGAATTTATCTCGGAAAACGGTCATCGCTGGTAGATCGCTCCGAGGATAAAACCCTTTCATCATTGCTGCTGGATCGTCTTCGCTGGTGGTTCGATCCGTGTACGAGACTCTGTCATCGCTGAGTTCGCTGTCGATATCCAGCCCGACAGCGAAGACCACCACCGACCTGGCAGCGATTTTATCTCTTTAATTATAATTTATTTTTTTAAATATTGTAAATATCTTTGTAAATAGTGCTTTTAATTATCAATTTTTTTGTAAATATATGTTTCTATCTCAACATTTCTCTCACTTGGCTCGTTTGGTGTTTCAGAAGCAAGATGGTAAAAATTATTGATTGGGATACTACGTTAGAGCACAACCAGAGTATCAATCTTGATCAAACACCACAGGATTTTCAGGATGCAGCGAGATGGATTCGATCTAGCAGAATCGGTTTCGCAGTTGAAGCAGTAGTTCCCATTTATCGCCTTCACATTCAAGAGTTCTGGGAACATGCGAAGCCTGAAAATATAAACAACAAGAGAGGGATTTCTTCAACTGTTCGTAACAAACGTATAGAAGTTACTGAAGATAGGATTCGCAAAATGTTGAAGCTGAAAGACAACGAGCAAGATCCAATCTCTTTAAGCAAGGATGATGTGTTGGACGGATTTCGTGGAATGGGATATGTAGGAGACTTTCGTCTAAAGAAGGAGATTAAGAGAAATGGGCTCACAAGGGACTGGAGATTTATAGTTCACGTTATTGCTATGTGCCTAGCTCATAGAAAGGGTGGATTTGATGGACTGAACCTAGAGTGGTCAGCGGTCATGTTAAAGCTGTGTTTGAATCAAAAATTCAACATCTCCGGTCTAATTTTCAACTACTTGCTAGAGAATGTGAGTGGGAAAACTTGGGCAATGTATCCTCGTTTCATCCAGATGCTGATAAACGATCAGTATGAAAACCCACCAAATGATGGAAATCTGTACACCTTCCATGTGCCAACCAGTCGTCAGTATACGAAGATTAAGACTAATAAATGGGTGATGTTACACGATTAGATGTATGCAGCCCAGAGATTGCCTTTAGCCAGAGAAGCTTACAGAAAGTATAGAGAGGCACTCTGAGAAAAGCAGCAAAGGAATGCACAAGCTGAAGCATAAGCTGCTGAAAAGGCAGAACGAGCGAAAGGTAAAAGAAAAGGAAAGGAAGCTGCTAAAGATGAGCCTCCCAAAAAGAAAAAGGCTTCAGAAAACCCAGAAAGACTAATGGGTGCAAGCTTTAGAGCAGCTGAATCTCAAGAACAGCGGCAACACATCAAAGATATGAAAGAGATTCATGCGTTGTAGGAAAAAGAAAAGAAAGAGAAGAGACTCAAGAGACAAGAAATGTCATCATCTGAACGACCAGAAGTTATTCCAGAAGAAGTGCAGTCTCTAAATGATTTCGTTGATACTTTGATAGTAGATCCTGATGAAGCCTCGGCGAGCAAGAAAAAGACAGATGAAAGATCTTTCAAAGTATCTCCTGTAAAGCCGACGAGGTTTTCAAAGCCACCAGTCCCGCCACAAAGGATTCCTCCCTTTCAAGAGCTTTACGATAAACTTATTGAGAACACCAGTCCATCTGTGGCAAAGGAAATCTGTCTTCTCAAAAATCAAGTCAATGACACAAACATTCTGAGATAGAAGATTAAAGATCAGCGTAAGAAGAATAAGGAGATGAATGCCTACATGGCCAAGCAATCAAAGTTTACCAGGTTCCAGAAGATGGGGTTAGAGAAATTGTACAGAATGATGAGAAAAATGTGCGAGCAGATGAAAATAAAGCCCATGTTCTCCTTTGATGAAATCTTCGACATTGAATCTTTCATAGAAGAAGAAACTGCCAGAAAAGAAAAAGAAGCTGAAGCTAAGAAAAGACGTCTGGAATCGGTTGAGAGGGCAGCTGAAGGAGATGAAAGTGACGAAGAAGAAGTTGATAGAGATGATATGCCAGCCAGATTTATTGAATGGGGTCTAGAAGAAGAAGTACAGTATGAGCAAGGAGATTGAAAAACGTTCTCTCCCCAGCACCCAGAATGGTTCAAGAAAGAGAGAGAAAGACTCCCTGATTTTTATCAGGTGATAACTGTTGAAAAGAGTGAAGCTACTGACAGGATCATAAGCTGGAAGTACGACAACCTGAGAGGAATGTTTGTTGTTAAGAGACGAGGTGGCGTGATCCAGTACTTTCAGACCGGTTTTGATCTCTTTACTCTTCCCAGGTGGGATCTACGTGAGCTGGGCCGTCTGGACATTCTAAATCCAGAAGAAAGAAGTGTTGGAGGAGACTTTGAGCGTTTGATCGCTAAAGAATGCAACAAAGGTTTCCCTAATCACAGGCCTCAGCGTCCAAGGCGAAGAGTTTCGAAAACTACCATAGATCCAGTAACAGGGAAAGGAAAAGTGACGTGGGTGATCAACCCTGCTAAAGTTGTCACCAGAATTAAGCTACCTGAAGAAATTCCTGTTGCACTCAAAGATTTCAAGAAATGGTTCTATGATAGCAAGACTGGCGAAGCTGTGATAAGATCCAACGAAAATGTGGATATTCGGATCTTGGATCCTATGGATGTGTTTATGTTTGTGCTCTTGGATCTAACTATGTTGAATGCAAGCCCCATAAACGTGGGAGCTGGAAATGCAAATCTTGAAGAGGCTATGCTATTTCAGAGAGCGGTAGAAAGAGCCTGGAAGTTAAAGAGGGAAATGCTGGATCTGGTAGACAAGATTGAGAAAAGAAAAGAAAAATAAGAAAAGAAAAAGGAAGCAAGGAAGAAAAAGAAGCATGAACATAAGAAAGAAAAGACCCCTGCTTCTTCAACTGAACCCACCACAACATCATCACCTCCGGCCTCAACCACATATGAGGCCACTATGGAGGATCAACCTATTTGTGAAGCTGTTACTACTCAAGCAACTCCGGATACACCAATCGAAACTCAAGCACCACCCGAAATGACAACGAACGAAGCCAATCCCAAAGAGCCTGAAAAGCAAGCTACTGAGAATCCAGCGGAAACCAATGAAGAATGAAAAGACAAGTATGCAACGATCTAGGGGGGATATTGTTGGAACTTTTGAGATCGTTCATACTTGTGCTGGATTAGTTTTATAGTGGTTTGTAGCTAATTTGATAGTATAGGGGCTTATTTTGTAATTCTCTAGAATTAGGCTTCCTGACCTAGTGTAGATAAGATTCCAGCAAATTTATAAAGTTGCTGGCTAGTCAGGAGCACTATATATAGCCCTCTCATTGTAACCTTGGCAAGCTTTTGGCTCTCTTAATGAATATTGGTGTTGTTTACATTCAATCATTGTTCTAGTGCTCTAATCTGATATCCAAGGTGCTTTACTGATTTACATTCTTGTTTGGATTCAATACAACACTTGTTGTATTCATTAATCCATTAGCTTCACCTTCATCTTTGATTATTCTTAACTTTTCATAGTTCAAACACTTAATCAATAGGTGTTTTGGACTAAAACAACCAACCACTGTGATCCGGATCGATATTGGGATTTACACATTTGTATATGACATTCAAAGTTTTCAACATATTCTCCCAATCCTGTTCATCATGTTTAGCACTCGAATTTTGAATATCAGCTCTTCAACATTAGTTTGTCGAAAATCTTTTTAATTTTTCAAAATTTTAGGCTAAAACACTCCGAAAATCTTTTTGGATTTTTGTTTTTGAATGAAATGCAGTAAACAAATATATACAGATAATATTTTTGTGAGTTTGCGTAAGAGGATCATATCAGTTTATGAGACAAATCACTAGCACCGTTAAGCTTTAATCATTTTAAGTTCTAAACGATTCACTTAGATTGTCAGTATACTGGTCCACTTAAATTTTCACACAAAGTTCAATTGCTTCGAGATACAAGTTTAATGTCTTAGATACTTAAACTTAATCGCGTATCCCACCTCAGAATATACTCCCATATTCAGATCCCAATATTCAGTCTTACAGGTAAGTATAACACCACTGATATCTGTAAGGGGTTAATAATTTATGAAGAATCATGAGAGCTCAGGTCAGAACTACCGTTCAGCAGAGATCATGACTCAACTTTTGGGTGTGTCCCCTTTAGAGAATCTTTTTTACAACAGCATTGCTAAGCAATTTTATTGTCTTATCATTTATGCTGAGGGTGATGCTATGTTTCAAGCATTTGCAGAAAGTATTATTCGAGGACTAGGTCAGAACTACCGTTCAGCAGAAGTCCCGGAATAATACCCCAGATATCACTGAGTATAAAGACCTAGTATATCAGAAAAAGGAATCTTTCAAACGAGATTTCGGGGGTTACCCATATATCCGAGAGATGTTACCCACGATATAAGCAAGTTTGAATTTAGGTTTATATCTCGATACAATCTACTGAATCTGCAAAAACCTACTGGCATATCATCAGCGAGACCGTTTACCACTTTTTAACTTTCCATATCTTTAGCATGCTGTGATCGTTCACTGATTTACTATCATTTCCTCTATTTTACAACAAGAACTCATTTTTGCTTTTTCAATATTTTTGGCATTTTCAAATTTTCTATTTTTTTTTTAATTTTTCTGCCCCTAAAATCAAAATATGTTTCAATTTTGATTTTCAAGGAAAATTTGAAAACAAACTGACAACCGATATCGAATTACTTCAATTCACCATCCTCTTGGCATAAACAATCAGAACTCCCCCTGTCAACAAACTATTTTCCCATTGTGATTTCAAAACACTTAAGTTTGTTTTAATCAAATGTTTCTTTCGGAAAATTAGTTTTGTTGAATTAACAAATCACTTGTTGGTTAGGGGATTACTTCATCACTTTGTTCTCCTTTAACCATTTTGAAAGATTTAACAGTTCAAGATTCTATCAACACAAACACTTGTAGGAAATCAAGTACAACTTAATGTCCCTGATTTACCACATGTAAGGCGAAAAATCACCAGAGTGAAATTTCTCAAGAAATGTGCCTATTCATGTTACACGCTTACCGACCTGGGAACTCCGGCAAGTCAGGTTTTTCTATTTGAAAAGATTCACCCAAGCCTGACCAGCCTTGGGTGATTTTGAATTCTTGTTCAACAATGATGGAAAATTTGCATCATGCATTGTTAAACCTGAATTCTCAGATTTTACCTCAACACTAGGCTCCTCTGGCTTTGATGAACCAGAATCATTGCCTGCGCATGGCTTGTCTGACTTTGACCTGTCAGATTCATTGCCTGATGGTGGCTTGTCTGACTTTAACACATCAGATTCATCGCCGACCATTTTCTTCTTCTTCTTTTCTTCTTTCGTCCTCAGATTTGTATCCGATGAATTCATCTTGCTTGACTTTGCAATCGAGTTAGTTGATTCATCAGAACTCTTATTCAATCTGTCCGGTGAACCCGAAGACAAAATTTTCTCCAGATATTCTCTTGCCTTCTTCCACTTCTTCCTCAGTCTGTCTTTCTGCCCCTGAGAAAGCTTCACCTTCTTTTCTTGAACTTTAGGTTCTTGAACCTTCTGTTCTTTGGGCTTGACATTGACTGGTTTCTTTGCCATTCTTTGAGATTCAACCCTCGATCTTCCCATTGATCTCCTTGGGCAATCTCTGGCAATATGTCCTCTGATATGACAATTATGGCATCTTCTTGTTTCATAATTCCAATTCTGGCAGTTAACAGCAATGTGTCCTCTCACACCACAGGTGTAGCACACTCTGTTATCGTACCATCCACTTCTGTCAGTCCAAACCTTTAGATCATAACATTGTTTGGCTTGGTTATATTCATTTCTCCTCTTCAATGCTGGATTTGGCTTTTGAGCACTGTGGTCAAACCTGCACCACTTATTACCAACATTTTGTGAGTTTTCATTTTTAGATTTTTGTGTTTTTTATAATGATTGAATGACTTATCTGATGAGCTTTTATTTTCATTTTTAAAATTTTCTGAATTTTTAACTTTTTGTTTCTGTTCTACACTCTTCTTAACAGGTTTTTGTTTAGAACATTCACCTGTTTCAGTAGATTGCAAAACAGTATTTTGAAATTTTTCTTGTAAATCTAAAAATATTTTTCTTTTCTTTTTCTTTTTCATCATCAGATATTTCATCACAATTTTCAATTTTGACTTTGTCAAAATTTGTGACATTGTCACTTATTGGAACAGCATTGATTGGTTTTGGACACACATATGGTGCAGAAGTCACAAAACCTTTCAATTTGTTTTCAAGCTCATTAATTTTATTTCGAGCAATTTCAGCTTCATTTTCAAGCCGAATGATTTTCTGAAGATGAGAATTTATTTCAATCTGTTTTTCAAGATTATTTTTAAAAATAACAGATTTTTCATATTCTAAAACCTTCATTTGACTTTGAAAATCTTTTTCAATCTTTAATTTTTCATTTTCAAAAACATTTTCTTTTTCTTTAAAATTTTTGTTTTCTAATGACAATCTCTCAATGTTCTTCAAAAGTTTGTTGTTTTCAGATTTTTGTTTTTCGCAGTTCAAGCGCAACTCCAAAATCTGTTCATCATCAGCTTTCTTCTCATCTTTCAAAGTTTGAATATCTTCAGTCTGTTTCTTCTCCTTCTGAACAATCTCAAAGACTGGTGTGTCTTTTGCAACTTCTTTCTTAATCACTGGTTCAGATTTCTCAAATACAGGCTTTTCAGATTCTTCTTTCTTTGAAATTACTTCTTCAAAAACCTGCTGTTTTCAGTAACAGCTTCTTTCTCTTTCTCAGTTTTTACTGCTTCCACTTTGACTTCCTCTAAAGCTTTCTTCTTCAAATCTTCAACCATCTTTTTCAATTCTTCTTCTTTTCGCTTCTTCATTTCTACCACCTTCGGTAGACTTGCTTCACAAACCTCTCTTACATTTTTCTCCAAATCAGGCAGATATGTTTTATCAGATAACCTTCGTGTGTTGAAAGTAGCCTGCCTTGGAAGCAAATTTGTTACAGCTTCAAAATCCACCTTTGATGGGTCAACAATTGGATTACCCCGTGGATCCATGTAACATTCCAATTCATCATTCCATCTTTTAGCTCTCTGGGCTTCTTTGAATGGTTCTCTGTATTTTTCAATTTCCCATCTCGCATAATCTCTTTTCCACCATCTATCAGGATCATCATTAGCCATGATGTGAAATTCTTGAATAACTTTGAACGAAATAGCACACAAGGTACTCTTGAGCGAAATCAGGTTCCTTATCAGCGAAATCAATACTGACACATGAGCGAAATCACTATTATGTCACAATAAACGAAATCAGTAATTGACTGATAAGCGAAATCAGTTATGTGACAGATAAGCGAAATCAGTTATGTGACACATAAGCGAAATCAGTTATTGTGACTGATAAGCGAAATCAGTATGTCACAATAAGCGAAATCCGATAGGTTCCACAAAAGCGAAATCAGGTATTGTCCGTATGAGCGAAATATGAATATGTCCCAATAAGCGAAATCTGATTTAATGGTCCTTGGAGCGAAACCCTTAGATTACCGTAAAAGCGAAACCCAGTTTTTAGGTAGTTTTTACCATTTTTAAGCCATATTTTAACCTGAATCTTTCTAGGGTTTGTTAATCGTATGTTTTACACGTTATACTCGAATTTCAGGTCATTTCAACCGTAGGAACCAGTTCAAATCGAAAAAATATGAGAGAAAGTGAGTAGAAATAAGAGAATTCTGTAGAATCAAGCTGTAGTAGTATGAACTCCTCGTCCTGAGCTCTGATACCACTTGTTGGACCGGTTTGTGACCCTGAAAAGTCAGTCAAGGTAGTTTATCTTTGCGTATAAAGGCGGAATCAATGTACACAAAGTAACAACAACTTTTCCTCTTTAATTTCTTCTCTATTAATGCTTTCTGAATACAATTTGACAGAGTTTCGTCACCACAAGCATGAACAGGTTTCGCTCCAAGTTACAGAATGAGATCACATATGAGGTATATATAGTGTGTCTGATTTCTCTTATATGGACTGCCATATAAGCGAAACCTCATGTGACCATATAAGCGAAACTACCTTGTAACCCTATAAGCGAAACCTCAAGTTGTCCTAATAAGCGAAACCTATACTAATTGTTCACATAAGCAAAACCTCAACATAAAACCCTAATTCTAACTATCAAGCTCCTATGTTGACCTATCTTGACCTAAGACTTAATGTAGACGTAGTCAACAGACATTCCGTGCACCAACAAAAACATTAAACTAAAATTCAGTTTTAGTAAAGAAACAATGTTCTAACACCTATAAATACCGTGAGGAATTAGAAAATGGTTAATGCTAAAGAATATAGGTCTTAACGCCGAAAGATGTAAGACGATGCATTCGGAGGAAAGATTCTTAATAATGAAAAGCCGATGTAAAAACTAAACATGACGTGATGTGATCGTGGACACAAAAAGTAATATAGAATACAATCACATTATAGTGTGAATGACTAGATATGAAATTATAAGCATGCAAGGGCTAGTGACTGCAAAATAGTATACCCGAAAGACGAGGTAAGAGGTAAAACGATGACTAATTAGTCTAGGCGGCAAAGCAATTTATAGTCAAGTAATGTTAAGCCGTAGGTTTATTGGGCCATTTAGAATTATCGAAAGGGTTGGTAAGGTAGCATACCGTCTCAAACTGACCAAGGGATTGAGTGGGATACATAACACGTTCCACGTATCACATCTCCGGAAACGTTTGGCCGATGAAACAACTTATATCCACTACGACGATATCAAAGTGGATAATAGTCTTAATTATGCAGTGAAGCTGATTGCGAGTTTAGATCGTAAGGTGAAAATCTTAAGGAACAAAGAAATTAATCAAGTAAGGGTCAAATGGGAATCCGAAGAGGAAATGCAACGGCTCTACCCTGCATTATTTGATACGTAATCCCGTTTTGGGGTAGAAACCCTTTTAAGGGGGGTGGACTTGTAACACCCAAAAAATATAAAACTTTATATTTTCATTATAAAGTATTAATCAAACGAGAATCAACTAACTAGGAATTTATAACCCAGTTAGTTACGAGTCTCGGGGTGATATAATAAGGTTTATAGCAGCTAAACTACAATAATCAAAAGTTAAGGGACCTATTTAGCAAAAACTTGAAACATGAAAGTTTAATTAATAAATAAAACACCAAACACACACATGAATGTGTGTTTGGGTCGTACAGAAGAAAGGGGCGACCAGGGGGTTTCTTTCAAACCCTAATTTTCTCAAATAACTCACAAATTGGAGGCCTAAATCAAGTCTAAAACGAAATCTGAACACATATTAGTGATCACCTCGACGAAGGGATCGTAAGGTATGTGAAATTTCGATATTTGGTTCCATTTCAAATTTTAGATGAACTCATGAGTTTTGAATTTGAACCTGCATGATTGTTGTATAGTTGGAATTAGAAGTGATATGGTGTCTAGGGATAAACCCTAGATGATTTCTTGTAAAAACCTTGCATCATACTTGTAGGGTTTATAATCACCATTGTAGGTGATCAATGGGTTTGTAGAAATTAGATGAACACTAGGATTATAATGCTTGTTCTAGTGAAATCTGAATTTGAGAAGGAATTTCCGGAATATTGATGTTAAAAAAAAATTATGTGTTGATATCCCTAAATGAAGTTGATAGCAATGGAAATAACAAGACATGAACTTAGTATTGATTATGTAAAATCAGACCCGCTAGGTATTCGTTAAAATGCCTAAGTGAGGGTTAATATGTTAAGAATCAGATGAAAACGCATATTTGGTTATTTTAGCAAATTAGGCGTTAATAACTATGAAAAGAGTTCTAAAATTGAATGTGAATTGAACTCTTTAGGCGAGGAATCCGGATCGTTGAGTGGACAAGCCGGAGGAGATACGCATTTGAAGGGTGCACTTTAAAGGTACGTGACTTGTCGTCTCGTTACATTTATGTAGATAAACCTAGTCGTAGATATGTTTAATATTGATATGGCGAAATGATGACGTTTGGTATGTCAATGAAGTGGTGTAACTCCCTCGACAACCAAACGGGTCAAACTAGTTAAATACATATGCTTGTTGATGCTATTGTTTAAAATAGCCATGTTGGAGTGTCAATGAAGTGATGTGACTCACTCGACAAACCCAACGGGTCAAAATAATGGTTGGAATTGGTTTGGAAAAGGTTTGACTTGTCATCAAGTGATGGTTTTCACGCGACAAACAAACGGGTCAAAATGATGCTTTAAAAAAAGAAGAAGAATCCTATGCGTCGAGACTCGAAGGTCTCACATTGCGTTAAGTGTTGGATAGCACTACGCCAATGCATCGATCATATTAATTTGAGTTACGAGCCCGAGACATCGGGTCAAACAATAGAAATAAATTGTAAGTGTCACTTGAAGCGGAGTGCTTGAATTTTAGGAAACAAGCATTAAGTTCTAATGTGAGCGTAAAGCCATGGGATGGCGCGAATACGCTAAGGTTTATAAGCCCGGGGATTTGGGTAATTATGTCCAAAAAGTCTTAGAACAGAAAAATGGTATTTTGCACTTATTGCTAATGGGTTGGATAATTGAAAACAAGGATTTCATGAAGCATTTGCTCGTAATTCGGTTTCTATGATGTGAAATCTACATGGTTGGCTCCGTAATTTCATTACGGACTCATAGGAAAAAGAATGGACTAAAACGGACGAGCGAGTAAAAAGTTATGCCCTTTTGAAGTTGGAAAAATATGAATTTCCGGAGCTGGGCAAAAGTGCAGGTTTCAAACCTGCACCTGCTGGAAAAGGGGTTCTCCAGCGCCACACGGAAGCCGCCGCGATACGCGACGGCCTACCTTCATTCTTCCGCGACACGCGGCAGATCCAGAATTGGAGAATGATTGTTTTATTTATATTTTGACACAGGATCTTGTTTATGCATTACATTTAAATGTCAAAACTAACATTTTAACCGGTTTTGACTCTAGGTGATGTTGGAACTAACCGGATGATGGTCAAGCACGCTATCAAGAACCGAAAACGCATTTTGAAAGCTTCCGCGTTAACTTAACTTAATCTAGACAAAGTTTTTGATGTAAACGACTTGTTACTCTTATTATGAATGTTTTAAATTAGTCGATAGTTGACTAGTAAATGACACTTTGAAACTTTTTATATTGTAGTCAAGTAACTCAAGGTACTTTATGTATATAATTAAGTATCTTTATTATATAATGTTTAAAAATATAAATGGGTGTTACATAAGATTAACACTAAGTTAATCTCAAAGATAGTAAACATGAACTTGTTTCGATGTCGCACCACGAGCTTTTGATTTACAAAACAATACAAAAGTCCAAGCAAGTCTTATTCTCTTCACCTCCTCACTTGATTCGGACAACATAAGTATCATAAAATTTTTCGATAATCCGAAACCGACTTCAAGTTTCCAAACTACACATAATTCTGACTCTTAGTTAGTTATCCGGTACCCCAGGTAACCCGAATAACTAGAAAAACTCGGAACACGCATAACTTGAAACTTTCGAATAACACAAACTTCTAAATTTAGCTAAAATCCGGTACCCCAGGTAACCTGGAGTTCTTAGCAAATTCGGAACCCGTAAAACCCGAAAGCTCTTGAAACCTTCGATCAAATCATTGAGCAGTACTTAGAATACAAAGGAATTCGAAACAAGAAAGGAAATAAAGGAAACTCTGATAAATTTTCAAACTCGCAACTGATGATTTTAAAAGTTAAAAACTCGGACCGGAGGAACACCTGACAAACACGGATTACCCTTTACACGGACCTATTAATAACTCTGAAGTTTAGATAACTAGAAAACTCGGACTCTTAAAGGAAGCAAGATAAACTCTGACCTAAAAGAATAACTCTGAATGAATTCTAAGAAACTCTGAATATCTAAACTCTGATTGATTTTTAAACTCTGATGTGAACATCGGATTACTTTGAAAACATTAACTCGGAATTTAAAACTCGGAAGAACTTGAAAATTGAAACTTCGGAACAAATCCAAAAGCTGTAAAACTTGGACCTATTGAGCATTATTTGAAAACTCGGAACAACCTGATAGCGGAACTGAACATATCGGAACTGAATAAAAACTCGGAATTAGATCAGATCCATAGCTAAAACTCGGAATGAACTGTTAAACACTCAGAACAATCTGTCTTAAAACTCGGAACTGAGACTTGAACATTGAAGATCAAATCTCGGAACTGATTTAACTCAAAAACTCGGAACAACAACATTATTATAACTCGGAACAAAACCGTTTGACCAAACAGTTTCAACAGATAAAACTCGGAATGTTAAACTTCGGAACTGTTAAAACTGTCAAGTTTCAAAAACTCGGAGCAAGTTGAAAGTTGAAACCCCGGAACCAAAAACCTCGGTACTGAACCAAAGATGAAACCTCGGAGCTTAGAAACTCGGAGCTAATCACACAGATCTTGGAAAAACTCGGAGCTTTAGTAACTCAGAATTGTTGAAACTTGAAAGATTAAAACTCGGAACAATTCGGAACTGAAAGGTCGGACTTTAAAAGCTGTGAACATCAGACTGAGTTAAAACTCGGGCTGCTAATACTCGGACTTTAAAAGTTCGGACTCTAAAAGTTGTTAAAACTCGGATTACCTAAATCCTTAGAAAACTCGGACAAGCTCCAGTAACTAGTCTCTGGACTATCTCCCCAGTGTGACTTCACACTGGTTCACCAAAACCCCGGAAACACAGACACAAAATGGAAACTCGGACGGACGAGTAAAACACTTACAAAAATCCGGACAGAGCCTTTTTCAGATCAAAACCCTAGATCTACCAAAAACCCAGCAGTTCTCTCCAACACAGCTCGAATTTCTTCATATCTGGACCAAAATCTTCACGTCTTCAAGATGTTTGGCGGAAACAAACATCAAATCAAGAGCAATGGTGATTCAGAAGGCGGTTAGACCATTCTGAATCGGTAACCATGCTCTGATACCACTGTTAAAGCACCGGATCGATGACGAACATCAAACATTGCACTTGATTCAAGACATGAAGAACAATCATAAACAAAATATGAACAAGATAGAAATATGTAGAAGATGAATCTCTTTATTAACGAATCAGTCATCACAGATTACATACCAAAAGAGTATACATCATCTACAAGCTGGTTTAGATCACTAAGATCTAAACCAAGCTTTCTCTCACTAACACATAGTCTCTTTCTCTCTGGGAAGTGCACACCAGGAGGAACAAGAAGTTAGGAGAGGTGCACAAAGCTTCTTGATCGGATACCCTGCCCTAATCCTATACAACACATGTATATAGACTAGGGACTAAAACCCGGACAAAATAATCTACACAAAAACCCTGACTTTTGCCTAAACACAAACCCCTGACAAAAGTCCTAGACATAAACTTGGACAAATTGTCCAAGGATAAACCTTGGACTAAGTTTCAAGACATGTACAATAAAGACCCTAACAATTGGAAAGCATGCACTTATCACCCAAAGTGCACTAACAAACTCCCCCTTGATCAGTGCATGGTCTTCATGTGGTCTTGAATTCTTCATTATCGTTGACTTTAATTTGGACTTCTGCTTTGATTGACCAGAACTGATAAGCGACAGTTACCCTGCAGGAACTGCACTTACACCTCTTGCCTTCTGAATCTGCTAGCTTGTAGGATCCACCCTTGTGTGCTTCGAGGATGGTATATGGACCCTCCCATTTTGGGCCAATCTTTCCTTGATTTTATTTTTTGCTAGCTTCATTGTTTCTGAGGACCAGGTCCCCTGGCTTGAATCGTTCATTCTTTACTTTCTTGTTGTAGTAGGCTTCCATTTGTTGCTTGTATTTGGCTTCTTGGATTGCAGCTTGATCTCGTGCTTCCTCTAGGAGTTGTAAATTCAACATGGTCTCTTTTTGGTTTGTTTCGGGATCCATGTTGACAATTCGCTGGGTTACAACTCCTATCTCAGCGGGTATCACAGCCTCGGAACCAAATACCAAGCTGTAGGGTGTTTTATTATGGCTTGTTTTTTCGGTTGTTCTAATTGCCCACAGAACACTAGGAAATTCTTCAAGCTAGTTGCTTTCGTATCTTCCCACTCTCGTCTTAATACCTTCCACTATGCTTCTATTTGCCCTTTCAACCTGACCGTTTGATTGCGGGTAAGCCACTGAGCTGAAAACCTGATTGATTCTGTATTTGTTACACCAAACGTTGAAAGGCTTCTCGGCAAATTGCTTTCCATTGTCGGTGACAATTACTCCCGGCAATCCATAACGGCAAATGATGTTTTCCCAAACAAAGTCAATGAGCTTAAAGTTTGATTGCGGGTAAGCCACTGAGCTTAAAGTTTGATAATTTGTATATTTGTGTTTAGGTTTTAAAACATTTATATTTAAATTTGACAAATATATATTACTTAGGAAATACCCTCTTTATATTAAAATCATCATTTAAAACATAAGGAGCTATGAAAATACCCGCCCGAAATATAAACCATTATGAAGAACATTACGAGCTTAAAAATCGTGTCTGATATTGAATTCATCATTTCAAACATAACGAGCTAAGAAAACACCCAATCGAAATTGAAATCATGATTTAAAACATAACGTTCCGCCCAAAATTTAAAACAATCATTAAGAACATAACAAGCTTAAAAAACTGTGCCCGTGTTTGAATTAATCATTTTAAACATAGCGAGCTTAGAAACACCCAACGGCTACCGTCGATGAAGTGTTTGAGGTCGAGACTGATTGTGATGAGGTCGAGGCTGATTGTGATGAGGATGATCCCGATTATGTGGAGTCTGACTAAAAGAAAAGTTATTGTAATTTATATTGATTTGTAATTGATAAACACTTGTTTGAAATATTTATTTGAATTTGAGTTACCGTTGTTGTACTTTCGCTTAATTTGTATTAGATACACATGCTGTAACATTTGTAACTTTATAGGGATTATGTTTTCGGTATTGTTGATATTCGCGTATCTGATGGCTGATGTGGCCCCCTGGGGACATGGGGGTGACGGCGCTGGTGATCCACCGCTTCCTCCTGGTGGGATTCGTGGCACACACGAGACAGACGGTAAGTTTTTTACTAAATTATTTTGTAGTCCTTATATTTTAAATATTATAAATGTTGTTACTAATTATTTTTGTTTTAATTGCAGCGGTTCCCCGAAAGAAGGTTAGGGGGAAAGCTAAAAACGAAGCACTACGGCGTCTAGTAAAAGCGGGGGGGCCTGTGTCGCTTACGTTTGATCGACAGGTCACGTTTACCCCTGTTGGTAGATCAAGAGACATGTTTTCAAGGGAGGCCGGCTTGTATATGTGGCGGGCCATCCCGTTTGATAAAATTGGATGGGATGCTGTTGAACCACATTACAAGGATGCCGTCATGAACCACTTACGGGTAAATAAGTTATATGCATAAAATTTTATAGCACATGCAAATATAATTTATATATGATATTTTAACTCTTTTATTTAATTTGTAGGAAAATTTCAATCTTGATGAAGTGGAACGTGATTATGACGCGAAAAACTTGAAGGGTGGTATAAGGACTGTGCTTATGAAGCGATACAATGACCGCAAGCATGAAGCTAGAAAATTATTTGATAGCCAGGGAGGTTACGATGATCTTGAGAGTACAAGGGCACACCATCCCAAGGATATGCCCTATGAAAACTGGTTGAGAACCATCGAAGGTTTCCGGCAAGAAGATTATATTAAAAGAAGCAAGGCCAACAAAAAAGTACGCAAAAAACAACAATTCCCATACCGTGGGGGGACATCTTCGTACGGTAGCACCGCCTATAAAAATGTAATGTTTTATGTATGTGTGCGTGTGTGCAAGCTTTTGTTTATTTAATGTCTAATCTAAGTGTAATGTTAAACAGAATTTGGATTGGGTACCTACGTATGCTAAAACCCACACGGACAATCAAGGGAATTGGGTTGATCCGATTGCTGAACAAAATTACGTAAGTATTTCTTTTAAGTATTATTTTCTATAACAAATATATATATATATATATACACACACATATATATTTAATCATCTTCGTAAAATACAGCGGAACATACAACAGGCCACAGATGAATGGAGCGGCGATGGTCCTCCAATTGCCCATATCAAGAAGCGTTGGGAGAGCGCCGAGGATGGTATCGCGGGATGGGGCCTAAACCTTCTTCCAACACGTCCTCGCACTCGTCATCTAACATGTCGTCTTCGCAAGCTCGGACGCAAGAACCCTTTTCCGAGGTAAACTACGCAATTTATAAAATGACAAACGAACGCATGTTTCCTTGTTAAATATATGTTGGTAGCGTTAATTAATATGCTAATATACGTTTTGCTATCTATTATTGTAGGATTTTGTTAACAGCTTGTTCCAAACCCCGTCATTTTTGAACCAACTTAACAACTATCTTGCTTCACAAGGAAAAGGAAAAGGAAAAGGAAAAGGAAAGTCAAAAGACTACGATTATGACAACTTATTCGATAATGAATCCGAAGATGAACCCAACGATAACGATGACGATGAGTGACTTGTTTTTAATGTATGATTTAATTAAACGTTGTAGGATTATAATGTACGACTTAAACGTAGTTTTTAACTATATTTCTTTGAGTATATGTTGATTATGTTCATGTTAGAAAACGTGTATGCTTGCGTTGTTTGAAAATTGGCAGGTTTTGGTTTTTCGGCCAAAAAAACTGGCTGGGCAGCTGGTAATACAGCTGCTGTATTAAAAAAAAAAATTGACCTTTAGCGGCGACACGTGTCGCCGCTATTGCTCTTGAATCTTAAGCGACGATAGTCAATACCGGCGACTTGTTAGCGACGACAGTTGTCGTCGCTAAAGATTGACGACCAATACCGGCGACAGGAACCAATAGCGGCGACAACATGGCAATAGCGTCCCAGCAATACCGGCGACGCAATACCGGCGACGTGTCGTCGCTAATACCAAATAGCGGCGACAAAATGCACCAATAGCGGCGACACCTGTCGCCGCTAAAGGTACCCCTTTCTTGTAGTGACCTTGCTTGCAGTGAGGGGCTTGAAATGTCAAATATATAGGAAACGACATCTCCCAAAGGGGAATGCATTTGACTAGTGACCTTGCTTGCAGTGAGGGGCTTGCCCTTTCGGGGGTTGAAGCCTTTTGACCCTTGGATAATAGAGTGTGCTCTGAGGACCTGCATTGCTTTTGCGGCTGGCGAGTTGGTGAAGTAATCTGGAGATATGACTTCTTACTGTTTCGTGCTACTTTATCTCGTTTTCCCAGGTTTTTAACCTTTGAACCATTTTGCCTTATGAGCATTTACGTATTTAAATCATTCATATTTGGTCTTGGACTACCCCGTCATCAGGTGCATATTATGTTAGTTGTACCATGTAAATACTTTGTTGTGCCTTTGTAAGTAAGGGGGTGTTTGTTTTTGCTTATTACATCTGCAAAAAGCTTATGTCTGCCCGCCTGCAGACATAAGGCCTTAAAGACTGTTTGTTTTTTTTTTCAAACAGATCTTATATTAGCTTCAAACATCTTAAAAAAGAAGCTTTGAAACAAAGCTTCAAACATCTGCACATGTCTTCTTCTTCCCTTCTCACCTGCGGTGGTGGTGGCGGAGGTGGTGCGGTGGTGGTGGTGGTTGTAGAGAGAGAGAGAGTTTCTAGAGAGAGAGAGCAGTTTCTAGAGAGAGAGAGCAGAGAGTGTTTCTAGTGGGTGAAGTTGTTTTTGAAGAAAAAAAAAACAAACCCTCTTCTCCTTGCAGACTGCAGACATTTGGGCCACATCTTCTCTTGCAGATGCCTGCAGATGTGGTTCGCAGACTACAGACATTTTACATCTGAAAAAACAAACAGCACCTAAGTGTACGGGGACCCTCAGATTTTAAGTTATTAGTTAATGCATGTTATGTTAGTTGTACCATGTAATGATGTAACACTACAAGAATTATATACCATTAGCGACGACACCATTAGCGGCGACGGGCCAAGTGTCGCCGCTATTGGTCGATCCGTGTGAGACCAAACCCCAGCCGTTGATCAAAATCCTGATCTAACGGTTGGGGATTTAAAAGGTATTAGCGGCGACAGGGCTAGGGTCAATACCGGCGACATGTGTCTCCGCTAAAAGTAGGCGTCAGAACTTTAAACCCTAGCCACACAAACCTTATCTGTTGTCAGAGCATTACCGGCGACAAGTATCAATACCGGCGACATAACGTCGCCGCTAATGGTGTTACGATATCAGACCCATATCAGCGCCTTTTTTCCCTCTTTCTTCACTTTTTCCCCCCAAACCTTCGCTCTACCGCCGGAAACACGCGATTTTCACCCAAATCGGTAAGTGAACCTTTGTTTATGTTACATTTCTTCTTTATTTTTGTTATATACATGTTATAGCATTTAAATTTTGTATATTTTTGTGTGTTCGGGTGTATGCTAGAGAATTTCTCCACCGGCACCACCTCGTCTCCACGGCCGCCACCTCATCTCCACCGGCACCACCTCTTCTCCTCCTTCACTTCTACGGTCACCACCTAAAAAACCGGTTAGTTTTTTTTTTTTTTTTTTTAAGTTTAGAAATTGTATAATTTTTAGTTTAGGTATGTAAATTGTGTATGTTAGTATGTATGTTTGTATAATTTTTAGTATGTAAATAGTATAATTTTTAGTTTAAGTTGTATGTGGGTATGTAAGTGTATGAATGAATGTATGTATGTTTGTATAATTGTTAGTATGTAAATTGTATAATGTAGGTGTATTTGAAAAATGTGTATGTAAATTGTATAATGGTTAGTTTTTTTTTTTTTTTTTTTTTTTTTTTTTTTTTTAAGTTTAGAAATTGTATAATTTTTAGTTTAGGTATGTAAATTGTGTATGTTAGTATGTATGTTTGTATAATTGTTAGTATGTAAATTGTATAATTTTTAGTTTAAGTTGTATGTGGGTATGTAAGTGTATGAATGAATGTATGTATGTTTGTATAATTGTTAGTATGTAAATTGTTAGTATGTAAATTGTATAATGTTAGTATGTAAATTGTAAATTGTTAGTATGTTTGTATAATTGTTGTATGTTAGTATGTTGGTGAAAAATGTGTATGTTAGTATGTATGTTTGTATAAAGTATGCAAATGTGTGTGTAAGGATGCAAATGTGTAGGTTTGAAAAAAATGTTAAAGTTTGATAATTTGTATATTTGTGTTTAGGTTTTAAAACATTTATATTTAAATTTGACAAATATATATTACTTAGGAAATACCCTCTTTATATTAAAATCATCATTTAAAACATAAGGAGCTATGAAAATACCCGCCCGAAATATAAACCATTATGAAGAACATTACGAGCTTAAAAATCGTGTCTGATATTGAATTCATCATTTCAAACATAACGAGCTAAGAAAACACCCAATCGAAATTGAAATCATGATTTAAAACATAACGTTCCGCCCAAAATTTAAAACAATCATTAAGAACATAACAAGCTTAAAAAACTGTGCCCGTGTTTGAATTAATCATTTTAAACATAGCGAGCTTAGAAACACCCAACGGCTACCGTCGATGAAGTGTTTGAGGTCGAGACTGATTGTGATGAGGTCGAGGCTGATTGTGATGAGGATGATCCCGATTATGTGGAGTCTGACTAAAAGAAAAGTTATTGTAATTTATATTGATTTGTAATTGATAAACACTTGTTTGAAATATTTATTTGAATTTGAGTTACCGTTGTTGTACTTTCGCTTAATTTGTATTAGATACACATGCTGTAACATTTGTAACTTTATAGGGATTATGTTTTCGGTATTGTTGATATTCGCGTATCTGATGGCTGATGTGGCCCCCTGGGGACATGGGGGTGACGGCGCTGGTGATCCACCGCTTCCTCCTGGTGGGATTCGTGGCACACACGAGACAGACGGTAAGTTTTTTACTAAATTATTTTGTAGTCCTTATATTTTAAATATTATAAATGTTGTTACTAATTATTTTTGTTTTAATTGCAGCGGTTCCCCGAAAGAAGGTTAGGGGGAAAGCTAAAAACGAAGCACTACGGCGTCTAGTAAAAGCGGGGGGGGGGGGGGCTGTGTCGCTTACGTTTGATCGACAGGTGACGTTTACCCCTGTTGGTAGATCAAGAGACATGTTTTCAAGGGAGGCCGGCTTGTATATGTGGCGGGCCATCCCGTTTGATAAAATTGGATGGGATGCTGTTGAACCACATTACAAGGATGCCGTCATGAACCACTTACGGGTAAATAAGTTATATGCATAAAATTTTATAGCACATGCAAATATAATTTATATATGATATTTTAACTCTTTTATTTAATTTGTAGGAAAATTTCAATCTTGATGAAGTGGAACGTGATTATGACGCGAAAAACTTGAAGGGTGGTATAAGGACTGTGCTTATGAAGCGATACAATGACCGCAAGCATGAAGCTAGAAAATTATTTGATAGCCAGGGAGGTTACGATGATCTTGAGAGTACAAGGGCACACCATCCCAAGGATATGCCCTATGAAAACTGGTTGAGAACCATCGAAGGTTTCCGGCAAGAAGATTATATTAAAAGAAGCAAGGCCAACAAAAAAGTACGCGAAAAACAACAATTCCCATACCGTGGGGGGACATCTTCGTACGGTAGCACCGCCTATAAAAATGTAATGTTTTATGTATGTGTGCGTGTGTGCAAGCTTTTGTTTATTTAATGTCTAATCTAAGTGTAATGTTAAACAGAATTTGGATTGGGTACCTACGTATGCTAAAACCCACACGGACAATCAAGGGAATTGGGTTGATCCGATTGCTGAACAAAATTACGTAAGTATTTCTTTTAAGTATTATTTTCTATAACAAATATATATATATATATATATATACACACACATATATATTTAATCATCTTCGTAAAATACAGCGGAACATACAACAGGCCACAGATGAATGGAGCGGCGATGGTCCTCCAATTGCCCCATATCAAGAAGCGTTGGGAGAGCGCCGAGGATGGTATCGCGGGATGGGGCCTAAACCTTCTTCCAACACGTCCTTGCACTCGTCATCTAACATGTCGTCTTCGCAAGCTCGGACGCAAGAACCCTTTTCCGAGGTAAACTACGCAATTTATAAAATGACAAACGAACGCATGTTTCCTTGTTAAATATATGTTGGTAGCGTTAATTAATATGCTAATATACGTTTTGCTATCTATTATTGTAGGATTTTGTTAACAGCTTGTTCCAAACCCCGTCATTTTTGAACCAACTTAACAACTATCTTGCTTCACAAGGAAAAGGAAAAGGAAAAGGAAAAGGAAAGTCAAAAGACTACGATTATGACAACTTATTCGATAATGAATCCGAAGATGAACCCAACGATAACGATGACGATGAGTGACTTGTTTTTAATGTATGATTTAATTAAACGTTGTAGGATTATAATGTACGACTTAAACGTAGTTTTTAACTATATTTCTTTGAGTATATGTTGATTATGTTCATGTTAGAAAACGTGTATGCTTGCGTTGTTTGAAAATTGGCAGGTTTTGGTTTTTCGGCCAAAAAAACTGGCTGGGCAGCTGGTAATACAGCTGCTGTATTAAAAAAAAAAAATTGACCTTTAGCGGCGACACGTGTCGCCGCTATTGCTCTTGAATCTTAAGCGACGATAGTCAATACCGGCGACTTGTTAGCGACGACAGTTGTCGTCGCTAAAGATTGACGACCAATACCGGCGACAGGAACCAATAGCGGCGACAACATGGCAATAGCGTCCCAGCAATACCGGCGACGCAATACCGGCGACGTGTCGTCGCTAATACCAAATAGCGGCGACAAAATGCACCAATAGCGGCGACACCTGTCGCCGCTAAAGGTACCCCTTTCTTGTAGTGACCTTGCTTGCAGTGAGGGGCTTGAAATGTCAAATATATAGGAAACGACATCTCCCAAAGGGGAATGCATTTGACTAGTGACCTTGCTTGCAGTGAGGGGCTTGCCCTTTCGGGGGTTGAAGCCTTTTGACCCCTGGATAATAGAGTGTGCTCTGAGGACCTGCATTGCTTTTGCGGCTGGCGAGTTGGTGAAGTAATCTGGAGATATGACTTCTTACTGTTTCGTGCTACTTTATCTCGTTTTCCCAGGTTTTTAACCTTTGAACCATTTTGCCTTATGTGCATTTACGTATTTAAATCATTCATATTTGGTCTTGGACTACCCCGTCATCAGGTGCATATTATGTTAGTTGTACCATGTAAATACTTTGTTGTGCCTTTGTAAGTAAGGGGGTGTTTGTTTTTGCTTATTACATCTGCAAAAAGCTTATGTCTGCCCGCCTGCAGACATAAGGCCTTAAAGACTGTTTGTTTTTTTTTTTCAAACAGATCTTATATTAGCTTCAAACATCTTAAAAAAGAAGCTTTGAAACAAAGCTTCAAACATCTGCACATGTCTTCTTCTTCCCTTCTCACCTGCGGTGGTGGTGGCGGAGGTGGTGCGGTGGTGGTGGTGGTTGTAGAGAGAGAGAGAGTTTCTAGAGAGAGAGAGCAGTTTCTAGAGAGAGAGAGCAGAGAGTGTTTCTAGTGGGTGAAGTTGTTTTTGAAGAAAAAAAAAACAAACCCTCTTCTCCTTGCAGACTGCAGACATTTGGGCCACATCTTCTCTTGCAGATGCCTGCAGATGTGGTTCGCAGACTACAGACATTTTACATCTGAAAAAACAAACAGCACCTAAGTGTACGGGGACCCTCAGATTTTAAGTTATTAGTTAATGCATGTTATGTTAGTTGTACCATGTAATGATGTAAATGCTTTGTTGGGCTTTTGTAAACGTATGAGGACCCTCAGATTTTTTAAAGAATTTAGATAATGCAATAAAATATTTCATTTGAAATGCAGCCATAGTTCACACACGATGTATTTGTGCAATATTAATGCATTTGTAGAATTATATAAATCAGTTGAAGGTCTTTGGGCCCAAATTTTAAGCAGTTGTAAGTCAAGAGATTTTGCCAATGATCTCTATATCAAGTGGTGGAGGGCTTGCATTTCTCTTGATAGATGCAGGTTCGACTCCCGCTTGGTGCAGAGTGAGGCACTGGTGGGCAATGATAGGAGACCCAGGGAAACCTGGGTTGGATCCTTGAGCCAAACGGGTTTTACCGGTAATTTCACCGTCGTTCCTACGGGCGGGTGGGTTACCGGGTTTTCCCCGGAATTGGTGGTGGACTCGGGTTACTCTCGGAGTACTCCGTTTGTCCAGTGGGTGCCACGAGAGTGCTTGGGATTGAGTTTGTTGGCCGTTCAAAAAAAAAAAATAAGTGAAACCTTTAACGCTAGACGATCTAAAAAGTGACTTAAGCAGTGGCGGAGCCACACCTTGAACAACGGTGTCGTCCGACACCATTGAATTTTGTGTAACAAATATAACGTATAATAGGAAAAATTCGAGCAACACCATTATTTTTTTACGAGCGACACCATTGTATTTTTACAAACGACACAATTGTTTTGTTTTCTTCTAAAAGAATTACATATATATTTCAAAAATTAAGCCCACTTACATGAATTTAATTAGTATACTTTAAATCATTAAACGTACATGATTAATTTTTATTTTTTCTAATCCAGTATGCATTATAGCCCTATGTCTAATCGGTTTTGTTTCAACTGTTTAACCTAACATTATGTTTGATGATCATTTGAATGATGCGTGCACTTGTTTGTATAATAAAAAAGAGGTTTTTTTTGCAAATTGCCATTGAAAACATTATGAATTGTTTTCAAAACATGAAAATGTGTAGAGAGCAACTATTAAATGCATTTTTTATATATATTTCAAATGAATTTGTAATTTTATTATGTGTTTTTATTCAATGACATTGTACTTTACTGTGATATTTATTTTTATTATGTGATTTGACCCGACTAGATCCTAACCAATCCAAAAAGTTCGAGTCCGGGTTACTATAAACCGGGGTGTTCATAAAAAATGACACCATAAGAAAAAAAATTCTTACTCTGCCACTAGACTTAAGTCGACGCTCTTTGTAGGTCAACCGTTAACGCTCTTGACCGTCATCGATAAGATGATTGTTATCGCAGACTTGAAAGCTTATTAATTTCAGAAGTTAGTTTCAGCTTATTAATTTCTACCTGATCAATCTCAAAGGTGAAACACTAACGGTGAAAACATTTTTTGACCCACAAGCAAAAAATAAACATTTGGACTAAACTGACAAAATAACCCAAACCACAGGGACTAAAATGACATTTAACTCGATCTTAAAACTAAATATAAAAATGATGATTTATATTGAAATATAAAAATTAGCATGAATGTTTGTAGAGCAATGTTGTAGAAGGCGCTAGGCGCTAGTCGGGCGGTGAGTTACCGCCTAGGGATTAATCGGAATGGGATTTTTATATGTATTTTTTCAAAATTATATATATACCCAATAATATAAAAATAATACTTCAAAATTCACATGAATACTTCAAGTTTCAGATAGTATGATTCGATTTTGACCGATTTTGACCAATTTTGACCGCCTAGGACCGATTTTGACCGATTAATATAGTCCGATTAATCCGATTTTTGACCGCCTAGGACCGCCTAGGTACCGCCTTTGACCGACTTTGACCATGGCCGATTAATTGACCGACTAGCTCAAAATTAGGCAGTAACTGGCCGCCTAGCGCCTAGGCGCCGATTGATCGGCCGCCTAGGCCGATTTCTGCAACACTGTTGTAGAGTTGAAAAAAGAATATATATACTTTAATAAAATAAATTAAATCTGATATGACATCTCCTCTTGCATGTTTACATGTGTTTGTAACTAGTGGATGCCCCGTCCGCGTTGCGGGGCGATAGCCGAATAATTCCCAATCAATTAAAAAAAGACTACTATATAATTTTGTTAGGAAAAAAAAAAAAAAAACAAAAACGATGATAAAACCGTAATTTTAGGCTCGGGGCAAACCTGTAATTTTTCAGGACTAATGAGCCAGTGTTAGGCAGCTCCTTGACACGAAAAAATATTAAATCTAGTAAACCAATTAAAACAAAAAACCTTTATAGTTTTGCTAAAAAAAACTAAAACGATGGGAAAAACGTAATTTTTAACTGAGAGCGAAATCATAATTTTAATTCGGGGATAAATCGTAAATTAAATGGACCAACGGGGGAGTGCCAGGAAGCTGCCGGCACGACTGTAATTTTACACTGAGAGCAAAATTGTAATTTCACCAGAAAAACAAACAAAAACGATGGGCAAAATGTAAATTTAAGTTGAGAGCAAAATCGTAACTTGGCTGTGAGAAAAAAAAAACTAATGGCAAAATTATAAATCTATACGGGGCAAAATCGTAATTTTAAACTGAGGGCAAAATTGGAATTTTTAGCTGGGGGCAAAAGCGTAAATTTATTTTTAAGTGGGGGCAAAAACATAATTTTGAACTGATGGGAAAATCGTAATTTAAGGGAAAAAAACTATTGGGAAAACTGTAAATTGAAACGGGGCAAAATCGTAATTTTTAACGGGGGGCAAAATTGAAATATTTAGCTGGGAGCGAAAGCGTAAATTTATTTTTAAGTGGGGGCAAAAACATAATTTTGAGCTGATGGCAAAATCGTAATTTTAAAGCGGGATAAAATCGTAAATTTGTTAGACCAATAGGGGAGTGCCAGGCAGCTGCCTGACACTATTACTTTGCCGCCCATTTAGGCAAATCAAGTGGCCGAGCTATTCCCGCCGACAACCGACCTTGGTGTTTGTAGTTGTGGATAATGCTTTGGGTTGAGTGGTTCACAATAGTCTTGTATAGTTGTAATGCTTTGGGTTGAGTGGTTCACAAACTTCCCATCGTACTGGAAGCCCCCACATTCAATAAACTCTAAGACCATGGGGTATGGTGGGGCGGGGGTTTGGGACATGGATTGACACGTAGACTTCGAGGGGCACCGCTGGTGAGTGACGTGTTGGGTCGGTATGGCGGGGCGTGGCTAGCCCGCGTGGGTTGGCCAGTGTTATAAAAATTAAAAAAATTTATAGGTGGAGTAAAGGGTTGGTAAAGATCCGAAAAAAAATCAGCAATGTCCAACGTCGAATGTCCACAGATGGAGAGACGAGAGAGGGAGGCGATAGGCGGGATGGAAAGAAGGGGTTCATCCGGGGAGTCCATTTGGTTCGTCTAGGTAGCATCGAAAAGCCCATTGGGATATTATGACACCAATAACTGATCAAATGAATGTGACAATGGAATTGCAATTAGTCAATTACTAAGACTTTAGAAGAAAAATGAAAGAATGACTATTAACAAGTGGACTCAAGCACACTGAATTGATCATTTCATAGATAATACACGTTACGGTGCACCCGCACACACATTATTCGAAATACACAGTAATGCTGACAATAATGAAACATACAACCAATACAATACACACGATTATGAAACACATAACCAATACACTAAACGCAATATATATTGAGAAAAGAGAGAAATTAGATCAAACACCACAGTAGTGTTTGAGGGGGTTTGTCAGTTGTCTGTTATTTTGGTAGGTATGGAAATCTATATACTTGTAGTGCTCAAATGGCTTATACTGCACAGGGTGTTCTTCATCAACCAGTTCTTGAGGTGCCTGTATCTCAAGGCCCCGGATATACGACGACACCACCATCGTAAATCTATCTTTCTTCCCTTCCATAATCACCCTATGGGCCGGTGCCTCTATTCGTCCATTTGTCCATGCCTAACAAGATGCAAAACACTTCACATGTGAATTTTGTTACAGAACACTAAATTATTGTGAAATTATTTATGCACGTACCGTACAAACATCCCCGGCCATGAACACAAAACCTGTGGGTGAAAGATCAACTTCAACCCATTTCTGGTCCTTCGTCTGAATCTCAAGACCTTTTCCTTCTTCTTTTTGATGGATTATGGTTATGAGACTCTTATCCGTGTGAGGAACGAGGCCTAACCTTGGCTCGTCCGCTTTAGGGCTTTCGTATCTATTGAATTTAAGAATGTAGTCCGACGATCCAAGGAGCTGCTCGTAGTGTTGCCCTATTCCATAACTTTTCGCCACCATTCTCATCACTATCTCCTCTAGCTGTGCTACAGCATGTACGAACGTCGATGCAGTTTCACTGAAACATAATGCAACAAAATGGAAATAGGCAAGTTGACCAAGAAAATTGTTACTATTTGTTATGTATAGACCAATGGTGTTAAGTAAAGCAAAAGGAATCGAACCGAACGGAACAACATACCTGAATGTGTCATTTCCTGAGGGCCACATGAGTTTTGTAAATGCTTCAACTCCTTCTTTAGTGGTTGCTTTCTCAATGGATAATCTTTCAAAACCAGGATTCTTGGGTGACTGGCCATAATAACCATGACCGGCTCCATCAGATGTGTTTAGGATTTTGACCTCATAAGGAAGATCTAGTACTTGCTGAGATGCAGCGAATATTGCATCATGAAGTTGTGAAGACACACCATCATATACGGCTATGAAACAGCCGTATTCTTCAAGTGCACGCACAACTTCACCACATGTTGTCGCCCAAGAGCTCGAATCAGAGTTCAAGTCTTTTACAGACACGTTAATAACAGGAAGGGAAGCCATTTGGAACAAGATTTTTATTTTGTAACAAAGACTTGTTTGGAACAAGATATAGTGATCATAGCATTGGGTTCCTGGCTGTACTTATAGATGAATGATTACTGAGTTCAACCCATAAAATTATGAATTTCTTAAGGCGGACCATATCCATAAAATTATGAATATCTTAAGGTGGACCACATGAAATATCAAAATATATAACACGTGATTGATTATGACTTAGGACATAATATAAAGAGTAAGGGTGTTCGGAGCGGTAGTCGGCAAAGGTCGGCAAACGGTTTTGCCGAGCCTTTGCCGAGTCGGTGAAGGTTGTGGTGCGGGGAGGGGAAGCTGATGCGGGGAAGATGATTGAGAGAGAGAGAGGGTATTGTGGGGTGGGGTGGGGTCCATTCCTATCTCAACCAATCACACCTTTTTCCTTTTAAAAAAAAAAATAGTTTACCACTTCACCAAGTGTCTAAACCCTTGCCAACACTTTTCATCAAAGTTTAAACACTTTTCACTGATTGACATGACGCGCTTTGATTGGTCGGTTTTTTGGTTTGCCACTCCAAAGTGTTTAACCACTCCTAACACCCTAAATGTTTAACGTTCTGAGTCCCCAGACACTTTTTTTATAACCATTTGAGTCCAGTTTTTTTTTAACAAAATTGTACTCAAACCGTTATAAAATAAACAAAAACGTTATAAAATAAATGGCTATGGACCCAGGACATTAAACTTTTTGATTTTAGACTCAAATGGTTAAAACCACTAAAACACAAGAACTCAAAAAATAATTTACTCTAATATAAATGTAGGGAAAAGTTCCCGTACAAATAGCTATCTATACGAAATGCATGGAAAAGTAAAAAACACGCGGTGACATTTTCGTAATTATTTACTCGTAGAGTAATTATCAAAATTACCTTACAAATGATATTGTAGGGTAATTTTGATCTTATAGAGTAATTTTGTAAAATGATCTTATAGGGTAATTATCAAAATTACTCTACAAGTGTATCAAAATTACTCTACTAGTTTATCAAAAAACATACAATTCAAAACTACTCTAAAAGATCATTTGTAGAGTAATTATGATACTCTACAAAATTACCCTACAAGATCAAAATTACTCTACAATATCAAAATTACCATACAAGATCATTTGTATGGTAATTTTAATATATAATTACTCTACGATACGAGTAAATAATTACGAAAATGCCACCGCGTTTTTTCAGAAAAACTTTTAGTTCGTACGTTTTGTACGTTAAATATATTTGTATTTGATCTTTTGTCTATAAATGTAAGGGGAAAGTCCTAAATAGAATATATGGAAAAAAAAAAAAAGAATTACTATAAAATTCCTAAACAGGGTCCAGAGGGTTGTTGATAGTAATTTCTCGAGCCCTACGACCCGTAGCTGTGTCTTTGGTAGGATATGGTTTGCTATTCAAAAGGGGGTTGCAGCACAACTTGTTGCCCGTTTACCCCCACTTATTTTAAGTCGGTTGGTTATTAATATTATATTTTGTAAGAGATAATTGCTATCAAGCTTGCCTCCTCCATTCACATTAATCTGGTATAAATAATACAAGGGAGATCAATTAGGATCTCGTATATGCGGAAACGCAATAAATACAATACAATATTGACTCAATAACATTCTATTACACCCCCGCAGTCGAAGCGGGAGGTGATCGTATGCTGAGACTGGAACGGAAGTCTTCAAACAGAATGCGTGGTAACCCTTTGGTGAAAATATCTGCAACCTGGTAACGAGAGGGGACGTGAAGAACACGAACTTGACCTCGCTGAATTTGTTCGCGGACAAAGTGAATGTCAAGTTCGATGTGCTTCGTTCGTTGATGCCGGACAGGGTTACATGAGAGATAGATGGCACTAACGTTGTCATAGTACACAATAGTTGCCTTGGACAGAGGACGATGTAGCTCTAGAAGAAGATTGCGGAGCCAGCAGATTCAGCAACCACATTTGCAACGCCGCGGTATTCTGCCTCTGCACTGGACCGAGAGATGGTAGGTTGACGCTTGGAAGACCAAGAAACCAGATTGTCCCCGAAGTAAATACAATAGCCACTCGTGGAACGACGAGTGTCTGGGCACCCAGCCCAGTCAGCATCCGTATAGGCAAGAAGGGCAGGATCCTTCGGAGACATGAGGGTGAGACCGAAGGAAATAGTGCCTTGAATGTATCGGATGATGCGTTTCAGATCGT
Source organism: Helianthus tuberosus (assembly GCA_030545235.1). Taxonomy (NCBI): domain Eukaryota; kingdom Viridiplantae; phylum Streptophyta; class Magnoliopsida; order Asterales; family Asteraceae; genus Helianthus; species Helianthus tuberosus. Next base: position 207,862,755 of record CM060400.1, read on the forward strand.
TCCAATGATCTGTTTTTGGAGCGTGCATGTGCATGCAAACCTGTTGGACGGCATAACTGATATCTGGGTGAGTGAAGGTGAGGTATGTAGCGCCCCTGCTAAACTCCAGTAGAGCGTCGGATTATCAAATGCGGTACCCGAAAGTGCACTGAGTTTAGAGTTTGTGTCCACTGGAGTGGTCGCGGGTTTACACGATGACATACCCGCGCGCTCAATGATGTCCGCGACATATGTGTGATGAGACAGAAACATTGTGTCACGGTCACGAGTGACGGAGATACCAAGGAAGAAGCTTAAGGTACCCAAGCCCTTCATTGCGAATTCTGCGGACTAATGACCCATAAGATGTACCCGAAGAGATGTAGATGAGGTGACTAGGATGATGTCATCGACATATAGGAGAAGGTAAGCAGTGTTGCCATTGTTGTGAAGAATGAAGAGGGACGCATCACAGCCGCTTTGAACGAAGCCCAAGGTGAGAACGTAGTCAGTAAAGCGTTGATACCAGGCTCGAGGGGCCTGCTTTAACCCGTAAAGAGACTTCTTTAAGCGACACACATAATCAGGAAACTGTTTGTCACGAAAACCCATTGGCTGGTGCATGTATACCGTTTCATTGAGTGTACCATGGAGAAACGCATTTGTGACGTCCAGTTGGTGAACCGACCAGGACTTGGACAAAGCAATAGTCAGTACAGTGTGAATAGTTGCCGGTTTGACCACCAGACTGAATGTTTCCCGACAATCTATACCAATATGTTGAGATCTCCCATCACATACTAGCCGAGCCTTATACCGTTCCAGAGTGCCGTCGGACCTAAATTTATGTTTGAGCAGCCACATGCTACGGATGATGTTCATATGCAGCTGGCGTGGAACCAATTCCCAAGTATTATTATTAATAAGAGTATGAAACTCATTGGTCATGGCATTGTGCCATTCTGGTATGGACAGGGCCTGGGATGGGTTTTTGGGGACGGGGACGATGTCGGTGGTATGGAGATTAAAGAGCTATTTTGGCTTGACAATCCCATCCATCGACCGGGTTCGGATGGCGCGGGAGGTAGCCGGTGGGATGTCGGGAGCCGGTTAGGTGTGGGTCGGTTGGGTGCGGGTCGGTTGGGTGTGGATCGGTTGGGTGGTAGTAGGGGGCTGAGGTGGATTGGCTAAGGTGGGGTCGGGTTGAGACGAGAGCAGGTGGGAAAAGGGGTTGGCGAGTGGGTGGGTTGGGCTGATGGGAGTGGTCTGAAGTGTGGGGTGAAGTGGGACAGATGGTGGAGGTATTTGGACTGGTGAGGGAGAGGTGGAGGTGTGGGCAAGAGAGGTGTGGGCCGAAGATGGGGGAGTAGTGGCGTATGTGGGTTGGGCCGCAGGGAATGAAACATATGGCTAGAGATGAGAGGGAAATGGGTCAGTGAGAAAATTATAAGAGTTGGCGGGTGAGGAGGGAATGAGGGTGTTAAAAGGAAAAACGAATTCGTCAAAGAGGACATGTCGGGAAATGGTGATGGTGCGGGAGTGAATGTTATAGCATTTGTAGCCACGGTGAGCAGTGGGGTATCCAATGAAAATGCATGGATAAGAACGGTGTTGAAGTTTGTGGGTGGTGGTGGATGGTTTTAGTGGGTAGCATAGGCAACCGAATACGCGTAGATGGTCGTATGTCGGTGTTTGGTGATATAGGAGGCGGGTAGGTGTTTGAAAGTTGTGTGTTTTCGAGGGAGTTATGTTTATTAGGTAGGTGAATGTGTCTAGGGCATGGTGCCAAAAATTGGCGGGAAGAGAAGATTGGGCAAGGAGAGTGCGAATTATACTGTTAATGGAGCGGATTTTGGTTTCGCCTTTCCATTTTGGGACGAGGTATACGGGCAAGAAAGTCGGAAAAGTATGCCATGTTTATCAAAAAATTTCTTGAATGACGTGTTAACATATTCTTTTCCATTGTCACATTGAAAAGTTTTGATGGTTCGTTGAAACTGGGTGTGGACAAGTTTGGTGAAAATTTCGAATGTGGCAAAAACTTGTGATTTGTTAGATAAGGGGAAGGTCCATAAGAAGTTCGTATAGTCATCTAAAAATAAAACGTAATAACGATGGCCTCCCGAGCTTAGAACTAGAGAGGTCCAAACATCACTATGCACAATGTCAAATTTTTGTAAAGTATTATTTTTAGAGGAATAAAACAGGAGCTTAGTGCTCTTGCCAAACACACAAGGTTCACAAACAGTTTTATTAAAGTTCTTGAAAACAATTGAATTGGAATTTTTCAAAGACTGAAGTAGTGCGGGGCCGGGGTGACCAAGCCGTTGATGCCATAGACTGGAGGACTGAGCAGCAGTGGTGGAGGTAGAGAAACAATGAAAGTCCTTGGAGAAGGTGTGGAGATCACCGCTGCTGTCGCACCAGATTATAGGAATCCGGGTCTTGTAGTCCTTCACAAGAAAACCAAACTGGTCAAATTCAACCGATACAGAATTATCTTTAGTGAATTGACAAACAAAAATAAGTTTTCGAATGAGATTAGGGCATAAAGTACACAGTTTAGGACAAAGGGCGGGTAAGGTGACGAGAAGGTCTGAGGGCCATGTCCAAGTACCGGGATGGGTTTTCCATCACCAACAATAATATTTTCATTCATGCCAGTATTAAAAATAGTACTAAAATTACCTAAATTGGGATCCATGCTGATGGTGGCTCCCGTGTCCATAACACCATGCTGATAATCGGGTGGGTGTAGGGACATGGTGTAAAGAGCTTCCTGAATGTCTGTTGGGGAGTGTGTTGCTTGGTGTCCCTGATGTGCACGTGGTTCGAGAATTCCCTGACTCGATGTGTGGGTAGGAAGGACGGCAGTGGTTGGATAAGGGCACGGAGGAGGAGCCGACCATTGGAGCTAAGGGGGCGGCGGAGTGGTGGTACCGGTGGTGGTAGGTATGGTCCAGGTGTAGGTGGTGGGTGAGGTCCATGAGTCGTAAGGCTGTCCGCGACCACGTGACTCGGAAGACCTGCCACGACCACGACCCCGTGAGCGGCCGCGACCTCGTGAGGCTGTTGGGTTGAACTCTGGTTGGTAAGCTGGCTGTGAAGATGGTTGAGAAGGCGATTTGTTGGTGGTGGTGGTGAGGGCTTGGTTGGCGACGGTTGCGGCGTACAGTGCTTTTTCGGCTTTTTGACTTTCAATCAGACATAGCTGGGAACGGGCCTCATAGAAGGTTGGCGTAGGGTCTTTTTGTTGCAATATGGTGGAGATGCCTTCGTACTGATCCGTGAGACCAACAAGAAGGTGTAGGATGAGACGTTTGTTGTCTAAGGGTGCGCCGACATTGGCTAGTTGATCAGCAAGGGATTTGATAGCTTGGCAGTAGGCAGACATATTGGGGAATCCATCTAAGAGAGTGGTTGTAAAATGCTGCATCAGATGGATTGCACGTGCGTTCTTATTGTCCTGAAAAAGGCCTTCCAACGTGGACCATGCATCATAGGCGGTATTTCTGGGGCGTATGATGGTGTTGAGGAGGTCATTGGAGATAGTACTATAAATCCATTGTAAGACAATGGCGTCAAGTCTATCCCAGTCTTCATCGACAGGAGGTTTTTCAGAGGTGGAGGAGGAGGCGGTAGGTTTAGGTTTTAGGTGGTCAATGACTATGAAAGCTCGACACTGGATGCGGAAAAGTTCTGACCAGGAGGAGTATTGGCCGGTTTCCATGTCAAGAAGGATGGGGATCAGATTTTTGATATTGGTGACTGTGGCAGCGGGGTGGATTTTGATGTCTGTCGAAGGTTGGGGAGAGGAGGGTGGGGTAGAGTCGCCCATGAGTAACCGAGAAAACAGAAGAAACAAAGAAGGGAGGCCGACTGCGGCAAGGGATGAGGGAGTTAGCCGGCGGCGGCAGGTGGTGGGAAGGGATGTTTTAGGGTGAAACTATTGATACCATGTAAGTGATAATTGCTATCAAATCCTCCATTCACATTAATCCGGTATAAATAATACAAGGGAGATCAATTAGAATCTCGTATATGCGGAAACACAGTAAATACAATAATTACAATATTAACTCAACAATATTCTATTATATTTGTTACCCTAACTCTCTAAAATGAAAATTGGCTTTCCAAATTTCAAAAAAATGAATATGTATTCGGTACTTCAATTCACATGTCAAATTTTGTGTGAAAACTCATTCCACATGAACACTAGGGACTCAACACATGCTTTTTGTGTAAAAGCAAACTCTTTTTTCAACTTCTTTGTGCGAGACGCACAAAGATATCAATGGCTGCTGGGTGGACGCATAAAGAAATCAAAACTAAAGGTGCCGACGAGACGTAACAAAAAAATTAAAGGTGTCGTCGGGTCGCACAAAGAAAAATGATTTATAAAACCAAGAGTTTTATTGTTTTTTTATTTTTAGTGTGATTTAGTGCCTTAACGTAGAGTGCGATTTCACATAAATAATTTTTCCTAATGTCTTCTTTGCATAAAAAATACACATGTCACACAACTAAGGTCTCTACATGGAGTGTGTTCTCACACCAACTTTGACAAGTGGAGTACGTTTTTGCACAGAATGCATGTTTATTTTAGAACTTGGAAAGTCTATATTCATTTTGGAGTGTTTTTATATATATTCAATTTGAGAATTTTGCATGAACGAACATGGTTTTGAAAAAAGATCGAGATAAACTTAAACAATCACCATTCTAGGAGATTTTCACACAAAGAATATCATAGCATAAGATTTTTGGTTCTGTTTTTTATTTCAGAATTCAGATATTTGAATTTTGTTCAAAGCAAATAAACCAAATAAGTCAAATGGGGATTCAAAAATAGCCCAAATTCTTTGTGGGTGAAAATTATAAGAAGTATTCATGGGGAGAAACTTGATGAATCCAGCTTGTCTCGTATTTGTTAGTTGGTATTTGTTAACAGGAATAACACTTTGTTTTGGAAAGATATTTGGTTGGGTAATGCAACTCTTTTGGCTCAATTTCAAGGACTTAATAACTTATAGGCTAATAAAAACTATTTGACCCTAGATCGGTGGGTTAATTTAGGATGGGTGTAGGAATGGAGGCATATTCCTAGGGGCGGGATTGAAGCCTCTCAACTTTATGAGTTGAGAACATTTGGCACTCTGTTTCTACGCGAGATTGTGAGGATAAGTGATGTTGGGAGTTGGAGTTGGGTGTTTTTTTCGGTGAAAGCTATTAAAAGACATATTGATCGGGTGGTTTTGCCTAATGGGCCTCATTGTAAGAGACCGTATAAATTCATACCTAGGAAGGTTAATATCTTTGTCACAATGAAATGGTTGTCACAATGAAATGGTCTAGAAAAAAAAAATGAAAGGATGACTATTAACAAGTGGACTCAAGCACACTGAATTTGATCATTTCCTTAATAATACACGTTATGGTGCACCCGCACACACATTATTCAAAATACATATATTGTCATGCACACAATAATGAAACACATAGCCAATACAATACACACGATTATGAAACACATAACCAATACAACAAACGCAATATATAATGAGAAAAGAGAGAAATTCCATCAAACACCACAGTAGTGTTTGAGGGGGTTTCTCAGTTTTCTACTGTTTTGGTAGGTATGGAAATCTATATACTTGTAGTGCTCAAATGGCTTATATTGCACAGGGTGTTCTTCATCAACCAGTTCTTGAGGTGCCTGTATCTCGAGGTCCCGGATGTACGATGACACCACCATCGAAAATCTATCTTTCTTCCCTTCCATCATCACCCTATGGACCGGTGCCTCCATTCGTCCATTTGTCCATGCCTAACAAGATTCAAAACACTTGTATAGTTCACATGTGAATTTCATTATAGAACACTAATTGTTGTGAAATTATTTATGTATGTACCGTGCAAACATCCCCGGCCATGAACACAAAACCGGTGGGTGAAAGATCAACTTCAACCCATTTCTGGTCCTTCGTCTTTATCTCGAGACCCTTTCCTTGTTCTTTTTGATGGAGTATGGTTATGAAACTCTTGTCCGTGTGAGGAAAGAGCCCTAACCTCGGCTCGTCCCCCTTAGGGCTTTCGTATTTATTGAATTTAAGAATGTAGTCTGTAGATCCAAGGAACGGCTCATAGTGTTGCTCTACTCCATAACTTTTCGCCACCATTCTCATCACTATCTCCTCTAGTTGTGCTACAGCATGTACGAACGTCGATGCAGTTTCACTGAAACATAATGCAACAAAATGGAAAATAGGCAAGTTGACCAAGAAAATTGTTAATATTTAGTATGTATAGATCAATGTTGTTAAGTTAAAGCAAAACGAACCGAATGAAACAACATACCTGAATGTGTCATTTCCTGAGGGCCACATGAGTTTTATAAATGTTTCAATTCCTTCTTTGGTGGTTGCTTTTTCAATAGTTAATCTTTCAAAACCAGGATTCTTGGGTGACTGGCCAAAATAACCATGACCCGCTCCATCTGAAGTGTTTAGGATTTTGACCTCATAGGGAAGATCCAATACTTGCTGAGATGCAACGAATATTGCATCATGAAGTTGCGAAGACACACCATCATATACGGCTATGAAACAGCCGTATTCTTCAAGTGCACGCACAACTTCATCGCATGTTTTCGCCCAAGAGCTCGAATTAGAGTTCAAGTCTTTTACAGAAACGTTAATAACAGGAAGGGAAGCCATTTGGGACAAGATTTTTTTTATTATTTTGAAACAAAGACTTGTTTGGAACAAGATGTGATCATAACGCTGGGTTGGTGGTTATATTTATAGATGAATGAATGGAGTACATAGAAAACTGAAGGGAAACTACCTTAATTTAGTCAATTAAAATATATTATTATTATTATTATTATTATTATTATTTTTTCAATGTACTATACATTACGTGATCGATAATCGATGTCAAATGTTAATTGCGATGGTGATATTGTAATTGCTAAAATTGAAAAAGCCTGACTTTTTTCGTAACGGAGTTTGTTATTGATTTGACCGCTTGCACGTTCATTTTATACTCAATAAATATGTTGAGAATTGCGGAAACCGCATTATAACTTGTTTCTTTTGTTTTATGCAACAAAATACTATTTCTATTAGAAATGTGTTCCCCTCTCTCTATGTACAAACACACACGCATATATATGAAATATGATGTTACATAATCACGTCCATTAGACTATATAATCACGTATCAGGTTTCGTAATTTCATACTTTCTTAAAAAAAACTAAAACAATACTATACTCAAAATAAAGATTACATTTTTTCTATAAAATATGTAAAAAAATATGTGTCATTAAAAAGGTTATTGGTTTTTTTTTTTTTTTTTTTTTTTTAAATTGGTGGAACTATATTTTAGGAAAAGTGTAAAATACTAGGGGTGTTCATCGAATCGAATATCGAATTATTCGAATCGAATTGTTCGAATAATTTTTATTTTTCCTTGAATTCGTATTCGATTCGAATTCGATTAAAACCTATCGAATTCGATTCGAATTCGATTCGAATTCGTATTCGAATAAAAAACCCAATTCGTATTCGATTAAAAATTCGAATTCGAATCGAATTCGAATAAATTCGATTAGTTCAGATTCTTTAAAAACATGTAGAAAACTTTCAAAATGAAACATAAATTTTAAAGCAGTCATAAAGCACAAAGCACGATATCACATTTAAAAGTTTCAAATAAAGTACCACAAGTCTAAAATTCAAAACGAGAAGTCGTGAATAACCACTCCACATTACAAGTTAATATTTTTACGATTAGAAATCTATTGATAGATTTGTTATTTAGGTTTTAGTTATGGGCCATGTAGTGGGTTTGGTAATAGGTAATTTTAACACTTGGAAAAAAATTTGAAAATAATTTATAGCATAGCCTAATAAAAGTTATATATGTATTATATATAAAAATAATAAATAAAAATGTATAATTTTTATTCGAATTTCGAATCGAATCGAATTTGAAATTATAAATTCGTATTCGATTCACTTGACTCGAATTGAATCGAATTCGAATTCGAATTCTTATAATTGAAACGAATTCTTGATAATCGAATCGAATTTAAACGAATTTCGAATTTTTCGAATTCGAAACGAATTCTGCACACCCCTATAAAATACAATACAGCTTAACGTACATCACGTACGACAATGTGCGTGATTATGTGTATAATGTGCGTGATTAATGTTTTCATCATGCGTGATTAATGTTTCCAACATGCGTGATTTGAGTTTTTTAGTTTATAACGTGCATGATTTTCAAATGAACATGCGTAATTATCTGTCGTACGTGATATACGTTAAGCCGTATTGTACGTTAACTGGCCTCCTATGTTTTACTCACATAAAATTCATCAATGAAGGTTATTTACTTTTCGCTACTTACTATTAACTATTAAATTAATTACACATATTTTAAAATGCACTTTTGAATCACATAGAAAGTTACAAGCTCACATTCAATTACTGAATTCGAGTTTTTTAAATACCAATTCGAATTTGAGTCGAACCGATTTTTGAGTTTTCAAGTCCGGTTCAAATACAAACAACCTTAGTATATTGTAACATTCCAATTCGTTTAAAGATATTGGGCTGAACATCTATACATTTTTTAATTAATGATTTAATTCTAGAGGGTATTTCTACTTCAAGTTACAAACTTCCCATGGGTTCAAGTGAAATATGAATCCCTCACATTCAATTAGTGATTTAATTCTAACCTACTAAAAAACTACATATATTAGGTTTGGATTTTTGCCTTACAAGCTTCGAAAATGACTCGGTCCTCTTCCGAGGTGGGAGAAGTCTTTCTCTAGGAACTTCAAATCTTTCTCGATTTGTTTCTCCAATTTCATTTCATGTTCCTTTTCCTTGATCGTCAGAAGCTGAGTGAGTCTATCGTCGAGGAGGTGCCTCGTGCTCGTGCTCGTGCTGCTGTCTTGCTTCTATCCCTACCCATTGGTCATGGCAACTCTTGGGGTTCCTCAAAATTCAATTCATTATTGCCGTCGTTTAAGTTAAAAGTAGAACGAGCATCAGACGAGGATGGTTTGCTAGGAATTGATGATTTTGATCGTTTTGAACTATGGGTTGTTGGGTCAAACGGTGGTACAGGATGCCACTTTGGAGATTTGCGAAGAAGTTCACAAGAAGGTATCATCGTAAACACCGAGCCATGATGCATTCTATATTCGGTGTGGGCAGCGGTCATGATGTCCTCGTCGTTTGAACCACTTCTTCTTGTGTGATTGTTGGCGTGGTTATTGTATATGTTGTTGAAGATGTTGATATTGGGGCGCATTGCGATCCACTTGCCCGAAAACGAATCGGGCGAATGATATTCAGTACGGCCCATTGTGGCGAAAAACTTCTCACGTGTACGCTTCGAAAATACGTCTATATCTTAGTTGGCTTTTATGATTCGAAAACACGTCGAGCTATGCTCGTGCCAATGCTAGTTCTTCGCTAGGCGTCCACCTCTCAATCGTTTTAGGAGTACGTTCCACATTCTCAGCCTTCTTACGGTGCCTTCTTACGCGTCCACCTCTTGAGGAAGTCGGCTGGGTTTCAGTTATGTTTTGGGGTTGTTGAAAAATTGTTGATGGTTGATTTGGTGCGGAATAGTATAAAAAAAAGCCGGAAGGGGTGGTGGTGATGAATGAGGGGATGTTGGCGTGGAAGGGGGTATCAGATAATAGTTGATCTCACCCGATTGCTGGTCTCTTTGGTATCGATTTTGTTGCTCATTGTTTGCGAGATTAGCCGAAAACGAATTGTTGGAGTCCCACGCGAGTTGTTGTTGGGAAACATTGTTTGAAATGGCTGGTTTGAAATTGTATAAAAACTGAAGAGAAAAGATTGTATAGAATATAGATTGGTTTGGAATTGGTAAAAATTGTGGGATATACATGGTGTTAAAAGTAAAAATAAAAAAGTTTTTTTTTTGAAATGTTACCGTTTATCAACGGTTGGAAATTTGAGGGCCCAAATAGCCGTTAACGCTCGCTATCTGGGCAATGAAGGCTCTATCCCCCCCCTCCCCCCCCCCCCCCCCCCCCCCGGCGCCTAGGAAATAGGAAGAGGGGCGCTATGGGCGGCATTTATGCTGATTTGATGGGGGTACTACATCACACCGCCTGGTCTAAAGGGTCATGTTATTGATGCAAAACCCATTTTGAGCATGTCGTCGGTAGTATGACGTATGTTACCTCAATTAACATTTAGCCAAACTTTTTTATTAACTTTTGATCTTATTGGTAAAATATATAATCCTTTTTCATTATTGAGAAATGGATAAAATAAAAGAAAAATGTTAAGATTATGAAAGGTTGGTAAAAATCAGAAGAAAAAAGATCAGCAATAACGAATGTCCACAAATGGAGAAATGAGAAAGGTAGGCGATAGGCGGGATGGAAGGAAGGGTTCGTCTAGGTAGCGTCGACATGTTCCGCACACACAATAATGAAACACATAGCCAATACAATCCACACGATTATGAAACACATATTTGCACACCAAAAATACCTATTTGCACATCAAACCCTAGCTATATATACGCCGCCGTATATGTCTATACACGGCGTATAGCCACCTTTTTCAATTTCCAAGAGAATCTTTAATATGACGTGGGAATTTGTCCCTTTATATACGACGCGTATAGGCCTATACGCAACATATATAAAACGGTGGTTTTTTTAAAGAAACATTGTTATACATTATTTATCGTTTTAGCAAACTTTTATAATAAGTAATTTTTAAAATAGATAAATAAAAAAACATTGTTAAGTATTCTATCGTATAGTTTAATATAGGCCTCGTATAGGCCTATGGATGTAGTATCGTATCATATAATGTAGTATAAATTTAGTATAGGCCTATACGTGTAACATATAATTATATCCTATCGTATAGTGTAGTAAAAACATTGTTAAGTATTATATCGTATAGCATAATATAGGTCTCGTATAAGCCTATGGATGTAGTATCGTATCATATAGTGTAGTATAAATCTCGTATAGGCCTATACTTGTAATATAAAATTGTATCCTATCGTATGGTATTGTGTTGTATTGTATAGTGTAGTATAAGTCATGTATAGACATATATGTGTAGTATCGTAGCATATGGTGTAGTATAAGTCTTGTGAGTGGGGATCCTGCGGAAAGTGTGTTTTTCCTAGAAAGTCTAGGAAGCTATCTGGGCCATCCAATGGGTGTGTTTAATGGTTAAGATCATCTTGGTGGCATTTTGGTAATATGTGTTTCTTAAAAATAGGATTATTTAATTAACAGGGGTAGATATGTCATTTAGCTTATTTTAAATATGGAAATAACTGTCATTCCATAAATCACCCCACATTTCTTGCGATTTTCTCTCTCTCTCTCTCTCCCCCCTCCCTCTCTCTCTCTCTCTCCCTTTCTCTCGTCTATCTCTCTTCCTTCTATCCTTCATGAAGAAACACAACATCAAGAAAACACATCGTGACAAATGTCACCCATCGTAACAACATGAATGGTAAAACACAGCGTCAAGAAATCCTCCAGCATTACCAGTATGAATGCTAAAACACAACGGTATTAAAACTGCTGGCTGTTAAAACACAATGTCAAGAAATCCTCCAGCATTACCAGCATGGATGGTAAAACACAGCATTAAGAAATCCTCCAGCATTACCAACATGAATGCTAAAACACAACTGTATTAATCTGCTTGCTGTTAAAACACAATGTCAAGAAATCCTCCAGCATTACCAGCATGGATGGTAAAACACAATGTCAAGAAATCCTCCAACATTACTAACATGAATGCTAAAACACAACTGTATTAATCTGCTTGTTGTTAAAACCCAATGTCAAGAAATCCTCCAACATTACCAGCATGGATGGTAAAACACAGCGTCAAGAAATCCTCCAGCATTACCAACATGAAATGCTAAAACACAACTGTATTAATCTACTTGCTGTTAAAACACAATGTCAAGAAATCCTCCAGCGTTACCAGCATGAATGCTAAAACACAACGATACTAATCTGCTTGCTGTTAAAACACAACGTCAAGAACATTCCGGTGGTTTCCAGACATAATTAAAAATCAATACAGCCCAGATAATAGTAAACAGAAAAAGAAGTGTATTTACCATCTCCGCAATCAAGAATTGTGTTTGAAGCCATAACTATCTCTCACGTAAAATATGATTTACGAAGAAAGTTGATCAACATTGTGAAAGGAACGAATGAGAATTTGATTGATATTTAGTAATTCGCAAATCATGGAGAATCAGTTACCATAAAATCGTGCAAAGTTAGTTAATGAGATATAGATTCCAAAATTAAAATAAAATGTCAAATTACACAATTGCCCTTTTAGTTAAAATCCCTCAATGCCACATGTCACGTTCTGATTGCTTCCTAGACTTTCTAGGAAAATAAGGTTTTCTAGCCAACTCCCACTCAAGTCTTGTATAGGTCCCGTATATGCTTATAGGTCTCGTATAGGCCTATGGATGTAGTATAGGTCCCACGTAGGCCTATAGGTGTAGTATAACTCCCGTATAGGACTATATGTGTACTATACTACACCTATAGGTATATACAAGACATATATGGGACCTATACGATACTTATACTGCATTATTCAATACGATAAGATATGATACTATGCTACACCTATAGGCCTATACGATACTTATACAACACCATACGATACGATACGATACGATACTACATCCATACACCTATACGAGGTCTATACGAGACTTATACTATACGATACGATACTTAAAAATATTTTTTAAAGTACTTATTATAGAACTTTTCTAAAACGATAAATAATGCCTATGATACTACATGTACAAAAAGGTTTGTAAGAAATACTCACTTTTTTATTTATTTAAAGTAGAAAACTTAATTTTTAATAAAACTTTGCAAAAACGATTAATATTGTATAAATGTTTCTAAAAAACTACCCTTTATATACGCTGCGTGTATGCCTATACGCGACGTATATAAAGGGTCAAAAAGACAATTTTACCACTGGTTTGGGCTGTGTATAGTCCCCAATCCAGGGGTAAAATGGTCTTTTTTACCAAACTTGCCCCATATATGCCACATATAGGGCTATACGCGACGTATAGTAAAAAAAACCATTTTGCCCCTGGATTGGGGGCTATACGCAGCCCGAACAAGGGGTAAATTGTCTTTTTGACCATTTATATACGCTGCGTATAGGCCTATACACAACATATATAAAGGGTAGTTTTTTTAACCCCAAACCTGGTAAAATAATCTTTTTGAGCCTTTATATACGTCGCGTATAGGCCTATACGCAACATATATAAAGGGTGTATTTTTTTAGGAAACAATTTTATTCATTATTTATCGTTTTAGCAAAGTTCTATAATAAGTATTTTAAAAAACATTTTAAGTATCGTATCGTATAGTATAAGTCTCGTATAGGCCTCGTATAGGCCTATGGATGTAGTATCGTATAGTATCATATAATATCGTATAGCGTATAGTATAAGTCTCGTATAGGTCTTGTATATGCCTATAGGCCTATACGGGACCTATACTACACCTATAGGCCTATACGAGTGTTGTATGGTATTCTATACTATCGTATCGTATCGTATAGTATCATATCGTATAGTGTATAATATAAGTCTCGTATAGGTTCCCTATAGGTTTTGTATATGCCTATAGGCCTATACTATGGCACCTGCAGAAAACCCACAGTCATCCTGATCTAACACCTTGCTGTTTTGAGTTTACTTATCAAATTTCGGGACGAAATTTCTTTCAAGTTGGGGACGATGTGACAACCCGAGTTTTCAAGGTCATTACTCGACACGTTACTCGTTTCACAACTGTGTTTTCATAATCTGTTTGCATTTTAACTTGTGCACGTTTGATATATGTTTGGTGTATTGTACTTTGTTTGGTTAAGTAATGAACTAATTGTAAACTCAACTCATACATCCTCATAATGGACGAAACTTAGATCTTTCGTCATTACCTCTTGCACGACGAAACATTAGTGCAACAACCACAAACTGTACTCGACGAAATATGGGAGTTTCGCCATCACCCTGGTCGATGAAACATGAGTGTTTCGCCATAAGGGCCGTCGGCCCAAGTAGTTTCGGCCCAACAGAGAACGATTTAAAACATAAACTTGTGATATTGAAACTGTTAATCATAAACTCAAACCCTAGTTCTCTCTACACCTAGCGATGGCAGCAAACTCTCTACGAAGCATCACCCTCTCAGTTTGATTTTCTTAAGCACGTATCCGGTATTCTAGCACGAGACTACACCCTCTCTCGGTTAGTCGGTTTGCACTAGCGTTAACTCTTGATTGTTTGTGTTATGTGACGAATCTGTTATGAATTGTTATGTTATGAGAAACTGTAATTGATCATGTTATTAGTCAATGAACCAGTGTTAGAATACTAATAGATTTGATGATCTAGACTGTATGATTCTTGAGAACTGCTGTGTTGATGTGTATAATGATTGATTCGTTATTAGGGTTTTGATATGTTATTGGTTAAGTCGGTAGATTGGAACACATATGATAAGAATCTGATGTCTTGTAATCGGCCATGTTCACTGCATGATTTTGATGATTCTGTTTCTGTATGAGTAACATGTTGGCTGTGTGTAGTCATGAACAAAACAGAACTGGAAGTGTTTAGGGTTACTGTTTATCCCGACGAAATATACTGATGATTTGTCATCCCTCACATCGACGAAACACCTAGTGATTCGCCACCCATTGTATCGACGAAACACCTTAGTGTTTCGTCACCTGTCATGACAACGAAACACCTCAGTGTTTCGTCGGTCGATGATTCACCGCCCAGGGAGTAGTTCACAGACTGTCTGATTTCTAAATGATTGTTGACAAAACTATTACTGTTGGATGATGATATAAACATTGACTGAGGAAAACATAATTTCGTTATTATGAGCAGCAAACTTAACTGTTGAGTACTGTGGTAAACCATACATGTGAATTTCAGATTCAATTGAGTCGGATAACTGTTTATGTGCTATTTGGTGATTGTTGCTTGAACACACAATATGATTACAATTTATACGCGAGTCATGCGAATGTAAACTGATTACGTGTACATGAACACCATAGGCTTCGATTGACTAAGTGTGAACAAGTAACTAATCTTACCGAGCAAACCAAGGTGAGTTCACTGCTTTTTCTCCAAGCATGCGCCCCGGGGAGGGACATCTGGTAATCGTTCCGGGGAGGAACGTCGGGTTATTGGGATGTTGGTTATTACACTCATTTCTATCATTAAGTCCCCTTACATCTACCGATTAGTTGCCGGGGAGGCAACGGGGTTATTAGTTGATAGCGCTATTAGGTTTGGCACCCTCACACCGTACCGAGAGGACGGTCGTTAACTAATTACCTTAACCACTTGACCAATGTGTGATAGAGCATTGGGGTTTGGGCAAATAAATCTAGAGCCATCTGCGGTAATCGAGTTAATAACAACATCAAGTCGTTGAAATGTTTTACACTCATAACTGGTAACTAAAACGTGTTAACAAACTTTGAACTCACCAGCGTCGTCTGACACACTTGTCTGCATGCTTGCAGGTCGTTAGATTCTTGGACATGGAACTTGCTATCTGGGAGTGCTGGAGTGGTCATGGGTCACAACTCTTGGATATTTATTCTTGGTTTAGCACATTGTTTTGAAATGCTTGAACAACGAATAATCTTATGCTTCCGCTAAATGATTACTTTGGCTTAACTTATGACTTAGTTTTATGTTATGAAACGAATCGAATGTTTTTATTTAAATATTTATTAATGGTTCAATGTGATTGGTGGCTTGGATCCTGGTACGTCACACGTCCCACGGTGTTCCCGCATGTGGTCTTTTGGGGGTGTGACATATACGGAACCTAAACCACACCTATAAGCCTACAAGGGGACCTATACTACACCTATAGGCTTATACGGGTGTTGTGTGATATCCTATAGTATCATATCATATTGCATCGTATCGTATAATGTATAGAATAAGTCTCGTATAGGTTCCCTATAGGTCTTGTATATGCCTATAGGCCTACACGGAACCTAAACCACACTTATAGTCATATACGAGACCTATACTACACCTACAGGCCTATATAAGTGTTATATCGTATCCTATCGTATCGTATAGTATCGTATCATATCGTAAAGTGTAGTATAAGTCTCGTATAAGTCCCTTATAGATCTAGTATATGCCTATGATACTACATTTATTGTTCTATACGAGGCTTATACTGGACCTATACTATATGATACTACACTTATACGGGACCCATACTACACTATATGATATGATATCTGTTGGTCCCTCGTAAAGGATCTGTTCATCAGGAACTTAGATGAATCGACTTTGACTAATGTGCGGAATCCATTTGATCAAATCACAGATGTACGACAAAGTATTCAACGCTTAAACACCGTCTGATCTTTCTATTCAACAGTTATGAAAGTACAAAAGCGCCTGTAGAAGTCAGATTTGACAGAGTTCTCTCTAGAGTCAAAAGTTCTAAATGACATACCCTGATGGGGTATTTATAGGCAACTCAGGAATGAGATAGATGCTGTCCGACCGAGTGGCAGTCCGCTCGGATGGCTATCCGGTCGGATGGCCATCCCCCCCGGATGACACATGTCAGCCGACGGACATCATCTTTACAATACAATACAAAACCATACCCTAAGCTGTCATTCTACATACATAAAAACATACAAGTACACAAAACATACAAAATATGACTAAATGCTGACGGAAGCTACAGACGTATGAACTAACAGACTCCCCCTCGGATGTAGCTGTAGTTCCTTCCAGCATAGTCTTCAATTCTTCATGTTGCGCCTTCGTTCTCACGCTCTTTGTCTTCTCAATTCAGCCTTTTCTTCTAACATTCTTTTCCTTATATGCCTTCCTTCATCGATCCACCATTTTCTGTAAACCGGATCACCATCACGCTTCCGATCCCATTTGGGAATCTTGTTCTCCTCTTTCTCGATTGGCGTTTGATCCGTTGGTATTGACTTTCCCAACTTGCGCTTGCCAAGCTCAGTTGCCCTTTCAGAAATGGCCTTTGATCTTTGTTCTCGTTTGTACTTTTTCAGGAACTCATTAATCTCAAGATCTCTCCATTTTGTCTTCCAATATCTTCCTGAGTTGATGTCTTGGGCAAAACACACATCCACAATTGTTTGATACTGCAACGCTTGTTCTTTGTCTCTCTTCTCATATACAATCTTGTTGTAGAACAAGCACTCGATATCCTTTTTCGAACCGTTAACAAGCCGCATCGGATCCAGAATACTGATTCTTCGAGAGTTTCCTGTGGACTTGTCAAACAGAGAGATTACCGCCTCAGCCGTCGTTTCATTATACAGCCAGCCTTCAAATAGATCATGGAAATCTTGCTCAATAGCCTTGAGAGGCAGATTCTTCAAACATCTTGGAGGCTTGATATCTAACGTTATATCTTTCTCTCTGTTCTCCAACATTGTGACAATTTGCTTTGGCCTTTAGGCTCCCAATCAGGATATCTGTCACACCCTGTCTTTTGCGGAAGCGTATGATGTGTGACTAGCTTGTTATCATTGCATTCAATCATAATAAACAACTACATGATCAAAACGATGTTCATCCATTCATGAAAATTTGAGTATTACAAACACTTGTTATTTAAGTTTTCAAAACACGACCTTTGACAAGGTTACTATTCAACAAAAGTGGATGACATCTAAACTTGTAGTCTACTTCTAGTTACGACACTTGCGCCCAAGATCCATCCTGTCACCTGAAATACATGTAATTTTGGAAAACATCAACATAAAGTTGAGCGAGTTCATGCGTTTTTGTATTTCACGTTTTTATACTTTGTATGAAAACATAGTATTTGTCATGTATAATTCAAGTCTCTCTTGAGTACCCCACGTACTCAAGTATAATTCCCGTTTTCTTGAGTACCCCACATACTCAAGTATCATTCAAGTTTTCTTGTGTACCCCACGTTTTAAATGATTGTTTATACAAGGACATTAAGGCACGTGAGGACATAGGGAGCATTAGTATATTCTCCTTCAAGGCATGTGAGGACATAGGGAGCATTAGTGTTTTCTCCCTTAAGGCATGTGAGGACATGGGGAGCATTAGTGTTTTCTCCCTTAAGGCATGTGAGGACATAGGAGCATTAGTATTTTCTCCTTTAACTGTGTCGATTTCCCTCGACTGTGTCGATTAACCTCGACTGCGTCGATTTCCCTCGACTGCGTCGATTTCCCTCGACTGCGTCGATTTCCCTCGACTGGGACACCGAAGCACTCAAGTGGTCACATAAGGACCCTGAGTGGGGCTCGGCCGTACCCGTTAGATCTAACCCTCGTCCCTAATTAAGTATTAATGGCATCTCAATATCTAGTCTATGCTCACATGATCTAGTATTTTCTAGGCATTTCTTAATGCTCATCATATTGCACTCACCACGAGTGCTTCTCGTATTCTCAAATCATATTGCACTCGGTTCTCGTTCTCACCAAGAGTGCTTCTTATATTTTTACCCTTTGTAAAAATTATAATATTTGTAACATGTATTTCACCCCCGAGAGTTATAAACCAAAAACAGTTAAAGAAAAGGGGGAGCATGAACTCACAACTTTGCGTTCCTGTGCATCGTAAACTTCACCGGATTTGCTTAATTAACGTCGTAACCTATACGCGTTTTCTTAACGTTAGTCACTAGACTTGCGTCGCACAAGTACAGTCACTCTCTTTTGTATATATATTCTTGTGTTAAAAATATTTTATATTTTTAACTAAGTATCTTACTTATATTATTTTCTCAAAAATTAATATAAGTATCTCGTGTTTTGCACTTTGCACCCGAATTATGTATCTTGTATGTTGTATGCGAATTTTTGTATTCTTACTCGTTACGAGTATCTCTAAGTCATATTATTTTTACTCTAAAAATAATATATACCTATTTCACAAAATAATCACATAATCACACAAGCGATAAATATATATTCTAAATATATATTTAACAAGTTTTACTTATGAAAATCCACCTCCGGTATTTGGTAATTTCGTAATAAAAATCATGGCGAAGTTTGTTTGGAAAACAAGTCAAAAATACATTCATAACGCTTGTCACCAAAAATATTCTAAGTGTTATTTTCTGGAAAAATTTCGCCAGAGTTTCCTCTGTAACTGGAGGTGGCCACGCTTACTAGCGTATCATTTTCTTTTAAAATCCAAATCAACAATTATCAACAATAATCATCAACAACAATCACTAATTTCTCCATTTCATGAACTTGGGTATTTACAAAAATGTGTAGTAATTTACTAGCACATTTAGTAAGTCTTGTTATCTTTAAAATAAGTTTAATTTCTTAAAAACTTTATTTTTAAAGAATATGAAGTTTCACAACTTCTAGTCGGTTTTTACGAAAATTATTTCTTTGTTAAAAACTTTTGTTACACAAGTGCCCACACACTTGTTTGTTCATAAAAACACCTCTACTTCATGAAAGATCCGGTTTTAGAAAATAAGATTTCCTTGACACTTGGTCCTTTGAAAATACCGCTTGTAGATCCGTAGATCTACTAGTTTACAACTCTATTTCATAAGAAATATTGATTTTACACAAGTTCATGCTTAAAGTGTAGTAGTGTTCATCATCTAGTCCTTTTTATACTTTAACATACACTAGCTCATGTTCTAAGAACATAACCTAGCCGGGTTAGATGACGATCCGAACTACTACTAGCATTAAACAACACAAAATAATCATCACAAAACAAGTTTAACAAGTTTTACACAATTATCCATCTATTAACCATCATATTCATCACTTTAATAGACTTTTAGTTGGTGATTTAGTATGTTCATGATTTTCAACCGACAAATCTCTTATTAACCACTCTAGACAAGATCAAGAAGGTGTTTTAGAACACTTACTACTAGCTCAAGGCTAGGGAAGTTCAAGAGTGCAAATGAGGTGGATAAAAGCAATCGGGAGAGGTCCTTCAAGATCCGTTGCTTGCAACCTTCCTAATTAGGCCCGAGACACCTTAGAATCACCATAGATTGCTTGGGAATTAGCTAGAAAAATTATGGTAGTGTGGGGGTGTTTGGGCCGTAAGCTTCAAGGGAGGGAGAGGAAGATGTGGTGAGTTGAAGTGTGTTGCGGATGATAGAGAATGTGAGTCTTATGGTTTATAATCTTGTTCATCCAACATATCCTTGTCCATTGTGCATTGTGTCCTCTAAAGTACACAACATATCTTACACTAAATCCAAGCAAGATCCAAAGATATCTACCAAATCTTTTAAATTAGGCACATGGCCGATTTTGTGAAGATATGGGGAGGGGTCTAAGTGTAACCTTTAGTTATAGAATTATCCAAATCCAAGATTGTGATCTTTGAGAGATCTTGTAAGATCATATGGAATCCAAGAAAGATATGTAGGATCTTGGCAAGATTGTATAAGATTATGGAAATCTTATGGGGTGGGGTCCTTGTGACCGTAAATTGGCATGGGGGGGGGGGGTAATGTGTAAGTTCCAATCCCTAATTACAATTATAAGTTGAGTTTCAAGTAAAAGGGTTTAGGGATTTAGTGTGTTATTATGTTATAAGGGGTGTTATGGTATTCGGGGACCATAACTAGCTCAGAAACATTAAAACAATGCTTCTAATAATAATTTAGTGTTCCGGGTAATATCAGGTTGTTCGGTTATATACCGTTCCGTTAAAGTGCTAAATTTCACCGTTTAGTGTCTTTTAAGTGTCCTTTTATAACACTTTCAATTCCCGACACTCAGGGAAGTATTCTGGATGATAAATCATGATTTCTGCATGATATTCATATGTTTAAATGCTGAATTATTGCTGATTTATATAAATTCTGCACTTAAAGTGCGTTTCGGGTGCTTTTTAGTGCTTATTTTTGCTTTCGCAATGTCTATAAATTAAACCCTTATATGTACTCTTGGGTTTTAATGTACTTTTGTCGTCGGACCTACACCTAGGCCTCAATTCTAATGTCTGACTGCTTTCTGCAGTTCTGTTGACACGATGTGTCTTACCGGTGAGTTTACTAATATTTCTGACGCAACGCTCTCGTTTATGCATAAAGCTATATTTTGTAGCACAAAATGTGCATGAATTCACTTGCATGGAATTCAGAAATTTATTTGTCTGGTAAACCAGATCATGCACAGTCATTTAAGCACAAATTACTGTTCATTTCGTGTACGGAATGTACGGAAAAGTGACGGTTGTCACAGTCTCCCACCGTTAAAAGAATTTCGTCCCGAAATTCAAGCGATGCCATCGGTCGCAGGGGAGTTGTGAAACCAATATGGTCACTTAGATTCATGATTTGTCTTCATGTTCCCATGAAATCTCTGGGTCATGTCATGGATTCTGTCATACTCAAGTAAGTCGATCATGACTTTTCTGTATCTTGTGGACTCTTGGTCCATAACCTCAACAGGTTTCTATAGTATCACGGACTCTTGGTCCAAAACCTCAGCAGGTTTCTATAGTATCACGGACTCTTGGTCCAAAACCTCAGCAGGTTTCTATAGTAATTCTTGTCGTTTGCCATTGACGTGAATCTTATTTGTGGGAACAACGACTGTTCCTTAAGTCAGACTCCTCTACAGACTAGACACATGAATGTGTCGCGATCATTACTGATCTTTTTCTGGGAGCTTCATCTTGTGAGCAATGGTTCTGATCCCTACACCGGGGATTCAACCTTTTCGTTTTCCAATCACACTACGCCTTCTCTAGGCGAGGCTCTCATTTTAGTCATACTTCTTGTCTCAATTTCTTTCGACTTATGCCGCTCATCGGCGTAATCTTTCCGTGTTCTGCGGGCTGTCTCAATATGATCGCATATCTGAACGATCTTGCCTCTAGTTTTCCTGGGCCAACTCGGGCCAGTAGATTGATTATTCCCGGTCTCTGATCAACACGACGGGGATCGATTTACTATGCTCCGACTGAAGCTTCGTACGAAGCAGTACTGTTGTAGGAAAACTCTACTAAGGGCAAGTGAGTGTTCCGACTTTTCATCGAAGTTTATCACACAAGCACGTATCGTGTTCATACAGTCCGCATCGTTCAGCAGCTCAGTTCATATTCGAGTTCTTACGATCATCGGTGTGTTGCAACCCTTGTGATCAATAAAGATCGTGCAACGTTTTCTTTCAGGTAATGACGTCCAGTTGCGGCGCGCAATCACTGTATCTATCTCAAGATCTCTTCTCGTGATTCCTTAATCAATGTGCCGCGTACGCAATGTTGTGGTCTCGTTGCATCGACGTACAATCGAGACTTTGTCGAGAGATGTCACATAATTGCAACTCTAGCTCCTTAGCTCTTGGTTGCAGGGTTGGCATGAATTTCGTTCTTATTCATCATGTACCTTAAAGCTTTCACTTCGCGAATTCGAAATCCGCTTTTTGTTATTACAGCATATAATTGTTCTCTTCTCTAAGAGTTGCAAGGTAATTGCAGCTGTTGCTCACGACCTTCCTTGGTCGTTGGCCATATAAGAATGTAGTCAAGTAAGTATATGACTTATCCAGGTATGGCTTACACGTTCGATTCATGAGGTCCATGAATATTTTCGATGCATGTGTTAAGCCAAAGGATACGACAAGGATCTCGTAACGCTCGAAGCGAGTCCTAAAGGTCGTTTTAGGGATATTTCCTCTTGTATTCACAGTGGAGGACATCTTGTCCTCAAGTTGATCTTTGAGTGGTAACTGGAACCTCACGATTGGCTCATTTGTGTCGTCAGTCCCTGGCAAAGGATTCTGATTCTCAATTTTCTGAAGTTTATGTAAAGTGGAGACTTCCAACTTTCTCTTTGTCTCCTTAACTAAGGATGCTACATCCTTAATTTCCTCTGTCTAGCAGCTCTTGCAGTTATATCAGAGGTTCATGCTTCGCTGGTGAAGCTAGTCGGTATAGCGTCATTCGTCACTGGTGCTGCTCCTGGCACGCGATTTATCCTGAACTCCTCTCGTCGCTACAGAGAGGCGTTCCTGGCAAGTCTTCTGAAAAGGCTACTGGGACTTCTTCCATCCCGGGGATGTTCTCAGGCCCTGCAGTCTACTCGGAGGCGTTTCTATGCCTCTTCGACCAATGAGGGATATCGTAGATCTGCCGCCTTGTGGGGTCTAGCATCCTTGCACCTATTGCAGGAAAGTTGGGTTTCATCATCCGCAAGAGGGATGCGTCTAATTTTCTCATATCGAACGACTTCAGCTGTATACTTGGATTTCTGATCCATGCTGACTATCATATTATGACTTCGGTAGTCAATGGTAACAGAAGGTTCCGACCTTCTGAGTTCCTAGGATATAATTCCTTACTCGCTTCGACTGTTTAAACTAGCCTCCTATATGCCCATTTCTAAAGAATACGGGGCGTCTATTTTTACTCGAAACTAGGCCCAGCAGTTTCTTACGTTCTTAAGCATGCAAGGTTAAAGTTGATGCCAGTATTAATTAAAAGTAGATGCATTAGGTTGGTTAATAGGGAACGTACCCGTAACCGCATCTAGATCCTGGCGTGCTTCACGAATTTCAATCGTGAAAACCCTTCCTTGCTTGTTTCTTCCTAGGGCAATCTTTCTTAAAGTGCCCTGCTTCACCACATTTGTAGCAACCTGGTATTTTCTTGTTTCTTCCATCTGGGTCCTTCGCCCAACAGGCGTCCTTGCTGTGCCCTTCTTTTCCACACTTTCCACATTTAGGCCTCAGACATCGACCTTCATGGTGAAAATTGCATTCTCCGCACTTCGGTTTAGTCCCCGAGTATATTCTACCACCGGCCTTATTAGTGGCTCCATCAATTCTCCTGTCATGCGGCGGTTTCACCTTCTTTCTTTTGTTTGCTTTAGAGTTTCCGTAGCTGACTCGTGTGCCCACCTTTAGGTTCGAAGACTTCCTTTTCTTATTGCCTGATGACTCCACATGAGTCTCTTTCTTGTTATCCTCAGATTCCGAAAATTTTCCAGCACGTAGAGCTTCTTCAGTAAGCGTAACGCTTAAATCGATAGCCTCCGCGATAGTTGGAGGCCTTGAGGTAGTAACCAAGCTCCTGATCTGAGGTGCAAGTCCCCAAATGAATCGTTCAACCCTTTTGAATTCCGGTTTGACTAAGTAGGGGACGACCCTAGACAAGTCGTGAAATCGTTGGACGTATTCAGGAATCTTCGGTCCATCCATTTTCAAGTTCCAGAACTCCACCTCAATCTTCTGGATTTCAGCCCTAGAACAGTATTTCTTTTCCATCATTTCCTTGAGCTCGTCCCAGCTTAGTACATAAGCAGCATCCGCACCAAGGGTTTGAACCTGAAGGTTCCACCAGGGGAGTGCGCCATCTACGAATAACCCTGAGATATAAGTAACACTCTGTCGGGGCGAACAGTTACTCATTCTTAGAATGGAGTCAGTCTTTTCTGCCCAGCGAACAAATGCAACAGCACCTCCTGTTCCATCAAAATTCAATGGCTTGCAGTCCAGGAATTGTTTATAGGTGCAGCCAGTTGGAGGGTTATTTTCCGTAGTGCCGTCGCTGTGCTTAGAGCGGAGGGCTTCATGTCGCGCAATTGCCTGTGAGATGCGTTCTTGCAGCTCGGCTTCTGTTCTTGGCAGCGTACTGGTGTTTATGTCTCGCCTAGGCGGCATTCTCTTCTGCCAAAATGGTATGAAGTAGGTTAGACAACATTCCAATTGTCTATGAGATACATAGCACCATAAGCCATTATGCAATCACCCAATTTCACACGTATATATAATCAGTGTATAAGCGAGGAAACAGTTATTGAGCCTTCACATAGGCTTGCCAACTTGGCTTATTGTTTGAAATGAACTCGAGGCTACATCGCCTTGGTCATTCAAGTTTCAGTTATTTCCTGCTTCATTGATTTTCTTAGGTCTTTAGCTTTACTGGTGCGTATATTTCCCCTTTGATGGGGTGGTTTGTGTAGAGGTGATAGGGAGTGTATCGTCACTGATTCTTCCTGAATGTCATTCCACCTCTCTTGCTTAAACATCGTCTTCACAAACGTCTCGTATGCAGGTAGAAGTGTCAGTCACGAAGTAGGCTAAGACAGGCTTCCTACTTTCTAACGTGCTAAAGCACTGATCTATGTGTTGTTCTACCAGATGAAGGTGAGGACACCTATAGATAAATTTTGTATGGTTTTCATTAGCTTGACCCGCAGAGTCCACCAGGATTTCTGTGCACTACAAGTCGTTATTACGTGGGCCCCTGTAGTAATAAATTGTCTTGCACAGTTACCCCAAATTTTCTCTCGTCCAAGCAGATGATCAATCAAGGAGGGGACACTACTGTCCTTATACCTCTTGTCATGGAAAGGACCCTTGCGATGGTCCACACGCTAACATTTGTTATCGTTACGCGCGTATAGGCATGATGATTAGATGGAATAGGAATAGAGAGAATTCCTAGTAGTTGGAGGGGCACCTTCGAGATGAATACTTCGTCTTCCTTTTCTGGTCAAGTATGTCATCAATCTTGCTTCACATAAGCCGCAGGGATCTCGTCCCGTTGATTGAGAATTCGATCAAGGTTGCCGCCTCTGCCTCGTCATCATCACCGTAGTTAGGCACCTTCACGATCGAGAGGGAAGAGCAGCCATCTCCTACGGAAGCAAGCTCAGCATCTTGTTTGGTAATCACTCCCAGCCATGAGCTTTGCAAAGGATGCGAGGTCGGTAGCTTCATCGTGCGAGTCACGTACAGTAATAGGAGTCAGAGTCGAAAGTATCTTATTCACGTCAATAATCATTCCGTACACTTATTTGTATGTATATATATCAATAACATATATGCTATTTAGCATAATCAAGCAATTTAATGCATTATATTACGTATAACTCTCGTTTTTGGGGGTCATTTCGTTTTTGGCAAGTCTAACTCGTGTAGACTATGCTTTGATTGGCACCTTATTTTAAAGGTATTCCTCACTAATGTCCTTGCCTTGTTACTTTTTGAAAAGTGTCTGACTTGTGGATCTTGGCGCTTTCGTGAATGCAATGAAAACCTTTTTGTAAAATGTTTTTGTGAGAGAACTCTAGTGATTGTAGTCTAGACTCGAGAAAGAATCCTAGTTCACTACAATCGAAGCTCTGATACCAAACTGTCACACCCTGTCTTTTGCGGAAGCGTATGATGTGTGACTAGCTTGTTATCATTGCATTCAATCATAATAAACAACTACATGATCAAAACGATGTTCATCCATTCATGAAAATTTGAGTATTACAAACACTTGTTATTTAAGTTTTCAAAACACGACCTTTGACAAGGTTACTATTCAACAAAAGTGGATGACATCTAAACTTGTAGTCTACTTCTAGTTACGACACTTGCGCCCAAGATCCATCCTGTCACCTGAAATACATGTAATTTTGGAAAACATCAACATAAAGTTGAGCGAGTTCATGCGTTTTTGTATTTCACGTTTTTATACTTTGTATGAAAACATAGTATTTGTCATGTATAATTCAAGTCTCTCTTGAGTACCCCACGTACTCAAGTATAATTCCCGTTTTCTTGAGTACCCCACATACTCAAGTATCATTCAAGTTTTCTTGTGTACCCCACGTTTTAAATGATTGTTTATACAAGGACATTAAGGCACGTGAGGACATAGGGAGCATTAGTATATTCTCCTTCAAGGCATGTGAGGACATAGGGAGCATTAGTGTTTTCTCCCTTAAGGCATGTGAGGACATGGGGAGCATTAGTGTTTTCTCCCTTAAGGCATGTGAGGACATAGGAGCATTAGTATTTTCTCCTTTAACTGTGTCGATTTCCCTCGACTGTTTCGATTAACCTCGACTGCGTCGATTTCCCTCGACTGCGTCGATTTCCCTCGACTGTGTCGATTTCCCTCGACTGGGACACCGAAGCACTCAAGTGGTCACATAAGGACCCTGAGTGGGGCTCGGCCGTACCCGTTAGATCTAACCCTCGTCCCTAATTAAGTATTAATGGCATCTCAATATCTAGTCTATGCTCACATGATCTAGTATTTTCTAGGCATTTCTTAATGCTCATCATATTGCACTCACCACGAGTGCTTCTCGTATTCTCAAATCATATTGCACTCGGTTCTCGTTCTCACCAAGAGTGCTTCTTATATTTTTACCCTTTGTAAAAATTATAATATTTGTAACATGTATTTCACCCCCGAGAGTTATAAACCAAAAACAGTTAAAGAAAAGGGGGAGCATGAACTCACAACTTTGCGTTTCTGTGCATCGTAAACTTCACCGGATTTGCTTAATTAACGTCGTAACCTATACGCGTTTTCTTAACGTTAGTCACTAGACTTGCGTCGCACAAGTACAGTCACTCTCTTTTGTATATATATTCTTGTGTTAAAAATATTTTATATTTTTAACTAAGTATCTTACTTATATTATTTTCTCAAAAATTAATATAAGTATCTCGTGTTTTGCACTTTGCACCCGAATTATGTATCTTGTATGTTGTATGCGAATTTTTGTATTCTTACTCGTTACGAGTATCTCTAAGTCATATTATTTTTACTCTAAAAATAATATATACCTATTTCACAAAATAATCACATAATCACACAAGCGATAAATATATATTCTAAATATATATTTAACAAGTTTTACTTATGAAAATCCACCTCCGGTATTTGGTAATTTCGTAATAAAAATCATGGCGAAGTTTGTTTGGAAAACAAGTCAAAAATACATTCATAACGCTTGTCACCAAAAATATTCTAAGTGTTATTTTCTGGAAAAATTTCGCCAGAGTTTCCTCTGTAACTGGAGGTGGCCACGCTTACTAGCGTATCATTTTCTTTTAAAATCCAAATCAACAATTATCAACAATAATCATCAACAACAATCACTAATTTCTCCATTTCATGAACTTGGGTATTTACAAAAATGTGTAGTAATTTACTAGCACATTTAGTAAGTCTTGTTATCTTTAAAATAAGTTTAATTTCTTAAAAACTTTATTTTTAAAGAATATGAAGTTTCACAACTTCTAGTCGGTTTTTACGAAAATTATTTCTTTGTTAAAAACTTTTGTTACACAAGTGCCCACACACTTGTTTGTTCATAAAAACACCTCTACTTCATGAAAGATCCGGTTTTAGAAAATAAGATTTCCTTGACACTTGGTCCTTTGAAAATACCGCTTGTAGATCCGTAGATCTACTAGTTTACAACTCTATTTCATAAGAAATATTGATTTTACACAAGTTCATGCTTAAAGTGTAGTAGTGTTCATCATCTAGTCCTTTTTATACTTTAACATACACTAGCTCATGTTCTAAGAACATAACCTAGCCGGGTTAGATGACGATCCGAACTACTACTAGCATTAAACAACACAAAATAATCATCACAAAACAAGTTTAACAAGTTTTACACAATTATCCATCTATTAACCATCATATTCATCACTTTAATAGACTTTTAGTTGGTGATTTAGTATGTTCATGATTTTCAACCGACAAATCTCTTATTAACCACTCTAGACAAGATCAAGAAGGTGTTTTAGAACACTTACTACTAGCTCAAGGCTAGGGAAGTTCAAGAGTGCAAATGAGGTGGATAAAAGCAATCGGGAGAGGTCCTTCAAGATCCGTTGCTTGCAACCTTCCTAATTAGGCCCGAGACACCTTAGAATCACCATAGATTGCTTGGGAATTAGCTAGAAAAATTATGGTAGTGTGGGGGTGTTTGGGCCGTAAGCTTCAAGGGAGGGAGAGGAAGATGTGGTGAGTTGAAGTGTGTTGCGGATGATAGAGAATGTGAGTCTTATGGTTTATAATCTTGTTCATCCAACATATCCTTGTCCATTGTGCATTGTGTCCTCTAAAGTACACAACATATCTTACACTAAATCCAAGCAAGATCCAAAGATATCTACCAAATCTTTTAAATTAGGCACATGGCCGATTTTGTGAAGATATGGGGAGGGGTCTAAGTGTAACCTTTAGTTATAGAATTATCCAAATCCAAGATTGTGATCTTTGAGAGATCTTGTAAGATCATATGGAATCCAAGAAAGATATGTAGGATCTTGGCAAGATTGTATAAGATTATGGAAATCTTATGGGGTGGGGTCCTTGTGACCGTAAATTGGCATGGGGGGGGGGGGGGGTAATGTGTAAGTTCCAATCCCTAATTACAATTATAAGTTGAGTTTCAAGTAAAAGGGTTTAGGGATTTAGTGTGTTATTATGTTATAAGGGGTGTTATGGTATTCGGGGACCATAACTAGCTCAGAAACATTAAAACAATGCTTCTAATAATAATTTAGTGTTCCGGGTAATATCAGGTTGTTCGGTTATATACCGTTCCGTTAAAGTGCTAAATTTCACCGTTTAGTGTCTTTTAAGTGTCCTTTTATAACACTTTCAATTCCCGACACTCAGGGAAGTATTCTGGATGATAAATCATGATTTCTGCATGATATTCATATGTTTAAATGCTGAATTATTGCTGATTTATATAAATTCTGCACTTAAAGTGCGTTTCGGGTGCTTTTTAGTGCTTATTTTTGCTTTCGCAATGTCTATAAATTAAACCCTTATATGTACTCTTGGGTTTTAATGTACTTTTGTCGTCGGACCTACACCTAGGCCTCAATTCTAATGTCTGACTGCTTTCTGCAGTTCTGTTGACACGATGTGTCTTACCGGTGAGTTTACTAATATTTCTGACGCAACGCTCTCGTTTATGCATAAAGCTATATTTTGTAGCACAAAATGTGCATGAATTCACTTGCATGGAATTCAGAAATTTATTTGTCTGGTAAACCAGATCATGCACAGTCATTTAAGCACAAATTACTGTTCATTTCGTGTACGGAATGTACGGAAAAGTGACGGTTGTCACAGTCTCCCCCCGTTAAAAGAATTTCGTCCCGAAATTCAAGCGATGCCATCGGTCGCAGGGGAGTTGTGAAACCAATATGGTCACTTAGATTCATGATTTGTCTTCATGTTCCCATGAAATCTCTGGGTCATGTCATGGATTCTGTCATACTCAAGTAAGTCGATCATGACTTTTCTGTATCTTGTGGACTCTTGGTCCATAACCTCAACAGGTTTCTATAGTATCACGGACTCTTGGTCCAAAACCTCAGCAGGTTTCTATAGTATCACGGACTCTTGGTCCAAAACCTCAGCAGGTTTCTATAGTAATTCTTGTCGTTTGCCATTGACGTGAATCTTATTTGTGGGAACAACGACTGTTCCTTAAGTCAGACTCCTCTACAGACTAGACACATGAATGTGTCGCGATCATTACTGATCTTTTTCTGGGAGCTTCATCTTGTGAGCAATGGTTCTGATCCCTACACCGGGGATTCAACCTTTTCGTTTTCCAATCACACTACGCCTTCTCTAGGCGAGGCTCTCATTTTAGTCATACTTCTTGTCTCAATTTCTTTCGACTTATGCCGCTCATCGGCGTAATCTTTCCGTGTTCTGCGGGCTGTCTCAATATGATCGCATATCTGAACGATCGCATATCATTCAAACCCAGTTCTTCTAAAATTTCTGCCCTGGATCTCTGAATCTGTATCTCTCCCTCATATTGAGCATTCAGATAAATCACAATAGGGTTTGTGAGGAATACCTGATCAACGTGCTGTTTTCCAGATGTGGAGACTTCTTGCTGATCATCATCCTCTTGTTCGTTGATCTGATCATTCAAAAATTCTTGAATTTTCTGTTCAACATTAGGATTCTCAACCAGCAATCCCGATGAACCTTGATCATCATCATTCTTCTTGTCATCATTATCATCTTTCTGATCAGACTTGTCATCATCATCATTTTCATCTTCATCTTCTTCTTCATCTTCATCTTCTTCTTCATCACCAAGGATTTCCAAGTCAGAATCACTGTCAACAATTTCTCCACGATCCTTCCTCGCCTCTTTTCGTCTTTCATCAATCTTTACTCTGCGAACAGTCTCTTTGATGCTAACATCAACATTTCTCTCGCCTTTCTTTTCCTTTGAATAGCATAAACTCGATGAAGAATATCATTAAGATCAAGAGATTCAGAAGACTCACCAACAAGCACAAATCCCAGAGGATTTGCTTCAGCGTCAACCATCTCAATGTCGACTTGGCTTGAAGACCCACCAGCTTCTTGAGTTTCTTCAATAACACTTTTGTTCTTTTGTGTGGCTTCTTCAGCTAGTCTCCTTTCTCTTTCGATTCTTCTTTCCTCAGCTCTTTTAACTTCGATTTCATTGAATGCCGTATGAACATCAATCTTTAGATGACTTTTCATGACTGCATATAACATGTTGAGCTGATTGTCTTTCATCACTTTATCGGCTTTCATTGCTTCCATTTCTAACTTCATCACCTTCATTTCGGTCGATGAAGCTTCACTCATTTCGCTTAGAAGCTGATTTAGTGTCTGATTCACATCTTGGAGATTCTTTATCTTCACATTCAATGAAGAAATTTCTGCTCTCAGAAGTTCAAACACTTTAGAGTTATCATGAACATCATCCTTCATTTTGTTTATTGTTTCTTCTTGATCTATCAAAACCATTCTAGATTCATCATGAGCTTTCATCAACTGTTCAATCTGCCCTTTAAAAACATCACGCTCTGCTTCAGCTTTAGCTTTTTCTTTTTCAAGTTCAGCAACTTTCTTTACCAATACTTTTATGGCTTCATTGTTGAACACATCAAAGTCATCTCCAAAATTTAAATCTTCTAAAGGATCCCCTGAGGCAGGTGGAAGATTTCCAAACAAATCATCTGTAGTTTTGGGGTGTGAAGACTCTGGAATCTCAATATTTTCTGGTATTGGTGGAAATTGAATAGTAAAATCTCTAACTTCAATCACTTCAACATAATCATTGTGACCAGCTTTCTTTTGAACTTCAACATCAACCACACTTTGTGCTTGAACCTCTGGAGCTTTTGGAGCTTCAACACTATGAACTTCAGGCTCCTTTTGAATTTCAACCCTTTGAATCTTTTCTGCTTCATGAATCTTTGAAGTTGTAACATACTTTTCGCCTTTGCCGCCTTGATCTTTTTGTGATTTAGCCCTAGCTTTCTTTGCATGCACATTCCTCGAAATAACTCCAGCTTGAACAGCTTTACGCTTCCCTCTTTGTTTCTTTGGCTCATCAGGTATATAGGTAGAGTCTTCTTCATCCGATGCTTTCTGCTTCTTTATAGGCTTTTTCTTCAGCTGTGCTTTACCTCTACCAAGTGTTGTTGGGTCGAGCTCTGACTCTGACTCAGTAGCCTCAGAATCATCTTCACTTGAATTATCCTGAACCACACCTTTAGGCTCAGTAGCTTTGGCACTTTCAACTTGAGCACTAGAACTTTGATCTTTCTGAGCAGCACCTGCAGCTTCATTGAGTTGAATGAATTGTTCCAATGTAACCTTTGTTAGATTAATTGCATCTTGGGGAATACTTGAAGGATCTATCACTGTTTCAACCACCAATCTTTGCTGTGGCTCTACAGAAAGCCCTGCAAAACAATCATTGACAAAATCATTAGAAACTTTTAACAGTTTAAAAATCTAACTACCTTATGACTCCCCCTTGCACTATACCCTTAACTACAATCTTCGGAATAGAAACTGCAGGGGATGTCTTTGGCGTTCTCTTTCTCTTTCCATCTCTCACAAACCACCATCTGGTTTTCTTCTCAACCAACTGACTCATCTTCTCATCTTCATTATCAGAATCACTGTTTTGATGTCTCCAAGCATCGTTCTCTGGAGCAATATATGTTGGGTTGTTAATCCGGCATATCATTCCTTTCACTCCTGGATTAGGACCCTTAATAAGTCTGCTGATTGTTTCTGCTGTCATGTGCCTCAGACCTAAAATATCATCATTATTCTTCTCAAGATCCTTGAACTTATCATCAATCAACATCTGTACGAAGCGAGGATACATAATGTATTTCTTGCTTCCAGCTTTCGCATTCTCAACCATGTAGTCAAATAGCACTTGAGAAACATTATACGGCCTGTTCAAAACGAGGCAAGCAATAATGTTCATGATGTAGTCAGATGTTTCATCATACGCGTCCTTCCTGTGTGATAACGCATGAATAATACAGTGTATCAAAAACTTGTAAGAATGACAGAACATAGTCTTTGCCATCTTTCCGTTTATGTGTCCTGAGAATCCCATCCTGCACCATAATCCTTTGGAAAGACGTTTCGAAATAATGGTGGGATCATTATCAGAATCACCTAAATCTAACGCACGTCTCACATCTCCAACATTGATTTTAATTTCCAAATCAACATTCTGTCCATTCTCATCTCTCTTTGTTACTGCAGAGTAGATCGTCTTATCCTTCTCTTCATATCTCGCAGAGTTCCAAAATCGTCTAACAAGCGATTCATAAACTATAGTTTTATCAGTTAGCGCCTTAGCAATCCTGCTTTCCCTCAAGAATTTTGCAATATCTTCAGCTACAGTTTTGCCTGTATATTGCGTTTCTAACAGACAGTAGATGTTATGCGTTTTCTCCCAGTCCCGCAGAAAGATTTTGACAAATAATAAAGATCTTGAAATTTCTCAAAATTTTTCTAACTCTAAAGATCTTACCATACATAGTACAGTGGCTCGGATGGCTGTCCGACCGGATTGCCTTTTGAGAAATGATAAATCAACTAAAGTCAACAGAATGTGAATCTGATGACCACTCGGTCGAGTTGCCATTCGACCGAGTTGCCACTCGAGTCATGTGATAAGTAAGATACCTATGACTTAGTTAACTTTGAGAATGAATGACTTGGGACTGATGTCCACCCGGTCGAGTTACCATTCGACCGAGTTGCCACTCGAGTCATGTGACAAGAGTGCACAAATTTCAAAATATACACATGTGAATGAATTGGTTGTCCGGTCGGATTGTCACTCGACCGGATCACCACTCGAGTCATTTCAAGAGATGAACAGTTGAAAGAATGTATTTGGAACGAGTTGCCACTCGGTCGGATTGTCACCCGACCGGGTTGCCAAACTTTTCAAAAACATTGTAACAGTTTAAACGCACAAATTCCAATTTAACAAGTAAACATGCTATGGGTCGGGTGGTCACTCGGTCGGATTGCCACTCGACCGAGTTGCCACTCGAGTCAAAGACATATGAAGAACAACATGAACACATTATAAACATCAAAATTTTCTAAGTCTAAACTTCAAATTGAACACAGATCTACGTAGAAAATTTCAGCGCGATCAAAACCCTATGTTCATTATTGTCTAACTCGTCCTAATCAGGGTTTAATTTGAGAAAAAACCCTACTAAATGCCGAATCGTCTAAACTCCAATTCTCCTAAATCTAGCAAGTTATGGAACAAATCAAGACGGTAAACTTGTAGATTTATCATTCGTGATCAAAACTCTATGCTTAGATTTCATCAAAACAGCCTAAATCTGCCTAGATCTATCATTAAAGGTCCGACAGTGACGTCATCATACAATAACAGTCAATAATCATCAAGATTTAACAGTTTAGATCTTGAAACACTTACCTTTGCCATTGTAAAAGTTGTGCTAACCAACGATCCAACGATTTGTGCAAAAGAAGTATGAAGAAAACAGGATCAGAAATCAAAAGTGTGAGAGAGTAGGATGACAGTTTGAGCGAGTGACAAACCTTGACTAAAACTTTGACCCTTTATATATAGTGTCATTCGAGTAGGATGGTTGTCCGACCGGATTGCCACCCGGTCGGATTGCCACTCGAGCGAAGTACACATTTAACTTTCAAACCTTTGACATTTTGTTGTTTTCTCAGATTTTATCAGTTTTTAGAAATCCACTTAAGTATCTAGGTCCAAGTTAATGACCCTAGGTACATAATTTTCCGACCAAGTCCAACTTAATGACCTTGGTTGACCCGAAACGAAACAAACTGTCATTTTGTTTCAACTTTTTCAAACATTTTTCGGAAAATTTCAAGTTTCAACTTAATGAACTTGCATTAACTTTGTATTTTCTCAGGTTTAATCATGATAAGCTCCCAACTCATCTGTCCATCTCAGAAACTTCCTGCATCTACCTCAAACTGCGAGTCTGAAGATCCGCTTTCCGCTTCGGTTTGTCGATAAAACAAAACAGAAATGTAAAATCCTTTTGGATTTAAGAAAGTTTCTAGACTAGAAAGCTATGAAATCTTTTTGGGTTTTGAATGTTAAACAGAAATGAAATGCAGTAAATGTAAACTATTTACAAACATATTTTTGGTGAGCATGTTAGGGAATCATATCAGCTGCCGACTAGCTACAAGTACCGTTAAACTTTGATTTCATACTCAGAATTAAGCAATTCGCTTAGATTGCCGATATACTGATCCACTTAGTTTCTCACACAAATTTCAATCTGTTCAGGATACGAATTTAGTGTTTTAAGATCTCAACTTATACGCGTGTACCACCTCAGAATATACTCCCGTATCCAGACTACTATATTCAGTCTTACAGGTGAGTGCACACTAATGATATCTGTAAGGGGTTAAATACATGTATAGTCCCTGTGGTCCCTGTGGTTTAACAAACTGTTACTCGGATAGTCCCTGTAATGGATGGGTGTTAAATAATTCAGTTAAGTGGGTATAAAATTACAAAAATACCCTTATAACAGGCCCACCCTCACCCCACCCCACCCTTTTTTTCTCCACCCACCATCATCACCTGCCACCACCACTCTCTCTCTCTAATCACTCATCATTAAGACACGGTTCCCTTCTTCTCCACCACGACCTCAACTTTCAGGGCGAAGCAAACAGAAATGGCATCGACAACCCTCTTATCAGCCCTAATATTACCCCATCACCACCCACTTTCTACCCAATCTTTTCCCTCTAGCAAATCATGGCAGCCATCATCATCCACTACTCCGACGAGATCTCTGCTCATCCTCCTCCGAGCTTCCTCCACAACTCCCATCATAGATAAACAAGAAAAAGACAACACCTTTTCCACTTATAACAACCTTACCAACCAATCTCAACGAATCAATTCAATCCCCATTGGGTATGATTATTTCTAATCTAAATCTTATTTAAATAAGTATTTTCATGTCTTAGAGAAAACCAAATTTCTTGATATTTACTTACCTCAAATTAGGGGGAAATTTTCAAGAATGTTGAAAACTGAGATGGGTTCATTTGTAATTTTGGTTCAGGAGGAAACAAAGGAAAATCCTAGATTCTCTTATGGTGTTGGGTTTGTTGTTCGATTGTGGGTCTTAGGGTCTGACTATTTGCATAGGTGGTGACGATAGTTGAGTAGTTGAGACGGGGTGTACTGTGTTGAGACGATGGTGGGTGTTGGGTCGTGTAGGACTATGGATGGAGGTGGTCAGAGGTTGATAGGGTTATAACTATATTGAGAGAAAGAAGCTAAGAGATAGATAATAGTTTGACTCAAATTCTGGATATCCTCCAGATTGTTACGTAGCATTCAATTTATAAAAGATAAACTTACACACAAGACCCTCAAACAAATAGAAAACAACCCTTATTACTCCCTACACTACTAATAATTAGTAAAATACCCCTAAACTATTATTCTTCACGTAACAATACTTCCCCCTTAAAAGATTCTTGACCTCAAGAATCATAAAATAGAGAAAATATTGCAGCATCCATGAGTTCTTTTGGGTCGACTCATTCTTTCCTACGACATTTGGAGATGTAGTAACAAGGCGCCACGGAGGCCGCCACTCGGTCACCCTGGTGACTTCTTTGGCTGGAGTTGTTGTCCTCTTTGTCACCAATAAATTCTGAATAGAATCGGTACTAGCACTATGAACTTGCCATAAAAATGTCTTTATCACCTTTCTGCAAGTAGTCGTTTTGAACCGAAGCACCGGTCTTTTTTCCTTCTTCACACTACTTTTCATGGCTTTCAACACAGATGGCATAAAAATATCCTTTTTCTTTTGGGAATCAAGGATGTGATTGTCCTTTTGGGTTGAGTTAGTCTTGCCTATCATGGAGGATGGGAAAAGGGTCTTAGGCAATGGAAAGAGGGTTTGTTTTGACTGCATCAAAGAAGAGGATGATGTAATGTTTGGGTGTGATGAAACATGTCTCGGTGGTGGTGCAGCAGCGGGCGTGGATGGCGGAGTAAGGGCTTGGAACGGAAGTGGTGCTGCTGCGGGTGACTGGACAGGCGGTGCGGTGGCGGAGAAGGATCCAAAAGAACTGCCGGACGACTGAGATATGTCCCGCACAGCCTTGAGAATTTCCTCCTGCCGTTTCAAAGCCTGCTCCTGCTGTTTCATCAAAGCCGATAACGCCGTCTGGATCTCGTTGATGGCCCTATCGTGGGACTTCAGTGTGTTATCAATCTCGTTGTTACGGGTGTTCGTCATGGTGGCGGCAAGGAATTCCGATGAGGATTCGGGATAGCTCTGATACCCTTGATAGGGTTATAACTATATTGAGAGAAAGAAGCTAAGAGATAGATAATAGTTTGACTCAAATTCTGGATATCCTCCAGATTGTTACGTAGCATTCAATTTATAAAAGATAAACTTACACACAAGACCCTCAAACAAATAGAAAACAACCCTTATTACTCCCTACACTACTAATAATTAGTAAAATACCCCTAAACTATTATTCTTCACGTAACAGAGGTATCGAAATGAGGCAGTGATGATGATGATGGCGGCGGCGGTTGTGACGGAGGATGGTTGTGGCAGTGGTGATAGTGGTAGTGGCTGAGTGGTGATGGCGGTTGTGGGGGTGGAGGTCGTTGTGGTGGTGGCTTTTGAAAGGAGAGAGTAGAGAGAGATGTCTGATAGAGATTGACTAATGGCAGTGGTGCGGTGGTCGCCGGAAAATCATGGTGGCAGCAGTTTGGGTGGAGAAGAAAGGGCTGGGGTGGGGTGAGGGTGGTGTTGTTATAAGGGTATTTTTGTAATTTTATACCACTTAACTGAATTATTTAACGCTCATCCATTACAGGGACTATCCGAGTAACAATTTGTTAAACCATAGGGACTATACATGCTATTTTGTAAAGGTCGGGACTAAAGGTGAAAAAATAACAAACCACAGGGAGTATCCGGGCAATTAACTCTTTCATTAATAATACACGTTACGGTGCACCCGCACACGCATTATTCAAAATACATAGTCATGCACACAATAATGTAACACATAGCCAATACAATACACACGATTATGAAACACATAACCAATACAACAAACGCAATATATAATGAGAAGAGAGAAATTCCATCAAACACCACAGTAGTGTTTGAGGGGGTTTCTCAGTTTTCTACTATTTTGGTAGGTATGGAAATCTATATACTTGTAGTGCTCAAATGGCTTATACTGCACAGGGTGTTCTTCATCAACCAGTTCTTGAGGTGCCTGTATCTCGAGGTCCCGGATATACGATGACACCACCATCGAAAATCTATCTTTCTTCCCTTCCATCATCACCCTATGGACCGGTGCCTCCATTCGTCCATTTGTCCATGCCTAACAAGATTCAAAACACTTGTATAGTTCACATGTGAATTTCATTATAGAACACTAATTATTGTGAAATTATTTATGTATGTACCGTGCAAACATCCCCGGCCATGAACACAAAACCGGTGGGTGAAAGATCAACTTCAACCCATTTCTGGTCCTTCGTCTTTATCTCGAGACCCTTTCCTTGTTCTTTTTGATGGAGTATGGTTATGAAACTCTTGTCCGTGTGAGGAAAGAGACCTAACCTCGGCTCGTCCCCCTTAGGGCTTTCGTATTTATTGAATTTAAGAATGTAATCCGTTGATCCAAGGAACGGCTCATAGTGTTGCTCTACTCCATAGCTTTTCGCCACCATTCTCATTACTATCTCCTCTAGTTTTGCTACAGCATGTACGAACGTCGATGCAGTTTCACTGTAACATAATGCAACAAAATGGAAATACGCAAGTTGACCAAGAAAATTGTTACTATTTATATTATGTATAGACCAATGTTGTTAAGTAAAGCAAAAGGAATCAAACTGAACGGAAAAACATACCTGAACGTGTCATTTCCTGAGGGCCACATGAGTTTTGTAAATGCTTCAACTCCTTCTTTGGTGGTTGCTTTTTCAATGGTTAATCTTTCAAAACCAGGATTCTTGGGTGACTGGCCAAAATAACCATGACCCGCTCCATCTGAAGTATTTAGGATTTTGACCTCATAGGGAAGATCC
This sequence comes from Helianthus tuberosus, assembly GCA_030545235.1. Taxonomy (NCBI): domain Eukaryota; kingdom Viridiplantae; phylum Streptophyta; class Magnoliopsida; order Asterales; family Asteraceae; genus Helianthus; species Helianthus tuberosus. The sequence continues at coordinate 207,902,100 of CM060400.1, forward strand.
AGTACTTGCTGAGATGCAGCGAATATTGCATCATGAAGTTGTGAAGACACACCATCATATACGGCTATGAAACAGCCGTATTCTTCAAGTGCACGCACAACTTCATCGCATGTTTTCGCCCAAGAGCTCGAATTAGAGTTCAAGTCTTTTACAGAAACGTTAATAACAGGAAGGGAAGCCATTTGGGACAAGATTTTTTTTATTATTTTGTAAGAAAGACTTGTTTGGAACAAGATGTGATCATAACGCTGGGTTGGTGGTTATATTTATAGATGAATGAATGGAGTACATAGAAAACTTAAGGGAGACTACCTTAATTTAGTCATTTAAATAGAATAATTGATGTCAAATGTTAATTGTGATGGTGATACTGTAATTGCTAAAATTGAAAAAGCCTGACTTTTTTCATAACGGAGTTTGTTATTGATTTGACTGCTTGCACGTTCATTTTAGACTCAATAAGTATGTTGAGAATTGCGGAAACCACGTTATAACTTGTATCTTTTGTTTTATGCAACAAAAAAATGTGTTCCCCTCTCTCTATGTACACACATACTATTTCTATTGAATGGTTAAGACTAGTTAAGCTTGCGCTTTTGGTAAAATCGTCGGCTAGCGGCGGAGGAGCCATGAAATTATTCATGTGGTGTCAATTTTTTGGTTACTCAAACTTATAACAGCACGGCGTCAATATTTTCGGGTCGGGTAGGGTTTAATCATATATTAAAAGCCAAAATTATTAAAATACAACTTGGGGTTAGTGTAGCGTCCATCACATCGGAAACTTCTTTTTTCTTTCATTTTTTTTATTTTTGTCTTTTCTTTATTTATCTCATTAACTTTCAATTTTTACACTTACGCCCCTTTCACTTTCTAAAAAACTATAGACAAATTAGATTTAAATAATCCCAACTTTCTCAATTTTGCCGATAATAATCCCAACTCAGTTATTTGCCGATAATAATCCAAACTGGTTCACTTTTGGCGGATAATAGTCTGCGTTAAAAATATGTTAACGGAGTTAAATTTTTTTCCCGAATTACAAACTGATGTTTTAGGGCTTTTGATTAGAACGATGATACGAGTTGATTGATGTAAAATTTACCTCGAAATACTGCCCCGAACGACGAAAACGGTGCTTCAATTCAGGTGTTTAAACTTCTAATTAACAAAAATCAAGCCGTTTGGAGCACCGTTTCGAGATAAGTTTTACATAAATTGACTCGTATCTTCGTTTTGATCAAAATTCCTAAAACATCGGTTTGTAATTCGGAAAAAAACTTAACTCCGTTAAACTATTTTTAACGATGGACTATCATCGGCCAAAAGTGGACCAGTTCGGATTATTATCGGCAAATAACTGAGTTGAGATTATTATCGGGCAAGTTCAGAAAATTGAGATTATTTAAATCCAATTTGCCAAAACTATAAGAAATGTCTTTTTGGCCCCCCTGAGTTTGAAGTGTTTATTTTTATACATGTATGTGTCCGTATAAATTTTAGTCGGTTTACGTTCCGACGTAAATTTTTTCGAGACAAATATAATACGTTTTCGTGCATATTTTTATGTACGTTTTCAGTTGGGCTATCATTTGACATAAATGTTGTTCGGAAACGAGTCGGGCCAAATATAATACATTTTCATTAGACAGTATAAATTCGAATTTCTTTACGTTTTGGCGCCGCCGCAATGCGGTACCATCATTTAACTTATAAAACCACTATACTCTTATGTTTCAACGTAATTTTATATAGGAAATAAGTCGGATCGAATATAAAACGTTTTCATGATATAAAACATTTTCGCGCTTATTTTTATGTACGTTTTCAATTGCTTTGTGTTTTGACATAAATTATGTTAAGAAACAAGTCGAGTCAAATATAATATGTTATCATTAGACAATATAAATTCGCGTTAGTTTACGTTTTGACACTGCGGTAACACGCGAGAGAAATTTACTAGTTATAATAAAATTACAATGTCCTTAGATAAAACAACACATAACAATACAAGTCATCTGAAATATAAAAAAAAATACATTTTATAGTTGTTTCTTACGGGTTTTCATGTTTCTATAACGATCCATACCAACTAAAATTAATAATCCTATATAGTTTCATTAAAGTCGGTAACAAAACCCTAAAATCAATGTTAATCAAGTATAAAATCTAAATTCAACTTCAACTTCAAATCCTCACTCCAGTATAATTTATAAAATCATATAAACACACGTAATCAAGTATAAAATCATATTAACTAATCCACCACCTAGCTCATGGCATTATAGCCTAGTGACATCTTGATGTGAGATAATGCTTAGCGACAGTTAGGTCCTAGGTTCAATTCCTATAATGGGGGTTTTCCCCTTCCTTGAATTGATGTATAAGACCATAGGGTGTGGTTTGGGTAGTCCCTTTTGGAACTATCCGCCACGTAGGCGCCACGTCACATGGGGTGGATGACCATCCTCTTGGGGACTACCCAATGGTGTTGAGGATGGACCATCCCCTTATTTATCTTTACTATCTATAAAAGAAGAAAATGCAGAAAAGCTTACTTGGCAGCCATAGAGGTTGTCAAACAAGGTTTTTCTTATGTCATTATTGCATCATAGAACTTAATATTAAAAGACTTTAAAATTCAAAGCTCTGGCCCACATTCAACTTTCAAAGGTCTGCCCACATACAAAGGGATAAAGGTCTGCCCACATACAACTTTCAAAACTCTGCTCTACATTCAAAATTCAACCTCTGCCATCACTTTAAAATACATTCCTTCAGCAGAGGTTTCATTAAAATGGAGGGTGATTTGAAATTTAAAACTTATAGGGATATGTAATTTGCATTTAATGCGATCAGAGCTTCAATTCTTCTCTCTCAAGTATAGAGTCCCATCTTTTAAAATTGAAATTCAAACCCAAACTCTTCATTCCTCCCAAATGAAGCGATCAGAGCTCCGAGAATGAGAGAGGTGACTACGACGATTGATTCTAACCCACAAATCCTAACCAAAGTATCCATTTTCCCTCACAATCTCATATGCCAACTTCAAGATTTTCCAAGATGTTGCTACTCAACAGATTCCAAAATCCTCATCCATCATTCTTGCACGATGGCTCTAGAAAATCAACCCAGTAGTGTGATTCTAACCCACAAATCGTAATTCCAAAAGGTTAGTGTTTGATTTCTTGTCAAGCATCGTTTTTGTGGTACCACACACCCTAATTGCTTCACATATCACTTTGAATCGTATCTGCTCTGATAACACTCCTACTAAATATTATTTAGTTTAATATTTTACGGATAATTATTATTTAGTTTTATTTTATCTAATCTTTTCTACTTAACTATAGATAATTATTATTTAGTTTAAATTTAATGTATACTTCTCATTTATAATATTAACTAGAATTACCACCCGCCGCAATGCGGCGGAGGATTCTGTGACAACTGTCAAAATTGCATGCATCCGTAAATTTATTAAATAATGATTAGTGCTTAATGACTGTGCTGAATTACAATTAATTGCTTGAAATGCTTTCTGATCATTATCAATATTCATACATGTGCATCACATATTGCAAATGACATATCATTGACTGCATGCAAACATATTGACATAAATGATGCACAAAGCACAGTTAGCACAGTTAACAGACAAACCGGGAAAATGCTGACGAGGTTCAGTGCATAGACAGACGTTGTTTTGAGACACAGTATGAGCCAGAAACTAAGTACTACACTAGTATAGAGTGTAGGGAAGTAAGGACCACAAAACTGCTTTTCTAGGTGATAGTTTAAGTGGCGGTAAGTGCCTAAAACTCACCCAAAGTGCTGAATTCAGCATAATTCAGCAAAAATCAGCATTTTAACAAGCTAGTAATATGCAAAAATATGACTAAATGGTCCTGAAAGCTTTCCTAAGTGTCGGGAATTAAAAGTGTCACTAAAGGGTACATAAAGAACACTAAACGGTATAGTTTAGCACTTTAACGAATCAGTATACAACCGAACAACCAGACACTACCCGAAACATCACCAAGGGTGTAGCCCACCCTTGATCTCCTTGATTTCATTAGATCTTATAAGATTTGTGGAAGATCTTGTTATGTACTAATGGAACATGTTAACTAATGGATAAAAGAATTAGATGGTTATAAGATGGATTAAGGGCTCACATCTCACACACACTAACACACACCACTCTCTCCCTCTTCTCCTTGCTCCCTCACGGCCGAAGGTCACCACCAACACCTCCACCATCATTCATTCAAGTTCATCCAATCTCTAGTGTACACAAGGTGTAAGAAGGTCTTTAAGGAAGTGTGGAGCTTGTGGATTTTGAAGGACCTCTCCCATTTGCTTTTATCCATCACTTTTGCCATCTTCAACTTCTTGTGTTCATCCCTAGCCATAGAGCTAGTAGTAAGACCCTTATAATCCCTTGTTACTTCTAGTTTAGTTGGTTAAAGGATGTTATATGTTGTTAATCATGAAGAATCATAATGAACAAGAAGATGAAACTTCAACATAAGCTTAAAACCATATGAATACATGATGATTAGTGTTGATTTGCTTCTTGATGATTGATGATTTGTGTTAGTGATGTTAGACATCATATGAAACCTACTAGATTGTGATTTAACACATGATCTAGTAAGATAAGGTGGTGATCTTGTGAAAGACCAAGATCATCATGCTTTATGTTTCCATGAACTTGAAAAATGAAAATGATTTTGTAAATAATGAAGTAAGTAACATGTTACTAGACATAAACTTGGATGATTTTAAACATAGTTTTCCAAAGAAACCAAGTTAAATAACAAGATTTACATAGATTTGGTTCTTACTTAAACATACACTATTTTTAGTGGTAAAACAAGTGTATAAACACTTGTGAAACAAGAAGATGTCATAAAGAAATATTTTTGTAAAACATGTTTACAAGTTGTAAACACCTAAATCTTTCAAGAATGAAGTTTATAAAGAAGTAAATACATTTTGGTGGGTAACTAAACCTACTAAACACACTACCAAGTTACTACAAGTTCTTATGAAAGTTCAAATTCATGATTGTTATGTAAATAGCATTAATTTGGCACTTGGTAAGTGTAATTTGTTTAGGGTTGATTATTGATTGTTTGCGATGATTTTAAAAAGAAAATGATATGCTTTGATAGCATGGACACCTCCATTTTTAGGGGAAACTATGACAATTTTCTAAAAATATAAACACTTAGAAAAATATTTTCTAACAAATATTTACAAGTGTATTTTAACTATGGTTTTCAATATAAACTTTGCCATAATTTTTGTAACAAAAATAAAAGTATTGGAGGTTGGTTTTTATAAATAAAAATGGATTAATATGTATTTAGAATATATATTTACATTAAAGACATGATGTGTGTGAATATTTGTATACTTTGTGAATTAGTTATATTATTTTAGGGTTAAAATGATATAACTTGACAAAATACCAAGAAACTACAACCCATAATATTACCAAAAATCAAAGGAATAATTACCCAAGTTACACACACAATCTTAGAAAACCGAACAAGAATGTAACTTACAAAATATTCTGGAAAATACATTTATGAGCATATTTTTGGTAAATACTATTTTGGATACAAAAGAAATGAAAATATGATTTTTATTATTATTACCAAGTTATATCTTATTTTTGACAAGGAGAAAATATATTATTTTGGGAAGTAAAAATATATTTTCTTGGAATATTTGGAAGATATATAATTTTTGGGAAAAATATATATTTCCTTGAAATACATTATTTTGGATAAAAATAAGTTTATATATATTTTCTAAGTGAGACTTGAAAATATATTGTTTTGGAAATAGATATTGGATATTAAGAAAATACGTACACACTGGAATACGACGCCAACACATGGCAAGATATACCGATACAAGAATACGGATACACATGTATAAGATACCCCCCACCCCATCCTTGGGAAGGAAATACGAACACAAATACTTGAGAAGTATTATTACAAAATATTGTTTAACAATTATTCCAAAACTTATAAATATAATTTAAGTTGAAATATTAACTATTTTGACAATAATTATATAAATTGGAATGGTAAAAGGAACGTAACTCAGAAACGTTAATATTAAGCCAAGGCACGACCCGTCCGTCTAATAGACATTAGTACATTGTAGGTAGTCGTGTACATCAGAGGAACTTTGAGTTACAGGCGGATTCAAAGAACGCAAAACAGTGAGTTCATGTCCCCCCTTTTCTTTAAACTGTTTTGTTTATTAATTTCGGGGGTGAAATACATGTTACAAAATGATTACATACAATTACAATTGGTATGGTTAGCCTAGGAAAGTACAGTAGATCATGTGAATGGGTAGACGCATACTTAAGGCCATTAATCCTCGTAGTAGGACCGAGGGACATGAGTGATAGATCTATGCGGGTGTAGCGAGCCCCACCCATGAGCACGCCGAATGAGCCATGTGGTGACTATGTCTTACCGACAAAGTCTGCTAGGTTTGAGTCTTCCTGCACCATGTCACGTATATTAATGTATTAGCTACACATTAATTGATCTGTTTTCTTGTTGCTTTCATACCGGATTTCAATTACATACAAACATACTTACAATGTTATCAATGGTTTACTTATACACACAAACAAACATATGAACTAGCTCAACTTTTGTTGATGTTTTCAAACTACATGTATTTCAGGAAATTAGTAAGTGGATCTGGCGGGCGTTGGAAGTTTTTATGCTGCGTTAGGAATAAAGATGTCATCCATGGTCTTTGGGTTTGGTCAGTGTGTCTTATTCCTGGACGAGACACGTCTCCCAAACCTTAGTGCTATTTAATATCTTTTGATGAGTCCTTAGTGAACTCATAAACAATTTGTATGATTGTAAAACTTGAATTAGAAGTCTACGTTTTTAAACAATGTTGTTATGCTTTAAACTTATTTAATGGATGACAAACCTATGGTTTTATCATATAGCCGTTGTTATGATTGAATGCAATGATATTAAGAAAGTCACACCATAATCACGCTTCCGCAAAAGTCAGAATGTGACAGATTCATTAGTTATATATCATGTTAGATGAAAGGAAAATGTTTTCTCACATAACCACGAGCCTGTGTGTAAAACCGAGAAAAAAATAACTAAGTTGATCTCTGACTCGCACGTTGCGACAGATCTATCAAACGAGGAAAAATAGACGCGTTGCGACGGGCATGTCAAATAGGAAAAAATAGATGAAAAAACGTTGAACCCCACACGCACGTTGCGGTGTGTTAAATCGGAAATTTAGAACGTCACGTTAAACGGAGAACTTATGAAAGATGAAAAGTATATAAGAGAATAAAGTTGAAAGTGAAAAAAGTGTTGAGATTAAATTGCAAAAGATAAAAAACGAATTAGAAATGAAAAAACAAATTAATCAAATGGGTTAAAATACCAAAGATTGAAACTTTAGACTTAAATTGCCAAAGACTGAAACTTTAGAGTTAAAAAAGAAATCAATTAAACAAAAGAGATAAATAGATTTAGTTAAATTGATGTTTAATATTAGTATTATTATTATTTAATAAAAGAGATAAATAAAAAAATAAGGGTGAGAAATTACCAGAGAATGACACGTGTCCAAAAAGAATTTTTGTTTATTAGTATAGAAAGAAAAGATATTACTTTATATATATAATAGTTTTATTACGGGTTTTTTTAAATATAATTTATACTTTTTTTTTGAACGGTGACTTTCTTTTTGAGTGACCCAATGTCACACCGCCTAATCGGCGGCCCAAGCCAAGTCTGCCCAGACTTACGTTGTCTTAACCGGGCCCGCGCTGGGTTGGCCAGATTTGGTTACGGCGTTCCCCCGGAAACCGTACTGCCTCCACACGAGAAGACTCGTTGAAGTAACAGCCGGATGAAAACCGGGATTTATACTTCTTGAATAACATGTTTGACCATTGTATCTTCTTTTCAATAATTATCATCGCAGTCACCATATCTATCGCGTACCGAGTATATCCATTAGTTTTTTTAAATATAATTATTATTTGGTATATAAAATCATATTTATTTAAGCCGTGTAATACACGAGGGTTTTTAAAGATATAACTTTTTTTTATTGTTTGGTAAACAATATTACATTTATTTAATACACAAGGGTTTTTAAAGATATAAGTTTTTTTTATTATTTGGTATATAAAATTACATCTATTCAACCCGTACAATATGGTTCTTATAGATATAACTTTTTATTATTTAATATATAAAATTACATTTATTTAACTCGTGCAATAAAGGAGATTGTATATTGTTTTATTATTTAGTATATAAAATTCATTTATTCAACCCGTGTAACACACGATGTTGTATCCTAGTTTTTTATATATAAAAGTAGTTTTGAGGGGGCCCACTTTTCAAACAATCAAGCTCGTCTCCAACGTCTTGCTTGTGCCGTTTGCGACGAGACGAGGGGGAGGGGACGGTGTGGGACGAGGGGGACGCGCGGCGCGGGGGAGCGGTGTAAAAATAGACACACCTAATTTCAATTTGAAAGCTTAAAGGACAATTTAAAATAAACATTAACTCGTGATTTGAAATTTTGAATCGTTCTTCAATAATCATTCTTGGTAGTTGGCTCTTCAGCATCGACTCTCGTAGTCTCAATCTTGTTTTTTCCACTACGGGCTCATCATTCTTATTATCAGAACTCAGAAGCGATTCAACAAAAATTAATGGATGCGAACTTTGATTAAATGTAGAATTGAGATGTTGAGATCGACTCTTCACTTCCCAATGGCGATTAGGATGTAAGATTAATTAGGCGGTCTTTTTTAGAATGAGTTAAATGTCATTTTAGTCTATCTGGTTTGGGTCATTTTGTCAATTTAGTCTAAAGGTTTCGTTTTTTATCTGTTGGTACCGTTGTCATTTTAGTCCACTAGATTAACTTCATCTATTTTTTCTGTTAACGAGAAGGGCAATTCGGTCATTTGATATGTAATTATGTTCATTAGAAAAGCAATTTGGCTATATAAAATGACTGAATTGTTCTTCTCGTTAACAGAAAAAATGGATAAAGTTAACCTAGTGAGCTAAAATGACAACGGTAAAACCGTTTTAGACCCCCATGCGAAAAATAAAAACTTTAGACTAAATTGACAAAATAACTCAAATAGAGACTAAAATGACATTTAACTCAAGAAAAAAAAAATACAAACAAACTATTTTAGGTAATTTTCCCAAACCTTAAGACTACGAATAGAGTATATAATTCTTTTCGTCCCTATGATTTAATCAAAATAACTATTTCAGTTCAAAAGTTTGAATCTTACCAAAACCTAGGGGGTGTTTGGGGTTCCTTCTATTTCAACTTATTGACTTATTTGAGGCAAAAAGGACTTTTCAAAGTGTTTGAAATTCCTTTGTGTGTGATTGAATAAGTCAATAAGTCAGGAAATCTTGACTTATTACTTCTCAAATAAGTTGAAAAGTCATTTTCAAAAGGAAAGACAAACATGCACCTAATTTATTCGTTTCCAATAAACCCAACACGAGACGTTAAAATTATTTTGTTAATTGGTTGTGAAAAAAAAAAAAAAAAAATACCCCCTTTCATTTTCCCACCTATCCCAACCCACCCCCTTTCTATCCGCCAACGCCACCAGTTGCTTCTTGAATTGTCTTTTTGAAAATCGACGCCTCGTCGCCATCACTGCATCATCGATCTTCTTCCTCTCTTTCATTTACGTGACAAATACCCAAATTAATTGTCAAGGTCCTTTAAAGTGCTGGATTTTGACCCCATAACCATTATGCTGCCCGTGGATTTTTACCAAATCACCGGAAAAGCAAAGATGCCTGACGATGAAGGTTTGAAAGCGATGAAGTTGTGCGTGCGTATTTATTATTTATTTATATCTATTAAAAGTTTTACTAATGAGGACATTATGGTCATTTCCAGGGGCGGATCCAGTATACAAACACCGGGTTCCCAGGAACCCAGTGTTTTCGGAAAAAAACGTTTTTTTGTAGTGTAAACCTTGTATGATTTGGAAAAAGGAACCCAGTGATTTCTCCGGCTGGATCCGCCACTGGTCATTTCATGCATAATAAGTGAATGAAGTTAATTATTAGGGAATTTTCGAATTATTCGAATATTTATATTTTTAACCTGAATTCGTATGAACCAAATTTGAATAAATTCGATTTAGTTCAACTTTACCCTAAACAATAAATAATTTTACTTTCATTTTTTTAAAACTACTACAAATAATTATATTCAACATAAAATATAATAATCTGCAAAACTAATTAAGTATCAATATGTTATAACACTAAAATTTAGAAGATAGGTTGGTTACCGGTAGCGATTTAAGTTAGGTAAAAATTTAGAAATAAGTAGTATGGGCTATTTGTGAGTAGGTTTGGTATTGTTATGAATAATAAACTTATCACTTATAGAGGTAGTTCATACTTTTGCCAAGGTTAGAAGTTATATGTGTGTGTATATATGTTTGTGTGTGTATATACATATATTAAAAAATATATATAAACTGAATTCGAATTTCGAATGAAAACGAATTGAAAATCATAAATTCGTATTCGATTACTGGATTCGAATACGAATCAACTCGAAATTTGAACCTTCTTAATCGAATTTGTATCGAATTTCGAATTTTTGAATCCGAATCGAATTCTGAACGCCCCTATCTTTAGTATTGTTTTGATAAAATTTGAACTACTAGACTAAAATAGTTATTTAAGCAAACCAAAGTGACGAAAACAATAATATACTGTTACAAATATAATAAGGTGGACCATATGAAATATTAAAATATTAAATTTGTAAGCAACACGAGATAAAGTATGACGTAATATAGGTAATATAAATAACTAGGTTTTCACCCGCCCGCGTTGCGGCGCGGTAAAACGATCATTCTGTAAGATATACAATGAAGATGGTTAAAAATTGCAACAAACAAATCATCTCCTAATCATCTTATCGGTATATCTTTTTCCTTTTCAGTCTCACTAAGTAATAAAACTAAATTCATCAACAATATTAGAAAACATAAACCTCAAATTTATAATTTTGAAATCAAAAGCAAAAACTTTAATTAAATAAAAACCAAACATTAATCTAAACCAAACAAATTCAATTAAGAAATTTTTTAAACTAAACATGATACATAGCTTAAATGAGGTTATAAATCCTAGAAACTACAAACCTCCCTGCCGTTTCGCAGCTTGAATCGGTTATGCTCTTCATCCTGCTCGTTATCAATCGATTTTTTCCTGACTTGTTTTTTTTTTGTCGAAACATTCGCCAATGCATATTATCATTTGTATTCGTGATTGGCAGGCAACGAAAACTTTCTTGCCAGCCTTGATAAACCCATCTGAGATGATGGTTTCCTCCGCTCATACAGTTCTCGTCGTCGCTGCTAAACCACCATCTGTGTAGAAGCTAATCGTTAGAATAGAACGACTCTCTCATCTGTGTTCTACCTCTCCATATCACATAACCTTTCAAAGTGAATAGTAGCCACTTTCCACTGTACATTACCGTCGTTTATTAATGTATAGAGTAATTACTTAACTCAGAGATGATATATGCCTAACAAAAATTTATCCATGAGGTGTATTATGTATGCAAGTGACAAAAATATGATAAAAATAAATAATGGCAGCAAGGGTATGGTCTTATACCCTTATATAGTGTGGATTTACTCACTGATTAGGCTAAACTCACGTCTAGGATAATATTTTTATTTACTGTAAATGGAGAACCGCCTTTTGGAATTTGCTAGAGCCTTGATGATTGTTGGGTCGACTTTGTATAGCCAGTAGACTGCATTAGCTTCGCTGTAGCAGATGTTGCTGGAAGTTTTGCATTAGAGAACGGAATGTATTTAGCCAATACACATTCACTTGCACATGTATAAACCTTCATCTAAAAGAAACGACACACATATTATTATTTTTTATACAACACCACCAAAATTAAGTTTTTTCTACAAATCGGGAATATGCGGTAAAGGCCTACAGTTATATCATACACAATCAAATAAAAATAATTATCCAAACACACAAAAACTAATCCACCAAAAACACACTCACGGTTTGACACGAAAAAACAAAATATGAAATAAAAAAAATGCATACCTGCTATTCCCTTGTAATCTTCCATGCTAGATCAAAATTGAAATTACCAAATTTTATATCACGATTTCTAACAAAAAAAAAAACACAACTCTACAATTTCATCACCAAATTTATCGAACCCTAGATCAATAAGATTCTATGCAGATCCAAACAAATTCACACTTTGTAACAAAAAATAGCAATAAACAGTTTGTAGGTTAAAGGCATCTTTATAAAACTAACCATGGTACCTGTATACAAATCGACCAAATTAAGCACTCATATGTCTCTGCCATTGCTTCAGAAGAGACAATGTAAGCTATAACATCCGGCTGTAAGAACCAAAAGAAGAACAACACGAAAAAGTAAACAATCGATGGTTAAAACAAAAATGAAAACCTTCAATTAGATACCTATTTCACCAATTTACAATAAAATTGAAAACCTTCAATTAGATACCTATTTCACCAATTCCCATATTTTAATAAACTTTCATCACTTTGTAAGATCATGGTTGTAAAAGTCCCGCCTAGGCTCCGAGTACTCCCCGAGTACTCGCTACAAGGTAGGCTGCCGAGGCCCGAGTATAAATTTCTTAAATTATACGATTCAAAATAAGTTGCCCGAAGAACAACACAATCTATGATGTCTGCATATCTGACAACCAAATAATCAAAGATTAGAAAGGAAAACTTACACCTAAAGAAAGCCCTTTTGGTTTCCCATTCTCATCAAATTGTGATGGCATCATCGCACACCTAACCCCACTACAGCCCCATGTAACCAGGGCCGTCCCCGAGAATGATAAAAAAACTTTTGGGCCTCGTGCGAGACAAAAAAAATTGGGCCCCTCCCTATAATATAAATTCGTCAATCATATATCAAAAAACCTAAAGACGACGATAATTGTTAAAGAAAAATAAACAAAACAAAAGTAGTGTAACAATTTTGACTCGGATTCTGCCACGCCAAGCTGCGGAAAAACTCAAATGTTGACCCAATTTTGACTCGGATTAGGTGAAATCATCACAGCCTCGTGGTGAATAAAAGGACTGGGTTCAAGTTTTGATCATCCTGTTTGTTACAAAATCACCCTCAACCACCTAAAACATTAACAAAATCACATATCATCATCCATCATCTCGATCCCTTAAAACTAACAAAATCACAAATCATCATCCATCACAAAATCACAGATCATCATCCGTCTCCCCTCCACCACCGTACACCCTCCACCACTGTCTCCCCTCCACCACCTTACACCCTCCACCACCACCCTCCACCACCACCGTCTCTGACCACACTGTAAAAGCAGATTATTTACCTGATTTTCAACAATACTTTTGCTACACCATCGTAGATCGAACATAGAAGGTTCCAGATCTGCTAAACTTCCGGCGGTTTAGGGTTTCAGTATCGGCTTTGATGGTGACAGCGGTGGAGGCGCTTTAGGGTTTCAGTGGTGGCGGTGGTGGAGTTCACGGTGGTGGTGGTGGTGGTGGAGTTCACGGTGGTGGTGGTGCTATAGAGAAAGAGAAGAGAGAGAGAGAGGGAGGAGGTGGCGGTTGTGGTGCTATAGAGAGAGAAGAGAGAGAGAGAGAGAGAACTGATTATGATCATCATCATCCCCAACATCATTATCCTCAATATATATTATTGCTAAAAAAAAAACTAAAACAAATGAAATTTAAAAAATGACCAAAATGCCCCAGCACTAAAGGACAAAATAGGAGGTTGTAACAGTCAAAAAAATAGGGTTTTTGAATTTTGGACTAAAATGGCAACAAATTGCAAACCATAGGGACCCAGATGTAAAAAGTTTGAGATTTAGACTAAAATGGCAAAACTGGCCAAACCACAGGGACCAAAATGGCAGTTTACTCTAGAACTAAATATTGAGTTCTTCTAAGTTTATTTTGTAAATGGTTATATAAGAAATAAATAACCTAAAAAAATTAAACAAGAAAACATGTAAAGTTTGTTCTGTAAAAAGTTAAATGAGAAGAAAAAAAAATGAAAGAATTGCAAATTTATGGACGTCTAAATTTGGATGTTAAAATCAGAAATTAAATAAAAAACAAGCTTGCAAAAGTTGCAATTTGTGTGAGTGGAGAAGTCAAAATGACAACAGCAGATCAAGCTGAAATTAGCCCATTGAGTCCCAAAGGCCCAAACAAAAAAAGAATATGAAAAAGCCAAAATAAGAACAATGGGATTCGAACCTGGAGCTGACGACTCTCAGACAATTTCCTCACCACATGAGCTAAAGTGAGTTTGTGTATTTTAAACTACAAAAATTCTATATATAAAATATATAATACTTTTTTTAAAACAACTTTGGGCCCCTAGATGTTTTGGGCCCTGTGCGTTGGCACCTCTCGCACAGGCCCAAAACCGGCCTTGCATGTAACCCTTGAATAAAATCATTTGAATCAATTTCTAGAATCAAACATCGTTTTTCATTTATATTCTTCAACCAATAACATTCAAGATTCAATATTTTAGTTGCCAACTCCAAGAATTTACAATACATATATATAACATAAGAGATACTGGAGTAAGCAAAAACATTGGATTCCAGAAAGATCAAACCGATTAAAGCCTATCATCAATTTCTGGTTTATCGATTTAAGGAGATAGATTTAAGGCACACCTGAGATGGGTTTATCAATTTTAAGAGAAATCTGACACAATCGGAGGTGCGACCTTACCTGCCTTTTCGTCGGATAGGCCGCCGGTGGTCTGCCGAAAACTTTATATCAAAGTTGTGGACACACCTGTAATCGTAAAACTAATCAATCAACCACAACATCACGCTTCAATCTGATTATTGGGAAAACCCTAACCTACCCTACGGGTGCAAACACAAAAACGAACCGAAAAGATTAGGGTTTCAAGTATGAAGAATACCTTGTATCGGTTGATTGATTGCAAAAGATTTATCCAACTCACAAGGCTCTGTTCATTTTCCTCTTTAGCCTCCATTCGCAAAGCTTCACCATCGTTGGTTTATCGGAGACAAAGTTGAGGTAGATTAGGCTTGCAGTCGCCGGAGCGGCGGGACTTCCGACAAACGCGGCGCTCTCTCTCTCTCTCTCTCTAACCTTCTGTCTTCGATATAATACGGTGGTGGGTTATGAGGTGTCAACAGAGATGATACGTGTCAAAGCAGGGAGAGAACTGAATTATAAAACCTACCCAAATATCAATGAAAAGGTACAACATTTATCTGCATAAAACACCTTTTATGCACAACATACCACACACAATAGCCAAAACTGGTTGCTAATTTATAATATATAATAATGGAACATGGTTTTCAAAACCAGATTGAAAAAAATAATAGTGACCTTTTCACCAGTTCCATATGCATCTATTGCACGGCTTAATGTCGAATCGTCTAGTTATTTGAAATACTTGGACATGAGAAATAACTACCTGGCAGATACAAGGGTTCTTTAGTTCACGTAATTCAATTGTAACGTTTCGTATTTTCCAATCTTTTTCCACCTTGTTTTAATTTGTATTCTATCTTTAAACCTTTGTAATTAAAAACTTGACTATAATGGAAATCGTATTTTATATCATACTTGTTTAATCATACTTGAACAATATGTAAACAGTCACGAATACGCATTTTTAGTTCAAAAACGATCCATACATCAAGATTTTATTTGGAATGTTATTTCATAAGTTTTATTATTATGATTGCGTACATTTAACCCTCAATCAACTCATTTAGTACCTCAAACCCCCTTCTAACCTTCAACCAAGTCACTTAATACCCCATACATTTATTGTCACAAATTTAGTGTTATGTTGTCTCTGAGCAATCTCGTTCGTCCCGCCTCGATGTTTCCGGCATCGGTTGGGGTGTGACATCAATGAAATTGAAATTCAGGTTCCAAATTTTTTAAAGTTTGGTTTGTATAATTAGTTAGTATTGCAATAGGTTTAGTGTGTTTGGTTAGATAAATGAATTAGATTAGAATTGAAATCAAATCTCTCAAATTTCTTCCGCTTAACGTTGTGTTCCCGAGTTTCATTTTAAGAAAAAAAGAAAGGATTTGGAAGGACGTAAAAAAAAGTCGTGCTCCAAAGTTTTTTTTAAGAAAGAAAATGGAGAGAAAAGAAAGGAAAACTTATCTTAATTTCCTTCATTTTAATCCTTCCAAATGGGGAGATATGGAAGGAAAGGGTTTTTAATACATAAAATCTTAACCTTTATTTTCATCTCCTTCGAACTCGGGAACATGATAGTTAATTTAATATTTCCTTTCCACTCTTTCTTTTTGCTCCTTAATTCATTTTCTCTTCTTTTGTTTCGTTTATTAAACTCGGGAGCACAACGTAAGGGATTTCGACATTCCTTCCAAGTTGTGAATAAATTTAACCAAAGAAATTTTAATCTTCGACCACCACCGTTGCATACACCACCCATCCTTGCTGTAATGTTCCTTATTTTTCCGTTTCATTTTCAATTTATCGTAATTCGTATTTCAAATTCAATCCTTGTAATTCCTATACTTTGATCATAATGGAAATCACATTTTATATCATACTTGCACAATTAATATTGCATTATATGCAAACATCACGAAATACGAATTTATATTTAAAACCCAAGTCATACACCGAGAGTATATTTTCTCAGAATTATATTCAAACATATTCACATAGTACACATGCTTGTATACACCTTAAAATGCCTAAAACATACCTAACTGTATAATTATAACATGAAATAACACACAACCCAACTGCAGGGACTCAAAGTGACATTTTTGAAAAAAATTATGTCTTACGGACCGCAAGACCAAAGGTCATACGATCCGCAAGGACCTTGTCTAGCAGACTCCATTTCAAATCGCGAATTTTGTCACTTTTAAACTTTCCCTCCACTCCAACTCCCAACTACCTTCATTTAAACCTAAACCCTAATAGCCACTTATAAATACACCTTCTCCATACCTCCTAATCCCTTTACACACCTCCAAAACACTCTCAAATCCTCTCAATCTCCTAAGAATTAAAGTGTTGGCAGATTGTTCTTAAGTTCAAAACAGTAAGTTTTGAACTCATTTTATCTCATTTTCTTCTTGTTTCTTGCTTTCCTCCTACTTGGAAAACCTGTAGGAGTGTTACCACAAGTTTACCAAAGTAAACCAAGTTGGCACATCACCATTTTGAAGTCCACGTTGGGTGTTTTTCTTAAAACTTTCATACTTGTTCATCTTGTACCTTGTTTCTTGGATTTCTTTGCACCAAACCAGGTTACCAACAAGTTCTATTGCTGGAAGACTTGTGTTGAGGCATGAATTCAGAAACTTTGAGGTCATATACCTCCATTTTCATACAATCTAAGTCACCAAGTAACTTTCAAGTTAACAAAGTGAACAAACTACACCAAGTCTCCAACAATAAGCATGTTTGGAAGCACTCGTCTAGTTGAACTCACTTGGTTACATGGTGAATTAGAAGAGTTGGTTTATGTTCTTCATAATATATATAACCATGTGAATCATCCTTGTGGTGATTTTTGTGCAATGATGAACATCATGAGGTTAGTGGATTACCCTACCTCTAATACATAACAACACATGACTATAATATACTTATTAATATACCTTTGTGATACTTCTAAAAACCAAACTATAACATCAACCGAGACCATGGTTGAATGTTAGATATTATGGTGGAACATATCTTAGTCTAGGACTCCTTGTTCTGGACTTCCATGAGTGTCATGAAAAACACTAACTAAAAATCAAGTTCAAATGAGTATCCAAGCAAAGATATATTTTATGTATTTTCCTATTTATAAATTCCCGAATACATTTCCCGCCATCAAACTCCATAAACTCACACACCTTTGTTTCCCGTTTTAGGGTAACTTCGGTGCTCGAACCTTCAAACTTGTTCAACTCCCTTTTGTGGAATATATTCACAAACCATGAGTATACTTAACCCATTTTACAGTTTAAATCACTTTGGGTTGTAACATGTATCATTACTAAATTCACAATCACACATACAATCAATCTTATGCAAACATTCAATCCCTAACATGCTACTTCTAATGCTACTTGTTTATACATATTAGAATCCTATCACGCATGCTAGAATCCTATCATGCATGCTCTCTATCATTAACTTTGCAAACCTTCCTTAACATGTATAGCACTATAGAAGTAGCACACCGCCCATTATGTGGTCATTGTTAAGTATTCAGTCAATACGGTCTTATTCACTTTGGTTATAAGATTACGCTAGCTGACACTTTGGTTTGATTTATAGTTGGTGCATGCTAGTATGTTCATATAACCTCGTGTACAATTAACATGTGGATTTGAGACATTTTTATAATTATGCTATGTAGACAAAACTTATATGCTCACCGATCTTTTTGTATTGACAGATATTTTATATAAATGTGGCAAGAAATTTATGACAATGCACGAGAAATCAACTTAGGGTGGAAATTAGAAACACACCCGAATTTTGTTTATGTATTTCTTTTCGTGTTTAGTCATGTTGATCCCAAGTTGTTGTAATTTCTTTTGAGACAATGTATCTTTGGAAGTTATGAAATGAAACGAAAATTGAAATCTTAATTTATTATATTATAATAAATAGTATGTTATGACATTTTGAGCAATCTCGTTCGTCTCGCCTTGAAGTTTCCGCCATCGGTTGGGTGTGATACTTGCCACCGCCCTCCTCCTGTTCTCACAACCCCACCATCATGGCCACCAACTTCGCAACCACCATCATCTCGCCTCCACCACCCACGTAGTTGTCAAGATCATACTTGCCTTCACCATCTATCGCCACCAATATTGATGGTGGTTATGTAGACGGCACCAACCTGACTGGGCGGTGATGCTAGTGTCACAATGATTCTAGTGGCAACCTGTAAACGGCAGTGCAAAAGGTGGTGTAACAATCCTCAATAAACCGACACCCTCATAATAATATTTCTGACACCCTATTATATCTTAAAATGTCCCAATATGTCTTTAAATACACCCCGTATGTGAAAACCGAGCCCGAAATACATTAAATAGTATTTAAAGTAATTAAAAACTGAAAATGTAGGTTGAGGCGGGCCGCGTAGACCCACCCCAACCTTTACGCGGGCGGTATCAAGGTTTAAAACCTGATATCGTTGATTCTTAAGTTCAGCCAGGCCGCGTAAGACCCCCGTTAAGTTAACGCGGGCCGCGTGAGATCAAGAACGCAGAGACACCCTAGGCCGACACGTGTCGACATCGTGGCGGACCTACCTAATGAGCCGGACAAGCTAGTCCGTTGACTAGCTTTGACGCGGGCCGCGTAGCCCTAAGGCTACTCTTACGCGGGCAGCGTGAGAACCAGTTTCAGCAACTATATAAGCAGGCCATCGGGTTCAACCAGAAATTGTTCATTTTCTTTTCTCAATCTCGAAATCTCTAATATTAGGCATAATATTCGAGTATTATACCCCTAAATAGCGAGGTTCTGCTCCGTTGTAAGTATTATAACCCCAGTTTCGTAACAGATACGCTGCCCGATTGATTTAGGGTTCCGTAACAACTGTCGTCGTTCTGCCCGACGTAGTTGTTGGAATACCGTCTCGGGGAGTGTATCATTAATATTTTCAAAGGGTTATTATACTAACCTATGTACATTTGTGAAAATTATAGATTAATCCCAGGAAACCCTTACGCGAAGTCTAAGATAGGAATGTGAGTTTATCCAATTTTTGTTAACCTTTTTGTAATATTTTACAAAACCTTAAATGTTTTACAATGCGATTAAGCGGTGATTGAGTCTTTGTAGTTCTTCAATTACTGCCGGTATGTTGGGGTTTGTATACAAAATTTACTACACTGTGAGTAGTAAGTCGGGACGACAACACGTTACCAATGGACGAAGAGTTAGCCAATGTGTAATATGACCCACAAGTCAGGATTGACAGTACTGAATGAGTAATTGTGTAGAAATAAACAATGTAATCGCTCTCAATACTGTGTTAATTGATAAAATGTTTCTTGATTAAACTGGGATTCACTCACCAGTATTTCCCACTGACAAATGTTTTTAAAACGCGTTTCAGGTAACACAATGTGACAGCCAATTAGTAAAAAGCCAGCTGGAGAGCACTGAAGGCTTGGGAAAAAATGTGGCTATAAAAGTTACCTAAAATACGATGTTTTAAATTCAATAAAATAGGGTTTATCCCTATAAACATGTTGTAATAAGAAACATGGGTTTTACCCATATATATATATATATATATATATATATATATATATATATATATATCAAATATGGTGGTTTTACTCTGATAAACATTTCCTAACTACGGTCCTGATGTAATTTCCGCTGCCAAATTAACCGAATGATACCACCGAAATTCTGAGTTCGCGTCCGCCCGTTCCCGGGACAGATAAGGGATCGGGGGTTGCGACAGAATGTGGTATCAGAGCCTAGCCACTGGTCTAAGCCAAAGAAGTGTTCTGGTGATACTTAAAGTCTTAATTTTGTGTTAGGAAATAATTTATGTGATTATGTGTTTTGTGTTATTTGACTATTTGTTAGTTTACAGTATGAGTGATCAAGGACCCTCAGACATGTGTCGTTAGTTATCTGATTCACCTAGGAGTGAAGGTACCTCTTCACAGCCTGCCCTTTCTGGGTATTCTACTGATCAGGAAGAAGGGATGTTTGCCTTTAAAGCTCAGTCAGAAGAGCCATTCCCTCACAAAAAGAGAGGATGGTTCAGTAAGGAAGCATTTGCACGTAGGAAAAGAATGCGAAAGTTGCAACAGCAAAGAGTTTTAGCAGCTGCTAAGCGAAAGACAGATGCCCATACACAGGATATGCTTAATAGAAGCCTAGCTAATTTCCATATCCTAGCTACAACTGCTACTGACCCAAGTCTGGAATAACTAGTAGCCCCACAACCCTTACCTTTGATTCCCACTCAACCGATGGAGGTAGAAATGCATGATTTTAACCCTGAGGAGATACCTAGGATACCAGCCCCTAATCCTCTAGATCCAAATTATGATCCATGGTTTGATGATCTTAGGGATTATGTGCCACGCTATCACTTAAACGAAGAAACCTTGCCGAACTTAGCAGCATATCCGGGTTTAAACCCTCTAGATCCCTATTTTGACAACGATGAATACATTAGGGAGATTTTGGAGAATCCATACCCTCAGGAGAATCCAGTACCTCAGTACCCAGAGCCAATACCAGTACCTGCACCCCCAATGAGTGCAGAGAATTTGCAAGAACTCCGAAATTTTGGAGAGGAAATCATAGAAAGTAGCGAAAGGATGAGGTATGTAGGAGAGCAACTCGTATGGAAATACGATGAGCGCCAGATGGATTTCGGAGGAAATCCATATCCATGAAGAAGATGATAAAGTTGGTAATAATAATAAATAAAATATGTGTAATGCTAATAAATCTATCGTAGTATAGACCACTCTATGGTTAACAAGGCATATTAGTATTGTAAATCTTTAATTTCTGTTTTAGTGTGTATTTGAAGCTTACTATAGCAAAAAGAGTAAAGTCGCAATGCACGACGTTTTTGACCAATATGTGTGTTATGTGGTTGTTACTTAAACTATTTAATTATTCTATTAATGATTGGTAAATGTTTAAAATTCAGATGGCCGACGAAGGAAATCAAGGAAATCTGAATAATGATAACCAGAGTAACATTAACGTGGTTAATGAGAATCCAAGCATCAATAACAATGGAAACCAAATGGATAATAGTGCCATTCAACATATAGTGGCACAAGGAATCATAGATGCAATGCCATTTATTATTCAAACGATTCAAGAAGCGAATAATAAAAGTAAGCATAGCAGTAAGCGACCAATCGAACCAGAAAACAGTGTAAACAATGGACCTGTACTTCAAATGCCCTTTCCTAAAAGAAGAAGAACTGTGTCTTACGGTTGTTCTTATAAAGAATTCTGGTCTTGTAAACCAATGGAATTCTCGGGCAACGAAGGGGCCATTGCAACCCTACGCTGGATAGAGAAGACTGGGGCAGTCTTAAGAATAAGCAAGTGTGCTGAAGAAGATAAGATAATGTTTGCTTCTAATCTGTTTAAGAATTCAGCACTAGAATGGTGGAACACTATCCTCCAATCAAGAGGAAGTGATAAAACCTACAATATGGAATGGGAAGAATTTAAAAACAAGGTAGAAAGGAAATTCTGCCCACCCAATGAGAAGGAACAGATAGCAAACAAATTACTAAACCTTAGGATGACTGGTGTGGATAGTAAGGGATACACTAAATTATTCTTCGAATATGCTAGAATAGTGCCAACTCTTGCTTCACCAGAACCAGTGTTAACCTCCCGTTATATTTGGGGATTAATTGGGGAGATAAGACACATAGTCAAGGCAGCTAGACCTCAAACCATAGAAGAAGCTGTAGAACTGGCAAATACCTTGACAGATGAATTAGTCCGTACCCGAGAAGAGGATCAAAGGAGGAACCTAACCCAGAAGCTCACACAAGAATTTCGTTCTGGAAATTTTAATCGTGGAAAAATATAGGTTCTACCTCTACACCTTACTGTAAGAATTGCAAAAGAAAGCATTCAGGAAGATGCTCTATATACTGTAACTTTTGCAAAATATCGGGACAGAAGGAAGAAGACTGCAGGAAGAAAGCTAACAACAGGATATGTTACAACTGCGGAGAACAAGGTCATATCAAGCCTAATTGCCCGAAATTAGCTCCAGCTATAAACAACAAGAATACCAAAAATGCTAGAGCATTTGTTCTAACTGCAGATGAAGCCAAGATGATTACAGATGTCATAGCGGGTACGTTTTTAGTTAATGATGTCTTTGCTAAAGTATTATTTGACTCCGGTGCAAACCAAAGTTTTATTAATACATCATTTTGCAAATTTCTAAATCAGTCATTAACTAAACTACCACAAGAATGTTTAGTAGAGACAGCTAATGGAGAAACTGTTAGGATTTCTGAAATCTTGCAGGGAGCAAGAATAGAAATTTTAAATCAGAAATTTATTGCAAATCTTTATCCCATGAATCTGGCAGGATTCGATGTCGTTTTAGGAATGGATTGGTTAATATCCAATAAAGCCAGTATTTTATGTGATCAAAAGTCAATTCAAGTAAATTCACCAAAAGGTAAAACGATCACAATTAAAGGAGATAAACCATCTAGATCCACAAAATTTATCTCTGTGATGAAAACTGCAAGTTGTATAAGAAAAAGTTCTATAGTGTATTTGATTTCCATAATCACTAACACTAAAGGAAAAGAACTAAAAGATATTCCAGTAGTATCTCAGTTTTCAGATGTATTTCCACAAGAATTGCCAGGGCAACCTCCAGATAGAGAAGTTGAATTCAGAATCCATTTAATACCAGGAACAACACCGATTGCCAAAGCACCTTACCGTTTGGCACCCGCCGAAATGCAAGAACTAAAGAAACAGTTAGATGAGTTACTAGAGAAAGGATTTATACAACCAAGTTCGTCGCCATGGGGAGCGCCGATACTGTTCGTTAAAAAGAAGGACGGATCAATGCGTATGTGCATTGATTACCGTGAATTGAACAAAGTCACGATTAAGAATCGGTACCCATTACTGAGAATCGACGATCTGTTCGATCAACTGCAAGGAGCTCTATTTTTCTCTAAAATCGATTTAAGATCAGGATATCATCAATTAAAGGTACAGGAAGAGGATATTCCTAAAACTGCATTCAGAACAAGGTATGGCCATTATGAATTTACTGTCATGCCATTTGGTTTAACCAATGCCCCAGCCGCATTTATGGACATGATGAACCGAATATGTAAGCCATATTTGGATAAATTCATAATTGTCTTCATAGATGATATTCTCATTTATTCTAAAAATAAGGAAGATCATGCAAAGCATTTGCACGCACTTTTAAGTCTTTTAAGAAAGGAAAAGCTTTACGCTAAATTTTCCAAGTGCGAATTTTGGTTAGAACAGGTACAGTTTCTCGGACATCTAGTCAATCATGAAGGAATTCATGTGGATCCAACAAAGATCGAGGCGATTACTAAATGGAAAACCCCTGAGTCACCAACCGAGGTTAGAAGTTTCCTAGGATTGGCCGATTATTATAGAAGATTTATTCGAGATTTCTCTAGAATAGCCATTCCTTTAACTAAGTTAACCTGTAAATCCATTAAGTTTGAATGGGGGTTAAAACAAGAAGAAGCATTTAGAATCCTTAAGCAAAGATTAACCCATACACCCATGTTAGCATTACCAGAAGGAACTGAAGACTTTGTAGTCTATTGTGACGCTTCTAAATTAGGTTATGAATGTGTATTAATGCAACGTCAAAAGGTTATAACTTATGCATCTAGACAACTTAAGAATCATGAAGAGAATTATTCAACCCATGATTTAGAATTAGGAGCTATAATTTTTGCTCTTAAGATTTAGAGACATTACCTTTATGGTAGTAAGTTTACCATATTCACCGATCATAAAAGTTTAAGGTATGTTTTCAAACAAAAGGAGTTGAATATGAGACAAAGACGCTGGATGGAAATGCTTAGTGACTATGATTGTAATATCCAGTATCATGAAGGAAAAGCAAATGTAGTGGCAGATGCTTTAAGCCGAAAGTATCATGAAAAGCCAAAAAGGGTACGTTCTCTTAAATTAAATCTACAAGTAGATTTAAATGAGAAAATTAGAGAAGCACAAGAATCAGTAATCAAAGATGATACTGAAAAATTGAAAGGTATGATTAAGGAATTAGAACAAGTAACAGATGGAATTTGGAGATTCCATAAAATAAGAATGTGGATACCTAAATTAGGAAACCTACGTCATCGTATATTAGAAGAAGCTCATAAGTCTAAGTATACGATGCATCCAGGAAATGATAAAATGTACCAGGATTTAAGGAAAAATTTCTGGTGGATAGGAATGAAAAAGGACATAGCAGCCTATGTTTCTAAATGTTTAACCTGTTCACAAGTCAAAGCTGAACACCAGAAGCCCTCGGGATTTCTACAACAATTAGAAATGCCAGTGTGGAAATGGGAATTGATAACAATGGATTTTGTTACCAAATTACCCAAAACAAAGAAAGGCAATGATACAATCTGGGTGATTGTAGATAGGCTAACCAAGTCAGCTCATTTCCTACCAATGAAGGAAACTTTCAGTATGGAACAGTTAGCTAAATTATATGTAAATGAAATTGTTTCTTTACATGGAATTCCTTTATCAATTGTTTCTGATAGGGATAGTCGATTTACCTCTCATTTTTGGTCAAGTTTCCAAAAAGCCATGGGAACCAAGTTAAATCTAAGCACAGCTTATCACCCCCAAACGGATGGACAAAGCGAAAGAACAATTCAGACAATGGAAGACATGCTTAGAGCTTGTGTAATTGATTTTGGAGGTAATTGGGACGATCACTTACCTTTAATAGAATTTTCTTATAATAATAGTCATCACACAAGTATCAATGTTGCACCATTCGAAGCACTTTATGGACGAAAGTGCCGAACCCCAGTCTGTTGGGCAGAAATTGGGGAAAAGCAACTATCTGGACCTGAGATAGTGCAAGAAACAACCGACAAGATTATTCAAGTCAAGGAACGACTAAAAATAGCACGTGATCGACAAAAGAGCTATGCTGATAACCGACGCAAGCCATTGGAATTTCAAGTAGGAGATAAAGTATTGTTGAAAGTCTCTCCTTGGAAAGGAGTAGTAAGATTCATCAAACGGGGAAAGCTAAGTCCCAGGTATGTTGGACCTTTTGAGATTATTAGAAGAATAGGATCTGTAGCCTATCAGCTACAACTTCCAGAGGAAATGGCAGGAATACATGATGTATTTCATGTATCAAATCTCAAGAAATGCTTAGCTGATGAATTGCTAATAGTACCTCTTAAGGATATAGAGGTAAATGAACAACTCAAGTTTGTAGAAAGGCCTCTACAGCTTGAAGACAGGAAAATCAAGAATCTCAAACACAAGAGACTAGTTCTGGTCAAATTAAAATGGGACTCCAAAAGAGGACATGAGTATACATGGGAGCTTGAATTAGAGATGCAAAGGAAATATCCGCACTTGTTCCAGTAGATCTCGAGGACGAGCTCTAAAACAAGGTGGGGAGGATGTAACAATCCTCAATAAACCGACACCCTCATAATAATATTTCTGACACCCTATTATATCTTAAAATGTCCCAATATGTCTTTAAATACACCCCGTATGTGAAAACCGAGCCCGAAATACATTAAATAGTATTTAAGGTAATTAAAAACTGAAAATGTAAGTTGAGGCGGGCCGCGTAGACCCACCCAAACCTTTACGCGGGCGGTATCAAGGTTTAAAACCTGATATCGTTGATTCTTAAGTTCAGGCGGGCCGCGTAAGACCCTTGTTAAGTTAACGCGGGCCGCGTGAGATCAAGAACGCAGAGACACCCTAGGCCGACACGTGTCGACATCGTGGCGGACCTACCTGATGAGCCGGACAAGCTAGTCCGTTGACTAGCTTTGACGCGGGCCGCGTAGCCCTAAGGCTACTCTTACACGGGCCGCGTGAGAACCAGTTTCAGCAACTATATAAGCAGGCCATCGGGTTCAACCAGAAATCGTCCATTTTCTTTTCTCAATCTCGAAATCTCTAATATTAGGCATAATATTCGAGTATTATACCCCCTAAATAGCGAGGTTCTGCTCCGTTGTAAGCATTATAACCCCAGTTTCGTAACAGATACGCTGCCCGATTGATTTAGGGTTCCGTAACAACTGTCGTCGTTCTGCCCGACGTAGTTGTTGGAATACCGTCTCGGGGAGGGTATCATTAATATTTTCAAAGGGTTATTATACTAACCTATGTACATTTGTGAAAATTATAGATTAATCCCAGGAAACCCTTACGCGAAGTCTAAGATAGCAATGTGAGTTTATCCAATTTTTGTTAACCTTTTTGTAATATTTTACAAAACCTTAAATGTTTTACAATGCGATTAAGCGGTGATTGAGTCTTTGTAGTTCTTCAATTACTGACGGTATGTTGGGGTTTTGTATACAAAATTTACTACACTGTGAGTAGTAAGTCGGGACGACAACACGTTACCATTGGACGAAGAGTTAGCCAATGTGTAATATGACCCACAAGTCAGGATTGACAGTACTGAATGAGTAATTGTGTAGAAATAAACAATGTGATCGCTCTCAATACTGTGTTAATTGATAAAATGTTTCTTGATTAAACTGGGATTCACTCACCAGTATTTCCCACTGACAAATGTTTTTAAAACGCGTTTCAGGTAACACTATGTGACAGCCAATTAGTAAAAAGCCAGCTGGAGAGCACTGAAGGCTTGGGAAAAATGTGGCTATAAAAGTTACCTAAAATACGATATTTTAAATTCAATAAAATAGGGTTTATCCCTATAAACATGTTGTAATAAGAAACATGGGTTTTACCCATATATATATATATATATATATATATATATATATCAAATATGGTGGTTTTACTCTGATAAACATTTCCTAACTACGGTCCTGATGTAATTTCCGCTGCCAAATTAACCGACTGATACCACCGAAATTCTGAGTTCGCGTCCGCCCGTTCCCGGGACAGATAAGGGATCGGGGGTTGCGACAGGTGGGATGGGCCTGACGACAGTCATAACTCCGACGAGTATGTGGTGGACGTAGTGATAAATTTCATTTCTTTTATGATTGTTTTATCACCCTAGTATATTACAAATTCAAATTCCAATTCAATTCCTTTAAAATTGTAAATCTTTTTGTTTGATCTAAATTTCAAATCAATTTCTTTAATTATATTCCGTAAAGCAAACGCATCCAGAGATGATAGGGCCATGAGATATTTATATTCCAACACAGTTAAGAGAGAGATTTACGGGTTGTTTGTTTACCTTTTAACGAGGCTCTTAATGGTTCAGACTACTTACTGGTTCAGCACTTAATGGTTCAGACTGTTTGTTTCACGAGCAGATGTCTGAATGGTTCAGACATTTGGCTCTGAATGGTTAAGCATTATATAGAGTCTGAATGGTTAAAACCTCTAATCTGAATTGGTCAGACATTTGCCTCTAAACGGTTAAGCATTATACAAGCTCTTAATGGTTCAGACCTCTTACTGGTTCAGCACTTAATGGTTTAGACCTCTTACTTGTTCAGTACTTAACCATTCAGATGTTGCCAAACAGCCCCTTATATTTCAAATCTAGTTCTAACAAATTTTAATTCCTTTAATAATAATATGTACACCAAACTTATCTAAGAGGTGGTACATTGGGAAAGGCAAAGCCATTAAACACTTTGGGAGAGGAAGGTCTTATGTTCAAGTTCTATAGACGACATAAAATAAAAGAAATTTGTCATTAAAAAAAAGAATAAATTAAATGGGATTGTTTTTTTTTTATTTTCCATTTCACATGTAAAACTGAAAAGAAAGCATGAAACCTGCTTCAAAACTATATCAATTTTATCAGTAAGAGAAAAAAGTAACTTTACAACTTAATGATTATTCAACAATCTTTTCTACTTAATTTTATTATATATTTTCATATCTATATTTAAAAGTTTTGAGTTGATTTTAAATATTGGTCTAGTGTGGATGATAATATGTGGATATATATATATATATATATAGGTAAGGGTTCCTGTAAAAAAGACATTTTTCGTACAAAGGGTAAGAAGTCTATACAGACATGGTGTTTTAGATTTTAGGTATAATGTTTTATATTCTTTTGGCATGGTATTATATAGAAAAACACCAAACATAACAATTTAAAACACAACTAAATGTATTCTGGGCATGAAATTTAAAACACCATGCGCGGAGAATTAAATTAGTGTGTTTTTAAAATAAATGCCTAGAATACATATGATTGTGTTATAAATTGTTGTGTTTGATGTTTTTCTATATTATACCATGTCAAAAAAATATAAAACACCATACCTAAAATTTAAAACACCATGCTTACATAGACCCATTACACTTTGTACGAAAAATGTTTTTTTTACAACCTCTTTAATTGTGAACACCAGTGAACTAATCTTAGCCCTTGATTATCAATACACAAGTGTAAATCATTGACCAGTATTTGATAATGAAAATACACTAGTGTATTTGATGATGTAAATCAATGACCGGGATTTGTTCACTCAGTTCACAAATACATTAGTGTTCACTCTAGAATCCCACCCTATATATGTGTGTGTGTGTCTATGTGTGTGGGTGTGTATGGGACGGTTATATTGAGAACACTAAATATTGTGAGAATCGTGAGAACGAATGAGAAAACCAGTCAAAATCATTTTTTTTAAACAAACCTTCTTATAATTAAAATACACCAATAAAAAAAGAATTTACTTTTTAAATAATTCATTTTTGCTTTCAAAATCACTCTTAATAAGTTTTTTACACTTGTGTAAAACAACGAATCTACACATGTGTAAATGAAAAACTTAAACGTGTGTAAATTTTCTTTATTTACGAATACATGTAAATTAGAACGTGTAAATTTAATTTCTAATATTTTATTCGAATAATAATAATAATAACTGTAAAAAGAAATTCTGAATTGTTTTTGACCAAGTTCTAGTGGTTTTTAAATTTAAAGTTCTTATTTAAACCTTTCCTTATATATATATATATATATATATATATATATATATAAGGTATGGTTCATTCGAGTACCACTCTTATTGCGAGAACCACGAGAACCAATGTGAACACAACAAAATAAACCCACTCACCACCACCCAAAACCTAAACGCCCACCGCTACCCCCACCCCAGCACAACCCAAAAACCTAAACACCCTTACCCCACCCCCAAAACATGTGCATCAATACTGTTGTTTAGTTTTTCAGTGACGAAATGTAGCGTTTTTTTTTATAAAATATATATACATATATATATATTTTTGTGTGTTTTTAATTTTTTTAAGTATTTTTGGTTGTGTGAATTCACATTGGTTCTCGCGATCTTCGCAATAAATGGTGGTTCCTAACGGATCCTTATCCTATATACACGTGAAAGTGTAAAATACAATATCGATTAACGTACGTTGTGAAATTACGCATGTTGTAAAATTCAAAACCCTAATCATGCATGTAGAAAAACCCTAATCACACATATTATACTTATGTAATGAAGCATGCTATAATTATGTAATGAAGCATATTATGGTTTTCAACATGCGTGATTATGTATTCTCAACATGCGTGATTACGGTTTTTCAACATGCGTGATTAGGTTTTGAGTTTTACAACATGCGTAATTTCACAGTGTATGCTCGTACGTTAAGAAATATTGTACGTTAACCGGCCTCTCTCTCTCTCTCTCTATATATATATATATATATATATATATAGGGACAGGAACAGGAGAGAACGATTTGAAGTGTGAGAACAGTGAGAACGATTTTCAGCCATAGGATCTTTGTGATTTGTGGCTAAGATGATGCGGTGGCATTTTTGTAAATAATGGGAACCTTATAATTACCAGGAGGGGTAAAATTGGAATATTCAAACAATGGTGCACATGCTAATCACATGCCATTTTCCCCCATCATATTTAAACGGCAATAACTTTTTTATACGTGATTATTTTTCTAAAAAAACTACACCATAAAACTCAGCGTTTTTTTATCTTTCCAACGAGTATAATATTGATATACCTTTCGGAAAAAATGAAATGGGTTTTTTGACGTTTTTTCTGAACTATGTGTTTTTATGGCGTTTTAACTAGGTTTTTTCATGGCGTTTTTCTAAACTGAGTGTTTTATGATGTTTTAAACTGAGTTTTTCATGGCGTTTTTCTGAACTAAGAGTTTTATGGCATTTTAACTGGGTATTTTCAGGGAGTTTTTTTTCTTCTGAATTTGGTGTTTTTATGGCGTTTTATTTGAACACACAGTTCACGTGTGTGAGTTTTTTGACAATATTACCCCTTAGTGTAATTTAGCATCAATGCCACATGTCAACTCTAAAATCGTTCTCACACTTTTCACCGTTCTCTCAAAATCCTGACCATATATATATATATATATATATATAGGAGAAGGATCCATTAGGAACCACCCTTTATTGCGAGAACCAATATGAACATAACAAAGCTGACATGATGACATATCACTGTCATCAGTCTCTTTTTCTTGAATATTTGTCCATCTCATTCAGCAAAATATTATTGAGATAACCCCCTCAGGAGAAGAATCCATTCAGTGAAAGCTTTGCCATCTGTGGTTATTTTAACTAACATTATTTGGCGTTTTAAAGTGAGTGGTTTCTAGAGGATATGACGTTTGTTTTTCTGGGTGTGATCAATTTCGTTGTGTATAGACCCCTCTCTTATAGGAGTTTTTTGGCGCGTAGTTTAGGCGGTATTTTTTTTATTGTAATAAATGATAGTAATAAAGTAACCGTCTTTTCAGTTACCGTTTTTGTATTTACTGTTTTGATCAGCTTTTATCAGTTTATAGGTGATAGACATCCCATCTTCTAAGTTTGGTGTTTTTTTAAATGGCGTTATGCAGACTAAGATGACAAAATACAATAACGGAGAAAATAAAATATTAAGCAGGAAAAATATTTTTTGTTATTTTTGGTGTTTTGTAAGGAATAACATTTTTTAGTATTTTTTTGGCGTTTTGCAAATAAAGAGAGAAATATATCATTTAATTATCTTTAAAAAAAGAAGATTACACAGAAGAAAAAATATTAAAACCCTTCGTCAGAAGGTACTTTATCCGAAAAGTATCCATCACTTGCGTCATCTTCTTCCTCGGAGTCTTCATCTGGATCTTCATCCATGTCATCACCTTCACCTTCATCGGCTTCTTGTTCCTGAAGATTCTGAAGCCTCCACTTGAACATGTCTTGCATTAACTCCAATTTTGAGTCCATTTCTGTGTTCGTACAGGTGGCGTTATGCAATTCTTCCATGAAACCAAGACCCTGCTTTGTCATGATGTTTTCAAGCCAGTAGACTTCCTGCTCTCCGTTGTCGTATATAACGGTCACCATGTCTGTTTATCATCAAAACGCCATGATGTCATGACAGGGTCCGGCTTCACATCTGCTTTGATTGGTCCAAATTTCCTGGTTAATGCTTTCATAAGCATATGTGTTTCATGGAATTCGTTGTCTAGAGTGATGCCAAGGGATAAGATACCCCTTTGTACCTCTTCTTACATCTTCAAAATTGCCCTGACCGTCTTAACATACACCCTCCTTCTGTTGTCAAAACGGAGGACGAATCGCCTGATTTCCAGAGTGCATCTCCATGAAACGATTGTTGCCATTTTTGGCATTCTGATTAAGTTGGTGTTTTTGGTTAAAGATGTTTTTGTAGAAATTGATAGATTTAAGTGATTATGGAAGCTATGTTTTACGTCGTTTATATAATGATGTTTTTGGCGCGTAATTTAGGAGGGAATTTCTTCTAATAAATGTTAATAACTGAAATTCAGTTACTGTGTTGTTTCCTCTTCCTGTAATATCCAACGTGTTTTATCACTAATTTTTGGCGTTTTGTTTTTTAATGGCGTTTTTTTTAATGGCGTGTTATAATTTGATGGCGTTTTGAATATGAGCGGTAAAAGACCCTTTTACCCTTAATGAAGCGCGTCCCACATAATAAAATTGATGTTATTTACGAAAACGCCACCGCGCAATCTAGTCCATGGATTGTTTTGATCGGACGACCCATAAGCGTTCTCACAGTTCTCACACTTTTCACCGTTTTCTCTAAATCCTGACCCTATATATATATATATATATATATATATAGGTCGGTTATTGTACAATAGGGCTTACGTAAATTGCGTACGCGAGGCATTATTAATATATGATTTTGGTATTATTGGCGATTTGGGTTATCTTTTATGACATGTGATAATGTTTTTTTATACATCCATGTGATTTGTACATATATACATGCGAAAATGGTTGGTTGTTTTGAACAAGTTTGATTCCCCCATGCGATTTCATGTTATGAACGTGCGATTTCTAATAGCGTACGTAATGTACGTTAAGGTCAATTGTATGATATACTATCTCTCACTCTCTCTATATATATATAGAGAGAGGACAAACCCGTGTGAATTTAGAAAACTTAAGAGACTTCATGGATAGACCACATGTTGCCACGTGTTACAGTTTTTTTCAGAAATCTGGCACGTAACAGTTTGTCAGGAGAGAGAAAGAGAATACGTTACATCTGTTTACATATATGTAATATTACATATTACGCTTTTTTCCAACAACAGATTCTTGCAGGGTTTACGAATTGTAACATTTTTGAACTTAAAATATTAAGAGTTTCAATGTGTCGTGCATGTAAAAAATATGTTACATGTTTTTATAGAAATTTTTTAGCATAACCGAAAAACTTGTTATACCTTTTTGTGTCAGGCTATGAAAGGCTGATTCTATACACACCCCCCCCCCCCCCTCCCTCCTTCCTGATTATATCCCCCCTTGTGAGAGGAAAACTGCCGGTCCCACGCAGGCCCCACCTGTAAGTATGTGAGAGGAGGGGGGTGTAAAAAGTAACTACGGGGGTGTAGAAAGTAGCACCCTAAAAGTGAAAAGGTAAAAAGCTGTTAGATTTATTTTTCTCATGGTACATGGTATGAATTTTTTTTTTTTTACATCTAATATCAACTATAATTTTTTTTTGATGAATATTGGAGGTTGAGTTTACCAATGGGGTGACGGTCTATTGTCAAGGCAAAGCCTTTAAACACCTTAGAAGGAGGGGATATTGGGTTCAAATCCCACAGACAACAGTAATTAAAAGAAAATTGTTCAAAAAAAAAGTGGAGGTTGAGTTTCTTAAACTCAAAACGAATTTCACTATATCCCTCATATATGTTATCTACGTGAGGTGTCGAAGTGATTTCCAAGGTATGGGTTAGGTTCATTTGTGAATAACCCCCTTAATTGTGAACACTAGTTAACTAATCGTAGTCCTTGATTATCAAGACATAAGTGTAAATCAATGGCTAGGATTTGATAATGAAAATACACTCGTGTATACACTAGTGTATTTTACGATTTGATGATGTAAATCAATGGCCAGAATTTGCTCACTCAGTTTACAAATACACTAGTTTTCACTCTAGAACCCACCCTGAAACGTATCCCCAATTTTGCATGATGACCATCCAAACACACCTTTATTTTCGTGTTTTCGAAATCAAAATTTATTCAAACACTCTTATTATTTAGACGTATTTATTTGATAACTATTAACTCATTTAAACTAATTTCAAGAAAATTTCATCACCAAGTTTTAATTTTAATCCAAGGTTAAGAAATTTTGTGAAAAATTAACGTGTAGCCCAAATATCACCGGTTATATACGCAGGGGCGGACCTACCCATAATGGTGGGTGGGCGGTCACACTCTTTGAAAGAAAAAGATTCTAGTCTTAATTTTCGTCGAAAATCCCAACCGCACCCATTGGATTTTTTCAACCGCACCCCTTGAAAATTTTCAACCCCCTCCTTAGAAAAAAAATATTATGAATTTATAAAAAAATAAACGCCGATTATTATGAATATATAAGTACATAACACAATTTCTATAAATATTGTTTAACCACTTATTCACTTTACTTAACCCAATCTATAATCTAATTTTATTAACCAAACTACCCAAGCCCAAACCCAACTCAAAAAATTATCCTTTTTATTGATTGTTTTTTTTTTTTTTTTTTGTTGTTTTATGTGATGATTATGAGAAAATATTGATGTATAAGGGATTGATATTTTTATATTTTTTGATTTTTTTTAGTTGTTCTAGACTTGTAGTTAATGATTTTGTTGTTTTATTTTAAGTTTTGTTTGTTTAAATAATTACTAATCAACATCTAAAATTAAGGCTTGAATGTTTGAAAATTAAAATTGAAAATTATGGACTATGGTATTGATTGAACATGATTATTTATTTTGTTTAAGTGTTTAGTGTTGTTTTATGAATTTATGGAGCAATTTATATGTGATAAGAACCATGGGTAGAGAAGTTATGGCGCGGTTTTTCAAAAGGAAGAGGGTTGGACCACTTTTTTGTCAGATTCTTCTAATTAAAGACCAATTTATGTCTTAGATAAGTTTTTTTTTGTTGTTTTATTTAATGATTAGGAGAAATAGAAGTATGTATGGTTTGAACTTTGATGGTTTTTTGTTGTTACTTTATGATGATTTTTTATGTTGTTTACTGTTTTTCTTGAA
Organism: Helianthus tuberosus; assembly: GCA_030545235.1. Classification (NCBI taxonomy): domain Eukaryota; kingdom Viridiplantae; phylum Streptophyta; class Magnoliopsida; order Asterales; family Asteraceae; genus Helianthus; species Helianthus tuberosus. Next base: position 207,937,568 of record CM060400.1, read on the forward strand.
ACTTTTTTTGTTAATGTGATAGGAAGTTAGAAAATAGGGTTTGATTGTATGAAAATTGAAATTGACCCAACCTGACCCGACCTGCGACACTTTGTTTGTTTATGTTTACTTGTTTTACATGACCTGACCTGGTTTACTTGTTTTACATGACCTGACCTGATCCGACCCGTTATGAACCAAATTTTTTTATATAGCTAAGGGCGTAAAATCTTTAAATTTTTTCACACCATCAGGAAAAAAAATCTTTGGTCTGTCGGTGTATATACGTTGATAATTACGGTGATAACTGATAAGCGACTATTCAAACACTACCGACATGAATGTTTTAATGATTTTATTTATATGGTGATAAGGACTATTACTTTTATTTTCGAATGAAATTCCTTTTCCTTTCAAAAGAAAAACAATGTGGTCCTAAACTTAATAAGTTGTTATAGTATGTCAGCATGTCAGTTTTTAATGATGGTATTCGTCGACTGTCGGTTATCTCTTAAATCATTAGAATATGGGGTGTGGAGGAGGATAGTCTTCAAAGGATGCTCTGCTACATAGACGTACACGTAAACGGATGTGAGGATGGGGCTGAAGGCCTATGACAAGAATATTTTTTTCGATTGGGGCGATAGCTCTGAAAAGATAGATTACCCATCTTTTCTTTTATCTCGGCGGAAATACGATCGGGAGGGGCTAATTCAACACCCTCTGGTAAAATAAGAACGACCCTCACATTCAAACCTTCCTTTTTACCATTAGCAAGAACTTGTTTCAGTTGCCTATCATAAGGAATTCGAACAACTTCTTCAAATACAGTAGGCCTCATATATATATATACACATAGAAACGGGATCAGGAGAAAATGCCTCAAGGAGAAAATGCCTCAAAGTGTAAAAACGGTGAGAACGATTCTCAGCCACAAGATCTTAGTGGTTTGTGGCTGAAATTGGTGCGGTGACATTTTTGTAACTAGGGGCTTGGAACTACCAGGAGGGGTAAAATAGGAAGATCCAAACAAGGGTGCACATGCTAATCACATGTCATTTCCCCCGATCATATTTAAACGCCAATAACTTTTATATATGCGATTACTTTTTCAAAAAAATCAAACCATAAAATTCAGCGTATTTTTATCTTTCCAACGAGTATATTATTGATATATTTTTAGAAAAAAATGAAGTGGGCTTTTTTATAGCGTTTCCATTATGGGCCATATGTAATGGGTTTGGTAATAGGTTTGATAATGGGTAATGTTATATAGCCCAATTAAATTATATATGTATTAGATTATATTATATATATTATATATAAAAATAAAAATACAAGTATAATTCTTATTCGAATATCGATCGAATCGAATTTAAAATTATAAATTCGTATTCAATTAACTTGACCCGAATTGAATCGAATTCGAATTCTTGCAACTCGAAACGAATTCTTGATAGTTGAATCGAATTGATTCGAATTTCGAATTTTTCTAATTCGAAACGAATTCTGAACACCCCTATTTTACCGTGCTAATTATGTATTATTATATTTTAATCGTGTTAAATGAATTGTCTCAAACAATCGTGTTAAATGAATTGTCTCAAACAATCGTGTTAAACGTATTTAGATGTTTGTTTTTTTTAGAGGTAAAACGTCTGCAGTTTGCGGACCACATCTACAGACATTTGTAGCAGGAGAGGTGAACCAAACCTCTGCAGTCTGCAAGAAGAAGACTGTTTGTTTTTTAACTTTTGCAAACTTCTACAAAAACTCTAATCATAAAATTTATCAAGATGAACAACAATTATAATCCATTCAAACACAAAAAATTAACATAATCATAAGCAAAATCAGAATATAAACATTAATAATTAACTTATGAACAATTCATAACATTAAACAAAATTTAACAACCAATAATTATCATAATTAACCTAAACATTATAATCAGAATTTTACAACCATTAATTAACATAAACATTATAATCAGAATTTAACAATTCATAACATTAAACAAAAAAAAAACAATTCTTAAAATTAACCTACTTACCTGTTTGGCTGAATGAAGGACTGGTAGAGGAGCTGCAGCGGCGGCAGAGTGGGAGGTAGGAGGTGGAGCGACGGCGTGGCAGGGGAGGAGGAGGTTTAGCGGCGGCAGAGTGGGAGGGAGGAGGAGGAGCGACGGCGTGGCAGGAGAGGAGGAAGGCAGCGACGACAGAGTGGGAGGGAGGAGGGGGAGCGACGTCGATGGAAGGGGAGGAGGAGGGGATCGATGGCTGTGTGGAGGGGAGGAGGAGCTAGAGTTTTTTTTTTTTTTTTTTTTGGTGTTTTGTGTTTGTTGCATCTGGGCAAAAAGAAAGAATGGAGAAGAGGTTTGAAGACCTTGATCCATGTCTGCACCAAAAAGAGATCTCGTAGACCTTTTTTAATCAAAGGTCTTCGAGAAAACAAACACACTGCAGACTCAAATGTTTACGCTTGGTCTGCGTGGGGCAGACATAAGAGGTCAAAAAGTTATTTTCCCAAAAAACAAACACCCACTTAGTGTTTAGGATTTTTGACTTCAGCGGGACACCTCGTCATATATGGCTATGAAACACCCGTACTCTTAAAGTGCACGCACAAGTTAACCACACGTTGTTGCCCAAGAGCTCGAACTAGAGTTCAAGTATTTTACGAAAACGTTAATCACACCAAGGGAAGCCATTTGTTACAAAATTTTATGTTTTACAACAAAGATTTGTTTTGAACAAGATATGGTGATCGTAACGATGGGTTCTTAACTTATAGATGAATGACTCATGGCATTATAGCTTAGTTACATTTTAGGGGTGAGATAAAACTTAGGGAGTATTAGGTCCTATGTTCGATTCTCATAAAAGGGTTTTTTTTTTCCCATATTTATTAGATTTTCTACTAAATTGGTGGGCATTGTAGCCTATTGGAGAAGGGTATGATCAACTGGTTCCGCTGGTGGCATAATGATACTCTGGGATCCAAATTTGCCGTTAAAAAAACGTATAGATGAAATTATAATTAGTTTTAAGGTGGACCACATAAAATATAAAAATAAGAGTAAAATGGCAAAATAGTCCCTGAGTTTAGGTCATTTTTGCCACTTCAATCCAAAAATGAAACTCTTTGTATCTGGGTCCCTGATGTTTTATTTTTGTTGTCATTTCCATCCAAATCACTAACTCAATTAAAATGTATTGTTAAGTCATTGACGATTTTGGCAATTCCCAAACCTCAGGGACGATCTTAGCAATCAACTCATTTATTCTTTTATTTTATTTTTATCTTTAAATAAAAAACAAAAAAATCATTATAAATCTAATCTAACTATATAATAAAAGAAACCACTTTCGGGACACTTGTCATCATATTAGACCATCTCTTATAGATAATTGTTATTTTAGTTTAATCTCTTCTAATTAATTATAGATAACCCTCCTACTAAATATTATTAGTTTAATATCTTAAGGATAATTATTATTTAGTTTAGTCTCCTTCTCATTTATAATATTATTTATTTGAATTAATTATATTTAAACATTTTGTTTAGTTTGGTATCAAATAGATTTTATGATACTTAGAATAAAATTAACTAATATTATTTATCATTTATACATATACGGAGTTTTAAATAAAGGGTTAAATTTATTGAAACTTCGTTAACAAATTTTGCAACAACAGAATAATCTATTTTTATCACGAAAACCAAACTTTGTGTTAATATATTAAATATTTCTATTTTCACTATACAAAATTACATTTACTTGACCCATGTAATACATGAGGTTTTTAAGATATAACTTTTTATTATTTGATATATAAAATTAGATTTATTCAATTCGTACAATACACGAGGTTTTTTAAGGATATATACTTTTTTATTTAGTACAGAAAATTACATTTATTCAAACCGTGTAATGCGCATATTTTTAAAGATGTAATTTTTTATTATTTGATATATAAAATTACATTTATTCAATCCGTGTAATACACGTGGTTTTAAAGATATAACTTTTTTATTTGGTATATATAAAATTACATTTATTCAACCCGTACAATATGGTTCTTAACCTTTTATTATTTAATATGTAAATTTATATTTGTTCAACCCGTGCAATAAATGAGGTTTTTAAATATATATTGTTTTATTATTTAGTATATAAAATTTATTTATTCAACCCGTGTAATACACGGGGTTATAACCTAGTATAATATATATACATCCACACACATTTATATATACACACTTATTTTTTTATTTTCTTTTTTATCTTTAAAATAAAAAATAATAAATTAACCATAATATACATACACACACATTTATACTTATATAATCGGCGAATCTTTATTAGGGCTAGAGGTAGCCCGACGCCCAACGGTTTTTCGCTCGTAGTGATTATTTTACCGAAAATTTCTGATTTTTTTTGGAGTGTAAAATATTGGATCTTTTAAGAGTCCGGCCCCCATCGACTTGGATTTTGAGAGTTCGGACCACATTGAGTTTTCATTCAAGCTCCGCCATTGTGTATACAAACACACCATACACACTCTTTCTCTTCCATCATTCTCTCTTCTTCACCTTCACCTCCACCTCCACTTGCCACAACCACCCCCTCTATCTCGGCACTCGTACCTCATCTCCACTCGTCGACCTGTCATACCAAACATCAGTACCACCCCTCTCTCCCGTCGTATTAAACATCATCAATTTATTATTATTTTTATTTAAAGATAAAAAAAGAAATTAAAAAAATAGGTGTGTATACAAGCACATACCTGGTTCGGCCATTAAAAGGAAAGCGATCCAATCTATCATTTTTATTGCAAAATTGCGTGTTGCAGCATTTGGCGAGCTAGGATCAAGCTCATCTTTTCAAGTGAACAGGCGAAGGTGGAGGACATTTTAGGTAAAATCATCTCCAATAGTTACTGCTGGATTAAAAATAGAGCTAGGAATGTTTTGTAATCTGTTATGTTTTGCCAGCAGCCTCTAGCTCCTTGCTAGTGGTTGGCTTGATGTTTTTCTAATGAAGTTTATAAGCACTAATAATAATAATAACTAAATAAAAATTCAACCACAAAGGTCTACTGTTACGACTGTAAATTAACTATCCATAATCAAACAGTTATTACATACATAACTATATTATCATCATCTAGTCTCCAATAACTAGTATCTTAATTGTCTTCACATATTCAAATCTAATCTTTCAAAACCCACCAAATATTTACTTGTACCAAGACATTTTCACCTAATACCTGGAAAAAGTCAGATTTTATGGGTGGTCCTTAAAACTAAAAAATTATTCATGTTGCACAAGTATATCTCTATATTGTAGCAGTAAAATCATTGATCTTCACATTGTAAACCCGTCTTGATATTGTGCAGGGTGCTCGAAATAAGTGTATTAACGGAATCCACGGATTCCATACTGAGTTTAGATATGGGTGAGTCACTTGTAAGGATCTGAAATCCAATGGTTAACAACGACCCGTATTCCCAACTTTGATCATCTGCCTTTGATGTGATCACCAAAGGCCTTGTTTCAATCCCATCAGGTAGAATTGAAAAACCCAAGGGTAATATGGCGATGTTGCTAGAGTCACAGCCAGCCATTATGGACTGCATGGTGGTCATAGCCACCGGTGCACACACCACCATGGACTCGTATGCGTTTGTGCAGCTATCTTGGATCATCCACATGTTCTCCTTCCACTTCATTGTCTGCATGCAATATGTTACAATTGGTTGGTTAGTTAATATAATCCAGTTAGTTTTGAGTTTGACTTCTATAAGTCAAAGGTTGTATATATAACAAGTGATGGCATTCATGGATGGGTTAGATAACAAGTGAAACAAGTTCGGGTCAAAATGTATAATTAGTATGCCAAATATGACTAAAAAGTTATATTATTTCAAACTATACAGTTAATGCGGTAAAATATCGGATATCGGTCAAGTACCGATATTTGAGATATGGGTTATCGCAGTGGGATATCCGTAATTTTAATATCATGCAAAATTTATATATATAGCAATTTAACACGAAAGTTCAAGATGCTATCCTACCATTAACAAATTAACCTTTTGCAACTTGCAAAACACCAACAACTGTAGCAAGTAGGAATTGATTAAGACTTGAAACACCAAAATTTTAACACTAACAATTAACAATTAAGACTTAAAACACTAATAGCAGCAATAAGAAGATAGACGAATGGTAGAACTAAGAAGAAAGGTACTGATATCGGGAAAATCGGTGATATATCGGTCAATATCGCCAATCATATCGGTATCAATATTCTGACTTGACCGATATTTGACACCAATATTTAAAATGGGGACCGATAACCGATATTAACTGCATAGATTTAAAAAATAATCTAGTAATTTTTTTCATGAAATGATTTTAAGAGGTTTATTAGCGCACGTAATTGACCCGTTTCCTATTTAACCAACTTTTTATACCAACTATTTAACCCATATGAGATAAAGCATAACTTCACAAGTAAATGATTGAAACTGTCACCTTTACTAAAAAAATAATCAAATCTTACATGGATGGAGACGGTATTTCCTTGATCTTGTCCTTTTGCCAAGTTGACAATAGATTGAACCGGACCACCATTTGACATAATATCCCACTTGAAAATTCAAACAAGAATATAAACATTTCAAACTTCAAATCTTTAGGTAGACATTATTCGTATTCAAAGACTGAAAAGGAGTGTATGTATATTGTATACCTCATTTCTTCGAGTTTCATCTCTTAGGAAGTCAAAAAGAAGTGTGTGAGAAACTGGCAACCATATAGACGAAACCGCACATAGTATCACACCTAAAGGTTCACCGGCATCATTTAGGTTCTTTCTGGAAGCCACCCGTATGTCATATCCCGTCTTACTTGGTATCTTTTTCCATGTGTGATAGCTTGAGGCTCCTAGTGCTCTACTAAAACTCGACGTCATTCTCTGTGCCAGTTTTAGAATACTTTTCCGCCCCGCCATTGTACCGATACCTGATTCAATGCCCATGTCATACAAAAACAATATATGTAAGTACTATTAGTAGAGTGAAAAAACGTCGGAATTTTAAGGGTTATTACTTAATACCAATATAATATAACCAACACAATTTCTCATTTTGCATGAAGAAGTTATTTAATCCAAATTTTGACATATTAAAGTCCTTGAACTTGTTAATTTATATTAAAGTCCAAAATTTCGACATATTAAAGTCCTTGAGCTTGTTAATTTTCTCAAGCTCGAGCTCAGCTCGTTTATTATCTATTAATTAAAATATTTAATAAAAATAATATAAATAATAGACTCGTTTAGGCTCACAAGCTCAAAAAGTGAAGCTCGGGCTCGTTTACTAACAAGCTTATTTTTAAGTTCGGGCTCCGCTCGTAAACAAGTTTAAATAAGCTCGACTCGGCTCGTCTACTAGACAACTTTAAATAAAGGGTAAATGTTATTAAATATTAATAAAAACTAATATTACACTAACGCTCGATAAGGCTCGACGAGCCTGACAAGCTTCACATGCTAGGCTCAAGCTCGGGCTCGGCTCGTTGTGAGCTTTTTCTCGAGTCGATCTCAAGCAGCTCCTGAGCTGCCCGGCTCGTTTGCACCCCGATCCATGACACCTAAGTATCCCAATATGGGACTTTAATATCAAAATTTGGTTGAGGACTTTTTCATGCAAAATGAGGTATGTTGACTTGTTTATGGTATCAACTCAAATTCAAATACCACAAGAATCCTTAGTGGGAACATTTGTTGCAAGGAAGAACACAAGACGTTCGCATTGTTGCTGCAATGTGGCCATCCAATGCCTTGCTCCAAAAGCGAGACCGCTATTGATGATTGCACGAAACATAGAATGAGATACACTTTTTTGGCATTCCCAATGCTCTATCCATGTCACCTATCAGACCACATTGGATATATATTCAGTAAAAAAAGGGCATATGTTATTAATTTTTGAGTAAAATGTCATTTTCATCCATGAGGTTTGACCAGTTTTGCGACTTTCGTCCAAAGGTTTGTTTTTTAGCATCCGGATCCAAAAGGTTTGAAATCTTGCCATTTTCATCCGTCTCGTTAACTCCATCCATTTTTCTCCGTTAAGTCTCGGGTATTTCTGTCTTTTTTGTTAATTTAAAGGGCAATGCGGTCTTTTTCAGGGGTACTCGGTCTTTTTACATAAGTGAAAAAGACCGAATTGCCTTTCAAGTTAGCAAAAAAGACGAAAATACCCCTGACAACAGAGAAAACTGGATGGAGTTAACAAGCCAGATGAAAATGGCAAGATTTCAAACCTTTTGGATCCGTATTCTAAAAAACAAATGTTTGGATGAAAATCGCAAAAATTACCAAACCTGAGGGACGAAAAATGGCATTTTACTCTTAATTTTTGTAGCATAACTATTATTAGGTGTAGTATGATGCTTTACCTTACAGTGACCTTTTGATTTGTCCTCGATGATGCAACCAGATGGACGTTTTCTACATCTCGCTAAGGAGGCATCAATGTTCTTTTCAACATTGTCAATAGAAACGTCAACAATTGCCCACTTTTCCGCAGTCAATTGCTTGGAATATCTCATGAAATAAACTTCTCTTGTGGCCACCAACGGAGTTAGCATTTGCAGCTCAGCAAACATCTGCAACCAATGTGAAATATCAACCAACTTTAGGAACTAGATTGTTTGACTTAAGTGTGTTACTCACCAGTTGAACCGCACCCTTTCTGTTAGGACCGTCGCCATTACAAATAACATCAAGGGTAGCTGCTTTTGAGATCATGCATGGAAACATTTCCTCAAATTCTTTCTGCAATAACAAATATACGTAAGAAAATGCCCAAAACAAAAAAGAAAATACCCCTGCCTTAATGGAGAAAAATGGATGGAGTTAACAAGCCGGACAAAAATGGGAACCTTTTGGATCCAGATGCGAAAAAACAAACTTTTGGACGAAAATCGCAAAAGTGGCCAAACCTCAAGGACGAAAATGGCATTTTACTTCAAGTAAAATGAGTCTAACTAGTCAAACGGATTGGAAGTCGATCACCCAAAGTCTATTTTAATTGTTTTATTGAAGATGTAGACTAGTACTTCAAATAGTTATTTGGTAATCATAATTAAATCATTCATTATTAATAAAAACACTTCAAGAATGGAACAAAAAGTGTTAACACATCACCTCAACCCAGTGCCCGTTTTGACCCATTTTGACCCGTTACCGAAAAATGCTCATAATGCCACCTCTAGATTTGACCCTGTTCTGTAGTTGGAAATTACGAATGCAATTAACCCATTTTAGGTAAGCATACCACATCCATGAAACTTCGAACTAGCCGTGGGAGATCCACAAAAACAACACCACTATCTCTAGATGCCTCAATGAATCTCAACCGTTGAACATTGCTTGAATCCACAGTGGAGAACTTGGTCAAGTATTCATCATAATTAAGTATTTCTCGACCCGTCTCCAAGCTCTTGACCCATAGTGGTTCACCAGCACTAGCCATTTGTACAAGCTCTTCCACAGCCAGATTGACAATCTCCATTACTCTAGATTTTTCAAGCCCGAATAACCCACTACACAAATCTAATGAGCTTTTGTTTTCATGGTCATTTCCTACCGAACACGAGTTCGTTGGTGATGCTCCCTGTGGATATTTCCCAACTGATGTCTTTAGCTTCTCAATCTACATAAAACTCCAGTTTATTTATTAATGTTAGGTGCATAATTTCATTAAAAAAAGGGAAAAAAACGCAAGTGAGAAACTGAAAACTAGGACTGCAAAAGAACCAAACGTTAAGTGAATAGTTTGTGAACCGTTCGGCGGAAAGTTCGTTTGTGTTCGTTCGTTTAATAAATGAACTAACACGAACAAGAAATCCGTTCGTTTAGTTAAACGAACGAACATGAACAGAGGTCACGTTCGTTCATTTATGTTCGTGAACGTTCGGTAACGTGCTCGTTTTTTATCGATAGTTCATTAGTGTTTTTAGTTTTTATATTTTATTTTATTTACATGCTTCAAAATTCTGACAATAAACTATTTAATAAGTATCAGTGTATTATATATTCTATTAATGAACGCTTGTTTGTTTTCATTTGTGTTTATGAGCATAGTTTGTGTTCATGAACTTTAGTCACCTAAAATTAACAAACGAAAACAAACGAACATGAACATGTTCATTTCCTTAACAAACGAACATAGACATAAAGTTTCGTTCGATAAGTGTTCACGAACAGTTCGTGAACACATATATTTCCTCAACAAACGAACACGAACAAGGTCTGTCCATGTTTGCTCGGTTTGTTTGCAGCCCTACTGATAACTGTACAACCTCAGCTCTAAGTTTGGCATTTTCAACGCGAAGCTGTTGTTCATCAATGTAAGTGGTGACATCCTTGCTAGAACTACCGAAACCACAGTTGGTACAGGTACCCTTCTTGATTGTCTCCCGTAACAACTTATTTTCTTCACCTAGTTTATCCAGTTCCGATTTTAGTAACGAATTTTCATGGCGTTCCTGTATAGTCTGCAACAGCAAACACAGTTTCTCTTATCACTTTTTAACATAACAATAACCAAAAATCTTATTTGGCATGACACTAAATATGAACACCTTGATTTGAGTACGGCGATTTTGAAACCAGAACTTCACTTGTCTAGGATGAAGACCTAACCGCTTGCTTAACTGTTGTCGTTGCTTTTCGTCTGGGTGAGGTGACTCCTTAAATAGCCTGAAAAATGAATGTCAGCCATTAATCAATAACAGAACCATGCATGATGTCATGCTGACCTACAAGACCATATATCATCCAAACTGATATATCTAACATGCAAGCATGTCAAAAAGAATGATTTAAACTAACAAATGGTTCATTAAGAATCATGTTGTATAACAAAATTTTTAATGCTTCCAAACAAGATAGTCATATCAGTATATCACAAACTCAAAGGACCAAAACTGTCATATTACACAAGAACTTTGAATATTCTATATTGACTATACATACATGTGACAATATTGTCCTTTAAAATATGCGGCCACACATGCTGTGGTTAGTAGTTGCCTCTTTATTATTAAATTACACGAGAAAAGAAAGGGCATTATAACATGATGACTTTTATTTATTTATATTAAATTAACAGTAGCTTTCCCTTTTCTTGTTGTTTCTTAAAAGATGAATTAGTGATCCTATTCAATGTATCCTCTTACCCAACCACCTCCATATTCTTGAAATATTCTTTCATACACTACTTTGATTATGACTATCCACCCCTCACAATTTTAACATATTCTTGATTAACATAGTTACAAACCACCAACCTCATTTCTGGCAAATCCACATGAACCACTGAACCATTGAAACTAGGTTTCCAGTCATATAAGTAATATAAGTTGCAGTGTTGTAAAAATCTGTCTAGGCGGTCGAGTACTCAGTACTCGGTAGGGTGCCGAGACGATTTTCTTTAACTCGGTCAACATTACTCGAAATAGGTACAACTCGGAGCTAGTCGTTCCAACTCGGTCAAGTCAGATTTATCGCTGTCTTTCACCGATTCTAAACTTAAAACCAGTTACAATTCATTCCTAATGTTAGTAATCGTGTTTTTTCGATGTTTTTCACCGATTCTAAACTTATAACCAGTGATAATTCATTCCTAATGTTAGCAATCGTTTTAATCTACAAGCATGCATCAAATTGCAGTACGGATAATCTCAGCTAATCCGTAATCAATCCCTAAATAGTTTATGCAAAGTTGTTACGATGAAATTTAGGGCAAAATAACAACAATAATTTATAATAACAAAAGAAAGAGAAACAGAATGAGAATGACGTACGCTTCCATCTCACGGATTTGATCAGCGGTGTGGCGGTGGTACTTTTTTCGCTTCTTACTTTTGTTATTCTTATTGCTAGCGTCATCTCCGTCATCGACGTCAGGATCAGCATCGAAATCGTCATCATCCGATCGTGATCTCACCGGTCCGGAAGTCTCGCTACTGATCTCCGTCACCGTCGTATTAGCAGCCTCCTCTTTTCGATCATCCTCTCCGTCACGAAACAATCCCTATATATCATCGTCACATACAAATTTATAAAAACTGAACCTAATTAACAGAAGAAGAAGAAGAAGAAGACTTACGAGAGAAAGCGAGAGAGAAGTGGACGGAAAAAGGTCTTTGGTAGAAGTCAGTGGATTGTTAATAATAATATTATTATCGTTGGAAGACGACATGACCGTAGGAGCAGAGTTTGTTACGGATTAGCCATGGCTGTGTATGCCGCTGCTGGTTCTACTAAATGGTGTGATTATTGTGTTCGCTTTTGGTCTGCGTGCGGGACTGTGACCATGAGAGAGAGAGAGAGAGAGAGAGAGAGAGAGAGAGAGAATGAATGAATGGAAAGGTGTGTGGGGTGGGGAAGGGGTGTAGTGGTGGAGAGAGGGGGTGGGGGCGGGTAGGGGTTGACCGTTAGATAGAATTGGACCGGCTCTAGTTTTTCTTTTAACCAGGGTTAGTGATTGGGTTAAGCTTCGAACTACATGCCATACATGAATCGAGTGTTTTGAGTTAAGGCCATTATGATTTGAACTTTTGAGGATTTTTATATAGAAGCGGTTGTTGTGGCATGATTGGTTCAGGATTCATAAGTTATAGGTTTATTGGTATTGGTGAGTAGGGTGGTATATTAAGGTTGATTTAACCGGTGGTTATTGGCCTGCATATTTCATAATTGGTCAGGCGTTGGTCTAATTCTTCCCATGACAGTGGCATGGGTGTTGGGTTTGAACTTTCGCCTTCGGCTGGTTGTCCGATTGTTTCTCCAGTTGGTTTTGTTTTTGTTGCTGTAGGTTTCTTCTTCTTCCTTTTTCCATTTTTACAATCCAGTCCAATCTCCTCTTTTAGGGAGTGCTTTTTCTAATGGTTGATCTTGGAATATCATCGGTTCATCTTTGTCTGCTTCATTCCGGTTTGTGTACCGGCTTGATCTTCAGTAGTATCCATATCTGAATTGTTAACAGATATGTTCCCCCGTGCGTCGCGAGAGGATTAGGGGTCTCCCCCGCGTGGCGTGATAGCTGCCTATTAGGGCTAGGTCAGCTTTGTCAACTGCATAGCCTTGTCATTTGTCGCGAAACGGTGCCACGTGGCCTGGTACTCCCCCGCGTGCCGCCTGGGATGCCAGGATGTGGATTCTTTGTTTTTCGTGCCTGGTTTAATGGTGCGTGTCCAGGATTTCGATCAGGGTTCTTTCTAGGGTATTTTGGGAGTTGTTAGAGCACGGGATAAAGCCACTGCTAAAGTCATTGCTAGAGCCACCTAATCCTGTTGTGGTCCAGGGGAGCAGTGGCTTGAGCAAGTTTTTTATTTTACTTAAAAAATGAAAATTAACAATATAAATTAAAAAGATAAATTTTATAATAATACATATAACATTAAAGAAAAAACATTACACGTTTTAAAACAAATAAAGAAACACACATAAAAAAAAAAAAAAAAAACAAATCTAGTCCATAGTGCTTCGATTTTTTTCTAGTTGCTTTGCAATACGCTCCTACTCTTTTTCAAGTATCACTCAGCGACTTGGTGATAGGTTGTTGAAATCCTTGGTAAGAAAGTCCAAATTCTTCATCATTTATTTCACAATTTTCACTTGCGTCGTCACTGCAATACTACTTGATATTTTCTAGAATCTCAGCGCAAAATTCTGTATCAGCTTCTAAAGTTGTTTTTTCTCCACGATGCTTTCCTGCTGGTCGATGTGGTGCCTCTTCCGCCGCTTCATACCCGTCAGCGTTTAGGTCAATCCCTACATGAGCATCCGAACTGCTAGAGGAGACGAATGCCCCAGGCGAATTAGTTTTCGTACGCTTTGACCCCGAGTCGCCCATTTCATCTATGTTAATTAACTCGGTCCACTTCGAACAATTCCTGATAATTTTACACAAATAGTCCTCGTCAAACTTTTTCGTAACCTTGAACTTACGAAACACGTCCTCCTTACATTCTTCGCAAGTGAATCGGTAAACTTGAAGATCGTCACTCCTACTTGGTCGCATTCGATTACTGTTTCTGTATGCAGATTTGTAAATAGCCTGACGTATTTGCGAATTTCACCCACTGTCCCGATATTATATCTTGATTACGTGCATCACTTCCCACCTGCTTGTAGAACAACTCTCGTATTTTACTCCAAAATGTTCTCGCTTTTTGGTAGTCCGCTACATAAAAAAAGTTAACAAATGTTTAAAAAATATAAAAAAGTGTACGAAAAAAAATATTGAAATATTATACCTGTTTTTCGATCCTCCGATATTTCAATCCAAGCATAACACAATGCAATTTTCTCGTCTTTCGTCCAAGGAGTAGTTATGTGTTTTGGTTCTGACGTTTCTCTCGTCTTTTTCGAAGTTCTATCTCTTCCGGTTTTCTTGGAACCCTTTTGAGTTCTTCTATTTTTTTTTTTACCTTAAACCGGATCATGTTGCGTATTCGGAATAACAAAGTTGGGAGAAAATGGTGGCATTTGACTCATGTTACGCTCTAACTCCGTGTTGTACCCGTCGGATTGATCGAAGTCAACCTCGGCCCAGTAACAAATCGGGATTCGTTATTTTTTTTAAATGATGTAGAAGATGAGTGTTTTTTTAAAGGTATGTGTGTAGAGAAAAAGAGAAAGTGGGTATTTTTTAAAAGGTTTAAATATGTTTAAAAAGTAAAAATTCAGTTATTTTTCCTTAAATCCCCAACGGCTAGTTTGGTCTTCCCCATGCCCAACGGTCACCTCCATACCTGCTACCATACTTACTTCTCCCATCACGCGCCACCGCTCGCAACACCCCGTTGCGGTGCTCGCGAGCCACCTAGGCTCCGACGTGGCTCCCGTCACCCCTAACGAGAACCACAACATGTAGGGGTTGTTTGGTAGCCTCTTAATCCATTCAGAGGCTGTCTCTTAATGAAATCATTTGTGGCCCTTATGTCTGAATGAATAAGAGGTAACCTTATGTCTGACTGGATAAGAGGTAACATCTGAATGGTAAACCATCACATGTCACATTCTTCTACATTATCTTTGTTAAACTCTTAAATGATTTCATTAAGAGGTAGCCTCTTAATGTCATTCAGATGCTACCAAACAGCCCCGTAGTCTAATATATCATACGTTGTAAAATAACAAATTAATAATAATAATAATAATTTTTTTTTTTTTTTGTGCTCCATGGTGGGGTCGAGTTCCAAGATTTGGAGGTTACCAAATAAAAGGCTGGTCCCTTTTGAGATGTTGGCTTGGTAGGTACAATAATTTAAGGATGCAGACGGGCGACGCATGAATAAAATTTCCTAAGTTTTTAAAAAGCAAATAAGGTTTTATCATTTTTGAAACATGCCTCGCAAGGAGTTAGGACATCCTTATTCAAGCAAAATGATAAAATCTTATTTGCCTTTTAAAAATAAGGAAATTTTATGCACTTTAGTCTTCATAATTGATGAGATACGTCCTGGATCGGAACGAATACAATCTTCCTCGGACCGAACAGCTGATGGACCATCGACACGAGGATCTGGACGCACCAAGCGAACTCAGTCGGAACGACCAACCAATAGGATCTTCCCCAACTAACTGGGGGCCCACAACATTAACTACTTGATAATGACTGGTCCGACCCTAACTAACTACTTGATAATGACTGGCCCACGTCAGCTCACCCAAAAGGTATAAATACTCCACCAGGACTTCCAGCAAGGGGTAATCACTACTTTCCCTCTCTATACTCCCCTTTCTCTCTCACTGACTTACTTCTTCTCTCCAAATACTTATTCTCACGCCCGAGCTTGTTCACAGAGAGGTCCCCCCTCCCTGTGACGAGGCTAACGGTGTGATTTCTTTCTTGTGATCTTTCAGGTCTCTGCTAAGGTCTTCTAAGGCTCGTCTCTGTCCAGCTCACACCGACTGGTATTTGAGTCTTCAGTCATCATAACACCATACTCTTTAGCCTTAGGACGAAGGGTGTGGGGGCGCCACCCTTGCCAAATTACTTCCGTTATCTTCATTACGTAGAAGGTGATGTAAATTATGGATTTGAAGCAATAGTAACTTGTCTCCGTCTTGATTAAGAATACCAACCTCAAATTAAGAAAAGGAAACTATTGAATGAGTTGTGACGATATAAAAACACATACTTAGTCTTTTTTTTTTTTTAACGGCCAACGAATTCTCCAAATGAGTTACTGGCGAAATTCACCACATCGGGATACACTCGCTTGTGAACCGGGGAAAACTCTCACCTAGGGCCGAAGCCCGTGAACACTCGCCCTAAGGCACAACAGTGCGGTGAGGTAAAACACGCTCAGTTCAAGGATCGAACTAGGGATCTCCACCTATTCGGCTCGTCACCCATCAACACCAGGTGCCGCAGAAAATAATGCGAAGAACATGAATCAAATTTAGGTCTCTTAGAACACCAAGTCTCTCCCTGACCACTCCACCACCACCTCATTGGCGATATACTTAGTCTTAATGAACGAATTTACTCTATTGCTTATTGAATTTTCATCCATTGGTCATGCACCGGGTGGCCGTCGGATGATTATGTATGTTATACACACTATCATTGATTGTTTCAAAGTATGACGTATTGGTGTGCTGGTTAAATTCTGAATTGTGTATGTAATTCGATATGGCTTTTTATTTTGGTTTAGTACTTCAAAACACGTAATTATTACTATAATGTAAGATTAAATATATTATGGTATAATATTTAATCTAGTAGCCATTATAATCATTTACATTATATTGATCAAAATATATAACAACCTATGAAATAATTAGTTGGTAATTGTTGATGGGCCTAATTACCCTTATTAACTAATTAGGGTTTCCTCCTGGGTGCATATATAAGGAGAATAATGTGGAGGTTAAAGGGTTAGACAATTACACAAACCCTAATAACACAATAACATCACTCATGAAATCGCCTCTCTCTCCTAACCGAACTCCCTTATTCGGTTTCCATTACCACCATCATTAGATTGCACCCTAAGGAGGAACCAGACCAAGTTGACAATCATGTCAAACACTGTTGCTGCGTCTCCATCTGGATTCTCTGCTGGCCTGTGCTGATGCAATCAAAGGTATGTTTTCATGTTTTCCATTATGTCTAAACAGAACTGATCAACATGTGGTATCAGAGCATATGTTGATTAGTCAGTTCTGTTTTCGTATCTATCAATTCTGGGATAGAAATCTGGAAAACGGAATTTTGATAACTTAATAAACCTAACAGCCGGTTTCGAGTCTTAAAGATCCACTTGAGATTTAATTCTGGGATAGAAATCTGGAAAACGGAATTTTGATAACTTAATAAACCTAACAGCCGGTTTCGAGTCTTAAAGATCCACTTGAGATTTTGATAACTTATCGTTCAAGTATTACGAAAGCTAGGTTAAGTGTGCATCATAAACATGAATGTCTTAATATCTGGCCAAAGCTGATTTAATTCCTTCATAGATGGCATACTTAATGAGTGCATAACTAAAGTGATTGTTTCAATTCTGGCCAAAGCTGATTTGTCACAAATACTTTGCACACATGCTTAAATGATTACACTTCTGGCCAAAGCTGATTTGTCTTCGTTTAAGTAGAACTTTAA
The DNA here is from genome assembly GCA_030545235.1 of Helianthus tuberosus. Taxonomy (NCBI): domain Eukaryota; kingdom Viridiplantae; phylum Streptophyta; class Magnoliopsida; order Asterales; family Asteraceae; genus Helianthus; species Helianthus tuberosus. The sequence continues at coordinate 207,955,254 of CM060400.1, forward strand.
ATAAGTCTATTATTTTGATGTTAGTAATAGACATATCACAACATCTTCACACAATGATCCTTATATTAATGATCCTTAATTAATTTTTATGATCATTTCGTCTGCCTTATTCTTAGTACCCATAATTTCTACTCACTATAATTTTCTTCTATAAATCTATATCTCATCCACTCTAATTCCTAAATCTAATATGTTTTGCTTTATTTAAAGTTTCTATAAGAATTAGCTCTTAAATTAAATCCTTGATTATCTCTTAAGACACGATAATCCTATTGCTCTCTTCTGATAAAGCACTACAGAAGAAAAGTAGAGCATGATGATTAGGATAAATCGAACATAATGTCTCTTATGATAATCAAGAATAAGTGTTGTCACTAAAAGGTTATTCAGGTTAAGTTTTTCCTAAGACTAATCTATAATTGTGGAATAATCACTAGAACTCCTAAGATGCATGCCTTCATTTAAAATTATAAACTATAAAGCTAAGTGGTATATGTGAATACATAATAATATACAATACCATGACCCATAAAGTTAAGGGCTTACGCATGGAAATAAGTACATTTTTTCCAATACATTACATACTAAGATTTTCACTTGTACAATTTGATGCCTTATAAATCAACTATAACACTCAAAAGTACCAAAGTATAATGAGTGTGTTGATAAGCAATATATGTACATAGAAATAAATGTTTGAAACTGGAAAATAAGATGTTATTCACCTTACAACCACTAATAGTTTAAAAGAAGATTGTTCTAAGGTCCATAGACAAATTACAAGTGCTAATTCCAACTTTAAGGTTCTTCAAGGGAAAATCTCACTGCATAATTATGTCATTAGACTAGACATAAGCAACGAGACTATCCATTATTCCAAAGAACAGTTGGATAAATTAATTAGATAGTCACTTATTAAAGATATTTAAGAATACTAATTATAATATTCCTATTAACACATGATTAGTTGACTCTAGTTTTAAACGTTTCCTTACCAGAAGTCAACAAATAACTAACATGAGAGTTAGTGACAAAATTAAATGTTAAGACTATAAGAACCATAATAAGCAGTCTTCTAATAACGCTTTTCGATACCTTATATATTCTGAAGATTAATCAGAATATAGTATCATAATTAAGCAATGTTATGAAGGTTGTGAGGTTTGCATAGTCAACATAAAGTCACACTTACCTTAAACTCTCATTTTATTTGTTCTAAATATCTGGATTGAAACATTACTAAGATAAAACTAGATGATACCTTACACTTTCACAACTTTTGTCATCATGTAAATGAGAATTTGACAAAAGGAAAATGAGACTTACAAATTTCATCCATTATAACCAAAATTCATGAGAAATCATGACATGGTTAGTGAGGATGATTTTTTATCTAATCTCATTCTAAGTGATTTTAAATCATGACGTTATAGCCCTAAATATTACTTGGCTTAAGGAATAAGTATGGGTCCATCATAAGTCATTCATTGACATTCGTGGAACTTATTCCAAATGGAATATTCAGACATAATTCATTTATCATTTAACAGACTATCAACTTGTATCTAAATTTTGTCGCATATGGCTCACGGTCTTAGAAGACATCTATTCATATATATATACTTAATAAGATTTCTATTAAATATGTCCCTAAAGTTTCTTATGATATCTGGACATTAAAGAAATCAAATAAAGTCTAACGTATATGTGATAGGTTCCCACGTCACGTAGCTCATTGAAACTTCTCTTGTAGCATTCTAGAGATATTAAAGATCAGTTGGAGCATTAAGTGTCTTAATGATAACTTGCAATAGTTGCAAGAGGTGGGGGAGTGAAAACTTTATATTACTTCAATTTACACCTCTTGTACAAGACACCGCTCCATCACGACACTGTTCCATCAAAAAAAAAAAAACTTGTCTCCTTAAAATCTAATGCTACTCTTACAAAAGTTTCATTGTTGCTTAATTGTGGGCACACTTAGATTTCTTACCTAAACTAACATAATCCTCAACAAGAGAAATCACAACGACTAACGTCATTAACTTGTTTCTCTATTAGAATTTGTTGGTCGTTAAACATTGACCCTAAGCATGCCGAGTTCCTAAAGATTTCTAAGGTCAGTGGGAGCAGTTAAGGTCCTTATCATGACTTGCAAGGAATACAAGAGGCGGGGGGAAGAGTGTCATTAAATTTCACTCCAAATTTAACTCCTATTACACCTCTTGTACACCATACTACACCAACTCTTATAGACTTAGAATCATGAAAATGATAACAACCTAACCAAGAGCTAATCCATAAAACTGAAACTTCTAATGAACCCAATCTTCAACTCAGGAGGTCATCTAGGTTTAAAACCTACTAACTTTGATGATTACATAACCTCCCTAACTAAAGTTGAAATGGATTTTGGAAATATTTACTGATCCTATCTCTTCAAATTAAAGTGTCAATAAAAAATGGAATAAAATAGTTTTCTAGTAAAACTGATTTTATGTGTTCGTATAACGTTTGGGATTTGATTGAATTACCTAAGAGTGTTCATAACTAAACCAAATCCTAATATAAGCGTTAAGACACTCAAAAGCATGATTGATTGTCAAAGGTTGTACTCAGGAAGATATAAATTATTAAAGAATCTTCATTACATATCTAACAAAAGATTTCTTTGAGGATCATCACTGTTCTAGTAGCTTATAATAGTTTAAAGCTACATTAGATGAACATTAAAAACAATTTTCCTTAACAAATGGCTGACATATTTACATGTTCATAAAACAACCTGAAAGTTCTAAACTGAAGGTTAAAGAACACTTTATTTGTAAGCCAATAAAATCCATGTATGGGTTAATGCAAACATCATAATGTGATGAAAAGCTAACGTAATTATTTTCATCAAGAATCAAGTGGATTAATGTACCTACCTCAAGATGAGTGGGAGCAACTAAAATAAACTTGTCTATAGAGATGACATTCTTTTGACAAGTATATGTTACATAAGTCAAAGTATTGTTAACACAAACTTTGATATAATAAATCTCAGAGATATCTCTTACGTGATTGATATCATAACATACTGAGATAGACCCAATGGGATATTAGTTCCGTTCCATAAGTTTAACATTAAATGGGTCCTTACATATGTAACAATCAATACTGCTCTCCTTCAGAGGATAATATGGTAAATGAGATTATTTTTTACGCTTCATTAATTGGAAGCCTTATGTAAGTTTAAGTCTATACTCGTTTAGATATTACTCACATTGCAACACACTAGATATGTCTAGATTAGTGTGAAGCATCTAATGGAGTATTAAAATATCTTTAAAGAAACGAGAGGCTATAATTTGAAGAAGAAGTAAGAACTCAAACCGGTTTATTACTCTAACTTTGAGATATTCAAAGATGACAAAATGTAATTTCGGGTATATCTTTATGTCAGCAGACAAAACCTATTTCATGGAGGAGTCATAATGCACTGATATTAACAACCTAAGTTATAACGACATAATATAGTCACTAAATGTTGTTGGAAATTTATCAGTGGACTCATAAGTTTATTAACTCCATATAATTAATGTTTTGAAGACTTAGTGTGATAAAGTCAGCTACCATGACTCATTGAACAGTAACAGTTCAAGAGGTGCTGCATTAAATTTCGATACGCAATTAATTATTCGTTTATGAACGAATTGAGGAAATTAAGTTTTGTATCGAATACATTCATGATATGCTTAAGGATCCTATAACTGAAGGGCTATTACCCATAAGTCTTATTAAGAGAGCTCATAGACGGGTATTAATTAATGGTCAAGCGCAATTGCATATCGTACTATGAATGACTAAATATTAGTTAATTTTCCTCATCAGTTTGATTTTGTATGTCTCTAAGAATATGTCAAGTCGACATAATGGCATATAGACAAATAAAGTTACAAATCAAACAAAGGGCTTATGCATATTTTGATCATGACAATTAGGTTTTAAATTAAGGCTATAGTATGACTAATGGGGGTCCTGAGTCGCATAATGATTCAACGGCTGTATTTCTCTGCTATAGTTCTTGTTTAAGGCTAAAATGAGTGATAACTCCTGATCAGGCTTATCTAATACTCATAGTAAATGATTACTCGGCTAAGTGGGAGAATGTAAGATTAAATATATTATGGTATAATATTTAATCTAGTAGCCATTATAATCATTTACATTATATGGATCAAAATATATAACAACCTATTAAATAATTAGTTGGTAATTGTTGATGGGCCTAATTACCCTTATTAACTAATTAGGGTTTCCTCCTGGGTGCATATATAAGGAGAATAATGTGGAGGTTAAAGGGTTAGACAATTACACAAACCCTAATAACACAATAACATCACTCATGAAATCGCCTCTCTCTCCTAACCGAACTCCCTTATTCGGTTTCCATTACCACCATCATTAGATTGCACCTTAAGGAGGAACCAGACCAAGTTGACAATCATGTTAAAACACTGTTGTTGCGTCTCCATCTGGATTCTCTGCTGGCCTGTGCTGATGCAATCAAAGGTATGTTTTCATGTTTTCCATTATGTCTAAACAGAACTGATCAACATATAACACTAGTACAAAGTAATATTTTATAATCGTACAGACGTCGAGTTCAAAAAACATTACCAATTAGGCCATTCTTTTCAATCCACTCAGAGTGGTTTCAATAAATTAATATGGAGTGGTTTGAGAAACCACATATATTTAGCACAATAAGGCAAGTACTATATCATTTTAAGACCACGCGTGGTGTGGAATATGACACCTGTGCCTCCACGGCCATCAAACAAATACTGTATCAATGAAATATTTTATTTCATACTTGGGAGTTGTATAAATATGTGTATCGTTTGCACATATCAATTCTTGTTCGATTTCGGGCTCTAAATCGCTTTCAGGAAGGTTATACGCGCACCGATGCGTAAATATAACTAGTTTAATGCAACAAACACTACGGAACAGTGACATAGGCTTAACATACCCTAAATAACCTTTACATAACTTAAAAATAAGTTTTGAAGGCTTTGGTATGGCAAAATCAAGTTAATTCGCTTACAGGGACTAAATTTGACAAACTGAGAAAGTATGCCAATTTGAACTGTAACAGACATTTCGGAACATGACCATAAGTTAAACATACCATGAATATCCTTTACATAGCTTAGAAATAGGCTTTGAGGGGTTCGGTGTGCTAAAATAAACTTTTGGGTCATTCAGGGACTAAAAGCGTCAAAAAGTGCACAAGTTTGCACTTTCGCGCATATCTTATGTTCTGAATACATCCGGACATCCAAAAATTTATGTGAGCACTAAAATATTTTATTTTAGTGTTTGGCTTGTCAAAAATCCATTCGTCGCGTCATTTGGATCGTTTTTCGCGCTTATGCGCATTCCGTCGTAATTGAGCGAACATCGCGATCGTACGACCAAACGAACCAACATCCGGCATATTTTTTAGCATGTTTCATGTCCACAATGTTTAGGCATCATTTTAGGGCCTTAAAGTTGGCTTTACGGGCATTAGAAGTGTCGGAAATGAGCTTAAACACCAACAGGGACTGAAAATGTCAATATGCAAAACATGTTTCTGATCAGAGAAGCCCAGGCGGGCCGCGTAACCTCCTGGTGTTTCTTACGCGGGCCGTGAGGCCCCTTCAGACCAGATTAAATGAATTTAACAGCTGTTAACAGCTGTTAAGCACTCCCACCTCAATTCCACTTGTCCCTTCCTGCTCATGAGGGGCCAATTTTGGGTACCATAGTGTTCCAACAAGTGTAGGGATGTGATCAAAGCTCGGTATTCGAGGAACGATCCTAACGGTGGTCCAAACACTATAAATACCCATCCATCCCAACTCCAAAAACCCACAAATCTGATCTAAAAACTCTAAGTTGAAGCCATTGCTTCATACCTGAGCTATTTGATCAAGATTTACTAGCGGGGACCCTTTGTAAGTGTTCCTTCATTCTTTTATTCTTTTATCGCTTTTCGAGTCCGAAAGTCAAACTTTGTTTGACTTTCTGCGTTGACCAGTTTATGGTCAACACGAAGTTCGGTTGAACTTCATAACGTGAGCGTAATCACGATGGTTATAGTCTCTTGTGACTATACCTACTGATTACCACGTTATCTAGGCTCAGTGACGAGTCGTAGTTTCGGCCAAAATGCGCATTTACGCGTATTTTGTAACCAAACTACTCTTGGGTATCAAAACCGTTTGTTTTAATACCAAACCTGTTTTCTAAACTTAGTTAAGCATGTTTTAACATGCTTAGCTCGTCACTTTTAGTTTAGTGCTTATATAGGGACGTAAGGTAAGTGATCTAAACAATCGCTTATACTTTCGAACCCGACCCGTTTGGTCGATCATTAGGATCCGACCAAACACATTAGGTGACCATAGTATATAGGGAATAACCTTCCGAGGTTATACCTTATGGTCGCTTCGTTAAGTAGTTGTATGATAGGTAGTTTATATGCCTTAGGTAAATTACCAAAATACCCTTCTCATGTGTAATTGGTAATTAAGCATATGTAACCTAAACTTTCATCACTTAACTGATTATGTAACATAATTAAACATGTTAGGCATATAATACTTGTCATAGGACTAGTTAGGCGAACGTGTTTTACGCGAACGACGCGTTAAAGTAGCATAAGCTACCTAAACGGGTTGAAATGGGTCGTAAGCACTTAGTTTAGGTTTCATTTTAGTATGTGGGCTTTGTTAAACCATATTACATGAGTTCCCATACTCATTTGGTTTACGAGCCCTCATTCTATCCGATCCTCCGATTTAGGTCCGGTTTATTAATGTAGTTATCCTAGGACTATTGAGCAATCTCAAGTGAGTACATAGACCCCACTTTTACTGTTTTTCAAACATTTTGGGGTGAAACACATGTGCCTACTTGTTACTTTCATGCTTTTCCATGTTTTCATATCATATGCTTGCTATGTTCATTAGTACACTACTAGTACATCGTGTTACATTACATTTTATGCTATGTATATCCATTGTGTGCATACTTAGTACATTGTTTACATCACATGACATGCTATGTATGTTCATTTGTTGCATACTTAGTACATTTGTTATTCATCACATGCTTACATTTTGGTATGACATTTGGGTTGTTTAAATGGGACAATATACATTCATTAACATTAGCTATGCCGCTCGTTAGTAGGTAATGGTACCATAGGACTTGACAACTCCCATTCCTGAACCCTAGGTTTGTTTGGGTGGAAGGAATGACCGAATTCGATAAACATAACACAGATAGACCTTTAAATTTGTTTAGGGGCCTATCACCACAGTCATAAGGCTTGGATGTATGCATTTCACAATACCGCATAGATGTTTATATCAGTATAGCATGCATTTGTTCCACAAAACATAACTTTGATTTAAACCATGTTTTACTTCAATACCTTGTTTTTGTGCATTTTACATATGGTTTGGTTGATATATTTCACTTACTATACATAAACATTTTGACATTGATATACACAATTCATGATTTACATTAGACATAAACATTTTGACATTGATATACACAATTCATGATTTACATTAGACATAAACATTTTGACATTGATATACACAATTCATGATGTACATTAGACATAGACATTAGACATGGTTTTCACACAAACATTTTGACATTTGATTATACATAAACATTTTACTTTGGTGGTTTGGTTTGAGTAAGTGATTTAAGTAACGAGGCGTGTGTAATATGATGTAGCATGGTGGATACGCCGCTGGTACTTCCTATATATAAGTGCTTGTATGGTATTACATATCGTAGCGTTATTTGAATCATTTCAATTTAGACATATAACATTTTATACAAATAACATACTTTTCACAATACATTGTTTTACAAACAACTTATCTAATACAAACTCATTTTACTTGGTTATTTACTTAACCATGTATTATTCTTTTATACATATATATCATTTGGTTTATTTATCACTTTTCAAATGATTTACAAGACAAAGCAAATTACAAGGTTCATGACTAAACATTTTCTTAAACATAAGTCATGAATTCTATTTTCACAAAACCTATGTATCTCACAGGCATTTTTATGCTGACGTACCTATTTTCACATGTGTTTCAGGATATGATGCATAGGATTTATCAAGATACACTTAGGCGGACTTGGGCCTTAGTGACAATAAAAGATGCAAGACTAGTTATTTATGTTATATTTCTTTGATTGTCAAGACATTGTAACTCTTTTAATCAATAAAACAATATTTCAATTTCCATGTGTTATGAAACAATGATTCTGTTACAACACTCCCCGACGTTTCCGCCACGTTTTGTTGTTTTACGTGGTCGGGGTGTGACAGAAAAGTTGGTATCAGAGCTCATGGTTATAGGGAATTTGGTTATTAGTAATGCTTTGACCTAGTCTATAACCTTCCTAGGACCCTAACGCGAGTTTACTTGCGTTTAGACATAAAACAATACCGTCACCTATCCTTAAGTGACAACCGCAACAAGAACATAAATTTCAAAACCGCTTTGAAAACTAATCATCTGTTCTAGGATGATTGATTACTAGGTTTTGAACCCTCTGTTATATGGTTTTGAACCCCTTTGAATTTTCAAAACCTCGTCAAAGTTTGGGTCTTATAGTGTGAACACGTGCAATCTGGAAGAGTGGATGCCTGTACTCTGAGTTTTCTGTCTAAGGCTAGAGTGTTCGTACAAATCCACATAATCGGACCAGTCACTCTTACCTGGGAACTCTTGGGGTGAGTGTCCACTTATAGGCTAAAGCATGTCTTCGCGATACATTAATATGACCCGCTTACTTTGATTAGTCACCGTCTCATTTGTTTGCCTTAGGTAACAAACAAATGATCGCAATTTCTATGCGTTGTCATTTTGTTTTATTTACCGATAACATTTCATTTGTTTCCTCCTATATCCTTCATTTCCTCCAGAATGTCTCTTCATCGCAACGATGCGCAGATATCCGAGCAGACTGCCAAATTTGCCCAGCGAATAGGCGAAGTAATTCTGAAGACTGTTGAATTAGGCATTGCCATGTCTCGTCTCAACAATGAAGCCACTTAAGGGCCACCAAAGGAAGCAGAAGTCAAGCCTGCACCACCAGCCAAGAAACCAATCAAGGAATCAAAGACCATGGATGAACAGACTGGATCCCCTAAGAGGTCAAAGAAGTGAAAGGCTTCTCAGAACTTTGCCGTGGTCGCTCACAATAGCCAAGCAATCCCCAACCAACCAGCTCAACCCCCTACTAGGAAGCCATACAATGGAACTGCACCCTTGTGCAACCAATGTAACCTTCATCATCATGCTAGTGTGAAGTGCCGCAAATGCCAGATTTGTGGACTTATAGGTCGTACAGCAAGGGTTTGCTCAACTGCAGCTGTACCAAATCAAGCAGGACCCATCCGGGTGGCAACACCACCTGCTAAGAAGCAATACAAGGGAACGGCACCAATATGCGACAAATGTAATGGGCATCACCAAGCTCACTTACAGTGTCGTATGTGTGTATCATGTGGGCGAGTTGGTCACCTGGCAAGTGCTTGTCGATGTAACCCGAACCAAGGTGGTCCAAATCAACCATAAGCCAATCCTGCTCAAGCTCGCTTCCCGCCTGGATCGTGCTACAACTGTGGCAAGATGGGTCATTTCGTGAATAAATGCCCGAAGCTTGCTAAGGCAAATCCAACCCACGGATGAGCAGTTGACTGATTAGAAGATGTTGTTGTCTTATGCTTTGGTTTCTTCTATTTTCTTGTAATATGAAACAATCTGTTTTGTTTATAAATAAATCGTTGATCACAAATTCTGATATACAAGTTTAGTTACATGTGTGTATGGCATTTCCCTATAATACCTACATTAAGGAACTATGTTCCTTACAAACTACTCTTGTGAATATTTCCCATTCTAGTGTTTACTCATGATACCCATAGAAAATTTCTAAGTACTCGTTTCATTCTAAGATACGAAGTACAGAAAATAAAGTGACATTATGAGTAATCATGCTTCTGCACATCTGTGCCTTTGAATCCTTGGTTAGATAACTAAGGGTATTTTCAAATCTCATACCCATTACGTTTTGATTTTTCAACATGCATAACATAAGTTTTCAAAACAACCTTCATGATTTCAAAATGTCTCATATAGCCTGAAAACAATATTAATACAATATATTTTCTTATCAAGTGCATGATTTCAAAAGCATCATTTATGTTTTCCAAAAACCTTATACATACTTTCAAAATTCAACTCATGATTTTAAAACATTTTATAAATATACCTACCTAGTACACCTACTTTATGATTTCAAAAGTATTATACATAAGGTTTCAGAAACATTGAACACAATTTTTTTTAAAGAACCCCATGCATAGTTTTCAAAAATATTTATCCTCATACATTGACTTAACTTTCAAATTCCGCTTCATATGTCGCCTTGGCATATTGAGCATCTCAACCTCATAAGCATTTTACTTCATGTTTTGACTTAAACACGTCCAGTGCAAGGTTTCAAAACATCTTCAACTTCTAAATTCCATATGGGATCTTTTTATCTTCACAATTAGACCCTTGTGAATGATTTCCATTCAAATCCGAGTCCTTAATTGGATTCCTTGTATACCCTAATTCGAACATTTCGATTCCTTATAATCGAAATCGAATTTTCTTTTTAAAGATCTTTCTATCTTTATAGTTAGATTCTTAGAAATATTTAAAGCACCAATCAAAATCCACTGATTGATACCTGGTGTGCTTTGAATACATGTGCACAGTTAGCAGAACAAATTAACAAAATGATAACAAATCAAGTTAAACAATTTTGTGGTTATATGACTTTGTGTTTATGCATTTTGTGTTTTCTTTTATGCATTTTTTTTGTGTTTTTGTATACTCTGGATATTCGTTATCCAAATCCTCGTAGTACCTTTCGTATCTTCATATGAGGGATTCGTAGAAGGATATTCAAAAGGGTACTACCCTAAATCCTTATTGGGCTTCTACGTGTTAGTTAAGACCCTTGGATTATATAGTACCACTCCATGATTCATAAGAGACCCTCCTAGTGGTCTAGTAAAAAAGATTGAATCAGAATCTGGTTAAAAATGACATACGCTGATGTAGCTAAACAGACTCCTTGGTAGTCTATTTAAATCATTTATTGATTTAATTAAAAGGACCCTATGGTGGTCTAGTCACAATCATCACAAGCTCGTTCATTGCTTTCTTCCCCTACACATTATAAGATGCACTACGTGACTATGCAAGGAATTACGTAATTATGGATGCATACATAATTGCGAAGTTCAGTGCACGGAAACCTCGGTAAGACTTATTATGTGTAAGAACCGATAGTGATAACCATAACGAAATGTGAACAATGTAATAGAGGTACGATGGACGCACCAATGACGCTTTATATACTTGTATATAAGTGTCCCTCTCACATTGCAAGCATGATGTTATTGTAAAGTTACTAGAAGTTCAAGAACTCTAACCAGTGTTGTTCGATCTTTTCAACTTCATGTTTTTAAACTCTCACAAGTTTCCTCTAAATAAAATTTCGGGACGAAATTTCCTAAAGTAGGGGAGACTGTGACACCTGTGCCTCCACGGCCAACAAACAAATACTGTATCAATGAAATATTGTATTTCATACTTGGGAGTTGTATAAATATGTGTATCGTTTGCACATATCAATTCTTGTTCGATTTCGGGCTCTAAATCGCTTTCTGGAAGGTTATACGCGCACCGATGCGTAAATATAACTAGTTTAATGCAACAAACACTACGGAATAGTGACATAGGCTTAACATACCCTAAATAACCTTTACATAACTTAGAAATAAGTTTTGAAGGCTTTGGTATGGCAAAATCAAGTTAATTCGCTTACAGGGACTAAATTTGACAAACTGCGAAAGTATGCCAATTTGAACTGTAACAGACATTTTGAAACATGACCATAAGTTAAACATACCATGAATATCCTTTACATAGCTTAGAAATAGGCTTTGAGGGGTTCGGTGTGCTAAAATAAACTTTTGGGTCATTCAGGGACTAAAAGCGTCAAAAAGTGCACAAGTTTGCACTTTCGCGCATATCTTACGTTCTGAATACATCCGGACATCCAAAAATTTATGTGAGCACTAAAATATTTTATTTTAGTGTTTGGCTTGTCAAAAATCCATTCGTCGCTTCATTTGGATCGTTTTTCGCGCTTATGCGCATTCCGTCGTAATTAAACGAACATCGCGATCGTACGACCAAATGAACCAACATCCAACATATTTTTGAGCATGTTTCATGTCCACAATGTTTAGGCATCATTTTAGGGCCTTAAAGTTGGCTTTACGGGCCTTAGAAGTGTCGGAAATGAGCTTAAACACCAACAGGGACTGAAAATGTCAATATGCAAAACATGTTTCTGATCAGAGAAGCCCAGGCGGGCCGCGTAACCTCCTGGTGTTTCTTACGTGGGCCACGAGGCCCCTTCAGACCAGATTAAATGAATTTAACAGCTGTTAACAGCTGTTAAGCACTCCCACCTCAATTCCACTTGTCCCTTCCTGATCATGAGGGGCCAATTTTGGGTACCATAGTGTTCCAACAAGTGTAGGGATGTGATCAAAGCTCGGTATTCGCGGAACGATCCTAACGGTGGTCCAAACACTATAAATACCCATCCATCCCAACTCCAAAAACCTACAAATCTGATCTAAAAACTCTAAGTTGAAGCCATTGCTTCATACCTGAGCTATTTGATCAAGATTTACTAGCGGGGACCCTTTGTAAGTGTTCCTTCGTTCTTTTTATTCTTTTATCGCTTTTCGAGTCCGAAAGTCAAACTATGTTTGACTTTCTGCGTTGACCAGTTTATGGTCAACATGAAGTTCGGTTGAACTTCATAACGTGAGCGTAATCAAGATGGTTATAGTCTCTTGTGACTATACCTACTGATTACCACGTTATCTAGGCTCAGTGACGAGTCGTAGTTTCGGCCAAAATGCGCATTTACGCGTATTTTGTAACCAAACTACTCTTGGGTATCAAAACTGTTTGTTTTGATACCAAACCTGTTTTCTAAACTTAGTTAAGCATGTTTTAACATGCTTAGCTCGTCACTTTTATTAGTGCTTATATAGGGTCGTAAGGTAAGCGATCTAAACAATCGCTTATACTTTCGAACCCGACCCGTTTGGTCGATCATTAGGATCCGACCAAACACATTAGGTGACCATAGTATATAGGGAATAACCTTTCGAGGTTATACCTTATGGTCGCTTCGTTAAGTAGTTGTATGATAGGTAGTTTATATGCCTTAGGTAAATTACCAAAATACCCTTCTCATGTGTAATTGGTAATTAAGCATATGTAACCTAAACTTTCATCACTTAACTGATTATGTAACATAATTAAACATGTTAGGCATATAATACTTGTCATAGGACTAGTTAGGCGAACGCGTTTTACGCGAACGACGCGTTAAAGTAGCATAAGCTACCTAAACGGGTTGAAATGGGTCGTAAGCACTTAGTTTAGGTTTCATTTTAGTATGTGGGCTTTGTTAAACCATATTACATGAGTTCCCATACTCATTTGGTTTACGAGCCCTCATTCTATCCGATCCTCCGATTTAGGTCCGGTTTATTAATGTAGTTACCTATATTAAGGTACCGTTTGATTCCGTGATCTTCTAGCATTGCTTGGTGGTTATCCTAGGACAATTGAGCAATCTCAAGTGAATACATAGACCCCTCTTTTACTGTTTTTCAAACATTTTGGGGTGAAACACATGTGCCTACTTGTTACTTTCATGCTTTTCCATGTTTTCATATCATATGCTTGCTATGTTCATTAGTACACTACTAGTACATCGTGTTATATTACATTTTATGCTATGTATGTCCATTGTGTGCATACTTAGTACATTGTTTTACATCACATGACATGCTATGTATGTTCATTTGTTGCATACTTAGTACATTTGTTATTCATCACATGCTTACATTTTGGTATGACATTTGGGTTGTTTAAATGGGACAATATACATTCATTAACATTAGCTACGCCGCTCGTTGGTAGGTAATGGTACCATAGGACTTGACAACTCCCATTCCTGAACCCTAGGTTTGTTTGGGTGGAAGGAATGACCGAATTCGATAAACATAACACAGATAGACCTTTAAATTCGTTTAGGGGTCTATCACCACAGTCACAAGGCTTGGATGTATGCATTTCACAATACCGCATAGATGTTTATATCAGTATAGCATGCATTTGTTCCACAAAACATAACTTTGATTTAAACCATGTTTTACTTCAATACCTTGTTTTTGTGCATTTTACATATGGTTTGGTTGATATATTTCACTTACCATACATAAACATTTTGACATTGATATACACAATTCATGATTTACATTAGACATAAACATTTTGACATTGATATACACAATTCATGAGTTACATTAGACATAAACATTTTGACATTGATATACACAATTCATGATTTACATTAGACATAGACATTAGACATGGTTTTCACACAAACATTTTGACATTTGATTATACATAAACATTTTACTTTGGTGGTTTGGTTTGAGTAAGTGATTTAAGTAACGAGGCGTGTGTAATATGATGTAGCATGGTGGATACGCCGCTGGTACTTCCTATATATAAGTGCTTGTATGGTATTACATATCGTAGCGTTATTTGAATCATTTCAATTTAGACATATAACATTTTATACAAATAACATACTTTTCACAATACATTGTTTTACAAACAACTTATCTAATACAAACTCATTTTACTTGGTTATTTACTTAACCATGTATTATTCTTTTATACATATATATCATTTGGTTTATTTATCACTTTTCAAATGATTTACAAGACAAAGCAAATTACAATGTTCATGACTAAACATTTTCTTAAACATAAGTCATGAATTCTATTTTCACAAAACCTATGTATCTCACAGGCATTTTTATGCTGACGTACCTATTTTCACATGTGTTTCAGGATATGATGCATAGGATTTATCAAGATACACTTAGGCGGACTTGGGCCTTAGTGACAATAAAAGATGCAAGACTAGTTATTTATGTTATATTTCTTTGATTGTCAAGACATTGTAACTCTTTTAATCAATAAAACAATATTTCAATTTCCATGTGTTATGAAACAATGATTCTGTTACAACACTCCCCGACGTTTCCGCCATGTTTTGTTGTTTTACGTGGTCGGGGTGTGACATGGAAGACACCCCACCCTTGGGTGTTTGCACCATATGCCAGTCTAGTCAGCAATGAGACATTATGGGACGTTTTTCTAAAATAGGTGTAGTGGGGATGTGTGCATTATGTTAAAACTTAACAGGGGTGTAAGAGAATATTTAAATAAAAAAAAACCCATCAAAAATTGTTATTGGCTAAACACAAAAGGGATGCACAGTCATTGGCTAACACAAAATGAACATGGCGTGGAAAAAACAACGCCAAAACAAAATTTCATGACAAAAACGCCAGAAACTGCCCCACTACGAGTGATCTAACAGTGGTTTTCAAAATGCTATTATAGATTATTAGATTTGATACCCAATATAATCATATAGAGTTAGGTTTCGATACAAATGAGTCTTAACATACAAATTGGCTTAACGTAAGAAATGAAGAAGATAATTTTACTTTTTGAATTTTTTTCTCATCTTAATAAGCACGTAGTTTAGTCATAAAATCTAAAAAAAAAAAAAAAATTTGTAAATAACATTATTAGAGTTTATAATTACTCTAGGTAATTATAATTGCTATAGAGTAATTACACATAATTACGTCTACTAACGTACATACATGATTTTTTTTATATTTTTTTCAACTAAACATCATGCTTAAGTCATATGAAAAAAAAATTAAAAAAAGACAAAACCCTTCTTCACCATGATAAGATCATTTTGTATTTTAAGACCAATTTATATTTGATCCGTAATTTATAGTTTTATAATTATAATTGCAAACAAAATAAAAACAAAAGGAAACAAAGTCAAAAGAATAAAATAAAACTAATCCGATTTATGGGTTAGAATATCCTAACTTCAATTTTCAATATAAAATAAATATTGAATGGTTTACTTTTGTTACCTAAAAACCATTTTTCGTTCATTTTAGTTGAAATAGTGCCATTATAATATATTATATTTATGGTTTTATATTAATTGTTATTCATAAAAGCGAAAATACATCACTTAATTTTACAAAATGAAAGTGCTATATTGTTATTTTGTTAGTGCTGTAAACGAACCGAATGAACACAAACAAGGTAATGTTCGTGTTCATTCGTTAAGGAACAAGCTTGTTCTTGAACTGTTCACGAACGCTTACCGAACGAGATTTCTTGTTCGTGTTCGTTCATTAGGGATACGAACATGTTCGTGAATTGTTCACGAACACTTACCATATGCTAATGAACTCTAACAAATGTTCATGAACATAAATGAACACAAACGACGTTTATGAACACAATATTCATTTTAGAATAAAATATGTATTTTCATCACAAACATTACGAAGAATCCACAAAAAATAAATAAACACTTAACATAATTATCCGAACAGAGTTGGCGTGATTATAAAAAACATGATAAACACAAAATTAAGAGTTTGTTAAGCCTTAACACAAACTAAAATTGAAATAGTGAAATGAGGGATGTTGTGAGCGGCATATAAGATAACTAGGGTTTCAAAATTTTAAAAACTAGAAAGAGTTAATTGCCAAAATCGTCCTTGAGGTTTGGGTAGGTTTGCCATTTTCGTCTAAAATGACACTTTTGTACCAAATTGCCCCCAACGTTTGTAATTTTTGGCCATTTTCATCCAAACCACTAACTTAGTTTATTTTTTCTGTTAAGTTGAGAATATTTGGATGAACCTGGCAAATATAAAACCACAGGGACGATTTTGACAATTTACTCCAACTCTTTTAAATTTCTTTTATTTAGTTAATTTTGTTACATATATAATAAAAAAGAATATACATGCAATTTTTATATGAAAAAAAATAATAGCTTTGTCACATAATTTTTATAAATTTTCATCAAACCACTAACTAAGTTAATTTTTCTATTAAGGCGAAGGATGTTTATAAACTAAGACAGAAATTAATTTCTAACTTTTTATATAGATCAGTTTTATAAAAATAAAATCTATTTAAATCTCTAAATTTTATAAAACTAAAATGCTGGTGACCTTATTGAAAAATGTTAAATAAAAAAATCTTATCATATGTACCAAGTTTGTAATTCATTTTCTACTCTTTTAAATTCGCTCCTAAGGAAAAAAGAAGCCAGTGCCACCCCTATCAAACAACGTATCGTTATCAAACCTTAAAATTACCCACCAAATTGTAATCATAATGCTATGAACCAAAAGTTTCTTTACTCAAGCCACTCAGAATAAGTATTAGTTAGTTACCCTCATAATCTTAATTAAATAAATATTTTATTTCTACCAACATATTTCCTAGGTGCTTAACACATTTAAAAAATATGTAACGTTTTACAATTTTTTTATCTCTACAACTGATAAATACTAAAAGTTGTAATCGATTGTTATGTGTTGCACACCAATTACGTTTTCTCTTTATAAAACTGATTTATATAAAGAAGCTGTAAATTAATTTCTGCCTTAATTTATAAAATTTAAAACATCCTTCACCTTAACAGAAAAAATAAACTGAGTTAGTGATTTAGATGAAAATTTATAAAAATTATGTGACAAAACTATTAATTTTTTTCCAAAAAACTCCATGTATATTCTTTTTTATTATATATGTAACAAAAATAATTAAATAAAAGAAATTAAAAAGGGTTTGAGTAATTTGCCAAAATCGTCCCTGTGGTTTTATATTTGCCAGTTTCATCCAAATATCCTCAACTTAACAGAAAAAAATAA
This sequence comes from Helianthus tuberosus, assembly GCA_030545235.1. Classification (NCBI taxonomy): domain Eukaryota; kingdom Viridiplantae; phylum Streptophyta; class Magnoliopsida; order Asterales; family Asteraceae; genus Helianthus; species Helianthus tuberosus. The sequence goes on from CM060400.1 coordinate 207,973,276, forward strand.
ACTAAGTTAGTGGTTTGGATGAAAATGGCAAAAAGTTACAAACGTTGGGGGCAATTTGGTACAAAAATGTCATTTTGGACGAAAATGACAAACGTCCCGAAACCTCAGGGACGATTTTGACAATTAACTCAACTAGAAATAATAAAACAAAATACAACATCTAAAAACCTTTAACGAACTAACACAAATAAATATTAACAAGAAAACATAAATGAACTCATTACCGAACGCTCACGAACATAAACGAACATATTACCGAACGTTCACGTACATAAACGAACGAACGCAACCTCTGTTCATGTTCGTTCGTTTAACTTAACGAACGAAATTTATTGTTTGATACGTGGTCGAAAACCGGTGCTTGTAATTGTTTAATTTGATGTTTTTATGCAAGTTTTAATTTCGAATAGCCTACTTTTGATTAGATACTTGTTTTGCAGGTCTAACAGAGTTTAAGGAGCTTTTCGGGAGCTTTACGGGTCACCGGAGTGAAAACGAAACCACCGGGACGCGAACCGGGTCAACCTGACTCAAGAAATGGAAAAAACAGGAAGTCAAGTTTTGGAGCACCGTCGCCGACGCCCATAGGGGCCGTCGCCGACGGTCTATGTACATTTCCGTCGCCTGATCGTCCATAGACAGCAAGTTTAACCGTCGGCACAAACCAACCGTCGCCGACGGGGCATCAGGCCGTCGGCGACGACCCTTCAATGTTGCTGTCGCGAATTTTGGTTTCCAATGGTCTTGGAACGAATCAAAAGGGATGTATCATTGAATTTCGGGAGTTACACTTTTCTGGGAGTTTGAAAACTTGTCTTTGGAGCCATACTCATGATCTATCATCTACCATTTACCTACCATCATACACACAACCCGAATCAAGAACGAATCAACACCTTTCTCTTGATTCCAAAACCCTAGCTCCATCAATCCATCACTCCATTCATCCATTCATCATCATCACTTACCCAAAACCCTAACCATCACCATCTACCATCTTCAAGGCTTCAAGATGTTCAATTTCGAGTTCTCAATTTCCGGTGATAGCGTTCGTCCTTCCATGAGCGGCTAATATCTCGGAGGTTCACCCCGGTGTAGGTTTTTGTAAGTCTAGGGTTTTAACATTGTTCTTGGATTGATTTTGTGACAAATTGCTATTTGATTTGAAGCTTATGACAATTGTCTTGCATTGGTATTGAATTCATAAACTGTCGAGTGAAGGTTAAATTTGACTTTATGAAATGTTTATGTGCAATTATGCCTTGTCTAGGTTAGAGTTTACATGTTCTTGGTAACGAAGTGCATTGTGGTCCGTTCTTTATAACGTTGATAGCTTTTGGCACCTAAGCCGTGTAACACTAAATTCGTTAGTCACTTTTGCAATTGAATCAATTCTAAAACGTGTAGAAATTCTAGGAATACAACTACCGAACCGGGTGTGAACCTTGTTTTCTCTATATTGTCTAAATCATTATTTACATTTTGCAATTGTTAATTTTTAGTAGTCATCAACCAAATCACTTAGTATTTTTATTCAAATCTTTTCATTCAACAAAAATACATAAAAAACAAAATAGCAAGCTTCATTATGGTGACAACTTTCATAATTCAATCGAATCCATCCACAAACCACAGACTCTTTGTGGTTCGACCCCTTGCTACCACTAACTATTTGTTAAGGGTAATTTGGGACTATAAATCTTATCTTTGACCGGAGCGCGACACTCCGATCATTGTTCGTGTTTGTTTATTTACTAAATGAACGAACATAAACGAACTTTCCGCTGAATAGTTCACGAACTGTTCGCTAAACATTAGGTTCGTTTACAACCCTATATCTTATCAATTAAATAAAAGCTTAAATAAGGTGAATATTTTGCCTTTATTTAACCAGAACAATTATATGAGTTATATTGATTTGACATACCAATTTATTGCACATTTTATTTTTCAAAGAACATTAATAATGAACAAAAATACAAACTATAAGTCGACAAAATTCATAAATGAGTTGCACAGTAAACTTGCTTTGTTTGCCAAAACAGAAAACTCTACGAGTTATAAAAATTAGTAGTTGAGATGACTTTTAATGATCATTTATAATGAAATTATAATATATTTCTTTTTTTTAACGGCAAATTTGGATTACTGACGTATCACTGAAGTATTATCATGTCACCGGCGGAACCACCCGATCATATCCATCTCCACTAGGCCATAATGCCTATATATCAATCTAGGAGAAAACCCAATAAATATGAGAAACCGCCTTGTGAAAATCGAACTCAGGGCCTAATGGTTCCAAAACCTTATCTCACCTCGAACATTCCGTTAGGATATAATCTCATGGGCATTACAATATATTTGTAATAACCATTGAAAATATGAGCCGGATAAGATTAAGCGGACACAAATTTGAATCGAATTAAGGTTTAGCCTTGTTTGAACAATATATTTGTAATAACCATTGAAAATATGAGCCGGATAAGATTAAGCCGACACAAATTTGAATCGAATTAAGGTTTAGCCTTGTTTGAAATGGTTACAAATGAAAAATTATATAAACAAAAGAGTTGACGTATCAAAATCGAATAAACCCGACCTTGAGTTTTTAAGTACAAAGTCTCGGCTAGTATATTGCAAAAATTTCCGACTTCCGTAAATCTCTTGACCACCACCTTTAATTTAACATTTTTTGTTCGTTTTAAATTTGTTGGTCTCTCGATAGCTTCCATGAGAAGACGATTGCCGCCTTATAAACTTCTTTGTCTCCTTTTCTTCATCATTTGACTTCATTATATCGTGAGTTTAGGGACGAAGATTTGGCTTGAACTTGGTTTTATATACGAGTCTTGTAGAGGTAGACTTGAGATTTGGCTTAATGAAGATTGAAGCTTGATTTCAGAACTTATATAACTTGTAATGTTCATTGGAGGATAAAGTAAATTCAACTGGCTGGAACTTATATAACTTGGTCCTACCTTCCTCTTGACCTTTAAAATGATGTGGACTTAGAGAGGTGGGGGCGGTCAGTTATTCCATCGTGATGGCCATTTTTAACGCGTTGAAGTTCCGTGATTTCCACCGCCACCATAGAAGTTTAACGCGTGAATAATCAACGCGTGATTTCTTCAACGCGTGATGGTTTGTGTGTTGTGAGGGTAATTGTTGGTTGGGGGGAAATTGTTGGGTGTGGTGGTGAGTGATGACCATTGCCACTAAAAAATGTTGTGAGTGATGGAAAAATGGTTGATGACATGGCGGAACTTGGTTGGGTGCTTGTGAGTGATGGAATTCTATCACTAGTGACCAGGGGCGGACCCAAGCCCACCCCAAGGTGGGCGGGTGCACCCCCGGGGGAAAAAAAATTTAGGGCTAAATTCCGTCGAAAATCTCGTCCGCACCCCTTGGAATTTTTCATCCGCACCCCTTGGAATTTTCAACCACACCCTTTGAAATTTTTCGTCCGCACCCCTTAGGTAAAAAGTGTTATCAATTTATATTTTAAATTTTTTTAGTAAACTCTTATTTTTAAAAAAAATATACTACCTAAATTATATAACTTTTAGAGTAAATTGCAGCTTTACCCCCTGTGGTTAGGGAGCATTGGCAGGTCTACCCCCCCTAAGGAAGTAATTGCAGTTTTACCCCCCACTGTTTGGGGTTATGTCGCACGTTTACCCCCCTGACCATTTCAACGTTAGATGTCACCGTTAACTGTTAATGGTCAAGGGGCAATTAGGTAATTTGGCTTTCCTGTTGACCTGCAACCTCAATTAATCAACCATTCACCACATTGAAACCCTGAAGTTAACCTAAGTCGAAATTGAAGACCTCCGCACAGGCGAAACCAGCCATTCTTCAACAGATACAGCAGATTTGAAGTGTGTTACGAGCATGGATGTTCGAATGTGGAAGATACGAGCTGAAGATCAGTATTTCGAACCGGGTGAATTGTACCGTAAGTGACATGCAAGTTCAAAGGGTCTGAATTTGGTAAGATGTTAACTTTTTTCGGTATTAATTTGTTGTTGATGTGTGTTTACAGGAGAAACCCAATCTCAATTTACCATTAAATTTCACCATGGAGGTAATTTTGTAGAAAACCCAAATAGGAAATACTTTGGTGGGAAGATGAGCTACATTGATCATGTAGATTTTAGAGTGTTGAATGTTGAAGTTTTACAGGAAATGGTTAAGAAATTAGGATACAATGATGGTTTGTTTTTCTGTGTTCATTACAAGGAACCGTATTGTTCGTTGGATTTTGGTCTTAGGACATTAAAATGTGATGTTGACTTAGAGCCTATCTTCGATCATGTGCGTCAAGGAGTCCACACCATAGACATGTATGTTGAACACCGGATGTCAACAATATTGGAAAATACAAGTGAAGGTCCTGTAGGGGCATGTAAAGCAATTGTTACAGCATCATTTACAATAAATAATCAGGATTATAGTATGAATGAAGATGAAGAAGAGAGTAAAGGAAGTGATGAAGAAGAGAGTAAAGGTAGTGATCCTGATTATGATCCTGATTATGAGTATGTTGAAGAAGATAATTTGGTTTATGAAATAGAGGTGGATATGCAGAGGTTCAGGGCTAATGTTGATTTTACTAGGGAAGAGTTGGATGGTTCAGGTGATGAGGATCATGATGATGACAGAACTTATGAAGGTCATGAGCCTGTTGACTTGGAGGATTTTGAAAGTGGATCGGATGACAATTCAACCCTTAGAGATAAGGTTGCTAGGAAGATAAGGAGGAGAAACAAGAGTGCTTCAAAAGGTCCAAATGATCTGCCATTCTACATTGGTCAGCTTATTGATGACAAGAAAAAGATGAATCAGATGGTGAAAGATTATGCTCTTAAGGCAAGGAGGGATGTTTTTATTCAAAAAAATGAATTGTTAAGGTATAGGGTAGTATGTTTTGGAAGCAATCCACCACTACTTGGTCATGTAAAAAATAAAGGAGAAGAGGGGCAAAGTAGTAAATGCACCAAAGTAGGGCAAAAATATAAGCACCTCAAAAGGCATACCAAGCCTACATGTCCTTGGGCAGTTCACATCTCAAGGAACACAGACAAGGACCGGTGGTGTGTGAAAACCATTCATAATCAACACAATTGTTTGAAAACAAGGGCCGTTTCTTTGTACACAATGAGTTCGATTTCCAAAGAGATCCAACCTATGATTGAAACCAATCCAGACATGCCAATTCAAGCAATCCAATGTCAACTGCTTCGGAAGCATCAACTTGAAGTATCACTACATAAGGTATTCAGAGCTAAGAGGATAGCAACTACAAAGATCTATGGTGATTACCAAGAACAGGATGGTCTGCTAAGGTCATACTGTGATGAACTTCTAAAACCCTACCCAGGTAGTACAATTAAAATTGATGTGGAGCCATGTGGGAACCCAGGTACTCCTACAAGGCAGTTTCGAAGGGTTTATTTTGGTTTTGCCTCTATGATGAGAGGATTTAAGATGATTGGGAGACCATTGCTGGGTGTGGATGGTTGTTTCATGAAAGGTCCATTTCCAGGACAGATCTTGAGTGCTGTTGGTATTGATGGGAACAATAGCATATACTCAGTTTGTTATGCCCTTGTTGAGGCAGAAACAACACAAACCTGGAAATGGTTTTTGCAACTCTTGAGAGATGACCTAGAGTGTACGGCAGACTCTTGTTTCACCTTCATCAGTGACAGACAAAAGGTAATATGTTCTTAATTGCTAATTAAAACCTTGCAAAATAGTGTCATTAATTTCATTTTGTATCGCAGGGTCTGATTCCTGCTATGCTAGCCGTTTTCCCTAATGCTGAGCACAGATTTTGTTTGAGGCACATTCATGAGAATATGAAATCCAAGTGGCGTGGAGATGTTTACAAGAATTTGCTTTGGTCAGCCGGAAGGAAGACATCTATTCCATACTTTAACCAAGCTATGGAAGAAATTAAGACAACCGAACGAGCCATGTATGACTGGCTGAATGAGATCCCATTCACCGCTTGGTCAAGAGCATATTTTTCTGGAAGAGCTAAATGTGATATGTTGCTGAACAACATATGTGAGGTTTTTAACAGACAAATCGTAGGAGCAAGGGACAAGCCGATTATCACATGCCTAGAATTCATTCGGGAGTACATGACCAAGAGGATAGTGAATGTCAAGAAATTACAAGCAAAGTGTATGGGGCCACTGACTCCTCATGCCACTGAGGTCTTCGATCAGATCAAGAAACAGGCTGCTGAAATGTCTGTTTTAATGGTTGATTCGGACAAGTATCAAGTCACAGGTCCGAGATCACAGTGTGTTGTGAATGTTAAACATAAAACATGTGCATGCAGGAAGTGGGATTTGACCGGGATGCCTTGCAAACATGCAGTTGCAGCCATATGGGATATGGCAAGGAATAGCATTGCTGCTGGCATACCAGAAGAGTGGGTGGATGAAGTGTATTGGCTGTCAACATGGAAGAAAGTTTATTGCAATGTCATAGAGCCAATCAACGGGCCGGAGATGTGGACTCCTTCAGGGTGTCCAACAACACTCATCCCACCTAAGCATCATACACAAGTTGGAAGGCCAAAGAAGAAAAGAAAGAAGGCATATGGTGAAAAAGAACTTGAGAAAGAGTTCGACAAAGGAGGTAAAATGACCAGAAAGGGTAGTAGCATCAGGTGTGGTAAATGTGGGAATATGGGTCACAATGTCAGGAGCTGCAAAGGACAAGGGGCTGAACAATCCATTGCTTCACAGGAATCACACACTGCCACTCAAGGTGCACCAGTTTACAATCTTGATGAGTGATGGATGGTTTGTAAGTTTAGACAATGTTTGTTAGGTTTGTCAACTTTGTTCAAGACAATGTTTGTTTGGTGTGTAACTTTATGTTTGGTTTGGTCAAGACTATGCTAGGTTTGTCAACTATGTTCAAGACAATGTTTGGTTTGGTTTGTACCTTTATGTTTGGTTTGGTCAATACAATGTTATGTTTATATTAAAATGACCATTTTGGTCAATTGCAGCAGGTTTGACTTGTTTATAAGGTCAAAATAACCATATTATACATTAGCAGCAGGTTTGACTTGTTTATAAGGTCAAAATAACCATATTATACATTAGCAGCAGGTTTGACTTGTTTATAAGGTCAACATAACCATATTATACATTTGCAGCAGGTTTGACTTGTTTATAAGGTCAACATAACCATATTATACATTTGCAGCAGGTTTTGAGTTCATTATAAATGGCATGGTACATTTGCAGCAGGTTTGACTTGTTTATAAGGTCAACATAACCATATTATACATTTGCAGCAGGTTTTGACCATATCATCCATTTGCAGCCTATATCAATTTGCAGCAGTTTTGGATAATTGGTTTGCAACATGTTTGGATAATTGGTACAAGTACCATGTGCCCCATTTTGGTACAACTAAGAGGCGGAAAGTGATTCGATTACATTACATTGCAACATTTAGTACAAATAAGATGTCCAACATACAAACTTAAAACCAAACAAAATCTAGCCTATTTCCAGTGACAATCATCCAAACAAGACCAATCCGAATCAGAACCATGCTCCCCTTCATATGGGTCAAAGTACGAATCATCATCTTCATCCCAATATGTGTAATCCCATGCATGTTCAAGCACTTCAGGGTCATAATCCTTTGTCAGATCTCCGAATAACTTTTCATAATCTGTTTCTTGCTCCATGTAACGCCTGAGTATCTCAGACTCTTGATCCTCAAAGTAGACATAACTGTCTGGTTGTTCGGCTGCAACGACGTCTTCATCCTTACCAACCTCTTTGTCTTCATCCTTACCAACATCTGTGTGTTCATCCTTACCAACAACTTTCTCATTCTCAACATCCTTACCTACAGAATTACAAGAAGGCTACCAACACAAACATATAAGAAGGCTAACAACACAAACATATAATAACAACTTGAAAAAGACCATTGCATCAAAAAGTATAGAACTCAAAAGTATAATTACAAGCAGTCAAGATACACAACCAAATCCAATTTGTCAACATTATACTACTTAACCAAAAACAGTAGAACAATCAACACCCAAGTAATCACAAAGTACATCTTCAGTTTCAACACATCTCCATTCTTGTACCGACCAAACTGTTCTTTGCAGTTAGCCAATTCAATGATTAAACCAGGCATTACCTCTCCACAAACCGGGCATCCCTGTTCTTCACCTTTGTCAGCCCATCTTAGGAATCCACATCCTCCAACCTATTATCGGACATCATAAGCAACACTATCCAACAAAGTTAAGATTCAATAAGCATAAAACAGAAGAAACTTACACATCGAATATACCAACGACCAGGATTAGCTGTTGATGCTGATTGTTTCACCACTGTTTTCGCACCACATGGACATATGATGTCTGATTGTTGACTCTTGCCCTTGAATCGAAGCACAGACGACGAAGATGAAGGCATTTTCAAGGCAGTGATGAGAGGGCAGAGAATTGAGGGATTGAGGGATTGAGGGCTTGAGGTCGATTGAAGAGCAATTGTAGAACAAGAATTAGGGCTTATTAATGGAGAAGATGAAGGGTAGTTTGGACATTTCAACCTCACTAACGGTAACATCTAACGTTGAAATGGTCAGGGGTAAACGTGCGACATAACCCCAAACAGTGGGGGGTAAAACTGCAATTACTTCCTTAGGGGGGTAGACCTGCCAATGCCCCCTAACCACAGGGGGTAAAATTGCAATTTACTCTAACTTGTAATACCTAACCAACTAAGCCTAAATACCCATACCTTTACCCACTTATAATTCCTAACTAGCTAGCCCACTAAGTCTTAGCCCATTAACTAAACCCAACAATATTTCAAACTATAATAAAATAATTAAAGCCCCAAACCTTAAGAAATTCTATCCCGCTCTCTCTCTCTCTCTCTCTCTTGCGTCCCTGCACTGCCAACGAACAGCATCACCCAGCGACAACAGTCCAGCAGCCGGCGATCACCGTAATCAGCCACCATACTACCGTCGTTCGACACCAAATCTAACCGGAATCCGAACACGGGTAAGTTTCTTTGTTATTTTGATGATTTTGGTTGATATTATAGGAGAAAAAAGGGTAATAAAGTTGTTAAATAGGTTTGAAATTTTGTGTGTTTTGACGTTGTTTATGATTGTTTAGATGATTTTTAGGGTGATTATGTTGTTTATATATTTTTAGGGTGATTACAACTTACGTTATGATTTCTAGGGCTTGAATAGTTGAAAATTAAAATTGAAATATTATGTTATGGAGCGATGAACTTATGTTATATAGAGAAAGAATTGCTTAAGAAATTAGCTTTAGATGATGTTTTGGATAAATTTCAAAAAATGAAAACCCGTAGGGCGTCGACGTTTTAATCATGTTTGTAACAAGGTTTGACATGTTTTTGATTATTATATAAATTTAGTTTGATGTTCGTTTGTTTTACATGACCCGACCCGAGCCGATACGAACCGATTTTTTTACTTATATACCTAGGGGCCTAAAATTTTTAAAAATGTTCCGCACCCCCATGGAAAAATTCCTGGGTCCGCCACTGCTAGTGACCACCCCCACCCCGTTAAGATGAAAGATCATTAGTAGATTTTATGTAATATTGTTGCATGATGTCAAAATCTTGCACAAGTTAAATTAATGCTCTTTTCACCTACGTGATCCCTTTATTTTAGTTTCTAGGAGTTAGTAATTTATAAGAACGTATAATTAAGGACTTCTTGCCGCAAGTCATGTGCAGAATGATACAGGAAAAGGATCCGGAATTCGATCATTGCAACATGTCACTGTGGCAGCTCTTTCATCATTTTTACTTGCTGGGTGCCACCTTGGGTACAATCCAGTTATCAAAACTCCAACAATTCTTGACCGATAACAATTAAGTTCATTTTTTTTTTTATAAAAATGTCAATCTTGAGTCTAGGGTTGTCGATGACACAATAGAAAGTATGTCTTTGGACATTCACTTTCATGGTGATACTACGGCTCTAGTCAGTAGCGGAACTAGCCCATTAAATCAATGGTATCTTATAATTTTTTTTTTACCGTACAATCATACAATATTAAAAAAAACAATAAATAAATAAAGTAAACAAATAACTAATAGATTTGGCCTCTTCTTTTTTTCATAAATTGAAATCGTTCCATCATATCGTTGTCTTTTACTTTATGAAAAAAATCCTTTTTGACCGCACAAACATGGCATTGTTCAAAACTTACGGGCCCATTCGATTGTTCAAAACTTACGGGCCCATAAGATGCACAAGATCACTTACTTTATTATATGAGCTTTATTAGTTATTACAATTTGGGCTTAATTATCATAAAACTAATTATTTAGGTTTTGTTACTAAACATGTTTTGGGTTTAATGAATAACTAGTTTAATACCCGTCCGTTGGACGGGTTACGCTAAGGTAACAAACAAAGATAATGTATATTGATGGTGTTTCGGTTTGCTTCTCCTTTTCCTACTTTTTCATCTCCTATTTGAAAAAATTACAACCATCTAACTTTTCTTTTTCTTATTTTCAAACCACTGAAACGCATTCTCAAAACACATTATCCAAACACTACAAAAATTACATATTAACTTTTAAGAAGTAAAAAACTTAAAAGCAACTCAAAATAAACAATCCCAAACACCCACATTAGTCATGAGTTTCTTGGTTTAATTTCATGTTGGCTTTGACATTTAGAATTTTGTTATTTATTGGGTTGGTTTTTTTTTTTTCATACTAAATAAATAAACCCCCAAGTTATCGGGTTACCCACTTTATAATAGGGTCCTGCCATGCCATGGTTACAAATTACAATACGGGTAACTTGAACCGCCCAAGTGGATCCATATAAATGTTATTTTAAAAACCCTAGATGCTCATTTGTTTAGTTCCCTTTCGCAACCGCTCCATTCGATCTCGTTTATATACGCTCATTTCGCTTCAATGGTAACCGCAAGCACAAGCAATCGACGTTTTCTGCTGTCGATCATCAATTCATCATCTCGTAGCTATATATTTGGTACATTTTGTTCTTTGTTCTTTGTTCATTTTCACATCATATTAGGTAGGTTTTGGGGTTGCAAAGTAACTTGTTTATCATTTATACTTGTCTATTTCACAACAAAGTTATTGTTTTCAGATTATTTTTGTGGTTTTGGGGGTTCTAGGGTTCAGTATTGTGTGCTAATTTGAACGAAAAATGATTTCTGACATGGTGATAATTGACAAAACCTTGTCTTTGTAATGAAAAATACGATTATGTTACACATAATTAGGTGACTTCGTGATAGTTGATAAAAACCTTGTCTTTGAAACGAAAATGACAATCTTGTTACACATAATCAGGTTAAAATCAAGGCTCTGTGTGGAATACGGAGTTTGGTATATGGTCCAATTTAAATATCTAAGCTACACGAAACTTTAATGTTTTACGGGTTCAATTAGTTGTACAACTTTCTTGTTCATAATTTTGAATTCATGCAGTTTGTCCAGTTTTATATTCTACTGAAACTTATATTCGATAATACACAACTGTTCTGTAAATAGTTATGCTATATCTTCTGTGTATTAATCGCTAATCTGACCATGTCTGTAATAATTGGTTGATTCTTATTTAGAGGTACTTATTTGTTATTTTACTATAAGGGTTTTCTGATTCTCTGTTTTTGGTATATTATGTCTATCTTGTCACTTCATGTATAAACAACACTATGTTTTTTTAATTTTAATTTGTTACTCTTTGGCTAACTTGAAGTAAGTTTGAGGTACTTATTTTAAATGTCTAATTTTACAGACATCTGATGAAATAAATCATTCTGTGCTTGAAACAATGCAATCGGGTGTGCGGAAGCTTGATGTTAACATAACGGAATTGAGATAGTCACAATGGGGTCAATTACCAGTCTCAGTTTTGCACTATTTTACATTATTCAACTTTGTTTTGTTGGAAACTTGAAATTATTATTTTGTTTATATTTATGATGCAGGTGTTTAAACCTGTCTTTAGTTGGCTAAATAGATAAGGGATTGTTTTAGTGGGATGGATAATACGTGGAGTTGGGTTTGTAAAGAGAATGGGCTAGTGCAACTTTAGTGGGCTCCTATATTAGAGTAAGTGTTTCACTGTGGCTATATTTTTCTTATTCCGCTTATGTGTTTATTTGACGTGTTTTTTTTATATTGATATGTTTCTGATGATTATTACCATGTATTCAGGTCTTGTTCATGAACCATTAAATATTAATAGGTGAATGCTACACCCTAAATGAGTTATCAAGTTTTTCTTCCTACAATCACAAGTTTTTCTTCCTACAATCACTGTAAGTATTACTTATCCTTGTGGCTTGCTAAAATACACTATGTATTCTCATTTTTTACTTAATTATTTGGTTATAGGCTTTGATGTTGCCGGGTTAGGAGGACCGGTATTGAAATAAATGTTTTGCATAATGCATTGTGTGTTTTGTATTTTTTATCTGTTATATTATTTGTTCTAGTTTAAATAGGATTTGATTTATGTGTTGATGTGGCTATTTCATGCATAAAGTATTGTGTCTATACTGAATATACTAGTAGACAAATAAAACATGAATACTTAAATACTTACCAATGAAGTGATGAAGATTGGCTAGGATTAACAATATCACCGTGCAACAGCCTAGTACAACTTATAATATATGTACCTAAAATTAAAGTTAATAAGTGTTTATAATCTATCTATTATTAGATTATTACTTAACTGTTTACTTGTTCTTTTGTATGAACAATTTTCATATAAAAACTTTTTTTTATCATTATTACATTGAATATCAATTAATAACCGCCACTCATGTATGTACTCACCCATAGCGCACATTCCCACCCTCCAACCGGCCACCAATGTTTTAAAAACCGGTTTATACCGGTCGGTTGAACCGGTTAAACCAGATGCCGGAAACTTGGCCGGCACGAATCATACCCCGGTAAATTGAGGAAACGACAAAGTAGTTGTACCGCCGGTAAATTGGGTTATACCGGTATACCGGTATCGGGTCAAAGGTTGAAATTTGGTCTTTTAATCTTTTATAGGTTCAAGAAGGTGACGATTTACTTCTTAGTAAAACCTAGTGCTCAAAAGTGAATTTTTGGATTATTTTTTATGATGGATTAACTTTTGAAATATTTTTTTATTAAAAAATGATGTAGATTTGGATTATTTTTTGAGTAAAAATTGTATTTTATGGATCTATAGGGTCAATTAGTTAACCCGGTTGAACCGCCCGACACAACCCGGTTCAACCGGTTGAACCATTTCTGATCCTAACCCGGTACAATTTAAAAACCGGTTTTTAAAACATTGCCGGCCACCATACCACAATGAAATGGACACCTTGTCACATTAATAGCATGCTTTTAGATTTTGATTTTTTTCAAATAATTTGGTTTTTAAGTAGCTGTTTTGAAATTTGTCGGTTTTGCAAAACTGGTATATAAAAATCATTTATGAACCATTTATATTTAGATGTGTGTGAATATATATATATATATATATATATATATATGGTTTTTAGAAACGTTTTCCAATTTAGAAAATGCTTATTAAAATGAAAATTATTTACCACCATCTGTGTGCTCTTGTGAACAATAATTCTTGTTTATTTATTTAATAAATTTAAGCATAAAGTTATAATTTAAGGTTACCTTTTTATTTAATCTATTTGATAGAGGTTATCCTACCCCCTCCCTTATAAATACACACCACTAAATAGAAAAAAATATGTTATTCAACAAACCTTGGCTTCCAAATCATCTTTTTCATCTTTTTGAAGCCGTGCCATCCTAAATGCTAGGGAACCAAACATATTTGCATGGAATGTACTTGTCGGATTTGAATTGTGTGGTCGATCTCAGCACTGTCAGCAAGTTATCTCAGATTTGAATTGAGTGTGGTTGATGATCTTAACATGTCTGCACGTATCTATACTTTGCAATGCGTAATTCATGTTAGCAAAAAAGCTAGTCAATTGTAACACCCCGTGTCTTCACGAGTGAAAGTCCAAGTCAAGGTCAAAGTCAACGACCGATTTCGCGCGACTTGACTCGTAGAAATGTTTTTATTTTAATTATATTATGTGGAGTAAATGTCGTACATTACAATAGTCGAGTCATGCTAACCGTATTTCAATCGACCTACGACTGTGAACGATAGGAAGTAACAATGCGATAAAGTTAATCAAGCTATGATATCGACCCGTGACTCGAATTGTGTATTTTACTTGTCATTATACGTGTGTGTGTGCTTTACGTGTTACCTGTGCATGTTTATTTTATGTTATGTTGTGATAATCAAGCGAACTCAATCGAACTCGAAGTCTAACTTAAATGTAAGCGAACCCGAACCCGAATTCCGAGTCAAACCTTATAAGAAGTAGTTGGGACTGAAAGTAATTTGACTAGGAAACCCTATCGAATCGCTCGCAAATCGAAACCGAAGCAACAGCGCACCGAACCCACCAAAACAGACGGCATCCGCACGGATGGCCAATCCGCACGGATTGCTAATCCGCACGGATGGCCAGTCCGCGCGGATAGCCTACCCGGGTGCGTGCCATGCGCACGGCTCACCCCTTTCCCTTTTTGGCATCCTATAAATACACGGGTCACTCTCCACTTTTTCCACTTTTGGCAAGTGACGTCCGAACCGCACGCATTCTTCACTTTTTCTCAGATTTCTCCCAATCCAGGTAAGACCTTGCACTAATCCTTGTACATCTTTGATCACTACACGATTCTACACATTTCTATCTTTCAAATCTCCACTTTCAACCACGAAATCCTCCTGATTTGAGGTATTCTCGGGTGACGTCATCATGAAGTTCATAAGAACTTCAAGCTTGACCTCATTCCACCAAGAATATCTCAGATCTGAACGATTTCCATATGATTTCACAACAACTTCACCTAGATCTAAACTTTTCTAAGGATAAAAGAGTTGAAAGAAATAAACCTAAATTCTTTCTTTCTTTCCCCTTAAAAACCGGTACGAATCTGATCGGTTCTAGTGTTCTACTCGTTAATAGTGATGCACTAGTTCTAGATCTGGAATCCTACCCACAGACAACTGATTTCGGGGATAACCGGGTTGACCGTTCTGAGTCGCTGACAGGCCGAGTTAGGGTGGTTCCTGACCGGTCTAGTCACGCGGGTGAGAACACAATTCCAAGTGGTTGCCACGTAATCAGAACGTCTCGATAAAGGACAACAGAAACCAAGTGTAGGTGAACGGAACAACCAGACAAGCCGTCCGCACGGACTAGCCGTCCGCACGGACTAGCCGTCCGCACGGACTAGCCGTCCGACAAGCCGTCCGCACCTGGTATATTACTATTTGTTTGTTGCATATTACTATTTGTGCGATTATTTAAAAAGTGCACCTGGTAATGTTTGCCCCAACGGGCGTTCCTTGCCATTAACTTATTCGCAATCGTTGCGCGATTTAGGTCCTTGGTGAGCATGCTCCTCTTGTCATACTTCGGACCGTTCTTCTATCATATCCGTAATTTGTTCAATCCTCGTCCTCTTCAAATGCGAGTTTCCTCCAATTAAAACATTCATAAAAGTTAGTAATATCAACTTTACTAAATCCCCGTATCATAATACAAGGCTTTTCTATTATACGCGTCAATGCGCGCAATTTCGTCAACTATATTCGTCATTTAATTTAGGTAATGTGTATCACACGATAGCCTTATGTGTTGTTTACAACACTTTAGCATGCTAAACTATTAACATACATGTACTTACCGGATTTGCGATCAAGCCACGAACCGAACACCAATCTTTATTAAGAGCATAAGGTTTAAGTCCAAGCATAGTTTTCCCACCATACTTGAATCTCTTAAACCAAGGCTCTGATACCAACTTGTAACACCCGTTCTTATAAATCAAGGTTTAGCGTATTATTTACGAAAACAATCATGTAATTTAGATTACATATACATCGGAAAAACGGGTTTACTAAAACTTTTACAGTTTAAAAGTTTGACAACACTTTGTATATGAATTCGTCGTTTAAAAGGTACAACGAAACGTCGCGCGGAAGCTTGTATTTTATCGTGTTCGGTTCCTCATCGAGCTTGATCTTCATCCGGGCACTCATGGCAATCACCTATGATCAAGACCAACTTAAAAGTTAGTTTTGATAATCAAATATGTAGTTCAAACAAGCATAGGGGTTAAATATGAAGTTCAAACGAGTACGGGGGTTAAATGTGAAGTTCAAACGAGTACAGGGGTTAAATGTGAAGTTCAAACGAGTACAGGGGTTAAATGTGACAAAAAAATAATATTTTTTTGAGTTTGGAGGCGTCGCGTGACGCTAAGGGGCGTCGCGTGACGCTAGGCCCTCATTTCAGCAGAATGTTGCTGCATATTCCCAGGACGATCTGATTTCACGGAAACGGCCATAACTTCTTCGTTATTGATCCGTTTTACCCAATTCTTTTTCCTACGCGTCCGTAATTTAATTCTCCATCTAATGGAGTTAAAACCCAACAACCTTCATAATAAAATTTCAGACTTTTAAGTCTTCGGCTTATCGCCCTTTTACCAAATTTTGACCCGTTCATGTTTTTATCAAACAAAACATGTTTGTTTGATCCTTATTCTTACGATAATCATAATTTCAATAATTCCTATCATATTAGGTTCAAGTCACGGGTTTCTTACGTATATTAAACCCGTTTACGCTCGTATGCGTAATTTGACCCGTTAAGGTTATTTAGGCATATTTTGAGCATGAAACGCTTTCATTCGTTTCTAGCGTTATTATACCACATTACTTATTATGTGATCTTCCACCACAACTAAATTTGTGGTGAACTTAATGAGATGATCTATATAATCCGAGTTTTTCTCGTCGGATTGCTAATTTACGGCAAAGACTCATATTGAGTCTTTTGACCCAAGATTTACCCTTTTCATTCTCTATACTTATTCAAAGTATTTGCTTGATCATATAACTTGTTTTTAAACGACTCTTAAGGTTCATTTACTCGATTTTGCTTACGAGGGCGTTTTGGTCATCTTAAACCCTTTCTTTGCAACTAAGGACTTTTCATGTCGTAATTGACCAAAATTTCACTATTTAAACTATGATCTTGTTTAAATAGCCATCATGTTTTTAAAACACAATGACAATAACTTAAATCATTCGGTTTACTTAAAGATAACCGAATGTCCATTTTAACTTGTTTAGCCCTCATTAAACTTCAAGTTCTAATGATAATTTGACCAATTATACATACCTGGCTCGAATCAATATATTGATTCGTTTTGATACCTTGCCTTAGTAGCCGCTAAGCGATAGCGATGTACATATCCATCCGATATTTATTTCTATGATCACATAGCTCAACAAACTATTAGTCGATATTGTCAAAGGGTGATAATTTCACCTTTTGACCCGTTTGGTCTAAAGGACCATGAAACTCTATGAGGTGGTATTTATTACCATCTTATCTATATGACTAACTTCGGTTTACACCGTATAGTCGTTCTACTTGTAAATCATCTATTGATTTCTTTGACCCATTATAACCCAAGCTATAATGTGTCTTTCCCCAATTTAACGGTTATTGTCCACAAATGACCAAAATACCATTTTACCCTTATTATTTGCAATGGTTTACCTTATAAGGTAACCATTTAAAATCTCATTATCTTTTAGTCATTTCATGACTAATTAACCGCATTAGCTCCTTTTTATCCATTAAACATGATTTATGACCATTGTCTTTTGTTCCGGACCGCACTTGCCGTGTCGGAACATCATAATTTAAAACAAGACTTACTATTCACGACCCATCAAACCAATAGGTATCAAATAACTAGAGTGTAAGCTTTACTTACCTTGCATCCGAATTACGCTTTTCTTTTCTCACTTGCTTCGATCGACCCGCTTTCTCCCCAAGCTTCATCTAGCTTGTTAAGCGCCTACTATCATCATAATTCATAAGATGGTTAGATTAGTCATTATCAATTATGACTACTCCATCTAACGGGTCTTATGTCGACTTTATCACTTGATTAAATCATTGGTTAGTTTGACTTCCTAGAAGCCAATTGATCTATCAACATACTAAAATGCACACTTCACATGGAATTTCTACATTTTAGCTTCGTTTAGGCATTTTAACAAACACCTAGCGGACATAATTTTACATATTTACTAACTAGTTCGTAACTAGTTATTTTTACTAAGATTTACATCAAAATTCAACCCTCCATGTCTAGTGTTCATGAACAACATCTAGTTCTAGTATCATAGCAACCAATATTCATCAGTTTAACACCCTAACCGAGTGTTCATCATATTGTCAACAAACCCATTTAACACACATGTAAGTAATCACCAAATCATTTAAGTCATAGCATCATATGCATGATTTCTACTTAGGGTTTTGTTCCTAAGCAAGTATTCATCACTAATCTAGCCATAGCTTCTATAATCCATGCCTAATTCGCGATTAGGATGATTATCAAATTTTTACAACTTCACTAATGTTAGAATTTCGACATACCTTACGATCCCCTTGACTTGGTGATCGTTTCTACGCGTTCATGCATTGATTTGGATCTTGATTCGAGCTTCAATTTGACCAATTTGTTGGAGTTAGGGTTTGAGCTCATGAGAGCTTTCTCCTGGTCGCTCCAGAACACGCACCACACTGATGTGTGTGTGTTTTATTTTATTTCAAGTTTAATAATCCAAATTTCAAGTTACCCGGCTTTGGTCCCTCGTGTTTGGTTAGTTATTAATTAGATCGCAACCTAATTATTTTCAATAACATTCCCACTTATTAACTAGGTTTAATATTCCTAGTGAACTTAGTGGGTTCGGGAATATTTATGACTAAGTTTATTTTAGGTCCCGTTAACTCGGGCCTTTCATCCCTTTTAATTCCTTAAAAGCTTTTATTCACCTTTTAGTAAATATTAGGATTATTTATTCAAGTCCTAATATTCACCGGGTTAAATTTTACCACTAACGGTATTTTCCCCGTCTTTAGTATTAACGGGGTTTAATTACCAAACCCGTTTTTGGGGTGTTACAATTAGTCCGTACGGATAAGTCATCCGCACGCACAACTGATCCGCACGGATTACCATCCGCACGGACAGTCACACGCACGGATAGCTTATCCGGATGGATCACCACCCGCACGCATCACCATCCGCACGGATAGGTCATGCGCACGGATGACTTCCTCTCACGGATAGCTGATCCGCACGATCAGCCATCCTAACCACTCTCACTTATACTGTTTTACGCGTCACTTATCGTTACGTTATCGAATCTATTCAGGCTAACCGTACTCGCTGTAAAGCGCTCCCTTCAATCCACAATCACTGTGAGTATACTCGAACCCTTTTTGCTTTAGCACTTTTGGGTGTTACAGACGTTACGAATATTTAAACTACAACAATCACACTACTCAAGCTATTTTAACGCTGAACCAATTATGCATGTTATACGTGGCTTATGAATGCTTGTTTGTTATATTTACACATGGAATGCTGTCTACCTGCCTTAGCAACGATAGTACTATAGTTTGGACTCAGCACCCGTTTTCACGGGGGTTGTTAAGGATCTTTTACTTGGATGGATTACAGTGGTAATCGTGTATTGCGAACTGCCTCGGGCAGTCAACCCGCAGTCATTGGTATCGATGGATCTATGTCGATAACTAACGTGCTTCATTTCACTATGTGTACGTGCTGGTTATGCGTAAACGAATTCGAACTCTATGTGCTATTATCAAACTTGTATGCTCACCTTTACATTTTATGTATTGACTTTATTTTAACGTATGTGACAGGTGCTTAGGTTGCTTATATACTTCTCGGGCTGTGATGAAATTGAAGCTAGGAACTGGAGTCCTAGAAACCAACAAATAAATCTGTTATGTTTAAATCTGAGTGGTCGGAACAGAATATTTGTCTTGATGCTTTGCCTGTAATAACTATTTACTGTTTAAGTTACGGTATGGGACGTGATGTTTAATTAAATGGTAATGATAGTTGTTATGGAAACTTCTGGACAATCTGTTTCGCTCAGTGCCACGCCCCGATGATTCCGCCATCGGTTGGGGTGTGACAGATTGGTATCAGAGCCATAACTATAGGGAATTAGGCAAGACTCGACCTAGTCCGGGTTGAAGTCTTAGAGACCTAGTCTATAGTTAAGGACCAACAGACAAACTCACGCGTATGCGTAAACCCGCCACTATCACTCGCTCTTTTCTATCACTGCACTCGAATTTTCAAATTATGAATGGGTAACGAGGTCGAGAATAGGTGTGAAAACCGCAAACTCTCGACTAAAGTTGTCTAATCAGTATGCGTTTTAACTACAAACGAGGAGAAATCATACCAAAGTAGGAGTGAAATCCATATTTTGATGAATAATCTCCTCAAATTTTTATCAAAAACGAGGACGGAAGTTGCAAGATAGGGGTGAAACCCTAACCTTGACGACTTGTCCTGCTTATATATAAAACTTCCACCGAAGTTTCGATGGACTCCAACGATCTAAAGACACAATATAACCAATGGGAATTGCGCCAATGCCCAAGAATCGAGGCAAAGGCATAGTCCTGGAGGTAATTGTGCAGGATCCTTGCGAATAGTCGAGCCACTTTGGTTAGTCGAAGTCTACTAGCCACAGACAATCTACCCTCGATTTATCGATCTTTATGAAAATTTTTATGCATTTTCTATTAACGTTTTGAGGTACTATTGGTTTCGACCCAACACTACTGCTTCTGCTAAGACACAAAACTCACATGACACGACATTGAGAAATCGCTCGCGTTACACTGCTTTCGAATACCCGCAAACTCTGAATACTAGGTTTCTGTTTTCTGACTGCTTTTAGTGATTAAGTTATGTGTGTTTTGCTATTGTGCTTACATGTTCAGGAATATTGTGATTATGTGCTCTATGTGTATATGTGATTTTGTGCAATTCTGTGATTTTGTGACTATATGCGTTTACATGGTACGTGTTACTGAGCTTTAGTAGTAATAGACATGTGAGGTGAGATTCAAATACGTGTGTTGAGTCCCGTGGCGATGTCTATTGCAGACAATGTCGTCTGGATCTCGTCATACACTCACTCGTCAGGAAAAGAGGGACCGACGTCTTGCCTCTATTATCGCGAAAAGTGTGGCTAAAGCTGTGAGCGATGCCTATGAGAACGCTAGCAAATCATCCGAGGAGTCGAGGACTGAAGGTCCTAAAACTGCCGCAAGACCTTTCAGCTTCAAACAATTCAAGTCATGTGGGCCGAAAGAATTCACAGGCGAAGGAGGTCCTACTGCACTATTCCACTGGTTTGACTCTATCGAGGTTACTCTGCGACAAAGTGGTTGCCCTGATGACCTTCGAACTCTGAACGCTACCGACGTCTTTCAGTCCCGTGCTTTGGACTGGTGGACGGCCGAGAGGAACAAGAGAGGGAATAATGCAGCTTACGGTTTGTCGTGGGACGAGCTCAAGGAAGTCATGCTAGAGGAATTCTGCCCTCCTCACGAACGTCAAAAGCTTGAAGATGAATTTTGGCACATACGTCAGAAGGATGGAGAGAATGCTGGCCTCACGGCTCGTTTCAAACAGCTCAGCATTATCTGTCCCGACCAGGTCAAGACTTCCGAGATGACCATCAAGAAGTACATACGAGCTTTGCCCGACTGCGTTGCTGATTTCGTGCAAGCGGTAAGACTACCACGATCGAGGAAACCTATCTGCTAGCCGCTGAAATCAATGACAAGAGGGTTAAGGCTGGGGTGTGGGATAAGACCTCAAAGCATCTGCATCAAGCTACCGCTACTCCACCAACTGCTGAACCTACCTCATCAAGCAACAAGAGAAAGAGCAACTCCACCAACAAGAACTGTGCGATTACTGCTGCACCGATCCAAGCTGTACCTGCCCAACAGCGTCAAGTAGCGGCGCCTGTGGCCAATGCACCGCCTGCAAAGCGTGCATACACTGGGCCACACCCACTCTGCCCTACTTGCACCTATCATCACCCGACTGCTATCCAATGCCGCTTTTGTGCTCATTGCAACGTGTACGGCCACTTCACTACCAACTGCCGTATTCGTCAAGCTCCTGCCAATCAAGCTCTACTCGCTGCCCCACAGGGCCAACAAGCTCCTCCGGCACCCGCAGTCAAAGCCAGAGCATGCTTCACGTGTGGCGACCCGAATCATTTCGCCAACATGTGCCCGAACAGGGTGGTGAAACAAGAACCGCAACAGCAGCAACAACAACAGCAACAACAGGCCGCACGCGCCAGAACTTTCAATCTCAACGTGCGTCAAGCCCAGGCCGACAACAACGTGGTCAACGGTACGTTCCTCGTGAATGGTATTTATGCTTCATGTTTGTTTGATACTGGAGCGGATAATTGCTTTGTGTCGTTCGAATTTGAGAAACTCCTTAGTCGTAGACGTTCCAAACTCTCCTCGGCATTCGAAGTAGAAGTCGCTACTGGAAGAACCGTCGCTGTTAATTCCGTTATCCGTGATTGTACTCTCGAACTCAACAATCACATCTTCTCGATCGACCTTATTCCGATGCAACTCGGGAGCTTTGATGTCATAGTAGGCATGGACTTTCTTCGAGAGAACCATGCCGAAGTTGTGTGCTTCGACAAGATGATTCGTTTTTCGCTCGCAAATGGTGACTCGTTATGTGTTTACGTTGATACTACTTCAAAGGGTCTCAAGCTGATGTCATGTCTCCAAGCTAGCAAGTATCTCCGCAAGGAATACAGGGCTTTCTTGGCTCACGTTGTAGCAGCGGAGAAGGAAAAGAAAGAGAAGAAGGAAGTAAAAGACGTTCCCGTGGTTCGGGAATTCCCTCAAGTTTTTCCAGAGGACCTTCCCGGACTACCTCCAAAACGCGATATTGATTTTCGCATTGATCTCATTCCTGGAGCAAATCCTACCGCCAGAGCTCCTTATCGACTCGCGCCGTCCGAAATGCGCGAACTCGCAAATCAACTCTAGGAATTACTTGAAAAGGGCTTCATTCGCCCGAGCACCTCTCCTTGGGGCGCACCAGTCCTTTTCGTCAAAAAGAAGGACGGGTCGTTCCGGATGTGCATTGACTACCGGGAATTGAATAAGTTGACTATCAAGAACCGCTATCCTTTGCCTCGAATCGACAATTTGTTTGACCAGCTACAAGGCGCTACGTGTTTCTCAAAGATCGATCTACGTTCCGGATACCATCAGCTGCGTATACAAGAGGAGGATATACCCAAAACCGCATTTCGAACCCGTTACGGCCATTACGAATTCGTTGTCATGCCTTTTGGCCTAACCAACGCACCAGCAGTCTTCATGGATCTAATGAATCGCGTGTGTAGGCCATATCTCGACCGTTTCGTCATCGTGTTCATCGATGATGTCTTGATCTATTCCAAGTCGAGAGCCGAACACGCGCAGCATCTACGTTTGGTTCTCGAGCTACACCAGGGGAACCAACTCTACGCCAAATTCTCCAAGTGCGAATTTTGGTTGGGGGAGGTTCAGTTTCTGGGTCACATTGTGAATAGTCAGGGTATTCACGTCGATCCTGCGAAGATTGAAGCTGTCAAGAGCTGGGTTACGCCTAAGAATCCGTCTGAAGTCCGTTCTTTTCTCGGACTAGCGGGCTATTATCGACGATTTATCGAAGGATTCTCGAAGATTGCTGTACCACTTACCTCTCTCACGCATAAGGACCAGCCTTTTGTCTGGGGAACCAAACAAGAGTCTGCCTTTCGAACCCTCAAACACATGCTCTGCAATGCTCCTGTTCTCACACTACCCGACGGAAACGATAATTTCATTGTCTACTGTGATGCTTCCAACCTTGGTCTCGGATGTGTTCTTATGCAACGAGACAAGGTTATAGCTTACGCATCTCGACAGCTCAAGATCCACGAGAAGAACTATACAACCCATGATCTCGAGCTAGGCGCAGTTGTTTTTGCATTAAAGATTTGGCGACACTACCTGTATGGTACCAAGTGTACGATCTTCACCGATCATAGGAGCCTACAACACATCTTTAATCAGAGAGAACTGAATATGCGTCAACGCCGATGGGTAGAACTTCTCAACGATTACGACTGTGAGATCCGTTATCACCCAGGCAAAGCAAATGTTGTTGCCGATGCACTTAGCAGACGGAGCTATCTGCTTAGCACTCGTAATGTTCAAGCCCAGCACAACCTCGAAGCACTCATCCGCGACGCCCAGCATGCATGTTTCAACGAACGCACTCTGAAGAAGGAACGAATCTACCACGATGGAGCCCAACTAGTGAGCAAATCAAACGGGATATTCCACTTCTTAGACCGAATTTGGATTCCCAAGCGAACCGACTTGCGACAAATTATCATGGATGAAGCTCACAAATCCCGATACTCTATCCATCCCGGTGCTGACAAAATGTACCATGATCTTCGTTATAGGTACTGGTGGCCGGGTATGAAACGAGATATCGCCCTCTACGTCGAAAAATGCCTAACCTGTGCTAGAATCAAGGCTGAACATCAAAGACCCTCTGGCTTGCTCGAACAACCACCAATTCCCATGTGGAAGTGGGAGAGCATAGCTATGGATTTCGTAACCAAGCTTCCAACCACGTCATCAGGCCACGACAGCATTTGGGTTGTTATTGACCGTTTGACTAAATCAGCTCATTTCCTGCCAATACGGGAGGACTACAAGGTGGAACGATTAGCCCGAATCTACACCGACGAGATCATTTGTCGACATGGGACGCCTCGTGACATCATCTCTGATCGTGATGCTCGGTTTACTTCACGATTGTGGGAAACATTCCAAACGGCACTCGGTACAACGCTTAATCTAAGTACTGCGTTCCACCCACAAACCGACGGTCAGACTGAAAGAACGATTCGTACTCTTGAAGACATGCTCCGTTCGTGTGTTCTAGACTTCGGTGGTAATTGGGATAGACACCTTCCGTTAGTCGAATTCTCGTATAACAACAGCTATCAGGCTAGCATCCAGATGGCACCTTTCGAGGCCCTATACGGTAGAAGATGTCGATCGCCTATTGTGTGGCACGAGATCGGTCACTCGCAACTAAACGGTCCGGAGCTGCTACAAGAAACGACGGACAAAATTTTCCAAATTCGAGACAACCTAGCGAAAGCTCGGGATCGACAGAAAGTTCTCGCCGATAAAAAGCGCAAGCACCGTGAATATGGCGTTGGTGACTACGTACTCCTAAAGGTATCACCTTGGAAGGGTGTAGTCCGATTCGGCAAAAAGGGGAAGCTCGCGCCTCGATATGTTGGACCTTTTAAGATTCTGGAAAGGATCGGAAAAGTCGCCTACAGACTCGAATTACCGGAGGAACTTAGCAATGTCCACCCAACTTTCCACGTGTCAAACCTCTGAAAGTGCATCGCCGACCACGACTTACATGTTCCTCTAGATGATCTACAAGTGAACGAAACATTACACTTCGTGGAAAAGCCTGTCGAAATCATGGATCGCCAAACCAAGGAACTCAGACGCTCACGCATTCCTATTGTGAAAGTCCGATGGGAAGGCAAACGAGGCGCGGAGTTCACTTGGGAACTCGAAAGCGACATGAAGGCAAAGTATCCACAGTTGTTTAACGAATGAGTAATGTTCGGTTAAGAAAGGCAATGTGGCATACTTGTAAATAAGGAGAGTCTCCTTATATCCTTGGCCTATAAATAGGACCCTTAGGGTTAGAGAGAGAAAGTAAAGAGAGAAAAAGGCAAAACGTGATTCTCGGCTTTGTATACATCATCGTAATCAATAGAATCACGGTTATTGTATACGTTTAATTTAGCGATTTTCAGAGAAAAACGTGACAGAGATAAAAGATGAAGAAATTGCTCAAATCTGAGCAATCGATCTCCTGCTCAGATACCACTTGTAGAACCGATTTTGACTCCGCACGTTCGCGAATTCCGCACGTCGAACGTGTTGTTACGCAATCGAATCGGAGATAAATCCGGACCTACAATAATTCAAATTTCTTCCAAACGGCTTCGAATTGAAATCTAAAACGTTATAGGCTTTTAGATTAGATGTTTTCGCACATCATATCCGAAAATTATCAATTTTTAACCGTAAAAAAAAAAAAAAAAAAAACCCGATTAAGTTGCCAATTTTCAATGACCCGAACGAGGGACTCTCACATGTGATCCACGGTTAGTTACGGCTTCCAGCTTAATTTCGGGACGAAATTCCCTAAACAAAGGGAGGCTGTAACACCCCGTGTCTTCACGAGTGAAAGTCCAAGTCAAGGTCAAAGTCAACGACCGATTTCGCGCGACTTGACTCGTAGAAATGTTTTTATTTTAATTATATTATGTGGAGTAAATGTCGTACATTACAATAGTCGAGTCATGCTAACCGTATTTCAATCGACCTACGACTGTGAACGATAGGAAGTAACAATGCGATAAAGTTAATCAAGCTATGATATCGACCCGTGACTCGAACTGTGTATTTTACTTGTCATTATACGTGTGTGTGTGCTTTACGTGTTACCTGTGCATATTTATTTTATGTTATGTTGTGATAATCAAGCGAACTCAATCGAACTCAAAGTCTAACTTAAATGTAAGCGAACCCGAACCTGAATTCCGAGTCAAACCTTATAAGAAGTAGTTGGGACTGAAAGTAATTTGACTAGGAAACCCTATCGAATCGCTCGCAAATCGAAACCGAAGCAACAGCGCACCGAACCCACCAAAACAAACGGCATCCGCACGGATGGCCAATCCGCACGGATTGCCAATCCGCACGGATGGCCAGTCCGCGCGGATAGCCTACCCGGGTGCGTGCCATGCGCACGGCTCACCCCTTTCCCTTTTTGGCATCCTATAAATACACGGGTCACTCTCCACTTTTTCCACTTTTGGCAAGTGACGTCCGAACCGCACGCATTCTTCACTTTTTCTCAGATTTCTCCCAATCCAGGTAAGACCTTGCACTAATCCTTGTACATCTTTGATTACTACACGATTCTACACATTTCTATCTTTCAAATCTCCACTTTCAACCACGAAATCCTCCCGATTTGAGGTATTCTCGGGTGACGTCATCATGAAGTTCATAAGAACTTCAAGCTTGACCTCATTCCACCAAGAATATCTCAGATCTGAACGATTTCCATATGATTTCACAACAAATTCACCTAGATCTAAACTTTTCTAAGGATAAAAGAGTTGAAAGAAATAAACCTAAATTCTTTCTTTCTTTCCCCTTAAAAACCGGTACGAATCTGATCGGTTCTAGTGTTCTACTCGTTAATAGTGATGCACTAGTTCTAGATCTAGAATCCTACCCACAGACAACTGATTTCGGGGATAACCGGGATGACCGTTCTGAGTCGCCGACAGGCCGAGTTAGGGTGGTTCCTGACCGGTCTAGTCACGCGGGTGAGAACACAATTCCAAGTGGTTGCCACGTAATCAGAACGTCTCGATAAACGACAACGGAAACCAAGTGTAGGTGAACGGAACAACCAGACCAGCTGTCCGCACGGACAAGCTGTCCGCACGGACAAGCTGTCCGCACGGACTAGCTGTCCGCACGGACAAGCTGTCCGCACGGACTAGCTGTCCGCACGGACAGGCCATTCGGACGGGTTGTCACCCGGACGAGCTACCCTTGGGACCCACTTTCCAAACAAGGTTTGAGTATCGACGAATGAGCAATCCGGACAGACGACCTCTGAATGGATTACTCTTCGGATCATGAGATACTAAGGCCTTAAAATGAATTCAAACAGTGTTTATCCGCACGGCCAAGTCGTACGCACGGACAGACTATCCGGACGGATGGTCCCTGCCCGCGCGCACAGACTGTCCGCACGGATCACCACTGTCCGCACAGACTACCATACGCACGGACTGTCGTCCGCACGACCGGCTTGAAAGGTAGAAACACTTATGTGTTTTCTAAATGCTACAATGAAAACTTCAAAGCACAAGCCATCATACACAAACACATCCTTAGGAAGAAACAATCCACTTGGAAGTTTATCCACACAAACAATTAGTCCGTACGGATAAGTCATCCACACGCACAACTGATCCGCACGGATTACCATCCGCACGGACAGTCACACGCACGGATAACTTATCCGGATGGATCACCACCCGCACGCATCACCGTCTGCACGGATAGGTCATGCGCACGGATGACTTCCTCTCACGGATAGCTGATCCGCACGATCAACCATCCTAACCACTCTCACTTATACTGTTTTACGCGTCACTTATCATTACGTTATCGAATCTATTCAGGCTAACCGTACTCGCTGTAAAGCGCTCCCTTCAATCCACAATCACTGTGAGTATACTCGAACCCTTTTTGCTTTAGCACTTTTGGGTGTTACATACGTTACGAATATTCAAACTACAACAATCACACTACTCAAGCTATTTTAACGCTGAACCAATTATGCATGTTATACGTGGCTTATGAATGCTTGTTTGTTATGTTTACACATGGAATGCTGTCTACCTGCCTTAGCAACGATAGTACTATAGTTTGGACTCAGCACCCGTTTTCACGGGGGTTGTTAAGGATCTTTTACTTGCATGGATTACGGTGGTAATCGTGTATTGCGAACTGCCTCGGGCAGTCAACCCGCAGTCATTGGTATCGATGGATCTATGTCGATAACTAACGTGCTTCATTTCACTATGTGTACGTGCTGGTTATGCGTAAACGAATTCGAACTCTATATGCTATTATCTAACTTGTATGCTCACCTTTACATTTTATGTATTGACTTTATTTTAACGTATGTGACAGGTGCTTAGGTTGCTTATATACTTCTCGGGCTGTGATGAAATTGAAGCTAGGAACTGGAGTCCTAGAAACCAACGAATAAATCTGTTATGTTTAAATCTGAGTGGTCGGAACAGAATATTTGTCTTGATGCTTTGCCTGTAATAACTATTTACTGTTTAAGTTACGGTATGGGACGTGATGTTTAATTAAATGGTAATGATAGTTGTTATGGAAACTTCTGGACAATCTGTTTCGCTCAGTGCCACGCCCCGATGATTCCGCCATCGGTTGGGGTGTGACATCAATAACCCTCTTATACTTGCATTAATGTTTTGTAGTTTTCTTAGTAAGTTAAAAATAATAAACTAATAAAAAAAACATCTGTAACAATTTAAAAAAGTGAGGTATTAAGTATACCATTTTAGGGTTGTGTGGGCCGGGAACAACAATGTGAACGGTATCTTCAGGAAACTGTACATTGCAAACATATTACATGTTAACAATAAACTAAAATAATAACTAATGTAAAATAATCACTTTAACCTTCACTTGCAGGTCAGGCGTTCATCATTTTGTGCATTTTCGACCACAGCGGTAACTACACAAAGAAATGCATGAATTAGAAAGTAAGGTATGTTTTAATTGCATATTAATATGGATTAGAAAGTACCTTGTCAAATCTGAATTGGTCGTCGTTGATTATTTCAGCACCATTTTGAAGCTTCTGCACTTCGCATAAATTTAGTAATGACAAAAAAAAAAAAAAAAAAAAACAAATTAAGGCCAAATAAAATAACTATTTTAACCTGCTTCATTTGCATGTCACAGTTTCCCGCAGGCTATTCTTTGTTCATAATTGATGGCTTTGGAGGTGATTGATTCATGGTTGCAGTTTTCACAAAAAAATGATAAATGATTCAGTCCTGCTACTCGTTATATAAAAGCAAAATAAACTGCAGGTACGACTATCCTTTTTTTAGGAAATAAGTTGGTTAAACCCACTAATCCACATTTATCACAGGTGGTTTATTATTTAAAAAAAACTGTAAAATGTTTGGGTGGTTAAACCCACAACTCCACATTTATCGTGGCTGTTTGTTATTTTGAAAAAAAACCGTAATTTGTTTGTAGGTAAACTGCTCAATAATGGGTGCTAAAGTTTTGTTGAAAGCCTGGAATGTATGGAACCATTCAAAACATGACAGCAAGACACATGTAATGGAACCAAAACTTAATCTTCAAAACCGTTTCGTGGCTGAAACACGGCGGATTTTGCTGCATCTTAGGAAGGACTCCACGTCATCATTGTCACCCCAATCAGCATTCATCCATTCATCATTTTCCAGTTCATCTTCTTCTTCATCATTGTCAGAACTGGAGAGGTCGATGACTTCGGCCCATTTCCAGTTCTGCAGCGCTATCGACCGTTTTCTGGATCGGTTTAGCTTACAAAAAAGTAAAACAAAAAAGAAGTCAATAACCCTCGTATTATTGCATAAATGTTTGTATATATAATGAATTTAACCTTCACTTGTAGGTTAGGCGTTTCGCTATATTGTGCCTCTTCGACTCCAGCTCTACACAAAGAAGAATACGAATTCAGAAAGTATGGTACGTATTAATCGCAGATTAAAATAGAATAGAAAGAACCTTGTCTGATCTGAACTTGTCGCTTTTGATTATTTCAGCACCATTTCGAAGCTTCTGCAGTTTACTAAAATTTAGTATTTAAAAAGAAACAATAGCCAATGGAAATAAATGTGTTAACCTGCTTCATTTGCATGTTACAGTGTCCAGCAGGCTGGTCTTTGGGCATAACTGATGGCTTTGGTGGTGAGTGATCCATGCTGTGATTATTTCAGACAAAAAAATGAGTGAACGATGAAGACTGCTTCTCAAGTTCTCTTTATATAGAACACAACTGCAGCAGGTACCACCACTACCCTTTTTTTTAGGAACTGAGCAGTTAAATCCACCACTACCCATTTTTTTAGGTGCTGAACTGCCAAAAACATGGACAGAAAAATTGCTCAAACGTGGGATGGTGCTGTTCGGTTCAGTTATGTAGGAACATGGACAGAAAAACTGCAAAAACGTGGGATGGTGCTGCTCAGAACTGCTCAAAAACTGCTCAAACGTGGGATGGTGCTGCTCAGAACTGCTCAAACGTGGGATGGTGCTGCTCAGAACTGCTCAAAACTGCTCAACAGCGGTTAAATTTAAGAGTTTATACGGCCCAGATTTAATCTCAGCATAATCGAACGGATGATATTGATTTCAACAGTAACTTCCACTTAATGGGTTCCATATATATATATATATATATATATATATATATATATATATATAATATCAAGTTTCATAATTTTCTCTCAGGGGTATCCTCGTATATGTTTTTGGGTAGGCTATGTATAAAATCGAAAAAAAAATTACACTGCGAATACAAATACGGGGTTGAGCCGTAGCCCGTGCTACGGCTCATTCTTAATTAGTTCCGCCCCTGGCTCTAGGTATGTTCTAGAATGGATTCTATCATTACCTATCTCGGAATCCTGTTGTTTAATTTCTATGTTACTGATTCCGTTATTTTTTAAATTAAGGTTCCGTAGTAAGTACATGTTTTAGAGGTGCTTTTATCAGTGGGTGGATTGTTGATGGTTGGCGGACCCAGGAATTATTTGTTGGGGTGCGGATGAGTGGTTCAAGCATTTTTCAGGGGTGCGTTCAGGTTTTTTGCC
The DNA here is from genome assembly GCA_030545235.1 of Helianthus tuberosus. Lineage (NCBI taxonomy): Eukaryota > Viridiplantae > Streptophyta > Magnoliopsida > Asterales > Asteraceae > Helianthus > Helianthus tuberosus. The sequence continues at coordinate 208,004,920 of CM060400.1, forward strand.
TAAAAAATACACTAATTGTTTTTCTCAAGGGGTGCGCCCGCCCACCCTGGGCTTCACCTAGGTCCGCCCCTAGATGGTATTAGACGTCGAAGGGCATTTCAATTGTGTGCCATACGATACCACTGATAATTGGTGCTTCATTGAGTTGTAGACATATTGTTTTATGCTCTTTAGCTGTTTAACTATAGTTGAAGTTAGTTTTAAGTAATTAATTCTTCAGGATTGGGGTCCCTAATCACTTCCTAGTTTAATAAAATGATATTTTTGGGGTCTTCCAGAGGGAGGTGTGTAATGATTTTAGACTGTAATTTGTAGTTCCAAATCAGATGGTCTTGGAGTTATGATTTTGGTAGGGATCATAATACTTAGTGATTATGTTGGGGAAATTCAAAATTGCTTGGATAAATCTGAAGTCGTGTAATCACTTTCAGATCAAACAATTGGAGTGGCTACTAATCTTTGATCGGATAAAATCAGATTGATTCTAGATTTCTGTATGAGAATTTGGTTGAGAGAAATCTTGAGGGATTTTGATGAACTGCAAATTCGTCTAGGGTTTTCCCAAACCGTTTGAGAGCGTATTTGCAGTTTTCCACAACTGCTTGCATCATTTTTGAACAAAAAATGCCTTTAGTCCCTCATGTTTCAAAAGTGCATATTTAGCCCGAAATTTAATTTCTGATGCATTTTCGACCCCAGCCAGGGGCTCTGCTCCTTGGACCCCGCCAGGGGCTGCCGCCCCTTGGACTCCGCTTCTCTCGGGGGTGCTGCCCTCGAACCCCCGTCAAGGGGGCACTGCCCCCTTGGATCCCCCGTTAGTCCCGATGACATTCAAATAAGCGTGCACTCTTATTTGTATGTCACACGCAATCTCAAATTACACTAAAATATCCAACAGATTACGTATACAATCACTTTGAATCTGTTTATATCTACATGAAATGTGCCATGCTGAATTCTATTTGTAAATTGTAAGAATGTTAAATTGCTTATTGGATCAGGTGGCAGATCTGCTTTTGGGTATCTACTGTTCCAGCAGCCTTACTTGCTCATCTAATGGAGTTTTGTGCAGAAAGTCTTTATTGGCTTCTTGTTGGGGAATTTTGCAAACACGGATAATCGTGTCATACAATCAGGGCATGTTTGGCTAAGCTTTTTGAAACAACTTATTGACTTATTGGCTTTTCGAAAAGTCATAAGCTTCAAAATGATGTTCGGCAATGAGAGTGTATGTGAGGGGAAAAAACTAATAAGTCACTCCATCCTGACTTTTCCAAAAAGCCAATAAATTAATAAGTTGTTTCAAAAAGCTTAGCCAAACATGCCCTCACTCTCAGATCAAATTAATTCGGTGGTTCTTCCAAATAATTCAATCGGATACAACTCTAATTGAGAAATCGAACAATAACATGTTTGTTTGTGAAAATCGTATGAACCAGAGGAACCATGACCAACAAACTAATACGAGGTGTTAGGGATGAGTAACTGCCTTTGGCAGTTATCTTTTAATTTTGAATAAAAAGCCTCAAAATACCTTATTTTTTATTTCGAAAATAATGTCAAAATTCTGTAAAATTAAATTTCTAAGACAGCTCGACCCTAGCTAGCTAGGGCCTCTGCCCCTTGGACCTTGCTAACCGGACCCCCGTCAAGGGGGCCTTGGAACCCCATTCGGGACTGTATAACCACTCGAACAAGCGTGCACTCCCGCACCTCCTAAGTTGTTCAATGTATATTATAATTCCCTTGATAACTAAGTTAATCCTGATTACACTAAAATATCTAACACTTCTGAAGCTAAATATTGTTCATCTCACTCCTTTCATGATCCACATGTACATATTTTTTGGAGCTACATATACATATCCGTTTAAAACATCTTGTCAAATGTATGTCAAAAATCAGGTTTTCTATTACTAATAGAACACTAACACTTCCATATATTGCCTTTTTGGTATCCTAGAGCTGCTACAACATCCTAGCTGTCAACAATGCTATTTAGATCTTGATTAAATGGAATCTTTTATATTCATTGCCACTCTTGCTTTCATATTTCATTATCTACGAATAATATGGATTATTCTAGAACACTCATTCCCAACTACTTAAGGTTAATGTGGAAGGACTGGCTAACAGAGAGACGCATCCAAATTCACTTGTATCTATTTTAAACATATATATGATAAAATGAGATCACTTTTTGGATTGTCTTCATAAGTTAGTGTGAAAATGGGTGTACTAATCATAGTTACTGAAATCGCTAATGAAGCCATGACTTGCGTGAAAATGAGTGTACAATTCATATACCAGAATTTATGTCCATTTTTAGGCCTGCTACGGGGAAAATCCGAAATTAAAAGATGTCTAGCCGTGGTTAGAGATCGAGAGATGTTTGAAAGGCTTTCAAAGTGTTTAAAGAATTTGTTAGTCTCCAAAAATGCATATTCAAAGAAACACATTAAAATTCGTTTTGGCATATTAGAGATAAATGCGGTGGATTTAAAGATCATTAGAGGATCGTGTGCAAAAGGGGGATTTCTTTCAATATGTTACGCAACTTGTAATTTCATGAAATGGTTAGTGCCATCAAGCATGCACCGAATGGATACAAACCCCCATCGTGTGAAAAAGCGAGAAACGTATAACTTCATGAATGTGTTTGAGATGTTGAGAAAGAACTAACACCAGTTAAAGACACGTAGTACACATGAGGAGTCTCAATCGTCTCCGATGGGTGGTCTAATGTTAGACATAATCCACTTATATCAATGTTCTCACGGTTAATTCGTGTGGTGCAATTTTTAAGTATTCGGAAGACTTTTTCAGATGTGGAAAAAACGGGGGTAGCGATCTTTATGTTTCTTCTTAGAGTCGAACATTGGACCATGATACTGTTGCAAGTTGTGATAGATAATGTCGCTAATTGAAAGCAGACGGCAAGAGTTTGAGAAGGTATATAAACATATTTTTTAGTCCCTTTGTTGTGTGCTCACTTTTAATATGACTTTTAAAGACTTGACGACTTATTAACATATATGCGCTCTCCGAATTCATGTCTCACTTTTTGTGGGGGGCAAATTTATAAGAATCTGAAAAGCGGGATTGAACTATAATGCTTGAGTAAATAAAGACAAGTTTATTTGCCCTTTTGCAATTTAAAGGATTCTGCTTGACATTATGGATATAGGATTATGTACTCCAATTTCTTTTCTCCGAAGAGCTACGAATCAGTTGTGAGAGTATTTTTTTTTTTTGCTACTTCCACGAGTTCGAGTTTTGGAGTGTCCGATCCATATGTAGCCCACCAATCGATTTCGTTTGTTGTCACGACATTGGCTTGCGTTGCAGTTATAGAATAAATTTCTTACTTCATTTGAAATGTTGCAAATTGTTCTCATAACATCGTTTCTTCAAGTGGCGAAGCTTGAGAATTTCCACCGGGGGGTCGGAAGTCACCGGACCTAAAAATTCTATATAAGTAATTTTTTTTATAAAACCGGGGGGTCGAAAACGTATATACCTAAAAAATTCTATACGAAACATACATACATAACAATACTGAGCGAAAAGTTCAGGGGGTCGGGCGCCCCCGGCCCCTTGAAAGCTGCGCCTCTGGTTTCTTCATCTTCATTTTCTACAATTCTATGATTTTATAAATCACCAAGTCTTTTAAATCAGATTTATAGTGTGCACACAACAAAGAGACCAAAAATATGTTTATATAACTTCTCGATCTCCCTCCCGGCTGCTTTGCAATTAGCGGCATTATCCGCTACAACTTGCAACACATTGGTTGGTCCAATGGCCTTGATGACATCAAAAAGAAACTTAGAAATCGCTACCCATTGTTTTTTCCACCCCCAAAAAGTCTTCCGAGCAAATAAACATTGCACCACACAAATTAACCACCAGAACATTAATAAGTGGACTATGTTTAACATTGGACTACCCATACGAGACGATTGAGACTCCTTGTGTGTACCACATGACTTTAGTTTCTTCTCAACATTCGTACACATTCATCAAGTAATATAGTTCTCGCTTTTTTGCACAATGGGGGTTTGTATCTATCTTTTGCATGCTTGATCGCATTAACCATTTCAAGAAATTGCGGGTTGCGTAATACATTGAAAGGAATCCCTTTTACACACATTCCTTGAATGATCTTCAAATTCACCGCGTTTCTCTATAATATGCCAAAAGATACTTCAATGCGTTTATTTGAAGATGCATTTTGGAGGGTACCGAAATCGTTATACACTTTGAAACTCCACAATTTTCTGCTTATTTTACCTTCTTCAAAAGCCTTTTAAACATCTCCCAATCTCTAACCAAACATGGACATCTTCTAATTTTGGCTTTTTCTCGTAGAAGGCCCAAAAATGAACATGAATTCTGCTATAAGTGCTTATAATTTCAGTTTTGTTTCTTCCACGAAGGAATGTTACTTCATTAAGGAGTGACTTAATTTGCATCTTTCTCTTCAGTTGGTTTTTCTGCTTGACTTCCACTTGCTACTGATGTTTGTTGAACCTCATCATCAAGGTCAATGTAACTTTGTGTCTCTTTGATATAGGTGTCATTGTCATCTCTTGGAGTATTACTATTTTTACCAAAGGTCATTTTAGAAATTGAAGATGAAACAACTGAAATTGAAGCAGAAGAGTAGAAGTATAAATTGTTGATGAAATTTGGTATGCTTTGGAAGGTATATATACACGCTCATGGTTGTATTGTAAAGCTGAGCTTGGAAAACTAGTACGAAAGGAAATTGAGGGGATGCACATGCCTTTTACCAAGAGTCGCTGATTTACCGTCAAAATTGAAGTCCCCATCTGTGCGCATTCTATAAATCGATCAACACGTCAAAAAAACCGATCTAGTAGTCATACTCCATACCGATCGGAACGATGGGAATTTCACTCTAGAGCATTGTACCAATCGAATAGAATCACGAATCAAGGTCAATTTGGTTCGATTTCTATAGCATTTCGGTATGGTGCGTACCGGTACGCAATTTATGTCTTCCTTACATAATTGTGGATGTAATAGTTGTTGGCTTTGAATTTGATTTCACATCCTTGCATTATGATTCGTTCGAGGCTTGAAATATTTGGGTTAATTGGTGGAACAAGTTATACACCTGGTTTTACTGTATATAGTATATTATACGATATATGTTACACCAGTACAGTACAATTGTGCAGTGCTGTGTTGTGCTGCGCTATGCTATGCTATACTACTACACTACACTATACTATACCGCATGTATGCAATACTATATGCAAAATATGATACGATACTGTAACACCCCGAAAATATAAATCCTTATATTTAAAATTTTAATGAAATAACAAACAAGAATTTACCAACTAGGAACTTAACCTAGTTAAATTCAAGTCTTGAAATAATTCATAACATGGTTAAAATACTTAAACTTAAAGGAAAATCATAGTTGAGGGGTTAAACTTGTCAAATGTGAAAGATAATCACTAATAGTAACAAAATCAAACCAAACACACAAAAACTTGTGTGTCTGGTCGATCAGGAGAAAGGGGGCGACCAGGGTATTCTCCAAACTCTAGCTTCACATGAAAATCTGCAAAATTGAAGCCTCAAATCCGTCCCAAATCGAATTCTAAACACAAATTAGTAATCACCTCGTTGTAAGGATCAAAAGGTATGTAAAATTTTGGTACTTTGATCCATCATGAATTCTAGGTTAATTGTGAAAAACTGAAATTGAGCCTAGTTATGACATGCATGAATGAATGTTGAATTAATATGATGTTTAGAATCAAACCCTAGGTGATTCCTTGTGAAAACTTTGCATCATAGTTGTAAAGTTTGGGGTTTACATGTTAGGAGGCTATGAGCTTGAAGAATACTAGAATTATGATTATTGTTATAGTGAAATCTGAATTTGTTAAAGTAAATTCAGAAATATAGATGTCAAGTTGTATGTGAAATTTATTAATTTAGCGAAAATAGATGTTAATTACAAATCATGAACTTGGTGATAATTATAGAAGAATCTGACCCGTTAGGTGTTTGTTGAAATGCCTAAGAGAGGATTTAAATGATAAAAATATGATGAGAACGCAGATTTGATCATGTTTCACAATGATATGAATATGGTCAAAAAAAAAAAAAGAATTCTAAACAAGCTGTAAACTGAATCTTCTAGGCAAAGAGTTCGGATCATCAAGCGGACAAGCCGGAGGGAATTCACGAGGGAAAGACGTGCTCTAAAGGTACGAAATTATCGTTTCGTTACATTATAAATAAATTGTTAGTTTTATGTTGTAGTTTTTGAAAACATGGTAAACAAGATAGATCAATACGTCACGGATGTGACTTTTGCATCTTAAACAAGTGAAACAGGTCAAACGTTTGATAGAGATTGGGTTTTAGTAATACCTTATTTGATGCCCAAATCTTGGCATCCAAACGGGTCGAACAATCAAGTAAGACATAATCAATGCTCCGGAATATGATAGATTGTTCTTTGATGCTTGGTTAATATATAGTATATGAGAAATACGAGGTTTTAATCTATCGGTGTCATAGAGAAATTGAAATCCGAGAGTTGGAAACCTTGGTGTAATGAACATACAAAACCAAACATGAAGTTCCAGGTACTACCGTAAATTACGGTATTACCGTAATTTACGGTAGAGGTGAGATGTTTTACGGCATGGATCTCCTGGTTTACGGCATGGATCTCCTGGTTTACGGTGACCAAATAGTTCCAGAACCCACCGTAAATTACGGTAATACCGTAATTTACGGTAAATCCAGAAAACTTTAAATTTTTTTTTTTAATTGATGATTGGATCATATGTTTAATTCTTATGTATCAAAGTCAAAACTAATGTTTTAATGGTTTTGACCCTAGGTGATTAAATGAACCTTACGGATGGTGGTCAAGCAACGCCGAAGAACCGAACACGATTTTTGAAGCTTCCGCTATACGTTTAATCTTACTTAAATTTTGTTCATGGGTTGTAAACAAACTAACAAACAACTTTTGTAGGTTCTAACTTAGTCATTAGTCGACTAAGGCTTATGATACTTCTGAAACTCATGTTAAACTATTATCTTTTGATATAAATAAATGATAAATTCAAGTATAAATTTAAGGGTGTTACAGATACCATACATACTATAACTATATATACTATACGATACTATGCTATGCTATTCTATCCTATCCTATACTATATACTAAATTGTACAATACAATAGATACAATACAATACTATACTAATCCCGCTACCGATAAGTTTATTCCACATGGATTTTTTTAGCAAATCTCTGGGTAAGACCAATTTTCAACAAATTTGCTAAAAATTTGGTTGTCCGGACAGTTTTCTAGTAGTGACCCTTTTGCAGCAAAAAATATCAAATAGAAGTGGATTTACCTGAACACTTGTCTATATTCACCGACTACTCTAATTAAATGCAGGAAAATAAAATTGCCTTGCCGAAAGTTCACCAGAACACTAGCCGCCATCGCCGGAGGCGACGCCTAGGTCTTCAAATCACCATCGACACCACAATCTAAGCTACCGAGTTTGTACTCAACCTCATCCGACCCTCTGATTTCCACCTTCGTTGCTGGAGGTGACCCACCCTGGGTTGTCGAGAAGCCGGGTTTGTCGAAATGCTTTCTGTACCTGGTAACCGCCACCATTGTGAGGCGACGGAAACATGAGGCGCTTGAGGTTGCATGTGCTTCTTTGCATCACAGGGATGAAAGAACGAAATGACTTGGTTGGAGATTATGAGCCGTCTACATATGTGGATGATGGTGATGATATGCTCGCAAAATAAATATGTGTAAGCAATGCTGAGAAGTGGCAACAAAGAAGAAACTCAAAAAGCCATGCAAGAATAAGGTGTATGTACTATTAGCTGGCGGCAAAGAATAAAGCCATGCAAGAATAAGATATACCAAAAGCTTAACCATTTGTAGGGAAAATTACGAAAATGGTCATTGACCAAAATGACTTCCGAATTTGGCCACCTCACGCGTCCTTGGAGCGGGGCATCACGGATTCAAATGCACGGGATGCGTCTGAGAACTTGAAGCATCTGAGATGAAGATGGGATGCGTCTGGAAGATGGGAAGCGTTTGAGATGAAGATGGGATGTGTCTTCTCCGGCGAGCTGTCTTCTCCGGCTACGACTTAAACTACAACCATCAACGAGTCCCAAACCTCCATCTTTCTTCCCCATCGCCGCACCTCACCTGCCAACCCTCCTATCCGACAGTGACTCAAACTTCTCTGGCGAGTTGTCTTCTCCGTCGCCGCACCTCAACCTTCTCCGACAAGGTGTCTTCTCCATCTCCACAAGTGACATGGTTTTAGGATAGCAGATTTGAACTTGGTGAAGTGTTTAATTTCGGCCGTCGTCATCGTATAGCTCATTGGTCTTTGTTTTTTGAGTTTCAGACCAAAAGTACTTTTGGTGTAATGTACAGGAGTCGGACTCCAATGCGTCTAATGGGAGAAGTCTGCATACGAACCCACCAAAAACCAATGCGTGGCCCACTGGACCGCTAGGTGTCCATTTCTTATTGGATGCTGCAGAAGTCTGCATATGAACGCATCCCGTGCATTTGGATCCGTGATGCGACGCTCCAAGGACGCGTGATGTGGCCAAATTTGAAAGTGGTTTTGGTCAATAGTCGTTTTCGTAATTTTCCCTTTGTATTATTAGCTACAAAATATTCTTCTCACTCATCAAAATTACTTTTTAATAGGTAATATGATATGATATGATATAGTATAATATAATAATATAATTCAAATATCAATTTAAACTAAAAGGATTCAAAAGGTATATTGCTTAATATTACAAGGATGACTAATGAAAATGTGGGATAATCTTTGAGAAAATGAATCATACCTTCGTTTGTAACTGTCGACGCCGGAAGTCATGGGGTTTCTAATCTTCACCGCTTTTGGAAACATCTCCGGCAACAACCTGACGCTGGCCGCCGCCATGGTTTCGGGAAAACCAGTCGCCAGAACAAGGATGATTGTCCAAGAGTCCATCGGATATACTCTCGAAACTGTAGTGGCTGAATCGGGTCAAAACATTAGTGTGACGGAGGAGCATCATGTGTTGACGAAAGTAATGCGGTTTCATACTCCAGGTTTGATATTATGTTAACGTAAGTTTGTTTGCGTATAAAACTATTTCCTCTACTGTTCTACATACGAGCACAATCATTTTGTTTATGAATAGGTTAACTTCTATTCATCTGGATAGTGAAGTTGTATTCCTTGCCATTATTTTGATCTATTGAGATGCATGTATTCACTTGTTGTATTGTGATAATAATGCCATTTTTTGATATATGCAATTTCAGTTGTGCTGTTGCAATTTGTTTAATTGATTGGGTGACTGTGTGTGTTATACAATAATTGAGTCCTTGTTCACCCATCTCATGGAAGACCATGAAACCACTTACTTTATCCTTTCTTGGAGCGACGGAGAACAATCATGTGTTGGATAAATACTTGCACAATCATTTGTACTTTTGCAATTTTTTTAGTTTATTGTGTGTGTGTGTGTTAAAGAGTTGAGTAATCATTACTTAGAAATGTAATTGCATTTTGATCAGTAAGACAACAAATTTTATTTTGTAGTTGAGTAAATTTGTTTCATTTTATGTAAAAGAAAGTGCTCGTTATGTACTGGTTAAAAATGGCAAGCATTAGATTACTTGAATTTATTCTCTTTTCACTTGAGTACTTTTGTTAGTGTAATTTGGTGAACTTATACGCGGATGAAAAATGATTTTATTAATGAATTGTGTTACATTTATATCCGCCTTTCATGGCATAAAGTTGCCTACGGTTATGCGTTATTTAGGGACTTTGGTTCCGCGGCTTATAAATGCCCTTTATTGTGTTTGCTGCTGGCTTTGTCCTACAAGCGAGTCTCTCCTTACTTTCTCCGCCTCATTGACCTTCGCAGCGATAGCTTCCGCCAAACCTCACCAACCATTTTCCCGTGCTTAACATTTCTAGAAAGGCCTATATATCTGATTAGATCTGATCTTATCGATCTTCTCTTCAGACTAGTTGTTGAGTGTGGGATTTAAGTGAGTATCTCTTCTTCCTCTTTCATTTCTATGTGTTTGAATTAGGGTTTTTCCATGTAAAAAAAATTAGGGGTTTTTCGAAAAAGGAGTGACACACGATCGGAAAAGTTAGAGGTTTTGTCATTGTCAACTTTGCCAATTTCTTGTTGCTGTGATTTAATTAGGGTTTGGTCCATACGATCGTGCCACCTTACATGTTTATATCTTTTTCGTAGTTGTTTGTGTTTGTTGTAACAGAATGATCTAGTATAGCTATTAATTGTTGATCCATAATTGAATGTAGATCTTGTGGTTTTTATGTCTTTGGAACAATAATTGGTATCTTTATTACATTAGCTAAAACATATTTGTTCTTGTTCATTCCTATCGTAACAAGATGGACTCTACCACGGCTGAGAATGGATCAGTTATTAAATCTTGGATGGAAATTTCTTTTACCTATTTCTCTATTGGATCAGCCGATCAGCCCATTCTGATCTCAAGAAATCCAAAACCATCCTTTGAACTAATTTTTTAGCTTATGTGCTGTATGATATCTCTATGTAATATTAAATATCTGCAAAAGAGCATAAGAAAGACACAGGTCACCCTTTCACATAACCAGTCGCACAGTTTTATCTAACCTTTTGCATTACACGTTCATAATTGTAATTATCTTGCATTTGATTGTTATTGGAACGTCTTTGACTATGAGCTTTTGTGTTTTTAGCAGGTACTGCATCATTAGCAAGTCTTGATAACATTTCCTTCAAATCAAGATGAATTTCACTGGAAGCAAAAGTACTGAACCAATGTATGTATGAGTTTTAAATAAATTCGCATACTTTTGAAGCTTGATTTTAAAGACTGGGTATAACTAACATGCTTTTGCTTTTGTAGACGGGGTATCATTCCTCCCAATTCAGGCAGGATTCTGGGTGAACCGAGACCCAAGATGCGAAGGTTGCATGATGTGTATAAAGGGCTTGGTGATTCAGTTTCCAGTGATGAGGAGAGTGAATTTTCAGATACTATGACTTTAAACAATGTTGTTAGAAAAATTAGGGCTAAACGTCGACAAGCAAGAATTCTTAAAGGCAAAATGAAGGAACCTGTGATGAGTGATTTCAGTTCAGAATCTGATAATGATTCAGATGAACATGTGCCACCTGCTGCTGGGTCTGGTGTACCCCGGGATATTGAATTTAAATATAAGATTTCTGTACGCACTATAAGCAGAAATCCCTCAGAGTTTGAGATAGAAGTGTCTGAAAGGTTTGTGTTGAAATTTTAGATCATATAGGGAAGCTATGCAATTTAGGGAGGGATCATGGATAGTGATAGTAACGGACTTGTTGTATCTAGTCCCTGAAATAAGATATGGTTATGTGAACTTATTTCAGTTGAAGGTTTTATGTATGTCTTTTGAATTTGCTTGCTATCTAATTTGCTATTCGTGTTCTACATTATCTTAAGACCAATCATAGACAAGCATTTTTTTTTGTTTCGGGCTGATAGTGATTGGCAGCTGTATGACTATTACGATTCTGATTGTGATGGTTGTCCCCCTAGTCATGGATTGAGTAGTTATTCACCCATCTCATGGAGGACCACGAAACGTCATGCTACTTTTGTCAACAAAGATTAACAACAAACGTTTGGTGGTACACAAAAGGGTTTATAGGTTTGAGTTTCAAGCCTCACAAATGGCTGGAAAGTGGTTGCTATTAATAGTTCATTCACGATTGTTTCTGCTTCAAGCAGTCACTAAAGTGCGTCCACAACATTGCTACAAACTGCTAGATACATCAACAGAACCTTACCAAGGGCCGACCCGTTGGTGTATCAAACCCAAGCTAGGGCTTTGGGCTTCCAAGTTTTTGGGGCCTTTGCTTGAAAAATATATTATGTATAGAGTATGTATAATTATAATATATTGATTAACTTCACATATATGGTTGCTCAAGTCTAGTGGTGTAGAATAATGTCCGCAAGCAGTAGGACTTGGTTCGAAACCCAACACACATTCAAATTTATGTTTTCTTCATATTTTCTAAATTGGAGAGGCCCTAGGCCCAAATAAATCCAGTGTCAGCTCCTTTGGTTCTTAGGCATCAGTAATTTCTATATCCATACCGAGTGTTGTTTTGTTTTGTTTTGTTTTTTTGGCTTATCAAAATAGTTGGGGTAAGTTGTAACTTGCCTTCATGGTCAAACCAAATATTCATATTCGAATTGGAGATTGGTTCCCTTAAAACTACTTGAGCCCTTTTAACCGAACAATTTTAACAATTTCGTTCCCCACTAAAAAGAGTTCTAGATCGGTCTTTATTAACTTGTTATTGACTCATTAAGCGGTCAATCTGGTAATATTAATAGCTTATATTATGATGGTGAGTAAAATAATATATTTTACAAGGGCCTCAATTTTGAAATTCGTTTTGGGCCTCCAAAAATGTTAAGCCCGCTCTGACCTTACCGCTCGGGTTACATCGCTGCTGGTCCAGCTAGTGGCACCCGGTGTGTACGGGGTGCGTTGGGTGTTTGCCAATGGTGTTAGTGCGAGGGTAGGAGAGAGATATAGAGAGTTGTGTGTGCATGGTAATCGGGTAATCCATATTATTGTGTTGTGCATGGTTCGGTCGGTTCGGTTATTATCCTCAACCGAAGCCGAAATCAAAGTCATCGGTTAGTCTATATTATTAACCAACCGGTTTTCAGTTAATCATTTTGGTTTACTCAGTTAGATTGTCAATTTTTGGTTTTGTTCATTTAATTTCAGTTAATAGCAAAAACCAAACTTGAGCTAAAACTTTTGCTTAGAAATATATAAAATTTAGGTATAAATACATGAAATGAAAGTATAACTATATAAATTGGAGATATAAAATATGAAATATATGAACTGAAGATATAAAAGCTAGAAATATATGAACATATGAATGATTTGGTTCGGTTCAGCTTATTTTTGTAGGTCCCGTTTTTCCGGTGGATCGATAACGAAAACCTATCCTTGTTTATCACAAACACGGTAACGGGTGCGGAATCCCCGTGACGGTGCAAACCAAACAAAGTGTAAAACACACACGTAACCAAAGATCCAATATCTATTGATTAGGGACGAGAACGGATACAAACATATACAAACAATGTTTTACAGACTCTCTCAAAGTCTCACAGCTCTCATCAGTTTTACACAGAAACTGTAAGAGGTATTTATACTAGACACAGATCAGACTATGACGAAACGGAAAGAGGACACGACGAAACACTAAAGTCGACGAAACACATTCTGTTTCGTCGACATACATATTAATCCTAAATCTGTTTCGTCGATATGTGTTAAAGCCCAAATGAAGGTCAAAGTCCACTTCAAGATTTCGGCCCATATATGAATTGAATCGGCCCAGACAAATTTCTGTTGGCTAAATATTTCACAAATTCATGCATAGGACAAATATGTGACATCATCATGACATCACAATGATGATGTCATGGTGATGTGTAAACGGGACTTGGCTTGCAGCGCTCCGTGCTTCGCGTGTCGAACTCTGGGGCGCACGACTGAGGAATGTCGTGACGTCGGGCTTGAGCCGGACCTAACCGAGTCGAAACCAAGTTGAACCGAACCGAGCCGAGTCGCGTCCACATAAAGTATACCAACAAACTCCCCCTTGGACGCTACTCGTGATGGTTCGTCTTCTGTGTCTTTTGTGTCGAAGGATCTTCAAAGTCTTCACGTGTCGTAAGTAGAAAGTGTATCAACAAACTCCCTTTTTCATTCAGGTAGTGTGTTAACAAACTCCCCCTTAAAATAAACTCTCCATTGAGTCATGCTCGTGAATCTTTTGATTTGCAATTCTTCAGATCCTTGTGGTGTTGATGAAGGGTCAGCGGCAACTCGATCATTTTAATCCTTTGAGTGCCTTCACTTCGTGTCTTCACTTTACGGCTTGTCATCTGACATGTTCTCTTCGCCTTTAGCTGATTCTGATGTCGCATCTGCACATACAAGAAATCTAAACACGTAATGAGACCAACCGCTTGGAATATAGACAAATTAAATAAACGACACATATGAGATCAAATCTCAATCAAACACCGACCGACAACAGTTTGAAAGTTTAGAAAATGATCAATTTTAATCCTTTAACTTTCAAAACTTGTTAACTTCGACTGTTTATGAAGGTGCAATTGTTTTCCGGCTTACGATCAGGATTTTGGGTAGGATAGACTCGAGTTCCAACATCGGTCAATCTAAAATAAACTAGAAGCAAAATCTTTTTGGCTTTAGTAAAGTTTAAATTAAAACACACCTAAAATCTTTTTGGAATTTTTCATTTTTCAAATGTAAAGACGGAAAGCAATAATTAAATATATACAAAGATGCATAAACGAAAGCAGTAAATAAATATTTACAAACATTCTTTTTGCGAGTTTGGAGGGTAAGAGAATCATATCAGTGTACGGTCACGCCAAAATGCTCTTGTTGTTCAATTAGTTAACAATTAGATAAGCATCCTATAACAATTATCGGTATTGTTGTCCACATAAGCTCAACTTATCAGATGTAATCATGTTTAGGGGATACGTTAAGGTATGATTTATACTTACCGACCGGTGTTCATCCACACACGACACATTCCCGTATCAAGGTATGCACGAGAGTTCATCTTACCGGTGAGTATACCGTTTATCATCTGTTTGACCGTATAAAAGAATGTGAGAAACTCACTTATTTTGATTGAAAACAAGCCCTATGTGATAGAATCACTTATTGATGAGGAACTTGATTTTCGATGCATGAGGGCACAGGAGCAAGTCCGTGAACAGGTCAGTACTTTCGTACAGCAAAGAGACGAACTTGACTCCCGCAAAGAATCTGTGATATATAATCACTTATTTGTTTGGACATGTGATTGTTGATCACTTATTGAGGTCGAATGCAATATGTACACGTATGTATAGTATCATGGAAGATCTTAGACTTCGTCTCCGTTATTTTTACGGTTTGATACAACCATGATACCCAGATGATAAGACAGCATAAAGACCGAATATTTCATAACCTCGGCAATCTCTCAAACGAAATTTCGGTACTAAGACCATATGCCAATGTGTGGTTCCCACCTGGTCTTCAGTCGATTTAGATTTATATCACCCTACACACTTTAATCTGATTGTGAGCCTACCGATACATCTTATATAGAGCTGCTTATCGTTTTTCCATTTTTAAGTTCATTTCAAAGAGATTTCGACAGACCACTGATGTACTATCATATTCTCTTTTTCTCGCCAGGAAACTCATTTTTGTTTTCTATTGTTTTTGCGTTTTGAAATTTTTCGATGTTTTTGAATTTTTCAAATTTGGATTTACTCCCCCTAAAATCAACAAACTAAGATAAATTAAAAAAAAACACAAAGATATTTACAAAAAGGATTTCCCGATGTCGGTTAACTCATGTTTTACCTCAATGCCGTTTACCAAAGTTAATTTTGAATCAGAAATGATTTATCGAATTTTGGAAAAATCAGTTGGCAAGTCGGTAAGCGGTGCGGACCATGACAACATTGACTTGTTTCAGTGAAACAATCATGTGTGAGGTGATATTCGAGATCAACGTGTCAGGTCAAAGAGTGTTGTACGAGATGATAATAATTCATAAAGCAGCTTAAATATCGACAAGTATAGGAGAGATTAGAAATTCAAAACCGTATCCTGCAATTGTTTCATGCATTGCAAGGAATCTGAGCGCTCTCCTAAACTGGATATCCACCTGGTGTGGACTTCAAAGTTGATTTTTGTTGCTACTTCAATTAATCCAAGAAAATTCTTCACAGCCACAAGATCATAAACCTTTGAGTCCGGCTGGTCTTCCACATTGCACCAGCGAAGGTCTTTGTCTTTCTCTTTCAGAAGTAGTGTGCGGTTGTTCAATCCATGCCAAGGCATCCGCACACCCGGTTGGCTTGTTCAACAAACACATTTTCTTCAATTACACCACGAAGAAATGTACACTGCACGTTCATCTTATTGAGTTTGAACTTCAGACGTGCTGCAGGTGCGTACATTTTGATTGAATCTATCCTGGGGACCCGATCAAAGCCTTGAACAATCAAACTTTGGAATGATTTTCAATTTGTCGAAGCTTTTCAATTTCTTTCGACAGATAATTCTGTCTTCTTTCATTTTTCTCTCCACCAAAGGCAACAATTTCTTTTGTCGCCGATCTTGTGCATGAATATTCCACTATCAATAATCCTATGACTATCGAAAGTTCCTCCTGGAACATCCTGCACACTCACTCAGAGATTAGTTGGAGAGGGGGACCCAAGCCTTCATAGACTTAGGTTGCCCCTGAGAATCAAGAAATGTAATTTCAATTTCCTGATGATTTGGAAATTTCACGCCTCCCCCTGAACCTTCACCTGTTTTCGGTTTCCAAGCTTGTTTCCATTTACCAGATTGTGTATTAACTACAATTTCTGGTTTTAACAGTTGTTGTGAACTTGGTTTCCTTTTAACATTTTCCGGTTTTAAAGCCTTTTCGATCACCTTCACATTCTTATGTCGTTGTTTTGTTTCCTGTTCTTTAATAGTGAGTTTATCATGTTTTGGAGAAACAGGACGACTTTGTGAGTGACCGTGTTCAGAAGGGGCTCTTTCTACAAAATTTGGTTTTGGAGAGTTTGTGCAATTTCTGATAATGTGGCCAAACTCCCTGCATTTGAAACACGTTCTCCTCTCAACAAACTTGGGAGATCCGGTTCGACTTTCACGTGTTGAACCTGTAGACCCAGAGGTACTTGTTCCTTCATCACACCCGTTTGTGTGTTGGGTGTAATTGTTTTGAGCGTTATACTTTAAAATTCTGACTTTTTGAACAAAATCGGTGTTTGATTTATTTTCAAAAGTCTCCACCTTGTCAGTACCCTTGGATGCTACAAATTTAACATCATTATTTTTCTTCTTGAAACGAGCTCCTTTGGTCTCAACCTTCGGTTGTGAACTTTTAGAATTTTGAGCTCGCTGTTGTTGCTGTTTACCCTTAAAAGCGATAGGTTGTTGCTTCGTTGGTGATTTTTGATTTCCAGATTTTCTTCTAACTTCAGCTTTTGGAATCGGATCACACTGAGTTACTGAAACTCTCGGGACCCCCTTTTCCAAAAACTTACTGGTAGTATCTTCAAACACTTTATCAATCAAAGATTGATTGACATTTTTAATTGGAAAAGCTGTGTTTGAATAAATTTTGTCATCACCAACTAAAGTGTACAACACGTTATCACTTTTAACAGTAGACACTGTCTCAGTGATAGGATCTATCTCTTGTTTAGCACCAGTTGATTGCACAACAGGAGTAGGAGGATCACACAGAATGTGATTCTCAAAAGGCACTTCTACTCCTTTGTTCTTCTCAAGAGATTTATCCTCATCACTAACATCTGGTTCATCATCGTACGAATCATAGTCCTCAATGGTTGGAGGACTTTGATTTGAAGCACATGATGACTTTTCCTTTCTATCAGATGAGCCCTCAGAAGAATTATCCGTTTTGAACCCTAAGCCAGTTGTAACTTCCTTATAATCAAGAGGTACAGTTGGCTCAAAACGCGGCATTTCTTCCTCATCGGGCATTCTGGTATAGTTGTGTCTCAAAGGAGGTGGACACGACTTATACCCAACGCCTTTAACATTACCCTTTAGTTGTTGAACGTCAATGATGTGATCAAGCACATATCGGGAGTTTGAGTAACTCTCCAATTTGAGCTTGATCACTTCATGCTCGCATTTGGCAATGGCTAGTTCCTTTTTGGTTTCCTCAACGATGTTAATGTAATCGTTAATACTAACTTGTTTATGATAAACAGTTTTGGTCACTTCGGAAACACTTTTCTTTAAGGTTTCAATTACAGATTTAAAATCCTTTTCGTTTCTAACTAAAGCCATATTTGCCTCTTTGCACTTTGACAGTTCAATAACCAAACTCTGATTGTGACTATGAACCATTTCAGATTCATGTTTCAATTCAGCACATTTATGTTTCATATCAGCACAATCACTACATATGCTAGGAGTTTCAGATTTTACCTGACTTGTAGAAGCTGTGACATTAGCCATAAAGGCAGTCTGAGAAGAGAAAGATCCATCTTCAGTGAGAATCTTCTCCATTTCTTCTGATGTAGCATCAGCTTTCTTGATCAAGTCAGATTTCTCGTTAGCATCATTTGACAAATTATCAGCTTTAGAATCAGTTCTTTCATTCAAATTCGATTCTTCATCCGAACTGCCACTATATCCCGAACTATCATCTTTTCCTGAAGATTCACCATCATTGACATTCTTGACAATCTCAGCGTAAAATGCAGTTCTTGTTTGATCATCGTTTCTCAACTGTATGGCCGGACCACAATCGACACTTGGATCGAATTGAGGTTGTGTTGTGGAAACTTGAGGTTGAGGTTGGGGTTTAGATTGCGAAAGATAAGCACTTTGATTGAACTGTGGAAACGGAGATGAGCTTGTATTTGATACAAACGCCGTTTGAAGCTTCGGTTGCTGAATGGAACTAGAACTAGCTGAAGGACCAAAACCCGGCAAATACATTTCTGTGTTTTGAGGAGGTGCAATCCTTTTAGCTTTCTGAATTTCCTCTTCGTTCTTGTGCTCCAACTTCTGAATGAATTCATAGATATTAACATTGACAGCATCTAGAACGCCCGTATGCTTTAAAAGCTCAATGAATGGGCTCCACTTTGGAGGTAGAGCATCAGCAAACCGTGCTACCATTTCCTGTTGAGATGCAAGAACACCAAAATAATACATTTCACTCATCAAATGATAATAACGAGTAGTTATATCATTTAGGGTTTCATTCTCTAAGAAATGAAATGATTTGAATTTCTTCTTCAACAGATCATGACGTATCTTTCTAGTAGCTGCATTTCCTTCTCCTCTCGCTACTAAAAGATTCTGTATGTTTTGATTTTGATTCGACACCAAAGCCCATTGACTTGCACTTATTGACTGTTGTTGTCGAGGTATGGTACTCGCTAAATATTCGGCCATCGACATCTGTTTTTGAGCTGGTTGTGGATCCGTACTCCAATCCCATGGACTTGTACAACTCATGATTGGTGTATAGAAGTGAAAAATCTGGTCACACACTTGAAACAGACAGTTAAATTAGTTTTGCAAAGCCTCTGTGAAAAAATTTAACAAGTTTCGACGAAATCTAAATTTTGGGGAAACTTGTTTGACGAAACAAACTGATTATGAAGAAACTTCATAATGATAAAGCTTCGACGATGCTTTAACTTTATGGAGAAACAATAGATCCGACGAAACCTATGTTTGATGAAGCCTCTTTGACGAAATCCTGTGATTACAAAACCTGTTGTGACGTAACACAAAGATGTTTCATTAAAGTCAATTTTCAGTCTACAAGTTTCTTTGCTTGAATTTTTGACTTGCTTGTCACGTGTTTTAACAGCAAAGAGATGTTTCAGCAAAGATAATGTGATCAAAAAGTCAAATATATC
Source organism: Helianthus tuberosus (assembly GCA_030545235.1). NCBI lineage: Eukaryota > Viridiplantae > Streptophyta > Magnoliopsida > Asterales > Asteraceae > Helianthus > Helianthus tuberosus. Next base: position 208,024,562 of record CM060400.1, read on the forward strand.
AATTTACATTAATTGCTTAGTCACGTGAATATAAGAATCTTTGGGTAAATTGTATTAAAATGCATATGGAATATTGATTAATTGTCAGATTTCATGTGGCGACACTTTGTGTTATGAATCACTTGCGACGAAACATGATATTATATAAAACGACGAAACAGAATATTGTTGATAAACGACGAAACAGGTCTTGAACTATGGTCGACGAAACACAGGTTAAGATGATAGCGACGAAACGCAAAGACTGTCTCTTGTGCGACGAAACTGATGTTGAAATTACCAACGACGAAACTTGTTTGTGTGGATATTTTACAAATAAAGCAAATCTTATCCCAGACACAAGCCACAATATTCAACTTTTCAAACAAGCCTTATCTATGCTCTGACACAAGACACACAAATTCAACTTTTCATCATACTTTTGAGCACAAATGTCAAAGAATTATATTTTAACCACAAACACCTTTAATTCAAACAATAATTCAAACAAGAATTCGGATCAAACACTCATATATTATGAAGAACAGTTTGAAGATAACTTATGAACACTATGAATATCAGATGAACAATATGATGATTCCAGCCAAAAATATCATCGAACAAATTTTTCAAACACAAATTTTGCATAAACTTTCAACAAAAACCCACTAGTAACATGTAAACATTAAAACAAACAAGGTTTTTGAACAAACTTATAGCAAAATAATAGGATAATCACTGATATAAAAGACTTTTTCCAGAAAATATATAAACTTTTCAAGAACGAAATCTGAAAAAATCACAATAACACACTTGTTTCAAACACGACAATGTTTGGTTTTAAACAAGGAAAAGAGCCAAAGCTCTTATACCAATTGTAGGTCCTGTTTTTCTCGGTGGATCCAATACGAAAACCTATCCTTGTTTATCACAAACACGGTAACGGGTGCGGAATCCCCGTGACGGTGCAAACCAAACACAGTGTAAAACACACACGTAACCAAAGATCCAATATCTATTGATTAGGGACGAGAACGGATACAAACATATACAAACAATGTTTTACAGACTCTCAAAGTCTCACAGCTCTCATCAGTTTCACACAGAAACTGTAAGAGGTATTTATACTAGACACAGACCAGACTATGACGAAACGGAAAGAGGACACGACGAAACACATTCTGTTTCGTCGACATACATATTAATCCTAAATCTGTTTCATCGATATGTGTTAAAGCCCAAATGAAGGTCAAAGTCCACTTCAAGATTTCGGCCCATATATGAATTGAATCGGCCCAGACAAATTTCTGTTGGCTAAATATTTCACCAATTCATGCATAGGACAAATATGTGACATCATCATGACATCACAATGATGATGTCATGGTGATGTGTAAACGGGACTTGGCTTGCGGCGCTCCGTGCTTCGCGTGTCGAACTCTGGGGCGCACGACTGAGGAATGTCGTGACGTCGGGCTTGAGCCGAACCTAACCGAGTCGAAACCAAGTTGAACCGAACCGAGTCGAACCGAGCCGAGTCGCGTCCACATAAAGTGTACCAACAATTTTAATTAAACGAGAGTAAAAAATTGATAACCGGTTTTTGGTTAATTCGGTTTTCAGTTTTTAGTTAACGTAGTTTTTGTTTTTGGTTGATTTCGGTTCGGTTTGGTTTAGGTGAACGATTTAGTTATTGCTCACCGATAACCGGTTTTGGTTAATAACCGATAAGTGCGCGCGCGATGCAGTGTGAAACAAAGACATTGCCACGATGTGCATAGTTCGGATGGTTAGATTATTGTACTCAACCGAAATCGAGGTCATCGATTAGTCTATTTTACTAACCAATCCATTTTCTGTAAATTGGTTTAGCTTACTCAGTTAGCTAGATTGACGGTTTTTTGTTTGATTTATTTAATTTCGGTTAATAGCAAAAATCAAACTTGGACTAAAACCTTTGATTAAAAATACATGACATTTAGGTATCATGATATGGATGTATAGGTACATGAAATGGAGGTATAAATAGATAAAATGGGGATATAAATATGAAATACATGAACTGAAGGTATAAAAGCTAGAAATCTATGAAAATATGAATGATTCGGTTCTGTTAATTTTGGTTAAATGAGGGTCCAAAAAACGATTACCGTTTTTGGGTAATTCGGGTTTCGGTTAATCAGTTTTCAGTTAATTCAGTTTTTGGTTCGGTTTATGATTTAGTAATAACTGACCCTTTGACACTGTTAATCATGTAACATATCAATTTTTTTTAATTAAAAAAACTATAGTTTTTATGGTGTAATTTAAGAGTTATGACCGTTTAAATTACTCGTTTATATGATGTAATTTAATGTTATGACCGTTTAAAAATCGTTAGGGGAAGTTAGTTTTTTATAAGAGAATAAAGTGTAACTACTAACTAATTATCTATAATTTGTTAAAGATGAGGGACTAAAGTGTAATCTAGATGAGACGATTAAATTGATGGTCTTGATATTCTGTAGCTATTAAACATTTTGAGATAACGACTAAGTACCTTGGGCTTCAATCACTTGTACACTAATGCATAATCTACTTGTATCTTTTAATCCACACGTCAATACTGACCAAGACAACTATAGAAACGTCCACAAAAATGAGTAGGTCGTTATGGTATTTTTGGATTTTTTTTAAGACATTATAATTTATAAGATATGACAAGAATACATAAAATTATAAGTTTGTTGTGGAGGGGGAAAAGTGTAACTAATTACTCATACTTAAGTAAAACTTAGGGATTTAAGTGTAATAAGATGTGAGGCTAAAATATAATTATTATTTAAAAGACCAATTTACCCACATTTTAGGGATGTATTTATAAATTGAGAGAAGAATTTTTTTTTATTTTTTGGGTATCTTAAAATGTCTCTCCCTTATGCATTATAATATAGTATAGATATAGATAAAGTTATTAGTTTGATGTGTTTGCATAAAGCGGAATGGAAGATGATGCATATTTGTTGTAGTATGTTATAACCTCAGTGTAGAGTGACCTATAATAAAGATCTGAAGGGGATTTTAAAACCAAAATCATTCAACAAGTGAAGGCCATTTTATTCCTAAGAGTAGTCTTACCTCGGAGAAATAATGCCTTTCCAGCCACATTTAGGGGTATTAAAAATTCGTTTCGAATAGAGCCAATAATGTAATACGAATTTATAATTTTAAATTTAATTCAATTGAAATTGGAATTTAAATTATACATATTTATTTATTATATTTATGTATAATACACACATAAAACTTTATATGGTTTACAGTATAAATTAATCTATAAATTTATTCTAAGTCTTGAAATAGTTCATTGTCAAGCCCAAATAGCCCATAACTTAAATATATCTTCAATATATAACTTTTAACCTAACTTATTTGCATCAGCCAAGCCACGCCACGACCATAACTTAACCTACTAAGACAACAACGCCACCATCACCCATCGGCCTGTGCTATATATGATATCTATGTATGATAATATTAAGTATCTGCAAAAGGGCTTAAGAAAGACACGGGTCTTCCTTTCACATAACGCATTGCACAATTTTATCTACAACTTTTTGCATTACATGTTCATAAACGTAATTATCTTGCATTTGATTGTTATTGGAATGTCTTTGATTAGGAGCTTTTGTGTTTTTAGCACGTACTGAGTCGTTAGCAATTCTTGATAACATTTCCTTCAAATCAAGATGAATTTCATTATTTGGAAGCACAAGTATTGAACCAATGTATATATGAGTCGTATATAAACTGGCATATATTTGACTCTTGATTTTAAAGACTAGGTATAATTAACATGCTTTTTGCTTTCGTATTGATTTTAAATACGGGGTACCGTTCCTACTAATTCAGACAGGAATCTGGGTGAACTGAGATCCTAAGTGTGAAGGTTAAATGACTTTAAACACATTTGTTAGAAAAATAAGGGCTAAAGGTTGAGAACGAAGCAAGAATTCTTAAAGGCAAAATGAAGAAGCCTGTTTCTTTGAATGAAGAGAACACTTCGGGAACCTGTGATTGTTATTGGAATGTCTTTGATTAGGAGCTTTTGTGTTTTTAGCACGTACTGAGTCGTTAGCAATTCTTGATAACATTTCCTTCTTAAAGGCAAAATGAAGAAGCCTGTTTCTTCGAATGAAGAGAACACCTCGGGAACCTGTGAGGTATTCACATTCTCTTTACTCCTTTATCTTCTTTTTCTTGATCGTAACTAAAATTTCGCTTTTTCGATTTTTGATTTTGTCTGTAAACAGTTTTTTTCTGAAAAGATACCCAGACAGCTTCTGGTGCTGTCCAAAAGAGAACCATGGAAAGTTCCCCTTCATTAGATGATGATGTCGAGGCTGCAAAGGCCTTAGTTTCTATCGCACAGGATAATGGCTTGCATGAGCTTGATGGACATGTGCCACCTGCTGCTGGATCTGCTGTACCCAGGATACAGAAATTGAATATGAGATTCCTGTATGCACTATAAACAGAAATCCCTCAGAATTTCCGATAGAACAGGCTAAAAAGTTTGTGTGGAAATGTTAAATCATATAGGGAAGGGATGCAATTTAGGGAGAGATCATGTATAGTGATAGTAATGGATGTGTTGTATCTAGTCCCTGTTACTTCAATGGGACTCACGAATTCCACTCCTGAATGTCACTTAGAGGAAGGGGGTCGTTTGATAAAGAAGTTTTTTGACGAAAGCCTCCGTAGAGGACCCAGAGCTGTCACTGTCCCAAACCCACCTGTATTGACTTCCTTAAACCTGAAACCGTAAAGTCTTTCCAGCAGCCCCGTCAGTTCATTGAACTGACCTTCCATAGGTGTATATCTCCAATTCCAATTCATAGAAATTTCCCTTTCTTTCAATGCATCTATCAGCCACCAGACATCTCTTAGCAACTTCCAAGGAAACAAGTTAGGATATGTATTTTTTAGTGGCTGGTCATCCAACCAAATGTCCAACCAAAATCTAACTTTTAACCCATTTCCGACCTCTCCTTTAATTAATTTGGACATGGAGGCATTAGAGTGAACAAAGAAGTTATCCAGATTTGCAATGGTTCCCCAAAAACCATTAAGGCTTCTATTGTGTGGAAGAGTCGGCCACAACCACGGAGTTTGATGGGTATAGATGAAATAATTCTACACCATAAACTTCTGCCTTCCAACTTAAATCTCCACCACCACCTCGCATGGAGCGAAAGATCTGAGTCCTTTAACAGACACGAACCCAATCCCCATCCACCTTGGATGCTCATGCTTCCAAGCTACCCAACACGTTTTCTTGTTACCATCACCCCACCCCACAAAAAGTTTCTTCTTTTGGCCTCCAAAATATTAAAATATACTCGGGGGCCTTGTAGCGAGAGAAATAAAAGCTCGGTATGCTTTCAAGAACCGGTTTGATCAATGTGATTCCCCACCTAACGAAAGGGTGTAAGCTTTCTAAGCCGAGTCTTATTTTATCGAAAATATCACCACTGTGATCTTTAAAACGATAGTCTTCTATCGTTTTCAAAACGGGACCCGTGGTGTTGTTGAAGACTCTATCATTTCTATTTTGGCGTCAAATTCAACCACCACCCCATAACCACCTATATCACCAATATTTATATGTACCAATTGGGAACTTACTCTGGTACCAAGATATTAATCAGATATCAACTTCTAGTAATCGTATTCTCCAAAATTCGTGTGATATTCCTTGTGTTCGTGAGATTGAGTGTATACACCGCTAACATAGTGGTATGAGAGTGTAATTCCTTGAGATCCAGGATTCTTTCAATTAAATTAAAGAAACCATGTTTCCCTGCAACCATTGTCCCGACTAAAAACGCTGAAGAGCAATCAGACGAACAACATTGAATCCGACACAATGCTACTACTTCCATGATCTATTATGGCCATTATGTAATAAACTGCACCATAAAAATAATAACAAGATGAAGCTATAACCCTTATTTGCCATGCCATTAACACCGGCATTCAAGACCAAACATCCGACACATGGTACGGTGAAGATCTATTGTTCTTGTCACTGAAACAGGCTTATGGTCTGATATGTGGTATGTAACCACTTCATTTAAACACCACTGTTCTGGATATCTATCTCTATTCAAATATTTTAAAAAATTCGCATGGGATAGAAACCAGAACAGGTAATCATGAAACATTGTTCATACGAGGAATTGGTGTAATTGATCTTAAGACTAACAACTTTAAACTGAGGATTCCTAGTGTGTTCTATACACCAGAAATCACTCGTAATGTTCTTGTAAAGATCAAATGATTCAACAAGGATTTATTGTTAAGACCATGAAACCACATACAGAGAAGCATCATGTATTTGCATTTTGATCAGTAAGACAGCAAATTTTGTTTTGTAGTTTAGTAAGTTGTTTGATTGTTTCATTTTATGTAAAAGTAAGTGCCCGTTATGTACCAGTTCAAAATTGGAAAGCATTAGATTACTTGAATTTATTCTCTTTTCACTTGAAACCATGTGTAGTGGCTAAGTGAAGCGGCGTGTTCTTTGCCACTTCACGCCCCAAGACGCCAGAACACCGCCCCCATGGGCGTTTCTCTCAAAAATTGAAGAATTGCGAGTTTGTGGGAACGCCCGGACAATTGTGATTTGGCCTGTAGGAAATTAAAGAAAAAGAAAAGAAATTAAACTAAATATCTGAGGTAATCATTGCAAGGGGCATTATCTCACTATGCCACTTTTTAACTTCAAGCCCCATAATGCCCCTTGCTGACTGGGATGCCATGTGTCGCATAACGATCAAAGAGGGGCTTGATCTTCAAGCCCCACTACACATGGTCTGAGTACTTTTTTAGCGTAATTTGGTGAAGTTATATCAGGATGAAAAATAGTTTTATTAATGAATTATGTAACATTTATATCCGCCTTTCATGGCATAAAGTTGTCTAAGGTTACGCGTTATTTAGGTATCTTGGTTCCGCGGCTTATAAATGCCCTTTATTGTGTTTGCTGCTGGCTTTGTCTTACAAGCGAGTCTCTCCTTACTTTCTCCGCCTCATTGACCTTCGCAGCGATAGCTTCCGCCGGACCTCACCAACCATTTTCCCCGTGCTTAACATTTCTAAAAAGGCCTCCAACTATATATCTGATTAGATCTGATCTTATCGATCTTCTCTTCAGACTAGTTGTTGTGTGTGGAATTTAAGTGAGCATCTCTTCTTCCTCTTTCATTTCTATGTGTTTGAATTAGGGTTTTTCCATGCAAAAAAAAAATTAGGGGTTTTTCAAAAAAGGAGTGACACACGATCGGAAAAGTTAGAGGTTTTCTCATTGTCAACTTTGCCAACTTCTTGTTGCTGTGATTTAATTAGGGTTTGGTCCATACGATCGTGTGTAGGTCCCTCGGAGGTTGAGGTTAAACCTATTCCTTGTTATGTCTAACACACTAGCAAGTGCGGAATCCAAGCTAGCATGCAAACCGAGATAGAGCAAGCACAAACACAACACACAATCTTCACCGATTAACACCACTTGTATTAATACGAAGAAAGGTTCGGTTACAAAGCTATGTTTACAAATGTGTTTTGCAAACTCTCTAAAACACTCGTGTGTATGTGCTCTCAACAGAATGCTCTCTGTTCTCTCTTGTCTCTCTTCTCACACTTTTGCACTCCTTTCTCTTAAAATGAAGTGAACACATTACATGGGTATATATACCCAAACACAGATCGTCTGGTCGAAGGATCAGATAGACTGATCGAAGGATCATCTATCGACCTGAAACCTGTCGAAGGATCCACATATACCTCGAAGGATGACATCTTTCGAGGTCCATCAACATCCATCGAAGGTTTATCTTTCGAGCTCATCGAAGGATATAAACAATCCTTCGATGACTCATCCTTCGACACACACATCTTACAAACAATGTTCTAACTGTTTGGTCAAGTCAAACCAGGAGGATGGTTGACTTGGTCAAACTTACAAGACTAACAAAGACATCGTTTGGTATCATGACAAAATACAGACAAAGTACAGACACAAGTGCACCAACAAACTCCCCCTTGGCTGTAGCTTTGTCTCGATCTTAATTCTTGTAGGTCCCTCGTGTCTTCAAGTCTTCAAGTCTTTGACGTCCTTTCAAGTCTTCAATGTCGGAGGATCTTTAAAGTCTTCACGTCTTGAAAGCAGAAAGTGTACCAACAAACTCCCCGTTTCATGTAGGAAGTGTGTTGACAAACTCCCCCTTAACATAAGCTCCCCCTTGAGTTATGCTCGTGAAAGTCTTGATCTTTACAACTTGAGATCCTTGTGGTGTTGATGATGGCCAGTAGCAACTCGATCATTTTCATCATTTGAGTGCCTTCACGTCGTGTCTTCATTCCTAAGCTTGTCATCGACCATGTTCTCCTTGCCTTTAGAATCTGCACATGCAAGAAATCTAAACGCGTAATGAGAACAACTGCCTGGAATATCATAAGCAAACGACACACATGTGACCATTGTTCAATCAAACACCGTCCGACAGTTTGAAAGTTTAACAAATTTGACAATTTTAGTCTTTAACTTTCAAAACTTGCAAATTTCGACCGTTTATGAAGATTTAGTCGTTTCGGTTTTCAATCAGGTTTCAGGAACGAAGACTCGAGATCCAACATCGTACGATCGAAAATAAAATAGAAATAAAATCTTTTTGGCTTTTATAAAGTTTATATTAAAACACACCTAAAATCTTTTTGGTATTTTTGAATATTTCAAATGTAAAGACTGAAAGCAGTAAATAAATATATACCAAGATGCAGAAACTGAAAGCATTAAATAAATATTTACAGACATTCTTTTTGTGAGTTTCGAGGGTAAGAGAATCATATCAGTGTACGGTCATGCCAAAACGCTCTCTTTGTTCAATTAGTTAACATTAAGATAAGCATCCTATAACGATTATCGGTATTGTTGTCCACTTAAGCTCAACTTATCATTTGTAATCATGGCGAGGGGATACGTTAGAGTATGATTTATACTTACCGACCGGTGTTCATCCACATCACGACACATTCCCGTATCAAGGTATGCACGAGGGTTCATCTTACCGGTGAGTATACCGATTATCATCTGTTTGACCGTATATGATGTGAGAAACTCACTTATTTGATTTGAAAACAAGCCCTATGTGATATAATCACTTATTGATGAGGAACTTGATTTTCGATGCATGAGGGCACAGGAGCAAGTCCGTGAACAGGTCAGTACTTTCGTACAGCAGAGAGACGAACTTGACTCCCGGATAAATGTGATATATTATCACTTATTTGTATGGACATGTGATTGTTGATCACTTATTGAGGTCGAATGCAATATGTACACGTATGTATGGTATCATGGAAGATCTAGACTTGCGTCCCCGTTATTTTTCGGTAAAAGATACAACCATGATACCCAGATGATAAGCAGCATAAAGACCGAATATCTCAGAACCTCGGCAATCTCTCAAACGAAATTTCGGTACCAAGACCATATGCCAATGAATGGTTCCCACCCAGTCTTCAGTCGATTTAGGTTTATATCACCCTGCACACTTTAAAATGATTGTGAGCCTACCGATACATCTTATATAGAGCTGCTTATCATTTTTCATTTAAGGTTTAAAGAGGCTTGGATAGACCACTGATGTGCTATCATTTTCTCTTTTGCTCGCCAGGAAACTCATTTTTGTTTTTCTATTGTTTTTGTGTTTTTGAAATTTTTCGATGTTTTTGGATTTTCAAATTTTGGATTTACTCCCCCTAAAATCAACAAACTAAGATAAAATATAAAACACAAAGGTATTTACAAAAATGATTTTCCGATGTTGGTTTTACTCTTGCTTGACCTTAATGCCGTTTACCAATAATAAATAGTCAAATCTTGATTTGTCAAATGCTTTGGTAAAAAGGTCGGCACGTTGGTCATCGGTGTGGACGTAAGCAACATCGATTAGTCTTTTCTCAAAGCAATCACGTATGAAGTGATACTTAATTTCGATGTGCTTAGTCTTTGAATGCTGCACAGGATTTCTAGTGATCTGTAAGGCAGCAGAATTATCAACGTAAATAGGAGTAGTTAGGAATTCAAAACCGTAGTCGCGCATTTGTTGTTGGATCCATAGGGGCAACAACTTGAGGCAGCAATGTATTCAGCTTCGCATGTTGATGTAGCTACACAGGTCTGCTTCTTGCACTGCCATGTGACTAGGCGATTTCCCAAAAACTGACATCCAGCCGTTGTGGATTTGCCGTCGATTTTGCATCCGCCAAAATCAGAATTACTGAATGCGATCAAGTCAAAGTTATTATCCCTAGGGTACCATAGACCGGTGTCAGGGTAACCCTTCAAATAACGAAAAATCCTTTTTACAGCTGCAAGATGTGAGGCCTTCGGGTTGACTTGATATCTGGCAAGGAGGCACGTTGGGTACATTATATCTGGTCTTGATGCTGTGAGGTACATAAGAGATCCGATCATCGCGCGGTAGTACGAGGGGCTAACAGCTTCACCCTTCAAGTCTGGAGTAATTCCGTGATTTTGCGGCAATGGGGTACCGATGGGCGTTGCATCAGACATCTGGAACCGGCTCAAGATGTCACCAACATATTTAGTCTGATGGATGAATATCCCAGACTCAGTTTGTTGCACTTGTAGGCCCAAAAAGAAAGTCATTTCCCCCATAGCACTCATCTCGAATTTATCCTGCATAATGCGCTCGAAATTCCTACACAAAACATCATTAGTAGAACCAAATATAATATCATCAACGTATACCTGTACCAGTAGAAGATCTCCATCTTGTTCTTTGATGAAAAGAGTGCAATCGATAAGACCTCTGCGAAAACCATTCTCCAGCAGATAATTAGATAAGGTTGCGTACCAAGCTCGCGGTGCTTGATGTAGACCATAGAGAGCTTTGTTGAGCAACCAAACCCGATCAGGATGGATAGGATCTTCAAAACCTGGAGGCTGTTCGACGTACACCTCTTCTTCCACCACACCATGTAAGAATGCACTTTTCACGTCCATCTGGTATACCTTGAAACCTTTGAATGAGGCATAAGCCAGAAAGATCCGAATTGCTTCTAGACGTGCAACAGGTGCATACACTTCGTTGTAGTCGATCCCTTCTATCTGACGAAAACCTTGAACGACTAGCCTTGCTTTGTTCCGAATAACGACTCCACGGTCATCCTTTTTGCATTTAAACACCCAACGGGTACCAATCTTCTTGTAACCAGCAGGTTTCTCTACGAGTTTCCAGACACCAAGCTTCTGGAATTGTTGCAGTTCTTCCTGCATTGCTTCAACCCAAGAGCTGTCTTTCAAAGCTTCTTTCCAAGTTCTTGGCTCTTCCTGTGAGACATAACACGCGAAAGACCAATCATTTTGTTGACCAGATTCTCGGATAGATGCATACAAGCCTGCATTGTTGTTGTTTCGCAACATGTTTCTTGTTTGAATGCCACTTTGTACATTTCCGATGATGTTTTGTTGAGGATGGGTATTGTGAATCCTTGTTTCTGGATTATCTTGAACTGGAATATTTGTACCCAGATTGTTGAGATTGAGATCAACAACCAATTCAATACCAGGAATTGACGAAGAGGATGATGTAGTAGCTTCAGCTGTTCTAGGGACATCCACTGGAGGTGTACCTTCTGAAGTACCATGTACTGCTGTTGTTGGAGCTTCTTGATCTGCATCTAGAAATTCATCATCCTCTGAAGATTCGTTCAATTCGGTAGCATCGTGAAAATCCTCATTGTCGAGAGCATTATTGTTCACTGAAGAAGGTTCTTGATTGACAATAATTGGACGAACCAACGGTGAATCTGTTGCATTGTCACTCTCGAAAAACATCCTTGCCGCAGCATTTTCTTCAACTGCTTCAACATTGATCGAATTGAAAAAGTCATCGTACTCAAACATCCAAGGCTGACCTGGACATTTGACTGGTAAAGTGTGCCTTTGTACTCTGACTTCAGACCATTCCTCGACCCTTTTAGTCTCTAGATTCCAGACTCTTAAGTTCGGGGTGGAATACCCAAGAAAGTATCCTTCAATTGCTTTTGCCCCAAACTTTCCATTAGGATCGATTATAGTGCACGGAGCTCCAAACGGTTCAAGATATGACAAATCTGGTTTCCGTTTGTTAATAAGCTCAAAGCAGGTCTTGTTGTGCCTTTTGACTGTAAGGACTCGGTTCAACGTGTAACATGCAGAGGCCACAGCTTCAGTCCAGAATGGAATCGGCAATTGTGACTCTACCAACATAGTCCTAGCAGTCTCGATCAATGTGCGGTTCTTACGTTCAGCGACGCCATTTTGTTGAGGAGTATAAGCTGCACTAAATTCGTGAAGAATACCTTTTGAAGTGCAAAACTCCGCCATGGCATGATTTTTGAATTCAGTACCATTGTCGCTACGTATCCGCCTAACCTTCAAATTATATAGATTCTCAATCTGAATGATCAAATTTTTGATAATACCGAAGGTTTCACTCTTATGTGCCATGAACGCCACCCAAGAAAATCTTGAATAATCATCAGTTATCACGAGGCAATATTGATCATTCCTAATACTTTTGTGCTTGACAGGACCGAACAAATCCATGTGCAAACGTTCAAGAGGAACAGCCACCGTGTTGATTTTCTTTGTAGGGTGTCGCTTCTTCGTTTGTTTTCCTTTCTGGCACGAGACACAGACGTCTTGAAGATGGAAGTTTTTAAGAGGAACACCATTCACTAATTCATTTGACACCAAATGATTCATTTTGCGTAAGTGAATGTGACCCATTCGTCTGTGCCAAGAGATTGTGTCTTTTTCTGTGGCTTTAGAAACGAAACAAGTTGCTTGTGCAGACGTTGTGATAGCTTGGCTCATATCAAGGACATACAGATCATTTCTCCTTGGAGCCGATAAGAGAATCCATTCTTTTGGAATTTTGAAGCCGGGTTTCAGCACATAACATCCATTTGCATCAAAGTGTACTGAGAACTGCTTATCACAAATTTGAGAAACACTAAGAAGATTGTGATCAAGTTGTTGTACAAAGTTGATCTTATCAAAGCTAACAACCCCGTTGGAAATCATTCCTTCACCCGTAATATATCCGCCTTTATCTCCAGCAAAAGCAACATAACCTCCTCTAATAGATTTAACGTCGTAGAGAAGCTTCATGTCGCCTGTCATGTGCCTGGATGCCCCACTATCAACAATCCAATGACTACTGATAGTTCCTCCTGGAACACCCTGCACATGAACTCACATAATTAGTTGGAGATGGGGACCCAAGCCATTGTGGTCTTGGGTCTTCCATTTTCATCAACAACAATAACTTCTATTCTTTGATGATTCAAGAATTGTGATGGTCCCCCTGAATTTGTGGTCAATTTAGGTTTCCATGTCTGTTGAGTTTTACCAGTTTGATTGTTTAACAATTTAACTTCGTGATTGTTTGAAGTTTTTGAACGTTTTGAGTTTTCTGGCTTAACTGAAACAGATTGTTTTTGAACCACATCAGTTTTAAGTGCCTTTTTAATCACCTTGACTTGTTGGCGTTTCTGTTTCTTTTCCCTTTCTCTTACAAGTCGGGGATCTTGTTTTACAGAAACAGATCGCTTTTGGTGATTGTGTTCACGGGGATCATCTTCTTTGGCTTTTAATTTATGAAGATACGGACAATTTCGAATTATGTGTCCAATTGTACCACATTCAAAACATGATCTTCGTTCAACAAACCCCGAAGTATCATGTGATCGTCTTGCCGATGATGAACTTTGTGATCCCGAGGTACTAGGTTTTGAACTATTTGGTTCATTCCTTTTCATCACTGTTGCTTTCTTGACAAACTCTAAGTTAGATTGATTTTCAAACTTTTCAATTTTGTCCGTTCCCTTTGATTTCACAAAGTTCACATTCTTGTTCTTCTTCTGATTCGGCTTCCTTTGACTTTGAGTCGGTGTTTTACCTTTTGGTTTGGTATGATTTTGCTGCCTTTTCTCTGTTGGTAATTTCTGATTGCCAAATTGTTTTCTAACTTCAGCCTTTGGGATAGGAGGGCACTGTGTTACCACAACGTGTGATCCTTTCTTACCCAGAAACTTATTTGTCGAATTTTCAAAAACTTTACTGATTAAGGATTGATTTACATTCTTAATCGGAAAATCTTTGTCAGAATAAATTTTATTATCACCAACAAGAGTGTACAGCAAATCCACACTCTCCGACTCTTGTGCAGACAAGGACTTGACAGCAACAGTCTTAGCGGGTTTTGCCGGAGGATCACATAGAATATGATTCTCAAGAGGTATGTCCTCTTCTTTGATTACCGCATCAGACTTTGCTGAATCAGTATCATCAGATTCATCATCAGAAGAATCAGCATCCTCAATCACAACTGGAGGATCCTGATTCTGTTCAGCAGTTACAAATGTATTTGCTGACACATCTGAATCGGATGATACTTCTTTCTTGTATCCGAGTCCTGTTGCAAATTCCTCAACGTCTAAAGGAACAGATGGTTCAAAGTGAGTTCTATACTCCTCATCAGGCATGGCATCATAATTGTGTCTCACAGGTGGTGGACATTGCTTGTATCCAATGCATGTGACATCCCGTTTCTCTTTCTGTACGTCAATGATGTGATCCAACACATAGCTAGAGCTCAAATAACTGTCTAGCTTAAGTTGGATCGCCTCACTTTCAGTTTTTACACAAGCCATTTCCTTTTGCATTACCTCAAGACGAGTTATATACAAATTAATGTCAGTTTGTTTTCTGGAAACCATTTTTGTCAGCTCGGTTTTATCTTTCTTTAATTTTTCAATCATCGATTTAAATTCCTTTTCATGGTTTTCATAAAACATGTTGGCTTCTGTGCACTTAGAAAGATCCACGGTTAACTTCTGGTTGTGGATGAATGTCACATCATACTTTTCTTGCAAGTCAAACAAACTAGCTTGTAAAGCATCATGTTTGCTTTGCAACTCAGACATGCTTGTCTCTAAATCAGCACACTTAATACGCAAACTATCACAGTTATCACAACTAACAGCAATGGGTTCATCGGCACATACCTGACTTGATGAACTGTCGACATTAGCCATAAAGGCTGAATGGAGAGAAGACGAAGAATAAGCAGCTTGATCCACCAAAATAGATCTTCTTTGAATTTCTGCTGTAGCTTCTTCCAAAAGCTCATCAATATCTGCATCAACTGACGCACTTGATGTCTCATCCACATGATCATTGCCTGAAGTGGAGGATTCTTCATCTGAGCTTCCACTATAACCGGAGCTGTCTTCATCTTCAGAAGATTCATCACCATTGGTGGAAGATTCTCCACCACTGGCGTGTTTAAGATCCTTGACAATTTCAGCAAAACAAGCTGTTCCATCTGGAGCATCATTTCCCAACTGAATTGACCAATCACAACCTTTATCTACTTGAACCACAAGTGCCTGGTTGGCATTAGATGGTCCTGCTTGACTCTGGTTGTTGACAGGCACCAGTGTGCGCTCATTGTTCCTTACTTGGTTCTGATTTGCCCTGTTGCCTTGACCTCTGAAAGGATTTTGGTTCCCATGTTGAGATGGCCTCGTACATTCACGTTTGAAATGACCACGTTCACCACAATTGAAACACTTGACAGCCTGCTTATCAAACCCATACTTGGTGTCTTTCTTGCTTTCCAAGCTGGTTCTGCCAGTTCTTTCCATGAAATCCTTTGCTCGCCTAACAGCACTGGCAAAGGCCCACTTGATGTCCATCATCTCCATCTCCTCTTTATCGATCTGCTGATAGTCTTCTTGTGTCAGATTAATGTTACCAATCTGACCTTCCACTAATCCACAGTATGCGCTCACCAAAGTGTTTAGCAGCTCCATGTGTTCCTTTGCTACTTCCACACTGACTTTAGAAAAGCTTGAGGTGTCGAGCCGTACTGTATTTGGCTTTGATTGTTGACCAGCAGATGATGTGCTTCCATAACACGCTTGCTGTTGAGGAGGAAGTGGATTCCCATACATGTCTGTTGGTCCAGTAGATTGAGGAGGAAGTGGATTCCCATACATGTCTGTTGGTCCGGTAGATCGAACAGGTAATGGATTTCCGAACATATCAGTTGCTCTGATAGGTTGTTGGCTTTGCTGCTGTTGAGGAACTGGTTCAAGCGGATTTCCATACATGTCTGTTCGAGCAGGCTTGACCGGAACTTGGATAGTATTGCCATACATGTCAGTGGTAGACACAAGCGCTGTTTGAATTGGAGCGTGTGAAGAAGGTTTTGTAGAAGTGCTAGAAGTTCCATAATACATTTCAGGATTTTGTGGCACGGGAACTCTTTTTGCCTTGAGAGTTTCTTCCTGATTCTTGTTTTCCAGGAGTTGAACAAAGTCATTGAAGCTTGTTGTAGCTAAAGTGCCATTGTACTTCATGATTTCCAAGAAAGTATTCCATTGAGGTGGCAACGCATCTGCAAACTTTTTCACAATCTCTGCTGGAGTTGTAACAACCTCAAAATTTGCCAATTCAGTCAGCAAATGATTAAATCGACTTGTCAAATCTCCTAAAGATTCATTCTCCATACAAGTAAAACCATCAAACTCTTTCTTTAACAACTCACGTCTCAATTGACGTGTCGCTTCATTTCCTACGCCCCTTGTCTTCAATGCGTCCCACAACCTCTTCGTTGTCTTGTAACTGACAAATTGATGATAAATATCTTTACTTAACGCCTGAGTAAGAATGGCATATGCCTTCTTTTCCAAATCATAGACCTTCTTCTGATCTTCCGTAAGATCTGCAAACGTAGCAGCAGATGATGCGGCAACCTCTATTGTTTGATCGAAATCTGTGATGAACCGCAACCACAATTCTGTATTTTGTCCAAGGACGTATGTATGAAATCTGTCAATCCATCCTGGATATTCGTATAAGTGCATCAACTTTGGAGGCCGATTCAAACTTCCGGTTTCGCTCTCGCTTAAGAGAATGCTTTGAATACTTGGAGTTTGATTTGATACGAATGCCCATTGACCGGTAGAAATTGCATTAGCTTGAGAACTATCCGGAGACGGAGTACCAAAATACATCTCTGTATTTACCGGAGTACCCCATCTTGGATTCATTTTTGATCAAGAATAATAATACCTGAAAATCACAAACTTGTTAAACATAAACAGACTAAGTTCGAAGGATCAAGACTTGTTCGAAGGATCAACAGTGTTCGAAAGATCACTGTTGAATTTCGAACAATGATTTCGAAAGATTCTCCAAACGAAGGATCCTTATCTTTCGAAAAAGAACTGTAGACCGAAAGATGTATGCTTCGAAAAGATTCCTTGGTTCGAAGGATGATTATCTATCGAATCCTCCTTTGATCGAAAGATGATCTTTCGACTTCGAAGGATATCCTTCGATCTGCACTGACACAGTTGACAAAAGGTGACAGGTTGGTGAAAAAGGTGATGGGTTGGTAGAAACTTTCGGCAGAAGGTATGTTCAGACCATACTTTCTGCCAAAACAGATTTGAACAATAAAATATTACCAAGTAAAACAAGGTTCTGAACCAGAAACCGGTCACCGGAGTAAGCCGGAATTTGGCCGGAAAATACCAAATTTCTTAAAAACAAGTTTTTAAGTTACCCAAACCTTCCTTTAACACACCCGGTTAGTTTAGAACACGTTTTAACGTCAAGAAATGCAAGAAAAGCACTAAAAACGGGTGCTAAACCATGTGAGTTTTTGTCCAAAACACTCCAAAGTCTTGTATAAACTCGGTTTTTAACAAGGAAAAGAGCCACGGCTCTGATACCACTTGTAGGTCCCTCGGAGGTTGAGGTTAAACCTATTCCTTGTTATGTCTAACACACTAGCAAGTGCGGAATCCAAGCTAGCATGCAAACCGAGATAGAGCAAGCACAAACACAACACACAATCTTCACCGATTAACACCACTTGTATTAATACGAAGAAAGGTTCGGTTACAAAGCTATGTTTACAAATGTGTTTTGCAAACTCTCTAAAACACTCGTGTGTATGTGCTCTCAACAGAATGCTCTCTGTTCTCTCTTGTCTCTCTTCTCACACTTTTGCACTCCTTTTCTCTTAAAATGAAGTGAACACATTACATGGGTATATATACCCAAACACAGATCGTCTGGTCGAAGGATCAGATAGACTGATCGAAGGATCATCTATCGACCTGAAACCTGTCGAAGGATCCACATATACCTCGAAGGATGACATCTTTCGAGGTCCATCAACATCCATCGAAGGTTTATCTTTCGAGCTCATCGAAGGATATAAACAATCCTTCGATGACTCATCCTTCGACACACACATCTTACAAACAATGTTCTAACTGTTTGGTCAAGTCAAACCAGGAGGATGGTTGACTTGGTCAAACTTACAAGACTAACAAAGACATCGTTTGGTATCATGACAAAATACAGACAAAGTACAGACACAAGTGCACCAACATCGTGCCACCTTACATGTTTATCTCTTTTTCGTAGTTGTTTGTGTTTGTTGTTACAGCATGATCTAGTATAGCTATTAATTGTTGATCCATAATTGAATGTAGATCTTGCGGTTTTTATTGGATCAGCCCATTCTGATCTCAAGAAATCCAAAACCATCCTTTGAACTAACTTTTTAGCTTATGTGCTATATATGATATCTTTATGTATGATAATATTAAGTATCTGCAAAAGAGCTTAAGAAAGGCACAGGTCACCCTTTCACATAACTAGTCGGACAGTTTTATCTAACCTTTTGCATTACATGTTCATAATTGTAATTATCTTGCATTTGATTGTTATTGGAACGTCTTTGATTACGAGCTTTTGTGTTTTTAGCAGGTACTGCGTCGTTAGCAACTCTTGATAACATTTCCTTCAAATCAAGATGAATTTCACTGGAAGCACAAGTACTGAACCAATGTATGTATGAGTTCTAAATAAACTCGCATACTTTTGAAGCTTGATTTTAAAGACTGGGTATAATTAACATGCTTTTGCTTTTGTAGACGGGGTATCATTCCTCCCAATTCAGGCAGGATTCTGGGTGAACCGAGACCCAAGATGCGAATGTTGCATGATGTGTATAAAGGGCTTGGTGATTCAGTTTCCAGTGATGAGGAGAGTGAATTTTCAGATACTATGACTTTAAACACAGTTGTTAGAAAAATTAGGGCTAAACGTCGACAAGCAAGAATTCTTAAAGGCAAAATGAAGGAGCCTGTGATGAGTGATTTCAGTTCAGAATCTGATAATGATTCAAATGAACATATGCCACCTGCTGCTGGGTCTGGTGTACCCCGGGATATTGAATTTAAATATAAGATTTCTGTACGCACTATAAACAGAAATCCCTCAGAGTTTGAGATAGAAGTGTCTGAAAGGTTTGTGTTGAAGGGAAGCTATGCAATTTAGGGAGGGATAATGGATAGTGATAGTAACGGACTTGTTGTATCTAGTCCCTAAAATGTAAGATATGGTTATGTGAACTTATTTCTGTTGAAGGTTTTATGTATGTCTTTTGAATTTGCTTGCTATCTAATTTGCTATTCGTGTTCTACATTATCTTAAGACCAATCATAGACAAGCATTTTTTTTTTGTTTCGGGCTGATAGTGATTGGCAGCTTTATGACTATTACGATTCTGATTGTGATGGTTGTCCCCCTAGTCATGGATTGAGTAGTTATTCACCCATCTCATGGAGGGCCACGAAACGTCATGCTACTTTTATCAACAAAGATTAACAACAAACGTTTGGTGGTACACAAAAGGGTTTATAGGTTTGAGTTTCAAGCCTCACAAATGGCTGGAAAGTGGTTGCTATTAATAGTTCATTCATGATTGTTTCTGCTTCAAGCAGTCACTAAAGTGCATCCACAACATTGCTACAAACTGCTAGATATATCAATAGAACCTTACCCAGGGCCGGCCCGTTAGTGTATCAAACCGAAGCTAGGGGTTTTTGGGGCCCCTGCTTGAAAAATAATTTATGTATATACTATGTATAATTATAATATATTGATTAACTTCACATATATGGTTGCTGTAGTCTAGCGGTGTAGAATAATGTCCGCAAGCAATAGGTCTTGGTTCGAAACCTAGCACACATTCAAATTTATGTTTAGCTAGATAGAGCGTGTGTTGAATATTGTATAGAATAGAGAAAGTGGACAGGTTTTGTAAATGTAAAGGTCCATCCGGACGGATGACCATCCGGTCGGATGGCAATCCGAACGGATGGACACATGTGTGGATGTCTATAAATAGGGACCTTGGGGTTCCATTTGAACAAGCTTTTGGTTCCCAGAGGGAACATGCTGTCCGTGTGGTTTCATGGTGTTGTAACCGTCAAAGAATCAATGGAAACCACTTGAAATTGACTGCTCGGTGTTCTATCTATCTTCTACTCCTTTCTTAGTCGTAATAAACGCACCGAACACGTCGGATCTGGACCGAAGCTCCGTCAGACTCGCCGGATCCTGGAATCACATTTTCTTCATCTTTTCTAAATTGGAGAGGCCCTAGGCCCAAATAAATCAAGTGTCGGCTCCTTTGGTTTTTAGGTATTAGTAATTTATATATCCATACCGAGTGTTGTTTTGTTTTGTTTTGCCTTCATGGTCACAACCAAATATTCATATTCGAAATGGAGATTGGTTCCCTTAAAACTACTTGAGCCCTTTTAACCGAACAATTTTAACAATTTCGTTTCCCCCCACTAAAAAGAGTCCTAGATCGGTCTTTATTAACTTGTTATCGATTCTTAAGCGGTTAATCAGGTAATATTGATAAGTTATATTATGATGGTGAGTAAAATAATATATTTTACAAAGGCCCCAATTTTAAAATTCGCTTTAAGCCGGCTCTGACCTTACTCGCTCGGGTTACACCGCCGCCGGTCCAGCTGGTGGTGCCATGTGGGTAGGGGTGAGTTTGGTGTTTGCCAATGTTGTTAGTGTAAGGGTAGGAGAAAGATAGAGAGAATTGTGTGTATGGAAAGAGAGAGAGAGAGGGGGGGGGGATGGGGTAAAATGGTGGGGTCCATGTTTTAGGGTAGTAGTGTCGCTAAATCGGGAGTTTAGAATGGTGGATGGACCGAGTGTCGTGACGGGACAGGATTGAAAGACATTAGCTAGGGTAGGAAGGGCAAGTGGCCCTTCTCCCAAATCGATTTGAAGGAGGCGGGTTTGAGGTTATGTATCAACCTGAATGAACAATCAAATAGAATTAAATTACATATATTGCTTTGGAAACCCCATAAAGGTCATGTTACAACTCTCTTGACAATAACAACAAAAACTGCCCATTTTTGTTTTGTTGTGGATTAAATGGCCCAAAACAACATATTTAACTACTTCTATTATCTAGTTATCTAGTTTTTAAATTATCCTATAAGATCAAACTCTTTTTACACCCTTATATACATATAATAAAGTTATTGTTTTGATGTGTTAAAGCGGAATGGAAGATGATACATATTTGTTGTAGTATGCTATAACCTCAATGAAGAGTGACATAAGGGTAGTCTTACCTTCGAGAAATAAAACCAAAATCATTCAACAATTCGTTTTGATTATCATGAACATTCGAATTCGATTCAATTCGAGTCCAATAATACGAATTTATAATTTTAAATTTGATTCAATTCGAAATTGAAATTCAAATTATACATATTTATTTATAATACACACATAAAACTTTATTTGGGTTACATTATAAATTAGATTATAGAGCCCATGTAATACACGGATTTAAAGATAGAATTATGTAATTTTATAATAAGGTGTACACAAGTTTACATAGAATTATGTAATACACACATAAAACTTTATCTGGGTTACAGTATAAATTAGATTATAGAGCCCGTGTAATACGCGGATTTAAAAATAGAATTATGTAGTTTTATAATAAGGTGTACACAAGTTTACATAGCTAAATTATTTTTATGACATACTTCAAACTATAGTAATTTAAATTACATATTTAAAATCTATAAATATATTCACATACGTATTCCATAAAATTCTAGACTGTTAATAATTCAAAAACGATTAATCATAAACATAATAATTAAAATAAAATTCTTATCTAAGTGTTTTAGACCTCTAAATAAATATTACTTTTGATTAATATTGTTACATGAATGTATAATCTAATGAAAATTAGAATTCATAAGATATACATTTAATTATGATGAAAAATAATATTATATATATATGGGTGGAGATACAATAGGAAGTTTATTTGGCTAGGAAGGCTAGGAAGTGATCTTGACCATCCATTTAGTTAATCAAGGGCTGAGATTAAATGATGGAAATTGAAGGGAAGAAAAGAGGCGCGTGAGTTTGTTTAGGGGCATTCTAGTCAATCCAAGCCAATAGTTTCTCTCTCCTCTAATTTCCCCCCATTTTTTAAACGTTAATAACTCTTTCATAAGACATTATTTTTTTATAAAAATTGCACCAAAAAAACGAGTGTTTTTTTATCTTTAAAACGAGTATACTATTGCTATATTTTCAAAAAAAAAAAAAAAAAAAAACCCAGTTGCGTAAAACGCAATAGAAAAACCCCCAGTTACGTAAAACGCAATGAAAAAAAAACCTAAAAAATGACATTTTTCTAAAACGCAATGCACCAAAAACACAAAGAAATGTCTTTTTTGTAAAACGCAATGGCCAGAAAACACAAAGAAATGTCTTATTTCTAAAACGCAATAACCTAAAAACTCAAAAGAAAATGTACTTTCTAAAACGCAATGGACTAAAAACACATAAAAATGTGTTTTACCTAAAACGCAATGCACAAAAAACACAAACAAATGTCTTATTTCTAAAACGCAATGGCCAGAAAACACTTAAAATGTCTGTTTTCTAAAACGCAATGGACTAAAAACACATAAAAATGTGTTTTACCTAAAACGCAATGCACCAAAAACACTTAAAATGTCTTATTTCTAAAACGCAATGGCCAGAAAACACTTAAAATGTCTGTTTTCTAAAACGCAATGGACTGAAAACACATAAAAAAGTGTTTTACCTAAAACGCAATGCACCAAAAACACAAAGAAATGTCTTATTTTTAAAACGCAATGGCCAGAAAACACTTAAAAATGACTCATTCTAAAACGCAATTGACTAAAAAACAAAAGAAATTGTTCTCTGTAAAACGCAATGGACTGAAAACACCTAAAAAATGTTTTACCTAAAACGCAATGCACCAAAAACACTTCAAGAATGTGTTTTTTCTAAAACGCAATGGCCAAAAAACACATAAAAATGCTTTAGTTCTAAAACGCAATTGCCTAAAAACACCAAAGAAAGTGTTCTCTCTAAAACGCATTGAACCATGACGATAGTTTTGTCTGTGCTGTGAACTGTCTGAACCAATGCAGTTTACGAATGCAGTTTCCAGAGGCAATTTACAGAAAATTAATTTTTCTGATGCATTTTTATTACAGCAATTTAATCGGAAAAAAAAATGCAGTTTACGAATGCAGTTTCCAATGCAGTTTACGAATGCAGCTCAACCCCAGCCAGGGGCTCTGCCCCTTGGACCCCGCCAGGGGCTGCCGCCCCTGGGACCCCGCTACCAGGGGCGCTGCCCCCGGACCCCCGCCAAGATCAAACGCAATGACTAAATCAAAAACCCAGATCGTAAAAATGAAATTAAAGAATTTCCTACATGGATCGAAGTGATTTCTTCAACAATTGACGAATTTTGAATGATTGAAACACTTATCAGCGCTTGAATCGAACGGATCGAGTGATTATCTTCAAAATCACCGGAAAAAACGAGATTTTGTATGAAATTAAACTGGGTTTTCTTCAAAAAAGCTGAAGAACACGTTGATTGGGTGTTTGAATCATTGATTGGTGATGAAAATCGCACTATAATGTAGTGATTATTGAGATAGAAAGTGAAGAAATGGTTGAAGATGGTGGGATTTGAAAATGGTGGGTTTTGAAAAGGAAGAAGAAGAAAGTGTTGAATTGACTAAAATACCCATTTTCTTTATTTTAAATGTTGCCACATGTCCTAATCCTATTGCTTCCTACACTTCCTAGCCAAAATAAACTTCCTATTTGATCTTTTCCCTATATATGTATTTAGGTGATTTTTTTCTATATCTTAGGTTTTGAAATATTATTAATGGTTATGACGCATAATCGTTATATATATATAAGATATTATGATAAATAAGATTATATTTATATAGATAAATAAATTAAAAATCTTAAGATTATAAATTATAAAAGAAGTGAATTGAGACTGTGATTAATCCATAAGGTGTGTGTGTGTATGTATCATAGTATGATAAATAAGATTATATATTATATAGATAAATAAACTAAAACTCTTAAGATTATGAATTAAGAAAAAAAGTGAATTGAGATTGTGATTGATCTATGACAAGCTCATAAATATATAATC
The DNA here is from genome assembly GCA_030545235.1 of Helianthus tuberosus. Classification (NCBI taxonomy): domain Eukaryota; kingdom Viridiplantae; phylum Streptophyta; class Magnoliopsida; order Asterales; family Asteraceae; genus Helianthus; species Helianthus tuberosus. The sequence continues at coordinate 208,049,041 of CM060400.1, forward strand.
CTATTGAAATTGAAAGTTATTACGTAAATAAAAAGTTTTTGGTTACAAAATTCTAAATAAAAAAATTGTTACACATATTCATGAGATTATTCATTGAGATTATGTGAAGCTTTTTTATGGAAATTGTTGTAAATATGTAAATAACAATATTTACGTAACAAAAATAACATTAATATTTTGCGAAAAAAAAAGTAACACATGAATTATCGCGGAAAAAGTGCAATAATATAATTTATATTAATTGTTTTTATCGCTAGTACTAATTCATATTTTTTTGTTATTCATTCATTGCGAAAATCTAAAATATTTTGAGTATCCGAATAAAACAAATAAAAAATATATATGTTCATTGTGTGTGTATATATATATATATATTGGTCAGGATTTAAAGAGAATGGTGAAAAGTGTGAGAACGATTTTGGTGGTGACATGTGGCATTGATAATAAATTACACTAAGGGGTAATATGGTCAAAAAACCCACTCACATGAATTGGGTGTTCAAATAAAACGCCATAATATAGGTCCGTTTTTCTCGGAGGATCCGATACGTAACCTATCCTTGTTTATCACAAACACAATCGCGGCTGCGGAATCCCCGTGACGGTGCAAACCAAACACAATGCACACACGCGTAACCAAAGATTCAATATCTATTGATTAGGGATGAGTACAACCACAAACATATACAAACAATGTTTTACAGACTCTCTCAAGTCTCTCTGTTCTCACTCATAGAGTTTCACAGTGGTCTCATAACTAAACTGATAAACAACTGAGCTATTTATACTGACCAACGGCGAAAACCCTTTGGACGAAAACCATGTGTGACGAAATCAGGGATTTCGCCACACACACATAGTGACGAAAACAAGGGGATTTCTCCATTTACCATTTCTGACGAAAACATATTAGATTTCGTCATGCATGGCTTTTGGAATTTCATTGACATCATCATGACAACACTAAGGTGATGTCATGGTGATGTGTCGACGGTATTGGTCGGCGGCTCTCCGTGCTTCGTGTGTCGATCTCTGAGGCGCACGACAGAGGAATGTCGCGACGTCGGGCTTGAGCCGAACCTAACCGAGTCGAACCGAATCGAATCGAACCGAGTCGAGTCGCGTCCACATAAAGTGTACCAACAAACTCCCCCTTGGACGCTACTCTTGATGGTCCGTCTTCCATGTCTTTCATGTTGGAGGATCTTCAAAGTCTTCACGTGACACAATCAGGGAGTGTATCAACAAACTCCCCCTTGAATGTTGCTCGTGAATCTTTTGATCTTCAATACTTTTGATCCTTGAGGTGTTGATGAGTGATCAACTGCAACCCGATCATCTTGATCTTCTGATTACATCAACGTCGTGTCTTCACTTTACGGCTTGTCATCTGACACGTTCTCTTCGCCTTTAGCTGATTCTGATGTCGCATCTGCACTTACAAGAAAGCTAAACACGTAATAAGAACAACCGAGAAGAATAAAATCAATCTAAGAAAGTTTTCAAATGAAAACCTTACTAAGAATTGACATCAAACAATATAAGCGCATGATACACATGAGAGACCAACTCTCAATCAAAACACCGACTGACAACAGTTTGAAAGTTTAGAAAATGATCAATTTTAATCCCTTACTTTCAAAACTTGTTAACTTCGACCGTTTATGAAGATGCAATTGTTTTCCGGCTTACAATCAGGATTTTGGGTAGGATAGACTCGAGTTCCAACATCGGTCAATCAAAAATAAACTAGAAGCAAAATCTTTTTGGCTTTTATAAAGTTTAGATTAAAACACACCTAAAAACTTTTTGGAATTTTTCATTTTTCAAATGTAAAGACAGAAAGCAATGAATAAATATATACAAAGATGCAGAAACGAAAGCAAGTAAACAAATATTTACAGACATTCTTTTTGCAAGTTTCGAGGGTAAGAGAATCATATCAGTGTACAGTCACGCCAAAACGCTCTTTTTGTTCAATTAGTTAACATTTAGATAAGCATCCTATAACAATTATCGGTATTGTTGTCCACATAAGCTCAACTTATCAGATGTAATCATGGCAAGGGGATACGATTAGTGTATGATTTATACTTACCGACCGGTGTTCATCCACACACGACACATTCCCGTATCAAGGTATGCACGAGAGTTCATCTTACCGGTGAGTATACCGTTTATCATCTGTTTGACCGTATAAAAGATGTGAGAAACTCACTTATTTTGATTTGAAAACAAGCCCTATGTGATAGAAAAACTTATTGATGAGGAACTTGATTTTCATATGCATGAGGGCACAGGAGCAAGTCCGTGAACAGGTCAGTACAAACGTACAACAAAGAGACGAACTTGACTCCCGGATAAATGTGATATATTATCACTTATTTTGTTTGGACATGTGATTGTTGATCACTTATTTTGGTCGTATGCAATATGTACACGTATGTATAGTATCATGGAATATCTAGACTTCGTCTCCGTTATTTTTTTTTCGGTAAAAGAAACAACCATGATACCCAGATGATAAGACAGCATAAAGACCGAATATCTCAGAACCTCGGCAATCTCTCAAACGAAATTTCGGTACTAAGACCATATGCCAATGTGTGGTTCCCACCTTGTCTTCAATCGATTTAAGATTTATATCACCCTGCACACTTTAAAATGATTGTGAGCCTACCGATACATCTTATATAGAGCTGCTTAACATTTTTCTTTTTGCATTTCAGTTCGAAGAGGTTTCGACAGACAACTGATTTACTATCATTTTCTCTTTTTCTCGCCAGGAAACTCAATTTTGATTTTCTATTGTTTTTGCGTTTTGAAATTTTTCGATGTTTTTGAATTTTCAAATTTTTCGATGCTCTGATACCACTTATATGTCTGTTTTTCTCGGAGGATCCGATACGTAACCTATCCTTGTTTATCACAAACACGATCACGGGTGCGGAATCCCCGTGACGGTGCAAACCAAACACAATGTAAAACACACACGCGTAACCAAAGATTCGATATCTATTGATTAGGGATGAGTACAACTACAAACATATGCAAACAATGTTTTACATACTCTCTCAAGTCTCTCTGTTCTCACTCATAGAGTTTCACAGTGGTCTCATAACTAAATTGATAAACAACTGAGCTATTTATACTGACCAATGGCGAAAACCCTTTGGACGAAAACCATGTGTGACGAAATCAAGGATTTCGCCACACACACATAGTGACGAAAACAAGGGGATTTCGCCATTTACCATTTCTGACGAAAACATATTAGATTTCGTCATGCATGGCTTTTGGAATTTCATTGACATCATCATGACAACACTAAGGTGATGTCATGGTGATGTGTCGACGGTACTGGTCGGCGGCTCTCCGTACTTCGTGTGTCGATCTCTGGGGCGCACGACGGAGGAATGTCGCGACGTCGGGCTTGAGCCGAACCTAACCTTCTAAAAATCATTTCTTTTAAGCGGATCTTCTAATAATCGTCACTTAGAGGTGCTAAATGAGTGGGTAACTTGTGTTTTACCTGGTCAAATTAGTTTGCATGGTCTACTTTTCCTTTGTTGAAATATTATATTTTTCTAAAGATATACAGGACGTGTGAATTGTTTTAAAAATAATCATTTACAAAAAATGGTCAAGGCAACCTAACCTGTACAAAAAAAAGATAATAGTTTCACCCGTTAACTGTCAATGATCTCTAGATCAAGTGGTGGAAGGCTTGCATTTCTCTTGAGAGATGCAAGTTCAACTCCCACTTGGTGTAGAGTGAGACATTGGTGGGCGATGATAGGAGACCCAGGGAACCCTGGGTTCGATCCTTGAGCCAAACGAGTTTTTACCGGTAATTTCACCATCGTGCCTATGGGCGGGTGGGTTACCGGGTTTTCCCCAGAACGGTGATGGACTCGGGTTACTTTCGGAGTACTTCGTTTGGTCCAGTGGGTGCCCCGAGAGTGATCGGTATTGATTATGTTGGCCCTTCAAAAAAAAAAAAGTTTCACCCATTAACTAACCCGAGTGACCCACTCAATGTTAATATTTTTATTTGAATCCTAGATTTAATTTAAAAAAAAAATATTTTTTAGATTTTACTATTCTTGGAAATGATTCAGTGGGCTAATGACTTTTTCATGTTTAAAACATAATATTGTTTTAGCTAATGCCTTTATCATGTTTAAAATGCAATTGCGTTCCATAGGAGGCAAAATCTCAGTTTTGCGGAAGCAACCGCGACTATGACGAATGTGGTCATTTAACATGGGAGTTGACTTTATTTTCAAACGGCAGATATGGACATTTAACATGGGAGTGGACAAAAGGGATATGTTGCTACTTGCATCCAATTTTATTTGCAATTCTCTATTTCCATTTTACGTCTTGATGCTCCATCCTTCATGGTAAGTAGAGGTGGCAAAATGGGTGGAATGGGAGGATTGAGTACGTTTCAAAAGCAAATTCTTTTAGTACCGGACGTCAGGTTGGGTTGACCCACACACTTTTTTTTCTTTTTTAAGTTATTTCAAGTCATATGTTAATATGCTAAACATGACTACAATATTGCTTTTTCAACGGGTATGATAACATTTGATACTTAACATTAAAAAGGTAATTGCTAAACATAGCTTTATTTAAAATATGGATCATTATTTTGATAATGGTGTTTGTATAATATCCATACTATAACAATTTATGAAATATGAGAAAACGGACAAAAAGTTGTTGACGGGTCAATGTGATCCGACCCACTAACTATACCATTTTTGACCATTTACCTGACTCGCTCATATTTTGGCTACACTCAACATAACTTATTTCTTAAAGTTTTGATTGTGTGAGTCGAACGGTTTAGAAGTCTCACATAGGACACTCAAAATTGTTTGTTTCGAACAGTTTAGAAGTGTCACATTATTATTTGGCGAAGGCAATGAAAGCAACTTATGTGATCAATTAGAAGCAACCTGTGTGACCAATTAGAAGCAAGTGAAGGACAAACTATTGGTGATCGATTTAATGTATACGCAGTAATGATTGAAGCAAAGCAGGTATCGATTGTTTCAATTTTAAACTTGAATTGGAATTGTTTTGTAATAATAATATTGTCCTTACCTTTTAGGTGAATTAGTTTTGAAACTGGGCCAATTCTGTGCATCCTTAGGCTCAGTTTTCAACAGGTCCGCATGGATAAATACTCGAGACCGACCCAAAACCAGTTTTATCAGGACATTAAGGCTGAAGACCGGCATGCTATGTTAGAGTCGGTCCGGTCTCAGGAATGAAGGTTTGTTGTGGTTGATTCAGTTATTTTAATTTGTTTTCAATAACTTTGACCATCTACTATGGTTTGAACCAAAAGTATAGAACTAATCATAACCATTATCAGAACATGTTCACATGTGACTGACATCGCCACAAAATTGAGCACATCACAAAATTTACCAAGACTGTTGCACTTTTTTCAACTTCGGTTGTTTCTTTTCCTATTTTATCGTACACATCTTCCTCTGAAAGTAATTATACTTGCTTTAAAATTATACCAACATATTCATTTCTTGTGTTCACATTTTTAGAGGCCCCTGTCTTTGTTGTCTTCCAGGTGCTCTTGTGCTTCAAATGATAATCATACAGTCGTAGAGCCATTGATTGCCCTAGAAATGGCCAAAATTGGTGAATGTAGGGAAGTGTCAATAAATTGACTCTGTGAGTTTAGGGAACTATGTCGGCTTGCGATGGTCATGTCGTTGTTCTTGGTTATGTTTAATTCCAAAAGAATGTATATGTACATTAACGGCCCTGGTGGTGATGTGAGTTCTTAACTTCTTTCTCACCATAATAGTCACGTTGGAGGATGTAGAAAATTCTTTTTAAAATGTTATGTTCCTTTTGAAGCTTACTCCAAGCATATGGCTATTTATGACACGATGCAAAGCTTGCAAAGTCCGATTGGCACCCACTGTGTGGGTTATGCTTATAATCTTGCTGGCTTTCTTCTTGCAACTGGAGAAAAGGTAATTTCGTTTTCATTTTCGACAACAACATTGTATATAGATGGTTGTACTGTACAATTACCAATGCGCTGTTTGGGTTGAGTTTTTATCTATGTTCTTAACTATCTTGGAATATTAAAGGGTCAACGATTTGCAATGCCTCTTTCGAGAGTTGCTTTAGAGTCGCCAGCTGGAGCTGCTCGTTGTCAAGTTGGAACATATCATCCTGTCAAGAAATTTTTGCCGTCAATACATAACAATTAACGTATGCTCAACTTTTTTATTTTTTCTACCAAATGATGTTGTACAGGCTGATGATATTCAAAATGAAGCGAACGAGCTTTTAAGGATCAGAGATTATCTTTTCAAGGAGTTGGCTGAAAAGACAGGTCAACCCGTGGAGCAGGTATGCTATAAATTTCTTTCACTAAAACATTTTAAGTGCGTATATGTTTTACTGTTCATAATCATAACAAAATTCGCTTTATCCGAACACTAAAAACTTATTATTACGACTTCAAGTTGCTATAATCAAATTATTAGTTCATGTTTCACAATATCTTTGGCTTAACCTTATCCCATTAACCGTAATGTGCAGGTTCACAAGGATTTAAGCCGGATTAAACGGTTCAATGCTCAGGAAGCTTTGGATTATGGACTCATTGACCGAATCGTTAGACCTCCTCGTATAAAAGCTGATGCACCACGGAAAGAAGCAGGTACAGGTCTTGGTTAACATACCTGGCATTGTACCCATTTCAAAACTTTTTTTTTAATTATTTGTAAACATTGAAAGTATTATGAAACTGTCAACAACTTTATTTAAGCATGAATAGAACAGAACATCAAGTTTCTTTGTTACACTTTATTTAGTAAAACAAATAACCGAATGAATCAACGGTAAAGGGTTACATAAAAAGGAACATCACTGAGTGACAAACGTCTAATCCCGTTATCATCTGAAAATATTCCAACATCCCTGCATATAACCTTGAAGAAAAGGAGAAGCAATCACAAACACCCTCAATATAGATATCTTTGTTTGTTACGCTGTTAGCATAACCCGTCCACCGGACGGGTATTAAACTAGTTCTGATGAGACATGCTATAATCATTTTTTACCATGGAGTTATCATCAAAACGAATAAAATCCTCGTCAAGTGAGAAGCTACTATGGTAGATTGACAATTGTCACTATCTACTACTAATGGTACCAACTATCTCTCATTAACAAGTGGATGTTGAATTGATAACACCATAATAACCGCCATCCTGTTTTTGGATCATGTTTTGGGGGATGTTTCCTCTACATATTGTTTCGGCATTTAAAACCTCCAAGGATTGTTTTGACATTTTATTCTAATGTAGTATATCATGAGGATACTAGGATACTAGGATACTAAGGGTATTTTTGGCATGAAGCTTTTAGGGGAGGAGGGGTGGTCCGTGATGGACACTCCATCACTCGTGAAACAATCACGAACACCGCCGCCACCATACTCTATCACGAGTGATAGTTTAACTCGTTGATAATATCACGTGTTGAAGATTGTTGAATGTATGTGTATGACTTGTACATTGTGTTGAATCAGTTCTGTTTAACCATAATGGAAAACATGAAAACATACCTGTTACAGCAGACAGTGCAGTGGAGAATCCAGTCAGAGAAGATGACATCGTGTTCGACATAATTGTCAGTGTGATCTGGTTCCTCCTTAGGGTGCTGACTAATGATGGTGACTAAGAAAACCGACAAGGGAATCGGTTATGGGAGAGGGAGGTCGGTGATGATGATGTTATGGTTATTAGGTTATCTATCTGAGTGTGTAACCTTTTGACCTCTACATAATTCTCCTTATATAAGCACTCAGGAGGAAACCTAATTAGTTAATAAGGGTAATATGGTCCATCAACAATTACCAACTAATTTTTTAATAGGTTATTATATATTTTGATCTATATTATGTAAATGATTATAATGGCTATAGATTAAATATTAAACATAATATATTTAATCTTACATTCTCCCACTTAGTTGAGTAATCATTTACTATGAGTATTAGATAAACCTGATCAGGAGTTAACACTCATTTTAGCCTTAAACAAGTACTATAGCAGAGAAATACAGCCGTTGAATCATTATGCGACTCAGGACCCCCATTAGTCATACTATAGCCTTAATTTAAAACCTAATCGTCATGATCAAAATACGCATAAGCCCTTTGTTTGATTTGTAACTTTATTTGTCTATATGCCATTATACCGGTTGAACATATTCTAAGAGACATACAAAATCAAACTGAGGAAATTTCATTAATCATAAAACATAAGCTAGTACAATATGCTTAAATAAGGTCTTTACTAAATCCCGTATTCCGAACATGTTCTTCGTAAACCTTAGGAGGGAGACCTTTAGTCATCGGATCCTCAAGCATATCTTTAGTACTAATATAATCGATACAAAGATTATTTTCCTCAACTCGTTCTCGTACGAACAGATATTTTGTATCGAGATATAAACCAGCTCCAGTCGAACTGTTACTGTTCGAGAAACTAACGGCAGCTGAATTATCACAATAAAGCTTCAATGGTCTAGAAATGGAATTAACGATTTTGAGTCCAGTGATCAGATTTCTAAGCAACATTCCATGACAGGTTGCGTTATAAACAGCAATGTACTCTGCCATCATTGTGGAAGTTGTGGTCAACTGTTGTTTATGACTCTTCCATGAGATAGGGCCGCCTGCTAACATAAAGATATAGCCCGAAGTGGATTTCTTGTCATCTTTGCACTTGGCAAAGTCAGAATCAGAATAGCCCACCACTTCTAAATGATCACTTCTTCTATGAGTCAGTTTATAGTCATTCGTCCCTTGCAGATATCGAAGTACCTTCTTAGCTGCTTTCCAGTGATCTAGGCCAGGATTAGTCTGATAACGGCCTAGCATTCCAGCAATATAAGCGATATCTGGGCGAGTATAGACTTTAGCATACATCAGGCTCCCGACTACTGACGCATAAGGTATCTGGCTCATTTGCTCCTTCTCAACCTCTGTTGTCGGACACTGGAATGAACCGAAAACATCTCCCTTAACTACTGGAGCGACGGAGGGTTTGCACTGTTGCATGTTATAACGTGTAAGAACACGATCTATGTAAGCCTTCTGGGACAATCCTAAGATCCTTTTATGTCTATCTCGGTGAATTTCGATGCCAATGACGTAAGAAGCATCTCCGAGATCCTTCATGTCGAAGTTATGCGAGAGTAACCGCTTCGACTCATGCAACATGTCTAAACTATTACTTGCCAATAGAATATCATCTACGTAAAGGACAAGTATAGTAAAGTTGCTCCCACTCATCTTGAGGTAGGTGCATTGATCCACTTGATTCTTCATAAAACCTTGTTTCTTCATGACTTCATCAAACTTGAGGTACCATTGACGTGATGCTTGTTTTAACCCGTAAATGGATTTCTTCAACTTACAGACTAGATGCTCCTGACCTTCAGGTTTAAAGCCTTCAGGTTGTTTCATGTAAACATCTTCGTCCAAATCTCCGTTAAGGAAAGCGGTTTTAGCGTCCATCTGATGTAACTCTAAATCAAAATGAGCTACTAGGGCCATGATGATCCTTAATGAATCTTTACGAGAAACAGGTGAAAATGTCTCTTGATAATCAATTCCCTCTTTCTGAGTGTAGCCCTTTGCAACCAATCTCGCTTTGTAGCGTTCAACGTTCCCATTCGGATCCAGTTTTGTTTTGAACACCCATTTACATCCTACGGGTTTCACATCGTTGGGTAATTCTACCAAATCCAAAACGTCATTTTTCTTCATGGATTCAAGCTCTTCAATCATTGCTTTATTCCATTCAGAAGACTGATCACTGCTAATGGCTTCATTGTAAGAGATAGGATCATTGAGCTTTCCGGGATCCATTTCAGTCAGGTAGGTAACATAATCATCCCAATTAGTAGGCCTTCTTTGCCTAGATGACCTCCTGAGTGGATTATCGGGTTCAGCGTTGTCTTGGTTTTGAGCGTTTGATGTGCCTTCGTCATGAGGTATAATGGGTTCTGATTGTGGAGGTGAATGTGGAGTTGGTGCAGTAGCTTCAGGTACAGTAGTTGCATTGGGTACAAGAGAAGTAATCAGAGTAATGGCAAGCAACGAGTCTCTCCCCCCCCCCCCCCCGCGTCTTGTACTTCTTGCAATTCTTCGTAAGGGTTGATACTGCTCCCACTGACCTTAAAATCCTCCAGGAACACAGCACGCTTGGTTTCAACAATACGGGTGACATGGGAAGGACAATAGAAACGATAACCCTTTGAATTATCAGGATACCCGATAAAGATACAGGTAACTATTTTAGGGTCAAGTTTCCTTAGGAAAGGATTGTAAAGTTTTGCTTCAGCAATGCAGCCCCATACTTTCATATATTTAAGACTCGGTTTCCTTCCTGTCCAAAGTTCATAAGGAGTTTTAGGGACAGACTTAGAAGGAACTCTATTGAGTATATGAACAGCTTCTTTTAACGCTTCAGTCCAGAGGAATAATGGTAAATTAGTGTTGGCTAACATACTGCGCACCATGTTCATAAGGGTACGGTTTCTTCTTTCAGCGACACCATTCTACTGAGGTGTACCAGGCATGGTGTATTGGTTCACAATCCCCTGGCCCTTACAAAACTCATAAAATGGACCAGGAGCTTGACCCACATCAGTATGTCTTCCATAATATTCACCGCCTCTATCTGATCTCACAACTTTAATCTGACAATCTAATTGCTTTTCAACTTCAGCCTTATAATCTTTAAAAGTTGTAAGAGATTCAGACTTTTCCTTAATAAGATACAAGTACATGTAACGAGAATAATCATCAATAATAGTGATAAATGAAGTATGTCCTGTTATGCCAGCGATTTGGTAGGGACCACTAATGTCAGTGTGAATGAGTTCTAATAAATTAGAGCTCCTAGTGGCACCTTTCTTATTCGCTAATGTCATTTTACCTTTAAGATATTTGACACATGTTCCAAAATCAGAGAAATCGAGAGGAGGTAAGACTTCATCCTTTACGAGACGATTTAATCGTTCTCTTGAGATGTGGCCTAAACGTTGATGCCACAACATGGACGAAGTCTCTAAGTCTCGTTTCTCTTTCATCTTTGTGAGTGATTCATTAATGTTATATGACAACAAAGATTTGGAAAAGCCATCATCTAGTTCTAATCTATAGAGACCACCATCCAGAATACCAGTACCATAAAGAACAGAATCATAGAGGATAGAGAGTTTGCGATGACCATGGGAAACAATAAAACCGTCCATGTCTAACTTTGGTCCTGATACAAGGTTCCGAGTTACCTCAGGAACATATAAGGTATCATAAAGTTTAATACATAAACCAGTTTTCATAACTAATTGTAATGTTCCAATGGCCTTCACTTCTAATTCTTGATCATCCCCAACCTTAAGCGTTCTTTGGTTTCTTTCCAGCTTCCGGATTGAAAGGAATCCCTTAGTTGAATTGGTAACATGAACCATAGAACCATAATCAAACCACCAAGAATTAGCAGGAACACTTAAATTATAGGACTCAAGTATCACAAAATAATCGTTACCTTTCTTAGCCAGCCACTCCTTAAAGTCAGGGCATTCCTTCTGCATATGTCCTGCCTTTTTACAAAACTTGCAGCGGATTCTGCCTAAGGAGTTCTTAGAGCTGGAGGGTGCACTTGTATTAGGATTAGGCCTTTGGACTTTTGAAGCATCCTTTCTCTGATGATTGTTCTTCCTTTTCTTAGAGTTGGAGGTGGTGAAGTTAGCAACATCAATAGGGCGATCCATCCTCATACGCTCTTCCTCATGTACGCACATAGCGACCAGCTCACTCATCGTCCATTTATCCTTCTGAGTGTTGTAATTGATCTTGAATGCTTCAAAGGATGAAGGAAGCGAAGTGATGATAAAATGAACAAGGAAACCATCACTGATCTCCATTTCCAGCCCCTTCAGCTTATTGTCATTCATCATCATGATGTGCTCGCGAATGCCGCTCCTCCCATCATACTTAGTTGTCACCAGCTTGAGGATAAGGGTACTAGCGTGTGCTTTAGACGTCCCTTTGAACTACGCCTCCACATGTTCCAAGTAGGTTTTAGCATCTTCAGAATCAGGAATGGCTCCTCTGATTGCATTACTGATGGACTGCTTCATGAACATGAGAGACATGCGGTTACACCTAGTCCATTTTTCATGAACTATCTGCTCAGCAGCAGTACTTTGAGTGGTAAGGTCCACTGGCTTATTCTCTCTTAGAGCATAATCAAAGTCCAGCAATCCAAGTGTAAGCATGAGGGCATCCTTCCATGCAGCAAAGTTATCACCAGTCAAAGGTGGAATCCCCTGATTTGGTGCTGATAGTGGAAATAAGATGAGCAAGTTATGATACTTAGGAAGAAGTTCTAATGTGATCTAAGGGCATGTTAAACTAAGGCATGCATAAATAATGACCATTTTACATTATGAAGCTGTGATATTGTCTATTATTAATATCAAAATAATAGACTTAGTTAAAATTCTACTTAAACGAAGACAAATCAGCTTTGGCCAGAAGTGTAATCATTTAAGCATATGTGCAAAGTGGTTGTAACAAATCAGCTTTGGCCAGAAATTGAGACAATCACTTTAGTTATGCACTTGTTAAGTATGCCATCTATGAAAGAATTAAATCAGCTTTGGCCAGATATTAAGACATTCATGTTTATGATGCACACTTAACATAGCTTTCGTAATACTTGAATGATAAGTAGATGTATCAAATCAGCTTTGGCCAGAATTGATACATCAGAAACTCATTCAAGTTAAGCTATTTTGGCTTTGTAAAGTATTATCTGATTCTGATTAACTAACTAAGTAATCACAAAACCAATTATTTAATAGCAAACCACCCGTTAGCGCGGATCGATCATGTCTTGGATTCATCCGAAATGACTAATTTTGAATCATTTCGGACTATCCGAAATGGATGATTTCGAATGATTTCGAATGTGTCCAAGACGCGTAAGTCGAGTCATTTCGGATGATTTCGGATGATAATACTTAGTCCGAGATTCATTCGAAATGGTCAGTTCTTGATGATCCGTGATGGATTTCGGATGATTTCGGATGGTAATGCTTAGTACGAGATTCATCCGAAATGGTCAGTTCTTTAATCATCCGTGATGCTTAGTCCGAAATGGTCAGTTGCTGATCCGTAATGGGCGAACAATGTTCATCCGGAATGATCAGACAGTTACTGATCCGTAATGGGCGAAATGTTCATCCGGAATGATCATCCGTAATGATCATCCGTAACGTGTTCTTCAAGCTGTTACAGCTGTTAATGTGAAAACATAACAGAAAATTCGAAATCTTAGGAATTGTGATAGAGTTTCCTATTTTATCATTGATCTAATTTTATCAGAAAATTTCTAAAATCATAATCTGTTTATCCTATTAATAGATTTCGAAAACCTTATTAGATAAAATTAGATCAAAAATTAGGAAAACATTCCACAATTCAAATCATATTCCAAAACATAAAGGAAATTTCGAATTTTAACTAAGAACATGATGAACCCTAAATAAAATTAACCTTAATACTATATCCGAAATCTGGGAATTTATCAATCATTTAAACAATACTTGAACATTATGATTTCGGACAGTAACATAAGAATGAACATGTCATCCGAGATGCCATTCCGGATGACAGAAATCGAACAGTTAATGATTTCAGATGACAGAAAAACGAATTTAATTATCGTTTTAAAACCTGTTTTCCAGTTTTAATCCAGATTTACGGATAGAAAATAGAACTGACTAATCAACATATGCTCTGATACCACATGTTGAATCAGTTCTGTTTAACCATAATGGAAAACATGAAAACATGCCTGTTACAGCAGACAGTGCAATGGAGAATCCAGTCAGAGAAGATGACATCGTGTTCGACATAATTGTCAGTGTGATCTGGCTCCTCCTTATGGTGCTGACTAATGATGGTGACTAAGAAAACCGACAAGGGAATCGGTTATGGGAGAGGGAGGTCGGTGATGATGATGTTATGGTTATTAGGTTATCTATCTCAGTGTGTAACCTTTTGACCTCTACATAATTCTCCTTATATAAGCACTCAGGAGGAAACCTAATTAGTTAATAAGGGTAATATGGTCCATCAACAATTACCAACTAATTATTTAATAGGTTATTATATATTTTGATCTATATTATGTAAATGATTATAATGGCTATAGATTAAATATTAAACATAATATATTTAATCTTACACATTGTGTATTAATACTTGTACATTGGAATCCCATCACTAGTGATGACCACCCCCACTACATTTCTATCACTAGTGATAGAATATTGGGTGATGACATGACATGAGTTGATTGGATATTGGGAGTGATAGAATTCTATCACTAGTGACCACCTCATCCCCCCTTAGGAGCTTCTAGCTTTAAGCTTTTATGAAAAAGCTCCTACTCAACAAAAAGCCTCGTTTGGTTGAAGGAGCTTGAAGCTTTTAGGTTAGGAGCTTGAAGCTTTTGGTTGAACGCTCCTACTAGTAGCGTTTAGAAGAAGCTACAAGCTTTTAGGGAAAAAATGACTATTTTAACCTTTAAAGATAATAAACTTTTTAATGCACAAACTTTTTAAATATTTAGTTATGTTCATTTTGGTCATTTTATACATTTTATTAAAAGCTTCAGCTACTCTGCCAAACACCAAATATATCTAAAAAGCTACAGCTACCAGCCAACAGCTACCAGCTTCCAGCCACCAGCTAGTTTTGCCAAACATACCCTAAGGGGCAACAAGGAATACACCAACTCATGCAGGATGGAACTGCAATCTAACCCGTGTCATGCAAAGCGAAAGTGAAAAAAAAGCTATTTATGTTCTAGCAAATGTCTAGATAAATCAACCGAAATCCGTAACTTCTTCACTTTAATTTAGGTGTACCACATAAGCCATCTTGAATGATTTTTTAAGGTTATTCTTTTGTATGGGTTGGCCTTTTGCCCGTTTGAGTCGGAGGCGGTTTAATGAAGTTTAATTTTCAAAAAAAAAAAAAAATTCTTTTGTATGGGAGATTCTAACCATATAAATACAACAATTAGTTACATGTAACAATTATAAATCGCTTGAAAATCAAGTGAAATCTTCAAATTCAAGTTGAGAATTATTGTTGAGAATTTTGTTAATTAATTTATTTGTCGGTTATCAGCTTTTCAAAGAATGTAACCTAGACTAATGTGATGGTTTAATTGATAGTGTAGATTATATATAAGCATGGTAATCATGACCTATTAATCAATACATGGGTTGATATGGGTATAAAATTACCTTCTGGTTTATTTACGTCTACTCAAATTACAAAATTACACGATTCAAGTTAGATCGACTGAAATTAAACGAGTTAGAATTGGCCGCTCACAAGACACTTAAAATATTTTGAAATGGCCGAGCAACACCCATGACAATTATTTGTCAACACCACATATCGATCGTTGCCTTCACCACCTAATGGTGGCCACGAGCACCAAAAATCGCCACTAATGTTACCAATGTAACAACTACCACCACCACACCAACACCAACACCGCCACAATGCAACCTCTGCCACTGTTGTAAACACCATCCAAACCGTCGCCAAAACGACACATCTCATGTAATAAAATATAGAACATTAAGTAAATAATATTTAGTGTGAGTTTTAGTGAAATGAATTAAGTACACGGATGCCCCTATGGTTTACTTGCTTTTTCAAAATGTTTCTTATTTTTTATAGAAACTACGGGTTTAGTCCAAGAAATTTACATTTGGTTAGAGACTAAATGTGTGACTTTTTTCAAAGTTTTTGGACTAAACTTGTAGTTTCTGAAAAGTAAAGACTATTTTTAAAAACCTCGTAATTCTGAAAAATAAACCAAAACGGCAAAGGATCTGGGTTTGTGTTCGACTATTCGGCTTTCAAAATTGTAACATCGGACTCAAGTCTGGTGAATTAGAGTTCTTCATTTGACGCATTCTCGCAATCGATCATCTTTAATAGGTTTGACTGGGGGTGGGGGGGCAATCATGACCCATATGAATAAATATGGATTGATTTGGGTCCTTTTTAATTTACTATGGGTTGATTTGGGCTTTCTTTTAATGATTAACGGGTCCAAACTCCAAAGGGGTAATTCTAAAACTTTAAAAGATATTCACGGGTCCACTTGGGTTGATTGAATTAGAACAACGGGTCCGTACGGGTCATTAGGGTTTTAAATAGAAGGAACCACGGGTCAAACACTGAACATCATCTTCATCATCGACGTTCATAGAGGCTTAGAATCATATACCAGTACTCGCAGAGCATCATCTTCATCATCATCTTTCGTACGAGGTACATCATCTTCATTCTCCGGTACTTCATCGTTTATCATCGATGTTCCTCCTTACATTCATACGCTTCAGCACCGTTGAAATTCATTCATCAATAGAGGTATGTGCTGATTAGGTTACAGTTGAGGGAAGCTTGAGTTGGATCTACTGAAATCATTGATTTTTAGTTCGAATTAAGAATTAGGATTGTTCTGTTTTTTAATTTGTGATTCATGATTTAGCTAATGCTTGTCAAAATATGATGGATATTCTTATGATACAGATTGTTCTGTTTTTGAATTTATGATTTAGTTGAACAATAAGTTTGGAATTACTTTACGGGTTGTTGTTGTGTAATTTGGTAAATGATGAGTCAGTCTTCGTACAGAGCTTGATTGGTTGGGGAGTATGTGGCTGGGAAACAGCTCGGGTCGGGTTCGTTTTCTGTGGTGTGGCATGCGAGGCTTATGGTTTATGACACGGAAGTTGCGATTAAGGAGATTGTTACTGGAAAGATGAATAAAAAGTTGGAAGAGAGTCGTGTCTATATTGAATTTGTATATTTACTAGTTACAATTTTCATGCCTATTTTTTTATCTAATTCCAGCAACTGATGCTAGCTAGAATCAGCTTATTTTGTCAGATACTGTAAATTTTAGCAATAACTATAAGTGGTCATTTATATGAATTCTTTTAGAAGAGTATTGGTTAATCGAATATGAATCGGAGTTAGCTTGCCTTTTGTTTTGACCGCTTGTTCGAATCGAGTTTAGTAGTTTACTTGTTCAGTTTCAGTTTGTGATTTTCAAGTGCAGTTTATCTATTTCCAATTGATGGCCATTCTAAAAAAAAAAGACCCGACCCAAAACCCGTTCTGACCCGGACCCGTTTCGACCCGACCCCGTTTTGAACCCCCGTTTGCCAGGTCAATTTATTGTGCAGTCCTTATTATGCCTTGTTTGAAGGAAAGATTGGGGATAAAAAAGCTCCAATCTTTTAATATAATCAAAAAGTTGCAATAAAGGCGTAGTAGTCAAAGGTGCAGCACTGCAAAGATGCAAAAATAAGGCCAAAATTTGCAAAAAAAAAAAAAAAAAAAACTGTCTGAACTAGTCTAAAACAAGCCAAAAACACCAGCTTAAAATATGTCTTAAACAGGCCTAGAACACACGTGCGCCTAGCATGTGCTTTTTAAGCGCCTTGTGTCTAGCGGACAGGGTCAGTCTTTGCGCCTTGAGCTGCCTGATTAGGAGAATTTGTCCTTTTTCAATACAGGGTTTTTTAAATGCATCTTCTGTTATAAAAAGATCATGTTGACACTAACATCAGGCTTTTTTACAATAATTGCAGGGCACTGTCCCAAGGCATAGAAGTCTATATATGGGTCAAAACTGTATCAGACAAGAAATAAAGTTCCTTGTTTAATAGTATGTTTATGGTTGTTTAATAGTATGTTTATGGTTGACCCGTAATCAACCCGAACCAACCCGGACCCGTTTCAACCCGACAAAAATTACCCCCTTGATGTACAATCACTTTTAAAAAAACATTTTTAACCAACCCGACCCGACCCAAAACCCGTTTTGACCAGAAACCCGTTCTGACCCGAACCCGTTCCGACCCGAACCCGTTCCGACCCGAACCCGTTTCGACCCGAACCAAAACAACCCCTTTTTCAATTGACCTGTTTTGACCCGAAATCGTTTTGACCCATGACCCGACCCAACCCGACCCGTTTGCCAGGTCTAGGTTTGACGTTCACTGCATAAAGGTAATTTATTTCTTATGATAATCGCCTCCATTGTTCCCTTCATACCTGCATTTGAATATTCCATAAAGATTTTGAATTCGGGTCTGTGTGTGTACACCCTTATAAAATTTCATAACGGTACTTACTAAAGCCAGAAGCTTTATAGTGTTCAACTTCAGAATTTGTTATTTTGTGGGAAGACCATTTATTGCAGACCAAGTGTTCGACGAAATGCCCAACTGAGATTTTTTTTTGTAGATTTTAGAGAATGGAAAACGAAGAGGATCCTGTGAAGAAACAGCAGATTGTGGATGCGCGGGCAAGAAACATCAGTCACAATGTCCGTTGCTTAGAGTGTGGTAGTCAGTCCATTGAAGAATCTCAAGCTGACATTGCTGTTCTCCTTAGGAAGGTTGCTCTTTCTTTCTATTCTGCTTTTAATCATCTATAATTGTGACGAGAAGTCGTTTAAACATACAAACAAACGTGCCCAATAACATTTATTAGAAGTTATTTAAACAGGGGCTCATTTTGCTTGTTTCTGTTGTAGCTTATTCGCGATGAAATCAAATCAGGTAAAAGCGACAAAGACATCTATAAAAAGCTTGAAAACGAGTATGGGGAGACAATACTTTACGCTCCAAAGTTTGACTGGCAGACTGCAGCCTTGTGGCTATCACCGGTCAGTAACCAGTTTCATTTGTTTTTGTAAATTGAATATTTATTGAATTTAAGTATTTAACAATGATGTCCATATATTTTGAACAGCTTCTGATTGCTGGTGCTGCTGGTGGAATATGGGTGTACGGTAGGCACAGGCAAAGGACTAATGTGCACTTACTGGCGTTGAACCTAACTAGAGGGATCCCGTTGACCCCGAGAGAGAAGGAAGCCATGCTAGAGATCCTAACCCCACCCCCATCTCAAGGGATTCTTCCTTCTTCCCCGTGGTGGACTAGGTGGCTTCCTAAATGAAATAGATGTTCGGTCTCAATCATGTTAAGGGTTCAAAGAGGGTAAGGATCTTTGCACACTATGATAATAATTGTTTTATATCCTCGTTAAATCAAGTGCGATGCAAGAGTATATGATTTGTACTTTGTATTCATGTAACTTGGTTATTTCGGTTCTTAAAGCGTGACGAATATCAGTTTCCTAGCTAGCTGATAAGCAGCTTCCTTGAATGGTTTGGTTATGGCTTTTCTGTTTTGGATCGATGATATTCAAGCAAAGGAGAATGCGAGAAATAGTGATGTACTTTTGCTTGATAATAACTTACTTTTATGTTTTCTTTTCTTATTATAGTATCTGTCTTTGATGTATATTCATGTTTTGGAGACTTATAAGAGAAACATGTGATGTTGCATTGTGTTGACTGTTGATGATGTTGTGATGGGCATGAAGCATATGATAACAACTTACATCTCATACAAACTGATTATGATCCTTAAAATTAAGCATTTAGCTATATAACATCAACTTAATTTTCTTAAAGCACTACTAATGTGATGCTAAAAGCAATATAACACTTGAATTTTTAATTTTAACATGCACTTTATTAATAAATGTCATGTGACTTGATAAATGTTATGTGGTAATATAACTCGGTTACAACGTTGAGAAAAGCCCAAGTATTTGGGTTTAACCAACATAAGCAACTTTGAAAGCCCAAATGTGTGACTTGATAAATGCTAAATTATAACAATCCTTTTATCATAAATGTTTTTTTTTTCTTGAAATATTGGATTTTAATAATTTCAATTATTCGCCGTTGGCCGCCAACAGTCCTAACTTTAAAAATAATCACTGGCAGTCCCAACTATTGATATATTGCTCACCAATGGACCCTGACTAACAGAACCCTAACGCCGTTAGTCTCCAGTAGCCGGAAAACCGTTTTTTGGCCAGAAAAAAGGGTTTCTAAAGGTCCGATTTAAGGTTACAAAGAGGTTTGAGAAGAAAATGTTGAGTTTTCCTGCCAAAATGTTGAGTTTTCCAACCAAAAAGAAGTTTTCCGGCGACTTCAATAATTGGGGTTTTTACTAGAAGATGGTTCCTAAAGGTCCGTCATAAGGTTACAAAGAGGTTTGAGACGAAAATGTTGAGTTTTCCGGCTAAAAACGTTTTTTTGGCGACCGGAGACTAACGGCGTTAGGGTTCTGTTAGTCAGAGTCCATTGGTAGCCAATATGTTAATAGTTGGGACTGTCAGTGGTTATTTTTTAAGTTAGTACTATTAGCAACCAACGACGAATAATTGGGATTATTAAAATCTAATATTCCCTTTTTCTTACTATAGTATCACCATATGATGTATTTTCATGTTTTGGAGACATAAGTGAGTTTGAAAATGTATCATCATACACGTTAGCAAATCAACATGAACAAATTTTAAACTTTATCTAGTCACACTTTGCAACTCATTAAATCACCAAACCATTTTTCCGTTTCTGGTCACTTTTTTGTTCTTTGATTTTTTTTTTTTTTTTTTTTTTTTTTGAGAAAGGCCAAATGGTCATTTGACTTGCTATGGTTTATTTGTGTGCGTGTGTGTAAGGCAAAACTAATGTGGACGACATGATATTATAAAACATACACTTAAATTCTTAAAATACAAGAATCATAAAACTACAATTTGGATGTTTCCAATAATCCTTTTGAAGGGACGTTTTTCAAACGCGAAGGAAACAAATTGTAAAAATTGTAGAACGGTGTGTGGACTATCGATCACATTAATTCAATTGTTATTGTTATTGTAATTAGTAAGAAGTTAAAATGACCCGTCGAAAAAAATCATACGTAAATATTGATTTTTTAATATGGTTTTCTTAATTTTTTAAACTCATGTAAGTAAAAACTATTAGCATCAAATCACAAACATTAGATA
The DNA here is from genome assembly GCA_030545235.1 of Helianthus tuberosus. Lineage (NCBI taxonomy): Eukaryota > Viridiplantae > Streptophyta > Magnoliopsida > Asterales > Asteraceae > Helianthus > Helianthus tuberosus. The sequence goes on from CM060400.1 coordinate 208,070,096, forward strand.
GTTATGGTTCCACTTGTTTAGTGATTTTTATTTTATCACAATCATCTAGTGATCGAAAGTGAATCAAAATCTTTTTGAAACAAACTTCATAAAGTTTTTTTATTGTCTACAAACTCTTTTGTGAAACTAAAACCTTTTTTTCTTTCTTTTTTTGTTAACCATGAGAAACAGTTACCGGTAAACTCACTGGACCCGCCAATACCATACTAACCAACGAGGTCAGTTAACCCATAGCATATACTGAGCAAAACGTCTTCAAGAGGCTATGGTAGAAAAAAAAAAACAATGAAAGCGATATTGAAACTTGAGACATTTACAAGAGGTTAATCGGGTGCTTGCCGCTACAACATCATTGAAGGCTAAGAAATTGATGACTTTTAATATGAATTAAGATGTTATTTGTCAAATCATTTACCTGAAATGGCTAAACTATATTCAAGTTACACTTGATAACTTAGAGATTTTAAATTAAATGCGCTCTTTATCATCACTGCCCAAAAGTCCAAAACATTATGAAAGAAAACATTCCATCCATTGAAACATATAATCCGAAGTCTCTAGCAAAAGTGTTGTAAAAAATGGACTAAATTCAGGAATGGATGTTTTTTGTTGTTTCCATTTAGACAAAAAGAAGTGGATTTAAAAGTATTCCCGTCCCATATTATGGATCCACTTACAATTATTATCATAGCATAAGATAGATTTTTGCATTATGAAATGCATAGTAACCGACCAAACGTCTTAATATGTATTATTTCTCTAAACAATTGATCATACGACCTTTTGTTTTGACCAAAAAAATCAGCCGCAATAAGTTGTTGTCTTCTTCTCCGGTGATTACCTTCTCTGACGGCAACTCCACACAGTGGCGGATCTTAAACTTAGTTTTCGGTAAAATCAGGGGGCCGAATTCTCAAAATCCAATATTTTACACTACATAAAAAATTCAGTAAAATTTACACTCAGAGAGGGGGGGGGGGGGGGGGGGGGCTCGACAATGAGATTTCATTTATTTCTCTAAACAGATGGAAAGGCGTAGGGTAAGTGAGCAAAAAAACAACAAAACCACGCCACTTTAACGTAACGTAATTAATTATACTTGTTATCACACAAAGTAAAGGTTAGGAACATTTGTAACAGTATGAAACTATTAATTATATAACCTTAACTTAACTTAAAGTTATGTTTGTTCATTTTTTAAATATTAAATCTTATTTCTTGGAATTTGTTTGCAAATAACTCAATATTTGAATACAAGAAAATATAGAAATGATTAATCAATTAATCATAAGGTTGAAGACATTTTCAAAATAATAGTTGTGAATGAGGTGGAGTAATTATTCAGATGTTTATGCATTTGAGATCACATGTATTTCAATCCCTTTGCTAATAAAAAAACCAAAAAATGGGTGTAAAAGCCCAACATTGAAACCACAGTTTTTGTTCAATCCTGTATTATAGGATGATGCATTGTCTTTTACATAAAGAGCCATGCCTCTCTGTCAACCCCACCATTTTTTATGAACATGTTATTGATTATTGCTTTTGTTTCCCTCCAATTTAAATTGTAGTTTACTTTATAATATTATCTCATGTGCTAACATGTATGTATATATATAATATGATATGATCATATGAAACAATCACCAAGTGTTTGCAACTTCAAACAACAACATGGTACAAACAAAAACCTTAAACACACTTAATATTTATGTTTACAAGTATATTTTTCAAGTTCGGTCCGAAACTATTAAGACATCATAATATAAATCTAAAAAAAGCCTATCGACACCACAAACAAACGACTGCTCTCTCACCATCTATCATCACGCAACAAACCAAACCGAACTAAACAACGCCCCACATTGAGTCATTGTATCGTTTCTTCATTCTTTCATCCGGGTTTAAGATCGATTATATTATAATCAAAGATATCCTTTTGCCTACACAATAATAATATGAACCTTTCTTGAAATACAATATATATTTTCAAGATTTTGCAAGCAATAGATTATGATGGCAAACTTTTGAAAAGACTTTGCCTTTCAAGCGCTACGGATCGTGCTCTTTGTAATTCTTCTAGGGTTTCAGGACTGTCGCTAGTTTTGGACTCCTTTTTCGTCGTTTCATCAACGCAAGGACCATAAGCCCAACTACACACCATAAAATAGAACAAATTCACAAAGCTCATGATAGCAAGAACCCAATAATAACTATCATACCGCCCTTGGTTTATGTTAGTGGCGATCCAACCTTCTTTACCACCATGCTTTGTGAGTCGTTCAACTGTGCTTAAAATAAGACTAGCCAACAAGTTAGCAACCGCCATTCCTAGCAAGAAAAGAGAAGCCGCAATGCTAGACATACTTTTAGGAAACTCTGAATAATAAAACTCATTTTGGGCTATTGCACTAAAAGCTTCGGCTAATCCATGTAGGCAGTATTGTGGAACCAACCACATTGCTGACATGGCAATAACTGCTTGCGGGTTGTTGAGTAATCCTTGTTTGATTGCATGTTTTCTTCTAGCGTGTTCAACAACAGCGGAAACCACCATGGCCATAGTAGAGAAAACTAGACCAATTCCCATTCTTAGTTTAACACCAAGATGAACCGGTTTTCCTCTGATCTTTGATGCAAATGGGATTATAACACGGTCGTATAGAACAACCCAAAGGGCTAAAACCGCGATTGTGAAAAATGCAAAGGATCCGGCTGGAATTTGGAAGCTTGATCCCATGTGTCTGTCCATGGTGCTTGCTTGGATTACTGGAAATGACGATTGACTAACGTTTATAGACATCATTAGTCCTGAAGACCATAATGGTAGAACTCTGATCAGTGCTTTAAGTTCTTCGACTTGTTCGACTGTGCATAAACTCCATGGGTCTAAAGCAATCCCATCTGAGGTTAAGTCTTTTGGGTTCTGAATGATGCACGCTTTGTTCAAGAACCTACATACAGAATTAAAGTTCATATCTTTTTCATAAACTTGTATGAATGTATATATTATAGGTTTCAGCTCGTACAAAAGAATGACCCGTATTTTTGCCTGAATCCAGTTTAAACTGTTACAAACACACTTGACCAGCCCATTTTAACACCTTAATTGTAATCAAATTAAGATTAAAATGACCAAAAATCTACAGAAAAAAACTTGCATAATGTAAAAGATTAGAGGTTTCAACCCCTTACCAAAGAATGACCCGTTTTGACATGAATTCATTTAAACTGTTACCCAACACACTCGACCCGCCCATTTTAACACCTTAAGTGTGATCAAATTATGGTTAAAATTACCAAAATCTAAATAAAAACTTGCATAATTATAAATATTAGAGTTTTCAACCCGTACCAAAGAATGACCTGTTTTGACCTGAATTCATTTAGACCATTACCCATTACACTCAACCCGCCCATTTTAACACCTTAAGTGTAATCAAAATATGATTAAAATGACCCAAAAAAAAAAAAACTTGCATAATTGTAAATATTAGAGGTTTCAACCCGTACCAAAGAATGACCCGTTTTGACCTGAATCCAGTTTAAACTATTATCCAACACACTCGACCCGCCCATTGTTACACCTCAACTGTGATCAAACTACGATTAAAATGACCAAAAACTACAAGAAAACGGTACCTTAAACTCTTCGTGGGCACAGATTCGGGTGAATCCTTATGATAATGCCACCCATCAGCATTTGGAGGCTGAGAAGGGAGTTTTCTGTTCTTATAAGCAACCACAATCACTTGTAAAAAGCTAGTAAATATGCTCTTCTTAACTTTCATCTTCACATAAAGCGTAGAAGCAGCAAAGAACAAAATCGTCGATAACAACATAAGAATAGCAGGAACTCCAAACCCCACCTTCCATCCAGCATGATCTTGAATATAAACAATACCCGTGAAAGCGATCAGAACCGCAGTCGCACCAGCAGCATAATACCAACCGAAAAAGCTTTCTAAGGCTCTTTCATTGTTCACATTGTTTTTATTGTCGATTTGTTCGGCACCAAATGCTAAAGAACATGGTCTTACTCCACCTGACCCCATGGAGATGAATATGAAGGCGAAGATCAAGAAAGCGAATTGAGAATGTGTGGATTGTTTACAGGTTTGTGTGAACTGATTGCATGCTGGTGGTTTTAGCTGTGGGATCATTGTGGTTAACCAGAGCAAGAACGTCCCCTGTCATTACAATAATAAACAGGTTAATTAGTTGTTTGATTATTGTTGTAAAAAAGGGCAAGAATGCTTAACTACAGATATAGAGACAGAGTGGATAATCATGCTTAATTAATTGAGGAGGCTCGCAGCTCGCTCGAAAGAAGCTCCAGAAAAACTAGCTAAAAAAACTCAAATTGAGATGACATGAGCCAAGTTGGCTCATTTTGTAACTGAGCCATGAGATGGCTCGGCTCATTGGCTCGTTCCTAGGCTAATTTGACTTCAAACTAGAACTCTAGCCAAGGTGAGCCGCCTCAATTAATTTCAAGCTTGAGCTCGAGCCCACCCTGGCTCGACTCGTTTACAACAGCCCTAAGTTCGAGCCAAGCTCGGTCCAGCTCATGGCTCGGCCCGTTGGCTCGTTCTTAGGCTAATTTAACTTCAAACTAGAACTCTAGCCAAGCTGAGCCACCTGAATTAGTTTCAAGCTTGAGCTCGAGCCCACCCTGGCTCAACTCGTTTACAACCGCCCTAAGTTCAAACGTGCATAACTGTTTATTTTTTATTTTTATTTTCTATGGATAACTCACACGTCCTCTAATTTACACTACGTCAGGTCCACCATGGGACTTGAACCCTCAACCTTGAGTACGGACACTATTCCTACACAACTTGATACTGCTAGACCACACGCCCTTTCGTGTACACAACTTTTTAAGTAACCAGCCCGATTTCATCTATTCGAGCTCAAATTTCTATTTGTCATCGAACTTCAAGGTTTTTTTATGATTTGTTTATTTCATAAAAAAGTGAGCTTCAAATAACCACTCTTGAGTTTGTGCCCAAATTCCGTGTTTACCGGTACCGAACCTGTACAGGTACCGAATTTACCGAACCGGGTACTTTTTCGGTACTGATACGGTACCGACTTTTAGCATTTTCGGTACCGGTCCGGTACGGTACCGGTATTTACTGGTTTTTACCCTCAAATACCGGTACCGAACCGGGTATATTCGGTACCGGTACCCACTTTTAGGGATTTTCGGAACCGGTTCTTTCGGTACCGGTACCGAGCTCATCCCTATTCGAGGCTCCATTTTTTTATTATCCCCTAAATTTCAAGACTTCTGCTATATAATTTAGGGAAAAAAAAATTAACCTTAAAAATATAGCAGTTTCCTATATACTTTTGTATGGCTACAAAACATTGGGAGCTACAATGTTTTGTCACTAAAGTGAAGTCAGATTAAAGTTGAAAGAACTACTGCAAAAGATTACTAAAGGGGTGCAAAAAAGTTGTAGAAAAAAACAGAACGCAGGATCTTATGCAATGTGAAACAATTGACAATTCAACATGTATATTTCAAAGGTAGGGACTGGGATAAACTCATAAAAATCAAGAAATTATTATGAGGTAGGGCATGTGGACCAGACACTGCAATCTGCTGCAGAAGCATTTCTTCTATGTTCAAAGAGTTTTTATGACCAAATCAATTAAATGCACTCCTGGTTTTGCTGATTCAGCAACCTGGTCAGCTAAACAAAAATTCTTTTTGCAAGTCAAATGGTCAACCTCAGATATACACTGTTCAAACTTTCACAGATCAAAAGGAAAACAACATAGGATTCACTTGTTACATTTATTATTGCATGATTTCATTCTACAGTGAATTTACCCAAAAAGGTAAGTAATTGATCAGATTTACAAACAAATGTTTATAAAAAAAAAATATAACATTAGGTTCTCGGTTCGATTCCCACAAGGGGGTTTTCACAGATTTATTTGGTTTATTCCTGAATTTGTATATAGGCATTATTGCCCAAGTGGAGATGGATATGACTGGATGGTTCCGCTCGTGACACGAATCACACAATGATACTCGAGTGGTCCGTTAGTGATCCAAATTTGCCGATAAAAATTTAAAAAAAAAAAAGTTTGAAAATATTACCAGAAGTGAAAAGCAGGAACCCAAACCAATGGTTAGAAACCGACCCAGATATGAATCTGAAAGAAATGCACCCAAAACAGGAGCAAAATTAGAAGCAGCAGTCCAAAGAAACAGTATGTTTGTGCCTTTAGCTACACCAATCTTGTAATCACTCATCAAATAAAGTATCATATTTGGAACCAACCCATAACTAGCCACCTTCTCAAACGCCTCATTAGCTGCAAAAAGGTTCAAGATTTAACATAAAGATTCAAAACCCAGATCAAATCAAGCACAAAACTTCAAGATTCAAGATACCCATGATGTAAAAACACAAAAAGTTTCAATCTTTAAGCATTACATACCTATAATAAAAGGCATGGTGACTAAACCACCTTTCTTTCTTGTCGAAAGCTGTTGTTCATAGTTCGGTTCTTCCACGTGCTCCCCCATGTTTCTTTGTGTGTTTTTCTCTCACTCGCAAGACACAATGTGGGGGTTTTCACTTTATATACTGGTGCAAGTTATGGGTTCATTTATTTTATATTAATAAAAAGAGAGATAAAATAAAACTGTTGAGTTTTGGATGTGAAATTGCTCAAGAATAGAGTTGTGGTGAGTCAGAGTGAATATTTTAGCAATGAAAACACATGGGCTTTGGTTTTCAACCAAAAGTCCAATCTATACACTGCTTGATTCTCAGAGTTAGTGAGTGACAAGAAAGGGCAAGTCTGAATTTTTAATTATTTATATTTTTTATATAATATTTTTATATAATAATAATAATATAAAAAAATATTCTTTTTTATTTTTATTCCGGTTAATAAGCTGAATTTTACTGTGGTGGCTTGTGGGGATGCATATGGGGTTTGATCCATGTGCATGTACGTAGACTTCAGTCCCCACCAACTTATGCCTTGAACTTAGCTAAATGTTTATATTTAAATACCATCATCATTTCTATATTTTAGGTTTCTTTTTGTACTTAGTTTATTTATTTAATTTTGTAACTAAAGATAATACTTATTATTGTAATCAGTATAGGATGCTTAGTGTTTCTGTAATAAAAGATTTAAAGAGATTCAAAACAAAAAATATATATATAATAAATGATATTTTGTTAATGTTTTTTTATTTTTTAGTTTCTCTTTTTTCGCAATCCCTCTTCAGGCTTTTGGGATCCGAGTTTCTCATGTTTCATCAATCAAACGTCATAACAAAATCTTGCTTCCAATCCATTTTTCACATTTCCAAGATTTATACAGTCTCTATTAGGGTGTAAGGGGCACTCACCTAAGAGGTGAGTCCCCTCTCTTACACCCAACCAATCCTCTTGTGCCACGTCAACTCCCCTCTTAAACTCCCCTAACACCCCATTTTGATGGCGGCACTCCCCTCTTTAGGTGACTTGGGTTTTTTTTTTTTTTTTTTTTTTGTAAAATTATTAATGTTTACAAATTAAAAAAATATTAATAAAAAAAAAATTAAATAAAAGACATTTCATTAAATTAAAAAAAAAATACATTCAAACTAGAAAAAAAAATACATTCAAAGTAGAAAAATATAAAAACAAACTACTCGTCGTCCGAATCAACTTCAAGGTGAGGCAGGTCTAAACTTCCGAGATGCTCAACGAGATCGTGTTTTAGTCTCCAATGCGTGTCTTCGTCAATGAGCTCCGTATAAGCTGTATCATCGAAGACGGGTTCGACTGGAGGATCTTGAATATGTACCGGTGCTATCGCCCTTCCGTCGTCTTTTATAATCATGTTGTGTAAAATAAGGCACGCATACACGATGGACCTTATCTTTCTCACCGTTTTCGAACGCATTGGGCGATTTAGTATTCCCCACTTCGACTTTAACACACCAAACGCCCGTTCCACATCTTTTCTTGCGGCCTCGTGTTGCCTCTTGAACTTTTTTTCATTCGGGTCGTGTGGATATGGAAAAGACTTCACAAACACGGACCAGGTAGGGTAGCTCCGCTTGTTGGATGAGATTTTGGAAGAAAATTAAACTAGAATCGCTTGACGATGCATCTCCATCGTCGGGAAAGTCGGGTAGGGTTGAAAGAAACGGAAGCCTGGGATCCATTTTGTATTTGAAAGAATTGAGTTTGAGAGTTTTGGTGTGAGTTTGAGAGTGGTGAGTTTGATTTAGGTTGGTTAATATATATTGTTTAAAAAAGTTGAATTTTTTTTTTTTTTTTAAAATGACCGTTCATCAACGGTCTTCTTTCGAAATTCGAGCCAAACATCGCGGTAACTCCCCACCGATCCCTATCACCGAATCGGGTCCCCGCTTTGATGGCGGCGGTGTTCCCGATCGGTGACTAGGGTCACCGAACCCTATCCCCGCGAACGCCCCGTCCACCCTTAGATTTGTCACCAGAAGAAGAATAATAATAATAATAATAATAATAATAATAATAATAATAATAATAAGAGGGTAGGAGCGCCCATCACTCATCACTCACAACTTCCAATAAAGTTTTGTCATGTCATCAAACATTATTTCATCACTAGTGATTGATTTTAGTGATGGAATTCCATCACTCACAACTTTTTTTTTGTTTTTAAATTAAATTAACAATAAAAACACTTAAATTATAAATTTCATTTAAATAAAAAAAACATCACTAGTTTGCTTTGAATTATGTGTTTTTATTCACTTGTTTCTTTCTCTGGAGAATGAACGAACGAAAGGCAACCGCTGTCCTCCATCTCTAAGGTCCTTCTTCCTTCAAACGGTAACTTACAACAACGGTCAACAAGCACAAGGTTCAAAAATTTCAAAATATAACGCGTGAAAAAGATGACGTGTTTTAAGATTGACGCGTTTTCAAAACCACCGGCGACGGTGTGCGTGATAGATCCACGCGTGGTGAAGGTGCCATCACGTACTGCCCCGTCCCCCCTAATAATAATAATAATAATAATAATTACTATTACTTTACTATACTTCATGAAATTGGAACTTATAATTATCTGATTGAAGAGCACACCACTTTACTACCATAAACACTTGAAAACACATATCTAATCATACTCAAAACTTGTTATGGGCTTAGGTGTTTAAAATATAGAGTTAATTACTATTTTCGTCCCTATGGTTTCTCAAAAATCACTATTTCAGTCCATTAGTTTAAAAATTGCGATTTCAGCCTTTGTGGTTTCACTTTCGTAACCATTTCAATCCACCTTCGTTAACCCCATCCATTTATTCTGTTAAGTACACATGAATTGACCATAATGCCCTTATTAGTAAAAAAATAAAAAGATATCTAAATAAGTTGATTACTGTTTTCGTCCATATGGTTTGTCAAAAATCACTATTTCAGTCCCTGTGGTTTCACTTTCGTAACCATTTCAGTCCAGTCTCCTAACATCGTCTATTTTACCGTTAAGTTTTTAATGAAATACCTAAATTACCCTTGTGTTAATTAAATAAAAAAACCATGGAAATTTAAAAGATCGTATTCTAGGATCCACTTGTTAAAACACAACCCCACGCTACCCCACCCCACTCCATCCTTGCTCTCATTTCCGGCAAAAGTTTCCGGTCATCTTCTCCGGCATCACAACCCCACCCTCTTATGTCTGGCGACCCATTACCCCAACCCAATTAATATCTTACTTGCAGCATCAGTTAACATAATAACTTTGAAAAATAATGCTTACTTACCTGGACATTTTCTCATTCTAAAATCCAAAATTAAAATTTTGGAACCATATATGTAAAAATAGTGCCAGACTTCTACTTCTACCGAAGCCATGGTGGGTCGAACCCTACAATCCAATTTAAGTTCATATGTCATACAACAATAAAATCATACAAATCCAATAATAAAATCATATAAGTCCATATTTAATTAACACAAGGGTAATTTAGGTATTTTATTAAAAACTTAACGGTAAAATAGACGATGTTAGGAGACTGGACTGAAATGGTTACGAAAGTGAAATCACAGGAACTGAAATCACAAATTTTAAACTAATGGACTGAAATAGTGATTTTTGACAAACCACAGGGACGAAAACAGTAATTAACTCATTTAGATATCTTTTTTTGTTTTTTATTAATAAGGGTATTATGGTCAATTCACGTGTACTTAACAGAATAAATGGATGGGGTTAACGGAGGTGGACTGAAATGGTTACGAAAGTGAAACCACACTACCACAGGGACTGAAATCGCAATTTTTAAACTAATGGACTGAAATAGTGATTTTTGACAAACCACTGGGACGAAAATAGTAATTAACTCTAAAATATATTAGAAACATTTCTTAAACAAATAAATCATAAGATTAATATTCAAACATTTCTTAAATCATGTATATGAATAATTGCCAATGTGGGCTAACATATTTGGTAGAGGCATATGCCTCTTCCAGAGGAGATCTCAGGTTCAAACAAAAGTATGGATAATATTTACCCATTATTAATTGCAAATTTCTTTTTTCTCTATATTTTACTACTCAATTTTTTACTGCTTTGTATAGCTTAAGTACAAGTTGCTCAAGCATTAATTTAGTTGGCATCTTCTAATCTCACTTTCTCTATTAGTTCCCTCCAATTTAGGAGAATCTTTAGTGTTTTGGTATAAATTCTACGAGTTAGGTTAATATAGCGTGCATCTATAATTCAATGTTCTTACGTTTATTTTTTGGGTTTAACAATCGCGTCCCAATGCATGGGTCCTAAGTCGAGTTAGTTGTCTTTTTTTATATTTTATGTTTCGGCCTAGTTTTTGCGAATTAACACGACGTAACATGTGTACGTAGTCAAACATTATTAAGTAAACTTTGTGTATGAATTAACGGTCCCACTGTAGCGAACGGATCCTAAATACTAGTTTGCTGTTAAAAAAAAACTTATTCAGTCAACAATATTTAATATTTATATTTTATTTACAGCATATATACATGTTACAAGATTATTTTATTTTTTGAACGGCAAGGAACGACGTGCCAACTACCGTGACAACGGGCGCTGTGGCCAAGGTCGACTACTCGACCGCCGTCAGCCTCTTGGCTCTCCCAGATGCACAGAAACCCGACCTCCACCCACTCGAAGCCACGACCGTGGAATAATCGGTAAAACCTCGCCTTCCATCCAAGACGAACCAGCGCCACCCGTATTCGCCATTCACCTGGATGCCGCAGAAAATAACGAGGAAAGTGAGAGTCGAACATGGGTCGCAAGGAAAACCAAGTTTTTCACTAACCACTCCACCGCTCCCTCATTAACACAAGATTAATTTATTGTTTTTATAAGAATTGATTTTAGAAATTGTAAAAAGGTCAACGCTTGTTAAATGCAATCATTAATATAGTGGTTATGAGGTAATTAAGCTGCAGCTATTATATATTATTGATGTTGCTTTGGTCTTTGGCCCCGCCTTGTAATGGGCACATTGGGCACCAAATCAAGAAGGGTTTCCTGGTACAACTAAGATGCAAAATTAAGTATTTTTTAATTGATTGACTTTCAATAAAATTAATTAGTCTTTACTTAATTATGTTTTTTTGAATGTTACGTGTGTGGACCTTTAATAATGGGTTTAAGGTGGTTATGCTAAAACTATGTTTCTGGCCCAAACATAATTGGGTTTTGGAGTTGCATATCAAAGCAGTCAACCCTTCACACCATGATCAACATAACAAGTTTAAGGTCAATGTTTTCGTCTTCCTTTTTATGCTTTCAAGAAATTAAGATGATATGTTTGTCAAATATTCTATGCATGTGTTTTATTATTTTTAATTGTACTAAGATTTTGGCAATCTTAAAAATTTTGAGTTAGGTTTCATGAGTAATTTTTTACTATGATTTTACGAGTGGTTTTATACATACATACATACATACATACATACATACATACATACATACATACATACCTACATATATATATGATTTAGAGTTTAGGGATGTTTTATTCTCCAAATCGATCTTAACAGTGAAGGAGGGTTTCGTGGTACTCCTAAGATGCAAAATTAAGTATTTTTTTTTTAATTTTCAAAAATGTATATTTTTAATTGATTGACTTTAAGAAAAAAAATATTATTCTTTAGTTAATTGTGTTATGTGTGGACCATTAATAATGGGTTTAAGGTGGTTATGCTTTTCATTCAATAAATCAAACATGTAATGAGCAACACAAGTCCATGAAATTCAAGGTATTATGAATTTTACTCATTTTGAGTTGCTTAGAATTCTTAAAAATGCATGAAGATGAATACAACTGACTAATGGGGTGCATTTATGAGTAACTCACGTTTAGGGGCTTTGTTGGTTTTGATCAACAACTTTGATTTAATACTTGGATACAATTTAAAAAATCTTTGATTTGATTTGTCAAAAATAACACATTTAGCCCAACAGTTTATTTTGTTACACTTACAGTTCAATAGTTTTAGAGTTTGTTTAAATTTCAGTCCACACCGCTAACATCGTAAGTATAGTTCTATTAAATTGTGTGAAATAACGACATCGCCCCTGTAATTAAATATAAAATAATTAAAGATTTTCTATTACCAAAAAATTATTATCAACCCTTTTAAATTAAAATGGATCTATCATATCATAATTCATATGTATCATCGTCTAGCCATGATTATTCCGTCATTCAACACCCATCAAAGACAACCCAAAACACCCGTCAAAGACAACCCAAACACCCAACCCCATGATCGCTCTTTCTCCTTTGTATTCCCCCATCAACACCACCACTACCACCCACCAGCGTCAACATCGACACCACCGACATACACCTCCCCTCTCGATTTAGGGCTTCTAGTCTTCAACTAGAGCCACCATTAACCATCTTCACTCCAGGGTTTTAAGTGTAACGCCTCGCGTTTTAGAACTTCCCTTATTTAGAAAGTTTGTCTTATATTCTATTTATGGAAACTCGTATCTATTATATATAATAAATGTGTTAAATTTTGCTGATGTGTCAAGCTAGGAGGCCTCTAAATTTTGCTTTTTGGCGGGAAAAATTTTGGGTCCTTTTTTTCTTTATATGGGCAGACAAGGGATCCATATTATGACCCGCTATTTAAATGTCTGAAAACCTAATTCTCTCTCTCTTTCACCGCTCCGCATCTTTTTGACCTAAACCTTCAGCCGCTTCCATTCTTCTCCTTCACGCTTTCTCTTTTCTCCAAACCTTAAACGATCCTTTCCTTCATCCAGTTCTTCCTTCATTGATGCATCAATATTAATCATAGGTATGTTCCGGATACCATTATTTTCTATTTTTGTAGTGTACTCTTTTGCATCAGATTTTTGGTTCTGATTGTCAATGTGCAGTTCTCATTCACGCTTTCATTCAAGCTTACAAAACCCTAATTTTGTTCATCGCCGACAAGCAAATCTACCACCATCTCTTTCGATTTCATTAGCATCTGGTAAGTCAATGAATCTATTCTTATTTTCCTATGATTTCTTGTATCTTTCATCGATGATTTCGTTCAATTTTTTATGATTCTTCTATCATTCATCCATGATCCGTTCGGTTACATATAATCTGAGTGTTTTCATTTTGATTTTTAAGATTTCATAGATTTTAGATATAAATGGTTCTTCATTTTTTTCCAGATTTGATAGGTTTAATGGGTGAAAATGCCGATAGAAACAGATTCCGGCGAAAGCTAGGGTTCCGGCGAAGTTAGTAGTGATCTGGAGTCGTCGTCACTGATTTTGCTTAAGGGAACGGCATGCTCTTCTTTGTTTGTTTGGTTTATTTAATTTTCTTTGTTATTTGTTACATATAGTCAAGATTTTTTTAGGTTTTGTTGATGAAAATGCAGATAGAAACAAATTCCGGCGAAAGCTAGGGTTCCGACGAAGTTAGTAGTGATCTGGAGTCGTCGTCCCAATTTCGCTTAAGGAAACGGTATACTCTTCTCTGTTTGTTTTGTTTGGTCTTTAAGTTTCTTTGTTAGTTTTTTACTTATAGTCAGGATTTTTCTACATTAAGAGTATTTTTCAAGAGGGTTTTGATTTATTATTGACTTGAATTTAATGAAATTATCAGCAATTATGTTTTAATTTCCATTTGTTGTAGTTTATGATTTATTTCATAGTTTCAATTGTTTTATGTTGTCTTCTCAATGATAGACTTCGTTCTTCTACAAGGATTGGATTATAAGCTACGACAAAAGCAACCACCATTCAGTACGCATGTATGACTAAAAAAACAGAACAATAGCATTATAAATCTTAATTTTTAGACGAAACAATTTTATGATAAGAAAATAGTACCAACTTTGTGTTGGTATGTAGAAGTGGCATACTGATTTTTTTGACTAATTAATAATGAGAGTTCAAACGGGCTGGGTTGCATCGACCCATGAGTCACCCATCAGCAAGTAAATGTGCATGTTAACTATGTGTTCTCATTTGTAGTTAAATAGATCACTGAGCAGGCCTAGGTATTGGTGACAAAGGATGATGAACTGAATCCATGTCAAGGAAAAGTGAGTACATAAGTTGCCATATCTTTTGTTATGGTATATGTTTGAGAAGCATTTATTGGTGACCCGGGATTATGATAATGGGCTAATTGCATAAAAGATTACTCATTTTGGTCCAATGTCTGTTGTAGGTAAGCACTTTTTTTCCTCAAAAGAAAACCATCAAACTTCTTCAAGTTCTGATTAAAACTAACAATATTTATACTTTGATTTAAGGTAACCATACACAATAATCTGATGAAAATGTTGATGTGCAGTAACTATGATGAGTTGACCTTTTCATACTTGGCACCTGGAAACCAGTTTACTTGAAAGAGTCACCTTATATAATTTATATTTTTAACTTTAATGGTTGTTTATGGCCTAAAAATAGTGAGTAGTTAGATGCATAGTAAATAAATAATTGGCCAATGTTGCAATGTTGGTTACCCTCTTTTGTCGTTGATTCTACCAATCCTTATCCACATATAGGAACTTGAATGTGTGTTTCTTGATTAATACTTTTTTAGTCATTTTATATATGATTATTGTTAGTATATGCAACGACGCCATTTGTTCAGTTAATTAACTAAATCATTTGCAGATTCGTCTTGCCTATAAATGGTTACAAGAAAAAGACTACTGATTGACTGGATCAACATACCTCTGACACTAACCTACCAAGGAAATAGAAGATGATTATCACAACCTCATCTGTACTCTGATTAGGTAAGGTTTATTTTGTTATTTCTAATATTTTTACAAGAATTTTTCTTTGATTTCATCAGGTAATTTAATTTTATCATGTTTGTTCTTCGATTTCAATTCATTCGAATAGTCGATTTGCCCTGATTGACTTTATCATGGATTAACAGGTGCAAGCTCTGCAATAAACGATTGCAAGAAGGATACTCAATCAGTAAGTGGAGAACACGCGAAACACCAACCCTAGAATGTTGACTCAACATAAATGATATTTATCATGGTTCAGTCTGGTGTTTCTTATTCCTTCTATTATAATCGCCATCGATTCTTAAGAAATTGTATCATAAAGATCTTAGTTAGAGATGATGTACAAAAGAAGTAATGTACTTTTCTTCACAATTTATCACAGGTTGTTGGCATGAAGAGGATGTAGCCCTTTTTGTTGGAAAGCGAATCGATTCTAAGTATTTAGCTGCAAATTTTTCTTGCATATGTGTCTCAAAATCAGATGAATATGCTTTTTGTAGCGATGGATGTACTACTAGCATAGAACCCACACATCTTTTAGGTGACAAAACCTCAAGTTTGGCTCGTGTTAGGTATATGCATTGGTTTTAAAAAATGGAGGTATGAAATTAATATTTTAAGGGTTTCTTATCTATGGTTTCAAACAACATATTTTTTGTTTTTTTTTTTTTCTGTTTATGGGGTAAATAAAATAAACCAGTTACTTAATAACACCCGATTTCTTTCAATAAAATAGAAGAACATATGCAACTTTTTTTACTTATATAAGGATGTATAAAAAATCAACCTAAAAATCATTGATGCCGAAATCAGTCACTGACTCGAAAACAAAGTTGCAGGGCTGGATACAACCTTTTTAGTGAAAATACGTAGGCTACTGTCACATATAAACCTTTGTTTTTTAGACTAACAAAATTTATGTGTGCAGAATGGGCCCAAGTACTTTGACAAGGTGAACGTGGTAAGTGTTGGTTCTCCTAAAATCCAAACTTCATATGTCCAAATTGTGCACACTTAATTTATGAAGGAAATCCATGTGGACATTTTGATTTTGCTTAGCAAAATATAAGATTCACAATAGATGGCTAGCATGTAATCACTGCAGATCCTCATTACAATATTGGGGCATCAGGTATATGAATATTCCATGAAGTAAAATTTAGTAGACCACTTTTGTAACGCCCGGCTCTTTTGTACTTTCCATTTATAGAAAGTTTTGTTCGTATTCCTATTTTTGGAAACTTTGAGTTCTTGTAATCGTTCCTTCCTTGTAATCATTGTGAAATCGAGACTTGGATCAATAACGAAACTCGTATTTTGTTACAAATATGTTATACACACGTTATATATGCTCGTATGTTCGAATCAGTGAATCATTTGGTGTTTGATCGTTATTCTTGGAAACTATGTGCTAAACTTGTAATTAATCTAAACTTATGCCCAAAATGTGTTTTGAACGAGAACGACACTTGACTTTGATGCTCATACGATTAATTATACTTGGTTTATACTTCTCATACTTAAACGTACCTCAAACTATGCCTTGGTGGCAAGAATGGTCCTTAAAAACCCTAAAATCATCAAATAAACAAGTCTGGGGGCTAAATTGTAATTTATGAAACTTTATGTCAAATAAGCAAACCCGGGCGGCCCGCTTTAACTTACCTGATATCTCAGGCGGGCCGCATGGCCTTCAGTCTCGCAGAAAAACACAGCAGCTGATTATGTACGCGAATTTGGCACGAAATCCCATCTTCTAACCCTCCCCAATCACCATTAAGCCACCTCTAAACACCTCCAATCATACTCAAACTCTCCCACTATAAATATACACCTTCTCCAAGCATTTCTACACTTTCAACACTCTCTAATCACTCCAAATTCACTCTCAAATCAGTTGCAAATCTGCATTTTCGGACAGATTCATACTCTTGCACTAAAGTGAGTATAACTTGCTCATTTCTTAACGAAATCACTTGATTCTTCTTCCTACTTGCTTGGATAATCCTTGGGTTTGATTCCTTGACTTCTCCTTGGAGAAATCAGACCTGGAATTGCCCTGAAATGGTCCAAGAACTTTCTGTTTTGTTACATACTCTTTCAAACTTGTTTAAACTTCATCCAACTTGTGTCTAACACATCTCACACCAATGTCCTAATGCTTACAACCTCTCTTATGGTTGGTTAAGCTTAAAAACATAGTTGAGACACTTAAATCAGAGGATTAAACCTCATAAACTTTCTGTTTTGTTAGGGTGTTTTGACCCACAAGTCATGTTCGAGCTAGTTCTTGATGTAGAGTGATTATGGAACAACTCGGGTTGTTCCAAACATACAATCCTCACATGACTTGATGCTTTCTCTTAGTTAGATTGTTTATATTATTACCCTAAACCTAGTTCGTGACCCTCCTTGGTTGTTTTTACATCAAGAGAAGTGGTGAACATTCAAGGGGTTCCTAAACGGAAGCTTATTCTTCCTACCCCATACATGACATTCATGAATAACTCGAGGTGCCTAAATGAGGATCTTAATCTTCTACCTCCTACTTGAATTATTGGACCTAATAATATGTAATACTTAACCTAAATATATATATACACTCATTCGAACCTTTAATGTTAAACTTGTGTTTATATGTTAAAGTAGTAGAATACCATCTAAGACTTAACACTCCAAGTATGATTCTAATGGGCATATTACCCATGAAATACAATATAACCCTAGTGGTTACATAGTGTCATATAAGAGTATAAGTTAAAGATGATTATTTTCAATATTGTACTTTATGTTATGTTAAACTCCAAATTATAATCTTCCGTTGTACGCCAAACTCACACACCTATGTTTCCTCGTGTAGAAGGACTAGGTGCTCCAACTTAATCTACTCCAACAACTCACTCGCGGGAATTCCAAGTAGGAAAGCTTGCAACCACCGTGAGTATACTCGATCCCTTTTTCCCCTTTTTATTTTGGGATGCAACATGTACATTATGTAAACAATCTTTGAAACTAGAAACTAAACATACCCAATCCTTGTACAAACATGAAACTAATGTGCTTTACATATGATTCTTGTATGCTCTATTTGAACGATTTGGAACGTATATGCTTATTAACTTTGCTAGCCCACCTTAACAATTATAGCGCTATAGGATTTACGCACCGCCCGTTAAACTTGGGGTATTGTTAAGTTAAACATTTACCATCCCGCTATCAATTGGGATTAGGCTATTTTATGCGTTGGATTCTTGGGTTTGATCATAGTGTACGCCAAAATTGCATACTAGTAATTCACATATTATGAACCATGTTGGATTTGAGTTTTTATTCTATTATGCTATGTAACAAACTTGTATACTCGCTCATTGCCTTTGCATTGAAACTCTATTTTAATACTTGTTGCAGGTTGATTAATGAAGTATGGATGATTGATGAAACAAGTGTAGGGTGGACTAGATACACACCTTTAATCTATTTATCTTTTGTTGATTTGAATTTGAACAATGTTGTTATTTCCATTTTAAATGTTGTATGACAATTTAGTTCTTGCAATGAAATTTGAATTCAATTAAATATTGTCACATAGTGTTATGATGTTTTGAGCAATTTGTTCATCTCATCCCGATGTTTCCGCCATCGGTTGGGGTGTGACAACTTTTTTAGTAAAGACTTGTGGAGGACAATGAGTAGTTATTGCAAAAGTCATTTTTAGGTACCTCGGTTGTAAAAAGCATTCAAAAGATGTCAATCAGCTATGATGGGGCTTTGATTGCTGTTGATTTGGATAGTTTATAAATTTTAAGATGACTAAGGTTTTTATCTAAAAAGATGATTAATTTTTTTAATTGATTATATTGTAGTCTTGAACAAAGGATGGGGCTTTGATTGCTGTTGCAACCAGTGCTACAGTGGGTAAAGATTGGAAAATTGGGGTTTTGAAAGACTAGATAGTTGCAACTCAGGGTATTTAGATAGAAGACGGTCGTCAACGGGTTCCTTTGCATGAATTTTGTCTGTTGGAGATTCGGTTACAGAATGAAGGGAATACTCCTTGAAACATACTAAAGGGGATTGTATGGAACAAAGATACAAAGGTTACACAGGTATGTGGTGTTGTTTATACGAAATCATGTTTTTTTTTTCAGTGGAAATGTTGGGTTTTGAACCTGCAAACGCATGGTTAACAGACTTAGAAGTTACCCGTTGTATTGTACTTCGTGATTCTTGAACACTTGGGTTTGGGGTGTATTTGATGTGGATTCGAAAGGTTGTTATGTGATATTAAATTGTCATAATCAGATAATAATCTGTAATAAACAATTTTCATTGATAATTGTTACCATTATTTTCTATTATTGTTGTTTTTTATTGTAATTTAAATTTTCCTACCCGGATATCTACCCGGGGAATAACCTAGTTCTCTTATAATCGTATTTCATTCTCAATCCCTGTAATCTAAGGCTTTAATGTAATAAAACTTGATCATTTTATATGACTTATACATTGATTATGCGTACTTATTTTTCGTTCGAATTATTCACTTACTTGATACATGTTCATCATTCTCGTAAACACATACTTATTCTACCTATAAACTATTGTAAATGCATGTTATATTCGCTTTATACGTACGAATACCTAATTATATATTCACAATACTAAATCTATGTTTTTATATGTGTCACATACTTGATTATATGTTCAATATACAAACTATACCTTAAAATACACAAGGACCCAAACTACAGGGACTAAATGCGTCAAAAAAATATGTGCCCGAATGGTAGGCCAGGCGACACGCACCCCCTCCCCTCTTCCTTTACGCGACCCACCTGCGGGGTCGATCCAGAACCAAACGAGTTAAATGCACGGATTGGTCCATTTTTGCACTCCAACTTCCACCTAACTCTCTTTAAAAACCATTAACACTTAACTTAACTTCCTCACTATAAATACAAACTCCCTAACCCTCATTTTCACTTTCCAAACACCAAATTCACTCTCAAATCCTCTCAGAAATACTCAAGAATTCTGATTTTTGGCAGAAAGTTTGCAAGATTTTTAAGTGAGTTCTAGCTCACTTCACTACTCATTTCTTCTTATTTCTTCTATCATTTCACTTGGATAACCTTTAGGAAGGTTTTCACAAGTTTGCCATAGCAAAATCAGGTGAAACCTCACCATATTTGAGGTCCAAAGTAGATTAAAATTCTGTTTTGTTCAAAGTTCATGTAACTTCTATTTCTTTTGCTAAACTTGGTGAATCATGTACCCACCAAGCTCACAACTTAGTCCATAATTATGGGTTTGTGTTGAGGTTGATTTCCACCAAGAAGTGAGTTCAAAACACTTTTACTTTAAGTTCATACATTTTATATTCCAAGTGTTGAAAACATCCACGATTCACCATCTTCCATATGGTTGAACATGTGTCTTGTAAAAGTGTGAACCGTGGGAGCTTTGGCTTTCCAACCTAGTTCCACTACCTCACTTGTGTACCTTGTGTATGAACACTCAAGTAACTTGCTAGTCTCAAAGTAACATAACCCCGTCTATCCTCCAACACTTAGTTAACTATTTCCATGTTGTGGTGGTTCACCCAGGTTAGGTCTTACTTGGCTACTTGATGATGTATTAGTTAGTTGTTTATTTATTTTCATTCATGACCATCTCAATCATCCTTGTGATGATTTTTGTATTGGTGAATCATACAATGAGGTTAATCCTCCAGGCTTGACTTATATGAAAATCATGAAATTTATGATGGACTTAGCTTAGAATTATTATTATAACTATATTAGTGTATATATATATATATGAACATGGCCGAACTGTAACACCTCGTAAAATCACGACCAATATTATGAAGTCACGTGTCATGGACCTTAAACGTGTTATAAACCCGGATCATGATAAAAGATAACCGGAGGAATTAAAAGTGGCAACATGTTAATTTATACCTCTGAGTGACCTTTTATCGTTTCCAATTCTTGGTAAAACCATATTATCCTTTCAAGGAATGTCTGTTAAAGAATTCCAAGGTATCTGAATTAAACCTTGTGAGAAATAATTCAATTGTCAAGTAAACGATCATGTGCCAATAACGACAATTATACATTCATTATCCTTTCCAAAAGACTCCAAGGCAACACCATTGCATGGCAACACTTTCAAGATTGACCAGACCTGATCAAGTGGACCCATTGTGTTGATAATGACTAAAGATACGAGTTATAAAAGATTGCATGGTCAAATGTTAGAAGTTCACAAAATTTTTGTCTTCTGGCAAGGCTTACGGACCGCAAAGTGTATGCCTTACGGACCGTAAGGCAGCATATCTGAGCGATAAAAATTTAAATTACGGATACGGACCGCAAAGCCTAAGGCTTACGGTCCGTAAGACCTGTAACTGGGCAGAAACATGGACAGCTGCCTGTTCAGCCAGTTCCACCGCCTTAGAAGGCTAGTTTTTTAATTCAGGGACTGAGCCAATAGATTTACATGCATAGGGGACACCTGGGATGACCAGGAAACACTTGTAGACTTGTGTGGAATGATCTTGTAAGATTAAATTTCATATATATAGAGCTCTTGTTGCAACACATGAACTTGCTCATTTCAAAAACATTTCTAAACCTTCTCTGGAGCTCTTTGGACTTCAAGCAAGTTTCCCTAAGCTTCATTTTCGTGCTAAGTACTTCAGTAAGCATCCTTGACCTCTCTAATTCAAGTTTCATTAGCTTAATGACCAAAAGTCAAAGCCGTCGTAATTAAGCTTTGACTTAGTGATTAATCACTAATGGTCCAGTCATTTTTCGAATTGAAAGTGGCTATGAGTTGGTAATTATGTGGGTAATAAACCCTTAAAAGGGCACCCTCTGATTCCCACTCTAACTAGGTTAATTGTCGTGTCAAACTTAATATTAAAAAGTCAACAGAAAGCTATTTGACAAATAAACTCATAATTAATAATGTAGAAGCCATGAAACCTGTTTTAACACTTATATAACTTGGTAATTAATGTAAGAACATGTCTAAGCATGTTCAACCCGACAATTTTGAGCATAGGCTCGGTTCGGAACCGAAAGTCGCAAAAGTAGACTTTTGCTTTGACTTTCAGTTCTGACCCGATTTAGCTTAGTTTAGGCATGCCTTAGAGTTCCATTAGGACCAGGTTATAGGTTAGTATAACCCTCTGAGATTATACAACTTGGTTCCTGATTAATCTGATTCATTTGCATGTTTCCGTTAATTGCTTAAATGTTGACCATTATACCCTTTTGACCTTAAAACGAGATTTTTGAAAATGTGAGAGGACAAAAACCTTCATTACTGATTTATAAACATGTCCAAAAAATTTTGACATCAGTTTGAGGTCTAAATTAGGAGTTATGCTTAATATCGTAATTTGAAAGCTTTTTATTAATTAAACGACATTATTAGCATAAAGCCTATCTAAACCCAAATTTTGACACCAAAATTTTTACCCACTGATGTAATATAATATTTTGGGATTTTTGAAGATTTTTTATTTATTTTTAAACTGGACATAACATAGGGTTCTTGCTTTGATTCGGTAATTGTCGGTTATAACCTTTTTGTTAATAAAATGAGTTTTACATAACATTTTGGTACCAAACCTTTTGCTACTGATTTTATATGATAAATAAAATATTTTGAACTTTATAAACTGATCAAAAACTCAGATTTCCTATTATAACCCGAAAATCGCTTAAACCGACTTTTACGCGTTTTAAACGCATAGTATGGGTTAAAACTATTTTTGGCATATAAGACTTAATACCTACTGATGTTTTAAGTAAGTTTTTATACTTTAATAGTAAGCAAAAGTTTTGAACTCAGATTTCCAAATTTGACCTTTAAAGCTTATGTGAAATTACCAAAATGCCCCTACGATGCATAGTTTGGTTATAAATGATAAATTTCACATATATGCAATACTCTACTGATATAACTTTTAAATTAAATATTTTTACTGATCAATTAAGACCAGAACCTCGGATTTATATTTAACCTCTTTTATAATCCTTAAAATGACCAAAATACCCCTACGGGGCTTAAATTGAGTTTAAATTCGTTTTGGGCATAATGGAAGGTAACTTACTGATATCACAACATATTTAAGACATATTAACTTAGGAAACCTGCTCATGACTCATTTGGTTACCCGTTATGCATTTATCGCGTTCGGCTCGGTTTATGTAACTAGTTTGCATAAATTAACCGAAACGGGTCAAACCTTATCATTTTCACTTCAAAATCCAGAATGTGTTTAGTTTACCCATATTATACAAGTATTCATACTTGTAGGGTCTAAAACACATTCTAATCCGGTCTTCGCTTAAATCTTGCGTTTTGAACCGTATACCTTTCTTTAAAACTAACCGGTCTAAGTTTAACTTAAGTAAGACCCGTTAGGAATCTAATAGGTTATAAAAATCGTCGTTCCAGATTTAGAAGCCCAGTAAAAGATAACTGCATTTGCTGATTTGTACGTCTGGGATAAATTTGTACAATTTGCTCAGGTAAATATTTTTAACTTATTTTCCCTTATACGGGCTTGGGGTACGGTATATAAAATACCGCTTGGTCGGGTATTGAATTTTTTTAATCGTATGAAGGTTAATTCATTGAGATAACCCGTTTAATCTGTTTTGTTTATTTTAAGCCTTTGGGGGGTTAATGACCATGTCCTGGATATCCTCAGCTCATTAATTGAAATGGCCACGACTTAAGCACGGGGTGTAGGCATACACCTGCCGGTGCGTATGTAAAATAATGTACCCACCTGTTCGAGAATAACTCGCCGTGGGATATATTATGTGGTGTGTCTATTAATCTTTAACCCGGTTTTCAGCCCGGGCTACTGAACGTATAATAAACATATAATTCTTTAACAAGTTTATTTTTAAATAATTATCCCAAGTTATAAAAGATATTTTGTGTCTTGTGCATTTAAATCAATTTTCTTAAACATTTTTCAAAATGAGTCGGTTAATTGTATTTACCAGTGAAAACTGACGTATTTTCCAAAAAGGCTAAGTGCAGGTACTAGGAGGAATAGGCTGGCTACTCCTAGCATCAATAAAGAGTCTTGCAAGCTTAGATGTTAAAAATCTGTTGGACAATGTTTCTTTTATCTTTGATCCGCCTGTGGATCCCTTACAGCCGTTTTTGTAATAATTGATATTACTTTCATTCGGTTTGTAATGTTTTTATCTTTTGACTTCCACTGTGTATTAAACTATGATAAATTGTCTATGATGATATCAACTACGTCACGATACTCCCCACCGGTAATACGTGGAAATATCGGGGTGTGACACGAACTTATGATGATAATCGATTTATGATTATTCGTCATGAACTTAGGCTACTTTATCTACGATTCTAAGTCTCTCGTTGTTGATTCTAATGGGCAAACTAGGACCTATGAAATCACATACAACTTAGCGTCAAAACGATTACTTAGACTAGATATACTTTCATGCATACATACTTTTGTACTTGAATTCTAAATCCCGAATGTAACCACACCATAAAATGAACACCAAGATTTATACGAGGAAAAAGCCATTGATCTTTGATAGATCTCCGGCACAAAAAAACATCGGGTGATGGAAACTACCGATCACCAAATGTATAACAAAAATGAATAGTGATCCTTGTACAACTTCGGAAAACTATGAGCTCAATACAATGTAGACTAGTGTGTAGTTTGCGAGAGAGTTGAGAGTTAGCAAAAGCATGCTGTGTTCGAGTGTTGTGTGTTATCTATCTAAAAATGAGCTCATAATTCCCTTATAAAAATGGAAACTAATATGTAACAAACAATGCAAAATTCAAGCAAGTATCCCATGATCTCCATAACGGCTACATGCCTCCAACTCGTGCGAAATAAAGAGCATATTCCCCGAAATACCAGCATTGACTAAGTCCAATTCGTTATGTACCTGCGAATATAAGTTTTAAACAAAGGATACAATTGTTAGTTAATGTAAACAATAATAAGGATCCGTGACTTTCTGCACCATCTGCTAAGGATCAGTGATCCAGACCAATCTAAGGATATGTGATCCATAGTTATAAAAATTAACCCTTAACATTACCATTTCCAAAAAAAAAAAAAAAACAAATCAAACTCATACCTGCAATCAATATGGTAACACCTGCTCGCTAGTTCAACCAAATTCATACAATTTTTACACTTGCGCCAACCTTCTTTTGTTGCCAAAGACTTTAGTTTTGCCTCATTAGAAGACTGAAACAGGAACGACTTCATGTATTCAGCAAGTAACGTTGTCATGCCAAGGCACTTTGCAATTTATACAAAAACGGCAATTACATTCAACGCATTTTCTCATTCCAATTTCTCCAGGTCGAATTAGGGTTTGAGAGGGAATGAGTGAAGAAGATGAAGTGATAGAGAAAAAGGCAGGGGTTTTGTTTATAAAGGAAGTAAAGTGGGGAGGTGAAATTACTTATTTGCCCATCATGTGAGGAGCATGTGACATTTAATTAACGAGGGTTATGGGTTGAGTTAGATACATGGGCCAAAATAGTTAGTTATAGAGGTTGTGAGTACATATGTTAAAAAATTGTATTTTGGGCTAATAAGGTGAAAATGCTATAACCACAGATGCCAAAATCGTAATTTACTCTAAAAAAAAATATAAACCATTTAGGTTTCTTCCACCTTTCTAAAATGAATATCCCTATAAATGTGTGTGTATTTGTCTCAAGGTTGGAGAACTCGCTAGTCGCTAGCGGGTCGGTGAGGTAGGGACTAGCGACTACTCGGGATTAATCGGGATTAATCGGATCGGACTTTTTATGTATAATTTTAAGTTTTTATACATATATACATATATTTTTATACGTAATTTTTTTAAGTGGACAAGTTTTGACCGGAATCTGGGAGGTTTTGGCCGGAATATGTGTTTTTTCCGATTTTTTCTGATTTTTTCCGATTTTTTCTGATTTTTTTCCGATTTTTTTTGTTTTTTCCCGATTTTTTCCGATTTTTCCCGACCGACTAGTCGCGATTAGGGCCGACTAGGGCCGATTAGGGCCGACTAGGCCGACTAGCGATTTTTTCACTGATTAGTGAAAAATTACTCAGTAGAGGTCCGACTAGCGACTAGTCGCCGATTAATCGCCGACTAGTCGCGATTTTTGCAACACTGATTTGTCTTGCATAGACTATCACACTTTGGTAGGATCTATAAAATTGCATGTTGTTCCAGTTGATTTTTTTATAATATTAAGCTTACACAAGGTAACCTTTTATGAACATTAGAATTAACACTTTTATCTATGTGATTATGACATAAGACTACCGAAATTCATATTTAAAAAAGAGAATAAGGCAAAGAATGAGAAGAAACCAAACACATAGATACAAATGCTAGAATACTAAGATGAGGTAAAATGTCAATTCATATTTGGAATTTTATGGCTCATTGGAGTCAATTCTTGCATTATTGTGCCTTCATCAATCCTTGGATCAATTGAAGTCATATCCACTATCATGGATCCCACATCTTTTTTATACTATTTGTTGGTATGCATATCAATGGCTAGAGAACGATGGCACCAAACATGAATCCGTGTGCTCACACAGACCAATAAAACCAAACATACACTCGTGTGATGATTGTATTTGCGTATATGTTGATGTAAAGAATGTTAGATGATGGGCCGCTTATGGTTCTTACCGATCTTGTGTTATGTGTTGTCAATTTATTGCTATAATATGGATGATTAGTACTTGTTTGGTGCATGTAACTAGATGTTTGTTTCTTAAGCAATTGAAAATATAGAATATAGTTACATAAGAAGTCTTTAAGAAGATAAACCTCCATTTTTTTACTTTTTACTATGGTCACATTTACCGTAAATTTATCACCGTCATTTCAACTAATAGTGGTAATAAAAAAAATCCATTGCTTTTGAACGGTTAAACATTATACAGGCTCTTAATAGTTCAGACCTCTTACTGATTCAGCATTTAATGATTCAGATCTTTTACTGTTTCAGCACTTAACTATTCAGATGTTGCCAAACAGCCCCATATTCTCCCTCTTTCATAGTTTGAACAAGAATCATGGTCCCTATAAACTAATAAAAATGGAATAAGGCCGCATTGTGAATGTTTTATTGAAATAGATTATTATTATTATTATTATTATTATTATTATTATAATATGTTGTTTCTATAGAGGGGTAAAAAACATAATTTATTAAATGTTTTTTCGATTTAGTAAATATTAATGTAATAAAGTAAATGTTTTTATTGGTTATGTAATAATCTTTTACCACAAACTAGTAGCGACGACTTATCATTTCTACAAGGTGATCTAAGCGACAACAGAAGCACAATGATACTAACCAAGCCTTGGTGGGCAACCCCCGCTACGGCTTGGCGCGGAAAAATTTGACGTTTTTAGTGTAAATTTTGGAAAAAAAAATGATGTTTTTTCGATTTCGTTACGGCTTATTTATAAAACGTTACGGCTTGGCGTGAATCCTAGATCCGCCACTGAGCGACAACACTTATAGTGTCAATGAGGAGAACCTGGTTTGTCGAAAAAACGTATTCATCGAATATATTAGTCAATTTTTTTTACAAATGGACTTATTTAGAATTTGATTTAAGACCTAAAAAGTGAAGGCATCTCTGAATAAACTATATCATCAAAAAGCACATAAATTTCATAGGCTAAAAGTAACATTTAACTATTTAAAAGTACATTAACAATGTACTCTTAATTTATGTGTTTTTTTTAATCTAATGAACGAATCTTAAAATGATAAGAGTATTTTAAGTTATTTCTGTTATAGTTTCGTAAGTAAAAAATTGTTGTAGTAGTTTAGACATAATTTTGGTGTTTGATATTTTTCTGAATCTTTATATAGCGATTATCGATTTTGAAAATAAATAATATAAGCTAAAAACTATTCATAACTAGACTTTCTCTTATAATGTGTGTACTTCTCTATTATTTCATGAGACATATCTAGCCATATCTTTTTAATAATTGTCACATTAAGTTACTGCATTTGGGCTAGAAACATTACAAGTAACATTATAGTCATGATTCTTAACTTCAAACAGTTTTATGGAAACCACTAGAAAGATATATTATGAACTTATGATACTTTGAAAGAGAAATGATGAAGGAATGAAAATCAAGTTGGTTAATTACCAAGTTAAAGGAGGACCCAAAGGCACACGTGAAATGTGATGAGAATGGCTCGATGATATTTATCTCTTATTTTTATTTATTTATTTATTTTTATTTTTTTTTGAGGGGGGGGGGGGGGGGGGGGGGGGGGGGTTTAATAAATTATTGTAATAATTTTATATTCAAAGATTATTGATTATGATTTATGAACAAACAAAAGGGTCCTAGTAATCCAGTCCCAGTATGTGTAGATCTTTTCATTTAAAAAGCAAAAGTCTCAACTTTTTGAAAAAAAGAATAACACACACACATATATATATATATATATATTAGATTTTAATAATTCCAACTATTTGTTATTGGCCGCAAACAATTCCAACTTAAAAAATAACCACTGTCAGTATCAGCTATTAACATATTAGTCTCCAATCGACCCTGACTAACAGAACCCTAACGCTGTTAGTCTCTAGTCGCCCGAAAAAAAACGTTTTTAGCCGGAAAACTCCTTTTTGACTGGAAAACTCAACTTTTTCGTCCCAAACCTCTTTGTAACTTTATTACGGACCTTTAAAAACATTTTTCTAGTAAAAGCCTCAATTATTGAGATCGTTGGAAAACTTCTTTTTGGCCGGAAAACTCAACTTTTTGGTCGGAAAACTCAACAGTTTCGTCCCAAAACTCTTTGTAACCTTAGATCGAACCTTTAGGAATCTTTTTCTGGCCAAAAACGTTTTTTCGACGACTGCAGACTAACTGCGTTAAGGCTCTGTTAGTCAGGGTCCAGAGGAGGCCAATATGTTAATAGTGGGGACTGCCAGTGGTTATTTTTTAAGTTAGAACTGCTGGCGGTTAACAGAGAATAGTTAGGATTATTAAAATCCGATATTCCTATATATATATACACACACCAATATGCATTTAGATTTTAGTATTTTGATTAAAATTCAGATGAACCACCTAAAGATTACAATTAGGTTGGCCACTACTTGGCAGAAGACGTTTAGTGACTCATCGATGAATGCTAACTGACGGATAAAGAAAGATCTCAATATTTTTTAAAGGTCGTTCTTAACCCATTGATGATTCACGACGAGTCAAACAAAATCCCAAGAAGATAATTAATTTTAAAGGTTTATAGTAAGATCCGTCGGTCATTCATCAATAACAATTTGTCGATGACACAGCCCGCATCGTTGATCAGTCGGTAACATCCGTTAATGAACTTCATGCTCGTAAAGTCCATTGGTGATCCCTCGATAAAAACTTTTACCGACGCAGTCAGTGGCGGATCTAAAAACTTTTTTCACTGGGTTCCTTTTGGTAGATTCTCACTAATTCTCACTATTTTTTTTCAAATCATACGAGG
The DNA here is from genome assembly GCA_030545235.1 of Helianthus tuberosus. Classification (NCBI taxonomy): domain Eukaryota; kingdom Viridiplantae; phylum Streptophyta; class Magnoliopsida; order Asterales; family Asteraceae; genus Helianthus; species Helianthus tuberosus. The sequence goes on from CM060400.1 coordinate 208,099,963, forward strand.
CTCTCACTAATTTTCCCCACTTTTTTCTAAATCGAATGGTTTCTGGAAACTCACAAAAGTGGCCTAGATCCGCCCCCTGGACACAGTTGGTTGGTATGTTCGCCGACGGAACATGTTATTCTTTATTTGTATCGGGTGCTAATATATTATTGTAATAATTTATAAATAGACTGAAAGTGAAATAAGAATTTAAGCAAGATACTCAACCCTACATCAATGGAAAACCTTTGTGAAGACTAATCCAGGTTACCATCTTTATCCAGGTGAAGGTAAGAGCTGTTTGAAAATGACATATATAAATAGTCCAAAAGTCATTATTCAACTTGTTTTATATATTTATTATACTCTATAATTGGTTATTCGAATATTGTATTAATTAAACCTTAATTTATTTATACCTATATTATAAAGTATATACAGAAGACAATAAGATAATTCTAGTGTTTTACATAATTTTAATACTTTAAGTAATACAACTTTTAAATATATTGTGCTATTATATGATTTTTAAACCATATTTTATTACTATCATTTATTACAATAAAAAAGTCACGCCTAAACTACGCGCCAAAAAACTACTATAAGAGAGGGGTCTATACACAATTAAATTATTCACACCCAGAAAACACAAACGCCATATCCTCTAGAAACCACTCACTTTAAAACGCCACAGATGGCAAAGCTTTCATTGAAATTGATCCTTTTTCTGAGAGGGTTAACTTAATAATATTTTGCTGAATGAGATGGACAAATATTCCAGAAAAAAAAAACCGATGACAGTGATATGCCATCATGTGAGCTTTGTTCTTGATGATTATAGGCATGGAATAAAGGAATCAACACAAATGTAAAATGTTATTTTAGACTTCATTATTATAAATAGCATCAATCAAGAGTTGATCTTTAATGACATGCTACCAAACAAGAATATCACACCAAAACACATAATGCCACTTAGCAGATTCTTCTGAAAAAGACGGGGTTTATGTAGGAAAGTTGGCATCTAGCTAAAGTATTCAAAAAAAGGTTCAAAACGCCAAAAACAAATTCAAGAAGGAAGAAGGCTGATGACAGTGAAGATTCGGAAGAAAAATTATATTACCATTTTTTATTATTTTTGCTTTCATTTTATATTGTTTTGATATCAAGTTATATGTTGTTTTGTTATCTAATTCTCTATAAATAAAATACATTATTATATAAAACGCCAAAAACTACAAACACCAAAACGCTAGTAGTATGAAAATTGAGAGAACAGCTGCTGGCAAAGCACCTTGTAAAGGGTATTAAAACGCCAAAAAATTCACTAAATGCCAAAAAAAAATTGTCTTATTGTAATCTTATGCAAATATTAATGACTCGTAGTGAATTATTATACAAAACGCCACAAACGCAAAAAAAAAAAAAAAAATACCAGAAAACGCTATAATGCCAAAAAATTATATACATGACACAAAAACAATTAATTCAACGCCAAAAAGTTTAATAAATACAATTAACGCCAAAAAAACTTAGACGCCAGAAAATATTACACCGCGTTGGGAAAATAAAAGAAGAATGAAAAGACAAAAAAAGCCCCTCCGCCCTTCTCTATGGGGACACGTGTTGGGCTAGGATGCGTTCTCACCGTTCTCACACTTTTGAGCGTTTTCTCCTGTTCTCGTTTCTATATGTATATATACTAGATTATAGACCCGTGTATTTAGAGGTGCACAAAATAACCGATTAATTAACCGTAACCGGTTATTAACCGAAACCGGTTATTAACCGAAACCGTAACCGGTTAATAACCGATTTAGGAATAACCGGTTAGTGGTTATTTTTAACCGTAGGTTAGTAACCGGTTATAAGTGTTTAGTATAATAACCGGTTATTAACCGGTTTTTTTAAACCGGTTTTTTAACCGATAGACTGGTTAACCGAAAAAATAACCGAAAAATTCAAAAAAAAGGCAAAAAAACCGGTTAATAACCGAAAATAACCGTTAACTAACCGAACCGGTTAAATTAATTAACCGGACCAGTTAAAAAATAACCGGTTAAAGTAATAACCGGTTAAAGCATTAACCGGTTAAAGTCAAAAAGTCAAATTAACCGGTATAACTGGTTAACCGAACCGGTTATTAAAATTAACCGGTTTGTGCACCTCTACGTGTATTACACGAGTTTGAGGATAAAATTTTATAATTTAATAATGGTACACAATTTTTTTTAGCAGTATGCTCATATACATGAGATATAGGTGTCAGATTTACCTTTTTAATCAAATATAGCAAATATATGGTAACCATACCATATTTACTATGGTAACTATTTCATTTCCTTAATTACATGATTTTATTGGCTTTTCTAACCTATTTTGCACGTTTCTAATTTTTTAACTCATGAAACATTCTTATAATTATATCCAATCATTTTTAGTAAGTCGTCCATAATATAATAATTATGTTCTCATCTTACTATACAGTCTATTATGGTGTTCCTAAGCCAATGTAGATACACGTTTGCTTTATGCTACTACTACTACTATTTTTTTACACAGTTTGGCTTTGTTATGATTTGATTCTGCTTATATTTTCGGCATATATAACTTTTACATATTGTTGTAACTTTTTTATAACTATATTTTATTTTTTCTCATATATAAAAACCATAACATCAAAGTGGTTAATTATGAAATTGCAATTGACCATTTATTAAGATTTAGATAAAGTCAAGACCAGAAATAAAGTTCCACGATTTACTATCTCCATTGCCCCTCAAGTTGCATGGTTGAGAATAATTTATTTATGTAAATTTGTACATACATTATTAAATTATATAATTTTAATCATCAAACCCCTGTAATACACAAATTTATAACCCTGTGTAATTAACAGTAAAATTTTTAACAAAACTTATATCAAACATAGACTAAAATAAATATGTTGCAACACTATATTGAGAATTTTGTAGAAGTGGTTCTAAAGTTATAAGAGGAAAAATAAATAAATAAATGTGATATTGGAATTTTTAAATATAAAAAATTAAAATATATAAATTAATAATAATAATAATAAATCACACAAATAAATATCCTAATCTAAATTTACTTACGTACATTATCTTAATTTCCCCACATTCGTTTAAATTCGATTAAGCAAGCCACTATATTATTAATTTATATGATAGCATAATATATAATATGTTAGATTAAACTAATATATTATATATTATTATTATTATTATCTAATATATTATATATCTAATATCTAACTATTATTATTATTATTAATAGTCAGATATTAGATATTATATAGTATATTATTTAATATATTTATATTAGTTATAGATAATTATTAATTAAATTTGAATTTATACGTTTATCTCTAACTATATTAATTAATATTTTAATATTTTATGTATAAAAAAATTAATATGTAATATTATTATTAAAAGTGAGAAGACACCAGAGAGTGACACGTGTACAAAAAGATTTTTGTTTATTAGTATAGGAAGATTTGTGTATAATGAGAAAAAAATTTATTAAAAGTTCTTTGTTAATCAACCTTCCAATGAACAACGAAAACATGATAAATCAATAAATAAAAATATAAAAAATTCTAACCAGAACTGAATTTAATGGTGGTTTATGACCACTTTCATCAAACTCGATTAATTTTGACCGCTCCAACAAACAACACTAGTTTTGTTTCCAGTTTTGTTTCGTTGTTTTGTTCCTAGTTTCTTGCTGACTCTTTATATTTATATATAAAGCGAGTTGCCGTTTAAAAAAAAACAACACTAGTACATAAATAAATCAACTAATAGCTACAACTATAATAACTATGTATATAAGATAATCAAAATAAATTCTAGAACCTGTTCAAGAGATGGAGAGATGTTGTTATGAGGTTGAAGACGAATGATAATTTTAGGATTTGTTTGAATATATATGGGTGTGCATAGAACTCAGTTTATCTAAAAGGTTTTGAAATTTAAATGAGTTAAAAAAAATATTGAAGATAAAGCATATTAAAACCATTTAGCGGGTTAATATAAAAATATTTGGGGGTCATATATTGTCAACCAATCATCATTTTTGCTTTTTCTTTTTTTATATTAGTTTGCCTAATCTCAATTTAGGGGCTGTTTGGCAACATCTGAATGGTTAAGTGCTGAACCAGTAAAAGTGCTGAACCAGTAAGAGGTCTGAATCATTAAGTGCTGAACCAGTAAGAGGTCTGAACCATTAAGAGCTTGTATAATGCTTAACCGTTCAGAGGCAAATGTCTGTCCAATTCAGATTAGAGGTCTTAATCATTCAGACTCTGTATAAATCTTAACCATTCAGAGGAAAATGTCTGAACCATTCAAACATCTGCTCGTGAAACAAACAGTCTGAACCATTAAGTGTTGAACCAGTAAAAGGTCTGAACCATTAAGAGTATCATTAAGAGATAAACAAACAGCCCCTTAGTCATGCACCTCTTATATTTTTGGGCATTAAGCAAGAAGAAGACATGAGATTGGTGATTTCATGCACCTCGGTGTGATTAGCAAGGTGATTTCTAAAGTTCTTGCGAACCGCATGAGATTGGTGTTGGATGGGGTTATTTCGGAATCTGAATCGGCTTTTCTGAGAGGTAGGTATATTCTGGACGGTCCCCTCATTGTCAATGAGATTATCTCTTGCATTAAAAGGAAGAAATCCAAAGTCTTTATCCTCAAACTGGATTTTGACAAAGCATATGATAATGTTAATTGGAAATTCGTGGTGGACGTGCTTCAACAAATGGGTTTTCATGACATTTGGTGCAAGTGGATAAGGGGCATTTTAAAGTCGGCTAATTCTTCGGTTTTGGTTAATGGCTCGCCGACTTTCACGTTCAGATGTGAAAAAGGGATGAGACAAGGGGATCCGCTTTCTCCTTTCCTTTTTTTTGGTGGTGATGGAAGCCCTTTCGTGCATGATCGAGAATGCGAAGGAAGCGGATGTGATTAGAGGTATTAAGATATCTAACAACGGTCCGTGTATCTCTCACCTTTTTTACGCAGACGACGCCATTATGATGGGTGATTGGTCCAGGAATAAAGTGGTGAACGTTGTTAGAATTCTTCGGTGCTTTTTCTTAAGTTCGGGATTGAGAATTAATATTGATAAGTCCAACTTATACGGGCTAGGAGTGGGAGTGGAAGAAGTAGGGGAATTGGCTAGTATAGTGGGTTGCAAACCAGATTGTCCGCCTTTTAACTACCTCGGGCTCAAAGTCGGAGCGAATATGAACCGGATATCTAATTGGCAACCGGTATGTGACATTTTCCGTGCTCGGCTAGCCAAATGGATATCACAACTTCTCTCTATTGGTGGAAGGGTGGTTCTCATCAAATCGGTTATGGAAAGTTTACCAACGTATTATTTTCACTTTATAAAGCTCCAAAGAAAGTGATCGCTACATTAGAGTCTTTGATAAAAAAAATTCTTGTGGGGAGGTAATTTGGAAGAAAGAAAGATGCATTGGTGTAACACCCGTCTAATTATTTAACGATTTTCATTTAATTTGCGAAAATAGATATGACATTATATGTAAATACTATCGAATAATACGGGTGAATTAAAACTTTTACGATTTTAAAATAATACCAATTAATATATACAGAATTGCCGTTTAAAATAACGACGAAACAATGTGTGCGGAAGCTTGTTTCTCATTCGTGTTCGGTTGTTCTTTGGGCTTGATCTTCATCCGGAAACACTTGGTATTTACCTGTGATCAAACCAAACTAAAAGTTAGTTTTGATGCTTGCATAATAGTTTAAACAAGTTTGAAAACATCAAACAATGAACAACAATCATATTGCCAGATCCGTAGTCTGTCGCGGGCCGCGACAGACTCAATGTAATCTTACGCGGGCCGCGACTCTGTGTCACGTGTCGCGACAGGTTTAAGACCTTCTGCCGCGTGTCGCGAGGAAGCACCATTTCCAGCAAGTTCAGAGCTGTGTCCTGCATTTTCAGCGACGCTAAGTTTTACGGAATTAGCCATAACTTCTTCGTTATAGATCCGTTTTACGCGATTCTTTTTCCTACGCGTCCGTAATTTAATTTTCCATCTAATGGAGTTAAAATCTAACATCCGACATAATAAAATTTCAGACTTTTAACTCTTCGGCTTATCACCCTTTTTACCAACTTTTGACCCGTTCGTGATTTCATCTAACAAACTTGTTTGCGGTCCTTGTTTCTTTTGTACACATATCATTATGATTAATTCCTATTGTACAAGGCTCAAATCACGGGTTATTACACATTCTAAACCCGCTTATGCTCAAATGCTTATTTTGACCCGTTAAGGACATTTATATCCTTTTAAGCCTAATTTCGCTCACTTCTACTATGCCTTATAATCCCACTCGTTCATTTTGATTAGTTTTTCCACCACAACTATGAATGTGGTGGGTTTAATGTAATAGACCACCTATTCCGAGTTTTACTCCTTAGATATGCTATTTTACGACAATACGCATTTTAAGGCATTTAACCCTTGATAGCTTATGCCTACCATTTTCATACGCGTCTAAAGGTTACAAGATTATAATATCAGTTCCTAAACAACCTTTATGGGTTGTTTGCCCAATTTACCCTTCAAGGGCATTTTAGTCAATATTAGCCCCTCATTTACTACGAAAGGCTTTCGCTATATATATGGTCATAAGGTATATTGTTCACAATTATATTTACACGTACCTAGTTCGGGTCAACTTATTGACCCGTTTTGATACCTTGCCTCTATAATATGCTAGTTCGTAGCATTTTAATCCATAGACCGTTATTATCCTGTAAGCATAAGACTTGACACATACTTATTAGTCGTCATTGGTCAAATGGCATTAACAGTCACCCTTTGACCCGTTTGGTCTAAACGACCAAACATTTTGCATTTGAATTTAGAATGGTATATATATACGTATATATATACCATCTCGTTATTTAACCCAATTCGGCTTATGCCGTAGGGTGTCTTATCACTTTTACTTATATTTGTCGACACACGACTAAATCACCATTTTATCCCTATCCTTATTATAAGTTACCCCATACGGTAACATTTCCAGATTCATTGAATGTTTGTCATTTACGGCTATATTACCATTTACCCATGTTTACCCTTCCTCATGGTTTTTACCAAATTTTGCATATGTTCCGACTCGTATCAGTTGCGTCGGAAATCCATATTTCCCAATATTGTTTTTATCGAATTTAAAACTTATAGAATAACTAAATATTCTACAAAAGGAGTAAGTTTCACTTACCTTGCATCCGAATTACGCTTTTCTTTTCTCACTTGCTTCGATCGACCCGCTTTCTCCCCAAGCTTCACCTTGCTTGTTAAGCGCCTACTATCATCCATCATTCACAAGGTTGTTAGATTAGTCATTCTAAATCATGACTTTGACACCTTATGAATCTTTGACTAATTTCTTATTGAACTAAATCATAAATCATGAGTTTAATTCTTATGTCAAGACCCACTTCGAATCAAGTATGAATTCTTAACTATTTCCCTTTTTGTTCAAGTAGTTCATTCATACAAGTTAGTATGGTGTTTATAAACACCAATACAACATCAATTTCATTAAATCTTCCTAAACCTATTTTTTTCATAAGCTTTAACGCATAATTCTTTATAATAATCAAATCTGCGTTTTTACCCAACTTTTAGCATTTTAATCCTCACTTAGGCGTTTCATCAAACACCTAGCGGGTCAGATTTTTATATCATCAAAACCAAGTTTATGACTTGTAATTATCATCTAAATTAACTTCGATTAGACAATTCTACACAAGTCTTAACATCCATATTTCTGAAATTTACTCTTAAATTCAGATTATGCTAGAGCAAGATCATAATTCTAGGTTTTATCAAGTTTTCTTCAAGTTCATTAATCACCTACAATGGTGATTATGAACTCTATAATTAACATGAAATCTTTTAACAAGATTTCACCTAGGGTTCATCCCTAGACACCATATCCCTTCTAATTTCATTCATGCATGACACAATCAAGCTCAATTTCAGTTTTTTTATAATTAACCTAGAACTTGAGATGAATCAAAATACTAGAATTTTGCATACCTTATGATCCCTTCAGTGAGGTGATCACGAATTTGTGCTTGAAATTCGATTTAGACTTGATTAGAGGCTCCAATTTGTGAGTTTTGTGAGGATCTTAGGGTTTGAAGAAACCCAGGTCGCCCCCTGCTTCTTTGTACGACCAGACATCCCCAAATGGGGTGTTTGGTTTTTGTTTTAATTAAAATTAGCAACTTAAGTTTCAATTTTAACATCTTTAGCCCCTCCATTTTCCTTAGTTCATAATTTAAGTGTTTCAACCCACTCATAAGTCACTATATAACTAGGTTAGAATTATTCCTAGTTAGCTTAGTAGGTTCGGGAAGTCGTAACCCGTTTTACTTTAAGTCCCGTTAAATCGGGCCTTTTATCCATCCTATTTTTCTTGAAAGCTCTCATTCACTTTAAATAAATTTTAGGATTATTTAATTTATTCCTAATATTTGCCGGTTTACTTTTACCACTAATGGTACTTTCCCCGTCTTTAGTATTAACGGGGTTTAATTACCAAACCCGATTTCGGGGTGTTACAAGTGGGTCGCGTGGGAGAAGGTCTCTAGGCACAAGAAAAATGGAGGTTTGGGCTTGAATAATTTAAACGTGGTCAATACGGCTTTGTTATCCAAATGGGGTTGGAGGTACAAGGTTGAGAAGAATAATCTTTGGAAAAGAGTCGTTGATGCCATTCATTTGAGACGGGTGGGTTGGGAGTGCATCCCTTTTAAAAACTCGTGCTCCGGTGTTTGGCTTAACATAGCAAAAAATTTCATCAAAACGAAGGTAGGGGGCGACCGTTAAGAAGCTTTTTGAGAGGCACAGTGGGTAATGGCGAGGAAATAACTTTCTGGTTAGATCCTTTGTTGTACAACGACTCTCTTAAAAATTTATATCCCGATTTATTCAGCTTGGAGGTCAAAAAGAAATGCAGTGTGGCAGACATAATCAAGCTTATTGATAATGTGGTTCAGTTTCAATGGAGCTGGAGTTCTGATATCGCTGTCGCAGGTCAAGTCTCGAGTCTTTTGCAGCTGCAAACGGATCTTGTGGGGGTTATGATTTCGGTTTTTTCGGATCAATGGAAGTGGAGTGCAGATCCGACAGGTACGTTTTCTGTTAAATCAGTCAAAAGATTGTTGAAAGAGGAGGAGGTTCAAGGTAGCTCTTTCGTTTTGAGTTGGTGCAAATGGGTCCCCGCTAAGGTTAACATACACGCGTGGAGAATGGAGATGGATAAAGTCCCGACCGCTGAAGCCCTAATAAGAAGAAATATCGGTATTGCCACATCCTTATGCCCGATGTGTAACTCGGAAGAAGAAACTGTTGATCATGTGTTTAACACGTGCATTATTGCCGCAAACGTTTGGAACGGAGTTAGTGTTTGGTGTAAGATCCCTAACATTTTCGCCTTTTATCTCAAAGACCTTTTAACGATTTTCAAAGACCTTGATGTATCGGAGAAGAAAAAGGAAGCGGTCCAAGGTATTATTTTGATTGGATATTGGAGCTTGTGGCGAGCTAGGCACAACGTTAAGTTCTCCAATACCCCGATTAGAATAGAGAAGATTTTGAATGAGATTAAGGCTTTGGGTTTTTTATGGTTTTCATATAGATCGAAACATAGAGGTTTGGAGTGGAGGGATTGGTTGTCTTTTGTAAATATGTAATTGGTGTTGTTTTGTTTTGCCGGCCCGGCTTGGGTCAGTGGTTGTGTTAATGATAGTTACCTTTAAAAAAAAAAAGCAAGAATAAGACATATAGCACAATATAATTGGGTGGGAGAAAAGTTTGCCTAATCTCTTTGGGTGGCTATAAATAGAGCACAAATTTGTATATGTAAATATGTTGATTTTGATAATTACAGTTTAACGAAATTAACGGAGCACAAACTTAAAGTAACTGGAAGGCTGTCGTCCACATACTAAAGATCACACATTCACACTGTCACAATTCTTCAATAATTTGCAAAATCTACCCTATTATATTCTTTTCTGTCAGAGTTCACACCCTCGAATTCAAATGTTTTTTTGGTCTTCTGACACAACTCTTCGAAGTTAGCTCAGGGGTTTCGTACACGCCTTTTAAATGAAATGATTTCTGCATACCATAACTTTCCAATACATTCATTGTATATTTTTTGTAAATATTTGGACACTTTATTTATATGTCATGGATATTTATGTTATTAAAGTTATTGTGTGCACACTCTCTTGTATTTTTTTTTTTTTTTTTTGCAATACATGTTGCATAATAAGTTTTAGTTGTGATAGCAAAATGTGTCCGTAGCTAATTCGTAGCAAAATTTGTGAACGATTTGTTCCCATAACAAAACTCATAGTAAAAAGCCCTTTTTGTAGTAGTGACCGGTCAATTCAAACCCGATACGAATCGTCAGCCAATTACTAATCACCTGGGTATATAGACACAACTAAATTGTTTGAATTTAAAATAGTATCTCTTATATACTATTTTAGAAAAAAAAATCTTTTTATTTCATGTTAGGAGTCCTACGTAAAGTATATATTTGAGACATAATGAGCCATTGAGCCTTATTCTGTCACTACTACAAATTTAAAAACAAAATTAACCCTGCCAATGTAGTAATGAGAACTTTGTGAGGTTAAAATGTGAGTTATAGTTTTACCCGGATAACATGAATATATGTAAAAAAATAATTTTGTGAAGGTACCCATACCCTATTTAATAATGTATCAACTTTCCCTGTTTGAACATCTCCTCACGTTACCTTTTTTTTTATATAAGCTTGGTGCATTCCTTGCATGCCTACCCTGACCTATCCATTTTCCCTGTTCATTTGCTCTATTTATTTTCCTTTCTTGTGTTTCTTAGACTACTACTACTACAGGATTCTCCCATGAATCACCATTTATTTCCCCATCCATCACGGTATATATATTTGCCCTTCACAAAAATAATGCAAGTTCAAATAGTTGCAAACACAAATTTAAGTGTTATTTAATTAGGTGTAAAAAATTGATGTATGAGTGAACATATTTGAAAAAACATATAGTCCACTTGTTAAATCGTGTACTATAAGTGACGAAATACGTAAGAGAGTGGTTTTATAAAGCCCCTTTGGGGGCGTTACACGATAAGACTGAGTGTAGTGGGGCGACTCCCACCCCTAGGTCGCCCCAAGTCGCCTGGAACACCGCCCCCGGGGGCGACTTGGGGGGCGACCCCCTCCAGCCCGTCTCAATCTCGTCGCCCAAATTCAAACCTTTATATCCGTTGCCAACGGTTATGTTGGCTAAGCTTATTTTTTTTTAATAATCCAACCTTTATAAAATACCCCATATCAAACACATTTTTACCACAATTTTCTCTCAAACTCATCAAAATTTATACCAATCTTCTATCAACTCAACAAAATTTATACCAATCTTCTATCAACTCATCAAAATGTATCCCCACAACATCCCTCCTTTCAACCAAAATACACAATCTTCCAATCCACAACCCGATCTGACGGACACAAACGTTTTAAATAACCCCGCTTTTTACGCCTATTTCAATAATATGCACGTTGCTAGCCCTACACCGCAAGTATACTACAACAATACGCCCATACCGCAACATATGGGGTTCACCACTTGGAACACACAACAACCCGGTGGTTTTCAAAACGTTGGAGGATCGAGCCAACAAAATGGTATAAATTTTTTAGATATTTTTTTTGTAAAGAATATGTTTTTTTTTTAACTTTGTTTGTATTCCATCTAGTGGTTGATTTAGGTGACGAAGAAGTTCCGGAGACCCAGTTCGATGTCGGTCAAAAAAAGAAACGTTCGCACAAGAGGAAAACAACGGGTGAAGAACGCTTGAAAACCAAACCGATACCATGGACTTCCAACGAGGAAATGAGCTTGTCCAAGGCTTGGCTAGAAATAACTGAAGACCCGAGATGTAGTAACTATCAAAAGGAAAAAAACATATTGGTCTCGTATTTACAACATTTTCCTCAAGTTGGAAGATCAAGAAGATGGATACCGTGATGCCGATGGTATCGGCGCGAAGTGGCGTAAAATGCGTACTTTGATTCAAAGTTTCAACCAAATATACACTCGCCTAAGTAACTCGCGTGTGCGCCAAAGTGGTTCCGACGATGCGATGCTCCAAGCAAACGCCCAAAATGAATTCCGAGCCGAACACAAGAAGGCGTTTCCTCATCTTGCTATTTGGCAATTTTTAAGAAGGAGTTCGAAATTTAACACAGTCATCGCCTTCGATCCATTTAAAACTCGTGGCCAACCGTCGGCTAAGCGGTCAAAAACCTCATCCTCAAACGACCAACAAAGTACCGGTTCGGACGCTCGGTGCCAAATGAATCTCAACGACATTGAGGAAGATTTGGAAGAGCCACATGAAGAGGCCGAACCGTTTCAACCACCACAACCACCACAACGTCCGGTTGGCCGAGATAGGGCCAAAAAAGGCGCCCAATCGTCTTCTAGCGGTGTACGAATCGACTACACCGAAACGTTCGAAAAGGTGACCAATAAGTTAGACGGCTTGTTGCAAACGAGCCAACAACGGATCAACTTAAAAAAAGAACACGGGGACCGAAAACTAAAGCTGAAAGAAAGTCGTCAAAAAGCACTTGATTTGCAAATATTAACAACCGACACGACAAACCTTACCGGAGCCGAGCTCGCTTTAGCCGAGCAAATGAAGCAAGAAATTCGAGAAAAATATAACCTTTGTTGAAGTAATTTTTTTATTTTGGTTGAAGTAATTTTTTTTTAGTTGAAGTATTTTTTTATTTTGGTTGAAGTAATTTTATTTTTAGTTGATGTATTTTTTTATTTTGGTTGAAGTAATTTTTTTTTTAGTTGATGTATTTTTTTATTTTGGTTGAATTAATTTTTTTTATTGAAGTATTAGTTTTTATTTAGTTTGATCAATACTTTTATAAAAAATAGGATTTTTTTTATATCTTTTACATAAAAAAAGACAAAATAAGTGTTGCCACGTGTCGCAAGACGCCCCACCCAGCAAGGTTGCCCCACTACCCCTTTTTTGGTCAAAATCCTCTTATGTGACGTGGCGCCACGTGTCGCAAGACGCCCACTCAACAGGTTGCCCCACTACACTCAGTCTAAGTGGCGAAATGCGTAAGACATTGGTTTTATGAAGATTTATATCACAAGAGGGTGTAGTGGTAAAAGGGTTATATAACCCCTTCATATATATGTGTGTGAGTGGGGGAAGATGGTGCAAATGTTCACGCCGCTATGTCTATCGCGGCTCCAAGATTTTCCACCCCCATAGCGCCCCCTGTAATGGTGTTCAGGTTCACTACAGATAGTCTAAGAGCATTCACATCCATTCTACCATATTTTCACCTTAAATCACGTCAACGGAGTTTCTTTGGGGTGGGTCGGGCGAAGGTTCTAAAACTCATTGGGTGGCTTGGGAGAGATTATCCCTTCCTATTAAGTCAGGGGGGTTGGGAATTAGTAAACTAAATCACGTCAACGGAGCCCTTCTTTGTAAATGGGGATGGAGGTACAAGAAAGAAAGAGATAATCTTTGGGTTAAGGTCGTGGATGCCATTCATTTTGGTGGTTCGGGATGGTCCTTTCTTCCCGCGAAGAAATCGCTTGGAGGCGTTTGGAATAATGTTGTTTCAGTCATCAATAAACCTATGGTTGATAATCGAAGGCTCAGGGGTTTTTTTAGGGGTTCGGTGGGTAGGGGGGACAGTATTCTTTTTTGGCTAGATCCTTGGCTGAAAGAAGTTCCCCTTAAGGAAGTGTTTCCTAGTTTATTTTCGTTAGAAGTGGTCAAAACGTGCTCCGTTCGGGATCGGTTGTGTGGTAATTGGCTGTGGAAGTACAATCCAGATCTGGACATTGAACGAAGTGAGCTGGTCGCTCTTATGCATGTTGTTTCCTCGGTCTCTTTACGTGACAGGCCCGACGACTGGTCTTGGCTGCCCGATCGGTCAGGTTTGTTCTCGGTTAACTCGGTAAAAAAAGCTTTGGATGGTTTTGTGGATTGTCGGAATGTCATTGTGTTGGATTGGTGTAAATGGGTGCCGTTGAAATGCAATGTTTTTATTTGGAGAACTGAGCAGAACCGCATTCCGACTTTGGATGTGTTACGCAAAAGAGGTATTGGAGTCGGTGAGGGTATCTGCCCTCTTTGCAAATCGGAGGAGGAGTCTGTCGTTCATCTCTTCACTTCGTGTATCACGGCTGTTGTTCTTTGGCAAAAAATTTCTTGTTGGTGTCGTATCCCTCCAATATTCGCTTTCTCGTTCAAAGACTTGCTTGAGACCCATTGTGACAAAAGGCTAGATCACAGAGTCAAAGTAGTGGTTCATGGGATTATAATTGTAGCTTGTTGGTGCTTGTGGTTGGCTCGTAACAAGGCGGTTTTCTCGGGTATCGAGGCGAAGGTGGAAAGCGTTTTTAGTGAGGTTAGATCTTTAGGGTTTTTGTGGTATAACAGTAGATCTAAGAACAGTTCGGTTTCTTGGTCGGATTGGTGTAAATTTGTATTTATGTAAGTTTGTTTGTTTGTTGTTGCCTTCCCGGTTTTCGGGTTGGGCTGGTTTAATGAAGTTTTCCTTTCAAAAAAAATATTTTCACCTTAAATTACACTAAAAACACTACATTTTCTCTCTCCTTTTCAATTAAATAATATTTTTTTTATACATTTATCATTACATTTTCTCTCTCCTTCACTTACAATCACTTTCAAAATATATTAAAAATTTATAGGGGGTGAACAGTGTCCTCCCAAATAAATAGATGAACAGTAACATTTTATCTCTCCTTCACTCACAACCACTTTTTATACTTTTTATATTTTAAAAACACCACACACACAATTTGATTATTTGGATGTGAATGCTCTAAGGCACGTGTTGAAATCCGTTCCCACCCGGTTCACTAATTGCTGAGTTAGCTCTACGAGTTAGTTTGAGACGCTCATTATTTCCTGCCTCTTCTCGTTTATGAGCTCCAGTTGCAGGTTAGGTCAGGGTGTCTCGAAATTCATCTTTTGCTACAATCACCGTGGATTTACGATAGATTAAAATATTACTTATCAAAATTGGCATATTTGATTTACGATAGATTAAAATATTACTTATCAAAATTGGCATATTTAATTTGTTAGGAACTTTAAAACTATCCTCGTCTGACGACTCTGACCATCTGATCCAAAATTTCATATTTAAAAAAGAGTAAATTGTAACTTTACCCTCTTGGGTTTAGGCCAATTGGCACTCTGACCCCCCTCTAACGAAATAATTGCAGTTTTACCCCCCAACGTTGATGTTCTGTCGCAATTTTACCTCCTGCCGTCAAATAAGTTAACAGATCTGTTAACTGGAATGTGAAATGACTATAATGCCCTTTCATATTACCCCCTATGTTTTGTTCTACTCTGTAATACTACCCCCTGGTTCATCAAGAACTCAAACAACCATCTCTCTCCTGTCTCTCTCTCATCCACCACAATAATTACCACCGTGTACCACCACTGCTAATCTGCCACCGCCATTCACCACCACAACCACCACCAACCCCACTGATTCACAACCCCATAGTTATAACAAGGAATCTCAAATTACTAACCAAATTATCGACTCTTCCACTTAGACTACGAAATGAAGCACAAGATGAACCAAAACAAACTAACAATTTTCATTTCATACTTTCAAAGGAAAATCACAGAGATCTCAACTATCTTCGTAACAAACAGACGGAGAAGATATTCTCCGATGACGTCATCAGGTAAACTGCAAATTCATTACAGTCGATTAGTTCATGTAATTGGAATATCTTCACAAATTAGGAATTGTTTACATAAATTTTCATTTCGCTACTTAGTCGCCGTCTGCCACCTCCATCATCGTCGCAACAGAACCCCATCACCATCGTCGCCGCCGCTGCGGCTCTGGTTTGTCGCCGTCGGTCGTCATCACCAGCTCACTCTTTCTTCATCTCTGTGTTGTTTCTCCGTCTGGTCGCCGGTATCGCCGCCGTGGCGGCGGCGTTGTTGCTGCTATTGTTCTCTGCTGCCACTGAGAGTCTCACCGGAGACGAAACCTGTAAGGGGGAGCAGGTGTTGTGGGTGTGCGGTTGCCGATGAACAGGAGGGCTGAGCTAGATGAAGATGATGAATTCTGGTGTATGGATCTTGAATTTTGGGGAGCAGGAGGTGTTGTGGGTGTGCGGTTGTGAGGTTATTTGAAGTTTATGATGATGGATCTATGTTATTTGAAGATGATGATGATAATTTGATTTTATAAATAATAATAATAATAATAATAATAAATATGGGGTAAGATTACCAAAATACCCCTACCTATAACAGTCAACTAACTGTTGACTGACGGCAGGGGGTAAAATTGCGACAGAACATCAACGTTGTGGGGTAAAATTGCAATTATTTCGTTAGAGGGGGTCAGAGTGCCAATTGGCCTAAACCTTAGGGGGTAAAATTGTAGTTTACTCTTTAAAAAATGTTGGATATCTCATATTTTTAGAAGATATCATTAGGGAAATATACATTTTTATCTTTAATTTTGTTGTTTTTTTAATATAAGTTGAAATTCTACAAATGTTACGTTGCACCTTAATTTTCTGTTTTTATTTTGATGCATTTGTTGACTAGTTAGGGGGTGTTCGTTTTTTGTGAAAAGTTTTTCAGAACTTCTTATGTTTGCCCTACTCAGACCATGCGCAGACGTTTGAGTCTGCAGTGTGTTTGTTTTCTCGAAGACCTTTCATTAAAAAGGTCTGTGTGACATCTTTTTGGTGCAGACATGGATCAATGTCTTCTAGGGTCTGCAGACTCTCTTCTCCTCCACATTTTGAAAACACTGAGAAGTTTCTCCCACACAAACCCTAGCACCTTCTCCTCCTCCAAGCCACCACCTCCATAGCGCCGCCACCTCTGCCCACCTCCACAGCGATCGTCGACCTCCGCCAACCTCCTCAGCAGCCGTCGACCCCCGCCAACCTCCACAACGCTGTCAACCTCCACCCCCTCCACAACGCTGTCGACCTCCACCACCTCCACAACCGCCGCCGACCTCCACCCCTCCCCAGCAGCCATCGACCTCCACCACTCCCCCTCAACAGCCATCGACCTCCACCACTCTCCCTCAAAATTGAGATTTTTGGTGTTAAATTTCAGAAACTTGTGGGTATTTTGCTGATTTTAGGTGTTAAATTTCAGGAATTTGGTGGTATTTTGATGATTTTTGGTGTTAAATTTCAGAAATTTGGTGGTATTTTGATGAATTTTGGTGTTAAATTTCAAAATTTGTTGGTATTTTGCTGATTTTAGGTGTTAAATTTTATAAATTTGGTAGTATTTTGCTGATTTTAAGTGTTAAATTTCAGAAATTTGTTAGCAGCTTACAGAAGTTAAAAACAAACAATATTCTTCCTACAGACTATAGAGGTTTTGTCCACATTTTCTGCTACAGATGTCTGCAGACTGCAGATGTTTTACCTCTGAAAAAACAAACAGCACCTTAGTGTTTTCGCTCACTTATTCTTTAAAATATGAGGAAAAACAACATATTTTGATGTGTGATTAGGGCTGTTCTTTCGGATATGTAGATCATGTGTGATTAGGGCTCTTTTTTCGGATATGTAGACCAAGTTTATGTCTAGGTCTTGAGTTGACGTTTAAATTAATGAATTTCAAATATCTTCGGATATGTAGATCAAGTTTATGTCTAGGTCATTGGGTGTACTATAACTTAATTTTGGTCCATCTAAATCATTGGGACTATGAGTCAGTCCATTTTGCAACCTAACTTATTCATTCTCTTTCCTAACCTAAGTGGAATTGACTCCAAACATGCTATTTCTTTAGATCTATTATTTAGTTGAAGTTTAATAGATTAAAAACGTCTCGTATGATTAAGACTATGTGTTATGATTTTACAAATTTTCACTCTCACTTTAAAAAGTAACCACATTACTATCACGCTAGCATGAGTTCTCACTTTTTTTCACTTTCATATATAATGGTTTCACTGTCCATCACCAGCTTAAATAATATTTAAATTTAAAAAATAAAAATAGTTAAAACAAAAGTAAACATGTGCTTGTCTCCTATTCGCAACCTGGCCACCTCCATTTCTTTCACGACGTCAACGGGCCCAACCCCCCTCACGTTGCAGCTCATGTCAGACTTAAAAAACGAACACGAACAAGGCATTGTCCGTGTTCGTTTGGTTTGTTTGTAGCCCTAATGATACAAAATAAAAAAAATACAAGTGGTTGACTATATATTGAAAACTCAATTGTCATTTAAGGGCCATGGAGACCAGCTGATTCTCACACAATTAGTTGAGACCTCTTGATTATAATCAAGCTTTGGGAACTAAAATTATCTAAACTTTATTGTTGGAAAAATATATTGAAAGAATACATTATATATACTTAAGAAAAGTAATTAAAAGAAAAGACATGGGACCAAGAGGCCATTCTGCCACTTTAAAAGGTGCTTTAAAATGGATTTGAGATAATATTTGTGGTTTGTGCACATGGTGGGACGAAATTCTTTGCTATCAAAAGCGACGGCAACCCCGATCATGACTTATCGACTCTCATGGTCCCCCACCACCACCACCCGCCACCGTACACCACCACCAACCTCCCGGTTGTAGTTTCGATTTCTAATCATGCCTCCATTTAGTAATGTCAGTTCAATCTTTTCTCTAAACCCACCGTGTACATTCACCCCCCTTTAATTCGCAACATGCATTAGAAAAGGATAGAAAAAAGACAAGACCCTACATTTCAGTTGTCCTAGATCACCTTAAAAGATGGTTTGTTTGTGTAACCGTGTAAGGGGCTGTTTGTTTACCTCTTAATGGTTCAAAACTCTTACTGCTTCAGCACTTAATGGTTCAGACTGTTTGTTTTACGAGCAAATGTCTGAATGGTTCAGACATTTGCATCTGAATAGTTAAGCATTATACAGAGTCTGAATGGTTAAGACCTCTAATCTGAATTGGTCAGACATTTGCCTCTGAACGGTTAAATATTATACTGGCTCTTAATGGTTCAGACATCTTACTGGTTTAGCACTTAACCATTCAGATGTTCCCAAACAGCCCTAAAGACACTAACATGTATTATGCCCTTCCAAGCAAGATGTTAGTTTCGATCCGATGTCTCTCTAGAAACAATTAAGGGAAAAAAATTATGAAACTAAGTAAGTCATATGATAGAGATAATTATAATATATTCTGTCTAACAATTAGTAACAAACAATTCAGAAGTTCTATATTATTAACAACTATTAATTTAATCGAGACCTAAAATTCAGTTGTAGGACCGTGAATATTTTTTTATTGGTTTATGCACTATAATAACCTAAAGAATTTAAAAACAAATGAGACTATAATAACCTAAAGAATTATCAAAACAATGTAAGATTAAATATATTTATTTTATATTTAATCTAGTAGCCATTATAATCATTTACATTATATATATCAAAATATATAACAATCCTATTAAATAATTAGTTGGTAATTGTTGATGGGCCTAATTACCTAGGGTTTCCTCCTAGGTGCATATATAAGGAGAATAATGTGGAGGTTAAAGGGTTAGACATTTACACAAACCCTAATAACACATAACATCAATCGACCTCTCTCTCCTAACCGAACACCCTATTATTCGGTTTCATCATCACCATCATTAGATTGCACCCTAAGGAGGAACCAGATCAAGCTGACAATCATGTCAAACACTGTTGCTGCGTCTCCATCTGGATTCTGTGCTGGCCTGTGCTGATGCAATCAAAGGTATGTTTTCATGTTTTCCATTATGTTTAAACAGAACTGATCAACAAACAAATGTAATTATAATTAACTTAAGATTTATTTGAGACTAACTGGTGTTTTGCATGCATGATTTCCTAAAAGAAATACACGTCTAGTGTGCAAAGTTCATTTGATAATCATTAATATTGTATGGCCACTTTTCACTTAATCCTCCTATAGTTAAAGGCTCCTTTTCAACTTGATAGATTATTGATATTTAGCTTCTATTTTAAGTCATATCATAGTGGTTGTTAATTCACATCATTACTAACAAACATACTAATTATTGCTTATGTGACTTGAGAAAGTTTCGAGGAGGATTCGACTGCCTATCTATTACAAAAAGCACGATATTAATCATAAACCCAAATGTCATTACAAAGTCAAAATTTTCTGTTTATGGATCTTTCTTCTTGTACCTTTGTTGATGTTACACACACCACAGAATCAAATAAATATAAGTTTATTAGAATAATAATGATAATTATATCCTTGGTGATTTAAGAAAACTAAATTATTTCTTTTTCTTCTTTTTTAATAATATACTAAATTCTTTGTTTTGTCTATCAATGGCTTAAATATAAGTGGGGAAATGGATGACGGAACCGAAGGTGATAAAAAAAGAGAAAATGGGATTTTCAGGAAACCATTTACAGAAAGCAACCCGGAGCGGCCAAAGTTGGAATGCTCGAATACTAAAACTTTATCGGAGGATCTCAAGGTGTTGCTTATTGAAAGTTTCTCCAAAAATGAGATTAAAGAAGCAGTGTTTGAGTGTGGTAGTGATAAAGCTCCGGTTCTCAACGGTCTTAATATGAAATTCATTAAACATTTTTGGCACTTATTTGAGAATGACTTTTATGAGGTTATGGAGATCTTTCATAGGGACGTGAGTATTTTTTGTGGTAGCGGGTCGTCCTTCATATCGCTGATCCCTAAAGTCAAAGACCCGGTGGAGTTTAATAATTACCGCCCTATAAACCTTATTGGGTATTAGCAAGGTCATCTCTAAGATCCTAGCTAATCGTCTTAAAAAGGTGTTAGACGTGGTCATTTCAGATTCCCAAACGACTTTTCTTAAAGGTAAATTCATTCTTGATGGCCCGCTGGCGGTGAACGAGATCATTTCTTGGATCAAAAAAGAAAAAAATCAAGTTTTCATTTTAAAGATTGATTTTGAAAAAGCTTATGATAATGTTAATTGGAATTTTGTGATAAATATCATGAATCAAATGGGTTTCCCAAGCTTGTGGTGCAAATGGATCTTAGGAATTTTGTCTTCAGCGAGGTCTTCAGTCTTAGTCATTGGATCTCCCACGGTCCCACCTACAAGTTTCAATGCGGTAAATGTATGAGACAAGGTGATCCTATTTCTCCTTTCTTGTTGCTTATAGTTATGGAAGCTTTGTCTTGTATGTTTGGTAAAGCTAATGCAGGGGGATCAATGCAAGGCATTCAATTACTTAATGGTGACCCAATGATTTCACATCTTTTGTATGCGGATGATGCCATTATTTTGGCAGATTGGTCGGATACTAACATTTTAAATGTGATCAGAACTCTTCGTGTATTTTATATGTGTTTAGGGCTAGAGATCAATATGTCCAAGTCAAACCTTTATGGTATAGGTGTCGGTTTGGGTGAAGTGGAAAACAAGGCCGCGATGGTTGGGTGTAAAGCGGAAAGTGCCCCGTTCAAATATCTTGGATTGATGGTTGGGGCGAACATGAATCAGATAAATAATTGGAAGCTAGTGTATGATATTTTGAAGCTAGACTAGCGAGATGGAAAGCTAATTTGCTATCTATTGGAGGTCGTATAACGTTGATCAAGTTGGTTCCTAAAAGCTTGCCTAACTACTACTTCTCTTTATACAAAGTCCCGGCTAAAGTTATCAGAGACATGGAAACGTTGATTAAAAAGTTTTTATGGGGAGGAACGGGTGATACTAAGAAGATGCACTGGGTTGCCTGGGATCGTATGGCGATAGATAAAGAAGAAGGGGGTTGGGGTTAAGCAAGTTAAAGCATGTCAATATTTCCTTCCTATCCAAACGAGGTTGGAGATTCAAGACTGAAAAAAGTCAACTATGGAGGAAAGTGGTGGATGCGCTTCATAAGAGTAGGAGTAATTGGGACTTTCTTCCGGTAAAAAGGAATTCAAGCGGGGTATGGAACAACATCGTCAAAACGGTGGCCCAAACTATGGTGGACGGTATCTCTTTACGCAATTATTTTAAAAGTATTGTTGGTAATGGTTGTAACACTTCGTTTTGGCTGGACCCTTGGCTTTATAATGAACCTTTAAAAGATATCTACCCTAACATTTTTAAACTTGAGTGTAGTGTGGAAAACAGGTTTTTCAAGAACGGAGATGGAATGGAATTGGAGAACTGGACCCGGAACTTTCTTGGAGATTTCAGAATTAAATTGGATCATTTAGACCTGGACTCGTTCAAGCTTGAAGATCGGAGTGACAGGTGGACGTGGATCGGAACAGAGTATTACTCGGTGGGGGCAGTGAAAAGAACGATGAAAAAAGTGGTGGACCATAGTGGCAACTACGTGATGAAATGGTGCAAATGGATCCCAGTTAAATGTAACGTTCATGCTTGGAGAGCTGAGTTGGATAAAATTCCCATTGGAATGGCCCTTAGAAGCAGGGGTATAGAGATTGATGATATATTATGTCCTATGTGCGGTCACGGCTCACGACGACGAAACAAGTAATCATCTTTTCACATCTTGCATTGTGGCGAACATATTTTGGAATTACGTCTTTAGATGGTGTAAAGTTGCTCCGTTTTCAGTCAATACGGTTAAAGAGCTTTTGGACATTCATGATCATATTGGTTTGTGCGGTCTAGCGAAAGAGATCTTTCATTGGATTGTTTTGATTAGTTGCTGGAGCATATGGAAGACTAAGAATGAAGTTAAATTTTCCAATTGTCAAGCTTGGATAGAAGATATTTGCAGCGAAATTAAGTCGGTATGATATTTGTGGGTTAGTAGTAGATTGAAATCTAGGTTCATTTCTTGGACTGAGTGGTGTAACTTTGTAATCATGTAGCTTTTTCTCGTTGTTGGCCTCCACGTTTTGTGGGTTGGTGGTATTTTCAATGCACATTCGTGCCTTCGTTATCTCCGTAAATGCACATCCCTTCTCCCTTCCCAAATATCATTGTCTTTAACATCTTTCGTCATGTTTTGGATTCATATTACACATAAATAGATTGAGTTTTATTTATTTTTCGCTTGTCATTGTCACCGTGTAACTAAAATCGTAGTTCTTATCGTCGCAATTGTAGCTCCTAAAACTATATCTCTAGCTACCATCGTGGCTTATGATTTTAGATTGGTCATGTGTTTTCCTGTACATGTCGATTTTATGATTAACTTATACTAGTTTTATTTATTTCTTTTAAGATTATTTGTTCTTCTCTTACCAACAAATTCATTGTTTTTCGATATTGAGTGCATATTTCCTCCCGCTTTGGGGATGCCATATAATATATAGTAGTTGGCGTTTATTGTAATTCTATTTTTTTTTTTTTCTAACTAGAAGATATGATTTAGTTAGATTTCTTTATAACTTTTCTCATTGTATTTTGATTTATGGTTGATTAATAATCCATAAGTAAATTATAATTTTTTTTTTGTTATTTGTATTTAGACAATTGAGATAAACGTGAAGCTGATTGGACCGATAACAACTAAGAAGTATGGGCCATTTAAATTTGGGGTTACGGTACGGAATTTGGACCAGTACCTTTTGACGTTGGATAATGTTTGCCCAAAAGGGTACTAATGGTAAGAGAGTTCTAATAGTTTACGTTTGCATTGATAATTATGTTGTGCCAAAAATAATGGGTGGTGGTTTAATGAGAAAGACAAAGCCTTTAAATATTTGAGTTTGAGAAGGAGAGGTTTTGTGTTCAAGTCTCACTACCAAATTAGCAAAATATGAACAAAACAACAACAAATCCAGGCGAACAAACCAAACGAATCAAGACGATATAGATAAACGAATCTGAAAATCCTAAATTAAGTTTGTGAAAATCGAAGACACTAAGTACCAGGGGCGAAGGATTGAAGGGGCCGGGAGGGGCGCCCGACCCCCCGAACTTTTCGCGCAGTAGTGTTACGTATGTACTCTTCGTATAGAATTTTTTGGGTGTATACGTTTTCGACCCCCCGGTTTTAAAAAAATAATTTTTAGGTATATATGTTTTCGACACCTCGGTTTTAAAAAATAGGTATATACGTTTTCGACCCCCGGTTTTATTAAAAAAAAGTTTATTATATAGCCTAAATAAAATATTTAATTAGATCTATTCGGCCCAAATTAGACTGTTATGTTTATTATAGCCCAAATTAAAAGCCCACCTAACATTCTATAAAAAACAAAAACAAAAAAAAACCCCAAATCGCTAGATTTGGGTTACGAACAGATCAACAGAACACTCAAAAAAACAAAAAAACCATCGCTTTTGTGGTCTTGTTCGCTGGAATCGCTGACTGCTGAGTAGACGAGGAGACAAAATTGTTCGCTGGAATCGCTTTTGTGGTCTTGTTCGACTTCTTTAATATTCAAGTATGTGTTTTTTTATCTTTATGTTTAATTTTGGGTTTCAATTTACGTGATTTTGGTTGAAATTAGGGGTGAAATTGGTCCGATTTTTTGCCCTAAACTTGTTGAATCTTTCAGTAACTATTAGAGTTTGCAATTTAGGGTGATTTATTTTGTTAACTTGTGTTAGTAGATTATGATGTGGGGAAGAATAAATTCATAACTCCTTTTTTCAAAAGAAAGAATGAAGAACAAGTAGAGGGAATTGTTGATGGAAACAATGAGATTAAACGTCAAAAAGCTTCAACAAGTGAACCGGTTAATGAAGCGAATAACGAGTGAACGTTTTTTATTTGATATTAATGTTTGATCCGACCCGAATCGAATCACCGACGTCCGACCCGAACATACACCTCAAAACTGCGCGATAAATTTTTTTTTAGGTCTGTTACCTTCCGACCCCCCGAACTTTTTTCAAGCTTCGCCACTGCTAAGTATCATATGAAGACGATACGCATCTGATAAAGACAACCAGCAAAGATTAAGACCAGAACGATATCATGCGTACAATCCTCCTTCATAAAACAACATTGGCTAAGCCCAGTGACAAAAAACAAGCCCACTACAAAATTAACCTTACTGCATATCCAAATTGCCACAAGCCCATTTTAACTAAGTAGCAACCCAAACATGAAAAAACAAAACAACAACATAGCTACATAATTAAAAAATAGAGTTAACTCTCATTTTCGTCCCCATGCTTTGTCCAATTATGCCAGTTCAGACCAAATTTTAAATTTGTACAATTTCCGTCCCTGACATTCTTGAAACATGCGAGTTTCATCCAAAAAACTAAGGTTGAATCGAATAATTGGACAAATCACAGGGACGAAAATGACAGTTAACTCATGTGTTTTTGGACGGAACTGGCATGTTTCAAGAATACGAGGGACGGAAATGGTACAAATTTGAAATTTGGTCTGAACTGGCATAAGTAGACAAACTATAGGGACGAAAATAACAGTTAACTCTTTAAATATAATATATGTATGATATTAAATTGAAAATTTCAACATCTTCTGTGTTAAACAATTTTGAATAGAATAGTTAGACGAGAGGGTTTGATTTGTTGAGAGGGATTGAAAACATTTCCTAAAATATGGGGTGGTAAATTACTTATAAGCCTTTCATACTAAAAAGAAGAAAGTAACAAAATTTTGTGATTGGTTAACTCATAAATTATACTTCTCACATATATATATTTAATCGAATAAATACTGGGGCCTATTTGTGTAACGGTGTTAGTAATGGGCTAGCAACTTGACTAAGTTAATGGGCCTAATTTTCGATGATACGTGAACACATGATTCCAATTTCCATGAGTAATTTTTATGAACCGTTCAGACAAGTTAGTCTAGTGGTTAGTCACTTGAATTCTCTTTTTCTCTTTTTGAGGTGTCAAGTTCAACCCTCACTAGTATCACTTTAAAGGACATTGGTGGTGACAATGAAGTTTAGAACTAGGCCTCTCTGGAGGTCGCTAGTTCGAAACCGAGCCGAACCGGGTTTTACCATAGTGGGCCTTCGGACGGGCGGGTTTCCCCGGAACTGGTGGCTTGGTGGCTCGAGTATGCATCCAACTCTGACTGTTATAGAGGAGGGGATGCATTTGCTCGATTGAGGGCATCCTAGTATGCTTATCCAGTGATTTAGTTGACCGTTCAAAAAAAAAAAATCATGAATCATGCTATTTGATAAGGCTAAAAATGTCTTTAGGCCCGGAACAAACTTTATAGTATACACATATATTTTAAGGGTGGAGGGTATAGTCAAACACCCTAAGGTGTTTGAGTGAAATCCTACCCAATAATATTATGTCATGTCAACTTCTCATTCCACTGCTTATTTTGCACTCAATCAGGGGGTATAGTCAAACACCCTAGGGTGTTTGACTATACCCCCTGATTGAGTGCAAAATAAGCAGTGGAATGAGAAGTTGACATGACATAATAGGGTGTTTGAGTTATATATTTTTTATTTTCTAAAAATTATAAATTATGCATAAATAAATAAAGAGTTAACTGCCATTTCAGTCCCTGTGGTTTGGTCACTTTGGCCATTTCCGTCCAAATTTCAAAAATGCGCCATTTCAGTCCCTGACGTACTGGAAAGGTGCCATTTCAGTCCAAATTCTCATAACCCAGTTAAAGTCAGTTAGGTGAGTGTATTTAATGAAGGGTATTTTAGTCCTTTTATAATTATTTTGTTTTCCCTTTATCTTTTTAATAACTAAACCCCCCTCCCCTGTATAAAACCCCCACCTGCAACATGTTTAGAACACTAACCCTAATTTCCCCATTTCTTCCCCAAAATTGAACAATCCATCCCCTCAAACGATGGTCGTATGCCACAATTGTGGGTCTCCAACAACTGTGAAGACATCGTGGACCCCTGCAAACCCTGGAAGGAAGTTTTTCTGCTGCATTACTCGACATAGGGGTTGCGGGTTTGTGGATTGGGCAGAGGGTCCATCGTGTGAAAGGGCTGTTGAAGTATTTCGACATTTTGCGGGTTTGGCTTATCAAGTTAGGGACCATGAAGAACAAGCTTTGAGGATGACATCTGAAATTAGGCAACTTCAAGAACATGCTTTAGGAATGGCAGTGAAGTACACGAGATTGAAGATGATGTTAATGTTTAGCTGGGTTTTTTTCATCTCATATGTTGCTTTTCACTGAAATGTTTAATGTTAAAGCAGTGGTATAAATTATGTACATATTATGACGTTAATGTAATAGCAGTTGGCGAATATTGTCCGATACATTGTAATATGCTTTTTGTTATGGTTATGCATTTGCCGAATATTGTTGCGTCCGATTCAATGTAATATGCTTTTTGTTATGGTTATGCACTTGCCGAATATTGTCCGAGGCAATGCAATCAACTGGTGTTACCTTATGGTTATGAATATTGTCCGAGGCAATATTGTTGCGTCCGATTCAATGTAATATGCTTTATGTACCAAAACACATCACCATTATGGTAAAACCTTGGACATAAAACATAACCATAACACCTGGACAATTACATAAGACCTGGACATAACCATTACCCAAGACCTGGACATAATAAATAAACATAGCACCATAATTCATAACAGAAAGACATAACCTGGACATAAAACATAACCCCATAAGACATGTTCCAAACACAGATTAGGTAGTGTACCAACAGACATAAGCAAAAGACATGACATGTTCCTGGACAAATTACATAACAGTGTACATTCAAAAGACAATTTCAACCAACATAACCAGGACATGTTTCTACCAAACTTCTGAACACCAGCAATGCCTATTCAACATCAGTCCCCTTGCAACTCCTCCTGTTATGGCCCCTCCTTTTACACATGCTGCATTCCACAGTTTCACCCTTTCTTGACATCTTGCCACTGGATTCCATCTGTTGAGTCAACTCACTGATTTCCACAGCAGATTTCTTCCTTTTCTTTTTTGGCCTGCCTATTTGCTTGTGGTGCTTTGGTGGAAGCAGCTTAGTAGGGCATGTGGAAGGTGTCCATAAGTCTTGACCATCTACTGGATCAATTACATGGGAATACACATCCTTCCAAGTCTGCATCCAGTATGATTTATCAACCCACTTCTCCAATACACCGTCATCATTGCCATGTAGGGCCAAGTTCCATATACAAGCAACTGCATGCTTGCAAGGGATGCCAGTCAAGTCCCATCTTCTGCAGCTACAACTTTTCTCCACCAAGTTCACTACTTTGTTGTCTCTTGGCCCATTAACTTGATACTTGGAGATACAGGTAAAGATAACAGTGTACTCAGCAGCTTCTTGTTTGATCTTGTCTAGGACTTCAGTTGCATAGGGGGTTAGAGGACCTTTGTATGTTCTTGTATGTTCTCATCTTCACTAATGTCAAAGTCCACAGCAGCCCTAAATTCATCCATGTCATCATCATAGTCTATGACTAAGTTATCCTTATCAACAATGAACTCAGGATCATCTGCATCCTCCTCTGTCTGCACCTTCTTGTAAGCTTCACTTTTGGTGGCATTTGCCTTCTTATTGCTTGCATGTTCATTCATACCCTCACTATCCTCTTCACTAACCTCATCATCAGGAATAAACTCAGGGTCTTCAGAATCACTTCCCTCAGACTGGACCTTACCACTGCTACCATCACCACTGCCCTCACTATCATAACCACTGCCCTCATTATCAGCACCACTGCCCTCATTATCATCACCACTGCCCTCACTATCACCACCACCTCCTGGACTACCATCACCACCTCCTGGTTCATCACCACCTACTGGATTTTGATCACCACCACAACCTGGTTCCTGTGTTAGATCTCCTAAATCAGGATCATTTTGAGGCTGTTGATGTTGTTCAGGAAAGACCACATTTAATGGTTCCTGTGTCAACTCTCCTAAATCCACTCTTTGAACCTTTTCAACATATAACTCTATAACCTTATTCTCTGTTGTCTCTTTAATCAACCTAAGAATATCAGCATCTGTAGCCTTAACCCAAAATCCATATCTTCACCTGGAATCCTAAAATAGTATTTTAAAAGATCTTTGTCATCTTCCATATAACCAAGTTCCAGCATCATGTCATCGATGATTACTCGCGAGAAATAGTCCGCATTCACCTTATCAACATATTCAATTATCCCCCCCTCATATGTTATATCTGGGAACAGAGTGAGTTCACCTGAATGGTGAACTTGCAATGTGAACATATCAGGTCGGTGTTCTGAAACGATTATACAACCGACATTAGTCCTAATTTATACATGATGAAGAAAAACAATCATTTAAAAACCAAAAAGTGACGAATGTAAACATACCATATGCGATTTCAGGGTCGAAATTTGAGTAAACACCTCGAACCCTCCAGTTTGGATCATTGTCGTCTTCATGATCCATTGTTGTTGATCGTTGATTGTGCACAGATTGTTGAGGGAAAGGGGTTAATCGATGGGTGAATTTGGGATTTAGGGTTCGTTATGAGAATGGAGGGAAAAGGGTGGGTTTTATACAGGGGAGGGGGTTTAGTTATTAAAAAGATAAAGGGAAAACAAAATAATTATAAAAGGACTAAAATACCCTTCATTAAATACACTCACCTAACTGACTTTAACTGGGTTATGAGAATTTGGACTGAAATGGCACCTTTCCAATACGTCAGGGACTGAAATGGCGCATTTTTGAAATTTGGACGGAAATGGCCAAAGTGCCCAAACCACAGGGACTGAAATGGCAGTTAACTCATAAATAAAACATATTTTAAACTAAATAAAAAAACACATTACATTTAAAAGTAAAAAAAAAGACGTTACATTTAAAACTAAAAAAAAGACATTACATTTAAAACTAAAAAATTAAACCATAAAATAAACCTAATATTTTAAACTAATATTTAGAAATTGCATGGCCAATTATATTTTTTTGCGATATCTCGTTTCCTCGCGAGAATAAATGGCAACATCTCAGGTAGAGCATGGTCGTGTGGCTCAGTAACGCTATGTTCCCGAGTTTCATTAAATGAGAGAAAAGAAAAGATTTGGAAGGAAATAATTTTTAGTTGTGTTTCAGAATTTCATTAAAGGAGAGAAAAGAAGAGAAAATGAGTGATTTTTTGTCTAAAATTAATCTTTCCAATTTGGAAAGAACCGGAGAGAAAAGAAAATGAAAGAATGCTTTCTTTTCTCTCTTTAACTTAACTCGGGAATATAGTGTAAATATCTTCAAATCCCGGTCATACATAAGTTGTTTCACCGCCTCGCGTTGTTCCGCCACTAACGCTATGGTGTCTTCCTCGCGTTTCTTTCGTATATTCGTCAACTCTATCGCCCGTGCTTTTTCTTCTTCTTTCATAAGAGTGTATTGCGCGAGCTTCTCGGTGAGGGCCTCTTGGCTATCGTTTGATGATGATGCGGGCCTCTTGTCTTTCCTTTTTTGTCTTGTTGGTGACGGGTCTACGTTTATGTCCGGTATATCGATCGGTGACTCAGTTCCCGGTGTACCCGAATCGGGCGACTTTCTTTTTTGTCCCGAACTTCCACTTTCTTCACCCAACAATGGTACCGTTGCCCATTTGTCATGTTTACGAACGACCTCCCATGCCTCAATATGTTGAAAACCACTCGGATATTTTTTTTTTGAAATCACTTAAAGCCCTATTCATGACGTCGAGGTCGCTAACCCCACTACCACGAATACGATCCTACATAGATAACAAATATAAAGTAAAAAAAAAATTAAACATAAACAATGTTATGGAAAATATTTTTTAAATTAAACATTAAACATAAAATATTACCGCTTGTTGCCAAAGACCGTTGAAATGGTTTATCTCAGTCAACATACGGATCCATTTTGAACGTACTTGATGAACTGTTCGAGTGCTTCCGCCGACCGTTTCGTTTTAATGGGTGAGAACTTTTTTTCCAAAAATTGTCCCCTTTTTGTGAATTTCCTTGTTTCTTGTTTAAAGAACAATGAACCCATGCCTTTGCTAAGGCCTCTTCATGTGTTTTCGCCCAAGTTTGACGTTCCGCCTTGACTCCCTTTTGTTTCGGGTCACTTGCTTCACCAATATCATCGTCTTCATCCTCATATTCTTCTTCGTCATCGCCACTATCTACATCCAAATGTTGTGTTTCGAGGACAACCTCTAAATCATCGTAGATAGGATGTGGGCGCTCGACATTCTCTCTTGGTGATTGAATTGGCGGGGTCCTAAATCCAAATGGATCGAACTCATTTGTGAAGCTTGGGTGTGAAAATATTTGTGGTGGAAAAGTAGGTTGGGTGAAAAAGGATGGTTGGGAAGTTTGAGGGTAATAAAATTGAGGTTGAGTGGTTGGTGAATATCCGTAGGAGGTTTGAACCGGTGCACTTGGACCTCTAAAATCACCTTGTCTCGTTTGCGAAACTTTTTTTCTTGAATCCGATCATCGGCTAGCGGAACCTTTTTTCTTGGTTCACCTTTGTTTTGTTTATCCATGGTGTTTGTGGGTCTAGAAAGAGAGATTTTTGAAAGAATTGTGTGTTAAAAAGGATTGAAAATTTGAGTTTATATAAATAAATAACCTAACGGTTATAAAATAACGTTCAAAAAATAAAAACGGTCAAAAAAATTACATTGCAACGGTCAAAAAAGGCATCAATCACAATCAATCCCATTCGGTGAAAAGTCACCGATTTCGACACCCTCTCTCTTGGTCACCGCGCTCCTTTAAACACCCGGTATAGTCACCGCTCGGTGATATCCCTTCCCCGCACATGTCCCCGAGCCCTATACCCTCCACCCTAAATTTTCACTTTCCCAAAAAGAGCACGGCCCAAAAAAGGGTTTTCTTGGATTTTAAACATGGAATGTACAAGACACATCGACACAAAAATAAACAACATGTAAGATTAAATATATTATGTATTAATATTTAATCTATAGCCATTATAATCATTTACATAATATAGATCAAAATATATAATAACCTATTAAATAATTAGTTGGTAATTGTTGATGGACCATATTACCCTTATTAACTAATTAGGTTTCCTCCTAGGTGCTTATATAAGGAGAATTATGTGGAGGTTAAGGGGTTACTCAGTTACACAATTAGACACACCCCATTAGTCATAACATCAATCTCGCCTCCCTCTCCATAACCGATTCCCTTGTCGGTTTCTTATCATCACCATCATTAGATTGCACCCTAAGGAGGAACCAGACCAAGATGACAATCATATCAAAACTTATTGATGTGTCTCCATCTGGATTCTCTGTTGGCCTGTACTGCTGCAATCAGGTATGTTTTAATGTTTTCCTTCATGCACAAACAGAACTGAACCAACATGTGGTATCAGAGCATATGTTGATTAGT
Source organism: Helianthus tuberosus (assembly GCA_030545235.1). NCBI lineage: Eukaryota > Viridiplantae > Streptophyta > Magnoliopsida > Asterales > Asteraceae > Helianthus > Helianthus tuberosus. Next base: position 208,132,402 of record CM060400.1, read on the forward strand.
CGGTTTTGTTTTCGTATCCATCAATTCTGGGATAGAAATCTGGAAAAGGAATTTTTTTTGATGACTTAATGAACTGTAACAGCCGGTTTTCGAGTTGAATATGACCACTCGAAATCCGGGTTTTCGGAAAAGGACGACCCGAGGTCACTGTTTTCGGACAAAAATTAATTACATGTTCACTCGAAATCAAACTGGATTATGTTTATAACCGAAATCTGTTTTAGAAAAGCCTTAAAATTCAGGTTTCGGGTTCCAGAATTTATGTTTTAATTTTTTAGGGTTCATCATGTTCTTAAGAAAATTCGAGAATTCTATTATGTTTTGGAATATGATTCGGATTATTAAGTGTTTTCCTAATTTTGATCTGATTTTGTCCTCTAAAGTTTTTCGAAAACTGTTATTAGATAAACAGATTATATTTTTTCGAGATATTTGACAAAATCAGATCAACATTAGAATAGGAAATCATATCTCATAATCCCTTAGATTTCGAATTTTCAGTTATGTTATCACAATTAACAGCTATCAACAGTGGGCTCGAGACCATCAGATTACGACTCGAGACCATCAGTCTCGACTCGAGACAACAAGGTCTCGACTCGAAATCATCAGGCCATTAAACCTTTACAACTCGAGACAGAGGTCTCGACTCGAGACCATTAGATCTCGACTCGAGACCATTAGATCATGACTCGAGACCATAAGGTCTCGACTCGAGACAACAAGGTTGTGACTCGAAACCTCATTATTTTAAGTTGTTTAATGTGAACTAAATATTTTTTCGGGGCTCCGCCCCGAACCCCGGGCGGGGGCACGCTGTTCCCCGCACCTCCCAGTTCGATCCGCGCTAACGGGTGGTTTGCTATTAAATAATTGGTTTTTGTAAATATTTAGTTAATTAATAAGGATCAAGTAATGTTTTACAAAACCAAAATAGCTTAACTTGAATGAGCTTTTGATGTATCATTTCTGGCCAAAGCTGACTTGATACATCTACTTATCGTTCAAGTATTACCAAAGCTATGTTAAGTATGCATCATAAGCATGAATGTCTTAATTTCTGCCCAAAGCTGATTTAATTCATTCATAGATGGCATACTTAACGAGTGCATAACTAAAGTGATTGTCTCAATTTCTGGCCAAAGCTGATTTGTTACAACCACTTTGCACATATGCTTAAATGATTACACTTCTGGCCAAAACTGTTTTGTCTTTGTTTAAGTAGAAGTTTTAGCTAAGTCTATTATTTTGATGTTAGTAATAGACATATCACAACCTCTTCGCACAATGATCCTTATATTAATGATCCTTAATTAATTTTTTATGATCATTTCGTTTGCCTTATTCTTAGTACCCATAATTTTTACTCACTGTAATTTTCTTCTATAAATCTATATCTCATCCACTATAATTCCTAAATCTAATATGTTTTGCTTAAAGTTTCTAGAAGAATTAGCTTTTAAATTAAATCCTTGATTATCTCTTAAGGCACGATAATCCTATTGCTCTCTTCTGATAAAGCACTACAGAAGAAAATTAGAGCATGATGATTAGGATAAATCGAACATGATGTCTCTTATGATAATCAAGAATAAGTGCTGTCACTAAAGTTATTCCAGATTAAGCCTTTCCTAAGACTAATCTATAATTGTGGAATAATCATACGAATTCCTAAGATGCATGCCTTCATTTGAAATTCTAAACTATAAAGCTAAGTGGTATATGTGAATACATAATAATGTACAATTCCATGACCCATAAAGTTAAGGACTTACGCATGGAAATAAGTACATTTTTCCAGTACATTACATACTAAGATTTTCACTTGTACAGTTTGATGCATTATAAATCAACTATAACACTCAAAAGTACCAAAGTATAATGAGTGTGTTGATAAGCAACATATGTACAAAGAAATAAATGTTTGAAACTGGAAAATAAGATGTTATTCACCTTACAACCACTAATAGTTTAAAAGAGGATTGTTCTAAGGTCCATAGACAAATTACAAGTGCTAATCCCAACTTTAAGGTTCTTCAAGGGAAAATCTCACTGGATAATTATGTCATTAGACTAGGCATAAGCAACGAGACTATCCATTATTCTAAAGAACAGTTGAATAAGTTAATTAAGTAGTCACTTACTAATGATATTTAAGTCTGATAATTTTTAATATTCCAATTAACACATGATTAGTTGACTCTAGTTCCATACGTTTCCTTACCAGAACTCGACAAATAACTAACACTAGAGTTAGTGACAAAATTAAATGTTAAGGCTATAAGAACCATAATAAGCAGTCTTCTAACAACGCTTTTCGATACCTTATATATTCTGATTAATCAGAATATAGTATCATAATTAAGCAAAGTTATGAAGGTTGTGAGGTTTGCATAGTCAACATAAAGTCACACTTACCTTAAACTCTCATTTTATTTGTTCTAAATATCTGGATAGAAACATTACTAAGATGGAACTAGATGATACCTTATTTTTTCACAACTTTTGTCATCATGCAAATGAGAATTTGACAAAAGGAAAATGAGACTTATAAATTTCATCCATTATAACTGAAATTCATGAGAAATCATAACATGGTTAATGATGATGATTTTTTATCCAATCTCATTCTAAGTGATTTTAAATCATGACATTAAAGCCCTAAAGCATGACTTCTCTTAAGGAATAAGTATGGGTCCATCATAAGTCATTCATTGACATTCGTGGAACTTATTCCAAATGGAATATTCAGACATAATTCATTTATCATTTAAAATACTATCAACTTGTATCTAAGTTTTGTCGCATATGGCTCACGGTCTTAGAAGAAATCTATTCATATATGTACTTAATAAGATTTCTATTAAATATGTCCCTGAGTTTTCTTATGATATCTGGACATTAAAGAAATCAAATACAGTCTAACGTATATGTGATAGGTTCCCACATCACGTAGCTCATTGAAACGTCTCTTGTAGCATTTCTAGAGATATTAAAGATCAATGGGAGCATTAAGTGTATTCATAATAACTTGCAATAGTTGCAAGAGGTGGGGGAGTGAAAATTTTACATTACCTAAATTTGCACCTCTTGTACAAGACACCGCTCCATCACGACATTGTTCTATCATAACTTGTCTCCTTAAAAATCTAATGCTACTCTTACAAAAAGTTTCATTGTTGCTTAATTGTGGGCACACTTAGATTTCTTACCTGAACTAACATAATCCTCAACAAGAGAAATCACAACGACTAACGTCATTAATTTGTGTTTCTCTATTAGAATTTGTTGGTCGTTACATATTGACTTTAAGCATGCTGAGTTCCTAAAGATTCCTAAGGTTAGTGGGAGCAGTCAAAGTCCTTATCATGATTTACAAGGAATACAAGAGGCGGGGGGAAGAGTGTCATTAAATTTCACTCAGAATTTAACTCCGATTACACCTCTTGTACACCATACTGCACCAACTCTTACAAACTTAGAATCCTGAAAATGATAGCAACCTAACCAAGAGCTAATCCATAAAACTGAAACTTCTAATGAACCCAATAATCAACTCAGGAGGTCATCTAGGTTTAAAGGCCTACTAACTTTGATGATTACATAGCCTCCCTAACTGAAGTTGAAATGGATTTTGGAAAAGTTTACTGGTCCTATCTCTTTAAATTAAGCCATTAGTGTCAATCAATATTCTTTTAAATGGAATAAAACAGTTTTCTAGTAAAACTGATTTTATGTGTTCGTATAACGTTTGGGATTTGATTGAATTACCTAAGAGTGTTCATAACTAAACCAAATACTAATATAAGCGTTAAGACACAAAGAGGCATGATTGATTGTCAAAGGTTGTACTCAGGAAGAGATAAATTATTAAAGAATCTTTATTACATATCTAACAAAAGATTTCTTAGAGGATCATCACTGTTCTAGTAGCTTATAATAGTTTAAAGCTACATTAGATGAACATTATAAACAATTAGAGGATCATCACTGTTCTAGTAGCTTATAATAGTTTAAAGCTACATTAGATGAACATTATAAACAATTTTCCCTAACAATTGGATGACACATTTACATGTTTATTAGATAACAACCTAAAGTTTCAAACTGAAGGTTAAAGAACACTTTATTTGTAAGCCAATAATATCCATGTATGGGTTAATGCAAACATCATAATGTGATGAAAAGCTAACGTAATTATTTTCATCAAGAATCAAGTGGATTAATGTACCTACCTCAAAATGAGTGGGATCAACTAAGATAAACTTGTCTATATAGATGATATTCTTTTGACAAGTATATGTTACATAAGTCAAAGCATTGTTAACACAAACTTTGATATAATAAATCTCAGAGATATCTCTTACGTGATTGATATCATAACATACTGAGATAGACCCAATGGGATATTAGTTCAGTTCCATAAGTTTAACATTAAATGGGTCCTTACATATGTAACAATCAATACTGCTCTCCTTCAAAGGATAATATGGTAAATGAGATTATTTTTACGCTTCATTAATCAGAAGCCTTATGTAAGTTTAAGTCTACACTCGTCTAGATATTACTCATATTGCAACACACTAGATATGTCTAGATTAATGTGAAGCATCTAATAGAGTATTAAAATATCTATAAAAGGAAACGAGAGACTATACCTTAAAGAAGAAGTGAGAATTAAAACCGGTTTATTACTCTAACTTTGAGATATTCAAAGATGACAAAATGTAATTTCGGGTATATCTTTATGTCAGCAGACAAAACCTATTTCATGGAGGAGTCATAATGCATTGATATTAACAACCTAAGTTATAATGACATAATATAGTCACTAAATGTTATTGGAAATTTATCAGTGGACTCATAAGTTTATTGACTCCATATAATTAATGTTTTGAAGACTTAGTGTGATATAGTCAGCTACCATAACTCCTTGAACAGTAACAGTTCAAGAGGTGCTGCATTAAGTTTCGATACACAATTAATTATTCGTTTATGAACGAATTGAGGAAACTAAGTTTTGTATCGAATACATTCATGATATGCTTAAGGATCCTATAACTGAAGGGCTATTACCCATAAGTCTTATTAAGAGAGCTCAGAGACGGGTATTAATTGATGGCCGTGCGCAACTGCATATCGTACTATGAATGACTAAGTATTAGTTAATTTTCCTCATCAGTTTGATTCTGTATGTCTCTAAGAATATGTCAAGCTAGCATAATGGCATATAGACAAATAAAGTTACAAATCAAACAAATGGCTTATGCGTATTTTGATCATAACGATTAGGTTTTAAATTAAGGCTATAGTATGATTAATGGGGGTCCTGAGTCGCATAATGATTCAACGGTTGTATTTCTCTGTTATAGTACTTGTTTAAGGCTAAAATGAGTGTTAACTCCTGATCAGGCTTATCTAATACTCATAGTAAATGATTACTCGGCTAAGTGGGAGAATGTAAGATTAAATATATTATGTATTAATATTTAATCTATAGCCATTATAATTATTTACATAATATAGATCAAAATATATAATAACCTATTAAATAATTAGTTGGTAATTGTTGATGGACCATATTACCCTTATTAACTAATTAGGTTTCCTCCTAGGTGCTTATATAAGGAGAATTATGTGGAGGTTAAGGGGTTACTCAGTTACACAATTAGACACACCCCATTAGTCATAACATCAATCTCGCCTCCCTCTCCATAACCGATTCCCTTGTCGGTTTCTTATCATCACCATCATTAGATTGCACCCTAAGGAGGAACCAGACCAAGATGACAATCATGTCAAAACTTATTGATGTGTCTCCATCTGGATTCTCTGTTGGCATGTACTGCTGCAATCAGGTATGTTTTAATGTTTTCCTTCATGCACAAACAGAACTGAACCAACACAACATCGTTGGGCCATAATTTCTGTTTGAATGTATGCCGGTGATCCGATTTATCATCGTGAAGTGTAATATATACATGATGATGATGGCGGTTAATGGTAGTTAATTGGCGCCAAACCAACCTAAACGATAACCATATGGACAACCGTTAATTAGCATTAATTCGCTAATCGTATGTTGAATTATCCTAAATACATATGAGAAAATATAATGTACAAAACGCCTTAACGTACATTAACGTACGCGACAACATATATAACTCGCGTGATTTTTTTTTATCAAGGTTAACGTGCGTGATTTGTATCCCATGCGTGATTATAGGGCTCCCATGCGTGATTTTGTACCCCCATGCGTGATTATCACACAACCAACTGATCCATGCGTTATTAAGCCCTGATCTGATGGTTATGCCTGTCGCGTACGTGAAGTACGATAAGGCGTTTTGTATTAACCCCTCTCAATACATATTATGCATAATAACTAAATTTAGTTTATAATTTAACAAAACAATCATTGAATAAATGTGTTTCCAATTTGAGCAAGTGAGAATACACTTTTCACCTTTGGTTAAATTGTCTATTATAGAGGTCGTTTATAGAATGAATACCCACATTACTTGACGTTTGGTTAAAACGAAAAGGTGAACAAAAGTTTATTCTATTATATCTTTGTTGTTATACTTATCGCGACCCTACACAAAGGGGATAAGAATGCCTAAAAGGGAAAAACAAAAGCAATATTATTTCGACATGGGTCACTTTCTTATCCTAAAGAACAAAAGAGGGGAAACAAGTACATTTCATCGTATTGTGAAGATGAGTCACTTTTGCTCATTGACATTGAATTACTAATTAATACAATTTTTATTAGAAAAATAAAAAACCAACTAAAAGCGTTTTGCTCATCAACATTGAATTCACATGTTTTTAAGACATAACAAATAATAAGTAATATGTTGAAAGAAACCTAAGCATCTATAAAATGCATATATGTTCGGTGCACATATAGAAAATGTCTTTCTCGCCTTCACATTCCAAATCATCCCAGCCAAAACTCATTGAGGTATAAAAATGTCTTATGCGCCTTCACATTCCAAGTTTCCTACCCAAACTCGTAAAACCCTGACCAAAACTCGTTAAGATGATTTGTAAAAAAATGATAAACAAGAAGACTTGTGATTACAATTTGTACAAAATTGTTAGATTGTTAGTATTTTGTTTACGTGGATTAACTAGTATTATTTAAAGGTCAAAGTTTCTTTCTTGTTAGTAGAGTAAATTACATAAATCTTCACTATGATTCTTGTTTTTACCAATGTTATTCTTGCATTAAAAACATACTCTAATAATTTGTATTATAAAAGCAATGTATACTAAGTTTCTAAAAATACAAGATTTTGTGATTTTTATTTTTGTTAGGTCGCCTGGTATACTCTAACATCCATATGTGTAAATCCTAGTTTGAATCCGTTAACACTTGTCATACGCACTTAGAGGGTGTTAAGGGGTATTAGGGTATTAGTGTTCGGTGACTTAAGCGGGGAGTGGGGGTCACCGATAGGTGACCATACCCACTTGATTAACTTGTTCGGTGAGTGGGTATTCGGTGAGGGAATTCGGTGTGTAGTCACTAGGGGTGTGCACGGTTCGGTTCGGTTTTTGGGTAAAATCAAAACCGAAACCGAAATGTCGGTTTTTGGGTTTTAAAAACCGTTCGGTTTCGGGTTTTTTTGGTTTCGGTTTTTATGTCGGTTCGGTTCGGTTTTTCGGTTATTTCGGTTTTTGGAACAAAATTATGTAAGATTCAAAAAATAAAAAGTATAATTTATATTATAACAATCTTTTTATATGTTTATATTTAAGTTATTATAGTTCACCTCTTTAATTAGTATTGTTTACATAAACCTAACCTTCTAATATATTTTTATGTTTCTTTAAAGTTTTATTAAATTTAATTTTTATATTAAATTTTGTTATATCTTATAGGTAATAATAAATCATTTCAGTTATAATGTTTTTATTATAAACACTTTACATTCAAGAATAAATTAACATTTTCTACTAGCATTGGGTTAAACACTTAAACAATTTAAACTTAAACATAAAAATATATGGATTGTAACTTATCGGTTCGGTTCGGTTTTTTTCGGTTATTGAAAACGTTTATCCAAAAACCGAACCGAAATTTTCGGTTATTAAAAATCCGAAACCGAACCGTCGGTTTTTGTTTCGGTTCGGTTTTTTCGGTTCGGTTATTCGGTTATGGTTCGGTTATTTCGGTTTTCTTGCTCACCCCTAGTAGTCACCGATTGTGTTGAGAGGAGAGGAGTGAGGAGAGAGAGAGAGAGAGAGGAGAGAGGATCACTCAACCAATCAAGGTTTTTTTTTAATTGAGGGGTGTTTGGCCATACCTAGTGATTAAGTGTAAAATGGGGAGTAGAATGGGGAGTTGACATGGCATAATATTATTGGGTAGGATTTCACTCAAACACATAGGGTGATTGACCATACCCTCCACCCTTAAAAGCTTTACGTGTTAAGAATTTAACTAGGAGAGAGAGAGAGAGAGTGAAGCATTGAAAAATTTTCACGCACACAACATATGATATATATTTATTTTAATTAATTTAAAGAGGGTTAACGGGGGTTAAACTATTTTTTTGGTGTGAGGTGAAATGAAAAAAAGTCAAATAGGTAATATGAAGCTTACGTGTTGTTAAAGAGACGTGAAAGCATACCTTATGACCTTAATAATCACATATACTTTGTATAAAGTTAAGAAGAAAGCAAAGAAGAGAGAGAGATTTGGGGACATTTGAAGGACGTCGGTAAGTGAAGTGTCTCTATTTTGCCTGCACACTTGTTTATTTCTTCTCTTTCCAGTAGTGCGCATATAATGCTTTATCCACATCCGGACTAACTTCCGTCAATTCTTCCATCAATTCACTACCCCAAATTCCAACCCCCACTAACTCAATTTTCCTTTCTTTCCTTTGCTAGAGACGACTTAAATAATAATAACTTCTACTATTAGTTTTAATGACATAAAAATAGTCTTTTTGGTCCTACTCATATCTTTGGGTCTAAGCGTGTCCGGAGTGGGCTCGGCAAAGGGCTCGGCAAAGGGTTCGGCAAACCCCATTGTCGCGCGGCAAACACCGCCGCCAACCCTTTTGCCAAAGAGGTTTGTTTGTCGGTCGGTGATTGCATGCCGATGCGGGGAAGAGTGTATGTGAGAGAGAGAGGGTAGTGTGGGGTGGAGTCCATTCCAATCTCAACCAATTACACATTTTTCTTTTTTTTAAATAGTTTACCACTTCACCAAGTGTCTAAACCATTGCCAACACTTTTGAGCATAGTTTACCACTTTGACATGGCACACTCTTAGGGCTGTAAACGAACCGAACGAACACGAACAAGGCCTTGTTCGTGTTCGTTCGTTAAGGAAATAAATGTGTTCATGAACGGTTCATGAACACTTACCGAACGGGATTTTATGTTCGTGTTCGTTCATTAAGGAAATGAGCGTGTTCGCGAACGATTCACGAACATAAACGAACACAAATAAATTTGGCGAACGCGGAGAAGGATAAATATAAAGATAGAGGGGAAGGTTCATTTGAGAAGAAATTTAATGTGAGAAGAAAAAGAAGAAATGGCATAATGGTAAAACATTAAATAGTTTATAACTCCTCCCATTAATTATGTTATCTTTCATTAATAAAGCAAAAAACATTTTAACCTACACATTTCAAAATTTATCCTACATATATCTTACACTTACCGAAATTTAGCCTACGCATATCTAAATTTATCATACACATTTAAGAATTTATCCTACACATACTAAAATTTATCCTACACATGTCGAAAATTGTCCTTCACCCAAAATTATTTTATCTTGAAAGAGTATATTTAAAAGTGAGTTACAAATTTAATTAGTTAGCTAATTAATTACAATTAGAAATTTACCTATATGCCCTTATTAATAACATTAAATACACATATTAAATGAACTAAAATGGAGTATTTCTATTGGTTTAAAACTTATTCTTTTTATTCTTTCAATTTTTTTCTTCTCATTTGAACCCTCCACTAAAGATAGATGACCCAGAGAGTAGCACTCGAACTTGAATGCCTTATTGTGGAACGGAGGTCGATCGTATTCGCCGATGTAAATAATTAGAAATGAAAGGGAAATGATGCATAAACAAAGTGAAAGTGAGTTTCCTAGTTTCATTGTTAGGGTAATAAAATAAATAAAAGTTTAATAATATAAAAAGTACAAATAAAATATAAGAAAGTACAAAGATCTTCAATGAAAACACAAATATACGAACATAAACGAACGCAAATCAACGAATGTTCACGAACACAATCGAACGAACAAGACCTCTGTTCATTTTCGTTCATTTAACTAATCGAACGAAATTTCTTGTTCATGTTCGTTCGTTTATTAAACGAACGGACATAAACGAACTTCCCGTCGAACGGTTCACGAACTGTTCGTTGAACGTTCGGTTCGTTTACAGCCCTACACACTCTCATTGGTTGATTTTTTTAGTTTGACACTCTCAAGTGTTTAACCACTCCTTACACTCTAGCATTAACATTTGATTTTAAGTTTAAAAAGTTATACTTTGTATGAATGTGTAAAATCTTTTGGTGATTGTAATATTTGGTTAACAGATGTTAACCTTTGATTTATATAATAAATATCTTTTGTTGGCCGTTCAAAATAAAAAAAGTTTAAATAGTTATAGATTTGAGTTAGACCACACGGTGTGAGAGGACACGAAAAATAGGCGTGAAACGCTATGTGGCAACTAAGTCAGCATCGTGGCGTGGAGAAAAAAGCACGGGGTGGGAAATGGCGTAGAATAGGAAAAAAATAAAAACAAAATATACATAACCAATCAAAACAAAGCTAAACTTCACCCACCAATCAAAAGCCTCACCTCACCCACACAATTGCCCCCACGCCGGTGGAATTCCTCCCGCCTCTTCCCCCACGCTAGCCACAACGTCGTCTACGGGGTGGTGTTCCGACGTGGTTGTGGCTTCCACGCCCACACCGTGTGGTCTTACTCTTACCTGATATATATTTTTTTTGTAATAAGTTTTGGTTTTAATATTAACTTGTTAACAATGGTTGTTTTTATAATTTACCTAAAACAAATAGTAAGTGAACTTGTTTATGTAATAGGTTTTGGTTCTAACACAACCACTTTTGATATGGGAAAATTATAAGTGAAGATGTTTATGTAATATGTAATAAGTTATGGTTATAACGCAAACAATTTTGACATGAGAAAATTATAAGTGAATGTGTTTAATACACAACCCATTCTAAAATGAGAATTGTGGTCCTCACGATAGTCAGGGGCGGACCCACATTGAAAGGATCGGGATCCACGGACCCCAATATTTTTTAGAAAATTAGTAGATCCGGTATATTAAATTTTATTAGGACCCCATAAATATAATTAGGTGGACACCATAGAAAGAAAAGTAAAGCTGGTGTAGTGGTAAACCTCCCTCTTTAACAACAAGAGGTCATGGGTTCAATTTCAATACTTGTATAGCTTGTTTTTTCTGTTTTTTTTAAATCTAGTTCAAACATCGCTCTGACCCGACCCGAACGAGGACCGACCTGAAAATTTTAACGTTTTGTTATGAAAATTTTGAACACCAAAAAATGGACCCCATTGGAAAAAAATCATGGGTCCGCCATTGACGATAGTGTCTCGGTGGTAAGGAGGTGAGAACCTATTGTTACGGTTTAGGGGTTAAGACTAGCTCGACATCAACTAATTAGTCTAGAACATGTGATTTACCTCCCTCATGTTGGCCATGCGACCAGTCGAATGGTCGTTGGAGGACGCCCAATATGAGAATTGGGGGTTAGGATCAAAGGGTGGAGATACAATAGGAAGTTAATTTCGCTAGGAAGGCTAGGAAGTGATCTTAACCATCCATTTAGTTAATCAAGTGCTAAGATTAAATCAGAGAAATTGAAAATAAGAAAAGAGGCGCGTGAGTTTGTTCAAGGGCATTCTAGTCAATCCAAGCCAATAGTTTCTCTCTCCTCCAATTCCCCCCCATTTTTTAAACGTTAATAACTATTTCATATGACATTATTTTTTTATAAAAATTGCACCAAAAAAACGAGCGTTTTTTTATCTTTAAAACGAGTATACTATTGCTATATTTAAAAAAAAAATTAAACCCAGTTGTGTAAAACGCAACAGAAAAACAACCAGTTACGTAAAACGCAATGAAAAAAAAAACCTAAAAAATGACATTTTTCTAAAACGCAATGCACCAAAAACACAAAGAAATGACTTATTTGTAAAATGCAATGGCAAGAAAACACAAAAAAATGTCTTATTTCTAAAACGCAATAGACTGAAAACACATAAAAAAGTGTTTTACCTAAAACGCAATGCACAAAAAACACAAAGAAATGTCTTATTTGTAAAACGCAATTGCCAGAAAACACAAAGAAATGTTTTATTTGTAAAACGCAATGGCCAGAAAACACTTAAAAATGTCTCATTTCTAAAACGCAATGACCTAAAAAAACAAAAGAAAGTGTTCTCTGTAAAACGCAATGGACTGAAAACACCTAAAAATGTGTTTTACCTAAAACGCAATGACTAAAGATACTTAAAAATGTGTTTTTTTCTAAAACGCAATAGCCAGAAAACACATAAAACTCTCTTATTTCTAAAACGTAATGGACACATAAAACTGTTTTTGAACTGTTTGTGAATTGTCTGTGAACTGTCTGAATTGTCTACGAATTACTGTCTTCGAAATGAGTCAATTTCTGGAAAATTAATTTTTCTGATGCGTTTTTAGTACGAATTACTGTCTTCGAAATCAACCCCAGCCAGGGGCTGCCGCCCCCGGACCTCCGCCAAGATCGTAAAACGCAATGACTAAATAAAAACACAGATCGTGAAAATGAAATTAAAGAATTTCTTACATGGATCGAAGCCGGTTTCTTCATCAATTGACGAAATTTGAAATGATAGAAACACTTATCAGCGATTGAATCGAACAAATCGAGTGATTATCTTCAAAATCACCCGAAAAAACGAGATTTTGTATGAAATTAAACTGGGTTTTCTTCAAAAAAAACTGAAGAACACGTTGATCGGGGGTTTGAATCATTGATTGGTGATGAAAATCGCACTATAATGTAGAGATTATTGAGATAGAAAGTGAAGAAATGGTTGAAGATGGTGGGTTTTGAAAATGGTGGGTTTTGAAGTTACTGGGTTTTGAAAAAGGAAGAAGAAAGGGTTGGATTGACTAAAATACCCTTTTTCTTTATTTTAAATGTTGCCACATGTCATCCTCTTATTGCTTCCTATCCTTCCTAGCGAAATTAATCTTCCTATTTGATCTTTTCCCTAGGATCAAATACAAAGTTTTCTAAAAATAAGAAGTCGTAAGAAGGTTATCAAACGGACTCCGATTAACCTTATTCAAGCGGCAGTGGAACCGTCTCATCGAATTCTACGACATGAGTAAACAATTTAATGATTCCACCTAATTTGATTTCTTAACGGTGTGTTTGACAGTTGAGTAAACAATTTAAAGATTCCAACAAAGATTCTTTTGTAGTTAAAAACATTAATGTCCCCCTAACCGACGACTTCTGAGTATTTTCCGTCCAATAAAAACCGCATTATTAGGAAGAGATACTCGCGTGATAAAAGAAGATTTGCAGAGATTAATTAAAAGTTCATGTTATCTAGAACTGAACAGAAAATAAAAGTGTACAATTATTTTACTTTATAATAAAGGGACAACCGAATCTATACGTGCACCACGGCCACAATATTCCGATTCAACTGCTGTTTTTGTTTTTCTTCTGCTTCTTTGATAAAAGCTTTTGTGTCTGTCAGCTTTCCAAAATATTTAGTCGATTTCTAGGCTTTTGTTTTTCTCCGTCTTCATCAAAGCTGTTCGATCAAAAGCCAAAAACACAATTCGTTAATACTAATATTTAGTCGATTTCTAACGTTGATAAGAATTGTGTCAATTCTTATCAAAAGCCTAGAAATCGACTAAATATTTAGTCGATTTCTAGGCTTTTGTTTCCAAAATATTAGTATTAGAATTGGCGGTTTGTTCGATCGCCATCGAATTGTGTTTTTTTTGGCGTAAATTAGCGAGTTCGATTAAAGTATTAAGGTATGAAGAACGATAAGGTGACCAAATAAAAATCATATGTAATAATTTTTCATCAAAAGTTTAAATAAAAAGTACTTGTAACAAATCATAAGTATTATTTTTCCATTAAAGATTTAACTAAATAAGTATTTAAACTAATTTTGATGATTTAAGTAAGCATCCGAGTTTCAATTCTAATCACTTTAATTACACAAAGTGATGCCTATTCAAACTTTTTGAGGTTAAATAATACAAAGTGGTGGTTTTTATTTTGTTAAAAGTTTGCAGCCTAACAATGATTTTTGTTAAAAAAAAGAATTTGTGAAGTTTGTATAAAACTAGTTTATCCCCGCCCGCGTTGCGGGGCAATAAGCCGAATATTTCTCTCTCATAACATGTATGTCTGTGTTTCAGTTACTTGTACATACTACTCATAACACGATCTAAAAAAAAATTACATCGAGTCAACCAATTAAAACAAAAACACTACCATACTTTTACTAAAAAAAAACTAAAATGATGGAAAGACTATAATTTTAAACTGGAAGAAAAATTGTAATTTTTCAGGACAAATGAGCATGTACCAGACATGCCTGGACGAATAAAAATTACACCTATGCACGCCCGCGTTGCAGGGCGTTAAATCAAATATTTCTTAGGTTCATAACATGTATGCATGTATTTAGGTTACTTGTAATTACTACTTATAACACGTTCTAAAAAAATACATCGAGACAACCAATTAAACGAAAACACTACCATAGTTTTGCTAAAAAAAATTAATACAATAACAGGTCTGTAATTTTGATCTGGGGGTAAAATACTAATTTGTCAGGACCAATGAGCGAGTGTTAGACCACAATAAAAGTTACACTGAGTCAACCAAGCAAAATAAAACAGTAGTATAGTTTTGCAAAAAAAAGTAAAACGATGGCAAGATCATAATTTTTAACTGGGGGAGAAATCGTAATTTTTGAAATGGGAGCGAAATCGTAATTTTGAACAGAGGGCAAAATCGTAAAAATATTTTGAACTGATGGCGAAATCATAATTTGAAACGGAGGGCAAAATAATAATTTGCTATGGGGGAAAACATAATTTTATTTTGAACTGTGGGAAAAAACGTAATTTTGAGTTGGGGGCAAAATCGTAATTTTTAGCTAGGGGCAAAAACATATTTTTATTTTGCAGGGGGCAAAAGCGTAATTTTAGACGGAGGGCGAAACCGTAAATTTAAACTGGGAGTAGAATTAGAAATGAGTTTTTGAACTGAGGGCAAAAACGCAAATTTTGAGCCAGGGCAAAAATATAATTTTATTTTGAATTAGGGGCAAAAACGTAATTTTAAACAAATGACGAAACTGTAATTTTAAGCTTGAAATAAAATTAAATTAAAAATGAGTTGGTCTAACACTATTCCCTCAACTTATAAATAAATGCATATGTAGGATAATAACGTTTTATCATTTGACAAACATGCCTTGGGACCGGTTATATAATTTAACCCAATAAAAATAATATTAACAAAATCTCAAGAACAATGACCGGTGTGTTCATATTCGTTTGTTAAATATATGAACAAAAATTGTGTCCATTTCACTCGTTTATTAAATAAACAAACTTCCTGTCGAATAAGTTCATGAATGTCCGGTTCTTTACAGGTCTAATCAGGGGACTCAAGTTGATGTCGTCCCTAAACCACAAGAATGCAAATTGCACTTTACTCAAATTTTAGCACTATATTAGACGCCCATAAAACACTACAAATTAAAACATAAAATTATTAAATGAGTATTTTAGTTTAGTTGTTAAAATTTAGTTTGATTTTGTTATTAGCTACTTAAAGTATCTGATATTATATCTTTAACTACTCACCTAAATGTTTAAGCAATTTATTTTTTTAATTATATTTTTATTTTAAACTATTTTCTGGCCAAGTTATGATTGCTTGACATACCAAATGCTAATAATGGTCTTATTCCTTAAGTTGTTTACGATTGTGCTTTAAAATAACTTATTATTACATCAAACAAAATGGGAACCACACATTTTTAATAAGCAATTAAAGTCAAGCGTGTTAGGGTATCCGGGGCACCCATCGGGGACCCCTTCGGTGACCACTTTCCCCGATCGGGAACACCGCCGCCATCCAAGCGGGAACCCGAATCGGGGAGGGTGAGCGGTGGGGAGTGACCGAAGAGGGGGAGAGATGGTGGTGGGGCCAGCCGCTATTTCAACCAATGAAAACTTTGTTTTTTTTTTGAATAAAAAAAGCAATTCACCTAAGAGGGGAGTGACGCCATCAAATTGGGGTGTGAGGGGAGTTGACGTGGCACACGAGGATTGGGTGTGCGTAAGAGAGGGGACTCCCCTCTTAGGGGAGTAGGGGAGTGCCCCGGACACCCTTAGAATTAACCTTTAAAGTTTTATTAAAATTTTGAAATACTAGATGACGTTTAAAAACTTAACAGAGCTATAAGATAAGTCCAATTATATGGCTAATCATGAAATATTAACATATGATGAGACTAAAGAAAACTTAAGTGAGAGACAAAACAATTAAGCATTTTGTAAAAAAAAAAGAATTAAGATGATTTAAAGTTATGTATATTTAGTCTAAAGAATAATAAGGGGATCGCTAGAATGAGAACCACTCCCAGTTATGAGAACCATGAGAACCACTTTCTAGCCCTTTGATCAACTTGATGGATGGATGAGATTAAAAGTTACAAAAATTAATATTAAATGGTTTTTGTCTTATTATGTCTTTAATATTATAATCCAAAAGGGTAATTTAGTAAAATAACTCTATTTTGTCTTTTTATCTTTATTGTTTTTATTAGTTTTTTGTTTTATTATATTATTACTTTTTTTAAACATAACTTTTTTATTAAAAACATTTTAAAATTCAGATTTTTTTAAACATTTTTTATAATTTTTACAATTTAAGTTTTACGTTAACCTTTTTACGTTTTACGTTTTTTTGACGCGCCGTTTTTACGTCGGGTTTTTTCAAGCGTCGTTATTTTAACACGCCGTTTTTTTACGCGCCGTTTTTTACGCGCAAATTTTTCAACGCCGTTTTTTTACGCGCCGTTTTTTAACGCCGTTTTTTACTCGCCAATTTTTTACGACCCGTTTTACGACCCGTCTTGCGCCCGACTTTTTCACGCGTCATTTTTTCAACGCGCCGTTTTTTAACGCCGTTTTTTCAACGCCGTTTTTACGCGCCGTTTATTCAACGCGCCGTTTTTTCAACGCGCCGTTTTTTACGCGCCGTTTTTGAACCTCGGTTTTTTCAACGCGCCGTTTTTACGAGGCAATTTTTTAACGCCGTTTTTTACGCGCCAATTTTTTAATGCCGTTTTTACGTTTTACGGGCCGGTTTTTTACGTTAACATTTTTACGTTTATGTTTTTTTACATTTTACGGGCCGGTTTTTTACATTTTACGGTCCCGTTTTTTGCCGTCCCGTTTTAACGCGACGTTTTTTACGTCCCGTTTTATTTACGTTTTACGTTTTACGAAAAACTTTTTACGTTTTACGTTTTACGTAAAACTTTTTACGTTTTACATAAAAACACCGACCTTTTTACGACCGACTTTTTTAACGCGCCGCGTTTACGGCCGACTTTTTACGTTAAAAAGTTTACGTTTTTTGTTAAAAAATTTACGTTTTACGTTAAAAAGGTTTACGTTTTAACTTTTACGTTAAAAAATTTACGTTTTACGTTAAAAAGTTTAAGTTTTACGTTAAAAAGTTTAAGTTTTACGTTAAAAAGTTTACTATTTATGTTTTTACGTTTTACGTTAAAATATTTACGTTTTACTTTGAAAACTTTACATTTTTACATTAAAAAGTTTAAGTTTTACGTATTACGTTAATTTTTTTTAATCTTTTTACGTTTTACATTAAACTTTATTACGTTTTGCGTTTTAAACTTTTTACGTAAAACTTTTTACGTTTTACGTTTTACGAAAAACTTTTTACGTTTTACGTTTTTACGTAAAACTTTTTTACGTTTTACGTTTTACTATAAAACTTTTTTACGTTTTACGTTAATTTTTTTAATCTTTTTACGTTTAACCCGGAAAATTTTTTACGTTTTGCGTTAAACTTTTTTACGTTTTACGTTAAACTTTTTACGTTTGACGTAAAAGTTTACGGTTGAACTTTTTTTCACAAAGTCGGTAGGTGTCTCGGATAGATTTTTATCGTCATCGACTAGATAAAAGAATATAAAAAACCAACAACAACAAAACAAAAGAGTATCTCGAAAAAAAAAAACGGGGTTTGGCTCAGATTTTACTCGATAATTAAAAGGCTACAAATGTGGGGTTGCGGGTTCAAAAACCTACCATCCACCATCGTTGCCGCGCCATCGTCATCAAAAATCTAGTTTTTTTTTTTTTTTTTTTGCATCATCGCCACCCATTCCATCATTCAAAACATATTCAAACCAGATTCAAACCTGTATCAACTGAGATCAACCCCCCCCCCCCCCCCCCAAACATCAAAAATCGAATCAACCCAGATCACCCCCGCAAACATCAAAAATCACCAGAAACATCAAGAACACATGTTCAAAAATCAAAACAAGAACAAACCCACATAGTTCATCAGGCAAAAAATCACTGACCAAAAATCAAACAAGAACAAACCAGATTTCAAACCATATTTCAACAAGAACAACATTCAAACCAGATTTCAACAAGAACAACATTCAAACCCAAAATTCAACAGAATCAAACCCAGAAAAGTCAAACCCCCAAGATTCAAACCCATATTCAACATAATCAAAACCTGCAGCAAAAACACAAAGATTCAAACCCAGATTCGAACACCCACCACAAGATTCAACAAAATTAAAACACAAAAAGATTCAAACCTGGATTCGAAACACCCACCACCTGCCATCGCAAAACCACCACCACCACCACTCGGTCGCCGGCAGCGCCAACATCGTCACCGACCTCTTCACCCTTCACCAACCACCCACCACAAACAACCACATCACCCCTAAAAAACACCATTCCTGATTCAAAATTCAATCAGAAATCGCAGCCCAATAAACACTTCACACAGTAACTGTGTGCCAAAAAATCGAACCAAAAGAACATCGGCGGCAGAGCCGCCGTCTTTCACAGCGGCGGTGGCGGTGGCAGTGGTGGTTAGTGATTTGGGTTGGTAGGATATGGAGGCGATTGGGAGGTGAAGTGGTGGTGGTTTGTAGATTGTTGATTTATGATAAAGATTTGGGGTGGTTTTATTTTTTGATTTGGGGTTTCTGAAGTGCAGAGACAAGAACAAAATATGAAAATGAAAAGAGGATAGATGATATAGGAGAGAGGAAAGAGGAGAGAGGAGAGAGGAGAGAGGTATATTAAATGAAGAGAGATAGAGAGATTAGACATATGGGGTAAAATGACTATAATACCCTTTGAGTTGGCTGAATGTTATTGGTTGAGAGTGGTTCTCATGGTTCTCATAACTGGGAGTGGTTCTCATTCTAGCGGCTCCCGAATAATAATTAGAGGATAAAGTTGTTATATAGTTTAAGGGGGTAGTTGGGAAGAAAAAAAAAGGTATGGTTTTTATGAAATGTTGAGACAAACAATAGAATCCAATATTAACACCTATATAAAGAAGCAACCTCTTAGTGCATATGTGGGTTGTAACATGTGCTTAGGGGGGTTTTTCAAAAAAAAAAAAAAAAACTAGAATTTTCCTTTTTAACCCTAAAGTTTTATCTTTAACAATTTAAGTTTAAAGTTTAATATTTGTTTCCTTTTAACCCTAAAGTTTTAATATTTAACAATTTAAGTTTAAAGTTTTAATCCTTGGTAATTTAACCCTTTTGATTAATTTGATTTTTCACTTCTAATTCTAAAGTTTCTATCTTATACGATTTAACCACTTTGATTAATTTGATTTTTCACTTCTAATTCAAAAGTTTACATCTTTTACAATTTAACCACTTTGATTTTTTTTACTTGTGTGTGGTAATCTTTACTTTGGGGTTTTTTAAACAAAAAATGGTTATGCATATGGTTGTTAAAACCTTGGCTTTTGAGGGGTTTTTAAAAAAAAATAATGTTTTTACTTTTTACCCAAAAGTATTTCATAAATTACTTTTAACCCAAAACTATTTGTTTTTTTTTACTTTTAACACAAAACTTTTTATCTTTTGCAATCTATCCTCACAACTTTTTTTTTATTTTCAGCTTTGGTCCTTTATAGTTTTTGTTTTCCGCAAATTTTTCGCTTTATACTTCGTTCTAAATTTTGTGACTTAACACATCGGAACGTGCGTCTTTGGTTTAACGTTTTTACGTTTCGTTCTAAATTTTACGAGTTAACACGACGCAACGTGCGTGTGTGGGTGAACGTTTTTACATCGTCTATTTTTTCCCGTTTGACAGGTTCAACATAACGTGCACGCCTTAAATCGACTTAGTTATAACTAAAGAATCCCCGCCGCATTGCGGCGGGTCGTAATTCTAGTTAATCTAAAAATGTAAGAAACCAAAATAACCTTTTTGTAAAGGAAAAATTACAAGTTTTGTCCTTTATCTTTATATTACTTTACAGGCAGTGTCCTTTAGTAGGTATTTTGTTATAAGTTTTGTCCTTTCCACCCAACCTAGTTAAAAAACTCAGTTAATTTATGGCACATGATAAGCACATAAGGGTAATTTTGTCAATTGACTAGTCTCTCTCCCTCTCTCTCTCTCTCTATATATATATATATATAGGGTTAGGATCATGAGTGAACAACAACCTTGTTTGTGAACTGTGTGAACTAATCTTGGCCCTTGATTTTGTTTAAGATGATAAGGGGTAGGATTGTCATGAAACATATAAAGTTAAATTTATTTTTTAAATTATATATCAATTATTAAAGAGATTTATCACAATCAACAATCAGTTACCAAACATACCGTTGATCTCTCACCCTTCTTTCACTGATCGCCACCTCTCTTCCGCCGCCGACCGCAGCCTCATCTACTACTGTGAATCCACCGATAACATTACACCCTTCTACTCCCTCCGCTCTCCAGCCACCTACCAAGAAACCCTCAAACTTCAATCCCCTTACAATAGCGTTATGGTGGGTATCGACTAGTTGCCGGATCCAACAAGGGGTTAATCTATTTCTTCGATACAAATATTCCATCAAGCAGAGGAGGTCCGTTGGAGACTGTCTCTCACCATCGCCGCCGTCATGGAGGAAAACCAGAGGAGATCCGTCGAAGATATCCGGTCGCCGGAATACTCATATGATTTAAAAAATGGTACACAATGCTAAAGTGTAATTGTTTATATTATTCAGTAAATCGGTGCATGTTGTTTATGTTTTATAATTCTTTTAAGAACATCAAATCGGAAGTTAGGGTTTCCATAATCTGTTCTAAAAGTTGTTTAATCACGAGTTTTTAGTACAATGGTGTGTTTTTGATCAATCGTTGTCCGAGTATATGCTTAATTTTTTTGAATGATATGGTTGATTTAACAAGATAATGGATTTTACTCTGTTTTTATGCGCTGTACACATGTGTATTTTGTGCGTATTTTGTTGTCAAGACGGCGATGTACATACGTGTATACTGCTATGATGATTTATTAATAAACTGGGTTGTATACAGATGCACACAGGGGTTTTTTTTTTTGTTTATCTGCAACCTGTGTTGTACGCTATGTACACATGTGAATAAGCAGTCGACACACATGTGTACACAAGGTTAACTAAATAATGTTGTATTTAGTCCTATCAGTTTATTTTTTAAACATGTTGTAACAATATACTATGCTTAATGTACCGTTATTGTAACTCAATATATGTGAAGTTATTATATTATTATTAATTAGTCACTTATACTACGTTTACATTTGAGTATTCTGTTTGTTCAAGATGATGTTTTAAGTCAAAAGTTGACTTTCTTTTTCCTGTTGTTTTTAAAAGGGTCAATTTTTGAATTGAAAGTTATCTTCTTGCTGGAAATGTTAATACTTAATTGATTTTTTCTATTGGCTCATGTTGCTTTTCCCCCTTTTGAATAATGATTAACATTGGTTTTTTAAAATGGGTCAGATTGTTTTAATACTAATAAACAACTATATTTCATAAAATCATCTATATTTATGCTATAATGTTGGTATTCAATCATATCAGTTTATATTTTAGACATAGTGTACCAATATACTCTGCTTTAGCGGTGTTATTCAAGATGAGGTTTTAACTCAAAACTATATTTTTAAAGGGTCAATTTTTGAACTGAAATTATCATCTTGGTTGGAAATGTTAATGGTTAATTCATTTTCTCTGTTTGAATTGCAGGGGCAACCTCGTTCCTATTCACCGAATACTAATATTTGTCATTGTCGCTATTCTGATCTTTGTGTTTCGTGGGTCTGTTGAGGGATTCAGCACTAGCACTAAAGTATGGACATACGACGCCACCAGAATGTGTAAACCCGCTCTAATAACAGTTGTCTTCAGCATAGTCTCATTCTTGCTAGGTGCCATCACCTCAGTTGTCTCCGGCTTTCTTGGAATGAAAATCGCCATGTACGCAAATGCCAGAACTACCCTTGAGGCTAGAAAGGGTGTCAATAAGGCTTTTATTGTCGCATTCAGTTCAGGAGCCGTTATAGGTTTCCTTCTTGCTGCAAACTGGGTGTAAACTTGTATTGCCATTGGTGCCAGAAGCTGTTGTTTCTCTGATGCTTTGAATACTAGTTGATCTAGAACAAGGGTGTAACTTGTATTAACTTTGAAGTAGTTGTAAACAGAATCATATTGACTTTTTTAAGTTTATTCTAAATATATATTTATTGATTGAATGATGGAACAAAATAAGATTTGTCTATATAGGAGCAAAACATGTGTTTGATTTTGTTCTAATGTCACACCCCGATTTTCCACGTGTCACCGGTGGGCCCGGTGGGGGAGTATCGTGACGTGGTTGGCAACATAATAGTCAAACAACACAATATAATAATGCACAGCGGAAGAAAAAGATAAATATATTACATTCCGAATATAAGTAATGTCAAAGTATTACAACGGAAGGTAAAGGATCCACAGGCGGATCAATAAAAGAAAACTGTTCAACAGACTTTAGGCATCTAGAACTTGCAAGATTCCCTAGTGACGCCCTGAGCTCCCAGCCAATTACGCATAATACCTATCACTTAACCTTTTGGAAAATACGTCAGTTTACACTGGTAAATACAATTAACTGACTCATTTTGGAAAAAGAGTTTGAAAAGTGATTCGAGTGCAAACGGCACAAAATATCTTGACACATTAATTAAAATGCACAGAGGCAAAATTAATCTTTTATACTTGGGACAATTTTGTTAATAAAAATCTTGTATCCGATTTACATGGTTGTCCAACATTTAGGGTCGGTGATTATACAATACAAGCCGGACAAGATTAATCGACACACCACAAATATAATCTCACAAGAAGATACCCTTACGAGTGAGTATACGTTATACATATGCAACATGAGGTGTTTTGCCTACACCTTGTGCTTACGTCGTGGCCATTCACTTTTTAAAATGAGCCAAGGATATCCAGGACACGGTCATTAACCCCCAATGTTATTTGTTATCAATCAATACAGATTAAAACGGGATTATGCAATTTAATCATCTCCGATTAAAAGGTTTCTACACCCGACCAAGCGGTATTTTTATAATACCGTATCCCAAGCCCGTATAAGGGAAAACAAGTTAAAAGTATTTACCTGAGCTAGCAATGCAACTTACACTCAGCCGTATATCTTAATCAGCAAGCACAAGTACTTCTACTGGGGCTCTTAATCTGGAACGAAGGTTTTATTAACCTATTAGATTCCTAACGGGTCTTATTTAAGTCGTAACTTAGACCGGTTAGTTTTAAGGAAGGTTTACGGTTCAAACGCATGATTAAGCGAAGACCGGAATAGAATGTGATTTAGACCCGACAAGTTTGAAGACTTGTATAATATGGGTAAACTAAACACATTCTGGATTTTGAGATAAAACGGATAAGGTTTGACCCGTTTCGGCTAATTTATGCAAACTAGTTACATAAACCGAACCGAACGCGCCAGAGGCGTAACGGGTAACCATATGGGTCCTAAACAGGTTTCCTAAGTTAATTATGCTTCCAATATGTTGTGATATCAGTAGGATGTCTTTCATTATGCCCCGAACTAATTTAAACACAAACTATGCCCCGTAGGGGTAGTTTGGTCATTTTAGAGGTTGTAAAAGAGTTTAAATGTTTAACTGAGTTACAGGTCTGATGTAAACAGCAAACATACTCAATTTGATGAGTTATAACAGTAGGGTAAAGTATATATGTGAAATATATCATTTATAACCAAACTATGCACCGAAGGGTATTTTGGTAATTTCACATAAGCTGAAAAGCTCAAAAACGAAGTCTGAGTTAATCAACCTTTGCTTACTGTTAAAATATTATAATTTGCCTCTTATATCAGTAGGTATCAACCCGGGTATGTCCAATATGATTTTAAAACGTACGATGCGCTAAAAACGCTAAATAAGGCGATTAAAGGCCATTACCGGGTTCGATACTTAAATCTGATATTTTTATATTTCCAGAAGGCTTAAAATAATTTATTTATCATAACTATTCAGTGGCAAAAGGTTTGAGGTCGTTTAGATATGTAAAACTCATTTTATGGCCCGTAAGGGCAAAACCGACAATTATCGAATTAAGCCTACGACTATGAGTTATGCTCAGCCTAAAATTAATTAAAAATCTTTACAAATCCCAAAATAATATATTACATCAGTGGGTAAAAGATTTGATACCAAAAAGTATATTTAACTAGGCTATACGCTAATTACGCCATTTTATTAACATAAAGCATTAGTTTTGCGATAATGAGCATAACTCTGAATCTACAAGTCAAACTTTGCATACAAGTCTATATATCAGTAATTAAGGTTTCTACACTTTTACATTTTCATAAATCACGTTTTAAGGTAATAAGGGCATAATGGTCAACATATGAGCAATTAACGGAACCGCGTAAACGAATGGGTCAATCAATGAACCAACCACAGAGGGTTATGCTAACATGTAGCCTGGTCCTAAGGAAACCCTAAGGAATTTCCAAATCATACTAAAGCGGGTCAGAACTGAAGTTAAAGCAAAAGTCAAAGCTTTGCGACTTTCGGTTCCGAATCGGTTCACAATGGAAAGTTGTCGAATCAAACAAGCTTAGACAAGTTCTTAAGCTTATTATCAAGTTATATGAATGATAAAATAGGTTACACGCCTTTTACCTTGTTAATTATGCGTTAAACGAAAGATTACATTTCTGTTGACTTTTTCTAATCATCTTTGACTCGACAAACGACCTAGTTAGAGTGGAAATCAGGGGGAACCCTTTTGAGGGTTTATTACCCACATAATTACCAACTCATAACAACTTTCAATTCGAGATATGACTGAGCCGTTTATAACTAATCTCAAAGTCAATCGTTAACTACGATATTTTGACTTTTAAGCTAACTACTAAGCTAAACATAATTAGAGAAGGTTAGGCATACTTACAAGTGCTTAATGGATGATTAGGAAGGCTTGGGATTAGCTTGGAAGCTCCTCAAATGGCCAGGGATGAGTTTGAAGTGTGTATGATCAAGTGTTGCACCTTGTGTGCTTTATATAGTGTTCAAGGCACCACAATGTGTTGACATCTAAGTCTATCACACACCACAACAATTCAACATGTGTCCTAGTGTTCTAGGAGGTGTTTTAGGGGCCAAATGAAGGGGCAAGATCGATCTAAGTTGCATCCAAGTTCAATGGGCAGACAAAGAATCAAGAAAGATATGTTGCTGTCCAGACATGGCAGTCGCGTAGCGCGACTGCCTGAGCTCATAAGCTCGCGCTACGCGAGCCCCTAGGGTCTCCCCACAAACTTTTGTAATTTGCAGTTTAGGTCCTTGGCTCTTCAAACCTTGTACAAACACTTGTTTATTGCGATATGGACCCTCAATATTGATCTATAAGGGCCTTAAGATATATACCCACTTCGTTAAGTCCCCGGGTAACTTTATTGTTACCCGAAAAGGCCTAACTTTCAACGTTGACGCTTTAACCCCTCGCACACGAATTCGATCATAACTTTCTCATACGTTAACGGAACTTTACGAAACTTAAATCGTGCATACTAGTGAGCATAATTAACATTTACAAAGCTTCGGGTTTGTCAAAAGGTCACCCAGAGGTATATCTTTAAACATGTTGACACATTTAACCCTTATAGTTTGTAATCTCTCACTTTTAGCTTCGTATGATCCATGATTTATTCGTTTGAAGGTATGAGCATCGTGTAGGGTTAATGTACATTATATTTATTCACTGTTGACATCAACAACCCGTAAAATCACATACTTTCCATGTTTGTCAACTTTAGCCCTTTTATAACATTCTTTCACACGTTCAGACTTTATGACACGTGTCAACACATTATAGGACGTGAATTTTCGAGGTGTTACATCTAAAAAATGGTCGCTGGAATCTGCCGTTTGGCTGCAATCTGGATGGACACATGTGTATAAGCAATCGATACACAGGTGTACAAAAGGGTGTACACTATGTACACGTGTGTATAAGCAGTCGATACACAGGTGTACGAAAAATGTTGTTTATTAGTCTGCAACCTGGAATAGGGCTGATGCATTTTCAAATGAAGCATGTGAAGGCAAATGGTGGAATAGGGCTGATGCAGGCAATTGGCAAGACAATTGTTTAGTTTTATGGAGCATGTATTGGCAAATGGTGTTTGAAACCAAAGGTGGAATATGGCTGATGCATTTTTGTTACACCCTAAATACTACATGGCAAAAGTCGCAGCGGAAACACGAACCATAAAATTTCTTTCATTATAAATACCTCAACTTATTTAAAATTTAACTTTAACATAATTCTTATTCATAAATCCGTCATCCTCTTATTTACTAATTAAAAACATAGCTTACGTTTACTACATTTTACATTCAACGTCCCCGTACAATCTCTCTAGTGACTCGGTCTTCAATCCCTAATCCTTGTGATAATCACTCATTATCCGTACAACCTGCATTCACCACATACATTCATAACATTAACACACATTATATAAACAAGATTCATTCGCGTACACTTCCCACTTCGTCAACTTTCAAGCTTTAAGCATTACATCTGCATATCCCTTTCCTGGTGAGGCTTCAATAATGTACCTGCATTACTTATCATTCTCAAGGTACACCATTAATAACGTTATCCCTCATCGGGTTTAAGTCATGCATACTTACGTACTTACATACATACATACATATCTACATACGTACATATCCTTCCTACAACTTTACATACATGCATACAGTCATACCTGCCTTTATGTATACCAAATACATATCTACACACGCACATACATTACAACGCATCTACATACGTTCATATACAATACGCATCTTTGCATACACCTAAATACACATCTCCGTACATATACACATTATTAGGTCTACCTGCTCGCATACATACATACATAACTTGCATATCCACGTAGGGGCGATTGCCAATGAGAATTAAATTAATAATTCTTACCTGGGGTACGGGATCCCACTTTAAGGTTCCTAAATGGAACCTAAGGTGGGATTCTTGCCTGGGCTATGGGATCCCACTTTTAGGTTCAGGAACATAAGGTGGGATTCTTGCCTGGGCTATGGGATCCCACTTCAGGTTCCATAAAGAAACCAAAAAGTAGGATCCCTTATCCCAAGGGGAACCAGCATACCTATATGCTCATGCGAAGCTTTACGAATCATCGGGTCGGAAACCGAAGCACCAGGACGCGTTACAGGTCATCCGGAAACACAAGATGCGAAAATTAAAAAACTCATAAACCAGAGCCCGTCGGCGACGGGATTGAGACCCGTCGGCGACGGGTTATAATTATGCCCGTCGAACCATTTGGTCCGTCGCCAGTAAGTTAACCCGTCGGAAGAAAACGGCCAAACTAGTGCCCGTCGGCGACGGGGTGTATACCCGTCGGCGACGCCCTCTACATTCCTCATTTTTCTGCAGCTCCGTTTCAACGTCCGTACGCACTAAATCGCGCGTAACTTTTGAACCGTTTATCCGTTTAACCTCCCGTTTCTTCCTACATGCTTGTAAATTCACATTCTATCTTATGGACTTAAAATCCCACATCCGGATTAATGAAATTCTTAACTTACATGCATTCGGCTTATTTTCATCTTCTCATTATTTGACCCGTTCGTGCATTTATCAACAAAATATGTTTATTTGACCTCAATCTCATATGAACTTAATGATATTATTGACGCCTATCATAAAAGATTAATTCCTCGGATGTCTAGCATTCTCTTAACCCATTTTCTCTCAAGAGCTTATTTTGACCCGTTATGGGTATTTGCGCATTAAAAGGTCTATGACATACAAAAACCCTACACTTCGCTTTCATACTTGACAAAGACAATACTCTAATCGAATAGCTCATTTCCAAACGATGTTTAAGGTCGTTTGCCCGAAATACCTATCAAGGGCATTTTTGTCAACTTGCTCTATCCTTAACAACAAAGGATTTCCTTGCATAAGTAACCAATCCTACTACTTAGCTACAATTCCCAATCACACATACCTTGCTCGGATCAAAGCTAAGATCCGTTAATACTTCATCGAAATCATACAATTCATTCCTCCTTGACCTCACTCATCATTTTTAATTAGATTGCATATAACTTTACATAAATAACTAAGAAGTGATTACGGAATCACTTACCTTGTGCATCCGCGTTCCTTTCCGCTTCTTTGCCTTCTCTTGACCCGTTAGTCAATCATGCTTGAGTCTGCCCTGATATGACTCCTATACTTTCATGTCACCAAATCACATTCTTATTAGCATACATAATTGTACAAGCTAACGATCATATCGATCGTATAATTCATATTTGACGTTCATAGTCACTTCTAACAAGCATAATACATGTAACCAAATTCATATCATTTCCAACTCGTGGAATCCGTAATGTCATCGCATTAGACACACATACGTCTAACACGCATCATATAACTTACTTTAGTCTTACAATTATGACAACATGACAGTTGACTTTTAGAAGTCAACGGTCCATTTACTTTAACTTTTGACTTTTCATTATATACCCGTAACATTATAATCGACTATACGGACATCACTATATACATATCATCTTTTACTTACATACAATTTCATCTATTAAGCTCACCTAGGCATTTCATCAAACACTTGGTGTGCGTACCACTATCTTAGCACCATGTACAACTAATTTATGCATATTCTTCTAATCTTATACATAATTCATCCAATCCTCCCACTAATTAGCATTTATCCTTCATACATAGCATCAAGCATATGAACACCATATTTCTTTCAATTCATCTAACAAGAATTCATCATACCCACATAATACAAACAACATGCAACAAGAATTAGACATGGATGATGATTCAAGTCATTATTCTTACCATAACTAATGGGTTTCGTCTCTAAACATCAAATTAATCTAAACCATGCATAATCCATGTTCTACATGATGATTCTAACATATCCTCATGCTCAATTTCATACCAATTCATGATCTATAACATAACCCACTTCGTGGGTAATCACCAATCTAGAATCTAAGACATACCTTATGATCCCCTAGTGTAGGTGATCACAAATTCGTGTTCGGTTCTGAATTTGAGCTTCATTTACCCTTCCAATTTGATGGATTAGAGGGAGTTAGGGTTTTGACTTCATGAGAGCTCCTGCTCTCTCTAGAACACACGATCGTGTGTGTGTTTGTGTGTGTAAATCTTTATTTGTTAAATCAACTTTCAACTTAACCCACTTTAACCCCTCAAGTTGCCACTAATTATAAATGGGCACAACTTTATTTCTTTTCATTATTTTTACCCTTTTGTTAACTTGGTTAAATAACCCAGTCATTCATTTCTTGATGCACCACATCATAACATCTAACGAATATAAACATTCGGGTTTTGGGGTGTTACAAGTCTACCCCCCTTAAATAAGGTTTCGTCCCCGAAACCTTTCTCATTTCCTGTTACACACACACACATGTATGTTTGACTTAACACTCTCATCACATACATAAGTAATCATCCTAACTCATTTCATAATTATTCATGCAATTGGCTTTTTCTTCTTAACAAGGCTGTACTTTCCATGGCATACTTTCATATAACATTCTCATTTCCTTTGACCCGTTAAAACAGGTCAATATACATTCTTATTCAAACTTATAATAATGCTTACACTCATATGACCATTTTATAACAGATTAAATACCTTCATCTCATCCTTTAAGATTTCATTCTATAGACGCATTGCATAACATTTAACCCTTGTTTTGTTATCACAACAAAACTACCATTTCATAGTCACACCTACGTGCTTAACTCCGTAGCTAACATCATTCTACGTTTCTATAATCTTTTGTACCATACATATCCTCACGTTACTTGCACATTCGGATATTTTCATTCCTATCATTCTTTTGTTCTTTTGCTTTACATTACTTTTATGACTTGTTTGACGTATACATGGTCAAGCTACTGACTTCTTCTTATGTAGACTAGTTCCGTCTTTTATATCTTAAATCCGTTTCGCGGATTCGAACACATTATTCATACCTTTCGTACCTTCTATGTTTTGAATCCGTCTCGCGGATTCAAACATTGGATTTACGCCTTTCATTCTTTGAATCCGTCTTGCGGATTCAAACATTGCATATACGCTTTTCATCCCTTGAATCCGTCTCGCGGATTCAAGCATTGCATTTCATGTTTCAAATCCGTCTCGCGGATTCTAGCATAGCATTTCATGTTTCGAATCCGTCTCGCGGATTCTAGCATAGCATTTCATGTTTCGAATCCGTCTCGCGGATTCTAACATAGCATTTCATTTTTCGAATCCGTCTCGCGGATTCTAGCATAGCATTTCATGTTTCAAATCCGTCTCGCGGATTCTAGCATAGCATTTCATGTTTCGAATCCGTCTCGCGGATTCTAGCATAGCATTTCATGTTTCGAATCCGTCTCGCGGATTCTAGCATAGCATTTCATGTTTCGAATCCGTCTCGCGGATTCTAGCATAGCATTTCATGTTTCGAATCCGTCTCGCGGATTCTAGCATAGCATTTCATGTTTCGAATCCGTCTCGCGGATTCTAACATAGCATTTCACACTCTCATTCTTGAGAGTCTTACATTTCTCTTCACCCTCACGTCCACCTACTACTTAATTCTAACGGACATACCTGTATTAATTATCACGGTCCCACGAACGTCATATGCTTCACGTGTACTGGCCAGGTACACAATCCACATACTAGTTTCGTGTCTTCGTGTAATTGTCACCTTATGTCCGAAGAATTAGGTTTCGGCACGTGTATCATTTTTCAAAACATGTTTACTATACCATCATGGTCCTTCATTTAGCATTTTTCTTCCCTTAATGCATTTTACCATTTCATATACCGACATATTGAATTTACGTACCTGGGTTCAACTTTATCTTATTTCATGCCTTGGTGTCGGTACTTGACCGCACTCGCGGATCATCCTCTTCAAACGCTTATACTTACCTTGCATATACAAAACCGTCAGTTTCTTTATGCGTATACATAAGTACATACTTACATTCTCTTTTACCTTTGGATCTTGACCGAGTCTTGGATTGTACGGGTTTCTTATCACAAGAGCACACAGGTTTGAGTTCAAGCACTTACCTTCTTACACTTGATTCTCTCAAACCAGGGCTCTGATACCAACTTGTTACACCCTAAATACTACATGGCAAAAGTCGCAGCGGAAACACGAACCATAAAATTTCTTTCATTATAAATACCTCAACTTATTTAAAATTTAACTTTAACATAATTCTTATTCATAAATCCATCATCCTCTTATTTACTAATTAAAAACATAGCTTACGTTTACTACATTTTACATTCAACGTCCCCGTACAATCTCTCTAGTGACTCGGTCTTCAATCCCTAATCCTTGTGATAATCGCTCATTATCCGTACAACCTGCATTCACCACATACATTCATAACATTAACACACATTATATAAACAAGATTCATTCGCGTACACTTCACACTTCGTCAACTTTCAAGCTTTAAGCATTACATCTGCATATCCCTTTCCTGGTGAGGCTTCAATAATGTACCTGCATTACTTATCATTCTCAAGGTACACCATTAATAATGTTATCCCTCATCGGGTTTAAGTCATGCATACTTACGTACTTACATACATACATACATGTAACACCCCGCACTTTCGTGCGATTGTTACTACTCGTTATACTCGTTACGCCTAGCTCTAGAGATTCGGATCATAATGTAACTATACCGTATATAACGCTATTCGAAGGATAATTGCATATTTTCAAGCTACAGTATCATTATACTACACTATTATCACACTAACACTCACGGAGACATTGAGTGAGGACCTACTCTACCCTCCTCGGTGGCCGTGATGTGTCGAACGTAAACAAATAACGCTAACAAGGACTCTCGGGTGAGTGCTGTAACTCCAGTCGTCGTGACGATGGTGACAATACGAGTAAACGGAACCCCGTTAGTCTTTGTGGCACTACACGAAATTACGTTCACGATGTCATCAAGAAAGGACCTATACTATCCTCATTGATGGCCGTGAAACGTCGCTAACAATCGCATACTCGAATCGGAAACCGACTGTTAACTATCGAAACTTTGGATTATGGATACGTAAATACGACCCCTAGTGATATATATATATAATAATATAATAATAACAATATATCGATAATATAAGCTAATTATGGACGTACACGCTTCGAAAACTATCAAAACGATCAAAATCGGGAAATTCCAAGCGTCAGGATGTCCATCCGGACGGATGGACCATCCGGACGGATGGACATGCGCACGGATGGCCATCCACATGCATGGGCCATCCGCACGGATGGGCCATCCGCACGGATGGGCCATCCGCACGGATGGGCTATCCGGGCCTGATCCCACTTCTTCTCCTCTTTCGCCTATAAATAGCCTGCCACACCACTATTCAAGTGATGTGACAGCTCCTGTTCAACCACACGCGCACCAAGACCCTTTTCTCTCGATTTCATCGCGATTCCGGTAAGATTTCAACCTAAAACTTGTACTTCTACAATCTACACTCAATTCTACATCATTCTATCTTTCAAAACTCTAATTCTAACCGTGAAATCTGCGGATTTGAGGCGTTTTGAGGTGATGTCACCAAGAGTTCTTATGAACTTCAAGTTGGGGTCTCATTTCACTATAAACGACTCAGATCCGGGTGATTTCCACCTGTTTTCATGACAAATCTCACCTAAATCTGTGCGATTTCGAGTTAACCATGAAGAACCACCATGAACGGCCAGATCTGATGGAACGGGGTGATTCCCGGCCGTTAGAATGAGTCGGAATTGACGGAACTTCAAGTGTTAGTACGAAATTACACTACTCTAAGTGAAAACGAACGTTTTCTTTCCGTTAGAC
The DNA here is from genome assembly GCA_030545235.1 of Helianthus tuberosus. Taxonomy (NCBI): domain Eukaryota; kingdom Viridiplantae; phylum Streptophyta; class Magnoliopsida; order Asterales; family Asteraceae; genus Helianthus; species Helianthus tuberosus. Next base: position 208,166,100 of record CM060400.1, read on the forward strand.
ACTCGAAAACAGTGCGAAACAGACATGACAACCCGCACGGACAACAGGTCAGTCCGCACGGATGACACAAGTCCGCACGGATGGGATGTCATCCGCACGCACCAGCAGCCCGCACGGATCATGTCAGTCCGCACGGATCATGCCAGTCCGCACGGATCATGTCATCCGCACGGATCATGTCATCCGCACGGACCACTCACCCGTACGCACATGTCACCCGCACGCACATGTCATCCGCACGGATGATATGTCACCCGCGCGCACATCAATCCGCACGCACAACACCAGTCCGCACGCACACCCATCCGGACGAATGACTTGTCATCCGGACGGATGACCTGTCCATCCGCACGGATGGGAACAGTCCAACTAAATGTGTAACTTTTCAAGGCCAAATCTCGTTTAACCGTATATCGTTTACTCTATTCTTCAAGGATCAGTACAGACATACTCGCCACCGACTCAATCAAGTTGTAATCTCGCTAAATACGCACTGTGAGTATACTTGACCCCTTTTTAATCGAATTTTGGGTGTAACATACGTTTCTAACAAAACGAACTTATCAATCGAATTATTCAATCAATCAAGCTATCACTTGCGAATAACTGTTATGCATAGATATACGTGATGCTAGTTGCATATGTGCTAGGGCTTATACTCGCGACGTCCCACCAAGACTAGTATAGTACTATTGCGCCCGACGGGGTCTAGTTATGCCATCGTACATTCGAGCATCGAGGACTTAGTTGGTAGTATCAGTTTTGTGAGTATATATGTCGTGTATTACGTTTATGCATGTGGGAATTCGCAGCACTTTTAACCTATTATGCTATACTTATCAAACCTGTATACTCGCCAATACTTTTGTATTGACAAATCTTTTAACGTATGTTGCAGGTTAGATCGCAGACTATATCAAATCAAGCTAGGGAGTCTAGAAACTCAACTAAAACCTAGGTTGTCGGATTTGCATTGTTCGAGAGGACAATAAATCTGTGATAACTTATGTGATTGTATTATTTGTTAGTATGGGATAACGAATGTATTAAATATTATCGCAATATAGTTGTTATGGATTCTCTTGAGCAATCTGATTCGCCTAGTGCCGCGCCCCGATGATTCCGCCATCGGTTGGGGTGTGACAATACATATCTACATACGTACATATCCTTCCTACAACTTTACATACATGCATACAGTCATACCTGCCTTTATGTATACCAAATACATATCTACACACGCACATACATTACAACGCATCTACATACGTTCATATACAATACGCATCTTTGCATACACCTAAATACACATCTCCGTACATATACACATTATTAGGTCTACCTGCTCGCATACATACATACATAACTTGCATATCCACGTAGGGGCGATTGCCAATGAGAATTAAATTAATAATTCTTACCTGGGGTACGGGATCCCACTTTAAGGTTCCTAAATGGAACCTAAGGTGGGATTCTTGCCTGGGCTATGGGATCCCACTTTTAGGTTCAGGAACATAAGGTGGGATTCTTGCCTGGGCTATGGGATCCCACTTCAGGTTCCATAAAGAAACCAAAAAGTAGGATCCCTTATCCCAAGGGGAACCATCATACCTATATGCTCATGCGAAGCTTTACGAATCATCGGGTCGGAAACCGAAGCACCAGGACGCGTTACAGGTCATCCGGAAACACAAGATGCGAAAATTAAAAAACTCATAAACCAGAGCCCGTCGGCGACGGGATTGAGACCCGTCGGCGACGGGATTGAGACCCGTCGGCGACGGGTTATAATTATGCCCGTCGAACCATTTGGTCCGTCGCCAGTAAGTTAACCCGTCGGAAGAAAACGGCCAAACTAGTGCCCGTCGGCGACGGGGTGTATACCCGTCGGCGACGCCCTCTACATTCCTCATTTTTCTGCAGCTCCGTTTCAACGTCCGTACGCACTAAATCGCGCGTAACTTTTGAACCGTTTATCCGTTTAACCTCCCGTTTCTTCCTACATGCTTGTAAATTCACATTCTATCTTATGGACTTAAAATCCCACATCCGGATTAATGAAATTCTTAACTTACATGCATTCGGCTTATTTTCATCTTCTCATTATTTGACCCGTTCGTGCATTTATCAACAAAATATGTTTATTTGACCTCAATCTCATATGAACTTAATGATATTATTGACGCCTATCATAAAAGATTAATTCCTCGGATGTCTAGCATTCTCTTAACCCATTTTCTCTCAAGAGCTTATTTTGACCCGTTATGGGTATTTGCGCATTAAAAGGTCTATGACATACAAAAACCCTACACTTCGCTTTCATACTTGACAAAGACAATACTCTAATCGAATAGCTCATTTCCAAACGATGTTTAAGGTCGTTTGCCCGAAATACCTATCAAGGGCATTTTTGTCAACTTGCTCTATCCTTAACAACAAAGGATTTCCTTGCATAAGTAACCAATCCTACTACTTAGCTACAATTCCCAATCACACATACCTTGCTCGGATCAAAGCTAAGATCCGTTAATACTTCATCGAAATCATACAATTCATTCCTCCTTGACCTCACTCATCATTTTTAATTAGATTGCATATAACTTTACATAAATAACTAAGAAGTGATTACGGAATCACTTACCTTGTGCATCCGCGTTCCTTTCCGCTTCTTTGCCTTCTCTTGACCCGTTAGTCAATCATGCTTGAGTCTGCCCTGATATGACTCCTATACTTTCATGTCACCAAATCACATTCTTATTAGCATACATAATTGTACAAGCTAACGATCATATCGATCGTATAATTCATATTTGACGTTCATAGTCACTTCTAACAAGCATAATACATGTAACCAAATTCATATCATTTCCAACTCGTGGAATCCGTAATGTCATCGCATTAGACACACATACGTCTAACACGCATCATATAACTTACTTTAGTCTTACAATTATGACAACATGACAGTTGACTTTTAGAAGTCAACGGTCCATTTACTTTAACTTTTGACTTTTCATTATATACCCGTAACATTATAATCGACTATACGGACATCACTATATACATATCATCTTTTACTTACATACAATTTCATCTATTAAGCTCACCTAGGCATTTCATCAAACACTTGGTGTGCGTACCACTATCTTAGCACCATGTACAACTAATTTATGCATATTCTTCTAATCTTATACATAATTCATCCAATCCTCCCACTAATTAGCATTTATCCTTCATACATAGCATCAAGCATATGAACACCATATTTCTTTCAATTCATCTAACAAGAATTCATCATACCCACATAATACAAACAACATGCAACAAGAATTAGACATGGATGATGATTCAAGTCATTATTCTTACCATAACTAATGGGTTTCGTCTCTAAACATCAAATTAATCTAAACCATGCATAATCCATGTTCTACATGATGATTCTAACATATCCTCATGCTCAATTTCATACCAATTCATGATCTACAAGATAACCCGCTTCGTGGGTAATCACCAATCTAGAATCTAAGACATACCTTATGATCCCCTAGTGTAGGTGATCACAAATTCGTGTTCGGTTCTGAATTTGAGCTTCATTTACCCTTCCAATTTGATGGATTAGAGGGCGTTAGGGTTTTGACTTCATGAGAGCTCCTGCTCTCTCTAGAACACACGATCGTGTGTGTGTTTGTGTGTGTAAATCTTTATTTGTTAAATCAACTTTCAACTTAACCCACTTTAACCCCTCAAGTTGCCACTAATTATAAATGGGCACAACTTTATTTCTTTTCATTATTTTTACCCTTTTGTTAACTTGGTTAAATAACCCAGTCATTCATTTCTTGATGCACCACATCATAACATCTAACGAATATAAACATTCGGGTTTTGGGGTGTTACAATTTTCAAATGAAGGTTTTAGAAACAAGTGTGCGGATTGGGGCTAAATCTTGCTCTGATAAATGGTTTGAAAAAACATGTGTACGACTCTTATACATAAATGTAATCATTATTGTATGTAACCGTCTTGGAGTAAATGTCAATTATAATCCGTGTATGTGTGGTGTATTAGTTTCATGTAAAAATATATTAACTAACGTTAACTGAACAATAATTGGAAAGGTAGTATCGCAGATACGCATCAACAACTTTAAAAAATAAAAGAACCAAAAGGTACGAGTTTAAAAAAACGTTGGAATTAAATAAATGTAGGGTTTTAATTATAATCTATATATCACTCTCGTTGTCTTCACCTTCTGACTCTTAAGTTCCAGACTCTGTTTCTTTGTCATCTTCTTATTCGTCGAGAAAGCGTCCTTAGTTGGTTTGCCTTTTTTGAGTGACAATTCCTAGTATCATGGAGCCTTACCCTTTTGCCACAAAAATAACATTTCGTCATTGGCTTCTTGCTCTCCTCTTTTGCTTTTTGCACTGGTTTGATTTTGCCTTTAGTAGAGCCTCCAAACCAGACTTAAAATCTTCGCGAATGATATCTAACTTCACAAGAAGGGCTATCAGATAGACCCTCGTTTGAATGTCCGTGTTCCATTTGATGCAAAACGTATCCTGCTCTAAGCAAGTGCAACAAAACCTACAAGAAGGGCTAATCATTAGAATTTACTGAGGGTCCTAATTACCTTTTTATGGTTTCACATGAGCATAATTACTTACAGTTGAATCCTTGCCTCCATGAAGCTGAATGCGACCTCTTCGGTACTGAGAATGGAAAAGCACATTAAGTGAGAACACTGAGTCTAATATCTCAACTTAACATACGCAAATGTAATAGTTTAATACATGTTAATGTTAATTATATAATATAAGATATGACATGTGCCTAATTATCCTCCAAACAATGCGATTATAATACCCATACTAGTCCCTCAAACTGAGCATAATAAACAAAACAACAACCTGTGCATATGTGTACAACCCTGTGTACAAAAAAAAAAAAAACAGAGTAAGAAGAAGTAATTTGTAAAAACAGAGTAAGAAGAACACATGTGTATCCCGAACCAGTTCAGCATAATTCACAAGTGTAAATCAACAGAGCAAGAAGAACTAATGTACACATGTGTATTCCGAACCAGCTCACATAAAAAATATAAACAGAGCAAGGAGAACTAATTTGTAAAAACAAAGCAAGAAGAACACATGTGTATTCCGAACCAGTGCATTAACTAAAAAAAACCTTGTGCATTAACCAAAAGAAACACCATGTACATATGTGTACAACCCAGTATACAATCTTCATCACATCTTACCCGTAATCGAAATACACAATCAACGAAACCCTATCTTTTGATTACATATAATCAAATGAAGTATAACTTATACAGAATCGGGCTAAGAAGGTATACACTAATGACACGTACCTTTGCAGGGATTCCGGTGAATGAAAACGCCGATATATAGCACACTTTATCAATCGACGGTAGAAGCAATTAACTGCCGGTGCGATTAAAAGGGAGAGAGAAGAATCGACGGTGGTAGCTATTAATCGCCGGTGGGATTAAAAAGGAGAGAGAAGAATTGACGGTGGAAGCTATTACTCGCCGGTTACAGGGATGATAACTTGCAAATCACCGATCGATTTTGATGAAGAACCCTAATTCGTCGTTCGGTTACAGAGAAGATGATACTGAAATTTTGGTATTTTTATGAGAGAGAGAGTGATATTTACAAAATTAGATTTAGTATACATTTACATTAATGCCCCTATCCATTTTATTTACTGGTTATATATTTATAAATATTTACCAAATTGCCATTACCATTAAATCTCATCATCTAAGAAATGAAGGGTCAAGATTTGTTCACTTTGTTCCCTGCTTAACCATTGTTCACTCTAGAACCCTACCCTATATATATATATATATATATATATATATATATATATATATATATATATATATATAATATACTCAAACGCTCGTTCAATTCACAACATAGGTCTATCTTTCAGAATCAGTCCAGTTGCAAGTGATCATATAATACCGGATGTAACACCTTCACTACCACCCACCTTCACCCTTATCACCACCACAAAACCCACCTCCACTGTCACTGCTTACACCACCAACCCCTGCCATGCCAACGCAAAATCACCACCCACACAACCTTCACCCACCCCCACCATGAGTAACCACCAACCAACCCACCAACAAATTCCCACCGGAAACGCCTCGCCGCACCTGAAACTCCTGACACAAATTCCCACCGGAAACGCCCCGGCGCACCCACACCTGAAACCCCCGCCGCACCTAAACCCCTCTGTGAAATAAACACCTGAAACCCTGTCGCACCTGCTCTCTCTACCTCACTCATCTCTCCCACTGATGAAATAAAAACAAAATCCTAACCGTTCATGATGAATCAAATCACAAAACTCACAAATCTAAGAATTGACGAAATCAACAAGTAAAAAACTTACTGATATTGTACCGTTGATTGAGTGATGAAGGAACAAATGTTGATTTTGTGGGGGTGGGTTGCAGTTGATTTTGTGAAATAACACACCCACGGTGGTGGATGGTGGCGCCGCCGCCATTGTTTCAGGGTTGGGGTTTTAGTCGGGTGGTGAAACGGTGGGTTAATGGTGGTAGTCGTTGGCTGATGGTGGTGAGAGGTGGGAGGTGGTGGTGGTGGGATCTGAATGTTTGAGAGAGTATGTGTGGTAGGGAGACAGTAGCAAAGAGAAAGAGTTGTAAAGAGAGAGATAGAGTGGTCTAGAGAGAGAAATAAAGTTTATATATAATATTAATAACAATAATAATAATAATAATAAAGGGGTAAAAAGACTAAAATACCCCTTGGTAACCAAATTTAACAAAAAAATCTAACTGGGTTAGGGGTAAAGGACAAAACTTGTAACAAAATACCTACTAAAGGACACCGCCTGTCAACATTTGAAAAAAAGGACACCGCCTGTAAAGTACTATAAAGATAAAGGTCAAAACTTGTAATTTTTCCTTTTGTAAATTAAGTCGTCCACTCATTTACTTAGTTTATAACCTAGTGGTCAAAAGAAATCATATCTTGTAAAGAAACCAAAGTTTAATCCTTGAAAGATGTAACTATTTAAAAAGAAAAATTAGCTGTTAAAATAAAATCATCCACTCATTTATAAAAAAAACAAGTTTATATATAATATTAATAACAATAATAATAATAATAAAGGGGTAAAAAGACTAAAATACCCCTTGGTAACCAAATTTAACAAAAAAATCTAACTGGGTTAGGGGTAAAGGACAAAACTTGTAACAAAATACCTACTAAAGGACACCGCCTGTCAACATTTGAAAAAAAGGACACCGCTTGTAAAGTACTATAAAGATAAAGGTCAAAACTTGTAATTTTTCCTTTTGTAAATTAAGTCGTCCACTCATTTACTTAGTTTATAACCTAGTGGTCAAAAGAAGTCATATCTTGTAAAGAAACCAAAGTTCAATCCTTGAAGAGTTAACTGCCATTTTCGTCCCTGTGGTTTGGTCACTTTGGCCATTTCAGTCCATTTTTCAAAAATGCGCCATTTTCGTCCCCCACGTTCTGGAAAGGTGCCATTTCAGTCCAAAAATCATAACCCAGTTAAGTCGGTTAGTAAATAAGGACTGATTGTGTAATTTTGTAACATAAAGTACTGATTGTGTAAATTTGAAAAATGGACTGAAATGGCAATTAACACCACCACCACTAGCCCTGCCACCACCACCACTCCGCTGCCACCACCACCATCACCGCCACCACCGCCACCACAGCCACACCGCCACCACAGCCACTGCCACCACCGCCACCACAGCCGCTGCCACCACCGCCACCACAGCCACACCGCCACCACAGCCACTGCCTGAATTCGGATGAAGTTGCAGGTTCCGGTGAAGTTGGATCTTTCAGAAACGATGATTGGATCTTCGTTTTTATCTTCAAAGTGGTCGATTTGCCTGAATTCGGATGAAGTTGCAGGTTCCGGTGAAGTTGGATCTTTCAGAAACGATGATTGGATCTTCGTTTTTATCTTCAAAGTGGTCGATTTGCCTGAATTCGGATGAAGTTGCAGGTTCCGGTGACCGGAGTAAATCCGGCCATCTTTCCGACACTCCACACCCCCACGTGTTAATCTTCTGTTTCTGTCGATCTGGGTCGAATTGAACGGACATCTGAAGTTCCTTAGATCCCCACAAACATTTTACACCCCTCACAATGCTCAAACACATCGATTTTAGCCGGAACCGAACCTGCAACTTCGCCGGAATCTTCATAGTGGCCGGAATCAGTCAACACGTCGTTCCAGCCGTTAACGGTTCGTTTTTCTTGTTCCGGTTCATTCGTTTATACTTGTACAATGTTTGCACCAGGTTAATTGGAATATAACCTGATTTTGGTCGTTAATTTGAGCCGTTGACTTTCCTGTTTGACCTTCTGTTGACCGATTTGGGGGAGATGACACTGTTGACATCTGTGAGAGTGGTGGTGGCAGGGCTGTGGTGGTGCGGTGATGAACGATGAACGAGAATGTGATGGTGCAGTGATGAACGATGAACGAGAATGTTTGAAGGAAGCATCATCATCAGACGACGACAAATTCGTCATCATCATCATTGGAGTGGAGGTGGTGGCGGTGGTGGCAGCGGAGTGGTGGTGGTGGTGGTAGTTGTAGCGGAGTGGTGGTGGTGGCGGTGGCAGCGGAGTGGTGGTGGTGGCGGTGGTGGTGGCAGCGGAGTGGTGGTGGCGGCGGTGGCAGCGGAGTGGTGGTGGTGGCGGTGGCAGTGGAGTGGTGGTGGTGGCGGTGGTGGTGGTGGTGGCAGCGGAGTGGTGGTGTTGGCAGGGCTAGTGGTGGTGGTGTTACAAATTTACACAATCAGTCCTTTATGTTACAAATTTACACAATCAGTCCTTATTTACTAACCGACTTAACTGGGTTATGATTTTTGGACTGAAATGGCACCTTTCCAGTACGTGGGGGACGAAAATGGCGCATTTTTGAAAAATGGACTGAAATGGCCAAAGTAACCAAACCAGAGGGACGAAAATGGCAGTTAACTCATCCTTGAAAGATGTAACTATTTAAAAAGAAAAATTAGCTGTTAAAATAAAATCATCCATTCATTTATAAAAAAAACATTTTTTTGAACGGCAAGGAACGACGTGTCAACCACCATGACTCCGGACGCTGTGGCCAAGGTCGACTACTCGACCACTGCCAGCCCTTTGGCTCTCCCAGATGCGTGGAAACCCGACTTCCACCCGCCCGAAGGCATGACAGTGGAATAATCGGTAAAACCTTGCTTCCCATCCAAGACAAACCGGCGCCACCCGTATTCGCCCTTCACCTGGATGCCACAAAAAATAATAGAAAGAGTGTGAGTCGAACCTCGGTCATAAGAAACACAAAGTTCCATTGTTGTAGATTCTTTTTAAAAGAAAGTTGCTTTTTTTTAATGGCAAAAGAAAGATGCTTACACTTTGCCGTTGTCGACAAAACGCTTGGATAGGGGAGGGGAGGAAGAAGAGAGAGAGATGTTTGTGGGTGGGGTCCATTCCATCTCTCAACCAATCAGTGAGGGTGTTAGGAGTGGTTAAACATTTGAGAGTGACAAACTAAAAAATCAACCAATGAGAGTGTGTCACGTCAATCAGTGAAAAGTGTTTAAACTTTGGTGAAAGGTGATGACAATGGTTTAGACATTTGGTGAAGTTGTAAACTTTTTTGAAAAAAAGGAAAAATGTGTGATTGGTTGAGAGATGGAATGGACCTCACCCACAAACACCTCTCTCTCTCTCTCCTTCCTCCCCTCCCCTATCCAAGCGTTTTGTCGGCAACGGCAAAGTGTAAGCATCTTTCTTTTGCGATTAAAAAAAAGCAACTTTCTTTTAAAAAGAATCTACAACAATGGAACTTTGTGTTTCTTATGACCGATGTTCGACTCACACTCTTTCTATTATTTTTTGTGGCATCCAGGTGAAGGGCGAATACGGGTGGCGCCGGTTTGTCTTGGATGGGAAACAAGGTTTTACCGATTATTCCACTGTCATGCCTTCGGGCGGGTGGAAGTCGGGTTTCCACTGATTGACGTGACACACTCTCATTGGTTGATTTTTTAGTTTGCCACTCTCAAGTGTTTAACCACTCCTAACACCCTTACACTATTGGTGTTGGGAATTAAATCATTAATGGATATTTTATACTAATCTCATCATTAGACAGAGAATTAAAAGTTTAAAACAGAATATAAAAGCAAATGGAAAGGCCAGAGAACCTTCTCTTCTGCATCAAATACCTACATGCTACAACTACAAGCACCCTCCTTTTGTTCTCCACCTTTTTCTATCTTCAATCCAACCTACATTACAATCTTTATATTCTTTACATCTTCTTCAACAGTTCTCATAAGCTTAGTTCAAGTTTTCTTTGATGTCTGTGCCACTAGAACATGATTACATAGGTTTATCAGATGCTTCTTCCTTGGAAAGAAGCACTGAGTCCTCAAACATCTCATCTGATAATGCAACCAACACAGTTTTTAGTTTTACTCTCAAAGCTACTGAACTCAGTCTTGGGTTGCCTGGTTTTGGCAAAAATTCTGAAGAAAATGCAAAGTTTTTGCCTGTTGTCAAGAACTACATGTCAGGAGCTAAAAGAGGGTTTTCTGATGTTAACTTTAATGGTTCTGGGCCTTCTGGTAAATGGGCTTTGAATGGTGGGTCTGAAGCTGATTTGTGTAGGGGGGTTAATGGTGTTTTTGAGAAAAATCAAACTTCATCTTCTGATGTTAAGCCTGTTGAAGAGGAGAAAAAAGGCCCTGTTAAGTAAGTTTTCTTAAATCATATTTGGATATATTAAATGTACTATTTGCTGAAATTTGGTTTGATTTTCTATATATGACTGTTTTCTTGTTTCTTGAAAATTATATGTGCTTAAAGCCTTAATCTTGGAAAACTTTGCTAATGAAAGCTAAAAATATTGAGCTTATTTGTATCCTTTTTTAATTTATCCTTAAAAAACTACATTTTGGATATTTTTCTAGAATATTTGCTCTGTTTTTCTTGTGTTTTGACCTTGTATTTATCATGGATGTTGGTTCAAGATTATGTGAATTTTTTTCAAGTAAAGTGCTTTCACAGAGTTGGGATTTGTTTTTCTGTTTATATGCCTGTTTTCTTGTTTCTTGAAAGTTATATGTGCTTAAAGCACCAATCTTGGAAAACTTTGCCTTACTAAAAGCTAAAATCTTGAGCTTATTACTATCTTTTTGTCTATGATATTTATAAAAGCATGTTTACTGAATTAAGTTTGATTTTCTGCACATATGCATGTTTTTTTTGTTGCTTGAAAGTTATATATGCTTAAAGCCCCATATTTGAAAAACATTAGCTAAAAAAGTTATAATCTTTAGTTGAATTTTGCCCTTTTTCTGTAATCTATGGTACCCTTTAAGAAAACAAGATTCTGGCTTTCTTGAGGGAAATTTGACTTTGAGCTGGTCAAGATTGTGTGAATTGCTTTCAAGAACAGTTCTTAACAGTTTATGTAACAGGGCACAAGTGGTAGGATGGCCACCAATTCGATCATTCCGGAAAAACACTATGGCGACCAATTTGCCGAAAAGCGGTGACGTGGCAGAAGCGAATTTGGGATCTGGAGAGTGTCTTTATGTGAAGGTGAGCATGGATGGTGCTCCATACTTAAGGAAGATTGATCTCAAGATTTACCGTAACTATGCAGAACTTTCAAAGGCTCTCGAGAAAATGTTCAGTTGCTTTACTCTCGGTATGCTTGCTTTAATCTCCGTCTTTTATGTTAATTTCTTGATGGGGTTTTGACATGGTTATGGATGGTTTATGAAGTAGGTCAATGTACTTCTAATGGAATTAAAGGACGAGACGGGCTTACTGAAAGTAAGTTAAAAGATCTTCTTCATGGTTCTGAATGTGTGCTAACATATGAAGATAAAGATGGTGACTGGATGCTTGTTGGTGATGTTCCTTGGGAGTGAGTGGTTCTTAATTTAACAAAACGTTTTTCATCTAAGTATTTCGTTTAATGTGGTCATGTTGTCAACTAAAATCTAAATATTATGTTCTTGATTTTTGCAGGATGTTTATAGATTCATGCAAGAGACTGAGGATAACGAAAGGCTCAGAAGCAATCGGATTAGGTACGCAAACATAAAACTTTCAAGCCATGATCCTCCTTTAGTTTTCAAGATTATCAAAACAGCCCGCCTTGCGTTTTCTTGTATAAAAAAAAACAAAACTACTTTATGTTTCAAATGTGTTATAGTTATTGGATCATGGATTTATATCAAGTGTGATTTAATCGTGGTTGTGTTGATTTTACAGCTCCAAGATCGATGGCGAAGTGCAAGAACAGAAACTAGCACTAGTTCCCAATTTTAATACTGGGAGAGTTATTTGATAAAAACACGCAAAATGTGTTTATATACGCGGTTTGATAATTTTGATTTGTAGTTTTTATTTTCATCAATGGTAGAATGTTTCCGGTAGGTAAAAATCATAACTGGAAAGAAACATCCAGTTCTTTTGGTAATCCTATTGTGAAGCACTTGTCATTTGTTAATGTAAATGGCTTTGTTCTCCATCATTTGTTTGACTTTTCAGTTGAGCATGCGCTTCTTTTTCTACAAATAATGGGGCATATTAGGTACGGGTCGCAACAAGTATACTTTTAGTGCGGGTTAGAACGGTATAAGCCGACCCACACAGTTTTTTGTTTATCCTTTTTTCTTATTTTTATAAAGAGTTAATTGCCAAAATAGTCCCTGTGGTTTCGGCTGTTTTGCCAGTATAGTCCAAAGGTTTCATTTTTAATATCTGGATCCAAAAAGATTTCATCGTTGCCATTTTTGTCCAACTGACTTAACTTCATCCATGCTCCTTAGTTAGTCAAAGGGTATTTTTGTCATTTCATGTATTCTGAATTATATTAAAGATTATAAAAGGAGAACAAAAACTGTTGTGAGGGAGGATTGAACCTGGGCCTCTGGCCGGTTCACTAACAAACGCACAAGACAGTGGCCAATGAGCCATGCTCACATTTGTGCAAGAAATGGATCTTTATTGATTTTATTTTTTGATTCAGTTCATCACCTACACCTGAAAACAGATGACCATAGAAACCCTAATCTTTCAAGTTCAAAATTAATCATGATTGCACTATGTTAATGCAGATTAACCATGGGGCTTTTGATCTGCACCATGTTAATACCTAATCTTTCGTTTTAATTCAAACCCTAGAGTCCGCCTAGTATTAACCGACACTGCTGTTTTCCCGTTTCAGGCTGCGGTTGTTTTCCGGTGACGTCCGGCGACCTTGTATCGTTTAAAACTGACCAAATCATTCCCAAATAAATGTAAGATGATTGTCTCTAACGTTGTTCGATCATAACCGAATCTGATTAACAACATATTATTGCCTCAATGATTCGAATTTTAGAAACAAAATATCGACATTAACTTTGATTTCAGTATCGAACCGATTCTTGTTGAACTTTGAACATGTGCAGATCAAAAGCCCAAACTTGAAGATTAAGGTTTCTTTGGTCGTCTGTTTTGAGGTGTAGGTGAACAACTAAATCAAAGAATAAAACCAATAAAAATCCATTTCTTGCACAAATGTGAACATGGCTCGCTGGCTACTCTCTTGTGCGTTTGTTAGTGAACCGGCCAGAGGCCCAGGTTCGATCCTCCCTCGCAACAGTTTTTGTTCTCCTTTTATAATCTTTAATATAATTCAGAATACATGAAATGACAAAAATACCCCTTGACTAACTGAGCAGCATGGATGGAGTTAAGTCAGTTGGACCAAAAATGAAACCTTTGAACTATACTGGCAAAACAGCCCAAACCACAGGGACTATTTTGGCAATTAACTCTTTTATAAATTATATGATGTGTTTAATCTGAATAAGAGACTATTAATAAACAAATAATCTAACATTCACATGTTTATATTTTTATTACTTTCAAAAGTCAAAGTGAAATTGGAATTAACCCCCTTTAGTTTAAAGTTTAAACCAATTTGTTGAAACAAGCTCCTAATCTTACTTGGACATGCCGCATGTTGGGTTGTTTAGCAGCCCACATGCATTAAATATTCCACTGGTCGCTATACTTTCCCCTTTTAAACAGACAGGCATTGGATCCTCACACCCAATACCTTTCTCGTTGACTGAAAAATTTGACCTGTAGGGCAGCTAACTTTTTGTTTTTTATAGGGAAAATTTCACAGAATAATAACCAAATTTTAAAAGTGTTCTAATTAGGTTACTGGTGTCGTTTTTGTCACAATTAGATAACTTAACATTCAAATCGAGCCATGTCTTTTTTTCCACGTGTCAAGAAAAAAATGGAGCATAAGATGCTGGGGTTGAATTATTTTAATATATGAAATTATATTTATTAAAAATAAAAACCATTTAATTACATTAAAAATTAAAAAAACAAGTTACAATCCACGTCATCACTCGATGTTAGCATCAAATAAAAGAGAAAAGAAACAAAAATCCACATCACCACGGTTACCTATGAAATGGATGAAAAAACCCTTAATTTTAATGAAGAATGAACGTTGAGTGACCTGATTGGAATACTTTTGAAACTTGAGTGACCTAATTGAAACACTTTTGAAACTTGGTTACTATTCTACAAAGTTACCCCCACTACTACAATATGAAGCATTAGACGGTGTTCATATTTTGTTTAGACGGTGTTATTTTAATAACCCCGTCTTAAAATCAATTCCTCACATGACCATTGTGCAAATCCAATTAAAATATTCAACAAAATTCCATACAACACCGTCTTATGCTTAAACCCCGTCTTATGTTTACATATGCACCCTTTAGACGGTGTTTTCTTTAAACACCGTCTTATATGCTCATGGTTTAGACGGTGTTATTTTAATAACCCCGTCTTAAAATAAACTCATCACATACGTACTGTTATGATAACAATTTAACTTAGAAAAAAAAAAAAAAAACAAACATAAACCAATTCCTACCCTAACATACACTCTTACTGCTCGACCAAAACCCTAGCTCCCCTTCTCCTTCTACGCAGCCCCTCTAGATGCAGCATTCCCCTTCGATTCCCCTCCAGACACAGCATTCCCCTTCTACGCAGCCCCTGCAGACGCAGCATTCCCCTCTAGACGACGGAAGCATTTCCCTTCGATTCCCCCTTTGAGACTGGTTAGTTTTTCGATTTCCCTTTGAGACTGGTTAGTTTTTCGATTCCCCTTTGAGACTAGTTTGTATGTATATATATTCTTGTTTGCAAGTGATTTAAAGCGAACAGAAGAATCTTTTGACTATACTTTTTTATGGAGAATCTGCTAGACTATACGTTTTTATGGAGAATCTGCTCCACATATGTAAAATTGTGGTTTTTTATGGAGAATCTGCTGCACATGTATAGGATTGGTAAATAAAACTATATATTTGTTTTTCTGTAAAAAAAGACCCCAAAAACCGACACTTATGATGCCAAAGAGTATGAAAAAACAATCACTAGTTTGGTAAGTAAACCTATATATTTGTTAGTATGTATAAAATTTGTTGAATGTTTTAACATTTATATTTTTGGTTGTATATAGATTGATGCGGAGAAAGAAATGAAACTTAACGGAACTTATGGCCAAGGAAAAGAAGATCCTATAACTAAAATTTTTGGACCTGAGCATGGGGGCCGAACACGGGGCGTTTCAAGCACAATAGGTAATATATATATATATATATATATATATATATATATATATATATATATATATATATATATATATATATATAGGGATAAGCATTTGGTACCGGGTACCGGTACCGAACCGTATTATCGCCCTTTATTCAGACATTTTCTTATTTTCTTTGTGCCGATTGTGTCTCGCTTCTCTTTTCTATGTTTCCGGTCGTCATTCAGTTTTGTTCGTGTCCCTGATTTGGTGCTGTATGTTTTCATTATTCCATTTTAAGTATTGATTTCCGTATGTTCTTGCTCTGATTGTTTTATGTTTTTTTTTTTATACTCCCGTCTTTTTATTGTTTTGGTTCTTTTCTGATTGATGTATGAACAAAACATGCTTTTTTAGGTTTACAATTTGTATTTGGATTGTTGTTTGTAGAGTTAATAACTCATGATGGTCAATTTGTTTATGCAAACACTGTGATTTTTGTTTTGTTTAATGTTGTTTTTCTTTTAAAACAACTAATTTTTTGTTCATTCATTATTATCTTGGTTGAAGGCGGTGCCGGTCCTCAACGGGTATGGGGACGTACCCCATACCGCACAGCCTAACAATGAAAGTCAAATTAACCAGAATAGTCAAACAATGAACGCAACCCAACGGTTAAACGTTTAATGAATATATATATATCCAAATGTGATGAGTTTATGCGTCTTAATTTACCCCTTATGCATAACACTTGAATTTTTTGTTTTAGCCAAAGCATGCCAACGTTCAATTAAAAAAAGTAAATTTAGTCTATTTTTTGGGTGTTACATTAGACTTAGGCCCTTCGACATGCTAAATCTTTGCCTGTCTTATGTTTACCCTACAATTTTAGTATATGTGGATCTGTATGTAAAAGTCACTTTTTTTAGCCAATAGAAATTATTTTTTTAGTTCTAAAATTTTGCTATTGCAAATACCCCACTTCTTTTTATGTTTTCGTTTAATAAAAAATGTAATTTGCAATGCAATTTGTTTTTCGACAAACACTAAAATCATACTTTGACAACTTTTATAATAAACATCCCGCCGCAACGCACGGGTTGACATGAACTCGTTTTAAACAAAAACTAAGTTCTGCAACGTCATGTGATTATGAAAATATTAATGGAAATTAAAAGATCACATATTTTTAACTTATTCATGAGTAAGATTTCGAGGGCTCAAAATATGGTAAGGGAAGAACTGAAGAAGAACCAGATCCAATTTCCTTTAATTCATGAAACTATGAAAGTGGGCATGGGTGTTTGGGCCTGAAGTTGGACCAACGTTTGTGAGTCTGTGACAAGGCATTAGTTTGACGGGCCATGTACTTGGGATATGAGTACCGACTCTAAATTACCCGATCCCGAAAAAAGTGGTAAATTGTAATGCCGATACCAATACCAATACCGAATACAACCGGTATGGTATCGGTACGGGACGGTATCGGTATCTGGTACCACATGCTCATCCCTAAAAGAAACAACAAAAAAATGGAATTTCTTTGTTGTTTTATTGAAAAAACAATACCTCAAATCGATCTAGTCCAATCTCAGTTTAGCGACTCATCATGTCGATAAAGATTTCATTCTTGCACCGCATTTGGCTGAGTAAGTTTCTTTTAGTTAACTTTCTTTTATTTTATTACTATGATTCACCTAACTATTCTATAACGCTAATTTTGTAGTGACCATTGGTCTTTGTTCATCATTGCCCAACACATAAGACATGTATATATTTTGGATTCAACAAAGATAAAAGGTGAAAAGAATGCTTCTAACTATCGTCTTTCAAGCCTAATTCCTACCGCCTTAGGATCTGAGTTCAACTACACAATGGTTGATGTATGTGTGTTTGCTATTTCTAACTTGTTTGCTTTTCTTTAATTTTGAATTAATTAATTTGTTAATTTATTACAGTGTAAGCAACAAAAGGGTGGATGGGAATGCGGCTACATGGTTCTCCAACATATGTTTGACTTTGTCAATTTGTATCAAAACCAGTTTCCCGATAAAGTAAGTAAAATATACTTGTTTATCAGTTTATTACTTAACTGTTTATTTTTTTTTAAACTTAGAAGGTTCAGATGTATATAACATGTAAATATATACATAGCTTTAATGCCGATGTTATTACCGATTTTTCTCTTTGCCTTTAGATTTAGTCTATAATATTTGTAATAACTCTCTTTCTATCTACTTTTATTTTAGATGTGGCACGACACGAGAGAGGCTACGGATAATGAAATAGATGTTTTGTTGATGACGTTGATGCCGAAGCTTTTTAGCGAGTTAGGTATTTCGCTAGATTAGCGTATGTAGTTTATTTATACAATTTAACGTAGTTTGTTATGTATTCACAAATGATTGTAGTTTGACGGGTTTATCTCCGAATTGGATGTCTACGGGTTTATTTTCGATTTGAATATGTATTGTTTTGGTTTGATTTGAAAATGCTCCATTGGTGTATGTGTATAAGCTTGATGTATTTCCTGGAAACCTTTTATATGTTTTTTTTACTGCAAATGTATTTCCAGTTTATAAGACGGTGTTCACCAAGTTTAAGCCGGCAGTTTATAAGACGGTGTTCACGAAGTTTAAGCCGGTGTTCAAACTCTGAACACCGTCTAATAAGACATGAAGTTTAAGCCGGTGTTCAAACACTGAACACCGTCTAATAAGACATGAATTTTAAGTCAGGGTTCAAACTGAACACCGTCTAAAAAGACATGATTTTAAACCAGTGTTGTTTAAGACGGTGTTGAAAACACCGTCTTAAAACCGATTTCACCCCGTCTTAAGCTCTATTTTGTAGTAGTGCCCTTTTTTATAACAGCAAAAACTATATCAAATTTTAACAGCAAAAACTATATCGATTAAATATAAAAACAGTGCTAACAAGAAGCTGGAAATCTCAAAAATTACACAATAACGTCATGGATATTAAAATCGCACAATCTATCCCAGTTTAAAACATTGAAGTATTAAACTTAGATCTATTTTTTAAGAAAGGATTGTAGATCTATTTTTTATCCATAAAAAAAGACTCCTACTTTATGATTTCCGCCGTTCTTGCGAGAGGGATAGTATTGTTGTTGAACTCCTTTTTGTTACATGGCTTCCAAATGCTCCAAAATGTCGTAATAAACACAGCTTCAATAACCAATGTTTTAAAAACCGGTAAATACCGGCCGGTTATACCGGTATTACCGTTTCCAGATGTAAATCCGGTACGAAACACCCCGCTAAATAAGTGAAACGTCATAAGGTTTGTACCGGCGGTAAAATCCGGTATACCGGTTTGAAACGTAATACCGGTACCGGCCCAGGGTTATTTTAGTTTGGGTTGTTACTTATTTTTATTATATATGTTATTTATCTTACGTAATTTTTATATATTATGATTATTCGTAACTAAAAGTTCTTATTTAATATTGTATGAAACGAAAATAGTTGATGTATTCAACACTCAAATGACTTAAACATATCGTACACTTTCATTTAAAAGAGCTTCTTGGAAAAGTGAATGATTTTCGATTATCTTTTGAATTATTTTTTATTATGGATTTACTTTTGGATCATCTTTTAATATGTAGTCATGCATTTTTGGATTAACTTTTGAGTTGATGTTGTAATTTATTAAATTATAGAGTTAGCTAGTAAACCCGGTTAAACCGTTCGGTACAAACTGGTTCGATCGGTTGAACCATTTTTTAGCCTAATCCGATTTGATTTAAAAACCGGTTTTTAAAACATTGTCAATAACCTTCTTCCACTCCTTTGACCTTGGTTTGGTAAGTGAGGTGTAAAATTGGACAAGTTGGATAACAAACCGAAATAGGCTCACATCAGATGTTGCTGCTAAAAACTTTTTGTCAACCCTTTTAAAGATTTTGTAGACACTTTTATAGTTTTTACAGAAATTATATAATTACAGTGATCATCTAGTTTTTCGATTACAATATATAAGGTTTAAGCATTACATATACCTTCTGGGCGGCTTTCAAGTTTCAACACATTTTCTTAATAGGTATTTTTTTCATGCTTGGCCAGATAAATATGTGCCCACCAACTATAAAATGAAAAAGGCTCTGGAAGTTTGATACAGTCAGCCCATAAACCTCATGCACTGCAATACAGCAAAAGGGAAATCAATGATTGTTAAGGGTTAAATATAAAAAATAGGTAAAGGTAAAAACATGTCAAATTGTTTTATTTAAGAGACATTATGATTTTTAATATATGTAATTTATAATTATGTTAATACATTAAAGGGTTGAGTACATTTCAGAACCCTAAATAACTACAGAACTCCTAATAAACAATCATTTTATATATAAGTTTTTGTATTTAGGATCTTTTTATCATCTATTATATGTATTTCTTTGATTACATACATGTTAAAAGTAGTTTACATATGTTTAATTGCCAAAATTATATATATGTGTCATAACTAATTACATATATGTAAAAAACCTAGTTTACATATGTGTAATTATAAAATTACATATAAGAATGATAAAATTACTATTAACATGTATGTAATCGTAAAAATACATATAATAAATGATAAAATTATCCTAAACATAAAAATATATAAATAAAAAGATTGTTTATTAGGAGTTCTGCGAGTTCTGTAAATATTTATGGTTTTGAAATGATCCTGGCCCATACATTAAATTTATATTCAAAAGAGGACGTCACAACTCAACCTGTTTCAACCAGCACAAAAAGGTCACACATTTTGGCTCGTTTCGACACCTCTTTCTTGGTCACTAATTGCAAACATTCTGCATCCCACATTTCTGGGTACAAAAAGGTTAATAGGGCCCAGTTCAATTCTTTATTTATCTGGACTTATATAATTAGGATAAAAGGATAATGGCAAACTCACAATAATAACTATTAAATACGGGAAACCAAACACAATATTTATGCAGTTCAACAATTAGAGACCACGGTCACTCATTTGTAACCCGTTTTCTTACCATAGTTTCTTCATTAAAAGTTATAAACTGGACTACCAAAGAGTAAGATTGCATACCAGTATCATCAAAATAACAACCAATGTTGGAAACCTAATTTCAATTAAACTAAGTTAAATAAATGTAAATGTTACTTACTTCTGTTGGGGTCATCACACCAGGTATATCTTGCAAGTCATCGCTGTCTTGATCCAGAATGCTCTGCAGATATAAAAATAAAATTTAAAATTTAAAAAAAATTAATAAATAAAATACGAATCAGGTTTTTTATTCGAATACGAATTTGAATCGAATTGGGTAGGTTTTAATCGAATTCGAATTTAAGGAAAAATAAAAATTATGGGTAGGATTTAATCGAATTCGAATTTAAGGGAAAATAAAAATTATTCGAATAATTTGATTCGAAAAATTCGAAAATTCGATTCGATGAACACCCCTACTCTCAATCCCAACAAAAATAATACACCTAATGCAGACCATCTAGGTTTACATTTGTATTTATATTTTATTTAATCTTGTTTACTTATATATAAAAGAGGTCTCTGAAAGAGATCATAAAAATGAGTAATAACTATTTATCATGCCTTTACAACTGCAGGACTCATGATGAACTTTTCTTCCACTTTTTTGGCATTTTCAGCATCCTTGGTATTCAAAACAGTGCCAACCTGTCAAATACGAACTATTCTTTACTATGAACAACTAATGTTACGTGGTTTCACGAATGATCACGTCGGTTTGGAAGTAACGTCCGATGATGTATAAGAGTGATTCTCATTTTCTCACTTTAATAAAATTTCTTGATACATAATCCTTCCTCCTACATACTCTTTCAAGCATAAGATTACGAATTTAAAGCACTGAAGAGTAACCTAATTCTTTTTAACCATTGAAGGCATATTTTTGAACGACTGCAGCTGACTTGCCACCAAGATTCCACCGCTATTTGCAACTTGTGCAGCTTCTAAGGCCATATTCGCGCTAAATATATCGATTCATGCATAAACAGATAGAAGATATACATCATAATTAAAGTCAGGGAACAACAACCAGGTGAATATTAACAGGACAAACACGAAAGCGTTGAACCACTGGAGGATGAGGGATTCAAAGGCTAGGGCTTTAACCCTAAGACAGAACGTAGTGGGGCGCTATGCCCCAATATGGCGCCGGAAAACGCCCCCAAACACCGAAACGGAGGGCGGTATGAGTGAAAAAATGGGGTGGGGCGTGAGATTTATAGCGGCGGTATTGGGGTTGGTTTTCAAACTTTAACCAATCAAATTTAAGCAAGGTTTTTTATAATTAATTAATAAAATTGAAAATTAATAATTAGGTAATGATGGAAAGGGGCTTTATGACTACGGGCTCTAGTGATATAACGCCCCATAAAGCCCCCGTGTGACGTGGCACGACACGTGTCGCATAACGCCCCACAAGGGGCTTTATGACTACGGATGGCCTAAGTATTCAACTCTCTTTAAAGAAACCTAATTAAATATAGCCCACGAATATAAAACACAAGTATAAACAATCCTCAGGCGAACATACCTTGGAATTGGTCTGACCGTTGAAATTCAGGCTGAGACCATGGTTGGAACCATCTCCCGCTATCTCTGTTTCTCTCATTATTTTCATGTGTATTGATAAGAGGACTGTGGGGGAACCTTTTCTCTCTCCTTTTCTTACTAGATAAGGCTGGGCTTGAAGAGCACACGCCAAACACACATCACACCTTGTACTTGCTGAAGACCCACGCATTATCATGGTGTACCCTGCACAATACCCTTTGTACTGCTCCCTTGTAGCTAGGAGTTGTTTTTACTATATATATATATATAGGGTAGGGTTCTAGAGTGAACAATGGTTAATTTGTGAACTAAATGAACAGATCTTGTCCATTGGATTAGTAGATGATGAGATTTAATACTAATGACATTTTTGTAATTATTATATTATTTTTTCGTATCAAACAGTTTGAGTAAGGGTATTAGAGTAAATTTCTATCAAAAGCCACAATAGAATCTGGGAAACATTCCTTAATCATCGCACCTTTCAGTTTATAGATCATATGAAATCTCTCTCTCTCCCCTTTGATCCCACCGGCGATTAATAGCTTCCATCATCGATTCTTCTCTCTCCCTTTTAATCCCACCGGCGATTAATAGCTACCACCGTCGATTCTTCTCTCTCCCTTTTAATCCCTCCGGTGATTAATAGCTTCCACCGTCGATTGATAAAGTGTGCTATATATCGGCATTTTCATTCACCGGAATCCCAGCAAAAGGTACATGTCATATATAGCTTCCACCGTCGATTCTATATAAGTTATTTTTCGTTTGATTATATGTAATCAAAAGCTAGGGTTTCGTTGACTGTGTATTTCGATTACTGGTTGAGTTTGTTGGGGTAAGATGTGATGAAGATTGTATACTGGGTTGTACACATATGTACAGGGTTTTTTTAGTTAATGCACAGGGTTTTTTTTAGTTAATGCACTGGTTCGGAATACACATGTGTTCGTTTTGCTCTGTTTTTATAAATTAGTTCTCCTTGCTCTGTTTTCATTTGTTTTTTTATGTGAACTGGTTCGGAATACACATGTGTACATTACTTCTTCTTGCTCTGTTGAATTTACACTTGTGAATTATGCTGAACTGGTTCGGAATACACATGTTTACATTACTTTTTTTTAGTAGTACACAGGGTTTTACACATATGTACAGGTTGTTTTTTTGTTTATGCTCTGTTTGAGGGACTAGTGTGGGTATTATAATCGCATTGTTAGGAGGATAATTAGGCACATGTCATATCTTATATTATATAATTAACATTAACATGTATTAAACTTATTACATTTGCATATGTTAAGTTGAGATATTAGACTCAGGTTCTCACTTAATGTGCTTTTCCATTCTCAGTACCGAAGAGGTCGCATTCGGCTTCAATAGAGGCAAGGATTCAACTGTAAGTAATTATGCTCATGTGAAACCATAAAAAGGTAATTAGGACCCTCGGTAAATTCTAATGATCATCCCTTCTTGTAGGTTTTGCTGCACTTGCTTAGAGCATGATACGTTTTGCATCAAGTGGAACACGAACATTTCGAGGGTCCAGGGGGTATATCTGATGGTGAATTTACATTTCCAATGTAAGGCGCCATGATACTAGGAATTGTCACTCAAAAAAGGCAAACAAACTAAGGACGCTTTCTCGACCGAATAAGAAGACGACAAAGAAACAGAGTCTGGAACTTAAGAGTCAGAAAGTGAAGACAACGAGAGTGAAATATAGATTATAATTAAAACCCTACATTTATTTAATTCCAACGTTTTTTAAACTCGTACCTTTTGGTTCTTTTATTTTTTACAGTTGTTGATGCGTATCTGCGATACTACCTTTTCAATTATTGTTCAGTTAATGTCAGTTGATATATTTTTACATGAAATTGATACACCACACATACACGGATTATAATTGGCATTTACTCCAACACGGTTACATACAATAATGATTACATTTACGTATAAGAGTCGTACACATGTTTTTTCAAACCATTTATCAGAGCAAGATTTAGCCCCAATCCATACACTTGTTTCTAAATCCTTCATTTGAAAACGCATCAGCCCTGTTCCACCTTTGGTTTCAAACACCATTTGCCTGTACATGCTCCATAAAATTAAACAATTGTCTTGTCAAACACCAACTGCCTGCATCAGCCCTATTCCACCATTTGCCTGCACATGCTTCATTTGGAAATGCATCAGCCCTATTCCAGGCTGCAGAGTAATAAACAACCTTTTTTGTACACCTGTGTATCGACTGCTTATACACACGTGTACATAGTGTACACCCTTTTGTACACCTGCGTATAGACTGTTTATACACATGTGTCCATCCAAATTGCAGCCAAACGGCAGATTCCAGCGACCATGGTTTAGAACAAAATCAAACACATGGTTTGCTCCTATATACACGAATCTGATTTTGTTCCATCATTCAATTAATAAACATATATTTAGAATAAACTTAAAAAAAGTCAATATGTTATGTTTACAACTACTTCACTGTCAATACAAGTTTACACCCTTGTTCTAGATCAACTAGTATTCAAAGCATAAGAGAAACAACAGCTTCTGGCACCAATGGCTTGAAGACCTTCAAAGCAATTTAATTTTTAGTCTTTAGTTCTTTATGTTGTTTCGATTCAGGTTTATGACTATAAATACCAAGGGCTCCTCAGATGCAACATTACTAACTACACTTGTTGCCGAGCAATCCCAAATTCTTGTGAATGCTAAGCATGTCTTTGAAGGTGAAGGCGAATACTTGAGGAATTCTGCACCAACCAACCAAACAGCATAAAAATTTCAATATAACGTTTTTTTCGTAACATATCATGATTTCATCATAAAGCTAAAAAAATGGAACCTTCGTCAACATTTACGTCTTCAACAGTTTTCTTGTTACTTGTCGGGTTAATGCCAATATCAACATTCAATTTTGCTCCATCAACATATGTTATATTATGCTGTGTTTTTTCATTAGCCATTTTAACACCTGAGTACATAGGTTATGCTCTGTTTTTTCATTAGGCATTTTAAATGTCTATACACATGTTTACACCGGTTATGCTCTGTTTTTTCATTAGCCATTATAAATGTCTATACATATGTGTACACCAGTTATGCTATGTTTTTCCATTAGCGATTATAAATATCTCTACACATGTGTACACCAGTTATGCTCTGCATTTTAAATGTCTATACACATGTGTACACCGGTTATGCTCTGTTTCTTCGTTAGCCATTTTAAATGTCTGTACACATGTGTAAACCAACCAAATATCATAACATTGCCAAAAGTCAGAGTAAATTAACATTTTTACTAAAACCATATCAATCACTGAAAATACACATATGTATACTCATCCCAATCACGGAACTAAACCCTAACCCCCTTTCGGTCTTGACGGAACATGTAAACTCAACATCAACATGATCGATACAAATTTTTGCAAAACATGAACCCTAAAAAACGTAAATCAATGGAAACCCTATGAACCCTAATTGTTGAATAAGAAGGAATAAATGTTTAAGAGGGAAAATTGGAAGATAAAACCTGATTGGATGAAGGAAAATCAATGGAATTCGAGATCTGTGAGAGAGAGTATTCCGGCGAAGATGATGGTCACGGCGATGATCTGTAACTTTTGTGGTCCTCCTCTGCGATGATGATGAAAGACGGTAAGAACTGCAGCAAAAACAAACTACGTGATGATGATGATAATTTTCTGGAATGTGAGGATAGGAGGTAAATTACATGATTAGCTGGTGATTTGTTAAGGAGATAATGATGAAAATCTTGTTTGACTCGTATATGATAGAATTTGAAATATAATGAAAGAAGATCTCATAAAATATGCTATGAAATAGGAATTGTAACTGCCATTGGTTTATGGAATGGTATTTAAAATAAAAAATAATTTGTATAATTACAATCTTGCCCTTTTTCTCAAGAATTGAAATCAATGGTTGAGATTAGTTCACAAGGTTCACAACCAAGGATGTTGTTCACTCATGATCCTCATCCTATATATATATATATATATAGGAGGTTAACGTACAATATTCCTTAACGTACGATATGAAATTACGCACGTTATAAAACTCAAAACCCTAATCACGCATGTTGAAAAACCATAAACTCGGAACACTTGACAAACTCGGAACACAAAACACAAACATAATCACGCATGTTGACACAAAACATAAACTATTGACAAACTCGGAACATAAAACATAATTACGCACGTTGACACAAAACATAAACTCGGAATCTACTTCACAAACTCAGAACCTTCATTCATTCACAAACTCGGAACCTTCATTCTTTCAACATGCATGATTTCACAGTGTACGCTCGTACGTTAAGAAATACTGTATTTTACACTTTCACTATATATATATATATATATATATATATATATAGAGGCCGGTTAACGTACAAATGCGCTTATCGTACATTACGTACGCTACAATCTCAGCCGTCAGATCATCTTCCCGCATTGAAAATCGCATGTGAAATTGAATTACCACATGCGAAATTGTTACAAAAAAAAACAACCTGCTATTTCATCAAAATTATCACATGCGAAATTGAATTACCACATGCGAAATTGTTACAAAAAAACAACCTTCTATTTCATCAAAATTATCACATGCGAAATCGAATTACCACATGCGAAATTGTTACAAAAAAACACCTGCTATTTCATCAAAATTATCACATGCGAAATTATTACAAAAAAAAAAAAAACAACATGCGATTTTCATTGCGGGAAGATGATCTGACGGCTGAGATTGGCGCGTACGTAATGTACGATAAGGGCATTTGTACAGTACTCTTTACCTATATATATATATATATATATATATATATATATATATATATATATATATAGGGCAATCCTAGACAGAAAACCCTCATTTTCTTAGAAAACTCTGGAAACCCAAATCTCCGCCCATTTTTACCCAACCTCCCGACATTTTTTTTTGAAAAAAATAACACATGTAATATACATGTTTTAGAGTGTTTTGGGCCAAAAAAAATAAAAAAACGCCGAAGGGATTTTAAAAAAAAAAATAAACAAATTTCAGCAATGTCCGGTTGCCTAACATGTGTTAGGCACAAAAGACAGAAATTGCTGAATTTTTTTTTTAAATTATCCCTTCGGCGCTTTTTTGATTTTTTTGGCCCAAAACTCTTAAAAACATGTATATTACATGTGTTATTTTTTTCAAAAAAAAAAAAAAAAATGTCGGGAGGTTGGGTTTTCTAGGGTTTTTTTATATAGATAGGGTTTTCTATATAGCCCTACCCTATATATATATATATATATATATATATAGAGAGAGGCCGGTTAACGTACAATACCTCTTATCATACATTATGTACGCGATGCCCTCAGCCGTACGATCTTCAATCGATCAAACGCGGGCGAAACTAATTTAAATGATTAAATTAATCATTTTAATATATCTAAATCATATCAGGAAGGTTAAAAACGTCATTGCGAGGTCATAAATCTCTGTAATTGACCGATGATGGTTCAAAATCAAACCCTAAATCAAATTCAAAAACCTGAAAATCTTCTTCCCCAACCTCCCTTCGTTCCTTTTAGTGCGATATCGATAGTAAGAACTACTAATTTGGGAGTTGTAAGGGTCAAACGGAAGAAGACTGACAATGATCGACCAACAATGGAAGAAGATGAACAGTAACACACACACAGATTTTTCACATGCGATATTCAATTTTCCACATGCGATTCTACACACCCCATGCCATTTTTCACATTACCCCATGCTAGCCATTTTTTCACATGCGATATTCAATTTTTCACATGCGATTCTACACACCCCATGCCATTTTTCACATTACCCCATGCCATTTTTTCACATGCGATATTCAATTTTCCACATGCGATTCTACACACCCCATGCCATTTTTCACATTACCCCATGCCATTTTTTCACATGCGATATTCAATTTTCCACATGCGATTCTATACACCCCATGCTATTTTTCACATTACCCCATGCTAGCCATTTTTTCACATGCGATTCTACACACCCCATGCCATTTTTCACATTACCCCATGCCATTTTTTCACATGCGATATTCAAATCTTCCACATGCGATTTTGTCCATCTACACACCCCATGCTATTTTTCACACTACCCCATGCTAACCATTTTTTCATATGCGATATGTATTGAATTCGCACCAGATCTGCACCTGATCGAACGGCTGGGATAATCGCGTACGTATCGTACGATAAGCGCATTTGTATTTTACTCTTTACCTATATATATATATATATATATATATATATATATAGGGGACCGCTAAAATGAGAACCACCTCCAGTTATGAGAACCATGAGAACCACTTTCTAGCCTTTAGATCTTTAGGATGGATGGATGAGATTAAAAGTAGTAAAAATTAATATTAAATTGTTTTTGTCTTATTATGTCTTTAATATTATAATCTAAAAGAGTAATTTAGTAAAATAACTCTATTTTGTCTTTTTATCTTTATTGTTTTTTATTAGTTTTTGTTTTATTATATTATTACTTTTTTTTTAAACATAACTTTTTTAATAAAAACATTTTAAAATTCAGATTTTTTTAAATATTTTTTATACTTTTTACAATTTAAGTTTTACGTTAAACTTTTTACGTTTTACGTTTTTTTGACGCGCCGTTTTTACGCCGGGTTTTTTCAAGCGTCGTTATTTTAACACGCCGTTTTTCCGCGCCGTTTTTTACGCGCCAATTTTTCAACGCCGTTTTTTTACGCGCCGTTTTTTCAACGCGCCGTTTTTTACGAGCCAATTTTTAACGCCGTTTTTTACGCGCCAATT
This sequence comes from Helianthus tuberosus, assembly GCA_030545235.1. Taxonomy (NCBI): domain Eukaryota; kingdom Viridiplantae; phylum Streptophyta; class Magnoliopsida; order Asterales; family Asteraceae; genus Helianthus; species Helianthus tuberosus. The sequence goes on from CM060400.1 coordinate 208,195,233, forward strand.
TTTTACGACCCGTCTTGCGCCCGACTTTTTCACGCGTCGTTTTTCCAACGCCTGTTTTGTAACGCCTGTTTGCCGCTAGAATGAGAACCACCCCGAGTTATGAGAACCGCGAGAACCGCGACCCACGGGGGGGCGTTGACCACGATTTTTTTTTACACCTAGATGTGTATATTTTAAAAACATTCGTAAAAAAAAATTTTCAAACGGCGCGGCCGAGGGGGTAGTTTTTTACACCCAAAGTTTGGTGTTTTTATTTTTTTTTCTTTTTTCTTTTTTTTTTACAAACTTTGGGTGTAAAAAACTACCCCTCGGTCGCGCCGTTTGAAATTTTTTTTACGAATGTTTTTAAAATATACACATCTAGGTGTAAAAAAAAATCGTGGTCAACGCCCCCCCGTGGGTCGCGGTTCTCGCGGTTCTCATAACTCGGGGTGGTTCTCATTCTAGCGGTCCCCTATATGTTTTACCTAAAAACTTTTTACGCTTTACAAAAAACTTTTTACGGTTTACATAAAACTTTTTACGTTTTACGAAAACCTTTTTACGTTAAAAAAGTTTACGTTTTACGTTAAAAAAATTTACGTTTTACGCTTTACAAAAAACTTTTTACGGTTTACATAAAACTTTTTACGTTTTACGAAAAACTTTTTACGTTTTACGTTTTTACGTTAAACTTTTTACGTTTTTACGTTAAAAAAATTTACGTTTTACGCTTTACAAAAAACTTTTTACGGTTTACATAAAACTTTTTACGTTTTACGAAAAACTTTTTACGTTTTTACGTTAAAAAAGTTTACGTTTTACGTTAAACTTTTTACGTTTTACGTTTTTACGTTAAAAAAATTTACGTTTTACGTTTTACCTAAAAACTTTTTACGCTTTACAAAAAACTTTTTACGGTTTACATAAAACTTTTTACGTTTTACGAAAAACTTTTTACGTTTTACGTTTTTACGTTAAAAAAGTTTACGTTTTACGTTAAACTTTTTACGTTTTACGTTTTTACGTTAAAAAAATTTACGTTTTACGTTTTACCTAAAACTTTTTACGCTTTACAAAAAACTTTTTACGGTTTACATAAAACTTTTTACGTTTTACGAAAAACTTTTTACGTTTTACGTTAAAAAAATTTACGTTTTTACGTTTACGGTTTACACAATTTTTTTTTTACAAATAACTTTTTTACGCAACACGAACGCACCCAGAAAACGCAAACTCGGTAGGTGTCTCAGATAGATTGTTATCGTCATCGACTAGGGAAAAAAATATAAAAAACCAACATCATCAAAACAAAGCGTATCTCGAAAAAAAAGGGGTTTGGCTCAGATTTTTCGATAATAAAAAAAGCGTATCTCGAAAAAATGGGGTTGCAGGTTCAAAAAACCTACCCTCCCGCCGTCTTTGCCGCGTCATCGTCATCAAAATCAACGTTTTTTTTTTTTTTTTTTTGCATCATCGCTCCCCAAAATCTAAACCGATCAAAACCCACATAATCAAAGAATTCAAATCAACAGAATCAAGAATTCAAATCAACCCCAATCGCAGATTCAACCGATTTTAGAACATACCACCATCAGATTCAAGAACACCCAGATTCAACATCAAACCCAGATTCAACATGAAACCCAGATTCAACATCAAACCCATATTCAAACATCAAACCCATTTTCAAACCCAGATTCAACATCAAACCCATATTCAAACATCAAACCCAGATTCAACATCAAACCCACCAAAATAATCAAAAAACCCAAACTTTTTGAATTAAAGAACCCCATCAAAACAGAAACAACAAATCAAAAGAACCCAATCAAACCAACAAACAAGATCAAATTCCCCACACATGCTAAACCCAGAAAAATCAAGAACACATGGCGAAAAAAAATACCAGAGAAATCAACAACACAGGAGGAGACCGGGACCTCCGCCGCTCACGGCGGCGCTGCCGCCGGTCCACCACCCAGCCGTCGACCAGAGCATAAACTCGAAATCCCAAGTCGCACAAACGAGCAACGGAGATAGGGTTGCATATCACCCATAGCGTCTCTCCCCGAGGTGGTAGCCGGTGGTGATCAACGATGGTGTGTGGTGGTTGGTTTTGACTTTTGATTTGGGGTTTTCATAAGGTTTTTGAGCTTTGATTTGTGTCTGCAGAAGATTTTGGAACAAATATGAAAGAGAAATGTAAAATGAGAGATGAAATAGGAGAGAGGAGAGAGATATATAACTAGTCAGTCATATTAAATGAAGAGAGAGAGGAAAGACTTGACATATGGGGTAAGAGCATTCACATCCTAACCATCAAATTATGTGAGGAGGGGTTTTTATATTATAAAGGGTATAAAAAGTGGTTGTGAGTAGAGGAGAGAGAAAATGTTACTGTTTATCTGTATATTTAGGGGGACACTGTTCACCCGTTATAATTTTTTAATATATTTTGAAAGTGGTTGTGAGTGGAAGTGAGAGAAAAATGTAATGATAATATTATTTAATTGATAGGAGAGAGAAAAAGTATTTGTTTTTAGTGGAAATAATTGATATAGGAGTTGTTTTTTAGTGGAATGTATGTATAATTTGATGGATTGGATGTGAATGCTCTAAATGACCATAATACCCTTTGGGTTGTCAAATTCTGATTGGTTGAAAATGGTTCTCATGGTTCTCATAACTGGAGGTGGTTCTCATTCTAGCGGCTCCCTATATATATATATATATATATATATATATATATATATATATATTATAATTAAAAACATGAGGAAATGGGATTCAGCCAGAAAATCTGGTAAGAGCTTCCAAAACATAATCCAAAATAGGGATACTAATAATATATAAATATTTGTCTAATTAATGCAAATTACAAAAAAAAAAATATTAAAGAAAAGAAACACATAATTAAATAGAAAAGATTCACATATGGCAGCACACGCAGTCGAATTCTTAAACTTTTAATACAACCACCCATTTCTTCATCAGACGTTAGAGATCTCCAATCTCCATCAGACCTTGGTACTTGAGCTTACAAGTCCCGACACTCAACCTCTTACCAATTTTTTGAGACAAGGAGATTAAATTTAATTATATCATCTCCATACTCTGCTCCATTATATTTTTCTCATCTGCGTTTAGGTACTTCCATTGATTCAATACTAATTTCAACCACCCTTTTGTTTGACTTCAAACTTTTGATGTAACCTTGAATGTCTTTGTCATGAGCTATCAAATACCACTCTTCATCTTTAGAATCAAGTTATTTCACCTTATAACTCCCCATACGTTCAAACCTTTTCTGCATTTCAGTATTAATAGTTGCCAAACTAACCTCCTGGATTGGGAGAAAAAACTTTATCTTGTTACTGCCAAACTTCGCTTTCATTGTAACTACTTCCTCAGTGTTATTTTCAACCCTGGATGCCACTCCTTTGTCTTCTTTTTCTCTATATATCTGAAGGGTGGGATCATGTTGCGTTCTTCTCATGGATGAATCATTTGCCTCTCTCTTCCTTATTTTTCCCTGGGGGTACGGGTACGTGGAGACACCAAAGCCTCCACACTTGCGTTTCAATGTAGATTCAGTAAAATATTTGGACCCCCACTCAGTAAAACAGGCTGGAGTTCTCTTGGTTCTGATGGGCCTTGCTGAGGTAACCCGCTGGGCTGGAGTTCTCTTTCTTCTGATGGACCATGCTGAGGTAACCAGCGGGGTTTGTGGTAGGGGTGAGCATGGTGCGGTTTGGTGCGGTTTTAGCATAAAACCGCAACTCATACCGCGAGGTGCGGTTTTTATTTTTTTAAAACCACATGTTGCGGTTTTTTTGCGGTACGGTTTTTGCGGTTTATTTGCGGTTGCGGTTCGGTTTCGGTGCGGTTTCGGTTTTATAAAGGGGTGATCTTACACAAGTATTTCTTAGATGATTGAGTAATCCGGAGGTACCATTAAGTCTAGTGCCACAAGCTAAAACCTTTTTACAATGCTTGCATTTTGTCGATTTAGCGCCTTTCTTATACGGAAAATGTTGCCAAACAACGGACTTCAACTTTGGCTTATTTTCTTCTCCGGGTACTTCAACCTCATCATCATTTTGATCATCCACATCAATTACAGTTTCATTAGTAGCCATTCTGAAAACATAAAAGAACTAAAATCAAACAAAAGCCATACATTGAGATGAAACTTATCGATAAGCAACAACAGGGGCTGTCACATTTGATGATGACTCATAAATGTATAGATATAACTTATGTGTTTCATATACAAGCGATGAAAAAAGAACCAAAAACATGAACCTAGCTATAACACATACAAGCGATGAAACAGTACACAAGAACCAAAACCAAAAACATGAACCAAAAATCACATACAAGCGATTATACTAGAAAGTCTTGTACTTAGAAATCAAAAATCACATACAAGCGATGAAACAAGAACCAAAAACATGAACCTAGCTCAAACATGAACCAACACATACGTACCAGATGAAGATGATCGCACCAGCTGAAGATGATCGCACCGGCTGAAGATGATCGCACCAGATGAAGAAAAGATTGTCGGCTGGATGTTAAATTAGGGAAATGAAGGGAAAGGTACGTAGGTTTCTTTTTTTATCAAAAGGTTATTGGGTTGAAAGTTGGGCTGTTTGGAGTGCTAATTTAATGGGCTTGTAACTAGTAGGTTAACATCGTTTTTTTTTAGAAGGAGCAGACGATAGTTAACTACTTAACTTAACAAAGTCAAGTCTGTACTTTTTTTTTTTAACAAACACAGATTATATAATATATAGGGAATTTTATATTTAAATCTTTAAGTATATTATATATAATATATATATATATATATAATAATTTTGCGGTGCGGTTTCGGTTTTTTTGTGCGGTTTTTAAAGCTAAAACCGAACCGCGCCATACCTTTGCGGTTTCGGTTTTTGCGGTTTCGGTTTTTGCGGTTTTTGTGTCGGTTGCGGTTTTGCGGTTTCGGTTTTTACGGTTTTTGGTGCGGTTTCGGTTTTCGGTTCGGTTTTTGCTCACCCCTAGTTTGTGGGCTGCTGTCAGTTGTGTATGTAACAGACACCATGCTTTCAGCATAGAACTTGATTCGATTCAACCTCACGGTTTTTGAGCATGGAAATTGATGACCGAGATTGAATTGCATTGACTTAAAACATCTAAACCTTTTGTCATATATAGGCATACTCATCACACTTCCGGACACCTTGCTCTTGTAAAAGATGATCTCGTCCATATTAACGTCTAATGGCTCTAGAGTAGGGCCAGCTAACTCGACCCAAGACTCGGGGAATGTAATGATTTCTCTTACCCAAACACCATTTTGTAATATCCAGAAATACATTTCATTGCTTTTGTTCATATAATTATAACAGACAACTCCTATACTGCCATTGATTTCTATGATGCGAGGCCTATAAAAGCCGTGCACGACAACACCTTCAGGGGTGCTGATCATTGAAAACTTCTCTCTTCTCAAATCAAACCCCAAAATATCAAACGAGTTTCTGCCTCGGTCAACTCCAATATATACCACACTATTCACACAAACACTAGCTTTGGTGCCATTGCCCAAGCGATCCCAAGTAAAACCAACAGGAGGCTCCACGTAAATCGTTCTCCATGAATAACCAGACATACTATAAATCATAATCTCGGCTGTTCGAGCCCTTAAGTTTCTGATCCTGATCATCAAGATCTTATGCTCGTTTCTAGACTCATCGAACCCAAAATAGTAGCAGGTTTCTTTAGCGTAATTCATCAAACTATCTGGGTAAGGGAGTTTAAAAAACTTATGCGTGCTAGGGTTAAGAACGAAAGCGTCAGCCTGAAAGCGAGGATGAGAGAAATAGATGAAGGAAAAACATACAAGCCCGTTCAAATGTTGGGCTTCTGAGATGTAACCGTCATCGAGGGTCATGAGAAGAGTGAGGGGCTCCCCGTCATCAGTGGCAGAGAAAAAGTAGTTTTTGCGAGTGGAAGAATCGAAAGCGGAAAGGAAAAAAGCTATGCGGCGGAGAGTGGTGGCACGAGTGCGGTGGAGTTTGGTGAATGATTGATCGGAGATGTAGGAGAGCCAAGGTTTAGACACGGATGTGAATCTGAGTATGGATTTAACAGGAAGTCTGGACAGGATCTCTTCGATAATTTCACTTGGGAGTACAGGATTCACCTTCTTGGCCAATTGATCATATTTCGTCGTCGTCGATTGCTCTTCTTCTGGGGTTTCCATTTTCATGTTGAAAACAGGGGACTCCTATTCACTGCACATCATCGAGACAAGCATAAATCAATCTATAAGAGTGAAATACAGTAAATCTAATTAGTTGTTGATTTGTTAAACTAATAGTAATACAAAACATATTTTCGCCTTTTTTCTTTCATTTAAGTAACATACAAATTCTTTAGATAAAAATAAAAGTATTACTACAACAAGCCAGCAATCGCTTTTATGATATGTCTACCTACTTAGAAAATTTTTCCACCCCCGAATGCTATCAAATTTTTAGGCGGGGTCGGGTTTCTACCACTAAGGCTGGCTGGGATAAAAATAAACTAACTCCAACGAAGCCCATAACCTGAATCGTGTGAATAGAAAACAACCGGAGAAATAGATACTATAATTATTGATGCAAACGTTACGATATTGTGAGTAAATATAAATCATCAATACAACAACACGGACTGCTTATAGTTCCAAGAAAGAATATAATAAATCTATGCTAATAATGATATTTTCTATTAGACAAAGAATCGAGATCAATTCCTATAATAAAATAGTGCAGATGAACTGAAATCATTCAAAGCAATATGCTTCTCAAAGTTGTATTTGCTCGTGACGATGCAAATAGTGAATCAAACTTACCTGTTCAGTTGTTCAAAGCCCGAAATCTCAAATCCTGTTCATATAATCAAAGATGAAATCATGGTTTATTATTAACAAAATCTCAAGTCCTGAAGGTTACTTACTTTGAATCTTCAAACATCAATCCACAGGACTGAGGTTGAACCAGTCGATGGTCGCGATTGAAGGACAGATATATAGATATAATATTAAATTATTAAACTATCACCCTCCAACCCTCTTAGCCTACACGTATTACATATCACATAATAATAATAATAATCATAATAATAATAATAATAATAATAATAATAATAATAATAATAATAATAAATTTAAATTTCTCAAACAATAAACATTAACTGTATCGCATTTAATCAGTTAATATTATATATTCAATAACTATTAAAGAAGGATAAATTAATAATAATATTTAATCATGTTTAATCGATTATTATATATTCAATAACTATTAAGAATGATAAATTAATAATAATATTTAATCATATTTAATGGTTTGTTAGAATAAAGATAAGGATAACTAATATCCCTATATTAATTATTAAAAAGGTTAAGTTAAATTAAATATAAATATAAATATAAAAATAAAGATAAAGATAAGTGATATTTGTATATTGGTTATTAATAATAATAATATTAAAAGAAATATATTAAACAATTAAACAAATATAAATAAAATTTAGAGTAAATTACAAAACTCGTCCTTTATGTTGACATTGGATTGCAAAGTGTGTCATTTATCTTTAAAAGTGACGAGATTCATACTTTATGTTTGCAAAACGTAACACGTTATGTCCTTTACCGCAAACTCAGTTAAATTTTAATGTTAAATCAGGGTATATTGGTAATTTTACTTAATTATATAGATTATCTCTAATAATTAAAACAAAAAAGAATTAAAAAAAACAAAAATATTAAAAATGAACATATCATCAAATCTCTCTCTCATCCTCTCTCTCTTAAAACTCTCTCTTTCTCCCTCTCTCTAACTACCAGTCTAGCACCACTACCATAAACAACCTTCCCTATTCTCACTCACCACCACTCTAGCCACTGCCACCCGCCACCGCAAAACCCCATCAACGGTAGTACTATTGGAAAAGGGTGAGACATTCTGCACCTAAATCGAGGATCATTCAGATTCATTTCCACCGAGCAGGAGCATATAATCCTCTAAAACAGGCTGATTGCTGCAAGCATCAAGCAAAAAATGGTGAGTACTCGAACATGAAAAGATAAAAATGGCGGAATTGAGTAGCAAAAGGGGGGAATGAAGGTGGAGTTGCAGAGTATGAGCAATCTCGAGAGGAACAAATCAAGCAGGTCGGAGGGGTCGTCCTCCGAATTCGACGGATGCATGTACTAGGCATTCTGGAGCTTTCTCGTAAACTCAAACCCCAAACCGGTCGGAGGGATCTTCCTCTGAATTAGAAATTGAAACCGAAACCCTTGATCGCACCGTCTGGTTCTCCAAGAAGATATTCTAGGTATTTTTTTTTTATATTTGTTAGGGTTTTTTAGGTTTTCATACTTTTAAATTTTTTGAAAAATAGTAATTATTGCAATGTAGATCTTGTTTTGTTACGTTGATCGGGTTTTGCGGTGGCCGAGTTGCAGTGGCTAGAGTGGTGGTGAGTGAGAAGAGAGAAGGTTGTTTATGGTGATGGTGGTGGTGGTTGGAGAGAGGGAGAAAGAGAGAGTGTTAAGAGAGAGAGAATGAGAGAGAGATCTGATGATATTTGTTCATTTTTAATATTTTTGTTTTTCTTAAATTTTTTTTGTTTTAGTTATTAGAGATAATCTATATCATTAAGTAAAATTACCAATATACCCTGATTTAACATTAAAATTTAACTGAGTTTGGGGTAAATGACATAACGTGTTACGTTTTGCAAACAAAAAGTATGAATCTCGTCACTTTTAAAGATAAAGGACACACTTTGCAATCCAATGTCAACATAAAGGACGAGTTTTGTAATTTACTCTAAAATTTATGATGTTGAATGAAGGAGAGAATGACATGTGGCATTATATGGAGTCTTTTATTTTAAGTTAGATTATACTTATTATTATATTTTTTAGGAAAATTGGTATTTAATAAACCAACATTTAACCAGTTGTAAATAATAATCCAACCTACAGAATTGGTATATAATAATCCTACCTATCAACATGTTGGTACTCAATGAACTTCTGTTAATTTTTTTAACTGAAGTTAGTTTTTAAGTTTTATTTATTACACAAACAGTCCCTGTAGTTATAAGTTACTAGTTTTAAGTTTTATTTATTACACAAACAGTCCCTGTACTTATAAAAAAATCAAAAAAATCTAAAAAAATCAAAAAAATTCTAAAAAATCATAAGAATTCTAAAAAAAATCAAAAAAATCTAAAAAAATCAAAAAAATTATAAAAAATCAAAAAAATTCTAAAAAATCAAAAATTTATGAACTTACCTTTGTATCATCAGAACTACCATCCCCTTTGGCACCAAAATCCAACACATTATCAAACTATCATATTAATACAAATCAGACAAAATCAAACCACATAACATCAAATAGTGACGGATCTTACACCAGGGGACATCTAGGGCTCCAAAATCCGAATTGAGGACGTCCAAACCGAAGAACCGACTGCAAGAGAGCCGACCGAACGAAGAAATCGACGAAACGCAGAGCAGATCACGAGATTAAACAAAATAGGAGGTAATTACACTACGTGAAAAAGGGGCTATGGCCACACTTTTGGCAAAACCGCCCTGTCACACATTTGTAATAATGTGTGGCTGAAGGTTATTCATAATATTTTAAAACATCTATAGCCACACATTTTTAGTATTAACGTGACCATTTATACTAGTTCAGAATCTTTAGCCACACTTTTAGAAAATAATGTGACATTTATTAGCCACAAATCGAAATGTGTGGCCAAATGTGATCTATGGCCACATATTTTTGTTTCATGTGACGAAAAAACATGTATTTGACACCTTTAGCCACACTTTAAGAAAAAAACTGTGACATATATTTGCTACACTAGCAAAGTGTGGCTAAATGTTATCCACGGTCACATTATATATTTTCATGTGACCAATAACATGTGTATTCAAAACCTTTAGCCATATTTTAAGAAAAAACCGTGACATTTATTAGTCACACTAAAAAAGTGTGGCCAAATTTGATCTACGGTTACTATATTTGTTTCGCGTGACTAAGCACAAAACTATTCCAAACCTTTAGCCAGGCGTTAAGATAAAACATCCACATTAGATAAGTGTGGCCAAATGTGTTCTATGATCACATTATATGTTTAATAATGTGGCTAAAATCTAATACATATGGCCACATATATTATTTCATGTAACCAAATGTTAGATAATAGTCACACTTTAAATTACAAAATTTAATGTGGTTTTACATTAACATTCGTCACACAATTATCATTTTGTTTATTTTGTGTGACGACATATTATCAAATGTCATTAAAAAAATGCATGACCAAATGTTAAATTTACTACATCTTTAAAAATTTCCCCCAAAATATTTAATTCCAAAACTTAAACTTCCACTTAAAATATTTCATCCTAAAACTTCCCCCCAAAATATTTCATTCTAAAACTTAAAATCCCCCCCAAAATATTTCATCCTAAAACTTAAACTTCCCCCCAAAATATTATATCTTAAAACTTAAATTTCTCCCAAAATATTTCATCCTAAAACTTAAACCCCCCCCCCCCCCCCACCCATATATTTGATTCAAAAATTTCCTCTCAAATAATATTCTTATTTTAAAAATTACATTATTTAATATTAAAAAACAAAAAAAATCTTACTAGATATTTAATAATTCAAACTATTATTAAATATTATATATTTTAAATCATATTTGTTTTCTTCTAAATAATATATTATTGTATGCATATTAATAATGGTACCAAATTTCTCGTAGTTAATTCTTTTCGTTACTGGTACTTTCAGTTCGATACGGTACCTGTAGTTTATCGAATTTTACTTTCAAATAGCGTTGCGTTACGAGTACTGTACAGTACAGTACCATACCGAACATTTTTGGTACCGATACCTGTACCCATATTTGGTGATTTCCGGTATCGGCATTTTCGGTAACGGTATGTTCGGTACTAGTACCGGTACCGAACTCATCCCTAATCATATATGTGTTAATAGACCATATTGGACTTTGCTGGGTCACAATGGCCAATAGTGGTCATAGATATGTTAATGAACCATATTGGGCCTTAATGGATCACAATGGACAATAGTAGATCACACATGTCTTAATGGACCATATTGGGCCTAAATGATAGTGGATCATACATGTCTTACCTGTACCGGTACCACATTAGTGAATTCGGTACCGGTACGTTCGATACCGAGCTCATCCGTAATCATATAGGTGTTAATCGACCATATTAGGTCTTAATAGATCACAATGGCCAATGGCAGATAATGTATGTGTTAATGAACCATATTGGGACATAATGGATCACAATGGCCAATAGTGAATCATACATGTCTTAATGGACTATATTGTGTCTTAATGGATCATAATTGCCAATAGTAGATCATAGATGTCTTAATCGATAATATTAGGCCTAAATGGATCACAATGGTCAATAGTGGATCATACATATCATAATGGACCACATTAGACCTCAATGGATCACAATGGTCAGTAGTAGCTCAATTATGTCTGAAACGACCGTATTGGGCCTAAATGGATTACAATGGACAATAGTAGATAATACATGTCTTACTGGATCATATTGGCCAAAATGGATCACAATGGACAATAGTAGATCTTAAATGTCTTAATGGATTGTATTAGGCCTAAAAGGATCACAAGAGCCGTAGTGGATCATACATGTCCTAATTGACCATATTGGGCCTTAACGGATCACGATGGATAATAATAGATCATACACGTCTTAATTCACCCCGCCCAATTTTCCTCTTCCTCAAAGATAAAAACCGGTATTTACCGATACCGTACCAGACCGGTACAAAAAATGCAACATGTCGGTACCAAATCGGTATCGAAAAACGAACCGGTACAGGAAATTTTGTACCGGTACCCGATACCATTTGCACAAACTGGGTATTTTTAATAACCAATTCCGGTTATGGAAACGGTTTCTGTTTCTCGTTTTAAGGGGTTTTAAGGGCTGGAATCGGATTTTTATAACCGGTTCAGTTCTGATTTTCAGTTTTTCTATACCTTATTTTTGAGTTTTTAGTACCATATTATCAGATTTTTTAATACTCTATTGCTTTTTATTATCTTTTTATTTATAATTATTAAATATGCATTGTATAATATAAAAAAGTTAAAATAAATGCAGTATCATAAATTTAATTTAATAGATAGATATTAGAATGTGGTTTCAAAAGTTTTAGCTTTCACACTCCCTCACCCCCTCCTAATTCACCCCGCCCAATTTTCCTCTTCCTCAAAACCCCCAAAATTCCCATTCAACCCCACCAACTCACTAAGTAGTGTGAATCCTTTCTGAGCCCTGGTTCCGATCTACACAGTATCTCCACCACAACCTCTACCAATTCCAACTTCCACAAAACCGTAACCAATTTTGGTTACCATCAAACCCTAACGATTGTTTCGTTTCGAAGATGCGACGCAAGGAGAAGCGCATGATTTTGAGTTCGTACCTGCAACATGCTTGTAAAATCTCTGATGGGCATTTGGTGGTATTCGAATCGCTGGTTTCTGGAATTCTTATGGGGCCATATGCGGGATTACGATTATGGCTGGTTTCCGTCAGATGATGAGGTATCAAAGCAGTAAACGAATCGCTAAGGTAATTAATTGTTAGGGTTTGTTGATATCTTGCTTTGATTTTCATCATATGTTTGTTAATTTGATTGCTAGGGTTTATTTTTGCTACTGATTTTGTTTACTTTGGGTTTATGTAAGAGTTGTATGACTGTAATTAGATAGATCAGTGATCATAGCTTGTTCAAGAAATGTTACTTTAGGGGTTTTTTCAATGTTGATTTTATTAGGTTTAGTTATAAGATGCAAAGATAGTTGTGAGGCTGAGGATAGGGTTTATTGACTTATTTGTTGCTGTAATTACATTACAGTTACTGAATTTTTCTTATCGTACTTAAAGACGTGCAAATGGATGTTCGGGATATGGGTTTTTTTTCTAGACAATTCATTTGATTGTGTAATTGATAAAGGTATAGACTTATCTCAGTCACTCTTATTCTAGTTTTAAACAGTCAATTTTGACCTATTCCACGTGTTTTTATATATTAACGATCCTTTTTCTACTCTCTTTTGCACGGTTTCTGATTTGCAGGTCTTAGGAACATAGTTACCTAAATCGCTAGGGTAGCCACGATCCACGTATTGGATCGTGGTGTACCCAATCGCCAGTCGCTAGCGATCCAAAATGCCATGGTACGGCGATCCAATTCGATCAGGTACGGCGGTCCAAATCGATCAGGTAGGGTGCTCCAATTTGATCAGGTACGACGAATTTGATTAAAAATCTAGGCGTACCAGGTTCAATTTGCTCGTTGATCATGGTCTGCAATTCGAATATGTTTGATTGTTGTTTGTGTCTGATTGAAACAAAGAAGAAGAAGAGGTGTAGTGGGCTGGTAATGTGAAAAAGGAGCGGCTGGTAGAAATGTTAGGGTTTTTTGTGTTGTTTAGCGAAGAAAAAGAAATAAAAAGAGATAGTTTGTGTGTGCGGCTGTTAAAAGCATTTCTAGGGTTTTTAGTTTTGTTTTTTCTAATTCGTGGAAATAATGATAAGGTTGCGCTGATGGTAAGCTACCTAAATTCTACATCAGATTTGTTTTTATCATTCCACACGTGTTTTTAAATTCTTAACTTCTTTTGAAGTGTGGAACCAATGGTCCAACTAGTGCTTCTCAGATGCTAGGGAAGTGAGCAGGTTTCAAGTCTCTTTCATTGTCTTCTATTGTGCTGGTTTATTTAATCTAAAGAACAATATATATTATGTTTTCATTAGTCATAATTTAAAAGAAGAACATCTGGTGTGCTGGAACCAATATATTATATTGTATATCTTATCTAAATCTATTAATAGAGGATTGGAATGAATAGTGATACTGAAAATCACAACCGTCCATTTTGATCCCACGGTTTAGATAAGTGAAGGTTCCACGCGTCTCCTCCAAAGCCCTTTCAGATTTCATTAGTGAATTAAATTTAAAAACAAAATGTTCAATTAAAAAACATGAGTGGTTAATTAGTGCGTAAAAAGAAGTGATAATGGATTTGATCTTTACAGGTCCTGGTTGTTCGTCAGTTGTAGAAAGGGCGTTTATGAACCAGTGTCCGTTTGGTGGAGAGTGATTATAGCTGGAAAACGGGTTCGATCCGCAATTTAGTTTTAGGATTACTTCTAGAAGATATGTAAGTTTGTGTTTATTCATTAATTTAATTGTTTATTATTTGTAAGTGTAGCATAATTGTTATTTCATGAAACTTTGCAGTTTCAAGAGAATGACACTGCTTGGACGCGCTTTTAGAGTTACCTGCTTGAAGGAGGCATGTGACTTTCATTTCTATAGCTATTGACACAGGTCACAACTTATGCTGGTATTGTATGGCTCTTTTTTTTTTTTTTTATCAATGATTGCCTGTAATTGTCAGGAAATCATTTTAGTGTGATTCACGTGTATGACCCATTACCATCCCGTCCATTAGTATGTCTTGTAGGATTACCAAAAATGTTTATCTTTTCATTTATAAACAAATGATTCTAGAGATCTTATGCCTTCAAAATGGACTTTTGGGTTGTTTTATTCATAACTAACTTTTGCTATAATTTACCAGTAATCAAGGTGAATAATTTAATTTAATTGTGTATATTATATAAAATTTACATGTTTATTCCTTTTGAGTACGATTCCCATACAATTCTTCAGAGAGAGAGCTGCTGGAGTAGCGTATATAAAGGGATGTCCATTAGGGCTTTTTTGTTTCGCGATTGAAAAAACCAACATATTTAGATGAAATATACATGTAAAAATAGCGTATTTTGATAATATACACGTAAAATATTTCTTAAATTTTCTACTACTTTATCGCTAAACATGAAATAGCGGATTGTATTTTGTTTTGGCAGCTTGATACAACAAACACAAAAGTTCTTTGCGGATAAGAAGGACCCCAGCGATGCAAGAACTGTACGACTCCATGAATCTAGCATATCTATTTTTATTTTTTTTGTCGATTTGGGTTAAGTTTCTACTTGTTTGACAAATAAATAACTCAAATCGACATGCTCATAATTAAACGGGTTAAAATCGCCACTTCTAATTGTGAGCTTGTTCTTTATCCAGGAGTACCGAGTACAGTATGATGGTGGAGCTCGCCTTTGCATTAGAAAAGCATGGGATCAGTGTATTTCGCTTTCATTTCCATGAAATTGGTAAGTCACAATATTAAATATTAACCTATAACACCCAACCGTCTGGGTGGCTCTAGAGGAAGGTCGGGTTGAGCGACTACACAGTGCTCACTCTCGATGTGAGACTGATTTAAAAAAAAAACTATGTGTGTATATATATATATGTATATATATATAATTTTTTATACATATTTTTGTTTAAAAAAATATATTTTAGGGACCAATTTTTTCCTACTCGCATCGAGCCCTCAAATTTTTTAGAGTTTTTGGGGATGGCCCCAATGGCGGTAAGGGTGGGGAGGGGGTTAGTGTATTCTGTAAACAAAAATTTCGATCGTCCCCCGTCAGAGGTTTGATTAAACCCGTCAATCGCCCACCAAACAATACATAAATTTTTTAGTTATCCGTTACGAAGAAAAAAGGATTGTGTTTCTCGTGAGAATTTGAATTGGATACATGTTCATTAATCAATCAAGAGGTGATAAAAACGAGCCACCACACTACAGAAGATCCGACCGATCCGCTAACTTTTCAGGTGGCGGTGGTCGTGGTGGTCGTGGCGGTGGTACCACTGGTCCTTCATCCTCTGCGTATTATTCCGGCAAAAGGTGAAATAAAGTTGGGGCTTGTTTTTATCTGAATCAGGGCTTTTTTATTTACTTTACTATTTTCTAATATACATTTGTATTTTGTTTTAATAGCTTTAAGAAAGTGGTTAGTAACAAGGAGGATATTCGAATGCGAATTTGGGACCTTCAGGTTCTTCTTCTAGTGGTGGTAGAGCTCCACTGAATGGTGCACTTGTTCAACCGCCATTAAGAGGTATGTTTGCGGTTTGTATTTCAGTGATTATAGAGTTATGAAGTTTTTGTGGAGTTTATGTTGTTGGTTTATATATTGTAGGGACACTTGATGCTTCATCTACTTGTAGTGTTGTGAAGCCGGCTGTTGCATCGGTTCAGAAAACCACACCGGGCCTGCCAAAGGCTCAATCGAGTAATGCAGTTCCGCTCAGTTCTGGCACCTTTGGTTCCAGCTCTTCTACACCTGTTAAGGGTACGAAGTTTATTATTTTTGCAGTTAAAATTTATTATTCAATCTGGAACCAAGTATGTGTTTTAAGGGAGTACTTACAAGTCTTCTTTTGATGCTTAGGTTCGGCTGATGCTTCTAGGGGATTTCCTCTTCAGTTTGGGTCAATTAGTCCCAGTGTTATGAACGGAATCTAGGTATTTATCATCGCTATGTCTAAACAACACTCTTTTGAACTATGTTAATCTATTAGAGGTGGTAGGATGGGCGGGCCAGGTGACAGGTCAAAGTGACCCATAAACACTTTTTACCCATTTTAATTTTTTCTTTAAATAGCTTATTTGTAGATTATGATTACAAAAACAATATCATTTCGTTAAACTAAAATTTTGAACAATATAAAAGATAGCTAAATAATGAAACCATGTTGATATCCTTGGATATTTTTATTTTGCAGGCTCGTATTGATTCCTTAAAGGCTGCGTCTTCCCAAAATTCAGATGTTCCGAAACAACGCTTGATGTGGAAATTACCATAACATGGGGTTTACAAGTAGCATGAATAAAACACTTGGAGAATCATACAACATCGGAACTGGCCACTAGTTACAAATTTTCTCCCCACCACAACAGCAGTAATGTGGCCACAAACCCATGGATGCAAATTTGCAGCACTTTTAAGTCTAAAACAGTGAGTATATGGACTTGAAGAAAACAGTCTTGAAATAGTTATTAGTTTATGTGTAAAGTCGTTTTCCTTTGTAACTTTTGTAGATAGGTTTTGATTAGAAGTTAATGTTTATAATTAGTATTACTATTTAAATTAAAAACTTATGTATGGATTTTGAGTTATTATTGTTAATAGCATTTGGTTTTTAGTTTTCTCATTTTACTTTAGTTTTTATTTGACAAAAATGGGAAAATAAAATGGGTAATTAGACGAAAATGGTCACATAAAACCACATAAAAAAGCGTGACCAAAGTTTAGACAACAACCACACATAGAATTACAAAATTTCATGTGACTATAAATAAACATTAGCCACACCATAGTCACTTTGTTTCTTGTTTGTGTGACGGAATGATACCAAACGTCATGGAAAAAAGTTACGTGTGATCAAAGGTTAGACAATAGTCACACTTAAAATTACAAAATTTTGTGTGACTATATATAACCATTACCCACACCATAATTACTTTGCTTTTTATTATGTGACGGAATAATACCAAACGTCATGGGAAAAGAAAATTATGTGTGACCAAATGTTAAACAATAGTCACACTTAAAATTACAAAATTTCATGGCTATAAATAACCACTAGCCATACCATAGTCACTTTGTTTCTTGTTTGTGTGACGGAATGATACCAAACGTCATGGGAAAAGAAGATTATATGTGACCAAATGTTAGACAATAGCCACACTTAAAATTACAATATTTGGTTTGACTATAAATAACCACTAGTCACGCCATAGTTACTTTGTTTTTTGGTGTGTGACAGAATGTACCAAACATCATGGGAAAGAAAGTTATCTGTGACCAAATGTTAGACAATAGCCATACTTATAGTTACAAAATCTAATGTGGCTATACATAACCATTAGCCACACTTTCATCACTTTGTTTTTTGTTTGCGTGACGGAATGATATCAAATGTCGTGGGAAAAACAAATACGTGTGACAAAATGTTAGACAATAGCCACACCATCATTACTTTGTTTTTATTGTGTGACAAACTAATAACAAATGTCATAGGAAAAACATATATATGTGACCAAAAGTTAGACAATAGCCACACTTACAATAAATTCATGTGACAATGTAATAGAACTGGCCACACTTACAATAAATTCATGTGGCCGTTGCTACCTTTTAGCCATACTTAATAGATAAAATGTTTGATTACAACTCTTTTTGTCACACTTTTATTTAGTTGATGTCGCTAAAACATATTTTTTTAGTAAATATATGTGACTATATAATACAAAGAGACACACTTTAATTAAATTTATGTGGCTATTGCATCCCTTTAGCCACACTTAATTGAGGAAATGCTAGATTTTAACCAAAAATGTTGTTAACCTTTAGCCACACTTTTAAGTTCTAAGGCCACTAAAAAGTGTATGTGGCCGTATGATACCTACGATGACTCGAGCTTTGGTCACACTTGATATGAAAAAAATATATGTGGCGAAAGACATATAGTCACACTTTTTTGGTGTGGCTGTATCCCTATTTTGGCGTAGTGTTAGGAGGATTATTATAGAGGTTGTGGTGATAGGGCAAACACCTACCTCTCCTTCAACTGAGAATCGATCCTTAATCAACGGAGATGGAGATGAATACTAAAAATCGGCTGTACGGGAATCGATCTGTGGTTATTATGAAGATCTGTACCACTGCTTCAATTGAATGGATCTGGTAGATGTTAACCCTAAATAGTGATGTTCAAGTGGAGGGGCTGATGTATGTCCAAGGCGGAGGACGTTAACTAGGGTGATGGAAATGATTTGGGGAGGGAATTTGATTTAGTGAGAATCGATGAGGGGTTAGGGTCTCTGGAGATACTGGGTTCAAAGTATGTTTACTGATGAAGGATAGTCCTGTATGAATAATGAACTAGAAGTATATTTGTTTATTTATTGATTATCAATATCAATATATTATTATTAATTATCAAATATCAAATGTTAAATTTTATCTAATACGTGAGTTCAGTTAGAATTTTTTTGATTTTTTATATTTTTTTTATTTTTAAGATTTTTTTGATTATTTTTAGAATTTTTATGATTTTTTAGATTTTTTTAGATTTTTTAGGATTTTTATGATTTCTTATAACTACAGGGACTGTTTGTGTAATAAATAAAACTTAAAAACTAACTTCAGTTAAAAAAAATTAACAGAAGTTCATTGAGTACCAACATGTTGATAGGTAGGATTATTATATACCAATTCTGTAGGTTGGATTATTATTTACCAACTGGTTAAATGTTGGTTTATTAAACACCAATTTTCCTATTTTTTATATACGCCCCGCTTGCGGTATGCGCATATAATGTATATATGTGTGGGCGCTCGGTGGCAAAAGTGAAAGTGCACTAATTTTAATGTTATTTTACTAATTTTGTGAAAATAACATTAAAAGAGGGGATGGTTAATCATGCATCATGTCGTGGCGTTGATAACCGAAATACAAGGGGGTACATGCACTAATTCGCAGTTGTCTCAATTGCTGAGTGTTATGTGCCTTATGTACAAGGTTTGATACAAAACTACTATCGAGTCGGGAGTCTCACTGGAAGCAGCCTCTCTATTGCTACGGGGTAGAGGTAAGGCTGCCTACATCTTACCCTTCTCAGACCATACCTTAGCTTTGCTATTAGTGGGATTTACTGAGTATGATGATGATGATGTTTTTTTATATGCTTCTATATTCTGCATCTATACTCACAAAATTTAAGTAATTACAACATCTTATATTTCTGGTGCAACAACCTAATGAAATTAGTAAGAGGGGTATTTCTGGAGAATATTCGCAACATTTAAGTAACTACAATATCTTATGTTTATTGTACAACAACCTAATGAAATTATTAAGAGGCCAAAATAGCTTTCTACATTCGTATTAAATTGATAAATACACCACTATTGCTTAATAATGATCTTTCTACATTAGTACTAAATTGATAAATATACTTAAATTGCTTAATATATTTGTAAGAATACAAGCCAATAAAATTAATAGGCCTTTTTAACTTCTTTCTAATGAGTATTAAATTGATAAATACACCTAAATTGCATAATATATTTATAGGAATATAAGACAATAATAAAATTAATAGGCCTTTTTAACTTAAGCGAATGAAATCATATGTAAGGCTCGAAGTTACAAAACCAAGAATATATAAAACTTTTGCATTTATATAAAAGTAATGCAAATAAATGTCCATACAAAATTTCCAGTTTGATCAAACTTCATAAGTTTCTAAAATAATTCAACACGTTAACATTGTTCGGTTTATTAAAACAACTAAACAAAAGCGGAAGCTTGAACTTCGGTTGTGTTCGGTTCTTCGTTATGCTTGATCTCCTCGTTGCTTCACTTGTGTTGCCTTGTGTTAGACAAGTATGGATGATTGATATTATTGATTCAAACACGATTTTTAGACCGAAATAACCTTTCAATTTGTTCAATTTGGGTGAATAAGGGTTTGGTGTGTTCTTCCCCTTTCTGGTCGCACACTCACACACGCACATACCTATGTGCAGTGTTTTATTTTTTTGTTTTAATAAAACTACCTTTCCCCTCAAGTTCATTTCATTAAACAATAAATATTTGCCATCCATATTTTCTTTATAAATTTACTAAATACTAACTAGGTTATTTACCCATAGTTATTTTACTTTAAATATTAATTAAAATGTATACTTATCCGTATTTTGATATTTTTGGGGGTCTTACAAGTCCACCCCCCTTAAAGAGGTTTTGTCCTCGAAACGTGAATACGTACCAAATAAAGAAGGGTATAGTCTCTTCATCTCTTCTTCGGACTCCCAAGTAGGGTCCGATCCCTTCCGATGCTCCCATTTGACCTTTACTTGGTCAATTTCTTTGTTCCTTAATCCTTTGACCTTTTGGTCAAGAATTTCAATAGGCCTAGCTATATAATTGAGTTTATCGTCCACTTCTATATCGTCATAATGAATGTAAGTCGTTTCATCGGCCAAACATTTTCGGAGATGTGAGTCGTGGAACGTGTTTTGTATTCCGCTCAATTCTTCAGGTAGTTCCAGTCGGTAAGCCACTTTGTCCACTCGATCGGTAATCTTGAAAGGCCCAATAAACCGTGGGCTTAATTTCCCCTTTTTTTCTAAAATGGATGATCCCCTTCCAAGGAGATACCTTCAACATTACTTTATCCCCTATTTGAAATTCAATAGGCCTTCGCCTTTTATCAGCATATGACTTTTGTCGATCTTGAGCCGCTTTAAAGTGGGCTCGCACCAAGTCAATCTTCTCATTTGTGGTTTTAATCACATCTTTGTAAGTGAGTTCTTGAGGGCCCACATCACCCCAACATACCAGGGTTCGACATTTCCTACCATAGATTATTTCATACGGGGCCATACCAATACTTGAATGGTAACTATTGTTGTATGAAAATTCGACTAAGGGTAGGTAAGCATCCCAACTACCGCCAAAATCAATAATACATGCCCGAAGCATATCTTCTAATGTTTGAATTGTTCGCTCGCTTTGCCCGTCGGTTTGAGGGTGATATGCATTACTAATCAACAGTTTTGTGCCCATTTGTTCTTGAAAATCACGCCAAAATTTCGAAGTAAACCGGGTATCTCTATCGGACACGATGGATACCGGCACTTCGTGGCGCGCTACAGTCTCGTTCATATACACCTCCGACATCTTTTTAGAAGTATAGGTCTCACGAATTGGAATAAAGTGAGCGCTTTTTGTCAATCTATCAACGACCACCCAAATGGCGTCGAATCCCCGAGCCGTTCTCGGCAAGTTGGTTAATAGGTCCATAGTAACATGTTCCCATTTCCAAACCGGTATGTCTAGCGGTTGGAGCTTGTCGTAAGGCTTTTGATGCTCCTCTTTTACTTGTAAACAAGTTAGACATTTTTCGACATACTTTGTCACATCTCTTTTCATCCCGGGCCACCAATAATTTTGTTTCAAGTCCTGATACATCTTGGTCGCCCCTGGGTGAATCGAATAACGCGATTTATGAGCTTCGACAAGAAGGAGGTCCTTAACACCACACGTGTTTGGAACCCATATTCTACCGAATCGGCTTTTCAACCCGTTATCGCTATCTATTAAATCTTTCACTTGGCCTTTTACTCGTTCCTTTCTCAAATTTTCTTCCTTTACCGCTTCGATTTGTGCCTCTTGGATTTGATCAAGTAAACCCGAGGTTACCACAAGTTGCATCGACCGCACTCGAATGGAAGTGTAATCTTCTTTTTGACTCAGCGCATCGGCCACTACATTGGCTTTCCCCGGATGATAATGTATTTCGCAATTATAATCTTTCACCGTTTCTAGCCAACGTCTTTGTCTCATATTTAACTCCTTTTGATCGAATAAGTATTTCAAACTCTTATGGTCGGTGAAAATAGTGCATGTCACCCCATATAAGTAGTGCCTCCAAATCTTTAAAGCAAAAACCATTGCCGCCAATTCGAGGTCATGAGTCAGATATTTCTTTTCGTGAACTTTTAATTGTCTCAAGGCATAGGCAATCAACTTGCCCCTTTGCATAAGTACACACCAAAGGCCCAGGTGTGATGCGTCAGAGTACACTACCATGTCATCGGTGCCATCCGGTAAAGTCAATACCGGAGCACTGGTCAACCTTTCTTTGAGCGTTTAGAACGCCCTTTCTTATTCGTCACTCTAGACAAACTTTTCGTCTTTACGGGTAAGTTTAGTTAATGACGAAAGTTTGACCTTGCCCCGTTGCATAAGTACACACCAAAGGCCTAGGTGTGATGCGTCAGAGTACACTACCATGTCATCGGTGCCATTCGGTAAAGTCAATACCGGAGCACTGGTCAACCTTTCTTTGAGCGTTTGGAACGCCCTTTCTTATTCGTCACTCTAGACAAACTTTTCGTTTTTACGGGTTAGTTTAGTTAATGACGAAGCAATTTTGGAGAAATCTTGAATGAACCTCCAATAATATCCCGCGAGCCCCAAAAAGCTTATGATCTCCGACGGATTCTTCGGAGGACTCCATTTCGACACTGCTTCTATTTTGGACGGATCTACTAATATTCCATCGACGCTTATGATGTGCCTGAGGAGTTGCACATCTCGAAGCCAAAAGGCGCACTTCGAGAATTTAGCGTAGAGTTTTTCTCGTCTAAGGGTTTCTAACACTTCTTGTAAATGATGAGTGTGATCCGCCTCGTTTTTCGAGTATACGGGAATGTCATCGATGAACACTATCACCGACTTGTCCAACTGGCTTGTAGACCCGGTTCATGAGATCTATGAATGCCGCGGGTGCAATTGCTAGCCCAAAAGACATTACAAGGAATTCATAATGTCCGTATCGTGTATGAAAGGCTGTTTTGGGTACATCTTCCTCCTTTACTCTCAATTGATGGTATCTCGAACTCAAGTCAATTTTTGAAAACCAACTCGCACCTTGTAGTTGGTCGAATAAGTAGTCGATTCTCGGAAGCGGGTATCGATTCTTTACCGTAAGTTTGTTTAACTCCCGGTAATCGATACACGTGCGCATGCTTCAGTCTTTCTTCTTTACGAACAATACCGACGCTCCCCAAGGGGAGACACTAGGGCGAATAAATCCCTTATCAAGTAAATCCTGCAACTGAGACATTAATTCTTAAAGTTCCGATGGAGCTAATCTATATGGTGCCTTAGCCACCGGTTCGCATCCAGGACTAATTCAATCCCGAACTCAACCTCCCGCTCAGGTGGTATCACCAGTAAGTCTTCCGGGAATACGTCTTCAAAATCTCTTACGATGGGTACGTCTTCAACCTTGGGCGACTCTTTTTCCGCGTCATGCACGTAAGTTAAATAAGCCTTACACCCATGTTGAATGAGCTTACGGACTTCCATCATCGAGCATATTATGGGGTTGCAGTTCTTTTCCCCATAAACAATAGCATGCCTTCCGCTCGGAGATGTTAGTTGTATCTCCACGAAAGCATATCACTTTGGAGTGGTGTCGAGACAACCAATCCATCCCAGTCACCACTTGGAATTCCCCCATCGACATGGGTATCAAATTGTGACAACCCGTAACTTCAAGGTAAAGACCGTTTATTTCGCTTTTTTTAAAAATCAAATCCTACATGTTAGTATTTGAAGAATTAATTACATTTATCCACATCACGTTGAACCGACCCGAAGTGTTCGAACCAGGTGCATGTCGATTCAACTCTCTTGCGAAACCCGAAACCTATGAGGTCCAAATCATAGCATGAATAATGTATATTTACATTATACTCTTATACAATTAGCAACTTGGGTTGCGTCAACCGCACTATCGCACCGCTTCATCGAATGCCACCGATTCACTCAAAACAGGCACCGATTCATTCACAACCACCCCGTTTCAATTGAAATCAAAACTTCAACCAACTTTTTCACCGGTTGAATATATCATTCCAGCGTTTCAACTAAAACTACATATTTAAATCCACCGCCTCACATTACATATCGCACCGCTTCGCTCAAATTTTGTCAATTAACCGAAGCAACCCATCAAACCAACGCGTCTCCTCACAAGATCGTTCCAGCATCGTATATACACATAATTATAACAATTTGGGATAAACATAATCGCTTGCAGGGAAGAAAAACCAATCGATTGGGGAGTTGTTGGGATAAACATGTTAATTGTTCGCATCTTTATCTTTATTTCTATATTGTCATGTTTATCAATCCTGATTAGATCCATCACGTTGTTATTTTTTAAGAAATCAAGAAAAGAAAAAAACGATCAGGGGTGCGTCAATTCGATTACCGATCATATCAAGAGAGGAAGCATGGCAATTGTCTTCCCAGTCCGCACATTTCGATGGAAAACCGAAGAATAAAAAGGAAGGAACCAGTTCGTTCAGGCCTGTGCTTTGTTATTAAAATCTATTTGTGTTTGTAGTTGAGGAAATGCAGTAAGAGGAACAAAACAGAAACATTCTAGAGCCCGACGGAGAAAAGGGAAAAAAAAAAACGAAATCAAGTTGCCGGAGATTAACGGTAGTGGCGATTGAGATCACCAGCAATAGTGAATTTTTTTTTTTTTTTTTTTTTTGTTAAAACTTATAATCAAAATCTTAAATCTTAAACTTATAAGAAATCAAGAAATCGCAAGAGTTGCAATCAAAGAGAAAATCGGAAACGACACAAAATTCCGATTGAATTAAAGCCTTTGGCACAAGTAAAAGAAATAAATTACAGCCTTTGGCAAAAGTAAAAGAAATAAATCACTTCTTTTTTTTACCAGCAAAAAATAAATCACTTCTGTGATTGAAGACGTTCAATCAAGCTTTTGAAGATAAAAATCGTAAAACGTTTGAGGCGGTGGAAAAGTTTGTGATTATTGATTAGTTTTATTTTTCTGGAACCATAAAGCTAAAATTGGTATGACTTTTAATGTATTTTAAAAATATTTCTAAAACTAGAGTAAACTGCCATTTTGGTCCCTGTGGTTTGGGCATTTTTGCTATTTTAGTCCAAATCTCAAACTTTTTAAATCTGGGTCCCTATGGTTTCATCTTTATTGCCATTTTTGTCCAAAATTCAAAATCCCCCCTTTTTTTGACTGTTCCAAAAAGTTTGATATTTTGACTAAAATGGCAATAAAAGTGAAACCATAGGGACCAAAATGGCAGTTTACTCTTAATTTTGGACTAAAATGGCAATAAAAGTGAAACCACAGGGACCCAGATTTAAAAAGTTTAAGATTTGGACTAAATTGACAAAAGTGCCTAAACCACAGGGACCAAAATGGCAGTTTACTCCTAAAACTATTTTAAATCAATCCACAAAGGAATGTACGGGACATAACCTGTTTAAAACACAAACCCACTTATTTTATTTTAGTAATGTATATAACTTAATTATCCTTTTCCAAGTTAATTACTTTAAAAATGCATAATTTTAGTTTGTCAACAAAATATATTTAATATTAACTTTTATATATTTTGATTTAACAATCTATAAAGAAATAGTACATATTATAATACCTTACTCCAAAACAATTTTTTTTCATCTCATATAGTGATACTAATGACTTTTATAATTAACATACCGCCGCAACGCGCGGGTAACACCAACTCGTTATTAATATATTACGCATATATTAGTTATTTAAGTTAAAAACAATTATGATAATAATAATTGTAGGTGTACAATTTGATTAAAAAAAAAAATGTTGCTGGCACATGTAATCTTCACGTTTTGAAAGTGCCAGCCCAATCAACACCCAAGCCTACCTCATATCCTTAATTTGATCGGCCAATTTACTTAACCACCATCCATCATTCTGTTTTAGTATTCGTATAATATGCATGTTATCAAGTAATATACCCTTATCACACAACAACCCCACGACTCTGTTGGGTTATTCGGTTTGTTTGCGGGTCACACGGGTCGGCACGTTATCGGGTCACGGATATGAATCATGCAAAATTGTTCATGGTTTAATTTGCATGAGGAAAATAAAAAGTTTGAAGGGGTCACGTGATGATGTGCGCACTGAATTAGTCCTTTAGAAGCTTTTTATTGTATTGGTTTATTTAATAGTTAAATTAGGTAGACTTGGTATAAGTTTGACCTATTTTATTGGGAGTGTACGTTGGTGATGGGTAGAAGAGTGGGTATCCATGTTTACCTATTCTTTAGGTAGAAAATAGGTTTATTTATTATTTCATATTGGGTCATTCTATACGCACCCCCCTAATTACTAATTACACCCCCCTATAAAAACATCAAATCCATCAATCATTTGCTTTTTGTTTTTAGTCTTTTTTGTCTTTTTGTTGTCTTTTTTTATTATATTTTATTGTCTTTTTGTTATTATTATTATTATTATTTATTATTAGTAATGAATTATTATTATTATTATTATAACTAATTATTATAACTAATTATTTATCCAATTACATTTATAGTAGTAATAGAAACTATAAAAAAATAAGTGCATTCTTACAAAATTATATTATTAAACATTTTACATACCGAGCTTTAATCTACAACATAATAGTAGAGTTGGCGAAAGAACTTTGTCCGACAATATCCTGCTCTTGATAGTTCGTAAATGAACTATGCCTTGCAGGTTCTTGAGTGTAATCCTGCTCTTGATAGTTCGTAAATGAGTTGATTTTAAACAGTTTAATGCTCCCTGTCCGTAACTATAACACGTGGTTGTTGCATGCTCTCCTCTAGAGTTGATTTTAAACAGTTTAATGCCCAAAGATATTTCTCCTCTGTTTCTTGACGCATAACTGCAAAAGCTATGGAGATTGTCTTGTTGGTAGAAGTTACACCAACAATTTCAAGAAAAGACAATTTATACTTGTTCGTATTGTATGTGACATCCATAAGCAACACATGTGGAAAATCAAGGAAGTACTTGTATGATATTTTAGGAACAAAGAATAAGTCTCCCAACTTGTTTGAAACTCTATTGGTAGAAATTTCAAAAGTATACCCTTTATCATTTAAATGAGACATTAGCACCTCCATCAAAGATTTCCCTTTATGATCCGTTGCTCGAATTTTATCACGTGCGTTATATATGTTTTTAATTGTAGAGACATTATTTTCACCGCACTCCTTCATAACACCTAAAATATCTTTTGGGAACACACCCTTCCCCGTCAACTCTGCCACCAATTGGTGTTCATTAGGTGTCAATCGTTTGAGGATTGAGTGTCCCTCCATATATTCTCCGGGTGGATGATTATGTTCACCAGCTTTTACTTTTAACGTCCAAGAACCATTCTTTTTTGAAAATTTGCCTACCCTTTCAAACGGGCAATTTATCTTTCTAGTGCCGGTCTCTTTACTTGAATCTTTAACTGATTTATACACACCACCACGATCACACATAAGTTCAACTTTAGACACGTAGCCATTTTTAGCTTTCGATCTTTTAGTCACAATAGCGTAACCAAGACTACGTCCGGTGTTTCTAACCCATTCCATCAACTCTTCACGAGACTTGAACACCTAAAAGTGAACTAATATTAGTTACAAAATATTAGGTGAACAAGCTTGAGTAGTTACAAAATATATATTATCCAAACAAACTCATTTAAACTAAAACAAGACCCTTAACCTAGCTAGATTTTTTTTTTCAATTTTAATAATAATAATAATAATAATAATTAATAACTAATAGTAAAACAAAAGACAAAAAAGACAAAAAACAAAAAGCAAATTATTATTATTATTATTATTATTATTATTATTATTATTATTATTATTATTATTATTATTATTAAGGATGGTATGGAGATTTTGGATGGAAACATGTATTATTTATGTGTAATATCATTGAATGTGATTTATGTACTAAGCTGCCGGTATATATATAAATGATGCTACACATAACGATACAAAATACATGATGGCTATTTCTTGTACACTGCTTATGGACTACGTGATAAATGTGAAATACGTGTATGCTTGGTATAAACTGTTACTTGATTAATGCGTGTACACTACTTGACAAATACGTGTTAGATACGCGTAGGAACTTTGTATTTTGTTTAAAACCATTAACAAACTAAATGTTAATCATATTAGGACGTGATTGACCAACCCTGACCATTAGTTATTTTAAGAGTTCAACCGAGCAACCAAAGGTGAGTTCACACTTTCTACAAGGCATGGGATTCCCGGTGGTTTAGGAATGGGTTTGTAACACCCCAACCCGGAAGGGCTGACGTGTCACAATAACATTGGTATCATAAACAAAAGTCATAATTCCATTTATTTATTTGACAAGGATACAACCACACGACAACTAAACTTAAGGTTAATATACAAGCGGACACATTCGACTTGATTAACTAACATCTTCAGATTTAGTCCTAGGCTTTATTCTTCTCTCTTTACCCCGCCCGAAGTAACTTGTGAACCTGTACATACAAGAAGTTTACGGAATGAGCCAAATGCTCAGTACGGAGTAATAGGCTCAAATAGCAAATAATGATTTATATGAAATGTTATCCGGATGGAACTTTATGTTAAAATGATACGATACAAGTAACGTAATTTCATAATTTAAATCATACGGATGTACCCATGAGCCAAACTTAAAACGTGACAATACACAGGTAACTACTCCTGCATAATTATCACACGAGATGGCGAGTTGGCATACCCGGTATCCACCTCCTTAACTTAAATCCTAGGATCGATCCATATGCCTCCTAGTAGCTTTGTACCTCACTTGTACCTTGGGACGCCGTGAACTGATCTCTCCGTCACGGAAGGAGCACATGATGTCGATGCCGCAACAACATGCCCGTGGGACACTCCACGAGAAGCGACACTCAGGGTATCAGAGTACAAATGGTCTTATTCACATAACTTATCGCAAATATATTATCATAACAAGACGTAACATATATTGGAACATGCGATAATGAGTGCAACTAAACATAATATTATCGCATGACATGAAAGCTAAATCCAATGTTATGATTAGAATAGGAATCCAGCGAACAGTCAAATGAATCGATAATCCAAAGATGTGAGGAGTTTTAAATTAGATATATTAATTCAACGGGTGTGTAACAATGGAGTATGAAATAACAAGGAGTGGGATAAGGATCCGTACCTTAATGTTTCAACGTGATGTTCCAAACAGATGTCAAATTGTTAGCAAAGATCTGCATTTAAAGTAATCATTTAGTAAATTATATTGATTTTACTTACTAACTTCGTTTCAAAAAGTTACTATTCTGTATTATTTTATTTTTATAAAACTTTCAAATTCAAAATTGAATACTTTTATATGTTTACTTGGATCATATTCTTATGTATGACTTAGATATGAAACTCCTTGTGGATTCATACGTATGTAAATGGCTTTATTACTGAATAGTAAACGATATATGATTTATTTGTTATAACTCACTTAGTATTTTAACAATAATTAATAATGTCTAACTCATAAGACTTATGTGTTTATTACTATTCATCTATTTAACCAAAATAACTTTATTTTTACCTTTAAAACAACATATCTTATAATAGGCTTTGAAATTCTTAACTTAAATTTAAACCAGTGTATATTATTATTATTATTATTATTATTATTATTATTATTATTATTATTATTATTATTATTATTAAACTTCTTTAAGGTTAATAAGTGAAATTTCAAATTAACGTATCCCAATTATTAGGAATAATACAACACTATTAAAAACCAATTTGTAATATGAGTAGGGATACAATATATATATATATATATATATATATATATATATATATATACACATGAATTTTCGAGGCTAAAGACATAGGTTAAAGACACTGAGCCAACATAATAAAACCATAAAATTTTAAGCA
Organism: Helianthus tuberosus; assembly: GCA_030545235.1. Lineage (NCBI taxonomy): Eukaryota > Viridiplantae > Streptophyta > Magnoliopsida > Asterales > Asteraceae > Helianthus > Helianthus tuberosus. Next base: position 208,225,658 of record CM060400.1, read on the forward strand.
CTCATCTTCTTTATTTAAAAGATGAAGAACCACATGTTCTTATTTTTTTTTCTTATTATAAACAATTGCTTAGTTTAAGTAGGTATGTTCATATATGTGTCTGTATATAAGCATAATTAAAAATGTACAGAATTATGTTGTTACCTTATGTTTGAGATGAGATGATCGGAAATAAAAATTAGTTGCCGGAAAATATCAATTTTGTGGTGATGTCGACTGCGTGCGGTGGTCGGAAGGTAACTGCAGAGTGGAGATAGTTGTTAAGAATATTGCATTCAGTCAACGAGGTCAACTCATTCTATATTTTCATAGTTTTATTCTGTTTGGAATAAGTACTAGAAGTACAGGGGTATTTTAGGTAATACTGTAATCTTGGAGGGTTGAAAGTGGCATTTCTTGTGCTAGATTAGTTGTGTCTGTTAGATCTTTATTAAAGAGGAAAACACAGTTAGGTCAAAGTTAGTTCGTATTCTTTTCTTTCAAGTGTAATCAATTCATCTTTTGAATGAGAGTGAATCATTGGTACTGATTGTTGATCTTGTTTTGATTCTCTTGTGTTAATTGATTCTTCGTTTTCATTAACAATTGGTATCAGAGCCTCGTAAACGGCTCGGATTGAGAGAAAATTTGAATCGTTTGTTTCTTGTTAAAATTGAAGATCAATATGGTGTCAACGAAGTTTGAATTAGAGAAATTCGACGGTAAAAATGATTTTGGGCTCTGGAGATTGAAGATGAAGGCCATGTTGGTTCATCAGGGTGTGTATGATGCGTTGGCCGGAGAAGCAAAATTGCCAGTAGATCTGATGGAGAAAGAGAAGAAAGATATACTCGAAAAAGCTCACAGTCTGATAATCTTGAGTTTGGGAGATCGTGTACTCAGAGAGGTGTCAAAAGAAACAACGGCTGCTGGTATTTGGGCAAAATTAGAAGGGTTGTACATGACAAAATCTCTGGCCAATCGATTATATCTAAAGAAAAGATTGTATTCCTTTCAGATGTCCTCTGGTAAGACTCTTGAAGATCATACAGATGACTTTAATAAATTGGTCATTGATCTTGAAAATATAGATGTGAGTTTAGAGGATGAAGATCAGGCTATTATTTTCTTGACATCATTGCCTAGTTCGTATGAACATTTTGTTGATACTTTGATGTTTGGAAGAGAGACATTATCAATGGAAGAAGTGTTGGCTGCAGTAAATTCCAAAGAATTGCAGAAGAAAAAGGCAGATGTTGGGGAGGATGTAGGTAATGGCCTATACGTGAGGGGAAGATCAGAACAAAGAAACTTCAGGGCAAAACAGTCTGGTGGAAGATCAAAGTCAAGATTCAAAAGGAAGTGTTATGTCTGCAATTCAGAGAAGCACTTAAAGAAGGATTGCACTGAGAGGAAAAAGAAGAAAGGTGATTCAAGTTTTCAAAAGAATCAAGTGTATTCCCCAGAAGGATCAACAGATGGAAATGAGAGTTCTGATGTTCTGGTTGTGTCTCATGGATCCAGTAAAGCAGAGTGGATAATGGACTCAGGGTGTTCTTATCACATGACACCAAACAAGAATTTCTTTCAAGAATTGAAGATGGAAGACCTTGGTACAGTTCAATTGGGAGATGATAGGCCTTGCAAGATCCTTGGATATGGAACTGTGACAATGAAACTAGAAGGTGGAGCTGAGTATACCTTAACCAATGTAAGGTATATTCCTGAGTTAACCATAAATTTAATATCATTAGGTACCTTTGAAAGTGAAGGTTTCCATGTCAGTTTAAGAAATGGTAAATCTAGGGTTATTAAAGGGTCTATGATTGTGTTAACTGGTACAAGAAGAAACAACAATATATACATTCTAGATGGTCATGCTGTTCAAGGGGTAAATTGTATGGTTAGCAAGAAAGATGTAGATCCTACTGTTTTATGGCACAACAGAATGGGTCACATTAGTGTGCAGGGTCTAAATGAACTGAATAAGAGGAAGATCTTTCAAGAACTAAAAGAAAGTACCACAAATTTCTGTGAACATTGCATTATGGGAAAAGCAAAGAGAGTTAAGTTTGGGAAAGGCATACATAGCACAAAGGGTATTTTGGACTATGTACATGCTGACCTGTGGGGGCCTGCAAAGATAGAATCCTTAGGAGGTGCAAGATATTTCCTGAGTATCATGGATGATTATTCAAGAAGGGTTTGGGTACATGTGTTGAAGCACAAAGATGATACATTTGAAAGATTCAAAGAATGGAAGGCCTTGGTTGAAAATCAAACTGAAAAGAAGATTAAAAAGCTTAGAACAGATAATGGGCTGGAATTCTGTAGTAGTTGGTTTAACAAGTACTGTAAAGATCATGGGATAGCAAGGCATTTGTCTGTTCCAGGAACACCACAACAAAATGGCCTTGTTGAGAGGATGAATAGGACTTTACTCAACAAGGTTAGGTGTTTGCTGGTTAGTTCAGGGTTGCCAAAGACATTCTGGGCAGAAGCTGTTACTACATCAGCTTATTTGATAAATAGATCCCCTTCAACTGCTATAGACTTAAAAACACCTATGGAGATGTGGTCAGGTAAAGACAGTGATGTCACTGATTATGAGAATCTGAGGGTGTTTGGCTCTTTATGCTATGCTTATATTAATCAAGGGAAGTTAGAGCCAAGAGCAGAGAAATGTATTATTCTTGGGTATCCTGAAGGCACTAAAGGGTACAGACTTTGGAGGTTAGAAAACAAAACTCCTAAAGTCAAGAATAGCAGAGATGTGGTGGAGTTCAGAGAGGAAACTATGTATAAAGATGTTATGTCTGAAGGAAAGAACAAGAGTACTGGAAGTCAAGAAGTTGAAATTGAGGTGGAGAAGTCTAATGGTAACATATTAGAGGAAGAGAGTAACTCCAGTCAATCACAAGGGTCTTCCAGTGATCAAACGGATTATAGTTTGGCAAGAGATAGAGAGAGAAGACAGATTGTTAAACCTGTTAGGTTCAGAGCAAATGCAGATATCTCAGCATTTGTGTTTAATGTTGCTGAGATGGAAGCAATACAGGAACCTTTAACATTTCATCAAGCTGTTAACTCAGTGAATAAAGAACGTTGGATAAAAGCAATGGAAGATGAAATGGATTCTCTGAATAAGAATAAAACTTGGATTCTGGTTGATAAACCAAAAGGACAGAAACTTGTAGATTGCAAATGGATCTATAAGTTAAAAGAAGGCATTCAAGGTGTTGAAAAGCCAAGGTTCAAGGCCAGGTTGGTGGCTAAGGGGTATACACAAAGGGCTGGAATAGATTACAATGAGATTTTCTCACCAGTTGTTAAACATACTTCAATAAGGGTAGTTTTGTCATTAACTGCAGTATATGACTATGAGCTTGAACAATTGGACGTAAAGACTGCTTTTTTTGCATGGTGTGTTAGAAGAAGAAATATACATGAAGCAGCCTTTAGGTTTTGAAGTTGCCGGCCAAGAGTCAAAGGTATGTTTGTTGAAAAAATCACTATATGGTCTGAAGCAGTCTCCTAGACAATGGTATAGGAGATTTGATGATTATATGATCAGTTGTGGGTTTGAAAGAAGTAGCTATGATAATTGTGTATATTTTAAGGAATATAGTGCAGGGGAGTTCTTATACCTGCTGTTGTATGTTGATGATATGCTAATAGCATGCAAGAATAAGGAACAAGTTGAGGATACAAAGAAAATGTTGATGTGTGAGTTTGATATGAAGGAGCTGGGATGTGCTAAGAAAATATTGGGAATGGAAATTCATAGAGAAAGAGTTAGTGGTAAACTTGTGTTGTCTCAGAAGTCTTATGTAAAAAAGGTGTTGAAGACTTACAATATGGAGAATTGCAAATCTGTTACTACTCCAATGGCTCCACATTTCAAGTTGTCAAAGTTTGATTGTCCTAAAAGTGATGAGGAGATCAGAGATATGGAAGGTGTACCCTATTCTAGTGCAGTAGGCAGCCTAATGTATTTGATGGTCTGTACAAGACCTGACATTGGGTATGCTGTGAGTATGGTCAGTAGATACTTGGCCAATCCAGGTAGAAATCACTGGGAAGTGGTTAAATGGATAATGAGGTATCTAAAGGGAACTAAAGATTATGGTTTAAATTTTGGTTTGAAAGGTGACTGTGAATATGTTGTTAAGGGCTACGTGGATGCTGATTTTGCTAAAGACCGGGATAAGGGAAGATCGCTTACAGGGTATGGCTTTCAAGTGTTGAATAGCTTGGTTAGTTGGAAGGCAACACTTCAGCATATTGTTGCACTGTCAACAAGAATCAGAATATATAGCTCTTACAGAAGCTATTAAAGAAGCCATGTGGTTAAAAAGATTTGTCATTGAGTTGGGAGTCAAAGATGTGACTGCAATGGTGTTGTGTGACAGTCAAGGGGCTTTGCAGTTGTCTAAGAACCAGGTTTTTCATGAAAGAACTAAACACATATGTGTTAAGTTGCATTTCATTAGAGAGGTGATTCAATCAAGGGAGGTGTTGGTTGAACAGATTAATACAGAAGAGAATGGTGCAGATGTTTTTACAAAGCCTTTGTCTGGGAACAGTTTTGAGCATTGTTTAGATCTTCTGGGAGTTGGTTGACAGATGCAAAGGTGGAGATTGTTAAGAATATTGCATTCAGTCAACGAGGTCAACTCATTCTATATTTTCATAGTTTTATTCTGTTTGGAATAAGTACTAGAAGTACAGGGGTATTTTAGGTAATACTGTAATCTTGGAGGGTTGAAAGTGGCATTTCTTGTGCTAGATTAGTTGTGTCTGTTAGATCTTTATTAAAGAGGAAAACGCAGTTAGGTCAAAGTTAGTTCGTATTCTTTTCTTTCAAGTGTAATCAATTCATCTTTTGAATGAGAGTGAATCATTGGTACTGATTGTTGATCTTGTTTTGATTCTCTTGTGTTAATTGATTCTTCGTTTTCATTAACAATAGTAGACATGGGTGATGGTTTCGTTGGACTGTCTCGGTTTCTATTCAGCCGGAATAATAAGGTTGACGGTGATGGCGGTTTCGGTGCTTCTAATGAATCGAAGAAGGCTAACATAAATTAGAAAAGCTGGGTTGGGTATGCTTTGGATGGTTTGATATTCTACCAGAGGTGGTGGTCATGGCGGTTTAGCATCGGTGGTAGGCTGGTTCAAAGTTGGTCGGAAGGTGGCTAAGAGTGGTGATATATGGTTAACATGGTTATGGTTTCACACTTAGGAATTTATTTGTGGTGATCGAATTGTTGTAAAGAGATATGAATATATATAGTGTGTGTGACCAATGTAAACTTGGAGACCAGTTTCTTCTACTTCTTCTACTGATAAAGGAAAGCTATAGAACCATGTAAATGTTGACACGTTTGAATGCCTATTGAACTCACAATAATATGCTTCCACGTTGCTGTTTTAGATAAAGTAGAATATATTGTTATTATTTTTTTTATATATAGAGAATATAGAATTGGTTATATTGTTTTCTATGTCAACGTATACCACCTACATATATTATTTAAACTTTTTTTTTCTTGCCATCAATTCTACTTTGTTTTCTATGTCAACGTGAAAATGCCTTTATATATATATATATTAACATATTTGTAACTTTGTTTATGATTTATTAAATTTTTAAATATCCAACAAAAGAACTAATAAGAACTATGTAGTAGTTATTATTTATAATTTATAATTTGATGGGTATTATAACTATTACCCCCTTAAAGAAAATTTCGTCCTCGAAATTTATGTGTTAGAATATAAAAGCTTATAGAAGTAACGTAAACGAAAGTTCCATAACATATATCAAAAAATAAAGTTCATATTTTCTTGGACTAAAGGTTCAATTATTTTCGGATCCTAAACATTCGGATAGTCACTAATCTATATAATAGGAGTATCAGAAGCATACATTTGTACCTTTAATTCTCAAATACGTTCATGACCATAAGTATTAATTACCTTACAATGGTGCCCTAACGGTCCTCCCACTACGCATCTTAATAACATATTTAACCATAAAGAAAATCAACGGAGACTTACAGATAACAGAGTGACTATTGGTACTGATATCTCCTACATAGATATGCTTAATCATAACTAAGATATGTTCACATAAGGCAAAACATGAATGACCACAAATGAACATAGATCAAAGAGTAAGGTTCACCGTTACCTCAACTAAAATTCGATTGCTCGAATAGATTAGGGTATAGAGAGCGAACTGACTCTTCAGATTCCCATGTTGCTTCGTGTTCAGAGTGATTTTTTCCAGAGGACTTTAACAAATGGAATTAGTTTCCTACGCATAACCCTTTCTTGTCGATCTAAGATGGCTTCTGGTTCCTCTTGGTAGGACAAATCTTCGTGAATTGTAAATAACGGATAACTAATGACATGGAGTGGATGATAATTATATCCTCTTAACGAGGAGACATGAAAAACGTTATGAACGTGAGAAAACTGAGGCGGTAGATCCAGTCGATATGATACTTCTCCAATTCTTTCAAGGATTTCAAACGGACCAATGAAACGAGGACTAAGCTTCCCTTTAATTCCAAATCTACGAACGCCACGCCAAGGCGATACCTTTAAGAATACGTGGTCACCAATTTTAAATTCGAGTGGTCATCTATGTTGATCTGCATAGCTCTTTTGTCTGCTCTGAGCTTCTTTTAGTTTTTCTCGTGCCATAGTGACTTTTTCATTTGTAATCTGAACTAGTTCTGGCCCTTCAATAATCTTTTCTCCAACTTCATCCCAGCAGATCGGTGCTCGACATTTCCTACCGTACAAAAGCTCAAAAGGGGCCATACCAATACTTGCTTGCCAACTATTATTGTAAGCGAACTCAACAAGGCATATATATTCATCCCAGTTCCCAGACCATTCGAGTGCACATGCTCGGAGCATGTCTTCCAAGGTTTGAATTGTGCGTTCTGACTGCCCGTCTGTTTGTGGATGGAAAGCCGTACTAAACTTCAGTCGTGTACCCCAAGCTGCCTGAAAACCTTTCCAAAATCGTGAGGTGAAACGTGGGTCTCTATCTGAAAAAATGGAAGATGGTGTGCCATGAAGTCGAATAATCTCTTGAAGAAATATTTCGGATAACTTACTAACCAAAAATCCTTGCTGAATCGGTAGAAAATGTGCTGACTTTGACAATCTATCGACAACAACCCATACAACATCATTCTTCTTGAAAGTCTTAGGCAAACCGGTAACAAAATCCATTGTGATCTCATCCCACTTCCATATGGGAATATCCAATGGCTGCAATAGACCGCTTGCTCGTTTGTGTTCAATTTTCACTTGTTGGCAAGTGAGGTATTTACTTACATATCGAGCAACGTCTTCCTGCATGCCATTCCACCAGAAGTTCTGTCGTAAGTCTCGATACATCTTTGTAGATCCTGGGTGAATTGAACATGGTGAGCTGTGAGCTTCGGCTAACAATGACTCACGAAGGGTGGAGTCATCGGGTACACAAAGTCTTTTGCCGCACCAAATCACTCCATGATGGTCTATACGAAATTCAGATTGCTTACCCACCTCAAGATTTTGTACAATTGCCCAAAGTTCTCCATCTTGCTTCTGTGCATCTTTGATCCGTGATATGAGGTCGGGTTCTATCTGCATTCTAGCTAGATATCCATCAGATTTACTAACCTGAAGCCAATTGTTCATCCTTTCGAGATCCCTCATAATACGAGGCTGAATTTGTAAGCAAGATGTAGTCCCAGAATTCTTTCGGCTCAACGCGTCAGCTACAACATTGGCTTTACCTGGATGGTATTGAATATTTGCGTCGTAATCTTTTAAAAGTTCTAACCACCTTCTTTGCCTCATATTTAGCTCCTTCTGGGTGAATATGTACTTGAGGCTCTTGTGGTAGGCAAAGATGTCATAACTCTCACCATACAGATAGTGTCGCCAAATCTTAAGTGCAAAGACGACTGCTGCTAGTTCTAAATCATGTGTAGGGTAGTTAACTTCATACGGCTTCAACTGACGGGAGGCATAAGCGATAACCTTCCCATGTTGCATTAGCACACAACCTAATCCTTTCTTTGAGGCATCACTATAGACTTGGTAACCTCCTGATCCAGAAGGGAGAGCGAGTATGGGGGAGGATACGAGTCGTTTCTTCAATTCTTCAAAGTTTTTCTCTTGTTCCTCATTTCATGAGTACTTCACCCCTTTCCTTAGGAGTTTTGTGAGTGGTAACGCAATGACCGAAAATCTTTCAACAAATCTTCGGTAGTAGCCAGCAAGACCCAAGAAACTTCGTATTTCGGTAACAGAAGTGGGTCTTGGCCATTTTTTAATAGCTTCAACCTTTGTTGGGTCTACCATAATTTCCTCTGCTGATATGACATGACCTAGAAATGCCACTTGGCTAAGCCAAAAGTCACATTTGGAAAACTTAGCATACAACTTCTCATGCCGCAAGGTTCCAAGTACTGCATGTAGATGTTCTAATCATAAATCCAATGTTATGATTAGAATAGGAATCCAGCGAACAGTCAAATGAATCGATAATCCAAAGATGTGAGGAGTTTTAAATTAGATATATTAATTCAACGGGTGTGTAACAATGGAGTATGAAATAACAAGGAGTGGGATAAGGATCCGTACCTTAATGTTTCAACGTGATATTCCAAACAGATGTCAAATTGTTAGCAAAGATCTGCATTTAAAGTAATCATTTAGTAAATTATATTGATTTTACTTACTAACTTCGTTTCAAAAAGTTACTATTCTGTATTATTTTATTTTTATAAAACTTTCAAATTCAAAATTGAATACTTTTATATGTTTACTTGGATCATATTCTTATGTATGACTTAGATATGAAACTCCTGGTGGATTCATACGTATGTAAATGGCTTTATTACTGAATAGTAAACGATATATGATTTATTTGTTATAACTCACTGAAGGGGTATGGTCCCAAATATCGCGTCAGCACGACCGCGAATGACCATTACCCTCGTTAAAAACCCCCAACAGCAATTAACTATCCAGTGTCCGCGTAGACACACGCGAACACTGCGGTCCAATCTGTCCATCAATGAGAAGACTTACCTTAAGGACGGAAACTAATGTTACGCATAGCGATGCGGCCTCGCACCGCATCCTATGAACATTTTCGTCATGACAAGGGATCCGGACAACAGTAACAGTCACTCAACAAGCGATGCGGCACAACGCCGCATCCCTCGCAAATCATGGATGGAACAACCAATGCGGGAACAACATCTATGACCGCAAGCAGCGATGCGGCTTGGCACCGCATCCTGCCTACAAGGCAAGTGGGTCTGACACCACAGTGCAAGTGGCACTGGGAACAGTCGCCTACTAGCCCACGTATGAACAACAGTCTGACACCACAGCCGGACGTGGCATTACCACAGCATCCGACAGGTCTGACACACCTGCAAATAGCTGTGCGATGTCAGACTAGCTACTCAACTACCCTCCTTCACTCCTCGGCTATAAATACTCACCCCAAACTAGGTTTGAGGTATCACTTCTCAACTCTCTCACTACTACTACTATCATACTTTGCTTCCCAAGCAACTTACTGATTCTCACGCCGGAGAGTGGTAACAAGGAGCACCCCCCACCCCATCCTCCTTGTTACGAGTCACGGTTTGTTTCCTTGTGCAGGAAACCCACCACCAGACGATCCAGCTAACGATCCTCGGAAAGAAGGGATTAACCCTCTTGACGAGATCAGTGAGTTAACCCTACCCGGTTAACCATTGTTTCATCATTGGCGCCCACCGCTACTCTTAGCACTTTTTTCCAATCATCCTTTTCTTTCCAAAGATGTCTGATCGTCAAAACAATACTACCGGGGATAACCTAAACCCCACACATCAAGGGCCTGCGAGAACCAATCCCCTAGGCCCAAATGCCGAACACATTGGCACATCAGCGCAAGGGGGCGTATCCCTTACGTTTGGACATGATCTGTCACAATACGCTGCTGTCATACCTCCAGGCATGAACCCTCATACCTGGTATGACCAACAAGCGGCCCTTCTGGCCGCAACGTACAACAGAGCTTGTGCAGACGAGCAAGGAGGTATCGGACCTACCCCGATACCGCGTACACCTGCCGGTCGTGTTTTACGATACGACGACAGGACCCCCACACATCCAGCCTCCAGAAGCAGGCAGGAAGACCGCGACTCCTCATATTGTGATGTCCGCACAATCAATGAGGACGATTCCTCATACGGGTCCCGCCGCAGGGACCCCGTACATAGCCGCTTAGGCTCTCAAGATGAAAGAAGGCGGCAGTCTACAATGCGCCGCAACACAAACATTCATAGCCGTTTGGGACCACAGTCCCACCATGAAGGGTATGGCCATACTGATCCTGATGACAGTACATACCGCGGGGAGTCCCATGCCACTAACAGCAGACCGGGAGGACGCGATTATGTTCCTCCCACTCAACCCCGCACTACATACCTCCGCGCTGCAAAGCGCAACCAGGGCAAACCTTACAGGCCGAAATCTGCGGCCGAAAACTCTAAATTTGTCCCAGAGATCGCCAACGCCGATGTCACAACCACAAAATTCCCATTAAACATCGGGAAATACAACGGCTCGACCGACCCAGATGATCACAATAACATCTTCGTCGGTGCTGGGTGTAACGGTCGGTGGGACGAACCTACCTGGTGCCATTTTTTCCCACAGACCCTAACAGGTCTGGCCAGGGCATGGTTCGATTCTCTCCCACCAGCATCACTGACCTCATTCGAGGACTTGCAACAAAAGTTCCTCGCACACTTCAGCCAACAACGACGCCATGAACGTGATTCAATGGACGTCATGAACATCTGGCGCAGGGACAACGAATCGCTCGACGCATTCGTTGTCCGTTACAATAAAGAAATCCTAGAGATAGGCGACGTTGACAACCAGATGGCACGTAACCATTTCATTGTTGCAGTCAAAGACGAACAAATGGTTATGAACATTTCAGGCGGCAACGGCTTGCCTAAGAGGTGGGAAGATGTCATGGCTAAGGTTAAAACCTATGCCCAAACGCAGCGGTCTCTAAGACCGCACATGTCAAAGGCACAACCCCTGGCGGAAGGCCAGTCTTCCCGACAAGAATCCAAGCGCAACAATAAGCGCAACAGGGACACATGGAATCGCGGCAGCGATCCCAAGGCATATGTCCCCCGGAACAACCAGCCCGACGCAAGGGCTACAATCAACGCCCAACGGGAAAACCGGGCGTCCAAGAAAGAGTCTCGGGACCGCAACTGGACCGAGATCAACCAGTCGCCAAGCGACGTTCTCCTCACGGATGCACAGTTCCTGAGACCGGCCTAACCAATGAAGTCCAAAAAGAATCAGGATCCCGCACTCTGGTGCGAGTATCACAAGGATTCGGGCCACACCACAAACAACTGCATCAGTCTCCGACTGGAGATTGAGCGAGCCCTAAAGGAGGGGAAATTGCAACACCTTTTGACAGGCGCACAAAAAGCCACAAAGCGCATCACTCCCCACAACGAGGGCACCTCCTCGGGTAAAAGGGCCATGTACGTGGCCTCTACCCACATGATCAATGGAGGGAAAGGAAGACCGCGTAAGGCGGCGAGAAGACCGGACAATGACTGGAAGGACGAGCAAGTCGTCTTTCCAAAAGTCCGAGGCGGACCGCGCGATAGGCGCGCCGTGGTTATCACTGGGCACCTGGCTCACTACTGCACCGAACGATTGTTCATCGATCCGGGCAGTACGTCCGATATTATATACGAGCAGTGCTTCAACCAGTTCGATCAAGAAGACAAAGATCGACTGCAGCCAGCAGACTACCCGCTGGCTGGATTTTCAGGGGAAACCGTGTTCCCCCTGGGACAAATTACGTTCCCTGTGTGCCTCACCAACGGAAGGCACACAAGGACGGAGGAGGTAAACTTCATGGTTTTACCTCACACCTCAAAGTATGACGTGATTCTCGGGAGGGAGTCCCAAGGCGACTTCAACATGATAACATCCGTCCCCCACTCTGCCATCGGTTTTCCAACCGAAACGGGGATCGCGATAATATACGCCCAAAGAGAAGTCATGTCTACGGACGAACTGCGTCCGACAAAGGTAGCAAGGCCTACCCCCAACACCCAACCAGAAAAATGGGTTCTTAATGCAAGACACCCAGAACAAACAGTCACGTTGGGCCATGCCTTAACACCTACCATCAGAGCGCGCCTGAAGCAACTTCTCTTCAGAAACCAAGATATTTTCGCATGGAAACCCGCAGATATGACAGGGGTACCACGTGAAATTGCGCAACACTTCTTGAATACCATGCCAGGTATCAAGCCCGTGATCCAAGGCCAACGCCACCTTGGATCAGCAAAAAACGCGGCGATGGAAGAGCAGGTACAGGAACTGCTCTCCGCAGGCATCCTGCGGGAAGTGAAGTACCAGACTTGGCTGTCCAACCCAGTCATGGTAGAAAAACCAAGCGGGGGCTGGCGCATGTGTGTCGATTACAAAGACCTCAATAAGGCCTGCCCCAAGGATTGTTACGCGCTTCCAGAGATCGACGAAAAGGTCGATAACCTCGCACCATTTCGATGGAAGTGCTTCCTCGATTGTTATAAAGGCTATCACCAAGTACAAATGGCAATCAACGATGAAGATAAAACGGCATTCCGCACTCCTATCGGGAATTACTGCTACACCAAAATGCCGTTCGGGCTGCGCAACGCGGGCGCAACCTATCAAAAATTGATGAACGACACCTTTCGCGGTCAAATCAGCAAAAGTGTCGAAATCTATATGGACGACCTGGTCGTCATGAGCATGGAGGAAAACACCATGCTCGACGACATCGACAGAACATTCCAAACTCTGCGAAGCGTTAACATGAAGCTCAACCCAGGGAAATGCTCGTTTGGAATGGAAGAAGGTAAATTCCTTGGATTCATCGTAACCAAAGATGGATTCAAGGTGAACCCGGAAAAAGTTCAGGCGATCGAGCGCATGCCATCGCCTTCTACGATGAAGGAAATGCAACGACTAGCCGGTAGGCTAGCCGCGCTCAATAGATTCTTAGCCAACCATGCAGCTAAGTCCTACCCTTTCATCAAGACCCTGCGGAGCTGTCTAAAAAAGGAACAATTCCAATGGACTGCAGAGGCCGAAAAAGCTTTCCGGGAAATGAAAGAGTGTTTGATCCAACTCCCAACTTTAACCGCACCACGAAAAGATGAGCCACTTATCTTATTTTAACAATAATTAATAATGTCTAACTCATAAGACTAATGTGTTTATTACTATTCATCTATTTAACCAAAATAACTTTATTTTTACCTTTAAAACAACATATCTTATAATAGACTTCGAAATTCTTAACTTAAATTTAAACCAGTGTATATTATTATTATTATTATTATTATTATTATTATTATTATTATTATTATTATTATTATTATTAAACTTCTTTAAGGTTAATAAGTGAAATTTCAAATTAACGTATCCCAATTATTAGGAATAATACAACACTATTAAAAACCAATTTGTAATTTGAGTAGGGATACAATATGTATATATATACACATGAATTTTCGAGGCTAAAGACATAGGTTAAAGACACTGAGCCAACATAATAAAACCATAAAATTTTAAGCACTCATCTTCTTTATTTAAAAGATGAAGAACCACAGGTTCTTATTTTTTTTCTTATTATAAACAATTGCTTAGTTTAAGTAGGTATGTTCATATATGTGTCTGTATATAAGCATAATTAAAAATGTACAGAATTATGTTGTTACCTTATGTTTGAGATGAGATGATCGGAAATAAAAATTAGTTGCCGGAAAATATCAATTTTGTGGTGATGTCGACTGCGTGCGGTGGTCGGAAGGTAACTGCAGAGTGGAGATAGTAGACATGGGTGATGGTTTCGTTGGACTGTCTCGGTTTCTATTCAGCCGGAATAATAAGGTTGACGGTGATGGCGGTTTCGGTGCTTCTAATGAATCGAAGAAGGCTAACAGAAATTAGAAAAGCTAGGTTGGGTATGCTTTGGATGGTTTGATATTCTACCAGAGGTGGTGGTCATGGCGGTTAAGCATCGGTGGTAGGTTGGTTCAAAGTTGGTCGGAAGGTGGCTAAGAGTGGTGATATATGGTTAACATGGTTATGGTTTCACACTTAGGAATTTATTTGTGGTGATCGAATTGTTGTAAAGAGATATGAATATATATAGTGTGTGTGACCAATGTAAACTTGGAGACCAGTTTCTTCTACTTCTTCTACTGATAAAGGAAAGCTATAGAACATGTAAATGTTGACACGTTTGAATGCCTATTGAAATCACAATAATATGCTTCCACGTTGCTGTTTTAGATAAAGTAGAATATATTGTTATTTTTTTTTATATATAGAGAATTTAGAATTGGTTATATTGTTTTCTATGTCAACGTATACCACCTACATATATTATTTAAACTTTTTTTTCTTGCCATCAATTCAACTTTGTTTTCTATGTCAACGTGAAAATGCCTTTATATATATATTAACATATTTGTAACTTTGTTTATGATTTATTAAATTTTTAAATATCCAACAAAAGAACTAATAAGAACTATGTAGTAGTTATTATTTATAATTTATAATTTGTTGGGTATTATAGGGTTAATGATTAAAAAGGAAACATGCGTATTCTCTTTGGGTAGAATACGTACTCCACCCTCTTAATTGAAGGGTGACAACATTGGAACCTGCGTGATCTCCTTGTATGGGACACGTACCTCCACCCTCTTAACTGAAGGGTGACAACATTAATACTTGACAAAAACTCTATCATTAAGTCACTCTTTTTTATATCGACTTAATCGCCTAGCCAATGGCGAACGGGTCATTAGTTAAATAGCGCTATTAGGTTTGATAAGCCTCACACCGTGCCGTAGAGGACGGGAGTGGACTAATGGATCTGGGCACGTCAATGATGATAGACATTGACTTAGGGCACCCAACTTTCTCACTCAGTAGTCGATATGGTAACGGGTCTAGTGGGATATTCATGGGGTAGCCCCCACGGCTGGGAGCCAGGGTAAAAGGAAATGAATGACTATGTTTTAAACTATGGGGTAACCCCCACGGCAAGTAAGCCAGCTAAAAGAAAACTGTGTTTTGAACAACTTAAAACGAACACCCAACTGTGAACTCGCTCAACTTTGTTGTTGATTCGTTATTATATGCCTTGCAGGTCGTTAGGTTTTTAGCTGGAGCTTGCATTGGAGCAGGAGTCGTTGTGGGACATGAACCGCTGCGTGTTCTTGAAAAACTTTATTAAATTTAAAACTTATATTTTGGTTTTGAACTTAAATGCTTTCACTGACTGTTAAACTTGGTCTTGGACTTTGGTTTGGAAAACTTTAGGCGTTTGGTTTACTTTACTTACTTAATGTTTATTATAATTGGTGGTATGATTCTGGTCAGTCACACGCCTCGCGGTAATACTCCGCTTATGAATTTTGAGGTTGTGACACAAATCAACTAAGTAATCCTCTCCATCAACATTCAATTTGCAATTGCGACACATATCACAAACAATAAAACTTTTATCATTACCTACTTCTACTTCTATAGGAATAAGTAATTTCGTTAATATAAATGAAGGATGTTGAATAAATCTATGTGAAACAAAAGATTTATTTGCACCCGTATCAAATAAAATGCGTGCGGGAATATTATTTACGGTAAATATACCTGAAACCACCTCGGGTTCAATCTTGGCCTCAGTCGCAGTTATGTGGAAGGATCTTGCCTTTTGTAACATCCGCAAAAAACGGACCTCCGAAACCCGACCCGGATCAAGAAAAAAAAACAGACCTTCTTTAAGTTAAATAAAAATAAAAAAAATTATTTTATACCGTTATTATTAATATTTTATAATTAAATATTTGTCACGTCGCGTTGGTCGAAGACGGGTTTAAGAACGATAAACGTATAAAGGTTCACGGTTAATCCCGGTAAACTTATTAAAAGGAACAATTAATTGAGTTACATTAGTTAGTTATACAAAGTTATAAGTTTTAGGGGTTAGTTGGTAATTAATGGAAACTAAAATTAACTCTGTTACATTTTGGAAAACAGATGAACAGTGCTTTAATATTTTTGTTTTTTTGACTTTATTGTCTTTTTAGGCCAAGCCAATTTACAATTTTGTCCCACTTTGAAATAACGATTTTGCCATCAGTTTAAAATTACGCTTTTATTATCTCCACTTCCAAATAAAATTATGCTTTTGCCCCCGGTGAAAAATTACAATTTTGCCCTCAGTTCAAAATGACGATTTTGCCCCATTTAAATTTACAGTTTCCCCATTAGTTTTGTTTTCTTCCACTCAGGTAAATTACGATTTTACCCTAAATTTAAATTTACATTTTTTTCATCGGTTTTGTTTGCTTTTCCAGTCAAATTACGATTTTGTGCCGCTTTAAAATAATGATTTTGCCATCAGTTTAAAATTACGTTTTTACCTCCAGTTCAAAATAAAATTATGCTCTTGCCCCCAGTGGAAAATTACAATTTTACCCTCGGTTCAAATTTACGATTTTTCCCCGTTTAAATTTACAGTTTTGCAATTAGTTTTGTTTTCTTCCTCACTGGTAAATTACGATTTTGCCCTCAATTTAAATTTACATTTTTATTATTGGTTTTGTTTGCTTTCCCAGTCAAATTACGATTTTGCCCCCAGTGTATAAGTACAGACACAAGATGGGGGCAGAGTGCGAGGCAACTACCTGGAACTCACCTATTGGCCGAACCAATTTGCGATTTTATTCCCGCTTTAAAATTACGATTTTGCAATCAATTCAAAGTTACGTTTTTACCCACAGTTCAAAATAAATTATGCTTTTGCTCACAACAAAAAATTACAATTTTGCCCTTAGTTCAAAATTACGATTTTGCCCCGTTTAAATTTACAGTTTTGCAATTAGTTTTGTTTTTCTCCTTCCAGCCAAATTACGATTATACCCTCAATTTAAATTTATATTTTTGCCATCGTTTTTCTTTGTTTTGTTGTTTCTTTTCTATTTTTTTTTCCTTTTCCGCTTTATGTATATATTATAGTTGTTATTGCGCGAAACTATTAAGAAAAACTTTCGAATTCAGTTGGTTGTATTAACATTCCAATATAGTGAGCTAAATAAAAGTTTGAGTATCTATTATTCTTAATAATATTTTCCGTTATTTATTCCTTCTTTTTCACTTTTACGTTGTTTTCTCTGCTTCGAAATTTGTAATTTTTATAACCAACCGGTATGGTACCGGTATTTACGGGTAAAACACCGGTAAGTAACGATCTGAACGGGTATCGTGCTTATCCCGTTACAAAACAAAACGAATCGATAACGTTCGAATTCCCCGCCGCGCAGCGCGGGGAATTTCACTAGTTTATAACATATACAAACTAACCAAGTTAGCTTAATTATTTAAGTAGGTTAGTGATAATATAGGGAGTTGAGGGGCTGTTGTGTCAATAACTGAAACTAACTAATAAAGTAGGTGGAAAAAAAAAACAGAACCGAGCAGTCCGGGATTCGAATCCGGGTATCCAGCGGGTTCAATACATACCGCGAAACAACATTGCCATTCCATCACTTCTGTTTTGGTATTAACTAGTATTAACCCCCCCCCCCCCCCCCGCGCGTTGCGGTGGGGGCGTAAAACTGTGACGAATAACACCAAGGCCACAACACCGCTAGCGACCACCAACACTGAAGTTGCGACGTGTTAAACTGTGGCTTTCAAGTTTCAACCCAGACAAATATCCACACATAAAATGGAGACATAATAAACAATGAGTCAATAAGTTCAAGAAAACTGTTTAAACTTGTTAATGAAGAGTTGCATGATACTGACATACAAGAGAACAACATACATAACATTTGCTTATTTTGAAGTTACTAGAACATATCATCATTTGAGTATACCCGATTACGCATTAAATCCAAAATCTTATGTCTTGATAAATCAAGTCTTTGAAACAATCCAAACCATCCACCTTCTACAATAAGACTTGGCGCTCGATGAGTAAGCGAGAGACCTGAAACAGGTGGCAGTTTGTAATAAACATTAAGTACAGATTCGACATAGCTGTTGTTTTGAAAATGTTGTGCGTATAATATTGGTTTGTTACTTTGGTTGAAAACGAGAACCTTTTCCCGAATTTCATCCATTAAGACATTATCAAGTCTTACCTATCACCAATTGTAGGTTCGATAATTAAACACTAAACAGGATACAATTCCAAGTCTAAATCACCCAATAGATAATCATAGATAATCAATTCTTATAAAATTAATGTGATTTGGAAATCTACACATTGCTTTTATCGCGACCTCCCACCAATATACTAAAGAAAAACATCAAGAGTAAAGCAATTCCAGGTAATTTAAAGCCGGATATTACATTTACTATGCAAACCACTTGAATAGCCTGATTCACCTTATATAAACATACCCGAAATCCAAACCTACTATGATTTGAACCCTTTTAAACAATTAAGTAAAACCAGCTAGATAAACCTATCCAATAAACCGAAACCCATGACCCATTAGTGGCAACTGCGAGTCAACAACCAACTCTCAGTGGCAATAAGGGTGTTATCAGGAACTAAGCTAATGTCAGTGGTAACTAAGTTACTAGTGATGTGGATTTCCACTAAGTTACAGAATCTTTGCCAAATTAATCGAATAATTAGAGTAGAACTATAAAATCAATGGAACAGAAGACCTGTTGATTGTTCATGGAATGGTAGATGATTATTACTGATTTTTAATTGATAATTGCTACTAGCTTTTAATTCTTATTTGTTTATCACTGGATCATTGATTTATGGTTTTCTAGTTTAATTTCCGGTAGACGCTTAGAACATTACAGATTGTTATATATGTCTTATATATATCAATTGCCAGTTAACTATTTTTGATAGATAATTTTCGATTGCCTACTATCTTTCATATTTCTTATTTGTTTACCGATTACTCAATCAACTAAAATTTTTTAGTATATTATTGTCGGTCTCAAACGCGGACAAAGGAGGTATTAGAAGATATAAGCTAGACATCTTATGTTACGTATATGTCACATATTATGTTAGGATAAGTTTTATTATTTTATGTTATAGGTTATGTCGGTTTCTGGTAACCGGCTATGTATATATGTAAAACAATAGTGAATTTTATCATTCACCAATTTCTGAATACAGAACACAAATTCGTTTTCTCTCAAAACCCTAATATTCATTATACTCAATAAAGTGGTATCAGAGCCACACCGATCCAAAACAACAACATCGAATCCACAAATCATTCAAGACAAAATACAGAATTTCAATCGTTCTTAACCATGACAACAACGAACGGAGGCATACAGACCCAGATTCCAAAGTTACTGGGCCAAAATTACTACCACTGGCATATTCAAATGAAGGTTCTGTTAGAATCACAAGATCTTTGGATTATGGTGGAAGAAGGATATAACGATCTGCCTAATAATGCTTTAGATAATGATCGAGATGCACATAGGGAAAAAGTCAACAAAGACAAGAAAGCCCTGTATATTATTTTTCAAGCGGTTAATGAAAGTGTATTCGAAAGAATCGCAATGTGCAGAACTTCCAAGGAGGCATGGGACGTGTTACACAAAGCATATAGAGGGGAACGAAGAGTAAAAACGGTAAAACTCCAAACCCTAAGATGTGAATTCGATGCACTTAGAATGAAAGAAAACGAGACAGTAGAGGAATATATGAATAGAATAACTGTCATAGTGAATCAGTTACGATTAAATGAAGAAAATATTACTGAACAACGTGTTGTTGAAAAAATCCTTCGAAGTCTTACTAGAAAATATGAATCGGTAGTGGTGGCAATAGAAGAATCAAAGGATTTAACAACGGTTTCTACAGAAGAACTTTTAGGCATCCTTCAATCACACGAACTAAGGATGAAACAATATGATGACTCTCCAATAGAACAGGCATTCCAAATTCAGAGTAATAACAGTGACCGAACACGACAAAACAGATCTGATTTTGGAAATAGAGGACGAGGTAGAGGAAAAGGAAGGTTTAATGCATTAATACGATGTTATAACTGTCAGAAAATAGGGCACACGGCCAGATTCTGCCAACAAAGAGATACAATCAACCAAAGTGAGAATGCATTATTACACGAGGAAGATCATGAAGAAAAGAGTGATGAAGCAACAATGTTTATGATATTTAACATGGAGGAAATAACCAAAGACGATTGCTGGTACTTAGATAGTGGATGTAGCAATCATATGACAGGAAATAAGAGGTTATTTATTACACTAGATGAAACCGAAAGAAGGGAAGTAAGAACCGGAGACAATAAGAAACTGGAGGTATTAGGATGTGGTTGTGGTGATGTCTCAATCAAAGTAAAAGGCTTAAACAGGAAGGTTCCAAATGTATTCTATGTACAAGGGTTAAAACACAACCTTTTAAGTGTAGGACAATTAGTACAAAAAGGGTATGAAGTAAAATTTGCTGATCAAGAATGCACCATTAAAGATCCAACAGGTTTAAGCATTAGTTCGGTTAAGATGACTGGGAACAAGATGTTTCCATTAAATCTAAATCAGGATTTGATACCAAGGGTCTGTAACGTTATGACACAAGACATGGCCACTTTATGGCATAGACGATTCGGACATATAAGTTTCGATACACTACACAACATGGGAATAAAAGAAACTGTTAAAGGGTTGCCGAGATCAATCAAGTCAACGAACAATATATGTGAAGGATGTGTGTTTGGCAAAAATGCCAGAAAATCCTTTCCTAAACATGCAAAATGGCATGCTGACAAACCACTGCAATTGGTTCACTCTGACATATGCGGGCCCATGAGAACTATGTCGATAGGAGGCTGCAAATACTTCATCACCTTTATAGATGATTTTTCAAGAAAGACCTGGGTATATTTTCTGAAACTAAAGTCAGAAGCATTAAGCTATTTCAAACTATTCAAGAGAATGGTTGAGAATCAAGTCAATTACACATTAAAGACTCTTCGAACAGATAGAGGTGGAGAGTATTGTAGTAATGATTTCCAAACATTTTTAAAGGAAAATGGAATACATCATCAGTTAACTACAAGTTACACGCCACAACAGAATGGCATAGCAGAACGGAAGAATAGAACCATTATGGAACTTAGTAGGAGTATGCTTAAAACAAAGAACTTATCACATTCATACTGGGCGGAAGCTGTGGCATGTGCTACATATCTTTTAAACCGAGCAAGTACTAAGAGTGTACCAAACAAGACCCCACAAGAAGTATGGAGTGGGAACAAACCAAGTATCGGACATCTACGAGTTTTTGGATGCGTAGCCTATGCTCACATTCCAAAACAGCATAGAGGTAAACTAGATGAAAAGGCAGAGAAGGCATTTTTTGTGGGTTGCAGTGAACATAGCAAGGCATATAAATTACATAATCCGGTGACTAATAAAATCATTATTAGTAGAGATGTAGTGTTTGATGAAAATCAAGAATGGGGTGATAGTTCAGCAGATAAGGACTACACACATATTCAACTGAATGATTCAAGTGATAATGGAATAAATTCGGAGGTGAATGTATCACAAGAGACAATAACATCCGAGACTGATAATCAAATTAATGACATCAACAGCAGTGAAGAGACAGAAGGTCAAAACAGTCCTCAGATAGAAAGCTTACAGAACAGCGGAGAAACGATTGATCAGAACAGTCATCAAAACGAGGCTGATTCATCATCATCGTCTTCAGAAAATGAAGAGCTGCGGACTCGAGACATAAGCGAAATATATCAGAACTCTCATCCTTTCAATGAAGCACAAGTAAATGACTTATATAATAGAAATCAGATGAATGACAGCAATGTAGTAGACTTCATGTTATATGCTGATGCCGATCCAATTACTTATAATGAAGCCTACAAAGATAGAAAATGGAGAGATGCTATGGATAGAGAGATACAATCCATACAAAAAAATGGTACATGGGAACTGGTAAACCCACCGAAGAATCAGAAACCAATCGGAGTCAAATGGATTTATAAAACCAAATATGACGAACATGGTAGGGTGAGTAACTATAAAGCATGGTTAGTGGCCAAGGGTTATAGTAAAAAATATGGGGTTGATTACCAAGAGGTTTTCGCTCCGGTAATCAGATTCGATACAATTAGAATAGTTCTAGCACTAGCAGCAAGTCATGGATGGCAACTACATCAAATGGATGTAAAAACGGCATTCTTAAATGGAAAGTTGACAGAACAAGTATATTTAGAACAACCTGAAGGCTATGTTAAGAAAGGTGAAGCACAGAATGTATGTTATTTAAAAAAGGCCTTATATGGTTTAAAGCAAGCTCCAAGAGCTTGGTACAGTAGAATAGACGGGTATTTTACAGCAAATGGTTTCATAAAGAGTGTGTATGAACATACTCTCTTTATTAAGATCACTGAGAAGACACGGATAATAGTATGTCTTTACGTGGACGATCTAATATTAGCCAGTGACTCTATAGAGATGATAGAACAATTAAAAAATTCAATGAAGAATGAGTTCGAGATGACTGACTTAGGGATACTTCACTACTTTCTTGGCATGGAAGTCAATTATGATAATGGAAATATCAGTCTTACACAGAAGAAATATGCCAAGAATTTGCTGAAAAGATTCAATATGGAAGGGTGTCATGAGATCAAAACACCTATGGAATATGGACTTAAACTGTCAAAAGATGATCCAAGTGAAGAAGTAAATCCGAACTTATACCGGAGTTTGGTGGGCTCACTGATGTATCTTACTAATACAAGGCCTGATATCATGTTCGCTGTGAATAAAATAAGTCAGTTTATGGAAAAACCAAATCGAAATCACGGGAAGCTGGAAAGAGGATATTAAGATATATCAAAGGGACGTTGAACCATGGAATAATTTACTCGAAAGGAAGTAAAGGAAAATTAGTTGGCTTTAGTGATAGTGACTACGCTGGAAATGTAGATGATAGCAAAAGCACATCAGGTTATGTTTTTAATTTCGGTTCAGGGGCTATTGCATGGCAATCAAGAAAGCAAAAGGTTGTTGCACTATCGTCAACAGAAGCGGAATACATAGCATTATCACTAGCCGGATGTCAAGCATTATGGATTAAAGGGATACTAAATTCTCTACAGATGCATATGGATGGTCCTCCAACAATTTTATGTGATAATAAGTCGACCATATGCCTAGCAAAAGATCCTGTATATCACGGAAAAAGCAAACATATTAGAGTAAAGTATCATTTTATTCGTGAACTAATCAAGAATGACGAGATTGAAGTAAGGTTCTGTACGACCAAAGAGCAAGCTGCAGATATTTTAACAAAGGCTTTGCAGCCAAAGGAATTTCTTCGTCTCAAAGATCTTCTACAAATCACATTCGTCTAGCTTACGGGAGGGTATTAGAAGATATAAGCTAGACATCTTATGTTACGTATATGTCACATATTATGTTAGGATAAGTTTTATTATTTTATGTTAAAGGTTATGTCGGTTTCTGGTAACCGGCTATGTATATATGTAAAACAATAGTGAATTTTATCATTCACCAATTTCTGAATACAGAACACAAATTCGTTTTCTCTCAAAACCCTAATATTCATTATACTCAATAGGAGGAGGGTTGATAACAATGACATATGGAAAAGGGCCTCAATTTTTTGTTTCGCTTAGGGCCTCCAAAATGTTTGGGCCATCCTACCCTATATAAAGACGATCTTTGGTCTACTTCTGGTACTTTCAGTACAGAATTAAAATATTCGCTCTTGTATTTCTCTTTGAATTACCTGATTGAATTTCTGTGCGTACCAACAAAATGTTATATTTGAATATGAAAGGATCCAACACAATTCAGAGATATCCAGACAATCACAAAAGATAAAACCTACGAATAGTTCCATCAAGTTGAGATCCTATTTATTTTTGAAATCATTCAAACCCTCTTTAAAGACATTACTAAACGAAATCTGTCCTATTCAAATAATTCCCACAGCATAGCACTGCGTCCAACCTTCTCCAGATTTTCCATGAGATATGACACCATTTCATTAATGTACAATCCCATAGAATGGCCCAATGAATAATGCGTCACTGAATGACGCCAACATCTTGAAGTATATGAGCTGCAGAAACTGCATGAGTTATCATGTGTGCCCGATAATAAATTCCGACGCATCAGCTGTCATGAGAATAAAACAATGATAAGAAAGATTACAACATTCAATATAAACTCCATGATGGATACTAGTTATTTTAGAGACTATAAAAGTAGCAAACCTGCAGAACAAACACCCAGTTGATTGATTCAACGTAGAGACTGCTAAGCCTTGGAGAAATCCAAAGCATTGCATCAGAAAGATCAACAACATTGCTTGATCTGGAACTTGTCTTTACAACTATATCAAGGTTTCCACCAAATGGAGGAACGAGTGTTTCTCTAAACTTTTTTGGTACTATGATATTCTGCATTGTAGCATGAAAACAAATGTGTAACCGTAAGATATATAAAATAGAAGAAAGATGAACATACAAAATCAATAAACAGGAGGAGCAAGTGTACGTTTCTAAACATACCTTATCAGAATTAGTATGAATCGTTAAATATTTGGCATTCTTCAGACATTTCAGCATATTAATCAATCTGTTGAACCACTCTTCATTACGCTTTTTGTACCGGCTAGGTTTTAGCGCAATCATAGCCTTGTTAATATTGGGGAAATGCATGTTTAAGAAGGGGATGATGGTATTGCCATGGTACTCAAAAGATTTTAGGTTTGGGGCATCGATGGTGATATCCCCTGGATTCTTTAATCTCAACAAATGTAAACTCTTAAGAGAATTACTTGAGATGTTAATACATCCACTCATATCACAGCTACTAAGACTCAGAACCAGAAGAAGGGGAAAAGTTATACTGTAGTCCATGTTGTACATAGCAACCTGTAGGTCCCTCGGAGGATGAGGTCAAACCTTATCCTTGTTATGTTTAACACACTAGCAAGTGCGGAATCCAAGCTAGAATGCAAACCGGTAGTTTATATGAGAACACAAGCTACAAAGAGAAAGGTAGACACACGAGATATCAAAGTTTTCTCTTGTATTTCAGTGGACACGGTTACAGCCCTTGACCAAACTGAAAATACGCTCTCTACAAGACTAAGTTCACTCACATCTCACACACTTGTGAAGTGAACACATTACATGAGTATATATATCCATCACAGCTCGTCTGGTCGAAGGATCAGATAGCCTGATCGAAGGATCATCTATCGATCTGAAACCTATCGAAGGATCACATATACCTCGAAGGATGATATCCTTCGAGGTCCATCTATATCCATCGAAGGATTATCCTTCGAGCTCATCGAAGGATATAAACAATCCTTCGATGACTCATCCTTCGACACAAACATCTTACAAACAATGTGCTAACTGTTTGGTCAAGTCAAACCAGGAGGATGGTTGACTTGGTCAAACTTACATCGAACACACATAATAACAAACCTAAGACGTAAACCAGACTAACGCAAGACATCGTTTTGTATCATGACAAAATACAGACAAAGTACAGACACAAGTGCACCAACAAACTCCCCCTTGGCTGTAGCTTTGTCTCGATCTTCGTGTCTTCAAGTCTTTGACGTCCTTTCAAGTCTTCAATGTCGGAGGATCTTCAAAGTCTTCACGTCTTGAAAGCAGAAAGTGTACCAACAAACTCCCCGTTTCATGTAGGAAGTGTTTTGACAAACTCCCCCTTAACACAAGCTCCCCCTTGAGTTATACTTGTGAAATACTTGTTCTTTATGAATTGAGATCCTTGTGGTGTTGATGATGGTCAGCGGCAACTCGATCATCTTCATCACTTGAGTGCCTTCACGTCGTGTCTTCATTCTGAAGCTTGTCATCGACCATGTTCTCCTTGCCTTTAGAAACTGCACATGCAAGAAATCTAAACGCGTAATGAGAACAACTGCTTGGAATATCATAAGTAAACGACACACATGTGACCATTGTTCAATCAACTACCGTCCGACAGTTTGAAAGTTTAACAAATTAAAGACTGAAAGCAGTAAATAAATATATACAAAGATGCAGAAACTGAAAGCATTAAATAAATATTTACAGACATTCTTTTTGCGAGTTTCGAGGGTAAGAGAATCATATCAGTGTACGGTCATGCCAAAACGCTCTTGTTGTTCAATTAGTTAACATTAAGATAAGCATCCTATAACGATTATCGGTATTGTTTTCCACTTAAGCTCAACTTATCAGATGTAATCATGTTTAGGAGATACGTTAAGATATGATTTATACTTACCGACCGGTGTTCATCCACATCACGACACATTCCCGTATCAAGGTATGCACGAGGGTTCATCTTACCGGTGAGTATACCGATTATCATCTGTTTGACCGTATATGATGTGAGATTCTCACTTATTTTGATTTGAAAACAAGCCCTATGTGATAGAATCACTTATTGATGAGGAACTTGATTTTCATATGCATGAAGGGCACAAGAGCAAGTCCGTGAACAGGTCAGTACTTTCGTACAGCAAAGAGACGAACTTGAATCCCGGATAAATGTGATATATTATCACTTATTTTGTTTGGACATGTGATTGTTGATCACTTATTGAGGTCGAATGCAGTATGTACACGTATGTATGGTATCATGGAAGATCTAGACTTGCTTCCCCGTTATTTTTCGGTAAAAGATACAACCATGATACCCAGATGATAAGCAGCATAAAGACCGAATATCTCAGAACCTCGGCAATCTCTCAAACGAAATTTCGGTACCAAGACCATATGCCAATGAGTGGTTCCCACCTGATCTTCAGTCGGATTTAAGTTTATATCACCCTGCACACTTTAAAATGATTGTGAGCCTACCAATACATCTTATATAGAGCTGCTTATCGTTTTTCATTTAAGGGTTTAAAGAGGTTTGGACAGACCACTGATGTACTATCATTTTCTCTTTTGCTCGCCAGGAAACTCATTTTTGTTTTTCTATTGTTTTTTTTTTTGTTTTTGAAATTTTTTAATGTTTTTGGATTTTCAAATTTTGGATTTACTCCCCCTAAAATCAATAAACTAAGACAAATTTAAAACACAAAGGTATTTACAAAAATGATTTTCCGATGTTGGTTTTACTCTTGCTTGACCTTAATGCCGTTTACCAATAATAAATAGTCAAATCTTGATTTGTCAAATGCTTTGGTAAAAAGGTCGGCACGTTGGTCATCAGTGTGGACGTAAGCAACATCGATTAGCCTTTTCTCAAAGCAATCACGTATGAAGTGATACTTAATTTCGATGTGCTTAGTCTTTGAATGCTGCACAGGATTTCTAGTGATCTGTAAGGCAGCATAATTATCAACGTAAATAGGAGTAGTTAGGAATTCAAAACCGTAGTCTCGCAATTGTTGTTGGATCCATAGGACTTGGGAGCAACAACTTGAGGCAGCAATGTATTCAGCTTCGCATGTTGATGTAGCGACGCACGTCTGCTTCTTGCACTGCCATGTGACTAGGCGATTTCCCAAAAACTGACATCCAGCCGTTGTGGATTTGCCGTCGATTTTGCATCCGCCAAAATCAGAATCACTGAATGCGATCAAGTCAAAGTTATTATCCCTAGGGTACCATAGACCGGTGTCAGGGCAACCCTTCAAATAACGAAAAATCCTTTTTACAGCTGCAAGATGTGAGGCCTTCGGGTTGACTTGATATCTGGCAAGCAGGCACGTTGGGTACATTATATCTGGTCTTGATGCTGTGAGGTACATAAGAGATCCGATCATCGCGCGGTAGTATGAGGGGTTAACAGCTTCACCCTTCAAGTCTGGATTAATTCCGTGATTTTGCGGCAATGGGGTACCGATGGGCGTTGCATCAGACATCTGGAACCGGCTCAAGATGTCACCAACATATTTAGTCTGATGGATGAATATCCCAGACTCAGTTTGTTGCACTTGTAGGCCCAAAAAGAAGGTCATTTCCCCCATAGCACTCATCTCGAATTTATCCTGCATAATGCGCTCGAAATTCCTACACAAAACATCATTAGTAGAACCAAAAATAATATCATCAACGTATACCTGAACCAGTAGAAGATCTCCATCTTGTTCTTTGATGAAAAGAGTACAATCGATAAGACCTCTGCGAAATCCATTCTCCAGCAGATAATTAGATAAAGTTGCGTACCAAGCTCGCGGTGCTTGATGTAGACCATATAGAGCTTTGTTGAGCAACCAAACCCGATCGGGATGGATAGGATCTTCAAAACCTGGAGGCTGTTCGACGTACACCTCTTCTTCCACCACACCATGTAAGAATGCACTTTTCACGTCCATCTGGTATACCTTGAAACCTTTGAATGAGGCATAAGCCAGAAAGATCCGAATTGCTTCTAGACGTGCAACAGGTGCATACACTTCGTTGTAGTCGATCCCTTCTATCTGACGAAAACCTTGAACGACTAGCCTTGCTTTGTTTCGAATAACGACTCCACGGTCATCCTTTTTGCATTTAAACACCCAACGGGTACCAATCTTCTTGTAACCAGCAGGTTTCTCTACGAGTTTCCAGACACCAAGCTTCTGGAATTGTTGCAGTTCTTCCTGCATTGCTTCAACCCAAGAGCTATCTTTCAAAGCTTCTTTCCAAGTTCTTGGCTCTTCCTGTGAGACATAACACGCGAAAGACCAATCATTTTGCTGACCAGATTCTCGGATAGCTGCATACAAGCCTGCGTTGTTGTTGTTTCGCAACATGTTTCTTGTTTGAACACCACTCTGTACATTTCCGATGATGTTTTGTTGAGGATGGGTATTGTGAATCCTTGTTTCTGGATTATCTTGAACTGGAATGTTTGTACCCAGATTGTTGAGATTGAGATCAACAACCAATTCAATGCCCGGAATTGACGAAGAGGATGATGCAGTAGCTTCAGCTGTTCTAGGGGCGTCCACTGGAGGTGTACCCTCTGAAGTACCATGAACTGCTGTTATTGGAACTTCTTGATCTGCATCGAGAAATTCATCATCCTCTGAAGATTCGTTCAATTCGGTAGCATCGTGAAAATCCTCATTGTCGAGAGCATTATTGTTCACTGAAGATGGTTCTTGATTGACAATAATTGGACGAACCAACGGTGAATCTGTTGCATTGTCACTCTCGAAAAACATCCTTGCTGCAGCATTTTCTTCAACTGCTTTAACATTGATCGAATTGAAAAAGTCATCGTACTAAAACATCCAAGGCTGACCAGGACATTTGACTGGTAACGTGTGCCTTTGTACTCTGACTTCAGACCATTCCTCGACCCTTTTAGTCTCTAGATTCCAGACTCTTAAGTTCGGGGTGGCATACCCAAGAAAGTATCCATCAATTGCTTTTGCCCCAAACTTTCCATTAGGATCGATTATTGTGCACGGAGCTCCAAACGGTTCAAGATATGACAAATCTGGTTTCCGTTTGTTAATAAGTTCAAAGCAGGTCTTGTTGTGCCTTTTGACTGTAAGGACTCGGTTCAACGTAAAACATGCAGAGGCCACAGCTTCACTCCAGAATGGAATGGGCAACTGCGACTCTACCAACATAGTCCTAGCAGTCTCGATCAATGTGCGGTTCTTACGTTCAGCGACACCATTTTGTTGAGGAGTATAAGCTGCACTAAATTCGTGAAGAATACCTTTTGAAGTGCAAAACTCCGCCATGGCATGATTTTTTAATTCAGTACCATTGTCGTTGTGTATCCGCCTGACCTTCAACTTATATAGATTCTCAATCTGAATGATCAAGTTTTTGATAATACCGTAGGTTTCACTCTTGTGTGCCATGAACGCCACCCAAGAAATTCTTGAATAATCATCAGTTATCACGAGGCAGTATTGATCATTCCTAATACTTTTGTGCTTGACAGGACCGAACAAATCCATGTGCAAACGTTCAAGAGGAACAGCCACCGTGTTGATTTTCTTTGTAGGGTGTCGCTTCTTCGTTTGTTTTCCTTTCTGGCACGCGTCACAGACGTCTTGAAGATGGAAGTTTTTAAGAGGAACACCATTCACCAATTCATTTGATACCAAATGATTCATTTTGCGTAAGTGAATGTGACCCATTCGTCTGTGCCAAGAGATTGAGTCTTTTTCTGTGGCTTTGGAAACGAAACAGGTTGCTTGTGCAGACGTTGTGATAGCTTGGCTCATATCAAGGACATATAAATCATTTATCCTTGGAGCAGACAAGAGAATCCATTCTTTTGGAATTTTGAAGCCGGGTTTCAGCACATAACATCCATTTGCATCAAAGTGTACTGAGAACTGCTTATCACAGATTTGTGAAACGCTGAGAAGATTGTGATCAAGTTGCTGTACAAAGTTGATCTTATCAAAGCTTACAACCCCGTTGGAAATCATTCCTTCACCCGTAATATATCCGCCTTTATCTCCAGCAAAAGCAACATAACCTCCTCTAATAGATTTGACGTCGTAGAGAAGCTTCATGTCGCCTGTCATGTGCCTGGATGCCCCACTATCAACAATCCAATGACTACTGATAGTTCCTCCTGGAACACCCTGCACATGAACTCACTTGATTAGTTGGAGATGGGGACCCAAGCCATTGTGGTCTTGGGTCTTCCATTTTCATCAACAACAATAACTTCTATTCTTTGATGATTTGAAAATTGTGATGGTCCCCCTGAATTTGTGGTTATTTTAGGTTTCCATGTCTGTTGAGATTTACCAGTTTGATTGTTTGAAAATTTAACTTCGTGATTGTTTGAAGTTTTTGAGAATTTTGTGCTTTCTGGTTTAACTGAAACGGATTGGTTGTTAACCACATCGGTTTTAATTGCTTTCTCAATCACCTTGACTTGTTGGCGTTTCTGTTTCTTTTCCCTTTCTCTTATAAGTCGGGGATCTTGTTTTAAAGAAACAGTTCGCTTTTGGTGATTTCCTTCACGGGGATCATCAACCTTTGCTTTCAACTTATGAAGATACGGACAATTTCGAATTATGTGTCCAATTTCACCACATTCAAAACATGATCTTCGTTCAACAAACCCCGAAGTATCATGTGATCGTCTTGCCGATGATGAACTTTGTGATCCCGAGGTACTAGGTTTTGAACTATTTGGTTCATTCCTTTTCATCACTGTTGCTTTCTTGACAAAATCTAAGTTAGATTGATTTTCAAATGTTTCAATTTTGTCCGTTCCCTTAGATTTCACAAAGTTCACATTCTTGTTCTTCTTTTGATTTGGCTTCTTTTGACTTTGAGCCGGCAATTTTCCTTTTTGTTTGTTATGATTTTGCTGCCTTTTCTCTGTTGGTAATTTCTGATTGCCAAATTGTTTTCTAACTTCAGCCTTTGGAATATGAGGGCACTGTGTTACCACAACGTGTGATCCTTTCTTACCCAGAAATTTACTTGTCAGATTTTCAAAAACTTTACTGATTAAGGATTGATTTACATTCTTAATCGGAAAATCTTTGTCAGAATAAATTTTATTATCACCAACAAGAGTATACAGCAAATCCACACTCTCCGACTCTTGTGCAGACAAGGACTCGATTGCAACAGTCTTAGCGGGTTTTGCAGGAGGATCACACAGAATATGATTCTCAAGAGGTATGTCCTCTTCTTTTATCACCGCATCAGACTTTGCTGAATCAGTATCATCAGATTCATCATCAGAAGAATCAGCATCCTCAACAACAACTGGAGGATCCTGATTCTGTTCAGCAGAAGACACACATGTATCTGCTGACACATCCGAATCTGAAGATACTTCTTTCTTGTATCCGAGTCCTGTTGCAAATTCATTAACATCTAGAGGAACAGATGGTTCAAAGAAAGTTCTATCCTCCTCGTCAGGCATGGCATCATAATTGTGTCTCACAGGTGGTGGACATTTCTTGTATCCAATGCATGTGACATCCCGTTTCTCTTTCTGTACGTCAATGATGTGATCCAACACATAGCTAGAGCTCAAATAACTGTCTAGCTTAAGTTGGATCGCCTCACTTTCAGTTTTCACACAAGCCATTTCCTTTTGCATTACCTCAAGACGAGTTATATACAAATTAATGTCAGTTTGTTTTCTGGAAACCATTTTAGTTAACTCGGTTTTATCTTTCTTTAATTTTTCAATTACCGATTTAAACTCCTTTTCATGGTTTTCATAAAACATGTTGGCTTCAGTGCACTTCGAAAGATCCACAGTCAACTTCTGATTGTGAATGAATGTCACATCATATTTGTCTTGCAAAGCCTCGTGTTCGCTTTGCAATTCACACCACTTATCATTCAAAGAAACATGTTTGTCTTGCAAGTCAAACAAACTAGCTTGTAAAGCATCATGTTTGCCTTGCAACTCAGACATGTTTGCCTCTAATTCAGCATTTTTAACACGCAAACTATCACAGTTATCACAACTAACAGCAATGGGTTCATCGACACATACCTGACTTGATGAACTGTCGACATTAGCCATAAAGGCTGAATGGAGAGAAGACGAAGAATAAGCAGCTTGATCCACCAAAATAGATCTTCTTTCAGTTCCTGCTGCAGCTTCTTCCAAAAGCTCATCAATATCTGCATCGACTGACGCACTTGATGTCTCATCCACATGATCATTGCCTGAAGTGGAGGATTCTTCATCTGAGCTTCCACTATAACCAGAACTGTCTTCATCTTCAGAAGATTCATCACCATTGGTGGAAGATTCTCCACCACTGGCGTGATTTAAATCCTTAACCACTTCAGCAAAACATGTTGTTCCATCTGGAGCATCACCACTCAGCTGAATTGACCAATCATAACCTTCATCTACTTGAACCACAAGTGCCTGGTTGGCATTAGATGGTCCTGCTTGACTCTGGTTGTTGACAGGCACCAATGTGCGCTCATTGTTCCTTACTTGGTTCTGATTTGCCCTGTTGCCTTGACCTCTGAAAGGATTTTGGTTTCCATGTTGAGATGGCCTCGTACATTCACGTTTGAAATGACCACGTTCACCACAATTGAAGCACTTAACAGCCTGCTTATCAAACCCATACTTGGTGTCTTTCTTACTTTCCAAGCTGGTTCTGCCAGTTCTTTCCATGAAATCCTTTGCTCGCCTAACAGCACTGGCAAAGGCCCACTTGATGTCCATCATCTCCATCTCCTCTTTATCGATCTGCTGATAGTCTTCTTGTGTCAGGTTAATGTTACCAATCTGACCTTCCACTAATCCACAGTATGCGCTCACCAAAGTGTTTAGTAGCTCCATGTGTTCCTTTGCTACTTCCACACTGACTTTAGAAAAGCTTGAGGTGTCGAGCTGAACTGTATTTGGCTTGGATTGCTGACCAGCAGATGATGTGCTTCCATAACACGCTTGTTGTTGAGGAGGAAGTGGATTCCCGTATAAATCTGTTGGTCCGGTAGATCGAACAGGTAATGGATTTCCAAACATATCAGTTGCTCTGATAGGTCGTTGGCTTTGCTGTTGTGGCACTGGTTGAGGAACTGGTTGAAGCGGATTTCCATACATGTCTGTTGTTGGAGGAGGAGGCTTGACAGGAACTTGGATAGGATTGCCATACATGTCAGTGCTAGACACAAATGCTGTTTGAATTGGAGCGTGTGAAGAAGGTTTTGTAGAAGTGCTAGGAGTTCCATAATACATTTCAGGATTCTGTGGCACTGGAACTCTTTTTGCCTTGAGAGTTTCTTCCTGATTCTTGTTTTCCAGGAGTTGAACAAAGTCATTGAAGTTTGTTGTAGCCAAAGTGCCATTGTACTTCATGATTTCCAAGAAATTATTCCATTGAGGTGGCAGTGCATCTGCAAACTTTTTCACTACCTCTGCTGAAGTTGTTACAACCCCAAAATTTGCCAATTCAGTCAGCAAATGATTAAATCGACTTGTCAAATCTCCTAAAGATTCATTCTCCATACAAGTAAAACCATCAAACTCTTTCTTTAGCAGGTCGCGTCTCAATTGACGGGTCGCTTCATTTCCTACGCCCCTTGTCTTCAATGCGTCCCACAACTTCTTCGTTGTCTTGAAACTGACAAATTGATGATAAATATCTTTACTTAACGCCTGAGTAAGAATGGCATATGCCTTCTTTTCCAAATCATAGACCTTCTTCTGATCTTCCGTAAGATCTGCAAACGTAGCAGCAGATGATGCGGCAACCTCTATTGTTTGATCGAAATCTGTGATGAAACGCAACCACAATTCTGTATTTTGTCCAAGGACGTATGTATGAAATCTGTCAATCCATCCTGGATATTCGTATAAGTGCATCAACTTTGGAGGCCGATTCAAACTTTCAGTTTCGCTCTCGCTTAAGAGAATGCTTTGAATACTTGGAGTTTGATTTGATACGAATGCCCATTGACCGGTAGAAATTGCATTAGCTTGAGAAGATACCGGTGCGGGAGATTCGGCCCACGAAGGAGACAAACTCGTGTATCTATACTTTCCGCTATCCGGAGACGAAGTACCATAATACATCTCTGTATTTACCGGAGTACCCCAAATCGGATTCATTTTTGATGAAGAAAAATTGTTACACTAGTTCTCTCGAGTTCTCCTTGTTAACAACCAACCAGCCGAAGGATCCCTGATCGAAAGACGAGAAAAACACAAACTTGTTAAACTTAAACAGACTAGGATCGAAGGATCAATACTTGTTCGAAGGATCAACAGTGTTCGAAAGATCACTGTTGAATTTCGAACAATGATTTTGAAGGATTCTCCAATCGAAAGATCCTTATCTTTCGAAGCAGAACTGTAGATCGAAAGATGTATCCTTCGAAAAGATTCCTTGGATCGAAGGATAAGTCACAGACTTTGAAGGATGTTCGAAGGATGATTATCTATCGAACTTCCTTTGATCGAAAGATGATCTTTCGACTTCGAAGGATATCCTTCGATCTGTACTGACACAGTTGACAAAAGTGACAGGTTGGTGAAAAGGTGATTGGTTGGTAGAAAGCTTTCGGCAGAAGGTATGCTCAGACCATACCTTTCACCAAACCAAGATTTGAACAATAAAATATTACTTAAAAAGGACGGTTCTTATTCAGAAAACCGGTCACCGGAGAAAGCCGGAATTTGGCCGGAAATTACCAAACTTCTTAAAAACAAGTTTTTAAGTTACCCAACCCGTCCTTTAACACACCCGGTTAGTTTAGAACACGTTTTTACGTCAAGAAATGCGAGAAAAAACACTAAAAACGGGTGCTAAACCATGTGAGTTTTGTCCAAACACTCCAAAGTCTTGCATAAACTCGGTTTTTAACAAGGAAAAGAGCCACGGCTCTGATACCACTTGTAGGTCCCTCGGAGGATGAGGTCAAACCTTATCCTTGTTATGTTTAACACACTAGCAAGTGCGGAATCCAAGCTAGAATGCAAACCGGTAGTTTATATGAGAACACAAGCTACAAAGAGAAAGGTAGACACACGAGATATCAAAGTTTTCTCTTGTATTTCAGTGGACACGGTTACAGCCCTTGACCAAACTGAAAATACGCTCTCTACAAGACTAAGTTCACTCACATCTCACACACTTGTGAAGTGAACACATTACATGAGTATATATATCCATCACAGCTCGTCTGGTCGAAGGATCAGATAGCCTGATCGAAGGATCATCTATCGATCTGAAACCTATCGAAGGATCACATATACCTCGAAGGATGATATCCTTCGAGGTCCATCTATATCCATCGAAGGATTATCCTTCGAGCTCATCGAAGGATATAAACAATCCTTCGATGACTCATCCTTCGACACAAACATCTTACAAACAATGTGCTAACTGTTTGGTCAAGTCAAACCAGGAGGATGGTTGACTTGGTCAAACTTACATCGAACACACATAATAACAAACCTAAGACGTAAACCAGACTAACGCAAGACATCGTTTTGTATCATGACAAAATACAGACAAAGTACAGACACAAGTGCACCAACACAACCCCAGCTAGTTTCAGAACTGCCAGTTTTTTGCAAATTCCAAAATCGATTCGGCATGGCCTGATTCCACGAAAATGGAAAGTTTCAAGGAATGGTGTGTTGAGGTCTAAAGTCTTTAAGCTTCCGCAGTAATTCAAGTTAATGCCTATTAATTTGAAATTCGTGAGTTTCAGATTTTTAATCCATGAACATTTAGTAAGAGTAAGAAATTCAACTGAATGAAAATCATCAGTCATAATCTTTGACAACTCCAGCTCACTTAATCTGCGGCCAGTTAGCGAGAGCCTATTTTGGTTTTGTGCATGTAGTCGTCTCCACTTTCTTGACAAAAAGCGAACATGCTGTTTATCTGAATACGGAAGGAAAGAAATGATTTGGTGAAGTACAGTTTCTGGCATTCTGGAGATTGTATCATTAGGATCAAGTATCCCATGTATGCTGTCTAAAAATCTTTCCCAAGAACACTTCCTGACTGGATTTCGTCTCATATTGATTCCTTGCTCACAACTATTTAACAAGAATCCTGAGTAAAAGATTTAGGATCAATTTAAAAAAATGAACATTATAAATAGATAAACTCAAATGAACAAACACGAACAAACATCATTTGTGTTTCTTTGGTTTACGGCTCTAACTCATAGAATAAACTTATTTGCTCGCTACTATTTAACAAGAATCATGACTCAAAGATACATCACAAGAACACACACAAACACACTCATATATAGGGGATGGGTATGTGAAAAACCTGTTGGCCCAAAATGGATCTTTGATCTCTAGAACGTGATAAACAAACTTGTATAACTTGAATAATAATCGAAATACAATCTGAATGTGTGTATATGTACAACTGATTTCGAATGAGAGTGAATGTACAAATGAAGTCTATTGACCCCTATTTATAGTTTTCCAACGGGTGCGACTAATAGACGTGTCCCTTCGCGAATAGATGCGTCTCTTGAATGTGTGGATGAGAATCAATGTGAAAGGTTGCGTCTATTCGATGAAGAGTTGCGTCTCCTCTTGTCTCCTTCATACCGTCGATCCTAAAGGTGTGTCTCCATGGGATCGCACCCCTTGAGGGTGGTGGTTAATAACTTCTGAAATGACATAATCAGCCCCTGAATTTTATAACCGCCACTCTTCTCTTTAATTACCATAACACCCTTGTACTTAAGGATGTGTAGAGATTAAGGATTTCATTCACCCCCCTAATCTTGAACATCCTTGAGTTGTAGATCTTGAACTCCGAGTAGCTTTATCATCTTAAGTCTCCTCGGTGTCTAACATTTCACATGGATCTTTTATTCTCGAACTTTGCTTCTCACTAACCACGTTCTTCACGAACCTTGCTTCACACGAATACTTTGCTTCACACTTGCCTTGACCGTACTTGATTTGTATCACACGAATCTTTTCTTGTGTAGTTGTCTCAACACGAACTTCACCGGTCTTGGTTGACTTGCCTACTATCATATCACATGACTTGCATCCATCTCGCATAGGTTTTGGATAATCTAACTCACTTAGATTTCTCTTGCGGTTGTATCACACAACAATTCTTCATCATTGATTGCTTCCCTCACGGATTCTTTGCTTTGATCCGATCCACTCACTGGACTGTTTTATCATACCTTTCACAGGTTATCTCCGCGTCACACGGTTCTTCCCCTTGATCGTATCACACGACCAAGTTTCACGTTTCTATTTCTCTTCAGCGTTTAGGCACATCAGAAGTGCCGGTTCATCATCATCTTCTATTTCGACCAAGAGTGTCTCACTTTCTTTGGTTTTCTTGGTTGGGCATTCATAGGCATAGTGCCCAAGTTTCTCACATCTGTAGCAAGTGATTTTTTACTTATCTCTCATAGTCGGTGTCTCTTGCTTGCTATCATCCCTTTGTGGTTTGTCGGTTCCTTCCGACTCGTAAGAGGTGTGTCCTTCACCCCTATGTTGATAATTTCCTCTTCCTTGCCCACGTGACGAATGAAATCTCCCTCGTCCATGATTCTCAACATGTTGTTCTTGACCCGTATACAAAAGTTCTTCTAGATTGTTCACCGGGCTTTCTTTTTTCTTCAACTTTAACCTTTCTTCATAAGTTTTTAATCTTCCGACCGCTTCTTCTAGCGTCATTGTGTCTAGATCGGAGTATTGCTCGATCGATGCAACTATTTGAATAAATCTATCTGGCACGGCGTTTAGAAGTTTTCGTACCAGAGTGGATTGATTCAACGTCCTTCCGTACTCGCTTGCCCGTGTAACAATACTATTGATCTTTGCACTGAACTCGTCTATTGTGTCATCTTCCTTCATTTGCAATAACTCAAATTCTGACATGAGTGTATGTAAACGCGCCTTTTGCACACGGTCTACACCAACATGTCTAGTCTTGAGATTTTCCCAAATTTCCTTTGCAGTTTTACAACTTGCAACTTGCAATACAACATCTCCTGGTATTGCTTGAAACAAATATGCAATTGCAGACTTGTCTTTCTTAGTGTCTACCGTTGCATTTTCTGCCGGTTCAATCGTTTCCCACAAACCATTTGCTTCAAGAATCGTCATGATACGAATAGCCCAAACCGTATAGTTTGTTAGTTTCAGAATCGGACACTGAAACTGGGAAAGAGAACTTCCTTCCTTCTGTATTATTATTGGATTTTGTTCGGGTGTTCCTGACATATCTTCCTGCCGAACAATCTTCACTTCTACTGAATTTTTATCTTCTTGGTTTCAATAGATCTTACAAACCCCACGATTACCCTAATCGTGTAATAATCAAACAACCAAAATAATCTAATTCGCACTAAAACCCCGGAATCAAACAAACCCTAGATTCCTAACCAACCCTTCGGTTCAACCGATCACCCTAGAACCGAAACTCTTAAAAAAAATTCTGAATTGAACTTGCGAATTGAAAACGAAATTGAAACCTGATCGCGAATTCCCTGCGATGCCTTGCGATTCCCACGCTTAGAGCCTGATGCTCTGATACCAATTGTTGGCCCAAAATGGATCTTTGATCTCTAGAACGTGATAAACAAACTTGTATAACTTGAATAATAATCGAAATACAATCTGAATGTGTGTATATGTACAACTGATTTCGAATGAGAGTGAATGTACAAATGAAATCTATTGACCCCTATTTATAGTTTTCCAACGGGTGCGACTAATAGACGTGTCCCTTCGCGAATAGATGCGTCTCTTGAATGTGTGGATGAGAATCAATGTGAAAGGTTGCGTCTATTCGATGAAGAGTTGCGTCTCCTCTTGTCTCCTTCATACCGTCGATCCTAAAGGTGTGTCTCCATGGGATCGCACCCCTTGAGGGTGGTGGTTAATAACTTCTGAAATGACATAATCAGCCCCTGAATTTTATAACCGCCACTCTTCTCTTTAATTACCATAACACCCTTGTACTTAAGGATGTGTAGAGATTAAGGATTTCAAAACCCACTTGAGTGAAAAAAGAAACACGTGTAACAATCAATTTTTTTACATGGTGTTATGGTTATTACAAAAAAAAAAAAAAAAAAAAATTGTAGGCATTTGTTACATATGTGTAACACTAACACAAAACAACGATATTATTAATGTACATGTGACAGGTGCGTGCAATTTTTTAATACATATAATAACATATATTGCATATACAACGTTCTGAATACATAAATAACATAATCATAGTCATGGGTTTTCTCAACTAAAGTAGGTTTCCATATTAGATTATTATCCTTATAGGGAATGGATAGTTTCAAAACTCACTTGAGTTGTGCACCCCGTGACAACTCCTTTCAACCAATCATTTTTTTTTCTAATGTCTTATGTTACTAATATCTACAGAAATTTAAATAAATATAGAAAAATATGTAGCAAAAATATATATATATATATATATATATATATATATATATATATATATATATATATATATATATATATATATGAAAGAGTTGATTACATGGTTAGTCACTATAGTTTCTCAAACGTAACAGGTTTGGGTACTAAGGGTTTCAAGTAACAAGTTGGAGTTTATGATTTATTTTTGGTAATACCATTGGGTACTAACACTAATGATCACTAAAATTTAGCCGGTAAGCCCCTCACGTGCCTAAAACGTGAGGCTTATTATTGTCACTTTAAAAAAGTACCCCATAGGTACCTATATATTATATTTAAAAACAATATCTTTATTTCTCCTCTCTCGCTCCCTCCCTCTATATATGTATATATATCTAACTCCACACTGTCGCAGCCATAACCACCACTCGTCGGCCAGCCATCACCACCTGAACTCGCCCCGCCATCATTGCCCGAACTCTTCCCACTGCTTGCAGGTGAAAGTCACGGACACTACTGTCGTCGACGTCTAGAGGTGAAATTCAAAATATTTTTTCTGTTGAACCCTCAAAATCGATGTGTGCCTAAATGAGGATATGAGTTTGGGTGCAGTGGTGTTGGGGTGCATAGATCAAATCTTGCTTTGTGAGCGGTGGTAGTGACGAAAAATGAAAAAAAAAAGAAAATGGTATTGTGAGATGAGATCCATATCTGGTTTGGTGAGCGGTGTAGTGGTATTGGGTGTGCTTAGAACAGATTGTAAGATCAGCAGCTCAGATCTGGTTCAGGACGAGTAGGAGATTAAAGCCGACTACTTAGGTGGTTAGAAAAACGAAAAAACGAAAGTGGAGATATAAATCAAGAGAGATAGGCCATAGAGGGGGATATATAGATACGGAGACAGAAGAGTATAGAATGGCGGTGGTAACCATGGTGATGGCCACTAATTTGTGGATCGGTTTCTTTGTAACACCAAAATGCTACCAACATAGATTGACATCAAGACTATTATCCATCAATTACAAAATGAAACAAAATTTTCAAAGATTTACGATGGATGGTCTTACCGAGAAAGAAATTAACTCCATGAAACAATATTCTTGATGATTTGCAAACACAGAACGACGCGGACCTTCTTGATTATCCCCAGTCTACTTAAAATGGTATTTCCCCGAAACTTAAATCTTGGGTTTTGATAAAACGCTAATCTAAATGCAGCTCCTTGGATTCACTTCATTCACACAGTTGTTTAACTATAGGGTTAGATAGAAACACTAATCTCTTGATGCGCTTATCGGAGTTTTTCGTCTTAAGTGAACTCTAGGGTTTTGCTAAATGGGGAGATTTTAGGACAATTTAAAGAATAGTGAAACCTCATCTGGTACATAACACGGTGACCCGAAAATCCACAAAATGCGATCACAAGATCCAATACATGAATGCTGACCCGAATTCATAACCACCCTTATTACATAGTAATATAATCTTTAGCTTGTAAATTGAAAAATAAATAGATTTTGAATTTATTATGGCATTTATTTCATTTTATCAATATATATTGTTGGCAAAATTGTTTCATTGTAGTCCACTATTAATTTCTGCATTTTTGTACTAACTTAACATCTCAAGCAATTTGTCACAAAAAAATAACACTAAAATGTTTTCTTCATAAAAATGTTATTAGCTTCGATATGCTCTTCCTTTTTCGATGTTTCAAGTTCTACTTCCACATGCTCTTGTTCTTCAACATGTTCTTGCTCTTCCGCGTCTTCTAGTTTTACTTCTACATGCTCTTCAACATGTGATTCATGCATAAACTTCAACAACGTATCTCCACATGCTCTTGTTCTTCAACATGTTCTTACTCTTCTGCGTCTTCTAGTTTTACTTCTACATGCTCTGCAACAGGCGATTTATGCATAAACTTCAATAAAGTATTGGCTTGAGACTTTTTTATTGCTTTATCTACTTTTCTCTTCTTACATGTTTGAGCACTAGATGTTGTTTAGGAGGCATAATTTTTAGAAGTCAAATCTAAATTCAAAAGTCAAAACCACTATTATTATCTAACAATTAACAATTACTCAATTCTAAGTCTAACCATCAACAAAATACCCAATTAAGAGCTCAACATTCAACAACACACCCAATTTAAGGCTCATCATTCAACCAAACGCCCATCTTAGGGATAAATTCAAAATTATTAAAATAAGACTAAATTGTGAGAATCAAGGAAGTGGAACAAAAAAGAAACATATCGTCAAGTAATCAAGATGGGTCACGATGGGTTATCGTGATGGTCGACCAGTGGTATGGTGTTGACTGTGGCGTGTTGTGTTTTGTTTCATTTTTTATTGTTCTATTATTAGTTAGATAAATATGGATTATGGATGGTCCAATAAGTTTGGATTATCAATTTTGGATCAAAATATATTTATTTGGGCCCAAAATAAGTTATAAGGTTTTAGTTAGATAACAGATGACCCTGTAAGTTTTAAAGTTCCAATTTTTAGAGAGAGCCCATTAAGCCAATAAGTTTTTGTTTTTGTATTTTTAAACACACACACAAACACATATATAAATTTAGTCCCACGGGAAAAACGGGCTCGGCTCGCAGTGCAGCTCGCCCAACCAGGTCGGCCCTTGAATCACAAACTAACCAAAGTATCATCTTCAACTATAAAAGTTCCAAATTATACTCAATAACTTGTATGTTATATTCTTATGTACTGTCACATTAACTTAAACACGTGCTACCCACCACTAGTCGCAAACGTTTCCTTAGTGGTTTTTCCTCATGCCACAATTCTTCCATCATAGTAGTATCATGTATATATGCTGCTACATTATACACGAATTATTACATGGCTAAGGGTTGAATCATAACCAATACCAATGGTCGCAATGAGAAAGAAACGTGAAACCTCGAGACAACTACTAAACAAAATTGGGGATTTTCTACATGTTTTAAAAATCCGTTATTTTTATTTTACCCCTTAAACATGCAAACGAATTCATAACTTAAATCAACGCATCCAAATAAATAGTCAGTAGAATTACCACATCTAGTTCAGATGTTCATATATGTTCTAATAGTGGATAAAGACGTTGTGTCCCTTAGGGTTCGTGGGCAACAGTAGTGACAACACCCAAGGCGGTAGGGTCCAAAGGAAAAAAAGCCTTAGGTGGGGGCTTTTTGCCCGCTCATGAAGGAAAAGTTTTTTGTTACCTGATTAAAATGGCACCGGAAGTTGCTTCGTATGTGATTGAAAAGAAATTGCAAGGAAACTGATCATTAGTTGTAACTGATTATTAGTGACAAGGTACTACCTGCCAATAGTAATTTGTTTCATTAGCGACACCATTTCCTTATAACCTGAATCACAAACTAACCAAAGTATCACCTTCACATATAAAAGTTCCAAATTATGCCCAATAACTTGTGTACTGTCATTTTTTTATGTACCATCACATTAATTAGGGGCTACCCACCACCAGTCACAAACGTTTCCTTATTGCCTTTCT
The DNA here is from genome assembly GCA_030545235.1 of Helianthus tuberosus. Taxonomy (NCBI): domain Eukaryota; kingdom Viridiplantae; phylum Streptophyta; class Magnoliopsida; order Asterales; family Asteraceae; genus Helianthus; species Helianthus tuberosus. The sequence continues at coordinate 208,269,146 of CM060400.1, forward strand.
CATGCCACAATTCTTCCATCATATCATGTATTATATACGAAATTACGAATTATTACATTACTAAGGGTTGGATCATAGACAATACGAAGGTCGCAATGAGATAGGATCATAGAAATGTGAAACCTCAAGACGACTACTATACAAAAATGGGGATTTTCAACGTGTTTACATTCTTATATTTATTTTACCCCTTTAACATGCTAACAAATAGAGAACTCAAACCAACGCATCCAAATAAATGGTCGGGTCAGAATTACCACATTTAGTTCAAATGTTTATATTTGTTTCTCTTTCTTTTACACTATGTTCCCGAGTCATTTTGTTGATGCAGATTTTGTGTCCGATGCTTGTCGAATAGATTAGTTTTATTTTACGCTGAATTTGTAATAGTTAGTGAAACGGTCTATCGAACGTGTATAGACCCGCTCGTTTGAAGTGGTCAAACGAGAGGGTTATTCGGTTGACCGTGTGTGTTTGCAAGACAAGGGGTGTGACTATAAATAGAAAACCCTTGCCATTTGCAACACGAAGGAGTTTTTAGGAGGTTTGAGACCTCACCGGGAGAGATCACCACTTGGTCTCTCCCCGGATGTATACTTCTTTGGTATTGGTTCGGTTATCATGTAATCGGGCCGATTTGTAATGTTTTACTACCGGATTAATACAAAGTTGTTTGTTTATCATCTCTAATCTCTCCCATCTTGAACCGATCTCACACGAATCACGGTTTCGGTCACGAAACTCGGTCCTACAATTGGTATCAGAGCCGTGGCTCTTTTCCTTGTTAAAAACCGAGTTTATACAAGACTTTGGAGTGTTTGGATAAAACTCACATGGTTTAGCACTTGTTTTCAGTGTTTTTCTCGCATTTCTTGACGTTAAAACGTGTTCTATACTAACCGGGTGTGTTAAAGGACGGGTTGGGTAACTTAAAAACTTGTTTTTAAGAAGTTTGGTAATTTCCGGCCAAATTCCGGCTTACTCCGGTGACCGGTTTTCTGGATAAGAACCTTCTTTTTAGGTAATATTTTATTGTTCAAATCTGTTTTGGTAGAAAGTATGGTCTGACCATACCTTCTGCCGAAAGATTTCTACCAACCCATCACCTTTTCACCAACCTGTCACTTTTGTCAATTGTGTCAGTGCAGATCGAAGGATATCCTTCGAAGTCGAAAGATCATCTTTCGATCAAAGGAGGCTCGATAGATAATCATCCTTCGAACATCCTTCGAAGTCGGTGACTTATCCTTCGATCCAAGGAATCTTTTCGAAGGATATATCTTTCGATCTTCAGCTCTTATTCGAAAGATAAGGATCCTACGATTGGAGAATCTTTCGAAATCAGTGTTCGAAACTCAACAGTGATCTTTCGAACACTGTTGATCCTTCGAACAAGTTCTGTTCCTTCGATACTTGTCTGTTTAAGTTTAACAAGTTTGTGTGTTTCAGGTCTTTCGATCAAGGATCCTTCGGCTGGTTGTTATCATTCGAGATATTAACATAGTTTGTGAAAATTAATTTTTTTTAAAAAAAAAAAAAAAAAAAAAAACTTGTTTTTCAAATTTCAAATCAATTTTCACTTAATATATTAATTTTTATAAAATGGGAACAAACGGTCAGTGGGATCCAACCGCGTGGACTCAAACAACTTTGACTCCAAAATCATCAGCTACGCAATCTGCGTCAGATTTCAACAAAACTGCATGGATGCAGGCTATTGCCCCACCTCAAGCTGCAATGATAACTGCAAATCAATGGGCATTGGTCACAAATCAAAGCAGCAGCATTCAATCTATGATGCAGAACGACAGTGAAACTGGTACAAGCACAAAACCGCCAAAGCTAAATCACATCAATGATTGGGGATGGTGGAAAGAAAGGCTGAGAACTTATGTTCAGGGGCAAGGTCAAGATCTATGGATGTGCTTCTTCACCGCATTTGACAATGATTTGGAAGTTGCAGGATCTAATCCAGAAACTTACAGCACTATGTCTGATGATGATAAGAAGAAATTTGAGTTAGAAAAGAAAGCATTCATGATTCTCACACAAGCTCTTCACATAGACATTTACCACCAGTTTGTTTACTGCACGACTACTAAAAGCTTGTGGGATATGCTCACGTTACGATGTGAAGGAAATGCTCAATCTAGAAAGATCAAGCAAGAATTACTGAAGAAAGAGATTGAAGGATTCACGTGTATGGAGAATGAGAATTTGGCAGAGTTATCTACAAGGTTCCATCACTTGTTGAGCGAGATGTTTGCTTTTAGAGTCACTGCCACTCCACAAGAAATGGTGAAGAGATTCGCTGATAGCTTACCAGCAAAGTGGAGCAGTTATCTTGAAATTCTCAAAGAAAATGGTGTTCTAGACACAATCACCGTTTATGAGTTAATTCAAAAACTGGAGAACAAGGATGTAGAAGAAAAACTTAAGGCAAAAAGAACACTAACTCCTCAAAATCCAGAGATGTACTATGGGATTGCAGGAGGTATCAGTGGAGAAAAACCAGCCTCTCAACATGCGAAGCTTCAAACAGCCTTCATCTCAAACACCGGACCTTCCACAACAAATCAGTTTGATCCTTCAGCATACACGATGATGTATTCAAGACCAGATTCTTCTTCTCTACAACAGAATGTGCAACCGACAGCTCAGCAATTCACACCACCGCCTTTCTTAGACCCAAGCAGAGCTCAGCAGCAACAACCGCAACAGCAAGGGTTTTATGGAAGCTCTTCAAACTTTCAAGCCAATTCCAATCCGAACACAGTCAGATTAGACACTTCCAACTTTTCCAAAGTCAGTGTCGAAATAGCCAAGGAGCATATGGAGATGTTGAACACCTTGGTTAGTGCTTATTGTGGATTGATCGCAGGTCAGATTGGGAATATCAATCTAACCAATGAAGATTATCAGCAAGTGGATAAAGAAGAGTTGGAAATGATGGATATCAAATGGGCTCTTGCTAGTGCAATTCGAAGAGCAAAGGAGTTTATGGAAAGGACGGGGAGAACCAACTTGGAAAGCAAGAAAGACACCAAGTATGGGTTCGACAAGCAAGCTGTAACGTGCTTTAACTATGGTGAACGGGGTCATTTCAAAAGGGAATGCACAAGACCAGCTCAGCATGGAAACCAAAATCCTTTCAGAAATCAAGGCAACCAGCAGAACCAGAACAGGAACAATGTTCGTACGTTGATACCTTTCAACAACCAAAGCCAAGCAGGACCATCTAATGCCAACCAGGCACTGGTGGTTCAAGTAGATGAAGGTTGTGATTGGTCGCTTTAGTTGGGAAATGATGCTCCAGATGGAACAACATGTTTTGCTGAAGGCATAAAGGATTTAAAGCACGCCAGTGGTGGAGAATCTTCCACCAATGGTGATGAATCTTCTGAAGATGAAGACAGTTCTGGTTATAGTGGAAGCTCAGAAGGCAATGATCATGTGGATGAGACATCAAGTGCGTCAGTCGATGCAGATATTGATGAGCTTTTGGAAGAGGCTGCAGCAGGAACTGAAAGAAGATCTATTTTGGTGGATCAAGCTACTTACTCTTCGTCTTCTCTCCATTCAGCCTTTATGGCTAATGTCGACAGTTCATCAAGTCAGGTATGTGTCGATGAACCCACTGTAGTTAGTTGTGAAAATTGTGATAGTTTAAATGTTAAATATGCTGAAAAGGAAAGTCAGTTTGAAATCACATACAAACACAATCAAGAATTGATTGTAGATCTTTCTAAAGCAACTGAAGCTAACTTGTTTTTAACCAGAAATGAAAAGGAATTTAAAGCAACAATTGCGTCATTAAGACATGATGTTTCAGAATTACAAAAGGCTGTTTTGCGAAAACAACATGCTAACAATAATCTTATTGACACAATTGAAAAACAAATGGTAGAGTTGGCAACAGCTCGATGTGAATGTGAGACAATTAAGCAGAAACTGGAAAGCTATTCCAATTCCCGCTATGTATTGGATCACATCATTGACGTTCAAAAGAAAAAGAAAAAGGGGGATGCAAAAGGTATTGGATTCAAATCATGTCCTCCCCCAATGAATCACAATTACTCCAAATTGCCTGATGACGAGGATATGCCCCGTTTTGAACCTACTGTGCCACTCGGTCTAGATGACTTTGCAGCAGGTCTCGGGTTCACAACCGGTACATCATCCTTGGGTCAATCAGAATCTGAGAATGTGACAGATTCATCGTGTGTTAAGGAATAGAGTCCTCCTATTGTTGAGGATGCTGATTCTTCGGATGATGAATCTGAAGAAATTGTGAAACAACAGTCTAACTCGGTTACAATAGATATTCCAATCGAGAATCACATCCTGTGTGATCCACCAGTGAAACCGAGTAAGACTGAAATGTCAAAAGCAATGGAGTCCCTTGTATCTAGCCGTGAAGGGAATAACTTGTTGTACACGCTCAAAGGAGATAGCAAAATCTACTCTAACAAAGATTTTCCAATTAAAAATGTAAATCACGATTTAATTGAGCAAATTTTTGAAGGATGCACTGATAAGTTTTTGGGGAACAAAAGTGGCAAAGTTACCGTCACTCAATGTGATCCAATTCCGTGTGAACAAATTAGAAAACAATACGGAAACCAAAAACTACCAATTGAGCGAAAACAACAAGTCAGCTCCGGAAAGGGTAAGGTACAGGGAAAGAAGGCTCAGAACAAGAATGTTCAAGCACCTAAAGTTCAGCAGCCTAAGACTGAACAACCAAAGGTTCAACAACAAAAGGTGCAAAACAAAAGAGCTCCTGTTAAGAAACGAGAACCGAAAATGAACTTTGTTGGATCCACGGGTTCAGACAAACTTGAAACATTTCAGGATAAATCTAACGTTGAGTTTATAAAACAAGTTAGAATTTTAAAACGAAATGATCAGAATAATTACACCCAACACACCAACGGATGTGATTTAGGTCCAAGCACGTCTAGATCACAAAGTTCATTGTCTGGTTCTCCGTCTGGTCATCAACATGTTTCTCCGAAGTTTGTAGAGCGGAGAACATGTTTTGAATGTGGGACAGTTGGGCATATTGTAAGATACTGCCCACACGTGCAAAAGCTGAAGTAAAAAACGAGTGCTCCCCAAGAAATCGATTACCGAAAACGATCAGTTTCCCCGAAACAAGACCCACGTGTCTTGAAAGAAAGGGAAAAGAAGTTAAAGCAAAAGAATCAAAAGGTAATTGAAAAGGCCTTAAAATCAGAGATCAAAGAAGAAAAACCTGTACAAGCAAAATCTGAAACTGTAAAACCAGTAAATGCTAAAACAATAAATTCAAACACTGGTAAAGGACAAACAGCTTGGAAGCAAAAGCAGGTAATTCAATCAGGGGGAGCACCACAGGTTCTTTTTCCTAATCATCAAGTGATTGAAATCACTTTCCTTGATGATCAAGGACGACCCAAGTCCACAAAGGCTTGGGTCCCCCTCTCAAACTGATAAGTTAATTGAGTGTGTAGGATATTCCAGGAGGAACTTTCGATAGTCGTAAGATTGTTGATAGTGGAGCGTCCATGCACAAGATTGGCGACATAAGGCTCAAAAATATTGTTACATCTAGGAGAATGTTGTTGCCTTTTGATGGAGAGAGGAGAAAAGAAGACAAAAATGTCTGATGAAGGAATGATGGTGAAAGAATGTTGTTGAATGAAGTTGAAAAATTCGACCAGATGAAAAATGTGCCAAATTTGGTTGTTATGGTTTTTGATCGGGTCCTCAGGAAAGATTCCAATGAAAAGTACACGCCTGCAGCACGTCTGAAGTTCACAATCGACAAGATGAACGTGTAGGGTACTTTTCTCTACGGTGTGATTGAAGAAAATGTGTTGGTTGATCAACCTACACCGGGTGTGCGGATGCCTTGGCGTGGATTGAACAGCCGCACACTACTTCTCAAAGAGAAAGACAAAGACTTTCGCTGGTACAATGTGGAAGACCAGCCGGACCCGGAGGTTTATGATCTTGTTGCTGTGAAGACTTTTCTCGGATTAAGTGAAGTAGCTACAAAAATCGACCTAGAAATCCACACCGGGTGGATATCCAGTTTCGGAGAGCACTCAGATTCCTTGCAATGCACGAAGCAGTTGCAGGATACGGTTTTAAATTTCTAATATCTCCTATACTTGTCGATATTTAAGCTGCTTTTTGAATTATTATCTCGTACAGCACTCTTTGGCCAGACAATGCTGTCATGGTCCGCACCGCAAACCGACATGCCAACTGATTTTTCCAAAATTCGATAAATCTTTTCTGATTAAAACTTAATTTTGGTAAACGGCATTGAGGTAAAACAAGAGTAAAACCAACATCGGAAAATCATTTTTGTAAATATTAGTTTATTGATTTTAGGGGGAGTAAATCCAAAATTTGAAAAATCCAAAAACATCGAAAAATTTCAAAAACACAAAAACAATAGAAAAACAAAAATGAGTTTCCTGGCGAGCAAGAGAGAAAATGATAGTACATCAGGGGTCTGTCCAAACCTCTTTAAACCTTAAATGAAAAACGATAAGCAGCTCTATATAAGATGTATCGGTGGGCTCACAATCATTTTAAAGTGTGCAGGGTGATATAAACTTAAATCGACTGAAGACCAGGTGGAACCATTCATTGGCATATGGTCTTAGTACCAAAATTTCGTTTGAGAGATTGCCGAGGTTCTGAGATATTCGGTCTTTATGCTGCTTATCATCTGGGTATCATGGTTGTATCTTTTACCGAAAAATAACGGGGACGCAAGTCTAGATCTTCCATGATACTATACATACGTGTACATATTGCATACGACCTCAATAAGTGATCAACAATCACATGTCCAAACAAATAAGTGATAATATATCACATTTATCCGGGAGTCAAGTTCGTCTCTCTGCTGTACGAAAGTACTGACCTGTTCACGGACTTGCTCCTGTGCCCTCATGCATCGAAAATCAAGTTTCTCATCAATAAGTGATTCTATCACATAGGGCTTGTTTTCAAATCAAAATAAGTGAGAATCTCACATCATATACGGTCAAACAGATGATAATCGGTATACACACCGGTAAGATGAACCCTCGTGCATACCTTGATACGGGAATGTGTCGTGATGTGGATGAACACCGGTCGGTAAGTATAAATCATACCTTAACGTATCCCCTCGCCATGATTACATCTGATAAGTTGAGCTTAAGTGGACAACAATACCGATAATTGTTATAGGATGCTTATCTTAATGTTATCTAATAGAACAACAAGAGCGTTTTGGCATGACCGTACACTGATATGATTATCTTACCCTCGAAACTCGCAAAAAGAATGTCTGTAAATATTTATTTAATGCTTTCAGTTTCTGCATCTTCGTATATATTTATTTACTGCTTTCAGTCTTTAAATTTGAAATATTCAAAATTCCAAAAAGTTTTTAGGTGTGTTTTAATATAAACTTTTTAAAAGACAAAAAGATTTTATTTCTATCTTATTTTCGATCGTACGATGTTGGATCTCGAGTCTTCGTTCCTGAAACCTGATAGAAAACCAAAATCGACTAATTCTTCATAAACGGTCGAAATTTGCTAAGTTTTGAAAGTTAAAAGGTCTAAAATTGACAAATTTGCTAATCCTTCAAACTGTCGGACGGTGTTTGATTGAACAATGGTCACATGTGTATCGTTTGCTTATGATATTCCAAGCAGTTGTTCTCATTACGCGTTTAGATTTCTTGCATGTGCAGATTCTAAAGGCAAGGAGAACATGGTCGATGACAAGCTTTGGAATGAAGACACGACGTGAAGGCACTCAAATGATGAAGATGATCGAGTTGCTGCTGACCATCATCAACACCACAAGGATCTCAATTCATAAAGATCAAGACTTTCACGAGCATAACTCAAAGGGGAGCTTATGTTAAGGGGGAGTTTGTCAACACACTTCCTACCTGAAACGGGGAGTTTGTTGGTACACTTTCTGCTTTCAAGACGTGAAGACTTTAAAGATCCTCCGACATTGAAGACTTGAAAAGACGTCAAAGACTTGAAGACACGAAAATCGAGACAAAGCTACAGCCAAGGGGGAGTTTGTTGGTGCTCTTGTGTCTGTACTTTGTCTGTATTTTGCCATGATACAAAACGATGTCTTATGTTAGTCTGGTTTACGTCTTAGGTTTGTTAATATGTGTTTTGATGTAAGTTTGACCAAGTCAACCATCCTCCTGGTTTGACTTGACCAAACAGTTAACACATGGTTTGTAAGGTTTGTGTCGAAGGATGAGTCATCGAAGGATTGTTTATATCCTTCGATGAGCTCGAAAGATAACCTTCGATGGATATAGATGGACCTCGAAGGATATCATCCTTCGAGGTATATGTGATCCTTCGGTAGGTCTCAGATCGATAGATGATCTCTCGATCAGTCTATCTGATCCTTCGACCAGACGATCTGTGTTTGGGTATATATACCCATGTAATGTGTTCACTTCAGCATAAGAGAAGACAAGTGAGAGCACACACACACACGAGAGAACTTTGAGAGTTTATAGAATACATCTGTAAACATTGAGCTTGTAACTGATCTTTTCATACGTATTAATACAGAGGTGTTAATCGGTGAATCTTGCGTGTCGTGTATTGTCGTCTTCGATCTCGGTTTGCATTCTAGCTTGGATTCCGCACTTGCTAGTGTGTTAAGCATAACAAGGAATAGGTTTGACCTCAACCTCCGAGGGACCTACAAGTGGTATCAGAGCACGCGGAATGATGCAGCATGATGATAACAAAAGATGATGATGATAATTTTGAAAAATGTGGGATAGTCACGGTTACCGATGCAAATGTCAAAAATGGTGACGCGACTATTATGGGCCAAAAACAGAACGGTATGTTCACTTCCGCACGTCGATATTTATGATTGTTATCGGCTATTCGTAAATGTTCGAAAGCATTTTGTTTATTGTCATATTCTCGCATTTGAAAACGAACGTATGAACCTGGAATGTCAATACCGGTCCTAACGAGTTCACAAAGTCTTTGGAGGGATACAAGTCGGATCCTACGGGGTACTAGGCGAAATTTCTTTATCAACTAGAATATGCAACGAAGAAATATTTTTGTTTATTGTCATATTCTCGCATTTGGTAACGAATGAATGAACCTAGAATGTCAATACCGGTCCTAACGAGTTCACAAAGTCTTTGGACGGATACAAGTCGGATCCTACGGGGTACTAGGGGACGTTCTTATTCAACTAGAATATGCAAAGAAGAAAGTCGTTTTCGTGATTTTTCGGAGCCGAGAACATTCAATGAAGATTGACGACAGTTCCGCTCAGTGGAGAGAATTGGTGAACATTTGACGACAGTTTCTTTGAAGTGGAAAGAATCTGTTAAGGTTTAGAGATTTTACCAAAGAAATGGGGGAATAAAAATTTTCATATGTTGAATTTCTTCGGTAAATTTCTAAACGCAATCACAGGTGGTAGAGTTTGTGATTTTCTGGTGATACAAACGGTTCGGCGTGGAATGTTTTGCACATACACATATTTGAGGATTTTAATTAATTCTCCAGCCAGCGTGAAGGGTTTTGCACGGAAAAATACAGGTTTCTAAAGTCTACAGTAGTTACAAAAGCGTTGTTCACTGAAGACCTGGGGAATCTTAATGAAAGCTGATAGTTCAAGGCTGAAGACCTGCAGGATTCGGTTTTGGGTTTGATGTTTCTTTGGGATTTTACAGGGATCTGGGGGTAACTCAATTCGTTGAGTTTGCAAACGATGTACTTGGTCTAGCTGACTTCCTGAGTACTGATGCTGAAGATCCGTAGTGCATTACGTGGTCAACTTCACAAAGGCGAGACAATGAGATCTGGATGTAGTTCAACTAAGCATGCTGGTTGAGCTTGCAAGGGATACACTTGGTCTAGCTGACTTTCCTGAGTGTTGATGCTGAAGATTAAAGTGCATTACTTGGTCGATTCCACAAAGACGGTTTACAGAAGACAGTTCACCAGAAATCTCTATCAATGTAGTATGCTTGTATGAAACAGAGTTCTTATGACAAGATCAAGACTTGATGCAGTTCTTAAAGATTGGAACCCTTATCAAATGCCGGTTGGAGTATTGGAAGATCAGCGGAAGATCGGTCAATTGAGGAAATTGCACAACACCCAACACGGATACGCGTACTTTAAGGGGGAAATATTTTACAAGGAGCGTCAAGATACTACTTACCTGGATCATCGGTCAAGGGGGAATTTGTTAACACAGAGAAGATGAATACTTGACTGAAGATCGATTGCAGTTGCATTTTCAGCATTCGACAGCAACGGACAAGGGGGAATTTTGATGTAGTGGATAATGTGATAATGAAGATCAAACACGTTGATTCTACGAATACCCGTGTAGTTCTTCCCCAACCCCAAAATTCAACCCAAAGGGCACGGAATTTGAAGTGAAATATGAGTTTTCTCAAAATTCAAGTCTGCTTGTTCAATTGACTAAAGGGACATATAAATAAGAACAGAAATTCGAAATGGGCCTAAAAAAGATAACGGGCCAAACACAAGCCCAAAAACAAAATGCCCAAAATACTTAAAAAAACATAAAAATGCAAATAACTAATGGAAATAAGCGTTTTTTTTGGCCCGGACGATGACCCAAACCGCCAAAGGCGTTTGCAGCAAGATGGAGCTTTTCTTCACGTTCGTTTCGCCTGGTCGCACGCCCAAAACGGACCTCCGTAGCCCAAGTTAGAGCCATTTTAGTGAAGCCCCTTTTGTTACGCGATCTTGGGCCTCCAAATACAAGATGGCCCGCTCCTCCACACTTGGGCCCGCATCAAATTTGTTGATGCAGATTTTGTGTCCGATGCTTGTCGAATAGATTAGTTTTATTTTACGCTGAATTTGTAATAGTTAGTGAAACGGTCTATCGAACGTGTATAGACCCGCTCGTTTGAAGTGGTCAAACGAGAGGGTTATTCGGTTGACCGTGTGTGTTTGCAAGACAAGGGGTGTGACTATAAATAGAAAACCCTTGCCATTTGCAACACGAAGGAGTTTTTAGGAGGTTTGAGACCTCACCGGGAGAGATCACCACTTGGTCTCTCCCCGGATGTATACTTCTTTGGTATTGGTTCGGTTATCATGTAATCGGGCCGATTTGTAATGTTTTACTACCGGATTAATACAAAGTTGTTTGTTTATCATCTCTAATCTCTCCCATCTTGAACCGATCTCACACGAATCACGGTTTCGGTCACGAAACTCGGTCCTACAATTGGTATCAGAGCCGTGGCTCTTTTCCTTGTTAAAAACCGAGTTTATACAAGACTTTGGAGTGTTTGGATAAAACTCACATGGTTTAGCACTTGTTTTCAGTGTTTTTCTCGCATTTCTTGACGTTAAAACGTGTTCTATACTAACCGGGTGTGTTAAAGGACGGGTTGGGTAACTTAAAAACTTGTTTTTAAGAAGTTTGGTAATTTCCGGCCAAATTCCGGCTTACTCCGGTGACCGGTTTTCTGGATAAGAACCTTCTTTTTAGGTAATATTTTATTGTTCAAATCTGTTTTGGTAGAAAGTATGGTCTGACCATACCTTCTGCCGAAAGATTTCTACCAACCCATCACCTTTTCACCAACCTGTCACTTTTGTCAATTGTGTCAGTGCAGATCGAAGGATATCCTTCGAAGTCGAAAGATCATCTTTCGATCAAAGGAGGCTCGATAGATAATCATCCTTCGAACATCCTTCGAAGTCGGTGACTTATCCTTCGATCCAAGGAATCTTTTCGAAGGATATATCTTTCGATCTTCAGCTCTTATTCGAAAGATAAGGATCCTACGATTGGAGAATCTTTCGAAATCAGTGTTCGAAACTCAACAGTGATCTTTCGAACACTGTTGATCCTTCGAACAAGTTCTGTTCCTTCGATACTTGTCTGTTTAAGTTTAACAAGTTTGTGTGTTTCAGGTCTTTCGATCAAGGATCCTTCGGCTGGTTGTTATCATTCGAGATATTAACATAGTTTGTGAAAATTAATTTTTTTTAAAAAAAAAAAAAAAAAAAAAACTTGTTTTTCAAATTTCAAATCAATTTTCACTTAATATATTAATTTTTATAAAATGGGAACAAACGGTCAGTGGGATCCAACCGCGTGGACTCAAACAACTTTGACTCCAAAATCATCAGCTACGCAATCTGCGTCAGATTTCAACAAAACTGCATGGATGCAGGCTATTGCCCCACCTCAAGCTGCAATGATAACTGCAAATCAATGGGCATTGGTCACAAATCAAAGCAGCAGCATTCAATCTATGATGCAGAACGACAGTGAAACTGGTACAAGCACAAAACCGCCAAAGCTAAATCACATCAATGATTGGGGATGGTGGAAAGAAAGGCTGAGAACTTATGTTCAGGGGCAAGGTCAAGATCTATGGATGTGCTTCTTCACCGCATTTGACAATGATTTGGAAGTTGCAGGATCTAATCCAGAAACTTACAGCACTATGTCTGATGATGATAAGAAGAAATTTGAGTTAGAAAAGAAAGCATTCATGATTCTCACACAAGCTCTTCACATAGACATTTACCACCAGTTTGTTTACTGCACGACTACTAAAAGCTTGTGGGATATGCTCACGTTACGATGTGAAGGAAATGCTCAATCTAGAAAGATCAAGCAAGAATTACTGAAGAAAGAGATTGAAGGATTCACGTGTATGGAGAATGAGACTTTGGCAGAGTTATCTACAAGGTTCCATCACTTGTTGAGCGAGATGTTTGCTTTTAGAGTCACTGCCACTCCACAAGAAATGGTGAAGAGATTCGCTGATAGCTTACCAGCAAAGTGGAGCAGTTATCTTGAAATTCTCAAAGAAAATGGTGTTCTAGACACAATCACCGTTTATGAGTTAATTCAAAAACTGGAGAACAAGGATGTAGAAGAAAAACTTAAGGCAAAAAGAACACTAACTCCTCAAAATCCAGAGATGTACTATGGGATTGCAGGAGGTATCAGTGGAGAAAAACCAGCCTCTCAACATGCGAAGCTTCAAACAGCCTTCATCTCAAACACCGGACCTTCCACAACAAATCAGTTTGATCCTTCAGCATACACGATGATGTATTCAAGACCAGATTCTTCTTCTCTACAACAGAATGTGCAACCGACAGCTCAGCAATTCACACCACCGCCTTTCTTAGACCCAAGCAGAGCTCAGCAGCAACAACCGCAACAGCAAGGGTTTTATGGAAGCTCTTCAAACTTTCAAGCCAATTCCAATCCGAACACAGTCAGATTAGACACTTCCAACTTTTCCAAAGTCAGTGTCGAAATAGCCAAGGAGCATATGGAGATGTTGAACACCTTGGTTAGTGCTTATTGTGGATTGATCGCAGGTCAGATTGGGAATATCAATCTAACCAATGAAGATTATCAGCAAGTGGATAAAGAAGAGTTGGAAATGATGGATATCAAATGGGCTCTTGCTAGTGCAATTCGAAGAGCAAAGGAGTTTATGGAAAGGACGGGGAGAACCAACTTGGAAAGCAAGAAAGACACCAAGTATGGGTTCGACAAGCAAGCTGTAACGTGCTTTAACTATGGTGAACGGGGTCATTTCAAAAGGGAATGCACAAGACCAGCTCAGCATGGAAACCAAAATCCTTTCAGAAATCAAGGCAACCAGCAGAACCAGAACAGGAACAATGTTCGTACGTTGATACCTTTCAACAACCAAAGCCAAGCAGGACCATCTAATGCCAACCAGGCACTGGTGGTTCAAGTAGATGAAGGTTGTGATTGGTCGCTTTAGTTGGGAAATGATGCTCCAGATGGAACAACATGTTTTGCTGAAGGCATAAAGGATTTAAAGCACGCCAGTGGTGGAGAATCTTCCACCAATGGTGATGAATCTTCTGAAGATGAAGACAGTTCTGGTTATAGTGGAAGCTCAGAAGGCAATGATCATGTGGATGAGACATCAAGTGCGTCAGTCGATGCAGATATTGATGAGCTTTTGGAAGAGGCTACAGCAGGAACTGAAAGAAGATCTATTTTGGTGGATCAAGCTACTTACTCTTCGTCTTCTCTCCATTCAGCCTTTATGGCTAATGTCGACAGTTCATCAAGTCAGGTATGTGTCGATGAACCCACTGTAGTTAGTTGTGAAAATTGTGATAGTTTAAATGTTAAATATGCTGAAAAGGAAAGTCAGTTTGAAATCACATACAAACACAATCAAGAATTGATTGTAGATCTTTCTAAAGCAACTGAAGCTAACTTGTTTTTAACCAGAAATGAAAAGGAATTTAAAGCAACAATTGCGTCATTAAGACATGATGTTTCAGAATTACAAAAGGCTGTTTTGCGAAAACAACATGCTAACAATAATCTTATTGACACAATTGAAAAACAAATGGTAGAGTTGGCAACAGCTCGATGTGAATGTGAGACAATTAAGCAGAAACTGGAAAGCTATTCCAATTCCCGCTATGTATTGGATCACATCATTGACGTTCAAAAGAAAAAGAAAAAGGGGGATGCAAAAGGTATTGGATTCAAATCATGTCCTCCCCCAATGAATCACAATTACTCCAAATTGCCTGATGACGAGGATATGCCCCGTTTTGAACCTACTGTGCCACTCGGTCTAGATGACTTTGCAGCAGGTCTCGGGTTCACAACCGGTACATCATCCTCGGGTCAATCAGAATCTGAGAATGTGACAGATTCATCGTGTGTTAAGGAATAGAGTCCTCCTATTGTTGAGGATGCTGATTCTTCGGATGATGAATCTGAAGAAATTGTGAAACAACAGTCTAACTCGGTTACAATAGATATTCCAATCGAGAATCACATCCTGTGTGATCCACCAGTGAAACCGAGTAAGACTGAAATGTCAAAAGCAATGGAGTCCCTTGTATCTAGCCGTGAAGGGAATAACTTGTTGTACACGCTCAAAGGAGATAGCAAAATCTACTCTAACAAAGATTTTCCAATTAAAAATGTAAATCACGATTTAATTGAGCAAATTTTTGAAGGATGCACTGATAAGTTTTTGGGGAACAAAAGTGGCAAAGTTACCGTCACTCAATGTGATCCAATTCCGTGTGAACAAATTAGAAAACAATACGGAAACCAAAAACTACCAATTGAGCGAAAACAACAAGTCAGCTCCGGAAAGGGTAAGGTACAGGGAAAGAAGGCTCAGAACAAGAATATTCAAGCACCTAAAGTTCAGCAGCCTAAGACTGAACAACCAAAGGTTCAACAACAAAAGGTGCAAAACAAAAGAGCTCCTGTTAAGAAACGAGAACCGAAAATGAACTTTGTTGGATCCACGGGTTCAGACAAACTTGAAACATTTCAGGATAAATCTAACGTTGAGTTTATAAAACAAGTTAGAATTTTAAAACGAAATGATCAGAATAATTACACCCAACACACCAACGGATGTGATTTAGGTCCAAGCACGTCTAGATCACAAAGTTCATTGTCTGGTTCTCCGTCTGGTCATCAACATGTTTCTCCGAAGTTTGTAGAGCGGAGAACATGTTTTGAATGTGGGACAGTTGGGCATATTGTAAGATACTGCCCACACGTGCAAAAGCTGAAGTAAAAAACGAGTGCTCCCCAAGAAATCGATTACCGAAAACGATCAGTTTCCCCGAAACAAGACCCACGTGTCTTGAAAGAAAGGGAAAAGAAGTTAAAGCAAAAGAATCAAAAGGTAATTGAAAAGGCCTTAAAATCAGAGATCAAAGAAGAAAAACCTGTACAAGCAAAATCTGAAACTGTAAAACCAGTAAATGCTAAAACAATAAATTCAAACACTGGTAAAGGACAAACAGCTTGGAAGCAAAAGCAGGTAATTCAATCAGGGGGAGCACCACAGGTTCTTTTTCCTAATCATCAAGTGATTGAAATCACTTTCCTTGATGATCAAGGACGACCCAAGTCCACAAAGGCTTGGGTCCCCCTCTCAAACTGATAAGTTAATTGAGTGTGTAGGATATTCCAGGAGGAACTTTCGATAGTCGTAAGATTGTTGATAGTGGAGCGTCCATGCACAAGATTGGCGACATAAGGCTCAAAAATATTGTTACATCTAGGAGAATGTTGTTGCCTTTTGATGGAGAGAGGAGAAAAGAAGACAAAAATGTCTGATGAAGGAATGATGGTGAAAGAATGTTGTTGAATGAAGTTGAAAAATTCGACCAGATGAAAAATGTGCCAAATTTGGTTGTTATGGTTTTTGATCGGGTCCTCAGGAAAGATTCCAATGAAAAGTACACGCCTGCAGCACGTCTGAAGTTCACAATCGACAAGATGAACGTGTAGGGTACTTTTCTCTACGGTGTGATTGAAGAAAATGTGTTGGTTGATCAACCTACACCGGGTGTGCGGATGCCTTGGCGTGGATTGAACAGCCGCACACTACTTCTCAAAGAGAAAGACAAAGACTTTCGCTGGTACAATGTGGAAGACCAGCCGGACCCGGAGGTTTATGATCTTGTTGCTGTGAAGACTTTTCTCGGATTAAGTGAAGTAGCTACAAAAATCGACCTAGAAATCCACACCGGGTGGATATCCAGTTTGGGAGAGCACTCAGATTCCTTGCAATGCACGAAGCAGTTGCAGGATACGGTTTTAAATTTCTAATATCTCCTATACTTGTCGATATTTAAGCTGCTTTTTGAATTATTATCTCGTACAGCACTCTTTGGCCAGACAATGCTGTCATGGTCCGCACCGCAAACCGACATGCCAACTGATTTTTCCAAAATTCGATAAATCTTTTCTGATTAAAACTTAATTTTGGTAAACGGCATTGAGGTAAAACAAGAGTAAAACCAACATCGGAAAATCATTTTTGTAAATATTAGTTTATTGATTTTAGGGGGAGTAAATCCAAAATTTGAAAAATCCAAAAACATCGAAAAATTTCAAAAACACAAAAACAATAGAAAAACAAAAATGAGTTTCCTGGCGAGCAAGAGAGAAAATGATAGTACATCAGGGGTCTGTCCAAACCTCTTTAAACCTTAAATGAAAAACGATAAGCAGCTCTATATAAGATGTATCGGTAGGCTCACAATCATTTTAAAGTGTGCAGGGTGATATAAACTTAAATCGACTGAAGACCAGGTGGAACCATTCATTGGCATATGGTCTTAGTACCGAAATTTCGTTTGAGAGATTGCCGAGGTTCTGAGATATTCGGTCTTTATGCTGCTTATCATCTGGGTATCATGGTTGTATCTTTTACCGAAAAATAACGGGGACGCAAGTCTAGATCTTCCATGATACTATACATACGTGTACATATTGCATACGACCTCAATAAGTGATCAACAATCACATGTCCAAACAAATAAGTGATAATATATCACATTTATCCGGGAGTCAAGTTCGTCTCTCTGCTGTACGAAAGTACTGACCTGTTCACGGACTTGCTCCTGTGCCCTCATGCATCGAAAATCAAGTTTCTCATCAATAAGTGATTCTATCACATAGGGCTTGTTTTCAAATCAAAATAAGTGAGAATCTCACATCATATACGGTCAAACAGATGATAATCGGTATACACACCGGTAAGATGAACCCTCGTGCATACCTTGATACGGGAATGTGTCGTGATGTGGATGAACACCGGTCGGTAAGTATAAATCATACCTTAACGTATCCCCTCGCCATGATTACATCTGATAAGTTGAGCTTAAGTGGACAACAATACCGATAATTGTTATAGGATGCTTATCTTAATGTTATCTAATAGAACAACAAGAGCGTTTTGGCATGACCGTACACTGATATGATTATCTTACCCTCGAAACTCGCAAAAAGAATGTCTGTAAATATTTATTTAATGCTTTCAGTTTCTGCATCTTCGTATATATTTATTTACTGCTTTCAGTCTTTAAATTTGAAATATTCAAAATTCCAAAAAGTTTTTAGGTGTGTTTTAATATAAACTTTTTAAAAGACAAAAAGATTTTATTTCTATCTTATTTTCGATCGTACGATGTTGGATCTCGAGTCTTCGTTCCTGAAACCTGATAGAAAACCAAAATCGACTAATTCTTCATAAACGGTCGAAATTTGCTAAGTTTTGAAAGTTAAAAGGTCTAAAATTGACAAATTTGCTAATCCTTCAAACTGTCGGACGGTGTTTGATTGAACAATGGTCACATGTGTATCGTTTGCTTATGATATTCCAAGCAGTTGTTCTCATTACGCGTTTAGATTTCTTGCATGTGCAGATTCTAAAGGCAAGGAGAACATGGTCGATGACAAGCTTTGGAATGAAGACACGACGTGAAGGCACTCAAATGATGAAGATGATCGAGTTGCTGCTGACCATCATCAACACCACAAGGATCTCAATTCATAAAGATCAAGACTTTCACGAGCATAACTCAAAGGGGAGCTTATGTTAAGGGGGAGTTTGTCAACACACTTCCTACCTGAAACGGGGAGTTTGTTGGTACACTTTCTGCTTTCAAGACGTGAAGACTTTAAAGATCCTCCGACATTGAAGACTTGAAAAGACGTCAAAGACTTGAAGACACGAAAATCGAGACAAAGCTACAGCCAAGGGGGAGTTTGTTGGTGCTCTTGTGTCTGTACTTTGTCTGTATTTTGCCATGATACAAAACGATGTCTTATGTTAGTCTGGTTTACGTCTTAGGTTTGTTAATATGTGTTTTGATGTAAGTTTGACCAAGTCAACCATCCTCCTGGTTTGACTTGACCAAACAGTTAACACATGGTTTGTAAGGTTTGTGTCGAAGGATGAGTCATCGAAGGATTGTTTATATCCTTCGATGAGCTCGAAAGATAACCTTCGATGGATATAGATGGACCTCGAAGGATATCATCCTTCGAGGTATATGTGATCCTTCGGTAGGTCTCAGATCGATAGATGATCTCTCGATCAGTCTATCTGATCCTTCGACCAGACGATCTGTGTTTGGGTATATATACCCATGTAATGTGTTCACTTCAGCATAAGAGAAGACAAGTGAGAGCACACACACACACGAGAGAACTTTGAGAGTTTATAGAATACATCTGTAAACATTGAGCTTGTAACTGATCTTTTCATACGTATTAATACAGAGGTGTTAATCGGTGAATCTTGCGTGTCGTGTATTGTCGTCTTCGATCTCGGTTTGCATTCTAGCTTGGATTCCGCACTTGCTAGTGTGTTAAGCATAACAAGGAATAGGTTTGACCTCAACCTCCGAGGGACCTACAAGTGGTATCAGAGCACGCGGAATGATGCAGCATGATGATAACAAAAGATGATGATGATAATTTTGAAAAATGTGGGATAGTCACGGTTACCGATGCAAATGTCAAAAATGGTGACGCGACTATTATGGGCCAAAAACAGAACGGTATGTTCACTTCCGCACGTCGATATTTATGATTGTTATCGGCTATTCGTAAATGTTCGAAAGCATTTTGTTTATTGTCATATTCTCGCATTTGAAAACGAACGTATGAACCTGGAATGTCAATACCGGTCCTAACGAGTTCACAAAGTCTTTGGAGGGATACAAGTCGGATCCTACGGGGTACTAGGCGAAATTTCTTTATCAACTAGAATATGCAACGAAGAAATATTTTTGTTTATTGTCATATTCTCGCATTTGGTAACGAATGAATGAACCTAGAATGTCAATACCGGTCCTAACGAGTTCACAAAGTCTTTGGACGGATACAAGTCGGATCCTACGGGGTACTAGGGGACGTTCTTATTCAACTAGAATATGCAAAGAAGAAAGTCGTTTTCGTGATTTTTCGGAGCCGAGAACATTCAATGAAGATTGACGACAGTTCCGCTCAGTGGAGAGAATTGGTGAACATTTGACGACAGTTTCTTTGAAGTGGAAAGAATCTGTTAAGGTTTAGAGATTTTACCAAAGAAATGGGGGAATAAAAATTTTCATATGTTGAATTTTTTCGGGTATGGCTGTTTTTTTTACTCTTAGTCTTCATGATATATATTCATATATGTCTCATACATATTAATTGACAGTTAACTATATAGATTTATGCCTATTAGATATAATTTGCTAATTGCTGACTATCTTCGAGCTCAAAACAGGATGAGGGTTTATAACCATGACATATGGACGGTGCCTCGATTTTTTGTTTCGCTTAGGCTTTCAAAATGGACGTCGGGCCACCCTTGTCCTATATAAAGACGAAGTTCAGTCTACTTCGTTCTTGTATTTCTCTTTGGATTATCCCATGGCCGGCCCTGAAGGTGGGCAGGGAGGACCACCGGCCAGGGCCCGATATTTCGAAGGGCACGTTATTTTGTAAAAAACTCTGATATGTATATGTAAAAATAAATAAATTAATAGGGTATACCCATAGAAACGTCAACATAGGCCCACTTACAAAACTATTTTTATGGTTTAGATTAGTTATTAGCCCATTGACATTAGGTTTAGACCCCTTTAGTGAGCCCAATATCCAATTTCGTTAAGGCCTAGAGGAACGTTTTTTCAAGCTCGAACAGGGTACATGAATTCTCAGGGCCGGCCCTGGATTATCCAATTGAAATTTTGTGATCACCAACGAAATGTTATATTTGAATATGAAAGTATCTACATAGAGATAACCAGGCAATCACAAAAGATAAAACCTACGATAAATACTTCAAGTTGAGATCATATTTTATTTTGAAATCATTCAAACCCTCTTTAACGACTCTATATATTAAAAAGAATCCGCCCTGTCTGCATAGCATTGCGTCCAACCTTCTCCAGATTTTCCATGAGATATGACACCATTTCCTTATACTTCAAATCCATAGAATGGCCTAATGAATAATGTGTCACTGAATGACGCCAACATCTTGAAGTGTATGAGCTGCAGAAACTGCATGAGTTGTCATGTGTGCCCGATAATAAATCCTGATGATCCAGCTGTCACAAGAATAAAACAAAGAGAAAGAAGATTACAAACCTCTAGAGACTATGAACTCCCTGATAAATACTAGTTATTTTATAGACTATAAAAGTAGCAAACCTGCAGAACAAACTCCCAGTTGAACGATTTAAAGTAGAGCCTGTGAACCCTAGGAGAAATCCAAAGCATTGCATCAGAAAGATCAACAACATTGCTTGATCTGGAACTTGTCTTTACATCTATATCAAGGTTTCCACCAAATGGAGGAACAAGTATTTCTCTAACTCCTTTTGGAACTATGATATTCTGCATTGTAGCATGAAAACGAATGTGTAAACCGTAAGATGTATAAAACAGATGTAAGATGAACATGCAAAATCAATAAACAGGAGGAGCAGGTGTTTCCAATCATACCTTGTCTGAATTAGTATGAATCATCAACCGTTTGGCAGTCTTCAGACATTTAAGCATATTAATTAATCCGTTGAACCACTCTTCGTTACGCTTTTCGTACCGACTAGGTTTTAGCTCAATCCTAGCCCAGTTAAGATTGGGGAAATGCATGTTTAAAAAGGGGATGACGGTATTGCCACGGTACTCAAAAAAATGTAGGCTTGGGGCATCGATGGTGATATCCCCTGGATTCTTTAATCTCAACAAATATAAACTCTTAAGAGAATTACTTGAGATGTTAATACATCCACTCATATCACAGCTACTAAGACTCAGAACCTGAAGAAGGGGAAAAGATATATTGCAGTCCATATTGTACAGAGCAACCCCAGCCAGTTTTAGAATCCTTAATTTGTTGCAAATTCCAAAATCGATTCGGCATGGCCTGACACAAGTTCCATGAAAATGGAAACTTTCAAGAAATGGTGTGTTGAGGTCTAAAGTCTTTAAGCTTCGACAGTAATCCAAGTTTACGGTTTTTAATTTGAAACTTGCGAGTTTCAGATTTTTAATTCCTAAACATTTAGTTAGAGTAAGAGATTCAACAGAAGGAAAGTCATCACTCATGATCTTTGACAATTCCAGTTCACTTAATCTGCGGCCAGTTAGGGAGAGGCGATTTTGGTTTTGTCCACTCAGTCGTCTCCACTTTCTTGATAAAAAGCGAACATGTTGTTTATCAGAATACGGAAGGAAAGAAATGATTCGGTGAAGTACAGTTTCTGGCATTCTGGAGATTGTATCATTAGGATCAAGTATCCCATGTTTGCTGTCTAAGAATCTTTCCCAAGAACACTTCCTGACTGAAATTCTTCTCATATTGATTCCTCGCTGGAAGTTTAATGATCGTAAATTTAAACTATAACCTGCACATTTAGAAAGATCCATAATTTTGCATGCTTATATATGTGTATTTAGCATTGATCAGATCTATATAAAGGCAAGGTAGTAATATATTTTGTAAACATGAAATAAGAGACCAGGTATTGGAGTTAAACTTTGTAAGAAATTTTTTTGCCTCTTCATCTTTTGTTGTGTGTTCATTCGATTTAGGGTCAGTTTCACAAATGAACATATATAAATAGATAAACTCGAATCAATGAACACGAACAAGTGTCTGTTTGGTTTACGGCTCTAATTCGTAGGGTAAACTTAGTTTTTTGCTCACAACTATTTAACAAGAATCTGTTAGAGGAAGCCGTCATCATAATCGTTCCGTACTCGTGTTTGTGTGTGTTTGATATGAACGTATACGCACAGAGAAATAGAAAAACAGAATGGATATTATGAATATCTTGGTAACTGATAATGTTCACAGAGATTACATATATATACTCGGTTGGTTAGTTTGATAACCGCCACTAACATAATAACCTATGATAACTATAATATTACATAATAATAATAAACAATATATATGCTAAGTTTATATTCTAACACCATCCCCTAAACTTAGCATCGGTAATGGCTCGTCACGTCGGCTTTGATGATAAACGCATTTTTCTTTAAACTTGTCATGATTCGTCCATAGATCCACCTTGATTTGTTTCGTGATGCCGAGTACGGTAATATTGTTGTTCATTACCCATTTTGTCGCTGAAAGTCTTTGATCTGTCGTTAAAGCCAATTTAGTGCTACTAAATCGTTCTGTCGCTGATCTGTTTTCTGTCGCTATCCTTCTTCTTCTGTCACTAACTGTCGTCGCTAAAACTGGAAATCCATTCTTTCTTTTTTGTTCCCGCCGTTCCTGCGTCCTTCTTTTCTTCATTTTAACATCCGATGATACCGTTTCCGGTGATCGGTTCTGGTTGTATCCTTCGCTCTCTTCTTCTTCTTCTTCTTCTTCTTCTTCGTGATAGTCTCTATCATCATCTTGCCTGCGTTTCCGGTCCCTGCTTCTTTCATCTTTATCACCGATCTCAATATATTTATCATCTTTATATTTGGTTTCTTTATTACCATCTTCACTATACTTATCTTCACGGTATTTGTCATATTTATCATCTTTATCATCCCTGTGTTTTCTCTTGTGATGCTTTCGGTTAATTACCGATTTCTCTCTTGATTCCGTATCCTTGTCGTCTTCTCTATTGTAATAACCATCCCTGTCTTCCTGCATCTTACCGTTCAGTTTTTGAACATCTTTACAGGCCAAAACATCTCTTTCGGAATCGTCTTCTTCTCTCCGTGTCATTACTTCGCCTGCATCTCCATTATCTTCGTGACGTCCCGATTCGTATTCCATTAATGCAATTTCGTATTGCAATTCCATTATTGCAATCTCTTGTTTCAAGATTGCAATCGCGCGTAATCGGGGACTCATATAATCTGAATCGCTATTTGTTTCTCGCCTCTTCCCGTGTTTGTTTTCCATCTTCTTCATCCGTATCTTCCCAGGATCATGTAATTTTGATCCTAATTCTTCGTTTTCTAACCATGCGCTCTGATACCACATGTTAGAGGAAGCCGTCATCATAATCGTTCCGTACTCGTGTTTGTGTGTGTTTGATATGAACGTATACGCACAGAGAAATAGAAAAACAGAATGGATATTATGAATATCTTGGTAACTGATAATGTTCACAGAGATTACATATATATATACTCGGTTGGTTAGTTTGATAACCGCCACTAACATAATAACCTATGATAACTATAATATTACATAATAATAATAATAAACAATAGAGTTAATTGCCATTTTAGTCCCTGTGGTTTGGCCCATTTTGCCAATATAGTCCAAAGGTTTCATTTTTAACATCTGGATCCAAAAAAGTTTCACCGTTGCCATTTTGGTCCAATTGACTTAACTCCATCCATATATGTTAAAGCTGCCAAGGGCATTTTTGTCATTTCAGTTTTATTTTTAACCTTACTATTATAAATAAAATTAAAACTCAAGTGGGCCCCACCACCCCACTTCTCATGTCTTCTTCATCTTAATTCCAGTAACCGGAATCGTTTTTCCGGCGATACTTCGATGAGAGCCACAACCACCACCGCTTTTATATATTGTTGTATATCGCATCCTCTATAAATAATATACAAAGCATTTTCATTTACCCTGATCCTTCATTTAAAACAGCTGTAATTCCTTAAATTAACATAAAATTTTCAATGAAATTTCTTCAAGTTTAGGTTTGTGAGGAGCATGTATACCTCTGTTTCACACACTATCAGAAACAGTGGCCCAAATTCACTGAATATCAAAATAAATATTTAGAAAGTGTGAATAATATCAGGTCTAAAATAGTTAAATTTCCTCCAATTAACAAAAAAAATTGTATTGAAATTACATCAAAGTTAGGTTTGAGAAGAGTAATCCTACCTCTGTTTCACGTACTACTAAAACAGGGGCTCAATTCCAATTTCACTGAACATCAAACCGAAAATTTGGACAGTGTAAATTCAAATCAGGTAAAAAACAGATGGAATTCCTCAAGTAAACACAAAATTTTCAACAAAATTACATTAAATATAGGTTTGAGAGGAGCATTTATACCTCTGTTTCACATAGTACTAAAAACAAGAGCATTTATATCTCTAGATGGTTCCTTTGATCTGTCGGCCACCAAACTCCACCAATAACCACCATCGCAGATCTGAATCATCATAACCGATCTGAATCATCTCTCTCTAACCCCTCCCCCCAACACCATCGTAGATCTGAGTCACCTTTCTCTCTCTCTCTCTGTCTCTAAACCTCGTGGGTAGCCGATTTATGCCCTAAAGAAACTTGGAGAGGTAAATTAAGCCACTTGACTTTCGCCGGAGCTCGCAGGATGACGGTGGGTCACCGGATCCAACCACCATCGTCGCTTGATCTTTGTTAAAATCCCCCACATAAAGAAGCAGGTGTGGTCACGAGCCACCACAGTCCCTGACAGGCGGTTGTCATCGTGGTAACTAGAATGGTGGTGGTTGTGGTGTGGTGGTGGGTGGTGGTGAATGGTGGTGTGGCTGGAGGTGTGTGAGAGAGATGAAGAGAGATGATTTTTTTTTATGAAAATAACATATATAAGTATATATAACTGCTTAAATGGGGGAGGTTAATAAATAATCTATTATAAAATTAGGAAAAGACCAAATTGCCCCTGACTTAACAGAGGTGAATGGATGGATTTAAGTCAGTTAGACCAAAATGGCAACGATGAAACCTTTTTGGATCCAGATGTTAAAAATGAAACCTTTGGACTAAACTGGCAAAATGGGCCAAACCACATGGACTAAAATGGCAATTAACTCTAAACAATATATATGCTAAGTTTATATTCTAACAGAATCCTGGCTCAAAGATCTAGGATCAATTATAACAAATGAGATAGATAAATTCAAATGAACAGTCACGAACAAGCATTTTGGTTTATGGCTCTAATTTGTTGAAAATACATATTTGCTCACAACTATTTAACAAGAATCCTGGCTCAAAGATATATCACAGGAACACACACACCCATATACA
This sequence comes from Helianthus tuberosus, assembly GCA_030545235.1. NCBI lineage: Eukaryota > Viridiplantae > Streptophyta > Magnoliopsida > Asterales > Asteraceae > Helianthus > Helianthus tuberosus. The sequence continues at coordinate 208,295,001 of CM060400.1, forward strand.
TACACCAACCCACACACACACGTGTATATATATGTATATACACACACTAGCAGGGTGCTCACACGAGTTGAAAGGAAACACACTAAACTAACACAAGACAGTGGTAAAGCGCATAATCACGTTATAATGATATATAATTACGTAGCATGTTATGATTTTACAATATAAAACTTATAGCGATACCATACTCAAATTAACGAGAATAAAATGTTGGTTTTTATTGTGTAATTTAAAAAGAAAAATTAACATATGGAAAAGCTATTCGCGTTTAAAAATCGTGTCTGGGGGGAGGGGGGGTTGCATATGCTTGGAAGATTTAGCTTTAAAAACTATACCATATGCTTTAAAACTTGTGATTACTTAAATTGATAAAAATATGTTAAATTACTCTATTCTCCTCCTTATATCCGTTAAAAACTCACTTGAGTTGAGAAGTCCCAGTGTAACAACTATTTTTTTTACCATGCCCAATACATGTTATGGTTATTACAATGTGTTTATATATATATATATATATATACCGCTAAAATGAGAACCACCTCTAGTTGTAAAAACCATGAGAACTACACCGTACGGGGCGAGTTGGACCAAATTTTTTTTTCATAAACGTAGAGAGTGTTATATATGTGTTTGTAATACACACATCTACGTTTATGGAAAAAAAATTTGGTCCAACTCGCCCCGGATCAAGAGGTTCTCATGGTTTTTACAACTAGAGGTGGTTCTCATTTTAGCGGTCCCCTATATAGATATGGGGTAAGATCAAATAAAAAGTTCATTTTGCCTAAGTAGGATGAGAAGTAATCTTAACCATTCATTTTTCAAATCAATAGTCAAGATGAAAGTGTAGGAAAAAGGAGGAGTGCAAGGGTATCTTGAGAAAATCTTATTTATGGACTTTCTCTCTCCACATGCATATTTCACCCCTATTTTTTCAACGTTCATAACTTTTTTACACGACATTATGTTGGGATTGAACCCTATCAGAGGAACAGATAATTAAAGCCAAAACTGGATCAGAGCAGTGGATCCAGAATAAGCAGACGTTTACAGTTGGTTCATGCAAATCTCTCCCCTTGAAAGTGATTTCATATCTGCTGACCTCCTATCTACTGATCTTACCAAGTGCTGACCTACAACTGCTGCCTTACATTTACTGACCAATGTCAAAGACCGATGTAAGAACAAAGCTCTGCTGAGTCAATCTACTGCCTTGAGTCAAGTACTGCTGATCCGGACAAGCACTGCTGGGTTCACAGCAGTGGAAGGATGCAGCAGCTGTTTTAAGTGTCTTTTATGTAATATAATGTAATAGCAGTAGTTAGTACATCAGTGTTTGTATTGATCAGAGGTTAGAGTTTGTTAGGAGGTTAGATGTCACTTTCATGGTGACGTCAGCTAAAGATGCTCAGTGGTTTGCAAGTGCCTATAAATAGTTCAGTACTTTGTACTGTTCTATTAGCTCTTTCACCACATCGTCTTCTTTGCACGAACAAACTACTGAGCTCTGGCTGAGGGGGAGTTTGCATTCATACATCAATCATTGTAATCGTTGTTGAAACAAATTCAATCTTTCGATTCATTGTGTAAAGATGTTTGATTAAAGTATTACTCTCGTTTGATTGTATGCAAAGTTTGTTTTCATTTTAATTCCGCTGCACAACTCTTTCATTTCCATCTTAATTTCAAACGAAAATACAATAAAAAAGAAACTCAGATCTAACAATTGGTATCAGAGCTTGGACAGTCAAATTTGATTTAACAATCATTTTGACGTAAATAGTTCAGCTCATAACAGTTGATACTGATCGTTTGTTCGTCCGTTGAAAAACAGAGCAAGGATTAATCACCATTAAAGTTGATTTCTCAGTGTCTGTAAAACAACAAGAATGACGTCACAATCTCAGGATGATAAAAACAACATCGGCTCACTTTTTAAACCACCTATGCTAAAAAGAAATGAGTACAACATCTGGCAGAGGATGATGGGTCACATCCTCGCTCAACAAAGCACAGGTTGTTGGAAATCTGTCATTTATGGTCCCCATGTTCCTTCAGTGCCAAGTGCTGAAGATGCTAAAAAGTTCGTTCCAAAACCAATTGAAAATTATACCGAAACCGACTTTCAAAAGATCGAATTAGATGCTAAAACGTTTAGCATCGTAGCATCAGCGCTGCCCAATGAGATATATGCTGGACTGTTACACTGTAACAGTGCCAAAGAGTTATGGGACGCACTTAAGGAACAGTTTGGGGGAACTGAGGAAGTCATAGAAAACAATAGGGAAATCCTGAACCAACAGTATGAAACATTTTGCTATGTTAAAGGTGAATCACTAACGCAACAATTTGAGCGTTTCAGTTGTCTCATCAGTGAACTGAGGCTTGTTAACACCACTTTTACAAACTCAACTCAAAATAGCAGGTTCCTCAGGTCACTGCCAGAAAAATGGGACACCATAGCTTTTGTCACCCGAAACTCACCTGAATTCAAGGATCTGACCTTGACCCAACTCCATGGTCGTCTCCTGACCTACGAAAGGGAGTTGAACCAGAAAAGGAGGTTACAAGAGTCAGGAAAAGTTACTGATGATTACATTTTCGGTAATACTGCTCTTCTGGGTCAAGAAGAATCTGGGAGCAGTGGTAAGGATCAGGGTTATGATCACTTCATTGACATAACTGCTGGTGCAAATTTTAACAACCCTGATCCTCACTCTGCTAGTTATGCATTCACTGCAAACGAAAACCAGATGTCAGACAATTTAAGTTTTGAACTAAATGATTTGCAACATTTTGATCCCACTGATTTGGAGGAAATGGACATCCTGCACCAACTGGCTTTGCTAAGTGTTAGAACTAGCAAGTTCTACAAAAGAACAGGGCGAAAATTCCCAGGTTTACATGGGAATCTAAGGGTTGGGTTGGATAAATCGAAAATCAAGTGCTACAAGTGTAATAGGTTGGGACATTTCGCTAGGGAATGTAGGAGTCAAACTACTGGTCCCATAATTACTCATCCTAGCTCAAATCCTAGACCTCAAAACCAAAACACTGTGCAATATACCCAATATGCCCCAGCAGCTCAAGTGAACACTGCTCACTATGCTGCTGCCCCTGTGCCAGTACATTATGTCCAAACTACTGTTCCACAAATCCAATATGTTCAAACCCCTGCTCCACAGGTACAAGTGCAACCTGTTGCACCACAAACCACTGCTCCAGCAGCAGCACAACCAGATCAACAAAGTTTTTTCACTCAAGGGTTTGTTGACTGGAGCAGTATGCCTGAAGACCTTAATGATGAAAATTTTGCACTCTATGCTTCTAATGATTCTTCTCATGATGAGTTTTGTTTGATGGCATTAGAGTCAATACAGGAGGGGGTTGAAACTGAGGAGGAACAGCAGATCTTTGAAACAGTGGAAGAGGTGACTGAAGCAGTGGTTACTGCTGTGGCTGGTGAATTACTGTTGGGAGAAAGTTCAGGTTCCCTGATTGAACCACTGACAGATCCATGGTCCGAAGAGGACAAACAAGAAGAGAAAGAAGAAAAGGCTGGAGAAAAGAAGGAGAAAGCTGATGATGAGGAAGATCATCAATGTGATTGTGCAATGATGGCAGCTGCCAAGGTATCTCCTCAAGTTCTTGAAAAACTGTGTTCTGACAATTGCATAATTGCATTTGCTAACATTAAAGAGGTGAATGAAAACCTTCGGGATAAAATCTTGTCTGATGAGGTCAAATTTGAGAGGTCTTTAAAAGAACTTAAAAACAAATTGGCTGAAAAAGAAAAAGAGAACAGCTGTCTAAAAGAAGAGCAAAGTATAACCAAAACCCAACTTCAAACTATGGTAGAAAAATACCAAGTTTGCAAAAAGGAGTTGGAGTCCGCCCAGATTACTTGTGAAAGATGGGTGGAATCCTGCAAAGGATATGAGGTTATGCTTGAAAAACAGAGAAAAAGCAATGTGAAATTTGGGGTTGGCTATAGAAAACATGATGATGAAAACACTGCTTTTGAAAAATCTGTTCAAACCACTGATGTAACCACTGAGTTCATCCCCACAAACAAGAATGGCCAAGAAGTGAAAATCACTGACAAACTAGGTAACAAAATCACACTTGACAGACCAATGGAATCCTCTACTTCTGAGGAGCTTGAAGAATACCAGTTTAAACCAAAATGGTCTGATGAGTGTGACATTCTTGAAAATTTCAAGCCAATGGACTTTACATCAACTGATGGTGTCAAGGCTCCAAAAGCTAAAGTCATACCTCTCAAGGACATCCCAGCAGTGGTTAAAACCTCTGCTGCAAAGGAGTCTGAAAAGAGAAAGAAGAAAGAAAAAATTGATAACTTGTTTTGTGAATTCTGTGAGAAAAGGAATCATCTAACAAAAGATTGCTTCCACTTAAAAGCTTATGTTTTAAACAGAACAAGTGTCATTGTTTCAGCAGAAGGTTGCATTGTCTGTGGTAAAACAAACCACAAAACTCAAGCATGTGTGTATCTCAAAAACTTTGATGTGAAAAAGAATGAGTACATTGCTAAAACATCCTTGAGTCCATCATCATCATCAACATCTGTCAAATTCACCAAGAAACAACCACTGTTTGTGCCAGTTCAAACAGCTGTTACAAAACAGCTGAACCAAACATCTGTCAAAAGAGATGTTCAGGTTACTGATGCACCCCCTGCCAATCAGTTCAGAAAAGGCAGAGAAAAACAGTCTTACCAAAGGATTCCTCACGTTTATGAGGCCTACAAAAGGCCCTCTAAACCCAAAGTGAACAAGCATCCTTTTGGTTATCAGCAGATGATTGGTCAGGACCCACAACAGTGGTTAGAGAAACACTGTCCTAAAACAGTTCAAACCCCTGACCTAACCACTGTCCATCATTCTGCATCCATCCCAGACACTGTTGAGACCCCATCCAAAGCCTTGTTGGCTTTGGAGACCTTAATGAACTAATCCTTTTACTTCATGTGCAGGGAGCTTCTGCATGCTTTGATAGTCTTTGGTATGTAGATAGTGGAGGCTCCAGGCACATGACAGGATGTAAAGCCCTCCTCAAAGACTTTAAAATCCATGGAGGGGGTGATATATCCTTTGGGAATAATAGTAAAGGAAAAGTTCTGGGGTCTGGTACAGTGCAGTCTGGAAAAGTAAAATTTGAAAATGTCAATCTAATAGACAATCTAAAATTCAACCTTCTGAGTGTGTCCCAAATGAGTGACAAGGGATTTGGGTCATTCTTCACAAAAGATTGTTGTAGGATTGTTGGACCAGAAATGGTCAAAAAGATTGAAGCAATAATCAAAACTGGTCAAACTAAACTTGTTGCTCAAAGAAGTGGCAATGTTTATGTTGTTGACATGTCAAAAGCGTGTCCCAGAGCTGATGCCTGTCTGTTCTCAGCTGCCTCTAACAAAGAGACAGAACTTTGGCACAGAAGGCTGGGGCACACAAATCTTAAGACAATCACAGAAATTTCAAAAAATGGTTTGGTGAGAGGCCTACCACAAAAATTGTTTTCATGTCCTGAACATTGCATTTCCTGTTTAAAAGGAAAACAGCATAAAAGTTCTTACAAGTCCATTGAAGAGTCCAAAACAACCCAGTGTTTGCAAATGCTACACATGGATTTGTTTGGCCCAGTTCAAGTCATGAGCCTCAAAAAGAAAAGATATTGTTTGGTTATTGTTGATGACTTTTCTAGGTTCACATGGACTTTCTTTTTGCACTCAAAAGATGAAACTGCAGGCATTTTGCAAGACTTTGTAATACTGGTTGAAAAGCAATTTGACCTTCCAGTGAAAAGCTTCAGGGGTGACAATGGCACAGAATTCAAAAATAGGGAGTTGGATGCCTTCTGTGTGAAGAAAGGGATTGTAAGGTAGTACAGCATCCCAAGAACACCAGAGCAGAATGGGGTAGTGGAAAGGAAGAACAGAACTCTGATTGAGGCTGCCAGAACCATGCTTGCAGATTCAGGTTTTCCATTAACTTTCTGGGCAGAGGCAGTAAACACTGCTTGCTATGTTCAGAACAGAGTTTTAATAAACCCCAGGCACAAAAAGACTGCCTATGAAATTCTGTATAAAATTAAACCACTGATCTCATATTTCAAAGTGTTTGGCTGCCCATGTTTTATTTTGAACTTAAAAGATTCCATTTCAAAATTTGCAGCCAAAATTGATTGTGGTTATCATCTGGGATACTCAACCACTGCCAAGGCCTACAAAGTGTTCAATACACGGACCAAGGCAGTGGAGGAGACTTTGAATGTTAAGTTCAATGAACTCTCATCAATGAAAATCCCAGCAAACCCTGCAGATCTGTTTGATCTTGAAAAATTCACTTTTGAAAATACTGCTGTCAAGACTAACAGTGCAGGTCCATCAGAGGATACAACACCAGACTATGGGTATGAAATCATCATCCCTCAAAGGTCTGCCACAAAGGGAAAAGCACCAGCTGTTCAAAACAGTTGTCAAAGCTCAACCACTGCTACCTCAACAGTTGTTGACCAAAGTAGCCCATCAACCACTGCTTCCACATCCTCAAACACTGCTGACAAAAGTCCTCAAACAGTGGATAAAAGTCAGCAGTTGTCCACTTCATTACCTCCTATACCACCACCTTTTGAAGCCACTGCTGGATCATCAAAGTCCCCAGCAGTAGTTAGCTCAGATGATACACGTTTGCAGCCTTCACAAACCAATGCCATCATACCATACCAATGAGATGTAATCTTCTTGAGATCTCATCCACCTGATCAAATCATTGGCAACATAAATGAAGGGGTGCTCACAAGAAGCCAAACCCAAAACATTTGTCTTTTTGCTGGTTTTCTATCACCCCATCAGCCAGTCAAGTACCAAGAGGCACTGCAAGACAACAGCTGGGTAGAAGCCATGCAAGAAGAGCTCCAACAGTTTAAAAGACAACAAGTATGGGAGCTTGTACCACTGCCAGAAGAGGTTAGTCCCATTGGCACAAAGTGGGTCTTCAAGAACAAAACTGATGAAAGGGGTATTGTTGTCAAGAATAAAGCCAGGCTTGTGGTTCAAGGTTACAGACAGGAAGAGGGGATTGATTATGATGAAACATTTGCCCCTGTTGCAAGATTGGAAGCCATTAGACTGTTCCTGGCCTTTGCTGTCAACCACAATATGAAGGTGTTTCAAATGGATATCAAAAGTGCTTTCCTCTATGGTACAATTCAAGAAGAGGTATATGTTTGTCAACCTCCAGGTTTTGAGGATCCATTTTATCCAGATCATGTCTACAGGCTAAACAAAGCCTTGTATGGCTTGAAACAAGCACCAAGGGCCTGGTATGAAACTCTTTCCAACTTCCTACTCTCAAATGGTTTCAAAAGAGGTACCATTGATAAAACACTGTTTTTAAAATGGAGAGGGAAGGATTTAATGATTGTCCAGATTTATGTGGATGACATTATTTTTGGAAGCACATGTAACTCAATGTGTGAAGAGTTTAGAGAACTCATGACAGCTGAGTTTGAAATGAGTGCTATGGGTGAGCTGCAATGCTTTCTTGGTCTCTAAGTACAGCAATTGCAAAATGGAACTTTCATTCATCAAAGCAAATATGCTAAAGAACTTTTAACCAAATTTGATATGAATGATTGTAAAGCATGCAGCACACCCATGGCAACAAATAAGCTGGTCATGTCTGATGAAAAGGATGAGCTGATTGACCAAACACTTTATAGAAGCATGATTGGGTCTTTATTGTACCTAACTGCATCTAGACCAGACATCATGTTTGCAACATGTGTCTGTGCAAGAAGTCAATCAGCTCCCAGAAAATCAAATCTCATTGCTGTAAAAAGGATCTTCAGATACATAAAAGGTGCTCCCACACTTGGTATCTGGTATCCAGCTAATGGGAACATCAAGCTTTCAGGTTTCTCAGACAGTGACTTTGCTGGATGTCACACCACAAGGAAGTCCACATCAGGAGGGTGCCAGTTTCTAGGTGATTGCTTAGTCTCATGGCAAAGCAAAAAGCAAGCAGCTGTTTCAACATCCACTGCTGAAGCTGAATACATTGCTGCTGCAAGCTGTACAGCCCAACTCCTGTGGCTTCAAAATCAGTTACTGGATTTTGGTATCACTGCCTTGAAGACACCACTCATGTTGGACAGTCAGGCAGCAGAAAATATCATCAAAAATCCAGTTTCCCATTCAACCACCAAACACATCGACATCAGACATCACTTTGTGAGGGATTGCTATGAAAAAGGTTTGATTTCTCTGCATCATGTCCCAACTAAAGACCAGCTGGCTGATGTGCTCACAAAAGCACTTGATACAGCCACTTTTGAAAGCTTGGTCTCTAGAATTGGGATGCTGAACATGGAATAACAAGCAACATCTTGTTTTTCTGTGAATAAAAGCAACAAAATGTTTTCAGAAAATCAAAATTCCATCCTTAAAAATAGCTAAAAATGAAGTTTTTCATTAAATCCTTAAAAGTCTGCCATTAACCACTGATTGTTCAAGAGTCTGCTCTACTTCAAAAGTCTGTCCACTGCTGAAAGTCAACCCCTGCTCTCTCATTACTTTGATAAACTCTGTTGTTCAAAAGCAGTGTCTTATCCACTGATATACTATCCACTGATAGTGAAAATCATCCACTGCTTTCATACCACTGCCTTCATTTGTCCCTATCACACAAGTACTGTCCTTCACTTTCAACAGGGGTTGTCACGTGGGCAGTACATATTGGTCAGACCTTTTGTAACGGCTGCCACCTCAGCATTCACTTTCTTCCCTATAAAATCCCTCATTCACCACCAAAACAGGGTTTTACTGTCGAATTGAATTCTTAAAAATTCTCTTTTCAAAGCAGTTTTTCATCTCATCTTCCACAAATTTCTTCGATCATTCATCTTCAAAATGACAAAATCGAAGTCATCTTCAAAACCCTCATCCAAATCATCATCGAAAACAGCCTCTCAAAAGGCAATCTCCACTGAAATTCCACATAAACCATCTCACAATCTCCTGGGTCTTCTCACAAAACCAGGAACCACCAAAGTTTTCGATTCCATCATTGATCTCATGGCAAAATCAAAGTACAAAACTTTGTTCACTGCCGATGCACCAATTTATTTGGCGACCCAAAGGGAGTTCTGGAAAAATGCAACCCTTGAAAAATAAGGAGACACTGCAACCACCATAAACTCTTCTATAAAGGGTAAAGTTGTCCAAATCACGCAACAATCCATTTTAGAGGTCTTTCAACTCGGTGATCAGGAAGGTAAAATTTCTTTCACTAAAAATGAGTTACAAACTGACTTCATTGAGAGAGTGTATGAAGCCACAATGATGAAGAAAATTACCTTAGAAAAAGGTTATTTTCCGTCTGCAACCAGATTTTTATTTCATACCCTCCTACTATGTGTTTCAAACAAAACCACTTCTTTCAATGAAATCCCTTTAAAGATTCAAAATCTGGGATATGCAATTCTTCAAGGAGAAAATTTTAACTATTCTCGGGAAATTTTTAAAGATTTGGTTAATAATGTTGAAACAAAATCATTCTTACTGTTTCCAAGGTTTTTAAGTTACTATTTTACACAGAAATTCAGTAAGGATGATTTAGCTGCAATAAACCAAGGTGATCCTACTCAAATAAACAGTTTAACTACTGAAACTTTTTCAAGGATGTTAGCACCTTGCAAAACACAAGCAGAGGTGCCTGAGCAGATTTTAGCAGTTACAACTGCACCTCAGGTATCTGCTGCTGAGCCCACTGCTCAAGGTGATCAAAGCAGCAGCACAACTGTTTTGAAACCCACACCTAAAATCACCAAAAAGCCAACAAAACGAAAAACACAAAAACCCCCCCAAAACCATCAAAAAGGCATCTCTGGAGGATGAGATACCAGAGCTTCTGCCAGTGACAACCCAAAAGTCACTAGAAACCACTGCTGCTACTTCCTCACAGCAGTTGGTACAAATATCTCAACCCATAACCGAAACTCCTCCTGTTTCTTCACAAAAAGAACAGGTTGTACAAATAGGGTCTCCACATCATGATGCTCTGGAAACACTCGTTTCTATCATCCACAGTCCAATGCCCGGGACACATCCTATTTCTACACCACTCATCACATCCAAAATTCCCTCACCAATAAAACCACTGTTGGATGCAATTGATTTGAACCAGGCATTATCCAGTCCTTCTCAATCACCTACTAATGAGAATATACCTCAACAACTGACTGGGTCTGCTGTATCAATCTTTGCTAACCCCCCCCCCCCCCCAACACAACCTGAGGAGGTTAGACCCCTTGAGTTACAAGTAACTCTTGGTGGTAATCCAAGTGAAGCAGCCACTACACTTGTTACACCCACTGGGTTACATTTGGACAGTGGTTACATTAGTAAGACTTCCTTGGAGGCAATTCCTTTGATAGCACCTCTGCCAACCACCAGTGGATTTATTTATCCTACTGGCAACATCAAAAGGTTGTCAAGTGTTGAAGGAAGAAGACCCCAGTACCAAGACAAAGGGGCATCAGTGGTTAATGTTTGGAGTATATTCCCTACATCTACCACTGATAAAACCACTGCTAGTGGGAAATCAGATGATCCCATTAAATTGGGTGATGATTTAAAGTACCAAAAATTGACGGATCGCATTGAAAAACTTGATAACTCTGTTGCAGAACTCAAAGATATGCTACAACAGGTGTTACAAGTACAAAAGGTAAAATCAACTGCTATTCCACCTCAAGCACCTGCTCCACAAAGGGCACCTGCTACAAATGAGCTCTGGGATTTATTTCAACCTTTTCTCCATCAACAAGCAAAACTAGCAGATCAGCAACATGAAAAACATGTTCAACAGCTGAGAAATGCATTGGAGTCAAGGTTCAAGAACACTCAGGCTGATCTGAAGGCTCTCAAAACTCAGATCCTGCAAACCACTGGCACTGCTCCTCCAACAGTACTTTTCATTGATCAACTCCCAGACGATAATGCCAAAAAGGGGGAGAAAATTCAGGAGTGGAAGAAGAAAGGAATAGATGATGGTCTATACATTGAACCTAAAAAGGATGCTATGACCAGAAAAATTCCTGTGCCAGATGGTAGTAAGAAGGTTGATGCTACTCAAGAAGCACTTGATGAAGGAGTAGCAAGTGTAAAAAGAGATAGAATGGCAAAGGATGTTTCAAGGTGGAATGAGGAGAAAAGAGCTTTCATGGAGCTGTATGAGCAGGGTTGTTCTGGTTCTAAAGATTCTAAAAATCTGAAGACAAAAGGAAAACCTAAGTCCATCCCATCCAGATTTCCAAAGCCTCCAAAGCCACCATCCAAAAGCCATCAGCATAAAACCTCCACTCAAACAACTGTTGTAACTCCTGCTGTATCAACTACTGCTGGTACTTCAGTGGTTTCAACATATGTTCCCACTTCAACACACACTACTTCAACACACACCAAAATTACTACATTACCATCACCACTGTCACCACCAAAAACAATCTCACCACAATTTCCACCTGCTTTCAAAAAGCAGAAGACAACAGATGTTATAACATCTGTTGTAATGACAACAGTGGTTGAAACACCAGTTGTTTCAACAGCTGTTAGTCAATCACAATCCACTGCCACTACATCTACTACCACTGTTTCATCCCAGACATCATCAGTCTCTCCTAAACCAAAAAGGAGAAGGCTAATTTTAAAAGATGATGACACATCTCCATCACCAACATCTTCAAAATCCCTGTCACTTGTCACTATTCCAAAACCCATACCTCTCTCTTCAGCTCAAATTTTAAAGCCATTACCTCCTGCAGGTGTCTCATTTCCTCTAGAACTCATTGCAGTTAGAGAAGAAATAAAATCCTTTTATTATGAGGATGACCCAGCCAAAAGGAGTTTGCCATCAATTGCAGAATATCCCAGGCCTAACAATATTGAAGAATACTTGAAACTCAAGGCCAAACAAGCAGAGGATACTGCAATCAAAAACAGAAAAGGGAAATCTGATAGAGAGTTTCAACAAAACTATCAGTTTCTACTTTCACAGGTCAATGCTATGGAGCGTTTTGCAAAAAATGTATGTCAGCAAATTTCAGAAAGGGCAGATGAGTCCTTGAGAAAAGACTACATTGAGAACATCATGACCTACAAGAAATACAAGGGGGAGAAACATATGTACAAGAGCTGGACCATTCCTGAGCTTGAAAAAGAAGCAGCCAGGATTCAAGATATGATCAAAAATAAGGTCAAGCAGACTCCTCCTGAAAAGTTTAAACAATTTGAAGCTGAGAAGATGCTAGAGTTAAGGAGAATGAAAGAGGAGCTGATTGCAGCTGATTATGGGTCAAAGAACTCTGTGACAAAGTGGGGAGAAGATAGAGTCAGGGCAACCTATAAACGCTTAGAGGAGCTTAGAAAGAAAGATCCAAGAGTTCCACAAAAGCCTGACTATTCCAAAGCAGAGGTCTCAAAAAGACCACCAAAGCTGCAAATCAAAAGAACCACTGCTCCAGCTGGTGCTGCCATCTACAAAAGAAGGAGCAAAAACCAGTTTAGCATGGAAACAATTCAAGATATATTAGCTGGAGATGCCATTGTAAAAGCAGGCACGGAAGTAATGATAAAAGAAGATCTTGAATTGGAACAATCTGCAAGTGCTGCTCATCCAGCTATGAACAGGCCAGCCTCTCCAAATACTTCTGCAAATAAACATCTCCCAAGAAACCCACCAGGCTCAAAAATACAAAAGTGGGAAACTGACAAACAGACCTGCGTATTGACTTTGCTCAGGCCTGGTGGAGTAGTGGAGAAAATATCAAGGGAACAAGCTCCCGGCCTGAGTCTTGAAGATTTGCAGGATCTCCTTGATCTTCCACTTAGCAGGGATGATGAAGATACAGATGCCCTAGACTTTGAATTACAATTTAAAGGTCAGATAAGGGAACTGTTGATGAGGCAATAAAGTCTTCCACAAATAATGAAGAGTTTTGGCATTATCTGTTCCAGGGGGGAGATTGTTGGGATTGAACCCTATCAGAGGAACAGACAATTAAAGCCAAAACTGGATCAGAGCAGTGGATCCAGAATAAGCAGACGTTTACAGTTGGTTCATGCAAATCTCTCCCCTTGAAAGTGATTTCATATCTGCTGACCTCCTATCTACTGATCTTACCAAGTGCTGACCTACAACTGCTGCCTTACATTTACTGACCAATGTCAAAGACTGATGTAAGAACAAAGCTCTGCTGAGTCAATCTACTGCCTTGAGTCAAGTACTGCTGATCCGGACAAGCACTGCTGGGTTCACAGCAGTGGAAGGATGCAGCAGCTGTTTTAAGTGTCTTTTATGTAATATAATGTAATAGCAGTAGTTAGTACATCAGTGTTTGTATTGATCAGAGGTTAGAGATTGTTAGGAGGTTAGATGTCACTTTCATGGTGACGTTAGCTAAAGATGCTCAGTGGTTTGCAAGTGCCTATAAATAGTTCAGTACTTTGTACTGTTCTATTAGCTCTTTCACCACATCGTCTTCTTTGCACGAACAAACTACTGAGCTCTGGCTGAGGGGGAGTTTGCATTCATACATCAATCATTGTAATCGTTGTTGAAACAAATTCAATCTTTCGATTCATTGTGTAAAGATGTTTGATTAAAGTATTACTCTCGTTTGATTGTATGCAAAGTTTGTTTTCATTTTAATTCCGCTGCACAACTCTTTCATTTCCATCTTAATTTCAAACGAAAATACAATCAAAAAGAAACTCAGATCCAACACATTATTTTTTCATAAAAATTTCACCGTAAAATCGAGCGTCTTTTTATCTTTAATTTGAGTACCATATTGCTATATAAAATATGTAGATTAAAAAAACCCACTAAAATGTGTTGTATTTCTATGTTGTATAACATTTTTTGTGCTAGATTTTTGTACTACATTTTTGTACTAAATTTTTTGTGCTCAATTTTTTTGTCTTAAATTTTTTTTTCTCAATTTTTTGTGCTGGATTTTTTTGTACTAATTTTTTTACTGAATTTTTTCGTGCTATATTTTTTGTACTAGATTTTTTTGTGCTATATTTTTTTGTACTACATTTTTTTGTGCTATATTTTTTTGTACTAGATTTTTTGTGCTATTTTTTTGTACTAATTTTTTTGTGCTAGATTTTTTTGTACCAGATTTTTTTGTTGTATTTTTAAAAAACAAAAGGGGTGTCACATGTCATTTTCACTCATACTTATAAGGACCAAAATGCCCTTTATTCCTATTTGAGTAAATTGCCATTTTAGTCCCTGAGTTTTGTCCAAATTTGCTAGTTTAGTCCAAATAGTTTTTTTTTTGCATCTGGGTCCCTGACTTTTACATTTTGTTGCCATTTTGATCAATTTGCCTAACTCTATCCATAAACCTCATCTGTAACCAGGGGTATTTTGGGGATTTCCTTAAAAAAATGTTTTCAGTTGCCATTTTGATCCAATTACAAAAAATCAAAAAAATTCCAAAAAATAAAAAAAAATTCCAAAATATTCAAAAAAATCTAAAAATAAAAAAAATTCTAAAAAATCAAAAAAAATCTAAAAAATCATAAAAAATCTAAAAAATCAAAAAAATTCTAAAAAAATCCAAAAATCATAAAATGTTTCGGCACGAACCGTTTCGACCCGTACCGTATCGAACCGAACCGTTTTGACGCGAACCGTTTTGAACCCGTACCGTATCGAACCATACCGTATCGAACCGAACCGTTTCGACCCGAACCGTTTCTAGCCGAACCGTTTCGACGCGAACCGTTTCGACCCGTACTGTATCGAACCGAACCGTTTCGACGCGAACCGTTTCGACGCGAACCGTTTCGACGCGAACCGTTTCGACGCGAACCGTTTCGAACCGAACCGTTTCGACCCGTACCGTTTCGAACCGTACCGTTTCGACGCGAACCGTTTCGACCTGTACCGTTTCGACCCGTACCGTTTCGACCCGTACCGTTTCGACCCCGAACCGTTTCGATACGGTACGGGCTCGAAACGGTTCGCGTCGAAACGGTTCGGTTTGATACGGTACGGGTCGAAACGGTTCGGTTCGATACGGTACGGGTCGAAACGGTTCGCGTCGAAACGGTTCGGCTAGAAACGGTTCGGGTCGAAACGTTTCGGTTCGATACGGGTTCGAAACGGTTTGCGTCGAAACGGTTCGGTTCGATACGGTACGGGTTCAAAACGGTTCGCGTCAAAACGGTTCGGTTCGATACGGTACGGGTCGAAACGGTTCGGTTCGAAACGGTACGGGTCGAAACGGTTCGTGCCGAAACATTTTATGATTTTTGGATTTTTTTAGATTTTTTTAGATTTTTTTGAATTTTTATGATTTTTTAGAATTTTTTTTATTTTTTAGATTTTTTTGAATTTTTATGATTTTTTAGAATTTTTTTGATTTTTTGGAATTTTTTTGATTTTTTGTAATTGGATCAAAATGGCAACTGAAAACATTTTTTAAGGAAATCCCCAAAATACCCCTGGTTACAGATGGGGTTTATGGATGGAGTTAGGCAAAATGATCAAAATGGCAACAAAATGTAAAAGTCAGGGACCCAGATGCAAAAAAAAAACTATTTGGACTAAACTGGCAAATTTGGACAAAACTCAGGGACTAAAATGGCAATTTACTCTTCCTATTTATTAGGAGTGGCACATGTCATCATCACAATCCTTCTTAGGCTACTTAGGCAAAATCCACTTTTTAGTGGATCCTTCCCCATATATATATATATATATAGGATAGGATTAGGTTCAAACGTGCACAAAATCCCAAGAGTGAACTGCGTGAACTGATCTGGGCCCTTGATTTTTATGATCTTGAGATTAAAGTGAGTGGCATGATGGTAATTATTTGGTTAATTTTTTCCATTTAATTAAATACAAAAAAGGTATATGTGTAATTTCAATCTTAAATTGATTGCATAAATCTCTCACAAATCAAATAATCAATTATCCTCTTAAATTGATTGCATAAATCTTTCACAAATCAAATCAAGGATTAAGAAAGATGTAACTTAATTCAATTATTAAAATAATTATTTGTTTAAATGCGATGTACGCATGTGTATTCTGATTTTTCCCTCTTTTTAATGCGATGTACACATGTGTATATCGTCTGTTTTTGTGATATCTCAGAATTTTTTTTGTATTGAATGTTGATGTACACCTGTGAATTACTATACACATATGAACGATGCTGAGTACACATGTGTACTATTCTATTTATATCCAAGTACACATGTGTATACTGTTGAAATATGAAGGTTACGTGGATCTTAAAAATCAAAATTTGAATTCTGGTGATGAAATCTGAAATAAAAATTAAAATTGAAATCTGGTGATTTGTTGTTAGTTTTGATAATTATCTTATTAATAAATAAACATAATGTGGATAATGAATTTAAATTAGGAAAGATGTAACTTAATTCAATTATTAAAATAATGATTAAAATCAAATTTTTTATATAATTACAATCCTACCCTTAACAACTAAAAAGGAAATCAAGGGTCCATATCTGTTTACGCAGTTCACTCTTGGGAGGTTGTTCACGCTGGAACCCTACCCTATATATATATATATATATATATATATATATATATATATATATTGTTGCCATTTGTTTAGTTACACATATGTAACACTCTCTCTTATAGCCAGGTGTGTAACACAAAACAACAACATTTTTAAGCATGTGTGACAAGTGCGTACATTTTTTTAAGAATACATATAGGGTTTTCACGGGTTTTCTAAACTCACATTGGTTTCCATTTTATCCTTTCCCGTTCTTTGTGTATATATTAGTTTTAAAACTCACTTGAATTGTGTAAACCGTGTCAACTCCTTTCAACCAATCAATTTTTTAATATGTATTATATGTTACTAATTACTACAAAGATTTAAAAAGATAAAAAAATATGTAGCAAAAATTTAGATTTCTGTAAGAGCTAATTACATGGTTTGTCTCTATGGTTTCTCAAAAATAATAGATATGGGTACTAAGAGTTTCAAGTAACAGGGTTGGGTTTTACACTTTATTTTTTGTAATACCCTTTGATACTAACTCCAACAACACTTTATTTTATTTTTTTGTAACACCCTTTGATACTAACACCAACAATTATTAAAATTTAACTTGTAAGCCCCCCACATGCCTAAAATATGAGGGTATTATCGTTACTTTAAAAAGACCCATATATTATATCATATCATATCATATCATATCATACCACATCACATCATATAATACCATATCATATCATATGATATTATGTTATATTATATATCTTTCTTTATCCTCTCTCGTCCCATCTTTATATATAAGGTAGAGTTCATCCGAGAACTAGCTTTAAGAAAAAGAATTGAAAACTAGTGGGAACACAATCAAAATAAATCCAAAGCAAATATAAATAAATGAAAACAAAACAATGAACCCCCCCCCCCCCCCTCCCGAAAAAAAAAAAACATAACTTCCCAAAAATCTAAACCCCCGCCCTCACGCTCAAAAACCTAACCCCCCACCCCCCCAAAAAAAAACTCTTAGTAATTAATATGTATTATATGTTACTAATTACTACAAAGATTTAAAAATATGTAGCAAAAATTTAGATTTCTGTAAGAGCTAATTACATGGTTTGTCTCTATGGTTTCTCAAAAATAATAGATATGGGCACTAAGAGTTTCAAGTAACAGGATTGGGTTTTACACTTTATTTTTTGTAACACCCTTTGATACTAACACCAACAACACTTTATTTTATTTTTTTTGTAACACCCTTTGATACTAACACCAACAATTATTAAAATTTAACTAAATTTAACTTGTAAGCCCCCCACATGCCTAAAATATGAGGGTATTATCGTTACTTTAAAAAGACCCATATATTATATTATATTATATTATATTATATCACATCACATCATATCATACCACATCAAATCACATCATATCATATCATATCAGATGATATTATGTTATATTATATATCTTTCTTTATCCTCTCTCGTCCCATCTTTATACATAAGGTAGGGTTCATCCGAGAACTAGATTTAAGAAAAAGAATTGAAAACTAGTGGGAACACAATCAAAATAAATCCAAAGCAAATATAAATAAATGAAAACAAAACAATGAAACCCCCCCCCCCCCCACCCTTCCCGAAAAAAAAACATAACTTCCCAAAAATCTAAACCCCCGTCCTCACGCCCAAAAACCTACCCCCCCCCCCCCCCCCAATAAAAACCTAACCCCACCCCATCCCTCAAAAGCCTAAACCCCCACCCACCCCTCAACAAAGCTATATGCTAAACACTAAACCTTAAAGCTAAATTACAAAACTAAATGCTAAAAAAATTATTATTTATTTTATTTTTCTATTATAATCACGACTTTTTATTATTATTTTTTAATAAAAAAATATTTGTGTTTTTTAAGCTTTTTTCGGTATTTTTGTTTGTGTTCACACTAGTTCTCGGGTTCTCTACCTAAATGCTAGTTACTAACATATCCTCAACCTAGATATATACATATATATATATAGGAAAAGTGCAAAATACATTATGGCTTAACGTACATCACGTACGAAAACGTGCGTGATTAATGTTTTCATCATGTGTGATTAATATTTTCCAACATGCGTGATTTGGGTTTTTTAGTTTATAACGTGCGTGATTTTGAAATGAACATGCGTAATTACCTGTCGTACGTGATGTGCGTTAAGCCGTAATGTACGTTAACTGGCCTCTATATATATATATTTATATATATAGGGGAGGGTTCAATTTAAAACCCCTAATTAAAGTGAAAACCTGAAAACTAACTAAAAAGCATACCAAAATTTTTTTTTACAATTTTTTTACAAACCTTCGCTACTTTTTATATATAAAAAAACTTTTTTTCAAAAGAAAAAAAAACTTGTACTGCACATGTGCAGTACAATTCTTTTTGAAATTTTTTATATATAAAAAGTAGCGAAAATTTATAAAAAAATGTAAAAAAAAAAACTGGTATGTTTTTTTGCCTTTTTTAGTTAGTTTTCACAATAAAAGGAGGTTTTGCTTGAAACCTCCCATATATATATATATATAGGGGAGAGTTTAAATGAGAACGCTAAGTATCCCGAGAACCGTGAGAACTAATCAAAAAACCGCGAGAACTTTGTCAGAAACAATAAATATTCAAATTTTTTTTACACTTATCATTATTATTCGAATACAGTGTTATAAATTTCATTTATACGTTTAAATTTACGCGAATACGTAAATAAAGAAAATTTACACGTGTAAAAATTCTAATAAAAGTGATTTTGAGAGGATAAATGAATTATTTGATGTTGTAAATTCTTTTTTTTTATGTTGTATTTTAATTACAATGAGGTTTGTATTAAAAATTGATTTGATTGGTTTTTTTTCGTTCTCGCAATACTTAGCGTTCTCAAGATAACCCTCCCCTATATCACCAACATTTGTTGGCCGACGATCACCGCCTGAACTCTCCCCACCATCATAGCTCGAACTTTTCCAACGCTTGCAGGTAAAAGTAACGACTGTCAATCACATACAATTTTTTCAGGCATTTAGAGGTGAAATTAAAGATATTTTTGCTTTTGAAACCCCAAAATCGATGTATACCTTGATGGGGATATGAGTTTGGGTGCAGTGGTGTTGGGGGGTGCTTAAATCAAATCTTGGTTGGTGAGCGGTGGTAGTGATGAAAAACGAAAAAGGAGAATATTGTGAGACCAGATCTGGTTTGGTGAGCGGCGTAGTTATGTTGGGTGTGCTTAGATCAGATTATAAGATCTGTTGCTTTAGGTCTGGTTTAGGGGGTGAATATTAAAGCCGACTACTTAGGTGGTTGGAAAAACAAAAAACGAAAGACGAAAGACGAAAGAGGAGATATAAATCAAGAAAGATAGAGAGAGATGGGAATAGAATGGTGGTGGTGACCACGGTGATGGCCACTTATAATTTGTGGATTATTTCCTTTGTAACACCAATATGCTACCAACATACATTGTAATCAAGACTATTTATTATAAATCAATTACCAAATGAAACATAATTTCAGATCTATGATGGTTGATCTTACCGAGAAAGAAATTAACCCCGTGAAACAATATTCTTGATGATTAGCAAACAATGAACGACGCGAACCTTCTTGATTATCCCCGATCTGCTTAAAATGATATTTCCCCAAAACTTAAATCTAGGGTTTTGATAAAAATCTAATCTGAAAGCAACTTCTTGGATTCACTCAATTCACACAAAATTTTCCCAAACATAATATTAGGATGAGATAGAAACACTAATCCCTCAATCCACTTATCGGATTTTCGTCTTAAGTGCACCCTAGAGTTTTGATAAATGGGGAGCTTTTAGGACAATTTAAAGAATAGCGAAACCTTATATGGTGCATAACACGGTGACCCGAAAATCCACAAAATGTTTTCACAAGATCCAATACATGAATGCCGACCCGAATCAAAATCCGATTCATAACCACCCTTATTACATAGTAATATAATCTTTAGCTTATACATTAAAATATAAATAGATTTAAAATTTATTATGGCATTTATTTCATTTCCATTCATGTTCTTTCCAAGCATAAAATAAGATATATTATTAGCAAAATTGTTTCATTGTAGTCCACTACTAATTTCTTATTTTTGTACTAACTTAACATCTCAAGCAATTTGACACAAAAAATAGCACTAAATAGTTTTCTTCATCAAAAGGTGAACAAAAAATGCATGGAGATTTTTTAAGAAAGGTATAACATAAGATATATTATTGGCAAAATTCTTTCATTGTAGTCCACTATTAATTTCTTCGTTTTTGTACTAACTTAACATCTCAAGCAATTTGACACAAAAAATAGCACTAAGTAGTTTTCTTCATCAAAAGGTGAACAAAAAAAATACATGGAGATTTTTAAGAAAGGTTAACATTGAAAGTGATTTTGATAAACTAAAAAAACAAAACTAGATTCAAACTGAACGACGGTAAGAAGAAACATTACTTATTGTCCATCAAAATCTTCAATTTTATCACCCAAATCAATTCTAAATCTAGTTAGCAATAACCAGACCCAAACAAGGCTACCTCTTGTACATGACCCCAACACCAATATCATTGTGGCAGTGATTTTATTTGCCTTCACTCCATCTATTATTTTTAGTGTCATCAAGTTATTTTGTGTAGTTAGGTGTTGAAGACTAAATGAGAAATCACAATATACATTGGTGCAAGGCAGGGAGTGTGGAGTACAAACATGGCCAAAACTATTGAAATTTTGGAAACAAAGGAACCCCGGAGTTAAGGGGGTTGTGCCTCCTTGCCCCAAGCGAGGTAAGGTGCTTGATAGGAATTGCATTAGATTCATATTAATGTTGAAAATTTAAGGAAAAAATGTTCTCCAAAGTTACTGAATATCAGTAGCAACTTTTTATGTGGGTGGCAACTTAGCCCATAAGTAGCAAATTAACTCAAGTGGTAACTAGGCTTCAACAGCAAGAGAGTTACTACTAGCCTTTGGTTGCAATTTAGTTATTACCGAAAGAATTCATGTTGGCAACCAAGTTACTACAAGTGTAATCGCACCCCAACTACATCCCATTCAATATCATTGCATCCAACCTTCTTAACCTTCTTGATGAGAATTTAAGAACAATCAAACAGAAATAAAAAGAATACACACTTACTGACAACATGGAAAGTGATCCACTCTGAGATATTAATGGACCAATGATCCGCACAATGAAAACGAAAGATACAAGAGTATTTATTGGATTTTATCAAATCTACCCATTTCAAGGAAGTCCAAGAACACAAGCCCAATTAGATAAATCATCTTATGGTGTCGGGCTGAATTTTTGTTTATAGGCACACTTAAAAAATATAACTACATATAAAAATATAGCTTTTTTTAAAGGGCTTTAAATATGGAAAATCCAAAGAAGTCTTTTAAGGCCTTAACTAGCTTGATTGAATGTGACACTCGTAGATTATATGAACCACATAATCGTTCTTTTAAATGCATGTAAACTAGGCCCCCAATAATTTTCTTTAAAACTTTATAAACTTGGTGTTCGCATCTAAACATTATACACCTTTGGCTCCCTAGCTCCAGAAGCTATCTGTTTGTTGACTAGGGTCCAAAAGGTTGTCCACAGCAGTTGCTCATCAACAGGGGGGCAGGTGTTTGTCTTTAATAGGCTAGGGTTTGCTATTCAGAAAGGGGTAGCGGCGCAGCTTGTTGCTCGCTTACCTGCGAATCTGCGATATTGATGTAACTCGGCCAGTTGTTTATATATAAAGGGAGTTTTATATTAAAAAAAAAAACATTAATAGATAATACAAACAACTTTAGGACTTAGTTTAAAACTCAACAATTTGCAAAACATTTCTCCACTCGTTTACGAATCCATATTCAAGATGTGTGTTCATTGTTTCGTCAAGATCACTTGATTGTCCTACTTGGTAGTCTTACCTATGGCATTACAACATAATATGTAATCATGTCATTAGATTACATGAGTATACATAACAAGTCAACTATTGCAAAAAGAGCAATAGAACAACGTGTTTGATATATATTTAATTTTTTTCTGATTTTTATACAATTATAAACTGGTTTCATCGCAAATGTGTAGCAAAACTATAAAATAAATATATGAACAACAATTGTCATGATTGCATAGCAAAGTTTGTGCCGTAACTGTGTAGCAAACTAAAAACATATTTTTGAAAAAGAATATTGGTCTCAAATGTGTAGCAAATTATTTTATGTCCCATATGCATAGCAATGTATGTGTCGCAAATGCGTACCAAAGCTATAAAAAAATGTATCACATTTGTGTAGAAACTTCTGTTGGCGCATATTTTGTGACAACAACTTAATAGTTTAGTCTTTGGATATTTTATATTGGGTTTAACATTTGTGGTTAGCCTCTTTAGAAATGTAATAGGCTTTGAGAATGACCTAGCCCAGTGTAACACCCCGATAAAAAAAAAAATAATAAAAATAATATAAAACCTTAACTGGAATTAGTAAGGTTTAAACAAGCAAGAATTTACCAACTAGGAACTTAACCTAGTTAAATTCAAGTCTTGAAATAACTCATAACAAGGTTAAGATATTTAACTTAAAGGAAAATCCTAGTTGAGGGGTCAAACTTGTCTAATGTGAAAGATAACCTCTAATAATAACAAAAATCAAACCAAACACACAACAACTTGTGTGTCTGGTCGATCAGGAGAAAAGGGGGCGACATGGGTGTTCTCCAAACTCTAGCTTCACATGAAAATCTGCAAAATTGAAGCCTCAAATCCGTCCTAAATCGAATTCTAAACACAAATTAGTAATCACCTCGTTGTAAGGATCAAAAGGTATGTAAAATTTTGGTACTTTGATCCATCATGAATTCTAGGTTAATTGTGAAAAAACTGAAATTGAGCCTAGATATGACATGCATGAATGAATGTTGAATTAATATGATGTTTAGAATCAAACCCTAGGTGATTCCTTGTGAAAACTTTGCATCATAGTTGTAAAGTTGGGATTTTACATGTTAGGAGGCTATGAGCTTGAAGAATACTAAAATTATGATTATTGTTATAGTGAAATCTGAATTTGTTAAAGTAAATTCAGAAATATAGATGTCAAGTTGTATGTGAAATTTATTAATTTAGTGAAATTTATTAATTTAGCAAAAATAGATGTTAATTACAAATCATGAACTTGATGATAATTATAGAAGAATCTGACCCGTTAGGTGTTTGTTGAAATGCCTAAGAGAGGATTTAAATGATAAAAAATATGATGAGAACGCAGATTTGATCATGTTTCACAATGATATGAATATGGTCATGAAAAGAGTTCTAAACAAGTTGTAAAACTGAATTTTATAGGCAAAGAGTCCGGATCATCAAGCGGACAAGCCGGAGGAAATTCACGAGGGAAAGGCGTGCTTTAGAGGTACGAAATTACCGTTTCGTTACATTTATAAATTATTTGATAGTTTTATGTTGTAGCTTTGAAAACATGGTAAACAAGATAGATCAATATATCAAGGAAGTGACTATTCGTCTTAATCTAGTGAGACGGGTCAAAACAATTGTTAGAAAACTGATGTTTGAATTACCTTGCTTGATGATTAACTCTTGGTGCCTAAACGGGTCGAACAATCAAGTAAGGCATGATTAATACATAGGAATATGATAGAAAGATCTTTGATGATTGATTAATATATATCATTTGAGAAATATGGGGTTTTAATGTTTCGGAATCATAGAAAAATCTGAAATTAAAGAGTTAGAATCTGGGTGTAATAAACAAAGAAAACAAAACTTGAAATCCCAGGTACTACCGTAAATTACGGTATTACCGTAATTTACGGTAGATGTTTAATGTTTACGGTGGAAACCACCTGATTTACGGTGGCCATAAGTCTTCAGATCTCACCGTAAATTACGGTAACCCAAAAAAAAAAAAAACTTTAAATTGTTTTTATTATTAATTGATGATGGATTTATATGTTTAAGTATTATGTACCAAAGTCAAACTAATGTTTTAATTGGTTTTGACCCTAGGTGTTTAGATGGACCGTATGGATGGTGATCAAGCGAAGTCGAAGAACCGAACACAACTTTTGAAGCTTCCGCTATGTGTTTTAATCCTACTTAAACTTTGTTCATGGGTTGTATACCAATCCTCAAACAACTTTTGAATGTTCTAACTTGGTCATGTGTTCACTATGTTTTATGACAACTCAAAAACTTATGTAAATCTATTATCTTTTGGTATAAATATAAAAAAAAAAATTCTTGATTAATTCTAGTATAAATTTAAGGGTGTTACAAGTTGGTAATCAGAGCTCAAGGTTGTCAATAAGTGTTCGGTTCAAGCTTGATCGATCGTCCGGTAAGAATTAACTTATTTGTTAATAAATTATGTACTATGTATAAAATGAAAAATGAACAAATATGCATGAAAAGAGTGTGTAAGCTCACTCAAAAACAAGAAATGCATGAAACAAGAATCATTAAATCAAGTCACGGACTTGATTGAATTGAAACAAGAATGATTAAATCAAGTTACGAACTTGATTGAATTGAAACAAGAATGATTAAATCAAGTTACGAACTTGATTGAATTGAAACAAGAATGATTAAATCAAGTTACGAACTTGATTGAATTGAAACAAGAATGATTGAATCAAGTTATGAACTTGATTAAATCAAAACAAGTAAAGCATGTATTATAAATGAAATGTTTAACAATCTATGTAAACATTTCAGAAATAGAGATGGCTGAGGGAGGTAATGATAATGTGGTGCCAAGAGTCACCGAGCAAATGAAGGAAGTGATTGCTGAAGAGGTTGGAAAGGCGATCGAAAACAGTTTGTCGGGCTTTATTGATAAGATCCAAAATACAGTCTTATCAATAATAGAAGAAAGAATCAAGAAATTGGAAGATGATTCCAATTCAGCAAAGGAAAGGCATGGTGGACGAAAGCCTTGTTCATACAAGGAATTCATGGCATGTAAACCACCATTATATAATGGAGAGGTTGATCCAATTGTGTGCCAACGATGGCTAAGTGATATCGAAGGAGTATTCGAGAGATCTCATTGTGATGAAAACGACTACGTAGCTTATGGTACGGGTCAATTAAGAAGTCAAGCGAAAGATTGGTGGGATAACAAAAAGAAGGAGATTGGAAGTGAAGCGGCTAAGGCCATGACATGGGAGGAGTTTAAGACGCCGTTTCTTAAACACCATAGTCCCAAAGCGGTCATAAATAAAATCAAGGAAGAGTTTATGCAACTCAGACACAAGGGTGAATCCATAGACAAGATCACGGGAATGTTTATGGACAAGATAAAGTTCTGTGATGATTTGGTGACAAACGAAGAACAAAAAGTCTATTACTACCATAACATGCTAAGTGCGGAGTATAGAGAGTTCATAACCCCTTCAAAATACGAGACCCTTACCGAGATTGTCAATGCTGCTCGGGAAAGGGAGATCGAATTGAAAAAGAGCATAGAACGGGGTGAACGAAGGGCACAAGATGCGAATCCAAGCCATACTAAGAAGGCACGAACAAACGAAAATGCGAAGAAATCTGAGACGAAAGGCGGGTCGCCAAGTTGTAGAATCTGCGGGAAAGGTCATAAAGGCGAATGTCGTTACAAGGATAAGCCTTGTCCCATATGCAAGAAAACGGGACATATGGCTATATCATGCCCGGAGAAAGTGACGGTTTGTTACAACTGTTATCGAACGGGTCACAAGAAGTCGGAATGCCCGGAACTGGTTGAAAAGAAGAATGGGCAAGAATCAAAAAGTGAAGCCCCGAAAGCGAAAGCAAGATCTTTTCAACTAACTGCCGCAGAAGCAAAGGTTGAACCTGACGTGGTCTCAGGTATATTTGCTGTAAATTCAATTCCTGCACACGTGTTATTTGATACGGGTGCGAATAAATCCTTTGTTTCATATGGACTTATTCGACATCCTTCATTTATTCTAACAAAATTACCTGTGCCTTTAGAAGTAGAGATAGGTAATAACAAAAGCTTTATTGTTTGTGATGTATGTGAAAATTGTAAACTGAGCATCGACGATGAAGAATATTCAATAAATCTAATCCCTATGTCGATGGGGGAATTTCAAGTAGTCGTTGGGATGGATTGGCTATCTCGACACCATGCAAAGGTCGTGTGCTTCCATAAAGAGATAAAACTAACATCTCCGAGCGGGAAACATGTCACCATTTATGGCGAAAAAGGAGGCAACCCCATAGTATGCTCGATGTTGAAAGCTCACAAGCTAATGAAGCGGGGATGCAAGGCATTCATAATATACGCTAATGAGCCCGAGAAAGAATCGCGAAAGATTGGAGAAGTACCGGTAGTACGAGATTATGAAGATGTTTTTTCGGAAGATTTACCGGGGATACCGCCTGAACGGGAAGTAGAGTTCGGGATCGAATTGATTCCGGGCGCGAAACCCGTAGCAAAAGCCCCGTACCGACTTGCACCGTCGGAACTACAAGAGTTGATGTCCCAAATCCAAGACCTGCTTGACAAGGGATTCATAAGGTCGAGTGTGTCTCCTTGGGGCGCACCGGTATTGTTCATGAGGAAGAAAGACGGGAGCATGCGTATGTGTATTGATTACCGGGAGTTAAACAAACTCACGGTAAAGAACCGATACCCGCTCCCGAGGATAGATGATTTATTCGACCAACTACAAGGTGCGAATTGGTTTTCCAAAATTGACCTTAGATCGGGGTATCACCAACTAAAGGTCAAAGAAGAAGACGTGTCGAAGACAGCTTTCCGCACGAGATACGGACATTACGAATTCCTCGTGATGTCATTTGGGCTAACAAATGCACCCGCTGCTTTCATGGACCTCATGAACCGGGTTTGCAAGCCAATGTTGGATAAGTCGGTCATCGTGTTTATCGATGATATCTTGGTGTACTCGAAAAGTGAAGCTGAACACGCGCACCACTTACAAGAAGTGTTAGAGACACTTAGGCGAGAGAAGTTATATGCAAAATTCTCTAAATGTGCCTTTTGGTTACGAGAGGTACAATTTCTTGGCCATGTTATAAGTCCGACGGAGTATTGGTGGATCCGTCAAAGATAGAGGCCGTGTCAAAATGGAATTCCCCAAAGAACCCTTCTGAAATTAGAAGCTTTTTGGGACTTGCGGGGTACTATAGGAGATTCATTCAAGATTTCTCCAAGATTGCGGCACCGCTAACAAAGCTAACACGGAAGAAAGAGAAGTTTATTTGGGGCGCTGATCAAGAGAAAACGTTTCAAACGCTAAAAGAAAAGTTAACTCAAGCTCCGGTATTGACATTGCCGGACGGAGTCGAAGACATGGAGGTATATTCTGATGCTTCACTATCGGGACTCGGTTGCGTGTTGATGCAACGGGGCAAGGTAATAGCCTATGCCTCGAGGCAATTGAAGATACACGAGAAGAAATATCCTACACACGATCTCGAGTTGGCGGCGGTAGTGTTTGCATTAAAAATATGGAGGCACTACTTGTATGGGGTAAAGTGCACCATATTCACCGACCACAAGAGTTTGAAATACTTCTTCGACCAGAAGGAGTTAAATATGCGACAAAGGCGATGGCTGGAAACGGTGAAAGACTACGATTGCGAAATACGTTATCACCCAGGAAAGGCTAATGCGGTGGCGGATGCTTTGAGCAGAAAAACGGATTATGTCCCGATACGAGTAAGATCGATGCAACTCGTGGTAACCTCGGGTATACTTGAACGTATTCGAGAGGCGCAATTAGAAGCAGTAAAAGAAGAGAATTGGAAGAAAGAAAGAATAATTGGTCAGTTGAAAGATTTGACGGATGGGAATCACGGGTTAAAGACTCAATCCGGAAGGATATGGGTCCCACATACCTGTGGAGTGAAGGCGCTTCTACTTAATGAAGCTCATAAATCCCGTTATTCAATTCATCCGGGTGCGACCAAGATGTACAATGACTTGAAACAAAATTATTGGTGGCCTGGAATGAAAAGAGATGTGGCGAAGTACGTGGAAAAATGCTTGACATGTTTACAAGTCAAGGCGGAGCATCAGAAACCATACGGCAAACTCCAACCGTTAGAAATTCCGGTTTGGAAATGGGAACATATCACAATGGACCTACTAACCAAGTTGCCTAAAACGAGTCGCGGTTTTGATGCCATATGGGTAGTGGTAGACAGATTGACGAAAAGCGCTCACTTCATTCCGATACGTGAGACTTATACGTCAGAAAAGATGTCAGAAGTTTATACCAACGAAATCATAGCACGCCATGGGGTGCCGGTGTCCATCGTGTCTGGTAGGGATACCCGGTTTACTTCGAATTTCTAGCGAGATTTCCAAGAGCAAATGGGGACCAAATTGTTCATTAGCACTGCGTACCATCCTCAAACGGATGGACAAAGTGAAAGAACGATACAAACATTGGGGGACATGCTACGGGCGTGTATAATCGACTTTGGAGGCAGTTGGGATGTGCACTTACCGTTAGTCGAGTTTTCGTATAACAACAGTTACCAATCTAGCATTAAGATGGCACCATACGAAATGCTTTACGGTAGGAAGTGTCGAACCCCGGTATGTTGGGGTGAAGTGGGTCCACGTGAACTCGCCCACCAAGATATAGTACGAGCCACGAATGAAAAGATCGATAAAGTTCGGGCACACTTGAAAGCGGCTCAAGACAGGCAAAAGGCGTATGTTGATAAAAGAAAAAGGCCAATCGAATTCCAGGTTGGCGACATGGTCATGCTAAAAGTTTCCCCTTGGAAGGGCGTTATTAGATTCAGAAAAAGGGGGAAGTTAAGACCGAGGTTTATTGGACCATTCAAAATTATTGGGAAGGTTGGCAAAGTAGCCTACCGTCTTGAATTACCTGAAGAGCTAAGTGGAATCCATGGCACGTTCCACGTGTCGCAATTAAGAAAGTGCCTAGCGGACGAAACGACCTATATCCATTATGATGATATCGAAGTGGATAATAGTCTGAATTACGCTGTGAGACCGTTGGAGATTTTAGATCGAAAAGTCAAACACTTGCGAAATAGACAAATCGATCAAGTCAAAGTTAAATGGGAGCATAGGAAGGGTTCGGACACTACATGGGAGTCCGAAGAGGAGATGAGACGTCTTCACCCTACTTTATTTGGTACGTACTACGGTTTCGGGGACGAAACCCTTTTTAAGGGGGGTGGACTTGTAACACCCTGATAAAAAAAATAATAATAAAAATAATATAAAACCTTAACTGGAATTAGTAAGGTTTAAACAAGCAAGAATTTACCAACTAGGAACTTAACCTAGTTAAATTCAAGTCTTGAAATAACTCATAACAAGGTTAAGATATTTAACTTAAAGGAAAATCCTAGTTGAGGGGTCAAACTTGTCTAATGTGAAAGATAACCTCTAATAATAACAAAAATCAAACCAAACACACAACAACTTGTGTGTCTGGTCGATCAAGAGAAAAGGGGGCGACATGGGTGTTCTCCAAACTCTAGCTTCACATGAAAATCTGCAAAATTGAAGCCTCAAATCCGTCCTAAATTGAATTCTAAACACAAATTAGTAATCACCTCGTTGTAAGGATCAAAAGGTATGTAAAATTTTGGTACTTTGATCCATCATGAATTCTAGGTTAATTGTGAAAAAACTGAAATTGAGCCTAGATATGACATGCATGAATGAATGTTGAATTAATATGATGTTTAGAATCAAACCCTAGGTGATTCCTTGTGAAAACTTTGCATCATAGTTGTAAAGTTGGGATTTTACATGTTAGGAGGCTATGAGCTTGAAGAATACTAAAATTATGATTATTGTTATAGTGAAATCTGAATTTGTTAAAGTAAATTCAGAAATATAGATGTCAAGTTGTATGTGAAATTTATTAATTTAGTGAAATTTATTAATTTAGCAAAAATAGATGTTAATTACAAATCATGAACTTGATGATAATTATAGAAGAATCTGACCCGTTAGGTGTTTGTTGAAATGCCTAAGAGAGGATTTAAATGATAAAAAATATGATGAGAACGCAGATTTGATCATGTTTCACAATGATATGAATATGGTCATGAAAAGAGTTCTAAACAAGTTGTAAAACTGAATTTTATAGGCAAAGAGTCCGGATCATCAAGCGGACAAGCCGGAGGAAATTCACGAGGGAAAGGCGTGCTTTAGAGGTACGAAATTACCGTTTCGTTACATTTATAAATTATTTGATAGTTTTATGTTGTAGCTTTGAAAACATGGTAAACAAGATAGATCAATATATCAAGGAAGTGACTATTCGTCTTAATCTAGTGAGACGGGTCAAAACAATTGTTAGAAAACTGATGTTTGAATTACCTTGCTTGATGATTAACTCTTGGTGCCTAAACGGGTCGAACAATCAAGTAAGGCATGATTAATACATAGGAATATGATAGAAAGATCTTTGATGATTGATTAATATATATCATTTGAGAAATATGGGGTTTTAATGTTTCGGAATCATAGAAAAATCTGAAATTAAAGAGTTAGAATCTGGGTGTAATAAACAAAGAAAACAAAACTTGAAATCCCAGGTAGTACCGTAAATTACGGTAATACCGTAATTTACGGTAGATGTTTAATGTTTACGGTGGAAACCACCTGATTTACGGTGGCCATAAGTCTTCAGATCTCACCGTAAATTACGGTCTTACCCAAAAAAAAAAAAACTTTAAATTGTTTTTATTATTAATTGATGATGGATTTATATGTTTAAGTATTATGTACCAAAGTCAAACTAATGTTTTAATTGGTTTTGACCCTAGGTGTTTAGATGGACCGTATGGATGGTGATCAAGCGAAGTCGAAGAACCGAACACAACTTTTGAAGCTTCCGCTATGTGTTTTAATCCTACTTAAACTTTGTTTATGGGTTGTATACCAATCCTCAAACAACTTTTGAATGTTCTAACTTGGTCATGTGTTCACTATGTTTTATGACAACTCAAAAACTTATGTAAATCTATTATCTTTTGGTATAAATATAAAAAAAAAATTCTTGATTAATTCTAGTATAAATTTAAGGGTGTTACACCCAGTTTG
Organism: Helianthus tuberosus; assembly: GCA_030545235.1. NCBI lineage: Eukaryota > Viridiplantae > Streptophyta > Magnoliopsida > Asterales > Asteraceae > Helianthus > Helianthus tuberosus. The sequence goes on from CM060400.1 coordinate 208,326,721, forward strand.
TAGCCCAGTATGCAAGACATATAGTATATAAACATGTTTATGCATTAGGGTTTGTTTAAGTCCTTCAGGAGAAAGAGAGGGGGGCGAATTTGTGTGTGGTGAGGTTTTGAGTTGATTGTAAACTGCAGAGTTGAATAATCAATCGACTACCAGATTCAAAGTGATTCGTTGTTTCTTTGTTCTACTATTTTCTGGGTCTGTTTGATCAAGAGGATTCCTCACTCTTGGTTGGATTGTCAATCTTGTCACGATCCAAGGATTAAGGGACCTATAACTTCCGACCAGATTGCTTGTTGCAAATGCATAACAAATGTTGTTGCAAGATTTTTGTTGCTAAGGATTTTGAGACAAAGTCTTTTTGCCACAAATGGGTTTTTGTTTTACATTTGCGACCCTTTTTTTTGCTTAGCAAACCGTAGTTTTCAGCAATGCCAAAGAACTTCTGTCAAGAACATTTTCTGAATTTCCTGCCATATTAGTTTTGATGGAGGTTTTAGGATTGCATATGTATAATAAACTAGAAAAACTAAGCATATATATGTGGATTTAGCAATGACCAGATCTATATAAAAGTGAGGTACTATTAGAGATGTACAAAAAACCCGGCTTTTCAACCGAAACCGGAAAAAAAAGAACAAAACCGGTTTTTTTAATAACCGGTTCGGTTATTAATCAGTTTGACCGATTAAGGGGCGGTTTAATTTTGGCCAAAAAAAAACCGGTTGAGAAACCAGTTATAAAAAAATCGGTTAATAAACCGATTTATTTAAAATCCGGTTAAAAAACCAGTTAATTGATAATGTTAAAAAAACTGGTTATTAAAAACCGAAATCGCTGCAACTATGTAATGGTCATATGACCGTTTGGGGCGCCCAACTAGCCTTTTTTTGGCCTAGAAACCATCTCCAAACAAGTATAAAAGGGTGATGGGTGTTTAGGCTCAATCACACCACTCTCTAATCTCCAAAAACTCTAAAAAACACTCACTTTCTTGTTCGATCATTCTCAAAAAATTATGACAACCTCTAGTGCACATGATTCGGTCAGTGTTGGCGAGTCTACAACCGACATGATGGTTCATGTTCTTTAAACGAGCCTTATCAAGATATATTAGTATTGTAGTTCCACAAAAAATATATATTATTGGACGTCTTGCGGATTAATAATTTAAGTTTACGTATTTCCTTTTATTAAGTTTAACGGTCGTATTTCCTTTGTTATGTAAAATCGTTTGTTCAAGTTTAAATGATATTATGTTTTAAGTTATGTTTTAAAAAACTATTCCATTAAGTAAAAAAAGTTAAAACAGGAAAAAAATGCAAAAAATCAGCAAAAAAATCAAATTCTGCAAAAAAAAAAACAGCAAAAAAAACAGCCACAAAATCGACTTCAGCAGCTCAAACAACATGTTTGTGTAGAACCGCTGTTTTCGGACCGGTTTTTTTGGTTAACCGGATCGGTTAAGAAACCGGTTTTTAAAGGACCGGTTATAAAACCGGTTGCACTGGTTACGACCGGTTATTAATTTCATGCAAAAAAACCGGTTATTAATTTCATGCGAAAAAAACTGGTTCAGTTTTCTTTTTAAATGGAATATTGGATTTTAATAATCCCAACTATTCGTCTTTGGCCGCCAACAGTTCTAATTTCAAAAATAACCACTGACAGTCCCAACGCCACCAATGGACCCTGACTAACAGAACCCTAACGTCGTTAGTCCCCGGTCGCCGGAAAAATGTTTTTGGCCGGAAAACTTAACATTTTTGTCTCAAAGCTCTTTATAACCTTATTACATACCTTTAGGAACCTTCTAGTAAAATCCCCAATTATTGAAATCGACGGAAAACTCCTTTTTCGCTGGAAAATTTCTTTTGGGCCGGAACACTCAACATTTTCTTCCCAAATCTCTTTATAACATTAGATCTGACCTTTAGAAACCTTTTTCTCGCCAAAAATGGTTTTCCGACGACCGGAGACTAACGGCGTTAGGATTCTGTTAGTCAGGTTCCATTGGTGGCCAATATGTCAATAGTTGGGACTGCCAGTAGTTATTTTTAAAGTTAGGACCGTTGGCGGCCAACGACGGATAGTTGAGACTATTAAAATCCAATGTTCCTTTTTAAATTAACCGATTTGTACATTTCTAGGTACTATATTGTAAATATGTAATAAAGAATCAGGTATTGGAGTTTAACTTTGAGGTCCATTATAAATGAATGCGGCATTAACATTTGTCCAATCATTGAAACTCATGTTAGAAATATTAATCTGGAGAGAGTTTGTAGCAAGGTTCTTGAAACAGTGAATGGATGTCGACAGTGGCAGTGATGTGGGTGTGCGGGGAGGACCATCGCACAGGGCCCATGATTTCAAGAGGCACATGTTTAAATAGTATACCTATACCAACTCCAAGATAAGCTCTTTTACAAAACAAATTTTCTGGTTTAGAAGTTAGCCCATTGGCATTAGATTTAGGCCCTGTTTGGTAGCCTCTTAATCCATTCAGAGGATGTCTCTTAATGAAATCATTTGTGGCCCTTATGTCTGAATGAATAAGAGGTAACCTTATGTCTGACTGGATAAGAGGAAACATCTGAATGGTAAACCATCACATGTCACATTCTTCTACATTATCTTTGTTAAACTCTTAAATGATTTCATTAAGAGGTAGCCTCTTAATGTCATTCAGATGCTACCAAGCAGCCCCTTAGTGAGTCCAATACCCATTTGATTTTAAAAAAATTATAATAAAAAAACATTACGGAATAGCACATTTTTTCGAGCTCGAACAAGGTATATAATTCTCAGAGTCGACTGTGGATGTCAAAGATGAGGTGTTGAAGAAATTGGGTAAGAATCATAGTTGGATGGGATCCAAGGATTGTTGAACTCATGGTGGTCGATGAATCTGATTCAGCTATTCATTGCGTGGTGAACCCCCTTGATGGTAAGCAATAATTTCATTGTTGAACACCACGCATGTTAAGGGGCGAAATTTTGTGTTTAGTAGGGTAGGGTTTGCTATTCAGAAGGGGGTAGCGGCGCAGCTTGTTGCCCGTATACCTACCATTAGTCTGTAATCATCCCTGTTTTAATTTTTGGAACTACTAAAAAAGTTTAAGATAGTCGGAGAAGCAGTTGTACTGCCTGAGACAAGCTCAAAGAAGAGATGTAGCACCGTGTTTATTCTTTGTTAAAAAAAAAGATGGTAAACTTGTTTGGTCAGAAATCCAACGGAGGAACAGATGGAATTGAAATACAGATGGTTAATTTAAATGATTTTTTTACTGGAATATCTGGCTTCTATGGACCCATTAAAGCTTATGAGGGAATGGAAGCTATTGTGTCCATTGCTTTTCACACGAACAAGAGAATACACGGGCCATATGGTGAAGAACGGGGGTGTAGGGTATGGTTTCTATAGTTCAACAACATCTTTTGGGAAAATAGTTGGTTTGCATGGTAGGAGCAATGGTTTTATAAGTGCAATGGGTGTTCACATGGAGTACCTCTGAAGATGATGGCATAAAAGCTGTATGACCTTTTTAAAATCATTTGTAACTGCAAAGAACTTAGTTTATGTTTTGCAAATGTGTCATGTTGGATCTTAAACTTTTAATTAAGATTGATGTCCAAACTCCAAAGGTTTACCAATGCCTTTCGTACCGTACAAGTTCACCAGTAAATTTATTAGTAAATTTTATACGCAAAAAAAAAAAAAAAAGATATAGAAGTTCTATATGAAAGGATCTTTGTTTTCTTGGGAAGGCAATTAGAAATGTGATCCATGGATTTTACTCGGAGAATGTAATGCAACTCGATCTTGCCCGCAAAGAAGTCAACTAGATCATCATATATATGTTAATTCTTTAATGGATGAATTTAGTATGTGTGTGTGTAAGACTGAGATTTTTTATTCTAACATGAATGGCCTTGGATTTACATGGAACAAAAGTCCTGGTTAAAAAGATGGTTTATTGAAAAAAAGCATAGGGTTATGGTAACTAAATGTTTTTGAAGACCTTTCCTGCTATTAACTCAAAGTTCCATAATTTTTTTAACTTATGATCATGCTCCTGCTTTTTAAAGCTTCATGACGTGTGCTATCCTAAACCTAAGACCTTTAGGGTGAAGGGAGTGGCACGGCAAAGCAATCGGCAAAGCCGATTGCCGAGCGGCAACACCGCCGCCACCCCTTCAACCCGCGCGGCAAACGTTGGTTCTCGGCTACCCATCACCGATCGACAAACATGCAACTTGCATGTTGACCGTTGCCACATAACGGCTATATGCCGTTCAAAATAAAAAAAAAAAATATTTTTTCAACTTTTACCCTATATATTCAAAACAAACCCATTTTAATCCTATATATTCTACAAAATCACCCCCAAATCAAACCAAAAAATACAAAACACTAACCCAAGTATTGCCACGCAAAATGGCGGATGATTTCCCGTTGTGGTTTCCACCCGATAGTAGCGACGACTCGTCCGATGATAGCATTCTTTTTTTCCAAAATCTACTCGAAGAAGCCGAACTACAAGACTCCGGTACATCAAACCAAAGGAGATACATTGAACGTCAGCGGGAGGTTGGGCACGAGACCCTCATGGCGGATTATTTTGTCGAAGACCCGAAATACAACGACGCAATTTTTCGCCAAAGGTTCCGTATGTCGAAACGGTTGTTTTTAAATATTGTGACCGCCGTGGAAGCGAATGACGCATACTTTCAAGAGGCCTACGATGCGCGAGGTCGGAGGAGCTTTACGCCGCTGCAAAAGGTTACATCAGCTATTAAACAGCTCGCAACCGGTAACCCTCCAGACGAAGGAGACGAGTACTTGCATATGGCCGCAAGAACTTCCCGCGAGTGCCTAGAATATTTTTGCGAAACGGTTTGCAGAATATATGGTTCGGAGTTCTTACGTAGGCCGACAAGCCACGACATGTCACTGTTATACGACGCACATGAAGAACAACATCACCTTCCAGGTATGTTCGGTAGCCTTGATTGCACCCATTTCGTCTGGCGAATGTGTCCCACCGAGCTTCGAGGGCAGTATATGAGAGGAGATCACCGATACCCGACTGTTATGCTCGAAGCAGTGGCGTCTCAAAATTTATGGATTTGGCATGCTTTTTGCGGTCCACCGGGTTCGCAGAACGATATCAATGTGCTAGGACAATCGCCGTTATTCTTAACGGAACGAAACGGAACCGCGCCAAAATGTTCATTTTACGTCAACAACCATTATTACAAACGTGGTTATTTGCTCGTGGATGGAATTTACCCAAAATGGTCCGTGTTTGTGAAATCGATCCCATACCCTCAAGAAGTAGACGAAAAGATGTTCAAAAGGCAACACGAGGCGGCAAGAAAAGACGTCGAAAGGGCTTTTGGGGTTTTGAAGTCAAAATGGGGTGTCTTGAATCGGCCGATGCGAGCAAAGACGGTTAAAAAAATTAGGAATGTTGTGTACACGTGTATTATTTTACACAACATGATTTTAAAAGACGACGGAAACGCGATTGCACCGGTACACATTCGGGATCCTCCGGTCGAGCCCGCGTTTGATGATAGGGTGTTGGGCGAGCTAATGGATGAAGATACGCATTGGAGACTTAAACACGATCTTACGGTTCATCTCGCAAGTCAAGATTTGCCCCACCTGTTGGTTGATTCTGACGAAGAGTAGTGTAATTTTTAATTTTTTTAGGGGTTGCGTTGTTTTAGTGTTGTGTAATTTTTATGAATTTTAAGTTTTTTTTTTTTAAGTTTCATTTTAATGTAATTGTTTTTTTTATTAATTTAATGTTTTATTTATTTTTATTTAACATATAATTTAAAAAAAAACAAAAAAAAAGTTTGCCACTTTCAAGTGTCTAAACCATTGCCAACACTTTTCAGCAAAGTTTAAACTTTTTACCCTCTCTGACGTGGCACTCTCTGATTGGTCCATTTTGAAGTTTGCCACTTTCACCTGTTTAACCACTCCCTTCACCCTTAAGTTCATGAATTACCTTACCAGCAAAGCAGAATTTTAGAAAATTGTGAAGAAGCATTGGAGTTGCAAAGTTGATAGATGCAATATACTCTGTTGTGACCAAATTAAAAGATTTGAAAAATCATCCAGAAAATTAAGCTTTGCCCAAAATGATATATTTAAAGAAGTCAGCAGCTTGAGGTAAGAATTGGAAAGAGTTCAAAAAAGATCAAATGTTGATCCTGGTAATACCAATCATAGAAATGAGGAAAGTGGTTAGTGATGAAGACTAATTTTTAAACATAAAGCACAAAAAGAGTGGCCAAAGGAAGGGGATCAGAATACCAAATATGTTCATAATGTAGTGAAAGTTAAACAATGCAGGAATATGATTGAAATGGCTTTAGACTTAGATGGCACAACTTATCATAGAAATCAACTTGGTGAGCACTTTGTAAAACATTTTGATGGAGTTTTTGGCAATAAATTAGGCAACGTGACTACTTCCGGGAATAGTCTTGAATTCGTGATTAGACCGGTTCAAAAGGAAGATATAATTTACGCTTTATTTGATACCAATAATGGTAAAGCCCCTCGCCTTGACGGGTATACTACTAATTTTTCAAAAATTCTTGGCACATTGCGGGTGATGAATTATGTAGGGTTGTCTAATATTTCTTTCAAAATGACAGGGTTTTGAAGAAGATTAACTGTACTATTATCTCAGTATCCATGAGTGTCTAAAATGAACACTCCCAAAAGTGATGTTGATTTAATTTGGCTCATTTCTTGCTACAATGATTTGCATAAATGCATGAGCAAAGTATTATGTACTAGACTAAAGGGGATTTGGTCTTTGGGTTTTGTTCTTGATGATAACTAGTGTTTTTCTTCCTCGAAGGTATATTAGTGACAATATTATTTTTAGCACAAGACGAATTATATAGAAATATAGGGACTCTCAAAGTTGCATTTAAGTTTTACATCCAAAAAGCTTTGATTCCATTGATCATGGTTTCCTTCAAAACTCATGGATACATTTTGGATTCCATAACAAGATGATATAAAATGGATTATGATTTATGTTACTACAAGTATCATTTGCAATGTAGTGAGATGAAGTTGACTCACTCAATTGGAACTCTAAATATTGTTACAAAAGTAATTTTAAAATAATCACTAAATTAATTGCAAACACTTTCAAAAGACTTTGTTCATTTGGACCCCCCCCCCCCCCCCTTTTATTTGGACACCTCTGATATTCTATACAATACATATAGAGATATACGTGTCATATAAGGTTTGGGTTTCTATTTTTAGGTGAAAAGACAAGGTCAGGGTGAAAATTTGTAACTATATGTTGGGGTATAGGTAGTGTATAGTTATTTTTTTCTTTCTGAATTTGACATAAAATGTTATTATTTTTTTTTTTTTTTTGTTAACCATAAAATGTTATTTTTTTGTTAACCATTATTATAGAATGATGGCAAGTTTTTAAAATTTTCAAACTCTTTTATAAAATGCTGTTTTTTGTTAACCATTATTATAACCATTTGGATAAAAAATTTAGTTTTGAAAAAATAAAACGTTGTCTTTTTTGTTAACCAGTATTATAACCATTTGGATAAAAATTTTAGTTTTGAAAAAATAAAACGTTGTCTTTTAGTTAAGAGGTGTGTTTTGGTCTACGTGTCATGTCTAGATTAGCGGGTATGTTTCGATAATTATGTTCGACTTACTATTTATAATTTGAATTATTATTTGAAATTAAATTATTGTTAAAAATTTTATACGTGTGAAGTTGAATACAAACGTTTAAATAGAACAAATTATATATAATGTTGTTTATTTTTAACAAATTTAATAAATATTTATATAAAACAAGCAACCAAACAAACCGAACATGTAATAAATAACGAACAATTTAAACGAACACTGCAAATAAACAACCGAAAATGTAATATAACATGAGTTTGTACAATAATAACCAAAAGATATAACTAAAGCAAATACGAAAAAGTACTACAATGACATGTTGCTATTAGTAGCGTCAATATCCTCATCATGACCTGACGTGCCCTTAGGTGTGTTTGACACCCCTACCTGCGTGGCTGACATATCGGCTTGCGTGTGTCGCAACCCCCGATCCCTAATCCCCGGGAACGGGCGGCCGCGAGCCAGTTTCGGTGGTATCGCGTATTGTCTAATTTGGTACCGGAATTTTCATCAGGACCGTAGTTAGAAAATATTTGATCAGAGTAAAATACCACATTTTCATAGCATTAAACACAGGGGATAAAACCCAAGTTTGCAGTACACACATTTAATAGGAATAAATCATATTTTATTTAATAAAAACATCTATTTTATTTTAGGTAACTTTATTGCCACTTTTCCAAGCCTTCAGTGCTGTCCAGCTGGCTTTTATTTGGCTTTCTTAGTTTGTTACCTGAAACGCGTTTTAAAAACATTTGTCAGTGGGAATTGGTGGTTGTGGTTGGGGTGCTATCATTTGCTCCAGGTTAGGGTCAGCTGCAGTGGTTGCTAAGATGTGGATGTTGGCTATACCCCTATTAATCATATCCTGGGCATAGGCATCGGTTTCCCTTTTAACTGCTGGTAGTGCTCTCTGGTCTTGTAACTTTTTCATACGCTTTCTACGCTCGTGTGCCCCTGAACTGAACCATCCTCTCTTTTTCTGAGGGAATGGCTCCTCGGATTTGGCCTTAAACACAAAGATTCCTTCTTCCGTATCAGCAGAGTACCCTGAGAGGGTAGGTTGAGAAGAGGAGGTGCCTTCGCTTTTATGCGAACCAGACAATTGACGATACGCGTCAGATGGTCCTTGGTCGCTCATACTGTAAACTAACAAATAGTCAAATAACACATAACAATAAAATACAATTATGCACGTATTTCCGTAATTTATTTCCTAACAGATTGAATTTTAATGTCAGCAGAACACTTCTGTGGCTGAATCAGTGGCTTAGCTCTGATACCACCTTCTGTCGCAACCCACGATCCCTAATCCCCGGGAACGGGCGGCCGCGAGCCAGTTTCGGTGGTATCGCGTATTGTCTAATTTGGCAGCGGAATTTTCATCAAGACCGTAGTTAGGAAATATTTGATCAGAGTAAAATACCACATTTTCATAGCATAAACACTAGGGGATAAAACCCAAGTTTGCAGTACACACATTTCATAGGAATAAATCCTATTTTATTTAATAAAAACATCTATTTTATTTTAGGTAACTTTATTGCCACTTTTTCAAGCCTTCAGTGCTGTCCAGCTGGCTTTTATTTGGCTTTCACAGTTTGTTACCTGAAACGCGTTTAAAAACATTTGTCAGTGGGAAATACTGGTGAGTGAATCCCAGTTTAATCAAGTTTAAATAAAAACTATTGTACAGTATTGAGGGCGATCTCGCAATTACATTTGTTTCCAAGTTATATCAATTAACATCCATGGTACTGTCAGACCCGACTTGTGGAAATGTTACTTCTTGACCAGGTGGTAACAAATTTTGTATACAAAACCCCAACATACTCATGATAATTGTATTCTTACAAATACTCAATAACTGCTTAATATATAATTAATCGTGTGAGGTTTTGTAAAAACAGTTAACAAAAGGTTTACAAAAAGTGGATCAACTCACATTGCTGTCTTAGATTATCCCTTAGGGTTTCCTGAGAATTATCTATAATTTACACAAATGCACACGCGTTAGTATAATAACCCATTTTAACATTAGTAATACCCTCCCCGAGACGGCATTCCAACGACTACGTCGGGCAGAACCACGACAGCCGTTACGGAACCCTATATCAATCGGGCAGCGTATCTAATACGTATCCAGGGGTTATAATACTTACAACGGAGCAGAACTTCGCTATTTAGGGGGTATTAAACCCGAGTATAATGCCTACTATGAGAGAATCACGTTTAGAAAGAAAGAAATGAACGAGTTTGGCTGAAACCCGATGGCCTGCTTATATAGTGCTTCACTTTGACTTTTACGCGGCCCGCGTAAGAGTAGACACGGGCCTACGCGGCCCGCGTCAACCTTGCTCAACGCTGTAGCTTGTCCGGGTCACTATCTAGCCTTGCCACGATGATGACACGTGTCATCACCGGGCTGCGCCACCATCTTGATCTCTAGCGGCCCGCGTAAGACCCTTAAGAGGTCTACGCGGCCCGCGACAAACCCAAAAACTCAATTTTTAATTATTTTTAATAATATTTAGGGTATTCGGGGTCCGTTTTCGCGTATGGGGTGTATTTTTGGACATATTGGGATATTTTAAAATATATTAGCGTGTCAAAAATAATTCGAGGGTGTCAGTTGAGGGTTGTTATATCCTCCCCACCTTGTTTTAGAGCTCGTCCTCGAGATCTACTAGAATAGGTGTGGATATTTCCTGTGCATTTCTGATTCAAGCTCCCATGTATACTCAGGTCCTCTTTTGGAGTCCCACTTCACTTTGACCAGAACTAATCTCTTGTGCTTGAGATTTTTGACTTTCCTGTCTTCGATCTGTAGAGGTCTTTCTACAAACTTGAGTTGTTCATTTACCTCTATATCCTTAAGAGGTACCATCAGCGATTCATTGGCTAAGCATTTCTTGAGATTTGATACATGAAATACATCATGTATTCCTGCCATTTCCTCTGGCAGTTGTAGCTGATAGGCTACAGGTCCTATTCTTCTAATAATCTCAAAATGTCCAATATACCTGGGACTTAGCTTTCCTCTTTTGATGAATCTTACTACTCCTTTCCATGGAGAGACTTTTAACAATACTTTATCTTCTACTTGAAATTCCAATGGTTTGCGTCGGTTATCAGCATAGCTCTTCTGTCGATCACGTGCTACTTTCAGTCGTTCCTTGACTTGAATAATCTTGCCAGTTGTTTCTTGTACTATCTCAGGTCCAGATAGTTGCTTTTCCCCAATTTCTGCCCAACAAACTGGGGTTCGGCACTTCCGTCCATAAAGTGCTTCGAATGGTGCAGCATTGATACTTGTGTGATAACTGTTATTATAAGAAAAATCTATTAAAGGTAAGTGATCGTCCCAGTTACCTCCAAAATCAATTACACAAGCTCTAAGCATGTCTTCCATTGTTTGAATTGTCCTTTCGCTTTGTCCGTCCGTTTGAGGATGATAAGCTGTGCTTAGATTTAACTTGGTTCCCATTGCTTTTTGAAAACTTGACCAAAAATGAGAGGTAAAATGGCTATCTCTATCAGAAACAATTGATAAAGGTATTCCATGTAATGAAACGATTTCATTTACATATAATTTAGCTAACTGCTCCATACTGAAAGTTTCTTTCATTTGTAGGAAATGAGCTGACTTGGTTAGCCTATCTACAATTACCCAGATTGTATCATTACCTTTTCTTGTTTTGGGTAATTTAGTAACAAAATCCCTTGTTATCAATTCCCATTTCCACACTGGCATTTCTAATTGTTGCAACAATCCTGAGGGTTTCTGATGTTCAGCTTTAACTTGTGAACAAGTTAAACATTTAGAAACATAGGCTGCTATGTCCTTTTTCATTCATATCCACCAGAAATTCCTTCTTAAATCCTGGTACATTTTATCATTTCCTGGGTGCATTGTATACTTAGATTTATGGGCTTCTTCTAATATACGATGACGCAGGTTTCCTAATTTAGGTATCCACATTCTCTTCTTATGGAATCTCCAAATTCCATCTGTTCCTTGTTCTAATTCCTTAATCATACCTTTTAGTTTTTCAGTATCATCTTTGATTACTGATTCTTGTGCTTTTCTAATTTGCTCATTTAAATCTACTTGCAGATTTAATTTAAGAGAACGTACCCTTTTTGGCTTTTCATTATACTTTTGGCTTAAAGCATCTGCCACTACATTTGCTTTTCCTTCATGATACTGGATATTACAATCATAATCACTAAGCATCTCCATCCAGCGCCTTTGTCTCATATTCAACTCATTTTGCCCGAAAACATATCTTAAACTTTTATGATCTGTGAAAATGGTAAACTTACTACCATAAAGGTAATGTCTCCAAATTTTAAGGGCAAAAATTATAGCTCCTAATTCCAAATCATGGGTTGAATAATTTTCTTCATGATTCTTAAGTTGTCTAGACGCATATGCTAAAACCTTTTGGCGTTGCATCAACACACATCCATAACCTAACTTAGAAGCGTCACAATATACCACAAAGTCTTCTGTTCCTTCTGGTAATGCTAGTATGGGTGCATGGGTTAATCTTTGCTTAAGAATTCTAAAAGCTTCTTCCTGTTTTGGTCCCCATTCAAACTTAATGGATTTACAGGTTAACTTAGTTAAAGGAATGGCTTTTCTAGAAAAATCTTGAATAAATCTTCTATAATAACCGGCCAATCCTAAGAAACTTCTAACCTCGGTTGGTGATTCAGGGGTCTTCCATTTGGTAATCGCATCGATCTTTGTGGGATCTACATGAATTCCTTCATGATTGACTAAGTGTCCAAGAAACTGTACTTGCTCTAACCAAAACTCGCACTTTGAAAATTTAGCATAAAGCTTTTCCTTTCTTAATAGATTTAGAAGTGCGTGTAAATGCTTTGCATGTTCCTCTTTACTTTTAGAGTAAATAAGAATATCATCTATAAAGACAATTATGAATTTATCCAAATATGGCTTACATATTCGGTTCATCATGTCCATAAATGTGGCTGGAGCATTGGTTAAACCAAATGGCATGACAGTAAATTCATAATGACCATACCTTGTTCTAAATGCGGTTTTAGGAATGTCCTCTTCCTGTACCTTTAATTGATGATATCCTGACCTTAAATCGATTTTAGAGAAAAATCGAGCTCCTTGCAATTGGTCGAACAGATCATCGATTCTTGGTAATGGGTACCGGTTCTTAATCGTGACCTTGTTCAATTCACGGTAGTCAATGCACATACGCATTGATCCGTCCCTCTTTTTGACGAATAAAATTGGCGCTCCCCATGGCGATGAGCTTGGCTGTATGAATCCTTTTTCCAGCAATTCGTCTAATTGTTTCTTTAATTCTTGCATTTTGGCGGGTGCCAAACGGTAAGGTGCTTTGGCAATTGGTGCTGTTCCTGGTAGCAGGTGAATTCTGAATTCAACTTCTCTGTCTGGCGGTAGTCCTGGCAATTCTTCTGGAAATACATCTGAAAACTGAGACACTACTGGAATGTCTTTTAGTTCTTTTCCTTTAGTGTTAGTGATTATGGAAATCAAATACACTATAGACCCTTTCCTTATATAACTTGCAGTTTTCATCACAGAGATGAATTTCGTGGATCTAGAAGGCTTATCACCTTTAATTGTGATCTTTTCACATTTTGGTGAATTTACTTGAATTGACTTTTGATCACATAAAATATTAGCTTTATTGGCTATTAACCAATCCATTCCTAATACAATATCAAATCCTACCAGATCCATTGGGTAAAGATTTGCAATGTACTTTTGGTTTAAAAATTCTATTCTTGCTCCATGCAAGATTTCAGAAATCCTAACTGTTTCTCCATTTGCTGTCTCGACTAGATATTCTTGTGAGAGTTTAGTTAATGGTTGATTGATAAGTTTGCAAAATGAAGTATTAATAAAACTTTGGTTTGCACCAGATTCAAATAATACTTTAGCAAAAACATCATTAACTAGAAACGTACCGGCTATGACATCCGGAATCATTTTGGCTTCATCTGCAGTCAGAACAAATGCTCTAGCATTTTTAGTATTCCTGTTGTTCACAGCTGGAGCCAATTTCGGACAGTTCGGCTTGATATGACCCTTCTCTCCACAGTTGAAGCATAGTCCATTACTGGATTTTCTTCTGCAATCTTCTTCCTTGTGTCCGGGTGCTTTACAGAAATTGCAAAGAGTGGAGCATTTTCCTGAATGCTTTTTCTTGCAGACTTTGCAGAATGGTGCAGAGGTAGAACCCATATTCCTACGATTGTAATTCCCAGAACGGAATTCTTGGGTAAGTCTTTGGGTTAGGTTTCTCCTCTGGTCTTCTTCTCTAGTACGGATTAGCTCATCTGTCAAGGTATTTGCTAGTTCTACAGCTTCTTCTATAGTTTGTGGTCTAGCTGCCTTGACTACATGTCTAATCTCCCCGATTAATCCCCAGATATAACGGGAGATTAATACTGGTTCAGGTGATGCAAGGGTTGGTACTATTCTAGCATATTCAAAGAATGTGGTAGTATAACCCGTACTATCTACCCCGGTCATTCTTAAGTTCAGAAACTTATTTGCTATATGTTCCTTTTCATTGGGAGGGTAGAATTTCCTTTCTACCATATTTTTAAATTCCTCCCATTTCATATTATAAATTCTATCACTTCCTCTTGATTGGAAGATAGTGTTCCACCATTCTAAGGCTGAGTTCTAAAACAGATTAGAAGCAAACATTATCTTGTCTTCTTCAGCACACTTGCTTATTTTTAAAACAACCTCAGTCTTTTCTATCCAGCGTAGAGCTACAATGGGTCCTTCATTGCCCGAGAATTCTATTGGTTTGCAGGACTAGAATTCTTTATAAGAACAACCATAAGGCATGGTTCTTCTTCTTTTGGGAATGAGCACTTGAAGTACGGGTCCATTGTTCACGTTGTTTTCTGGTTCAATTGGTCGCTTACTGCTATGCTTACTTTTATTATCAGCATCCTTAATAGTTTGAAGAATAAATGGCATTGCATCTATAATTCTTTGTACCACTATGTGTTGGATAGCACTGTTATCCATTTGGTTTCCATTGTTATTAATGCTTGGATTCTCATTAACCACGTTAATGTTACTCTGGTTATCGTTATTCAGATTTTCTTGATTTCCTTCGTCGGCCATCTGAATTTTAAACATTTACCACGTATTAATATCACAAAATAATATTTAATATAGTCAATCACATGACACGCATTTTGGTCAAAAGCGTCGATCATTGCGACTTACTCTATTTTCATATACTATGCATCTATTACACACCAGTACTGAAATTAAAATTACAATACCGACTGAAATTTAAAGTTATACTACTAGTAATAGGCATCCATAGTTTTTTTTTTTTTCTACAGATACACACATATTATATTATTATTATTTTATTATTATTACTACTACCGTCTCTACCATCACCTTCACGGATATGGATTCATCCAAAAATCCATATTGCGCTCGTCATACTTCTAGACGAGTCGTTCTCCCACTTGTCTCATTCGTTCACTACTTTCTAAAATTTCCTCACCAAATGTCCTAAGTTCTTGTACGTTTTCTGCACTTGATGTGTGCAAAATGCAACATATAAATTACATAAATTGTGGCATAAAACTAACCCCTTTTTAGTACTAATGTTGGAAAAAGTGTGTTTTTGTCTTCATTTTGTATTTTCAAGATTAAATGAGCTCAAATTAACAAAAGAAGCAAAAAGGCAGCTAAATCTAACATAAATACAAGAAAAGGAACAAACGTGGTATGCCCGACCTCCTCGAAAGCATCTTCCCAAGCAAAACAAGAGAACAGAAGGCTGAACACGCCCCGTGCTCAGTGAACACGGGGGCGTGCCCAAGTGTCAGCATAAAAGACAAAGTTGTAGAAGCTTCCATCGCCCACCACGGGGCCGTGCTCAGCGGACACGGGGCCGTGGTCAACTATAAGATTCGCATAATCCAGGCAAATCTTGATAGTACAGATATGCTTCTGCACACGGGGTCGTGCCCAGCGGACACGGGGCCGTGGTCAACTAATAAAGACAAGAGCAATTAATGAAGACAGAGAAGAGGATGGACACGGGGTTGTGCCCACTGGACACGGGGCCGTGCCCGAGCTTCTGTTCAGCCTATAAATAGGAGTGCTTGGCTCAAGCTCAAACCATCCCTTGGCACACCACCTCTCTCACACTTCACCCACCACCCACCACCACCATAAAACCATCATCCACCACCATCATCCATTGTCCATCATAGAGTGTGTGAGTCGTCTCGGGATCCAAGATTGATCGTAAGAGTTCTTGACAATCAAGGTCATGTTTGCCTAAGTCTCTTACATCACTTGGTGAAGACAAAGTGTCTCGTGTAATACTTTTTATTTTTAATCTTTTCGCACTTTTTAATTAGTTATGTATTAATGACATTAATAACTAGTTTCTTATGTTGAAGGTGATTCTTCCTTATCGTTTGTCCGTGGTGTCTTTGCATTATTTTACTGTCTATATAAAATAAAAGATTTTCACCATTCATATCTCCACGGTCTATATGGAGGTATGTTGGCTACCTGGTCGGGGGTTAAGGGAACGGTTTGGTAAGAGTCTTGCCATTGTTCAGTGTACAGATCCTGCAAAGGACCTGGGTCAAATTTAGTAGGACCTCCTTCAATACTTAACGGTATTGGATGGCGGGGGTCCAAACTCTTTGATCCCCTCATAAGTTAAACTACTATTAAAACTTTAACCCGGCTACTTAGGACTGTATCCCTGCTGACTCAGACTACTTAGCCGAGGGTAACGTCGCCTTCAAAAGAGGGGCTACCACATTATGCATTAATAACTTAATTAATTATCTTTCAATAATCCGACCCTTTAGGATTGTATCCTTGCTGACTCAATCTACTGGGTTGAGGGTAACATCACCTCCAAAAGAGGGGCCTACTACAATAACTAAGATAATATCTTAAATAGTGCAAAAGTGCGGAAATAATCAAAGGTTACACTAAACACGGGTCGGAGCCAAGTGATTCATCTTGTCTATCTGTTTTTATTTTTATTTTTATTTTCAGCATTTTAGTTAGTTTTTATTTTTCTTAGTTTAAAACCTTTTTCTAAACTTTTTGATTTGATTAGACGTTGAGGATAAACCGGTACTAAAAGCTCTTGTGTCCTTGGACGACCTCGGTATCTTACCAACACTATACTACGCTCACGATGGGTGCACTTGCCCATATGTGTGTTTAGTGTTAGTAAATATCGTGTTTTATAAATTTAAAACTTGGCTAAAGAAAGTGTAAAAGGGATTAAAAAAATACTTAAACCTACATATACACCTAACGCACATCAAGTTTTTTGCGCCGTTGTCGGGGACACAAGGATTTTAAGAAAGTTAGGAATCAGCGGCCTAATCGTTTTTCTTATTTTTATATTTTTTTAGGATTTTTCTTAGTTTTTCAGCTTCTGCAGAACTCAGCACGGGCCGTGCCCGCTGAACACGCCTCGTGCCCAATCATTGGAACTGGCAATCTTGTTTTAAGTCAGACAGTAAGCTGAACACGGGGTCGTGCCCACTCAACACGCCCCGTGCCCAAGATTCAGTTACTGAAAACAGAACCGTAAGATCCCGACGGTTGGTAATTTCTGACACAAACATGAGTGATACTGATACTTTTTTACTTTCGGCACTATTATGGTACGTGGTGTCAATTATGTGGTGGTACCCATAACCTAGCTTCACTCAATTACGTACTCAACACTCCCGTACAATCTATCTTGTGACTCGATCCTCGATCTCCAATCCTTGGATATCCTCATGACTGGTACTACCTGCGTTCACCACATAAAATTCAAAACATTAGTACGCATTATAAACATACAAGGTTTGTTCACGTTTACTTCTCGTTTCGTTAACTCTTTACATCCCAGCTTTTCCATCCTGTCATACCATCCGAGGTGAGACTTCTTTGCTATTCCTGCATTTCACTTATAACTCCAGGTACACGAATAAACAACGTAAACACTTAATCGTACCGAAAGACTTACATACATACCTAAACTTCATACATATTATCTCCATATATACATACGTACACACATGCATACATACATACCTACTTGCATACATACTCACACACATACCTGCCAATCTACATGCATACTTACATATACACACATCTACATCATTATATACGTATCTACATGTACACCTACCTACATCATTACGTACACTCATGACATTATAAATATTTACATACATACAACCCTACTTGCATCATACCAACTCATACATGCCTACTCTCATACATACCATCATATATCCACGTACTTGTTCGCATACTTATAAACATACATACTTACCTAACTACATATGTGCATACACTTAAGCTTATAAAAACGTAAGTTAAATTAGTTATACGTAACTTGAAACGCGTTTAAACGAGTTCCCAAGGCAAAACGGAGCAAACGAACAATTTTCGCCAAACAAGGGGGCCTCGCATGACGCCAAGGGCCTTGGCGTCACGCCTAGCCCCTGTTTTTTCAGAAAGTTTGCAGCTGGTTGCTGCATATTCCCTGCGCGTTCGGATTTTACGGAAACGAGCATAACTTCCTCATTTTTGATCCGTTTCACCCGATTCTTTTTTCTACGTGATCGTAATTTAATTCTCCATCACATGGAGTGAAAATCCAATATTTGGACTACCGAAATTTATAACTTTTAAGCCTTCGGCTTATTACCCTTTTCCATAATTTTGACCCGTTCATGCATTTACCCACATAACTTGTTTGTTTGACCTTAACTTCATATGAGTTGATAATTTCAAGGTCATTTGTCATAAAAGATTCATTCCCGGATACCTTACATCTCATTCCACCCGTTTTCGCTCAAAAGCTTATTTTGACCCGTTAAGGGTAATTGCGCATTAAAACGTTTATGACTTACAAACCATACTTCTCACTTTCATACTTGACCAAAACATTACACTAATCGAGTAACTTGCTTCTAAACTACTTTTTAAGATCATTTGCCCAAAATACCCGTCAAGGGCATTTTGGTCAACTTTAATCCCATCATTTACGGTGAAAGACTACGACACATATTTGACCTCAACCATCATGTTTAGTTAATTAAACACCATATTACTTAATCGAACTAAGAAGTGATTACAGAAATCACTTACCTTATGCGTCCGTGCTCGTATCCGATTCCTTGCCTCTTCTTGACCCGTTAACATCTCATGCTTGAGTCCGTCTCGACGTGATTCCTATACTTTCATTTCATCGAAATCACGCTCTTATTAGCATACTCATTTGTACATGTTAACAATCATATCAACCGCATATTTCACACTTAACTTTCCTTAGTCATTTCTAACAAGCATAAAACACATAATCAACTTTATATCCTTTCCAACACATGTAATTCATCATGTAATCAAAATTAACGCATATTAACATAACATGTACCAAACGACTTCCTATAATCCCACCTTTACGACAACGAGTCAAATCATGTTTCTTATACTTAGTTGACTCTTAAGAGTCAACTATTAACCATATTTAACTATCGACTTATCATCATATACTCATTACATCATAGTCGACTATACAGACAACACTATATACATTTTATCATACGCTTAGTGTGTGTACTACCTTTTAAGCATAACGTACAACTAATTCATGCATAATTCTTCTAAACTCATACATAACCCATCAAAACCTACTACTAATCATCATGTATCATTCCCAAATAAACATCAATCATATCATCATCATATTTCTCCTAATTCATCTAACAAGAATTCATCATACCCACATAATACATCAATCTTCCAACAAGACTTGGACATAGGTGGTGATTCTAGTATTCATCTTCACCATAACCAACGGGTTTCACCTCTAATCATCAAATTAACGCAAACCATACATAACCCATGTTCTATACGAGGATTCTAACCCTTGTACATGATCAATTTCATAATAACTCACGGATTAGAACATAACCCACTTCACCCATGATCACCAATCTTAGATTTAAGACATACCTTATGATCCCCTCGTGATGGTGATCATTTATCCATGCTCGGTTATGAATTTAAGCGTCATCTTGCCTTCCAATTTGAGCATAAAGATGAAGTTAGGGTTTGAGGCTCCATGGGAGCCTCCTGCTCCTTCTCGAACACACGCATGTGTGTGTTTGTGTGTGATTAAGTTATTTAATAACTTAACTTTCATTCTTTCCCACTTTAGCCCGTCGGGTTTGCCTTTAAAACATAACTGACACTACCTTCATCATTTAATACTTTTGACCGTACACTTAACTAGGTTAAATAGCCTAGTTATTTATTTCATGACGTGTCATATAGGAACACACGACAATTATTAACATTCAGATTTTTGGGGCGTTACAAGTCTACCACCCTTAATTGAGGTTTCGTCCCCGAAACCTTTCTCACTTTCATAGAACACACATTATCTTTTCTTCCAGTCCATCCACACGACCACTAGCCCATCCTAATGAGAATCTTCTATCTTCAAGAACCCGTTCCGGAGCTCTTATTAGTGTCGCTTTCGCTGATAGCGCTAATTTCTAACAAACTTCCTAGCTAGTGGTTTATTCCTCGTTCAAATATTCATTCATCATGTGCAATATATCCTTTTGTTTACTTAAATAATTCCAACATTTCATTATTAACATTCTTTCTGTTAAAAAATGCTTTAAAATCACGAAAACAATTTAAAACCCCAAGATTCCTTGTTCCTAAATCCTGCAGATATCTGAACACGTGGCCGTGTTCGTTGAACACGGGGCCGTGTCCGAAGTACTGGTCCCATAAAATTGAACTCTTTTCGGTATGTTTTCTCAGAATGGCAAGCAGAACAAGCGGAAACTCTTCGTCGCATTCCAGAAACAACCGGCAGGGGAGAAGATCATCAACGGTTGAGGACTCTCTTGTAAACTATGTTTACGCTCTAAGAGAGGCCATTGATGAGATAACGGGGGTAGAAGAAGTATTGGTCGACCGTATTAATCATTTAACAGTGGGACTAGAAGATGTCTCCGGGAAGTCAACCTTTTGCACCAAAGGTTGAACATTCTCGCCTCTCCTCCTTTGGTGCCGATTATCACCCAAAGGGCATGGAATGTGGTACCGGAAGTCATCATTCCGGCCGAATGGTACGCCTTACATCCGGAGCCCCCTCGAGACATACTACAAGGGGTTCCGATTGGTGTCACTCCCCCTCCACAAGATGTTGAGGAACATGAAGCTGCCTCCCTTCTCCCGAGGGAGATAGAAGAATGGCTTTAGCAACATCTAAGGGACACTGCTCGGCTTGGAGTTCTGCAAAACTTTTAGAAACCGGAAAACTATTTCCGGAATTTTGGTTCTTATTGTAGTAGAGCTCCTTAGGATGATTTTACGTATCACTTGACCTATCTAATTTAGGACTTTTAACTTTTATTTTCTGCTTTGTTTTTTAATTTTTAGGACTATTATGTAATTCTCTCTATGACTTAATGAATGATGGTTTTAGTTAATTTGGTGTTTGGATGGTGTTAAAATAAATAAAACACACTTGGGATGGCAAAGGATAACAAGGGAAACTTGAACCAGCACCCCATGCAGGAAAACAGGGCCATCCGACAAACTTTCTTCATTACAGCAAGCTCAGCACGGGCCGTGTCCGCCCAACACGTCCCCGTGCTGCACAGTCTGCAGAAATGACCCAGTTCAGGTAAACTAGACACGGGCCGTGTTCACCCAACACGCCCCCGTGTCCAGGCTTCTGTTTCTTTTGTTTAATTTTTGTTACTGGCACTTGAACACGGGGCCGTGCCCGGACAACACGGGGTTGTGTCCAGCGCCCAGTAACACATTTTTTTGCTTTTTTCGCACCTTTTACACATTTAATCAACCTAAAAACTTATTTTTGGGACAAATTGAGGACAATGTGTAATTTAAGTGGGGGGGGGGGGTGCTAAAACCTTGAATCTTGCAAGTCCTAATAACAAGCCTTACACAAAACTCTATTGGAACCGCTAATCACCCCAAAAAAAAAAATTCAAAAATTTTCAATTTTTTTTACTTGTCTAGGTTTAATTTGGGAATTTCAAAATTCTAAAAAGGTTATATTTTTACAAATTTACAACCAATAGCGTCGTGATAAAAAGAACCAACATAAGAAAATTATGAAAAGGCATAACAAGCTTAGTTAAAATTTAATTATATATACTTGATCACATAAAAACTCATTCCCACAAAAGTGAGTTTTGAGCCTTTATTGAGCATACAAATACATATCTTTAAATTAAATGTTCATTTTTCGTTTCTTGTGTGAATAGCCGCTTGGTTCTTACAACTCTAGAACTTGCCACGACGATACATTCCCGGTCCTTACCAACTTAAACCCGAGTAAGTAAATGATGGAGGCATTAGGACTAACCCTTTTTATTTCTACACCATTATTTTTCTTTTTTTTACCACCTACCCAAAATCCCCCTAGTTAACCCCTTTGAGCCTAAACCTTTTCATTTCTTAACCCAAACCAAACACCCTTTCACCCACCAAAACCTTTTTTGTAAGACCCTAATTCATTTAACCTTAACACAACGCAGCGGAAAATCGAGTTTGAAAATTTCTTTCATCACATACATCTTGACATTCTAATAATTCATTTTTTAGAATATAAGAACATGCCTTATCAACACTAAATTACATATTTAAGCATTCCCGTACAATCTGTCTTGTGACTCGATCCTCGATCTCCAAACCTTGGTTATCCTCATGACTGGTACTACCTGCGCTCACCACATAAAATTCATACATTAGTACGTATCATAAGCATACAAGACTTGTTCATTCACATTTCGTCATCTTTCAAACTCTAAGCATTTCATCTGTGTATCCATTTCCTGGTGAGGCGTCAATAATGTACCTGCATTACTTTTAATTCTCAAGGTACACCATTAAAATCATTAACCCTCAACGTGTCTAAATCATGCATACATACGTACTTACATACTTACATACATTCACATCTACATACGTACCTATCTTTCCTACCACTTTACATACATGCATACACTCATGCTGGTCTTTATACATACATACATACATACACATCTGCATACATACAAACCCTTCCTACATCATTTCATACCTGCATATAATCATACATGTCTTTATACATACATACATACATACATACATACATACATACATACATACATACACATCTACATACGTACATACCTTTCCTACATCGTTACATACATGCATACACTCATGCTGGTCTTTATACATACATACATACACATCTGCATACATACAAACCCTTCCTACATCATTTCATACCCCGTATATACTCATACATACATACACATCTGCATACATACATAGGGGCGATTGCCGATGAGAATTAAATTAATAATTCTTACCTGGGGTACGGGATCCCACTTTAAGGTTCATAAATGGAACCTAAGGTGGGATTCTTGCCTGGGCTATGGGATCCCGCTTTAAGGTTCCTAAATGGAACCTAAGGTGGGATTCTTACCTGGGCTATGGGATCCCAAGGGGAACCAACATACCTATATCGTCACGCACGATCATGTCATCCCACCTTTATACATTCACACATACGCTTACCATAAAGGTCATAAAACATGAGTTAAACTAGTTATACGCGACTTAAAACGCGTTTAAACGAGTTCTCGATACAAAACGGAGCCAACAAACAACTTTCGACAACCAGCCACCCCGTCGCGTAGCGCGACGGGCCGTCGCGTAACGCGACGCCATCAAACAAACAGAATGTTTGTTGCTGCTGTGCTGCAGATTTCAGCACGTCCGTGTTTCACGGAAACGATCATAACTTCTTCGTTATAGGTCCGTTTTACCCGATTCTTTTTCCTACACGTCCGTAATTTAATTCTCCATATTTCGGAGTTAAGATCCGACATCCGGATTAACAAAGTTTCAGACTTTTATCTCTTCGGCTTATTGCCCTTTTTCCCAACCTTGACCCATTCATGCATTCATCAACGTAACTTGTTCGTTTTGCCATAACCCCTTATACACATAATGATATCAATGACGTCTATCATAAATTACTAAACTCTTGGATGTTTTGCATCCTTTTAGTACATTATCATTCATATGCTCATTTCGACCCGTTAAGGGTATTCACTCATTAGTTTGGTCTATGACTAACCAAACCATCATCCCCACTTTCATACTTGTCCAAAACATAACACTAATCGAATGACTTGTTTCCAATCTACTTTTAAGATCGTTTACCCCAAAATACCCATCAAGGGCATTTTGGTCATTCTTAACCCATCATTTACGACGAGAGACCTTAAACACATATTTGACCTCAAACATCATGTTTAATTCATTACAACACTTTATTACTTACTTGTACTACGAAGTGATTACAGAAATCACTTACCTTATGCGTCCGTGCTCGTATCCGATTCCTCGCCTTTTCTTGACCCGTTATCCTTTCAGGCGTGAGTCCGTCTTGACGTGTTTCCTATACTTTCATTTCATCGAAACCACGCCCTTATTAGCATACTCATTTGTACATGTAACCATCATATCATTCGCATAACTCACACTTAACTTTCCTTAGTCATTACTAACAAGCATTAAAACATATAATCGACTTCATATAATCATATCCGTATACGTTAAACTCATGCAACTCCTCATGTCATTACATTTAACACAGATTGCTATAATATGTACCATACGACTTTCCATCAACATACATTTACGACAACGAGTCAAGTCATGTTTCTTATACTTAGTTGACTTTCAAAAGTCAACTATTAACCATACTTAACTATCGACTTATCATTATATACTCGTAACATCATATTCGCTTATACGGATGACACCATATACATTTCATCATACACTTGATGCGAGTACTACCTTTTAAGCATAACGTACAACTATTTCATACTCAAATCTTCTAAACTCATACATAACCCATCAAAACATATTACTAATCATCATGTATCATTCCAAATGAACATTAAACATAACATCAGCATATTCCTATACTTTCATTTGACAATAATTCATCATACCCACATAATACATCAATCATTCAACAAGACTTGAACATAGGAGGTGATTACTAGTCATAATCTTCACCCTAACTAACGGGTGTCACCTCTAAACATCAAATTAACGCAAACCATTCATAACCCACGTTCTACACGAGGATTCTAACCCTCGTACATAATCAATTTCATATTAACTTACGGATTAGAACATAACCCACTTCACCCATGATCACCAATCTTAGATTTAAGACATACCTTATGATCCCCTCGTGTTGGTGATCATTAATTCATGCTCGGTTATAGATTTCAACTTCATCTTGCCTTCCAATTTGAGCTTAAAGGCGATTTAGGGTTTGAGGCTCCATGGGAGCCTCCTGATCTTTCTCGAACACACACGATGTGTGTGTTTATGTGTGTGTTTAGTTATCTTATAACTTAACTTTCACTTGTTTCATTTTAGCCCCTCGGGTTTACTTTTAAAACATAACTGACACTACCTTAATCATTTAAGACTTTCAACCATACCCTTAACTAGGTTAAATAACCTAGTTATTTATTTCCTGACGTGTCACATTATAACATACAACAAACATTAACATTCAGATTTTTGGGGCGTTACAAGTCTACCACCCTTAAACAAGGTTTCGTCCCCGAAACCTTTCTCACTTTCATCAAACACACATTATCTTTTCTTCTAGTCCATCCATACGACTACTAGCCCATACTTTCCAGATCATTCTTTCTTATATCATTTTCATTTTCATTTACTTGACCTGTCAATAACTGGTCAATACACATACTCTTCCGTCCTTTGATATGATCCTTTCTTAACGGATCTAATATCTCCACTTCACCCCTTAAAAATTTACATTCTCTACATACTCTGTATAACATTTAACTTTTGTTTTGTTATTACAACAAAACTCTTATTACATAATCACTCCTACGTGCTTAATTCTAACGTTACCCTCATTCTACATTTTCTACAGTTACGTACACCTTGCATACCTTTATTTTTTCTTTAAATCATTTCGTTCATTTCACATTACTATTGCTTTCACTTCATGCATTACTTATTTTACACAGGTACAGGTGTCATACTATTTCATATCTATCAAATCATGAGTTAAATATTCTTACTAACCTCTTTTTCATTTCCCAAGCCACGATCTGCAACCCAGATCGATTCATCTTTTCCTCGAGTACTAGCCATAATAGGCCAGATTTCATTCATCCGTGTCATGAGTTTCCACTCGTGCACATCCTTTCCCCAATACGATTGGTTTCATCACATCAATAATTCTGCTATAACTTACCGCACATTCTATTTCTTACATGCAATCTTTTCATTCAATTAATCATTTTGCCAACGGAAGTACACGCTCGTACTTCCTTCCATTCATGCTTACTTGCAAAGACCTTATTACATCGTTTCAATATTTCTTACTGAGCTTACCATTTCCGCCCATACTCAAGTTATTGTCCGGGTCACAGCCCGTCATCATTCCGACTTCTAAGAGTCAATTACTAACACATCTAACACGTAACTTATACAAAACTTCGTTTATTATACTATCACTTTTTACTTTATACTTGTTTCTATGACCCGTTCGACTCAATCATGGTCAAACTGTCAACATCTTCTTAGGCGGATTAATTTCATCTTCTTATATTTTTGATTCCGTCTTACGGATTCAGACGCATCATTCATGCTTTTTCATTCATTGAATCCACCTTACGGATTCAAACATTACATTCATGCCTTTTATCTTTGAACCCGCCTCGCGGATTCAAACATTACATTCATACCTTCCATCCTTGAATCCGTCTCGCGGATTCAAACATTTCATTCATGCCTTTCATCCTTGAATCCGTCTCGCGGATTCAAACATTTCATTCATGCCTTTCATCCTTGAATCCGTCTCGCGGATTCAAACATTACATTCTTATCTTGTTGATCCGTACTTAATCACGGGTTCAACATTCTTCATTCTTATCAGGCATGTTTTTCATTCTTACATAGTACTCTCAATTTCCCGAGAGTCTTACTTCCCATTACACCCACACGCCCGCCTGCTACCCAACTCTACCGGACATACCTGTAACAATTATCATGATCTCACGAACGTCATACGTTTCTCGTGTACTGGCCAGGTACACAATCCACATAGTAGTTTCGTGCCTTCATGTAATTGTCACCTTATGTCCGTAGACTTAGGCTTCGGCGCGTGTATTGCTTCCAATACTTCATTACTATACTATCATTGTCTTTCATCTTAAAATTTTTCCCTTCCCTGAATAAACTTTTCCATTACATACCTCCACATATTACATTCACGTACCTGGGCTCATTTGCCTATTTGTCTTATTACCTCTTTGCCTGCCTTAGTATTTATCCTAGACTGCATTCACGGATCATCCTCTTTCAACACTTATGCTTACCTTGCACATACAAAACCGTCAGTTTCTTTATACGTATACATAAATACATACTTTCATCAACCTTTACCTTTGGATCTTGATCGAGTCCTAGATTGTACGGATTTCTTATCTCAAGAGCACACAAGTTTGAGTTCAAGTACTTACCTTCTCGTACTTGATTCCCTCAAACCAGGGCTCTGATACCAACTTATAAGACCCTAATTCATTTAACCTTAACACAACGCAGCGGAAAATCGAGTTTGAAAATTTCTTTCATGACATACATCTTGACATTCTAATAATTCATTTTTTAGAATATAAGAACATGCCTTATCAACACTAAATTACATATTTAAGCATTCCCGTACAATCTGTCTTGTGACTCGATCCTCGATCTCCAAACCTTGGTTATCCTCATGACTGGTACTACCTGCGCTCACCACATAAAATTCATACATTAGTACGTATCATAAGCATACAAGACTTGTTCATTCACATTTTGTCATCTTTCAAACTCTAAGCATTTCATCTGTGTATCCATTTCCTGGTGAGGCGTCAATAATGTACCTGCATTACTTTTCATTCTCAAGGTACACCAATAAAATCATTAACCCTCAACATGTCTAAATCATGCATACATACGTACTTACATACTTACATACATTCACATCTACATACGTACCTATCTTTCCTACCACTTTACATACATGCATACACTCATGCTGGTCTTTATACATACATACATACACATCTGCATACATACAAACCCTTCCTACATCATTTCATACCTGCATATAATCATACATGTCTTTATACATACATACATACATACATACATACACATCTACATACGTACATACCTTTCCTACATCGTTACATACATGCATACACTCATGCTGGTCTTTATACATACATACATACACATCTGCATACATACAAACCCTTCCTACATCATTTCATACCCCGTATATACTCATACATACATACACATCTGCATACATACATAGGGGCGATTGCCGATGAGAATTAAATTAATAATTCTTACCTGGGGTACGGGATCCCACTTTAAGGTTCATAAATGGAACCTAAGGTGGGATTCTTGCCTGGGCTACGGGATCCCGCTTTAAGGTTCCTAAATGGAACCTAAGGTGGGATTCTTACCTGGGCTATGGGATCCCGCTTTAAGGTTCCTAAATGGAACCTAAGGTGGGATTCTTACCTGGGCTATGGGATCCCAAGGGGAACCAACATACCTATATCGTCACGCACGATCATGTCATCCCACCTTTATACATTCACACATACGCTTACCATAAAGGTCATAAAACATGAGTTAAACTAGTTATACGCGACTTAAAACGCGTTTAAACGAGTTCTCGATACAAAACGGAGCCAACAAACAACTTTCGACAACCAGCCACCCCGTCGCGTAGCGCGACGGGCCGTCACGTAACGCGACGCCATCAAACAAACAGAATGTTTGTTGCTGCTGTGCTGCAGATTTCAGCACGTCCGCGTTTCACGGAAACGGTCATAACTTCTTCGTTATAGGTCCGTTTTACCCGATTCTTTTTCCTACACGTCCGTAATTTAATTCTCCATCTTTCGGAGTTAAGATCCGACATCCGGATTAACAAAGTTTCAGACTTTTATCTCTTCGGCTTATTGCCCTTTTTCCCAACCTTGACCCATTCATGCATTCATCAACGTAACTTGTTCGTTTTGCCATAACCCCTTATACACATAATGATATCAATGACGTCTATCATAAATTACTAAACTCTTGGATGTTTTGCATCCTTTTAGCACATTATCATTCATATGCTCATTTCGACCCGTTAAGGGTATTCACTCATTAGTTTGGTCTATGACTAACCAAACCATCATCCCCACTTTCATACTTGTCCAAAACATAACACTAATCGAATGACTTGTTTCCAATCTACTTTTAAGATCGTTTACCCCAAAATACCCATCAAGGGCATTTTGGTCATTCTTAACCCATCATTTACGACGAGAGACCTTAAACACATATTTGACCTCAAACATCATGTTTAATTCATTACAACACTTTATTACTTACTTGTACTACGAAGTGATTACAGAAATCACTTACCTTATGCGTCCGTGCTCGTATCCGATTCCTCGCCTTTTCTTGACCCGTTATCCTTTCAGGCGTGAGTCCGTCTTGACGTGTTTCCTATACTTTCATTTCATCGAAACCACGCCCTTATTAGCATACTCATTTGTACATGTAACCATCATATCATTCGCATAACTCACACTTAACTTTCCTTAGTCATTACTAACAAGCATTAAAACATATAATCGACTTCATATAATCATATCCGTATACGTTAAACTCATGCAACTCCTCATGTCATTACATTTAACACAGATTGCTATAATATGTACCATACGACTTTCCATCAACATACATTTACGACAACGAGTCAAGTCATGTTTCTTATACTTAGTTGACTTTCAAAAGTCAACTATTAACCATACTTAACTATCGACTTATCATTATATACTCGTAACATCATATTCGCTTATACGGATGACACCATATACATTTCATCATACACTTGATGCGAGTACTACCTTTTAAGCATAACGTACAACTATTTCATACTCAAATCTTCTAAACTCATACATAACCCATCAAAACATATTACTAATCATCATGTATCATTCCAAATGAACATTAAACATAACATCAGCATATTCCTATACTTTCATTTGACAATAATTCATCATACCCACATAATACATCAATCATTCAACAAGACTTGAACATAGGAGGTGATTACTAGTCATAATCTTCACCCTAACTAACGGGTGTCACCTCTAAACATCAAATTAACGCAAACCATTCATAACCCACATTCTACACGAGGATTCTAACCCTCGTACATAATCAATTTCATATTAACTTACGGATTAGAACATAACCCACTTCACCCATGATCACCAATCTTAGATTTAAGACATACCTTATGATCCCCTCGTGTTGGTGATCATTAATTCATGCTCGGTTATAGATTTCAACTTCATCTTGCCTTCCAATTTGAGCTTAAAGGCGATTTAGGGTTTGAGGCTCCATGGGAGCCTCCTGATCTTTCTCGAACACACACGATGTGTGTGTTTATGTGTGTGTTTAGTTATCTTATAACTTAACTTTCACTTGTTTCATTTTAGCCCCTCGGGTTTACTTTTAAAACATAACTGACACTACCTTAATCATTTAAGACTTTCAACCATACCCTTAACTAGGTTAAATAACCTAGTTATTTATTTCCTGACGTGTCACATTATAACATACAACAAACATTAACATTCAGATTTTTGGGGCGTTACATTTTTATTTTTAACCCTTTGTTTTAGTAACAAGCCCGGTTTTTCGTATGACTTTCAAAAAAAATATATATATATATATATATATATATATATATTTTATGATGAAGCAAAAGAAATAAACAAACAAGTTCATCAAAAATAACTTTGTTTGAATAATAGCTTCATCAAAACAAAAAAAATTGCAAAAATAAAAAGTCTTTCGAAAACCGACGCTTTTTACGTTTTTTTCGCCATTTTCTACTAACCACTAACCCAACCACCTACCTTTAACCCAAGCCTAACCCTTCACCCAAAAGTCCTCTTGATATTTACAAAGGTATATAGTTAAAAAGGAGGAGGATTGATTGCTTGGCATGCCTATGGTAGGAGTAAGTTCCATGCCGCTCTTGAGTGATTCACTAAAATACATCTTCGGCCGAGTGTTGAGTGATCCCCCGTGAGGTATGTGAACTTGTATATAAATAAAATTTTAAAGAGGCATGTTATGCCCTAATAAATAATTTATCTTATGAAAAGTTTTAAATAAATCATGATGAATAGGATTGTAAATAAATAAAAACAAAACTTAATAAAGAATCTTGGAAATCCCGACACTTTATGACAAGCCCAAAAACCTTCTCTTCTACCCATTCCATTTGGGAGTGTGAAGCCACATTATAAAGAGTTTTGCTTGAGGATAACCAAGATTCAAGTGTGGGGGTATTTGATGTGTGCAAAATGCAACATATAAATTACATCAATCGTGGCATAAAACTAACCCTTTTTTAGTACTAATGTTGGAAAAAGTGTGTTTTTGTCTTCCTTTTGTATTTTCAGGATTAAATGAGCTCAAATTAACAAAAGAAGCAAAAAGGCAGCTAAATCTAACATAAATACAAGAAAAGGAACAAATGTGGTATGCCCGACCTCCCCGAAAGCATCTTCCCAAGCAAAACAAGAGAACAGAAGGCTGAACACGCCCCGTGCTCAGTGAACACGGGGGCGTGCCTAAGTGTCAGCATAAAAGACAAAGTTGTAAAAGCTTCCATCGCCCACCACAGGGCCGTGCTCAGCGGACACGGGGCCGTGGTCAACTATAAGATTCGCATAATCCAGGCAAATCTTGATAGTACAGATATGCTTCTGCACACGGGGTCGTGCCCAGCGGACACGGGGCCGTGGTCAACTAATAAAGACAAGAGCAATTAATGAAGACAGAGAAGAGGATGGACACGGGGCCATGCCCACTGGACACGGGGCCGTGCCCGAGCTTCTGTTCAGCCTATAAATAGGAGTGCTTGGCTCAAGCTCAAACCATCAATTGGCACACCACCTCTCTCACACTTCACCCACCACCCACCACCACCATAACACCATCATCCACCACCATCATCCATTGTCCATCATAGAGTGTGTGAGTCGTCTCGGGATCCAAGATTGATTGTAAGAGTTCTTGACAATCAAGGCCATGTTTGCCTAAGTCTCTTACATCACTTGGTGAAGACAAAGTGTCTAGTGTAATACTTTTTATTTTTAATCTTTTCGCACTTTTTAATTGGTTATGTATTAATGACTTTAATAACTAGTTTCTTATGTTGAAGGTGATTCTTCCTTATTGTTTGTCCGTGGTGTCTTGGCATTATTTTACTGTCTATATAAAATAAAAGATTTTCATCATTCATATCTCCACGGTCTATATGGAGGTATGTTGGCTACCTGGTCGGGGGTTAAGGGAACGGTTTGGTAAGAGTCTTGCCATTGTTCAGTGTATAGATCCTGCAAAGGACCTAGGTCAAATTTAGTAGGACCTCATTCAATACTTAACGGTATTGGATGGCGGGGGTCCAAACTCTTTGATCCCCTCATAAGTTAAACTACTATTAAAACTTTAATCCGGCTACTTAGGACTGTATCCCTGCTGACTCTGACTACTTAGCCGAGGGTAACGTCGCCTTCAAAAGAGGGACCTACCACATTATGCATTAATAACTTAATTAATTATCTTTCAATAATCCGACCATTTAGGATTGTATCCTTGCTGACTCAAACTACTGGGTTGAGGGTAACGTCACCTCCAAAAGAGGGGCCTACTACAATAACTAAGATAATCTCTTAAATAGTGCAAAAGTGCGAAAATAATCAAAGGTTACACTAAACACGAGTCGGAGCCAAGTGATTCATCTTGTCTATCTGTTTTTATTTTTATTTTTATTTTCAGCATTTTAGCTAGTTTTTATTTTTCTTAGTTTAAAACTTTTTTCTAAACTTTTTGATTTGATTAGACGTTGAGGATAAACCGGTACTAAAAGCTCTAGTGTCCTTGGACGACCTCGGTATCTTACCAACACTATACTACGCTCAAGATGGGTGCACTTGCCCATATGTGTGTTTAGTGTTAGTAAATATCGTGTTTTATAAATTTAAAACTTGGCTAAAGAAAGTGTAAAAGGGCTTAAAAAAATACTTAAACCTACATATACACCTAACGCACATCAGCACTCATTGGGGGTGCAGGTTCTAGGACTGGGTTCGGAAGCTGGGGTGCGGGTTCCTGGTACGGAGGTGTAGGGGCCTGGAATTGGTAAGGATTTTCTAGGATCTCCCTAATAAATACATCATGGTAATAGGGATCTAAAGGATCCAAACCTGGGTAGGCTCCTATGTTTGGCATAGGCATGTCTTCATGTATCGGGTAACGTTGCACATAGTCCCTATTGTCATCCCACCAGGGGTCGTAATTTGGGTCTAAGGGGATTGGTGCAGGTACCCTAGGTATTTCTTCCGGGTTGAAATCATGCATTTCTACTTGATTTTCAGGGTTTTCTATTTCCATTGGTTGGTCAGGAATTGGTGGTTGTGGTTGGGGTGCTATCATTTGCTCCAGGTTAGGGTCAGCTGCAGTGGTTGCTAAGATGTGGATGTTGGCTATACCCCTATTAAAAGAGTTGATAGATGCAATATACTCTGTTGTGACCAAATTAAAAGATTTGAAAAATCATCCAGAAAATTAAGCTTTGCCCAAAATGATATATTTAAAGAAGTCAGCAGCTTGAGGTAAGAATTCGAAAGAGTTCAAACAAGATTAAATGTTGATCCTGGTAATACCAATCATAGAAATGAGGAAAGTGGTTAGTGATGAAGACTAATTTTTAAACATAAATTACAAAAAGAGTGGCCAAAGGAAGGGGATCAGAATACCAAATATGTTCATAATGTAGTGAAAGTTAAACAATGCAGGAATATGATTGAAATGGCTTTAGACTTAGATGGCACAACTTATCATAGAAATCAACTTGGTGAGCACTTTGTAAAACATTTTGATGGAGTTTTTGGCAATAAATTAGGCAACGTGACTACTTCCGGGAATAGTCTTGAATTCGTGATTAGACCGGTTCAAAAGGAAGATATAATTTACGCTTTATTTGATACCAATAATGGTAAAGCCCCTCGCCTTGACGGGTATACTACTAATTTTTCAAAAATTCTTGGCACATTGCGGGTGATGAATTATGTAGGGTTGTCTAATATTTCTTTCAAAATGACAGGGTTTTGAAGAAGATTAACTGTACTATTATCTCAGTATCCATGAGTGTCTAAAATGAACACTCCCAAAAGTGATGTTGATTTAATTTGGCTCATTTCTTGCTACAATGATTTGCATAAATGCATGAGCAAAGTATTATGTACTAGACTAAAGGGGATTTGGTCTTTGGGTTTTGTTCTTGATGATAACTAGTGTTTTTCTTCCTCGAAGGTATATTAGTGACAATATTATTTTTAGCACAAGACGAATTATATAGAAATATAGGGACTCTCAAAGTTGCATTTAAGTTTTACATCCAAAAAGCTTTGATTCCATTGATCATTGATCATGGTTTCCTTCAAAACTCATGGATACATTTTGGATTCCATAACAAGATGATATAAAATGGATTATGATTTATGTTACTACAAGTATCATTTGCAATGTAGTGAGATGAAGTTGACTCACTCAATTGGAACTCTAAATATTGTTACAAAAGTAATTTTAAAATAATCACTAAATTAATTGCAAACACTTTCAAAAGACTTTGTTCATTTGGACACCCCCCCCCCCCCCCCCCTTTTATTTGGACACCTCTGATATTCTATACAATACATATAGAGATATACGTGTCATATAAGGTTTGGGTTTCTATTTTTAGGTGAAAAGACAAGGTCAGGGTGAAAATTTGTAACTATATGCTGGGGTATAGGTAGTGTATAGTTATTTTTTTCTTTCTGAATTTGACATAAAATGTTATTATTATTATTTTTTTTGTTAACCATAAAATGTTATTTTTTTGTTAACCATTATTATAGAATGATGGCAAGTTTTTAAAATTTTCAAACTCTTTTATAAAATGCTGTTTTTTGTTAACCATTATTATAACCATTTGGATAAAAAATTTAGTTTTGAAAAAATAAAACGTTGTCTTTTTTGTTAACCAGTATTATAACCATTTGGATAAAAATTTTAGTTTTGAAAAAATAAAACGTTGTCTTTTAGTTAAGAGGTGTGTTTTGGTCTACGTGTCATGTCTAGATTAGCGGGTATGTTTCGATAATTATGTTCGACTTACTATTTATAATTTGAATTATTATTTGAAATTAAATTATTGTTAAAAATTTTATACGTGTGAAGTTGAATACAAACGTTTAAATAGAACAAATTATATATAATGTTGTTTATTTTTAACAAATTTAATAAATATTTATATAAAACAAGCAACCAAACAAACCGAACATGTAATAAATAACGAACAATTTAAACGAACACTGCAAATAAACAACCGAAAATGTAATATAACATGAGTTTGTACAATAATAATCAAAAGATATAACTAAAGCAAATACGAAAAAGTACTACAATGACATGTTGCTATTAGTAGCGTCAATATCCTCATCATGACCTGACGTGCCCTTAGGTGTGTTTGACACCCCTACCTGCGTGGCTGACATATCGGCTTGCGTGTGTCGCAGCCCCCGATCCCTAATCCCCGGGAACGAGCGGCCGCGAGCCAGTTTCGGTGGTATCGCGTATTGTCTAATTTGGTAGCGGAATTTTCATCAGGACCGTAGTTAGAAAATATTTGATCAGAGTAAAATACCACATTTTCATAGCATTAAACACAGGGGATAAAACCCTAGTTTGCAGTACACACATTTAATAGGAATAAATCCTATTTTATTTAATAAAAACATCTATTTTATTTTAGGTAACTTTATTGCCACTTTTCTAAGCCTTCAGTGCTGTCCAGCTGGCTTTTATTTGGCTTTCACAGTTTGTTACCTGAAACGCATTTTAAAAACATTTGTTAGTGGGAATTGGTGGTTGTGGTTGGGGTGCTATCGTTTGCTCCAGGTTAGGGTCAGCTGCAGTGGTTGCTAAGATGTGGATGTTGGCTATACCCCTATTAATCATATCCTGGGCATAGGCATCGGTTTCCCTTTTAACTGCTGGTAGTGCTCTCTGGTCTTGTAACTTTTTCATACGCTTTCTACGCTCGTGTGCCCCTGAACTGAACCATCCTCTCTTTTTCTGAGGGAATGGCTCCTCGGATTTGGCCTTAAACACAAAGATTCCTTCTTCCGTATCAGCAGAGTACCCTGAGAGGGTAGGCTGAGAAGAGGAGGTGCCTTCGCTTTTAGGCGAACCAGACAATTGACGATACGCGTCAGATGGTCCTTGGTCGCTCATACTGTAAACTAACAAATAGTCAAATTACACATAACAATAAAATACAATTATGCACGTATTTCCGTAATTTATTTCCTAACAGATTGAATTTTAATGTCAGCAGAACACTTCTGTGGCTGAATCAGTGGCTTAGCTCTGATACCACCTTCTGTCGCAACCCCCGATCCCTAATCCCCGGGAACGGGCGGCCGCGAGCCAGTTTCGGTGGTATCGCGTATTGTCTAATTTGGCAGCGGAATTTTCATCAAGACCGTAGTTAGGAAATATTTGATCAGAGTAAAATACCACATTTTCATAGCATAAACACTAGGGGATAAAACCCAAGTTTGCAGTACACACATTTCATAGGAATAAATCCTATTTTATTTAATAAAAACATCTATTTTATTTTAGGTAACTTTATTGCCACTTTTCCAAGCCTTCAGTGCTGTCCAGCTGGCTTTTATTTGGCTTTCACAGTTTGTTACCTGAAACGCGTTTTAAAAACATTTGTCAGTGGGAAATACTGGTGAGTGAATCCCAGTTTAATCAAGTTTAAATAAAAACCATTGTACAGTATTGAGGGCGATCTCGCAATTACATTTGTTTCCAAGTTATATCAATTAACATCCATGGTACTGTCAGACCCGACTTGTGGAAATGTTACTCCTTGACCAGGTGGTAACAAATTTTGTATACAAAACCCCAACATACTCATGATAATTGTATTCTTACAAATACTCAATAACTGCTTAATATATAATTAATCGTGTGAGGTGTTGTAAAAACAGTTAACAAAAGGTTTACAAAAAGCGGATCAACTCACATTGTTGTCTTAGATTATCCCTTAGGGTATCCTGAGAATTATCTATAATATACACAAATGCACACGCGTTAGTATAATAACCCATTTTAACATTAGTAATACCCTCCCCGAGACGGCATTCCAACAACTACGTCGGGCAGAACCACGACAGCCGTTACGGAACCCTAGATCAATAGGGCAGCGTACCTAATACGTATCCAGGGGTTATAATACTTACAACGGAGCAGAACTTGCTATTTAGGGGGTATTAGACCCGAGTATAATGCCTACTATGAGAGAATCACGTTTAGAAAGAAAGAAATGAACGAGTTTGGCTGAAACCCGATGGCCTGCTTATATAGTGCTTCACTTTGACTTTTACGCGGCCCGCGTCAACCTTGGTCAACGCTGTAGCTTGTCCGGGTCACTATCTAGCCTCGCCACGATGATGACACATGTCATCACCGGGCTGCGCCACCATCTTGATCTCTAGCGGCCCGCGTAAGACCCTTAAATTGTCTACGCGGCCCGCGACAAACCCAAAAACTCAATTTTTAATAATATTTAGGGTATTCGGGGTCCGTTTTCGCGTATGGGGTGTATTTTTTGACATATTGGGATATTTTAAAATATATTAGGGTGTCGGAAATAATTCGAGGGTGTCGGTTGAGGGTTGTTATAGTGTGCTTGACGGGGCATCATCCGGATAAACTTGTGGCGATGGCGAGTCTCGAGGTTGTTGACCTATGATGCGAAACCTCTCGGCCTCACTCTCCATCAACCACGCCACACAATTCTCCACCCGGTCGATCTGCTGACCGTGCTGAATCCTCGCTAAATTTGGCGCTTTTGACTATCCACAAGCCTCTGGAGGAAAGACGTGGTGGAAGCAGGCAGTCAGATCGTATGATAAATGCGCAGAGGATGTTGTGGCGGTTGTGGCATATCCTCCGGGTTAACTTGAGGCTGGATCTCAACCTCAGGTTGGTCGCCTTGTTGCGCATCCAGTGGCGGTAGTCGCTCAACAACATCAGCCATGTCAATAGGCTGAGCCTGTAATGGTGGCTGATGTACCAACGACTGTGGTATAAAAATCTTGTCATCTGGATCAACAAACCAATATCCGATGCCATCAAAGTTCACCTATATCCTCATCCTCGACATCGTCCTCGTATCCAAAAAACAGTGAGGCATCGGGGGTGGTAACTCATTAGCGTATGAGGCTATACAGGCCCAATTATCGGGTGAAAATAGTGATGTACGCCCCCTATACAGACAACCACGTCGCTTCCGACGGTAATATGCGGCGGAATACTCTGCCAAGCGGCGTTCGGGGCGCACGGCTTGCCATGAATAAACTATATAAATAGAACAGGTCAGGCAACGTGACGTACTCGTTGCTCTTGCAACATCTTCCACTCGTTGCTCTTGGCCAATAAACCGAGTAACGAAAGTAAACCATACTTTATATTTAGTCGAAGAAGCCCAATTATATGAATTCGGTTGAAACCGAAAACCATATCGAAGCAAATTCGAATGTCGTTTATGAGTCAGTTTTGAAGTACTTAAATTCCGTTTAGTTTAGTTCAGTTTTTTGTTTATCCAAAAAAAAAATCAAACCGAATATAATTAAGGAACCAAATAATCAAATAAACCGAAAAGAACCGATGGACACCTCTAATGGGTCTTAGTTGTTTAAATTATTTTTGTCATAATTTTATCAAATTTAACATGTATGTGAAGAAACTTTAGTGTTCAAAAGAAAACTTTTGAGAGACTTTTGTAAAACAAATAGAAAGTATGTTTGTTTTTTACGTGCAAAAAATTGTTAAAGGACTTTTATGAGAAAAATGAGAAAGTATATTAGTTTTTATGGTATTTGCCCATTAAACAATTCAACCACATTAATATTATTATTGTTGTTGTTACAGTGTCCGACTCTAAAAATGTTTCCATCTCGATAAACGTGTCCCGACCACCCCAACCAGCCACAACTTGCCACCACAGCCCACCACCTGTTTACCACCAACCACCGCCAGCCCCACCACTATTGTCTACCACCGAACCACCAATCCCAAACCACCACCACCACCTAACCACAACCCCACTACCAACCATCACTAAACAGCCACCAGCCCCAAACCACCACCACCGTCTACCCACAACCACTACCCACCACCATCGACCACCCACAACTCATACCCACCACCATCGACACCCCCACCACCGTATGCCCCCACCAAGCTCAAAAACCCAAAAGGACGCCAAAAAATCCAACTTTAAATAGGATCTACAAAGATAAAACAAGAAATCACTAATTTATGGGCGTATAGCACTATACAGATGAGAGAGAGAGAGAGAGAGTATGTGTGTTTCGATCCACTTTTCCCTCTTTGTAGATCTAAAAAGGTGTTTTGGGCCTATACGATGCATGTAGCTCTATACGTATTGCATAGGATGTATTTTTTTAAATATGCTTTATACGATGCGTATAAGACTATAGTTGCACGCCGTCTGGCCTTGGGAAATGGTAAAATCGTACATATACGATGAGTATAATGCTATACATGTAGTATAGGGGGCTTATTTAATGCAGGTTAAACCCTATACGACACATACAACCCTACACGTATAAGAAATGTCTAAAAAATTTTGTGAGGTGTCTAAGGGGGTGTTTGTTCTAGCTTTTATTTTTTGGCTTATGCTTATATTTTTAAACTAGCTCATAGCTTATTTTCTATCATTTGATAAGCTCTTTTAAGTGTTTGGATTAGCTTATAGCTTATTTTATATCATTAGCCCTTACACCAAGAAGCTTCTTCAAATAAGCTATAAAACCATCTTCAAATAAGCTTCTTCAAATTAGCTTATATAAGCTAATAAGCATAAGCTTAAAAAGCTAAACCAAACACCAAATTAAGCTTATTTTATAAAAATAGCTAAAAAAAGCTATATGCTTTGTTAAAAAAAGCTAGGCCAAACACCCCCTAAATGCCATCATCCTTCCAAAATGACATATAAAACCATTTCACCAAATTCCTTTTTAGTTAGTTTTTTTCTATTTTCATATAACAAAAGAATGTAATCATTTTGATAATTAAATTATTATATTGTTCAGTGCCTTTTTGTCTTTATGATTAGGTTCTTCTAAGATAATCTAGAATATACGTGTCGACATTCCTATATGATTATATTTTCTTAAGCTTGTTTATAATAATTTTGAAATCTTAGGCTTGTTTATAATAATTTTGAAAGCATGTATAGTATTTACACTATTTTACGTAATAATTTCGTTCGAAAAAGCTAATGTCACATCATCAGTGACATGACGGCACCGTCCAACATGCATACATGTGTTCTACAAGCTAAACAAACAAAATACGAAGATTCATCGAATAATTTGAGTCTGTCATTTATAGAGTTGAATTTTCCAAGGGTCATGCTAGCTGCACACGCCCAAAATTATTTTCACACCCCAAAGCGCCGCGCTATGGCCAAAGCGCGGCGCTTCGATCGACAAAACGTGCTTCGATTGACGTTTGAAACATTCGATACTGTTTGACAGACATAAAGCTGATTATGATGTTTTGTCGTTAACCCTAAGCGCCGCGCTTTGGCCATAGCGCGGCGCTTCGACCCAAATTTTCACTTTTAAAAAGCAAACTACTGATTGAGGTTCTGCTTCAAAGCTCCAAAGCTCGGTCTTCTTCTTCTTCACGTTGTTTACAAACATACGTGGGTATTCGAGTGTTTTGTTGTTTGTTGTTTACAAAAAACGATGTCGTGGTTAAACAACTATATTTTCGGTCAATATTCTGACGAGACAGTTGTTCCTGATTCTTACGAGGGGACCGCTATTTCTGACTCGTATGAGAAACCGGTCTCGTCCAACTTGAGGGAGGCAGAGGTTGTATCTGGCATTCATTATCGTGATAACACGGTGACGCTGGATTTGAATACCCCTGTGGAGGACCCTTACGCACAACAAGGTTATTCGAATTTCGGTTACGGTGGCGAGTACAGCTTTGTACAGCAGGAGTGTGGTCCAAACGACAGTTACGGTTGTCAACAGAGCTTACAAGCTTATTCGAATTTCGGTTACGGTGGCGAGCACAACTTTGAACATCAAGTATATTCGGACCTCGGTGACGATGGTGAGCCGGGGGATGTGTCTGTTGACGAGGAAGGCTGTTACCCGGTTACGTTTTCGTTTGATACGACGCAGACCTTTTCGTCACGTAAAGAGTTGGTGCGTTGGGTACAAGACACGGCAAAAGACAACGGTTACCTCATTGTGACTAAGAGGTCGAATAAAAGAGGAGAGAATTACAAGATTTGGTTTCAATGTACTTTTGGTGGGGAGCATAAGAGTATAGCTACACAGAGGAAAACGGGTAGCAAGAAAATAGGCTGCCCGTTCGAGATGATCGGGTTTTCGGAATCATCCGGAAGTGTTTGGAGGATCGAGGTGACGAAGGCGAAGCATAACCACACTCCTATTGAAAACTTAGAGGGTCACGCGTATGCGAGAAGGCTTTCTTCGGAGGATAAAAAACTGGTTAAGGAGCTGGCAGAGCAAGACATTCCCAACCAAAGTATCTGGCGAACGCTGACAAAAAACAATCCGGCTAGAAAGCTTATTCCGAAAGATATACACAACGCTGTTCAGAAAATCAACGCCGAAAAAAATGTCGGTAAGTCTCCGATGCAAAAACTTGAAAGCATTCTTCTCGAAAAAAATTACACTTATTACATGCGCACGAATGAGATATCGAACGAAGTTGAAGATATCCAATGCCTCCCCCAAACCCACTCTGGACAGCACACAGAACAGAGCGCGCAGCAGCCTGGCATACATTATACAGGGATCAGATCAACACGTACGAAATGCTTACGTA
This sequence comes from Helianthus tuberosus, assembly GCA_030545235.1. Classification (NCBI taxonomy): domain Eukaryota; kingdom Viridiplantae; phylum Streptophyta; class Magnoliopsida; order Asterales; family Asteraceae; genus Helianthus; species Helianthus tuberosus. Next base: position 208,368,675 of record CM060400.1, read on the forward strand.
TCGTGCCCTTGACCTTAATGTAACCCCATATGTTCACGATGTAGGTTAAATGTGTTTAATAATAATCACGTTTGTGTTTGTTCAATATATGCGTTACATCACGTTAAAAACCGAATGTCACCGACACGACCCAATCAGATTCAATACGCACTTGTACGACCCAAAATGACCATATACATCATAATACTACAATTAATGAAAAATTACGTCATGTTCATGTGCGGTAGGCGGCTGATACACATAACACCTCTCACAGGAGTACTTATGCTTTCAAACCAAAATGATACGATATAACGGAATAAGACATCACACGTAACCGATTTGATCCGGAACTTGCAGTATAGTCCATATATTTCAAAAAATGATGTATAATGGAAAAAACGTAAAATTTAGACTATTATCGACGCGTTTGTGAATAAAAAACAATTTTAAAAATTTAAAAAAAGGGCCGAAGCGCCCCACTTAGGTCATAACGCAGCGTTTTGGCCCCGAAGCGCCCCGCTTTGGCCATAGCGGGGCGCTTTGGCCCCTCGTTATACCTGAAGCGGGGCAGCCTTCTCCCCCATTTCACCCTCAAACAAAACACACACACTACGGTGCGATTACACACACTAGTGCGAAGATCGTCTTTTTCCGGATTTCAACCGCTATTAGGTACGATCGAACTTCGTTTATTGTTTTGGTTCAAGTTATATGTTTGATTTTGATTTGATTTGGGCGGTTGTGATCATGTTGCTGGGGCTGTTCTTCATAACGAAGAACCAAAGCGCCGCGCCGAGGCCAAAGCGCGGCGCTTTGGTTCATGTTTATTTTTTTTTTTAATTTTAATATTATTTGTTTAATATTATTTGTTTAATTTTATTTGTTTAATATTATTTGTTTAATATTGTTTGTTTATTATTTAAATTATATTTAATATTATTTGTTTATTATTTAAATTTTATAAATAAAATTATTTGTTTATTATTTTTTGTTTAAAAATTATTTGTTTAATATTATTTGTTTAATATTATTTGTTTAAAAATTGTTTAAATAATATTATTTGTTTATTATTTAAATTGTTTAGTAATATTATTTGTTTATTTAATATTATCTTGTCAACGTGCAGGGATGGATTCCTCCGATGACGAGATTGAGCATATGGAGGCTGAGGGAGATCTGGGAGATGAGGGAGAGCCGGCATGTCCGTACCTGCAGTTTCCGCCGGGGTCACGGGCGAGGGGGAGATGCGCGAGGTTGCGCACCATCCCCATTGGGGAGCATGTAGGGATAGACTGGGGCCTGCTGGAGACCGTGGGAGAGGCCGCGCGGGCGCGTGAGATAGTTGGACTAGATACTCCTTGGTCGCGCCTATTTGAGTTAGCGATGGAGGACTCGTACCCTGAGCTTACGTGGGAGTTTCTTTCCACGTTTACATACGCGCCGCATCCGGCGGATTACGTGGAGGACCCGGATTTTCCAGTCCACGAGGTTACATTCCGTCTCGCCGGTCAGCAGTTTGAGATGAGTGTGCGGCAGTTTGCTGTCCATACAGGTTTGTTTAAATAATATTATTTATTATTTTATATTTAATATCATTTGTTTATTTAATGTTATTTGTTTATTTAATATTATTTGTTTATTATCATTATTTGTTTATTTAATGTTATTTGTTTATTTAATATTATTTGTTTATTATTATTATTTGTTTATTTAATATTATTTGTTTATGCAGGTTTGTACACAGAGGCCGAGCTTGATACTGATTTATATACGCAGGCAGTTACGATGATGGACAGGCAGACGCTTATCAGTTTCTGGAGGGCCATTTCCAGGGTTCCCTTTGGGAGATCCTGGCAAAAGGCCACCACCATCAAAGACCCCTTGTTCCGATACCTACACCATGTTATCGCGGCAACTATCGTGCCGCGGGGTGCCAGCAGGGAGAAGGTCAACCTCAGTGACCTTTTCTTTCTATACTGCCTACTGCGACGACAGCCTTGCGATCTAGCAGCCAGCCTGGCAGATTACTTTGCCACAGCATACCACCGGCAGCTCCGCGGGTGGGTGCACACTGGCTCATACATCACCGCCATCGCACGCTCGCTCGGGATCGTGCCCGAGGGAGATCCGGTGCTGTCCGATCCGGTCCCGTCTACCAGGTTGGGCCGCGCGTCAGTATCTTCTATGCAGATCACCCGTAGATTTGATGTTGGTCTGAGGTTTAGGGGACATGACGGGCTGATTTGGCATCCGGAGGTGGTGCAGGAGGTCATCCCGGTTGTTATTGAGGTGAGGCCTGGAGTGTTAGCCCCTCCTGATGTTCAGGCGGCCGCTCGGCAGGCTCAGCTACAGGCTCTGGGACTCGATCAGTTCCCGGGCCAGCCTCAGGATGAGGCTCAGGCTCAGGCTGAGCCTCAGGCTCAGGCTGAGCCTCAGGCTCAGGCACAGGCTCAGCCTGAGCCTGTATTAGAGGATCCGGCTCAGGAGGAGCATATCGAGGAGATCCCGGTACCACCAGTTCAGCCAGCTCCGGAGCCGCCACAGTACCCGCAGCACGTTTACGCTGACCTGCCTCCGGTAGCGCGTGAGGTGGCTCGGGACTTCGACCGGCGCCTGAGACGCCAGGCCGCACGCCAGGACTGGATCATCGAGACGCTCGTTTCTCTACGAGAGTTCGCTGGGTTGCCTCCACTTCCCCTCCCACCGTCCCCACCGCACGAGGATTAGTACCTTAGTTTGTTTGTATAGTGTTTTGTTATGTATTATGTAGTCAGTTGTACCTTTTTGTTTTGTATGTACAAACTGATATATATTTACATCACGTTGGTTTTGGATTGTTTACGTTTAATTCTTATGGCTTTCTGTACAATTTATTTAACGTGTTCGTTTAATTTAACAAAATAAACTAGGTTAACAGTTTATAAAGACGCACTTATATTATATACGTTCTATAAAAATAATGACGTAAAAAAACGTAATTATAAAACAACGTATTATAAAACTCAAATACAATTTTTTCCTCCAAAAAACACTACCAAACTAACCCACATCCCACCTATTTCAAAAAAAAAAACAACACAAATTACAGCCAACACTTTTTGTCTTTTTGCACACTCAAAGCGCCCCGCTATGGCCAAAGCGGGGCGCTTTGAGTGTGCAAAAAGACAAAGGCCGTGTGCGAATAGACCAGGCCTTTTCCAAACTTTGAGTAATAATATTTTTATTTTCAAAAATATAGAATGAGTCAATTTTAATTAATTATGTATTTGAGTGTTTGTACTCAGGTTTTTGTGTTAAGACTGTTTTGTTGGGGTTTTTAAGGGACTTCGGAAAAAAAGTGGCGCTGCGTAAGCAACCATTGTTGTCTTTTTTATACAGGTCTTCATGTTGTGGTTACCATGCGGCTTAAGCTTAAGAATTTTGAGGCTTGGGTTTTAGGCCTCCAACTTAAAAAAATTATATATGATATTTGGTCTACGCTAAACTTATCTTTATACGCACAAAAAAATATATAAAAATACAAAAAAAAAAAAAATTCGCCAACAATAAACCTTTTAGTTTATTTTGCCGGTCCCAGACCCAGGTAAAGGAGGGTTTTTCTCAAATAGTGTTTTTTTTATCAAGGCTTCAAGTTTTTAATTTGTTTTACGCCACCAAAATGGTTGAGCCGGCTCTGCCCCTAACTCCCCTTTACGCTAAAGTTCACGTCCTTCACAACCTCACATGCATTTTTACCATCTCAAGTTGCCCGATGCCCGTGATTCCAACTGAGCTCCCTCTAGCGCCCCTCTATGGCGATGTGCGCTCCATGCACCCGCTGAGGTGGCACCTTCCACACCTACTTTGAAGCCCACAACAGATAGCCTTAAACATAGTTTGCTTATTATTATTCAATATTATATAAAAAAAATCAAACATGTATATATTAACAGGGTGGGAGTTGGCTACAAAGTCTATTTTACCTACAAAGTGTAAAAAGTCATAAAACACTATAATGTCAACCATAAATACACTCAAAATTCACAAATAACATAGTGAAGATTACTAAAACACTATATTTGTGGGTTTTGTGTTGTGTTTTGGATGATAAGACTTTGATTATCGAATGACTAACATTAGTGTGTTTTATATTGATTATCATGTTGTGATTTATATTCATAGTTTTACGATGGTGTGTTTGAAGTTTTTAAGTACTGTTAGGGGTTTGGATATTGTGTTTTAGTGATCTTCACTATGTTATTTGTGGGTTTTGAGTGTGTTTTATGGCTGAAATTGTGATGTTTTATGACTTTGTACACTTTGTAGGAAAAATGGACTTTGTAGCGGAACACCACCCTATATTAACATGTACGTATTTATATTCAAAGTTTTTTAAGGGTAAAGTTATCCTATAAAGTCTTCTAATAAGAAGGGTACACAGAAAAAATGGGTCGCGGGATATAACACAATGTTGAGAAGACACAATTACGAAAATAAAAAAAACAAATAACACCAAATAAAAAGACATAATGATCTAATTAAAAATTCTATAATCTACAACCTAAAATTCAAAAGCGATAACCTAAAATCTAAAACTATAGAGTTTGACGAGACGTTTCCAATGCTGCTAGAACGAGTTTAATCGAAGTCCCTAATTGATACCCTGTCTACGAAATCGTAGTTTTAGGAGACTATTTATTTGAACCTTTTTCCGTTTTTGAATATCTTATTTTTTGGCAATTTATTTTATCAAACATAGTTAATCAAAAGCTTAAGTTTTTAAATGTTAGGGAATGATTTAGAAGAAAAAGAACAAAAAGTACAATTGTAAAACATTAAATAATTTTCTCTTCTCTCATTTATTATTATATTTGATTAATTAACTATTCATAAAGATTATCATTCTCCACACTAAAATAGTTTGCCTACACACATAAAAAAATTATTCTACACATTTCAAAATTTATCATACACATATTAAAATTTATCATACATAACTCATAATTTATCGTACACACCTTGTAATTTATCCTACACTTTAAATTAATTTATTTTTTTGACAAAAATAAGTTACAAATTTAATGTAGTTAGCTATTAAAGAGGTAAACTACAAATTAATGATCTTTGTAAATTTAGCAATATACCATTACAACAAATTAAATACAATTGGTTGAAACCTGTATGGATACAATTTAGGATAAGAATGGGATCTTGAAGTATTTCTCTTCTCATGACCGCCGGAACCTAGGTTTGCTCGACGACGGACATGTCAACTGATTAGCGGGTGAGGTTTATTCGTCTCGTATCTTCTGCGTTTCTTGAACTAACCTTCCTCTCTAATTGGTCCGCTGTCTTAGTCCATTCGCGGCCGGGTTTGGCCGGTGTCGGTCGGTTTGTTTTCTTTCCCCTTCATTTGGTCTTTGTTGCAATGGCTGTGAGTGTAACAAAATTTTTCGTTGCCAATATTCCCGATGGGTGCAGACCTTGGGATCTGGCCACTCTCCTCGGCAACTATGGTGACCTTGCTGGTTCTTATATTGCAAGGAAGAGGAGCAAGGAAGGATTTAAGTTTGGGTTTGTCAGTTTTAAAGGTGTAAAAGAATGGAGAGAGTTAGAAGGCAGGTTGCAAGGGCTCAAGCTTGGTGGTTTCAAACTAAAGATTAACTGAGCTAGGTTTGCGAAGGAAAACGGGCAGGTCGAGGAGAACCGGTTTCCTCCGGCAAACAGAAACGCCACGTACAAAGAGGTCGAGGATTTCAATACCCACAATCGTTTCGATGCTTTCACTAGTAATGGCCGCTCGTACGCTTCGGTTATGAAGAACAACGGGGTTCCGCAGCAATCAGTGGAAGTAGAAGAGAAGTCTGGCAAGGAGGTTATAGTGCATAATGAGACCAGTGCTTTCTTTGACTTTCAAGGAAGAGCGGTGGTTGGCCGAGCTAAGGATCTTGGCTCTCTGATTAATATGAGGGGCTTGCTCAAGCAAGGAGGTGTTTCCGGGGTCAAGTTTTATTATCTGGGGGGTTTTATCTGATGTTGGCTTTTGAAGATGAAACTGATGCTTCAGATTTTCTCCTTAATTTGAACCTGTGGAAGGATTGGTTTGATTATGGACAGGGCAGTCTCTGGCTTATGAGAGAATTGCATGGCTCAGGGTCCATGGTGTGCCTTTGCATCTGGCCGAAAACAAGGTATTCGACGATGTGGCCGGCCATTTTGGCAAAGTGGTGAGAGGTTCTGATCTATCACCAAGGGATTGGGATTTATCGTCTAACGTGGTTGGTATTCTGGTTGACGTGGGTGCTAGAATCTCTGGCTCGGTCACTCTCATTTGGAAGAACAAGAGATTTAGAGCTTGGGTCATGGAGGAACTTGACGACTGGGTGCCGGATTGCATGTTCGATGAAGTTTGGCCGGATAAGGTCGTCGGAGAAGGTGAAGCAATTAACGACTCGGAATCAGTGGAGGGGGAGTCGGATAGTCAGGTTAACGAACAGTCTAAGATGGATGTGGGTTTGCATGAGGTCGCCAACATCAAGGTAACAGACAATAACGACCGAAACTCTAATGTTGCGGATGTTTTTTACAATGTTCCTAGAGAAGCTTTGAATGATGTGAATATCTTAGGAAATAACAACAAGAATAATCATGTTGGCGGCGGCGGTTCGGATCCCCAGATAGAGAACGTGCAGGCTTCTCCTTGTGGGACCCAGGGGAAATTTAATTTGGTCCAAAATAGAAAAAAGGATATTTATTATTTTGAGTCTGATGGTATTACTGGTAGACCCAAAAGGAAAGCTTTCAGGCCCAGGCCCAAAAGTAAGGTTTCTTCTCCTTTTGACAGATCAAGCTCAACATCGGATAACAGACCTAAAAAAAGAAGTAGGGAGGACGGTGTTGCTGTTTTCTCCTTTGACTTGAATTTCAAAGCAAACGAAGATCAGGTGGAAGCTCCCTCAAGGAAGGCTCTAGAAAGCGAAGCCGGCAGTCAGGAAGACTTGGAAGTCCAGGACATCGGGGTTCAGCAAATTGACCCGGATCCGTTTCAGTCTGGTTCGGTGAATGGAATTGTTCAAGACTCCTTCGAAGCTTCAGTAGAAGAGGAGGTTAGGGCCACAGTGAATATTGGCAAAATGGTGGGAGTGGATCTCGAGAATCATAACAGTCTCATTGGTAAGACAATTAGAGAAGAAAGGACTAATGTGGTGGGTCAATGAATTTCTTATCTCTTAACATCAGAGGTTTATTGGGGGATGCTAAAGCTAAGTGGGTGAAAGAACTGAGGATGTCTAATAAGATTAGTGTGATAGCTCTCCAGGAGTCTAAAATCGCAGGGGTGTCGTCTTCTGTTTTGTCAAAATTTTGGGGTAACATGGATTTCGAATTCGCGTCGGCTGACTCGGTTGGCAACTCAGGGGGTTTGGTGTGGATCTGGGACCCCAAGGTCCTGAAAATTGATTCTATTGTTAAGCAGAGATTCTTCTTAACCATTAAAGGCTCGGTGAAGGGTAGTGGAGAATCGATTAACTTGGTCAATGTTTACGCCCCGCAAAATTCCTCGGATAAGCTTCATCTGTGGAACGAGATCTCTAATGTCATCGATCCAGCTGAAGGTATGTGGGTTATAGTGGGAGATTTCAACGCTGTTCGTTCGCAGGAGGAAAGGAAGAGATCCAAGTTCAAGCCGGTATGTTCCGAGAATTTTAATAATTTCATTTTCAACAATGGGTTGTTAGAATATCCGATGCAGGGTAGAAAGTTTACCTGTATTAGGGACAACGGGAGGAAGTTAAGTAAGCTGGATCGTTTTTTGGTTTGTGCCGATTTTTTCAACAAATGGCCATCGGCCTGTGCCAGGGTGCTTCCGTCTCGCCATTCGGATCACTGTCCTGTTTCTCTCGAGTTGGTTGACTTGAAGTTTGGCCCGCGTCCTTTCAGGGTTTTCAGTTCTTGGATTGGTAAACCTGGTTTCGAGGAGGCAGTGAAGGAGGCGGTGGATGGTTTTGGAGCTTTTGATCCTCCTGACAAATGTGTCACAACCAAATTCGCTAGAATTAAAAATAGCCTAAAGAAGTGGAGGGATGTTTTTTTGGCCAAAGAAAGCGAAGCTGTGAACAACGCTCTAGCGGAATTGGAGGAAGCGGAGTTAGTCATGGAATCTAGGGACCTTTCAGAAGAAGAGGAATGGGTTATGTCGGAAAACAGAAAGATTATAAAAGAAATCGAAGAAAGGAAGTGTATGGACTTTAAACAAAGAGCTCGGGTCAAATGGGTGATTGAGGGCGATGAGAACTCTAAATTTTTCCATGCCTCGGTTAATAACAGGAAAGCGTCCAATAGAATTCATGGTATTTCTATTGACGGTGGTTGGTGCACCAAGCCGGCCAAGATAAAGAAACAGGTTCTTTCTTTTTTTCGCGATAAATTTAAAGAGTCTGTGCCTTTTAGGCCTGATTTAGTCTGCCACAACATTAAAAAAATCTCGGAGGAAGAGAGAAGTATGCTAGAGGAACCGTTTTCGGAGCATGAAATCAAAAATGCTATTTTTAATTGTGGAGATGATCGTTCCCCGGGTCCCGATGGGCTTAATTTTAAGTTCATCAAACACTTTTGGGATCTGTTTAAAGAAGATTTTGTGAGAATTTTTGCTTGGTTTTTCAGCCATGGGGAGATAAGTAGTGGATGTGGCAACTCTTACATTGCTCTTATCCCGAAAGTTTCTGACCCTGTCTCATTAAACAATTATAGGCCGATAAATTTGGTTGGGGTGATAAGTAAGGTGATTTCAAAGGTTTTGGCGAATCGGATGAGGTTGGTTCTTGATGGGGTTATTTCTGAGTCCCAATCAGCTTTTTTGAAAGATAGGTTCATATTGGATGGGCCTCTTATCGTCAACGAATTGATTTCGTGGATAAAAAAAGGAATTCAAAAGCTTTTTTGCTTAAGATAGATTTCGACAAGGCTTATGATAATGTGAACTGGAGGTTTGTGATCAATATCCTTCAGCAATTGGGATTCTCGGATAAGTGGTGTAAGTGGATTATGGGTGTCCTGGAGTCGGCCAGTTCGGCCGTTCTTGTCAACGGAGCGCCTACCTATCTCTTCAGGTGTGAAAAATGTATGAGGCAAGGAGACCCGCTCTCTCCTTTTTTGTTCTTAGTTGTTATGGAAGCCGTTTCATGTATGTTTTACCGGGCAAGAGAATTGGGTATCATTAATGGGATTTCGACTCCTAACAATGGGCCGGCCATCTCTCACCTCCTTTATGCGGACGACGCTATCGTTATGGGGGAGTGGTAAAAAACGAAAGTGGTGAACATAGTTAGAATTCTTCGGTGTTTTTTTGTTTACTCGGGCCTCAAGATTAATATTGATAAGTCTAACCTTTATGGGATTGGTGTGGACTTGACAGAAACCGGATTAATGGCCAATGAGGTTGGATGTAAACCGGACTCTCTTCCGTTTAGATATCTTGGGCTTAAAGTGGGAGCAAATATGAATAGAATCAACAATTGGCAACCGGTATATGATATTTTTCGATCTCGTCTCGCTAATTTGAAGTCTAATCTTTTGTCGATCGGAGGTAGGGTGGTCATTATTAAATCGGTGTTGGAAAGTCTTCCTTGTTACTACTTCTCTCTCTACAAAGCTCCGAAGAAGGTTATATCGGATTTGGAAGGAATGATTAAAAAGTTTTTGTGGGGAGGTTCCGTTGAGGAAAGAAAGATGCATTGGGTTAGTTGGGATAGAGTTTCTCGGCTCAAGAAAGATGGGAGTTTAGGGATAAGTAAGCTAGGTGAGATTAACACGTCGCTTCTAATTAAATGGGGTTGGAGGTACAAAACGGAAATTAATTTTCTTTGGAAAAGAGTGGTTGATGCGCTTCACTTTTCTCGAGTCGGCTGGGAATGCGTCCCTCTTAAAAAGTCGTTTTCGGGAGTGTGGAACAACATTGTTAAAGTTTTCATCAACACAAAAATTGGAGGTAGTCCGATAAGGAACTTTTTGAAAGGAGAAGTCGGAAATGGAAATGACATAGCGTTTTGGTTGGATACTTAGGTCTCTAACGAACCCCTTAAAATCAGGTTTCCGGACCTTTTTCGTATGGAATCCACTAAAAAGTGTGCGGTTGCAGATAGGATTTTGATGCAAGGTTCGGAGAAGATTTTTTTCATGGGGATGGAAGGATCAGTTATCTGACCCGGGCCTCTTGGTCAGCCTGCAATCGATGACTGATTGTTTGGATAACGTGCACCTCTCGGGATCGGTTGACAGATGGAGGTGGATTGCTGAGCAGTGAGGCGAGTTCTCGGTCAAAGCTGTGAAAAGGAGCCTTTATTCGGGAGAGGTGTATAGCCACGGTTACGTTATGGATTGGTGTAAATGGATTCTGGCAAAGGTCAATATTCACTCGTGGAGAATGGAGTTGGACAGGATCCCTACCAAAGCGGCTTTGAAGAAAAGGAACATTCAAGTGGGTGATGCGTTGTGTCCGTTATGCGGCCCTGAAGAAGAAAATACGGATCATTTGTTCATCGCCTGTATTGTTGCTTCGAACATTTGGAATGGGATTAGTGCTTGGTGCAAGATTCCAAACATTTATGCTTTTTCCATTAAGGATCTTCTCGAATTGCACACATCCCTCGGGGCGTCGGAGAAAAAGAAAGTGGCGGTTCAAGGTATATTGAGTACTTTCAATTCATAAGATTGAAGAAAAAATATTCAAAATTTTAATTGCCCAAAAATGTAATTGTACAATTGGCTGTTATCAATCCACATCAGCCGATCAGAAAAATACAACCACAAAAGCAAACCATTTACCAAATTACCGCTAATAACGACACCACCCATAATTCTCTTACTTTAGAAAAAAAAGAAATGGTCGGTTTATTTTGGGCCCATTCATTAGGGGCGTCCGTTCTACAGTCTTTTTCAATCATGATGAGGCCATCAGCCACAAAAATAAAAATGAATATTTGTGATCGAGCTGTAATATTTTTTTTCTCCCTCATTTATCACACACAAAATATTTTATATTTTTCTCCTTTTTCATAAATCCAAAAAATATTTGAAAAGCTAAGGTTATGGTTATTTTATATTTATTGTGTGGCTATATATTTATTATATGAAAGAAAAATTTGTATTTATATAAATTAAAGGCTTATTTGCCAGTGAGCTAGTCAAGTTTAATATATTAACTTTAACTATTTATTATATATATAAAAATTAAAACTATCATTTTAATTTTAAAATTTGAATAAACTGGACTAATTACATTTTTGTTATAATTAAATATTACATTTGTTTCCACTTACTATAAAATCCACGTCATCCATGAACTTCTAGTATATAAAGGCTCATTCTATCTTCTGTTTTTTCCAACTTGAGCTATTAAATTATTAAAATTAGCTACTTCAATACTTTTTTTTTCCAAAATGCCTGGAATTGCCTTTGGTAGTTTTGATGATTCCTTCAGCTCCAGCTCCATCAAGGCCTACATTGCTGAGTTCATCTCCACCTTGCTCTTTGTCTTCGCTGGTGTCGGCTCAGCTATCGCTTACGGTACGTACTTTCAATTCATAGGTGTTCTAACATGGCCAAAAAAAAGTAATAACTTATGTTTGTTGATTTGTGACAGCCAAATTGACAGCAGATGCTGCCCTAGATCCACCTGGTCTAGTAGCGGTCGCGGTGTGCCATGGATTCGCCTTATTTGTCGCGGTCTCTATCGCTGCCAACATCTCTGGCGGGCATGTTAACCCAGCTGTCACCTTTGGGTTGGCCGTTGGCGGCCAGATCACTTTCCTAACCGGGTTATTCTACTGGATAGCCCAACTTCTTGGCTCAACCGTCGCATGCTTCCTTCTCAGTTTCGTCACTGGAGGCCTGGTGAGAACAATTAATTATTACATCTTGCTTACTTCGGTAACAATGTTTCAGGTTCGGGTTTGGGTTTAGTCTAAACGGGTTCGGGTCAGTTTCAGTTTGAACCAGCCAACCCGTTTAGCTAAAAGGGTCAGGTTCGGGTCAACCTGATCGGGTTGGCGCGTTGACCCGTTTAACCCATATCTATAATATTATATTTTTTACAATATGTTTTATGTTATAAATTAAATTTGGTGTGTATTTTATGCTTAAAAATAAAAATTGACATAATATTTTATGATTTTAATGTAATTTTATTATCTAATTTATGTTTTTTTTGTAGTAGATGTTAATTTTAATATATTAATTTGCTGAAAAAAATAAAAAAATTCGGGTTGAACGGGTCGGATTCGGGTCAGCCTACGAATATTCAGGTTAGGTTTGGGTTCATATGTATGAAACGATTTTCGGGTTCGGGTTCATCTAAATTTTTCGGGTTCGGGTCGGGTTGAACCCGCCAACCCGCGAACACGACCCGTTTAGCACTCCTAGGTAACATTTTCATAATTATTGAAATTCTAAGTGGTGTTTTTGTGTTTTTGTATTTTTGTTTAGGCCGTCCCTACACATGGTGTTGCAGAAGGCGTTGGATCGATTCAAGGTGTAGTTTTTGAAATAATTATCACATTCGCATTGGTGTACACTGTTTACGCCACTGCATGTGACCCAAAGAAGGGCGCCTTGGGCACAATTGCACCTATTGCAATTGGGTTCATTGTTGGTGCCAATATCTTGGCTGCAGGCCCGTTCTCAGGTGGGTCAATGAACCCAGCCCGATCTTTCGGGCCTGCTGTTGCTAGCTTTGACTTCTCTGGACACTGGATCTACTGGGTTGGACCATTGATCGGCGGTGGACTAGCCGGACTTATTTACCCAAATGTGTTCATTACTAATGAGCATATTCCCCTCACCAATGACTACTAAATTCCAATGTTTGTGCTCTTGTGTGTTGGATTGTATGATTCCAGGCTATTTTAATTTAAAAGTAAAAATGGAGAACAAGTTATTTGTTTATTTTCATTTATGAGATATGTATCCAAAATGTTTTGTTTTGTAATTGGGTGTGTAATTTTGTTTGGTAGGGTAGGGACTTTCTTTGCTTTGTTCTTTTCGATTGAGTTAAAGAAAAAAGAATATAGTGAGTGGGCTTATTGGTCCATCAATACATGTGATTACAATTTACAACGTGGATATGTCCAAAAATTATGGCACGCTCAATATCTTCCCTCTTTTTTTTCTTTTGAAAGATGTGAATTATTCGCGAATGTCGGAAGGTCTAGCATACGTTGTCTTAACCGGGTCCGCGCTAGAGAGCCCCCTCGCACAATAGATCCCCAATTTAAATCCCTCAATGAGAAACCCCTATCACCCAGATTCGAACTTAAGACCTGGAAGGGAAAACTCACCCGGCCCCACCATAAGTAGAACTTAAATACGCGTGACTTCATTTCAAATCCATTGTATAACAACAATTCATAGTGAGTTTGATAAATTAAAAAAAAACATTACTTCAGAATTTTAAAAACAATATTAGTTGAGTGAAGAAAGTGATGTGGGAGGAAAAAAATTCAACAAAAGTCCATATCTCACATTATCAAGGGAAGAAAGTGGTGCAAAAAAAGTGTTTGTTAAAGTCTCTCAACCCAACATCAATGCCTGATTTGGTCATGTTCAATTTTAAGTTTTAATTGTGAGTTAATCGAGATCGCCTACCTAAACATTTGACTTGAGTTTAGTTTAAATGACGAAAATCGGACCTGTTTAATAAATGAGCTTGAGACTGGGTTTCAAATACCGAGATTGGCTAGGTTTGGGGTTTATAAAACAAGAATCATCATTTATATAGATATGCCAATGATCTCTAGATCAAGTGGTGGAAGACTTGCATTTCTCTTGAGAGATGCAGGTTCGACTCCCACTTGGTGCAGAGTGAGGCATTGGTGGGCAATGATAGGAGACCCAGGGAAACCTGGGTTGGATCCTTGAGCCAAACGGGTTTTACTGGTAATTTCACCGTCGTGCCTACGGGCGGATGGGTTACTGGGTTTTCTCCGGAATTGGTGGTGGACTCGGGTTACTCTCGGAGTGCTCCGTTTGTCCAGTGGATGCCCCGAGAGTGCTCAGGATTGATTCTGTTTGCCGTTAAAAAAATCATTTATATAGATACAAAAACTTTATTTGATATATAATTACGTAATACATATTACTTGATTATATGATTATGGCAAAAAATAACAAAACAATATATATTATGTTATATTAATACATAATATATAATTATAAGTTTATAAAAATAATTACACTTTGATATATACAAAATAATTAAATAGTTTTAAAACAATAAACAAGTACAACTCGAGTTCAGAAATAAAGTTCGGAGACGAGCCGAGTCCAATTATAGGTGAGATTAAGCTCAGCTTTTCTCGTTTAGTTTTAAAAACACTAGAATATAATTATTTGGTTTCATTTTTTTAATAAGCATAAAGATGCGGCTCAAAAAAGCCCTATCATGAATTGTTTTGTTAAAAGTCTTGTTACAATTGCGAGACATGGCAAGGCGTACTTAGGTTCAATCACTTGTTTACAAAACTTAAATTTTAATTGCTAAGTTATTTTATAGCTTTTTATCTGTTATTACTTTTAAATTTGGATGTGATGTACTGATGTAACATGTTACAAAAATTACTTCTTTGTAGCATTTATTAAAAAAAAATCTATTTATATTAATTCTTTGTAGCATTTACTAAAAAAATTTCTATTTATTTGTATCCTTGTTATAAACTATTTAAAGTAAAAATTTTAGCATCACTTTCAAACTCTCTAACCAGAAATACACCACTTGTTATGAAAATACCATTAATGGCTTCCCTGCCATATCTCTAATCATTCGCAAAAGGGCTGTTTGACAATTTTTAAATGGTTAAGAGTTGAACCAGTAAGAGGTCTGAACGATTAAGAGCCAGTATAACGCTTAACCGTTCAGACATCAGAGGCAAATGGCTGACCAATTCAGATTAGATACCTTAACCATTTAGAGGCAAATGTTTGATCCATTCAGACATCTGCTCGTGAAACAAACAGTCTTAACATCTTAACCATTTAGATGCAAATGTCTGATCCATTCAGACATCTTAACCATTAGAGATCTTAACCATTGAGTATTAACCAGTAAGAGATGTGAACCATTAAGAGCTACATTA
The DNA here is from genome assembly GCA_030545235.1 of Helianthus tuberosus. Classification (NCBI taxonomy): domain Eukaryota; kingdom Viridiplantae; phylum Streptophyta; class Magnoliopsida; order Asterales; family Asteraceae; genus Helianthus; species Helianthus tuberosus. The sequence continues at coordinate 208,383,761 of CM060400.1, forward strand.
AGAGGTAAACAAACAGCCTCAAAACCTCATTTTGCACAATTCAAGGGTCAAAGTGGCCCTATATTCCCATGGACCTGAGACTCTCATATTACTTTACTTAAAGAGTTGGGACCAACCTTCCCATGGACCTGAGACTTCTCATATTACTTTACTTAAAAAGTTGGGACCAACCAACAAGGGCAAAAACCAGGCCCATTCCTATAATAACTTGGCATATAGGTACCAAGCTTGGACAACCAGCTTAGGCCTTTGCACAGGGGCGTCGGCTGGGCCTAAGACCCAACGGGGTGGGTTAGGCAATTGCCTTCGACAAAGTGTTTGCCTATAGGCAACACCACCGCCAAGGGAGTGAAGTTTATAGGCAAGAAGAGAGAGGGACCAAATTCGGCGAGAAGTTGCCGATGGGGAAAGAAGAGAGAGGGAAAGAATTCGGTGGGGCCCATACTTGGTCACATGTATGTTTTTTTTAAATTAGTTTGCCTAATCTCAAATAGGTATGTAACCCTTGTGTTTTTTGGGCAATAGGCAAAAGTTATAGGCAAAATACAAGACACAATTCAATTGGGTGGGGGGAAACTTTGCCTAAATGGATTAGGCATGCACCCTCCTCACCCTAATGTACGACCCTCATAGTCCTTTACTCCAACAGTTGGGGCCAATGGGCTATGGGCTAAAATAAGGCCCATTCTGATATGCAGGGGCGAAGCTATGAAGGGGCCGGGGGCACCCGACCCCGAACTTTTTGCTCAGTAGTGTTATGTATGTACGTTTCGTATAGAATTTTTTAGGTATATACGTTTTCGACCCCCCGGTTTTATAAAAAAAATTTAGGTATATACTTTTAGGTTTGGTGACTTCCGACCCCCCGGTGGAAAATTTCAAGCTTCGCCACTTCCGATATGCCTTCTAGTAGAGATGCCAAATCGTTTTTTTCGGTTTTAGTTCGGTTTCAAATAGCTTTCGCAGCTACCGGTTTGGGTGTCGGTTTCGGTTTTTTTTTCGCGCATTTAGTAGTCGATAAAAAAAAATTACATAAAATTCTTGTTTACTATTTTTTTTTCGATTTTTCAAAACAAAACAAGAGTAAATCAGATAAAAAAATAAAAAATAAAAGAGTTAATTGCCAAAATCGTCCCCGAGGTTTGGGTACGTTTGCCATTTTCGTCCAAAATGACACTTTTGTACTAAATTGCCCCCAACGTTTGTAACTACCACTAACTTAGTTTATTTTTTCTGTTAAATTGAGGATATTTGGATGAAACTGGCAAATATAAAATCACTGGGACGATTTTGGCAATTTACTCAAACCCTTTTTAATTTCTTTTATTTAATTATTTTTGTTACATATATAATAAAAAAGAATATACATGGAGTTTTTAGGAGTTTTTTCCCAAACTAGTGTAGATACAAAAAATATTTACCTATTTGGGTACTTTGAAAAATATTTACCTATTTGGGTACTTTTATATATCTCTTTAATTTTTTACCTAATTTATACTTTTCTTTTTATTTAACTACCCAAAGTAAAATTAGATTAATTTCACCTTAAATTCACTGTCGATCTTTTTATATTACTGTCGATCAATTTCACCTTAAATTCACATGTTTCTTCATAAAAAAAATTCTGTAAATATTCAAAAAAAAAAAAATCTACAAAAATTCTAAAAAAAATCTGCGAAAAATCCACAAAAATATATTAAAAAAATTCTACAATAATTCTGCAAATATTCAAAATGTATCACTTTCAATGCAATCTACAGTTTCATCTTCTAACACATCTTCCACATCATCATTATTTACGATAGCAATATGAGACATCGCGTTAAAATCCTCATTTTGAATCATGTCTAGTATTGCATTAACCCTATTCATCCTGAATGATAACACAACTTTAGAGATGATACACATAGATAAACAACATCATAAATATGATAATTCAAAATTTTATATTGATAAATATGAACTGCTACAATGTATAAGTAAAACCCTAATCATGTCGTTGATTAAAAAGACAATCCATATACAAAATCAAAGAATATAGCTATAAATTATTTAATATTAGTATCAATTCTTTAAGTTGTCTTATTTGTCTAACCCTACTTCATCACATGCACCACCGTTTAGTATGACTCAATTCTTTATTATATAAAAAAGTGAAATCTAATGATAATCAGAGATGAACCAACCTGAGGAACGATGGCCGCCTGGTTGCTTAGGAAGGCCGTCTGGGGATGTGAATGGCTGCGTGATTAAGGGTTTTTTAATTAAAAATAATAATAGTTTAAATCTACCCAAATAGGTAAATATTTTTCAAAGTACCCAAATAGATAAATATTTTTTGTATCTACACTAGTTTGGGAAAAAACTCGAGTTTTTAGGGAAAAAAATTAATAGTTTTGTCACATATTTTTTATAAATTTTCATCCAAATCACTAACTCAGTTTATTTTTTCTGTTAAGGTGAAGGATGTTTTAAACTTTATAAATTAAGACAGAAATTAATTTACAGCTTCTTTATATAAATCAATTTTATAAAGAGAAAAGTCATTGGTGTGCAACACATAACAATCGATTACAACTTTTAGTATTTATCAGTTGTAGAGATAGAAATAAAATTGTAAAACGTACATATTTTTTTAAATGTGTTGAGCACCTAGGAAATATGTTGGTAGAAATAAAATATTTATTTAATTAAGATTATGAGGGTAACTAACTAATACTTATTCTGAGTGGCTTGAGCAAAGAAACTTTTGGTTCATAGCATTATAATTACAATTTGGTGGATAATTTTAAGGTTTGGTAACGATACGTTGTTTGATAGAGGGGGTGCACTGGCTTCTGTTTTTTCCTTAGGAGCAAATTTAAAAGAGTAGAAGATGAATTACAAACTTGGTACATATGATAAGATTTTTTTTATTTAACCTTTTTCAATAAGGTCACAAACATTTTAGTTTTATAAAATTTAGAGGTTTAAGTAGATTTTATTTTTATAAAACTGATCTATATAAAAAATTAGAAATTAATTTTTGTCTTAGTTTATAAACATCCTTCGCCTTAATAGAAAAAATAACTTAGTTAGTGGTTGGATGAAAATTTATAAAAATTATGTGACAAAGCTATTATTTTTTTCATATAAAAATTGCATGTATATTCTTTTTATTATATATGTAACAAAATTAATTAAATAAAAGAAATTTAAAAGAGTTTGAGTAAATTGCCAAAATCGTCCATGCGGTTTTATATTTGCCAGTTTCATCAAAATATCCTCAACTTAACAGAAAAAATAAACTAAGTTAGTGGTTCGGATGAAAATGGCAAAAACTTACAAACGTTGGGGGCAATTTGGTACAACAGTGTTATTTTAGACGAAAACGACAAACGTGCCCAAACCTCAGGGACGATTTTGGTAATTAACTCAAAATAAAAATTACGATGATGATAATAAAATAATAATAATAATGCATTTTATTTTACTACCTACTATGCGTTTATACTTCGCCTGAAGAGTTGCAAACCGACACATCATATGCTTCTTTGTACTTGGTTAGTGGAGGACTTAATCCCTCATCCACCTCTTCGTCGTATATTGTCCTTCAACTATTGCTTGGTCTTCGAGACTCGAAGTGTGTTGTATACGATCGACCGCGTCCAAGGTGATCTTTTAAGCAAATGCACATATCTAACGCCTCGAGAGTGAGTCTTGTTCTTCGTATAAACAAAACCCTGTCACTAAGAAAAAAAAGCCGAGTCCGAAGGTACCATAGAAACTTGGACGGTTAGTAGGTTATGGGCCATAGCGGCTAGGATTGGAAATTGGGTTTCCTCTCGTTTCCACCAAGCCAAAAGGTCAAATTGACCAAAGTCATCGAGGCCGAGCGTGTTTATAAAATCCGTGGATTTAAACAAGGTGGGCTCGCTAAGTAAGCGTTACCTCGTTGTTGTTTACCTGCTCTATTTCTCACGATGTTAATATAAATTAAGTTTTGGATTTTTACTCAACCAACTCAAGCTACTACCGGCACCACTAGTTCCTAAATCCATCGAAGATGACACGTTAGGTTGCCCAATTCGGTGAATCCAGGTAAAAACTCAGGTCGAAATTTAGGTAGTCGTTTATAGTTTCTACTCTCATTGTATTTAAGCACGGGTTTAAAGCCAAGGCCCAAGTCACAAGTAAAAACGGACGGGTTTTTCTCAGAAATATTTTTTATAATTTTCTTTCATTGGTTCTATCATTTGTTGGAGCAAATCTTTTTAAACTCAAGCTCACTTATTTTGTTAGCCATATAATAATATTTCATGAAGTGTCTTCGTACTAGTTGGATAATGTGTTCCCAATAATCTTATAGTCGCGCATTAGAAAAACTACAAGAAATTCGGTGATTTCTTCCATAGTTTCCCAACCCTCATCCAGGGACGGGATTACTCGGCCATGAGCCGTTAGATCATTATGAAAACTTTGGAAAGTTTTTCTTTGTCGTAAAGCACTTTAAAACATTGTGAAGATCAAATTCTACCTAGTAGGTACGCTCCCAATTTAGACCTAAATAACTGAATTCTATATCACGACAAAATTTTTGGTTTTCTACTTTTGGTACAAGGTATACCCTACAATCTTAATGGTGGTCCAGGGGTGCCCGGCCCCTACCGATTTTTTGATTGTAGTGTTAATTTTACCGAAAATTTTATTTTTGTCTTGTAAAATATTGGATTTTTAAGAATCCGGCCCCTACTGATTTGGATTTTGAGAGTTCGGCCCCTACCTAGTTTTTGTTCAAGCTCTGCCACTGCATTTTGGCTGACGAAACTTTTAAAAAATGACATCAATTGTTTTGGGTTAAACTCTATTCATAGAGGGTCAGGATGAGACACTTAAATTTAGAAAGAAAAAAAAAATCAATTACTATAGTCTAAAAACAGAATGGGCCAACTGGCCCTATGATGAAAGCCTCATCACCCCCTTCAAAACACTATAGTCTACATACCAGATGGTATCTCCTTTGAAACCCAGAAGTTTGTGACTAATAAAGAATAAAAAAAAGGTGGAAGAGAAGGAAGAGTTGGTGATGTGAACTCTTTTATAACATCTTTGGATCATTACTAAAATCGGCCCGTTTTCACCCGTACTTTAAGATACCCACATCAAAATAACAATCTTTAAAAGACCCGTTCTAACCCGAACCTGTTATGACCCTTACCTGCCCAAGCTTGGACAACCAGCTTATCGCAGGGGCGTTTAGAGACCGGGGTTTTTACTCCTGAAGCTTACTTAGCTTAGTAATAGTGACAATAAATATGTTTCTACTAGTTTTGGTGTAAACTATATAGTATTCAAGAATGTGTCAATACTCAATATATAATCATTCTCATGCTCTCACCATTAATTTACAACATTACATATCAAGAAATTAAGATTCTGGAGGGGGTACTTTTCCAAGTGTCCATTCATGCCCTTTCCATTCTGGTAGTTGTTGAATCACAACCTGCATTTTCATAAACCAATTTTCCCTAAACAATTAAAAATCTTTTGATAAAAAAACGCTAACCCATATTTGTAATTAGTCACTACTACGAACCAGGCCCGTTGAATCTGGTTTCCCCACAGTCGTTTGACAAGCCAGTCTCCAGTTCTTCGGGTTCTGCAGTTCACATAACACAAAACTGTATGAATGATCTTTGGTTAACAGGGTTATAGTTTGTCATACCCGATTGAGTTTCTCTTTCTCTTTATCTGTTTTTGGGCTAAGCAACTCCTTCCCTTCAATAACCTGAGATAATAGTTAAAATTAAACACAACTCAACGCGATAATCCTATTAAAACTCGATATATCCTGATGGTGATCCGATATTTAAATACCTCTACCATGCAAGTCGCGCATGTTCCTCCTCCCGCGCAGTTTAGCAGAGGTCTAGACTGAATTACCAAAAATAGAAAGATTATGGTATTGTGCACATTACACCGATTATATAAAAAGACGTCGGATTGAAAGTAGATAACATTACATATGGTCCATACAACTCGATATTCGAATCCAGCATTATATCCCTCAGCTTCTGTCCACCTGTGGCGGTTCTAAAATGTACATCTGGCGTTCCATCTGGTAACAGAACAGGCTGCCAGGTTTTTTTTTTTTTTGTAGAAAGAGAGACCATTTATTAGCATAATTTAGTAATCTACAATGTGGATTTAAGTGATGTGGTCAATGTGAATGTGCAATGACTTACACTAACAAAAGCTAAACTGACAGAAGGGGGTTCCTGAGATGGTGCAGCTTCGGGTTGACCATCGCGAACCGCGGTCATGGCTTGGATTCTGGACCTAGAGTAGCCATGGGTCTTGGTGTATGGTCTTTGAGTGGTGTTCTTGAAATTGTAACAGCAAGAGTGGGAGAAAGAAGATATGCTATAAGTATTCATGGGTTGAATTGTACCCATTTTCAAAGTTGCTGGTACATAAACCATTATAGATAGTTTGTATGTGTGTGTGGTTACAATGCATCTTATCTGTGGTGATTGCACATGCACCAAGTGGTTTTTTGTTCTTTCTATAGTCTTAATATATATTTGTTTACAGTTTTGCCCCTTGATTCTTCTAAAGTATATTTTACTTTTGCTATTACTGAAAAATAAACTTAAAGCATACATTAAGTGTATTTGGTAGACCTGGCAATTTAAACCCATCCACTTAAAAATGGGTTCAAATGGACTTTTAATTTAAGGCCCATGGGTTGTTTTGGGCTGTACATTATTTCCCAATGGGTCCAACTGGGTATGTTTAAAAATTATAAAAGGAATTTCGTGGGTCATGATGGGTTTGTTGAAACTTGACGATGGGTCAGGATGGGTAATTAGTTAATTACCCAAAAAACAAACAAGTCTTCAAGTTCAAAATTCCAGCTTAATTTCAAACTTTCGTTAGGGATGGGTCATGATGGGTAATTAGTTATCATGTGCCTCATTCATAGAATCGTTTGGACTCATCAACGATTCGTTTCAAACTCCAAAATTGATTCATTTGTTCAGAAATCAGAACGCATCTTCATCTCCGAATAGGCTGATTGTTCAAAAATCATAACACGTATTCATCTCCAATTTTTCAGTTTCATCTTCATCTCCAATTGTTTGCTTCGTCTTCCTATCTGATTGAAGTATTCCACAGCCCTAATTTCATCTCTAGAACATGGAAGTGGTAAGACTTATATGTTTCTGATTTGGAAATTGAATTTTTATGTTCATTAAAGACGTTAATAATGAATGAGATTGGATCCTAGAATTCATGATAATCATTGTATAAACTTTCTATTTTAGTACTGAACTGAACAAATGGACACAAACTGTATCATGTTTGAATGTATGCATATCACCTGTTCGATAAAATGCATGTATGAAAATTACATGATTTTTATAATAAAACCATGTAAAAACAGCTACTGTGATTAAGTGGGTCACGGATGTTAAAACAGCAGCAGTGTATTGCTATAAAACGATGTTTTAACGGGTCACGAATGTTAACACATCGCGCTGCGTTGTTTTATTACCAATATTTTGCACTGTTTTAACTGCTGATGTTACCAATATTTTGCACTGTTTTAACACATCGCGCTGCGTCGTTTTATTACCAATATTTTTGCACTGTTTTAACTGCTGATGTTGCCAATATTTTGCACTGTTTTAACACATCGCGCTGCGTCGTTTTATTACAACTGTTTTAACTGTTGTTACAGGTATTAGATGGTAGTTAAGGAGAAGTTAGAAATGCTGATGTTATCTTATTGGGCCATATTTTAACTGTTTTAACTGTTGTTACAGGTATTAGATTAGATGGTAGTTAAGGAGAAGTTAGAACTGTTTTACCTGTTTTATTTATTTATGTTTTTTTTGAATTTGTTTGAATTTTTTTTATTTTTTTCGAATTTTTTGAATTTGTTTGATTTTTTTTTGATTTTTTTTTTATTTTTTTCGAATTTTTTTGAATTTTTTTTGAATTTTTTGACAAAAACCCATTTTGACCTAAACCCATTCTAACCCATCTCTTAATAAACCCATCTTAACCGAAACCCATTCTAACCCATACCCATCCTAACCCATTACCCAAACCTACCCAACCCACCCATTTTGCCACTCCTAGTATTTGGGTAGTATTTCACTTTTCAAATTATTTAAAACTAATATTCCATCATCTTAAACACATACATTAAAGCGTATTTGGTCGTAGTTAACTTTTGTAATTATTTAAAAGCGATTATTAACTTTCGATTAAAACGCGCACTAAAGTATACCCATATCATATTTTACTCAGGGGCGGAACCAAAGCTTTGTGAGCTGTAGCACGGGCTACGGCTGAAGTCCGTATGCGTAGTGTATTTTTTATATTCTTTTTTTGTTTTTATACAAAAGATACCCCTAAAATAATACAAGGATACCCCTAACTAACCCAAACTTATAAAATAAGGGAACCCGATTGAAACACTGACTCAATTGATTAGATAAGCTCAACTGATTAGATTAGTTCAAAAAAACACAAAAATAGGTATGGCGGCATTCTTTCTTATCGTCGCTTAGGTTCTGGAAGAAAACCAAACATCACTGGTCATCCTTTACGCACTGGTCTCATGTTTTGCTACTGCCAATAACACTGGTTCGATAAAAGAATCCACAATCCTTTTGTTTGCTGCTGCGATAACACCGGTTCCAGCCGTTCCGCCCCTGCTTAGGTATTTGTTTTTTAAAGTAAGACGATGATGTGATTAAATGATTTCAAGCTATGAAAAAAAAGACAAATTTGTTAGGTATTTATTTTACTTTATCTATTTATTGTCTTTTTTAATATTTTTATTTTTTATCGTTTTTTTAATATTGTTTAATTGCACATTTGCACGGTAAATTTTTTTTTTAAGGATACCCCTGATTTAATAAGCTAGTTCCGCCACTGATTTTACTTGTGCATTCACTGATTTTACTTGTGCATTCACTTAAAAGTAATTTTATTTGGTTAGTCATTTTATTATTAACTTTTGATTTGTTCACCTCATATTTCCGTAGCTCTTAACTTTGTAGTTTGTATGTTTTTTATCTAGCGTAGTGTCTTGCTAGTCATTTCTAATATCATTTCCGCCATTCTCAATACCCAAAAAAAAAGAAGAAAAAGATACAGAAGCTTTAAAAGTTCATTATTCTGTAAAAAAAATTAAAAAACAATTCATCTGTAACAAACAATTTTAGTAATTTGATTTGGTCAGAGTCATTTTATTATTAACTTTTGATTTGTTCCCCTCATATTTCCGTAACTTTTATTATCTTTAGATTTGTTCCCCTCATATTTCGGTAACTCTTATTATCTTTTGATTTATTCCCATCATATTTCCGTAACTCTTAACTCTGTATGTTTTTTATCTAGCGTCTTGATAGCCATTTCTAATACCATTTCTGTAAAAAAAATTAAAACAATCTGTAAAACTAATATCATTTCTGTAAAAAAAATTAAAAAAAATCTGTAAAACTAATATCATTTCTGTAAAAAAAAAAAATTAGAAAAATCTGTAACAAAACCAAAAAATAATAATGCGCTAGAAGGAGGGCTTGAACCTCCGACCTTGTGGTTAACAGCCACACGCTCTAACCAACTGAGCTATTCCAGCTTCTTATTATAAAATACATTCAAAACTCATAAATCACTTTACTTATTCTCAGATGCAAATCTTGTTCATGAAACCAATGGATTGAAAAATAACTGAAAATTGACTTAAACCCTCTTCTAGGGTTCCGGCAATGAACACAATGCCCCAAATCCCAAACCTCCGCCTCCTTTTCTCCACCCAAAATCCCTCTTTTCTTCTTTCTTCTCTTAAACCCAATCAAACCCTCAAATTCACCCACAACATCCCATCAAAACCCACCAAAAATCTTTCTTTTTCTTACCCTTTATTCACCTGTCTTGCTTCAAGAAAACCCAGTTCAAAATCTTTCAGTTCTGGGTCTTTGAAACAGAGTGTTAGCAAGGAGAAAAAAGGGGTGTCATCAATGGAAGAAAGCAAGAAGCTTGGAATCAGTGGTGGGTTTAACAAGAAAAGGGCTGAGGGTAGAGATAAGAGTGGGCCTAAAGATTTGAAATTGAAAGTTAGAAGGCTTAATCCTGTTAATACCATATCTTATGTTCAGGTATATGTTGTTCAAGATTATTATAAAGATTGTAACTTTGCTTTGTACTTTGTGTTGGAAAGGGGTTAATGGGTGGTTTTTTTTTTTTTTTTTTTTTTGTTTGTTTTTTTTTTTTTTGCAGATTTTAGGAACAGGTATGGATACTCAAGACACATCACCTTCAGTCTTGCTGTTTTTTGATAAGCAGAGGTTTATATTTAATGCTGGAGAAGTAAGCATTTTGATATACTTTTATGTGCTAATTTATATAATTGACATCTTTAATTATATATTTATATATAGTTTTGCTTATGATCCGTTCAGGGTCTGCAACGATTTTGTACGGAACATAAGATTAAGTTGTCGAAGGTAAATTTGTCATCGCTAAGAGTAACATTGTATCTACATTAGATCTTGATTATATTGTAATGAGGATGACTTGCTTTTTCTGTTTTAGATTGATCACATATTTCTTTCGCGCGTCTGCTCCGAAACTGCGGGTGGATTACCAGGTTTGTGCGTTATTCTTAAGCTTTGAGTATTAATTTGCAAATTAGATTATATGTTGTGAATGTATATACCAACTTTATTAATCTTATTTTGCAGGTCTTTTATTGACGTTGGCTGGCACTGGTGAAGAAGGGTTATCTGTAAGTATCACTGTCATGAATTGGTGATTATTTCAGTTGTTATTCGTACACTAACATATAGTTCGGTTAATCTTTGAAGGTAAACGTATGGGGACCCTCAGATTTTAAGTATTTGGTTGACGCGATGAAATCGTTCATTCCAAATGCAGCCATGGTTCACACGCGTTGCTTCGGTCCATCACCGACATCTAATAGGGTTACATTGGATAATCCCGAAAGAGTTAATAACCAAATTAAACTTATCGATGATGAAGTTGTTAAAATATCAGCTATTTTGTTGCGACCTGAAACCCGTGGGCTTAAAGACGAGTCTGCAATAAAGTCTAGTGATATTTCCGTTTTATATATTTGCGAGCTTCCTGAGATTAGGGGTAAGTTTGACTTGGAAAAGGCCCGAGCACTTGGATTGAAACCCGGGCCTAAATATCGTGAACTACAAGAAGGAAGATCTGTGAAATCGGATTTTAAAGATATCATGGTACGTTTATCTCTTTCTAATTTGTTATATATAAATCACATTAGAGATTATCAATTCGACCCATTTACTTATAAATTGTCAATTTCGGTCAAACAGGCCTAAGGTGGTCAAAGCCTATTTTTCATGCATAAAACCTTCAAAATTGCTTTATTTAAAGATAAGTAAAGTACACGGATGGTCCCTATGGTTTGCACTTTGTAACACATTTAGTACCCAGTCAACAAATCTAAAGGTTTTAGCTTGTCCAAGTTAAGGACTAAATGCGTTATAGAGTGCAAACCACAGGGACCATCCGTGTACTTTTGAAAAAATGTTGGAACTAAACGCGTTACAAAGTGCAGATCACAGGGACCATCCATGCGCTTTTGAAAAGCTAGGGACCAAATCCAGAATAGTTGTAAAAATCCCGACTAGGCGCCGGTTAATCACAATTAATCCCGATTAATTCCAATTAGTTCCAATTAATCCCTGATTAATCGCTAGTCCCCACCCCATCTCCTGACTAACGACTAGCGATTACTACGACAATGAATAATATTGTTTTTAACCATAATTAACGTATTAATTGTTTGTACATATGGACAAAAAATGTACGTGCGACAACCCAACTGGTTTTGGCTTATAAAAAATGACCCGTTCGGCCGTTCCGGGTTCCGACACATAACTCAGCCCTCTTGACCTGCCCATATCTCAAAATTGATACGTAACTTTTCTTACATATGTTTAGGTTCATCCTGATGACGTACTTGGACCTTCGGTCCCCGGGCCTATTGTTCTCCTTGTAGATTGCCCTACACTCTCTCATTTTCAAGAACTATTATCTGTACAATCGCTAGATAATTATTACGCTGATATTTCCGAGGAGAAACACAACGTTGTTAATTGTGTAATCCATTTAAGTCCATCATCAGTCGTAAACTCTAGTGATTATCAAAAATGGATGTCACGATTTGGTGAGGCAGAGCATATTATTGCAGGACATCAAACGTAAGTATACAAGCGGAAAATTTCGTCTTCTAATTTATGCAATTTGTGAAGTGGATTTGTTTTTCTAAAAGTTTTAAATTTGATATAAGTTCTTCATGCATTTCTACAGGAAGAATATTGAGATACCGATTTTGCAATCTAGTGCACGAATCGCGGCCAGACTTAATTATGTATGTCCTCAGTTTTTCCCGGCTCCGGGTTTTTGGTCTCTTCAACAAACGAATTGTTCAAATGAGGTACTTTCCATGTATGTGAGAATAATGATTAAAAATTATTATTGTTAATAACTAATATTAATATTAATAATATAACAATAAGATGGTGTCTTAGGAATAGTACGTAAGACACAACCCCTATTTTTTATTTGTTTTTTTGCCATATTTACAACAATGCCATCCATGGTTCTTTTTTTAATTTTCTTTTTGTGTATTCAACTCTTCAACTTTTAGCATTGCCACTTACACCCCCTCAGCTTTCTAAAAACTTTGTAAAATGTTTCTTTGACCCCCCTCGAGTTTTACGTGCTTATTTTTATGTACTTGGGTCAAATAAAAAACTTTTTCGTGCTTATCTTTATGTACGCTTTTTGTTGGTCTACGTTTTGCTCTTGGTTGGTCTACTTTTTGTTGGAAACGAGTCGGGTCAAATATAATACGTTTTCACTAGGTGGTATAAATCCGAGTTACTTTACTTTTTGACTTCGCCACAACACGTGGTGCCATTCTTTAACGTAAAAAAACACTATTTCTTACGTGCTTATTTTTAAGTACGTTTGTTATAAATCCAAGGGTTTACGTTTCGACGTAAAATTTCTCAGTAATGAGTCGGATCAAATATAATACGTTTTCGTGCTTATTTTTATGTGCAGTATCAGTTGGTCTACGTTTTGAGGTAAATTTTGTTCGTACATGAGTCTAGTCAAATATTTGACGGTATAAGTTCGAGTTACTTTAAGTTTCGATGCCGCCCCAACGCGCGGCGGGTCAAAAATCAAAATACTAGTTGGAACATATTTACTTATTATCTACATTTCTAAGCATGCAGGGTGCTGACTTAAAGCTTTGCAAGACCGTTTCTGCTGAAAATCTCCTCAAGGTGCATCGTTAGTGATTATATTTATATATTTGTGTAAAGTTCGCTTCTACATATTTCTTTCTGTTCTGCAGTTATTGATCATGTGTCTTAACAATTATATAATTTTTATTTGTTACAACAGTTTCATTTACGTCCTTATGCACAACTTGGACTAGACAGATCCGGTATACCAACCAAAGCGGGCCCCACGGAAATCATTAACGAACTAATTTCCGAGATTCCCGAAATATCCGATGCCGCGAAACAAGTTTTGCAGCTTTGGGACGGGGAAGAAGATGCTGGTGAGGGGATAACATCAACGGAAAGTGACAAGAACGTAACCGAAGAACCTTGGTTAAATCAAAACATTCTTCCCAGATGTTTGGAGGATGTTACACGAGAAAACGTCGAGATTGTTCTTTTAGGGACCGGTTCATCTCAACCGTCAAAATACCGTAATGTTAGTTCGATCTTCATCGATCTTTTCTCTAAAGGTAGTTTGTTGTTGGATTGTGGTGAAGGAACATTGGGTCAGCTGAAAAGAAGGTAATAATACACTTTATCTCAATAAAGTTTTCTTTCTTGTGTATTACTTTTAAGAGTAAAATGCCATTTTCGTCCCTGAGGTTTGGCCATATTTGCGACTTTCGTCCAAAGGTTTGTTATCCAAAAGGTTTGAAATCTTGCCATTTTCATCCGGATCGTTAACTCCATCTATCTTTCTCGGTTAAGCCAGGGGTATTTCCATTTCTTTTTGTTAACTTAAAGGTCAATTCGGTCTTTTTCACTTGATGTAAACTCGTTGGAGATGTATGAAAAAGACCGAATTGTCCTTTAAGTTAACAAAAAGACGGAAATACCCCTGACTTAACGGAGAATAATGGATGGAGTTAACGAGCAGGATGTAAATGGCAAGTTTTAAAACCTTTTGGACCCAGATGCGTTAAAACAAACATTTGGACGAAAGTCGCAAAACTGGTCAAACCTCAGGGGCGAAAATGGCATTTTACTCTACTCTTAAAATCAGGTTTAACCAATTTTTCCATGAACAGATTTGGTATTGAAGGCGCGGATGAAGCTGTTAAAAAATTAAAATGTATATGGATTTCACACATTCATGCGGATCACCATACGGGTTTAGCAAGAATACTTGCTCTCCGACGTGACTTGCTGAAGGGGTTACCTCACGAACCGTTAGTCGTTATAGGGCCGAGACAACTTAAACGATTCCTAGATGCATATGAACGACTCGAAGATTTAGATATGCAGTTTCTAGATTGTAGGCATACAACCGAGGCTTCGTTAGCTTCTTTCGAATCCAATGACAACAAAGATGAAAATACTTTGTTTTCCAAAGGAAGTCCGATGCAAAGCCTTTGGAAAAAGGCGGTTAATACTTTGGATGGTAACGTATCGTATCCGGTTATGAAGAATTTGAAGAAAGTGATCGGTGAAGCGGGTTTGGAAAACGTGATTAGTGTTCCCGTTGTGCATTGTCCTCAAGCGTTTGGGGTGGTTTTGAAAGGTATGGATAGAGTTGATAGTGATGGGACAATAATACCCGGGTGGAAGATTGTTTATTCGGGTGACACTAGACCGTGCCCGGAGTTAGTAGAAGCTTCTCAAGGGGCAACGGTTCTCATTCACGAGGTAAACAATCCAACTGCTTTCTTTCTCATGGGTATTGAACTATGGATATTGGGCCTGTAAATGAACCATACGAACACGAAAAGATGCATGTTCATGTTCGTATGGTTCATTTAACTTTAACCGAACACAAACACGGACATATAATCGAACAAATTGTTTTGTTCATGTTCGTTATGTTCGTGTTCGTGTTCGTTCGTTTAAAGCCTAAACGAACAGTTCACGAACCTTAATGAACACAAACAAACTTTAACGAATATAATTGAACAAACATTAACGAACACAAATGAGCATAATCGAACACAAAAGAACATAAATTGACAATAATGAACACAAACTAAATTAGTGGTTTAAATGTAGATGATTCAATTACGTAATTTTTTTATATACATTTGGTGATCATTTACGATACGTTCCATTGGAAAGCCCAATTACTAACTATTCATATATTTATATATAGTTAGAAAACACCTTTTATGTTTATATTTATATAAATATAACTATTTAACAAAGGAACATAAACGGACGTTCATGAGCATAAATGAACAAACAAAACGTGTGTTCATCTTAGTTCATTTAATTAAATGAACAAAAAGTTTGTTCATGTTCATAAACAAACATAAACAAACTTCTCGCCGAATAGTTCACAAACAGTTCATGAACATTCGGTTTGTTTACGGGCCTAATTGATATATAATTGGAATCAAATAATCAGCTGTAAACGGGCAGTAAAAGTTAGTGTTGGGACATGTCTGATGTTATAATATGTTTATGTAACACTAAAAGCATAATATGTTCATGAAATTTGTATCACAGGCAACGTTTGAGGATGCGTTAGTGGAGGAAGCAATAGCAAGAAACCACAGTACAACAGAAGAAGCCATTGAAGTTGGGAACTCCGCAGGAGCCTACCGAATAATTCTTACACATTTCAGTCAAAGATATCCTAAAATTCCAGTTTTTGATCAAAGTTACATGCATAAAACATGCATTGCTTTTGATATGATGAGCATCAACTTTGCGGATTTACATGTGCTGCCAAAAGTGCTCCCTCACCTTAAACTCCTGTTTAAGAATGAGATTGTTGATGAATCTGATGATGTTGAGGATGCTGTTACACTTGCTGCCTGAACATCGGTCCAATTTATGCTATAACAAAGTTTTTGTACCCATTTTTTAAGGTTGTTTTTCTAAACTACATTCTTCAGAACGAATTATGTACATATAGAGAACCACTTTGAACTTTGTCAGAGAGAATTGCGAGAACATTTGCTTTCGTATAACATTCCGCTCAATGTCAAACATAATGCTATCCTTTCAGCGCATAAAAAATGAAAACTATTTACGATAATCGTGTACGTATCCCTATGATTTAGTGACAAAATCATAACTCATTTTGATGCCAGAATTAGGATAAACAGTCTCATGTACAACAAAGCACTATACACCAGCTTTTAAACAAGATATAGCTTCAGTAGCAGAGACTTCTGATCCAGACTTGGTTAAAACTGGCCTAGATGCATGAGGATGTTGAATCACTACTAAAATCGAGTCATTTGAGCTACTGTCGTCACACGTTGGCTACACATACAATGACCGACGATTAATAAACTTAAATAATTACTGTTTCGGTTGTAAAATTTTAAATATTAAACACCACTTACCACCCCAATCTGCCATTCCCGGCTACTAAAATCTTTAAACGATGCTGCATCGAGTTCCTGCAATGATATTTGAATTACTAGATCTGAGGAAATTGATTTTTTGTTTAAAAGTATGAGTGCAAACATACAATGCTGTAAATAGGAGGAACAACTCTTTCTCTTTTAGACTTGTGAGTGGGCATAACCGAAAATCGCGGTGCCAAATCTTGTGACCGGAATATCCATCTGTCACAGCGGCAAGTTATTAGCATACGCAACGATAACATCAATGAAAGGATGAATCGATTGTGCGATTTTTGCGTACCCAATATACAGAAAGATACAGAAATGGGCCCATTCGCGAACGAGTAACTTCATCCAATAGCTTTCAACTGAACTGTCCATGTTGATGAAGATCTGAAATCCATATATATACCGAATTAAATTTCTTTTTCTATTAAAACCACACATAATAATAGTTTAACAATATATGAATTAAAGCAATTTACCGAAATTTCTGCAATAGCAACAATATGCATTGCACCTTTGAATTTCCTGTGAAGCAAAACAAAAAAGCCACAAAAGATTTAGAATCTTCTATTGGTACAAATTACTTTTAGAGTAAACTAACGCATTTGGTCCCCATCCAACAAATCTAATGGTTTTAGCACGATCAAGTTAGCGACTAAATGCGTTAGAAAGTGCAAACCACAGGGACCATCTATGTACTTTTGGAAAAAGCTGAGGACTAAT
This sequence comes from Helianthus tuberosus, assembly GCA_030545235.1. Classification (NCBI taxonomy): domain Eukaryota; kingdom Viridiplantae; phylum Streptophyta; class Magnoliopsida; order Asterales; family Asteraceae; genus Helianthus; species Helianthus tuberosus. Next base: position 208,401,129 of record CM060400.1, read on the forward strand.
TACGTTAGAAAGTGCAAACCACAGGGACCATCTGTGTACTTTTGGAAAGCCAGGGACCAAATCCAAAATTTTGGTAAACCACATCCGTTACAAGTTTACTCTTACTTTTATTAAAGAAGAAAGATTTGTGTAGCACATACTTGAACATAAGGTATTTGGTGTAAACAGCATCATGCATTTCTTGTATATCTTCATCCTCTATATAATTCAACTGCTCCCTCAAGAGTGATAAGTTCTGATTTATATGATTAAATATCACAAAGAATATGAGCAAATAATCAAGCATTAGAAGGATCTGCAAATTCGGACATTCAAACAATTAGCATACTAAAAAAGAAAACGAAACGCAACTATAAATATATGTTAATTAGACTTACCGAGAAGTATGGTATTGAAGCTCTGTGACCAACAAGAATCAGATAGTATACACAACCGATTACAGCCATAGCTCGGCGTTCAGGTACTGAAAGACGCTCGGAAGTTATGCAGTAGCCATGCGCAATCAGTAAAAATGACATAATTGAAGCTGTCTCAAAGAGCAATCCAGTTACATATACACCAAATGACATCCATAGAGAGCATGTTTGGAAATAGAAACACGAATACCTGTGTCAGTCATGTTTGAAATTGCGTTAAAGAAGCCGAGTTACATGGATTAATGAATAAATTTAATGAAAATCAGTTTCATTCTGCAAACTAGTGAACATTCAAGGTGTGCGACCGAACAGGGCCCACTTTCCCACGGGCCCAAAACTTTTGATCATTTTTTATTAAATTTTTTTTCGAAACAAAAGCCTATAAATCTTAATATTTACTACCCAATATGATTTTTAAACTAATTAACCTTTTTAATTTTTTCCCATTTTAACCCGTTTTTTTTTTAATTTTATCAACGAAACCCATGTATCCTGATTAAATAACAAATTTTTATTTCATCCAACGATGGGCTATCGCACTTTAGGGGCCCATTTTTTCTAGTCGAACAGAACCCCCAAATTCTCACAAAGGCCCTGAAAATGTATCATGCACTTAAAACCTATTTTAAAACAACTAATAATTATTGTAAAACAACTATCAAAAGAATTACAATCATATAAGTCACATCATTATGTAAAATACATTAACATTTATCAGGTAATGATGGATAAATACCAGAAGAGAAATGAGAAGGCAAGCTGCAAAGATTTAACACAAGGAACTAATGCAAGCGTCCATTGTAAACTGTTCACCTGCTCTAATACCATATCAGAAAAAACCGCACAATTAAACAAAGTTAAATGACTACACAAAATAAATAAACAAGTTAAGTCTATATAGAGATATGACCTGAAAATGGCGATTAATGTAAGTGTTGATGATCCAGCAAGAAGCGAAAACGATCCAAATGGAGGTGAAAGATGAGTAGAGATAAGGGAGCGGCCAGTATGCTTCGTTGATCATCGACGAATTTGAAGCCTCCATTGATGAGATTTGGAGAATAGGTGAGGGTTTATAGTTTGTGTATATATATATATATATAATGATATATCATTTATTTAAGAAACAAACGTCTCTTTTTCTTTTCCTTGGTTGAATGCTGAATCTCATATTGGTGGTGTGGCGGTTGGCCTAATTTAACTGACGTACTTTGTTGTTACACTTGCCTCCCCTACTCTTTTCACTTTTAACACAATTTATCCCCCTAGCTTACTATATTTAATATTTATCAAATATCAACTACACTAATTAATGACTAACCCTTTTTTCAGTTTGTAAATCTCCCTCAAATTACTATTTAATAGGAATAGGATGTAACTTTATCATCCATGGTTTATGTGACAATAAAAAAAAGTGGAAATTTGACTTCAATATATTTGACTCCAATTAAATAGTATTCTAAACACCTAAATTAACTATTTTATGGAGTACTTACTTTTTTATGTTTTACTCGAGTTTGAATTGTGTGAGTTTTTCAAACTCAAGCTCCCTTGATTCTTATTTATTAATAAAGTTAAATAAGTTAGTTTTACATGTAACTCATATATTTTGTGAGAAGCTTGAAACTTGGTCAAAATCATTCAAATTCAAAAAATAAAATTTACATTTATTATTATTATTATTTATTTATTTATACATATTAATTCAAACTCTCCATGAATAGTGAAACAAATATTATATTCCATGTTTTTTTGTTTAATTTTTTGATTTCAACCCTTATGCTTTAAATAATATACGTTGTTAACTCATTTAGTTTTTATTACACTTGATTTTCTTTCGATAACTCGCATTCATTATCTTATTTTAAAAGTTGAATACGTGATCGTGTTTAATAAATTTTTATCGATATTTTGTATAAACTTTGTTGAAAAAATAGTTTTATTCAAGACAGTATAGTGACGAACCAAACCAATATCGACACTGGTATTGTTTGTTATTATTGAAACCGATATCTGTATTCGTTTTTATGATTTTTTATCGACATCAGTAGCCGTATTGTTATTATCGGAACCGGTACCGGTCTTCGTTTTAATGTTTACAGTGTAAAACACATTTATTTGTGAATACCATTGACTTTAAATTGAATGCCGATACCATAGTGATATCGTTACGAACCGAACCGTACCGACCAAATTCCAGCCACATCACGTGCGGAATATATAAATTATGAACTATGATGAATAGTAACATAAGTTTTTTATGTTATTATATTAAAAAATTATGTTCCAGTTTCACCCGTTATACTTTAAATAATATATGTTTTTAACCAATTTAATTTTTTATTTAATTTGATTTTCCTTGAAGAACTCGCGTTCAACATCCTTTTTAAGATGAATATGCGACCCTGTTTAATATTTTTTTCTCTTCGTTCATGTATGAACACTGTTGAAAAAAGAGTTTTATTCAAAATAGTATAGTGACGAATTGAACCTATGCTTACATTGGTATCGGTATAGTTATTATCAGAACCGAAACCGGTCTTTGTTTTTATGGTTTTTATCGACATCGGTACCATATTGTTATAACGGAACCAATATTTTACAATATGATTACTTTAAACCAAGTATTGATACCATATTGATACCGTCACAAACCAACTGAGTTCCCGGCGCAACGCGCAGGAAAATCTCGCTAGTTGTTATTATTATTATTATTATTATTATTATTATTATTATTATTAAAATACAACATAAAAAATAAGAGTTTTAGAGAGGAGGGATGAACTAAGTGAAGAGATTTCTTTTTTTTATTGTTGTACTTTAAAAAATAAAAATAACAGTATAAAAATGATTTTAATTAGTTTTTTTCTTGAGTTGCTACGGCTCTCATGATACTTAGGTGCTATTTGTTTTTTCAGATGTAAAATGTCTGGAGTCTGCAGACCACATCTATAGACATCTGTAGCAAAAGAGGTGAACCAAATCTCTGCAATCTGGCAGAAGAAGACTATTTGTTTTTAACTTCTGCAATCTGCTGAACATCACACAAATTCTAATACCATTTTATCAGAATGAAAATCATAATCAAACAACATAATAGGCATGAGTAACAATCAAATTAATACCACAATTCTAAGATTTATTCATAGAACAACAAACAATATTATCACATGTGACTAGTTTTTAACTCCCGAATGCATTTACTGAAATCTAACAAGCTAATTGTGTTTTAGGGCACTTTATTGTGCTCACCTAAAGAAAAACCCAATAAATTTTACAACTGGTCCCATATTCCCATTTTTACATTCACCGACAAACCTCCATGAAGTTATCTCCATCGTTCGATCCGTCAACATTCTGAAATTTCTTGCCCCTTTATTGTGTATTTTTTTAATCTGCAGACCCAAAAAGAGAAAGTGTTTAGATTTTAGGGTAAGAAGGTCTGCAGACCAAAAAAGAGGTGATCCTAGGTCTGCACTAAAAAGAGGACGCGTAGAGGTTTTTTATGAAAGGTCTTCAAGAAAACAAACAGTCTGCAGACCCAAACGTCTGCGCAACGCAGACATAAGAGAACAAGAAGAGCTTTTGAAAAAAAAAACAAACACTGTGTGAAGATTACTCTCCTATACATACAATATTTGTTATATAGTAATTTTATCATAATTATTATATATAGTAATATTTGCTATATTAAATAAAACTTCTTAGATTATATAATAGGTTGTCAAGTTTGGCTGTTTGGGTTTAAACAATTAAACTCGGTTCAATTTTAGTTTTTAGCTGAACAGATTTTATATATATTAATAGAAACTGTTGATGAATAGTAGTTTCTTTTAGAATATTAAAATAAGTTTTTTTAAATTAACTAATTCACATTTCTTTAACATTCAATTCATCCATGATTAAAAAAGAGCATCGCAACTTTCCTTTGATTAACATATTACTTTCTTTTGCAAAATAAATCTCAAGTCATCTTTTATGTATACAGTTGTAATAAAGTTAAAACCTATTTTCATATTTGTAAAATTTAAAATTGTGGGTAATAAAACTGATACCTTAACATACAAATATATGATACTTAAAAAAACACAGGTGTATTATTAACAAAAAGAAAATGAACAAAATAATCATTTTACTCTTTTTGTTATTTATGAGATTATTAAAAAACGGTAATGACATGATTCAAAACGTGTGTATATCTATATTTTAGGATGTTTAGGCTACGGTACCGTCACAAACTGATCTGAGTTTGACTAAACAACATCGGTAGTGGAATTGGTACCATCGGAATAGTTACCAATTTATGTTTTTATGGCCTTCGATCGATGTACAACGGTTAATACAAAGAGTGTCGATGTCCAAGTACCGCAATAAACCGAACCGATACCGACTGAAATCCCACCGCATCACGCGGGGGAATTCTGCTAGTTTTAATAACTCACAAGTGGTTTTCGCTCGTTCACACCAATAATTAGTACAATTTATTTCAAACAAGTTTCATTTTGTTTTTAAAAGAACCAAATTTGCTTAGAAAAAAATATACATGAAACTGTTTACTTATTGTTTATTTTTAACTTTTTATTTATAAACAGTAAAAAATAGAAAGGCGAAGATTATGGAGAGAAATGCAGTAGGTGCTTGTGAAGTGGTCATGCAATGCAACAGATCCACTCCCATCGGCATATTTTAATACTAACAAAAGCTTATATTTCAGTTTTCTTGTCATCTCATACAACTACAAGTGTTGATAGATATTAAATAATGTTATTATGTCATGTAGCACCTAATGTGCATAAGGAAAAGTGATAAGTAAAATATATACGGCTGGAGAAGAAGAAATTGCTTTTCTTACCTAATTTAAGATACAAGAACCAACACCACATTAGTTCAACAAACTCACTAACAAATGTCACTTCCTTTCTGTTCTCTTTTATGACCAAAAGATATGTATACTTACATGATGTAAAATTTTCAATGATAAATAAGAAAAAAATGATTTATAAAAATAATGAACATTGATAAAAGTTCCTTTTTTTTGGTAAAAAAGATTTCATTTATGTTTAGAGTTAATGGAATAACATGCATATTTTATTTTATTTTTTTTCTAAATTTTTTTATTATTTTAATATTATAGTTAATTTTATAGATATTTTGTTTTGCTCTTATAACTTTTAAGATACAATATGTTATACAATTTCAAGTATGTTGTTGTTGTGTGCCCATTTTTATCAACTTCCCGATTAAACAATGAAATCAAGTTATGAGTAATATATACAGATATAAGCAGTGGTGAAGCTTGAAAATTTCCACCGGGGGGTCGGAAGTCACCGAACCTAAAAATTCTATATATGTAATTTTTTTCTATAAAACCAGTGGGTCGAAAATGTATATACCTAAAAAATTCTACACGAAACGCACATACATAACACCACTGAGCAAAAAGTTCGGGGGGTCGGGCGCCCTCCCGGCCCCTTGAAAGCTTCGCCCTTGGATATAAGCGAAGTACAAACATACATGTTATCAAACGTACCCCACATTTAGTTTTTTTATATAAATTAATGTTTACCCTTTCGTTATTATACTAATATAATGTAATTCTTTTTAAAATCCGAATATACCCTTACGACATGCTTATTTTTATCTACGTTCCGATAATAGTTTTTCTCAAAATCGAACTGATCAAATATCTACCAATATTCATGTTTTTATGGTTTATGGTATAAATTTCGTAGAAAACGGAGTTACATTCGCAAAAGAGTGTCATACTTATATCGTAAGATTAGCGAATCTCAGCACCGTACAGATACCGTAACGAACCGAATTGACACCGTCCTAAAAATACCGATACCACATCAATTCTGACCAAACAACATCAGTATCATATTGGTACTAGCAGATCCGTGACTGATATTTATACTTATGGTTTTCGATCGATGTAAAACGTGTGTCGATATCTTTTTAAGCATGTCACGACTTTATTTTTTTGGTTTAATCTTTTGCTTATTATACCGAATGTTGGTACACCAATAACGTAATGAACCGAACCGAAACCGACCGAATTTCTGCCGCAACCCGTAGGGAAATTCCACTAGTGTTAAATAATGTATGTGTGATGTGTTAAAGTGTTTTATTTTTTAGTTCTTTTGTTTACTGTTTACTATACATACAAAAGAAAAATTGGGGAATAGCGTCAGGAACTGTGCCTGACACTTTCTTATTGGTCCTTTCAAATTATGATTTTATACCAATTTAAAATTACGATTTCATCCTGGTTTAAATTACAATTTTGCTCTCAATTCAAGATAACATTAAGGTTTTGCCCCTAGCTAAAAATTATAGTTTTGCCCTCAGTTTAAAATAATGATTTTACCCCATTCCAAAATTACGATTTTGCCCCCAGTTAAAAATTGCAGTCTTGTCATCGTTTTTTTTTTTTTTGCGAAACTACGGTAGTGTTTTATTTTACTTGGTTGACTCAATATAATTTTTATTCGTGTCAAGCAGCTGTCTAGCACTCGCTCATTGGTCCTGACAGATTACTGTTTTGACCCCAACTCTAAGTTACAACCATGCTATCGTTTTAGTTTCATTTTAGCAAAACTACGGTAGTGTTTTAATTTAATTAGTTGACTTGATATATTTTTTATTGAGATCGTGTTATAAGTATTATGTACAAGTAACCGAAATACAGACGTACACGTTATGAAACTAAGAAATATTCGTCTTAACGTCTCGCAACGTGGACGGGACATAACACTAGTTATATTTATTTGTATATAAAGATTCATATATAACTTTTTAAAAACATTAAAACATAAACAAAATTCAAACTTGTTTTGCATAGGCCACATGGAATTAGAGGTGCACAAACCGGTTAATTTTAATAATCGGTTCGGTTAACCGGTTATACCGGTTAATTTGACTTTTTGAATTTAACCGGTTAATGCTTTAACCAGTTATTTTTTTAACTGGTCCGGTTAATTACTTTAACCGGTTCGGTTAATTAACCGGTTATTTTCGGTTATTAACCGGTTTTTTTTGCCTTTTTTTTGAATTTTTCGGTTATTTTTTCGGTTAACCGGTCTATCGGTTAAAAAAACCGGTTAAAAAAATCGGTTAATAACCGGTTACTATACTAAATACTTATAACCGGTTACTAACCTACGGTTAAAAATAACCACTAACCGGTTATTTCTAAATCGGTTATTAACCGGTTACGGTTTCGGTTAATAACCGGTTACGGTTAATTAACCGGTTATTTTGTGCACCTCTACATGGAATCTATTAGAATTTAGATGACTTGCCTATCCTAGTTGGGCTAAAGTTCATACCCAGATTCTCATTCTCTAGCCCACAAAGTGGGTCGATGATATGAAAGTGTTCAAATCTGTTTTGAGACGATTTTAGCCCTGTCGCTTCTACCACAATATATTTTTATTGAATTTTGTATCTAAGATTTTAACGAGGAATAATAAGATACCGCTAGTAGGATTCCCTGGTTCTCCATAATAGGGTTTGTCGATATTAGTTCTTTTCGTTATTGTACAGTTACTTGCTATAGGAATCGAAAGTGACAAGCGTATGTTTGAGATCAAAGTATAAATAAATTAAAAAGGAAATTCAGAAAAAAATATCTAATTATAAAACTGAAAATATTCAAACTTAGGTTATAGCCTAGTGGTCAAGAGAAATTATCTCTTATGGGGAGACCAAGGTTCAATCCTTGGAAGGTGTAAGTATTTAAGGGGAAAAATTAGCCGTTTAAAAAAAATATTATAAAACTGAAAAATTCATTTTCTTGCACAACTTGCCTTTTATGTTTCCATAGTGAAAGTAACTAAAATATATAGCAATAATTAATTAGGTATGATTGAAACTTGGATTGTATACTAATTCAAACTTCAGAACCCTCAGCCCAATTCACAAATATGGCTTACCAGCCCATACCCTACAAATATAGCTCACCAACCCAATACTTTTCACTTACCATCTTTATTAGGGGTAGGGACGCTCCACTAGTGATGAGTTCCATCACTCACAACATCCAATCAAGTGCCACCACGTCATCGAGCTTTATTCCATCACTAGTGATGGATTTTAGTGGAAATGTCCATCACTCGCCACACACTCATCTCCATCATCAAAATCATTCACAAAACAACAAATCAACTGAATTGAGTCAAATCATTCACGCGTGATGATGACAACGCGTCATCTCCACCACGTGGCGGCGGTGTTTCACTGCCCATAACTCATGGACTTTTGGACATCACGTGGCGCCCGGGTGCTCTTAGAGTGCTATTATTGTTTAGGGGAAGGCTATTGTACAAGAGAAGAGAAAGAAAATGTATAAAGTGTAGGAGAGACTAAAAACAAGGGTATTTTAGAAAAAATTAATATTGTTGACTCATAAATTCATTTACCTCATTATTTTCAAAAAACTATAACTTTTTTATATGATACTATTTTTTTTAATTCACCGTATTAAACGAGAATGTCCTTCACTTTAGTTTGAGTAGGATATTGTTGTAGTTTTCTTAATTTTAATTTTTTTACAAGATATGTAATTACACATTAAATATGATTTGCTATAATTGATGTTATTATAGTTATGCTTATTACGTGATTACACATTCAATAATAAGAACTCAATTGTTTATGTTTTATTATGTGATTCAATCTATAATATACGGCGTGACGTGGTTATTATAGGTTGATTGGTTAATGTTTTGCATTACATTTATGCTTAATTAATACATGATTAATGTTAGGGATGGATTTTCTAAGCCTAAGGATCACGGATCCACAAATGCAGCCAGGATCACGGATCCTCAATTCTGTTTGAATTAAGGATCCTCAGAAGACGATGCAGGTTTAAGGATCCAGGATCCTCATTGTTATCCTAACACTAACGGTTGTTTCCACTATGTTTAAACTTGTTTTGCAAGAATGAACGAGTGGGACATAGTCTTGCCGATATTCCTGGGGAATATGCTCTAATATTCTGCACGTGCATAGCTAGAATGACCGTTATGGAAGTCGTGGGTAGCTTCCACAATTTGCGGAATGTTTGTTACTCAGTTTATTTCTATTTTTAAAGGGGATAACAAGCTTGATAATTAGAACAATTAGCAAACACACACACTCTCGCAAGCTCTCTGCAACTCATTGGCGATTACATACATTTCGCACACTAGTGATCCTTGTAACAAGCTTGTTATCATCTCGAGTTGTAACCTTTACTTGTTTAATTATAGTTGGTGATCGGTAGTTTCCATCACCCGAGGTTTTTTATGCCGGAGATCATACATTGATCAAGGGCTTTTTCCTCGTATAAATCCTTGTGTCGCTTGTTCATTTCATTTACAAGTTGTTCATACATTTGTTCATTGATTCAAGCATCATACCTCACAAAAGAAGATTTGATTACATTATCCTAGCTTGATTTTTGACCAAAACAGTTTGGCGCCCACCGTGGGGCAATTGGTGCTTCATTTCTGAGAAATTTTGTTCATTGTGATCATTTCGGTTCATCACTTTCAACTACATGGCTTCTTCAGCAAAGAACACTTCAAGTTCCATGCCGGCAGTCACTTCTTCACAGGGCGTTCCACATTTGCCTCCACCACCTTTTGGACCTCAGAAGAATGCTGAGAATCCTGCGAAGAAACCGACCCCCGTTTTCTCAAAACCACCAACTTCTGTTGTTTCTTCTAGCCCCACTAACAGTGATCTTTATTCTTTGATTGTGCAGATGAAGGGTTACATGCAACAGCAGGACAAAACCAACAAAAGGATCCTCCGGGAGATTGATGACATCAAGAAATTGAAGAGATCAGCGGAGGATCACTTTCCTTTTATACCGAGGTCGCTGAATTTCGACACTCCAGTCATAACTACCCAACACTCTGCTCCAGCTGATGTCCAGTTTCAAGGTGGATCATTGGGAATGCGTTTTGGATCATCAGCAATAACGCAAGCTCAAGGATCCTGCTTTCAGCCTTTAGGATCATCGTCTCAGAATTAGGGATCCTTCTTCAATTCCGGAGGATATGTCGGAGCACAGACGGTTCAAGGATCCTCATCTCAGGGTCAAGGATCCTCCCAGGGTCTGGGACCCTTCCAGGTTCAAGGATCTTCCCAGGTTCAAGGATCATCCTCTCAGGTTCAAGGATCCTCCTTTCAGGTTCAAGGATCCTTATCTCAGGTTTACGGATCCATGGATTATCCTCCAAGACCCCCAGTCACAGCACATCAAGGATCCAACATCTTTCAGGATCAAGGATTCTTAAGGAGTGTGCAACCCGGAAGTTCAGATGTTCATCTAGGAGACTTCATTCCTATGCAAACTATTGCTTCATCTGGCCCCTCAATTGTACCAGAATCCCGTCAATATGGATTCACATCCGGAATTCCAAACTTAAATCCTTCAGGAGGTAACACTATGAATAATTCTTATAACACTAACCATGGCTTTGTGCAGGATACAGGTATCAATCAAGCTATGGCTAGGGAATTACAGAAACTGAAGGATATGATATCCAGTGTTCCAGGAGTGGTTAAACCCATTCCTGAAATTGAAGATGGAAGCCACATGATATCTCGTTTTGCACCACCTATTTGTGATGCTGAAATACCGAAAAGGTTTCAAATACCAACTATGAAGCTATATGATGGTTCAACAGATCCAGAGGAACATGTAGCTCAGTACAGAGAAAGGATGGAGATCAATCCCATCCCGGAGAGGTTAAAAGAAGCATGTTTATGCAAGGGTTTTGGATCCACACTAACAGGATCAGCTCTTAAATGGCTTCTAAGTCTTCCCCCTTACTCTATTACTTCATTTGCTAATCTAGTTAACCTGTTTAATAGCCAATTCTCGTGTAGTAGAAAATTTAAACGTTTAACTAGTGATCTATATAGGGTAACACAAGGTCAAAATGAATCACTTAGAGATTATATCACTAAGTTTAGTAAAGAATCCTTAGATATTCCTAATTTGGATATTGCTACGGCTGTAGAAGCCTTTAAAATGGGTTTACTTAGAGATTCATTGTTCTATGATGATCTTGTCATGACCCCTTGCAGGAATCTTGATGAAGTAAGAACCAGGGCCCTTAGATTCATCCGACTAGAGGATGATAAAAGGATCCAGGAAAGACTGGCAGGATCCTCGAAGCAAGAAAACCAAGGATCCTACTTCAGGAACAACAAGTCCAAATCTTATAACAAGCCTGACAACCAGAATGTGCATGCAGTAGAACAGGAAGAGGATGATGAGGATTATCCTCCCATTTCTGAATATTGTTTTTCTGTTGATAACAATGAACTGATCCTTGCAATGCAGAATTTAGGTGAAAAAGCAAGATGGCCCTGAAAAAGTGATAAGCCAGCTGCAACAAAAGACAAGTCCAAATGGTGTGCATATCATGAGGATTTCTGACATCTCACAGAAGAATGTATTGCACTTAGAAAAGAAATCGGTTATTTGTTAAGCAAGGGGCACTTGAAGGAGCTTTTGGGAAGGAAAAAGTCAAGGATCCATGATCCTGAAAAGGTTCCAGAAAGAGCTCCTGCTCCTCCGGCAGATGCACAAATTATAAACTTCATATCCGGTGGATCAGACATATGTGGCACTTCCTTTTCAGCAGCCAAAAGGCATGCCAAGGAGACCAAGATGGATAATGGGGACAGACCCATCCTAACCTCTACTGTTACACAGGTAAAAGTTATAACATTTGATGAGGGATTGAGTGGATGTTCAGGATCCTTATCATGATGGTCTTGTTATTACTTTATTTATATCTAATCATTTTGTTCGCAGTATCTTAATAGACGGAGGAAGCTCAGTAAACATTATTCAGCTTGATGTCCTCAAGAAGATGAACATCCCTGAATCGGAAATCATCCCAAGATCCTCAGTTCTTCTGGGGTTCAGTGGAGAAACCAAGAATACATTGGGGGACATTAAGCTTCCCATCTACATAGAGGGACTTAATTCTTTTCAAAAATTTTGTGTTATAGATTGCTTATCCTGTTGCAATGTTATCCTTGGCAGGCCATGGATACATGACATGAAGGCAGTCCCATCCACACATCATCAATGAAACCAGCCTCAAGACCCAGGGAGCAATAGCAATTAAAGCACCATCCAAGAGATGTCCTAGAGGCAAGAGAACAAGATCTGAAAGATATCCATATGGATCCTCAGGATCCTGAATCCAAAATCTTCATAGGATCAGGGATCCTCAACAACATTGAACAGGATCTAGTATCCTTCCTCAAGAAGAGAAAAACTACCTTTTCCTGGAAGCATGAAAACATGACAGGTATCTCTAAAGATATAATTACTCATAAGCTTGGCATTGACGTGTCATTCAAGCCCATACATCAAAAAAGGAGAAAAGTTGCACCTGAGAGGAATGCCATTATCCAGGAGGAGGTAGATAAGCTGCTCCGAGCAGGTATGATTAGAGAGGTAAAGTATCCAAGATGGTTAGCCAATGTGGTTGTTGTTCAAAAGAAAAACGGAAAGTGGAGGGTGTGTGTCGATTTCACTGATTTAAACAAGGCATGTCCCCAGGATCCTTTCCCATTACCCCACATTGACTCCATGGTGGATGCTACCGCGGGTCATGAGTTGTTGACTTTTATGGATGCTTCATCTGGATTCCAACAAATTCAGATGGAACCATCTGATCAAGAGGACACAGCCTTTATGACCCCAACTAGTATCTATTGTTATATTGCTATGCCATTTGGACTAAGAAATGCAGGTGCTACTTATCAAAGGCTAGTCAACATGATGTTTAAGGAACAAATTGGACACACTATGGAAGTCTATATAGATGACATGGTGGTTAAGTCCACAAAAGCTGAGGATCACCTTAGAGACCTGGAGGAAGCATTTGATATCCTTGACAAATTCAATATGAAATTGAATCCTTCAAAGTGTCACTTTGGTGTTAAAGCAGGCAAGTTCTTAGGCTACATGGTAACAAAAAGAGGCACAAAAGCAAGTCCAGAGCAAATCAAGGCAATTGTGAATATCAAATCTCCTGCCAATGTCAAGGATGTGCAAAGGTTGACATGGAGGATCGCAGCCTTGAATAGGTTCATATCAAAGTCATCAGAAAAGTGCAAGGAATTCTATGACATTTTGAGAAAGAACAAGAAATTTGAGTGGATTGAAAAGCATGAAAATGCTCTCAAAGCCCTTAAGGATTACCTATCCTTAGCTCCTGCCTTGATGAAACCAGAAAAAGGGAATATATTACCCTTGTATCTAGCAGTATCCTCTAAAGCAGAAAGTGCAGTCCTTGTTAAGGATCACGAAGGTACACAACATCCTGTCTATTATGCAAGTAAGAGTTTGCTTGATGCTGAATCCAGATATTCACATTTAGAAAAACTTATCCTTGCTTTGATTATGGCATCCACTAAACTAAGACATTATTTTGAAACTTATGCCATTATTGTTAAGACTAACTTTCCAATTAAGAATGTTCTTAGGAAACCTGAAATGTCAGGGAGGATGGCTAAATGGGCAGTGAAGCTTAGTGCTTATGATATAAGATATGAACCAAGGACTGCCATTAAATCCCAAGCCTTAGCTGACTTTGTGGCAGATTTTAGTAGTGACTTACAAAGAGAAGCTGAGTTAGAAGTTCAGCAGCTTGAAGAGACTACGGATCCTTGGATACTCTTCACTGATGGAGCCTCTAATGTCAAAGCAACAGGACTTGGAATACTACTAAAATCACCACAGGGGGACATAATACCCCACTCAATAGCTTGTGAGTTTCAAACTACTAATAATGAGGCTGAGTATGAAGCCTTGATAGCTGGTTTGCAAATTGCCAAGCACATGAGGATCAGGTATCTTGAGGTACATGTAGATTCATTGTTAATTACTAATCACTTTAATGGGTCCTACGCTGTTAAAGGTGAACGACTAATCAAATACCTAGAGATAGTCAAGGAATTGGCACTCTCTTTTGTTTCCTTTAGTTTGACACGGGTACCTAGGGAAGAGAATGTAGAAGCTGATGCATTGGCCAATCTTGGATCACCTTTGAAGATTCCAGAGGATATCAAAATTCCTATCATCCATATTTTGGCTCCTGCTATTGAGGATCACATAGCTATGGAGATAGAAGAGGATTCTGCAGTTGTTCCCAGTGATAATGCACAGTCTCATTCAGGATCATGGATCCTTCCAATTATGAGATATATACAACATGGAGAGATTCCTACAGGAGAAAACCCCAAGGCTTTCAAAATCAAGGTATCTCAATTTACAATATTAAATAACATGTTGTATAAACGATCTCTTGCAGGTCCATATCTAAGGTGCATAGAGGATCCTGAAATTCAAGAAGTCCTAAAGGATTTTCATGAAGGAGATTGTGGAAACGACACTGGGGGCATGGCATTGTTCTCAAGGATCCTGAGGACAGGATACTATTGGCCTACTATGAAGAAGGATGCTGTGGATTATGCCAAGAAATGTGATGCTTGTCAGAGACATAGTAATATCCTTCATCAGCCAGCAGAGCTCCTGTATCCTATATCCTCTTCTTGGCCATTCATGAGATAGGGAATGGATATAGTTGGTAAACTTCCCAAAGCACCAGGAGGAAAAGTGTTCATGCTTGCTATGACTGACTACTTCTCCAAGTGGATAGAAGCTGAAGCCTTTGCTCAAGTCAGAGAAAAAGAAGTGATATCATTTATCAAAAGAAATATTATTACCAGATTTGGTATTCCTTCTGAAATTGTTTGTGATAATGGATCCCAATTTATTGGGAGTAGAACTACTAACTTTTGTGACAGCTGGGGGATTAAGATGATAACATCAACACCAGTCCACCCACAAGCTAATGGTCAAGCAGAATCATCCAACAAGATCATCATCAACAATTTGAAGAAGAAACTTGGATCCAAGAAAGGAAAATGGGCAGAAGATGTCACACCCCCAAAATCCACCATGCGGGGTATCACCGCTTGGAGGCGTGACGTGACCAGGATCGAGCCACCAATCATACTGAACAACGTACTTAAGTAAATGAAGACAACCACAATACGATTGGTGACCAAAAGCTAGTTAACCAAGTTTTTAATTTAGACAGCGGAAGCATAAACGTAAAGTTCAAAACATAAGTTCGCAGTTCATAAGTTTAAAGTCCAACACATAGGTTTAATAAGTTCATAATGTTTTAAACATTAAACACTGGACATAACTGTCCGCACACCACAACGACTTTTTCCTCGTGCAAGCTCCAAATGTTTAGCGACCTGTAAGGCATGTAACAGCGAGTCAACAACAAATTTGAGTGAGTTCACGTTTGGTTGGTTAGTTATAGCATTCGTTTCGTAAATCATATGTTCGTTTTGTAAACCATGTATCGTATAAGTTTGCATCGCGGTCTTTCTGACATGTTTGCGAAGATTAGTGGGGGTTTCCCATGTGTTACTAGACCACGCGTATCGACTGCTACGAAAATGTAAGAGGTGCCCTAAGTCAATGTCTATCAGCATTGACCCTTTGCCCATAGTCCATTAGTACACGCCCGTCCGACTGGCACGGTGTGAGGTTTGTTAAACCTAATAGCGCTATTAACTAATGACCCGCTCGCCATAGGCCTCGGCGATTAAGTCGATAATTGAGGGACTTAAAGTGATAGAGTTGATGGTCTTATGATCGTGTACGTAGGTTTTACGTACGTGCCCTTCAATCCGAGGACAGTAGTAAGTATGAGTGTACGTAGGTTTTACGTACGTGCCCTTCAATCCGAGGACAGTAGTAAGTAGTTTAATAGTAATGATAGTACAAGTAGTTATTCAATCCCATTCCCAACCCCTGGGAATCCCATGCCTTAGAAAGAGTGTGAACTCACCTCGGTTTGCTCGGTTAGGTTCTCAAATATAGTTAACAGTCAAGGTCGGTCAATCACGTCCTAATAAGGTACGGATAACAATCAGTTTCTCATGCATAATACGTATCCTACGTATGGTTTATTTGCACAATACTTTGTCCACATAACAGGTACACACTTTAACAATTTATGCCCATATAAACCTCCCATCCATTCCCTACTCATAAACAAACATACTATATTTCACGTAACACACATAACATGTTAGATCATTCACCGATAGTATACTCGACATTTAAACACGCAAGTCACAACTTATGTCAATTCAGCATTTATATTCGAAACCGGCTGTTTTCGGACATTTAAATAAAATACTTAACTTATTCCAAAAATTCCCAAATTTTTGCGGAACGTCCTAATCGACCCACAAATTATTGTGTAAAAATATCGGGGTCTAGTTCATTATCAGTAATTTATAGAAAATCGTTTACCGAACTGTGATCAGATTTGTTACATTCTGATCACAGTTTACGGAAAAATTCGTCAAAAATTCCTCATAAGTCCGTTTATCGAAATTCCAGTTCGAGGGTCACAAATACATCTGTGACCATTTTTGATAAAAGTTTCAGGGGCTGGTTCGGTTCAGGTTTTAAGTTGTGATAGAAAACGCACAGCCCAATTTTCTGCAGTAAAAATCAGCCTTAGCTGCTGTCACGAAAACAGATTTTTAAAATAGTAACCGACCTCAGAAAAATACGATTCCAGCGCCATTTTCTTCGTTTTTCGAAATGACACGATTTAGGCTTTTGAAATTCCATTTTTCGAGTTTTTAAAGTCCGTTTACAGCCTGTTGAAGGCGGCTGGAAAAGTACATCAGCATGCTGTTTTGAAGTTTTACATGTTATCAAATCGTGTTACAAGTGTCCGATTAACGGGTTTAACAAGAAAACAACCTTTAAACATCAAGTATGATTTAACCAACCCTCAAACCCACAAGATTCCGCTTCATAATTCAGTCACAAGTAAACTTTTATGTAGATTTTATATTCATAACACATGCTTCATATTTTTCTAGTGTTCTTGTAATCTTGTAGTTTAAACAACAATACATCATGCTATATGCCATAATTTTCGAACAAGATGAAATCAAGTGCAAGGAACTTACTACTAGCCTCTAGCTAGGGAAGAATCTTGTGTGAAAATGATGAGAAAAAGATGATGAAAAATACTAGAACAATGCTCCTTTGAAACCCTTTCAAGTTGCACCTTCCATGGATGATTTCTAAGCTTTGAATGGATAATGTAATGAAGAAGATGGTGATGTTTAAGGTGGTGATGGTGTTCTTGGTTTGGGGCAGCCGATCAAGAGGGAGGGAGAAGTGAAAATGGGGTGTACAATCTTGTGAAGTGATGTTCAATCCAAGGGACCTTACTTATATCCTTATTCTCACATATTTTGGTTAGATAGACAAGCAACAACAATTAATATAATAGAATTGAATCAAGCTAGAAGATTTGAAGTATGGTAATATGACATGTGGGGTCCCACTTGGGAATTAAATTCGTTGGGGGGGGGGGGGTATTATGTAAATATTGTGACTAAAGTGGCTAAGTGTAAGTAATGTGATATAAGTTAGTTGGTTTATTTTTGGCGGGTGTTATGGCATACGGGGATCATGACTAGCCATAAATAATAAAACAAAGTGTCTGACAAAATTTTAGTGTCCCGGGTAATGTCCGGTTGTTCGGTCGGATACTGTTCCGTTAAAGTGCTTAATTGTACCGTAAAGTGTCTTATTTATATATTTTTGTAACGAAATAAATTCCTAACACATAGGAAAATATACCGGACCATTTAGTGACTTTTCTGTATACTACCAGTATGTTAACATGCTCATGTAAGTATAGTTCAGTAATCAGAGAGCAGTTAAATATTTCAACACAGTCACCAAACACTTAAATTATTATTAAATAAATTGTACGGAATACATGTAAATTGAGGGTTGTCACATTCTCCCCCTGTTAAAAGAATTTCGTCCCGAAATTTAGCACGTGGTTACTGAGGAAGCTAGTTAAGTTGCGTTGTTTTCCTGATTTTCCTGGGGTGTCACATCATCCCCCCGTTGATTTGGAATTTCGTCCGGAAATTCTGCAGAAGCTTCAGCCTCAGTAGTGGTTGCGTTTTTCTTAAACAGTTGGGGATACTTGAGTTTCATTTGGTCTTCTCGTTCCCAGGTATACTCTGGGCCACGACGAGCATTCCAACGAACTCGGACCAGAGGTATCCTGGTATGCTTGAGGATCTTAACATCTTGATCCGTAATCTCTACTGGTTCCTCGACGAATCGTAGCTGTTCGTCGATAGTGAGTTCCTTCAGAGGAACTATGAGGGTCTCATCTGACAGACACTTCTTCAGATTCGACACATGGAAAACATTGTGAACTCCGCTGAGTTCTTCAGGTAGATCCAACCTGTAGGCGACTTTGCCAATTTTCTTAATGACTTCGAATGGTCCGACATAACGCGGATTGAGTTTTCCTCGTTTGCCAAAGCGGACTACACCTTTCCAAGGTGAGACTTTGAGTAGCACTCGATCCCCAACCTGGAGCTCGAGTGGTTTTCTTCCCTTATCAGCATAGCTTTTCTGACGGTCACGAGCTGCCGCCATTCGCTGTCGTATCTGGGCAATTTTCTCAGTGGTATCTACCACAAGTTCTGGGCCAGTGATTTGGCTGTCACCAACTTCTGCCCAACAGAGAGGTGATCGGCATTTGCGTCCGTACAATGCCTCAAACGGAGCGGCTTGGATGCTGGTGTGGTAGCTGTTGTTGTACGAAAACTACACTAGCGGGAGGTGCCTTTCCCAGCCATTACCAAAATCAATTACACATGCCCTAAGCATGTCTTCAAGGGTTTGGATGGTGCGTTCTGATTGCCCATCCGTCTGCGGGTGATAAGCGGTGCTCATATCTAAACGTGAGCCAAAGGACTTGTGCATTGCTTGCCACAGTTCAGAAGTAAAACATGCGTCACGATCAGAAATGATGGAGGTTGGCACTCCGTGCTTCGATACCACTTCCTTTAGGTAAATGTCTGCAAGAGTAGAAAACTTATCCGTTTCTTTGATAGCCAGAAAATGTGCAGACTTGGTTAGTCGATCTACGATCACCCAAATGGTATCGTTTCCACGTTGAGATCTGGGCAGGCCGGTAACGAAATCCATGGAAATTTGCTCCCATTTCCATTTCGGGATCTCCGGTTGTTGAAGTAAGCCTGACGGTTTCTGATATTCAGACTTGACTCTCGCACAAGTCAAGCACTTGCTGACGTAGGTTGCTATGTGGGCTCTCATGCCAGGCCACCAGTATGTGGTCTTGAGGTCGTGGTACATCTTGTCCGAACCAGGATGTACTGAATAACGAGACTTATGTGCTTCATCCATCACAAGCTCGCGTAAGTTGCCATAGAGTGGAACCCAAATACGCCCTGTTACATAGTAGGCGACGTCTTCCTTTTGTTCTAGCCGTTGCCTCGATCCTCGTAGGGACTCAGCCCTGATGTTCTCTGCTTTCAATGCTTCGACCTGAGCATCTCGAATCTGAGCGGGAAGGTTAGATTGGATGGTAAGCTGTAGAGCACGTACACGCCTAGGTATAGTATCCTTTCGACTGAGGGCGTCTGCCACCACATTGGCTTTGCCCGGATGGTACCTGATCGCGCATTCGTAATCGTTCAAGAGCTCAACCCATCGGCGTTGACGCATGTTTAACTCCTTTTGCTTGAAGATATGCTCGAGACTCCTGTGATCGGTGTAAATGGTGCACTTGGTACCGTACAGGTAATGTCTCCATATCTTAAGTGCGAATACCACTGCTCCCAGCTCCAGATCGTGAGTAGTGTAGTTTCTTTCGTGAACTTTAAGTTGGCGCGATGCGTAGGCAATGACCTTGTCACGTTGCATCAATACGCAACCAAGTCCTTGGATGGAAGCATCGCAATAAACCACGAAATCATCGGTGCCTTCGGGCAATGAGAGGATAGGCGCGCTACAAAGTCTATCCTTTAGATGTTGAAATGCGGACTCTTGTGCATCACCCCAACGATAGATGACACCCTTCTGAGTTAGTGAAGTGAGAGGTTGCGCGATCTTGGAGAAGTCTTTGATAAACCTTCTGTAATATCCTGCCAAACCCAAGAATTGGCGGATTTCTGTTGGTGTGCGGGGTGCAGGCCAGTTCTTGATTGAGTCAACTTTGGATGGATCCACATGAATCCCATCCTTGTTTACCACATGGCCTAGAAAGTGGACTTCGCGAAGCCAGAAGTCACATTTCAAAAACTTGGCATACAACTGCTCTTTTCGAAGAAGTTCCAACATAAGTCGTAGATGTTGCTCGTGTTCCTCCTGACTCTTAGAATAGATCAGGATATCGTCGATGAACACAATAACGAACTTATCCAGGTAAGGCTTGCACACTCGGTTCATGAGATCCATGAAGACCGCTGGTGCATTCGTCAGCCCGAATGGCATAACCAGAAACTCGTAATGGCCGTAACGAGTTCTGAATGCTGTTTTGGAGACGTCCTCATCTCGGACCCTCAGCTGATGGTATCCCGATCTCAAGTCAATCTTGGAGTAATAGCTCGACCCTTGCAACTGGTCAAACAAGTCGTCAATACGTGGAAGAGGATAACGATTCTTCACAGTCACCTTGTTGAGTTCGCGGTAGTCAATACACATTCTGAAGGTACCATCTTTCTTCTTTACGAACAAGACTGGAGCTCCCCAGGGCGAAGAGCTAGGACGTATAAAACCCTTTTTCCAAGAGTTCTTGTAGTTGTGTGGACAGTTCTTCAAGTTCTGATGGAGCTAGACGATATGGTGCTCGATCTACTGGTGCTGCTCTAGGAGCTAGCTCGATTTGAAACTCAACTTGGCGATGAGGAGGAAGACCAGGTAATTCCTCGGGAAATACCTCAGGAAAATCGCGCACAATAGGAATGTCTTCAATTCTCTTCTCTTCCGTGGATGTGTCAGTGACGAGCGCTAGAATGGCAGTGTGGCCCTTTCGTAGACATTTCTGGGCCTTAAGGAAAGAGATGATGCCTTCGACAGTACCACTCTTGTCGCCACGAATCACAAGAGGGTCTTCACCAGAACGAGGAATGCGGATGATTTTCTCCTTGCAGACAATCTCCGCTTGATACCGAGATAGCCAATCCATTCCAATAACGACGTCGAAACTACCCAGTGTGATAGGAATAAGATCGATAGAGAAAGTCTGACCGGCTAAGACGAGGTTACAACCTTTAACTACGTGTGTGGCTTCAAGGCTTTTACCATTTGCTAGCTCTACCGCGTGTTTGGTGTTCAAAAGTGTTGGGGTACGTTTAAGCATTTGACTAACTTTTAGAGACACATAACTGGTATCGGCACCCGAATCAAATAAGACAATAACAAAGAAGTCATCCAGAAGAAACTTACCCATCACAACGTTGGGATCGTTCCTTGCGTCACCTTGACCAATCACGAAAGCACGACCCCTTGCTCCATTACCATTGTTGTTACCCCCGTTATTGCCTCCATTGTTGTTCCCGTTTCCCTGGTTGTTGTTGTTGTTTTGATTCTGGTTAAGGTGGGGACAGTTCTTCTTAAAGTGGCCTTCAGCGCCACACTGAAAGCATCCTTTATTTCCCTGCTGCTGCTGATGGTGATTCTGTGGAGCTTGTTGTTGTTGTTGGCGATTCTGATTTGCAGGACGCGGGCTCCTGCAATCCTTAGCTTCATGACCCAACTTATGACATCTCTGACAACGACCTTTGTTGCACTGACCACTATGGTGTCTGTTACATTTGTTGCACTTTGGGTGGTTTCCTCGATACCCACCCTGTCCTTGATTACCGGAGGATTGCTGACCCGGACTCTGGTAGTCGTCAGTCCTTCGCTGCTGAGACTGACCCGAAGCAGAACCCTTACTGGAGTTTCCATCCCATTTTCGCTTGTTGTCGGTAAGTACATCAGAAGTAGCTGTGGCACTGATACGTTTGGGTAGCCTGTTTTGCTCCACCGCCTGGTCGGTGAGACGATGAGCCAACTTGATAATTTGCTGAATTGTACCCAGGTTGGCTGAAGTTACGTGACTTTGAATCTCTGGTACAAGGCCATTGAGGTACAGCTCGATTCGTTTGATGGGAGGGTCCACCATAGTTGGACACAGGATGGCCAGTTCGTTTGACCTCTTAGTATACGCTTCAATCTCAGACCCCGTCATCTTTAGATGGTAAAATTCCACTTCTAGTTTGTGGATGTCATCCCGACTACAGTACTCCTCCTTGATCAGCTCTTTAAAACCATTCCAGGGTGTGGCATTAGCAACTGCCAGTCCTAGTAGTTGAACCTGCGCCTTCCACCAGGTTAACGCAGCTCTTTCAAGTGTTCCGGTAGCATATTTCACCCTACGGTCTTCGGGGCATTCGCACATTTCGAAAACTGACTCAAGCTTTTCAAACCAGTGAAGAAGGCCCACTGCTCCTTCGGTGCCACTGAAAGTGGTAGGTCGGCAGTCCATGAACGTCTTGAACGTGCACACAGGAGGCTGAGCATGTTGACCTCCTGCAGGGACAGCTGCGAGTGCCTCAGCAACTCGTTCATTGATCAAAGCCGTCAGCTGGGCTTGAGTTAGGTTCAAACGTCCACCCAGGATCTTCACAACGAAATAACGTAGGTGAGAAAAGTGTCGCGAAAGTGCGTAAGTGTGGGACGATAGTAGAGAGTAAGCACACAAGGTTCAAATAGCAATTACCACATTATATAGTGCACAGTGAGAACTATCTAACCGACAATATAACATAAATCATACCACTTATGGTGTCGAGTCTTGCACGTGGAGCGAAGCGTCGTTGTGGATCGTTGAGCACTGTACAGGTTATAGTCTGGTTTTATCAAAAAGCTTTTCCCTTTTTAAAACCAAGTTCACTATAACCAATGGCTCTGATACCAATCTGTCACACCCCCAAAATCCACCATGCGGGGTATCACCGCTTGGAGGCGTGACGTGACCAGGATCGAGCCACCAATCATACTGAACAACGTACTTAAGTAAATGAAGACAACCACAATACGATTGGTGACCAAAAGCTAGTTAACCAAGTTTTTAATTTAGACAGCGGAAGCATAAACGTAAAGTTCAAAACATAAGTTCCCAGTTCATAAGTTTAAAGTCCAACACATAGGTTTAATAAGTTCATAATGTTTTAAACATTAAACACTGGACATAACCGTCCGCACACCACAACGACTTCTTCCTCGTGCAAGCTCCAAATGTTTAGCGACCTGTAAGGCATGTAACAGCGAGTCAACAACAAAGTTGAGTGAGTTCACGTTTGGTTGGTTAGTTATAGCATTCGTTTCGTAAATCATATGTTCGTTTTGTAAACCATGTATCGTATAAGTTTGCATCGCGGTCTTTCTGACATGTTTGCGAAGATTAGTGGAGGTTTCCCATGTGTTACTAGACCACGCGTATCGACTGCTACGAAAATGTAAGAGGTGCCCTAAGTCAATGTCTATCAGCATTGACCCTTTGCCCATAGTCCATTAGTACACGCCCGTCCGACTGGCACGGTGTGAGGTTTGTTAAACCTAATAGCGCTATTAACTAATGACCCGCTCGCCATAGGCCTCGGCGATTAAGTCGATAATTGAGGGACTTAAAGTGATAGAGTTGATGGTCTTATGATCGTGTACGTAGGTTTTACGTACGTGCCCTTCAATCCGAGGACAGTAGTAAGTAGTTTAATAGTAATGATAGTACAAGTAGTTATTCAATCCCATTCCCAACCCCTGGGAATCCCATGCCTTAGAAAGAGTGTGAACTCACCTCGGTTTGCTCGGTTAGGTTCTCAAATATAGTTAACAGTCAAGGTCGGTCAATCACGTCCTAATAAGGTACGGATAACAATCAGTTTCTCATGCATAATACGTATCCTACGTATGGTTTATTTGCACAATACTTTGTCCACATAACAGGTACACACTTTAACAATTTATGCCCATATAAACCTCCCATCCATTCCCTACTCATAAACAAACATACTATATTGCACGTAACACACATAACATGTTAGATCATTCACCGATAGTATACTCGACATTTAAACACGCAAGTCACAACTTATGTCAATTCAGCATTTATATTCGAAACCGGCTGTTTTCGGACATTTAAATAAAATACTTAACTTATTCCAAAAATTCCCAAATTTTTGCGAAACGTCCTAATCGACCCACAAATTATTGTGTAAAAATATCGGGGTCTAGTTCATTATCAGTAATTTATAGAAAATCGTTTACCGAACTGTGATCAGATTTGTTACATTCTGATCACAGTTAACGGAAAAATTCGTCAAAAATTCCTCATAAGTCCGTTTATCGAAATTCCAGTTCGAGGGTCACAAATACATCTGTGACCATTTTTGATAAAAGTTTCAGGGGCTGGTTCGGTTCAGGTTTTAAGTTGTGATCGAAAACGCACAGCCCAATTTTCTGCAGTAAAAATCAGCCTTAGCTGCTGTCACGAAAACAGATTTTTAAAATAGTAACCGACCTCAGAAAAATACGATTCCAGCGCCATTTTCTTTGTTTTTCGAAATGACACGATTTAGGCTTTTGAAATTCCATTTTTCGAGTTTTTAAAGTCCGTTTACAGCCTGTTGAAGGCGGCTGGAAAAGTACATCAGCATGCTGTTTTGAAGTTTTACATGTTATCAAATCGTGTTACAAGTGTCCGATTAACGGGTTTAACAAGAAAACAACCTTTAAACATCAAGTATGATTTAACCAACCCTCAAACCCACAAGATTCCGCTTCATAATTCAGTCACAAGTAAACTTTTATGTAGATTTTATATTCATAACACATGCTTCATATTTTTCTAGTGTTCTTGTAATCTTGTAGTTTAAACAACAATACATCATGCTATATGCCATAATTTTCGAACAAGATGAAATCAAGTGCAAGGAACTTACTACTAGCCTCTAGCTAGGGAAGAATCTTGTGTGAAAATGATGAGAAAAAGATGATGAAAAATACTAGAACAATGCTCCTTTGAAACCCTTTCAAGTTGCACCTTCCATGGATGATTTCTAAGCTTTGAATGGATAATGTAATGAAGAAGATGGTGATGTTTAAGGTGGTGATGGTGTTCTTGGTTTGGGGCAGCCGATCAAGAGGGAGGGAGAAGTGAAAATGGGGTGTACAATCTTGTGAAGTGATGTTCAATCCAAGGGACCTTACTTATATCCTTATTCTCACATATTTTGGTTAGATAGACAAGCAACAACAATTAATATAATAGAATTGAATCAAGCTAGAAGATTTGAAGTATGGTAATATGACATGTGGGGTCCCACTTGGGAATTAAATTCGTTGGGGGGGGGGGGGTATTATGTAAATATTGTGACTAAAGTGGCTAAGTGTAAGTAATGTGATATAAGTTAGCTGGTTTATTTTTGGCGGGTGTTATGGCATACGGGGATCATGACTAGCCATAAATAATAAAACAAAGTGTCTGACAAAATTTTAGTGTCCCGGGTAATGTCCGGTTGTTCGGTCGGATACTGTTCCGTTAAAGTGCTTAATTGTACCGTAAAGTGTCTTATTTATATATTTTTGTAACGAAATAAATTCCTAACACATAGGAAAATATACCGGACCATTTAGTGACTTTTCTGTATACTACCAGTATGTTAACATGCTCATGTAAGTATAGTTCAGTAATCAGAGAGCAGTTAAATATTTCAACACAGTCACCAAACACTTAAATTATTATTAAATAAATTGTACGGAATACATGTAAATTGAGGGTTGTCACAAAAGAGTTACCTTATGTGCTATGGGCTGATAGAACAACTCCCAAGAATGCTACTGGTCAAACTCCATTTTCTTTAGTATTTGGAGCAGAATCGGTGATCCCTACAGAGATGGTGGTTCCTACTGCAAGAACAAGCATCCGTGATCCTGAGGGAAATGCTGAAAACTTGGTTCAAGACTTGGATATCATAGAAGAACTCAGGGATTTGGCAAGGATAAGAATGGCTAGTTATCAACAAAGGATGACTGGAGCCTACAATAAGAATGTCAGGATCAGAAAGTTCCAAGTTGGTGATATGGTATTAAGGAAAACATTTCAGAATACCACAAATCCTGCTGATGGAAAATTGGCACCAAAGTGGGAAGGCCCCTATCTTATTGAAGCTAAGGCAGGAAAGGGGGCATATCGATTGTTAACAATGGAAGGTGATTTGCTACCGAGAGATTGGAATGCTATCCACCTGAAGAGATACTTCATATAATAAGGACCCAGGATCCTTAGCTATTTTCGTATCCATGAAGGATCCTTATAGGATAGATGATCCTCACTCTGGTAATGATCTAACCTCAATTTATCCACTTCTTTAATTAACTTATTTACAAGGAGAAGGATCCATATCCTTGTTTCACTTAGTTCTGAGTTTTGTAGAAGGTTGATGTATCCTTAACAAAGGATCAAGTATCCACAGAAGTCTCCTAAGTTTTATGGGCTTGTCCCCACTATTTGGGCATGTCCCCAGTTTTTTGGGCTAGTCCCCAGTTTTTGGGCCTGTCCCCAGTTTCGCCAGTAGCGCACGATGATCTTGGTGCAGTTCAAGGCAATGGGACCAGTACCCGCTTTAGGGGCTGACAATTTCATTGTACTGGCTGTATTTAGGATCCTACGTATAATGGTAGTCGCCAGTTTACATGTCACTAAGTTTCTAACATTTTCACGTTAGCTAAGGTTTTGGCATTTTCATGTCACTAAGTTTGGATAGTCGCCAGTGAGGGCCATACTCCAGTTTACACAAGATCCTTTGGGCTTGTCCCCAGTTTTTGGGCTTGTCCCCAGTTTTTTGGGCTTGTCCCCAGTTTTTTGTGCTTGTCCCCAGATTGTTGGGCTTGTCCCCAGTTACTAACTTTTCTCTTATATTAGCTTAGTCTCAAGTTATGTTCCATTTCAGGTTTCTGAAGCTAAACAACTAAGGATCCTTGATCCTAACCTTTTACTAAGGTTTGTCTTTTGGTTATCCTGGTTGTGAGTGTTAAAGGTTTAGGATCCTAACTTGGATTCTCAGGTATGATCCTTAATTACCTTAATTTTATTCTTGATTTATTTAGGTTACCCTTATTCTTTGACAACAGGATACATGATCCTTAAAATACATCACTTTTTTGAATTTTTCGATTATAGTATATTTGATCCTTGATCATATCTGTTAGGGGAGGATTTTCTAAATCCTAAGGATCACGGGTCCTCAACTGCTATCAGGATCATGGATCCTCAATTCTGTTTGAATTAAGGATCCTCAGCAGGTGTCGCAGGATCAGGATTCAGGATTACTGTTGTTATCCTACAACTAACAATTGTCTTCCTTGTACGTAAACTTGTTTTGCAGGAACGAGAGCATGGACCAAGTCTCACCGAAATTCCTGGAGTATATTCCCTCAATATTCCGCACGTGCTTGACCATTGTGAACGTTATGGAGATCGTGGGAAGAGTGGACAAATTGTTGAGAGAACACTTAGCTAATTTTGGTATACACACACACTCGTCACAACTCTCAGTCAGCTCTCAAGCAATACTTGGTGATTTCATACACCTTTTTGCACATTACACACTAGTGATCCTTGTAACAAGCTTGTTATCATCCCGAGTTGTAATCTTATCTTTGTTTAATCTTAGTTGGTGATCGGTAGTTTCCATCACCCGAGGTTTTTTATGCCGGAGATCAACTCTTGATCAAGGGCTTTTTCCTCGTATAAATCTCTGTGTCATTTGTTCATTACATTTCTGAGTGATCCTTAATATTGTTCATTGATTCAAGCATCACACCTCACAACAGAAAGTTTGGTTGCATTATCTTTGCTTGATTTTTGACCAAAACAGTTTGGCGCCCACCGTGGGGCAATTGGTGCTTCGTTCTTGAGAAATTATTGTTCTTGTGATCATTTCGGTTCATTACAACCAGGCAGATGGCTTCTTCAGCAAAGAACACATCAAGCTCTATGCCGGCAATGAGTTCTTCACAGGGCGTTCCTCCTTTGCCTCCACCACCTTCTGGATCCCAGAAGAATGCTGAAAATGCTGCGAAGAGACAAACCTCCATTTTCCCAAAACCACCAACTTCTTCTGTTTCCTCTAATCCTACTACTAATGATCTTTTTACTCTGATTTTGCAGATGAGAGATCGCATGCAAGAGCAGGACAAAACCAATGAAAGGATCCTCCAGGAGATTGGTGATATCAAGAAACAGAAGAAATCAGTGGAGGATCACTCTCCTCTGATACCTAGGTCATTGGATTTCGATACTCCAGCTATAACAGCCTTGCAAACTGTAGCTCCGGACATCCAGTATCGGAGTGGACCATCAGGAAGGCGTTATGGAACAACAACTATGAGTCAAGCATTTGGCTCTCACTTCCAGCCTCAAGGATCCTGTTTTCAGCCATCAGGATCCTCTTTTCAGCATCAGGGATCCTTCATCAATTCAGGAGGATATTTGGGAATGCACACAGTTCAAGGATCCTCCCAGGTCCAAGGATCCTCTCAGCCCCAAGGATTCTTTCAGGTTCTTGGATCCTCTCAGCCCCAAGGATCCTTTCAGGTTCAAGGATCCTCTCAGCTTCAAGGATCCAACATCTTTCAGGATCAAGGATTCTTAAGAAGCATGCAGCCTCCAAGCTCGGATGTTCATCAAGGAGACTTCATACCAATGCAGACCATTGCTTCCTCTGGTCCTTCGATCATACCGGAACCCCGTCAATATGGATTCACATCTGCAATTCCAAACTTGAATCCCATGTGAGGTAACACTTTTAATAACTCATATAACACTAACCATGGCTCAATGCAGGATACATGTATCAATCAGGCTATGGCTAGGGAGTTACAAAAGCTTAAGGATATGATATACAGCGTACCAGGAGTGGTTAAACCCATTCCTGAAATTGCAGATGGTAGCCGTAGGATATCTCGCTTTGCACCACCTATTTGTGATGCTGAGATACCCAAAAGGTTCCAGATACCAACTATGAAGCTATATGATGGTTCAACGGATCCAGAGGAACATGTAGCTCAATACAGGGAGAGGATGGAGATCAATCCAATTCCTGAAAGGTTAAAAGAAGCGTGTCTATGCAAGGGTTTTGGATCCACACTTACAGGATCTGCTCTTAAATGGCTGCTAAGTCTTCCCCCTTACTCTATTACTTCATTTGCTAATCTAGTTAATTTATTTAATAGTCAATTCTCTTGTAGTAGAAAATTTGAATGATTAACTAGTGACCTAT
Source organism: Helianthus tuberosus (assembly GCA_030545235.1). Lineage (NCBI taxonomy): Eukaryota > Viridiplantae > Streptophyta > Magnoliopsida > Asterales > Asteraceae > Helianthus > Helianthus tuberosus. Next base: position 208,430,789 of record CM060400.1, read on the forward strand.
ATAGGGTAACACAAGGTCAAAATGAATCACTTAGAGATTACATCACTAAGTTTAGTAAAGAATCCTTAGATATCCCTAACCTGGATATAGCCACGGCTGTGGAAGCATTTAAAATGGGTTTGCTTAGGGATTCATTATTCTATGATGATCTTGTTATGACTCCATGCAGGAATCTTGATGAAGTGAGAACCAGGGCCCTTAGGTTCATCCGTTTAGAGGATGACAAAAGGATCCAGGGGAGATTGGCAGGATCCTCAAAACAGGAAAAGCAAGGATCCTACTTTAAGAATAACAAGTTCAAGTCCTACAACAAGTCTGACAACCAGAACGTGCATGCAGTAGAGCAGGAAGAGGACGATGAGGATTATCCTCCCATTTCTGAATACTGTTTTTCTGTTGATAACAATGAGCTAATTCTTGCAATGCAGAATCTAGGTGAGAAAGCTAGGTGGCCAAGAAAAAGTGATAAACCAGCCGCTACAAAAGACAAATCCAAGTGGTGTGCATATCATGAGGATTTCGGACATCTCACTGAAGAGTGTATTGCACTTAGGAAAGAAATTGGTTACTTGTTAAGAAAGGGGCACTTGAAGGAGCTCTTGGGAAGAAAGAAGTCAAGGATCCAGGATCCTGAAAGGATACCGGAAAAGGCTCCTGCTCCTCCAGCAGATGCACAAGTTATAAACTTTATATCCGGTGGATCAGACATTTGTGGTAGTTCCTTTTCAGCAGCCAAAAGACATGCCAAGGAAACCAAGATTGATAATGGAGACAGACCCATCCGGACTTCCACTGTCACACAGGATAAAGTTATAACTTTTGATGAGGATGATCGTGTTGATGTGCAGGATCCTCATCATGATGGTCTTGTTATTACTCTGTTCATTTCTAACCATTTTGTTCGCAGGATCCTGATAGATGGAGGAAGCTCAGTGAACATCATCCAGCTTGATGTCCTCAAAAAGATGAACATTCCTGAATCAGACATTGTCCCAAGATCCTCAGTTCTTGTGGGATTCAGCGGAGAGACAAAAAAATACATTGGGGGACATCAAACTCCCCATCTATATTGAAGGACTTCATTCTTATCAAAAAATTTTGTGTTATAGATTGCTTATCCTGTTGTAATGTTATCCTTGGCAGGCCATGGATACATGACATGAAGGCAGTCCCATCTACCTATCATCAATGTGTAAAGCTTCCTAGTCCGTGGGGGGTGGTGAAGATTGAGAGTGATCAACAAGAGGCTAAGAATTGTTACACATCATCAATGAAGCCAGCCTCAAGACCAAAGGAGCAATAGCAACTAAAGTATCCTCCAAGAGATGTCTTGGAGGCAAGAGAACAGGATGTGAAAGAAATCCTTATGGATCCCCATGATCCTGAATCCATCGTCTTCATAGGGTCAGGGATCCTCAGCAACATTGAACAAGATCTAGTGTCCTTCCTTAAGAGGAGGAAAACCACCTTTTCTTGGAAGCATGAGGATATGACAGGTATATCTAAGGATATAATTACTCATAAGCTTGGCATTGACAGGTCATCCAAGCCTATACATCAGAAGAGGATGAAGTTTGCACCTGAAAGGAATGCTATTATCCAGGAAGAGGTAGATAAGCTACTTCGGGCAGGTATGATAAGAGAGGTCAAGTATCCAAGGTGGTTAGCCAATGTGGTTGTTGTTCAAAAGAAAAATGGAAAGTGGAAGGTATGTGTCGATTTTACTGATTTAAACAAGGCATGTCCCAAGGATCCTTTCCCATTACCCCACATTGACTCCATGGTGGATGCTACCGCGGGTCATGAGTTGTTGACTTTTATGGATGCTTCATCTGGATTTCAACAAATTCATATGGAACCATCTGATCAAGAGGATACAGCCTTTATGTGTAACACCCCAAAAATGGGTCTGGTAATTTAAACCCGGTTAATATAAAGGAACGGGTAAAAATACCGTTAGGGGTAAAAGTGAACCCGTAAATGAATATTAACTAGGAATAATTAACCTAGTTGAATATTAGTATCGTTGGTATTAAACGAAGGGTTGTAGCCTTATTTAATTAAAACGAAACATGAGGGACCAAAGTGAACAACTTGAAAGTTGTTTTATTAAAAGTAAACAACACACACACATAGACACACATCGTGTGTGTGTGTGTTCATCAACGAGCAGGAGGCTCCCAAGGAGCCTCAAACCCTAATTCCATCATTATGCTCAAATTGAAAGGCAAGATGACGCTTAAAATCATAACCGAGCATGGATAAATGATCACCATCACGAGGGGATCATAAGGTATGTCTTAAATCTAAGATTTGTGATCATGGGTGAAGTGGGTTATGTTCTAATCCGTGAGTTAATATGAAATTAACCATGTACAAGGGTTAGAATCCTCGTATAGAACATGGGTTACGTATGGTTTGTGTTAATTTGATGATTAGAGGTAAAACCCGTTTGTTATGGTGAAGATGATAACTAGAATCACCCCCTATGTCTAAGTCTTGTGGAAAGATTGATGTATTATCTGGGTATGATGAATTCTTGTTAGATGAATTAGGAGAAATATGATGATGCTATGTTTGATGTTTATGTGTTAATGATACTTGTTGATTAGTAAGAAGATTTGATGAAATATGAATGAACTAGGAAGATTATGCATAAACTAGTTGTACATGGTGCCTAGGAAGTAGTACGCACACCTCGTGTTTGATGAAATGTCTAAATGACAATAATAGGTGAAGGTTATGTTATGATGATGTTGAGTATGCTATATGCTTGTTTGAATCGGCTAATGAAATACATATGTGAGATATGAACTTGATATGATCGTTCATATGAATAATCATGTATGCTAATAAGGATGTAAATGTAATGACATGAAAGTATAGGAATCATGTCAAGATGGATGGGAGCGTGGAAGGCTAACGGGACAAGAAGACTCAAGTAAGCGAATACAAATACGGACGCGTAAGGTAAGTAAATCTCGGACTTACACTTTAGATGTAAAACGTACTGTAGTATGATGATTATTTTGATTTATGTGAGAAAGTATTAAACAATGGAAGTAATACGGTAAGTTTATGGAAAAAGAGTCGAAAATGGATAGAAAAGAAATTTTAGTTAAGTATGGGTAAGGAAGGGAATATACATGTTAGTGTTATGCACAAAGATGAAATAAGTAATTATACATGTGGGTAAGATGTAAGTTGTAAATGAAGGGGGTATGATTGGTAAGGTATTTATGCATGAATTGGAAATTAGTTAAATTACACATATGAGATAAGTTTAATGATATTGATTGTTTTCTGTTAAGAATGAATTGGAAGTGCAGGTATACTAATAATGAAGAATGAAGGTTAAGTATGGAAGTCAGACGAGAGGGTTCGAAGGGACTTATATGAACGAGAATAAAAGATGTTGATGCTTGATTATGCACGTTTTAAAGTATATGTATTATGTCATCGGTTGCTAATGAAGTAATTGGTTGTGGTGACTGCAGGTTGTACAGGTTTATGGATGTTTCTTCAAGAAGTGTATGCGGTTGAAGATCGAGTCAAGACATGGATTGTACGTGGGCGTGTATGTGGTCATTTAATTTGATATAAGTTTGTCAGTTTTTGGTTAATTTACAAATGGGATTAATGTATTTAAGTGAAAGAAAGAATATCATGAAAGAAATTTTAGGTATGTATTTTCCGCTGCGAATCTTAGGTTAAAATCTATTTAGGGTGTTATATTATGACCCCAACTGGTATATATTGTTATATTGCTATGCCATTTGGACTAAGGAATGCAGGTGCTACATATCAAAGACTAGTCAATATGATGTTCAAGGAACAAATTGGACACACTATGGAAGTCTATATAGATGACATGGTGGTTAAGTCCAAGAAAGCTGAGGATCACCTTAGAGACCTGGAGGAAGCATTCAATATCCTTGATAAATTTAATATGAAACTAAATCCTTCCAAGTGTCACTTTGGTGTTAAAGCAGGTAAATTCCTAGGCTATATGGTGACAAAAAGAGGCATTGAAGCAAGTCCAGAGCAAATCAAGGCTATTGTGAATATCAAATCTCCTGCCAATGCTAAGGATGTGCAAAGATTGACAGGCAGGATCGCAGCCTTGAACAGGTTCATATCCAAATCCTCAGAAAAATGCAAAGAGTTCTATGACATTTTGAGGAAGAACAAGAAATTTAAATGGACTGAAAAGCATGAAAATGCTCTCAAAGCTCTCAAGGATTACCTATCCTCAGCCCCTGCCTTGATGAAACCAGAAAAAGGAGATATATTATCCTTGTATTTAGCGGTATCCTCTAAAGCAGTAAGTGCGGTCCTTGTTAAGGATCACGAAGGTACACAACATCATGTCTATTATTTAATTAAGAGTTTGCTTGATGCTGAATCCAGGTATTCACATTTAGAAAAACTTATCCTTGCATTGATTATGGCATCTACTAAATTAAGACATTATTTTGAAACTCATGCCATTATTGTTAAAACTAATTTTCCAATTAAAAATGTTCTCAGGAAACCTGAAATGTCAGGAAGGATGGCTAAGTGGGTAGTAAAGCTTAATGCATATGATATAAGATATGAACCAAGGACTGCCATCAAATCCCAAGCCTTAGCTGACTTTGTGGCAGATTTTAGTAGTGACTTGCAAAAGGAAGCTGAGCTGGAAGTCCAACAGCTTGAAGAAACTAAGGATCCTTGGATACTTTTCACTGATGGTGCTTCTAATGTCAAAGGAACAGGACTTGGAATACTACTAAAATCGCCACATGGGGACATAATACCCCACTCCATAGCTTGTGAATTTCAAACTACCAACAACGAGGCTGAGTATGAAGCCTTGATAGCTGGTTTGCAAATCGCTAAGCATATGAGGATCTGGTATCTTGAGGTACATGTAGATTCGTTGTTAATTACTAATCACTTTAATGGATCCTATGCTGTTAAAGGTGAAAAGCTAATCAAATATTTAGAGATAGTCAAAGAATTGGCACTCTCTTTTGTTTCCTTTAGTTTGACACAGGTACCAAGGGAAGAGAATGCAGAGGCTGATGCATTAGCCAATCTAGGATCATCCTTGAAGATCCCGGAGGATATCAGGATCCCTATTATCCACATCCTGACCCCTGCTATCGAGGATCATGTAGCCATGGAGATAGGAGAGGATTGTGCAATCATCCCTAGTGATGATACTCAATCTCATTCAGGATCATGGATCCTTCCAATCATGAGATACATACAACATGGAGAAATCCCTACAGGAGAAAACCCAGAGCTTTCAAAATTAAGGTATCTCAATTTACAATATTGAAGAATATGTTGTATAAACGATCTCTTGCAGGACCATATCTAAGATGCATTGAGGATCCTGAAATCCAAGAAGTCCTAAAGGATTTTCACGAAGGAGATTGTGGAAACCACACTGGGGGTAGGGCATTATTCTCAAGGATCCTGAGGACAGGATACTGTTGGCCTACTATGAAGAAGGATGCTGTGGAATATGCCAAGAAGTGTGATCCTTGTCAGAGACACAGTAATATCCTTCACCAACCAGCAGAGCTCTTGCATCCTATATCCTCTTCATGGCCATTTATGAGATGGGGAATGGATATAGTTGGTAAGCTTCCTAAGGCACCTGGTGGAAAAGTATTCATGCTTGCTATGACTGATTACTTCTCCAAGTGGATAGAGGCTGAAGCCTTTGCTCAAGTCAGAGAAAAGGAAGTTGTTTTGGTCAAAAATCAAGCAATGATGATGATGCCAAACTTTCTGTTGTGAGGTGTGATGCTTGAATCAATGAACAATATTAAGGATCACTCAGAAATGTAATGAACAAGTGACACAATGATTTATACGAGGAAAAAGCCCTTGATCAAGAGTTGATCTCCGGCATAAAAAACCTCAGGTGATGGAAACTACCGATCACCAACTCAGATTAAACAGAAAATGTGTTACAACTTTGGATGATAGCGAGCTAGTTACAAGGATCACTAGAGTGTAATGTGCAAAAAAGTGTGTAATCGCCGAGTAAACTGTCAAGAGCTGATGAGAGCAGTTACGAGTGTGTGTGTTTAGCCAAAAATAGCCAAGTGTTCTAATTTAGCTCGCTATCCCCTTTTAAATTTGGAAAATATCTAAGCTAACTAACTATCCACATTTCGTGCAAGTCTTCCACGACCTCCACAACGTCCATATTAGTCAAGCACGTGCGGAATAAAAGAGAATATGCTCCAGGAATATCGCCAAGACCAAGCCCAAGCACGTACTCCTGCAAAACAACTTCATATTCAAAGCAGACAATCGTTAGTGTAAGGATCACTATGAGGATCCTGGATCCTGATCCTACAATACTCTCTGAGGATCACTAATTCAAACAGAATCGAGGATCCTTAAGCCCAACAGTAATTGAGGATCACTGATCTTTGGAAAATCCTCCCCTAACAGAAGTGATATCCTTTATTAAGAGAAACATTATTACTAGATTTGGTATTCCTTCTGAAATTGTTTGTGATAATGGATCCCAATTTATTGGGAGTACAACTACTAACTTTTGTGACAGCTGGGGGATTAAGATGATAACATCAACACCAGTCCACCCACAAGCTAATGGTCAGGCAGAATCATCCAACAAGATCATCATCAACAATTTGAAGAAGAAACTTGGATCCAAGAAAGGAAAATGGGCAGAAGAACTACCTTATGTACTTTGGGCTGATAGGACAACTCCCAAGAATGCTACTGGCCAAACTCCATTCTCTTTGGTATTTGGAGCAGAATCAGTGATCCCTACAGAGATGGTGGTTCCTACTGCAAGAACAAGCATTCGTGATCCTGAAGAAAATGCTGAAAACTTGGTTCAAGACTTGGATACTATAGAAGAACTCAGGGATTTGGCAAGGATAAGGATGGCCAGTTATCAACAAAGGATGGCTGGAGCCTACAACAAGAATGTCAGGATCAGGAAATTCCAAGTTGGTGATATGGTATTAAGGAAAGCATTTCAGAATACCACCAATCCTGCTGACGGGAAGTTAGCACCAAAGTGGGAAGGCCCCTATTTGATTAAAGCTGAAGCAGGAAATGGGGCATATCGATTGCTAACAATGGAAGGTGATTTGCTACCAAAATCTTGGAATGCTGTCCACTTGAAGAAATACTTCATGTAATAAGGATCCATGATCCTTAGCTAATAAGTATCCTTGAAGGATCCTTACAAGACAGAAGATCCTCAATTTGGTAATGATCTGATCTTAAACTATTTCACTCTTTAATTATCATATATATATAAGGATAAGGATCCTGGATCCTTTATCCTCCTTTCACTTGAATCTGAGTTTTGCAGAAGGATTAGGTATCCTTAACAAAGGATTGAGTATCCACAGAAGTATCCAGTTATTTGGGCTTGACCCTAGTTATTTGGGCTTGACCCCAGTTATTTGGGCTTGTCCCCAGTTTTGGGCCTGTCCCCAGTATCGCCAGTAGCGCACGATGATCCTGGTACAGTTCATGGAAATGGGACCAGTACTCGCTTTAGGGGCTGACAATTTCATTGTACTGGCTGTATCCGGGATCCTACGTATAATGGTAGATGTACCATACATCCGTTCCTAAGGTTTCTAACGTTTTCACGTTAGCTAAGGTTTTGGCATTTTCATGTCACTAAGTTTGGATAGTCGCCAGTGAGGGCCATACTCCAGTTTACACAAGATCCTTTGGGCTTGTCCCCAGTTATCCTTTGGGCTTGTCCCCAGTTATCCTTTGAGCTTGTCCCTAGTATATTGGGCTTGTCCCCAGAATTGTTGGGCTTGTCCCCAGTTACTAACTCTTCTCTTATATTTGGCTTAGTCCCAAGTTATGTTCTGTTTCAGGGTTTTAAAGTTAAACAACCAAGGATCCTTGATCCTCACCTTTTACTAAGGTTTGTCTTTTGGTTATCCTGATTATGAATGTTAAATGGTTAGGATCCTAACTTGGATTCTCAGGTATGATCCTTAATCATTTAGATTTTATTCATTATTCATATAAGTGACCCTTATCATTTGACAACGGAACTAATGTTCCTTAAGTTGCATAACTTTTCTGAATTTATGGGATATTTGATCCTTGATCATATCCTAAAATTTTTAAATATGATTTACTAAACTTGATAAATTCAAACAAAGTAGATAACTATAATAAGAAAATAAAGAATGCACAAGGATAACAACACGAGAAATAGCCAAAAAAGTTGAAGTTATTTTTATTCACAAAAGGTAACCCTTCAAAAGGTTGTCAAAATTACCTACCCCAAGCATCTACCAGCAATACGTGGCCCGTCCGCTGGGGTAGGTAAAGGGTGTCCATTGTTAATAGGTTTTTGAAGTGCAGGAAATAAAAGATGGCAGGATAACAAGTGGTTTCATCCCCCAAACAGAGGATCCCTCCACCACCTATTATCCTACCTATTGTCTTAGGATCCATGATCCGTAACCCTAGAAACTATTGTTCAAAATACAACCCAGCATTGTTTAAAACATCATAACCAAAAAACTACCAAATCCTAAAAAATGGGCTCCGGCCACGTCTAGAAATATCCATCATCGCCCATTTCTACAGCTCACACCTTGGCTGCATCACCACCAGCATCATCACCAGCCTGATCCTTCCCGCTGCCACTCGCTTCGATTGCCAAGACCTCAGTAGCCTCTTCTTCATCCTCCAGCTCTGCCAGCTTTGCCTTCCAACCCTCCTTGTCCCAAGTGGTCTGGTCGAAGTCAGGATCCTCAGCCTCCTGAGCCATTTGCAGCTTGATTTTGTACATAGTGATGGCGGCAGAGATTTTAGCATCCTCCAGCAGTTCAGCTTTTTCATAGTCAGCATCTATCTGGGCCATGACCACCTGCTTCTTCGCCAGATTAAGGTCCTTTTCAAGGGAGGAGATGGTCTGATCCTTGGCCAGGAAGAACTTTTGGAACTCCTGATGCTTCTGCTCCGCCTCTTTAACGTATGCATCAAACAGCATTCGACCTCAGCAAATTTCTGCAAAAAATCAAGATAGAGTTCAGGATCACGTGATCCTCAGGGGGGAAGGATAATCAAGCATGGTCAGTGATCCTTACCTCGGCAAAGTATTCTTGAAACTGGTGGCGGATAAAAGGCAAGCCTTCAAGATTGTCAGCCTCGGAGGCTTTTCTTTTCTTTCCCTTGGAGGTGGTAGGCCTTGGAACCACATCACTTGGGCTAGCAGCCGTCTTCTTCTTCCCAGACCTGGGACCAATGGTAGTAAGATCGGTGACACTGAAGCGGGAAGCAGACCTTGAGGATTTTCCAGCACCTATCCATCCAACACAAAAGATAAGTATTCTTGTTTTATTTACGTTTTAACATTTAAATATATAAACATGGATACTTACTCGACATAGTGACAGAGCCTGAGGATACTTCTTGAGAATCCTTGGTACTTGCTTGGAATTATCTTATAGCAGGATCAAGACTCCGAAAAGCGTCAAGCCTTTCCTTCGTTGCAGGTGTGGTAATGATGTGTGAAACAGAAATAGCTGCAAGATAGAAACAAAGGGGTTAGTGATCCTCAGCGGAGACAGGGTATCCTATGATCCTTCTATAAGGATCCTCTATCCTACCATGAGTGGCCCATGTTCTGGGGAGATCCTTCCCATTAGAGATAGAATCCCTCCTGACGAAGAAAAAACGTTTCTTCCACTTGTTATCGTTCTTGGTGGTTTTCAAGATTGGATGAGGTTCACCGGGTTTATGTTTGAATAGAAAACGGTGTGAACCATGGCTCACAAGGTTGTATAGTTCAGACAACTCTGACATTCCCAACTCCACATCCTCCTGCTCGATGATCCTCTCAAGGGTAAACAGAACCCTCCACATCATTGGCATAGCCTGGATGTAGGATATGCCGGTAAGGGAGAAGAAAGATTGGGTAAAATCAGGAAAAGGGTAGGAGTATCCTATCGAGAATGGGGTGACTGGAAATGCAACCCATGTTTCAGAGACGAAATCACTCCGGACGGTAGGGTCAAAGGTTTTAAAAACAGTGCTCGCCGGAAAGCAATGGCGAATCCTGTCGATCTCAGGATCAGTAAAGCAGCAACGTTCCTTCGGAGAGTCTTCGATGATCCCTTGGATTTTTAAAGAACTGTCTTTTTGATGATCCTTAGCAGGGGATGATCTTAGCTTCATTGTGATTTGGAGATTTTGAAGAAAGAACAAGAACAGAGCAAGATGAAGATGAAGAGAAAGAGAGGAAAGAGAATTACCTGCTTGGTCCTCGAATGTGGATTTAAAGGGAGTTTCGCTCGAATTTAAATGCACATTGATCCTTATCTCTAACTTCAATTTATAATTGTAACACCTCGAAAATTCACGTCCTATAATGTGTAGACACGTGTCATATGTTTGCACGTGTGAAAGAATGTTATAAAAGGACTAAAGTTGACAAACTTGAAAAGTATATGAAAATACGAGTTCTAAAGGTCAACAGTGAATAAATATATTGTACATTAACCCTACATAATGTTTATACCATCAAACGAATAAATCATGGATCATACGGAGCTAAAAGTGAGAGATTACAAACTGCAGGGGTTAAATGTGTCAACATGTTTAAGTTATACCTCTGAGTGACCTTTTGACAAACCCGAAGCTTTGTAACTGTTAATTATGCTCACTAGAATGCACGATATAAATTTCATAAAGTTTCGTTATCGTATGAGAAAGTTATGATCAAATTCGTATGCGAGGGGTTAAAGCGTTAACGTTGAAAGATATGACTTTTCGGGATAACCAGAAATGTCCAGGGACTTGGCAAAGTGGGTATAAGTCCTAAAGCCCTTGTAGGAAAATAAGAAGGGGTCAAATTGCAAGAAATAATCTTAGTTGCCCTTTCGAAAGGCCAAGAGACATTTATGTGAAAACTAGAAAATGTTTGGCTCTGATAACTGGCTTACGGACCGTAAAGGTCCACCCTTACGGTCCGTAAGGAGTCCCCAGCGACAGCAGATCCTTCTGTTTGCTGTTTAAACGCGTTTCTGACCTTTCAAACGATTTTCCTCATATGTGGGCGACCCCTAAACAGCCCTAAACATCTAGGGACACTTGTGGGAAGGTTGTGGTCACTTGTAGACTTACATGTCAACAATTTGTGGTGATTAAACCACTATAAAAGGCCCTCATGTGCACCAACTTTGATCACACCTTCATCTGCAATTGTGGAGCATTTCTGGAGCTTAGGAGCAGATCCAAGACATCCCTAATCGTGCATAGGACCTTGGTAAGTTTGCTAAACCTTCCTTAGTTAAGTTTTAGCTTAGTTTTAGCTTAAAAGTCAAACCGTCGTAATTAACGGTTGACTTTAAGATTAATCACTAAAGATCCAGTGATTAGTCGAATCAAAAGTGGTTATAATTTGGTAATTATGTGGGGAATAAACCCTCAAAAGGGTTCCCCCTGATTCCCACTCTAACTAGGTCAAATGTCGGGTCAAACTTGTATTTAAAAAGTCAACAGAATGTGTAAATTACAATTTATGCATAATTAGAAATGTAGAACACATACAACCTGTTTGATCATTAATATAACTTAGTAATTAGTGTAAGGACATGTCTAAACATGTTCAACCCGACAATTTCCTGTTTAGACCCGGTTCGGAACCAAAAGTCGCATAGTTTGACTTATACTTTGACTTTCAGTTCTGACCCGTTAAGGTATGTTTTAGAAATACCTAAGAGCTTCATTTGGATCAGGTTACATGCTAGTATAACCCTCTGTGATTATACACCATGGTTCATTAGTTAACCGATTAAAACGCATGATTCCGTTAATTGCTTATATGTTGACCATTATGCCCTTATTGCCTTAAAACGTGATTTTTGGAAATGTAAAAGAGTAGAAACCTTAGTTACTGATATATAAACTTGTATGCAAAGTTTGACATCAGTTTGAGGTGTAGAATAAGAGTTATGCTCATTAGCGCAAATTGGAAGCTTTATGTTAATTAAATGGCGTAATTAGCGTATAGCCTAGTTAAGCCGACTTTTTGATACCAAATCTTTTACCCACTGATGTAATATATTATTTTGGGATTTTTAAATATTTTTAATTAATTTTAGGCTGAGCATAACTAATCGTCGTAGGCTTAATCCGGTAATTGTCGGTTTTGCCCTTACGGGCCATAAAATGAGTTTTACATATCTAAATGACTCCAAAACTTTTGCTACTGATCACATATGATAAATAAATTATTTTAAGCCTTCTGGAATAATAAAAATATCAGATTTATGTATCAAACCCGGAAATGGCCTCTAATCGCCTTTTTAAGCGTTTTTAACGCATAGTATGTAATAAAATTATTTTAAACATACAAGGGTTGATACCTACTGATATTTGAGGCAAATTATAATATTTTAACAGTAAGCAAAGGTTGATAAACTCAGACTTCAGTTTTGAGCTTTTCGGCTTAGGTGAAATTACCAAAATGCCCCTACGGTGCGTAGTTTGGTTATAATTGATAAATTTCACATATATACTTTACCCTACTGTTATAACTCACTAAATTGAGTATGTTTGCTGATTACATCAGACCTGTAACTCAGATAAACACTTAAACTCTTTTACAACCTTTAAAATGACCAAACTACCCCTACGGGGCATAGTTTGTGTTTAAATTCATTTCGGGCATAATAAAAGACATCCTACTGATGTCACAACATATATGAAGCATACTAACTTAGGAAACCTGTAAATGGCTCATATGTATACCCGTTACGCTTATTACGCGTTCGGTTCGGTTTATGTAACTAGTTTACATAAACTAGCCTAAACGGGTCAAACCTTAACGGTTTTATCTCAAAATCCAGAATGTGAATGAAATACCCATGTTAAGAAAGTCTCTGAACTTTTCGGGTCTAAATCACATTCTATCCGGTCTTCGCTTAATCGTGCGTACGAACCGTATCTTTAAAACTAACTGGTCTAAGCTTAAGCTTAATTAAAGACCCGTTAGGATTCTAATAGGTTATTATAAACCTCTGTTCCAGATTAGGAGTACCAGTAAAAGCTACTTGCATTTTGCTTATTGTGATTTTTACATTGCTCAGGTAAATACTTTTAACTTATTTTCCCTATACGGGCTTGGGTTACGGTATATAGCATACCGCTTGATCGGGCATCAAATCCTCCACCGTTGTGTGGGTAATTGAATAATTTGATCGGCTCATTTAAACAGTCTTGTTACTTAAAGCCTTTGGGGGGTTAATGACCATGTCCCGGATATCCTTGGCATCATTTTACGAAATGGCCACGACTTAAGCGCGGGGTGTAGGCGTACACCCGTCAGTGTACAAAAGAATATTGTGGTGTGTCTATTGATCTTTAACCCGGACAAGATCCGGGCTACTGAACGCACAAGGAACATGTAATTCGTTCACAAGATTATATATTTAAATAATTCTCCCAAGTTAAAAAGATTAATCTTGCCTCTGTGCATTTTAATCAAATTATAAAATGTTTATGCCACGTGCATCCAAACAAATTTTCAATCATTTTCCAAAATGAGTCAGTTGATTGTATTTACCAGTGTAAACTGACGTATTTTCCCAAAAAGATTAAATGCAGGTACTAAGCGTAATTGGCTGGGATTGTCTCCTTAGCATCAATAAAGAGTCTCGCAAGCTTAAGATGCCTGAAGTCTGTTGAACTATTGTTTCCATTTTATTTTCGATCATTCTGTGGATAAACTTTCGAATATTGTGACATTTGATATTACAATATTAAATTCGGTTGATATAATATCTTTTAAATTGCTTCCGCTGTGCATATTAAATATTGTGTTGTTTGACTATTATGTTGCCAACCACGTCACGATAATCCCCCACCGGGCCCACCGGTGACACGTGGAAATCGGGGTGTGACAGCTTGGTATCAGAGCCAACACTGAGTGAATTAAACACTAGCCTTTTGTGTTTAATCTCAGTTACACAATTGCACATATCTAAACTTCTGAGTCTAGACTTAACATAGGAATAATCTCAATCCTAATATGGAAATTTTGCTTCCAATTTTTTTTATATTGGATACGTCGCCCAGCGAAGAAGCTGTAATAGGGATTCTCCACATCCGGAGCCTTGAAATGCTGAGCTTCGTACCACGGCTAGAATGAAACGTGCATCCAAGGAGAGGACACTCAGAAATAAAATAAAGAAGAAATACATCTTGCTGAAGATCGTTTCCTTAACAAGTCCTTATAAAGACACAATTATCTTTCAGTCCCTGCGAGGACAACATTATCCCTTTCAAGTCCCGCTTAGGGCAACTTTATACTTTTTATATAGTGGAATGATTAAGTTTAAACTTTCATTCTAAACAAGAAATATTAAATAAATGGAAAATAACATTTCCTTTTGCAAAGATCTACCATTATAATAAAATGGGAAAATCTAAAAAGGACAAGACCTAGCTTCGGGTCATATTAAGACCGGCTAAGATGGCAGTTCCTCAATTTAGATTCAGATCCTTATTAACATTTCATTTTAGAAATTGTTCTGCGATAAATATTAAAAGAATCTTAAGAGTGAAACCTAGCCTGAGTGTCATTATAAAGACCTGGCCAAGATGGTAAGACTTGTTTAAAAGATTCGTATCCCAGTTAACATCTGAAAACATGTTAACACTCCCGGCAGATGTGATTCGTTGGAAATCACACACGTTATTAAGGATTCTTCAAAAGATTCCTAACCCAGTTTAATGATCTCTGAATCCTGGGTTTACATCATCAATTAAGATGATCATATTTTAACCATACGTGGTAATATAGTGCCTACGGGCCTTGCTCATTTCTACATGAGCCAAAATACAGTGGTAGCTATGACTCCCTGTCAGAAAAAGGTAATGAACTAGGTTCAAACCTCAAATGCTTTGATTCTCTGAAATCATAGCATATAATTTATATATGTCCTTGTGACTAAGCCTGTTGTGCTAATATACTTAAAGGCCTTGATTCTCTGAAATCATGGCTTATAATTTAAAATTGTCCTTGTGACTAGGCCTTTTGTGCTATTAAATAAAAACTGTTATTGTTGCTTTGATTCTCTGAAATCATAAACCTATAATTTATAAATGTCCATGTGACCAGGCCATTGGGTGCCACTAATAAAACTGTTAATGTTTTATAATTAGGATAAATTATAATAGAAATCCTAAATATATATGATTAATAAACTAACCAAATATGGTCTCTGTTTACCATGGTTAATGAATTTCCCTAAGGGGCAATTCCGTAATAAACACCCCTTAGAAGGGAAGTTCCTACGGGCTATAGTTAATGTCCTCTGAGACTAAAGACAGTGGTAGCCTACAACTCCCTGTCAAGAAAAGGTAATGAACTTTGATTCAAACCTTAATGCCCCGATTCTCCGAAATCATGGCTTATAAATTAAACTTGTCTACGCGACTAGGCCATTTGTGCTATTATTAACTTATAAATTAGGATTTATGATAAAAATCCTGAATAAAATAAATAAGGATTTATGATAAAAATCCTGAATAAAATAAATATCCTTCCTTCCCTGCCAGTATGCATTTTAAAAAGAATCTTAAAGGTGAAACCTAGCCTACGCGGCCAAGATGGTGAAACCTACTCAAGGGATTCAGATCCTTGTTAACACCTAAGAACGTGTTAGCACTCTTGACAAATGTGATTCGAGAAAACCACAACAGTCATCCTTATATTAGATTCTTCCAATTCTCTTATCTAGCCTAGTGAGTTAGGAATCATGGCTTATATCATCCTATAAGATGATCATATTATAAACATCCGTTAGTGATGAAGTGCCTACGGGCTAAACTTGTTGTCCGATAAGACAAGGACAGTGGTGGTCTTTGACCTCCTGTCTAAAATGTTGGACTATGTCCAAACATAATAGTCTATATGATCAATGCGATCATGACTAATATCATCTAACACGATGATTATATTATTTAACATCCTTTAGTGATGTTTTGCCTACGGGCTATAATATATTGTCCATTTGAGACATTGACATTGTTATCTTTATGATTCCTTGTCTGAGGTGGTGAGCTATGCTCAAGCCAAATAGTCAATATAATTAATGCAATCATGACTTATATCATCTAATAGGATGAACCTATTATAAACATCCATTAGTGATGTTTCGCCTATGGACCATATTATATTGTCCATGTGTGACAAAGACATTGTGATCTTTACGATTCCCTGTCCAAGGTAGTGAGCTATGCTCAAGCCTAATAGTCTATATGATCAATGCAATCATGACAAAAATCACCAATACGATGATTAAAAATTTTAACATCCTTAATGATGTTTTGCCTAAGGACTATATTATATTGTCCAAATGAGACAAGGCAATTGTAATCTTTTGTGATTCTTTGTCCCAGGGGGTGAGCTATACTCAAATCCCATAGTCTATACTATCATGCGATCCTGACTAGTATCATCAGTATGATGATCATAATATTAACATCCCTCGTGATGAAATGCCTACGAGCTATACTTTATTCTAGTGTCGGTAAGACAAAGATAGTAGTGATCTTTATGATCCCCTGTTCAAAATGGTGTGATTATACCCAAACCTAATAGTCAATATGATCGAAGTAATCATGACTACTATCATTAGATACGATGGTTATTTATAAACATCCATTAGTGATGTTGATTGGCTTACTTTTCTGCCAAATGAATCGTCTTTCAAGACGATGACAGTTGTAGTCTATGACTCCCTGTCCAAAGGTGAAGAACCACGTTCAAACCTTGAAGCCCTAATCTAATAAGATTGCGGCTAATAAATTAAGGTCCTTGATGATAGACCATCGAGTTATGTTTTAAATTCATTCATGACAAGCCTATGTGCTATAATTTGTCATTCGTGACAAGCAAACATATTAAATGTTAACATTCCTGGTGACACGCCTTTGTGCCAGATTTGATTAATGCCCTTATGACAAGGCCATTTGTGCCATATCTAAATGACCTTTGCGACAAGGCCTTCGTGCCGTATAATCATTTATGTCCTTCATGACTGGGCTTTATGCCATATCTTTCTACGTCCATCGAGACAGGCTTCTATGCCATATATGTATATAATAAAAGTCTGGTAAGGCTAGCCTTTGAGCTGTTTATAATCGTCCTTGTGATAAAGACAGTTGTGACATTATGGTCCCCTGTCAAGCAGGTATTGGACTCGCTCCAAACCTTAAATGCCATTGATAGTCCTTTTGTGACCTAAGCTAAATGTAATAGATATACATTCAAATAACATTCATTAAGAATGTTCAGAACAGAATAGCCCATACGGGTTATTAATGCCGTGGCTAATCTAAGTCAGGTCATCAGGATGATGACTAATAATTGTTAAATCTTGGTGATTAGTACCAAGTTTCGAGTATGAAAAACTCGGATGAGGTAGACGACAGTCGCAACACTATTAATACGACGAAAGTTAATAAAACTACAAACGTAAACCTCAATATTAATGGAGTTAATCTCCAGGCTGTGGTTGACGCAGCAGTTGGAAGGACCATAGAAAGATCATGAAACAATCCAAAGAGCCGAATGCTCCTCGCTCTGAATTTCATTCAAAACCATGTTCAATTGCTCATGAGAAGAATTTTGTTCACACTTCGTATATGAAGGATGAACCAAAGGAGGAAGATAACTCCCAGAAATCTAAGAAAGAGAGCAAGTACAGGCTTAATAAAAAGCAACGAAAGTTCAGTAAGAGCCTGTATGTAAGAATTGCTATAAAAGACACTAGGGACAGTGTCGATTAGAACAAAGACCAAAGCAGTGTGGCATCTGCTAAGGAAACTGGTCATCATTCCCATGAATGTAAGGACATAAAGAATGCAGTCTATTACGGCTGTGGTGAGCAAGGCCGCATCAGAACTAGATACCAAAAAGCTGCCAAAGAAGGTACAGCTAAGCCTGGAAAGGCTAAAGGAAGAAATGCCTGAACTCACCTGATGAATGCCAAGAGGCAGTTCACGATGTCATCAAATACGTTCCTTATCATTTACCAATGATAATTTCTGCTAAGTGTCCTGATTTAATACAGGCAATAATAAATCTTCGTAAACCATAAGCTTAGCAAACTTTTATATTTTCCACAAGGTATAACTTACCAAGGAAACCATAGTAACCGATTCTTCTAGTATCGGCAAGGGATCCTTCCGAAAAATCTAAAAGTACTCCTTCTTCGCATAGAGTACGACAACATATGTTATTTTAATTATGTTTCTCATTGTTTTTCTATTACCAGAATGCCAAACTATGTTTGATAAAAGTACCATATGAGGATTGGCGTATCCTAGTGTGTCCCATAGATTACTTCCATGCCTGATCAGTATGGAGGTTTAATACATGGAACCCCTAAGATATCCCAATGGTCATATTGTACTAAAGACGACTAGTAGTATTCAAAGAAGATATCCAGAATGAAATTGTCCAAGTAAATGCTCCCGATTAAGGAATTCGTGGACTTATAACATAAATGTGTCACTTATTTGACACGAGCAATGATGGATGAACTGGAGCCTGAGATATGGAAAATCTCTGTAGCCTCCTTGCATTTTGATTATCTTCGCATAAGTTTTCCCTGCTTACCTCCTGGGAGACAGGTAGAATTAAGATTTATATTCCATTTAAGGCTGTATTATTATGAAATCTCCAAGACGGCTAGTACCATCATTGGAAGAATCGAAACCCTGATTTACTAAGTTTTAAAATAGAGGGTTCATATAGCCTAACCCGATATTCCGAAAGTTTGATATTGTTAAATAAGAAAAACGGTTCATTTTGCTTATGCATTATTTACCGCAACCCTAATTAGGCAACAATTAAGAATTTGCCATCAGCTGCTCTGAGTCGTCGATTTGTTCGACTAACTACAAGGATCAACTAATCCTTAAAATTTGTTAAGTAGTGGTTGGAATAACCATCTCACCTTATGATAAGCTTGTCTATGATAGTTGATATATAAGCATCAAGGCTGCTCCCTTGGAGACCCTGTAAAGATAGAATGATAAATATCTATTGTAGAGGCAATAGATCGGTACGTTCAATTACCAGGATCTAAAGGCAAATTATTGGTGGATAGGCTTGAAAAAGTCTGTAGCCACCTATGTAGCTAAATGCTTGACTTGTGCGCAAGTCAAGGCCGAGCATCAAAAGCCGTTAGGCTTGCTACAACAGCCTGAACTTCATACGTGGAAGTGGGAAATAGTAACTATGGATTTTATCACCAAGTTACCCAAAACAAGGAAAGGAAATGATACAATATGGGTTATAGTTGATAGACTGACTAAGTCAGCACATTTCTTACCCATCAAGGAGACTTATAGCTCCGACATGTTAGCCCAGTTATACGTGGATAAGATTGTGGCCTTGCATGGCATACCTGTTTCTATTATCTCTGATAGGGATACTAGATACACGTCACATTTTTGGAAGAGTTTCCAACAATCTTTGGGCACACGTTTGAATTTTAGTACGGCTTATCATCCTCAGACTGACGGTCAGAGTGAGCGTACTATTCAAACGTTAGAAGACATGCTACGTGCATGTGCGATTGACTTGGGTGGTAGTTGGGATAATCACCTACCCTTAGTCGAATTCTCCTACAACAATAGCTACCATACCAGCATTAAGGTTGCGCCTTTTGAGGCATTATACGGTAGAAAGTGTAGATCGCCCGTTTGTTGGGCGGAAATTGGAGACGTCCAATTATCAGGACCAGAGATAGTCTTTGAAACGACGGACAAGATTGTCCAGATTCGTGACCGTCTCAAAGCTGCCCGAGATAGGCAGAAGAGCTACGCAGATCCGAAGCGTAAAGCTTTTCACTTCGAAGTAGGTGATAAAGTGTTGCTTAAAGTATCACCCTGGAAGGGGGTGATGCGATTTGGTAAGAAAGGCAAGCTAAGCCCGAGATACACAGGACCTTTCGAGGTTATCGAACGTGTCAGGTCAGTTGCCTATAAGTTAAACTTACCAGAAGAGCTCAGTGGAATTCACAATGTGTTCCACATCTGCAATCTGAAGAAGTGCTTCGCTGACGAATCACTGGTTATACCACATACAGATGTGCATATAGATGAGAGCTTAAAATTTGTGGAAAAACCTTTGTCGATTGAAGATCGACAGGTAAAGAAGCTTCGAAGGAAGCATGTGCCTATTGTAAAGGTCAAATGGGATGCCCGTAGAGGTCCCGAATTCACGTGGGAGGTTGAATCCACGATGAAAGAAAAGTACCCTTATTTATTTCAGTAAATCTCGGGTCGAGATTTATTTTAAGGGGGTGAGGATGTAACACCTCGAAAATTCACGTCCTATAATGTGTAGACACGTGTCATATGTTTGCACGTGTGAAAGAATGTTATAAAAGGACTAAAGTTGACAAACTTGAAAAGTATATGAAAATAGGAGTTCTAAAGGTCAACAGTGAATAAATATATTGTACATTAACCCTACATAATGTTTATACCATCAAACGAATAAATCATGGATCATACGGAGCTAAAAGTGAGAGATTACAAACTGCAGGGGTTAAATGTGTCAACATGTTTAAGTTATACCTCTGAGTGACCTTTTGACAAACCTGACGCTTTGTAACTGTTAATTATGCTCACTAGAATGGACGATATAAATTTCATAAAGTTTCATTATCGTATGAGAAAGTTATGATCAAATTCGTATGCGAGGGGTTAAAGCGTTAACGTTGAAAGATATGACTTTTCGGGATAACCAGAAATGTCCAGGGACTTGGCAAAGTGGGTATAAGTCCTAAAGACCTTGTAGGTAAATAAGAAGGGGTCAAATTGAAAGAAATAAGCTTAGTTGCCCTTTCGAAAGGCCAAGAGACATTTATGTGAAAACTAGAAAATGTTTGGCCCTGATAACTGGCTTACGGACCGTAAAGGTCCACCCTTACGGTCCGTAAGGAGTCCCCAGCGACAACAGATCCTTCTGTTTGCTGTTTAAACGCGTTTCTAACCTTTCAAACGATTTTCCTCATACGTGGGCGACCCCTAAACAACCCTAAACATATAGGGACACTTGTGGGAAGGTTGTGGTCACTTGTAGACTTACATGTCAACAATTTGTGGTGATTAAACCACTAAAAAAGGCCCTCATGTGCACCAACTTTGATCACACCTTCATCTGCAATTGTGGAGCATTTCTGGAGCTTAGGAGCAGATCCAAGACATCCCTAATCGTGCATAGGACCTTGGTAAGTTTGCTAAACCTTCCTTAGTTAAGTTTTAGCTTAAAAGTCAAACCGTCGTAATTAACGGTTGACTTTAAGATTAATCACTAAAGATCCAGTGATTAGTCGAATCAAAAGTGGTTATAAGTTGGTAATTATGTGGGTAATAAACCCTCAAAAGGGTTCCCCCTGATTCCCACTCTAACTAGGTTAAATGTCGGGTCAAACTTGTATTTAAAAAGTCAACAGAATGTGTAAATTACAATTTATGCATAATTAGAAATGTAGAACACATACAACCTGTTTGATCATTAATATAACTTAGTAATTAGTGTAAGGACATGTCTAAACATGTTCAACCCGACAATTTCCTATTTAGACCCGGTTCGGAAACAAAAGTCGCATAGTTTGACTTATACTTTGACTTTCAGTTCTGACCCGTTAAGGTATGTTTTAGAAATACCTAAGAGCTTCATTTGGACCAGGTTACATGCTAGTATAACCCTCTGTGATTATACACCATGGTTCATTAGTTAACCGATTAAAACGCATGATTCCGTTAATTGCTTATATGGTGACCATTATGCCCTTATTGCCTTAAAACATGATTTTTGGAAATGTAAAAGAGTAGAAACCTTAGTTACTGATATATAAACTTGTATGCAAAGTTTGACATCATTTTGAGGTGTAGAATAAGAGTTATGCTCATTAGCGCAAATTGGAAGCTTTATGTTAATTAAATGGCGTAATTAGCGTATCGCCTAGTTAAGCCTACTTTTTGATACCAAATCTTTTACCCACTGATGTAATATATTATTTTGGGATTTTTAAAGATTTTTAATTAATTTTAGGCTGAGCATAACTAATCGTCGTAGGCTTAATCCGGTAATTGTCGGTTTTGCCCTTACGGGCCATAAAATGAGTTTTACATATCTAAATGACTCCAAAACTTTTGCTACTGATCAAATATGATAAATAAATTATTTTAAGCCTTCTGGAATAATAAAAATATCAGATTTATGTATCAAACCCGGAAATGGCCTCTAATCGCCTTTTTAAGCGTTTTTAACGCATAGTATGTAATAAAATTATTTTAAACATACAAGGGTTGATACCTACTGATATTTGAGGCAAATTATAATATTTTAACAGTAAGCAAAGGTTGATAAACTCAGACTTCAGTTTTGAGATTTTCGGCTTAGGTGAAATTACCAAAATGCCCCTACGGTGCATAGTTTGGTTATAATTGATAAATTTCACATATATACTTTACCCTACTGTTATAACTCACTAAATTGAGTATGTTTTCTGATTACATCAGACCTGTAACTCAGATAAACACTTAAACTCTTTTACAACCTTTAAAATGACCAAACTACCCCTACGGGGCATAGTTTGTGTTTAAATTCATTTCGGGCATAATAAAAGACATCCTACTGATGTCACAACATATATGAAGCATACTAACTTAGGAAACCTGTAAATGGCTCATATGTATACCCGTTACGCTTGTTACGCGTTCGGTTCGGTTTATGTAACTAGTTTACATAAACTAGCCTAAACGGGTCAAACCTTAACGGTTTTATCTCAAAATCCAGAATGTGAATGAAATACCCATGTTAAGAAAGTCTCTGAACTTGTCGGGTCTAAATCACATTCTATCCGGTCTTCGCTTAATCGTGCGTACGAACCGTATCTTTAAAACTAACTGGTCTAAGCTTAAGCTTAATTAAAGACCCGTTAGGATTCTAATAGGTTATTATAAACCTCCGTTCCAGATTAGGAGTACCAGTAAAAGCTACTTGCATTTAGCTTATTGTGATTTTTACATTGCTCAGGTAAATACTTTTAACTTATTTTCCCTATACGGGCTTGGGTTACGGTATATAGCATACCGCTTGATCGGGCATCAAATCCTCCACCGTTGAGTGGGTAATTGAATAATTTGATCGGCTCGTTTAAACAGTCTTGTTACTTAAAGCCTTTGGGGGGTTAATGACCATGTCCCGGATATCCTTGGCATCATTTTACGAAATGGCCACGACTTAAGCGCGGGGTGTAGGCGTACACCCGTCAGTGCACAAAAGAATATTGTGGTGTGTCTATTGATCTTTAACCCGGACAAGATCCGGGCTACTGAACGCATAAGGAACATGTAATTCGTTCACAAGATTATATATTTAAATAATTCTCCCAAGTTAAAAAGATTAATCTTGCCTCTGTGCATTTTAATCAAATTATAAAATGTTTATGCCACGTGCATCCAAACAAATTTTCAATCATTTTCCAAAATGAGTCAGTTAATTGTATTTACCAGTGTAAACTGACGTATTTTCCCAAAAAGATTAAATGCAGGTACTAAGCGTAATTGGCTGGGATTGTCTCCTTAGCATCAATAAAGAGTCTCGCAAGCTTAAGATGCCTGAAGTCTGTTGAACTATTGTTTCCATTTTATTTTCGATCCTTCTGTGGATAAACTTCCGAATATTGTGACATTTGATATTACAATATTAAATTCGGTTGATATAATATCTTTTAAATTGCTTCAGCTGTGCATATTAAATATTGTGTTGTTTGACTATTATGTTGCCAACCACGTCACGATAATCCCCCACCGGGCCCACCGGTGACACGTGGAAATCGGGGTGTGACAATAATGATGATTCTGCAGGGATGTCGCTTCAATGACGTGAGATTGGTAACGGCTAGTCAGATTATAACGGCTATATATCCGTTGATTAGTTACGGATAAGATCAAGAAAATATAACTCGACAATTTACACTTTACTCCTTATATTTTGGGGGCAATTGTTAGGGGAGGATTTTCTAAATCTTAAGGATCACGGGTCCTCAACTGCTATCAGGATCATGGATCCTCAATTCTGTTTGAATTAAGGATCCTCAGCAGGTGTCGCAGGATCAGTATTCAGGATCACTGTTGTACGTAAACTTCTTTAGCAGGAACGAGAGCATGGACCAAGTCTCACCGAAATTCCTGGAGTATATTCCCTCAATATTCCGCACGTGCTTGACTATTGTGAACGTTATGGAGATCGTGGGAAGAGTGCACAAATTGCGGATAGTTAGTTAGACTAGTTATTTTCTAATTTAAAATGGGGATAACAAGCTTGAGAGAACACATAGCTAATTTTGGCATACACACACACTCGTCACAGCTCTGAGTCAGCTCTCAAGCAATACTTGGTGATTTCATACACCTGTTTGCACATTACACACTAGTGATCCTTGTAACAAGCTTGTTATCATCCCTAGTTGTAATCTTATCTTTGTTTAATCTTAGTTGGTGATCGGTGGCTTCCATCACCCGAGGTTTTTTATGCCGGAGATCAACTCTTGATCAAGGGCTTTTTCCTCGTATAAATCTCTGTGTCATTTGTTCATTACATTTCTGAGTGATCCTTAATATTGTTCATTGATTCAAGCATCACACCTCACAACAGAAAGTTTGGTTGCATTATCTTTGCTTGATTTTTGACCAAAACAATATCCTAAACTTTTTGACAGAATCTATTAAACTTTTGTTCTTAACTTATGAGTTCAAACAAAGTGTATCATAACAACTGAAAGGTAAAGAGGCACAACATATACAACACGAGATAGCCAAAAGGTTAAGGTTTTATTTATTTATCAAAAGTTAAACGCCTTTAAAGGTTGTCAAAATTGCCTACCCCGAGCATCTACCAGCAAAACGTGGCCCGTCCGCTGGGGTAGGCAAAGGGTGTCCTTAGTTAACAGTTCATAAAGTGCAGGAAAAAAAAGACGACAAGATCACAATGGCTTCATCCCCCAAACAGAGGATCCCTCCACCATTTGTAATCCTACCTATTGTTCGAAGGATCGATGATCCTTAGACCTATATACTATTGTTCACCATTACAAACCAACAATTGTTCTAAAAACTACCAAACCATAAAAAAATGGGCTCTGGCCACGTCTAGAAATTTCCATCATCGCCTATTTGTGCAGCCTACACCTTTGCTGCATCACCACCAGCCGCTGATCCTTCTGCCTGATCCTTCAACCCGCTGCCACTAGCCTCGATTGCCAGAACCTCTTCAGTCTCTTCCTCATCATCTAGCTCAGCCAGCTTGGCCCTTCAGCCTTCCTGGTCCCAGGCGATCCTGTCAAAGTTGGGATCCTCAGCTTCCTTTGCCATCTGCAGTTTAATCTTGAGCATGGAAATGGTGGCAGAAAACTTAGCACCCTTCATCACTTCAACCTTCTCCTGATCAGCTGTGATGTGGGCCATGACCAGTTCCTTCTTCATCAGCTTGATGTCATTCTCAAGAGAGGCAATTGTGTGATCCTTAGCCAGGAACAGCTTTTGGAAGTCCAGCTGCTTTTGCTCAGCCTCTTCAGTATAGGAATCCATGAGCATATAGATCTCAGCAAATTTCTGCAAAAGAACAACACATGTCAGGATCCGTTATCCTCAATATGGACAAAACAGACTTAAGGATCAGGGATCCTTACCTCAGAGACATATTCTTTGA
The DNA here is from genome assembly GCA_030545235.1 of Helianthus tuberosus. Lineage (NCBI taxonomy): Eukaryota > Viridiplantae > Streptophyta > Magnoliopsida > Asterales > Asteraceae > Helianthus > Helianthus tuberosus. The sequence continues at coordinate 208,456,563 of CM060400.1, forward strand.
ACTGATGCTGGAGGAGAGGCAGGCCTTCAAGGGTGTCAGCAGTTTTTCTCTTCTTTCCACCTTTGCCTTTGGTGCTGACAGCCTTAGGAGCTGGGATGCTAGGACTAGCAGCATGTTGTTTCTTGCCGGACCGGGAGGAAGAAAATGCATCAAGATCACTGACACTGAAGCGAGAGGCTGATTTTGAAGATTTTCCAGCACCTACAAATGGCAGACAACAGATAAGTATCCTTATTCTATATCTATTTAAATACTAAATTATACATAAATGCGAATACTTACTTGACATGGTGATTGAACCAGAGGATACTTCTTGTGAATCCTTTGTTTTTGCCTGGAATGTTCTAACAGCAGGATCAAGGTTCCAAAAGGCAGCTACCCTTTCCTTTGTTGCAGGGGATTCTAGAAGATGAGAAACTGAGATAGCTGCACAATAAACAAAACAAAAAAAGATCAGAAAAGATAGATTCTTCCTATGATCCTTCTATAAGGATCCTATATCCTACCATGGGTGGTCCACTTCTTGGGAAGGTCTTTCCCGTCCGGGATAGAGTCCCTCTTAACAAAGAAGAAACGGTTCTTCCAGTGGATATCGTTTTTTGTGGTCTTGAGGATTGGGTGAGGATCACCAGGTTTGTGTTTGAACAAGAAACGGTGTGAACCGTGGCTGACAAGATTGTACAACTCGGCCAACATAGACATTCCTATCTCTATACCCTCTTGCTCGATGATATTCTCTATGGTGTACAGAACTCTCCACATCATCGGTGTTAGGGGTGGATTTCTAAGTGACCCGTGATCCTCAAATATTATCCTGTTTGGTGATCCTTACTTCTGTGTCAGTTAGTGATCCTCAGAAGTGCTTCAGGATCAGGATCATGGATCATTCTAAGGATCCTTATACTAATGATTGTTCACTTTGAATTCGATATTGTTTTGCAGGAGTGCCGGATTGGACTTGGTCATGGCGACATTCCTGGAGAATATTCCCTGCAATTCTACACGTGCTGGACCATTTGTGAACGTTATGGAGAACATGGGGAGAAGGCACGAAATGCGGATAGTTAGTTAAGCTAGTTATTTTCTGATTTAAATGGGGTAGCGAGCTAATTAGACACAACTTTTTGCTATTTTTGGCTACACACACTCTGAAAACCGCTCACAACAGCTCTCGTTCATTCACTTAGCAATTTCGTACACTTTTTACACAGAACACTATAGTGATCCTTGTATTTAGCTCACTATCATCCGAAGTTGTAACACATTACTTGTTTAATTTGAGTTGGTGATCGGTAGTTTCCATCACCCGGGGTTTTTTGTGCCGGAGATCAACTCTTGATCAAGGGCTTTTTCCCCGTATAAACCTTGTGTCACTTGTCATTTATTTTTCATAGTGATCCATATTGCTACAAACCAATTCAAGCATCATACCCCGTAACAGAGAGTTTGGTTACATTATCCTCGTCTGATTATTTGACCAAAACAGTTTGGCGCCCACCGTGGGGCAATTGGTGCTTCATTTCTAAGAAATTCTCATCTTTGTGATCATTCCAGTTCATTGCATACGAGCAGATGGCTTCATCATCAAAGAATACCTCCAGTGCGATGTCTGCAGTCAACTCATCCCAGGGCATTCCACCTTTGCCTCCACCACCTTCTGGACCTCAGAAAAATGCCGAGAAGAAACCAACTCCCATTTTCTCAAAACCTCCAACTTCTTCTGCTTCTTATACTCCTACTACTAGTGACTTGTTTACTCTGATTTTGCAGATGAAGGAGCATATCCAGCAGCAGGACAAGACCAATGAAAGAATCCTTAGAGAAATTGGAGACATCAAGAAACAAAAGAGATCGGCAGAGGATCATTCCCCACTAATGCCCAGATCTTTGAATTTTGATACTCCGGTTATAACTTCTCAGCCTTCAGTGGTTCCAGACGTTCAATATGTTGGAGGACCAAAAGGAGTGCATTACGGGTCATCAGCAATGACTCAGGCTTCAGGGTTACACTTTCAACCATTAGGATCCCATCCTCAGCATATAGGATCCTTTGCAAGCTCAGGAGGATACTCGGGAGCGCAGCAGATTCAAGGATACTGGCCGGTTCAAGGATCCTCCTATGTTCAAGGATCCTCCCAGGTTCAAGGATCCTCCCAAGTTCAAGGATCCTCCTATGTTCCAGGATCCTCCCAAGTTCAAGGATCCTCCCAAGTTCAAGGATCCTTCTATGTTCCAGGATCCTCCCAAGTTCAAGGATCCTCCTATGTTCCAGGATCCTCCCAGGTCCAAGGATACTCACAGTTTCAAGGATCCTTAAGGAGCTTGCAATCAGGAAGTTCCGACATCCATCAGGAAGATTTCATTCCAATGCAAACCATTGCTTCTACTGGTCCATCGGTCATTCCAGAGCCCCAACAATATGGATTAACATCCACTCTTCCTAATTTGAATCCAATGGGAGGTAACACTTTTAATAATTCTTATACTACTAACCATGGCCTTATGCAGGATACAGGTATCAATCATACTATGGCCAGAGAATTGCAAAAGTTAAAGGACATGATATCAAGTGTCCCAGGAGTGGTCAAGCCTATCCCAGAGATTGCAGATGGGAGCCACAAGATATCTCGTTTTGCACCACCAATCTGTGATGCTGAGATACCCAAGAGGTTCCATGTACCTACCATGAAGTTGTATGATGGTTCAACGGATCCTGAGGAACATATAGCTCAATACAGGGAAAGGATGGAGATCAATCCCATCCCAGAAAGATTAAAGGAAGCATGTCTGTGCAAGGGATTTGGATCCACTCTTACTGGATCGGCTCTTAAATGGCTGCTAAGTCTTCCCCCTTATTCTATTACCTCATTTGCTAATCTAGTTAATCTATTTAATAACCAGTTTTCTTGTAGTAGAAAATTTGAGCGTTTAACTAGTGATCTGTATAGGATAACTCAAGGTCATAATGAATCATTAAGGGATTATATCACTAAATTTAGTAAAGAATCCTTAGATATCCCTAACCTGGATATAGCTACGGCTGTTGAAGCCTTTAAAATGGGATTGCTTAGGGATTCGTTATTCTATGATGATCTTGTTATGACACCATGCAGGAATCTAGATGAGGTAAGGACCCGGGCCCTTAGGTTCATCCGGCTAGAGGATGACAAAAGGATCCAGGAAAGGTTAGCAGGATCCTCAAAGCAAGAAAAGCAAGGATCCTCTTTCAAGAACAACAAGTTCAGATCCTATAATAAGTCTGACAACCAGAATGTGCATGCTGTTGAACAAGAAGAGGATGATGAGGATTATCCTCCAATCTCTGAATATTGTTTTTCTGTTGATAACAATGAACTAATCCTTGCGATGCAGAATTTAGGTGATAAAGCTAGATGGCCCAGAAAAAATGATAGACCAGTTGCAACTAAAGATAAGTCAAAGTGGTGTGCATACCATGAAGATTTTGGGCATCTCACAGAAGAATGCATCGCATTGAGAAAAGAAATTGGATACTTGTTGAGCAAGGGGCACTTGAAAGAATTATTGGGGAGAAAGAAGTCAAGGACTCAGGATCCTGAAAGGATCCCAGAGAAAGCTCCAGCTCCTCCAGCAGATGCACAAATTATAAATTTTATTTCTGGAGGGTCAGACATTTGTGGAACATCCTTCTCTGCAGCCAAAAGACATGCGAAGGAAACCAAGATGGATAATGGAGATAGACCCATTCGAACATCCAGTGTCTCCGAAGGAAAAGTTATAACTTTCGATGAGGATGATCGTGTTGACATCCAGGATCCTCATCATGATGGTTTGGTTATCACTCTTTTTATTTCTAACCATTTCGTTCGCAGGATCCTTATAGATGGAGGAAGCTCTGTGAACATTATCCAGCTTGATGTTCTCAAGAAGATGAACATCCCTGAATCTGACATCATACCAAGATCCTCTGTGCTCGTGGGATTCAGTGGCGAGACTAAGAATACTCTGGGGGACATTAAACTCCTAATCTATATCGAAGGCCTACATTCTTACCAAAAGTTTTGTGTTATTGACTGTTTATCTTGTTGTAATGTGATCCTTGGCAGGCCTTGGATACACGATATGAAGGCAGTCCCATCCACTTATCATCAATGTGTGAAGCTCCCTAGTCCTTGGGGAATAGTGAAGATTGATAGTGATCAGCAAGAGGCTAAGAACTGCTACACCTCATCAATGAAACCAGCATCAAAGTCCAGGGAGCAATAGCAATCAAAGTGTCCTCCAAGGGATGTCTTGGAGGCAAGTGAACAGGATGTAGTGGAAATCCTGATGATCCTGAATCTAAAGTTTATATAGGATCAGGGATCCTTGGCGGAATAAAGGAAGACCTCATATCCTTCCTTAAAAGGAGAAAGACTACCTTTGCATGGAAACACGAAGACATGACAGGTATATCTAAAGAGGTAATTACTCACAAACTTGGCATTGATAGGTCCTTCAAACCAATCCATCAAAAGAGAAGGAAATTTGCACCAGAAAGGAATGCCATTATCCAGGAGGAGGTAGATAAACTACTCCGAGCAGGTATGATTAGAGAGGTCAAGTATCCAAGATGGTTGGCCAATGTGGTTGTTGTTCAAAAGAAAAACGGAAAGTGGAGGGTATGTGTCGATTTTACCGATTTAAATAAGGCATGTCCCAAGGATCCTTTCCCATTACCCCACATTGACTCCATGGTGGATGCAACTGCGGGTCATGAACTGTTAACTTTTATGGATGCTTCATCTGGATTTCAACAAATTCAAATGGAACCATCCGATCAAGAGGATACAGCCTTCATGACTCCAACTGGTATATACTGCTATATTGCTATGCCATTCGGACTAAGAAATGCAGGTGCAACTTATCAAATGCTAGTGAATATGATGTTCAAGGATCAGATTGGACAAACTATGGAGGTTTACATAGAGGATATGGTGGTAAAATCAATAAAGGCTGAGGATCACCTAAGAGACTTGGAGGAAGCATTCAATATCCTTGACAAATATAATATGAAGCTTAATCCTTCAAAATGTCACTTTGGTGTTAAAGCAGGCAAATTCTTAGGATATATGGTGACAAAGAGAGGCATTGAAGCCAGTCCAGAACAAATAAAAGCTATAGTGAACATCAAGTCACCTGCCAATGCTAAGGATGTTCAGAGGTTAACAGGCAGAATTGCAGCTTTAAACAGATTCATATCCAAATCCTCAGAAAAGTGCAAGGAATTCTATGATATCCTAAGGAAGAACAAGAAATTCGAGTGGACTGAGAAGCATGAAAGTGCCTTAAGAGCTCTTAAGGATTGCCTATCCTCGGCCCCGGCTTTGATGAAACCAGAAAAAGGAGATGTGTTATCCTTATATCTTGCGGTATCCTCAAAAGCAGTAAGTGCCGTCCTTGTTAAGGATCACGAAGGTACACAACATCCTGTCTATTATGTAAGTAAGAGTTTACTTGATGCTGAATCCAGGTATTCACACTTAGAAAAACTTATCCTTGCATTAATTATGGCATCTACCAAATTAAGACATTATTTTGAAACTCATGTTATTATCGTTAAAACTAATTTTCCAATCAAGAATTTCCTCAGGAAACCTGAAATGTCAGGAAGGATGGCTAAGTGGGCAGTGAAGCTAAGTGCATACGATATAAGATATGAGCCCAGGACAGCCATTAAATCCCAAGCATTAGCTGACTTTGTGGCAGATTTCAGTAGTGATTTGCAAAAGGAAGCCGAATTAGAAGTCCAGCAGCTAGAAGAGACCAAGGATCCTTGGATACTCTACACTGATGGATCCTCAAACGTCAAAGGAACAGGGCTTGGAATACTACTAAAATCGCCACAGGGGGACATAATACCCCACTCTATAGCTTGTGAGTTCCAAACCACTAACAATGAGGCTGAATACGAAGCCTTGATAGCTGGCTTGCAAATCGCTAAGCATATGAGGATCAGGTATCTTGAGGTACATGTAGATTCTTTGTTAATCACTAATCACTTTAATGGATCCTATGCTGTTAAAGGTGAAAAGCTAATCAAATATCTGGAGTTAGTCAAAGAATTGGCACTCTCTTTTGTATCCTTTAGTTTGACACAGGTACCAAGGGAAGAGAATGCAGAGGCAGATGCACTAGCCAATTTAGGATCATCCTTGAAGATCCCGGAGGATATCAAGATCCCTATTATCCATATCCTGACCCCGGCTATCGAGGACCATGTGGCTATGGAGATAGGAGAGAATTCTGCAATTATCCCTAGTGAGGATACTCAAACTCATTCAGGATCATGGATCCTCCCAATCATGAGATACTTACAACATGGAGAGATTCCTACAGGAGAAAACCCTAGGGCTTTCAAAATTAAGGTATCTCAATTCACAATTTTAAATAATATGTTGTATAGACGATCTCTTGCAGGACCATACTTAAGATGCATTGAGGATCCTGAAATCCAAGAAGTTTTAAAAGACTTCCATGAAGGAGATTGTGGAAACCACACTGGGGGCAGGGCGTTATTCTCAAGGATCCTGAGGACAGGATACTACTGGCCAACCATGAAGAGAGATGCCGTGGAGTATGCTAAGAGATGTGATCCTTGTCAGAGACACAGCAATATCCTTCATCAACCAGCTGAATTTTTGCATCCTATATCCTCCTCTTGGCCATTTATGAGATGGGGTATGGATATAGTTGGTAAACTTCCTAAGGCACCTGGTGGAAAAGTGTTCATGCTTGCTATGACTGATTACTTCTCCAAGTGGATAGAGGCCGAAGCTTTTGCCCAAGTCAGAGAAAAGGAAGTTATATCCTTCATTAAAAGAAATATTATAACTAGATTCGGTATTCCTTCTGAAATTATATGTGATAATGGTTCCCAATTCATTGGGGGCAGAACCACTAACTTTTGTGACAGCTGGGGGATTAAGATGATAACATCAACACCAGTCCACCCACAAGCTAATGGTCAGGCAGAATCCTCTAATAAGATCATCATCAACAATTTGAAGAAGAAGCTTGGATCCAAGAAGGGGAAATGGGCAGAAGAATTACCTTATGTGCTTTGGGCTGATAGGACAACTCCTAAGAATGCTACAGGCCAAACTCCATTCTCTTTGGTATTTGGGGCAGAATCAGTGATCCCTACAGAAATGGTGGTTCCAACTGCTAGAACCAGTATTCGTGATCCTGAGGAAAATGATGAGAACTTGGTTCAAGACCTGGATACTATAGAAGAAATCAGAGATTTGGCAAGGATAAGGATGGCTAGTTATCAGCAAAGAATGGCCGGTGCCTACAACAAAAATGTGAGGATCAGGAAATTCCAAATTGGTGATATGGTACTAAGGAAAGCATTTCAGAATACCACCAATCCTGCTGATGGAAAGTTGGCACCAAAATGGGAAGGCCCTTACTTGATTGAAGCTGAGGCAGGAAAGGGGGCATATCGATTGCTAACAATGGAAGGTGACATACTACCAAGAGCTTGGAATGCTGTCCATTTGAAGAGATATTTCATGTGATAAGGATCCATGATCCTCACATGATAAATATCCTTAAAGGATCCTTAAAGCACAGATGATCCTCATTTTTGGTAACATTCTAATCTTAAACTATTTCATTTCCTTACTTTTTCACATAAGGATAAGGATCTTGCATCCTTTATCCCCATTTCACGAGATTTTGAGTTTTGAAGGTTCAGGTACTCTTAGCAAAAACATGATTATCCACACAAGCAACCAGTTACTTGGGTTTGACCCCAGTTATCCTTGGGTTTGACCCCAGTTCCGCCAGTAGCGCACGATGATCCTGGTATAGTTCATGGCAGTGGGACCAGTACTCGTTTTAGGGGCTGATAATTCCATTGTACTGGCTATACCTAGGATCCTACGTATAATGGTAGACCTACCATACATCCGTTCTTAAGGTTTCTAGCGTTTTCACGTTAGCTAAGGTTTTGGCATTTTCATGCCACTAAGTTTGGATAGTCGCCAGTTAGGGCCATACTCCAGTTAACATACGATCTTTGGGCTTGTCCCCAGTTATCCTTTGGGCTTGTCCCCAGTTATCCTTTGGGCTTGTCCCCAATTATCCTTTGGGCTTGTCCCCAGTTGCTAACCTTTATCTTATAATGGCTTAGTCCCAAGTTATGTTTTATTTCAGGTTTTCGAAGTTAAACAACCAAGGATCCTTGATCCTTACCTTTTACTAAGGTTTGTTGTATGATTATCCTGGTTATAATAATATTAAGAGTTAGGATCCTAACTTGGATCCTCAGGTATGATCCTTAACTCTTTTGATTTTATTCATTGATTATTTGAATAACCCTAATACTTTGACAACTGAACTCATGATCCTTAAAATATACCACTTTTTGGAATTTTTCAACTATAGGATATTTGATCCTGCATTATATCCTAAATTTTTTATCTAAGTTGTTCAACTTTTCTTACTCAGACAAGTGTAAATCAAAACAATTGAAAAATAAAACAACAACAAGGATATCAACACAAGATAAGCCAAAAAAGATTAAGGTTATTTTATTAACAAAAGTTTAACCATCAAAGGTTGTCAAAATTACCTACCCCGAGCATCTACCAGCAATACGTGGCCCGTCTGCTGGGGTAGGTAAAAGGTGTCCATTGTCTAAAGGTCTTAGTAGTGCAGGAATTAAAAAGATGGCAGGATCACAATGGCTTCATCCCCCAAACAGAGGATCCCTCCACCAGTTGTAATCCTACCTATTGTCTAAAGGATCATTCATGATCCTTAACCCTAATAGCTATTGTTTAGTTATTACAGACCATCATTGTTCTAAAAACATCACAACCACCAAAAACTACTACCAAATTTAAAAATTGGGCTCCGGCTACGTCTAGGAATGTCCATCATCGCCCAATTGTGCAGCCTACACCTTCGCTGCATCCTCGTCCCCTCCAGCTTCGGTATCCTTAACCTGATCCTTCCCGCTACCTCCAGCCTCGATCGCCAAAACCTCCTCAGCCTCTTCATCATCTTCAAGATCAGCCAACCTTGCTTTCCAGCCCTCAACATCCCAGCTGCTTCTGTCGAACTTAGGATCTTGAGCTTCCTGGGCCATCTTTAGTTTTGTCTGATACATTGTGATGGCAGTAGAGACCTTTGCACCTTCTATGAGATCATGCTTCTCATAGTCAATGTCGATCAGGATTTTAGCCGTCTTAGTCTTGGCATCTTGAAGGGCCTTTTCAAGATCAGCAATCTTGAGATCCTTAAGTACTGCAACTTGTTGAAGGTCAGCAATCTTCTTATCCTGCTCCTCGACGCTTCCCACATAATCTTCAATCTCAGCAAATTTCTGCAAAGAAAAAGACAAAGCGATTCAAGATCAGATGATCCTCAAATGAGTAGGATACCTAGGCAGAATTGATGATCCTCACGTCATTGAAGTATTCAAGGAACTGGTGGCGGATCAGTGGTAAGCCTTGTAGGTCCTCGGTGTCAGAAGTTTTCCTCTTCTTGCCACCCCTTCCTTTAGTGGGTGCCTTGGGAATGGAGATGCTAGGACTGGTAGTGGCCCTCTTCTTCCTGGATCGAACAACATCAAGGTCGGCCGTGTTGAATTGGGAGGCAGGCTTAGAAGATTTTCCGGCACCTACACATTTAAAGCAAGATAAGTATCCTTATCCTATTTCAATATAACTATTTATTTTAATATTCAACTATGCAAAAAGCAGGATACTTACTTGACATGGTGATGGAACCTGAGGATACTTCTTGTGAGTCTTGGGTGTCTATCTTGAATGACCTTATTTCAGGATCAAGCTTCCAAAAAGCAGCAAGCCTATCCTTGGTTGCGAGTGTTGTGATGAGGTGCGAAACAGAAATAGCTGCATAACACAAGACAAAAAGGGGTTAGTGATCCTTTCACAAGAGCCAGGTTACCTGATGATCCTTCTCAGGATCCTCTGTCCTACCATTGGTGGACCACTTCCTGGGTAAATGCTTTCCGTTTGGAATGGTATCCCTCCTGACAAAGAAGAAGCGTCGTTTCCAATTTGTGTCATTCTTGGTGGCTTTAAAAATGGGATGTTCTTCACCGGGTTTTCGCTTAAACAGATATCGATGCGATCCAAACGTCGTGAGATCATACATCTGTGTTAGCTCTGACATTCCTAAATCGATCCCTTCCTGCTCTATGATCCTCTCCAGGGTATACAAGACCCTCCAAATCATCGACATAGCTTGGATGTAAGAGATGCCGGTAAGAGAAAAGAAGGATTCTGTAAAGTCTGGAAAAGGATAGGTGTATCCTATGGTGAATGGAGTAACTGGAAAGGCAACCCATGTTTCAGAAACATAGTCGCTCAGAATAGTGGGATCGAAGGGTTTGAAAAAGGTGTTCGCCGGAAAGCAGAGACGGATCTTATCTATTTGAGCATCGTTAAAGCAACACCTCTCATGTATTGAGTCTTTGATAATTCCTTGACTCTTCAAGGGGCTATCCTTCTGGTGATCCTTGGCGGGGGAGGACCGGAGCATCATTGATGTTGGTAAAGAAAGAAAAACAGAGTAAGAGAAGGAGAAATAAAAGAAGAGATACCTGATTGATCTTCGACTGAGAATTTAAAGGGAGTTTCCTTCGAATTTAAATGCATATTGATCCTATCTCTAACTCCTATTTATAATGATGATTTGCAGGATTGTCACTTCAGTGACGTCAGCTTTGCAACGGCTAGTCCGTCTCCAACGGCTAGTTATCCGTTAGTTTGTTGGGGATAAGATCGAAAAAATATAACTCGTTTATTTACGATATAACTCCTTATATTTTGGGGGCAATTGTTAGGGGTGGATTTCTAAGTGACCCGTGATCCTCAAATATTATCCTGTTTGGTGATCCTTACTTCTGTGTCAGTTAGTGATCCTCAGAAGTGCTTCAGGATCAGGATCATGGATCATTCTAAGGATCCTTATACTAATGATTGTTCACTTTGAATTCGATATTGTTTTGCAGGAGTGCCGGATTGGACTTGGTCATGGCGACATTCCTGGAGAATATTCCCTGCAATTCTACACGTGCTGGACCATTTGTGAACGTTATGGAGAACGTGGGGAGAAGGCACGAAATGCGGATAGTTAGTTAAGCTAGTTATTTTCTGATTTAAATGGGGTAGCGAGCTAATTAGACACAACTTTTTGCTATTTTTGGCTACACACACTCTGAAAACCGCTCACAACAGCTCTCGTTCATTCACTTAGCAATTTCGTACACTTTTTACACAGAACACTATAGTGATCCTTGTATTTAGCTCACTATCATCCGAAGTTGTAACACATTACTTGTTTAATTTGAGTTGGTGATCGGTAGTTTCCATCACCCGGGGTTTTTTGTGCCGGAGATCAACTCTTGATCAAGGGCTTTTTCCCAGTATAAACCTTGTGTCACTTGTCATTTATTTTTCATAGTGATCCTTATTGCTACAAACCAATTCAAGCATCATACCCCGTAACAGAGAGTTTGGTTACATTATCCTCGTCTGATTATTTGACCAAAACAATCGGCATGGCCTAGATATAGCACATGCCGGTGAGTGCAAAGAAGGATTGGGTGAAGACAGGGGAAGGATAGGAGAATCCTATCAAGAATGGGGTGGCTGGAAAAGCAACCCAAGTGTCGGAGACAGAATCACTTTTCGCAGAAGGGTCGAAAGGTTTAAAGACGGTATCCGCCGGGAAACAATGGCGAATCCGGTCAATCTCTGGGTCGGTGAAGCGGCAGAGTTCCTTTGAAGGATTTTGGATAATGCCTTGGCTTTTCAGGGGACTATCCTTCGTTGGATACTTGGCCGGTGAGGATCGAAGAACCATCTTCGTCATGGATGTTTAGAAAAACAAAAATCAGAATAAGCAAATGAAGAGAGAAGGAGAAAGAGAGATACCTGATCGGTCTTTGGATGAGGATTTAAAGGGAAGTAACGCACGAATTTAAATGCCTCTCAATCCTTATCTCTAATTTCGAATTTATAATGATGATTTTGCAGGTTGTCATGTCGCTGACGTATGATCTGCAACGGCTAGTTCGATTTTAACGGCTATATTTCGTTGGCTAGTTGGTTCGAGATAAGATAAAAAATATGACTCATTAAGTTATATTTTATTCCTCATATTTTGGGGGCAATTGTTAGGGATGGATTTTCTAAGCCTAAGAATCACGGATCCACAAATGCAGCCAGGATCACAGATCCTCAATTCTGTTTGAATTAAGGATCCTCAGAAGACGTTGCAGGTTTAAGGATCCAGGATCCTCATTGTTATCCTAACACTAACGGTTGTTTCCACTATGTTTAAACTTGTTTTGCAGGAATGAACGAGTGGGACATAGTCTTGCCGATATTCCTGGGGAATATGCTCTAATATTCTGCACGTGCATAGCTAGAATGACCGTTATGGAAGTCGTGGGTAGCTTGCACAATTTGTGGGATGTTTGTTACTCAGTTTATTTCTATTTTTAAAGGGGATAACAAGCTTGATAATTGGAACAATTAGCAAACACACACACTCTCGCTAGCTCTCTACAACTCATTGGCGATTACATACATTTTGCACACTAGTGATCCTTGTAACAAGCTTGTTATCATCCCGAGTTGTAACTTTTACTTGTTTAATTATAGTTGGTGATCGGTAGTTTCCATCACCCGAGGTTTTTTATGCCGGAGATCATACATTGATCATGGGCTTTTTCCTCGTATAAATCTTTGTGTCGCTTGTTCATTTCATTTACAAGTTGTTCATACATTTGTTCATTGATTCAAGCATCATACATCACAAAAGACGATTTGGTTACATTATCCTAGCCTAATTTTTTACCAAAACAATTAAACCTGGAATATTAGACATTAGGTGAAATATTATGTATTACATGTTTTGTTTTTTTTATTATAGTTATCGCTAGTGTGTAATCACTTAGTGGGTTTTCACATAAATACTATAATGAAATCACGTAATGAGTATTCTAAATCATCTAGACACATAACATTACAAAATCACGTAACGTTATAGCTTGTAAGATAAAAAAAAAGTAAAAGTTAAGAAAAATAAAGTGTTAGCCTACTTATATTAAAAAGAATGAAATGCTTGTTAATACGGGGTAATTTTGTTTAAAAAATATCACCATATGAAAAAATTATCGGAGAAATGGGTTTATGAGTCACAAATATTGGATGTTTCTATTTTGTCATTGTTTCCCTTGATTTTGGTCACATAAATTCTACATTTTAGGATAATTTAACCATTAAATTATTTAATCAATAGCCAAAACTGTCTCCTACCCTTTGTTCAAATTAACTCTTTTGTACATAATCTTTTGCATTATTATTAATTTAATTTATTAATTATTCTTATAACACCATCACATATATTTTGTTGTTTTCTCTTTTGTTATCTACTTTTTTTTAAATAACAATAACCATGTTTTTAGGTTCAAAAACTCCATACGATTCCATTATATTTTATTAAAATTAGGCTTTGGTTATTTGGACACCCCCACATTTATTTGGATACCTTTGGTGCTCTATACGATGCGTATATAGTTATACGTATAGGCTCAATGATCACCAACCGATCTTTATCAGGATTTGTCATTTTAGTTTTAGATTTTTTTGAATGCAAAACTGGCTTTTGAGTGTCCTGTGAAGGTATATACGAACTTACTATGTCTCACCACGTCATACCCACTTTGTTGGGAGTCTATTAACGAATAGTCATCATTCCTTTGTGATTGTGAGTGGGTAAACGAGCTATGTCTCGCAACCTCCTCTTTCCTTTGTTGTTAAAGTGCAAACAAACATGCTTTTAAATACTCTAATTATAAAACACTAATACTCGCACCTTATAGGATTTGAATCCTCTATCTCTTGGATAGAGAGTAGGCACGATACAACGCAAACAAACATACTCTTAAATACTCTAATTATAAACCACTAATACTCGCACCTTGCGGGATTTGAATCCTCTATCTCTTGGATAGAGGGTAGGCACCATACCACTAGGATATCGGAAGATTCTATATTAACATACTAAAATTATGGGTAGCTTTTAAAATTCGATAATTCATGTTAAACAGTATTAGACTAGATCAAATCCTTAGGATACCATGATCAAAATATATACCACGTGTTTTTAATAAATCGTGTTGTATAAATCATATGCAAAATATCCTAAAGTATTAAAATTGAGATATTAGTAACTATAATTAAAACCATATCACATATCATATATTATCATCTTGTTAAGAATCCCAAGCATTTTATATTTAGCACGTCTATGGGATTTGGCCTACAATTTGGTATTTTCAAATAAAACCAAAACTGTTCTTATTATATATATCAATTACTATCGTCCATTTGCGCCAGAGATTTTTCCGAGTTTTGGTTTTTGCCACTGAAGTTTGTCTTCTTTGATTTACAACCTCAGCACAATATTGAACAACGTGTATGACATATAGCTACAAAAATAAATTTTCTAATAAAAGTAATTAGATGGGTATAATATATATATAAGAATCAGTTCAAATGAAAACCATCATGAGTTATGAGAACCGTGAGAACTTTTTGATCTCGCGCGACCTAGGCCAATTTTTTTTGCACAAACGTAGGTGAAAACATTATAAACACGTCTGTAAAAAAAATTGTCGAGTCGGTAGTTTTGACTGATTCAAGTTTTTTTACACACTGGTGTAAATTTTGTATGATTTCTGGTATTGTACAGGTAACGAAATGAACCGTGCCTATAGCGATCGAACAACGTAGGTACCGGTATTTGGTTTTTATTATTTTTGATGATGTAAAACACGTGTCGATATCCTTTTGGTCATATCACAAGTTCAGTACCGTTATCAGAATTGATTTTTATTGTTTTTCAATAAATGTAAAACACGTGTCGATATCCTTTTGGTCATATAATGACTTTATTTTTTTTTTTTGTCTCTCTTTTGGTTGTTACATCGAGTGCTGATACCGTAAGAAACTAAACAAATACCGATTGGATTCACACCATTCACGTTATCATTGCGTCTATGTTTCTTATTAAAATTTGTTAAAAGTCGGGTCGCCCCGCCACGAAGTGCGGGTGCAACAAACTAGTTTATATGAAATCACATGCTATTGTGTGAAGAGGGGATGATTGTGTTTGTATGTTGCACTAAAAGACTAATTCAATGAATGTTGTTGATGATGATGTTGTCTTTTTATTGCATTTACAGCAAGCTATTGACTATTCAAAGACTAACAAGTTGCATAAAAACGTGAAATCAGACAATTAAAATCAAATTGATTTAAAACGAGTCCTATTGAATAATGCCAAAGAAGGGAGTATTATATCATGTTTGTGGGTGCCCATTTATTTCAAATACGTACAAAACAAAACAAAA
The DNA here is from genome assembly GCA_030545235.1 of Helianthus tuberosus. Lineage (NCBI taxonomy): Eukaryota > Viridiplantae > Streptophyta > Magnoliopsida > Asterales > Asteraceae > Helianthus > Helianthus tuberosus. The sequence goes on from CM060400.1 coordinate 208,471,987, forward strand.
ATGTTTAACATGGGAATGGATACGATTTGGTAGTATTATATAGTGATCATACATTAAGAAACTAATTGTTGAGTACATCATAGTATGAATCTTCAAATTCATTCTCGTCTTCCGTTAGGAAAATATATGGAAATCAAAGTTTGTTCACAAACTGGATTAATTCATTAAAATAGTCTAAGAATTTTGTACAGTGGAACAGGAGTTGTGTTTTAATTTAGGCCAATTGGATTTTAACACCTGTAACTTTGAAGAATTGGCCGATAACACCCGCAACTAACACTTTGATCTGTGACACCCTAAACTTTTAATTTCGTGTGTCATTTCACCACTCAGTTAAAAACTCAGTAACTGAGTTAGTGTTCAATCCTAGGTGGCATCCTACATGGCTTCATTAATCCTACATGGCACGAGTGACTTGGATAACACATGTTATAAGAACCAAAACCCTGAAACCTGGCATTGTTGTTCTGTTCGTTCGTTTTGGAGGGAAAGATCAAGGGTGACGTGACCTAGCTTCTCAATCCATCAAGTTTAAACTCCGATCAAGGTACGATTTCACATGATTATGCAATGGGGGAAACGATTGATGTCATGCTTTGGTATGGTGGTTACATTGAGTTAGGTTTTGGGATAATCATGTGGAACACCAAAACCTAACTCAATGTAACCACCATACCAAAGCATGACATCAATCGTTTCCCCCATTGCATAATCATGTGAAATCGTACCTTGATCGGAGTTTAAACTTGATGGATTGAGAAGCTAGGTCACGTCACCCTTGATCTTTCCTTCCAAAACGAACGAACAGAACAACAATGCCAGGTTTCAGGGTTTTGGTTCTTATAACATGTGTTATCCAAGTCACTCGTGCCATGTAGGATTAATGAAGCCATGTAGGATGCCACCTAGGATTGAACACTAACTCAGTTACTGAGTTTTTAACTGAGTGGTGAAATGACACACGAAATTAAAAGTTTAGGGTGTCACAGATCAAAGTGTTAGTTGCGGGTGTTATCAGCCAATTCTTCAAAGTTACAGGTGTTAAAATCCAATTGGTCTTTAATTTATTATAAGTGTAATGATAAAATAGTCTTTCTCAAATGAAAGTTAGAGATTTGTTTAACGTGTGATAACGATACCTATAAATGTGGTTAGATGATTTTGTGAAATAGGATCAAATTTAATCATTTATAAAAGAATGAAAGAAGAAAAACTACATGTCGGTAGGGGCCGACCGGTACTCCGGTGGACAACATGAACCGGATCCCGAAACCTTCAAAAGTCCGTATACGACATTTTTTATCCAATAAATGGTGTTTATCCTTTTCTATTCAAATCATTTTGCATGCACAAACCGACACGAAACTCGCCACTTCATGGTTCAGTCCACTCTGTCCCTCTCTAAGTACATCCTACGTACATTTAAGAGTAATCAAAATTATAGTAAAATATAGGAGAAATGGAGAATTACATATATAGTGTTATAAAATGGTGTGAACCAACCAAATATAAATAGAAATTACAATGTTAATATAATTCATTTCATCCTTCATCTTTGTAAGTTTGTAAATCACATAAAAGCATACTTGATTGATTGATTAAGCGACCTATTTTCCCATTTTTAAAAACACGTTTAAATATTCTAGCACAACTATTTAAAGTGAAACTCACTTAAATGTGATTTATATAAAATATTCTAGCACAACTATTTAAGGTGAAACACACTTAATGTGATTTATATCATAAAAACTCATTTTTTTATTTATTATTTACACAAACATATACTTAACTTAATTTTAATATATTAACGTTCTTAAACTTATTACAAGTACACAAAAAAAAAAAAAAAAAAAAACCTCAAACTCATTTTGATATATATATATATAGGACAAAGATCCGTTAGGAACCACCCCTTATTGCGAGAACCGCGAAAACCAATGTGAACACAACAAAAAATGCCTAAAATTAGCTAAAAAACACAAAAAAATTTTTTTTAATATTTTTATGTTAAAATCGCTACTTTTATTAGCAAAAAAAAAATTAAAATAAAAAAATTTAAAAAATTTAGATTTTTTAAAGATTTTTTTAGGGGTTTAGTTTTTAGCATTTTAGCTTGAGGGGGGGTTTAGGTTTTTGGGGGGTGGGGGACGGGGGTGGGGTGAGGTTAGGTTTTTTGGGGATTTTAGTTTTTAGCATTTAGCTTTGGGGGGGGGGGGGGTTAGTTTTTTTTTAGGTTTTTTTAGCTATTTTAGGTTGTGTTCACATTGGTTCTCGCGGTTCTCGCAATAAAGGTGGTTCTCGCATGAACCTTACCCTCTATATATATATATATAGGGAGAAGATCATGCGAGAATCACCTCTTATTGTGAGAATCGCGAGAAGCAATGTGAACACACCAAAAATGCCTAAAAGTAGCTAAAAATCACACAAAAATCTTTTTTTTAATTTTTTTATATTTTTATAAAAAAATCGCTGCTTTTCGAAGCAAAAAAAAATTTTTTTTTTTTTTTTGCTTCTAAAAGTAGCGATTTTAACATAAAAAATTCAAAAAAAAATTTTAGATTTTTTTTTAGATTTTTTTAGGTTTTTTGGGGGTTTAGTTTTTAGCATTTTAGCTTGGGGGGGGGGGGAGGGGGGTTTAGGTTTTTTTTGGGGGGGGGGGGGGTGGGGTTAGGTTTTTTTTTAGGTTTTTCTTAGCATTTAGCTTGGGGGGGGGGGGGGTGGGGGGGTTTAGGTTTTTTAGGGGTGGGGGTTAGGTTTTTTTAGGTTTTTTTTAGGTTTTTTTAGCTATTTTAGGTTGTCTTCACATTGGTTCTCAAGGTTCTCACAATAAGGGTGGTTCTCGCATGAGCCCCTCCCTATATATATATATATATATATATATATATAGGGAGAAGATCATGCGAGAACCACCTCTTATTGCGAGAACCGCGAGAACCAATGTGAACACAACAAAAAATGCCTAAAAATAGCTAAAAATCACACAAATTTTTTTTTTAAATATTTTTTATAAAAAAATCGCTACTTTTCGAAGCAAAAAAAAAAAAATTTTTAATTTTTTTTTTTTAAAAAAAAAAATTTTTTTTTTTGGCTTCTAAAAGTAGTGATTTTAACATAAAAAATATTAAAAAAAAAAAATTTTAGATTTTTTTTAGGTTTTTTGAGGGTTTAGTTTTTAGCATTTTAGCTTGGGGGGGGGGGGGGGTTTAGGTTTTTTTGGGGGGGGGGGGTAGGGGTTAGGTTTTTTTAGCTATTTTAGGTTGTGTTCACATTGGTTCTCACGGTTCTCACAATAAAGGTGGTTCTCGCATGAGCTCCTCCCTATATATATATATATAGGGTCAGGATCATTTCAGAAACATAAATATTTACAGAACTCACAGAACTCCTAATAAACAATCTTTTTATTTATATATTTTTATGTTTAAGATAATTTTATCATTTATTATGTGTATTTTTACGATTACATACAAGTTAAGAGTAATTTTATCATTTTTTATATGTAATTTTAAAATTACACATATGTAAACTAGTTTTTTTACATATATGTAATTAGTTATGACACATATATATAATTTTGGCAATTAAACATATGTAAACTACTTTTAACATGTATGTAATCAAAGAAATACATATAATAGATGATAAAAAGATCCTAAATACAAAAACTTATATATAAAATGATTGTTTATTAGGAGTTCTGAAAGTTCTGTAATTATTTAGAGTTCTGAAATGAACTCAACCCTATATATATATATATATATATAGGGAGAAGATCATGCGAGAACCACCTATTATTGCGAGAACCGCGAGAACCAATGTGAACACAACCAAAAATGCCTAAAAATAGCTAAAAATCGCTAAAAATCACACAAATTTTTTTTTTTTTTTAATTTTTGGCACTAAAAGTAGCGATTTGAGCATAAAAAATATTTTTTTAGAGTTTTTTAGGTTTTTTGAGGGTTTAGTTTTTAGCATTTTAGCTTGGGGGGGGGGGGGGGGGTGGTTTAGGTTTTTTTTTGGGGGGGGGGGGGGGGGTGGGTTAGGTTTTTTTTTTGGGGGTGGGGGTTAGGTTTTTTTAGCTATTTTAGGTTGTGTTCACATTGGTTCTCGCGGTTCTCGCAATAAGGGTGGTTCTCGCATGATCTCATCCCTATATATATATATATATATCAAAGTATCCGAACTTGTGTAAAACACAGATCCTTGCTAAAAAAATACTCGTTCTCTTGTATCTATTCAAAATAACATGATATAAATTAATTTATGTAAATGTCGGTCTTCACTTTGTAAATCTTTTAACTAGATTATAAAAAAAATGTTATTTCAAAAAAGTTCATAAGTAGACATATATAAGAACTTTTATATACAAAATTTGGATTTAGAGTTTTTTTCATGTATCTCTTTATGAATTTTCAGAGTTTTGGTATTGTTAGTATATATGTTAATGAAATGTTACCATGCTATTACAGAAATGCTATGCGACTGTGTGATATTGTTAGGTTTGAATGTTTGATAATGGAATGCTATATATGTTGCTATTAATTGTTTCATACTAACATATATATATATATATTGTTAATGCATACCAGCACCTTAATAAAACAATATATGATAAAAAAAGAACTTGACAAACATAAAAGATACACAAGCATACACATATGAATTTTGTTGGTATTAATATATTAAAAATATATTAACTATTCTTATAATAAAAAAATAAACAAATGAAGAAATCGAACACGAAAACATCCAAATATATATATATTACCACACGACTATGTTCTTATATTAAAAAACTTGTAATCGATCGAAGAAGAAAACGAAGAATATTTTATGTCGTCCAGATTGTTCAATATCAGTAACAAAATTTAGTATTGCAAATACAAAATAGGGAACGCCTTATAATTTGATTGAAATTATAGAAAAGTACAAAAATGCCTAACATCCGTAAATTAGAGGGATCTCATGGGTGGGCTGTGTATGGTTTTTACTGTTTGTATGCTAAGTAAATGTCATATATACACACACACTTAAGTTTAAAAAAAAAATGTGACAAAATTATCACATTTTAATTTAATGCAACAGATACAAAATACAAAAAATAAAAAAAACCAGTCAAAAATATTACGTACAAATGTACAATCATGCTAGGTTGCAAGTAGCCTACATATAACACGTTGCCCCAACCCTCCTGAACGGACAAAACCCTCAATGGCACCCTGCACCGATCTCAAAAATATTAACAACAAGAGACCACAAGATCCAGAACATGCAAGCGATCACAAACATCCAGTGTACCGCGGAGTCCGACAGCGGAGATGGGGCAAATGGGTATCCGAGATTCGACAACCTCGTCAGAAAACGCGCATTTGGCTAGGTAGTTTTCCAACAGCTGAGATGGCTGCTAGAGCTCATGACGTTGCCGCTTTATCCATTAAAGGTAACTCTGCTGTTCTTAACTTCCCACAACTTAAAGACACTTTACCTCGTCCTGCTTCTCATTCTCCACGTGATGTTCAAGAAGCTGCGGCAAAAGCAGCCACCATGGCCATGCATGAGTTGTCATCAAATGATCAGTCTGTTCATGTGTTGTCTAGTGATAATGTTTCTAATATGGTTGATGAGTTGGGGGAGATCATTGAGCTGCCGAGTTTGGATGGGTGGTTTGAGTCCTCGTTATTCGCGGATGTTATGGTGGAGACGGTGATGGTGGATGGGTGGATGTATCCGTCGTGGGTGGTGGCTGACGGTGATGATATCATTAGACCAGATGACGGTTAATATGAAAGAATCCCTATTATGAAACGTAAGATCTTATTTTCATAAATAAGATTATGTTGTTTTTAAATCCTAAGTGTGCAAAGAGACAGCCTTGGTGTATGCTTGTTGACAAATACGGTTATATTGTTTGATTATGTTCGAGAAATAAGAATTTGGATTCTTCATGTGTTTTGTTTATATGTTGCGTTTTTTGTGCACCATATGTTCATATCATGAACAGTTTCTATATATGGAGTTGATAATATTTTCGATTAAAATCAACTATTCGCCTAGTCAAGTTTTGTAAGTTTTAAATTATTTTTTTAATAGACTAAACACACACTCACCACACTAAATTACATCTTGTTCAAGATTAGAACTTTGGTCTTACTTCAAAGAAGTTTTGCTTCCTACAACTGTCCGTCTTAGAAGCTTTTTGGATTATACTCATTGTTCATGTATAATTTGATTATATGTTATTAGCTATTTGGACATTTTTATTGGTTTCAAATTCATGTCAATTATCTGTGTGAAATATTAGATATGTTTATGTCAATTTTTTTAACAAAAAATAGATTCACACAGATAGTAACTAAGGATAAGGAATCCAGAACAATTTCAACTACCCATTCTGATTAAAATTTATGTATAAATGTATCTTTCTAGGCAAACATATCTAAGAGATGGTGGTAACTGTTGCCCAGAATGATCTTTGATCTCTAGATCGCAAAATGATAAAACTAAACTTTCATATAACTTGCAATCGAATACAATGATAGTGTTTTGACTGTAATGAATGATATGAATGATTACAAGTGAATCTAACTATCCCTATTTATAGTTTTCTAAGGGTACGAGTGGATAGACGCGTCTCTTCGTAAACGGGTGTGTCTCTAGATTGTGTGGATGAGAATGAATCATGAAAGGTTGCGTCTCTAAACGAAAAGTTGCGTCCCTTCCTTCTTCTCCTTGTGGCCGAAATCAAGAGGTGCCTCCCAAGGGGTTTCGCAACCCTTGGGGTGGTGGTTATTAACTTCTGGTTTGCCACTTTCAGTCCCTGAACTTTATAACCGCCATGTAACCGCCATACTTTATACTAATTACCACTAAACCCTTGTACTAGGATGTGTAGATGTAACACCCCGAAAATATAAATCTTTATATTAGAAATTTAAAGAATTTCATAAACAAGAAATTTACTATCTAGAAACTTTAACTTAGTTAAAATTACAAGTCTAGAAATAACTAACACTAGGTTAAAAACACTAGTACTTAAAGTTAGATGATAAATGAGGGACCAAGCTTGTCAAAAATGAAAGTTAAATGCTAAATTATAACAAAAACACACCAAACACACCATTTAGGTGTGTCTGGTCGATCAAGAGAAGCAGGGGGCGATCCCCACTCCTCCAAAACCCTAAAACTCGTTAATCTTGCAAATTGAAGGATCAATTCAAGTCGAAATCAAAAATTGAGCTTAGAATCATGATCCTCATCACAAGAGGATTGTAAGGTATGTAAAATTTGATGAAATATCTCAACTTGAATTTCTCATGATTTTGGAAGATCTGAAAATTTATGTTGCATGTGTGTTATTTGGTTAGATTAGAATTGATATGGTGTTAGAAGTGAAACCTAGCCAATTTCATGTGAAATCATGACCAAATTCAGGAAATTCCATGAACACCTTGGAGGTGGGTTGTGGGTTTTACATGATGATGATGAACACTAGGGTTTAGAGTGATTATTCTAGTGTAATTCGGTTTTAGAAGGTGATTTCAGAAAAGTATGATGTTTAAATGCTATATGATGGCTTTATTGAAGTTAAGTTAACTAATTGGCAAGCTATAAACATGAATATGAATGATGTAGAAATTCTGCCCTCATAGTGTTTGTTGAAATGCCTCAAAGAAGGCTTAAAAATAGAAATTTAAAGCTTTAACGCATAATTATGATGTTTCGATATATTATGCGAAGTGAGGTCTAAAGAGAGTTCTAAACATGTCTTGAATTGAACTCTATAGGACAAGATACCGGAACGTCGAGTGGACAAGCCGGTGGTGATTCGCGGTTGAAGGGCGTGCGCTAAGGTATGTAACTTGATTTGTTACATTTAGTAGATTTTAATTATTGTAATATGCATAGTGGAAATATGGAATAAAAGTTGCTATGAGTGAAAGCGGTGATGTCGCTATATTGAATAATTGGACAAAAGTTGTTTAGAACTCGTTGGTAGTCGTCATAAGGAAGGAATTTCGTAGACGAGCCAAACGGGTCAAATAATCAAGCAAGGCATGGTAATGCTCCGGATTATAACGGTTTGATCTTTGATATAGGTTAATATATAGCATGTTAAAAATACGAGAATTCAATGTATAGGTTGTTAGAAAAGTGAAATCCGAGGGTTGGGTTTGAGTACAATAAACAAAACAAACAAGTGATGAAATTCCAGCTACTACCGTAAATTACGGTAGTACCGTAATTTACGGTAGGGATCATATGTTTACGGTAGAATTCTTCTAGTTTACGGTGACCAGGAACTCCCAGATTCCACCGTAACTTACGGTCACACCGTAAGTTACGCTGAAACCAGAAAACAAATTATTATTTTGTGATTTAGATTACGATGTTGGATTTTATTTTTATGTGCTATATAGCTGTGTCAAATCTAATATTTTAAAGATTTTGACCATAGGTAACAAGGTGGATCGTACGGATGGTGGTCAAGTGAATGATGAAGAACCGAACACTCAAATCAACGCTTCCGCACTTGATCTTTTGTTTTAAAACAATGTAAACAATTGTAGTTTATGTCTTGAATATGGTTTCGTAGGATTAATATGTGAATGTTGTGTCTAGTTAAAATTTTCAAGTCTTGTAAGTTTTTTTGTAAACACCAAATTTTTGCTTGAATTGTAAGGTTTGTGTTATTAAATCTAGTAGTATAACAAGGGTCTTTCAAGTTGGTAATCAGAGCTCAAGGTTGTCAGTAAGTGTTCGGTTCAAGCTTGATCGATCGTCCGGTAAGAACTAACTTATTTTGTTAATAAATTATGTACTACGTAGAAAATGAGAAATGAACAAATATGCATGAAAAGAGTGTGTAAGCTCACTCAAAAACAAGAAATGGATGAAACAAGAATTATTAAATCAAGTTACGAACTTGATTGAATTGAAACAAGAATTATTAAATCAAGTTACGAACTTGATTGAATTGAAACAAGAATGATTAAATCGAGTTATGAACTTGATTAAATCAAAACAAGTAAAGCATGTATTATAAATGGAATGTTTAACAATCTATGTAAACATTTCAGAAATAGAGATGGCTGATGGAGGTAATGATAATGCGGTGCCAAGAGTCACCGAACAAATGAGGGAAGTGATTGCCGAAGAGGTTGGAAAGGCGATCGAAAACAGTTTGTCGGGCTTTATTGATAAAATTCAAAACACAGTTTTATCAATAGTAGAAGAGAGAATCAAGAAATTGGAAGATGATTCCAATGCAGCAAAGGAAAAGCATGGTGGACGAAAGCCTTGTTCATACAAGGAATTCATGGCCTGTAAACCACCAATATATAATGGGGAGGTTGATCCAATTGTGTGCCAACGATGGCTAAGTGATATCGGAGGAGTATTCGAGAGAACTCATTGTGATGAAGATGACTACGTAGCTTATGGTACGGGTCAATTAAGAGGTCAAGCGAAAGACTGGTGGGATAACAAAAAGAAGGAGATTGGAAGTGAAGCGGCTAAGGCCATGACATGGGAGGAGTTTAAGACGCCGTTTCTTAAACACCATAGTCCCAAAGCGGTCATAAATAGAATCAAGGAGGAGTTCATGCAACTCAGACACAAGGGTGAATCCATAGACAAGATCACGGGGATGTTTATGGACAAGATAAAGTTCTGTGACGATTTGGTGACAAATGAAGAACAAAAGGTCTATTACTACCATAACATGCTAAGTGCGGAATATAGAGAGTTCATAACCCCTTCAAAATACGAGACCCTTACCGATATTGTCAATGCTGCTCGGGAAAGGGAGATCGAACTGAAAAAGAGCATAGAACGGGGTGAACGAAGGGCGCAAGATGTGAATCCAAGCCCTACTAAGAAGGCACGAACAAACGAAAGCGCAAAGAAATCTGATACGAAAGGCGGGTCGCCAAGTTGCAGAATCTGCGGGAAGGGTCATAAAGGCGAATGCCGTTACAAGGATAAGCCTTGTCCCATATGCAAGAAAACGGGACATATGGCTATATCGTGCCCGGAGAAAGTGACGGTTTGTTACAATTGTTATCGAACGGGTCACAAGAAGTCGGAATGCCCGGAATTGGTTGGAAAGAAGGATGGGCAAGAACCGAAAGGTGAAGCCCCGAAAGCAAAGGCAAGATCTTTTCAACTAACCGCCGCAGAAGCAAAGGTTGAACCTGACGTAGTCTCAGGTATATTTGCTGTAAATTCAATTCCTGCACATGTGTTATTTGATACGGGTGCGAATAAATCCTTTGTTTCATATGGATTTATTCGACATCCTTCATTTGTTCTAACAAAATTACCTGTGCCCTTAGAAGTAGAGATAGGTAATAACAAGAGCTTTATTGTTTGTGATGTATGTAAAAACTGTAAACTGAGCATTGACGACGAAGAATATATGATAAACCTAATCCCGATGTCAATGGGAGAATTTCAAGTAGTCGTTGGGATGGATTGGCTATCTCAACACCATGCAAAGATCGTGTGTTTTCATAAAGAGATAAAACTAACATCTCCGAGCGGGAAACACGTCACCATTTATGGCGAAAAAGGAGGCAACCCTATAGTATGCTCAATGTTGAAAGCTCACAAGCTTATGAAGCGAGGATGCAAGGCATTCATAATATACGCTAATGAGCCCGAAAAAGAACCACGAAAGATCGGAGAGGTACCGGTAGTACGAGATTATGAAGATGTGTTTCCGGAGGATTTACCGGGGATACCGCCGGAACGGGAAGTAGAGTTCGGGATTGAATTGATTCCGGGCGCAAAACCCGTAGCAAAAGCACCGTACCGACTCGCACCATCGGAATTACAAGAGCTGATGTCCCAAATTCAAGACCTGCTTGACAAGGGATTCATAAGGTCGAGTGTGTCTCCTTGGGGCGCACCGGTATTGTTCGTGAGAAAGAAGGACGGGAGCATGCGCATGTGTATCGATTACCGGGAGTTAAACAAACTCACGATAAAGAACCGATACCCGCTCCCGAGAATAGATGATTTATTCGATCAATTACAAGGTGCGAATTGGTTTTCAAAAATTGACCTTAGATCGGGGTATCACCAACTAAAGGTCAAAGAAGAAGATGTGCCGAAGACGGCTTTCCGCACGAGATACGGACATTACGAATTCCTCGTGATGTCATTTGGACTAACAAACGCACCCGCGGCTTTCATGGACCTCATGAACCGGGTTTGCAAGCCAATGTTGGATAAGTCGGTCATCGTGTTTATCGATGATATCTTGGTGTATTCAAAAAGTGAAGCTCAACACGCACACCACTTACAAGAAGTGTTAGAGACACTTAGACGAGAGAAGTTGTATGCAAAATTCTCTAAATGTGCCTTTTGGTTACGAGAGGTACAATTTCTTGGCCATGTCATAAGTGCCGACGGAGTATTGGTGGATCCGTCAAAGATAGAGGCTGTGTCAAAATGGAATCTTCCGAAGAACCCTTCGGAAATTAGAAGCTTTTTGGGGCTTGCGGGATATTATAGGAGATTTATTCAAGATTTCTCCAAGATTGCGTCACCGCTAACAAAGCTAACACGGAAGAAAGAAAAGTTCATTTGGGGTGCTGATCAAGAGAATGCATTTCAAACGCTAAAAGAAAAGTTAACTCAAGCTCCGGTATTGACATTGCCGGACGGAGTTGAAGACATGGTGGTTTATTCGGATGCCTCATTATCAGGGCTCGGTTGTGTTTTGATGCAACGAGGCAAAGTTATAGCTTATGCCTCGAGACAACTGAAGTTACACGAGAAGAAATACCCCACGCATGATCTTGAGTTGGCTGCGGTGGTATTTGCCTTAAAAATATGGAGGCATTACTTATATGGGGTAAAATGCACCATATTCACCGATCACAAGAGCTTAAAATACTTCCTCGATCAGAAGGAGTTAAATATGCGACAAAGAAGATGGCTAGAAACGGTGAAAGACTTCGATTGTGAGATACATTACCACCCCGGAAAGGCTAACGTAGTGGCGGATGCTCTAAGTAGAAAAGCGGACTACGTCCCAATACGAGTAAGGTCGATGCAACTCGTAGTGACCTCGGGTATACTCGAACGTATTCGAGAGGCGCAGTTAGAAGCAATAAAAGAAGAGAATTGGAAGAAAGAAAGAATAAGGGGGGTGGACTTGTAACACCCCGAAAATATAAATCTTTATATTAGAAATTTAAAGAATTTCATAAACAAGAAATTTACTATCTAGAAACTTTAACTTAGTTAAAATTACAAGTCTAGAAATAACTAACACTAGGTTAAAAACACTAGTACTTAAAGTTAGATGATAAATGAGGGACCAAGCTTGTCAAAAATGAAAGTTAAATGCTAAATTATAACAAAAACACACCAAACACACCATTTAGGTGTGTCTGGTCGATCAAGAGAAGCAGGGGGCGATCCCCACTCCTCCAAAACCCTAAAACTCGTTAATCTTGCAAATTGAAGGATCAATTCAAGTCGAAATCAAAAATTGAGCTTAGAATCATGATCCTCATCACAAGAGGATTGTAAGGTATGTAAAATTTGATGAAATATCTCAACTTGAATTTCTCATGATTTTGGAAGATCTGAAAATTTATGTTGCATGTGTGTTATTTGGTTAGATTAGAATTGATATGGTGTTAGAAGTGAAACCTAGCCAATTTCATGTGAAATCATGACCAAATTCAGGAAATTCCATGAACACCTTGGAGGTGGGTTGTGGGTTTTACATGATGATGATGAACACTAGGGTTTAGAGTGATTATTCTAGTGTAATTCGGTTTTAGAAGGTGATTTCAGAAAAGTATGATGTTTAAATGCTATATGATGGCTTTATTGAAGTTAAGTTAACTAATTGGCAAGCTATAAACATGAATATGAATGATGTAGAAATTCTGCCCTCATAGTGTTTGTTGAAATGCCTCAAAGAAGGCTTAAAAATAGAAATTTAAAGCTTTAACGCATAATTATGATGTTTCGATATATTATGCGAAGTGAGGTCTAAAGAGAGTTCTAAACATGTCTTGAATTGAACTCTATAGGACAAGATACCGGAACGTCGAGTGGACAAGCCGGTGGTGATTCGCGGTTGAAGGGCGTGCGCTAAGGTATGTAACTTGATTTGTTACATTTAGTAGATTTTAATTATTGTAATATGCATAGTGGAAATATGGAATAAAAGTTGCTATGAGTGAAAGCGGTGATGTCGCTATATTGAATAATTGGACAAAAGTTGTTTAGAACTCGTTGGTAGTCGTCATAAGGAAGGACTTTCGTAGACGAGCCAAACGGGTCAAATAATCAAGCAAGGCATGGTAATGCTCCGGATTATAACGGTTTGATCTTTGATATAGGTTAATATATAGCATGTTAAAAATACGAGAATTCAATGTATAGGTTGTTAGAAAAGTGAAATCCGAGGGTTGGGTTTGAGTACAATAAACAAAACAAACAAGTGATGAAATTCCAGCTACTACCGTAAATTACGGCAGTACCGTAATTTACGGTAGGGATCATATGTTAACGGTAGAATTCTTCTGGTTTACGGTGACCAGGAACTCCCAGATTCCACCGTAACTTACGGTCACACCGTAAGTTACGGTGAAACCAGAAAACAAATTATTATTTTGTGATTTAGATTTCGATGTTGGATTTTATTTTTATGTGCTATATAGCTGTGTCAAATCTAATATTTTAAAGATTTTGACCATAGGTAACAAGGTGGATCGTACGGATGGTGGTCAAGTGAATGATGAAGAACCGAACACTCAAATCAACGCTTCCGCACTTGATCTTTTGTTTTAAAACAATGTAAACAATTGTAGTTTCTGTCTTGAATATGGTTTCGTAGGATTAATATGTGAATGTTGTGTCTAGTTAAAATTTTCAAGTCTTGTAAGTTTTTTTGTAAACACCAAATTTTGGCTTGAATTGTAAGGTTTATGTTATTAAATCTAGTAGTATAACAAGGGTCTTACAGTAGAGATTAAGGATTTCATTCAACCCCTTAATCTTGAACATCCTTGAGTTGTTGCAGATCTTGAACTCTGAGCAGTTCTCGCATTGTTGCAAACTTGACCCTTGCTAGTGCCTTTGTTAGTATGTCTGCCCGTTGTAGTTCTCCACTTATATGTTCCACATTGATGTGTTCGTTCTCCACGCATTCTCTTATGAAATGATAGCGTGTATCAATGTGTTTGCTTCTTCCATGAAAGACTGGATTTCTCATGAGTGCTATTGCAGAAATGTTATCCACTCTGAGTATTATCTTCTCTTCCTTCCAGCCTGTAATTTCACTTAATAGTCTTTTAAGCCATAGTGCTTGGCATGATGCTGTAGTGGCTGCCATGAATTCTGATTCACATGATGATAATGCCACTGTCTGTTGCTTCTGTGTACACCAGGTTATAGGTGATTCTCCAAAGTAGAATACCAGACCAGTTGTTCCTTTTCCTTTGTTTGTATTAACTCCAAAACTGCTATCACTATAACCTATGATCTTACATCCTCCTTGCTTCTTGTAGATGATTCCATGCTCTTTAGTTCCTTTGATATAACGTAGTATTTGCTTCACTGCTTTCAAGTGTTGCTCCTTTGGTTCTTGCATGAATCTACTAAGCAGACTGACTGGGTAACATAGATCTGGCCTTGTATGCAATAAGTACCTGAGAGAACCTATCAGGCTTCTGTAATGTGTTGCATCTACTAGATCTCCTTCTTCAGTCTTCGTTAATTGTGTTCCTGGATTTATAGGAATCTTTGTGTCGTTGCAGGATAACATATCAGCGTCTTTGAGTATCTTGTTGATATAGCCTGTCTGTTTGATGGCTATCTCACCCCCTACTTGAACAACTTCTATTCCCAGATAATATGCTAGCAATCCTAGATCGCTCATTTCAAATTTGTTCTTCATCTGAGATTTGAAAACATCTATCTCCTTCCTTGATGTTCCAGTGACTATCAAATCATCAACATAGACTCCAACTATTAGTGTAGAAGTCTTACTCGTCCTTGTATATATTGCATTCTCTAAAGTGCACTTCTTGAAGTCAAGTGACTTTAGGGTTTGATCTAACTTTGTATTCCAAACTCTTGGTGCTTGTCTTAATCCATAAAGTGCTTTTGATAGTCTATAAACCTTCCCTTCATCACTTGGCTTTACAAATCCTTCTGGTTGTGAGACATAGACTTCCTCCTTGAGATCTCCGTGTAAGAATGCAGACTTCACGTCTAAATGATGTACCTCCCAACCTTGATATGCTGCTAAAGCCAACATTAGTCGAACTGTCTCTATGCGTGCTACTGGTGCAAAGACTTCGTCGAAGTCTATTCCGTGTTGCTGAACATATCCTTTTGCAACCAGCCTTGCTTTGTGTCTGACCACATTTCCGTTTGCATCTTTCTTAGTCTTGAATACCCACTTTAAACCTATTGCCTTGTGATCTCTTGGCAACTCTGTCAATCTCCAAGTATTATTCTTGTTTATCGAGTCTAACTCGGCCTTCATTGCTTCAATCCATTTTCTGTCACTAGATGCTTCCTTGTAATTCCTTGGTTCTTCTTCAACAAGTAGTAATTCTTGTGGATTTACTTGAATTTCCTCCGTCTCTTCATACAGTTCTTCGAGACTTCTCAGTTTTACTGGAGTGTCACTAATACTCTCCGTCGTACTTTCAGAGGTAGATGGACCTCTACTTGATAATCTGCTTGAACTTCCTGCTGAGTTCTGATTGTACGAATGTGCTGGCGGGGTTTCATAGGAGTCTTGTTTTTCTGTCTGATCTACTCCTGAATCTTCATGATGTGGCCCGCTACTACCAGGACTACTTGGTTCATTTTCTTCTAACTCTGGTGGGTTGTCATCTTCTTGAATGACAAAGTTCGTCCATTCGGGATTCCCTGAATCTACCGTTTCCATATAGCTATTCCAGTTCCATGGTTGATCTTCCATGAACTTCACATCTCTACTGACACAGATCTTGTTCTTTGCCGGATCATACGATCTGTATGCCTTTGATCCTTCTTCTATTCCAAGGTAAACCATAGGTGCACTTCTATCATCTAACTTCTTTTGTTGAAGTGGTAATACCTTAGCGTATGATGTGCAGCCAAAAACTTTTAACTGTTCCAGATTCGGCTTTCTTCCTGTCAATGCTTCATACGGGGTCTTGTTTATCAAGGCCTTCGTTGGAATCCGGTTTAATAAAAATAACTTATGTCTTATTGCTTCTCCCCAGAAATTTTGTGGCATGTTCATTGCCTTTAACATACTTCGAGTAGTTGATAACATCGTCCTGTTTCTTCTTTCAACTACTCCGTTTTGCTGTGGGGAATATGGCGCTGTAAGCTGTCTTGCTATGCCATTGTCCTTGCAATACTTGTTGAATTCAGCCGACCTGAATTCTCCTCCTCTGTTCATCCTTAGTATTTTTAACTTGGTTCGAGTTTCTGTCTCCACCTTTTCTTTGAACTGCTTGAAAGTTTCGAATGCTTGATCCTTGGAAGTTAGTAGATATGCCCACATGTAACGGGTACAGTCGTCTACAAGTAGAAATATATACTTCTTCCCAGCATGTGTTGGTGGGGATATAGGACCACACAAATCTCCATAGACTAAATCCAGAGGTCTTAAAGATCTGAATTTTGCCTGGTTTGGAAATGGTGTCCTAGTATGTTTTCCTAATAAGCATGCGTCACATACTTGATTGGCATGACTTATTTGAGGAACTCCATATACCAAGTTCTTTCGATTCATTTCCTTAATAGCATCGAAGTGTAAATGGCCTAACCTTGCGTGCCATAACCAAGCTAAATCTTCTGTATTTGAGAGCAGGCAGATTGGCCTTCCAATCTTCAACTTTACTTTATACAACCTGTTCCTCATTCTCCTGACTCGCATTAGTAACTTTCTGTTTCTGTCGCGGACTGTTAGTAAGTCTCCATCCATTACTATTTTGCGACCGATTTCTGTGAGTTGTCCGAGGCTCAATATGTTGCTTTTCAGACTTGGAATGTAGTATACTTGAGAGACAATCTTTTGTTCTTGGTTCAGACATTCCAGCAGTATTGAACCTTTGCCTTTACTTTCTACGTGCGACCCGTCTCTGAACCGAACTTGCCCTGTCACCTTTTCATCTAATTCTCTGAAGTGACTTTGTACTCCTGTCATGTGGTTGCTGGCCCCGTTGTCTAAGTACCTTAGACTTTCATCTTCTGTGGCGTAACTTGCTGGTTCTATGCGTTCTTCGTTTAGTAGAACCCTTTCTTGAACAGCGTTTTCTTCTTGTATTGCCATTAGCAATACAGGTGCTTCGTCTTCCTCGATGAGATTTGAATGCTCTTGAACATCATCTTTCTCAGGACAGTCTTTCTTGAAGTGTCCATACTTTTGACACTTGTAGCACTGGATCTTACTTTTATATGTTTCATTTCTTCCATAATTCCTCTAATTTTTAGACCTTCCACCTCTGGGTCTATACGAAGATCCTTCGTTCTTAGTGCTTTGCCTATCTTTATTGTCTCGCCAGTTTCCACGCGGTTGGTTGAACCTGCCACGCCCGCGGTTTCCAAACTGTCTTCCTCTGCCAGAGTTGTTGCCATGATGTGTAAACATCAACCTGTCTTGACTTTTTCCTGGGCTTCCTTTCTTTTGCTTAAGTCTTTCTTCGAACGTTTTTAACCTTCCGACCGCTTCTTCTAGCGTCATTGTTTCTAGATCGGAGTACTGTTCCATCGAGGCGACAATCTGAGTAAACTTATCTGGCACTGCATTTAGGAGTTTGCGTACCAGAGTCGGTTGACTCAGTGTTGTCCCTAATTCGCTTGCCCGGGTAACTACACTGTTTATCTTTGCGGTGAAGGAGTCTATAGTGTAATCTTCCCTCATTTGCATTAACTCGAATTCTGATAAAAGTGTATGCCAACAAGCCTTCTGTACCCGATCAACACCAACGTGTCTAGTCTTGAGATTTTCCCAAATTTCTTTTGCAGTTTTACAACTTGCAACTTGCAATACAACATCCTCCGGTATTGCTTGGAATAGATAAGCAATTGTTGCCTTATCTTTCTTATCATCCGTTTGCGTATTTTCTGCCGGTTCAATCGTTTCCCAAAGTCCATTCGCTTCTAAAATCGTTTTGATGCGAATTGCCCAAACCGTATAGGTTGTTGCTTTCAGAATAGGACACTGGAATTGGGAAAGAGAACTTCCTTCCTTTTGAATTATAATTTGTGAATTTGGTCCGGTTGTTCCTGACATGTCTTCTGACCGAACAATCTTCACTTTCAAAAAACTTTTATTTTTCGTGGATTCAACAAACCTCTAATCCTTAACCCCCGCGTATAACCCAACGCGTAATAAACAATCAATCTAATTCGCACTAAACCCCGGGATCAAAACCCTAGATTCCTAACCCCTGGTTCGACCCTGAACCGAAAATAAACTAACTTGCGAATTGAGAAAGAATAATAAAACCTGATCGCGAATTCCCTGCGATGCCTTAGAGCCTGATGCTCTGATACCAATTGTTGCCCAGAATGATCTTTGATCTCTAGATCGCAAAATGATAAAACTAAACTTTCATATAACTTGCAATCGAATACAATGATAGTGTTTTGAATGTAATGAATGATATGAATGATTACAAGTGAATCTAACTATCCCTATTTATAGTTTTCTAAGGGTACGAGTGAATAGACGCGTCTCTTCGTAAACGAGTGTGTCTCTAGATTGTGTGGATGAGAATGAATCATGAAAGGTTGCGTCTCTAAACGAAAAGTTGCGTCCCTTCCTTCTTCTCCTTGTGGCCGAAATCAAGAGGTGCCTCCCAAGGGGTTTCGCAACCCTTGGGGTGGTGGTTATTAACTTCTGGTTTGCCACTTTCAGTCCCTGAACTTTATAACCGCCATGTAACCGCCATACTTTATACTAATTACCACTAAACCCTTGTACTAGGATGTGTAGAGATTAAGGATTTCAGTAACCCCTGGCCCCTAAAAGCCCCCCTTAAAAGCTTGTGTCCTCCCTCTATCCAAGAGAGGGATGATTTAAATTTTACAAGATGCAAGTATATAACTATTTAGAAGTATGTTAGTCTGTCATTAAAAAAACATATCTCTTGCATCTACCATTGTTACATACAAAAATTTCTCCTAACCCAATATATAAAACAACATCCTACACATTATTATAGAAGTCTTCCACAATAATCTTCATCGTACACAATACTATGAAAAGAGCACTACATATTCTTACACATAAGCGTACATCCTACACACATCATTGTTGCATATAAAAGTTTTTCATAAACCAACCCTATATAACTGTATCTTACACATTTACCTAGAATTTGTACATATTGAAGAAAAAAACGTAAGTTAAAGCTTCTATGAACAATCGTGAATCTCCATTGAAGGTTTTAATTTTGTCAACAATCGATTCATGGGGAGGAGAGAGATGATGAATGGAGAAGAAATCAAATAGGGTGAAGAACGAGATGACTGAGAAAAGGAGAAAATAACGGTTATTGATTCCTTAATTAGCAATAGTTGACTGGTGCTTGATTATGCATGTTTATTAGATGATAATTGCAACAAATGAACTCGCAATTGGTGGGAAACATTTTACTTCAATTAGGTTATATTCTTATATATAGCTTTAGAAAGAGGTCCAAAAGCGAACGACGATGGTCCATTGCTATGGTTTGTCAGAGTGGACCACCCCTACTCCCACTGGACTTCCCTTATTGGAGGTGATAGGAGTATAAGCCTGAATCACCGGTTCAAATCAAACGGTAAAATAAAAGATAGTTCTAACGGTTTCTTGTGATATAGATACACCACACAAGAAACAAGAAACGATTAGGGCTGCGATGTCCAACCGAAGATACAAACACACCACTACGGTTAGATATCGGGTCTAAGAACACCACCCAACGTGCCACGGATAAGCTAGCATAGACATAATCAATTTAACTCAAAATCCATTGAGATAAATTAATCAAAGAGAAAACTCTCATACTCAAAACGCACTGCCTTTCTCATTCATTGATCCTAATTTTAATATAAAACAAAAATACAGTTACCTAAAGAAATTAACTACCTACCCACTACGTGCACATGCACTTAATTCTAAAACTAAATAAAAAGAAAATACATAAAAATAAATGGAACATGGGGGCTTGCATGATAAACTGATCGTGGGTGATTGTATGATTTTTGGAGCAAGTTGACCCAGGTTGGCAACCCACCCGTTATACATTAACGGGTTTGTGACTCGACATACATCATCCTCTCGGTCTTCGAAAAAAGTTTGTCCTCAAACTTGGGACAATCGCATCCGCACCAAACGTTGTATCTCGCACCGGGGGCGGTTCAGGCGGTATTTCCAGTACGTATCTAACGGTGCATATCTTGAAACGAAACCCAAATCTACATGGACTCCGCAATGAGTGTTGTACAACTTGAAAGGAAATTTTGGTTACATGGAAATTGTAAATGTGCATGACTTCAGTCGATCTCCAAATCTTCATAAGTCCTTCATTGTTACATTCAAAATCATAACCTGCATTTAGATTTAACTTTGTTTCCATGTGTTGTAACTTCAATTCAACGTCATCTCCCTCTTCATTTTTTGGTTCGTTGGGTTGTGTAGATATTGAACTGACAATAGGTTTCTGCTCAACTTTGATGAAGGCAAATGTTTCTTCATCATTAAATCCAACCTCCACTTCATTTGATTCTTCTTCTTGATCCGAAATCCTGTAAAGAGCTTGTCTCACGAACATGCACTCATCTTCATTTGGCACGATCCCGGTTCAAATCAAACGGTAAAATAAAAGATAGTTCTAACGGTTTCTTGTGATACAGATACACCACACAAGAAACGATTAGGGCTGCGATGTCCAACCGAAGATACAGACACACCACTACGGTTAGATATCGGGTCTAAGAACGCCACCCAACGTGCCACGGTTAAGCTAGCATAGACATAATCAATTTAACTCAAAATCCACTGAGATAAATTAATCAAAGAGAAAACTCTCATACTCAAAACACACTGCCTTTCTCATTCATTGATCCTAATTTTAATATAAAACAAAAATACAGTTACCTAAAGAAATTAACTACCTACCCACTACGTGCGCATTCACTTAATTCTAAAACTAAATAAAAAAAAATACTGTAAATGGAACATGGGGGCTTGCATGATAAACTGATCGTGGGTGATTGCATGATTTTTGGAGTAAGTTGACCCAGGTTGGCGACCCACCCGTTATACATTAACGGGTTTGTGACTCGACATACACTACAAGAAATCAGATCAATAGCGGGGACATTATTAGTGGTGACAGCCAATATGTCGCCGCTATTGGCCTTATCCGCGTGCGGTGTCCCACGTTAAATCATAGCCACACGTTTCTTTCATCATCCAACGGCTGGAGATTCTCGAGATCAATAGCGGCGACAACTTTAACCAATAGCGGCGACAAGATGTCGCACCCGACGATGAGTATGACGATGAGTATGACGATGACGACCTAACTTGAATCCTTTCTTGCGGCTATTTTGTACGGATATTTTAGAATGTTATTTTTCGGATTTTTTTAGGATGTTATTTTTTGGATTTTTTTAGGATGTTATTTTTTGGATTTTTTAGGTTGTTTATTGTACGGAAATGTTTTATGCGATTTTAGTATGTAAAGCATTATGTTTGTTTAGTCTGTTTGTGTTGCGTAAAACTTGGAAATTGGCAGGTTTGTTCATACCGGGAAACACTGCAAATACAGCAAAAAATTAAAAAAAAATTGACTTTTAGCGGCGACATATGTCGCCGCTATTGAGCGAAACTATTAGCGAAGACATTTTTAGCGAAGACATATGTCGCCGCTAAAAGTCCTAACCATTAGCGGCGACATACAGACCTTTAGCGTCCAAGATTTAGCGGCGACTCAATAGCGGCGACATGTCGCCGCTATTAGCTTTAGCGGCGACAATATGGACTATTAGCGGCGACTTTTGTCGCCGCTATTGGTCGACTTTCTTGTAGTGATACATCAGGAGGCCTTTGACCCATGCGGTCCGGTTTGCTGGAGTGGACCAGCTTGGTCCGAAATGGTGGGGACCACCCACTAACAACTTATTTTTTTTATTTTCTTTAGTGTAAAAAGTGGGGTGTGATGTAGAGTGGTATTATTGGAGGAGTGGTGGTGGTTGTAATGATGTGGCATACTGACTAGATAGTTTGTTGGATAGACTTTGACCACCGTTGGAGATGCTCTAAGTGGCACTTGGATAGTTGGATAGCGTTTGCAATGTGTTCGACAACATAATTTCAACCAAAGGAGTAAGTCAATGCTAAGTTTGACAAAGTTGCGGTTTTTAGCAGTTTAAAGCAAGTTTTTGGCAATCTTCAAGACATTCATGATTGGAGGAACACTTAATGGCAATTATGGGTGAATTAAGAACAATGCAGAAAAGTGAAAAGTTAATTACGTACCATCAAGTGATAATCATTTTGGATGGAATCGATATTGCATTTGCTTGTATCAGTCAACCTGAACATGAGTGGTAAAGCATTGTGTAATCATAGTTGGGTTAGGGGTGTTGGTTATCAAGAAGCCAATTATTTGGTGATGATTGAATAATTGATTTGAGTGGGTTTGAAAAGGGTATGAACGAATTGTTTTGAACAAAGAATACACATGATTATACACAGTAACACTTTGATTAATACAGAGAATTGGGTTATGAACATCTAATCGATGCAACACTATATATACAAGACGAACCGGTGTGATGTTGAACGTCGTAATGCTTCACGATACCGATGTTATAATAACTAGCAAACGACGTGACCTATTACGTATCTATAAGTCTGATACATTTGAATTATTTACAATACTGGCCCTTATGTTTCTAATAATTACACACTGACACATTAGAATGGTGGTACCACGATCTGATGACTGCAAGAAAGCTCAAGTATATGTGGATGACGACCTGGGAACATCAAGCGACCCAGACAGAATGAAGAAAAGGAAGCCATCCAGGTGAAGGCACATTCAAGACCTAAGCTTTTGTGATTAAGGGGGACAATGAAGATTAATCACAAATTAAACTTAGGATATGTACATATCTGCCTTTAAACCATTTTCAAAAGTAAAAGAATCCCATGCATTGTTAATGGTGACTTCCGCATATCCGCCATTAACATTCACCACCAAGTAAAAATTATAGAGATCTATCTCTTGTCCGTCCCTTAGATACGAAGGAGTTGGTCGTTCGAACGCTGATTCAAAATACACATTACGGAACCAGTCAACCAAATCTAGGAACATGCTTTTGTATTCTTCTGTATAATTATTATACATATCTATATATACACCCGCAATGTATCAAGGTGTTTCACGTAATCTATTTTTGAGGAAATGCATGGATAGGCAAGGACTTTTTCGTTTTTCCTTTTATCTCTACTTGTTTGTAAATTCATCATGTCAAAATAATTTGACAGATTATCGTCCATCCTTCTTTCAGATACTTCATCCCTATTTGACATTTCATAATTTGTTTCAACTTCACTACCCTCTTTATGACACTTGTCTCCGTCCACCTTGTTTCCATCATGGCATCATTGTACTTTTGTTTATCTGTATTTAAGTTACTTGTATCTTTCCTTTGTGAACGAAAGTTTCTTATGCTAGTTTAATGATATTTAGCTTTGTCTTAACGAATTTTAATATTCAGTGGAACCATCTTAATTAAGTATCAATCATTGATATGTTAGTAATATCCACTGATCCACTGTTATGTAGTAATATCAGTGGATAGCAGCAATATCCACTGATCCACTGTCATGTAGTAATATCAGGGGATAGTTAGTAAGCAGTGGTTAGTTGGTATATCAGTAGATAGTTAGTACGACAGTGGATAGGATAAGGGGGTTAATTGTAAAGGACGATAGTGTAAGGGTTGTATTGTAAACAGTTGTTGGAAAGTAGTTATAAAGGTAGTTACCAGCTAACCGATTAGGTAGCTTGGTTTTGGGGTTTCTCTCTCTCTAGTTTCTCTCTCTAAAATTTAGCTCTTATCATTGGTATCAGAGCCACTGACCCTCGTCGGAGCTTCGGTCACCATCATCACCGCCAAATTCACGCAATTCTGATCGATTCAAATTCATTTCTATTCCTTGTTCTGTTCTTTGAAGCTTGGATTGATCAATCGTGATCAATTCATTCTGAGTTTGATCAATTTGTGATCAAATCATCCTCAAATTCGTTTGAACTTCTTGATTTTCTTTAATTCATATCCAATAAGCATGACTACTAGTACAAGGCAGCAAGAAATGGAGAAGCAAATTAAGGATAATCAGTTAACATTGGGAAAATTGGAGATTATTGTGCAAGATCTTCAAGCCAATTCCTAATTGATTGGTGACAACATGCAGACAGTTACTCAAAATGCTGAAGAAAGTAAGGCTGCTGTAGCACAAATTCAGTTACAGATACAATCCTTGTTGGATAAGATGACAATGATGGAAAACAATAGGGGTACGGTTGTTAATGGGGGCAATCCAGAGGCCAGATTAGCAAGGTTGGGAAGGTTAGACTTTCCTAAATTCAATGGGGATGATGTGGAAGGGTGGATATACAAGAGTAATCATTTTTTTGAGGTGGATAAAACTCCTGAAAACTTAAAAATGAGATATGCAGTGGTTAATTTGGAAGGAAAAACATTGCAGTGGCATCAGGGCTATCTTAGAAGTAACAATCTGACCATTGATACTGTGAGTTGGGAAGACTATAGCCGATCTGCTACTGCAAGGTTTTCAATGGATCTGTTGGAAGATGCCATGGAGGAGTTAAAGAATCTGCATCAAACAGGAAGTCTACAAGACTACTGTGACGCCTTTGATGCATTGTTGAACAAGGTAAATATACCACAAGATTATGCTGTGAGTATGTTTGTAGGAGGGTTAAAAATGGAATTAAGATGTCTTGTAAAAGCTTTTAAACCAAGAAACTTAAGAGAAGCTTATGCAATCTCCAAACAACAGGAGAACTTACATAATACCCTATTTGGAAACCTGCACAATAAGAAATACACTGCTACCAGTTCAAACTATAATCAAAGAACCTATAACAACCAATTGAAACCACCACCCACTATGAATGCCAATAGTTTACCTTTGTTACCTACTCCAAAACCTGTTAAT
Organism: Helianthus tuberosus; assembly: GCA_030545235.1. Taxonomy (NCBI): domain Eukaryota; kingdom Viridiplantae; phylum Streptophyta; class Magnoliopsida; order Asterales; family Asteraceae; genus Helianthus; species Helianthus tuberosus. The sequence continues at coordinate 208,497,215 of CM060400.1, forward strand.
TCTGTCCCTGCAAAAACTACAAGAAGGCTTACTACCAAGGAAATGGCTGAGAAAAGAGAGAAGGGGGAGTGTTTCTGGTGCAGTGAAAGATTTACACCAAGTCATAATTGTAGAAACAAGCAGTTATTCAATTTGGAGTTGTCTGATGATGCAGAAGAGGAGGAACTTGTGATAGAAGAAGAAGTTGTGGAAGAGAATCCTCACATTTCATTGCATGCAATCACAGGTATTCCTTCATTTTCAATAATGAATATCACAGGATCAATGGGTACCAGGAAACTGTTGATTCTAACAGATTCTGGGTCAACCTATAACTTCATTGATGTCAAGTTGATCAAGAAGTTGCAATGTGACTTACAGAAGGTTAAACCTATGAAAGTGACAGTAGCAAATGGAAATCAGTTGGAATGTGGCCTTAAGTGTAAAAACTTTAAATGGATGATGCAAGGGGTGTGGTTCATGGCTGATGTGTTGGTCTTACCCTTGGAAAACTATGATATGGTGTTAGGGATTTAATGGTTAGCCACTTTGGGAGACATAATCTGGAATTTCACTGATTTGACTATGAAATTTAAGGTCAATGAGAAGGAGTATGTATTGAAAGGTACTGAGAATAACAAGATGGAAGTATGTTCCAATGATAAGATGGCAAACTTGTTGAACAACATAACAGGGGTAGTTCAGTCACAGATTTTTGGTCTGCAATTACTACAAATAGAAGGTCAAGGGTCATTTGGTTCAACTGTGTCTGAACCAGTGATTGATGAAAGGTTGCAAGCAATAATAGAAGAGTATGATGATGTTTTTCAAATTCCAAATGCTCTACCACCTAAAAGGTCATGTGATCATCAAATCACTTTGGCCAATGAGAACAAGCCAATTAACTTGAGATCTTACAGATATCAGGCACTACAGAAAGATGTTATTTAAAAAATGACTCAAGAATTGCTGGATTCTGGGGTGATAAGGGAGAGTAAAAGTGCTTTTGCTGCACCTGTTGTGTTAGTCAAAAAGAAAGATGGCACTTGGAGGATGTGCATTGACTATAGACAGTTAAATGAAGCCACTATTAAGAACAGATTTCCAATTCCTTTGATAGATGAACTGTTGGAAGAATTAAGAGGAGCAACTATCTTTTCAAAACTGGATTTAAGGTCTGGATATCATCAAGTAAGGATGTTTGAGTCAGATATTCATAAAACAGCTTTTAGAACCCACCAAGGGTTGTTTGAGTTTTTAGTCATGCCATTTGGGCTGACTAATGCCCCTGCTACATTCCAAGCACTGGTGAATCAAACCTTCAAGTCGTTTTTAAGGAGGTTTATATTAGTGTTTTTTGATGATATACTGATATACAGTCCAAACATGCAGCAACATGTGGTTCACTTACAACAGGTGTTAGACACTTTAAGAAGACATCAGTTGTTTGCGAAGAAAACCAAGTGTAGTTTTGGAGGTCAGAAGGTGGAATATTTAGGCCATGTAATCACTGCTGCAGGAGTATCCACTGATCCAACCAAAATAGAAGCTGTTCTACAATGGCCAGTTCCTGTAAATGTCAAACAGCTGAGGGGTTTTTTGGGGCTTTCTGGGTATTATAGAAGGTTTATCAGATCTTATTGAGTCATAGCCAAACCACTGACCGATTTGTTGAAGAAAGATGGATTCAAGTGGTCTGATTCAGCACAAAGTTCATTCCAACAACTTAAGACTGCCCTAAGCTCAGGTCCTGTATTGGCCCTACCAGATTTGACTCAAGTATTTGTAGTTGAAACTGATGCATCTTCTAAAGGAATTGGAGCAGTTTTGATGCAAGATAAGCACCCACTGGCCTACATTAGTAAAGCACTGTCGCCAAAACAGCAGACCTTGTGTGTTTATGATAAAGAACTGTTAGCCATACTATTTGCAGTCAAACAGTGGCACTATTATTTGATCTCCAATCACTTCATCATCAAGACTGATCAGAAAAGTTTGAAGTTTTTATTGGATCAAAAGATTACCACTCCCCTGCAACATTCTTGGATGGTGAAGTTAATGCATTATGATTTTGAGATTCAGTACAAGAAGGGAATTGACAATGTAGCTGCTGATGCTCTTTCTAAAGTACAAGGTTCTTCTCTATACACATTGTCTATTTCTTCTTTTGAACCACTGCTATTAAGAAGAATTAAAGGGTTGTGGGAAACTGATGATAATCTCAAAAGTATCATTAGTAAACTTAAACAAGGGGAGCAAATGGGCCAATATAGCTGGGACCAAGACTTGTTGAAAAGGAAGGGAAGGATAGTAATTGGGCAGGATGATCAACTGAGAAAGGATTTAATTGTTCATTGTAATGATTCAACTGTGGGGGGTCATTCTGGTTATCATGCAACCCTACAAAGATTGAGAGGTTTCTTTTATTGGGAGGGTCAGTCCAAAGCAGTTAGGGAATGGGTCAGAAATTGCAGCATATGTCAACAGGTCAAGTATGAAACAGTGGCTTCACCTGGTTTAATCCAACCACTTCCCATTCCTACTTGTATCTTTTCAGATATTAGTATGGATTTAATAACAGGTTTACCTAAATCTAAGGGTAAAAATGTCATCTTTGTGGTAGTGGACAGACTCACCAAGTATGCTCACTTTATTGGTATGACTCATCCAATCTCTGCATGTTCAGTGGCAAGAGCTTTTATAGACAATGTATATAAGCTCCATGGGTGGCCCACTACTATTGTATCAGATAGGGATTCGATATTCTTGAGTAACTTTTGGCAAGAATTCACTAGGATCCAAGGTATTTCTGTTAATATGTCCACTGTCTACCATCCTCAGACGGATGGCCAAACTGAGGTGGTCAACAGGTGTTTGGAGACTTATATAAGGTGTATGGTGCTTCACTATGCTGACTCTTGGGCCAATTGGTTGTCATTGGCTGAATGGTGGTATAATACTAACTATCACTCATCCATTAAGTCTACACCTTTTCAGGCTTTGTATGGCATTCCTCCTCCTATCCACGTCCCTTATGTGAATAGAGATACTAAAGTAGCTGCTTTGGATGAGGAATTATGTTCAAGAGAGGAGGCTATTAATATTCTGAGAAGCACCTTGCAGATGGCACAGAATAGACTTAAACAGCAAGCTAATAAGAAGAGAAGTGACAGACAGTTTAAAGAAGGTTCTTGGGTGTTTCTTAAATTGAGACCATACATACAGACATCTTTAAGAGGGTCTAAGTTCAATAAGTTCTCACCTAAGTATTATGGGCCATTTTTAATTGTGGGAAAGATAGGAGAAGTTGCTTATAAGTTGGACTTGCCACCTGATTCTCAACTACATCTTGTATTTCATGTATCCCTTTTAAAGGCTGCAAATGGTCCTCCAATCAATGTCACTCCAATTCCCAGAGTTCCTCGGTTTTCCTTGCAGCCTGCTAGAGTTGTGGATCAAAGGGTTATTAAGAAGGGTAACAAAGCTGTGTCTCAGTTCTTAGTACAGTGGATGGGCCAATCCCTGATGAATGCAACATGGGAAATCAAGCATGACTTCCAGCTTCGATTTCCAGATTTTAAGTGTGATTAATTGTTGTTGTATTGTTGTTTTGAAATTGTTGTTACTTCCTTGTGGACAAGGAATTTTTAATAAGGGGGGGGGGGGTATTGATATGTAGTAATATCAGTGGATAGCAGCAATATCCACTGATCCACTGTCATGTAGTAATATCAGGGGATAGTTAGTAAGCAGTGGTTAGTTGGTATATCAGTAGATAGTACGACAGTGGATAGGATAAGGGGGTTAATTGTAAAGGACGATAGTGTAAGGGTTGTATTGTAAACAGTTGTTGGAAAGTAGTTATAAAGGTAGTTACCAGCTAACCGATTGGGTAGCTTGGTTTTGGGGTTTCTCTCTCTCTAGTTTGTCTCTCTAAAATTTAGCTCTTAGGGGGGACGGGGTGGTCCGTTATACCACCCCACCACGCGTTGAACCATCACGGAACACCGCCGCCTCCCGTTTTTTCACGCGTTATTTTTAAAACGAGTTAATCCCATTACGCGTTGAAGTTCTGATGCATTTCTGATGCATGTCCTGTCATTTCCTGTCATGCATTAAATTACTTCTATTTTATTATTAAGGCTGCATCATGGCATCTCTTCAAATGACACGTGTGCTGCATCATGGCATCTCTTCAAATGACAGTGTGTGGAACTTTTGAATAAATGACACCTGTATACATGTCCTGTCCACATGCATATTAAATATAAACTCCCACATTTCCATCACTAGTGATACCACCCCGCCTACATTTCTATCACTAGTGATAGAAATTTGGTTGATGACATGGCATGATATGATTGGACAATGGGAGTGATAGTTTCTATCACTAGTGAACCACCCCTCCCCCCCCCCCTTATCAATCAATAACAAAACTGTTTACAATTCAACATTAATATTTTTGTACATAATAAACAAAACTTTAATCGCATGTAACGTAAATTCCCATCATAACTCATACATAACCGTTTGTAATTATGAAAAGTCAAAAGTCAAGTACGAGACTCTTCACGTTCTCACTCACGTTCAAACCCCACCATTTTCTCCCTCCAAAAACCTACACTCTCTCTTCATATATAATCACCATCACCCCCTCATAACCGCCATTCACAACTCTCATTTGCAATCACAAACACAATCTCTTAAACCCTCATTACATACAACCTTCTGTTTTCTCTTCTTGCAAACACAGCAAATCAAAATGTCTCATTCCATATTCATAACATTCCTTTTCATTGCAATCGCGACAGCCACAACCGCCGCTAAAGAATACTTCGTCGGTAACCACGTCGGTTGGCGAATTCCCCCTCCTAACGAAACCGAAATTTACACCATCTGGGCTTCACGAAGACGGTTTTACATCGGAGATACTCTTCGTCAGTCTCATTATTATCATTATCATTCGTTAAACTCTTCATATTCTAATGCTTTTTTTTTCATTATGTTTAACCGTTTTCATTATGTTTGTGATTAGGGTTTCGGTACAGTGCCAGTTCGGTTGTGCAGGTTGATAAATATGGGTTCTACCACTGTGATTCTACTCATCCGATATCGTTTTCTATTGATGGAAACACGGTTGTGAAACTTGACAAAGTGGGTACGGTTTATTTCATTAGTGGGAACTCAGAACGGTGTAGTAAAGGGCAAAGGATGATTGTGAATGTGAACAATGTGCGACATTATCCGCCAACGGCTCAACCGCCGCGTAACCAGTATTATTCTCTGGCACCTTCTCCTTCTCAGGGTTATGGTTCGGGTGCTGGTGCGGGTGCTTTGTTGGATTCTGGTTCAGCTGTTTTGGCTTCGGCTTCGGTTATGGCTCTTGTTGTTGCTCTAGCAGGTCTTGGATTGTGCTTGGTGGAGGGTTAGATTTGGTTTGGCTTTTGGGTTTACGGTTATTTGAAGTTATGGTTTAATGATTTGGATTTTTGATTGCTTTGTTTGTGTTTAATTGATTTGGATCTTTGATTTTTATATTTATCAATTAATTCATTAGTTATATTGTTTATACGTGTATGAACTTTGCTTGCTAGATGATGGTCAGTTTACATGTTACAGTATGAAAATGAATCAAACAATTCACTGAATTGTTTTGGTGAGAAGTTTTTAAAATTTAACAGAAGAAATTGTTCATTTTGTTTAATAAACAAACACAAAAACATGTCATGTTCGTTTACCTATTGACGGATCTAGAAAATCGTTGTAGGAACGTTTCAAAAAAGAGGGTAACGAAATTGAATAAACGTTTACCTATGTTTTTAAACGTTCTCCTATGTCTGTTTATCTATTGTTGTTTATTCTCATTATGTTTGTTCATTTACGTCTATGCTTGTTTACATATTTATTTGATATTGTTTACTAATTATTAGCAATACTAATTTGCATGTCACGTATCAACCCATCGTTGAATCAAAATATTAGAACTAAAGATTAAGTAATCGGCTAATGAATTGAATGAACCAACAACAAAAACACACTCATTTTTAACGTTCATTTTTGTTTGTTTAGAATATAAACAAACACAAACATGAACATGAAAATGCGTTTAAATGTTTGTGGTTGTTTGTTTTGTTAATGTTATACGATCATGAACAGTGTCTATTCGTGTTCGTTTGATTTCTTTACATGCTTACATGTAGCATTCAAGCATGCACATTATCAGTGGCGGAGCTAGACTTTAACACCAGGGGTATCCCAAAAAAAAAAATTTACGGTGTATTCATATAAAATCCTTTATAGGGGTATCCTCGTAATTTTTTAGGGGTATCCTTTATATAAAATCGAAAAAAAAAACAAAAAATTAACACTGCGAAACACCGCGAACACGACCTTGAGCCGTAGCCCGTGCTACGGCTGCCAATGTGCTGTCTCCGCCCCTGCACATTATATAGCAGCGAAATAGATAACATTTTGCTTAAAAATCAGCTTTTTATACACTTAAATATGTTCAAATGGCATAAAAACCTTTCTTTTGAAAACTATTAATATCTGAAACTGTAGAGATTGAGAGGTCATGATGGTCTTTTTCCTTAGCATTTTTCACCAACATCTGTAGCTTTTCTCTCCTCCATTTGTGTTTTTTCAATCGGTGTCTAATAAACATGACTCCTAAACCAAAGAAAGTGAATCCAAGAGTACCAGCGCAAATTGATATCAAAGCTTCAAAAGTCCAAGCTATTTTATGTCGTTCATGGGGCATTCGCATAACAACCCATGTGGCTGCAATATATGAAACAGCCATGAATGATATTGCGACCCATATAGTCTTGTGAGCAGCTACTAGTATCAGCTTTTGTGGCTTTTTTCTGAATGGAATAATGCTGACCAAGACTACAATGATGCACATGGATACAAACAAAGCAATGTGATTACTGATAACAAAGATTTTGAAAGCTCGTTCTTTGCGCATAATTGACTTCCCTATTAGAGGCCCATCTTGGTAGACTCCGCCTGGAGGATTTATACCGGCTGTGAATGCGACGGTTGCTATCAAAACTGCAACTACTGTGATTGTGTTTCTTGCATTTTGCAGTGCCTCTCTGTGTATTTTTATATGTTCTTTTTTTGGACGATTCTTGTCAGCTTTTATATGTGGCTCTTTTTCACTCTCAAAACTACAATTTCTATCCATCTCCTCTTCAATTGATTGTGTTTCAACTTCACTAATCTTTTGATGATTGATTAGCTCTTTTGTTTCACTGATTACGTATTCTTCAAACTGCATTGAACATGAATGAAATGTTAAGAAGTGCCCTCTTTATTGATTAGTTGAGAGAAAGAGAGAGAGACTCATGCCTGATGGAAACCTTCCATTTGAGCAAGATGTTGAATGGTATTACCAAATTTGTCAGGTTGGTAAAACAGGTATGTGCCCTTCAGGATACCATCTACAAATTTGAAGGCATCAAACTTTTTGAATCTTAGGGTTAGATGGAACACATTCTCTCCATGCTTCGATGCAAGTTGGAAGAAGAAAGGATCTATGGATGCAAACTCCTGTAAGATCGCAACATTTCCATTTATGGCAGCTAAGTGCAACGGCGTGTAGCCGTTGTTATCGAATTGCAAAGCTTGGTCAGGGTTCATTTCTAGTAGCATTTTGGAAATCTCCAATTCCCCCCTTCTGCAAGCACAATGCAATGCCAAGGATCCATTTATGTCTTTTTGATTGGCAAGATCCGCACACTTTTCAAGCAACTTTTTAGCAATATCTGCATCAACGTTACCAGTTGAAGTGATATACGTTAGCAATAATAATACTAGACAGAATACATTAGTTACGATCTATTGTAATTATCTTCGTTATATTATATAGAATACATTAGTTAGAGTTTATTGTAATTATATCCATCTTAGTTAGGCTATAATTTGGTTAGGAGATAATTACAATAAATACTAACTTATATGTTCTATCTCTAATATATAGAAGATAATTATTGAAAATTTTGGTGAGGCAAGTGAAACCAAATATTATAGAAGATGCTAATGATTTACAAAGCAATCCATCAATATATAGATCGAGGCTATAAATGAAACAGATGCAAAATGTGATATATACATGATCAAAGTTGCAACATCAACGGGCGGTACATATGGATGATCTCAAAGGGGTGGTTTGGAGGAGATCTTAAGTCTAAGGATTAATAACTCAAATAGTTTTATTTATGGAGTTTTATTTTAAATTAGAGGTTTAGAAGGATTACGTTTCTTTAGCTTAAATGTTTCTAGTTCTCTAGAGGTTTGGAAGGATTATGTTTCTTAGCTTACATGTTTCTAGTTCTCCAAGTAGTATAACTATAAAAAGGGTCTTAGGGTTAATTGTTTTTCATCCTTTGTAATTCTCCTTTGATTAATAAAAAGAGTCGAACAAGTTATTCAAGTTGTTCGTGTTTTCGTGTAACACCCGCCTATGTTTGATTCAACAATACATGCTTTAACAAACAGTAACAAACAATGTATAAAATTAACAGCTGGACGTAAATCAAGGATTCACATATCCTTGATTTATTCTCATTCATTATTGTATTAATTAGTGAATATTGTATTTCCTTTTGTATGTAATTTATTTGTGTATATATTGTGATTGGTTATCAATAAAATATTCATCTTGGAAATCATAGAAGTTGTCAAGGTATCAGCCAAAACAACCGATCCACTTTTTCTTTTTCCTTGATCCACTTTTCTTTTCCTGACCCAGCTCTTTGTCGCCTTCCCCATCTTCCTTTTCCTTCTCCCCTGTTTCACCCATGTCTACTTCCAGCCAAACAAATCAAATCCCTCTTCACACCCTTCTCCACTTTATTCCTCTCAAGTTAAACTCTTCTAACTATCTTCCATGGTCCCACCAAATCACCCCAGTCCTCTCCATGGTCAAACTTTCCGACCATGTTGACGGATCTGTTGAACCTCCGCCTGAAACCCTCACCACCGACAACAAAACCATCCCAAATCCAGATTATGTTTCCTGGTTAGAAGCCGACCAATCTGTCCGTCTCCTCATTCAGTCTTCTCTTTCTGAAGAGGCTATGTCCGAGATCATTGGTTTGTCAACCGCTCGGCAAGTTTGGCTCGCTCTCGCAACAGCTTTTAGTCATCGTTCAATTGATCGTGTTCACACACTTCAGGACTCTCCGCGACAGTTGCAGAAAGGTTCATCCTCGGTCAGTGAATATGGCCGAACATTTAAGTCCTTCTGTGACGAATTGGCTGCCATAGGTCACCCTGTTTCTGAATGCGACAAGTGCCACTGGTTCCTCTGTGGCCTCGGTCCCACCTATGAAAACTTCTCTACCACTTACCGTGCTCTTTCAGCCACTCTCACCTTCCGTGACCTTCTCTCCAAAGCTGAAAATCAGGAGCTTTTTCTGAAATCCATACATGGTCCTTCCACTCCGCAGGTCTCCTTTGTCGCGCAACAAAACAGATCTGGTAATTTCTCCAAATCCTCTTCTAATTTTTCCTCAAATAATCGTGGTCGCGGCCGTTCCTATGGTCGTGGTCGCGCTAGGAGACCACCCCATTGTCAATTGTGCAGGAAAGATGGCCATTATGCAAGTGCTTGTCCAAATCTTGCCTCTTATGCCAACCGTGCCTCCTCGCTTGATGCTAATCTTGCTCAGGCATTCCATGCCCAATGTCATGTTACCAATGACTATCCTGACTGGACGGGTGACACGGGTGCTGATGCGCATATGACTCCCAATGACGATGATGTCACTGCTCCTTTTGGCAATCCAAGTAAAACTTTTGTCACATTCGGAAATGGTAAAACTTTACCTGTCACCAAAATCGGATCCACCACCATACAAAACAAAATTCCCTTGAACAATGTTCTTGTTGTTCCTCACCTCACGAAACACCTTCTCTCTATAAGTCGTCTTACACATGATTCACCTGTTGACGTGTTTTTCTCTAATAATTTTTTCAATATTCAGGATCACAAAACAAAGCAAATCCTGGCAAGCGGCACGTGTGAAAACGGCCTTTATATTTTGAGAGAAGGACAGCGTGCGTTCATGGCATCTTATTCCTCCCAACATCTTAAAGCCTCCTTTGAGAAATGGCATGGTCGTCTTGGTCATGTTTCGTTTGATGTTATTTCTAAGTTGCATAAAAACGGTTCTTTGTTTGTTACTTCTTTATTACCTAAACCAAAACTTTGTTCTCCTTGTCAGTTATCTAAATCACATCATTTGCCATTTACTTTAAATATTAAACGTTCGTTACATGCTTTAGATTTAATACATTGTGATCTTTGGGGGCCCGCACCTGTTATGTCCACAAATGGATATCGTTTTTATGCTATATTCATTGATGATTACCCTCGTTTTAGTTGGTTTTACCCTCTCAAACATAAGTCTGATTTTTATGATGTATTAATTACTTTTACTGCTTATGTTCAAAATCAACTATCTCGCACAATTAAAATATTTCAAAGTGATGGGGGAACTGAATTTACAAACAATCGAGTACGTAATTTCTTTCGTGAAAAAGGCATTCATCACCGCCTATCTTGTCCCCACACTCCACAGCAAAACGATCGTGCCGAAAGAAAACATCGGCACATTACTGAGACCGGCTTAGCCATGTTATTTAACTCGCACTCGCCTGCTACCTTTTGGGTTGATGCTTTTTCATCCGCCACTTACATCATCAATCGCCTACCCACTCATGTGTTAGACTATAAATCTCCCTTTGAGGTATTATATGGCCACGCCCCAACCTATTCTAATTTTCGCATTTTTGGTTGTCGCGTTTTTCCTTACTTGAGAGATTATGCTAAACACAAACTATCACCTCGCAGTGCTGAGTTCATTTTCATTGGCTATGATGCTCAATACAAAGGATACCGTTGTCTGGATCCTCAAACAAACCACATTTATATCACTCGGCACGCTCAATTTGATGAGGAAACTTTTCCTTTCAGTGGCCATGTTTCTCCCGTTGACGAGTCCACTCTTGTCTTCTCAAACTTTGATGAAACTATTCCTTCTCTGCCTCTTCCAAACCAACCTCCTATACTCTCTGTTCCATCTCCTGCGCCTTCAAGTGCATCTGTTTCATCACCTTGCATCTTATGCCCAACTCATTCATCTTCGCCTCCTCCTTCTGGCTCAAACCAAACTCCATTAGTCCACTCTCAACAGTCCAATTCTATATCTCAACAGCCCACACCATCTCCCGGCCCTACAAACCCACTCGGCCCATCACCTACTATTCCAATCCACACGGCCCAACCAAACCAAACCGCCCCCACCACATCCGCCCAACCCAACCAATCCACTCCCACCTCATCGGCCCAACCAAATATGTCCGCTCCCATCTCCTCGACCCAAAATACTTCTCATTCACCCCTCTCGGCCCAAAACCAACCTGCACATACCCAACCATCTACTCACTCTATGACTACCCGCTCCAAAAACGGCATCTTTAAACCAAAGCATCATGCCTATTTATCTCAGTTTTCCGGTTCCTTACACACCGCCTTACTTGCTACCACTGATCCTCGCGGTTTAAAAACTGCGTCCAAACATCCTCGATGGGTTAAGGCAATGGAAGAGGAAATAACTGCTTTGCGAGCAAACAATACTTGGGTTCTGGTCCCTCGACCAGCTCACTCGAATATTGTAGGCTCCAAATGGGTCTTTAGGACAAAATATAAGTCGGATGGGACAGTGGATCGTTACAAAGCTCGATTAGTTGCTCAAGGCTATACTCAGATTTCCAGGCTTGATTTCTCACATACTTTCAGTCCCGTGGTCAAGGCATCTACAGTTCGTGTTGTCCTTGCTCTTGCCACAATGTATGACTGGACTTTACGACAGCTTGATGTTCGCAATGCGTTCTTAAATGGAAATCTTACTGAGACTGTTTTTATGGAACAGCCACCCGGGTTTATAGATGATCGTTTCCCTAATCATGTTTGTTGCTTAAAGAAAGCTCTTTATGGTCTCAAACAGGCCCCGCGCGCGTGGTTTCAACGTCTTAGTAGTTTTCTCACTAACAATGGTTTTATTTGCAGCAAAGCGGATACATCTTTATTTGTCTTTAAACAGGGACATGTACTGGTTTATCTTCTTGTCTATGTCGATGATATTATTCTTACGGGTAACGACACAGCCTTCATTAATACGTTTGTGGCCAAACTACATAAGGAATTCTCCATCAAAGATTTGGGAGCATTGGGATATTTTTTAGGTCTTGAAGTTACTCACAACATATTTTTGAGTCAAACAAAGTATGCCTATGATATTTTAGCTCGTGCAGGTCTAGTGGATGCAAAGCCTGTCGCTACCCCTTTGTCCCCAAGAGAAGTTTTTCTTTCCAAAGGGGAACTGTTTCATGATCCGACTCTTTACAGATCATTAGTTGGCGCTCTTCAGTACCTAACTATCACACGCCCGGATCTGTCTTACGCTGTGAATCAAGCCAGTCAACATCTTCAGTCACCTACAACTTCTCATTTTCAATCTGTCAAACGGATCCTCAGATATGTAAAAGACACTCTCGCCTTTGGTCTATATTTCTCTAAACAGTCTAATCCTACTTTACTTGGCTACTCGGATGCTGATTGGGCGCGTTGCATTGAAACTCGCCGCTCTACTTACGGTTACTCTATTTATTTAGGCGGTAACCTAGTCTCTTGGAGTGCTAAGAAACAACCTACAGTTGCTCGATCTAGTTGCGAGTCTGAATACCGTGCAATGGCTAACACTGCAGCAGAGATTATTTGGCTCACTCATCTACTTCGTGAGCTTCATGCTCTTCCTATGGATCGTCCAACTCTTTTATGTGATAACAAGAGTGCTATCTTTCTCAGTCATAATCCGGTATCTCATAAACGAGCCAAGCATATAGATATTGATTATCATTTTGTTCGAGAATTGGTCTCCTCAGGGCGTCTACACACTAAGTTTGTTCCTTCCAATCTCCAGGTGGCTGATATCTTCACCAAAAGTCTCTCTCGACCCTTGTTCGAAAAGTTCCGCAACATGTTACGTGTTGGTCCCCCACCTGTTCGATTGACGGGGGGTAATAGCTGGACGTAAATCAAGGATTCACATATCCTTGATTTATTCTCATTCATTATTGTATTAATTAGTGAATATTGTATTTCCTTTTGTATGTAATTTATTTGTGTATATATTGTGATTGGTTATCAATAAAATATTCATCTTGGAAATCATAGAAGTTGTCAAAAATACCAAGAATTCCTGCATTCAAAAAAAAAAAAAATTTTTGAACGACGAATGTTACAATAACCCTACTTCTAAATTACAACAAATAACTCATAATCTGTCACATGTAAGCCAAAGTTGGAATGACCCCTTATCAAATAGTCTTCTAATAATTGCAATAAATCGTAACATTCTAATTATTACATTAATTAATCGTAATAGATATTTTATATGATATTATATCTATGTTAACAATACACGAATCATATTGGGAAACAAATAAAGTTAACAAGGAGTTGTTAATGTGCTATGTACATGTTACCTGTCCGACCTTTTGATGCACAAACATGGAGACAGTCTACTTCACCAACAATGTCCAACAACCAAGTGGTGTGGTTCACGAGGAAATCGACAATGTTAAGATGCCCGTAACTACAAGCCAAATACAGGGCACTCTGGTTCTCACGGTTAAGCTTACTAGCTACCCATTCATTATTCTCCATCAGCAATCTGACCACCTTCTCGTGTCCCATGCGACACGCTTCATGAAGTGGAGTCTCCAAGTTACTGTTCTCAGCAGCCACCATTTCTGGCCTCAATTCCAGAACAAGCGACACCATTTCAGTGTTTCCTGTTTTCGAAGCGAGGTGTAACACCGTAGTGTTTCCAATTCTTCGTTCGAGCACTTGTTCATCCTGTTTGACTATATCCCTAAGCGCATTCGTGTTACCTTTGACGATTGCCTGCATAACCATCCAATCCATAACTACCATTGATTAATGGCTCTCTAAAACCATGATCAATATAAACATTAAAGAATCAAACAAGCTTTCTTGTGGCAGTCTCTGAGATGCATGTGTAAATGGTAACTCCCAGGAAGAGTATGTAGAAGTGTCTAAGCAGATTCCAATTGTTCAGGAAAACTTATTTTGGTGTCGGCTACAAGTGGAATGGTGAGCTGGTGACCATAGAATTTGGTTCAGTTTATCTTCTTTTTATGAACAATTATTCTCTATCCCCTTTTTAAAAGCTAAAGAAATATAATCTATCCACTTTAAAATAATTGGCCCTTGTGATACAAAGTTTGTAGAAAGGTATAACCAATATTTCGTATAACAATCAAATATCAATCTTACATCTTAAAAGTATAACCAATATCTGGTATAACAATCAAATATCAATCTTACATCTTAAAATTCATGTAAATTTTAGAAATAGAGGTGTATGCCTGTTAAAATATACTACTATAAAAAAATAACATACAATAAATACATATTCAGTATGGGGAAGGTTCAAGTGAAAACTCATTTTTTTTTAAAGGTGTAGATCGATTGGAAACCCACTACCGACTGCTCTTCAACCCTTTTTTATCGGAAGCACAGCCACCCGGGTTCGAATGAGGGGGAGTGCAGTGCAGAGCCCTTCCTCGCACCTCGTGGAAACTTAATCCCGACTGCCAGGCTCGAACCCGTGACCCCGGTCAGGAGCCCCACCAAGGTGGGTAAACCTTATCACCTCACTTGCAGTGAAAACTCCTTTTGTCACGAAAACTAACTAAAAAGCCTAAAAAACATACAAAAAAACTTTTTTTTTCCAATTTTTTTATTAAAAATCGCTATTTTATATATATAAAAAAACTTTTTTTCAAAAAAAAAAAATGTAGTGCACATGTGCAATAATACACATGTGTAATACACATATAATGCACATGTGCACTACAATTTTTTTTAAGTTTTTTTTTATATACAAAAACTAGCAAAAATTGGTTAAAAAAATTGGTCTGTATTTTAGGTTTTTTTAGTTAGTTTTTGGGTTTTCACTTTAACTGGTGGTAATTTTAATTGAACCTATATAGGGGAAGATTCAAGTGAAAACTCCTTTTATCGCGAAAACTCGAAAACTAACTAAAAAAGATTAAAAAACATACAAATTTTTTTTTACAATTTTTTTACTAAAAATCGCTATTTTTATATATAAAAAAACATTTTTTTCAAAAAAAAATTGTAATGCACATGTGTAACATACACATGTGTATTATTAGACAGGTGCACTACATAATTTTTTTTTTTTTTTGAAAAAAGTTTTTTTTTTATACAGAAAAACTAGCGAAATTTGGTAAAAAAAATTGATATGTTTTTTAGGCTTTTTTAGTTAGTTTTCGGTTTTCACTTTAACTAGTGATTTTTAATTGAACCTTATTTAGTATATCCTTAAAATTACATATTTACTTATTGTATGAAATAAAGTCTATATAATATGATTATATATCATTCCCTTTTTTTTTTATCAAAGTCTAATAACCCAAATCCTGTAATACAATTCATCATCATCGTACTCAGTATATCCCACCTATAGCAAAGCTAAGGTAGGGTCTGAGGAGGGTGGGATGTAGACAGCCTTACCTCTACCCCGTAGGAATAGAGAGGCTGCTTCCAATGAGACCCCCGGCTCGATTGTGGTTTTGCATCAAGCCTTGGACATAAGGCACATAACACTCAGCAATTGAGACAAACGCCAATTGGTGCATGTACCCCCTTGTCTTTCGGCTATCAACGCCACCACATGATGCCTGATTAACGATCCCCTCTTTTTAACGTTATTTTCACAAAATTAGTAAAATAACGTTAAAAATTAGTGCACTTTTGCTTTTGCCCCCCCGAGCGCCCACACATATATTACATTATATACAATTGTATATATATATATATATATTAAAAACATGAAAGATTTTATACATTAGATATAATAATCTTTTAGTTAGATACACATGATATTGTTTAAGTTAAAAAAAAGGTCGGGCCTATTTGGTCATGACCGTATTCACATGTAGGGTTGTAAACAAGCCGAGCCGAGTCCGAGCTCGATTAGGCTCGAGTTCAGCTCGTCATGTTTTTATGAAACTCGAGCTCGGCTCGGTTGAAGCCTACTTATTTGAGTTCGAGCTCGGCTCGCGAGTAAAACCCAAAGCTCGTGCTTGGCTCAGCTCGAGCTATTTTAAGAACAACCTTAAATGAGTTAAAAGTCTAGCTCGAGCTCGCTTCAATATCGCTTAAACAAGCCAAAGCTCGGCTCGAGCTCTGCTCGCCAATGTTATCATTATTAGTATTATATATATATATATATATATATAATTGTTTGAGCTCATTTAGGCTGCTTTGTATTTCAGACTCGAGCTCGAGCTCAGACTCGATAACTAAATGAGCTCTATTTCAAGCTTGAGATCGTTAAAGCTCTCGACCTATTGGGCTTGTTTACACCCCTAATCACATGACATTGGTGAACATAGTTTTATATGACTTTTAGTATTAAAAAGTTAACCTTGTAACAACTTTGGCTATCTTAAATTTAATATAACTAGAATTGATCCCTGTATTGCGTGGGAGATTGAACGATTTAGGTAGTGTTTCCTTGTAATAAAGTCTTAAAAGTACATAAAATTAGGGATAAATATACATAAAAAATATGTATAATTGATATGGCACATCAGTCACCCCATCAACTATGATCTATAAAGGCGTTACTATCCAGTTCAGAGTTTCTCTTGGTCGATAATACGTGGTTATGCAATCGTTACAGTGGAAGAGTCTGTTCGTCGGTGACTCTTAAAGTTCCAAAGGAAAGGAGAAGAGGGATTAGTACCATTGTAAAAAAGATATGGGTGTTGGTTCTACAACTTGGGTGGAAAATCAAAGTCATTGGACTATGCATACGTGGGAGATGAATGAAGGCGGAGATGGTGTTGGAGGACAATGCAGGTGGACACAAGTTGTAAGTCGCCCGAGCCTAGATCGATAAACCACTCTCGTTTCCACCCCCGATCTACATCTAGTTATTGTCACACTCTAACCGACAGCGGAATGTGTCGGGGCGTGATTGTGATTGTTTGTAACTCATGGCTCTATTTAAAATTTATGTATTTAATCATACCAAATTAAATGTCAAATACAAGAATCAAATTGTCTCAAACATAACACAACATAACATGAAATAATGTTTTATTTATTAAGGCTAAGTCCATTGCATCCTAAGTGATTCATCAAGCTTGATAACATCTCAAACAACATCTCCTGTAACACGTAAAAAAAATAAAGAGTCAACTAACAAATTGGTGAGAAAACATCGGTGTTTAATACATATAATATGAATAAAATAGCGAATGATAAGTCAATGATATAGTTTAAGTTTATGTATAAACGAATACAATGATCAAACCTTAGATGACGAGAATCAATAAGTTTAATAAAATCAGTTTCAATACCTAAGTGCCTCGGGCAGTTGTCAACCTATAGAGCTATTATTTACTACTTTAGGCTTAGTTCGTTAATGATCAATGCTAGAATTAAGATTCTAGACTTAGGCTCACAAATACCAAAGTTTAACATATAGCACAAATTAACACATAGACATATATTTAAAAGCATGTTTTAAATAAAAGAATTTGAATATTGAATAGGTATACATGATACACCCTAAAACATAAAATAAAAAAAGGGCGATGAATACTCACATGTTGTTACGAAGATAGCAAAAATACAACTTAGCACAAGTTATAGCGTTTTGAAATAAATCCCAAAATTATCCTAACAACATAAATAATCCCAATATCAGTTGCATTTTGTCAAACCAGAAACCTGGAGTAGATTACCTTTTTTCTTAATCGCTAATAATCAATCAACTAACTTGTTTCATTCTTTGAAGAAAAAACAAAAGACAATGGTTTAGAATAATTAATAAATGGAACACATGAACTTTGACACTTTCCACCAATTCGTTGTGGTTCGACAACCTGCTTACCCTTGCTAGTAAATGTAGATAGGAACTGATTTTAAACTTTATTTTTAACTGACCATTTGATATCGATCAGTATAACACAAAACTTAAGCATGCATTACATTGTAATAAAAGAGATGTTTGATAAACCTCAACTTTGAAAATCTTGTAAAATGTACATAAGAGTAAAAAGTGAAACTGATGTTTTAAATATTATTGTAAGCCAAACCTGTATAGTAAAAAAAAACATTATCTTATACATGACAAATTTCAAACAAAATGCTAAAATAGTTGAAACATGAAACTGGCGTTGTAATAAACTTTTTAATATGCATACCTATTGGTTAGGGAGGTCAAATAGGATACCAACCTCTCTTTTGGTAACCTTTGACGCCTGAATTTGAAGAGGTTGAGCGTTTTTTTCTCCATCTGCGTTTCTCTAGTTGGTGTCTAATAAACATAACTCCTAAAGCAAAGAAAGTGAGTCCAAGGGTACCCGCACAAATTGACAACAAAGCTTCAAAAGTCCAGGTTATTCTATGTCTTTCATGATGCAATCGCATAATCACCCATGTAGCAGCAATATACGAAACAGCCATGAATGATATAGAGACCCATATCATCTTGTGAGCTGTTGCTAGTATCAACTTTTGTGTCTTCTTTTTTAAAGGAATGATGCTGACTAAGACTACAATGATCCACATGGATACAAATAGAGCAATGTGATTACTAATAGCAAAGATCTTGAATGCTCGTTTTCGTCCCATAATTGACTTGCCTATCAGAGGTCCGTCTTGGTAGACCCCACCTGGAGGGTTTATACCAGCTGTGAAAGCAACAGTTGCTATCAAAACTGCAACTATCGTGATTGTATTTCTTGCGTTTTGTAGTGCCTCTCTATGCAATTTGCGTTTCTCTTTTAATAAGATCTTTATCTTTTTATTTCTAGATGCAATTGAATGTGTTTCAACTTCTAGATGAGTTGTTTCTGCATTATTCCAAGCAACCTTCTGAAGATTCGTTAGCTCTTTTGTTTCACTAATTAAGAATTCTTCAAACTGCATTTAACATGACCAAATTGTTAAGAAGTTGAGTTGAGAGAGAGAGAGAGATAGAGAGATTCATGCCTGCTGAAAACCTTCCATTTGAGCAAGATGTTGAATGGTATTACCGAATTTGTCAGGTTGGAAAAACAGGTATGTGCCCTTGAGGATACCATATACAAATTTGAAGGCATCAAACTTTTTGAATCTTAGGGTTAGATGGAACACATTCTCTCCATGCTTCGATAGAAGTTGGAAGAAGAAAGGATCTATGGATGCAAACTCCTGTAAGATCGCAACATTTCCATTTATGGCAGCTAAGTGCAATGGCGTATAGCCGTTATTATCGAATTGCAAAGCTTGGTCAAGGTTGATTTCTAATAGCATTTTAGAGATCTCCAATCCTCCCATTCTGCAAGCACAATGCAATGCCAATGATCCATTTGTGTCTTTCTGATTTGTCAGATCCGTGCTCTTTTCAAGCAACTTTTGAGCAATATCTGGATCAGCATTACTGTTAGTGTTACTATTATCCTACACACACACATATATAGAGAAAGGGAGAGATAAATAATAGAGTAGGAATTATAGAGAGTTTAGTAATTGAAAATCTCTTTAGAGTTAAATTATATTTTGCTCCATGAGGTTTGACAAAATATCCATAACCCGCCAAAAGATCAAAAACATCCATTTATCTCCAAAAGTTTCATCAGTTTTATTCATTTTTATACATACCTCTAACATCATCTAGTTCCCTCGTTAATTAAGTCTCACTCATATGTCTGTCATATGATGAGCATTTGGTCATTTTTTATATCATAGACTAAAAGTTTTGGATAAAAATGTTTAGATCTTAAGAAGCCAAACCGAATTCAACTCCAATGTTTATGTATTACTTTTATGTTTATTATTTTTAACTCTAGTCTTTTTGTATTATTTTTATGTTTATTTTTTAAATCTAATCTTTTGACTAGCAAAACCTCTAGTCAGAGTGATACCTGGGTTGGCCCTTATCAATTCTTAAAAAAACAAACATAAAAGTAACAAATAAGATTGGAGTTAAATTCGGTTTTACTACCTAAGGTTTCACAAAAATAACCATTTTTCTTCAAAACCTTAAGTCAGCAAGAGAGAAAATGACCAAAATGCCAATCACATGACAGCATGTGTTAGACTTAATGGGGGAAATGAAGAAAGTTAGACGCCTAGATAAAAATGAAACAACTAATAAAATGCTTGGAGGTAGATTGATGTTTCTAGTCTTTTGGAGAAAAATGATTATTTTTGTCAAACCTCATAGAGCAAAATTGAATTTAACTCATCTCTAAATAACGCATATGAAATCTATCAAAACGCCACAAATACTTTTGACCGTTAATAAGATTTGTTATCTTTTTCTTGTATTAAATCTCTCTTATGAAATTTCAAAAGAGAGTTTTAGTTTGAGAAAAGGGAGAACAAACCAACTTTTTATCTTTTGCAATCTATCCTCACAACTTTTTTTACTTTTAACTTTGGTCCTTTATAGTTTTCATTTTTCGCAAATTTTTCACTTTATGCTTGGTTCTAAATTTTGTGGACCTAACACATCGCAACGTGCGTCTTTGGTTTAATGTTTTTACGTTTTGTTCTAAATTTTGCGAGTTAACACGACACAACGTGCGTGTGTGGATGAACGTTTTTACATCGTCTATTTTTTTCCCGTTTGACAGGTTTAACATAACGTGCAGGTCCTAGATCGACTTAGTTATAACTAAAGAATCCCCGCCGCATTGCGGCGGGTTGCAATTCTAGTTGTAAAAAATTATATTATATATATGAATGTAGATTGATGAGCTACATATGTGTAGCTCACAACTATACATATATAGCTCATTGATCTACATATTTTTTTAGTTTTTTTAATTTCCATAAAGATTATTATTTATTAAAGTTAAAAAAACTAAAAATATATGTTTAATTAGTTGATAGTGATTCTCTCAATTCTCAAAGTAACTTTGTGGTTCTCACATGATATCCGTTCCATATATATAGTGTGTGAGAACCATTATCAATCATTTTTTTACTAAAAAGTTAATATTGTGAAAATAATATATATATATATATATAGGGGAAGGTTTAAATGAGAACGCTAAATATTGTGAGAACCGTGAGAACAAATGAAAAAACCGCGAGAACTTGGTCAAAAACAATTCAAATTCAAAATTTTTTTCTACACTTATCATTATTATTCGAATACAATGTTAGAAATTTAATTTACACGTTTAAATTTACGTGAATTCGTAAACAAAGAAAATTTACACATGTGTAAGTTTGCCATTTACACATGTGTAAATCTGTTATATTTACACATGTGTAAAAAATCTAAAAAGAGTGATTTTGAAAGGAGAAATGAATTATTTGATGTTGTAAATTCTTTTTTTGATGTTGTATCTTAATTACAATGAGGTTTGTATTAAAAAAAATGGTTTTGATTGGTTTTTCATTCGTTCTCACGGTTCTCGCAATATTTAGCGTTCTCAAGATAACCCTCCCCTATATATATATATATATGAGTTAATTTCCCGAATGGTCTCTGTGGTTTCACGTTCTCTCACGTTTAGTCTCCACCTTTTGGAAATAGCAGGCATGCTCCCTATGGTTTGTCATTTTGTTACTCGGATAGTCCCCAGACATTTACTCAGGAGACTATCCGAGTAACAAAATAACAAACCACAGGGAGCATACCTGCTATTTTCAAAATGTGGGGACTAAAAGTGAAAAAACGTGAAACCACAAGGACCATCCAGGCAATTAACTCTCTCTCTCTATATATATATACATATATATAGAGAGAGAGAGAGAGACGAGATAGCTCACGAAGGTACATATATGTAACTCATACAAGGTATACATATAGGGTGAAGTGAGCTACAAAGTGTGTGTTTGTGTGTTTCCTAAAAAGTGTAATAAATGATGTGAGCCTTTAGATTAGAGATTTTTTTTTAAACGGCCAATAAACTTAATCCCGAGCACTCTCGGGGCACTCACTGGACTTCAGATTAGAGAAATTAATTGATGAGATTGACGGAGTGACAATTTTGTAATATGTGCTTAAACTTTTTGGTTGATTTCTTAGATTAAGGGTATAAAGTTACCTGCTCGACCTTTTGACACCGCGACATGGAAACTGGCTGCTTCATCAACGATGTCCAACAACCAACCGGTGTGACTCAAGAGGATATCGACAATGTTAAGATGCCCGTAACTACAAGCCAAATACAGGGCACTTTGGTTCTCTCGGTTAAGCTTGCTAGCTACCCACTGGTTCTTCTCCATAAGCAATGTGACCACCTTCTCTAGACCCTTGCGACACGCTTCATGAAGTGGAGTCTCCAAGTTACTGTTCTCAGCAGCCACCATTTCTGGCTTCAGCTCCAGAATAAGCGACACCATTTCAGCATTTCCACTTTTTGAAGCCAGGTGTAACACCGTAGTGTTTTCGATTCTTCGTTCAAGCACGTGTTCATCTTGTTCGACTATATTCCTAAGGGCATCCGTGTTGTTTTTGCCGATTGCCTGCTTAACCTCCCAGTCCATAACTGCCATTGATCTATGTCTCTTTAAAGCCAGAATCAAGTTAAACAATCAAACATGTGCTTTTATATATAGTCGACACTCGTGAATGTAAACTTTGAGGAGAGTTCCTTGAAGTGCCTAATCAATTTCCATTTGTTCGGGAAACCGTGTTTTAGGGTCGACTGGACCACAATTTATCTTATGATGTAACAAGTCATCATCAATTGTTATCCACTTTTTATAAGGTACAAAAATATAACGAATGAGAAAATAAGAAAGTAGGCCTTGTTGAATATGTTATACCATGTCAGAACGTACGTTTCACGCCTTAGTTATTCGTGAATTTGTAGCTTTTCTTTTACCAAATAACTCAGTCACAATTTTAATTTTACTTTTAAATCTATGTAATTTGTTTATATTTTTATATTAAGACTCCAACCCTCAACCTTGTATGATTAAACATTTTTTCTCTACATATTAGTACAGCAAGGCTAAAAACCGTTTGGTGTAAATTTCAAATTTGTACTCACATATCTAATTTTACTTGTCTATATTTATTTAAACTCATCTAATACATGACACTGTTAAGCTTATAAGCGTATGAATTTTTCAAGAGAAATATGTACCATGTTCGTGTATGATCAGGTCGGGCATGACACTGTTTTTTACCTTTTTCATTATTCTAAACGTTCTATAAATTTTCGTATATACCGTTGTCTTATTTTTATCTATAATTTGATAAAAGTTTGTTCGAATTGGCCAAATATAATTAATTTTTTTCTTTACTTTGAGGAATCGAAGTGATACCGACCAAAAACACGTTGTGGACGTGGATAACCACACTAGTGATATTCAATTTTTCTTACTAATTGTTGAAGTTTGAAATGTATTTACAAATTATTATTATTATTTTTTTTTCCAGAAATTTTTTTATTTACAAATTATTATTATTATTATGTAATACGTATTTAAAAAACAAGGAATTTTAATAATCTAAATCGTAACCCATTTACCTATCATAATCAATATTAGTATTGTGACCAACCCATTTACCTATCATAATCCATATTAGTATTGTGACCAACAAGACTCAAATTTCACTTCTGTTGCGAAGGATAAATCAGATTAGTAGATGTTAATGAACAACATGTTTTTATCACAATCAGAATATTATTAATTGTTAACGAAACATTGTAATTTGTTAATGAAATGGCATCAAGAGAAATTAAGGGAAGGTGGAGTTGATTCTACCTTAGAATGGGGCCCAAATCGGGTTTAACCAATTAGAGCTCAGCAGACCCCTTTTTGATTTCGTTTTTCCCCATAGATGAATCAATAACAACGCGATGAGAAGCTAATCCAAGAGTTTGCAGACCCCTATATTTGGATCAGCTGGACAAGCTTGGGAAACGGGGCAGAAAAGGCACAAACTTTAAACGGGCATAACTTGTGATACGATTGGATTTACAAGGCCCACAAGCAGGCAACAGAGAGGTCTCAATGGGCCGGTTCAAGTGGCAAACCCAGACTCCTATTTGGATCAGTTGGACAAGCAGGGGAAACGGGGCAAAAAAGCTCAAACTTTAAACGGACATAACTTGTGTTACGATTGGATTTACGGGGCCCACAAGCAGGCAACAGAAAGATCCCAATGGCCGGATCAAGTGGCAAATTGGTCTAAGGCCACGATTTAATCAATCAAGATTTTCCTCCAAATTCAGCAAACTCTCTAGCGAGCTTATGAATTATGATATATTATATCGTGGAGTATTCGACATAATAATTTGATATTTATAATTTTAGGGTTTTTGAATTAGGGATATTACAGAATCAACCATAATTTCAGGATGTTCAACATGGTGACTTAATTCTCCTTTCTAATATTTCTAATGAAAAGTTACAAAATGAAGTCCAAAGATATCATCTAATGACCATTTCAAAACAAGGTAACAACTAAAGAAATACAGAACGTATTCGCCACAAATAACATTCCATAAAATCACTCTCGAGCAGGTATGGACATGGCATGGTGGCAATAAACCTTCAGTACGCGGATAGCCAAACCACATCAAGAACCGATGACATCGCAAGCAAGAAGCAGCCAAAGAATGCAAACGCTATAGAAACTGCAACACGGTCACAAAAACTATGCAACGGCTTACAGAAATTTGGTAGAGATGA
Organism: Helianthus tuberosus; assembly: GCA_030545235.1. NCBI lineage: Eukaryota > Viridiplantae > Streptophyta > Magnoliopsida > Asterales > Asteraceae > Helianthus > Helianthus tuberosus. Next base: position 208,521,984 of record CM060400.1, read on the forward strand.
GTGTTTGATCCCTGTACGGTTCAGATTAGTGACACCTGATGCAGCTGATCCACAACTCATCATGGCATACGCAAAAACCTGTACATGTGATCAAATTATTATCCCAGTTTATAACTCAAATCATAACTATGTCTAGACCTTTTGGTTACTCGATTATTACCTGATCACTAGCAAAAAGAAGCCATGCATGTTTCTTGGAAGAAATAATGGAAGACTTCCTTAGCAGCATTCTTGATGTCATTAGCAGTTGAAGTAGAGAGTGAACTCCTGCAGCTGCCGATACTCCCACCAAATAGCTGCCTCATTATCAATATAAAAATTTTGTAAATAGAAATGCAAAAAACTTATGATGAACGATAGATTTAATCCAGATTTGGTGACTAACGCGTGCTTTTTTTTTTTTTTTCATTTGTAGGTGTTTTAGAAAATTCAAAAGAGTTTCTAGCATGTTTTTAAACTTGTTTTAGTTTCTACGAAGTCCGCTAGCCAAAGTAGAGGCTTATTTTTTCTTTTATTTTTGAGTTAACTGTCATTTTCGTCCCTGTGATTTGGTGGAAAATGTCACTTCAGTCCAAAAAACCAATTCACGCCAGTTCCGTCCTCAACATTTTTTGAAACATGTCACTTCAGTCCAAAAAGATAACGCCTTGCGCCAGTTCCGTCCTCAACGTTTTTAACGGCGCGTGATCTTTTTGGACTGAAATGGCACGTTTCAGAAATGTTGAGGACGGAACTGGCGCAAATTTTTTTTTGGATTGAAGTGTCATTTTCCACCAAAACACATGGACGAAAATAACAGTTAACTCTTTTAGTTTTGTTATGTCAGCATATTCAAGATTTTTCTTTTAGTTTTGGCGGCCAAGTAATTTTTTTTTGCACGGCGGCTATTTTATTCAACACATAAACTAGGACAAGGGGTCAACAAGAAGCTGGAAATTCCGAACAAACGAAAATTACAAAATGGAGACCAGCTAATGTTATTTATTTTCTATAGTCCGCCAACACACACGCACTCCTAAAAACCAAAACACTTCCAAAAACCTCCTATAAACGCTTAACGAAAATTTAAGGAAGAAAGCGCTTACTCGAAGGAATCGGAGAAGGACCATTTGGAGTAGACGGGGATATCAAACCCGTAGAGCGACATGGTTGATTTCTCTTTCGCGGTGATCATCACGACGACAGAAGCCAATGATGTTGATAAGCAAACAAGTCGCAATGCCACATGCATTACATGATAGTTCCGGAACAGCCTCCTGCTTAAGGTGCCGGTCTCGGCATCCTTGGTAGTGTAAAACGGTGGCGTGTTCAGCACGTTATCCTCCCCCATATCTTTGGCCGTTCAGTGATGCATTGTGGAGGAGAAAGGTGGTGTTTAAAATGGCTAAGTGGGAATGGAGTGGAGACACGTGGCGGAATGTGATATGTTGTTATGTCCGTGATTGATGCAGTTTTGTTTGTATGTGAGGAGAGGTTCATGTTTCGATACTCCATTACTGTAGCTCTGCTAAATAAATGTGATATCCATCACTCAGTTGTTGGTCCAATTAATGGATTTATGAAATAGGTATGGTCTGTTAAAGCATTAGGTTTCATCTTTAAATTTGTTAATTGTTATATAATAATATTAAAATTAGTAAAGGTTTTACTTTTGGGTTTCTAGCTTGTATTTAGCTTGTTAGTGTTTTGGTCCGGTGGTGTTTAGTGGTGGATTCTATTCATAGATGACGGAGATAATTTTGTTAGAAATAACCCGTTGATGTGGCCTTACGGATCATTTGGTAACATTACCAATATGACATAACTAGTCCCCGACAATTACTTGATGGTGGTAATTGTAATTATTGATTAGTTTAAGGGGCAATTAAGATTTCCCTTTAGGTACCTTTAATAGAGAATGTAAAGAGTTTTCATAACCGATCACTATTCATGATCATCATTCATTTTGATGTTAAATATATATTGATCATAAGAGATGAACAACTTGAAGAACACCAATACTAAAATTCTCTCTAAGGTGATCCATCAACCCAAGGTACCATAACGGGAATCATGGCCTTATCTTCGTCTTCAAAGATGACCACTCCCACAAGTAAGTGTCTCTAACTTGGTATCTATATTTACGTTATGATTGAATAAACATGATTAGGTTCTATATTTTGACCCATGTTTATAGATATAATCAACATGTGGTATCAGAGCGATGTTGATTATATCAATCTAATCATGTTAATTTGTTCGTTGTCTTGTTTTCGCTCGCAAGCATATCGGCAAATCGATCTTATGGAATTGGAAACTTAAATCATTAAAAATTGTTTTCTATGATCGATTAATTAGCTTTTCTAGTTCGATCTTGAAAATTGTCATGTTAAAATCAATTTATTTTTTTAGTCTAAGCAACGTTTTAGTTGCATTTCATGAATTGAATGCATGAATCAATTCTTTTAATACTCACATAAATAATTGATTGGAATGATTTTTCTTATGAATTATTAAATACTAATATATATCTGTCTTCATTCACGATTATGATTATTGGCAATTTTAGTTCATATATATGAACTATGTGTGTTGAACCTTAATTGATGGGTTTAGATTGCTATGATGTGTTTTATATGCGGTTAATTGATCAGTCATTATATTTAAAATTTAGTGCCTTGCCTTATGTCGATAGCTATCAAAACTAAATTGTATATATTTGTTGGTGTGAATCCTATCTCCAATTTCCCATGGCTCATTTAATTTATGAAATTAATTAATTGATGTTTTTGTATGATCCACAAAAAAATTATATATTAAGCTTTCGCATGTGATATTTTGTATAAATTATTTCTTCATAAATTTTCGCATGACGTTTATACGAATTCGCATGCCTTATGTTAACTTTTGGAAGCCTTATTTTATTTGGTTTCATATGACCATAACTTGCGAATGGCCCAACTTTAATTTATGTCATTTTATGTTATTATGTGTATTGTTGGATAATGAACCCAACAACTAATTGTTTAATGACATACATAATAAATTATAAGCCTAATTTACATAAATATTTCATTTCTGGCCCAAAGGTGTTATGTTATATTTATGTGTTTTACCTTATTGTGTATGTATGTTCATCATGATACATAAATTTTGGTCAAAGCGAAGCTAGAGTTCATGTAGAACATTGAGACAGTCTATATTTATGTGTGTTCATAATATGTGAATTTTGGTCAAAGCCAAAGCGAAGCCAGAGTTCATGTAGAACACTAAAGACGGTCTATTATTTATATCGTTCATAATGCTGAATTTTGGTCAAAGCCAAAGCGAAGCCAAAATTTAGGTAGAACATTAAGCCGAGGTTTATTATTTTATATCGTTCATAATGCGTGAATTTTGGTCAAAGCCAAAGCGAAGCCAAAATTCAGGCAGAACATTAAGTTGGTTTTATTTATTTATGTTCATAATACATGAAATTTGATCAAAGCCAAAGCGAAGCCAAAGTTAATGTAGAACAATAAGTCAGTCTATTATGTATGTTCATAATGCATAAATTTTGGTCAAAGCCAAAGCGAAGCCAAATTTATTTAGAACATCAAGACAATTTGTTATTTATGTACGTTCATAATGTCTGAATTTTGGTCAAAGCCAAAGTGAAGCCAAAATTCAGGTAAAACCTTAAATTAGTCTGTTATTTTGGTGTTATAGTAGACTATATCTTCAATATAATAATTTATGTATGCCTTACTTGATTACCTTATAATGTAAATCACTCCAAGTTTCTTCTTAAGTTTGTATCTCATCTATTTTATCCACTCTAATTTCAAAACCTAAAATGTTTTGCTTACTAAAGAGTTTCTACAAAATTTGCTCTTGTTGGATTGTTGATTATTTCTTAAGATATGATAATCTTACTGCTCTTTTCTGATAAAAGTATTACAGAATAAAACTAGAGCATGACTAGTTTGATAAGTCAACCATTATATCTCTTATGATAATCAAGAACTCATTTCATTATTGCCATCATGGGAGCTATTCCAGATTCTAAATTTCCCAAGACTAATATGTTTTCTTTGGAAGAATCAAAATAACTCCTCAAACGCATGCATTACTCTAGTTTCTTACTATAAAGTTAGTGGTATATGTGAATACATCATGATGTACAATACCATGAACCATTACTTAAAGGTTTACACATGGAAATCAGTACACTTTTCTGATGCATTACATATAACTTTTCCACCAATACCATAAGTTGCCTTAAGAATCAACTATACCACTCAAGAGTACCAAAGGAAAATGAGTGTGTTGATTAGCAACATATGTACAGGAAAATGAATGCATGAAATTGGAAAATTAGATGTTGTTCATCTCACCACCACTAAACCTAAAAGGAGGATACTTTTAAGATTCAGAGATAGTGTACAAGTACTACTTCCAGCTATAAGTTTCTTCAAAGGAAAGTCTCACTTCAAATTTTTGCCATTAACTAGGCATGAGCATGGACTATCCATAATTCAATGAGACAGCTGGCTAAGATAAGTAGTTAGATATTTATGATATTTGAGCCTGCTAATGATAATATTCCAATTAACACATGATGGGTTAAGTCTAGTTCTATACGGTTACTTACTAGAAATCAACAAATAATTAATATGAGAGTTAGTGACAAAATTTTATGTTAAGACTATAAGAACCATAATAAACTGTTTTATAATTGGGCTTTATGATACCTTATATATTCTGTAGATTATTCAGAATTTAGTATCAATATAAAAGCTACATTATGACAGTTGTGAGGTTTGCATGGTTAAAACAAAGTCACTCTTACCTTAAACTCTCATATTGTTTGTCATCTCAATCTGGATAGAAACCTTATAAGATAGAACTAAATGATGCTGCACTTTTCCACAACCTTTTGTTATCATGAAAATGAAAATTTAACAAAAGAAAAATGAGACTTACAAATTCCATCCATTAAGACCAAATTTCATGAGAAATCATGACTAGGTTAATGAATGATGAAATATTATCAAATCTCATTCTTAGTGACTTATGAGCATGTGTTATAAGCCTTAATATTTAATGGCTAATGGAATAAATTAAGTTCCATTAGAAATTATATTTCATTGGAACTTATCCTAAAATGGAATATTCAGACATTATTCATTTATCATAATACTTACTTGTGTCTAATATGTCCTTAATGGATCAAGGCATTAAAGAAATTAATTCATATATACTACATTGGTTGCACAAGGGTGCAGTTCCGTTGTAGGGCTTCCTAGCAGGGGGTTGAGCTGGTTGGTTGGGGACGGCTTGACCATTGTGAGCGACCATGGCGAAGTTCTGAGAAGCCTTTCGCTTCTTTGACTTCTTAGGGGATCCAGTCTGTTCATCCATGGTCTTTGATTCCTCGATTGGTTTCTTATCACCCTTTCGAAAAAGTTTACCTTTCCTGATCTGAGATTCAGTCAAGGTTGCAGCTAGCTCAATGGCCTGTCTAACTGTAGTAGGGTTGCTACCAGTCACAATGTCTTGTATTGAGTCAGGGAGGCCATCAATGTACTTTTCGATTGCCTTATCCAAAGGCGTGACCATGTTTGGGCATAACAGACTTAACTCCTCATAACGGTCCGTGTAGGCTCGATGCTCACCGCTATCTTGCTTAAGATCATCAAATTCCCTTTCTAGAGCCCTTAGCTCATGACGAGGACAGGATTCCTTCATCATAAGAGCCCTAAGCTCGGCCCAAGTCTGTGCTAAAGCAACCTCGGCACCACGGTCTCTCATCACCCCGTTCCACCATGTAAGAGCCCTCTTCAGAAACACACTGGAAGCAAACTCGACCTTGCGATTATCAGGACACTGAACGTGACGAAATGTACTCTCAGTGCTCTCGAACCATTATAGGAGCCCAGTTGCTCCTTCAAAACCACTAAACTTGAGTGGCTTAGCCGAATTGAAACTCTTGAAATTGCATGGAGCATTATTGTTGTTGTTGGCTTGGTTCAGTTGAGCAATAAGATTCGGGAAAGCAGCAGCCATTTGCTGCGCGATGATTTCTGCCAGTTCGGTATTCGCTATCTGATTGTCGCGTCGAGGAGGCATTCTAAAAGGAGGGAAACATGAAAGGAAACGAGCGAGATGATTAGATGAAAAGGATGAGGTGATACAAAATTTGACAAAAGCAAGGATGGTGGTCATTTGTTTGTTACCAAAAGGCAAACAAACGACACATTGTGACTAATCAAAGTAAATGGGTTAAAAATAATGTATCGCGAAGACATGCTCGCCTATAAGTGAACACTCACCCCAAGAGTTCCCAGGTAAGAGTGACTGGTCCGATTATGTGGATTTGTACGAACACTCTAGCCTTAGACAGAAAACCCAGGGTACAGGCATTCACTCTTCCAGTTTGCACCTGTTCACACTATTTAGGACCCAAAACTTTGACGAGATTTTGAAAACTCAAACGGGTTCAAAACCTTATAACATAGGGTTCAAAACCTAGTAATCAATCATCCAAGAACAGATGATTAATTTTCAAAGCGGATTCAGAATTGATGTTCTCGTTGTGATTATCACCTAAGGATAGGTGACGGTTTTTTTGTTTTAAAAATCTAAACGCAAATCTTCTTGCGTTAGGGTCCTAGGAAGGTTATAGTCTAGGTCAAAGCATTACTAATAACCTAATTCCCTATAACCATTGGCTCTGATACCAACTTTTCTGTCACACCCCGACCACGTGAAACAACAAAACGTGGCGGAAACGTCGGGGAGTGTTGTAACAGAATTAATTGTTTCACAACCATGGAAATTAAAGTTACGTTTTATTTATAAATCAAGAGTGTTACATTGTCTTAAACAAGAAACAAAGAGTACATAACATAATTTAACTAGTTCTTGCTTCGTTTTAAGTCACTAAGGCACAGGTCCGCCTAAGTGTGTCTCAATCATCTTATGCAACAGCTCCTGAAAACACATGTGAAAATAGGTACGTCAGCATAAAAATGCATGTGAGATACATAGGTTTTGTGAAAATAGGATTCATGACTTGCGTTTAAAGAAACTGTTTAATAAAAGTAGCCATGAATCTTGTTGAGTGGTTCCTTTCATAAATCATTTGAAAAGTGATAGATAAACCAAATGATATATATGTATAAAAGAATAATATATGGTTAAGTGAATAACCATGTAAAATGAGTTTCTATAAGTTAAGTTATTTGTAAAACGATGTTTATGTGAAGATTGTATTGTAGATGTAATATGTCTAAACTGAAATGGTTTAAATAACGCTACGATATGTAATACCATAAAAGCACTTATATATAGGAAGTACCAGCGGCGTATCCACCATGTTTTTATCGTATTACACGTCGCCTCGTTACTTAAATCACTTACCCAAACAGCCACCAAGATGAAATGTTTAACAATTGTAGAAATGTTTATTTATGGTCAAATACGGTTCACACGGTTCAACAGTTACAAACGGTTCACATAATCAAATGGTTACAACGGTTCACATAGTCAAATAGTTACAACGGTTCACATAGTTAAATAGTTACAACGGTTCACATAGTCAAATAGTTACAAACGGTTCAAAATGTAATATAATGTGTTCATATGCTGGATGAGCATATGCAACATAATGCAATGTAAAACAATGTGTCCATATGTTTAGTAAACATATGCAACTAATGTAATGTAAATCAATGTGCTAGCATGCTCAGTCAACATACATAGCAGAAATGTAAAGTAAAACAATGTACTAAGTATGCTAAGTAAACATACATAGCGAAACAATGTAATGTAAATCATGTACTAATAGTGTACTAATGAACATAGCAAGTATATGATGTGAAAACAGGAAAGCACGAAAATAACAAGTAGGCACATGTGTTTCACCCCAAAACAGTTTGAAAACAGTAAAAGAGGGGTCTATGTACTCACTTGGGATTGCCTAGGAGTCCTTGAGTAACAACCAAACAATGCTAGAGATCACGGAATCAAACGGCGCCTAATATAGGTAACTTTGTTAATAAACCGTACCTAAATCGGAGGATCGGATAGAATGAAGGTTCGTAAACCAAATGAGTATGGGAACTCGTGTAATATGGTTTAACAAAGCCTACATACCACAATGAAACCTAACCTAAGTGCTTACGACCCATTACAACCCGTTTAGGTAGCTTATGCTACTTTAACGCGTTGTTCGCGTAAAACGCGTTTGGACCACCTAACTAGTCCTATGACAAGTAAAATATGCCTTATTGTGTCTAATATTGTTGCTAAAACAGTTTAGATGTCAAAAGTTATGTTACATGTGCTTAAGATGAATTTTGGCGTAAAAGGGCATTTTGGTAATTTACCTAAGGCATACATACTACCTATCATACAACTAACTAAACGTTGTGACCATAAGGTATAACCTCGGAAGGTTATTCCCTATACAACTATGGTCACCTAATGTGTTTGGTCGGATCCTAATGATCGACCAAATGGGTCGGGCTCGAAAGTATAAGCGATTGATTAGATCGCTTACCTTTACGACCCTAGACAAGCACAAAACTAAAAGTGACGAGCTAAACATGTTAGAACATGTTTAACAAGGTTTGAAAACATGTTTGGTATCAAAACAAACGGTTTTGATACCCACAAGTAGTTTGGTTACAAAATACGCAAGAATACGTATTTTGGCCGAAACTACGACTCGTCACTGAGCCTAGATAACGTGGTAATCAGTAGGTATAGTCACTAGGGACTATGACCATCGTGATTACGCTCACGTTATGAAGTTCAAACGAACTTCGCGTTGACCATAAACTATTCAAAGCAGAAAGTCAAACGCAGTTTGACTTTAATGACAAAAACGAATGAAAAAAACGAAATAATACTTACAGAAGGTCCCCGCAAGCTCTTGATCCGATTTACTCTCAGGTATAAAGCATAAACTTCAACTTAGAGAGCCAAAATCAGATTCAAGTGTGCTTTGGGAGGAAGTGAGGGTGGGTATTTATAGGAATTCAAGAACCGTTAAGATCGTTCATCGAAAACTGAGCTTTGATCTGGACCTTACATGTGTGCCCATTGTTTTATAAAACCAAGGGAGCCCCTAATATGGACTATGTTCATTGAATACCAGCCCATGGTTTTGCAAAACCATGGGTTAAAACCATCAACACTTCAAAATGGACTAGGTTCATTGAATCTGCTAGAAATTTCAAAAATGGTCCCTGCACTTGTAAAACTTGATTTTTTTGGCACTTTTAAGCCCCGTTAACCCCATTTCAAGGATCTAAAATAAATTTAAAGTATAGGGAACTTAAAATATGCTCAAAAACATCTCGGATGTCGGTTCGTTTGGTCGTACGGTTGCGTTATTCGCTTAATTACGACGGAAGTCGTAACGAACGCAAAAACGATCCAAATTAAGCGACGAATGGAATTTTATCATGCCAAACACTAAAATAAAATATTTTAATGCTTACATAAATTTTTGGATGTCCGGATGTATTCAAAACGTAAGTTATGCGCGAAAATGCAAACTTGTGCACTTTTTGACGCTTTTAGTCCCTGAATGACCCAAAAGTTTATTTTAGCATACCGATCCCCTCAAAGCCCATTTCTAAGCTATGTAAAGGATATTTATGGTATGTTTAACTTATGGTCATGTTCCGGAATGTCTGTTCCAGTACGAATCGTCATACTTTCGCAGTTTGTCGAATTTAGTCCCTGTAAGCGAATTAACTTGATTTTGCCATACCAAAGCCTTCAAAACTTATTTCTAAGTTATGTAAAGGTTATTTAAGGTATGTTAAGCATATGTTGATGTTACAGAGTATTCGTTGCATTAAACTGGTTATATTTACGCATCAGTGCGCGTATAACCTTCCAGAAAGCGATTTAAAGCTTGAAATCGAACAAGAATTGATATGTGCAAAAGATACACATATTTATTCAAATCCCCGGTATGAAATACAATATTTCATTGGTTTGGTATTTGTTTGATGGTCGCAGTGACACAGGTGTCACAATCTCCCCTACTTTTGGAAATTCCGTCCCGAAATTTATTTGTAGGAGTCTGTCTGTGACTTTGTGTTAAATGACCATCAAAGATAAAGCATAATCTTGTCATTTTCCTCAACGGATATTCTCCAGAAGCGAAAATGAATGAACGGAGTCATTTTCCTCAACGGGTTCTTCGGAAATGGAAAATGAAGGATTTATCAAACGGATATTCATTTCCCTCAACGGATATTCTTCAGAACGAAAATGAACAAACGGAGTCATTTTCCTCAACGGGTATTCTTCAGAATTGGAAATGAAGGATTAAACAAACGGATATTCGTTTCCCTCAACGGATATTCGTCAGAACGAAAATGAACAAACGGAGTTATTTTCCTCAACGGGTATTCTTCAGAATTGGAAATGAAGGATTAATCAAATGGATATTCATTTCCTCAACGGATAATCTTCAGAAACGAAAATGAACTAACGGAGTCATTTTCAACGGTTGCCTCCTCAGGTACGGAAATGAAGGATTTAACAAACGGATATTCATTTCCCTCAACGGATATTCTTCAGAACGAAAATGAACAAACGGAGTCATTTTCCTCAACGGGTATTCTTCAGAATTGGAAATGAAGTATTAAACAAACGGATATTCATTTCCCTCAACGGATATTCTTCAGAACGAAAATGAACAAACGGAGTCATTTTCCTCAACGGGTATTCTTCAGAATTGGAAATGAATAATTAATCAAACGGATATTCATTTCCTCAACGGATAATCTTCAGAAACGAAAATGAACTAACGGAGTCATTTTCAACGGTTGCTTCCTCAGGTACGGAAATGAAGGATTTAATAAACGGATATTCATTTCCTCAATGGATAATCTTCAGAAACGAAAATGAACTAACGGAGTCATTTTCAACGGTTGCTTCATCAGAGTTGGAAATGAATTGGGTTAACTCTAGATACATGACAGAACTTGCTGTGATTTCTATGCACTAAATTCCATAATTATGTATACATCCATAATTACGTAATTCCTTGCACAGTCCGCACAGTTTGTTTTGTAATTGTTTAGGGGAAGAAAATCAAACATGTGATGAGAGTGACTAGACTACCATAGGGTCCTTTTAATTAGATCGACAGATGATCTTTTTAATTAGGCCACCAAGGAGTCCTTTCAGCTATATCATCACATGATATTCCTAACCAGATTTTTGGACCAATTTGTTTAACTAGACCACTTAAGGGGTCTAATTATGGAGTAGTACTTTATAATCCAAGGGACTTAACTACAACGTAAAAGTCCATTAAGGATTTTAGGTAGTACCTTTGGGTATCCTACTATGAATCCCTTATACGAAGATATGGAAGATTCTACGAGGATTTGGATAACATAATTTGGATCACACAAAAACATAAAAGGGAACACATAAGCACATAATCACATAATTGTTTTCTTGGTTATTAATCGTTTTTATCTTGTTATTGATTGTAATTAACTTGGCACTGATTTGAACATGGGTATTCAAGGCATACGAGGAACCCAGTTGATAGACTTCAACGTCCTCAAGCATCTATCTGAAAAGATAGGATGATCTTCTAAAATTTCGATTTTTACAAGGAATCACCGCATTCGAATTAAGGTATACAACAATTAAGGACTTTATGGAAAAATCCTTTGGTACCCTATTAAGGAGTGGGTATTCGTCCAGAGTTGTAACTTGCGCCTTGTACTTCGTTTTCCTTGGAGGAACGGTTACTGTGGAAAACGCAAGAGATCATACAATGGGAGAAATTTTGGGGGTAGTCTGTTCTTCAAGGAATACGGTTCCTTGATTGTCGGTATTGTAGGGGATATGTTATTTATTCATGCAACCACAATAAAAGTATTGCAATGTAAGTAAAAGATTTATTTATAAACAACATCAACAACTATTTCATGGACCTTGACAACAAAAGAAAATAATACATAAGACGTGATTATTTCTAAACAGCGTTGTCTTCCATTCGGTCAGATGCTCATCCCTGCACCGGATTCGCATTAGTAAGCTTTGGGCAGTTTCTTCGGAAATGGCCCATCTCGCCACAGTTGAAACAAGAACCTGGTGGAAAACGACCTTGAGCAGGATTGTTGTTAACTTGGTTGGGTGCAGCTGCAGTTGGGCAAACCCTCGCTGTATGACCTATAAGTCCACAAACTTGGCATGTGCGGCACTTCGCACCAGCATGATGATGTAGGCTACATTGGTTGCACAAGGGTGCAGTTCCGTTGTAGGGCTTCCTAGCAGGGGGTTGAGCTGGTTGGTTGGGGATGGCTTGACCATTGTGAGCGACCATGGCGAAGTTCTGAGAAGCCTTTCGCTTCTTTGACTTCTTAGGGGATCCAGTCTGTTCATCCATGGTCTTTGATTCCTCGATTGGTTTCTTATCACCCTTTCGAAAAAGTTTACCTTTCCTGATCTGAGATTCAGTCAAGGTTGCAGCTAGCTCAATGGCCTGTCTAACTGTAGTAGGGTTGCTACCAGTCACAATGTCTTGTATTGAGTCAGGGAGGCCATCAATGTACTTTTCGATTGCCTTATCCAAAGGCGTGACCATGTTTGGGCATAACAGACTTAACTCCTCATAACGGTCCGTGTAGGCTCGATGCTCACCGCTATCTTGCTTAAGATCATCAAATTCCCTTTCTAGAGTCCTTAGCTCATGACGAGGACAGAATTCCTTCATCATAAGAGCCCTAAGCTCGGCCCAAGTCTGTGCTAAAGCAACCTCGGCAACATGGTCTCTCATCACCCCGTTCCACCATGTAGGAGCCCTCTTCAGAAACACACTGGAAGCAAACTCGACCTTGCGATTATCAGGACACTGAACGTGACGAAATGTACTCTCAGTGCTCTCGAACCATTATAGGAGCCCAGTTGCTCCTTCAGAACCACTAAACTTGAGTGGCTTAGCCGAATTGAAACTCTTGAAATTGCATGGAGCATTATTGTTGTTGTTGGCTTGGTTCAGTTGAGCAATAAGATTCGGGAAAGCAGCAGCCATTTGATGCGCGATGATTTCTGGCAGTTCGGCATTCGCTATCTGATTGTCGCATCGAGGAGGCATTCTAAAAGGAGGGAAACATGAAAGGAAACGAGCGAGATGATTAGATGAAAAGGATGAGGTGATACAAAATTTGACAAAAGCAAGGATGGTGGTCATTTGTTTGTTACCACAAGGCAAACAAACGACACATTGTGACTAATCAAAGTAAATGGGTTAAAAATAATGTATCGCGAAGACATGCTCGCCTATAAGTGAACACTCACCCCAAGAGTTCCCATGTAAGAGTGACTGGTCCGATTATGTGGATTGTACGAACACTCTAGCCTTAGACAGAAAACCCAGGGTACAGGCATTCACTCTTCCAGTTTGCACGTGTTCACACTATTTAGGACCCAAAACTTTGACGAGATTTTGAAAACTCAAAGGGGTTCAAAACCTTGTAACAGAGGGTTCAAAACCTAGTAATCAATCATCCAAGAACAAATGATTAATTTTCAAAGCGGATTCGGAATTGATGTTCTCGTTGTGATTATCACCTAAGGACAGGTGACGGTTTTTTTGTTTTAAAAATCTAAACGCAAATCTTCTTGCGTTAGGGTCCTAGGAAGGTTATAGTCTAGGTTAAAGCATTACTAATAACCTAATTTCCTATAACCATTGGCTCTGATACCAACTTTTCTGTCACACCCCGACCACGTGAAACAACAAAACGTGGCGGAAACGTCGGGGAGTGTTGTAACAGAATTTATTGTTTCACAACCATGGAAATTAAAGTTACGTTTTATTTATAAATCAAGAGTGTTACATTGTCTTAAACAAGAAATAAAGAGTACATAACATAATTTAACTAGTTCTTGCTTCGTTTTAAGTCACTAAGGCACAGGTCCGCCTAAGTGTGTCTCGATCATCTTATGCAACAGCTCCTAAAAACACATGTGAAAATAGGTACGTCAGCATAAAAATGCCTGTGAGATACATAGGTTTTGTGAAAATAGGATTCATGACTTGCGTTTAAAGAAACTGTTTAATAAAAGTAGCCATGAATCTTGTTGAGTGGTTCCTTTCATAAATCATTTGAAAAGTGATAAATAAACCAAATGATATATATGTATAAAAGAATAATATATGGTTAAGTGAATAACCATGTAAAATGAGTTTGTATAAGTTAAGTTATTTGTAAAACGATGTTTATGTGAAGATTGTATTGTAGATGTAATATGTCTAAACTGAAATGGTTTAAATAACGCTACGATATGTAATACCATAAAAGCACTTATATATAGGAAGTACCTGTGGCGTATCCACCATGTTTTTATCGTATTACACGTCGCCTCGTTACTTAAATCACTTACCCAAACAGACACCAAGATGAAATGTTTAACAATTGTAGAAATGTTTATTTATGGTCAAATACGGTTCACACGGTTCAACAGTTACAAACGGTTCACATAATCAAATGGTTACAACGGTTCACATAGTCAAATAGTTACAACGGTTCACATAGTTAAATAGTTACAACGGTTCACATAGTCAAATAGTTACAAACGGTTCAAAATGTAATATAATGTATTCATATGCTGGATGAGCATATGCAACATAATGCAATGTAAAACAATGTGTCCATATGTTTAGTAAACATATGCAACTAATGTAATGTAAATCAATTTGCTAGCCATGGTTGCAAAAGTCACTAGGCGCTCCCTAATCGGTCGTCCGGGGAGTTAAGAGTACTCGGCCTAGGCGGAGAGTACACGGGGAGTACTCGGACATGCCAAATTATAAAGAAATTAGTTTTTAGAAATTAAATATGTGTCAAATAACATAATTTTACTAATATTTATAACAAAATACGTGAAATTGACATTCATTCTTTAATATGATAGGAATAGAAATTATGTTTTATTTTATTTTAAGTCAAACTCGGCCCAAGTTGACCTATTAGATCCGATTTTGGCCGATGTTGACCGCTTTTGATCGATTCCGAGTAATTAGTCGGAGTTGAAGAAAGTCGCATCGGCAGCCTACCTTGTAGCGACTACTCAGGGAGTACTCGGCCTTGGAGACCTTGTTTTACAACCATGGTGCTAGCATGCTCAGTCAACATACATAGCAGAAATGTAAAGTAAAACAATGTACTAAGTATCCAAAGTAAACATACATAGCGAAACAATGTAATGTAAATCATGTACTAATAGTGTACTAATGAACATAGCAAGTATATGATGTGAAAACAGGAAAGCACGAAAATAACAAGTAGGCACATGTGTTTCACCCCAAAACAGTTTGAAAACAGTAAAAGAGGGGTCTATGTACTCACTTGGGATTGCCTAGGAGTCCTTGAGTAACAACCAAACAATGCTAGAGATCACGGAATCAAACGGCACCTAATATAGGTAACTATGTTAATAAACCGGACCTAAATCGGAGGATCGGATAGAATGAGGGTTCGTAAACCAAATGAGTATGGAAACTCGTGTAATATGGTTTAACAAAGCCTACATACCACAATGAAACCTAACCTAAGTGCTTACGACCCATTACAACCCGTTTAGGTAGCTTATGCTACTTTAACGTGTCGTTCGCGTAAAACGCGTTTGGACCGCCTAACTAGTCCTATGACAAGTAAAATATGCCTTATTGTGTCTAATATTGTTGCCAAAACAGTTTAGATGTCAAAAGTTATGTTACATATGCTTAAGATGAATTTTGGCGTAAAAGGGCATTTTGGTAATTTACCTAAGGCATACATACTACCTATCATACAACTAACTAAACGTTGTGACCATAAGGTATAACCTCGGAAGGTTATTCCCTATACAACTATGGTCACCTAATGTGTTTGGTCGGATCCTAATGATCGACCAAATGGGTCGGGCTCGAAAGTATAAGCGATTGATTAGATCGCTTACCTTTACGACCCTAGACAAGCACAAAACTAAAAGTGACGAGCTAAACATGTTAGAACATGTTTAACAAGGTTTGAAAACAGGTTTGGTATCAAAACAAACGGCTTTGATACCCACAAGTAGTTTGGTTACAAAATACGCAAGAATACGTATTTTTGCCGAAACTACGACTCGTCACTGAGCCTAGATAACGTGGTAATCAGTAGGTATAGTCACTACGGACTATAACCATCGTGATTACGCTCACGTTATGAAGTTCAAACGAACTTCGCGTTGACCATAAACTATTCAAAGCAGAAAGTCAAACGCAATTTGACTTTAACGACAAAAACGAATGAAAAGAACGAAAGAATACTTACAGAAGGTCCCCGCAAGCTCTTGATCCGATTTACTCTCAGGTATGAAGCATAAACTTCAACTTAGAGAGCCAAAATCAGATTCAAGTGTGCTTTGGGAGGAAGTGAGGGTGGGTATTTATAGGAATTCAAGAACCGTTAAGATCGTTCATCGAAAACTGAGCTTTGATCTGGACCTTACATGTGTGCCCATGGTTTTCTAAAACCATGGGAGCCCCTAATATGGACTGTGTTCATTGAATACCAGCCCATGGTTTTGCAAAACCATGGGTTAAAACCATCAACACTTCAAAATGGAGTAGGTTCATTGAATCTGCCAGAAATTTAAAAAATGGTCCCTGCACTTGTAAAACTTGATTTTTTTGGCACTTTTAAGCCCCGTTAACCCCATTTAAAGGCTCTAAAATAAAGTTAAAGTATAGGGAACTTAAAATATGCTTAGAAACATCTCGGATGTCGGTTCGTTTGGTCGTACGGTTGCGTTATTCGCTTAATTACGACGGAAGTCGTAACGAACGCAAAAACGATCCAAATTAAGCGACGAATGGAATTTTATCATTCCAAACACTAACATAAAATATTTTAATGCTTACATAAATTTTTGGATGTCCGGATGTATTCAGAACGTAAGTTATGCGCGAAAATGCAAACTTGTGCACTTTTTGGCGCTTTTAGTCCCTGAATGACCCAAAAGTTTATTTTAGCATACCGATCCCCTCAAAGACTATTTCTAAGCTATGTAAAGGATATTTATGGTATGTTTAACTTATGGTCATGTTCCGGAATGTCTGTTCCAGTACGAATCGTCATACTTTCGCAGTTTGTCGAATTTAGTCCTTGTAAGCAAATTAACTTGATTTTGCCATACCAAAGCCTTCAAAACTTATTTCTAAGTTATGTAAAGTTTATTTAAGGTATGTTAAGCATATGTTGATGTTCCAGAGTATTCGTTGCATTAAACTGGTTATATTTACGCATCAGTGCGCGTATAACCTTCCAGAAAGCGATTTAAAGCTTGAAATCGAACAAGAATTGATATGTGCAAAATATACACATATTTATTCAAATCCCCGGTATGAAATACAATATTTCATTGGTTTGGTATTTGTTTGATGGTCGCAGTGACACAGGTGTCACAGATCATTGTTGTTCTAGTGGCTTATAATCATTTAGAGCTACATTATATGAACATTAAAACAACTTTTCGTAAACAAAGACTTACATGTTTATAAAACAACCTGAAAGTTCTAAACTGAAGGTCAAGAACACTTACTTTGTAATTCAATTAATTCCATGTATGGGTTTAAGGCAAACATCAAAATGTGATGAAATCTTAATGCCTTTTTTCATCAAGAATTAAGTGGATTTATGTACCTACCTCAAGATGAGTGGGAGCAACTAATGTAAACTTGTCCTTATATAGATAGCACTTTTTGGATAAGTATATGTTACACAAGTCAAATAATTTCTCACACATATTTTGATATAATGAATCTCAGAGATATCACTTACGCGAGAGATATCAAAATATACCGAGATAGACTCAACAGGACATTAGTTTTGTCCCATAAGCTTTACTCTAAAGCGGGCTCTTACATGTGTAACAAACAATATAGCTCTCCTTTAGAAGATAAAATGATAAATGATATTACTACCTTATGCTTCGTTAATTAGAAGCCTTGCGAAGGTTCAGGTCTATACTCGTTTAGATATTGCTCACATTTATAAACATTAGACCACTCTATATTATTGTGAAGCATCTTACGATATCTTTAAGAAACGAGAAAGACTATAAGAAGAGGTTATTATTCTTACCTTGATTTTGTAATATTCAAAAGAAACTAAAAGTCAATTTGGGGTAATCCTTATGTCTGCAGACAAATCTATCTCATGGAGAAGTCATAAGAATCTGTTAACAACAGCCTAAATTATAATGACATAATATGTTGTTAATAACGCAATTGTCACTAAATGTTGTTGAAATTTTATTAGTAGACTCATAAACTTATTAACTCCATATAAATACTATATTGAAGACTTATTGTGAAAAGTCAGCTACCTTATTTCCTCGAACAGTAACAGTTCGAGAGGTGCTGCATTAAACTTCGATACAAAATTATTGTTCGTTTGTGAACAAGAAGAGGAAACTAAATATTTGTATCGAATACATTTACATTCATGATATGCTTGCAGATCCGATAACCAAGGTCTACACCCAAAGTCTTTTTAAGAGCTCATAATAAAGACGGGTTTTACTAAAGGCATTACATAATAGCATATCATACATATGAATGATTAGTTATTATTTTTCCTCAATTATACAATTTGCTTATCTATAAATACGTATGTGCACCTGATGACGTATAGACAAGAATTATACAAATTAATTTCAAAGGGCTTACCTTAGTCATTTTGGTCTTAAATTTATGTATGTTTTGATTTGGGGTTGGGGTTGTAACATGATTAATGGGGATCTAGAGTTGACAATGATTGTATTTTTCTGTTGTAATTTCAATTTGAAACATTGATTAATGTTTTAACTTGGCCAAACTTACTTATACTTATCACAAATGATCACTCGGCCAAGTGGGAGAATGTTAGAAATAACCCGTTGATGTGGTCTTACGGATCATTTGGTAACATTACCAATATGACATAACTAGTCCCCGACAATTACTTGATGGTAGTAATTGTAATTATTGATTAGTTTAAGGGGCAATTTTGATTTCCCTTTAGGTACCTTTAATAGAGAATGTAAAGAGTTTTCATAACCGATCACTATTCATGATCATCATTCATTTTGATGTTAAATATATATTGATCATAAGAGATGAACAACTTGAAGAACACCAATACTAAAATTCTCTCTAAGGTGATCCATCAACCCAAGGTACCATAATGGGAATCATGGCCTTATCTTCGTCTTCAAAGATGACCACTCCCACAAGTAAGTGTCTCTAACTTTGTATCTATATTTACGTTATGATTGAATAAACATGATTAGGTTCTATATTTTGACCCATGTTTATAGATATAATCAACAAATTTATTTATTTATTTTATAGAAAAATGAGTTATTTTCGAAAGACTTGATGGTAAATAGGGTTAATCGAGGCGAAGGGCCTGAAAAATAAAACGATGAATTAGATGAAACCACATATGTTTGTTATATGAATCCCTATAAACGACTAAATCGAGCCCTGGGGTTCGCATCTGCGTTTATCACGTTAAATTAGAAGTTGGAGATGATTCCATCGTTAAACCATATGTAGGAGTCAACCAATGATGTTGCGATAATCCAAAAAGAAATCGCAATGCATAGGCAACCATAGAAGATAAACCATTGTCGATTCGACTTCCTCTTCCACATTCAAGTATCGCAACAATCCCAATCAAACACAGCAAAAGTAGGTTAGCTAAATGTTCCTTCTATATTCATACAAGAGTAATAGGAATAAAGGATCCTTATTGGTTCCTGTATGACCAGATCTGATGGATACACTAAATTTTTTTGGGTTCGTAAAAACGTTTGATTTGAACTCATGATCTAGATTTGAGATTTCTGATTTCACCATCAACTTTAGAATCGAAAAATTTTTTAACAACAAAAATTTTATAGAAAGACGAAGGCTAGAAGAAGCTAACCAAACATCAACAAAAATTACATTAGAAAGAAGAGAGTTTTTATTTAGAATCCACGATTTACTCTTTTTTTTTTCCTTTAGTTGAAATTGTAGACGTTATGAATTTGGTTTCTAAGTAATGCTTTATTAGAATCTTCTAATTTTCTTGTCCTTGATCTATATATTTCTTAACTTTCTTTTGATTGAAGATAAATTCGTAAGAGCGTCTACTTTTTTATCTTGAATTTGAAATCAAGAGTAACTAAGGTGCTGTTTGTTTTTTCAGATGTAAAATGTCTGTAGTCTGCGAACCACATCTGCAGGCATCTGCAAGAGAAGATGTGGCCCAAATGTCTGCAGTCTGCAAGGAGAAGAGGGTTTGTTTTTTTCCTTCAAAAACAACTTCACACACACAAGCTCTCTCTCTGCTCTCTCTCTCTAGAAACTCTCTCTCTCTCTACAACCACCGCCACCGCACCACCTCTGCCACCACCACCGCACCACCTCCGCCATCACCGCCGTCACGGAACCACCGGAAACACAGAGAGGGAGAACGAGCAATAGATCGGACATGAGAACGAGCGATTCTTCATCATCACCGTCACAGATCTCTCTCACAGCTCTCTCTCTCTCTCACAGCTCTCTCTCTCTCACAGATCTCTCTCT
Source organism: Helianthus tuberosus (assembly GCA_030545235.1). Classification (NCBI taxonomy): domain Eukaryota; kingdom Viridiplantae; phylum Streptophyta; class Magnoliopsida; order Asterales; family Asteraceae; genus Helianthus; species Helianthus tuberosus. Next base: position 208,542,580 of record CM060400.1, read on the forward strand.
CTCTCTACGGTCTCTCTCCCTCACAGCTCTCTCTCTCTCACAGCTCTTTCTCTCTCTCTCACAGATCTCTCTCTCTCTACGGTGCGGTGGTGGTGGCGGAGGTGGTGCGGTGGTGGTGGCGGAGGTGGTGGTGGCGGAAGTGGTGGTGGCAGGAAGAAGAAGAAAGGTTGGTGGTGTGTGAAGATGTGTGTGAAGATCTTGAAGCAATATTCCATAGCTTTTTTTTAAGCAAACAAAAGCTATTTTAAGATCTTTTTTTTTTTTAACAAACAGTCTTCAAGAGCTTATGTCTGCCCGCCCGCAGACATAAGCTCTTTTCAGACAATAGAAGCAAAAACAAACAACACCTAAATCTAAAAGATAGAAATATGTTGTTTGTATGAACAGTTGGTTTAGACATGAACTCACTATGATTTCAAGTTGAAAGGGACTAAATGTAGTGTATTATTATGTAAATTCTGCGGAAAAAAAAAACATGACAAATCTATCTAGAGAGGTTTCTACAACATAGTCTTTTTTTAACGACAAATTTGGATCACTGACACAGACTACTGGAGTATCATCATGCCACCAGTGGAACCACCCGATCATATCCATCTCCACTAGGCATAATGCCTATACACCAATTCAGGAGAAAACCAAATAAAATGGGAAAACCCCCTTGTAGGAATCGAACCCGGGACCTATTGGTCCCAAAGTCTTATCACACCCCTAAGATGTCACTAGGCTATAAAATAGAAACTATAACAAACTCAAAAAATATCTAATGATTGCTATCTAAGATAGCGACTTCTGTGTTTTTAAGTTCACAAAACTGAAGTTATCATACAAGGATTGAACATTTGAAATAGCGACTTCACTTTGATAGTTGGGACATCACCAACGACTGCAGGGTGAGCCGCTATATCAGATAATGGCTTCATTTGTTACACGACAAAATTCTGAAACGCTATTTTGATATCTTAAGTATTGGAAACTTTAAGACACAAAAGCCGCTATATGAAATAACTACTAACCAATTATTAAATCAAATGAAAAACACCCAATTAATTTGTTGTCATGAGTTTTAAAACTAACCCATTTGGATAAAAAATGACGAAAACTATTGAACACGAAAAAGAAAAGGAAAAGGACTATGAATGTAGAGGGATTCATAGGTGTTTCTGTGTGAGGCTTAGAAGATAATAAAAAAAAAGGATAGGAAACTGATATAAGTTAGTGAAACTCAGAGCCGGCTATTGGGCCGGCCAAGCTGGGCGACGGCCCGAGGCCCAAACTTACAAAGGGCCCGAAAAGTTTTTATTAAGTGTTATATATTGTACATGATATAAATTACGTTTATCATCTTCTGCTATAGCTCAGTTGGTAAGTGTATCTAGTTTTATCGTTGAGGTCACTTGTTCGACACCATCATCTTGCATTTTTTTATTTGTTTTCAGCTTTCCAGAATTTAAATGCTAAAATGTTTTATTTCTGAAATAATTAAAAGATTGGCTGTTGGTCTATACTCTACTGGTTCATCATTTAGACAAATACATGATTGGTGTATTCCCTTTAAAAAAAAAATTTGTCGCTTTTAGCTTAAAGAAATGATGCAATGTCAATATCAGTATTTTTAAGTGCACCTGAGTCCTGACATAAAATAAAATCATATAGAGGCATAATATTTATTACTACTGCAGTTCATTACATTTTATTAATTGTGCGGGTGCAAACAAGCCGAGCCGAGCCCGAGCTTGACCAGGCTCGAGCTCGAGCTCGATTAACTTATGAGAGCTCGGGCTCAAGCTCGGCTCGATTCGAGCTATGTTTTCAAAGCTCGAGCTCGGCTCGTTGGTATTTTCTCAAGCTCGAACTCGGCTCGTTTATTATCTACAAATTAATATATTAAATAAAAATAATATAAATAATAGACTTTTTAGGCTCGCGAGCTTGATAAGTGAAGCTCGGGCTAGTTTACTAAATAAGCTTATTTTTTTTAGGTTCGAGGTCGGCTTGTAAACAAGTTTAAATAAGCTTGGCTCGACTCGGCTTGTTTACACTAAGGCTCGATAAGGCTCGACGAGCCTAACGAGCTTCACAATTGAGGCGCGGGCTCGATAAACAAACGAGCTTTATTTTAGGCTCAAGCTCGGCTCGAGCTCGATAAGGCTCGGCTCGTTTCGAGCTTTTTCTCGAGCCGATCCGCTCGTTTGCACCCCTAGTTGTGCTTATAAAAACCTGTTGGGCATAATGTTTATTATTTATATCGAGTACTCGTATTGTATCACACTAAACAAAACCAAGATTCGATCAATACCAATTATAGGGAGGGGACCCAATTTTTTTTATTTCGCACGAGGCCCAAAAGTTTTTTAACATTCTCGGGGACGGCTCTGGTGAAACTGACGAAAATCTATAACAAACCTCAAACGTATTTGATGATTAGGTGTATTATATTTGATGATTAAGTGTATTAATAAAGTAAAAAGAGCAAAATTTGCAACTGTTACAAAGTGTAATTTTCAATATAGACTACTAAACTTATATATTTATGTATGTTAAGACTGAGTGTAATCGGATCATGCCACTTGATGACCCCAATTAAACACTCTTCAAAAATATTTCATTTGTCTCGCTAACCTCAGTTTCCGATTTTGAATTTCTATAATTTAAATGTTATGTATCGGTGATGTAACATACATTTTATGACGTAACACTTAAAAAAATAAACCATATGTAACGTTCTAGATGTAACTTTTATAACCTCTTCTTGTCATTAAACTAAAGTAAATAAATAAAAAATCTTTAACGGTAACATAACACACACAAAACAAATATAATGCCATTGTTCTCTAGATCAAGTGGTGGAAGACTTGCATTTCTATTTAAAGATGCATGTTCAACTCCCACTTGGTGCAGAGTGAGGCACTGGTGGGCAATGATGGGAGACCCAGGGAAACCTGGGTTGAATCCTTGAGCCAAACGAGTTTTACTGGTAATTTCACTGCCGTGCCTACGGGATGGTGGATTACTAGGTTTTCCCTGGAATTTGTGATAGACTCTAGTTACTCTCGGAGTATTTCGTTTATCCATTAGGTGCCCCGAAAATGCTCGGGATTGATTCTGTTGACCGTTCAAATAAAAAAAAAACGAATATAACATTCCAATAACTTTTCATCCAAAAATTCAAAACCCTCGTACGAATCAATTCTCCCCCGACCCACCCACCATCACCAATTCACCATCTAGGGTTTTGTTTTCGTTTTCAAATACTCAACAACCAGAGGATCAAACTATCAACCAAACAAAATGAGCTCAACCGTTCACAGAACCCCCAAATCAACCGGCCGTCAATCCTTATTCTTCAACGATTTAGCCACCCCTGTTTCCAACCGTCGATCCGGATCCGGTAAGTTCACCACCCCTGGTCAAGCCGCCGCCGTTTCCGCCCTATGGCGCGAAAACTTCGCCACCTCAGACCTCCCTCCACCCCCCATGTTCACCCTCGAAGACCGCAACGATTTCTCACCCGAATCCGGTATCCAAGACTACCCCCTCGGATCCCCTGTTGATCATAATAATTCAAACCCTAGAACTCCCGCCAAAACCCCATCAAACAAGCTGTTTTCTACAAGCCCTGGTAATAATAACAAGTCCCCACATTCTAATTCGAACCCTAGCTCAAGTTCCTATGTGGGTTTTGGAAACCAGCAGTTGCAGAGTGTGCAAAGTCCGGTTGTGAGTTCGAGTTGGTGGTCTGCGGGTGGGGGTGAGGATAAGGGGAAGGGGTTGAATTCGGGTGGGTCGGGTTCGCCGGTGGATGGGGTTGTGCAGCGTCAGCAAGGGGGTTTGCTGACGCTGCCTCCGCCTCGGGAGGTTGCGAGACCGGATGTGAAGCGGAATTCGGTGCCGGTGGGTGTGGTTGATGAGGAAGAATGGGTTACTGTTTATGGGTATTTTTCTCAACTTGTTTGTGTTGTTGGTTTTGATATCTATTGTCATTGGTGTTTAGGTTTTGTTTGATGGTTCTATAGTTATATTTGCTATGAACATGGTTTTGGGATTGAATTATAATCTATGGGGGATGAGAGTGCCAATCTAGTATTATAGAACTTGGGCATGTTTTGGAAGCACTTGTTTGATTACATAAGTTATCCCCGATTTTGCTAGATGGTGATGAATAGGAGCTTTGGTTCCGTAATTTGAATCTCATGCGTGTAATGTTAATGTAATTCGTTTTAGTTACAGCCGAACACTGGTGTGGTTTTCTCTTTCACATCATGCTTTGGTCAGACTTCGGAGTATGTTATTTATAAATATCACTAATTAGGTCTATTGCTATGTTGTCAAAAGCGCGCTGAAGCGCAGCCCAGCGCACTTTGTGCGCTGCGACTTGAAAGGCGAACTTTTAGGCACAGGATCAGGGGATTTGCCAGGCTAAAATCTGGCCAAAAGTGATTAAAAATCTCTAAATAAGGCTGGAATCAATCAACCTAAAGAAGCCTAGAATCAACATAAAACAGGACCTAAACAACCTAAAACGTGTCTAAAACCCCTATAAATGGTATTTTTACTATTCGCATAGCTTAAAATGCCTTGGATTTTTAAGCGCCTAGGCGCCAGGCTCGGTGTATGCGTCTTGAGTGCACCTATGCGCTTTGACAAAATAGGTCTTTTGTATGAATGCTTTTGCTTCTTGGTTTTAAAAAGCGAGAGGCGCACAAAAGCGACGAGGTCTAAAATTGAGGCGCGAAGCGCAAAAGCGGTGGGCTTTTCGTACCCGAAGCGCAAGATGTTTATATAATTTTTTTTATATATCCCATACATATCCCATAGGTTTTTAGCTTCCTTTAATCAAAATATAGCTATAAGTAAGGCTTTTATACCATTTTAATTACATGTACAAGTCAAAAAACCCAAGGTACAACATTTTTATGCAGTAAAATGCTTAGGGTACATGAGGCGCGCTTTTCAGGCCAAAAAGCCCACAAAAAATCATAAAAAAATGCGCTTTTTTGGCGCTTCCTGTAAAAACACAAGGCGAGAAGGCGAAAAGCCCCAGACCCTGCGCCTTGTGTCGCCTTGCGCCTAGGCGCGCTTTTTAAAACCAAGTTTTGCTTTGGGATTGATCTATACTTGCATTGAAAATATTTCATTTCGGTTAACACATGGGTAAACACATATGTCGCTTGATGAATGTACACTGATAATTCGTCTCTTTTCTCCTTACATCTACAATCTTATATCGTTTTCTATTTACTATGCATTTGCAGGTTTTCACCTGCAGATACGAATTTAGTTCTTCGGGAGTTTGAAAAATGTGGTGTAATTCTCAAGCATGTCTTGGGTCCAAGAGATTCTAACTGGATGCACATTCTTTATCAGGTTATTCTGCATTCTTTAGTAGCAAAGTTCAGCTTGTTGCTAGGCATTCTTGTTTCTAGTTCCAGTTTATTCATATTTATAAGCATTCTACCTCCTCAATTTGGCTAGCAAACGTGGTACTCTTGGTGAATTACTATATTTGTTGTATGTGGGGTACATTGTTGACCCTTTTGGCAAATAATGTTGGATTGTTGGGTAAAGCTAAGCAACTTTAAACATTTTAGCAGTTTAGTTCAGTAACTTAAGTTGATGGTGTTACATCTCTTAACTTCTTTTACCTGTTGAAAATGACAATTTGGATGCGTATGTTGAACGAGTTTGTATATCGGCTAAAGTTGGATAGAACAAACCAACTGTCATGTTTCATCCATAGTAGCTTATAGGTCGAAGGTCGATACGGGTATGTAGCGATAAATAGCGGGATTTCAGTTTTTTTTTTTAAATATCAATGGCAATTAAATATTGCTATAAAATAGCTGGATTTAGGTTTTTGTTAAATATACATGTAAAATAGCGTATATACCAGGGTATTTTGATATAATATACATATGAAATTTTTTAAAAAAATTCTAGTGTATCGCTATTCATAAACTAGTGCTTGCTATTCGCTATGTAGCATATAGGTACCTTATCACTATCTGTCGCTATTCGCCATTAACAACTATGGTTTCATCATATAAACATGTTAATGTTAGATAGGACTACCTACTTTCAAGTTTCTACATTTTAGTGGTTTAGTCCCTTAACTTTATTGTAGTAGTTTTGTTCTTATATAAGGTTAATGGACTAAATTGTTGAAACTTGATTTTATCCAACATTAACCCTCCATTATATGCCTGTGGAAGACAAATAAGGCTGCAAGACATGCAGTTTCCTTCTCGATAGGTTGGAGTTTGGACATTAGGCTAACAAAAGCACACAAGTAAAAGTGAAAGTAGTGTAGTGTTTGCTAGGTTTAACTACTAGTTAAATATCTAAATTACATGTTCATAGTAACGACGTGAAAGAATCTTTTAAGCCGATATCTATTGTATGAACATTTAATAATGATCGGTAGTGAACAATGGGAAAATTCTAGATTAGGGTTTCGGTGAGAAGCATTCAGGATCCGCTGGAAATTCGTTGTACAAGATAGTTTCAGGATATTAAGTTATCTATGGGGATCATATTAATGAAGACACTATAATCAGCAAATGCAAAAACACTTGTAGATTTGTTGTGATTTAAGATGTTAAATTATCTATGGGGATCATCTTAATATGGCCTTAGCTTTTCGCCTTTTCCTATACTTTTGTTTGCCTTAGTTCTTACTATCTGTACGTATAAATATTTTTAGGGGAGTGTGTACTGTGTAGGTACGTGCATAGGGGTTAGTGCTTCTTTTACCTGTCTTTTTGCTCTTTTATTTATAGCTACTATAGTTTATCCATCACTGTATGCTAGCGGTAGTTTTAAACTTTCATAAGTAGTACTTTTATATGCTTGTTTACGTTGATTCTCTTAGCTATATAACTATATTTTATGTTGTCTTGTTACGATGCTCTATAGTGTACACATAAAAAAAGAAAGAGGTTTTTAGATCCGTGGGTCTCAGACCCTACCAATAAATAGCTCTGCTATGAGTGGGATTATACTGAGTATGTTTTTCTGTTTGTGTACACATAAAAAAGAAAGAGGATTTTGGATCCGTACTCTACCAATAGCTCTGCTATGAGTGGGATTATACCGAGTATGTTTCTTTGTTTGCTGCTTTTATGGCGCATTTCGCTAAAATTAAGCTTTAAAGATAGAGGATGATTTACGTCACGTTTATTTGTTTCACTTTTACGTACATCTATAAGTGCATATATAATTCATATATCTTTTAGAATCTCAAATCCCACTATCCATATCTTGTGCATGAATCAAGTTAACACTTTCCGAAACATTGTTTGTTAATTGTTGTTATTATCATCATTCTACAGAGTCGATTCGATGCTCAGAAGGCTCTCAGCAAGAACGGGATGCAACTGAACGGAGCCTTAATAATCGGAGTGAAACCCGTGGATCCAATGCAACGTCAATCTCTTAGTGACAGACTGCATAATCAAGGATTCATGCCCATACCACCATCCTCCACCACCAGAAAACCCGACCCAATTGCTTTCAACGCATCTACTCGGGCCCCCAATCAAAGCCCACATTCCGGTGGAACCATGGCCTCCCCCGCAAAATCAATGGTCTCCAAAATTGTAGATTTGATGTTCGGCTTGTAACCGATTGTCAGAGGCTTAGTGAAGGCGAAAATTATAATGTTGTCCAATTAAATTTTGATATTATATGTGACGCGTTCGATGTTGTTTTTAATGTTGGAATTTGTCAAAGAGATTATTATATAATTTGAGATTGAAAATGAGGTAGAATTATTGATGTTGTTTATAATGTGTTTGGAACTGAATTGAAAGAGATGGGATGATGAATAATAATATGTCCTCCTGGGCACATGACAATGTTTTTGGGTAGGCAAAAAAACATTAGGTGTTAGGCAAGCACCAAGTATTATTAGGCATATGTGCCAAACTAAGGTTTCTTCTGCTTTTGACCATGTTACTTTCATTACACATTTAGTTGACTTCACCGACATGTCGATTTTGACTTTTGAATGACTTTGCTTGTATACTTGAGAACCCGATTTTACAAATAAAAGGGTGTTTTAAAATGGACAAAAGATCAAATACAAATACCCTTATCATACAAAATGTACGAATAGGGTGAAAATGTAAAAAAACGCGGTGTCATTTTTGTAATTATTTACTCGTAAAGTAATTATCAAAATTACTCTGCAAATGACTTTGTAGGGTAATTTTGTAAAATGTTCTACAAAACTATCCTACAACCACAAGATCAAAACTATCCTATAAGATCATTTGTAGAGTAATTGTGATAATTACTCTACGAGTAAATAATTACGAAAATGTCACAGCGTTTTTATTTTTTGGCTTTTTTCATGTCTTTCGTACGTTTTGTATGATAATGCATTTTGTATAGGGCTGTAAACGAACCGAACGAACACGAACAAGGCCTTGTTCGTGTTCGTTCGTTAAGGAAATGAATGAGTTCACGAACGGTTCATGAACACTTACCGAACGAGATTTTATGTTCGTGTTCGTTCATTAAGGAAATGAGCGTGTTCGCGAACGGTTCACGAACACAAACGAACACAAATAAATTTGGCGAACGCGACGAAGGATAAAGATAGATGGCCCAGAGAGTAGCACTCGAACTTGAATCCCTTATTGTGGAACGGAGGTCGATTGTATTCGTGGATTTAAATAATGAGAAATGAAACGGAAATGATGCATAAAAAAGGTAAAAGTGGGTTTCCTAGTTTAAGTGTTAGGGAGATAAAATAAATAAAAGTTTAATAATATAAAAAGTACAAATAAAATATAAGAAAGAACAAAGATCTTCAATTAAAACACAAACATACGAACATAAACGAACGCAAATCAACGAATGTTCACCAACACGTTCACGAACACCTTACCGAACGTTCACGAACACAATCGAACGAACGAGACCTCTGTTCATGTTCGTTCATTTAACTAATCGAACGAAATTTCTTGTTCATGTTCGTTCGTTTATTAAACGAACGAACATAAACGAACTTCCCGCCGAACGGTTCACGAACTGTTCGCTGAACGTTCGGTTCGTTTACAGCCCTAATTTTGTACGTAAACTTAACTCTTTAAAACGGGTGTTCTTGTGTTGTATTTTCTAATTGCTTTTATTTTTTTGAACGGCCAACAAACTCAATCCCGAGCACTCTCGAGGAACCCACTGGACAAACGGAGTACTCCAAGAGTAACCCGAGTCCACCACCAATTCCGGGGAAAACCCGGTAACCCACCCGCCCGTAGGCACGACAGTGAAATTACCGGTAAAACCCGTTTGGCTCAAGGATCCAACCCAGGTTTCCCTGGGTCTCCTATCATTGCCCACCAGTGCCTCACTCCGCACCAAGTGGGAGTCGAACTTGCGTCTCTCAAGAGAAATGCAAGCCCTCCACCACTTAATCTAGAGATCATTGGCTAATTGCTTTTATATGTTGCCATCTTGCGCCTTGCTAAATTTTTATTTTAATGAGAATTTGCAGCTGTTGAGAAAACAGAAATAAATGGTTTTAAATGAAATTTTGTGGCCGTTGAAAAAAATAAATAAATGAAATATGTAATATGTTACACACCTACTCTATAAGTTTTTTCAATGTATAATATTTTAAACAAATAAAAAAACAATGTTAGTCAAATGGAAACAATACGATCAGTTTTTACATACTGTCACAGTTCATTAAACTTATATTTCGACTTACATACTACATGGTGCAATAATTTTTTTTAACTATTTTGAAATGATCTATACAATTTATAAAATCTATGCAATAATTTGTCCCAACAACTTCAACAAGATCACCTTTTCTTTCTGTTCATGATGTTGCTCTTCATCTTTCATGTACCCATTTAATCATGACGTGATAATTTATTTTAGAGTAAATTACTTTTTGAGTCCCTATATTTTAGTAATTTTAACTATTTGAATTCAAAATCAAAAGTTTTAACGTTCTGAGTCTCTAACTGCTCATCTTTTAATGTTTTGAGTTCAACTTTTTTTAACACTTGAATTGGATTTTGGACTTAAGTGCTTAAAACCACTAAAACACAGGAACTCAAAAATTTTATAAAATGAGTAGTTAGGGACTTGGAGCGTTAAACTTTTTTTTTTTTTTTTTGGACTCAAGTGGTAAAAGATGAGCGTTTAGGATTCTTCTTGCATTTCTTTACATAAATGTTATGTATCAAACATCCCATTTTGATATTTTTGGAGTGGCTTGTGAGGATTATAACGGTCAATGGAAAATAATGGCATTCAAACGGGAAAGTATGGAACTTCAAGTACCCATTGCTTGTTGTATTGTGTTGAGAGAATAATATCACTAGTAGTAACATGGAAGACAAATAGCTATGGTTGAATGAGTGGATCTAATTTTTCTTTTTTTTTTCTCTATTCACGTACCTCAATTATTGTACCATGTGCTTGTTCACATGCACGTATGCCCCCCCACCCCCACCACTCTCACTCCCTTGTCATGTGTACATACACATTGTACTTTCAAGTACTTTAATTTATTATTTATTAACAATAACAATTCTATTCCTCTCATGCTCAAACAAATTAGGGATTGAAAGTTTAAAACCTTCTATAGACCACACTTGTTATAAACCATGGTCGTAAAATCGTTAAGCGTTCTCTAGGCGGAATTGAAAGTACTCGGCCTAGGCGGAGAGTACTCTGGGAGTACTCGTCCTAGACGAAAAGTACACGGGCCTCGGCAGCCTACCTGGTAGTGAGTATTCGGAGAGTACTCGGCCTCCGAGATCTTGTTTTACAAACAAGATTATAACCAGTTTCAAAACTATCACTGTGTACTCTTCGAGTTGATGATTGACCGCGAGCATTTGATGGTGTGACGAACGACTGTGTTAAATCGGTCCTAATGAGGATATGATAAGAAGTCGGATCAAAGAATTAAAAGAAAAATGAAACCTTTAAGTAAGACTTGAATTTCATCATTACACATTTGCTTAAAATCAAAGTATTAGTTCATTTATTAATTGAAATACTTGTAGAATACTTATATTTGAACCTAACCGACACTTATTTAACGTGTGAAATCATAATCATGGAACTATATATTTTAATTATTTATACATCACAATATATTTTAGACACGATTGACATTTGACTACCTTAGGGTGACCCCACCATTAACCCTCTCTCTCCTTTTTTATGAGTTTACTGCATACATTTGGTGTCGGCGGCAGTGTGCCCGCACGGCAACCCAACACCCCGCAACCTTCCCGTGATTAGCCATTTTACATATAAACTTTATTTTCGTGTATTACTATAAATATTTTAAAATCTAGAAACACAATCCACCTTTTTTTAATTTATATTTTGTATGTTTTTCAGGAAACTACGTTTTTTTTCTTCATGTGGCTACTTTATTTTCTTAAAAAGCGAGTTACGTGTCTACATTTGAATATATTTTGATAACACTCGAATATAAAATGAATAAATGTGAAATAGATATAATAGCTGGTAACATTTTGGCTTAGTTGCATCAAAATGTTTATTCTCACTAAAGTGGTGCGAATTCAAATCTCATAAAATAAGTATTATGTATTTATGTTCACTTTAGGAGTAGATGTTTAGGTTACGTCTTGTACAATCAAGATGGACTACGGAGACGCCTACATGGCCATTGTGAGGTTGCGGGAAACACCACACCTCTCCCCGTGGAGGCGGTGATGACGGGGAGACCCCACGAGTGTAACACACAGCCTAAGTGGTATGTGTTGCCTTAAAAATATGGATATAATAAATTAAAAAGTTATATTGAATGCAACAGGGGAGACCCCACGAGTGTAACACACAGCCTAAGGGGCTGTTTGGTAGCCTCTTAATGACCATTCAGATGCTACCTCTTAATGGTTTAAAACCTCTGAATGAATAAGAGGTAACCTCAAGTCTGAATGGTTAAGAGGTAACCTCTGAATGGTAAATCATCACATGTCACATTTTTCTACCTTCTCATTGGTAAAATTCTTAATGATTCCATTAAAAGGTAGCCTTTTAATGACCATTTAGAGGCTACCAAACAACACCTAAGTGGTATGTGTTGCCTTAAAAATATGGATATAATAAATTAAAAAGTTATATTGAATGCAACATAAATGTGTGTTGGATGAAGGGTAGTAATGTAATTTTTGTAAATTGCAAGCAAAGTCTTGGAAAATGAAATGATAACGGACAAGACTTTGATATAAAAGTTTGAGCGGTTGCATGTGCTATTGAGTGCAAAGTATGGACCATACCGCTTACGTTAGTGCACCCATTTGCATTTTTCAACGCCATATTTTATTACCATCATGTTTATTAAATTATCATCTAATCATTTAACTAACCATACCTAATAAAATCAACAATTATATTTAACCTTTGTAGCTATTATGACAAGTTGAATAAGGGACTGTTTGACAACTTCTGAATCACTAAGGGGTTGTTTGGCTAAGCTTTTCAAAACTACTTATTTGCTTATTTGCTTCACTTAGGGCTTGTGTGGCTAAGCTTTTCAAAACTACTTATTTGCTTATTTGCTTTTCTGAAAAGCAAATAAGCAAATAAGTAGTTTTGAAAAGCTTAGCCACACAAGCCCTAAGTGTATTAAGAGTCAGTATAATGTTTAACTATTCAGACAAATGTCTGACCCATTCAAAAAAGTGGTTTTAACTATTTAGACTCAATATAATACTTCTGAACTGTTCAAATACTTGGTCGCGAAACAAATAGTCTGAATCATTAAGTGATGAACCAGTAAAAGATCTAAACCATTAAGAGCTCTTAAGAGCTGAAACAAACAGCCATAAGGGTACGGATTCAAGTTAGAAGTAGAGTTGAAAAGTGTATGAATTGGCGTTGAAAAAACAACAAAGAAATAAGATAAAATCGAACCAACAATTAGTGAATTTGATTACAAAGGTTACAAAATTCTACAATGAATTGATCATGTTATATGTTTTTTTTTCTCTTTTGCGTTCTAAATGAAACAAATTTAATCCTCGTAAAAACTAGTTTTATACCCGTCTGGACCAGAACGAGAATAAAGAAAAAGCTACTGAATTGATTCTTCTTGGAAGATTGATCAACTAATCTCAAAGCTAAAATCATGACCCGACTAGATCATGTGCATGTAGTTCGGCCCGATTTGGCGATGGATCAAGTAATCATCGGTTCCATTACAACCGTCAAAACTCGAGCCATGATTAATCAACTGTTGCTGTTGGGTTCGGAGCTCCATTTGCCGTCGGAGCTCCATGACCTTCCGGTGCGAGTTAGAGTGTTTCGCGGGTACAAACGTCGGGCTAGCAGCGGGTCGGTACTCGGGCACTAACCGACCCGACTTGTAACGAACCCCACAGGCGTTACATAACGTTTTCGGGCCCATTGGGCCTCTTCGCCACTGTGGAGTCTTATCCGACCCGCAATGCAAACATCTCCTAACCGAATTCTCTAACCCGTCTGACTTTCTACACGGCGTCGTTTTGGGATCGGTTGTTGAGGAGGTTGATGATTTGAGAAGGAGAAGACGTGACGACCAATCGCAGGGAGCAGCGCGTGAACGTTTGCTACGAACTTTTCCAGGGACTAAAACGTCATTTTGAAAAATTGGTGAGCTAATTCTGTTACAACCTGCGTTTTTCTGTTGGAATACCGGTGTTGTGCCGGAAGATGACGTGTCGGTGGCCGGAACTTTATTTCCGGCGGAGATTAGTTGCAGATTGTGTAAGTCATCGCTCGAGAATGATTCTTCAGTGATTCCCGATAGCCATTCTAGTTCAGCCAAATCATCATACTGCGTAATTCGACATCAAAATGATGATTAGTGATACTCTAGGGACCAAAAGTGTAATATGGTGTATATTAGAGGACTTAACAAGTTTTGATGTAACTTAACAAGTTTTCTGGTTTTATTTATATAAAAAGGTTTTTACTAGGTAAAAAAAAAAAAAAAAATTAGAGGACAAAAAAGTAATTTTACATAATTTTAATATAACGCTTAAAATATATGTTACAATCCTTTAATAAATATTGTTGACTTTTAAACTAAGTACCCCATAATTATTTTTAAATTGTTATAATTTTTTCGTACCTTAATAATTTTTTTAAAGAAATTACACCACAAAACGAGAATTTTACTTTTTTAATTTAATTATGGTACTGGTATAGTTCAGTGTCGAAGCTTGACTATACCAAAAAATTTCTATAGAAACCATGGGTCGAAAACGTATATAACCAAAAATTTATATACCAAGCGAAAAGTTCGGGGATCGGGCGCCCCGGCCCCTTCAAAGTTGCGCCAATGATATAGTTAATTTTAATTTAGAAAATATAACATGTGCATATGTTTCCCGTCGTATCTGGCGGGCACCCTTTTGGTATGTTAATATGTACATACCGGAACACAAAGTTCAGCACCGGCAAGGCTGTAGGAGTTGATATTGCTGGATAACTGAACATCGCTGCCGGAAACTGAAGAGTTGGAACTGGAAAAATCATTGGAATTGGAAGTGAACGTGTCGTAAAAAGCTTCATTCATGACGACATCTTCGTCGTTAGGGAAGTCAAGGAGCAAGTCGTCCACGGTGAACTGATTACCTCCGGTGATAAAATCGTTCTGTTGCTGTTCAAAGTAGCATTCTCCGGCGCCGAAGTAGCTTCCCATTGGTTTTGGTTTTGGTTTGTGATATTATTGTATTTGTTTGAGAGATGAAAAGTGGTGTTGGTGTGGTGAGGTATTTGAGGAGTGAGGGAGGAGGGGGTAAAGTGTAACATTTGAAAGCCAAAAATAAAAAAATAATAATAAAAAATAAAAAATAAATAAAACTAGATTCTAATGTCTCTAACTCACTTCCTACTTCTGTAAAGTTGCTTCCTATTTCTGTATTTCTTCTTAGTTCTTCCTTCACTTTGAAATACTATTAATGCTTTTTCCTTTTCCTTTTTCTTTTTCTCTTTTTCTTTTATATTTCACATGGTTTTCTTTTCTTATTTTTTTTGTATTTTTATTTGTGTTTTACTTTAACTAACATCGCCATTTCCATTTGTTTAATATATTACCTAAATGCACAAAAATGGGCTGGTAAGTTTCATATTTTAAGCATAGTTGTCAAATTAGTGAAAATGAGTTAATTAGTAATAATAACTAGTATTAAGCCCTTCGCGTTACGGTGAGGGCGTAAAACCGTGACAAATAACATCATTGCGACAACACCGTCAACGACCACAAACACGGAAATTGCGACGTGTTAATGCGAAAAAATTAGACCTAAATGTAAAACATAGAAACTAATAACTAAGTCGATTACTCGATTTAGGACCCCGCGTGTTGCGATGAACATGTGAAACGGGAAAAAATGACGACATAAAAACGTTTAATCAAACACACACACACACGTTGCGTCATGTTAACTCGCAAAATTAAGAACGAAGCGTAAAACAAAACGTAAAAACTTTGAACCACACACGAACATTGCGCTGTGTTAACTCGCACAATTTAGAACAAAACGTAAAAAGAATATTTTGCAAAATATGAAAAATATTGGGTACCAAAGTTGAAACTAAAAAAGTTTTGAGGTTAAATTATCAAATATAGAAAGCTTTTGGGTTAAAGTCATCAATTTTTTTTTTTTTTGAAAACCACCCTAAACATAGAATACAACTTCTTTATACACCAAAATGTTGCTAGTTTATAAAGGGTAAATAATAATAATAATAATAATAATAATAATAATAATAATAATAATAATAATTATTTTAAAATATGTTTAGAATGAAAATAGGATAAAGAAAAGGGGTTGGCTAAATGCACCCCTTTTTTTTACTAGTCATACCCCCTTTCTAAAAATATAATTTAAAAGTTGTTAAATTTTACCCCTCTAAACAATTTAAATATTGTTTTTGAAAACTATTGTGTTTCTATAATTTGAAGACACTTTCTCTTACTAGTATTTTATTATATTTCTATAAAACGTCATTAAAAATAATAAAAAAGACATTTTTTATACAATAAAAAAGTTTCAAAACTTAAAAAAAAAAAAACAGTTGCTTTTATATTTTTTATTTATTTCGTATTTTAGTTCTCTCATCTTTCTATTTCTATTTTTATTAGTATTATTATTATATTAAAATGTTTTTAATATAATTAACAACTTTTATTTATTAAAAGTAATAAGACGTAAAAAGAAAATAAAACGTTAGTTAAGTTGGCTGGCTTTAAAGCTTCATTTAATTTTTTGTGTATCATTGTTTATACAAACCGCATTCGCATACTCACTTCAAGCCGCTATGAACAAAAAAATCCATTTCAAAATTAAAATGACTCGCTTTAGTTTAAAACGTAAGAAAACGATTATTTTTCAAATAATCAAAAAAAGTTTCTTTTTAAATAAAAGAACGTTTTAAAAACAAATACTAGTAATAATAATAATTAAAGATAAAAAAAATGAAAGAAAAACAAAAGGGTTTGAATTATATTAACGTAAAAGTTGAAAGAGGGGGTGCATTCAGTAGATAAGGGGGTACATTTAGCAACACCCGAAAAGAAAATGCCAAAAGCATCTCTCCACCAAATCACCAATGGTTCTGGTCCACCGGATTAGCTGTAATTGCGCTAATTTTCTCCTCGTAACACCAATTCACATTCCCTATTGTCAACATTCTAACGCGTTACAACTTATAAATATCTTCATAAATAAATAAATAGTATTAATATTCTTTAGACGTATGATGAAAAACCGTCGGTAAGTATACCCCACATGAACATAGTCATGTACGTATAAAATGTCTAATCTGCACCAATTTGTTTGCTTTTACCTTTTTTTAAGTGAGTGATTTTGAAAACTATAAGAAAGATTGATTAACAACTTGTAGAATGACAATATGGTTAACATTAAAACACTTATGTAGATATCATTGGCGTATATATATACTTCCAACTTCGAAGGGATGATCGATTAAACGTATACAAGTAGGGATGCAAACAATGCACAGGGGCTCGAGAGCTACTCAGGATCAGATTGATAAATAGCTCAAACGAGCTGAACTTAAGCAAGCCTGAGCTCGAGCTCAATCCTGAACTATGACCATTTTAGTTATCAAGCTCGAGCTTTACATACAAAGATCGTTTAGGCTCTTTATGCTCGCGAGCCCAAACATAATTTTAAATTATTTACATATAAAAATATAACTATTATAACATTGGTGAGTTGTGCTCGAACCGAGCCTTGGCTCATTTAAGCTATATTAAATCGAACTTGATCCGAGCTCATAACTCATTTGAGATTGTTTTCAAATTTCCTCGAGCCAAGTTAATCTTTGGGTTTTACTCGCGAGCTGAGACAAAATAGTACGTTTGAACCGAGCCGAATTCAACCTAAACACCCACCCCCCCCCCTCCACACCACCCAAAAACCTAAACCCCCCACCCCCTCCCTCCCCCGGCAAAAAAAAAAAACTATACCTCACAAAAAAAAAAACCCCCAAAAAACCTAACCCCCCCACCCCCAAAAAACCTAAAAAAATCTAACCCCCCCCCCCCCCCCCCCCAAAAAAAAAAAAAACCTAAAAAAAAACTAAACACCAACCTCACCCCCACCCAAAAACCTAAACCCCCACCCCCTCGGCAAAAAAAAAAAAAAAAAATTGGGGGGGGGGGGTTAGGTTTTTGGTGGTGGTGGATGTTTAAGGGTTTTTTTTTTTTTTTTTTTTTTTTAGTGGGGTTTTTTTGTGTAGTGAGTTTTTTTAGGTTATTGGACACTTGTCACTCTATAAATTCTTCTTACACTTCTTACAATTAGGGTCTTTTGTATTTGATACTAATCCCTAACACGCAGTAAGGAATTATTTACCAATTTAACCTATAGATAAAGAAAAATAATTTAAGGAAAAACAAATAATTGGATCACTAGATGTTTGTGTCTTGGGAATCGTGTATTTGTTTAGTGTGGGAAATGTCGGCTTATTAAAAAAATAATTGTATTGTAATCGTGACCGTTTGGTTGAGTTGAGCTGTACGCGTCGTGGTGTAACGTGAACATGCATATTATAAAATTATGAAAATCCGATGTAATAGAATACATATATATGGCGTATGTTGGAAGGATACAAGTGACTTTGACCGTCTTGAACGTCAAAGCATTGAGATTAATTTGCTCTTTAACAAATTGGGTTAGCAAAAAAAATGTTATTTCA
Organism: Helianthus tuberosus; assembly: GCA_030545235.1. Taxonomy (NCBI): domain Eukaryota; kingdom Viridiplantae; phylum Streptophyta; class Magnoliopsida; order Asterales; family Asteraceae; genus Helianthus; species Helianthus tuberosus. The sequence continues at coordinate 208,560,796 of CM060400.1, forward strand.
ATTTCCGTAAGCTACACGATCTCAAATGCAACATACTTAGGTCAAATGTCTAGAATTTGTGAAGTGGATTATCAGTTATATTACTCTATATAACATTTTGGGTAAATCCTTGTGTAGATATTATTATTTTTTTCTTTTTGTCTTTTCAAATCTATTTTTCAACCACAAAGTGAAACAGAATGATGGTTGTAGTGTTCGTTTTTGTTTTGTAGATATTATTATTTTTTTCTTTTTGTCTTTTTTACTTCATATTTCTATATTTTATTTTTAGTTTTGCAACTTGTTTTTTTTGTCTTTAAGTTAAAGTTTTCTTACTATAAATTCAAGTTCGTCTACACTTTATACTAGCTCATGGAGTAAGTTTGCGTTATTTTTTCCTACGTTTGACGTCACGTGGCGGTATAAATTCATGTTTTTGTTTACGATTTCCGGGTTTTCGTCGGTGTTTATAAATTTGTGTTTTTGTTTACGATTTTCCGGGTTTTGGTTGGTGTTTGATTACTACTTAGCACGGTTTTACGACTTACGTTTCCGCAACGCGAAAGTAAAATACTAGTTACCATAATTTATAGCACTATCGGGTAAAGTTATTTTAGAAAGTCTCTTAAATCTAAGGACACAAAAATATAATGGGTTAGGCGTTAGGTCGATACCCGAGTGGTTAATGGGGACGGATTGTAAATTCCGCAAAATATAACATATTGCTGAGGAAAAAAATCACAACGAAGAAAAAAAAACACAATACCAAATAAAAAGACACAATGATCTAAATAAAAATTATAAATATGTAAGCTAAAAATTTAAAAGCAAAAACCTAAAATCTAAGGGTGTACGGTGTGGTGATCGGCAAACCTCGGCAAACCCTTTTGCCGATCAGCAAACACCGCCGCCGAGGTTTTGCCGTTGCCGAACAACTCAAGAATCGGCGGAGGATCACCGATGCGGGGAAGGTGATTGAGAGAGAGAGAGGGTATTGTGGGTGGGGTTCATTCCTATCTCAATCAATCACAACTTTTTCCTTTAAAAAAAAAATAGTTTACCACTTCACCAAGTGTCTAAACCATTGCCAACACTTTTCACCAAAGTTTAAACACTTTTGACTGATTGACATGGCGCGCTCTGATTGGTCGGTTTTTTGGTTTGCCACTCCAAAGTGTTTAACCACTCCCTACACCCTAAGATCCTAAAGTTTAACTAGCGGGTTCCAGTGTCACTATAATGAGTTCAATTAGATATCGTTTGATACTCTTTCTAAGACTTCCTGTTTTTATGAGATTATGTATTTGAACATTTTTCCAAACACTATATGTTATTTAGGGGGTGTTTGGCCTAGCTTTTTTTTATCTAAGCTTATAGATTTTTTAGCTTATTTTTACAAAATAAGCACTAATGGGTGTTTGGTTTAGCTTTTTAAACTTATGTTTATTAGCTTATATAAACTAATTCCAAGAAGCTTATGGGAACATGGTTTTTTAGCTTATTTGAATAAGCTAATTTGAAGAAGATGGGTTTTTACTCATTACACACAAAAATATTATACTCCTTCCCATAATACAAAATAACTTAACAAACAACTAAAGATTAATTATTAATTATCAACTTGAAGAATATAAGCTAATCCAAACACTTAAAAATAGCTTATCAAATAAAAGAAAATAAGTATAAGCTACTTTAAAATATAAGCATAAGTCAAAAAAATAAAAGCTAAGCCAAACACCCCCTTAGATTGTATTGCATGTAAACGCATTTTTTTTTTACTTTTCACACTATTGAGGCTTCATATGAAAAAAAGGTGTTGTCACGAGGGCGTCACGTAAACGCATTTTTTTTTACTTTTCACACCATTAACGTGTTTTGTGGAGGGCTTTATTGATATTCGATATGAAATGTGAAATTGGGTTGAGATGACTCCAAATGATTAGTTTATATATTAATCAATACTATGAAAAGTTAAAACTAACTCCCCCATGCCCACGACTCTAGCTAAGCTCCCGCCCTATATCCTCTATAGCTCCCCTTCGTCGAGGTTGTCGCGCCCCACGCTCTGCTAAGGTGGCATGATTGGCATCCCCAACGACACCCACAACACAGAGCCTTACATGGAAAACCATACACTCTTTATTCACTAATGGTGCATGCCATTGTAAATATTATAAACCTAGTAAAAACCTGAACTAATGTCTCCATCTAATATTCTCTCGTATCTAAAGTATAAACATAGTTTCATTTGAATGTAAATTTGTACAATAGTAATCAAGTTTTTTTACTGTTTTATTAAAGTCACTTTAGTTTTTTTATCGCTCTAAAGTCACTCACCTTTTAATATATGAAGAAACACTAGATAAATGGTCGGAACCGAGATATCTAGGGGGTTTGAATCCGCATAAAAAGGTTAGTTTCCTCTCGATTGATCCAGGTATAGCTGTTTTTCTTCTCCGGTAATTCTGCAAAAAAAGAAGCACCGTTAGCCTCGCCAAAGGGAGAAGAGGGTTCTCTCCTTGACCCAACTCCGGTGTGAGAATAAGTATGGGTGATGAAGAAGAAAATGTATTTGAGAAGTGTGTGTGACTTGAATTCATACCTGGGTTTTTCTCATATTTATAGCCGGGAGTCGTTTAGGCGGGAAAACCTGTTAGTGAAAAGTTAACGGAAGATGCTAACCCCGTAAGCGGTTACATTTCCTTCCGTTTAAGTTCTTTGATCCGACGTGAGAGCACACGGATCGTGGTTTAGATCGAAGGCTGGAGATTTGCCACGTGTAAAGTGATCAAGTGAAGATTACTCTCCAATTGCATGCCTTCGTTGTGATTTCAGGGGTGCCTGTGGTAATGACACGTGTCCAGACGGTTATAACCGTCTGGGTGGTGCACGATGATATTTCTTTCTAGAATATTACTGCTGTAATCTGGTGGGGCACCTTATCATGTGGAGACCACTAATAAAATTAATCCCAAGTCTGGGTAAAATAATATCCAAGTCTGGATATTTAGGCTGAAGTATTTATCTTAGGATTTTTATCCTTTGCTAATGGGAGAAGGCGCAAGGATTTATGATTTCCTTTGGGCGAGCGACTATAGACTGCTGATTACTTTCTTCCTTTTGTAAGACCAGTGCGCGGCCGCGCAAGGTTAAAAGGTTAAAAGGCAAGGTTGTGGTATGGTCCCAAATACTTATTATGAGGTTTTTGGGACCTTACCCCTTCAAGTCCCCCCAGTCTAGTGTTGTACTTATGCAAATAAGTGGAGCACTAGACTTATGAGAGGGAAATGCTTTTGGGCGCGAGAAATAAGAAGACTTCTGGACGAAGATTCATTTTGATTTTTGTAAAGATTTTTTGAAAATCTTTGACTTTTAATGAGACTGGTACAGTAAATTGAGTGACAGCCTGTCATTGTCAGTTGTTTTTACTGTCCGTGTCTTACACGCGCGCGTGTAAACGCGTGTGTGTTTGATATTTACTTTTTCTGCTGCTTGGGGAACTGTGATATCCGGAAAAGCCGCTGTGACGGTTACCGATGCTATTTATTGCGATGAGTATATATAATGTTTGGGTAACCTCGTTTGTGCAATTATTGTTTTGTTGAACAACTTTCCCCGTTCCTTTCTTTTAAGAAGAAATTCCGTCATTCTTCCTCTTATGTCAACCGGAGAACATCAAGAAGATCTCGTTGAAGAAATGTCGACTGAACTTCCACCGTTAAAATGGCCTAGAGCGTCCTTTGATGGTTTAATTCGGAATCTCAAGTTCCCGGAAAACTGGGGTGCTCCGTATCCTGAAGAGGGGCAAACTGCGGCAGATGCTCCGGCTGGATATATTACCCTTTTTTGGGATTTTTTCTGCGAGGGTAACTTTCGCTTGCCTGTTACTAGATTTTTTCTTGAAATCCTTGGGTTTTACAACCTGCATATCTCCCAACTGCACCCTATCGGCATGGTTAGGGTTCGACATTTCGAATTCGTGTGTCGGACAATGCATGTGGAACCAACCGTTCCCCGATTTAGGGTTTTTCATCAGATGCATTGTACCCAAGGGTTTTACTCGTTCGTTCAGAGGGCTTCTGCAAAGAAGATTCTACATCAACCCCCAAAATCTTTTCACGATTGGAAACAAAAATTCTTTTTTATCAAGGCCGGAGTAATTCCGGTGAGGATGGTTCTCAGGGGGAAAGAAGATGTTCCGATCGAAACCCTTCAGACTCCGGTTGATGAAAACTGGTATAAGGATTTGAAGGATGTGCCCAATATTGCGTTGCCGGAGAAAGCTCTTGTCGGAGCCGGCATGAGTTTGAATTGGAAGATGGAGCGTGATGACAAACACGTATACACGGAGGATGGTCATAGTAAGTTTGGGGTTTTTCCCTCTTCCTCTTTTTTTTTTTTTTTTTTTTTTTTTTTTTTGACCTGCTCTCTTTTTGGTTACAGTTGTTTCTTTGTATGTTGTTGCCTTTAAGAGAGAGGGCGGAAGGATGGGTACCATCAAGAAGAAACCTGAAGAGGAACTTTGGTACCACCGTATTGTAAGAAATTTTGTTCTTCCGCGGGATGCGGATCTATCTGCTCAACCAGCTGCTGGTGCTGGTAAGTTATATCTGTTTTTGTTTTCCTTTTTGCGCTTTGTGGGTAAATTTTTGTTTTGCGCCTTTGTAGGTGAGTTGTTGAATTTGGGTATAGGTCCTGAAAAGAAAAAGCGCGCAACGACTTCTACTTCTGCGCCGAAGAGAAGTGAGGCTGTTAAAGTTCAACCTTTGAAGGCGAAGAATGTTGGAGAGAAGAAATGTACGCGCCGTTCTTCTGACTCCAGGTGTGATTATGTGGTGGTTTCTGACTCTTTGGAGGGTCTTACTCCTGCAGTATCTGTACGAGAACCGAAGCTTGAACCGAGGGATTCTGCTGATATTCCCCCTTCCAACCCAAATGAGCCTATCGATTTGGATTTTAGTCTCGAACATTTGGTACACAGGAAGGCTGGTAAAAGGAAGCAAACTGATCCTGATGCGGAGGGTCAACCTCCTAAGAAAGTTCAGAGGAAGAAAATTACCAGAAAAGGGAATCTTGATGCATTTGTTTCGGAATTTGTTCCTGGTAAGTGTCGTCTTTCCTTGTTTCCTTTATGCGGACTAAATCCTTACAGATTTTTATTTTTCCAGAAGTTCCTGTTTCTCCTATTCCCACAGAACTGCCATCTGTGGTAAATGAAGAACTTCCCTCCACTCCTCCGCGTGCTTCTGTTGCTAGCCAGTTAGAGCCTACAGAGATTGTTGGTGATGGTGTGGATAAGACTGTTGAGGCTGAGAAGCCTGTTGGTGTTGATACAGAGGCTGAAAAGGTTGTTGATCCGAGTGTGGTGGATGGTGCTGATAATCCACCAACCCCTGAAGCTGTTGCTCAAGATTTGGGGAAAGAACCAACTGTTGAAAATACTTCTACTCCTTCCCCTAAACCTTCTGACGCCGTGCCGGAGCGTGTTGAGAATGTGACAGTTGAAGGGTTAGACCCATCTGCTAGTATTAGTAAACATTCCCCAATCCGCCCGGAAGAAACCTTGGGAGATTATTACTACCGGACTTATACGGAAAAAGATGCTTCTGATCCTCATGCCCCTATTTGGAATTTGAAGAAAGGCGACATTTTCTCGGATTGGCGTGTGTGCCAAGATTGGTTGCAGGGAATACTTCCGCCTGTAGAGATCAAGTTTCAGGAAAGTCGTCCTTATGAACAAACCTATCAGTCTTATCTTGCAGAAACCGCCTCTCATGTCTCTACCACTCACCGCATAGTGCGTGAGTGGTATAGTATGCATAAGGAGCATGAATCTTTTATGGCATCTCAAAAGAAATTTGCCAAAGATGAAAAACGTATAGCTCGGTTGAAGGCCAAATTAGAAGCTGAGCAGGCCAAGTTTGAGGCTGAGCGCAAGACTGAGGAATGGTCTGTTGCTGGTTGGAAGAGAAAAGCGGAAGCTGAAGCTGCTCTCCTGTCTGAGGAACGCAAAAATTGGAGGAGAATCTGTGAGAAAGATAATGCTGAGAAGGCAAACCTTCGTAATATCATTAATAACCTCAAGTCTCTACCACTCAACTGGCAGTTTAGTAGCGACGCTCCCTTTCGTCGTATTTCCAGGAAATTTGTTCCCCCATTTCCCGGATCCTATTCCCTGTACCTATCAGCTCTTCACCGAACTGACGAAGTTCGGCTAAATTTTCGTTGCTCATTGGAGGATTGGGGATAGGTTCTGGATCAAACTGTGGAAGAAAAAAATAAGGACTGTTAATGATATTTTCGAATTGCCAGTCATTTGTCCACCATTCTTCCATTTGTCCTAAAGGTCGAGTGTGGATTAGCGGGTCTGGAATAGCTGGTTCCAGATTCACAGGAAGTTGGGTTTCTAGGTAAGGATATAGATTATTATGGATAGGGCTAATGACATCACAATTTTCCAGAAGACGGTCTATTTCTTCTTGAAATGTGATTTCTTCCGTTTGTCTGGAGCTCTCTCCAATTTCTATTCCTTTTTGTTTAGAATCTTTCCTGATTTCTATCTCTGCTGGATTAGAACTTTCTCCGATTTCTATTCCTTTTCCTTTGTCTATAGGGTTTTCTATTTTAGGGAGTTTCCTAGTAACTGGCTTTCTCCTGCGCACTTTCCTCCATCCTACATATCTTCTTTTCTTTTTAAGTTTTGCTTTTTCCAGCGGTGGAGCTTGGAATTCCAGAGGTTCCTCTATGTCAGCAATATAACCAGTAAAGTCGTGGGAGACTTCAATTGGTACTGGGTAGAGGTTAAGATTCTGAAATGCTTCCGATATCTCACTCATGCTGGATAGCATATATGCAAAATGCAAAAAAATGCTAAGTTAAAACTTTGGAACAAAGTTTTACAAATAAACATTGAAGTTTATTGCATACGGATTTGTACAAAAGACTACTAGAAAGAGAACACGATAATTTATTTATTTACTGGATATTAATTTTCTACTAGACCAGGCTGACTGATATTTTAAAGGTTTGCATTCTCTGCTACGGTAGCTAGCATATAAAGGTTTGCCCATTTTTCATCTAATGTATCTTCCCAAGGTGACCTATTTCCTAATTCCTGGATTTCTGAATTAAACCTCACTTTCTTGACTTGGCGTTTCTTTATTTTCTCCTGTCCTTTTCTAAGAATCAAATTTCTTTTATCTTGGGTAAGAGGATTTTCATAATTTGCTTTACGGACAAAAATCCCTTCTTCCAGATCTGCTGGGTTTTTGAAGGAAGAGGTTCCTTTTTCTATGGGTGCAGTATCTAATTTGTGGTAGATAGCAGAAATCTTTTGCTTACCCATACTGTAACTCAACAATTAATCAGTTAATAAAACATGTTTTCACAGAATAGCAATTAAATTTCTCAATTTAATAGGCTAAAATCAATAGTAAGCTTAAATCAGTGGCTCTGATACCACCTTTTTCCTGTCACGGCCCTTGACCCCGGTTTGACCCGGTCCAGAGTCGCGAGGCAGGAAATCCGATGGTATCTAATTTAGTGACAGCGGAAGTCTTTTTAAACAGGATCGATTAATAGTAAAACTGCTCGTTTATATATAATATAGGGATAAATCCCATAATTTACAAATAAGTGATTTCACTGGGAAATCCTTTATTTCTTAAAACATGTTTCTTTATTTATTTACATTGAGCCACTTTCTAAGCTTGTAGTGCTCCACGGCACTTTTCCTGTGCTCACAACAGATCACCTGAAACATGTTTGAAAAAGGTTTTGTCAGCAGGGAAATACTGAGTGAATCATTCAGTTTTACTAAAACGACTCGTTTGTTATAATTCACAGTATTAAGAAATTACAATGTTTCTGATATCAAACCAACTACCCACAGTATTTGTCACTCGAATCTTTACGGTGACTGTGGTCATATCACCATTGGCTGCCCCAATGAATGACGAATATCACTAAATTTAGGTTCGCCCACCTAAAGTGATAAAACTGCAATACTGTGCACAATACCCCACATACCGGCTGTAATTTGGTAATTACATAAACTTAATCATTGTAATTATAACTTTGAAAATATTTTAAGAATTTATAAAGCAATTTGATAAAAAGAGAATGACTCACATTGTAGATTTAACGAGCAGAATATAAGCCTACTGATTAGCCTTGATTAACCTAATTTAAATAATAATGCACACACAAACAGGTTAGTAACTAATACAACAGTTACGACAATTCACGAGATTAAACCCTCATAACGAGTTATTAGTGCAATACTTAATAATTCAGCGGATTCACAACGAATGACAGAGTATAGTCCGAATTCGAGCAGTACTCAAACATTCAAGTCGAAATCACGATGAATTAACAAAGTATAAACTCAATTTGAGCGGCACTTAAACAATCGTTGGATAGTTATAATCGATCGGACGTTGAATCGTAATAGCGATCGAGTTATTACCCTGATTGTGGCAGCACTTCGTGATTAGTGTGTGTTAATTTGTGGTAAACAGAAAGTAATTCGATGTCTGAAATGAATTTCTTCGTCGATCATATGCCAAATTTCAAGTCCCAATGTCTGCTATTTATAGTCAAAATTTGCCACCTCTTACGGACCGTAACAAATAAATTGTTGCGGTGCGTAAGGATTCTTACGGACCGTAATAATTAAATTGTTACGGTGCGTAAGGGTTAAAAATAGGTTATAGGGTAGCCACGTTTGGGACTAGCCTAGCTGAGTCAGTAGTTTCGTAAATTCTGAATTTTACAACGAGTAATTGTTGATAATCGTTAACTAGGGTATTTCCCCCCTTGAGTTTTAGGGGCCCTAATCCTGATTCTGAAAATTCTGAAAATTTTAGGGTTTGTTCAGAATCAATTGGGTTTCTCAATTAGGGTTTCCTATTGGTCAAATTAAAATAATAATTAGGACTTTTGATGAGAGTTGTTGCAGCTTTGCTTGATGGATCATGTTTTTCCGCGGGAAATCTATAGAGTTGTTCCTTTAAGTTTTTGCCCGTTTGCTTGGGCCCTCCTCACCCCGGGTTATCTGTTTAATCTCTTTGCGCACGTTTTGGAGTAAATGCGTGAGTTCGCCGCTCTTGAGGGCTTTCTCTATTTCTGTGCGTAGAGAGATGCAGTTGTTAGTGGTATGCCCGTTGTCTTTATGATATTTGCAGTATTGCGCCAGGTCTTGTCCACGTTTACTTTTCATTGGGATCGGAGTTTTGAATTGATAGTCTTCAGTACTTAGAACCTCTGCTGGAGTCTTTGTTAGGGGAGTCCACTGTCTCTCCCTATTCTCCAGTTTGCTTTCCCGCTGTGTGGTGAGTTTGTTGATTGTTGTGCGAGCGTCTTCAGACGATCGACTTCCTGATCCAGACTCACGCCATGACTTCTTAAACCTTCTTTCGCCGGTTGAGCTTAAGTCTGCGGGCCTATTGTGCGGTGGTGGTGGCCTGTTTGTAGTAAGGTTTTTCTCAGTTTGCGCGTAAACCTTGGCCGCCGCCATTATCTTCTCCCAACTTTTTGGAAGGCCCTCTGTTCCAGATAAGACTTTAACCATGTCATCACATCTAACCGCGTACTTGAACTGAGCACTGATTAGTTGTTCGTGAACACCGCCAATCTCCAACACTTCTTTGTTGTATCTAGTGATAAAATCCTCCAGATTTTCATCATCGCGGCGCCAGATGTTCATAACGTCGGATGTGTCCCGAATGGAACGCCGTTGCTGGCTGAAGTGTGTCAAAAACTTTTCACGCAGATCCTTCCATGATTCGATCTGTCCGGTTGGTAGGTTATCAAACCAGATTCGTGCTGGGCCGGTTAATGTTTGTACAAACAGATGACACCATAGCGGGAGAGTCCAACCTCCCACCAAACCCGCGCTGGTGAATACTCTCAGGTGATCATCGGGGTCTGTTAACCCATTAAACTTCCCTATGTTGGATGGTAATTTAGCTTTCTCCAATGGAGCTAGAGCTATTTCTAGTATGAACTTTGAGTTTTCCGCTGCTTCTGCAGGGCGGTAAACTAAGTCATAATTGTGTTCTGCCTCAGGGTTATAAACCGCTCGAGGCCTGCATTTGTTATAGTTTGGCTGCAGTCGATTAAACACACTGGTGTTTGCACTTAAACGGTATGTCGGATCAGATTCATCGGTGTGGGTATCTCGCTGAGAACCCAACCTATCATGAACCGATTGTCTTCGGTGTGTTCTACCATGATTCTCTCTCTGGTGACTTCCTGTCTGAGTGTATTCCCGTTGTGATGTAGATCTGGCATGAACTTCTGTATCTTCATAAGTTGATTCTTCCCGTTGGGAGGCATGAGCACGAGATCCTGGTCTCCGTGATTGAGTCAGGGGGGTAGTTTGAGCACACAGTTGTGTGTATACTGCGTTTAATGCTCCTTGAGACCGGACATACCAGGATATCGGAGTTTCTCCTGGTGGTAAAATTGATTGGGCAGGGTTTGCTGGTAACATTCCTGGAGTGACAGGATCGTTTGCTCGATTGGATTGAACCTCGTTATCGTCCGATGCATCTTCTAGGATTCCTTCTACTTGCAAATTGTTTCCGACGTTCGGTCGAGGACCGACTTGCCGGTGAGATGATGAGTTTTCTGCCATACTGAAGTTGAAAACGAAAGGAACTGAATCGAAACGAGATGAAAACTAGAAAAACAGAGGAATCGGTGGGCGCCAATGAAGAAACACTAGATAAATGGTCGGAACCGAGATATCTAGGGGGTTTGAATCCGCATAAAAAGGTTAGTTTCCTCTCGATTGATCCAGGTATAGCTGTTTTTCTTCTCCGGTAATTCTGCAAAAAAAGAAGCACCGTTAGCCTCGCCAAGGGGAGAAGAGGGTTCTCTCCTTGACCCGACTCCGGTGTGAGAATAAGTATGGGTGATGAAGAAGAAAATGTATTTGAGAAGTGTGTGTGACTTGAATTCATACCTGGGTTTTTCTCATATTTATAGCCGGGAGTCGTTTAGGCGGGAAAACCTGTTAGTGAAAAGTTAACGGAAGATGCTAACCCCGTAAGCGGTTACATTTCCTTCCGTTTAAGTTCTTTGATCCGACGTGAGAGCACACGGATCGTGGTTTAGATCGAAGGCTGGGGATTTGCCACGTGTAAAGTGATCAAGTGAAGATTACTCTCCAATTGCATGCCTTCGTTGTGATTTCAGGGATGTCTGTGGTAATGACACGTGTCCAGACGGTTATAACCGTCTGGGTGGTGCACGATGATATTTCTTTCTAGAATATTACTGCTGTAATCTGGTGTGACACCTTATCGTGTGGAGACCACTGATAAAATTAATCCCAAGTCTGGGTAAAATAATATTCAAGTCTGGATATTTAGGCGGAAGTATTTATCTTAGGATTTTTATCCTTTGCTAATGGGAGAAGGCGCAAGGATTTATGATTTCCTTTGGGCGCGCGACTATAGACTGCTGATTACTTTCTTCCTTTTGTAAGACCAGTGCGCGGCCGCGCAAGGTTAAAAGGTTAAAAGGCAAGGTTGTGGTATGGTCGCAAATACTTATTATGAGATTTTTGGGACCTTACCCCTTCAATATGTGTTCTTTATTAATTTTTTTTCTTAATAGAGCTAAAATGAGCACAATTTTAACATACTTTAATAAAATCATAAAAATACTAAATATCTCTCGCTACAACTAAAGTAAATTTAGGCTTTTAAGTTCTTTGTCTTTGTATCTTTATAGCCGATGCATTTGATTCAAAAATGTTAATAGGTATTCAATTTCAACTCTCACAATATTCATGAATATCATATATATAGTTTTCTTCAAAAAAGTTAATAGGTATTCAATTTCAACTCTCACAATATTCATGAATGTCATATATATAGTTTTCTACAAGGAACAATAGCAGGGGCGGACCTACCTTTTGGCCAGGGTGGGCGGCCGCACCCCTTGAAAAAATAAACTTAGTTTATATTTTAGGCAAAAAATCCGATCGCACCCCATGAAAATATGGTTGAACACCTTATCCGCACCCCCAGCAAATAATTTATAGGTCCGTCACTGAACAATAGACGTTAAAAGACGAAGATTAAACGACTGTAACAACATACACTTTATAAACGTAAGCACATCTTAATAAATTTAGAAATATTGGATTATAATAATCCCAACTAATCACCGTTGGCCGCCAACAGTCTCAACTTAAAAAATAACCATTGGCAATCCCAACTTTTAATATATTAGCCTCCAGTGGACCCTGACTAACAGAAACCTAACGCTGTTAGTCTCCGGTGGACGGAAAAATGTTTTTTGCCGTAAAACTCATTTTTGGCCGGAAAACTCAACATTTTCATCCCAAACCTCTTTCTAACGTTATTACGGACCTTTAGGAACCTTTTTCTAGTAAAAGCTCAAATTATTGAAGTCGTCAGAAAACTCCTTTTTCACCGGAAAACTTTTTTTTTGCCCGAAAACTCAACATTTTCGTCTCAGACCTCTTTGTAACTTTAGATCGGACCTTTAGAAACTTTTTTCTGACCAAAAACGGTTTTCCGGTGACCTGAGACTAACGGCGTTAGAATTCTGTTAGTCAGGGCCCATTGGTGGCCAACATGTCAATAGTTGAGACTGCCAGTGGTTATTTTTTAAGTTGTGACTGTTGGCAGCCAATAACGAATAGTTGTGATTATTAAAATCCAATATTCCATAAATTTATTGTTGAATTGTACCATTTACTTATTTTGTACCGAGTCTTTAATCTGTTTTTGTACTATTTGTACCGAGTCTTTAATTAGTTTTTGTACTATTAGAACTTCTTTATATAAGGTTTTATAATAAAAAAAATTCTAATATTACAAGGGTTTACGATATTTTGCATTTACGATATTCAACTGAAACCATATGTGTGCATTATTTTATAAATCGAATCATCATGAATTTATTAACAAGGATAAAAGGGCTAGAAACATACAATATTAAACACATTAATAAGATAGTAATGTCCAATAATGGAGAGAAAAAAATACATTATACAAACAATCTCACATGACGGCTGACAACAGCCCCTCACCCCCTGTCACGTGGTTAGTCGGATCCCATTATCATTTACATTATTTTTACTAGTTTATTATATCTTAAAGAAAAAAGATATAGCCTTAATCTTTATTATAATCTCTAATATGCCATCTTAATCTTTACATTATTATTCCGTTTAAGTATAATACTCCAGTCGATCAAAATTCAAAACTAACGTACAATTATTACAAAAAGTTACTGTAGTTACATTTCTTACCTTTATTAAATATAAAATATGAAACAAAAAAATAATAATAAAATCATATGAAGTCCATCCAAGAATAACTTTAGATGCAATGGATATGGTCATACACTCGTACTTTGAACTTGTTCCCCATCCTCAGTGTTTGGATAAAAACTATTTATTTTATTTCAAGTAATAAGAAAATACAGAAAACCTTTGGTGTATTTAGGAGTGGACCCAATGTTTTAAGAATCGCTAGGCGCTAGTCGGGCGGTGGAGTACAAACCAACGATTAATCGGAAGAATTTATAAGATTTAGTTGAAATTTGGCCGGCGTCTGGCTAAAGTTGGGCCAGAATAAGACTGTCATTGATCGCTTAGCGATTAATCGGTCATTAATCAATGAACCTCTGATTAGTGTTTAATCGTAGAGATTAGTCGAGATTTTTACAACCATGGGTGGACCTACACTTGTTTGTGGGGGACGGAAAAAATAAAATTTAGTGTAAATTTTACGGAAAAATCCCGATCGCCGTCCGCCGCTAAGTGTATTCGATGACATAACATATCATCGGATGAATAACGCTAATGCATTGATGCTTTAAATTTTTATAACTTGACGATAAAAGGAAATTAATACTATAATATAGAAATTATGATCACTATTTTCAAGCAAGTTATGATCACTAATTTCAAGTAATTAATAGATATAATAACTATCAAGGGGTCAACTGGATTATATGTACGTACTACTAAGTAGTAGGTGCAACATTATACACTAGATGCAATTTAAAAGAAAATAAAATAAAGTCAACTTTATGTTTTTATTTTTAATAACTTAATTTAGTCAACACTTGATCTTTGAAGAATTATATATCGGTACAAAACATACATCTTGAAAATGCTAGATGGAGATATTAGTTAAGATTATTGTTAATCATCACTAGTGCTCTAGTGGTGGCCACGAGTATTTAAGTTCCACGTATGATGGGTTCGGATGAGTTTTAATCTGTTGTGCAAGGAGGCTCTCAGCGCGAACCCGATTAAGACAATGTATGCTATATTCCGACATTCATGAATAATTCACACCTTTAAAAAAAATAAAAAAGTTAAGATTATTGTTAGTCATTATATTAGGTTAACTACATATACGGGTTGGGCTCCTTTGTTGCGTCGACAAATTGGGCCCTATGGGGTTTATAAAGTCATTATATTTACTCCATTCATGGCACTTTAATAATAAAATATTAATTTTCTAAGATTTTGTTACTTTACATCGTAGCAAAGCTAATTAATGTTTCTTTGACATGATGTTCTTGAGTGGTAGCCGTTGCCACCTCCTCCCTCACCGCACCAATCAATCATACTATTGTTGGTCGCAAATAGTGGCGAAGCTTGAACGGTAACTTGGTGGGGATCGGACTCTAAAAATTCAAATGGATGAGGGTCAGACTCTTAAAAATCTAATATTTATACTACAAATTACAAATTTTCAAGATTTTTCGGTATGATTAAAACTACGCGCAAAAAATTAGCGAGGGTCAGGGCTCCCCAGGGCCTCCATTATCCTACACCCATGGTCATGAGCGTACTTCTTACCACATTGCTCTATTGTGTGCCGAACTTCCTCATTTTCTTCTTACTCTTGTTTCGTTTCGAAATTTACTGACAATCCTATGGGTGTTCCAATCCTACGTATTTTTTTTAATAAATGTTTAATTAATTTTAAATTAAGTTATTCAAATGAAACATGTGAATCTTGATTAGTAAGGCTATGTATCAAACTCATACTTTAGCCTTCCATCCTTGCAAAAACCAATAGGTTTTAATAAAATGAGAGAGAGAAATAAAAGCAAAGTATACATGATGCACGGGGATGAACGAGGACACCACTCACCAAGCAATCTTGCTAGATGAGGGGGCGGGGTGATATTCCCCTCCATCACCCAATGCCAATTGCCATATGATATCCATCACACCGTGCCGAAAGTATAAACTCGACCTAAATGATAATCAAATTAGAGGTAATAACGAAAAAATAAATACATTTAATAATAATCAAGTTTCATAATTGTTAGAATTAAGTAAAACTGAAAAAAAAAAATTATTAAACATAACCAGTTTATGCATATAAGTGTGATAACCGCATAAGTCCTTGTATGTTATATTAAGAGACAATTATACGATTATATAACCGTCTTATTTATCACAACTAAAATAAGATAGTATGCATCAAGCTATACAAAGAAGAATTCACCCGGAGCTTATTCGAGTTGGACTTTATCAAGCTCGAACATGATCTAGATCACATATCATGTCGTTGGATTGGAAGGTCAAGTAGGAATTTAAACATTTTATTTTCTAGAGTTTATAATTGGGCCAGGTGAATTTTGAAATATCAGGCTCGTATAACATAGATGGGCTGGATTGTTATGACTTATTGAGTAATTTTCAATTGGGTTTTAGCAATCAGGCTTTTGGTGTTATTAGTTGCTTGTGGATCCGTTTCTCTATTGACAGTTCGTACTAGAAGTAGAGGGGCACAACTCAGTCGTTTAGCGAAACTGGTCGGTTTACCGAACCGACAATTAATTAAAAAAAAAAAAGCAAACAAACAAACCGGTTCGTTTTTTTGTTTTTGAACAAATTTCTTTTAATCTCTGTCGTTTGTGGGACTTAAATCAAAGACCTCCCCCCCCCCCCCCCCCCCCTTCAAAACCCAGGTAAGTTTTGCCTTTGCCAATGTAGCACCACTCCATTGGTTTTAACCGGTTCGGTTAATAATCGTTTTTTGATGGATAAAACCCTTATGATATTAACCTATAAGTTAGAAAAAAACCGGTTAATCGGTGAAAATGTAGCATCAATGGTTTGCCAATATGTTTGAACCATTGTCATTGGTTTAGAGAGTAGCATTGGCACTAGCTATATCTCACTTGAACAAGGGTCTGCTTTATTGCTTCAATCGGTGGACGATTCATTTTTCCGCTCGATAGAATCAACTCAGTGTTCTGTTTATTCCTTGTTATTTGTTACATTTGTAGGTCCCGAAATCGGATCTCGAACAAGGTGATTTCTTGTTTCGGATGGTGTAAACGAGTGTGGAATCCAAGTTACATCATAATCGAGCGAGAGAATGTAACCAATCACAAGATATCAACGTTCAACAGGTTCGTGTATTGATTTTGATAGAGTTTCGGGACAACGACAAACAATATGCACTCTGATACTCTCTCTCTCTCTAGCTCTTTTATTCTAAGTGACAGTGAAGACTATTTATACAACATATTACAACACCCAAACGATAGTCCACTCTCACTTGAATTTCACTTCCAAATGATAATTAAAGCCTAACTCGCATGGCCCATATTGTTTGGGCTTTCAACGTAATTGATAACCCATGACAAAATGAACAATCTATATTGTTTGCTCTATGTTTGGACTATGTTTTTATCTTGGACATGCTATTCGAGTCGAACGATGGAGGAATGTCATTCGACTTCGCGAACCGAACATCACTAGCGACATACACATAAGCGTATCAACAACATTTATATTTGTTATGAGTTAAATTTATACATGTGTTCTAATTGGGTGAAACATCATGGATGAAAACTGCACTTTACTCTAAAAAATAACACCCTCATCGTCACTTCACTTTTTTGTTCTGCGACGCTCGATACTTGCTCGAATCGAAAGATGGTAATTATGAATCAATAGATTACAACACACGATACAAGAATTGACTAAATTTGACACTTACAAGTTACAACACAACGACCAAAACTTATAGGAAAATAACCAACACCAGAAAAAACCCTACAACCAGGTCAAGTTACATATGTTGGTTGGATCTGTGGTCTCAGTACAAACTTATAATTATATATAAAAACCCTTCAAGGGTTAATGAGGAATGCAGCTATATTATATGAAGGGTAATTATGGTATGACCGATGCTAATAATAGTTATATTAATTTGGTAATTAGCTTAGTCAGTGTTGACACCATTGATCTCTTTAGTAATGGCAGGAATGCAGCTAGAACTCCTAGCAATGCCACCCTTCTTGGCGAGCCCATGGTCTCTAGGACTCAAAGAAGTAGCTCTTAGTCTAGTCTTCTTCAACATGTTTCTCATCGCCTCGGCTTGACACAAAACCGGGAAGGCTCGATCACGCCTGTTGAACCGAACACATGTGTTCATGTGACTACTAATCGCCTCTTCTTTATTCCCACCATTTTTCTCCATTTCTTCATTCACAGCTTCCGAACACAAACCACATATCCACTTGCCTAAAAACCGGTTGTGCACTTTTTCCATGTACTCGGGTGTGCACTCTTCGACCATACCACAACACTCGCACTTAGCGTCCACCACCTCGGCTATTGTAGTCAGCGAGTTGATATCAATCTTGTCTTTGGTAAACTCAAATGGCATTTCTGACACCGTGCGTTTGAGCCCATCGGACGATAGTCTTGGTGGCCTACTAAATGTGTAGGAGTTGACGATAGCGTCGCCATGGGGGGCCATGTTAAGTTAAGGTAAAAAAAATGGTGTAATGGGAATTATATGTGAAGATTTTGATATGATTGATAATGTTGTTGGCTTAGTGTAGAAGGGAAGCAAGGGGGGGTATTTATAATGGGGGTGGAGAGATGTAAAGTAGCATGGTGTGAACCATAGTTATTCATATGTCGTTGTTAAATAATTAAAGGTGGACATGAGTAATAATTGATGTTTCAAATGTCTACTTCTAGTTTGGTGTGGGAAAGCTTAATATTATTTAATGAAAAGAATGCATGGCCCCTATAAATTAGTTAAGAGATTTTTCCAACTGTTTTTTTTCTTTATATATGTATATTGGCATGTGTATATAGCTTAAATTAGTAATAGCATGCAATGTTTTTAGGCATACTTAATCTCCAAGCAAATATCTACTCATAAAAACAAAAAATAATATGGTTTTGTTAGACAACAAAACATTATATTATATTTGCTAGTTTTTTAAATATTATTTTTGTCGGAAAGAAGAAAAAAATAGTATAGGGGCTAGTGTGTAATATGGTGTTCTATAAAAACACCATCTTTGTGTAACCCTATTCTTGTACAAACATTTGATCAATACAATCTCAATACAATTCAACCCCAATCACTGTGTTTGTTCTATACTAGACAACATGGTATCAGAGCAGTGTTTCTGATTCTTAAAACCTTGCTCATCATCTACAGTTTATCCCAAACCAATCCAAGCCAATTCAACTCTAAACCAGGAAAAAAACCCAAAAGCAAATCAAAAAATCAAACTCCGAATCGTACCTGCCGAAAAACCCGTAGATAACTCCGCCGCGCTGTCGTCTCAAGCATTGAAGAAGACCGGTGACTCGTAGATAACTCTGTTTTTCCCGTTCAGCCGCACACCAAAAAAAAGACGAACCCTAATTTTTCCCAACAATTCCTGTGATTTTCGATCTTCTTCAGCCGCCGCACTCTACCATTTGTTTGAAAGCTTCCAGCCAGTCGCCACTATTTCCGGCGAATCCATTCAGCAAAACCCCAAGTTTCAACAAACCCTAATTTAAAACAAATCAGATCTGCCGCCGCCTCTTTGTAACCGACAAACCCTAAAACAACCCTCTCAAATCCGCTGCCACATGACTCCTCCCAGTCAGATCTTGATTCCGTCGATCAAAGCTGAAGATTTGTTTAGTTTTTGGATGTTTGGATCTGGTGAACCCTAGCCCAGCCGTCGTTTTCCTTTTGATCCACGGTCCTAGCGTATTTGATACCCACACCTGGTTTTTTGATTTGATAAATACGCCCGGCAGGCTCTAAGCGGAGTAGTTTTTTTTTAAATCTTGAACGCGAGTTCAAGTCACCCGGCGTATTTGATAAATACGCCGGTAAGAAAACGTCTTTCTCAGGCGTAGTTGTTCTGGCGAAATTAAGTAGTCCAGCATATTTGTTCCCGGCGTAATCGATAAACCTTGAACGCGAGTTCAAGTGTCCAGCATATTTATTAAATACGCTGGTCTGCTGTCTTATCCGTAGTGACAGTATCAAAAAAAAAAAAAGGAAATGAATCATGGAAAAAACAGTTCTTGGATATTCGATTATGGTGCCACTGACACCATGACATTTGAACCGTTGGACATACAGTCAATGTCCAATCCTCAAAAAACTCAAATCCATACCGCAAACAATGGAATGATGCAAGTAAAAGGAGGTGGGACTATTGAAATTTCACCAACTATGAAATTATCAAATTGTCTCTATGTTCCATCATTATCACACAAACTGCTCTCCATTAGCCATATTACCAAAGAGCTGAATTGCACAGTACTAATGCACCCTACTTTTTGCCTTCTACAGGATATCAGGACGGGTGTGATTATTGGACGTGGTACTGAGCGCCAAGGATTATACTATGTGGATGAAGTGGCTCAACAGGGTACTGTGATGTTGGCTCATGGAACTAAAAACCGGGAAGCCTGGCTATGGCATAGATGTTTGGGACATCCATCCCATGGCTATTCGCACCTTTTGTTTCCAAAACTCTTCCCTTCAAATGAAAAAATAGATTGTGAAACCTGTCTTCGTGCTAAAAGCCATCGACAACCGTTTAAACCTAGCAATACGAAAGTTGCTTCACCTTTTTCACTAATCCATTATGATGTGTGGGGTCCTGCTCCTGTGATGGGGGGCAGGGTCTTCGGTACTTTATACTATTCGTGGATGATTGCACTCGCATGACATGGGTATATTTTTTGAAAAACAAAGCCGAAGTTTACGAAAAAATTATCACATTTTATGCTATGATTCAAACTCAATTCCAAACTAAAATCCAAATCCTTAGATCCGACAATGGGGAGGAATTTGTCAATACATCCATGAAACAGTTCTTTAAAACCAAAGGATTAGTTCATCAAACCTCTTGTTCTCATACCCCCGAACAAAACGGTGTTTCCGAACGGAAAAACCGTATTATTCTTGAAATGACTCGAGCCCTTTTGATCGAATCTCAGGTTCCTAAATCTTTCTGGCCGGAGGCAGTTGCAACCTCTGTGTATCTCCTGAATCGGCTTCCCACAAAAGCTCTTAAATTTAAGACTCACTTAGATTTTCTGTCTAAGTCTGCCAGTATTCCCCATCCTCTTACACTTGAACCTCGATTTTTTGGGTGTACCGCATTTGTTCACATACCCAAAGTCAACCGAAACAAGCTCGGCCCATGTGCTGAGAAATGTGTGTTTGTCAGCTATGGGATCGACCAAATAGGTTACCGGTGTTATAATCCAAAAACTCATCAAATGTTCACCACAATGAACGTTGACTTTCTTGAAACAAAATACTTTTATGACACCCAACTCAGTGGCCAGGGGGAGAATGAATGTATAGACCCTCTGAGTTGGCTAACCCAACTTCCCTCATCTGAAGAAGTAACAACAGAACTTCCTCACAGTACTGCGAGTCCTTCAAACACAGCCACACAATCTGCGGAGCACAGTACCACTGAAGAAAGTCCATCCAACGTGATACCTGAGGTAAGAAATACTGAGAACCCTGAATGTCATGCACCGTCTTGTAACTATGAGACAACAATAGAACCTACAGAACAGGTTGAACCAAATGTTGAACCAGTGGTTGAACATGTTGAACCACCAGGTGCAACGGAGACAACCGGAAGATACTCTCTTCCTCCTAGAACCAATAGAGGGGTCCCTCCAAAACGATACTCCCCAGAGAGGGAAACCAGAAATTCAAGGTATCCTGTAGCTAATATGGTCAACGGGAACTTATCTAATAGTGCGAAAGCATTTGATACTTCACTATACTCTGAACAAATACCTAATTCCGTAAAGGAAGCTCAAGGTAAGAAGAACTGGGAATAAGCAATGGAAGTGGAGATGTGTGCTCTTATGAAAAACAACACATGGGAGAAGTGCATTCTTCCTAAAGGAAAGAAAACAGTTGGATGCCGGTGGGTGTATTCAATCAAGTATAAACCAGATGGTTCCATTGGGCGATACAAAGCTCGGCTTGTAACCAAGGGTTATACTCAGACGTATGGGATCGATTATTCTGAGACATTTTCTCCGGTTGCAAAAATGGATACCATCAGAGTTCTCTTCTCGGTAGCAGCCAATAAGGAGTGGCCTCTTCACCAGTTTGATGTTACAAACGCCTTTCTCCATGGAGACCTAACAGAAGAAGTCTACATGGAAGTACCTCCAGGGTTCTCAGGGGGGTTTTAAAGAAGGAGAAGTTTGTCGGTTGAAAAAGTCCCTTTATGGGCTAAAGTAGTCTCCTCGGGCATGGTTTGAAAGTTCACCTTGGCCATGAAAGAGTATGGGTATCACCAAAGTAACGCTGATCATACTCTGTTCCTCAAGAGAAGAAACGGTCTTGTAACTTGCTTGATCATATATGTAGACGACATGATTATTACCGGAGATGATATAGAAGAAATAGCACGGCTGAAAAGAAATCTGTTTTCTAAGTTTGAAATGAAAGACCTTGAGAATCTCAAGTATTCCCTCGGGATAGAAGTTCTCAGGTCTAAACGGGGGATTTTCATCTGCCAAAAGAAGTATGTCCTTGATCTCCTAGCAGAAACTGGGTTGGTTGATTGTAAACCAGCAGATACTCCAATGGTAGTGAACCACAATCTTCACATGGAACTGAATGGAGAACTTGCAGACAAAGAAAGGTATCAACGGCTCGTGGGCAAGTTAATTTATCTCTCTCACACTCGCCCTAATATAGCTTATGCTGTTGGAGTGGTGAGTCAGTTCATGCATCAACCTCAAGTTGCCCTCATGGAAGCTGCTCAGAGAATTTTAAGATATCTCAAGGGAACTCCAGGCCATGGAGTATTGTTCAAAATAAATGGACATTTAAATGTTGAGCTCTATACTGACGCGGACTGGGCAGGAGATAAGGGAAACCGAAGGTCAACATCAGGATATTTTTCTTTGGTTGGTGGAAACCTCGTTACCTGGAGAAGTAAGAAACAAAAGGTGGTCGCTCTGTTGAGTGCAGAAGCTGAGTTCAGAGGTATAGCTCGAGGGATAAGTGAAGTTCTTTGGATCATGAAGCTCCTAGAAGACATTGGTTTCTCCCAAAGGGCGACACCCAGTAAAATTATGTGCGACAATACAGCTGCAATACAAATCTTAGAAAACCCAGTTCAGCATGATCGAATAAAACACGTGGAGGTAGATCGACATTTCATCAAGGAAAAACTGGAGGAAAGAATCATAGAGCTTCCGTATATATCAACAAAAGATCAACTCGCAGATATTCTCACAAAAGCAGTCAACGAAAACGCTTTTAGTAGCTGTTTGAGCAAGTTAAGTATTGGTGACCCCACTACTTAACTTGAGGGGGAGTGTCGGAAAGAAGAAAAAAATAGTACAGGGGCTAGTGTGTAATATGGTGTTCTATAAAAACACCATCTTTGTGTAACCCTATTCTTGTACAAACATTTGATCAATACAATCTCAATACAGTTCAACCCCAATCACTGTGTTTGTTCTATACTAGACAACAATTTTTGTTTGAAGGTTAGCAGTCAACTGCGAAAATTCAATAGTCTGTTAAGGGTACAAGGGGCATAAGTCGGGTAGGCGTGGGCGGGTACTACGGGTATGTGGCTACACTGCTGCATGGGTCTTGGGTAGGGGTGGAGGGTAGTACTCATCGAGCCGAGTAACATGAATGTGTATGTTTCGACTATTGAATGTTAAATAGTGATTAGGGTAGTTAGGGTGTGATGTCACAAGTGATTAGGATAGTTTTAATAAATAGAGGTGGATGTGTGTAATTAGTTGAAACAATTAATGAGGATACTTGAGACAATGAGAACAGTGTCCCTTCTATCCTAAGCAGGGGTTCATTTTTTGTTTTAGTTTTTTTTTAAACGACCAACGAATCCAGCAAATAGGTTACTGGCAAAATTCATCATATCAGGATACACTCGCCTCCGAACCGGGGAAAACCCTCACTAGGGCCGAAGCCCGTGAACACTCGCCCGAAGGCACGACAGTGCGGTGAGGTAAAACCCGGTCAGTTCAAGGATCGAACTAGCGATCTCCACCTATTCATCTAGTCTTCCATCATCACCAGGTGCCACAGAAAATAACGAGGAGGGCAGGATTCGAACTTGGGTCCCTTAGAACAGCAAGTCTCTCCCTTATATTTGGGTTCTATTAATCCGTCCAAAACGGTGATTTATGACTTCGAAGCCACATCCTCACTTGGCCTACGTTATTATTGCTTTTCAACTAATATATGTGTGGTGTATTCGTAACTTTAGTAACTTTTAAATACCAATAATATTTATAGTAAAAAATTTCTCTAGAATACTAACAGTCGCCGGTATTTTTGAACTTGAACTTGCCGGAGGCTCGACGAAGAGGAGACGGTGGGGTTAGTGTGTGAGGTCGCCGACTATCTTGGTTGGACCTTCCATCCTAACTCGGCTTTCAATTCTTCCATTCGCTGACGGAGGTTTCGCCGGAGACTGCCATTCCCAATCCTTAACTGTTTTTTTCCGGGACTTGATTGCTTAGTAGGTCTGTCATTGGTAGCGGCTATCTTTGTAGTCCAGCTTGATCTAATACGAATCATATTAACCTTTTAAAGCCCCGTGTTAAGGTGGTTGAGGACACACGAAGAAATGGCACGAGAGAGACTGGAGGAAAGGGTGAGTAAAGTATGGAGGGTGAAAGAAAGTAGAACGGAGGATGATAAAGACGAAGAACCATTGATAGATATACCAGGGAAGAAACCAAAGCAGAATATCACTGAAAAAGCAACAACGTTTTACGTAGCAAACCTGCCGGAATGGACTACAGGAAGAGACCTGTGGACTGAATGCCAAGCATGTGGATGTATATGCGATGCGGTGGTACCAAAAAGAAGGGATTATGCAGGTAGGGTTTTTGGTTTTGTCTTTTTCAAAAGGATCAGAGACCAGACAAAGTTGTTGCAGGTATTAAATAATGTCTGGATAGGGAATAGATGGATCAAGGTTAATGTGTCGAAATTTGTAAAGGAAAGAAAAGAGGAACAAAAGGGAGGACGAAAAGAACAAGTTGTAAATCCAGGGGAGCATAGTAATATGAGACATGTAACGAGTAAAGGGCAAACGCAAGATAACAATAAGAGAAGCAGGAACAATGATGGAGCAAACGGAAATGTGAATGAACATATAACATATAGAGACATCTTAACTGGGATGAGAAAGAATGAAGGGAATGGAAATGAGAGAAGTAGAAAAGTGATACAGATTGGAGGAGAGGAAACGGAGGTCACTAAAAATTGGAAGAAAAGATCGGTAATAGCAGAAGTAAAAGACTTGGAAAGGTTAAAGACAGTGGGGGAGATTTTACCGGTAATATTCACCAACACAATGGAGCCCAGGTACTTGGGAGGGCTTAAATTCATGATAACGTTTGGGTCAGAATTAGAAGCGGAAGATTTTAGAATCAGCTTCAAGGATACTTTGGAGGAGGTCTTCAGTGACGTCAGAGAGTGGAAAGGTGGAATAGAAAATTTTGAAAGACTAGCCTGGGTAAAACTGGTAGGTATTCCGATCAAGCTATGGGATAAGGAAGTTTGCGAGAAAATCGGAAAACCGATCGGAAAAGTAGTTTCTATGGATAGGGTGAGCATCAATAATGGTAATTTGAATGAAACAAGAATGAGAATTTTAGTGGATACTGGAAAATAGATTAGAGAAGAAGTATTAATAAAATACAAGAAACATGAGTTCACAATATGGGTGTCGGAACTATCAGGGATGTGGGCGCCGAAATTTATTCTGGGTAGGTACTTGTTGATAAATCCGGTTGAAGAAAACAAGACATCGGAAAAACAGGATACTCCGACAAGAGAGCAGATTCCGTTGAATGTCGCTACCGGAAATAGGGAAGAGGAGAGGTTGGAAAGTCAAAAGGTCGTTGAAGATTACGAAGAGGAAGGTAATGAACAGATGCAAGATAATAACTCTTTCGGTGGGAACTGGGAGGAGCTTTTCGGGAAACAAGAAAACATTAATGATGAAACATGCAATAAAAGAGAAACATTCTCTTTGAATACCGGAAACAAAGCAAACAAGAAAATGAGGACAGATGGGCCTATGGGCAAAGGAACGTTTGAAGCCCAGCAGATAGTAGAGGAAGTTAATATTGGGCATGGTAAGAAACGGAAGCCCGATAAAAAAGGAAAAAAAGACATTTTGGACCAGGCTTTTAGTAAAGATAAAATAAAGTTACCCGATTTGAATTTGAGTATACCAGACCTGACTGATCCCTTTTGTCTTGATGACCTAATCTGGCAAACAAATCCACAGACAAAAGAAAGAAAAAGGAAGAAAAGATGCACAGTGAGATTCAGAGCGAAAAGGCAGAAGTATGATATTCCAGACATCAATAAGGAAGGAGAGAAAGAACAGGAGATCGATGTTGAAGCAAAAAGTCATGAAGACAAAGTAATTACGGATGCAACAGATAAAGATTTAGCCCAAAATCAAGAACAGTATACTCAGAATTCGAGCAAAAAAGGAGGGTGCAAAAGGCTTAAGTAGACAGGAAGAGATCGATAAGGAAACGGAAGAAACATCAACAATGGGGGTAGCCTTGAAAATAAAGGTAAGTAAGTTTTATAAACAGTTAAGAGAGATAGTGGAGGAGGAAAGGGCGACGGATGTGCAATCATGAACTTTTTATCTGTGAACATAAGGTGGGCGGGGGGAGAGGATAAGGCTGGGTGGATTAAAAAGATTGTCAAGGATCATGAGGTGAATTGTTTACTTATACAAGAAACACATATAATAGGGATTAGAGATGAACAAATTAAGAAATATTGGCCAAATGAAGACATGGAAGTAGTAACAGTGGATGCACAGGGGAGATCAGGGGGCGTAATGACAATATGGGATCCTCAGGTTTTCATTAGGTTGGAGTCTATAAAGTTTGAGTATTTCGTTGTAATTTCTGGATTTATAGAAGGGTTGGAAGAAAAAATAAATTTGGTGAATGTGTATGTACCGAATGATACCATAAAAAAGGAATGTATGGATTGACTTGTTAAGAATCAGAAATCACGGTGAAGGGATTTGGGTAATGGCAGGAGACTACAACGAAGTCAGAATAGAAGAGGATAGAATGTGTTCAAAGTTTGATGCAAATAGTGCAATGGCTTTTAACAGGTTTATCCAAGAAGCCGGGTTATTGGAATACCAAATGATGGGATCAAGATTCACTTTCATGACAGAAAATGGGTCAAGTATGAGCAAAATTAATCGGGTATTAGTATCTGATTCGTTTATGAACAAATGGTTATGCGCAAAATTGGAAGTTTGCCTAGATTTTTATCGGATCACAATCCGCTGTTATTAACTTGTATAACAAAGGATTATGGACCGGCCCCGTTCAGGTTATATAATTCGTGGTTGTCGAAAGCAGGAATAGATCAGGTAATTATTGGTGCCATAGAAACACATGTAAACGGTGAAGATTGGATAAAGAATATGGGAGCATTACTGAAAAATATAAAAATAAAAATCAAAGAATGGAGGAAGAAGGAAAAGGAGAAAGAGGAAAAGGAAGTTATGGAAGCAAAGAGGATGGTAGAACAAATAGAGCAAAGGGCTGAGGTAAGAAAACTGAAAGAAGACGAGAAGGAGGCAAGAATGAAGGGGAGGCTTATTATCAAAAATCATGAAAAACAAAAGTTAGTAGATCTAAAACAAAAGGCAAAATTCAAATGGGCAAAACTGGGGGACGAGAACTCGGGATTCTATCACAAAATTGTGAATTGTCGGAAAGCAAGAAATCGAATAAACAAAATCTTAATAGATGGAAAGATGGTTAGCGAACCAAAAGAAGTAAAGATGGGGATTATGAATGTATTTATGAAGATTTTCGAGGAACCTATGAAGAAGAGACCGGCAATGGATAAGAGAGGTTTCAATAAATTATCAGAGTCACATGCAAAAATAATTGTGGAGAATTTTACAAGTCAAGAAGTAAAAAAAGCAATTTGGGCATGTGGTGAGGATAAAGCTCTGGGTCCGGACGAGATGACTTTCAAATTCATGAAGAAATATTGGACGCGTATGGAACCATTTATAATGAAGTTGCTGAAACAATTCCATAATGAACCAAGTATTCCGGTGGGATGTAACACATCTTTTATAGCTTTGATCCCAAAGGTACGTGATCCTTCATTAGTTAAGCATTTTAGACCCATTTCACTGATTGGCACAATATATAAAGTTATTGCAAATATACTGGCTCAAAGAATAAAACCAGTAATACCTGGCTTGGTGAGTAATACTTAAACTGGGTTTATAGAAGGAAGATACATTTTAGAGGGTCCGTTAATAGTAAATGAAATCATATCTTGGACGAAAGGAAGTAAAAAACAAATTTTTATATTGAAAGTTGATTTTGAAAAAGCATACGATTCTGTAAACTGGAATTTTCTTTTGTCCAATTTAAAAGCAATGAATTTCCCGCTTTTGTGGAGAAAATGGGTTGGCACAAGCTTAAAGTCAGGCAGGGCGTCTGTATTGGTAAATGGTTCGCCAATGATGGAATTTAGTATGTCTCGTGGACTACGACAGGGGGACCCGTTATCACCATTTTTATTTATCGTAGCACTTGAGGCTTTAGACGTAATAATGAAAAGGGCGATAAAGGCGGGTTTGTTTAAAGGGGTTGTCTTACCAAGGGATGGGCCCATGATTTCACATCTTTGTTATGCGGACGATGCAATGTTTCTAGGTGAGTGGTCGGAAGAAAATATTAAGAATTTGAATAGAATTCTTAGATGCTTTTACCTTTGCTCAGGTTTGAAAGTAAATTTAGGAAAGTGTAGATTGTTTGGGGTAGGGGTACAAGAAACAGAGATTGAAAGTATGGCAAATTGTCTAAACTGTAAAGCTGGGAAAATACCATTTAACTTTTTGGGGATCCCGATTGGTGCAAATATGAAGAGAGTAAAAAACTGGAAGCCAATTGTTGATAAATTTAGTTCCAAACTTTCATCATGGAAGGCGAGGTGTCTATCGATGGCTGGGAGGATTGTTTTAGCAAAAGCAGTGTTAGGTGCACTTCCGAATTACCTTTTTTTAATATTTTCAGCACCGAAAAAAGTGATAGCAGAACTGGAGGCTACAAGAAGAGACTTTGTATGGGGGAAAAATAATGGTAAGTGTAAAATGAGATGGGTTGCGTGGGACAAAATGGTTAAAGCAAAAGGGTATGGTGGATTAGGGATCGGGGATTTTCGTAGTGCAAATCTAGCCCTCCTAGCGAAATGGTGGTGGAAATACAAGGAAAACCCAAACGCACTATGGGTAAGAGTTATTGATAGCATTCATTCTAAACGTAATTTGACCTCTTTAATTCCTATGAAAAACAAATTAAGTGGAACTTGGAAAGATGTTAGCGGTATTGAGAAGGACTTTGGGGAGATGAATCTGCCATTAAAGAAAAACTTGGTATCAAAATTAGGAAATGGCTGTAAAACAAAGTTCTGGACAGACGTATGGGTTGGGGAAATACCATTGAAAGATCGCTTCCCGGCAATATATTCTTTGGCGAAAAACAAAAGCATTAAGGTGAGTGAGTGTGTGAATAAAATAGATAAAACAGTTATGTGGGAATGGGTATGGTTCCGCGGGGCAATGGAGGATCATGAACGAGAGCAGCACGCGGAATTATTAAAAATCTTAAAGGAGTATAGGTTAAGAGATTGTGAAGATATATGGAGATGGAGAACGAAACCTGATGAAGAACTGTCAGTGGCTTTATTAAGAAACGAAATCACGAAAACTTGTATAACAGAGAATGATACGGCTTGGAAGTTTTGGAATAGATGGGTACCGCCGAAAGTAAACTTGTTTGTATGGAGAGCTACAAAGAAACGAATTCCGGTGAAAGTGGAGTTAAAACGCAGGGGGATTAACATCGAAGACCAGCTGTGTTGAAGATGTGGAGTAGACGAAGAATCAACAGAACACTTGCTTTTGAAGTGTTTGATGGCTTGGGCTACATGGTGGAAAGTCATGGTGGTCTGGCTAAAGGTACCGTCATGCGAGGAATGTAATTCATGCGAAGAAGTGCTCCAGCAAGTACAGGGCTGCAACGGGTCGAATGAATGGAAGAAAATGATTATGGCGATCGCTATGATAACAATATGGTAAATATGGATGTCCAGAAATGATTTGATATTCAACGGAAGAAATGGGTCGATAACAAAGAAGGTCGATGAGATAAAGGAGCTATCGTTTATGTGGATTAAAGAAAGGTCGAAGTTAAAAAATATGAATTGGGAGAGGTGGAAAGATTTTAATATAAGAGACATAGTTAAGTAATGTTGTAAGTTATTTTTATTGTTCGTTTTTCTTTTGTTTTCGCTTGTACTTGTACTTTTGGGTTTTACAGCTTGCTGGACCTCGTTCTATAATCATAGAATTTTCGCCGTTCAAAAAAAATGTGTGGTGTATTCCCTACGTCTAATTACAGCTTGCTGGATCTCGTTCTATAATCATAGAATTTTTGCCATTAAAAAAAATGTGTGGTGTATTCCCTACGTCTAATTTCTCATAATAAAAATTATTAATTTCAAAATATAAATCATTAAAAACAACTTATTATATATGCTTTAGTTCGATGTGTTGGACCACAATGAATTAAGGCTGTTCCTTTGTTCATTAAGCATGTTTATTCAAAGTTAATGTTATTCATGTTTTTAATGTAATTTGCTCGGTCACTACAAATATAATTCTGTAGGTTGCTTAATTTGTATGAAAAAACATTATATGCTTGAAATGCTAGCAGGGAAGTACGAGAGGGGGGGGGGGGGTGCCGAAATGACCCAGTTTATAGAGTTGCAAAAATTGCTTGATGTTGTCATTCTCTCACCTGGCAAGGACTGGCTGGTCTGATCGGTACCGGAAATGTTTGAGTTCTCGGTTAGGGGGCTTTGAGAGAGATTTAATGACTTCATGCTTCCAAGTGGATCGAGGAAATCTAATTGGTTCTCATGGCTTGCCATGGAAAATAAATATTTGTAGATGGAGAGTCTTAAACCGTCTTCCAATACGGATACATCAGGTTGCTAAAGGTATTGATGTTCCGTCTTTAATTTGTGAAACTGTCAGTTATGAGATTCCCATCTGACCTAATAGATTGCCTTGAGAATTTGTCCTTTAAATTGGCCAAGAAAGAGATCTTATGGGGCAGTTTATATATGTAGCATAGTGGGCTATTTGGAAGCTTCGGAATAATGATGATATGGTTTGGATTTGAACAATGCTTGAGATTGATTAACAATGGTCAAGCTGATTAACACTCAGGGATGCTCAGACAAGAAAGAGCTTCCGATGAGACTGTTAATGGCAGTTGAGAGAAAGAGAGACTAAGAAGAGATTGTTATTATTTCCAAGATACCCTTATTCTATTACAATACTACTATTTATACCCCTCACACTATTAACTATCTTTACAAGTTTACAACTAACACATCATTCTTTCAACTAACTTCTATAACTACCTCTAACTGACTCTCTAACCATCTAAACCGTATCAATACCCCCTTGTGAAGATGATCCTTGACCCCAAGGATCAAAAGTTGGAAACTTTTGCATTATCACAGCTGCCTCTTCCCAAGTAGCATCTTCTGGCCCAACATGTTTCCACTTAACCAACCAGTGAACAATCATTCTATTAAACCTTTTAGACACCTTAGTCTCAATAACACTCTCAGGCTCTTGGATAGACACTTGTTCCACATCTCCATTAGTCACAGTAATAGGTAAAGGACCATGATACTTTTTAAGCATTGACACATGAACTGTAGGATGAATAGAGGACCCTTTTGGCAACTGCAGTGTATAAGCTACCTCCCCTACCTTAGACAAAATCAAGTATGGTCCAAAATATTTTGCAGACAACTTTTGGTTACCCCTTTGAACAACAGATTGCTGCCTATAAGGCTGCAACTTCAAATACACCCAATCCCCTATATTAAACCGCCTCTCTGATCGGTGATCATCTGCCAATCTTTTCATCCTCTGCTGAGCTTGAACCAAATTAGCCTTAAGGATATTAATAACCTCTTCTCGGACAATCAAACTTCTATCCACTGCTTCCACATTACTTTCACCAGGAAGATAAGGCAAGTGTAAAGGAGGTGGCTGTCCATAAATCACTTCAAAAGGAGTGCATTTTATGGCAGATTGATAAGTTGTGTTGTACCAATATTCAGCTAAGGGCAGCCACTTTACCCAATCTGTAGGCTTTTCAAAACACATACATCTCAAATAATTTTCCAAACATCTATTCAAGACCTCAGTCTGCCCATCTGTTTGCGGATGATAAGAGCTAGACATTTTCTGCTCTACTCCTTGTAATAGCAGCAGTTCTTTCCAAAAACGACTTACAAACACTTTATCCCTATTCGACACAATGGATTTAGGAGGACCATGCAACCTGTATATATGATTCAAATACATCTGTGCCACATCTACTGCTGTAAAAGGATGTTGTATAGCTACAAAATGTGCCCCTTTACTTAGCCTATCCACCACTACCCAAATAACCTCTTTATTCCCTGATTTAGGTAACCCCTCCACAAAATCCATGGCTATATCTTCCCATACCGCTTTAGGAATAGGCAAAGGCTGTAACATACCTGGATAGGCTACTGTTTCTGACTTACACTGCTGGCAAACCGTGCATTGCCTGATATAAGCCAAAACATCTTTCTTTAATTTTGGCCAATAAAATAGCCTAGCAACCCTATTTGCAGTTGCATGAACTCCTGAATGGCCCCCTGCCCTGAATCATGCATCCATTTCAAAATTTGTTGTCTCAATGGAATTAT
Organism: Helianthus tuberosus; assembly: GCA_030545235.1. Classification (NCBI taxonomy): domain Eukaryota; kingdom Viridiplantae; phylum Streptophyta; class Magnoliopsida; order Asterales; family Asteraceae; genus Helianthus; species Helianthus tuberosus. The sequence goes on from CM060400.1 coordinate 208,592,934, forward strand.
TCTGCCAATGACCAATTTACCCCTCCTTCGCAATTCATTATTATTCCAACTATACTGCCCATGAGATAGAGGATCCTTTTGTAAATCTTGGATAATATGCACCAAATCCTCATCTTGTGTCCATCCTTCTCTAATGGCAGGCCATAAATCAGTATGTACTGAAGAAGCAGCCAGCTGTAAGACCTCTCCATGAGTCACTCTGGACAATGCATCTGCAACTTTATTGTCAACACCCTTCTTGTATACAATATCAAAATTAAACCCCATCAGTTTTGATAACCACCTTTGTTGGAATGGTGTAGAAATTTTACTATCCAAAAGATATTTCAGACTATGCTGATCAGTTTTGATCACAAAGTGGTTGTGTGCCAAGTATGGTTGCCATTTTTGTACTGCATGAATAATTGCCAACAGTTCCCTCTCATAAGTGGATAAAGACATATGTCTAGGAGACAATGCTTTACTAATGTAAGCAATAGGGTGCCCTCTTTGCATAAGAACCGCCCCAATTCCATACCCTGAAGCATCAGTTTCCACTATAAAAGTTTCACTGAAGTCAGGTAATGCTAACACAGGAGGCTGACTCATGCTACTTTTCAACCTCTCAAAAGCCTGCTGAGCTATACTTGACCACTGAAAAGAATCCTTTTTAAGTAACTGGGTCAGTGGTTTTGTAATACTACCATAATCTTTCACAAACCGTCTATAATAACCCGTAAGACCCAAAAATCCCCCTAATTCTTTGACATTTCTTGGGACAGGCCACTGCTGAATAGCTGATACTTTTGCAGGATCTGTAGCTACCCCTTTTTGAGAAATGATGTGTCCCAAATATTCCAACTCAGTAGCACTAAACTCACATTTACTCTTCTTTGCCACCAACTGATGATGTCTCAACACAGCCAATACATCTTTCAAGTGTAACATGTGAGTTTCCCAACAGGGACTATAAACCAATATATCATCGAAAAATACCAACACATACTTCCTCAAATAGTGTTTAAAGACATGATTCATCAAACCTTGAAAAGTAGAAGGAGCATTTGTGAGGCCAAAAGGCATTACCAAGAACTCAAAATGGCCATTATGAGTCTTGAATGCTGTCTTATGAATATCTTATGCCCCCATCCTAATTTGATAATACCCAGATTTTAAATCGAGTTTAGAAAAGAACTTAGTCCCACACAACTCATCCATTAAATCTTCCACCAAGGGTATACAAAACCTATCAGGAATAGTAACCTGATTTAATTTCCTATAATCAATACACATTCGCCACGTATTATCTTTTTTCTTAACCAGTACCACCGGCGAAGCAAAAGAACTGGTACTTGTTCTGATTACCCCTTGCTCCAACAACTCATTTGTCATTTTCTCTATGACATCCTTTTGCACAACAGGATACCTATAGGGCCTCAAATTCACACCATCTGCCCCTTGTTTTAAAGGAATCCTATGGTTATATTGCCCTCTAGTCGGAGGTAAGCACTTTAAATCCTGGAACACATCATCAAAGTCAGCTAACAACTGCTGTAACTGCAGCTTCTGTTCTTCTGTTTGCTGAGTTTTTTGTAGCACTACAGAAGTACTTGTACTCAACCCTTCAATAGCACAGACTTGAACCATAGCCAACTCCCCTCTCTGCTGTTCTATCTTCTTTAAACTACCTTTACTGAATTGAGTCAATCTTTTACCATTTTGTCCCCTTAATACCACTTTCTGCCCTTTAAACTTGAATGTAACAGTTCGGTCATTATAATTCATCTTAATGCTGCCTAAAGTGGTAAACCACTGCACCCCCAACACTAAATCACAACCCCCAAGAGGCATCACATAAACATCAGCTTCAAACTGAATACCCTGCATAATCCAACTAAACCTTTTAACCATCAAATCACAAATTTCCTCATGTCCATTCTCTACTTTAACCAACATAGCCGGGCCTTTAACCATCCTACAACCCAACCGTTTATCTAATGCCAGATCTAGAAAATTGTTAGAGCTTCCAGTATCCATCAATAGTTGCAACTCAAATTTTCCAAAATGTCCTGTCACCCGTATGGACTTATACACGTCACTACCTTCTACTGCATTTACAGAAATCTGTGCACATTCCATCACCACTTCCTCTTCTTCTACATTTTCTACTTCTTCTTCCATCCATTCAACCTCAATATGGTACAACTGAGGTTTCTTATAACCCCTACATACATGCTCTTGAGAGTACTTCTCATCACAATTAAAACACAACCCTTTAGACCTTCTTTCATCCATTTCACCCTTAGTCAATGTCCTTCTAACCACACTTCTTTTAGCCTCATTATTTACTGTCTTAGCATATGGTACCAATGGCTTATTAACACTCGGACTAGGTAAAATAGCTGGTTTAAACCCAAATTTATACTTCTTGGCTTTAATGGTTGCTTCTTGCAACTTTGCCAAACAAAAAGCTTCCTGAATATTTTTGGGAGTAAACATTCTAACTTGCAACTGTATTTCATCCTCCAACCCAGCAATAAAGCAACTCAAAGCATATTCCCCAAGTAATTGCAATCTACTAATAATAGCATCAAACTTATCATGATATTCGTGAACTGTAGCTGTTTGTTTTAAATTTTTTAACTCAGTCATTGGATCATCAAACAGTTTACCAAATCTAACTTTTAAAGCTTCCACTAATTCCACCCAAGACAATACCTCATCCTCAACCCTTTGACTAGTGAAAGATTGATTCCATTGTAACGCTTTATCTTCAAAATGAATGGCAGCTAATCTCACCTTTGTTGCATCTGTCACCCTGTCAAGTTGAAAAAACTGTTCAACTTTGAACAGCCATGCCGTAAGATCATCACCCTTAAATCGAGGAAATTCAATTTTTGTCAATCTTGCCGCAAAATTGAACCCCTCTCCTTCAACCTGTATCTCTTGTCTCTGGTGATTCCTGGTATTGGTTTGATTGTTGACTATCTGAGTCAACTGTAAAGACAACCCAGTCACCATGTTTCTCACCTCTTCCAATGCCTTCGTATTCTCTTCTATTCGGTTATTCATTTGCTTACTAGTTTCAACGTCATCAGTATCGTTGTGACCATGTCTTTTTGTCATTTTGACGTGAAATTGATCTGAACAAAGATCAATTGAGAATTGGATTGAACGGACAACAATTGAAGGAATTCAATCGAACCAATGATCGAATTCAGAATTTGAAATTGAACGTTTGCAGATTTCCCCAATTAATTGAATTAGGGTTCTGAATTATTGCGAATCAAGAATGTCCAAGGATACACAGCTCTGATACCAATGATATGGTTTAGATTTGAACAATGCTTGAGATTGATTAACAATGGTCAGTTACCGCAAGCAGCGATGCGGCCTGGCACCGTATCCTGCCTACAAGGCAAGTGGGTCTGACACTCAGTGCAAGTGGCACTGAGAACAGTCGCCTACTAGCCCACGTATGTGCAACAGTCTGACACCACAACAAGACGTGGCCTCCTCACCATAACTGACAGGTCTGACACACCTGTGCGATGTCAGATTAGCTACTCAACTACCCTCCTTCACTCATCGGCTATAAATACCCATCCCAAACCAGGTTTGAGGTATCACTTCTCAACTCTCTCACTACTACTACTATCACACTTTGCTTCCCAAGCAAATTACTGATTCTCATGCCGGAGAGTGGTAACAAGGAGCACCCCCACCCCATCCTCCTTGTTACGAGTCACGGTTTGTTTCCTTGTGCAGGAAACCCACCACCAGACGATCCAGCAAGCGATCCTCGGAAAGAAGGGATTATCCCTCTTGACGAGACCAGTGAGTTAACCCCACCCGGTTAACCATTGTTTCATCATTGGCGCCCACCGCTACTCTTAGCACTTTTTTCCAATCATCCCTTTCTCTCCAAAGATTATGTCTGATCGTCAAAACAACACTACCGGGGATAACCTAAACCCCGCAAACACAGGGCCTACGGGGACTGCCCCCCCAGCCCCAAATGCTAAACATATTGGCACATCAACGCAAGGGGGCGCATCCCTTACGTTCGGCCACGATTTATCACAGTATGCCTCTGCGATACCTCCAGGCATGAACCTTCATACCTGGTTCGACCAGCAACACACTCTGCTGGCCGCAACATACAACAGAGCCTGTGCAGAAGCGCAAGTATCTGCGGGGCCTACCCCAGCACCGCTTACCCCTGCGGGTTGCATTCTACAATACGACGGCAGGGCCCCAACACATCCGGTCTCCAGAAGCAGGCAAGAAGACCGCGGTTCCTCTTACTGCGACGTCCGCACACTTGATGAGGACGATTCTTCGTATGGATCCCGCCGCAGGGGCCATGTACACAGTCGCCTAGGCCCGCATAGCGAAACTAGGCGACAGTCTATCGCCCACCATGGCCCCGGCATCCATAGCCGGCTGGGACCTCAGTCCCATCGTGAAGGACAGGACCATACTGATACCGACGACGGTACATACCGCGGGGAGTCTCATGCTACCAGTAGTAGACCGGGAGGACACAACTATGTTCCTCCCACTCACCCCCGTACTACAAACCTTCGCACTGCAAAGCGCCACTAAAGCCAACCCTACAGGCCGAAATCTGCGGCCGAAAACTCCAAGTTCGCCCCAGAAATTGCCCACGCCGACGTCACCACCACAAAATTCCCATTAAACATTGGGAAATACAACGGTTCGACCGACCCAGATGATCACATGAACAACTTCGTCGGCGCCGGGTGCAACGGTAGGTGGGATGAACCCACCTGGTGTCATTTTTCCCCCAGACCCTAACAGGTCTGGCCAGGGCTTGGTTCGATTCTTTGCCGGTGGGATCACTGGCCTCATTCGAGGACTTGCAAGAAAAGTTCCTCGCACACTTTAGCCAGCAGCGACGTTATGAACGTGATTCTATGGACGTCATGAACATCTGGCGCAGAGACAACGAATCGCTCGAGGCATTCGTTGTCCGTTACAATAAAGAGTGCCTAGAGATAGGCGACGTTGCCGACCAGATGGCACGTAACCATTTCATTGTTGCGGTCAAAGACGAACAAATGGTTATGAATATCTCTGGCAAGGACGGCTTGCCTAAAAAATGGGAAGATGTCATGGCTGCGGTCAAGACATACGCCCAGACTCAGCGGTCTCTCAGACCGCACGTATCAAAGGCACAGCCCCAAACGGAGGGCCAATCATCCCACCAAGAACACAAGCGCAACAACAAGCGCAACAGGGACACATGGAATCGCGACAGCGATTCCAGACCGTATGTCCCACGAAACAACCAGCCCGACGCAAGGGCTACAATCAACGCCCAACGTGAAAACCGGGCGTCAAAGAAAGAGTCTCGGGACCGTAGCTGGACCGAGATCAACCAGTCGCCAAGCGACGTCCTCCTTACGGACGCGCAATTCCTACGACCGGCCCAACCAATGAAGTCCAAAAAGAACCAAGATCCCGCACTCTACTGCGAGTATCACAAGGACTCGGGCCACACAACAAACAACTGCATCAGTCTCCGACTGGAGATTGAGCGAGCCCTAAAAGAGGGGAAACTGCAACACCTGTTGACAGGCGCACAAAAAGCTACCAAGCGCATCACCCCCCCACAACGAGGGCACCTCCACGGGTAAGAGGACCATGTACGTGGCCTCTACCCACATGATCAACGGAGGAAAAGGAAGACCGCGCAAGGCGGCGAGAAGACCGGACAATGACTGGAAAGACGAGCAAGTCGTCTTCCCAAAAGTCCGAGGCGGACCGCGCGACAGGCGCGCCGTGGTTATCACAGGCCACCTGGCTCACTACTGCACCGAGTGATTATTCGTCGACCCGGGCAGTACATCTGATATTATATACGAGAAGTGCTTCAACCAATTTGATCAAGAAGACAAAGATCGGTTGCAGCCAGCAGACTACCCGTTGGCCGATTTTGTAGGGGAAACTGTATTCCCCCTGGGCCAGATTACTTTTCCTGTGCGCCTCACCAACGGGAGGCACACAAGAACAGAGGAGGTAAACTTCATGGTTTTACCACACACCTCCAAGTACGACGTACTTCTCGGGAGAGAGTCCCAGGGCGACTTCAACATGATCACATCCATCCCTCACTCGGCCATTGGTTTCCCAACCGAGACGGGAGTCGCGATAATATACGCCCGAAGAGAAGTTATGTCGACGGACGACCTGCGTCCAGCCAAGGTAGCAAGGCCTACCCCAACACGCAACCGGAAAAATGGGTGCTTAACGCAAGACACCCAGAGCAAACGGTCACGTTGGGCCATGCCTTGTCCCCCACCATCAGAGCGCGCCTGAAGCAACTCCTCTTCAGGAACCAAGATATTTTTACGTGGACACCCGCAGACATGACTGGTGTGCCACGCGACATCGCGCAACATTTCTTGTATACCATGCCAGGTATCAAGCCGGTCATCCAAGGGCAACACCACCTTGGATCAGCAAAGAACGCGGCGATGGAAGAGCAGGCACAAGAACTGCTCTCCGCAGGCATCCTGCGGGAAGTCAAATACCAGACCTGGTTATCCAACCCGGTCATGGTAGAAAAACCAAGCGGGGGCTGGCGCATGTGTGTCGATTACAAAGACCTCAACAAGGCCTGCCCCAAGGATTGTTACGCATTTCCGGAGATCGACGAGAAGGTCGATAACCTTGCACCATTTCGATGGAAGTGCTTCCTCGATTGTTACAAAGGCTACCATCAGGTACAAATGGCAATCGAGGACGAAGATAAAACGGCATTCCACACTCCCACCGGGAACTACTGCTACACAAAAATGCCGTTCGGGTTGCGCAACGCGGGCGCAACCTATCAAAAATTGATGAACGACACTTTTCGCAGCCAAATCAGCAAAAGTGTCGAAATCTATATGGACGACCTGGTCGTCATGAGCATGGAAGAAGACACCATGCTCAATGATATCGAAAGAACATTCCAAACTCTGCGAAGCGTCAACATGAAGCTCAACCCAGGGAAATGCTCGTTTGGAATGGAAGAAGGCAAGTTCCTTGGATTCATCGTAACCAAAGATGGATTCAAGGTCAACCCGGAAAAGGTACAGGCGATCGAGCGCATGCCATCGCCTTCTACGATGAAAGAAATGCAACGACTAGCCGGCAGGCTAGCCGCACTCAACAGATTCTTAGCCAACCATGCAGCTAAGTCGTATCCTTTCATCAAGACCCTGTGGAGCGGTTTAAAAAAGGAATAATTCCAATGGACCGCAGAAGCTGAAAAAGATTTCCGGGAGATGAAAGAGTGTTTGATTCAACTCCCAACTCTAACCGCACCTCGCAAGGAGGAACCACTTATCTTGTACCTATCTGCCGCAGACAACGCAGTAGGCGCGGTACTCATAGTGGAGCGAGAAGGGGTTCAAACACCCATCTACTACATCAGCAAAATGCTCAACGACCCAGAGACGAGGTACTCCATCATGGAGAAATTGGTGTTAGCACTAGTGCACGCGTCGAGACGATTACGACGTTACTTTGCAAACCACGTGATCACAGTGTTAACCAACTACAGGATCGGCCCGATCCTATCCAAACCCGACATCTCTGGGAGGTTAGCAAAATGGGCAATCGAGCTGGGCGCACTTTCACTAAACTATAAGCCGCGCCCCGCAATCAAAGGCCAAGTCTTGGCTGATTTCGTTGCCGAAGTACCAGCAAACCGCATTCAAGAATGCGAAGAAGAACAAAACCCTGCACCACCACCATCATCCACAGAAACCTGGGCACTATATACGGATGGTGCGTCAAACGAAGATGGTGCAGGTGCAGGTCTGCGACTCGTCAGCCCCGACGGCCAGGAACTTACCTATGCAATCCGCCTCGATTTCTAAAGTACGAATAACGAGGCAGAGTATGAGGCCCTACTGGCAGGGCTGCGTCTGGCAGTCAAACTCGACGTCAAACATTTGGAAGCACACGTCGATTCACTATTAGTGGCAGGGCAGATACGCGGCGACTATACCGCAAAGGGGGATAACATGATCCTCTACCTCGAACAAGCTTTGCAACTAAAATCAAAGTTCACTTCCTTCAATATCCACCATATCAACAGAAGTGATAACAAGCCCGCGGATGCACTATCAAAACTGGCATCCACCAGCTTCCAACACCTGGCAAAAGAGGTACGCATCGAAATTCTGCAAAATCCTGCAAAATCCTTCCGTACCCCTACGCCAAGTCAATGTCATCCAGTACGGTACAACATCCTGGATGACACCGATCATTGCATACTTGCAATCAGGTGTTACTCCCGAAAGCAAGGCAGAAGCACGCAAGCTACAATACAAAGCGTGCCATTACCAAATGGGAGACGGTATCCTATACCGTAAATCATACCTGGGGCCACTCCTACGATACGTCGACCCTCAAGATGCCACGTACCTTATCAGAGAAATACACGAAGGAATATGTGGCATACACGCGGGCCCACGCATGGTGGTGGCCAAAATCATGAATGCCGGATACTACTGGCCCGGCATGCACCTGGATGCAGTAAAAGTCTTACGCAAGTGTTTCAATTGTCAGCGACACGCTCCCAAAACCTTGCGTCCCAAGAACAACCTGATCCCCGTCACCACAGCATGGCCATTCCAGAAATGGGCAATTGATGTGGTGGGACCATTTCCAGACGCACCAGGTGCAGTGAAATTTATCATAGTAGCTGTTGATTACTTTACAAAATGGGTAGAGGCAAAACCACTCACCTCAACCACCGCTATGATAACAAGAAAATTCGTCTGGGAACACATCATCTGCCGTTTCGGTCTACCAATGTGCATTGTTACCGACAACGGTACCAACTTCTCGGCCGATGACTTTCAAAAATGGCTAAAGTAACTAAACATTGAACACATATTCTCCCCAGTGGCGCATCCGCAAGGGAATGGCCAAGTCGAGAGTATCAATAAAAGTTTAGTCGAAGGCATCAAAGCACGATTGGGAACAGCCAGACGCGGCTGGGTTGATGAACTCCCAAGTATCTTATGGGCCCACAGGACAAGCCCAAAGACAAGTAACGGTGAGACACCCTTTAGCCTTGTCTATGGCACTGAAGCGGTGATCCCCGCAGAAATAGGCCTCCCTTCACCAAGAATGTTGGCTATCCATAAAATAGACAATAATGAAGAACGCAGGGTTGACTTGGACCTACTGGAAGAAAGGCGTGAAAACGCTGCCATCAATGAGGCCAAGTTCAAAACCAAACTTGAAAAGTACTACAATGCACGCGTCCGCATTTGTACCATCAACCCGGGAGACTACGTCCTTCGTGACAATGAAGCATCTAACGCAGAACGCCCAGGAAAACTTGCCCCCAAGTGGGAAGGACCCTACCTCATCCAAGAGGTCCTAGGCAAAGGCGCGTATAAACTGCAAACATTAGAGGGCGAAACTATCGCACGCACATGGAATGCGCAGCAGCTTCGACGCTGTTATATGTAAGCTATGTTTTCTACATTCACCATGTAACCTATCGGGTCGCAGGCCATTTGCAAATAAATAAATAGACGATTCAATGCAATATTGTTTATTTATTTCTATTACAAATGCGTGTTCCACTCTGCGGTATCCGCAAAAACAGATTGGCAAAATCTTCATTCGTGATACCCACACAGAGTGGTAACCACACGCAACTATTGTAATAGGCCAGCAATGGCAACACTGTCTATCCCACTAAATACAGCTTTCATACTTGCATATCATCTTGATATGCAAAAGGCAATTACAAACTTGGTGTTATTCACAATAACATTTAACTCATATAAGTTCAAACATACAAGTAATAAAAACACTTGTACAAATTGAACAGAGCGGTTAAAACTTTATATTCAAAAAATTTCTACACCTACGCGGTGCACAAGGGATTTACATAAAGTTCTTAACATTTACATAAGGAAACAAAAAAGGTCCGCAGGCCAGCCTAGTCTTTCTTTGTACCGCTGGAACCCGCACCATCCTTGCCCACAACAGCAGGATTTTCCTCATCTTCTTCATCCGCATATAACACCCGCAAGCGGTCCACATAGTCCTCTGCCTCTAGGCATTCTTCAAGATCCTCAAGAGCGGTGAACGTTGTTTCGTTATACGCCGCGACCGCAGCAGCAAGAAGCGCTTCAGTATCCACACTGTGGAACCCGGATCGCTCATCAGTATATTGGCCCTGGGCCATAACATTCATATGACCAATACAACGGTTGTAGCCAGATTTAAAACCAGCATCCCGGGCGCGCTCCTTAATCTCATTGACACCTGATACGTTCTCAGGTGCGTCAAGAATGGACGTAACAATCTGCGAAACAAGAATACTACGGTTACCAAGTGCAAACCTAAAAAAGATGGCAAAACCAAAGGATACTTACATGCCCGATACCGCGCATACGCATCCATTCGCGATCAGCCTTTAGCAGATCAAGTGAAGAAGCAAGGCTATCTCTAGCCTCTTCAGCCTCTCTTGCCCGCGCTTCAGTTTCAGCAGCACGGGCAGAGACCTCCTCAATAGCGGCCCCCCGGGTCCGCACTTCAGCCTTTTAACAAGGGAAACACAAGTATACAAAAATAATCAACATACTAGTAAGACATGTACAAATTCAAAAACAGAAGAGACTTATACCTGGAGGCCCAGGATAGTTTTAGTTAAGTTGGTGCGGTCAACATTTACCCCTTCAAGAGCCCTTGCAGCGCGAGCCTCCGCCTCCTTGGCCTCTTCAAGAGCCTTGGCAAGGCGACTTTCTGCTTCCCTGGCCTCTTGGGCAGCCGCGACAGCTGCGGCTTTCTCTTTAACCAACGCAGCGTTCGCTGCCCTGGCATTGGTAAGCTCCTGACGAACATGAAAAAGAATTTCATTCTGTTTGGCCCAAGATTCTTTCCAAGTCTTGCGCTCATCAGATAGCGTCTTGCGCTCATTAGAAAGAGTTTCTTTCCAACTCTTGCGCTCATCAGAAAGCAGTTTTGCAAGGGTACGAACCTGTTTAAGCTCAGCAGTTGCAGCCCACTCCTCACTCTGCTTACGCCTTTCAAATGCAGCCCTATCCCTTTCAAGCTGCTCTGCACCCTCACGTGCAGCCTTCACCAACTCTTCGGCCTCAGCCCGCAACCGCGCATTTTCCTCCTCCTTGCGCCCCAGCACCTTATACTTTTCCATAATGGCATTTGCCATTATGGAACTCCCAACAAGCATGGAGGAGAGTTGGTTAATCTGGACCTCAGTTGGCAAGGCACGGGCCCGATTGACTTCAAATGGGGTGCCCAAACCACCCAAAATCTCCCTACAGGCGGAGGGGTCAGCAGAAATATCATCCCCTTGCATTACAGTCCATGGCGGGCGGTGATAGGTCATGGCCCGATCTTCAGTATAGGTGCGGTAATAATACTCCAATTCAGACTCTTCAGGCTGAATAGGAGTCTCTGTAAAACCCGCACCCCCAGAAGCGGAACCAGAAGCCTTCTCAGCAGCAGGAGACTTCTTCCCCTCAGTATAAGCAAACTTCAGGCTCATATCACCGTGTCATAAATACGAGCCGCAGGACCCTTCCCAGTATCCTCCGCCCGCGCAGAGGGCTCAGGCACCACCTTAGCCCCCGCATCCGCAGCTGTGTCACGCGGAGGGGAATGAGGAGCATCAAAAATTGAGAACCCTTCATCTTGCGGTTCTGTAATCAAAGCAAAAAGACTTTCAACTACAAGTACAAAGACAAAATACTTGTCAAAGTTATGAATTACTTACTAGAAGCAACCACAGGTTTCACAGTCTTAATAACAGCCTTGCGTCGAGTCTGGATTTTCGGCTTCTTCTTCTCACCAACATCAACAGCCTTCTCGGCCTTCCTCTTTTTCTCATCAGTAGGCTTGGAACCCGCAGAGGTCCCACCTGCAGCCGCACCACCACCTGGAACACCCAAACCCTCAAAGGTGTCAGATACTACCACGTAATCGGTATATCTGCGGATATGAGAACGAGAGATACCTGCCGCCTGCGGCACCAAAGGCGGAACAACAGGAGCCTCAAATTTTTTCTTGCCACGACCCCGCGGAGCTTTCTCCACATGCTTCTTCGGAGCACCCTTTACATCAAATTTACCCAGGGCCCCAAGAGTACCTGCGTGTAAGTCACAAAACAGGCAAATAAGAAAGATGAACTTCTTTACAAAGAAGTAAGAAGACTATATAAGATACCTTCGCCTTGCGGCAGGGGTGCGTTCAATGCATCGCGCGTAGGAACGCGGAAGTTCCTAACAATGGTTAGGTTAAAACCTTCACCTTCCACAGTCTCAACAATCTCAAGCTTCCCTTCGAAGGACGGATCAAATATTCTCCACAACTCAGCGTCCTCTGATAAGTACATTTACAAATCAATAACAATGGTTAAGGAAGAAAACCGCAAAAGAGTTAAACACATACCTCCACTTTTCTCCCGCACAACGGGCCTTGCATGCCTATCAGCCCTGGTCAGCATCATCCGCAGCACCCACAGCTGCGTATTGTCCAGCTTCTGATGCTCAATGGTCCTTAACCTTGGGAACCATTCCACTGTTTCCGGACCGAGGAGATCAATATCCTCTACAGGGATCACCTCGTTCACATTGCGGAATGTCACCCTCGCAACAACCGCCACTGCCTTAACGTAGAAAAACTTTGTCTTCCACTTAGAGATACCCTTCGGAGGGGTCATCATCTTGGGGCTCCCATATCGTTGACTAAAAGAGAAAAACCCAGTATTTACAGTTAACTGGTAGAACCGCCGGAAATTTTCAATGGTAACCGGCAAACCAAGAGCACGAAAAGTGTACTCAAAATTTCTAATACGAATCATCCCAAAAGGACTCATCTGGGAGATATGGACGTTGTAAAACTCCAAAACTTCGGCAACAAACACGGTTAATGGTAAACGAAGGTTACCATCACCGAACAAATCAGCCCACATGGTGACATAACCGGCCGGAGCATTAGCACCGGTGTCACCATCTTTGGGGTAAAGAGCCCCAAACTCCTTGGGCATTTTTATACCGGTCATCAGTCGATTAAACAGCAACAAGGACCACTTTAAAGGTGGTAGGCCACCACCAGGGGCACTACCACCGTCGTCGTCTTCTTCTTCCTCAGCCACCGGAGAAGAAGGTGCAGGGTTTTCAGCCTCCACATTGTGTGGATTGGATGGTTCAGCCATCAAGGAATATAAAGAAAAGAAGTATTGAGTTATACAAAAACTCAGAAAATCGCCGGAAGTACAGACAGACTGATCGGAGAAGACAAAGAGAACACACTCTTTTCACCGGAGAAATTTTTGAAATTTGAACAAAGTGAGGTGAAGCCAAACGGTTTCCCCTTATATACTCATCGCAATTAATGCGATGCAGTTAACCGACTTACCACGTTCAAAATAGACCAATCACGAGACGTCACATGTTCAGCGGCGTTTCCGTTGACGGTTATCACGCGCGCGTGGCCGCCCACGCGCCTGACAGAAAAGACCTTTACACTACTTGCTACAGTGCAGTTATGACCTCGGTCAGTGCAAACGTCCTTTCAGATCATCACATGTCAGAATCCTACCAACTTTCAACAACCCACACGTGCCATCGGCCACGTAGGCAGCACAAAAGCGACAAACATTATCCAAACATAAGCGGCATGCGGTTTTTCTGGTTTACCACACCATAACCCATACCGCATGTCGTTTTTTACATACCCCTCAAAAAAGGCAAAAATATATATATCTAAATTATATAAGGGGGTATAACCAATCTCCGCACATACCCACGAGCACACGTGCCATATGCGGAGATGACACACGCGAACCCGCACCGGTGGGTCAGATACTCAGAACCAGTGTTGCTCTTTGGACTGCGAAAGCCGCCTCTCAGGATGCGGCCGACCGCATTCCATACAACCTTCTTCAGGCTTCAAATCCCTCGTGTTCGGTTCACAACCACGGAGGGAACGCAAACAGCTTCTCCCTAAGGAAAAGGACAAGTATGCTGAGCAACCGCACATCAGCAACCGAGTCTCCTGAACCTTCAAGAGCCACATCCAGGCTACAAGACTTCTAGAAGCGAGTTCTTTGCTGCAAACCGCAACCACTCATGAGTAATTGCTACAAATCGCAACTATGCGAATGGTAGCTACGGAAGAGCCACAACTAAACCACCACGCGGTGGAGCAAAGCTACTTCAACGAAAACTGCTTTTCAACTAAGCATGAAGGAAAGTGGCTACAAAACGAATGCGGAAGAGTTTCAACCAACTTCCCAAGTATCTAAGGTGATCTCCTCCGGCAACACTACTTAAAGGAAAACTACTTCCCACCAAAGAGTGAAGGAAAGTAGCTCCAGAACAGTGGTAACAAGTCTGCTTATGACTAGTTACCCACCTATGGACCGCATAGAATAAACAATGGTGGGCACAACCCTGCCTATGACCATGTTTATCTGCCCATAGTCCAGATTCACATTGTTCGACCAAACACGACCAACAATGACGCAACTACCCCACGTTTCTCAAACAAACATGGCCAACAAGGTGCAGCAACGAGGTAACCGCAAAGGACGTGCGGTTACTAGAGAGCTAAACCTCAGAGGACGTGCGGTTACTTGAGAGATAAACCGCAGAGGACGTGCGGTTACTAGAAAGCTTAACTGGAGAACACGAACACCCCACAAAACAGGGATCATCGTTGCATGTCCAGTTGCTGAACATAGAGCTTGAGCAAAGTACTTACAACTTTGCACTAGCTGACACAGAGGTTACAACTAGAGTGGCAGAGACGGACATCTTCCGTCACGATCTCAAAGGTTGGTTCGAACCCTGCTAACACCTTCAGTCACCGTTTCAAAGGTTGGTTCGAAACACCAACAGGTGGCTGCTGACATCAGAAAAAGGTAGACCAAAAGTCAAGTCCCTGGCTGAGAATTCCGCATCAGACGAAACTTGCTTACCGGACATCCTTCTCAAAGGAAGGAACAATCCACTCGAAAGGCCTACCGACCAAACAGACCAATAAGCGAACGGTCAACAGCTTGAAGGAGGCGCCATCCAAATGGCTCATATTCTACCTTCTAGACACCATAGTCCCGTATTCCTCCCACATGCAACTAACATAAGGAAGAAACACTAGACTGGGGGGACTTGAAGGGGTATGGTCCCAGATCTCGCGTCTGCATGACCGCGAATGACCATTACCCTTATCAAAAACCCCCACCAGCAATAACTTACCTGTGTCCGTGCGGGCACGCGCGAACACAGCGGTCCAATCTGTCCAGTGATGAGAAGACTTACCTTAAGCACGGAAATAAATGTTATGCATAGCGATGCGGCCCGACACCGCATCCTATGAACATTTTCGTCACGACAAGGGATCTGGACAACAATAACAGTCACTAAGCGGCGATGCGGCATGGCACCGCATCCCGCATACATCTTGGATAGAACGAAGAAAGCGGGAACAACATCAGTTACCGCAAGCAGCGATGCGGCCTGGCACCGCATCCTGCCTACAAGGCAAGTGGGTCTGACACTCAGTGCAAGTGGCACTGAGAACAGTTGCCTACTAGCCCACGTATGTGCAACAGTCTGACACCACATCAAGACGTGGCCTCCTCACCATAACTGACAGGTCTGACACACCTGTGCGATGTCAGATTAGCTACTCAACTACCCTCCTTCACTCATCGGCTATAAATACCCATCCCAAACCAGGTTTGAGGTATCACTTCTCAACTCTCTCACTACTACTACTATCACACTTTGCTTCCCAAGCAAATTACTGATTCCCACGCCGGAGAGTGGTAACAAGGAGCACCCCCCACCCCATCCTCCTTGTTACGAGTCACGGTTTGTTTCCTTGTGCAGGAAACCCACCACCAGACGATCCAGCCAGCGATCCTCGGAAAGAAGGGATTAACCCTCTTGACGAGACCAGTGAGTTAACCCCACCCGGTTAACCATTGTTTCATCAAAATTGGTGTCCGGTTTCTGATTAGCAACCAAACTATATTAGTTCTTGACCCGCAAGAATAATCGGCCTTTATTGCTTATTAGTTGCATTCTCATAGTTAATATTAGGCCTAAATCAAGTATGGCTTGAAAGCATGAACCTTTTTCCAATTTTCATTTGTTACAACTTAGAAAAATATTATATATCAAACCTTTTGATTATGGATGATAAGTTATAAGGGTCCATCAAACGGCAACGAAAAGGTTCACGTGTTGATATACTCGAACCATATAAAACATTTCTTAACCAATCGAAAAGAAGGCTCTATAACTTTAGGTTCACGTGAGTCACAGAGATCATGGAACAAAAAGTTGATGGAACCATTCATGCGGATGGTTAGGGTTTATTCATGTAACCAAAGTTTAAGTGGTCCATGCATGCATGCATGTGACTTAAAAATATCGATCTATCAACTGCACTCACCAATGTGATTGTGATTTGTGAATGTCCAACTGGGTTCACGAATACGGCGTCACAGCCTCTCAAACGATTCTCCCATCTTTTTTTTTTTCATTAATGGTGATGATTTTATTTTCGTATATGATCACTTTATTTTTATCCCAAGAAATACACTATGATTGTTTTGATAAATATTTAAATGAAACTTTTAATTTCAAACTTATAAGCTGTTACTGTTTTTTTTTTTCTTAAAAATAGTATTAATAACATAATGATAAAAAATCAATAATAGCATGTATTAGTTGTTAAAATAGTTAAAGTCGAAAATCAAGACTTAGAAATTATTTAAAGAAAATAACATTTAAGCCAAGTTCTTATCCTTTTTAAAACTTACCGATAAATAATGTCATATATTGCCGCTCATTTCTAGATACAACTTTATAAATTGTTCAAGTGTTCATTTTTGTATCATATCCAGACAGATTTTTGTTGGAAACATATAATATAATAAAAATGACCTTGATTTTACCAGATTCATTTTTTAACGCAAAACTGACAGACCACTGGAGTATTTCAGAAGAAAACCCAATAAATCTAAAAAAAAAACCTTTTTATAGGAATTGAACCCAATATTTAATGGACTCTAAACATTATCTTACCTCTAAGATGTCAGTAAACTATAATGTCATGGGCTTTACCAAATTAAAATAAGGGAAATGATCAAATAAGAAGTTTATTTTGGCTAGAAAGTATAGGAAGCAATAGGATTAGGACATGTGGCAAAATTTAAAATAAAGAGGAATGGTATTTTAGTCAATCTTATCATTTTCTTCTTCCTTCTTCTTCCCAGTAACATCAAAACCCACCATTTTCAAAACCCACCATCTTGAACTATTTCTTCACCTTTATCTCAATAATCACTACATTATAGTGGGATTTTCGTCACCAATCAATGATTCAAACACCCGATCAACGTGTTCTTCAGCTTTTTTTGAAGAAAACCCAGTTTAATTTCATACAAAATCTAGTTTTTTCCGGTGATTTTGAAGATAATCACTCGATTCGTTCGATTCGATCGCTGATAAGTGTTTCAATCATTCAAATTTCGTCAATCGTTGAAGAAACCGACTTTGATCCATGTAAGAAATTCTTTAATTTCATTTTTATTATATGGGTTTTTGATTTAGTCATTGCGTTTTACGATCTTGGCGGGGGTCCGGGGGCAGCGCCCCTGGTAGCAGGGTCCCAGGGGCGGCAGCCCCTGGCGGGGTCCAAGGGGCAGAGCCCCTGGCTGGGGTTGAGCTGCCATTGCGTTTTAGGTAAAACACATTTTTGAAGTGTTTTTAGTCATTGCGTTTTAGGTAAAACACATTTTTTAGGTGTTTTCAGTCCATTGCGTTTTAGAGAGAACACTTTTTTTTTTGTTTTTTTAGGCAATTGCGTTTTAGAAATGAGACATTTTTAAGTGTTTTCTGGCCATTGCGTTTTATAAATAAGACATTTCTTTATGTTTTTGGTGCATTGCGTTTTAGGTAAAACACATTTTTATGTGTTTTCAGTCCATTGCGTTTTAGAAAAACAGACATTTTAAGTGTTTTCTGGCCATTGCGTTTTAAAAATAAGAAATTTGTTTGTGTTTTTGGTGCATTGCGTTTTAGGTAAAACACATTTTTATGTGTTTTCAGTCCATTGCGTTTTAGAAACTACACTTTCTTTTGAGTTTTTAGGCTATTACGTTTTAAAAATAACACATTTCTTTGTGTTTTCTGGCCATTGCGTTTTACAAATAAGACATTTCTTTGTGTTTTTTGTGCATTGCGTTTTAGAAAAATGTCATTTTTTAGGTTTTTTTTTCATTGCGTTTTACGCAACTGAGTTTTTTCCATTGCGTTTTACGCAACTGGGTTTTCAAAATTTTTTTTCGAAAATATAGCAATAGTATACTCGTTTTAAAGATAAAAAAAACGCTCGTTTTTTTGGTACAATTTTTATAAAAAATAATGTCGTATGAAAGAGTTATTAACGTTTAAAAAATGGGGGGGGGGGGGGGATTGGAGGAGGGAGAAACTATTGCCTTGGATTGACTAGAATGCCCCTAAACAAACTCACGCGCCTCTTTTCTTCTCTTCAATTTCCATAATTTAATCTTAGCCCTTATTAACTAAATGGATGGTCAAGATCACTTCCTAGCCTTTTTAGCCAAATAAACTTTCTATTGTATCTCCACTCATTAAAATAATATGTATAATAGTTAGAATATAGAATGCCAATTTTACCCCTCTAAATCAAATATTAAGCAAGTAGAAAGTAATTTGATTTGAGTAGTTGTGGTTTTAGATTAGGTAAAAACAAGTAGGCTCCTTAGTCCTTAGGACTATATTTTGTCATTTCACAAAATCATAATCAAATAATGACACTGATCTCAAGTAACAATATACCCATGGGCCCAAGGATTCGGTTGGCCCATTTCAGAAAACTTGGGTTGTTTGAATTACGAAGCCCATCGTATGTAATTGGCCTATTTAATGTCGTTTCATAGTTTTTTTTTACTACTTTTGAAATTTGAATGATTTAAAAACCATTGAATAAAGTTCTAGCTCATCTCCACATTAATTAAACAATGTATGTTTACAGCAACTAGAAGGGTATATAAACCGATTTTAAAGGGCTTGTCCAATGTTATTAAAGTGTTGCCTTATGGTAATGAATGTTCTGGTTTTATTAGAAACAAGTGTAAATTTTAGGAGAATGTGTAGTTTCCGTTCTATAAATAGAATATAAAATGGTATATAATGTTTTATTTTATCTATAAAATTGATTTAGATTTATTTAATATTGACAAATTTTCTAAAGAAATGAAAAATGACAACACACATATTCATTACTCACCGGAGCAGACTGGTCGGATAGGAAACCGCTTACAAAACGTGTTTGATTGAGTAATTTTAAAACGTCTTCATATGGGTTGGCAGGTTTGGATTGGACGGGTGAATCATGTTGCTGGTTGTTTTTTTTTTCAAATAACAAAATTTATTTTGATTTTTTTTTTCAATTTTAAAATTAATTGATGATTGATCTACTACTTCATTCTTCATATGTTGTTTACTTTAGATCCTATATTTTTGTTAACATTGCAAATACACAAAACATTTGTTGTTCGTGTAACATTCACAAAGC
Source organism: Helianthus tuberosus (assembly GCA_030545235.1). Taxonomy (NCBI): domain Eukaryota; kingdom Viridiplantae; phylum Streptophyta; class Magnoliopsida; order Asterales; family Asteraceae; genus Helianthus; species Helianthus tuberosus. Next base: position 208,612,539 of record CM060400.1, read on the forward strand.
TATATGTTGTTTAGTTTAGATCCTATATTTTTGTTAACATTGCAAATACACATAACATTTGTTGTCCGTGTAACATTAACAAAACTATTAGAGCATTCACATCCAACCCCTTATTTTTACCCTATATTACACTAAAAATCACTATCTTTTCTCTCTCACTTTCAATTAAATTACTTTTTAATACCTTTATCATTACATTTTCTCTCTTTTTCACTCACAGCCACTTTCAAAATATATTAAAACATTATAACGGGTGAATAGTATCCCATCAAATTTACAGATGAATAGTAACACTATTTTCAGATCTAACTATCGTTTCTTTATTTGGTTTATTGATGACTTTAGTCGTTTCACATAGATGTATTATTTATCACGTCAATCACAGACTGATGATTGTTTTCATCATTTTAAATAGTTATTTGAAAATCTCTTGTTATAGCACCATAAAAAATCTATAGTGCGATGGTGCTCTTAAGCTTGTTGATGGCCAAATGGACAAATACCGATCTGCTTCTAGTATATCCTACCGTATAACTTGTCCCTACATACCCCAACAAATTAAGGTTGTTGAGTGGTAAAGCCACCACCTCTGTGAGATTGCACAAGCCTTACTCTTTCATGTCTATCTTCCACAATATTTCTAGCATGATGCGTATGCCACTGCTGCCTTCCTCATTAACCAATTACCTACACATGTTCTATATACTCTTCACACCCTGAGATTCTTTTTGGTTCTCAACCAAGTTATTCGCTCTTCCGTACCATTGGGTGTTCGTGTTATTAGTAACTTGGTGAAATTCGTACGAATAAACTTTAACCCAGTCTGTTCCATGCTTGTTTCTTGGTTATGCTCTAATCCATCGCTTCTTACCATGCCATTTTTCACATGATCGTTTTTTATATTCCTACTACTATTACCACATCTTCTTCCTATGTTCCCTTTTCCTCATCTTCCATACTGTTATCCATCTAACACCTCTTTTGCCACCCTTTCTCTCATCATCTCCTTCATCACCTCCCACCTAGTAATACCATCTACATCTTTTCTTTCCTCACCACAACCTCCTCCACCTCATCCTTTCCATCCCATGATCACTCGCTCAAGTGAAAATACTCGCCAGACTGACTAGTAACATGATCATGTTCTTTTCCATACTTTCCCTTCTCCAAATAATGGGCCAATATGGTGGGATGTGATACACATAGAGGTTCCTGCTTTGCATCCTAAATGGTGTAGGTTTTGGGTTTCTTCACCGGTTGAAAGTGGGTTTACAAGATTAAGTGTAATTCTGATAATATTATTAGTCTATAAAATGCCGGCTTTTTGCCAATGGCTTTCATCAGAGATACAGGATTGACCATAATTAGACATTTAGACGCGCGGTTAAACATATTACTATTCGAATTGTTCCATCTATTAATTTCTCTAAATGATGGAATATCCAATAAGTGGATGCTAACAATGTCTTTCTTCATGGTGATTAAATGAGATTATGTATATGTCCTCCAAAGTTAGTTGACTCCTCCTGACAGCATCATGTATGTTTACTATCGAAGGCTCTTTATTACCTCAAACAGGCTCCTCACACCTCGCGTTTGGTTTTCTAAGCTGTCTGTTACACTTATTTCTTCTGGATTTTCTCAATGTGTATCAAACACTTCTTTATTGGCTTATAGCCGTGATTTAGCTGTAAATTATGTATTGTTGCCCGTTGAGGATATCATCATCACTAGGAGTCCCTTACGGTTTATTATAGTTTTGATTGGGAGCTTACACTCATAATTTGCACTCAAGGATTTGGGCCCCTTATCTTACTTTCTGGGAGTACATGCTACCCTATCAGATAATGTATTACATATATCTCCACAACGCCATTAATGAAAATTATTACATCATACTGGACTTACTAGCCGTCGGCCTTTATTAACACCAATACCCTCTAGACATCTGTGTTCATAGTATTCTGGCATTCCTCTGGAGGATCCATTGCTATATCGGAGTACAGTTGACGCTTTGAAGTACCTTGTCTTAACTCACCTTCAAATTGCTTATGCGGTTATTAAGATTCTTAGGTTCTATAGTATCCTACTAACCTTCACTGGGGTGTAGTCAAGGGTACTATCTCCCATGGTTTTATTATTCGATCCTCTGCTGGTCTTGAATTACATGCGTATTCTGATGCTGAAGAACTGGTTGACCCTACAGATTATGGTATTTTTTTAGACCCAACCTTACCTGTTAGAATTCCAAGAAACAACACATAGTTGGTCGATCCAGCACAAAGGCCGAGTATCAAGCATTGGCACATAGTGTTGCTGAGATTCGTTGGATTCTGTCCGTTCCACATGAGCTTTAGATTCTTATCTTGTGTCCACCTACTACTTGATATGACAATCTTGGTGCCATAAATTAGAATTTAACCTGGGTTTCAACATCTTATGATTTATCTGCCTTTTTTTAGGTATGATTTGGCACAGAGCCACAGACTCAAGCTGTTAGATATGTTTCCAGTTCCACCACTTCACATCTGGCTCATATATTGACCAAAGAGTTGTCATCCTCTCGTTTTAACACTCTTAGGTCCAGGTTTCACATTGTCGTGTCCCTTTTGCTTAAGGGGGCATAATAGATCGACATGTATGCACCAATATTATTATCATTACAGGGTAGTTTTGTGATTATGTAAAGCGGTTGTTACATTGTTATATAGGTTACCCTTCCTTTCTATGGATTTTACATTACATCTTTCACAAATGTCTAATCCTAATATATATACATAAAACTTAAGAAACCGATTAGTCCAGTAGATAAATAAAACGATTAAATCACTGAACACGGTTTGATTATAAAACTTCCCTGATATATCTCTTCTTATGGATAGACATTCTAGTGTTGTGCTTTTTAGTATGAATTATATATTAAGGTGATTGAGTGTATATTATATGTATAATATGGTGACTTTAACTTTACCCTTTTTCAGAAAAATAATATTTATAAAACAATTATTTGGTTGTTTGTTTTCCTAGTGTAGGACGACCCCTTTATATGTGTATGTATAAAGTACTAGCAACCATGCATACCCAATATATAATAAATTTCCATATAATATTATAACCAAACTTTATCCGAGTTGCTTCTCAAGTGGGTTATATTTATGTTGTTTTTCGTATCTTTTTTTATATTAATTAAAATAGATCCTTAATTGATGACTACTCAGTACTCACTTTCAGTTAACATCTTCATATATAGGGCAAGAAAGAGTGAGTCATTCAATCTTTCTAAGGTTTATATTTTATAACCAACGAATTTTTTTTTGAACGGCTATAACCAATGAATATTAATCGATCCTTAACCATCTTAATAATTCTAGAAACTTTAATCGGCTGTGATTGAAACTGATGCAGAACCATATGCATATCTTTTATTTATTTAAAATTCAAATTTCCTATTTTATCTTTTTTATTGTTTAGTTTAAATAGGGCATCTAGGGTTTATTGTTTTTTAGTTTTTGATTTATTATTTAATAGAAAATAACATTGTTCTTGAACCTTTGGGTTCCTTTATCGTCTTTGATTAATCAATCGTTCTTGAGCCATTTGATCGCACGCGAAACTGCATCAGTTGGTATCAGAGCTTTGGTTTTCAAATGGCTCTGCGTGGAGGAAGATACTTGCTCGATCGTAGATTCGCCGACAGAGGCAACGGCGGAAGTATGTTTGTTTCACGTGCTCGTGGAGAAGATCGACACCCTGTTCGTAGAACCGCCGACCGAGGCAACGACATAGTTGATTCCGACCCACGGGATCTTAAGATCATGCGACTTCGGCAACGAGTCAGAAATCTCGAGTTACAACACGAGAACATACGACTCAAGCAAAGGATTCAGGATCTTGAGGACTCGTCATCGTGGAAGGAAACGGAACCGGAAAACCCCGTCAGGGATGAGTTATCCGGGGATGAGGAGCATCCTACCAATGGCGACACTATCTATGATTCTCTTCCCGTGTATGATGAATACGGGGACGAGGAATGGTATTCTTGGTTTACCGGTGGTGATCGAAACTTACCGGGTGTTACGGTTGAAAACGGAGGTGATGTGATAGCTTCCGGTGGTTCTACGGCGTTGAGAGGTGGTCCTACGGCTAATGGTGGGTTTCAATCACAATCAAAGGCAATCCCTTCTTTCATGCTGAATGAAACGTTCGAATTAAATGTTGACGCATGGATTTTGGGATTTCAACTAGAAGGAGATAATAATTCAAATATTCGAAAGATTAATATTTCCAGTTATAAGGGTGATGTTGTTGGAAAGTGCAATATCTTTGAAAAAGATGAGGCTAATCGGACGGGATCATGTGGCAAAAGCTAATAATGAGAAAGATTTACATGAATCAGTGGAGACAATTTCATGCACCATAAATTTTAGAAGTCCACTTCCAAATATTCCTATTGGTACATTATATTTTAGTCATTATTTTAGTCATGCAAATGGTGGCCTATGCACAGTTTTGACAGGGGAGCAGCATAAAAAAGAATTCATGGAGTCTTATGTTGGTGGCTCTATAAACGCATTTTGCAAATTAAATAAGACACATCCACTTCATTTAAAGCTTGCAGATAAAACATTTGTGGAAGTGAAACAAGCAAAACTGGAAAAAGCAATTGGGTCGAAGGCTTTAACTGATCTAGTTGATGGGCCAAAAATGGGTGGATCAGTTGTTGTTGAATGGCTAGTGAACAAGATGCGGTCCAATGCTCCATTCGATCCCGATGGTACAAGTCTGACGTCGGGCGAGACAATCCATGAGGTTGAACTGTTTAGGCGGATCGTGATAATAATAACAGATTGGAATCGGGTTAATTTTCCTTTTGACCCAGGTGGGTTTGGTTCGAAGGCAAAACTCGAGGGCGAGTTTTTTTCGAAGAGAGGGAGTATGATGCAGAACCATATGCATATCTTTTATTTATTTAAAATTCAAATTTCCTATTTTATCTTTTTTATTGTTTAGTTTAAATAGGGCATCTAGGGTTTATTGTTTTTTAGTTTTTGATTTATTATTTAATAGAAAATAACATTGTTCTTGAACCTTTGGGTTCCTTTATCGTCTTTGATTAATCAATCGTTCTTGAGCCATTTGATCGTCTCTGATACCAACTGATGCAGTTTCGCGTGCGATCAAATGGCTCAAGAACGATTGATTAATCAAAGACGATAAAGGAACCCAAAGGTTCAAGAACAATGTTATTTTCTATTAAATAATAAATCAAAAACTAAAAAACAATAAACCCTAGATGCCCTATTTAAACTAAACAATAAAAAAGATAAAATAGGAAATTTGAATTTTAAATAAATAAAAGATATGCATATGGTTCTGCATCAGAAACCCACACGTAAAACATACGCGTATACATTTGATCATGTGTATATATATAGGTGTGATCATTTTGTTCAAGGTTTTGTTAAGAAAACCGAAAAGCAAACATTGGACACTCGTTTTCTTTAAAAAAAAAGTGAAAAAAGGTCCATCCAACTATACCCAAAGTGGTAACGAGGTACACATGGCCATTTATTATTTAATAATTTAGTTAGAACATAATGGCTTTATATTATAAACATGTTAATTATTGGTTGTCACTTGTCAATAGCTAGCGAATCCAGTTAAGTTAGATCAAAGGATATTCTATGACTCACTCATTCTTGCCCTATATATATCACCCTTCACAATTGTCATTTGCTCACACAAATCTTACTCGATATTTCATACATATTATTTCAACCTCTTTAAGAGACAAAACATAGTTACAAAAATGGAACAAAACATTCCAGTTCTAACAAAGAAAGTATGGAGGTTGGTACGTGTGTTGTACTTCATGTTACGCAAAAACATATCCAAGAGTAAGTTGTTGTTGGACCTCAACAGGATGATGAAGCGTCGCAAGATCGCAGACAAATCCTCATCCTCACCTACCCTCTCCCCGCCGCTAGGTGAATACGAGTTCAGTTGCACCAACAGCCCTACAACTAGTAACCACACGTTTTCTCTATTTTCATTCCGTAAGAAACAGGCATCAGCTAACCAACACACGGAGGATCTAGACATGATGGCTGTTAATGCCGCTGTGTTGAAAGCCATGGAGATGATCAACAGCGAGGCAGCATCGCCCGCGCTCCCAGGGTTTGGGAGGAGTCCGGTGGTTAGGCAACTGAGGGTATCGGACTCTCCGTTTCCGTTGAGTAACGTGGACGAGGACAGCCACGTGGATGAGGCGGCAGAGCAGTTCATAAACCTGTTTTACAACGACTTGCGAAGGCAGAATTGTACCAACGTGACATCCCTTGGTTCATCGTCTTGAGAAATATATAGCGAAATTAACTGTACATATGTAATTGAACATATATATGATCGTTGAATATAGCAAGAGAATCAAGTGTTGGAGTTAACAGTCGATGTAACTTGTATTCTGGACGTTGATCGGTCTGATTCATGTGTATAGAGATTTTAGTTTTAATAAAAGGTTTCAATATATCACTTTAAACAAGTTATGCTGCCTTAATCTATCTATCTATACTCTCTATTAAAGGAGCTTAGACGCTGACCTAATTTTGCCTACGTGTCATCTTCTTAGCTATGCCACATAGACTTCGCTGATGTCATAATTCCGATTTTTATTTGTTAAAAATCTAATATATTGTATTAACTTTTTAATTAAATTAATATATATTGACTTTAGGTTCAAAATTCAAAATTTGGCTTTAGATTCAAAATTCAAACAATATCTTATAAAACCTTTCTTTTTAATTTCTCCTTATCATCATCTCTCAGCTCTCTCTCTCTCTCTCTCTCAAAGCCCTAAAGCCGAATCGCCTCCTCCGGATTTCAACCAACCTGTGCGACAACCTTCAATCCATCTTTAACCCTGTCTCCGGCGATTACAATCATCTTAATCAACAGGTTCGAAATTATGAAATCCTCTAATCTATGCTAATTTCTTTGAGATGCATCTTAGAGAGAAGACCGAATCTCTCTTCACGGTCTTCTTCACCAAGCTTTCTTCATCAACAAGGTAACAACTGAAATCCATAATTTTGTTATTTTAATTGTCATTTAAAGTCTATGACAACTAGGGTTTGACACTGTTTGTTTTCAAATTTTGAGTTTTCCTATTAGGGGTTTGGCATGATAATCAAGCGGAAGTTGAAACTGCTAAGATGCTTGATAAGAATCTAGGTATGTGTTGAAATTGATTTTCAATTTGATAGTTGAATCAAGTTATAAAAGGGTTTTTGTGGATTGATTTGTTCGTGATTGTTGAAGTTTTAATAGTTGGCTATTTGTTGGTGTTGTAACATATATGCATCCTGTATGTGGTGAGTATATGGATCTCTGCTTAAAATGTTGGAGAAATAGATCCTGTTTACATTATTGATTTAGTATGAAATTGTTAGCATTGAGGATTTGAGGTGGTTAATTGTAAATTACGTTGTTTTATATGGATTATATTTGATAACATGTTGTTTTCTATGAGCAGGCAATGTTGGCAATAGTTGGAGAACAGCATATGACATCAATGACACGTGGGCAAGGTTCAAGCTTTCCTTGACAGTTGCTATGTGGTTAACTTTAGTTTTTTTTGTTAACTTATCAATTAACTAATTTTTCTTGCGGTATAACTTCTATTGCTAACCTTAATGACAAATGTGCAGCCTGTATTATACATGACCTGGTAGATGGAATGGTAGGAAAAACCTTCTAAAATGTTCATCCTTGCTCAAACAATAAATGAATTTACATTTTTTATTATTATTATTTACCTGTTTTTGTAGATTCAGATATGTTAGAAATTGGCAATGGAGGCATGACTTATCTAAAATATCGGTCACCTTTTTAGCATATGGTCTTTAATGAAGGTGGTGTTTGTCTTTAAGATTATGAAAAATAGTTGGAATTTGATCAACTTTTTATATGATTTTTTTATTATTGGCGCTGGCTCCGCTTCTTATAGGTTATGATGTTCGAAATATAACTCCTGAAACATTTGAAATCCTAAGCAATAAGTAGGTCATTGCTGTAAACCAAGGTAATATGTTTTCTGTTCATAGATAAATAATAGACAAACTTAAATAGTGGCGACCCATTTTAGACAAGTTTAAGTTATAAGTTATTTGAAATGCCATTTTGTTTTTCTAACGGTGCAACACTGGAACAGTTGGGATTTAGATAGGATCCAGAGTTTGCCCCACTTATAAACATGTTACCTGGACAGTTGCCACCAGATGTAATTGTTCAACCCAAGCCTGCTAAAGCACCTGTTCTTCGTTTGGATGCGTTGGATAGGGAAGTAGATGAACATGGGAATGTGGTCAATATACCAAAATTAAACAACCTCAGCACCCTTAAGGTCTGTTCTTTTTTCTTTTGTCTGCTTTGTTTATCAATATTAAATGTAGCATTTTTTACCCAAATACTTTACAAATGGGTCAATTTGAGTTGTGCTTTATTTTAAATGGGTCATATGAGTCAAATAAAAAAATAATTTAAAGGGGTACATTACTACATGTGAACGGTTTGAAAAAATTTCTAAAGTCTATGGTTTTATGCATGTAGCCTCTTATATCATTTTCTTTTCTGTGATAGTTTTTTTGTTTGTAATATTATAATTTTTGTAATGTAATCTTATTTGAAGAGTTATTTATTTACATGCTCTTTTAAGAAATAAACAAGTTTTTTTTGGGTCAACTCGACCTAACATGTCCTGTTTTGACTATAACCTGTTTCTACCTGCTTGACCTGTCTATGTTCTAAGTCATGTTAATGTTTTGTTCCTTGAAATCATTCAGGTTAACATTAACAAGCAGAAAAAAGATGCATTCCAGATTCTGAAACCTGAATAAGAAGTGGATCCAGATAAAAATCCTCACTTTGATCCTCGAATGGGAATAGATAAAACGAAGCTTTTGAGGCCTAAAAAGATGACATTTCAGTTTGTAGAGGAAAGCAAATGGTCTAAGGAGGCAGATATTGTTAAGTTAAAGGTATCTTATGTTTTGTTGTTTACTGTTAGTTTAAATCCTAAAACTGGTCGTTTGTGAAAGAAAGGAATTTTGAAGGAGCATTTTGTAAAAGGGTAAAAGGCATTTTTAGTATTAAGTGTATAAGTTATCTAAATGGGGAAACTATATGGACTGGTCAAAGTTTTGGTCAGTCTCGGTTAGCTTGGCTTGATTTATGTGTCTTATCTATTATAAATAGAGGGTAGGGATTATTATGTTTGCAAACTTTTCACATTGAATAATGAAAGTTGAGTCAAGTGTAGAGAAAGGCAAATGGTCTAAGGAGCAGAGAATGCTAAGTTGAAGGTTGTTATTTTAAATTCTGAAATGGGTGGTTTTTGAAAGAAAGAAAAAAGTTGAAGGAGCGTTTCGTAATAGATAAGAGGTATTTTTAGCATTTGGTATTAAGTATTTAAGTTCTCCGTTAATTGTAGTGTTATGTACATCTGTATATGTTTAATTAGGGCCTAACAACTTTTATTGGTATTAGTTCTTTACCCTAAAAAAGAATGTTGCTTTATTCAGCCGCTCCCCCTGTTCTCCATCGATTCTTCATTTTTCTTCAAAAATCCAGCATGATGATTATTGATTAAAGACTATTTTTAAGTGTGTTTCGACTTTAATGTCTGTTTTAGGTGTGTTTCGACTTTAATGTATGTTTTAACTACGTTTTTTATGTGTTAAGTGTGTTTTATATCATGTTTTTGGGTTTATTATTGATTAACAAGCAGAATATGGCATATTGATGTGTACAAATATTTGTTATATATTGAATGCGTCGCATACGTGAAGTTCTTGCTTCGCGCTTGAAGCTTCGCTAAAAGCTTTTGGAACCAAAATGCTTCGAAGCGCCTCACGCTTATTTAAACCAAGATTCTTGTGTTTGAGCAGCCATAAATGAAAATCAAGACTTAAACTCAGGTCTTCTTTTCTGTATTTGGTGCGAACTCTTATGAGGGATGGACCTGGAGATAAGACTAATTTAACTATTCCATCTAAAAATCTCACCAAACATGGCATAATTACTACAGATTATTTTATTAATGCGTGAGTTTGCGTCAATTTCATAGCCATTAGAATTATCTTATTTAGTAATGATTCTCATAACCAGTTTCATCTTATTTCTTTTGTAGGATCATGTGGTGAAGGTTGTATTTTAAGAAACGAAGATGAAAAATATATGGAACGCTATACCCCAAAAATGCAGGATCTTGTATCAAGAGATGTTTCAAGATTTACGATCATAGAATATAGAACAATGAAAGCAAATATGATTTTGTATGATTTTTTCAATATGATTTTGTATTATTTTTTCATAACTAATGCTCATCAATTTAAAACTATTGTTGCTGATACATATGTTGATACAGTGGTTGATACATCGTATATAAGAAGTTATTAGACAACATAAAATTATGTCATGCTTTCATTTTAGCCAAAATATTATCAATTATTTACCTTATTTTCTATATCAAACATGTACACTAAAACAAACTATCTTTAATATTGTTTTATAAACATATGTAACTAAACACAAAGAATTTAAATAATATATTATAATATTTTTTTCAGCATTTGATTCCGATCGTTATTAAACAAACCCGTGTATTCACACGGGTGTACAACTAGTACTATCCATTAAATGAGAAACTGCAGTGACATAAGAAAAGCTTATGTGGCAGCCATAGAGGCTGTCCAACAATGCTTTTCTTATGTCATCAACAATGAGGTGGCAACCATAAAGAGAGCATAGTGACATCATAAATCTGAACTTAAAATCATTTTAAAATACAAACCACTGCCATATCTTCACATTTCAAAGGTCTGGCCCACATTCAAAATCCAAACCACTGCCTATCTTTAAAATTCAACCTATTTTGTATCCTCAATATCAAAACCACTGCCCATATTCAATATCTTGGCTCCAGATTCAAAATTCAAAACATAGATCATTTCAAATTTATGGCTCCAGATTCAAAATTCAAAATTATGGCTCCAGATATATAAGATACCATCTTCTTCAATCAATTCCTCTCTCTCAAATCCATTTCTCTCTCAACTCTCTCTCTCTCTCTAAAACTCACTTTCTCAGAGAACTAAGCTTATATCTACCAGAATCAACCAGCAATCGGACTTATCTCTCAGAGAACGAAGCTTATATCTACCAGAATCAACTTCAGTTTCAACGGATTTTCTCCGGTTTCGTCTCTGGAGGGTGTTTCATCTCTGGGAACTCTTCAAAGAGAATGTCATGGATTCAAATGCTCTGTACAATCTGCCCTAATTTCTTTCATGTATTCAAATGCTCTGTACAATCTGCCCTAATTTCTTGATCGTGAAGGTGAGTTTATACAGTAATTATATATTATCAATTTGCAATAAGTATATGCCCTAGTTTCATGGATTCAAATGCTCTGTACCTCCTGCTACACTCTCTGTCTTATTTTTTAAAACTGTTTTCTCCAGATTTTTTACTTGAAACGTGTGAATCAAAGAAGTTTAATTGGGGAAAAATGGGCTTCATTTGTTGAAGGTACGGTTAACTCCTGCTATTTGCCGAAGTGGTAACTCGGTTTTTTCAATTCTTCATTCATATTGTATTGTCTTTAATTTAACCTCAGTTTGCAAAGTAATTAGCTATATACGACAAAATCCCTCTAAGATTATTCTATATCTTATTAGAGTTATTGTAACACCCTTATTATTATTTAACTGTTTTCGTATAAATTACGAAAATAAACGGGTAGTTATGATTTCAAATACATTGAAAATACGGCTTCATTAAACTTTTTACAGAATTAAAACTATACAACATATCATGTGTGAGTTCGTCATTTAACATAACAACGATACATAGTGCGGAAGCTTATTTCTTGATCGTGTTCGGTTCTTCGTTGTGCTTGATCGTCCGCCGGTGCTAAAATTATACCTGAAACTCATAAAACATGAGTTGGATTAGTCATACGTAACTTAGAACGTATTTAAACGAGTCCGGGAAGTGAAACTGATTAAAATAAAAATTTTTCGCCAAAACAGGGCTTTTCGCGCCACGCGAAAGAACCAGGTTGCTCCCTCGCGCCACGCGAGGGAGACAGTTTTCCAGCAGCTCTGCAGCTCAGTTCAGCTATGCCAGTTTTCACAGAAACGGCCATAACTTCTTCGTTATTGATCCGTTTTACCCGATTCTTTTTCCTACGCGTCCGTAATTTAATCCTTCATCTTATGGAGTTAAAATACTACATCCAACATAAGAAATTTTGAGACTTATAAGCCTTCGACTCGTTACCTTTTTACCGAATTTTAACCCGTTTATGCATTTTATCAACCAAACGTATTTGTTTGATTCCTATATCTCATACACTTCTTCAAATTAATGTTACCTACCATATTAGGTTCTAATCATAGGTTTATTACACAATTTAAATCCGTTTTCGCTCGTATGCTTATTTTGACCCGTTAAGGGTATTTTAAGCACTCTAAAGCATGAAATCGCTTTCATTCATTTCTAGCATCTTATTCCTACATTACTTATCAAGTGATCTTCCACTACAACTATATGTGTGTTGGGTTTAATGTGGATATCTATATGTTCCGAGTTTTACCCCTCGGATTATCATTTTACGGCAAAGATTCATATAAAGTCTTTCGACCCAAGAATTTACATCTTTCACTACCCATACTCATTCTAAGCATTTATTTAATCCTAAAACTCGTTTCCGAACCACCTTTAAAGGTCGTTCGTTCGAATTAGCTTACAAGGGCAATTTGGTCAATTTTCACCCTTCTTTTACTACAAGGACCTTTAAATACTTGTTTGACTCAAATCCGACCTTTTAACTATAATTCTTGTTTGTAAACCCATGTGCTTCAAAAACACTATAATCTTAACTCAGTTTATTCGGTTTACCTAAAAGATAACCGAATATCTATATTTTAACCTTGACTAACTCTTATAGAACACCAAATTCTACATGATGAGTTGTGTTATTATACATACCTGGCTCGGATCAATATATTGACCCGTTTCAATACCTTGCCTTAGTGGCGGCTAAAAGATAGTGCCGTAAACATCCATGTGCTATTTATTCCCTAAAAATCATACCACTCGACAACCCGTTAGTCGATATTGTCAAAGGGTGATAATTTCACCTTTTGACCCGTTTGGTCTAAATGGCCGATTATATTAGCGAGACGACATGTATTTTCATCTCGACTATATGACTCGCTCCGATTCACATCGTGCGGTCATTTTACCTAAAATTCATTTCTTAACACCTTTTGGCCTATTAAGGCTTACTTCATAAGTGTCCTTTAAAACCAATAGTTATGGTCAATGCGTGACCAATTTACCGTTTTACCCTTATTATTTGTTTTGGTTTACCCTATAAGGTAACCATTTAAAAGTTCATTTTCCATTTGTCATAAAATGATCGAATTACCAATTTAACTCTTTTTAAACCATCAACATGGTTTCTTGTCATGCTCGACTATCTTGTTCTGTACGTCTACTCGCCGGAACATCATACCTCAACTATGTATTTATCTTATTCGTAACTAAAACGATAAGAGAATATTCTAAAATATAAGACTAGTGTAAGCCATACTTACCTTACTTCCAAATTATGCTTTTCCGTCATTCCTGCTTCGTTTAACCCGATTCGTTCCCAAGCTTTCACCTAGCTTGTTAATCGTCAAACTATCATTGTAAATTGTAAGATGGTTAGATTAGTCATAATTATTCACGACTATTCCATCTCACTTATTTCATATGTTGAAACTACTATTCGACTTCATGATTAGTTAACTTAGCTTATTAAAGTTAACTACTTTAAATCACAAGGTTTACAACATTAAGTCTAAATCAACACAAGATTTAGAACCCTTATCACTTCATATTACGCGTAATCGCCATATCATTCAAATACGCGTTTTCGTTCTAATTTCAACACTTTAGTTTTCATTTAGGCATTTTAACAAACACCTAGTGTGCATACTTTTACATATTTACTAACTAGTTCATAACTAGTTATCTTTACCATGGTTAACATCAATACATTCAAACCTCAAGTCTAGTGTTCATGAATTACATCTAGAACTTATATCATAACCTCAATATTCATCAATCTTACATTCTAATCTGAGTGTTCATCATATTAACATAAAACCCACTTAGCACATAATAGGGTAATTACCAAATCCCTAGTTTTGACAACAATTCATCAAATTTTCTACTAGGGTTTGTTTCTAAACCAAGATATAATCACAATAAAACTCATAGAATCAATATTCATTCCAGAATTTCGATTATGATTGTTCATCATAATCTCAAAGTATCACAAAATCATAAATTTCAACATACCTTGTAATCCCCATGACTAGGTGATCACGAATTTGTGTTCATGCATTGATTTGGCTCTTGATTTGGGCTTCAATTTGATCAATTTGTTGAAGTTAGGGTTTGAGCTCTCCTGAGCTTTCTCCTGGTCGACCTCACACACGCACACACTATGTGTGGTGTGTTTTTTTTTATTTTTGTTTTTAATAACCAAACTTTTTCCAAATATCTAACTTTGGTCCCTCATGTTTCGTTAATTATTAAGTAGGTTATAACCTACTTATTTACAATCCATATTCCCTCTTATTAACCGGGTCAAACATTCCTAGTTACCTTAGCGGGTTCGGGAATATTTATGACTAAGTTTATTTTAGGTCCCGTTAACTCGGGCCTTCTAAGCTTTTATTTCTTAAAAGCTTTTATTCACTTTTTATTTATTATTAGGATTAATTATTTAAATCATAATATTTACCGGGTAAATTTTTACCACTAACGGTATTTTACCCGTCAGTAATATTAACGTGGTTTGATTACCAAACCCGTTTTTGGGGTGTTACAAGTCTACCCCCCTTAGAGAGGTTTCGTCCTCGAAACCTTTTCTTACTTAATTCATTGAGTTTAACTCAATGTATTCGATCCGAGAAATCTTTTACTTTTAGCAACCAATTCTTTTGTTTTCAAATTTATTTATTCGGTTCAGTTATACCGAATCCACTGCTTACAAGCAAACCAATTTTCTTGATTTGAATTGCTGACCTTAACCGATCTCACTAACTAGACTTATTAGTCTAGTTACTTTTCACCGCTCGCTTGGTTATAATGTGATTCTACTTCATATTGCATTTCCTAATCGTGATCGTGTCACATCATGTTTAATTTATATCAACCTTTCATTTTCGAATATATCACTTTTCGAACATATCGTCTTGCGCCTATAAGTGTCAAGACTTGAATCTTTCATGCTCACTATTCAAATTCCTATCAGAACTTATATTAAAAAAAAACGTTATTTCTTACTAAAACCGAAGTTTTAGTTTAGGATCTTCTCTTAACTTTTGTCAATTATCCATACCAGGATATTGACAGTCCATAATTTATTCCTTTATAGTCTTAGTTTTATGCGGGGATTCTCAACTGATTCCCTCGCTTTATCTAATTAACCGTGTTAGTCTGTCAACATGTTTATTTCGCGCTTGTCTTATATTTAACAAGTGCTTGGTATTTGTCATGACAATATCTTGACTTCAAATAGTTTTACCGGCTAGACTAATCAGTCGCCGTCACTTTATACCCCGTCACCCGGGTATACTATTTTGCCATCTCTGGCCTTATGCGTGTATAAGATTTTCTAAATCACTTCATACCACTTATGTTTCATTAAAACGTGGTTTTTGACTAAAAACTGAATTTTTAGTTTACGTTTCCTTTTTGTCTCACATCTTTCTCTCATTTCTAGGAATGTTACTCCCGAGGATCTATTTCTTTCCGTTATTATTTAATGCGGGAATTTATAACTAATTACCCCGCTTAACCCATATGATCTGTAAGTTCTTTCACTTAGCCTCATATGCTATTTCTTTATATTTCCACCTTTTTAAGGTGAGACCCAACAGTTCGTTTCCTTCTATTTGTGACCCGAAGGTCTTTTTGGTTCCGTAGACCTTAGCATTATTTATAATATCATAAGAGCATTCACATCCTAACCATCAAATGATGTGAGTAGGGGTTTTTATATTATAAAGGGTATAAAAAGTGGTTGTGAGTAGAGGAGAGAGAAAATGTTACTGTTCATCTGTATATTTGGGGGGACACTGTTCACCCGTTATAATTTTTTTAATATATTTTGAAAGTGGTTGTGAGTGGAAGTGAGAGAAAAATGTAATGATAATATTATTTAATTGAAAGGAGAGAGAAAAAGTATTTGTTTTTAGTGGAAATATATTGATATAGGAGTTGTTTTTTAGTGGAATGTATGTATAATTTGATGGATTGGATGTGAATGCTCTAAGTTATGATGATCCTGAAAATCATCTTAAAATAGTTGAACGTAACTATCAAAAATTTCTGTTTGCAAAATCTTATCATCTTTTAGTCATGACCCATCATCCGAGTCTTTTGACTTTCTAATCCGCGTTCCCGTCTATTGGGTTACGCATATTCTTAAAATCATACCCATCTATCGGGTATCCTTATCGAAGTCATTTTCAAAATAATCATTCTGATATGATTTTAGACTTCGTTTTAACTTATTTGGTCGTCTTAGCGAAACCCATCGCTTTTATTCAATTGTGTCCTTAATTCTTTATTTAATTTGTTTAACTTGTCCGTGTGAAGTTCATCACTTGTGACAGTCAACTTTTATCCCTATGCCTTAGCATTCCCATTGGTCGGTCTGTATTTTCTTTTTACTTGATCCTTGTCCCTTCTCTCGGGCTCGTTATTCTCACGTAATACGTTTCCGTCATCCGACTTACGTTTACGTTTACTATCAAACATCTTACTTCTTTGATTCCACTACGTGAAAAAGGGGCTACGGCCACACTTTTGGCAAAACCGCCCTGTCACACATTTGTAAAAATGTGTGGCTAAAGATTATTCATAACATTTTATAACACCTTTAGCCACACATTTTATTATTAATGTGACCATTTATACCAGTTCAAAACCTTTAGCCACACTTTTAGAAAATAATGTGACATTTATTAGCCACAAATCGAAATGTCTGGCCAAAGGTGATCTATGGTCACATATTTTTGTTTCATGTGACGAAAAAACATGTATTTGACACCTTTAGTCACACTTTAAGAAAAAAATTGTGACATATATTTGCTACACTAGCAAAGTGTGGCTAAATGTTATCTACGATCACATTATATATTTTCCTGTGACCAATAACATGTGTATTCAAAACTTTTAGCCACACTTTAAGAAAAAATCATGACATTTATTAGTCACACAAAAAAAGTGTGGCCAAATTTGATTTACGGTTACTGTATTTGTTTCGCGTGACTAAACATAAAAATATTCCAAACCTTTAGCCACACGTTAAGATAAAACATCCACATTAGAAAAGTGTGGCCAAATGTGTTCTACGACCATATTATTTGTTTAATAATGTGGCTAAAATCTAATATATATGGCCACATATATTATTTTATGTAACCAAATGTTGGACAATATTCACACTTAAAATTAAAAAATTTAATGTAGTTTTACATTAACATTCGTCACACAATCATCATTTTATTTATTTTGTGTGACGAAATGTTATCAAATGTCATTAAAAAAATGTGTGACCAAATGTTAAACTTACTACATCTTTAAAAAAAATCATCACAAAATATTTAATTTCAAAACTTAAACTTCCACCTAAATTATTTCATCATAAAACTTCCCCCTAAAATATATCATTCTAAAACTTAAACTTCCCCCCAAAATATTTCATTCTAAAACTTAAACTTTCCCTCCAAAATATTTGATTCAAAACTTTCCTCTCAAATAATATTCTTATTTAAAAAAATTACATTATTTAATATTAAAAAATAAAAAAATGTTACTAGATATTTAATAATTCAAACTATTATTAAATATTATATATTTTAAACCATATTTGTTTTCTTCTAAATAATATATTAATGTATGCATATTAATAATGGTACTGAATTTCTCGTAGTTAACCTTTTGGGTACTGGTACTTCCAGTTTGATACGGTACCGTTAGTTTACCGAATTTTACTTTCAAATAGCGTTGCGGTACGAGTACTGTACAGTACCATACCGAATATTTTTGGTACCGGTACATGTACCCATATTTGATGATTTCCGGTATCGGCATTTTCGGTACCTGTATGTTCGGTACCAGTATCGGTACCGAACTCATCCCTAATCATATATGTGTTAATAGACCATATTGGGCTTTACTTGGTCACAATGGCCAATAGTGGTCATAGATATGTTAATGAACCATATTGGGTCTTAATGGATCACAATGGACAATAGTAGATCACACATGTCTTAGTGGACCATATTGGGCCTAAATGATAGTAGATCATACATGTCTTAATGGATCACAATGCACAATAGTATATCATATATGTATTAAAGGATCATATTGGGTCTTAATGGATCACAACGGGTAATAGTAGCTCATATATGTCTTAATTGACTACATTGTGCCTTAATGGATCACAACAGACAATAGTAGCTCATATATGTCTTAATGGACCATATTAGGCCTTAACAACTCACAACGGGAAATAGTAGATCATATATGTCTTAATGGACCCCATTGGGTCTTAATGGATCACAATGAAACTTAGTAGATCATACATGTCTTTGTTGATCATATTGGACCTTAATTGATTATAATTGACAATAGTACATCATACATGTCTTCGTTGCCATATTTGGCCTTAATGGATCACAATGGACACTAGTAGATCGATCACACATGTGTTAATAAACCATATTGACCGCGGGAAGTCGTTCCGGTTTCAGGCCGTAATGCAAATCGATGTTTGTAAATCTGAAGGAACTCGCCGGTATAAATTAATATCTGTTTTTAGTTACGGTTTCATTAGTTTGTTGTTTGAAATCATCACCCATATGAAGATTGTTCTTCCAATTTCGTGCACAAGGAAGTGTGGTAAGTTAATTCAACCTAAAAATTTCAAAGAGGAATTGGATATTTTGTATGTTAGGGTAAGAAAAAGGCTTGCATTCCTTTGATTACTTCTTTTTCTTGATCTTCTAAGATTCAAGCCTAATAATTTGATAAAAACAATGGTGGTGGTGCTGGTGCTGGTGGTTGTTGGTGGTAGCGGGTGGCGGTGGCGGAAGGTGGTGGGTGTCGGTGTGGTGGTGGCTGAAGGTGGTGGGTGGCGGTGTGGTGGTGGATGGCGGTGGCTGAAGGTGGTGGTGGCCGAAGGTGGTGGTGGCCGAAGGTGGTGGTGGAGGTGGATGTGGTGAAGGTGCCACATAAGCATCTATCTCAGCAAATCATTAAGGGTTATGCCACATAAGCTGCCACATTAACATATAACTAACTGGGTTAGACCTCAGTTAGAAAAGGATCGATGAGGGTCAAATTCTTACAAGTTAGGATTGCTAGAGGGAATTTTTTAAGTTAGGATTATTATCGGCCAATAATCGAAACTTAAGATTATTAAAATTCAATAACCTTTAAATATGCCACTGAATTTTTTTTTGGGTAGGTTTTAATAACACTTTACAAATTTACATACCACTAAAAATTTAAACACTTTATCTAAAAATTTTCCTCTTTCCTTCCTAAGAAAACCCTTTAATAATTTTCCCCAATTTTTTTCCCACCCTCCTAAATTATTAGTTTTCCGTTTGAATTTTGAACACAATTAAACATCCCCCAAATCAATTTACCATTCCAAAATCAAATTTCATATTCCCACGCCTTAAACCTAACCCTTCATTGATTTCCCTTCCCTCCCTCTCTTATCTCCGGGAATGGTGACACCATAGTAACCACACGGTGAACGGAATAGTGCCACCAACTCAAGGTCTGCGAAGAGGAAGAAAAATGGGAAGCCATTGAGAAGCGACTTGATTTTGGTCAGGATGAAGAACTCATCGAAGAGGCTCACAGGTCAAACAAATTTAATTACTAATTTGTATCTTTGAATATTAAGTTTGGAAAACGAATTGGGACACAATTAGGTTAAAATGTTAGACTTTTATGCCTCAATGGTTGCTGCGAGTTTCAGAATCCGAGTTGCTTTTCTTTAATTATATTTTTGGATAATTTAGATATTTTAGAACTGAATCAATTATCAATTTTAGATGTTTTAAACCTGAATCAATTGTCAATTTAGAGGTTTAGTAATGTTACTGTGGACTTCGATATCAATTCCATCTATTGCTAGTAATCACAAGGTTCCTGGTAATGCCTTCATGTTCTTATTTAATGAATATAAGGTTTATTGTAGACAAACAGTTAATTAAGGTTGTTTTGTTTTCAGGTGCTATCTCAAACACCTGACTCTGGAAAACCTCTTCCTATGACCGTGGGGTATGGTGGGGCGGGGGTTTGGGGCATGAGTTGACACGTGGAGTTCGAGCCCCCCCCCCCCCCCCCCCCCGCTGCCGAGTGACGTATCCGTGGGGTATGGCGGGGCGTGGCTAGCCCAGCGTGGCATGGCCATTTGTATAAAAATAAAAAAAATCTAAAATTAAAAAATACACACAACATTTAAAAAAAAAAGCCTAAAATTTTATTAAAATTTCCTAAACATTATTACAAAATTCTACAAAAAAAAAAAAAGATTACAAAAAAAACCAAAAGCGTTAGGTAGATTTCGAAAAGGGCGAGCTTGTCGAACGGCTTCCGCTCCTTGCCCCGGAACTCGATATTTGCTACCGCCACCTGGTCTTCGTGACTTATCTCACCGCCCGGGACGCTATCGTAGTATGCTTTAAAACGATCGAGTTTCGGTCGTAGCTCGCGCCACTTATGTTGGCACGCGTTTAAATTGTGCCGGTCGTTTTACACGTTGAGCCGGTAGTTTGCGAAAGCTTCCGGCCAGTAACGGGTCCCACCGGGTTGGCGACCCTTCATCGCGTCCACGACGCTCGTGACAAGGGCTAGCTCTTCCTTGTGTGTCCAAGAGGCCATCGTTCAAGTGTTTATGGGTAGCGGTTCGGGTAGGTGACTTGGGTTGGGGTAGCGATGGGGGACAGCCGGTGGGGTTGGGGGTTATATAGCGATGGTGACAGTTGGGGTGGGTGAACCGTTTGGCTTGGCCAACGGTTATATTTTAAAATTTAAATGGCCCCCTATGCCTAGCCAACAAGCCAATAACAGCCGGCCACATAGGATCGCTAGCATGCCCCACGCCCGGCTTTAAACTCCCGCCCAAGGGGCCACGCCCAAACCCAAGCCCACCCGGGGTGGTGGCTCGGGCGTTTTCAGCCAACCCACGCCCCAACCCCAACCCCCGCCCCATACCCCACAGTCTATGGCTTATGGTGATTTCATTAATGAGCGTCCTTCAACCACTTTTACTATTCGAGGAGGTATTTAATGTATATCTGCTATGTATTCATGTTTCAATTGCCTCATCTTTAGCTAATATATTCTTGTTTGTTTAAAAAAAATTCGACTTTGATCTGTTGATTCTGTGTCTTTTGCCTAAAAGAGTAGCGAGTTCTTTTACACAAAGAAAAATAACATCAAAGCTTCAAAATTTGCTTTAGGGTAATAACTTATATAAGTAGCTTGCAGGTTCCAAGCCAGCACCACATAAGGAAAAAGGTCAATATGATCAAAAGTTACTTAGAAGACATCATTTTGACTTGTTATTTTTTCATTTTACCTTTCATCCAACTTCTAGAGAGTTGGTTATCTTGAGCCAGGGTTTTTATTTCTATTTTTAATTTTTTTTTCTCTGGCTTAAACAGAGGTGCTTAATTTTTTTAGTTAGACAAGGTGGTTACATTTCTATGTTATTGTGGCTAATTTAGTATTTTGTGAAGGCCTAATTAAATCTTATTGTAATCGATTTTAGCATACTGTTAAACTCATATATTTAAAACTCAATTCGAGATGATTTTCCATATTGGCCCTAGCGGATTCTTAGCAATTTTTAAAAACAATTGTGTATATTGATCGACTTTTTTACAAGGAGAAAATTACTAGTAGCAAATATTGCCTCTGGCTGTGGTATGATAGAATTGCATCGAATGTAGGTCACTTTGGTATCCACATAAACATAGCAAATGATTAATGGGTTGGACTGATCTGTGAAGGTTATGAAGAAACAAGAGTAGCTCTTCTAATTTGCATTATAATAATATTCAGTTTTACAGAGCTGGCTTAAGGACATAGTGAACATTTCACCTCTTCTTTGGTTAAGTTTTTAACTTGATATTAATTGTGGTTAAGCAATATCTTGATGGTGCAGAGATAGGGCAGGAGGATAGAGTGCTTCGAACTCCAATAAGAGTTGGTGATGCGGCACCAATGGCGTATATTGAGTAAGTTCTTTTATCACATGGGAGGAAAGACTTTTCTGTTTGCTTATTTTCTCTTTATGCTATCTAAAGTGTTTTGTTTAACACTATACCTACAGCCGGAAACTATGGCACGCTCATTAGGAAATGGGTTGATTTAGGTAAAAATGCTTATTGAATAATGGTTGACTAAATTTCGGCCTACTCAAATTATACAAGTAATTTGTAGTGGCATCTGGGAGTTCATCTATTTAAAACTAATAAGAATAATAAGCCTTGTCCGAAGAGTCTTTTCTGTTTTGTAATTTTCTGGATTTGTGAAGATTCTTACTGTGAAATGTCTTTAACTGCCAACAGGTTCATAGACAGGGGAAAACAAGCTTAGACAATTAAAACCTTCGGCTCCACAGCCAGCTCAAAGACCACCATTGGATACTTGGCAAGATCTCAGCTTAGCAGGAGTTTTGCATCTCTTAAAGAAGTCAAAAGCTCAGAAGCATCGGAATAAACCTTCTTGTCACTGAAATCATCTCTGAGATATTAAAGCCATCAACATTTTCTTCGCTGAGGATCAAGCTTATCTTAGCACCACGTTTGCTGGAACATAGTAAGAGTTCGAATATATAAATAAAATGAATGACCCCAATGAATTGTTAAAGTTTTTAGATTACAATTTAATGATGCGTGTTCATATTTTTGTCATATGTAGAGGTTATACAACTCTATTATGTCACCAGGGGGAATTGTCTGAAAAGGCTGACATACAGTTTCAGAGTTATGGTTCTTAAGATCATTTGTTGCAGGAGCTACTGATCTTACACTTTCATCCGAATTGCAATATCTCCTAGATTATGTAAGTCATTCGCAATCTTCTAAGTTGATTTATTGAATTTAACTAGATCTTATTTTAGTTTATGTAATCAAGTATATTGCATTAGTATTTTAGTTTATGTAATCAAGTATATTGCACTAATTATGAATGAAATCTAATAGAAAATGGATAAACAAATGTTGGCAGGTCAATCAAATGTTACTCATTTTGACCCGTTTACCAACTGCCTATTTTGTTACCTATGTTTATTCTGAAACTGATGTTGTACGTGATGAATTTGATACAGGTCAGTCCAACGTCATTTTACTTGGCAAGGACCTAATCGACCCGCATGCAGATAAAACATGTATGGATGCTTTTCTTGTTACTATTGTATATATTAATATTGTCTTTTTGGAATAACTTATGTCTTATGATGAAGCGCGCGACTTTGTTTTGTGAAGGAATTTTGATTAGCTAAGACATAAGGGCCAGCTAATGGCCAAAATGAAAACGGGAAGAGTTTTCCAAGGAATGAGAGAAGGTTACGTTGCAAGTGCTTCTAGGAGTGATGTATGTTGAGACAAAAAGTGCTCTTGTTGCAAGTGCTGCTAGGATTGATGCAAGTTTATGTATTTACAACTTATGTATGGATATTGGTTTACTATTGTTAATATTATTAATTTTGTTTTTTAGGTTTGTTCATCTTTGCTATTGTTTTAATTCTACGAAAAATTGAAAATAAAATTGCTAATTACACGAAAATGGCCATATAGCCACAATATATGTGACTATAAAATAGAAACGACCACGCTTACAGTAAATTCGTGTGACTGTTGATACCATTTTGTCACACTTAATGGGCCATTTTCTTAATTACAACAATCTTTTTGTCACAATTTTTTAAAATTCATGTGGCTAAAACAATCCTTTTAGTGACTATATAATAGAAACAGACACACTTATGGTAAACTCATGTGACTATACAATAGAAACGGCCACACTTAAAATAAATTCATGTGGCTATAGATACCATTTAGTCACACTTAATAGACCATTTTGTCAATTACAACAACCTTTTTGCCACAGTTTTTTAAAATTTATGTGGCTAAAACAAACTTTTAGTGACTATATAATAGAAACGTCCACACTTACAGTGAATTCATGTGGCTATATAATACAGACGGCCACACTTACAATAAATTCATGTGAGCATTGATACCATTTAGCCACACTTAATGAACCATTTGCTTGATTACAACTACCTTTTTTGTCACAAATTTTTAAAATTAATGTGGCTAAAACAACCTTATTGGTGACTGTATAATTGAAATGGCCACACTTATAGTAAATTCATGTGGTCGTTGCTATCCGTTTAGCCACACTTATTTGACAAAATGATTGATTTCAACAAGTCCTTTTAGCCACAATTTAAGTTGCTATGGCCACACATAAGTGAATGTGGCCGTAGGATGCCTACGATGACTCGACCTTTGGTCACACTTGAGCTGGAAAAAAAAGTGTGGCGAAAGGCGTATGGTCACACTTTTTTTATGTGGCCGTAAGCCATTTTTTACGTAGTGTTCATTTGAGTACTATTTAAATTAGTCTCATTCACCCCACCCTTACTACATCGGATGTAAATGTGTCCGCTATAAGAAGTTCATGGTATCATATGCCACTACTTACTTGGCCAGAGTAAGCGATTAACACATGACACGCATGACCTTTTTATAGTTTTCACATCACGCCCTATGTAAGTAATGCCTCTATTTGTTTCTTTTGGAAACAATATCCCGAATACATTTTCTATTCGGGTTTTTCCAAGTTTTTAATCTACATATGCAACTTTCAAATTCTACTTATTTGTTGCATATTACTATTTGTGCAATTAAAATTAAAGTGTGCACCTGGTAATGCTTGCCCTAACGGGCTTCTCTTGCCATTAGCCTTGTTCGCGACCGTTACGCGATTTAGGTCCTTGATGAGCATACTCTTTGGACCGTTCCTCTGTCAAATCTGCGATTTGTTAAACTCTCGCTATCCTCATATGCGAGTGTCCTTCAACTAAAACATATACAACAGTTAGTAATTTCAACATTAAAGGATGCCCGTATTATAATACAAGGCTTTTCTACTATACGCATCAACGCGTGTAATTTCGTTGACTATATCTATTCTATATCGATTTTATTGGTGTAACGTGTATTACACAATAACACTATGTGTTGTTCTCAACACTTTAATCATACTAAACCATTGATATACATGTACTTACCGGATTTGCGATCAAGTCTCGAACCGAACACACTGTATTCTTTAACCATGAGCTCTGATTACCAACTTGTAACACCCTTACTATTATTTAACTGTTTTCGTATAAATTACGAAAATAAACGGGTAGTTATGATTTCAAATACATTGAAAATACGGGTTCATTAAACTTTTTACAGAATTAAAACTATACAACATATCATGTGTGAGTTCGTCATTTAACATAACAACGATACATAGTGCGGAAGCTTATTTCTTGATCGTGTTCGGTTCTTCGTTGTGCTTGATCGTCCGCCGGTGCTAAAATTATACTTGAAACTCATAAAACATGAGTTGGATTAGTCATACGTAACTTAGAACGTATTTAAACGAGTCCGGGAAGTGAAACTGATTAAAATAAAAAATTTTCGCCAAAACAGGGCTTTCGCGCCACGCGAAGGAACCAGGTTGCTCCCTCGCGCCACGCGAGGGAGACAGTTTTCCAGCAGCTCTGCAGCTCAGTTCAGCTATGCCAGTTTTCACGGAAACGGCCATAACTTCTTCGTTATTGATCTGTTTTACCCGATTCTTTTTCCTACGCGTCCGTAATTTAATCCTCCATCTTATGGAGTTAAAATCCTACATCCAACATACGAAATTTTGAGACTTATAAGCCTTCGACTCGTTACCACCCGTTTATGCATTTTATCAACCAAACGTATTTGTTTGATTCCTATATCTCATACACTTCTTCAAATTAATGTTACCTACCATATTAGGTTCTAATCATAGGTTTATTACACAATTTAAACCCGTTTTCGCTCGTATGCTTATTTTGACCCGTTAAGGGTATTTTAAGCACTCTAAAGCATGAAATCGCTTTCATTCATTTCTAGCATCTTATCCCTACATTTCTTATCAAGTGATCTTCCACTACAACTATATGTGTGTTGGGTTTAATGTGGATATCTATATGTTCCGAGTTTTACCCCTCGGATTATCATTTTACGGCAAAGATTCATATAAAGTCTTTCGACCCAAGAATTTACATCTTTCACTACCCATACTCATTCTAAGCATTTATTTAATCCTAAAACTCGTTTCTGAACCACCTTTAAAGGTCGTTCATTCGAATTAGCTTACAAGGGCAATTTGGTCAATTTTCACCCTTCTTTTACTAAAAGGACCTTTAAATACTTGTTTGACTCAAATCCGACCTTTTAACTATAATTCTTGTTTGTAAACCCATGTGCTTCAAAAACACTATAATCTTAACTCAATTTATTCGGTTTACCTAAAAGATAACCGAATATCTATATTTTAACCTTGACTAACTCTTATAGAACACCAAATTCTACATGATGAGTTGTGTTATTATACATACATGGCTCGGATCAATATATTGACCCGTTTCAATACCTTGCCTTAGTGGCGGCTAAAAGATAGCGCCGTAAACATCCATGTGCTATTTATTCCCTAAAAATCATACCACTCGACAAGCCGTTAGTCGATATTGTCAAAGGGTGATAATTTCACCTTTTGACCCGTTTGGTCTAAATGGCCGATTATATTAGCGAGACGACATGTATTTTCATCTCGACTATATGACTCGCTCCGATTCACATCGTGCGGTCATTTTACCTAAAATTCATTTCTTAACACCTTTTGGCCTATTAAGGCTTACTTCATAAGTGTCCTTTAAAACCAATAGTTATGGTCAATGCATGACCAATTTACCGTTTTACCCTTATTATTTGTTTTGGTTTACCCTATAAGGTAACCATTTAAAAGTTCATTTTCCATTTGTCATAAAATGATCGAATTACCGATTTAACTCCTTTTAAACCATCAACATGGTTTCTTGTCATGCTCGACTATCTTGTTCCGTACGTCTACTCGCCGGAACATCATACCTCAACTATGTATTTATCTTATTCGTAACTAAAACGATAAGAGAATATTCTAAAATATAAGACTAGTGTAAGCCATACTTACCTTACTTCCAAATTATGCTTTTCCGTTATTCCTGCTTCGTTTGACCCGCTTCGTTCCCAAGCTTTCACCTAGCTTGTTAATCGTCAAACTATCATTGTAAATTGTAAGATGGTTAGATTAGTCATAATTATTCACGACTATTCCATCTCACTTATTTCGTATGTCGAAACTACTATTCGACTTCATGATTAGTTAACTTAGCTTATTAAAGTTAACTACTTTAAATCACAAGGTTTACAACATTAAGTCTAAATCAACACAATATTTAGAACCCTTATCACTTCATATTACGCGTAATCGCCATATCATTCAAATACGCGTTTTCGTTCTAATTTCAACACTTTAGTTTTCATTTAGGCATTTTAACAAACACCTAGTGTGCATACTTTTACATATTTACTAACTAGTTCATAACTAGTTATCTTTACCATGGTTAACATCAACACATTCAAACCTCAAGTCTAGTGTTCATGAATTACATCTAGAACTTATATCATAACCTCAATATTCATCAATCTTACATTCTAATCTGAGTGTTCATCATATTAACATAAAACCCATTTAGCACATAATAGGGTAATTACCAAATCCCTAGTTTTGACAACAATTCATCAAATTTTCTACTAGGGTTTGTTTCTAAACCAAGATATAATCACAATAACACTCATAGAATCAATATTTATTCCAGAATTTCGATTATGATTGTTCATCATAATCTCAAAGTATCACCAAATCATAAATTTCAACATACCTTGTAATCCCCATGACTAGGTGATCACGAATTTGTGTTCATGCATTGATTTGGCTCTTGAGTTGGGCTTCAATTTGATCAATTTGTTGAAGTTAGGGTTTGAGCTCTCCTGAGCTTTCTCCTGGTCGACCTCACACACGCACACACTATGTGTGGTGTGTTTTTTTTTATTTTTGTTTTTAATAACCAAACTTTTTCCAAATATCTAACTTTGGTCCCTCATGTTTCGTTAATTATTAAGTAGGTTATAACCTACTTATTTACAATCCATATTCCCTCTTATTAACCGGGTCAAACATTCCTAGTTAGCTTAGCGGGTTCGGGAATATTTATGACTAAGTTTATTTTAGGTCCCGTTAACTAGGGCCTTCTAAGCTTTTATTTCTTAAAAGCTTTTATTCACTTTTTATTTATTATTAGGATTAATTATTTAAATCCTAATATTTACCGGGTAAATTTTTACCACTAACGGTATTTTACCCGTCAGTAATATTAACGTGGTTTGATTACCAAACCCGTTTTTGGGGTGTTACAGTTATAAATAGTTTTGATCAAATGTAAAAGAAAGGATTTCATTTATGTTCCATTCAATTAGTTATAAGTGATTGAAAAATGATGAAATAAATAAGACGGTCATTTTATTAAAAGTATATGAACTAATTAATAAATATGGACTTATGCAGCCCAAGAATAGAATTAGAAAAGAAATAGGAAGCTACTGCCATATTATTTTGGGGGGAGGAGTCATAATCAATAGTTGGCCGCAAGGAGGTATCTAAACTGAAGTTGAGACTTTTTTTTTTTTGGTTTTGTTGTAATTAATTCAATCACTAAAGATCATATTACAGTCCTATGAAGTGGAAGCTCAGTTTGGATGGATAACTTTGTGTAGAGAGAGTTACTGTGTTAATTTTTTTATTAAATGTGTACAAAGGTTTGCAACTGACTAATAAAAGTTTGAATCAGCAAACCAAGAATAAACGAGATTAGTGCCACGTTTTAGTGATCTTACTATGATTTGGGATTTTTATATGATTAAACTGATGTTATGATATTGAATTTTAATGTGATCACATTGGTGAACTAGTGTCAAGTTTGAGTGGTTGATTGTTGGAAAAGAAAGCGCACATCTGTTTAGGTAGAATATGGACTCGTGTTGTTGTTAGCTACTGATTATTTGGTGACTGTTTTGTCAAATGAAGTTTTTGTGAAGGCATTGGTCAGCAGTGGCAGAACAGTAAGCATTTGTATATATTCTTTATCTACATATTTTTACACGTTTCTTTATTTAATTGTTTCGATCACTTTTTTCCAGTGCATACTTGTGCCCGAAGAGGACGAGGAAGCGATTTTTGTAGAACCATCCAAATGCGGAAAGTGAGACAAAAAATATCGTTTTTGAATCATAATCTCCATTCTTTCTTTTGTTATATATTTCAATAAATTATACGCAAATTATGAAGGTGTTGTTTTCTAGGATTAGATGTTGTTAATTATATTACTCTTGATATATTATTCTTTTTCAGGTTGTATTTCTATATGTAAGTTCTTCTAGGCCTGGTGTAGGCTATGCTCTGCCCGAACGGCTACAACAGATCGTTAATATGTAAGTAATCAACACTATGACCTGCTTCAATTTTTGTTAAAAAAATATTTGTCTTTTATGCTTTTCGCCAGTTAAGGCAGATTTCTCAACCAATGGTCACTCTGTTTCGGTAACTTGATTTTTATTATTTTTTTAATAGATTGGTGAAGGATCTAGACGAGTTCAAGACAATACTTAAACCACATATGATGTTGATTTTTGCAATTTGAAGAGTGGTTAGTGGTTATTTCTTTTGCTATCTACTCCTAATAGTTATATTATTATATTTATTATAGTTTAGTATTACTCTTGGATATAGACATAATGTCTAACCATTTATATTGGCTCACTATACAATACTCAAACCACATATGATGAAATGCTCTGAAGGTCGTATTTCTATATGTAATGTATATTTTGAAATTTTTAAGGCTTACAGGTGAGTTATTTTTTCTTTATGGTGAACATGGCTTCTGTTGTAGTGGTGTGTACGGTCAAAGGTATAGTGTTTATGATGCTTACGCCATCTCAGATGGCAGGACCAGGTGGTGATTAGGCAACCTGTTGACATGGCTTGACCTGATTGCTTTCTAAGTTACATATAATCATGCTTGAAAGTTTATCGATGCATAGTTTTTAACATTAAAAAAAATCATTGCAGTTGATCACGTTATCAGAAATGTTGTTCCATCAACACTTTCTGTGGTGGAAGATGGTCAAAGGAAAGAAGTTGACTTGACAATACGTTCAGAAACCAAATTGCTGGAACCAGAGACCTGTAAACGAGCAACCGGTTGCAGAAAAACAGAATGAATAATTGGTTAAAGACAAGCTACCAAATGAAAATACCGATTTACATGTTCAAGAGGGTACGCAGACAAAAAGGTATCCAGCAAGGAAACGAAAACAAGCAAAGTGACGGACAATCAGTATAAACGCTAAATCTCCAGCTCAAGGTATACTAAAGACTTCCTGATAAGTTGATGTATCATCGTTACAATTTACATAATGATTATGTGTTGATTTGTTTCTAACGGATTTTTGTGTAGACTCTCAAGATGCATCTAAGAAAAAAGCAGATGGGATTGAAAGAAAAGTCAAAAGACAAACATGAGGGATTGAAAGAAAAGTCAAAAGGGTTTGTTGTGAAACTCGAGGAAGGTAAAACGGATGGAAATAGAATCGAGGAAGAGATGGAAGAAATCAATAGACATATGAGGGAATTGGAGGAAAGAAGGAAATAGGCAATGTTGAAGAAGGAAAAAAGACTTTCGGAGTTGTGTTTCATGGATTTTTTTCATGCATATATTTATGTAAACACTTACAAACGACAGACAGACGTTCGTTGTTGAAAGAGTTTATTTGAGGTTGATATGGATTTTTTACACAATGTTTTCTTTTCTTTTGCACCAAATTTTATTGATTATGCAAGTTTTGGTGTTCCTTTTGGCTGAAAAAGATGACGTGGCATGAGATGCACGTGAGATAGGATTTTGGTCTATCCCAAAATATATGGATGTATATATTATGAATTGCTGTTTTACATAGGTTGTGTACAGTATAATAGATGTGGGTTGGGAAATGCAGATTGTAACATGACAATTTGGTTTTCCAAAATGAAAGCAAATGTCATTTACTAATGGATCGTACAAGTTGTATGGCCCAGGTAGTAGGTTTATATATTATTGTTAGTGAATGAATGTAAATTTAATGAATTGGTTAGTTTGAAAACTGTTAGGATTCGAGTTACATTAACATCTGCTAAAGCCTAAGCTCTGTTAGAAAATCATAACATCTGCTCGCCTAAGCTTCAACAGGCTTTGTCTTCAACATCTGCTAGAGCTTAAGCTTCAATAGACTTTGTCTGAAAACATATTGTGCTAGAGCCTATGCACTCCTAACATCTGCTAGGATGATCAGACCTTTGCTTCAACAGACTTTTTCTTCATCAGCAGAGGTTCTCTTTGGCAGACCTTTGCTTCAACAGACTTTGTCTTCATCTGCAGAGGTTCTTTGTTTCAACAGACTTTACTTCAACAGACTTTGTCTTCATCAACAGACCTTTGGGTTTGGCAGACTGTAGAGAAACAGATGTTGAGTCTATGCCTTTGGGAGGAGCAGATCTTCAAAGCATTGTTATTTATTGTAAGGACCTGCAAAAATGTCCCAAAGCGACCCGTAAGTGAAAAACCGGACCCCTGAAACCCTAATGAGCATGAAAAATCAAGAAATCAAGAAAATTGGATTTCACGCGGGCCGCGTAAGCCATAAGGTAAGGCTACGCGGGCCGCGACAACTTGAAAGTCTCCGGATAAGCTTAAGGGACACGTGTCGTCCACGTGTCAAGACCACCGATGACTCAGCAAACCCTACTACCGCCTTTATGGCCCTCGCGGGCCGCGTAAGATTCATGTTAAGGTTTACGCGGGCCGCGTAAAACCTAAAATGTTGCTATAAGTAGCCTGTGCATGGGACTTACTTCTGTGTTCGAAATCTCAGTCTCAAAACAGTCATATTCTGCTAAAAATGAGTTTTTCGGTGTCAAGACGCTGCTACGAATCCAGGGTATTAACTCGATCACTGCTACGTTTCAGACTGCTCAATTCTTTTCTTTCCTTCAGCTTTTATTATAGTAAATAGTAGCTCGGGATTATATCTTCTAAATCCCGAAACTCTGCCCGTTATTAGGGTAATAACTCTAATCACTGGTACGATACCCTATCCAATCGATTGAAACTGATCCAATGGATGTTTAAGTGCTGCCAATATTTGGCTATACTTTGTCATTCGTTGTGAGGGTTTCGACCTCGTGATTATCGTTAAAGTTGAATTAAGTTAATACACTAATACGAGTTCCATTGTATCTAGAAATTAGAACTCGTAATCAGGGAGCTGCTGGAATACTTAGCAACTAAGTAAACTTAATAGCTAAGTAAACTTAATAGCTAAGTAAACTTAATAGCTAAGTAAACTTAATAGTTAAGTAAACTTAGTAGTTAAATAAACTTATTAAACTTACTAATTACGTACACTCAGTTGTTAAGGAAATTTAGCAGTTAAGCTAGCTGAGTAGATTAATTAATCTGCTAATTAAGTTAAGATTAATTAAGCTAAGCGAGATTAATTAAACAGCTAAGTAAATTATTTAGTTAAATGGATAAGTAAACTTAATAGTTAAGGAAACTTAATAGTTAAGGAAACTTAATGGTTAAGGAAACTTCCTAGCTAAGGAAGGAATCTGCCTTACCTATAAATAGAAGCCTAGGATTTCATTCTTCCTTGCTCATTTCTATTCTTCTTCTCTCTATACGTTGGTGTTCTAACCATTAATCACCAATGCGATATTCTGTCCGATCGATTCAGGAACCAACTAACGGATGCCAAAGTGTTGTACTTTGTGAATTTCGTTAAACGGATGCCAAAGTGCTGTACTTTGTGAATTTCGTTAAACGGATGCCAAAGTGCTGTACTTTGTGAATTTCGTTAATGCCAAAGTGCTGTCTAAACAAGACTATACTTTATGAATTTTGTTAAGGTTCGGATCTCGTGACCATTGTTAGGTTTGATGTGGTTTTACACTAATACGTATTCCACTCTGTTAAACTAAATGTTTAACTACCCAAAACTCTACACCATACTCTTACAATCAAAATGGATGCTTAATCATCAGAAGGTTCAAAACAATAAAGTATATGCTTAATTATCAGAAGGAGTAGAATCAAGAAGCTTGTTAAATCAATACTGCATGCTTATAAGGTGAGTCATTCTCTTTTTATCAACAATGTTTTACAATACTTAAATTATTTTCAAAAGTTATAATTACAGGGATTAAGTCATGGTTATCTTGAATCACTGGCAAGTGGGGTATTGTGCACATTACTAATCTCTCACGGTTAGGTTCATCAACCTAACAGTGATAATCATCACTACTTGGGTGAAAGGACCCAATAGTGGTATGACCATCGTCACCAGGGTGTGACACGGCGCCAGAAAAAATAAGATAGTAGCCATTATAATCGCTCTTATGCTGTAATTCATAACTAAGGTGTCATTTTATAAAACCTGAATGAATTCACCAGTATTTCCTGCTAACCAAATGTTTTTAAAACGCGTTTCAGGTAATTACAGTAGATCGATATAAGAGTTGGATACGGCACCAAAAGGCTTACAGAAGTGGCTTGATTTATCATTTAAATTAAATTAAGAAAAGTTGTTTTATGTATTCGGGTTTATCCCATATTAAAGCTACCTTTCAAAACATGGTTTTTTCCCATCTATTTAATAAATAAAAATCCGGTGTTTTCTAAATTCTGATATTTTTCCTAACTCACGGTCCTAATGAAATTTCCGTTGCACT
Source organism: Helianthus tuberosus (assembly GCA_030545235.1). Classification (NCBI taxonomy): domain Eukaryota; kingdom Viridiplantae; phylum Streptophyta; class Magnoliopsida; order Asterales; family Asteraceae; genus Helianthus; species Helianthus tuberosus. The sequence goes on from CM060400.1 coordinate 208,646,661, forward strand.
ACTTTTCAAAATAATCACCGGTACCACTGAACTGTTTCGCGGCTCTCGATTCCGTCCATGGTGGGGTCGGGGGTCGTGACAGAAGTGGTATCAGAGCCACTTGTTTAAGCAATTAGGTGTTGTAATAAAATACCTAAGTTTAAATGAAGAGTTAGGAACTTGATATTTTCTGGTAGCACCCAGGATAGTACTTAGACTTGAACTTAAGAAGGATGCCTTAATATGAGCTCCAAGATGAGCTAATTACTTATATAAGTATAATGTGATAGATATTGGTATGCCGTAAAAATGATGATTAGAACATTGCAAAGTATGATAAATAAGCAATAACACTTAATTGCTGTTAATTCTTGCTTATTGATACTAATTGGTCTAGAATAAGATATGTTATGGGAATACAAATTTCCTTTATTCTAGATGAAAGCCTTAATAAAAGAGGCACTTTTAAAATCTTGAAAAAAAAAAATACTATTTATGGGAAATACAAATTTCTTCTCCGGCAAGACTTGGTATGGTGTAGCAGACTCTCCAGCTTGTCCGGATATAATGGGGTTACCTCTTCGACAAGAACCGGATAAGACGGGGTATATAATATGTCAAACAAGTGACAAGATTTCCCTAAATAGTATCATGACCTGATATCTGACTTGTTTTTGGAAATATGAATCTGTTAAATATATTGACCATATAAATGGTATGTATGATTATATAGATATGTATATCTATAAGGAATTCCAAAAGCCATAACGATTGACAATTTAAAATAAATCACGAACATAAGTGTCAATAATAATTCTAGATTTCTTTATCAGGAATCTCTTGCATATATCTATAATTCCGATATCAAACATTATTTTGTTTGATCATCTACCTCGTAACTCGTGTGACAATATAAACAATGGAAACCCTTTAAGTTGGGACGCCATTAAAAGTATAAGAATTTCCAATGCGTTACCATAGACTATTAACGCAAGTAAGAAACATGTAAAGTTGTGCTAATGCACAAGAAAACACATGAAACTTAAATTATACGTCCACAGACGTCGAGGTATATCACACACGACTTTCAAGGCAAGATCTTTGGAAAACATGATTGGGCACGACGACGACACCAATGCTAATCCCGTCAAGGGAAGAACTACTAATAAAAAAGCAGCACTTGGCCATGTGATCCTACAAACGACATGAATCTTGCTGCGGTACGTTAGAACACGATTTCACAACAATCGGTGCATAGTCTAATCAGAATCATAATTATTGATGCTGCAAAAGAAGTCACATACCTTTACAATTCCCCTATTTCATTAATGACAAAATATGCAATATTCAACATTCCCTGGTAATGTCACTTAACAGCGATTATCGTACGAAATTCCAGATAAAATTCTTAAATTTCTTTTGTTAAAATTCTGACCTCTGCATATAGTGAATAGACTTTTGCATTTCTACTCCCTCTAATAGTCATTATGAGGATTTCTTTCATAGTCGCGAATATTTATTTGTTTCATTTCTTGGTAACTCCACACGTTACACATGCATTGTTTGTTGCGCATGTGGTTAGTTTGATTTATGAAGACCATTGGAGGGCTTTATTCCAATTTGTTGGTTTATCAAAACTCAAATATCGTTTCGCTATACTTGATCTTTGCATTGTGAACCGCATTATTGCAAAACAATGACTATTTGATATCGAGTCAATGAATTTCTTGAAAAACTCGATTTTCTTTTGAATGGTATACATGGTTTTTGTTGTGACCATGTCAGAACTTTCTTATTAATACATGAACTCTTTGTATTTAAACCAAGTTCAATTGTTTGAACTTGCTCGCAATATGTATTCAATTCAAAGTTCCATATGATGGATTGAGGCCATCATATTCGAAATAATCCCAACAAGCACTTCAATTGTCTTGAACCATAACATGCTTGTTTAGTTTTCGACTTCACTGAATCGTTTCTTTAATCACGATCACCTTGTGGTGACGTTTTCACAAAATTTGAAGCTTGCGCTAATCTCATTGCACACATCATATACGGATTTAATTATTTAATTATTTATATTGAATCCGCTTTATTGGTTTATCATATTCAAGTAATCTTAACCCAATCATGTGTTAAGATAATGATACACAAATTCATGTCATATCTCAGTGTATCTATTAACAGTTCCTACAACATCGATCGAGCATTTCTTGATCTTTTCAATCGAAAAACATTATTCAATTCTTTCATTTTCAATCGGAAATCCTACTAGAATTGTTTGAAACAAACATTCGGACTTACTTCATTTGATTTAAAACATGGTGAACTCGTCCAGTCACGGCTATTATTATTTCGATTACTAAGACACCTTGTGGCGTCGGTATAGACATGTAACTTGAGCTAATCTATATATACCTTTCGCTTAACTCATCCTTGAAAATGGTCTTAATACAACTATGTGTTAAGACAATGATACACTAAACTCTGTTGTATATCGGTGTATCATTGTAATTCAATAAATATCAACCCAATGATTTTTCTCATATCATAATTCAATAGTTGACAAATCATTTTCGTACTTCTATTTCATTCGAGCTTGTTGATTCTAAGACTTCCTCAGTTAACAATCAAAGTAAGTTTTCTATTGACAGTGAATTCTATTGTTTCTAAAAATCATTCACAGCTTGTAAACATTCACATCTATTGATCATATATCTTTTTGACTTAAACATAATCACCTTGGAAACTATATTATTTCATCTCATTCATTTGACATCAACTTCTTGAACTAATTCAGTTGAACCATTGAGCCCTATTTATTGTAAAACACGTATTCATCTTAAAACTATTCTTATTGACTAAGACGTTACATAACTCTAAAAGAGATATCGTAGCCCAAATCTCAAGAACGAGATTTAAAACAAGGTGGGGAGGATGTAAGGACCTGCAAAAATGTCCCAAAGCGACCCGTAAGTGAAAACCCGGACCCCTGAAACCCTAATGAGCATGAAAACTCAAGAAATCAAGAAAATTGGATTTCACGCGGGCCGCGTAAGCCATAAGGTAAGGCTACGCGGGCCGCGACAACTTGAAAGTCTCCGGATAAGCTTAAGGGACACGTGTCGTCCACGTGTCAAGACCACCGATGACTCAGCAAACCCTACTGCCGCCTTTATGGCCCTCGCGGGCCGCGTAAGATTCATGTTAAGGTTTATGCGGGCCGCGTAAAACCTAAAATGTTGCTATAAGTAGCCTGTGCATAGGATTTGTTTCTGTGTTCGAAATCTCAGTCTCAAAATGGTCATATTCTGCTGAAAACTAGTTTTTCGGTGTCAAGACGCTGCTACGAATCCAGGGTATTAACTCGATCACTGCTACGTTTCAAACTGCTCAATTCTTTTCTTTCCTTCAGCTTTTATTATAGTAAATAGTAGCTCGGGATTATACCTTCTAAATCCTGAAACTCTGCCCGTTATTAGGGTAATAACTCTAATCATTGGTACGATACCCTATCCGATTGATTGAAACTGATCCAATGGATTTTTAAGTGCTGCCAATATTTGGCTATACTTTGTCATTCGTTGTGAGGGTTTCGATCTCGTGATTATCGTTAAAGTTGAATTAAGTTAATACACTAATACGAGTTCCATTGTATCTAGAAATTAGAACTCGTAATCAGGGAGCTGCTAGAATACTTAGCAACTAAGTAAACTTAATAGCTAAGTAAACTTAATAGTTAAGTAAACTTAGTAGTTAAATAAACTTATTAAACTTACTAATTACATACACTCAGTTGTTAAGGAAATTTAGCAGTTAAGCTAGCTGAGTAGATTAATTAATCTGCTAATTAAGTTAAGTAAGATTAATTAAGCTAAGCGAGATTAATTAAGCTAAGCGAGATTAATTAAGCTAAGCGAGATTAATTAAACAGCTAAGTAAATTATTTAGTTAAATGGATAAGTAAACTTAATAGTTAAGGAAACTTAATAGTTAAGGAAACTTAATAGTTAAGGAAACTTTATAGTTAAGGAAACTTAATGGTTAAGGAAACTTCTTAGCTAAGTAAGGAATCTGCCTTACCTATAAATAGAAGCCTAGGATTTCATTCTTCCATGCTCATTTCTTTTCTTCTTCTCTCTATACGTTGGCGTTCTAACCAATAATCACCAATGTGATATTCTGTTCGATCGATTCAGGAACCAACTAACGGATGCCAAAGTGTTGTACTTTGTGAATTTCGTTAAACGGATGCCAAAGTGCTGTACTTTGTGAATTTCGTTAAACGGATGCCAAAGTGCTGTACTTTGTGAATTTCGTTAAACGAATGCCAAAGTGCTGTCTAAACAAGACTATACTTTGTGAATTTCGTTAAGGTTCGGATCTCATGACCATTGTTAGGTTTGATGTGGTTTTACACTAATACGTATTTCACTCTGTTAAACTAAGCGTTTAACTACCCGAAACTCTACACCATACTCTTACAATCAAAATGGATGCTTAATCATCAGAAGGTTCAAAACAATAAAGTATATGCATAATTATCAGAAGGAGTAGAATCGAGAAGCTTGTTAAATCAATAATGCATGCTTATAAGGTGAGTCATTCTCTTTTTATCAACAATGTTTTACAATACTTAAATTATTTTCAAAAGTTATAATTACAGGGATTAAGTCGTGGTTATCTTGAATCACTGGCAAGTGGGGTATTATGCACATTACTAATCTCTCACGATTAGGTTCATCAACCTAACAGTGATAATCATCACTACTTGGGTTAAAGGACCCAATAGTGGTATGACCATCGTCACCAGGGTGTGACACGGCGCCAAATAAAAATAAGATAGTAGCCGTTGTAATCGCTCTTATGCTGTAATTCATAACTATGGTGTCATTTTATAAAACCTGAATGAACTCACCAGTATTTCCTGCTGACCAAATGTTTTTAAAACGCGTTTCAGGTAATTACAGTAGATCGATATAAGAGTTGGATACGGCACCAAAAGGCTTACAGAAGTGGCTTGATTTATCAATTAAATTAAATTAAGAAAAGTTGTTTTATGTATTCGGGTTTATCCCATATTAAAGCTACCTTTCAAAACATGGTTTTATCCCATCTATTTAATAAATAAAAATCCCGTGTTTTCTAAATTCTGATATTTTTCCTAACTCACGGTCCTGATGAAATTTCCGCTGCACTACTTTTCAAAATAACCACCGGTACCACTGAACTGGTTCGCGGCTCTCGATTCCGTCCATGGTGGGGTCGGGGGTCGTGACATTTATAATCAAAGGTTGTAGAGTATTTTGTTAATTTTAAGTTTTAGATCTCTTTCCTTTGAAACATAATGAATGTACACCCAAAAGTTAAAGTTAATATAACTATCTTGAGTGACCAGAAACATAATGAATGTACAATTCGAAATGTCTATCACCAACATGTTGTGATATACCATGAAGAGCCGATTAAAACACAATGAATGTACACCAAAAAGTTAAAGTTAGTATAACTACCAAGATAACCATACATGATCATAATTTAAATATTCAAACATGGATGGAATAATCGACAACATCTCTTTGTGTCACTCGACTGCACCATTGTTAAAGTTGATTTTACCTTTGAGGTATTGGGGATAGAAAGAGGGGTTGACAGAATGTGAGAGAGTGGGCAATGTGTGTGATCTTTTGATTGTTTGAACATGTTGATAATAGATATTATGAATCAAAAAGATGGAATTTGGTGTATTAGATCTATATATTATTTGTTATTTAAAAGATGTTCCGTTTTTTATAAGCTATTGTTAATTAAACCTTAAAAACTGTATAGTCATTCGTCGTTTAATAAAATGTGTTATGCATGGTTTTCTAAAAATTCTTTTAGGCTCGACAACGTTGCAGTTGTAGCTCTTAAGTCTTATTCGACTCTGTGATCGAAAGGATTTATTGGTTGTTTTAAGGGACGTTCTTTGCAAGAACAGCGAGCTGCTGCCACTACAATTCCTTTCAAAAGAACATGAATTTGTATTTGTTCTCTTTATAGGACTGTAATTGATGTTACATGATTTATTAAGGGATTGACTTATTAACGATAGCCATTTTGCTACAGTCCCGTTGTCTTCTATGATTAACATGGTTCCAGCGTTCAAAGGAACTATTTCCTGAAAATCGGTAACAAAAGAAAGTTTTTAACAACATCGCAACCATTTATATCAGATTTTAAGAACAGTATCTATATCTATACTGTATAATAAATGAAAATAAAGCGATTTGCTGAACGTTACAGGCTTGACAAAGAGGTATCCTCTGTTCTTTTAAAGTGAAAATAATCTTATAAAGAGGTATCCTCTGTACTCATAACCTCTGTTTATCCTAACCACTGATGTCTACCCTCTGATAGACTAAAATCAGCCACTGTTCATAACCTCTGATGTCTATCCACTGATAGACTAAAATCAAACACTGTTGATTCCACTATTCCTAACCTCTGTTGCTTTCCAACAGAGGTTTCTTAACTACTATCATCCGTTATCCCCAACAGAGGTTGCCACATGGACAGATATTAGACATCAGATCTTTGAAACAGATGCCACACCAACTTTCACTTTTTCACCCTATAAAAACCCCTGTTCCATCCCAATACAGAGCTTACACTGTCGAAATGTGGTATGCATGGTTTTCTAAAAACCACCCGTGTTGGAATGCAAAAGAAGTTTGTGAAATGTTGATACCAAGTTGTATTTGATTCCTGATGATAGATGAAGAAACACTTGTCAGACTTGCTCTGCATGAAGCCTATCCAGAGAAGACATGTTGCGAAAAATATTCATATCTGGTGTTTTAGTAACAAGTTCCCAAGTCTTATTAATTTTTTATGAGAGCATCAAATTCATCGTTCATAGCATTATCCTCTTAACATCTGTTGACTAACCCTTTTAACATGGGTTGACTAACATCTGATACTTAACATCTATCAATGTGGCAATCTCTGTTGGGGATAATTGATGACAGTTGTTAGGAAACTTCTGTTGGAAAGCAACAAAGGTTTTTAACAGTCGATAGACAACAGTGGTTAGGTTGTCAACATAACTGAACTCTCGTTGACTAAACATGTTGACCATTAGTTTATATCAATTTTGGAAGTCTGCACTAATTTTTTTTTTTTACTTTCTATATAATGTCTTATGCATGGTTTTCTAAGAAACGACCCACTAGTACTATACAATAAAAGAAACCACTTTGGGGACACTTGTCATCATATTAGGTCATCTCTTATAGATAATTATTATTTTAGTTTAAGCTCTTCTAATTAATTACAGATAATCTCTTCTACTAAATATTATTTAATTTAATATCTTATAGAGTTAACTTCCGTTTTACTCCCTATGGTTTGACACTTTAACGATTTTGCCCCAATCATTTAAAAACAATCATTTTCCTCCTTGATGTTTCGATCTTGTCGCCAGTTTGCTTCACGGCTCTAACTCTATCCATATTGTATGTTAACTGAAAGGGTATTTTTGTAATTTCAAGTTAACATACAAGATCCAAGTACCCTTATGTTATACTTGAAATTACCAAAATACCCTTCCAATTGACATACAATATGGATGGAGTTAGAGACGGGGAGCAAATTGGTGACAAGATCGAAACATCAAGGAGGAAAATGGCCGTCCTTGAGTTTTTGTTCAAATTGTCATTTTAGTTCAAATAGTTTTTTTTCTCCTCCGGGTCCCTGACTTTTCCTTTTTCTTGCCATTTTGATCACATTGCATAACTTAGTCTAAAAACCAGGTTATAATCAGGGGTATTTTTGGCATTAAATTATTATGAGGTTTATAAATTATGTTGTAAACTAACCTTGGTTATCACTAAACAACAATTATGCCAAAAATACCCCTGGTTATAACCAGATTTTTAGACTGAGTTAGGCAATGTGATTAAAATGGCAAGAAAATGGAAAAGTCAGGGACTCAGGGGAGAAAAAAAAACTATTTGGACTAAAATGGCTATTTGGATCAAACCTCAGGGACTAAAATGACAATTTCCTCTTTAAAATATAACTTTTTATTATTTGATATATAAAATTAGATTTATCCAATTCGTACAATATACGGGGTTTTTTAAGGATATATATTTTTTATTATTTAGTACAGAAAATTACATTTATTCAAACCGTGTAATGTGCATATTTTTAAAGATGTAATTTTTTATTATTTGGTATATAATATTCCATTTATTCAACCCGTGTAATAAATGAAGTTTTTTAAAGATGTATTATTTTATTATTTGTTAACAATATTACATTTTTTCAACTCGTGTAATATACGTGGTTTTAACGATATAACTTTTTTATTTGGTATATAAAATTACATTTATTCAACCCGTACAATATGGTTCTTATAGATATAATTTTTTGTTATTTAATATATAAAATTATATTTATTCAACCCGTAAAATAAATGAGGTTTTTAAAGATATATTTTTTTATTATTTAATATATAAAATTTATTTATTAAACCCGTGTAATACAAAGAAATAAATTAAACTATACCATGTAAAGAAACCGGACTATCTCCATTAACTTGGGATGACTAATCACTTGTAGGAAAAATATTAACGTAAATACCTTTAAATATCGTCGAAGATTAGTTAAAATTCTAATGAATGAGTTTAAAGGTAGGCATAGTCAATGCCAAACCGACGTGGATTTGTTTTTGATAGTATAAACAAACTTTAGAAAGTGGTGTATCCAACATATGTTCGAGTGTGTTCTATACCATAACATTTTCATTTTGATGGATAGTATTTTACTTTTAATTTATTTTATATACTATAAGAAACTAGTAATTAAGACTCGCGACTTGTGACAAGCCTTTATATCAATTAAAAAAATAGGTGTAAAAACGTTGAATCGTAAAATTTATATCAAAACGTAAAATGAAAATAATTTCCACGCGTTATAACAAAGATGTTATGATACTTGAAATATTATTTAAAAAAGTGCAGTGCGTTGCGAGTGTTAACTCGCAAATCTATCGGAATTGAATTTATAAAATATTACAACTAATAATAGGTAAAGGATCCTGTAAAAAGTGCCCAAAGTGTGAGAAGGGTAAGAAATAATGTGGTGATGACAAGTGTCCTATATCTAAATTAATTCAAAAGGGTGAATTAGTAATTTTCTATTTCTTTCAATTAATTAATTAAAAGATAACTGCCCAAAATAACTTCCACCCTTTATTATAGGAATTCGATTTTAGGAATTAATCTACGAATGTGTGTAGTGTTATATAATTCTGTAGTGCAACAACCATTCAGAACTGCATAGTGTTATATATTTTTTATATAGTGTTATATAGTGTTACTTGGTGTTATATGGTGTTATAATATGGTTTTTGGTGTTATATAATTCTGTAGTGTTATATAATTCTGTAGCGCAACCATCAAAAAACACTATATAACACCATCAATTATTAATTCTGTAGTGCAACCACCATTTAGAACTGTATAGTGTTATATATTTTTTATATAGTATTATATAGTGTTACATGGTGTTATATAGTGTTCTTTGGTTATATAGTGTTATATGATGGATGCATAGTGTTATATAGTGTTATATTTTTCTGGTAGCATGCCTATGATGGATGTATAGTGTTATATATTGTTTATATAGTGTTATATGATAGATGTATAGTGTTATATGATGGATGTATAGTGTTATACGTTTCTTTGCAGCAGTTACATATTTTTCTATTTTTAGAATTTAGGATCGAGATAATTTAGCAATTAAATTTGAATAGCTAGTTTTTAGGAGATTAATGGCGGTTACCATATTTGAAACATTGGAAAAGACACTATTGCCCTTCAATTTTACATAAGGTCCTTCTAATTAAAACACAATTTACATTTTATACCCTATTGATCTCAACCATTAGATCAAATATCCAATGGTTTAAAACACTTCTTACCCTTCTCACATTTTAGACACTTTTTACCATATCCCTACTATAATAATAGTTAAATAAATTTATAAAGTATAGGGTTTATTAATTAAAACTAAAAGTACATGTTAAGGGTTATATGGTACTTATACTAATACTCTAAAGGAAGATTTTTAATTTTAGAAATAGTCCAAGGGAAGAAAACATAAATGTTTATATGCAATAGAGATTTGTACTACAAAGTTTTAAGACTTTTATGTATAGACTAAAAAAAGGGAATATTACAAAAATGGTCATTTACTAAATCACTTTCAAATTTGGCCACCTCACGCGTCCTTGGAGCGGCGCATCAAGCCCGAGATGCATCTTGAAGTGTCCGGAAGGGCTTGCAGAAGCTGAAGCATCTCCAGCAAGTTTCAGACGTCTCCGGCGAGGTTTCAGTCGTCTCCGACGAGATGAGGTTGTCTCCAGCGAGTTGTATACGCATCCGGCAAGTGGCAGACGTAAAATGTTACATGGGCAAAACAATAAATTTGACCGTAACAGGATGTAGCCAATCAGAAGAACAATTCGGGTCTCCGTCTCCGACGATTCATGCGTCCTCAAGTTGCGTCCTTAACAATCGGAACAATGTGGTGATGCTTTGAATGTTGTGAGTTCTGAAACATTGCCGACACATAGATAATGTCCCTGGCGAGATTTCAGTCATCTCCGGCATTCAAAGCATTATCTCCGGCTGTAACATCGGTCGTAGCGGGAAACGAAGATGAAAGAGGATAAATAGAGATAAATGTTGTTTGGGATCACAATACTAACATCACCGGAAAGAGAGATTAGTGGTTGTTTGGGATGTGCGCATCTCTGAAAAGGTGAAAAGTAGAACACCAGCACATCTCAATGCACCACATACAACTACCACCATGCGTTTGGTCCCACATTCCAATGCGTTTGGGCCTGTTTTGACCACCACGTGTCCATTTTTTATTGGGTGCTTAAGAAGTCTGCATGACGTATCCCGCGCATGATGCGTTGCTTCAAAAACGCGTGAGGTGGCCAAATTTGAAAATGGTTTTCGGTTAATGGTCATTTTTGTAATTTTCCATAAAAAATAAAATAGTGGATGCCAAATGGCATCCACTCATTGGCCTATAAATTCCACCAAACTAATCAAAACACTAAAAAATGAATAGTGAAACCTCCTTGTTTTTGGTACCGGTACGGTACCGGGTATTTTCGGTACCGGTACCCGTTTTTTGGGATTTTCGATACCGGTTGGTAACGAGCTCATCTCTAGTTGCAACCGCAACCATTAGATGTTTTTTTTAAATGAAGTTAATCAAGACGGATTTAAAGTAACAAATGAAAACGATGTGATGACTCCATTTCAAGCTTTCAATTTTCAAATGCCAAGAAGGATAAATTTATCAGGCAGTGTTTTTTGTTTCATTTACGTTGTATGAATGAACTTTTTTTTTGATAGTCACACATAAATTTTTGTTCTAAATCTGCCATTCTTAATATGTATCTTCACCCACCAATAGCCAACGAGAAAACAATGCCCTTCGTAGTTACATATACTACCACAAGTACAATTTTTTTAAACAGTGGCGGATCCAGCCAGTTTTTTCACTGGGTTCCTTTTTCCAAATCATACAAGGTTTACACTACAAAAAAACGTTCTTTTCCAAATCATACAAGGTTTACACTACAAAAAAAAAAAAAACGTTTTTTTCCAAATCGACTGGGTTCCTGGGAACCCGGTAAACCCCTCTAAATCCGCCCCTGCTTTTAAATGAAAATAGTTAGGACGTAAAAGTTAGGAAAATATGCTGCAAAACCAATTTCCTTATCGATGCATTGTCTTAAATTAGTCATACTCCCGGTTGGTTATCGGGTTGAAATAAAAAAAAATGATATGAACTCAAAAATGATGTTAGACTCATAAATCAAAACATAAAATGAGTTTTCAAGTTAACACAATAATATCATAATAATATCATGTTTAATCCGAAAATTTTGTTCTTATAATAACGCTATAGAATTTAAAAAATATATATATATATATGGAAATGCATATATAATGAGGGTAAGGATAGTGTAAAAAGGGCCTAAAGTGTGAGAAGTGTATTATAACACTATATATAATACTATATAACACCATATAAACACCGTATAACAATATGTAACACCATATAATACCATATAACACTATGTAACACTATATATCATTATATAACAAATATAACACTATACATCTATCATAGACATGTTATTAGACAACCTATAGTGTTATATTTGTTATATAATGATATATAGTGTTACATAGTGTTATATGGTATTATATGGTGTTACATATTGTTATACTGTGTTTATATGGTGTTATATAGTATTATATATAGTGTTATAATACACTTCTCACACTTCTTACACTTTGAGCACTTTTTACAGGATCCCCTACCTATATAATGAATATAATAGGAAAATTATCAGGTTTGATTAGTTATTGGTTTGTGGTTTAGACATGGAACACAATAGTGCTTTAAAGTGAAAAGGCTATGTATTCTTCTTAAAGTTCATTAATATAAATATACATACCTTCAATTATTTTTTTTTCTTAAATAATTGCTCAAATTTATATAATATACACTAGGTTAGAACCCCGTGTATTACACGGGTTGAATAAATGTAATTTTATATATTAAATAATAAAAAAGTTATATCTTTATGAACCCCGTGTATTGTACGTGTTAAATAAATGTAATTTTATATATCAAATAATAAAAAAATAGTTATATCTTTAAAAACCATATGTATTACACATATTAAATAAATGTAATTATGTATACTAAATACTAAAAACGTCGTATCTTTAAATAACCCGTGTATAATCAGGTTGAATAAATCTACCAAATAATAAAAATATTATATCCTTAAAAACCCCGTATGTTACACGTGTTGAATAGATCTAAAAAAAAGTTATATATTTAAAAACCATATGTATTACACATATTAAATAAATATAATTTTGTATATTAAATACTAAAAACGTCGTATCTTTAAAAAAAAACCCGTGTATAGTCGGGTTGAAAAATCTACCAAATAATAAAAAATTGTATCCTTAAAAAACCCGTGTATTACACGTGTTAAATAAATCTAATTTTAAATAGCAAAGGCTAAAAAGTTGTATCTTTAAAAACTTCGTGTATTACACGTGTTATATAAATGTAACTTTGTATAGTAAATAATAAAAAAAGTTATATTTTTAAAAACCCGTGTTTTACACGAGTTGAATAAATATAATTTTGTATACCAATTAATAAAAAAATTATATTTTTAATAAATTAAGATAACATTTAATATTAATTTATTATTTACATATTTAATATAAGATAAGTATGAAAGAGAGGTATTTGTTTTAAAAATATATTAAATTAACAATTTAGATTTGATGATAATATTTTATTAAAGTATGATAAGATTTAATATTAATTTATTGTTTATTTATTTAGTTAATATAAGATAAGTATAGATTTAAGGATACCTTCTATGAATGACACGTGTCCAAAACTTGGTTTCTTTTATTATAGTAGATAGATTAATATATCTAAGTTGGTTTTGCTCGCTTGGTGTACCGGTGGTACGACGTCCCCCTTTATCTGTGTATTTATATATAGTAGTTGCCATGTACACCCAATGCCTATCTAAATAGAAACGGGTTCAGGAGAGAACATTGAAAAGTGTGAGAACGGATCCTGACCCAATACGTGGCAGGGAGCCCTAATTGTTATGCGGGGGTACGATTGTCCTTTTATACGTTCCCTCCTTATTCGCGTTATAAATCTCTTTCAATTTAAAACTCCAAAGATTTATTGTTAGCTGTTACCTCATTTGCAAGCTTTCTCTGATCTATGGCGTTTAACGTGGATTCTGTTCGACAAAGTAAAATTCGTTGGCCTTTTTTTATTTTTCGTTCAAGCAAATCATGCAATAGATATGGCGATTTGTTCTTTTATCATTGTTCTATGGCGGTTTTTTTTTTGAATTATTATTTTTTTATAATGTGTTGTATGATTTTCAATAGCGTTATTCAATTATGCAATTTAATAACGTTTTAATTCATATTTAAACAATTATTAAGAACTGCAATTGGAGTTTTCTATTTTAATTTTAATTGTCGTTTACGTTCTAATATATTTCTTATGTTTTTACGATCATTGGCATTTTACATCTATTTGATTAGTTTTGAATTTTATTTAGTAGTTTTTGTGAACATCAGTTATTCCTATTTTGTTAATTTGTGTAAACATTAGTTTTGTTAATTATGGCGTTTTACATCTCATGGCTTTTTTATCATGTCATTTTTAAATTATGTGTTTATTATGTCTTGTTTGTTATTCAATTAATGGCGTTTTAATATATAATGTTATTACGAGTCATCACTGTGTTTTTCTGATTTTTCTGTTCCTCACTGTGTTTTCTCAGTTGAAGTTTCTTCCTCGAGTCAAAGGCTTTGCCCCAAAACTGGATTATCATTTATTATTCCTGACGTCAGTGAAGAATTAAAGCCCACAAAGGACATGGTATTCTTAAGCCTCGATGTTTGTTATTCAATGTATGTTAAGTATGCCAAGGAGTGTGGGTTTTCAGTCAGGAAAGGGACTACAAAGACAAACTCTAACGGTGTCTTACATATTAAGTATTTCTTGTGTACGAGATCTGGGTTATACAAGGACAAGAAGGTTGATACGTTGGACCCCAATCAAAAGGAGCGAGTAGTGCGATCCAACTTTTCAAAGAGGACTGATTGTGGTGCACTGTTATGTGTACTTTATGAGGCAGGATCATGGAAGGTGTATAAGTTTGTAGAAGAGCACAATCATGAACTTGTTGAACGTCCCGGTAAGATTTTCTTCCAACAGAACGACACCTCACTCAGATCCAGAAGCATGTTATACACAGCATGTCTAAGCTGAATTTGGGTCCCGTCAAGGCGTTTAATGTTATGAAGACTTGTTTTGACGGTTTTGAAGATGTGGGTACAAGTAAAGTTGAATTTAAGAACTATAAGAGGCAAATTAACTTGTTTATAGGGGAATATGACGCCGATATGGTTGTGAGACATTTGAATGAAAAAAAAAACATTCCCAGCCTAATTTCTCGTATGATTACATCACGGACGAAGAGAATCGTTTGAAGGGGCTTTTTTAGTGTGACGATCAATCCAAACGTAATTACCACGTGTTTGGTGATGTGATTTCGTTTGACGCCACGTATCGTTCCAACAAGTAAAATTTTATAATTCAACTTCTTCTGTTTTTTTGGCGTTTTATTAGTTTACATGTGTAACATTCCCATTTTTATCATATAAGAATTTTAGGTTTGTTTAAATTTATTAACCACTAGTAACTAGTAACTAGTTTATTTTTAATATAATTATTCGACCCAAATAGTTCTAAAAACTATTTTATATATATTTGGTTGGAATGTAATTAATTGGCCTGTAGATTGGTGACCTTTCTATTAAAATAAAAGTATATAAAAACTTATATTATTAGACAGGTAGATTACGGGTAAGTTGACTATTAGAAATATGAAGTACCTAGACGAGCCTAGGAACCGTTTAATAATTAAATTATAAAAATACAATATATTTGTACCTACTTTTTTTTAATGAAACTTGGTTCAAAATTTAGATAAGATTATTCTCGTTCTAATGACATATTCATTATTTTCTAGAACGTCATATTTTAGAAGTTATAAACGCCAAATAAGTGAAGCAGTTAAATTAATTATAAAATATAAATAATAATATAATAATAATAATAATAATAAAGTAAATATAAGAATTCTTTGGAATTCATACGTGTAGAATGGAAATGAAATTCCACATTCCACATTTAATGAATTGAAGTACGTGTGAGTGTGTGGAAGCAGTATGGCAACTATAAATAGCAACACTACACTCATAATTTACTCACCCCTTTCTTCTGCTTTATGTCTCACCTCTTTTATGGCATTTCCATAATACTATTTTTTTTTATTTTTAATCTATAATAATAATAAAGCCCTACCCCGTTTTAAGTGTTTTAACTCCCGATCACCGCTACCCTTTCCGATTGATCCTGAGCCCCATAACGCACGTCAAGGCTCTGCCTGACTAAGTTCGTTGGGGTTCTGTCTTGTGACATAGGGATAAGGTTGAATTAGGGGTACTATACTTAACACAAGTGCATTATATATTTTTAAAATAGCTCATAAGTTATACTCAAGACTCTACCAGGAGGCTTTCTAGTTGAACCCTAAAGTTACAAAGTGAAAACCTGGACCCCTGAAACCCCAATGTGTATGAAAAAAATAAGAAAATCAGATGTTTGGTCTTCTCCCGGGCCGCGTAAAGAAAAGGCGGGAGGTCACGCAGGCTGCGTCAACTTGAGAATTGACCGGATAAGCATCCGGGGCTACGTGTCATCCACGTGGCACACCTACTCGTGACCCAGCATGGCTACACATAGACTAGGTGTCCTCGCGGGCCGCGTAAAGATGAAGAAGGGGCTTACGCGGGCCGCGTGAACCTCAATTTTCTGCTATAAATAGATTCGACCAGGAGCTTTCATTCTGTGTTGAAAGTTTTGAATAAAAACGAAGTTATACAGCTCAAAATCACAATTTAGCGAAGTAAGGCGCTGCTACGATACCGGGTATTAACTCGATCGCTGCTACGATTCAATATCCGATCGATTGAAACTATCTGACAGGATGTTTAAATGCTATACTTTGTCACTAGTCGTGAATCCGACAGGATGTTTGAGTGCCACCCAAACTCGGGGTATACTCTGTCATTCGTTGCGAATCCGATGGATGTTTAAGTGTTGCACTTTGTCATACGTCGTGAGGGTTTTAATCTCGTGAGTTATCGTAAATGTTGTATTAGTTACTAACCTAGTTCGTGTGCATTGTTATTTAAATTAGGTTACAAGGCTAATCAGTAGGCTAAACTCTGCCCGTATAAATTTGCAATATGAGTCATTCTCTTTTTATCAAAAGTATTTTACAATACTCCATTTTCAAATGTTATAATTACAGGGATTAAGTCGTGGTTATCTTAATCACTGGCTAGTGGGGTATTGCACATTACTAATTTCTCACGGGTTAGGCTAATAAATCCTAACAGTGATAAACGTCACTACTTGGGGAAAGACCCAATAGTGGTATGACCATCGTCACCACGTGACACGGCGCCAGATAAAAATAACATAAAAGCCATTGTAATCGCTCTTATGCTGTAATCTATAACAAAGTTATAATTACAGAGATTAAGTCGTGGTTATCTTAAATAAGATAGAAGCCATTGTAATCGTTCTTATGCTGTAATTTATAACTAAGGGTCATTTTATAAAAATGAATGAACTCACCAGTATTTCCTGCTGACCAAATCTTTTTAAAACGCGTTTCAGGTAATTACAGTAGATCAGGAATTAGAGTTGGATGCGGCACCAACAAGGCTTACAGAAGTGGCTTATTTTATCAATTAAATTAAATTAAGAAAAATTGTTTTATGTATTCGAATTTATCCTATAATAAAGCTACCTTTCAAAACATGGGTTTATCCCATCTATTTAATAAATAAAATCCGGTGTTTTCTAAACTCTGATATTTTTCCTAACTCACGGTTCTGATGAAATTTCAACCACCGGTACCACTTGGCTGCTCGCGGCTCCCGACTCCGTCCAGGGTGGGGTCGGGGGTCGTGACAGAAGGTGGTATCAGAGCCACTAATTTAAGCCTATAGGTGTTGTGATAATAATACCTAAGCTTATATAAAAGAGTTAGGAGATTGCTATTAACTGGTAGCACACAGGATAACATTTAGACTTGAACTTAAGAAAAGATGCCTTAATATAAGCTTCGAGATAAGCTAAATACTTGTGTAAATAAAGTGTGATGGGTTTTGGTATGCCGTAAGAATGATAACTAGAACGTTGCAAGTATAATAAATAAGCAATAACACTTGACCACTGTTATTTCTTATTTATTGGTACTACTTTGTTCTAGAATATGGTCCGTCAGGTGAATATTAATTTCCTGATTCGTTGTTGAAAGTCATAATGCACTTTCCAAATCATGATTTAAGAAAAATACTATTTATGGGAAATACAAATTTCTTCTCCGGCAAGACTGGGTATGGTGTAGCAGACTCTCCAGTTTGTCCGGATATAACGGGGTTACCTCTCCGGCTAGAATCGGGTAAGAAGGTATATAAAATGTCAAACAAGTGACAAGATTTCCTTAAATAGTATCATGACCTGATATCTGACTTGTTTTTGGAAATATGAATCTGTTAAATACATTGACCTTATGAAGGGTATGTATATTACAGCATGTGAAAAATATGATTACATAGATATGTATATCTATAAGGAATTCCAAAAGCCAATTAAGAATAAAGCACAAGCATATGTGTCCATAATAATTCTAGATTTCTTTATCAAGAATCTCTTGCATATAAATTCCGATATCAAACATTATTTCGTTTGATCATCTACCTCGTAACTCGTGTGACAATATAAACAATGGAAACCCTTTAAGTTGGGACGCCATTAAAAGTATAAGAATTTCCAAATACGTTACCATAAACTATTAACGCAAGTAAAAAGCATGTAAAGTTATGCTAGTGCACAAACTATACGTCCACAGACGTCGAAGTATATCACACACGACTTTCAAGGCAAGACCTTTGGAAAATATAATGGGGCACGACAACAACAATGCTCATCCCAGCAGTAGAAAAACTACTAATCAAAAAGCGGCACTTTGCCACATGATCCTACAAACGACATGAATCTCGCTAAGGTACGTTAGAACAAGATTTCACAACAATCGGTGCATAGTCTAATCGGACTCATAAATTACTAGCACTACAAAAGGAGTCATATACCGTTGCAAATCCCCTATTTCATTTTATTCGACATTCCCTGGTAATGTCACTTAATAACTGTTATCACACAAAATCCCAGATAAAATTCTTAAATTTCTTTTGTTAAAAATTCTGACCTCTGTAAATAGACTTTTGCATTGCTACTCCCCCTAATGGTCATCATACCATGAGGATTTCTTTCATAGTAGCAAATATTGATCTATTTCATTTCTTGGTAAATCCACACGTTACACATGCACTGTTTGTTGCGCATGTGGTTCGTTTGATTTATGAAGACCACTGGAGGGCTTCATTCCAATTTGTTGTTTGACGTGTTTGTCATGGTACACGCAAATTTAATCCCAATAACAACTAAATAGATAGCAGTAAGTGGGTATCGAACACAGGGAGTTTGTGGAATGTGTGTTATTTGAAGATTTATCTAAGTTACCTAAAATTAAACTAATTGCAAGAAAAGTAAAATTTAAGAGTTGGTTTGATTGGATTGGTTTTAAAAACAAAGAATACTAATTAATTTGCAAAATGAAAGTTGAGTTTGTAAACAATTTGGAGACGAATGACCATCCTAAGTTTCCGGTTTGCTTCAACAATTGTGCTATCATCCACTAGAAAGAACTACATAGACATAGTTCGTGTGTAATTACTTATTGTGATAAAAGGGAACGAAGTACTCAGATTCCTAGAACGTGAGGTTGTTACCCGATGACCAACCAACCCTTACCCAATCCTAATTCTACCCATGATATCTCGATTGCCAACGGCACCAAGAACGTATGGTTTCAACCTAGAATATCATAAGAATCAATAATTTACAAATAAGCAATCACACACCATGATAAACAAGACATAGATAGAGTTTACCATTCTAGAAATATGGAATCAAAACACAATTGTTTCATACAAACCTTCAACCTAGGATGACCATAAAGAACCTAGCCACTCATGGCTTGGACAAACATTGTAGCAAACTAGAAGGAAATTATTGTTCACAAGAATCCCCAACAAAAAAAAAAAAAAACCAAAAGATAAAGCTAGTGTTCTTCACACTCCATGTCTCCAAAAGTCGTTCACACCCCAAGTGTTGTGTAACCGATTTTCTAATTATTGGAAACATAAAAAACCTTCAACATGACTCATTAATGCATGAGTTACAAAAAGCTCTCTAATCCCTATGTCTGCCGCCAATATATGCTTGAGATGATGATTTGATGTTAATGTTGTTGCATGTGCCTCTCATGTCACGTGATTCTTTTTGTTGATGTGATGATGATGTTGAGATGATGTGTGCGGCTCCCAAAGAATCCATGAGATGTATCTCGGCCCAATCCAAAAGTCGACATGTGACCCTCCAAAGGCTGCCGTCCACCTCGTCTAATATGTAGGCCCACCTTCAATGATGATGTTGTTGATATTTTCTCCACGTCTCATGTGACACTCTAAAAATAAGTCATGATTATTTTGTATCTTGACTTTTTGGGCCTCCCTTAGCTGCCATCCAAAGATGATGATCATCTCTATTAATGATGATTGATTTTCTTTTTAATGTTCCAAGAAGAGTCTGCCATCAAAAGTCATGATCCCCTTCTCACGTGATGTTTGCTTCCCTTTTGTGTGGTGGCCCAATCAAAGAAGTCGGCCCAATGAAACAAAAGCCCAGCCGCCACTTCTCAATATGTATGCGTAGATGTGATGATGATATATTAATGTTGTTGAATGACTTTTTGATCCCAACTCAATATCTCAACAAGCCTTTTATGATTGATCATTATCTTCTAATAATTACCGCCAATAAGCCTTTTGTGTCTCCCAATGCTGCGCCAAATCCAAAACTGCCCTCACGTGTCTCCTCTGTATGCGTGTGTGACGATGATGTTAGATGATTATTGTGATGTTGATGATGTAATATCTCCAAAACCTCCGATAACAGCTCAACATTCACGTGAAGGATCCTTTTCCAATTAATGCATGTATATATCGATTCCTCATGTGATGATTATGTTGATATTCTTTATATTTTTCAAACTCAAACCCCTCAATGTTGTGTGTTCCACGTGATGTTGTAAGATGCCATGTGATGTGCTGCCTTTTATAATTCCAACCGTAGCAAGCCCTTGCACTTCATTCTTTTGCGCGTCTCGAACATCTACCGAATAGTATCTTTCGCATTGTTTATCATCCCCGGTAGTTCCACTTCATCAACACGCACTCTAACTTCACCGATTTAGACGGTTAACCTGTAAAACCACAAGAACTCGTAGTTATCACATTCACGATACATAACCGTGTAAAATATGGGATTTGCACGTATTTAGCTAATTTAAGGGTTGTCCTACGGACCACCCGTCACATCCCCACACTTACCCGTTGCTTGTCCCAAGCAACCAATTCAAAACTATTTCCAAAACACAAGCGATCAACATGCAAACCAAGCTAAAACGTATCGTCCTTTTACTAACTTTCAATCATACCACAAGACATACCCCTCACAAAAACTCTCGGTGATAAGAAATATTAGCACATAATGCTAAACCACTCAATGCGTGTGTGTGTTTGTGCGACAATAAGCTTATATAAAAATCAAGTCTCCTCCTAACAAATACCTACATGCTTATGAATAAAAAAGGACTTACGGGTTGTAATGGGGCTAAGTGCAAAGGTAGGAAATTGTGGAAATGTGAAAGTAGCTCATTGATTTGACCCGGTTTTTATTTCTACTAGTAAACAAAGCAAACACCAAATATATACACAACTTTTTCAACGTTCTCAACTACAATCGCAACTAAATACTTTTTTTTTTCATATCTTTCTCTTTTTTTTTTCTTTTTTTTTTCATCATTTTTTTTTCATTTTTTTTTCATAACACATCAAACTCAACAATATATACAAGAACATCAATACTACATACTAAATCTCCTAAACCGGGTCATCTCAATAGGTAAAATTTTGTAGGAAGTAGGTTTGGGTCACAACCGAATGGTATAAGGCTCAAACATGGCTTTCTAAAGACCAAACCCCCACCCCTCACAATACCAAGCTCATATATGTAAAGTATGAGGTCCAACCCACCAATCCCACACTCTCACACTTCTAGACGAAGTTACCTAAAAGCCCCTTATCATTTTCAAAAGCTTGCTAACTTTAGGATTTAACAAGAATTCGTACACAAGTTCTATTAACACAAAACACACACCGCCACTCAAAACAAAGAACTATCTATAATAATCATATGTGGCTCAAACACTCACCAAAAAATGATTAGGAATGGGTATCGGTGTGTCAAGTGGAACAATATCAAGTTTTCAAATTTTGACAATTTTCGCTTGGCTTCACAAAAATTTTTAAAATTCTCAAAAAAAAAAATCCCCTCATCCCCACATTTGGGATATATTGTCCCAATGTATGGCTTTAAGAGGATTTGATCGCTTAAACTCTTAAACACCAACTAAAAGCTTATACACTTAAACCCCAATTTTATATATATATATATATATATATTTTTTTTTTAACAACTAATACCAATATTTTAATACTAAAGAACATAACAAGACTAAGGAAAGAGTACATTGACCTGGTGAAGTTTGACACAACAGATGTTGTAGATAATCCGACTTCCTATCATCACCTTCACACAACTCTCCGCACATCTTCCCCACACTTATCTAAAAACACCTTGGGTTGCCTCCCAAGCAGCGCTAAAGTTTAGGTCTTCAGCCCGACCGTACCTGATATGTCTCAAGGTGGTCTCAATGCACATTTACCTTTTTCGTTGCTGATGTAAGCACGGTGTTTGATTCTTCTATTGTGTGTGTGCTTTGTCACGTCCCATCTTTCTTTGCAAAATTCTTTAAATCCACACTTTCCTACCGAATTTCCAACAAATGCTCGGTAGTTTACTCTCCACTTCACTACTTCGTTTTCTGTGCCCAACAAATCCAAACTCTCCCATAAACATAACTTATGAATGAAATCTCCCACATCATGAAGTGCCACCTTCCTAGTTTCTAAACATGCATCCTTAACACTCTTGGTTTCCATAACCACCACGGCCGGAGAGTTGTAATCAACTTTGATTGGTCCATCAAGTAAAAGGCCCTCAACTTTGCTCTCCATAGGTGGTTCCTCCACAATAATTTCAATTGTATATTCCTCATTTGGCCCTAATAATCCAGTTTCAAGTTCGGGAGGACTCACAACCTTTTCTTCTACATCACCCATAGGTGTCATTTGTTCAATCTGCACATATATCCAGTGTTGTTTTGCTTGACGTTTTTCCAATATCGACGTCCCTGGCCTCATCTCTTTCACCTCTTTTGGTAACAAATCATATTTCCATTCCAAAAGTTCTACTCGTTCTTATATTGACAAATGAGGTTTTGTTAATTCTTTTTCAACATGAACCATGTGTCTCTTTCTCATCATCTCGTCAAGACTTTCAGATTTATGTGACTGATAGTGCAAAGTAGGTTGTTAAGTTACACATTCATAACCATACTGATCAAATGTATACTGAGCATGATAATAATCTTGATCGTACATCTGAGGGCCTTCATATGAAAGTTGGGAATATTCATCATAATAATCACCGTAATCGTACTCCTCTTGGTAACTCATTTCCGGATCAAATGCCAAAGGTGATAGCTTGTGAGAGCTTCTAATACGCATGCACCTGTCAATACCTGCACACTAACACACCCAGCATAAACCAGAAAAATAACAAACTAAAAAGGATAAAAAATAACACACGTTGCGCACTACTCCCCGGCAACGGCGCCAAAATTTGACGTGTTTGTCGTGGTACACGCAAATTTAATCCCAATAACAACTAAATAGATAGCAGTAAGTGGGTATCGAACACAGGGAGTTTGTGGAATGTGTGTTATTTGAAGATTTATCTAAGTTACCTAAAATTAAACTAATTGCAAGAAAAGTAAAATTTAAGAGTTGGTTTGATTGGATTGGTTTTAAAAACTAAGAATACTAATTAATTTGCAAAATGAAAGTTGAGTTTGTAAACAATTTGGAGACGAATGACCATCCTAAGTATCCGGTTTGCTTCAACAATTGTGCTATCATCCACTAGAAAGAACTACATAGACATAGTTCGTGTGTAATTACTTATTGTGATAAAAGGGAACGAAGTACTCAGATTCCTAGAACGTGAGGTTGTTACCCGATGACCAACCAACCCTTACCCAATCCTAATTCTACCCATGATATCTCGATTGCCAACGACACCAAGAACGTATGGTTTCAACCTAGAATATCATAAGAATCAATAATTTACAAATAAGCAATCACACACCATGATAAACAAGACATAGATAGAGTTTACCATTCTAGAAATATGGAATCAAAACACAATTGTTTCATACAAACCTTCAACCTAGGATGACCATAAAGAACCTAGCCACTCATGGCTTGGACAAACATTGTAGCAAACTAGAAGGAAATTATTGTTCACAAGAATCCCCAACAAAAAAAAAAAAAAACCAAAAGATAAAGCTAGTGTTCTTCACACTCCATGTCTCCAAAATTCGTTCACACCCCAAGTGTTGTGTAACCGATTTTCTAATTATTGGAAACATAAAAAACCTTCAACATGACTCGTTAATGCATGAGTTACAAAAAGCTCTCTAATCCCTATGTCTGCCGCCAATATATGCTTGAGATGATGATTTGATGTTAATGTTGTTGCATGTGCCTCTCATGTCACATGATTCTTTTTGTTGATGTGATGATGATGTTGAGATGATGTGTGCGGCTCCCAAAGAATCCATGAGATGTATCTCGGCCCAATCCAAAAGTCGACATGTGACCCTCCAAAGGCTGTCGTCCACCTCGTCTAATATGTAGGCCCACCTTCAATGATGATGTTGTTGATATTTTCTCCACGTCTCATGTGACACTCTAAAAATAAGTCATGATTATTTTGTATCTTGACTTTTTGGGCCTCCCTTAGCTGCCATCCAAAGATGATGATCATCTCTATTAATGATGATTGATTTTCTTTTTAATGTTCCAAGAAGAGTCTGCCATCAAAAGTCATGATCCCCTTCTCACGTGATGTTTGCTTCCCTTTTGTGTGGTGGCCCAATCAAAGAAGTCGGCCCAATGAAACAAAAGCCCAGCTGCCACTTCTCAATATGTATGCGTAGATGTGATGATGATATATTAATGTTGTTGAATGACTTTTTGATCCCAACTCAATATCTCAACAAGCCTTTTATGATTGATCATTATCTTCTAATAATTACCGCCAATAAGCCTTTTGTGTCTCCCAATGCTGCGCCAAATCCAAAACTGCCCTCACGTGTCTCCTCTGTATGCGTGTGTGACGATGATGTTAGATGATTATTGTGATGTTGATGATGTAATATCTCCAAAACCTCCGATAACAGCTCAACATTCACGTGAAGGATCCTTTTCCAATTAATGCATGTATATATCGATTCCTCATGTGATGATTATGTTGATATTCTTTATATTTTTCAAACTCAAACCCCTCAATGTTGTGTGTTCCACGTGATGTTGTAAGATGCCATGTGATGTGCTGCCTTTTATAATTCCAACCGTAGCAAGCCCTTGCACTTCATTCTTTTGCGCGTCTCGAACTTTCAAGCCATCTCTTTGACCCGAACATCTACCGAATAGTATCTTTCGCATTGTTTATCATCCCCGGTAGTTCCACTTCATCAACGCGCACTCTAACTTCACCGATTTAGACGGTTAACCTGTAAAACCACAAGAACTCGTAGTTATCACATTCACGATACATAACCGTGTAAAATATGGGATTTGCACGTATTTAGCTAATTTAAGGGTTGTCCTACGGACCACCCGTCATTGTTTTATCCAAACTCAAATATCATTTCGCTATACTTGATTTTTAGCACTGTGAACCACATTATTGCAAAACGATGACTCTTTGATATCGAGTCAATGAATTTCTTGAAAAAAACTCAATTTTCTTTGGCATACATGGTTTTTGTTGTGACCATGTCCGAACTTTCTTATTAAAACTCGTTTTGTTTAAACCAAGTTCAATTGTTTGAACTTGCTCGCATTACGTATTCAATTCAAAGTCCCATATAAGCCATTATCCCCGAAATAATCCCAACAAGCACTTCAATTCTCTTAAACCATAACATGCCTGTTTGGTCTTCGATTTCATTAAATCGTTTCTTTGATCACGATCACCTTGTGGTGACGTTGTCACAAATTTGAAGCTTGCGCTAATCTCGTTTACACACATCATATACGGATTTAATTATTTATTTATTTATATTGAATCCGCTTTGTTGGTTTATCCTATAAAAGCAATCTTAACACAAATCGTGTGCTAAGATAATGATACACAAATTCATGTCATATTTCAGTGTATCTCTTAACAGTTTCTACAACATCGATCGAGCATTTCTTGATCTTTTCGATCGAAAAACATTATTCAATTGTTTCATTTTCAATCAAAAATCCTACTAGATTGTTTAAAACAAACATTCAAACTTACTTCGTTGAACTTTCATTTGATTTAAAACACGGTGAACTCGTCCGGTCACCGCTATTATTATTTCGATCACTACGACACCTTGTGGCGTCACTATAAACTTGTAGCTTGAGCTAATCTATATATATATATATATATATACCTTTCACTTGACTCATCCTTGAAAGTGGTCTTAATACAACTATGTGTTAAGACAATGATACACTAAACTCTGTTGTATATCGGTGTATACTTGTAATTCAATAAAATGTCAACACATTGATTTTTCTCATGTCATAATTCGATAGTTGACAAATCATTTCCGTGCTTCTATTTCATTTGAACTTGTCGATTCTGAGTCTTCCTCAGTTAACAATCAAAGTAATTTTTCCTTTGACAATAAATTTTGTTTATTAAAAAAAAATTGTAAACATTCAATCAAGACATCTATTGATCATATATCTCTTTTAACTTGAACCTAGTCACCTTGAAAATTTTATCATTTCATCTCATTCATTTGACATTGATTTTTTTTTAAATAATTCAGTTGAACCATTGAGTCCTATTTATTATACAACTCATATTCACAAAATTTGATGTTTTGATTCTGTATCATTTACCTTAATATTATTTTTGTTGACTAAGACATGACATAACTCTAAAATAGATATTATAGCCTAAATCTCGAGGACGAGATTTAAAACAAGGTGGGGAGGATGTAACATTCCCATTTTTATCATATAAGAATTTTAGGTTTGTTTAAATTTATTAACCACTAGTAACTAGTTTATTTTTAATATAATTATTCGACCCAAATAAGTCTAAAAACTATTTTATATATATTTGGTTGGAATGTAATTAATTGGCCTGTAGATGGATGACCTTTCTATTAAAATAAAAGTATATAAAAACTTATATTATTAGACAGGTAGATTACGGGTAAGTTGACTATTAGAAATATGAAGTACCTAGACGAGCCTAGGAACCGTTTAATAATTAAATTATAAAAATATAATATATTTGAACATACTTTGTTTTTAATGAAACTTGGTTCAAAATGTAGATAAGATTATTCTCGTTCTAATGACATATTCATTATTTTCTAGAACGTCATATTTTAGAAGTTATAAACGCCAAATAAGTGAAGCAGTTAAATTAATTATAAAATATAAATAATAATAATATAATAATAATAATAAAGTAAATATAAGAATTCTTTGGAATCCATACATGTAGAATGGAAATGAAATTCCACATTCCACATTTAATGAATTGAAGTACGTGTGAGTGTGTGGAACAATACATGTATGAGTGTGGCGTGATTTTGAAGCAGTATGGCAACTATAAATAGCAACACTACACTACCAAATATATATAAAATAGTTTTTAGACTTATTTGGGTCGAATAATTATATTAAAAATAAACTAGTTACTAGTTACTAGTGGTTAATAAATTTAAACAAACCTAAAATTCTTATATGATAAAAATGGGAATGTTACATCCTCCCCACCTTGTTTTAAATCTCATCCTCGAGATTTGGGCTATAATATCTATTTTAGAGTTATGTCATATTCATTCTTTTCTAGAACGTCATATTTTAGAAGTTATAAACGCCAAATAAGTGAAGCAGTTAAATTAATTATAAAATATAAATAATGTCTCACCTCTTTTATGGCATTTCCATAATACTATTTTTTTATTTTTAATCTATAATAATAAAGCCCTGCCCCGTTTTAAGTGTTTTAACTCCCGATCACCGCTACCCTTTCCGATTGATCCTGAGCCCCATAACGCACGTCAAGGCTCTGCCTGACTAAGTTCGTTGGGGTTCTGTCTTGTGACATAGGGATAAGGTTGAATTAGGGGTACTATACTTAACACAAGTGCATTATATATTTTTAAAATAGCTCATAAGTTATACTCAAGACTCTACCAGGAGGCTTTCTAGTTGAACCCTAAAGTTACAAAGTGAAAACCTGGACCCCTGAAACCCCAATGTGTATGAAAAAAATAAGAAAATCAGATGTTTGGTCTTCTCCCGGGCCGCGTAAAGAAAATGCGGGAGGTCACGCAGGCTGCGTCAACTTGAGAATTGACCGGATAAGCATCCGGGGCTACGTGTCATCCACGTGGCACACCTACTCGTGACCCAGCATGGCTACACATAGACTAGGTGTCCTCGCGGGCCGCGTAAAGATGAAGAAGGGGCTTACGCGGGCCGCGTGAACCTCAATTTTCTGCTATAAATAGATTCGACCAGGAGCTTTCATTCTGTGTTGAAAGTTTTGAATAAAAACGAAGTTATACAGCTCAAAATCACAATTTAGCGAAGTAAGGCGCTGCTACGATACCGGGTATTAACTCGATCGCTGCTACGATTCAATATCCGATCGATTGAAACTATCCGACAGGATGTTTAAATGCTATACTTTGTCATTAGTCGTGAATCCGACAGGATGTTTGAGTGCCACCCAAACTCGGGGAATACTCTGTCATTCATTGCGAATCCGATGGATGTTTAAGTGTTGCACTTTGTCATTCGTCGTGAGGGTTTTAATCTCGTGAGTTATCGTAAATGTTGTATTAGTTACTAACCTAGTTTGTGTGCATTGTTATTTAAATTAGGTTACAAGGCTAATCAGTAGGCTAAACTCTGCCCGTATAAATTTACAATGTGAGTCATTCTTTTTTTATCAAAAGTATTTTACAATACTCCATTTTCAAATGTTATAATTACAGGGATTAAGTCGTGGTTATCTTAATCACTGGCTAGTGGGGTATTGTGCACATTACTAATTTCTCACAGGTTAAGCTAATAAATCCTAACAGTGATAAACGTCACTACTTGTGGAAAGACCCAATAGTGGTATGACCATCGTCACCAGGTGACACGGCGCCAGATAAAAATAAGATAAAAGCCATTGTAATCGCTCTTATGCTGTAATCTGTAACAAAGTTATAATTACAGGGATTAAGTCGTGGTTATCTTAAATAAGATAGAAGCCATTGTAATCGCTCTTATGCTGTAATTTATAACTAAGGGTCATTTTATAAAAATGAATGAACTCACCAGTATTTCCTGCTGACCAAATCTTTTTAAAACGCGTTTCAGGTAATTACAGTGTCACACCCCGATATTTCCACATATTACCGGTGGGCCTGGTGGGCCCGGTGGGGAGTATCGTGACGTAGTTGATATCATCATAGTCAAACAACACAATATTTAAATGCACAGCGGAAGCAAAAGATAGATATATTTCAACCAAACAAATTGTAATATTAAGTATCACAAGATAGTTGAAAATAATCCACAGGTGGATCAAATAAAAAAAGGGGACATTGTTCAACAGTTTATGTCATCCAAGCTTGCGAGACTTATTGTGGATGCTAGGAGAAAGCCAGCCTATTTCGACTAGTACCTGCACTTAACCTTTTTGGGAAAATACGTCAGTTTACACTGGTAAATACAATTAACTGACTCATTTTGAAAAGGTTTAATAAAATTGATTTGAATGCACGTGGCACAAACTTTTATAACTTGGGATAATTATTTATACATAAACTTGTAAAAGAATTACATGTTTCTTTTGCGTTCAGTAGCCCGGGTTGACACCGGGTTAGAGCTTAATAGACACACCACATGATATAGTCCCGCGGCGGGTTATTCCCGAAACCGGCGGTTATACCTTATTATTTATATATGTACTAACGGGTGTACGCCTACACCCGTGTACTCAGGTCGTGGCCATTTCGTAAAATGATGCCAAGGATATCCGGGACATGGTCATTAACCCCCCCCCCAAAGGCTTTAAGCAAACAAAACAATTCAAATGGGTCATTTCAATAAATTAACCATCATACGATTAAAGATTCAATGCCCGACCAAGTGGTATTTTATATACCGTACCCCAAGCCCGTATAAGGGAAAATAAGTTAAAAGTATTTACCTTTGCAAGTAATATTCATAACAAGCAAGTGCACGTAGCTTTTACCGGGTCTCCAATTCTGGAATGAAGGTTTATAATAACCTATTAGAATCCTAACGGGTCTTTAATTAAGCCTAAACTTAGACCGGTTAGTTTTAAAGGAAGATACGGTTCGAACGCATGATTAAGCGAATACCGGAATAGAATGTGATTTAGACCCGACAAGTTTGAAGACTTGTATAATATGGGTAAACTAAACACATTCTGGATTTTGAGATAAATATGATAAGGTTCGACCCGTTTCGGCTAATTTATGCAAACTAGTTACATAAACCGAACCGAACGCGTAAGAAGCGTAATATGTAACCATAAGAGTCGTTTACAGGTTTCCTAAGTTAATATGCCTTAAATATATTGTGATATCAGTAGGATACCTTCCATTATGCCCAAAACGAGTTTAATCTCAATTTAAGCCCCGTAGGGGTATTTTGGTCATTTTAAAGACTATAAAAGAGATTAAATATAATTCTTAGACTCGGGTCTGAGATAATCAGTAGAACAACTTATTTTAACAGGTTATATCATTTGGTGATAAGTCTTATATGACAAAAATGGTTTTAAACCCATGCTAGGTGTTTAATACGCTTAAAAAGCCGTTTTAAGCGATTTTCGGGTCGTACAGGAAATCTGAGTTTTCTGATCAGGTTATAAGGTTTAAAATACTTCATTTATTATATAAAATCAGTAGCAATTGAGTTGGTGTCAAAATGTTATGTAAAACTCATTTTTACAAGCAAAAGGGTATAATCGGTAATTACCGAATTAAGGTAATAACCTTAGGTTATGATTAGTTTAAAAATAATTAAAAATCTTCAAAAATCCTAAAATACTATATTACATCAGTGGGTAAAAGGTTTGGTGTCTAAAATTGGGTTTAGATAGGCTTTACGCTAATTATGCCGTTTAATTAATAAAAAACTTTCTAATTACGCTATTGAGCATAACTCCTAATCTAGACCTCCAACTGATGTGAAATTTTAGGGACATGTTTATAAATCAGTAACAAAGATTATTGTCCTCTCACGTTTCCAAAATTCTCGTTTTAAGGTCAAATGGGCATATTGGTCAACATTAGGCATTTAACGGAAACGTGTAAATGAATCGGACAATCAACGAGTCAAGTAGTATAAACGCAGAGGGTTATACTATCATACAAACTGGTCCTAACAGAGCTCTAAGGCATTTCTAAATCCATCTAAATCGGGTCAGAACTGAAGTCAAAGCAAAAGTCAAAGTTTTGTGACTTTCGGTTCCGAACCGAGCCTAAACAGAAAATTGTCGGATCAAACAAGCTTAGACCAGTTCTTATACTAATTACCAAGTTATATGAGTGATAAAATGGGTTACACATCTTCTACATTGCTAATTACGTGTTAATTCGTAAATTAAGTTTCTGTTGACTTTTTATAACAAACTTTGACCCGACAAATGATCTAGTTAGAGCGGGAATCAGAGGGTGCCCTGTTAAGGGTTTAATGCCCACATAATTGCCAACTTATAACAACTTTCAATTTGACTAAACATCATACCTTTAGTGATTAATCGATAAGTCAAACCTTAATTACGACGGTTTGACTTTAAGCTAATTAACTAAGTAAAACACGATTAAGGAAGGTTAAGGAAGCTTACCAAGGTCCTATGCACGACTAGTGATGCTTAGGGAGTGGCCTTGAGCTCCAGAAATGATCAGAAGTTGAGTTGGGAATGAATGATCAAAAATGAAACAATGTGGGTCTTTATATAGTGATCTTGATTGATCAAGATCATGCCAAACAACTCTAGTATTGATCCCTGATCGATTACAAGTGTCCCTAGTGCCTAAGAACTAGTTTGTGCTGCACATTGTAGTGAAAAATGGCAATGTAAGTCGGTTAAACTTGTTATAACAGGCACCTGTCAAGTTTTCTGATGCTGGGACTGTCTTACGGACCGTAAGGGTATCCTTTGCGGTCCGTAAGCCTTTACCAGGGAGCAGAAATTTGTAACCTTTCAAGCTTCGAACAGGCAACTTAGGTATTACGATTTTGGGCCTCTATTATCAGTATGGGCCACTTGATCATGCCCTGAACAGTTTAGACCACCTTGCCATGTTCTTAAAGTTGCATTGGATTCTTTTGAAAGGTCCATAAACGAAGGTTTGTCAAACACATTCACGTAGGACCCCATCTTGCAATTTGAATAAATTATTACTAGAAATTACCGGATTTGAATGTATATCAGATGTTTATAATATAGATTAGGGTCTTGGGATTCATAACTAGGTCGCTCAGAGGTATTTAATTAACATGTCGACGCGTTTAAATCATACCATACATCTTTAACTAGATCTGGGTTTATAACACTTTTGTCTTGCATGACACGTGTCGTTATTTCATTGGACACAAATTTTCGAGGTGTCACATACAGTAGATCAGGAATTAGAGTTGGATGCGGCACCAACAAGGCTTACAGAAGTAGCTTATTTTATCAATTAAATTAAATTAAGAAAAATTGTTTTATGTATTCGAATTTATCCTATAATAAAGTTACCTTTCAAAACATGGGTTTATCCCATCTATTTAATAAATAAAATCCGGTGTTTTCAAAACTCTGATATTTTTCCTAACTCACGGTTCTGATGAAATTTCTGCTGCAATGCTTTCAAAATAACTACTGGTACCACTTGGCTGCTCGCGGCTCCCGACTCCGTCCAGGGTGGGGTCGGGGGTCGTGACAACATGCAATGGCGTTTTATTATTTTACATGCAATGGCGTTTTATCAGTTTACATGCAATGGCGTTTTATTTTTTTTACTTGCAATGGCGTTTTATTAGTTTACATGCAATGGCGTTTTATTATTTTTTTATGTTCTCATGGTGTTTTCATATGCAGATACTCTATGGTGTTTGTACCGTTCATTGGTATAGACAATCATCACTGCAGTGTTACCTTAGGTGGAGCATTATTGGCGTCAGAAATTGCTGATGCGTATATTTGGTTGTTGAGAGTTTTCCTAAAAGCTGTTGGTTCTCAACCAAAAGTTGTTGTCACTGACCAAGATCCAGCAATGAAGAAGGCTATTTATGTTGTATTTGTTGACACGAGGCATCGGTTATGCATGTGGCATGTGATGCATAAACTTTCTCTGAAGGTTGTTATGTTTTTTTTACCTTTGGCGTTTTAGGATACACTGCGTTTTAAAATTCATGGCGTTTTTTACCTTGTTAGTGTTGTTTTAATTAAGTTTTGTCTTTTGTGTTTTTTTTATGCATGGTGTTTTCGTGTTATATATAGGTTGGTGTTAGGCTATGCAATTCCACCAATTTTAAAGAACGTATTTGTGGTGTTGTGTGGACGGATATTCTCACACCTGAAGAGTTTGAATCAGAATGGGAAGCGGTTATCGCAGAGTTCAATTTAGAAGATAATGACTGACTATCTGATATTTTTGCACTTAGGGAATCTTGGATCCCTGCATACTATAGAATGGAGGAGATGTTTGGTATTATGCAAACGACTTCCAGGTCGGAGAGTGAGAATCATTTTTTTGGTCAAGTGTACAATTCGAAAGCTACTCTTGTTGAGTTCATGACGCATTACGAGACTACAATAGAAGCACAGCGTCACACACATCGGAAAAATGATCATGAATCTCGATACAAAAGACCCCAGTTGAAGAGTAGTTACAAATTGTTGGAAGGGCAAGCTCTTGACATATACACAAAAAGTATTTTTTGTGATGTTCAAGCTGAGCTTATTGGAGTTGCGGATTGCATAAATCAACGTTACGAAGATCAGCCTGATGGGTTTGTTAAGTTTTACGTAAATGACTTCCAACAGCCTTGTACATCCTTATTTGAGGTAAATAATGGCGTTTTGTTTTTTATGGCGTTTTCTGTTAATGGCGTTTTATCGCATGCAATGTGTTTTTTTTACTTTTTTAGACAAAAAGTTTATGCATGGCGTTTTTTATATATTGTTTTTGGCGTTTTTCAGGTAATGTTCCGTAAGTCTGATTGCACATGCAGTTGCTTATGCAGGCGTTTTGAACAGTTTGGTTTGCTATGTAGACATATATTCTATGTTTTGAGAATTATGGACATTAGGGAATTTCCAAAACAATACATTCTGAATAGATGGCGTAAAGAGGCTTCCCCAAACTGCTCTCCTGAATACTCAATTAGCCGTGAATATATGAATGAGCTTGATCCTGATGTGCAAAGTATGATGCGAGATATTATTGTTTCAACCGAATATATTTTGAACCGTTTATCTGGTAATAAAGAGGAGCTATCCTTATACAAAGATCATGTTGAATCTTATATGAAGAAGGTTCAAGATATGCAGATTGTTGCTCCTCCCGCTAGTTCTAGGGATAGATTTGCCGAGATAACTGGTCAATATAAAAATGATAAGAATCCGATAAGAGTCCCTATTGGGTATAAATCCAAAGGTTCTGGTTCTCGGAAGCGGCTGAAATCTAAACAGGAGATAGCAATCGACAAAAAGAAATCAAAGTCGAAACCTGGGGCCAAGGAAAGACAGTGTTAGAACTGCAAAGGCTATGGGCACTACGCATCGACATGCAAACAGGCTGTAATTAAAAGAAGATCGACAAGGTCTTCGAGAGCCAGTGAAGAGTAGTTTGGCGTTTTGTATTTTTCATTCTTACAGAACACACACAGATGGTCTTCAAGAGCCAGTGTAGAGTAGTTTGACGTTTTGTATATTTCAATCCTATAGAACACAGACAGATCTCAGTTTGGCGTTTTACATCATTTTTTTTGCATCTTTTTTTCCTACCTATTTGTTCATAACATGCTACTTCGAAGTTACATAACAAACATTATAAGATCGGACAAGGAAATCAAACGCCAAAAAAAAAAAAAAAAAAAAAAAAAAAACAATAACGCCACTAAATAAAACTACCATAAACTTCTAATTTTGTTCGTGCTAAACTCAATAATGTTTTGCTGAACGAAATGGATAACATTGTTAATCCTCAGTCAAGAAAGATGTGTAACAATGTTATCCATCCCGTTTAGCTAAACTTTATTGAGAACAAAAACTGAATCCCTATGAAGTGGCGGTTTTGCGGTTTTGAAGTTTTGTGGTTTTTGTATGTTTTGGCGTTTATATTGAGGATCTTGTTGATTACATAGAGCCAAAGTTTATTGAGAAAATAATGTATATCAAAGAAACATGGATTGGAATCTTTGATATTTTGTTTTTTTTTGTTTGTCGTTTAAAAGATGAATGGTATAGAGCAAAATTTAGGTTTTTGGGGTTTTGGTGTGGATTTTAGTAGTTTTGAGAGTTTGTTTATATAGGAAGTTTTTGGCGCGTATTTTAGACGCGATTTTTATTACAGTAATTAAGTTTATCGCTTTTCAGTACTGGTTGTTCAGCTTTATCGGTTAAAAACAAAGTTTGGTGTTTTATATCTATGGCGTTATATTTATGATGAAGTGTGCTATGTGTGTTAAAGCGAGATTTTAATACCGTGAGTTTGGCGTTTTATTTTAAGTCAAAAGACCCTTTTACCCTTAATGAAGCGCGCCAGATTAATAAAATTGATGTTATTTACGAAAACGCCACCGCGCAATCTAGTCCATGGATTGTTTTGATCGGTCGACCCATAAGCGTTCTCACCGTTCTCACACTTTTGAGCGTTTTCTCTAAATCCCTAACCTATCTAAATATATATCAACTATTTCTTCTCAGTATAATAATCACACTTTAAAAAAGAATTGTTCTCAATTGGATTGTAATGGTTTGTGAGTGCTTTTGTTTTATGTTCACTAATATTATGTTCTTATGAGATAGTGTTTGCTTTTCCGAAACACTTTCATTTGTATGTAGTTATATTATATTCCAACTTTGAAACAAATAACAAATATAATCCGTGAATAATCTATGAACTTTTGTCGTAGGTGTTAAATACAAGGCGTGGGAAAAAAAATAGTTAATAATCTAGTATCGTTAGTCTTGTTTAGCAAACTTAATTATATTTTTTAATCATCTCACTTAGTGGAAAACTTTATTTGAATTAGTAAGATCGATCTATCTCGACTTTATTTTTAACCACATTTTTTTACACCTAAGTTTCATCTAAGGTTACACTTGCAAGGATTCAAAACAAGTTACTTTTGTGGAGAGCAAATACCATATCATTACACCACAAGTCCGTAGATCTACCACCTATAATGAACATACCTAAATGCTAAATTTTGCCAATTTTTCTAAAATGTATTATGCCGAAATCAAGCTTGCATCTTATAAAAAATCAACGAAAACATAAACATCCAAAGTAAGAAAAAAAAAAGCAATTGTATAGAACAAACCATGTCACGGGCAATCACTAAGTTTTATTCATGAGCAAATGTCTCCATTCCTACGGCGGTTTTGTCAATGAACCCGTGAATAAGTAGGCATTTCTTGCAGACGGATCTTTTGGCGAGTTCCTTCCTTCGTAGTAAAATCTGATGATACACTTTGGCGATGTTACCTACCAAATAAAAGGCCTGCTAGGTGATCAAAATCGCTTAGGTCAGCGAGGACTCGCTCACCTACTCCTTATCTAATACCTTCTTCTATCTACTGAATTAAAAAGGCGACCCGCCGCGCCGGGCTATAAGATAAGTTACAGTGTACTACTTGACTAGTAAGAAAGAGCTTCCGTAAGAACTAGAAGACTCTTGTATGTACGGTAACCCTATCTTCCGCTACTGGTGGACTGTTGCACATAAAGGCCGACAGAAGCAACCATTCTTAGCGCGCTTTTCAGGCGCTTAGCTTAATGGTGTAGGTTATTTAACTCGTTCTAACATGTTTAAGTATGTAGTTTTAAGTGTTTATTCATAGGAAAAATTACATGTTTTGTCATTTATCTTGATATCCTTTTGCAGGCGGTGTCCTTTTCAACGAATGTTGACAGGTTTTGCCCTTTACAGGGAATTTTGTTGCACGTTTTGTCCTTTGACCCTAACCCAACTAGATTTTTTTGTTAAGTCTAGTCATGTGCCTTGCACATGAGGGTAGTTTTATCAGTATACTTAATTTTTGTTCTTGTTTTTTTAATGAAAATTAAAGTGCATATCACATGTCACCAATCTCATTCCTCTCTCAACTCAATCCACAATATCACCACCACAACCACACCAAACTGCCACCAATGACAACCTAAGTTCCGCATATGTATGCTCCTTCAATCTCACATTCCTATGTGCAGTTCTAGCCAATTTCGCAGCACTCGAAACCCTAGAAATCTAGAATTTTGTACGAATTCAGATTGCAACTTAAAACAAGAAGAAATTCTTCAATTTTCAAAGAGAAATTGACGTAAAAACAGAAATTTAGTACAAAAACGAACGAAAACGTTCGACTGGAGTGATTAAGCGAATGAAAGCCCGAATTTACAACATCGGGGCGTAGAGGTATTAGATCCATCAAAACGAGTGATTGTTGTTAAATTCCAGAGATAATTTGAAGCAGCAGATCTCAACCATAGACATAATATTTGAATTAGCGTGTTTGTTGCAGAAATTGTTTTGGGGAGAGAATGAGAGGGGAGGAAGAAGGAGAGTGAAAATTAGGGATTTTGTTATTGGTCGTTGATCTTGATATATTTGGTGTTGGGTTGTTGATGGGGGTGGGTAGGATGGAAGTTGTTGACGGTGGCGGTGGCAGGTGGGCTGATTATGTGTGAGAGCAAGGGTGGCGGAGAGAGAAAATTGTAGGAAGAGAGAGAGTGGCAGAGCGAGTGAGGGTGGTGATGGGTTGATGACGGTG
The DNA here is from genome assembly GCA_030545235.1 of Helianthus tuberosus. Taxonomy (NCBI): domain Eukaryota; kingdom Viridiplantae; phylum Streptophyta; class Magnoliopsida; order Asterales; family Asteraceae; genus Helianthus; species Helianthus tuberosus. The sequence goes on from CM060400.1 coordinate 208,684,758, forward strand.
GCAGTGGCAGGTGGGATGATGGTGGTGGTGGTCGATTGATGGTGATGGGTTCTAAATGTGTATGAGATCGAGTGTGGTAGAGAGAGGTAACTGTAAAGAAAGAGGGTGAGGGGTATAGAGAGAGACTGAGATACTTTTTTAAAAATGTTTTCTTTTATTTTTTATATAATATTAAATAAAGGGGTAAAAAGACTAAAATGCCTTTGGATAACTGTAACACCCCGAAAACGGATTTGGTAATCAAACTCCGTTAATACTAAAAGACGGGTAAAGTACCGTTAGCAGTAAAAATAACCCGGTAAATATTTGGATTTAAATAAGAAATCCTAACAATTTAAATACAAGCGAATCAAAGAATTAAGGAATTAAGTTTATAAGAGCCCGAGTCAACGGGACTTAAAATAAAACGGGTTTTTAACTCCCGGAACCCACTAAGTTAACTAGGTAAAATTAACCTAGTTAGTAATGGGTAATTAAATAATAAACTATGAGTTATAGTTTCATTTATGAATCTCTAAACATGAGGGACTATTATGGACAAGGGGGAAACTTGTTTTATTAAAACAAAAAAACAAAAAAAAAATATAAAATACACACACACGCATTGTGTGCGTGTTCTGATCGACCAGGAGAAGCTCCATGGGAGCTCAAACCCTAACTTCAACAAATCAACAAAATTGAAGGTCAAAACTAACCCGAATCGGATGCATGAACACGTATTAATGATCACCTAGTCGTGGGGATCACAAGGTATGTTGAAATTTATGATTTAATGATACTTTGAGATTATGATGAACAATCATAATCGAAATTCTGGAATGAATGTTGAATCTATGAGTGTTATTGTGATTATATCTTGGTTTAGAAACAAACCCTAGTAGAAAATTTGATGAATTGTTGTCAAAACTAGGGATTTGGTAATTACCCTATTATGTGTTAAATGGGTTTATTAACAATATGATGAACACTCGGATTAGGGTGTTAAATTGATGAATATTGGTTGCTATGATATAAGTTCTTGATGTAGTTCATGAACACTAGACATAGATGTTTGATTTTTATGTAAATCTTGGTGAAAATAATTAGTTATGAACTAGTTAGTAAATATGTAAAATTATGCACATTAGGTGTTTGTTAAACTGCCTAAATGAGAACTAAAGTGTTGAAATTTAGAGTGAAAACGCGTATTTGAATGATATGGCAATTACGTGTGATGTGAAGTGATAAGGGTTCTAAATACTATGTCGATTTAGACTAAATGTTGTAAACCATGTGATTTAAAGTAGTTAACTTTGAATAAATTAAGTTGACTAAGCATGAAGTCGAACAGTAGCTTCGACATAGAAAATAAGTGAGGTGGAATAGTCGTGATTGTTAATGACTAATTTAACCTCCTTGTAAATGATTGACAATAGTTTGATGCGTAACAAGCTAGATGAAAGCTTGGAGGAGGGAGCGGGTCAAACGGAGCAAGTACGGAAAGAAAAGCGTGGCGTGGATGCGAGGTAAGTGTAATTTACACACTTATGTAGAATACTCGTTTATTCGATACGTTGTAAACGTGATAATGATAATATTGGAAATATGGAAATTTGTCAAGTGTCGACTAATGTAAATCAAGGATAAAAGGATACCCATGGTGTAAGCCGAAATGGGTTGAAATTGTAAGAAAAGAGTGTAAAAGAAAAAGGGTATGGTTATAAAATCCGGGATGGGATGGATGTATGAATTGGAAATAAAAAACGATGTTTTTGATTAAATAAATAATGTTGGGCATATAGTCCAAACGGGTCGAATGGTGGTGATAACACCATTTGACAATATCGACTAATGTGGTTGTCAAGTCTTATGTTAACAGGACCGATTAGCAAATCGGATAATTGCGTCACCATTGATGGTGTGATAATGAAAACAAGGTATAAATCGGGTCGACTTGTTGATCCGGGCCAGGTACGCGTAATTATGTTGTAGTTAAAAGTGCTATTTTGGTCGAATAATTTGAGAGAGAGTCCTTAGTCATAAAAGGACTAAAATCGACCAAAACGCCCTTGTAGGCTAAATGGAACAAACGATCCTTAAAGGTTGTTTGGAAACGAGTTTTATGACTAGGTAAATACTTATAATAAGTATAGAAACTGAAAGAGGTATTATATTAGCCAAATGGCACTATTTGAGTTTTTGCCGTAAAATAAAGATTCGAGAGGTAAAATTTGGTTTATATTGATCACCACATTAAACCCGCCATAAACACAGTTGTGGTGGGAGATTATAGGATAAGAAATGTGGTGATGAAGTGCTAGAAGTAATCGAAAGCGATTTTAGGCTCGAAAGCGCTTAAATACCCTTAACGGGTCAAAATAAGCATACAAGCGAAAAAGGGTTTAAATTGTGTAATAAACCTATGATTAGAACCTAATATAGTAGGTAACATTAATTTGAAGAAGTGTATGAGATATAGGAATCAAATAAATACGTTTGTTTGATAAAATGCATAAACAGGTTAAAATTCGGTAAAAACGTAACGAGTCGAAGGCTTAGAAGTCTCGAAATTTCTTATGTTGGATGTAGGATTTTAACTCCATAAGATGGAGGATTAAATTACGGACGCGTAGGAAAAAGAATCGGGTAAAACGGATCAATAACGAAAAGTTATGGCCGTTTCCATGAAATCAGATCGTGCTGGGTATGTACAGCATCAGCTGAAGGCAGTAGGCTGTGAAAAACAGGGCTAGGCGTGACACCTAGGCTCTTGGCGTCACGTCTAGCCCCCTAACTCCGAAAATTGTTAAATTTTGTCATTTTTAACCCCTGTACTTGTTTGAACTTAATATTTGACTATCCAAACTAACTTTTAAGTTGGTTTTGATCATAGGTGAATGCCAAGAGTGCACGGATGAAGATCAAGCGACGAGCAAGAACCGAACACGATCACGAAATAAGCTTCTGCACTATGTATCGTTATTATGTTAAACGACGAACGTACACATGATATGTTGTATACTTTTTAAATTGTAAAAAGTTTTAATAAACCCGTAATTTCCAATGCATATGTAATCTTAATTACATGACTGTTTTTCGTAAATGATACGTTAAACCTTAATTTATAAGAACGGGTGTTACAAGTTGGTATCAGAGCCTTGGTTTAAGAGATTCAAGTATGGTGGGAAAACTATGCTTGGACTTAAACCTTATGCTCTTAATAAAGATTGGTGTTCGGTTCGTGGCTTGATCGCAAATCCGGTAAGTACATGTATGTTAATAGTTTAGCATGCTAAAGTGTTGTAAACAACACATAGGGCTACCGTGTGATACACGTTACCCCAATTGAAAGGATTGATATAGTTGACGAAAATACGTGCATTGACGCGTATAGTAGAAAAAGCCTTGTATTAGAATACGGGCGATTATTGAAGTAGATGTTACTAACTTTTGTGAATGTTTTAATTGAAGGACACTCGCGTTTGAAGACGACGAGAGTCAAACGAATTGTGGATATGATGATGGAGTGGTCCGAGATATGACAAGAAGAGCATGCTCATTAAGGACCTAAATCGCGTAATGGTCGCGAACAAGGCTAATGGCAAGAAAAGCCCGCTAGGGCAAACATTTACCAGGTGCACGTTTAAATTATTGCATGAATATAAACATGCAACCAATGCGTAGAAATTGATAGTTTCATATTTAGATTGAAAACTTGGACAAACCTGAATAGAATACCTATCCAGGATATTGTTTCCAAGAGAAACAAATAGAGGCATTACTTACATAGGGTGTAATGTGAAAATTATAAAAAGGTCATGTATACCAGGTGTTGATCGCTTACTCTGGCCAAGTAAGTAGTGAACACGTGGTACCATGAACTTCTTATGATGGACACATTTATGTCCGAAGTAGTAAGGGTGGGGTGAATGAGACTAACTTAAATGGTACCCAAATGAATCAAATGAGCAAAAATAATTGATAATAATGTAAACGCACAACCGGGTGACGGAAGCGTATTACATTAAGATGATGAGCCCGAGTGAAGGGACAAAGATTAATGTAAAACAATTAAGGTATGAAATTGGGAGGGGTGTGCTTACACTCGAACCCGAAGAATGCAAATATGACTCTTAACGGGCCGATTTTGTAAAACACCAAATTTGAGAACAAAGTTGGAATATAAAAGCGAAACGAAGTCATAATGCATACCGTAAGGGTTGCAATAATAACGACTTCAGTAAAACACCTGGTTGGTGGGTAAGGATTTAAACGCAAGCGTAGACTGGGAAACAGGAACGCGATATAGAAAGTCAAAAGACTCGGAATATGAGTCATGACTAAAAGACGACAAGAATTTTCGCAAACATAAATTTTAGTAATTACGTTCATCCATTTCAAAGTAGGACGGGTCAAATAAAGAATGAAGTTTGACATTCATAAGTGATGAAAATTCACCCAAAATGAGTCAAACGAGTCAATATAGGAAAACGCAAACCGGTGAAACCGGAAAGCTAAAAACAAAAAGATAGAAGGACCCGGGTAGTGGGTTGTAAAGGAGTATAAGTATGAACCGGGTAATGGCAAGTGTAAGACAAAACGACGTGTAAATGATGCTAGAAGTCATAAAGTCGGAAAGGATAGTCTGGAAGTAAACAAATGAAACCTTAGACTACGGTCAAGGTCAACTAAAGCTCAAAAGCAAAATTAAATGATTCCAAACATAACAAAGGATGCTTTAAAGCTATATATGTATAAATAGACAATGGAATAAATACTAGAATAAAAGATGATCTACGGGATCATCATAACCTACGGGATATTAATTAGTGTAAAGGTCTACGGGGCCAAAATGACCCACGGGTCATGAACAGAAGCAAAGGGATCATAAGGGCCTCGTCTTAAAGGGATGAAAGTTTAAGGAAATAGCCTACGAGGTTAAGTGAAGGAGCCTACGGGTCAATAGTGTAAGGTGAGGGAACTTGTTACGATTCCCTGCGTAAAACGAGAATGGACAACAATAAATTAGGGGATTGTCAATTTCCTTGATATGAGTAATTGACATAGTTAAAGAGAAAAACGTTAGACTAAAATGCAGTTTTAGTAAGAAATAACATTTTTATAAATATAAATTCTGATAGGAAATTGAATAGTAAGCATGAAAGATTCAAGTCTTGACGCTGATAGGCGCAAGACGATATATTTGAAAAGTGATCTTTTCGAAAAAGAAAGGTAGATATAAATTAAACATGACGTGACACGATCACGGTCAAGAAATGCAATGTGAAGTGGAATCACATTATAACCAAGCGAGCGATAAAAAGTAACTGGACTAATAAGTCTAGATAGTGAGACCGGTGAAGGTCAGCAATTCAAATCGAGAAATTTGGTTTGCTCGAAAGTGGAGGATTCGGAGTAACTGAACCGAATAAATGAATTTGAAAACAAAATAAATAGTTGCTAAAAGTGAAAAAAAAAATTCACTAAAAACCTTTAAATGGGTCAAGGTAACGGATTCACCAAGAGTTCGATAATATATAAAAGCGATGGATATCGCTAAGTTAACTAAACTAGTAGAAATAACGGAATTACGTTATTTCAAGTTACATTATGTCGTACGAGGTACGTAGATGTTCTGTAACCAAAAAGATATTACCATAATTTTTCTGGTAATACTAACAATTGGTTAAAGTATGAGTAATGCTTAAAAGATTACTCAGGTCATACGCATTGAGTTTAGAACTCGATGAACTAAGTAAGAAAGGTTTCGAGGACAAAACCTCTTTAAGGGGGGTAGACTTGTAACACCCCGAAAATGGATTTGGTAATCAAACTCCGTTAATACTAAAAGACGGGTAAAGTACCATTAGCAGTAAAAATAACCCGGTAAATATTTGGATTTAAATAAGAAATCCTAATAATTTAAATACAAGCGAATCAAAGAATTAAGGAATTAAGTTTATAAGAGCCCGAGTCAACGGGACTTAAAATAAAACGGGTTTTTAACTCCCGGAACCCACTAAGTTAACTAGGTAAAATTAACCTAGTTAGTAATGGGTAATTAAATAATAAACTATGAGTTATAGTTTCATTTATGAATCTCTAAACATGAGGGACTATTATGGACAAGTGGGAAACTTGTTTTATTAAAACAAAAAAACAAAAAAAAAATATAAAATACACACACACGCATTGTGTGCGTGTTCTGATCGACCAGGAGAAGCTCCATGGGAGCTCAAACCCTAACTTCAACAAATCAACAAAATTGAAGGTCAAAACTAACCCGAATCGGATGCATGAACACGTATTAATGATCACCTAGTCGTGGGGATCACAAGGTATGTTGAAATTTATGATTTAATGATACTTTGAGATTATGATGAACAATCATAATCGAAATTCTGGAATGAATGTTGAATCTATGAGTGTTATTGTGATTATATCTTGGTTTAGAAACAAACCCTAGTAGAAAATTTGATGAATTGTTGTCAAAACTAGGGATTTGGTAATTACCCTATTATGTGTTAAATGGGTTTATTGACAATATGATGAACACTCGGATTAGGGTGTTAAATTGATGAATATTGGTTGCTATGATATAAGTTCTTGATGTAGTTCATGAACACTAGACATAGATGTTTGATTTTTATGTAAATCTTGGTGAAAATAATTAGTTATGAACTAGTTAGTAAATATGTAAAATTATGCACATTAGGTGTTTGTTAAACTGCCTAAATGAGAACTAAAGTGTTGAAATTTAGAGTGAAAACGCGTATTTGAATGATATGGCAATTACGTGTGATGTGAAGTGATAAGGGTTCTAAATACTATGTCGATTTAGACTAAATGTTGTAAACCATGTGATTTAAAGTAGTTAACTTTGAATAAATTAAGTTGACTAAGCATGAAGTCGAACAGTAGCTTCGACATAGAAAATAAGTGAGGTGGAATAGTCGTGATTGTTAATGACTAATTTAACCTCCTTGTAAATGATTGATAATAGTTTGATGCGTAACAAGCTAGATGAAAGCTTGGAGGAGGGAGCGGGTCAAACGGAGCAAGTACGGAAAGAAAAGCGTGGCGTGGATGCGAGGTAAGTGTAATTTACACACTTATGTAGAATACTCGTTTATTCGATACGTTGTAAACGTGATAATGATAATATTGGAAATATGGAAATTTGTCAAGTGTCGACTAATGTAAATCAAGGATAAAAGGATACCCATGGTGTAAGCCGAAATGGGTTGAAATTGTAAGAAAAGAGTGTAAAAGAAAAAGGGTATGGTTATAAAATCCGGGATGGGATGGATGTATGAATTGGAAATAAAAAACGATGTTTTTGATTAAATAAATAATGTTGGGCATATAGTCCAAACGGGTCGAATGGTGGTGATAACACCATTTGACAATATCGACTAATGTGGTTGTCAAGTCTTATGTTAACAGGACCGATTAGCAAATCGGATAATTGCGTCACCATTGATGGTGTGATAATGAAAACAAGGTATAAATCGGGTCTACTTGTTGATCCGGGCCAGGTACGCGTAATTATGTTGTAGTTAAAAGTGCTATTTTGGTCGAATAATTTGAGAGAGAGTCCTTAGTCATAAAAGGACTAAAATCGACCAAAACGCCCTTGTAGGCTAAATGGAACAAACGATCCTTAAAGGTTGTTTGGAAACGAGTTTTATGACTAGGTAAATACTTAGAATAAGTATAGAAACTGAAAGAGGTATTATATTAGCCAAATGGCACTATTTGAGTTTTTGCCGTAAAATAAAGATTCGAGAGGTAAAATTTGGTTTATATTGATCACCACATTAAACCCGCCATAAACACAGTTGTGGTGGGAGATTATAGGATAAGAAATGTGGTGATGAAGTGCTAGAAGTAATCGAAAGCGATTTTAGGCTCGAAAGCGCTTAAATACCCTTAACGGGTCAAAATAAGCATACAAGCGAAAAAGGGTTTAAATTGTGTAATAAACCTATGATTAGAACCTAATATAGTATGTAACATTAATTTGAAGAAGTGTATGAGATATAGGAATCAAATAAATACGTTTGTTTGATAAAATGCATAAACAGGTTAAAATTCGGTAAAAACGTAACGAGTCAAAGGCTTAGAAGTCTCGAAATTTCTTATGTTGGATGTAGGATTTTAACTCCATAAGATGGAGGATTAAATTACGGACGCGTAGGAAAAAGAATCGGGTAAAACGGATCAATAACGAAGAAGTTATGGCCGTTTCCGTGAAATCAGATCGTGCTGGGTATGTACAGCATCAGCTGAAGGCAGTAGGCTGTGAAAAACAGGGCTAGGCGTGACACCTAGGCTCTTGGCGTCACGTCTAGCCCCCTAACTCCGAAAATTGTTAAATTTTGTCATTTTTAACCCCTGTACTTGTTTGAACTTAATATTTGACTATCAAAACTAACTTTTAAGTTGGTTTTGATCATAGGTGAATGCCAAGAGTGCACGGATGAAGATCAAGCGACGAGCAAGAACCGAACACGATCACGAAATAAGCTTCCGCACTATGTATCGTTATTATGTTAAACGACGAACGTACACATGATATGTTGTATACTTTTTAAATTGTTAAAATTTTTAATAAACCCATAATTTCCAATGCATATGTAATCTTAATTACATGACTGTTTTTCGTAAATGATACGTTAAACCTTAATTTATAAGAACGGGTGTTACAATAACCAGACTTAACAAAAAAATCTAACTGGGTTAGGGTCAAAGGACAAAACGCGTTAAAAAGGACACCGCCTGCAAAAGGGTATCAAGATAAAGAACAAAACGTGTAATTTTTACTTATTTATATAAAATCAGTTCACTTTATGATAGTTTGATTTGCAGGTACTGTGAGCTTAAAGGACGCTTTTTGGACATAAACAAAAGTTAACAAGGATAAAAAAACATGAAAGAAAAATAAGTTGGGACGTAAATTACACTCACAAGGGTGTAATTTACGCCCTTGTCAGAAACAGGGGGCAAGGTGGACCATAAACCTGTGGACAAAGGAACATGTTTTAATAGGGACGTAATTTATGTCCCATGGTGGTTTAGTGTCACAAAGTGTCACGGCCCCCGTCCCGGTTTTACCTGGTCCGGAAGCCGCGGGACAGAAATTCCCGTGGTATTTATTATTTGAGTTTGACAGCGGAAGATTTTACCAGGATCTTTTAAAACTTGAAAATTCCCGATTATTTTATTTCATAATTCGGGATTAACCCCGTGATTTACATTAGAGGAATTTCACAAGGAAATTCCCTGATTTACAAAACATGTTTATTCATTTTATTGAGCCACCTCTTCAAGCTTGTTAGTGCTCCGTAGCACGTTTTCCTTGATTTACAGCAGGTTGCCTGAAACATGTTTTAAAAATATTTTATCAGCGGGGAAATACTGGCGAGTCATTCAAGTATATAAAACGACACATTAGTTATCAATTACAGCATAAGAGCGATTACAATGGCTTCTATCTTATTTTTATCTGGCACCGTGTCACCTGGTGACGATGGTCATACCACTATTGGGTCCTTCCCCAAGTAGTGATGATTATCACTGTTAGGATTTATTAGCCTAACCGTGAGAAATTAGTAATGTGCACAATACCCCAATTAGCCAGTGATTCAAGATAACCATGACTTAATCCCTGTAATTATAACTTTTGAAAATGCTTGGAGTATTGTAAAATACTGTTGATAAAAAGAGAATGACTCACATTGCAGATTTAAACGGGCAGAGTTTAGCCTACTGATTAGCCTTGTAACCTAATTTAAATAACAGTGCACATGAACTAGGTCAGTAACTAATACAGCATTTATGATAACTCACGAGATTAAAACCCTCACGACGAATGACAAAGTGCAACACTTAAACATCCATCGGATTCGCAACGAATGACAGAGTGCAATACGTAAACATCCACCGTTTTCACGACTAATGACAAAGTATACCCCGAGTTCGGGTGGCACTCAAACATCCTATCGGATTCACGACTAATGACAAAGGATAGCCCGAAGTTGGGCGGCACTTAAACATCCTGTTGGATAATTTAAATCGATCGGATATTGAATCGTAGCAGCGATCGAGTTAATACCCGGTATTGTAGCAGCGTTTTGCTATTGTAAAAGTAAATTTCGAATTTTGAGCAGCCTAACTTCGTTTTTGAGTTTTGGTTTCGACACAGAATGAAAGCTCATGATCCGTTCTATTTATAGGTGAAATTTGGGGTTTACGCGGCCCACGTAAGCCCACACTTGATCTTTACGCGGCCCTTGAGGGGCACCTATTCGTAGATAAGGGCATCCGTGTCACACATAGGTGTGCCACGTGGGTGACACGTGGATCTGGACGCTTATTTGGTCAACTCCATATTGACGCGGCCCGCGTAAGACTGTGCTGAATCTTTACGCGGCCCGCCTGAAGACCAGAATTCTGGTTTTCTTTATTTTTGATATGGATTAGGGTTTCAGGGGTCCGGGTTCTCACTTACGGGTCAATTTGGGACATTTTTGAAGGTCCTTACATCCTCCCCACCTTATTTAAAATCTCGTCCTCGAGATTTACTGAAATAAGTGAGGATATTTTCGCTTCATTTCCGATTCCAGCTCCCAGGTGTATTCGGGTCCTCTTTTTGAATCCCATTTGACCTTGACTAGCACTAGTCGCTTGTGCTTGAGAAACTTGATCTTTCTGTCTTCTATTTGCAGTGGCTTCTCTACAAATTTTAATTTTTCATTTACCTCTACATCTTGAAGAGGTACTACCAGTGATTCGTCAGATAGACATTTCTTGAGGTTGGATACATGAAATACATCATGTACTCCAGCTAGCTCTTCTGGTAGTTGTAAGCGATAGGCAACTGGTCCTATACATTGGATTATTGGGAATGGTCCTACGTATCTTGGACTTAGCTTTCCTTTCTTACCGAACCACTCTACTCCTTTCCAAGGAGAAACTTTTAATAGTACTTTATCTCCGACTTGGAATTCTAACAGCTTGCGTCGATTATCTGCATAACTTTTCTGGCGATCTCGAGCCTTCTTTAGTCTTTCCTTGATTTGAGTGATCTTGTCGGTGGTCTCTTGCACTATTTCAGGACCTGATAATTGACTTTCTCCTATTTCTGCACAACACACTGGAGTTCTACACTTACGTCCGTACAGTGCTTCTAACGGGGCAGCTTCAATGCTTGAATGATAATTATTATTGTAGGAGAATTCGATTAAGGGTAGGTGGTCATCCCAGTTTCCACCAAAATCTATCACACATGCTCTAAGCATGTCTTCCAGGGTTTGGATTGTCCTTTCACTTTGTCCATCTGTTTGAGGATGGTATGCAGTGCTTAAATTTAGTCGGGTTCCCATTGCTTCTTGGAAACATGTCCAGAAATGGGAAGTGAAACGACTATCCCTATCCGATACAATGGAGAGTGGAACTCCATGTAAGGATACTACTTCATCTACATACAACTTTGCCAACCTTTCCATGCTAAAGGTTTCTTTCATAGGTAGAAAATGAGCTGATTTGGTTAATCGATCCACAATTACCCAAATCGCATCATTACCTTTTCTGGTTTTGGGTAACTTAGTAACAAAATCCATTGTTATAAGTTCCCATTTCCATACAGGCATTTCTAATTGTTGTAGTAGACCTGAAGGTTTCTGGTGTTCTGCCTTAACTTGTGAACAAGTAAGACACTTAGAAACATATCTAGCTATGTCCTTTTTCATTCCTATCCACCAGAAGTTATTCCTTAAATCTTGGTACATCTTATTGTTACCAGGATGCATGGTATACCGAGCTTTATGGGCTTCCTCTAAAATCATATTTCTTAATTTTCCCTGTTTGGGTACCCAAATTCGTTTCTTATGGAATCTCCAAATTCCATCAGCTCCCTGTTCTAACTCTTTTATTTGCCCTTTCATTCCTTCAGCATCATCCTTGATTGCTGTTTCTTAAATGCTTTTCAGTTGATCCATTAAGTCTAATTGTAAACTTAATCTAAGAGCAGGAACTCGTCGTTGTTTCTCATGATACTTACGACTTAAAGCATCAGCAACTACGTTGGCTTTTCCTTCGTGATATTGAATATCACAGTCATAGTCACTTAGGATTTCCATCCATCTCCTTTGCCTCATGTTTAATTCTTTTTGCCCAAATATGTATCTTAAACTCTTATGATCTATATAGACAGTAAACTTACTTCTGTACAGACAGTGTCTCCAAATCTTAAGGGCAAAAATTATGGCTCCTAACTCTAAATCATGAGTCGTATAATTTTCCTCGTGCTTTTTCAATTGCCTTGATGCATACGCAATTACCTTCTTGCGTTGCATTAGCACACATCCTAATCCTAGTTTTGAAGCATCACAGTATACTTCAAAATCTTCTGTTCCTTCTGGTAAGGCTAAAATTGGAGCATTTGTTAATTTCTACTTTAAAACCTTAAAAGCTTCATCTTGTTTAGGTCCCAATTCAAACTTAACTGATTTACAGGTTAGCTTAGTTAATGGTACAACTATTTTGGAAAAATCCTTAATAAACCGTCTATAATATCCGGCTAACCCTATAAAACTTCTAATTTCCTTCGCTGATTACGGAACCTTCCATTTGGTGATTGCTTCTATCTTGGAGGGATCTACGTGAATGCCTTCGTGATTTACCATGTGTCCTAAAAATTGCACTTCTTGTAGCCAAAATTCACACTTAGAGAATTTGGCGTAAAGCTTCTCCTTTCTTAACAAAGTTAAGAGTACATGCAGGTGCTGACAATGTTCCTCCTGACTTTTGGAATAAATATGTATATCGTCGATGAAGACAATTACAAATTTATCCAAGTATGGTTTACAGATCCTATTCATCATGTCCATAAATGCTGCTGGAGCATTTGTTAGTCCAAAGGGCATGACTGTAAACTCGTAATGACCATACCTAGTTCTGAAAGAAGTTTTAGGTATGTCTTCTTCTTGTACTTTCAACTGATGCTATCCGGAGCGTAAATCTATCTTAGAAAAATATCTAGCTCCCTGAAGTTGATCAAAAAGATAATCAATTCTTGGTAATGGGTATCGATTCTTAATTGTAACCTTATTCAATTCCCTATAATCAATACACATTCGCATCAAACCATCTTTCTTCTTCACAAATAACACTGGCGCTCCCCACAGAGATGAACTAGGTTGTATAAATCCTTTTCTTAGTAATTCATCTAACTGCTTTTTCAATTCTAGCATTTCGGTGGGTGCTAACCGATAAGGTGCCTTGGCTATCGGTGTAGTTCCAGGAATTAGATGAATTCTAAATTCTACTTCCCTATCAGGTGGTAATCCAGGTAGTTCTTCTGGGAATACATCTGGGTATTCTAATACTACTGGAATTTCCTTAAGTTCTTTAATTTTCGTGTTAATGATTACTGAAATCATATACACCATTTCTTGTTTTCTTGAATAACTAGCCAATTTCATTACTGAAATGAATTTCAATGGCTTTCGTGGTTTATCTCCGTAATCAACACTAATTCTTCTATAGGTGTATGAATTTCTATGGAATTCTTATCACAAAGAATTCGAGCATTGTTGGCTACTAACCAATCCATTCCTAACACTACATCTAATCCGGCTAAATTCATAGGTAACAGGTTTGCAGAAAATTTATGACCTACAAGTTCTATTTTTCCTTCTTGCAAAACCTTATCTATGTTAACAGAATTCTCATCTGCCGTTTCGACTGTAAAAATTTGCCTAAGGTTGGTTAAGGGTAAATTAAGAGCTTGGCAGAATGAAGTATTTATAAAACTTTGGTTTGCACCAGAGTCAAATAATACTTTTGCATATACGTCGTGGACTAGGAACGTACCAGCTATTACATCAGGGATGAGCTCTGCTTCCTGAGTAGTCAACTGGAAGGCTCTTGCGTTCTTTTTGGTAGTTCCTTCTGCAGGTTTGGCTTTGTTATCGGCTGGTTTGACCAATTTTGGGCAGTCTGGCCTAAAGTGTCCAGCTTCTCCACAGTTGTAGCAGATTGTGGATTTCTTCTTCCTGCAGTCTTCCTCTTGATGCCCTGGAATTTTGCAGAAATTGCAATACCCTTTGCATCTTACAAAATGCTTTCTTTTGCAGGTATTTCAAAATGGAATAGTGGAAGATTGCCCAGTTCCCTTTCTCTTGAAATTACTTCTGTTACCCATACGGAATCCCTGGATAATCTTTTGGGCTACTTCCTTTTTCCGGGTTTCTTCTCTTGTACGTACTAGCCCGTCAGTTAGGGTGTTAGCTAATTCCACAGCATCGTCAATAGTGCGGGATCTCGCAGCTTTGACGATATCTCGAATCTCGCCAATCAATACCCAAATATAACGGGAATTAAGTACCGGTTCTGGCGAAGCCAGGGTCGGCACTACTCTCGCATACTCGAAGAATGTCGAAGTATACCCTCGACAGTCTACATCCACCATCCGGTGGTTCAGGAAGTTATTTGCCATTTGTTCCTTTTCATACTCGGGACATAATTTTCTTTCCACGAGACTCTTAAATTCTTCCCAGTTCATAGCATACGCCACATTCCTTCCTTTGGCTTGAAGTACCGTATTCTACCATTCTAGCGCCCCTTCTTTAAAAAGATGCGACACATACATGACCTTGTCTTCCTCGACACATTTACTTATCATAATTACTGCTTCGCTTCTCTCCAACCAACGCAACGCCGCAGTCTCCCCTTCATTGCCTGCAAATTCAGCTGGTTTACAGGCAAGAAATTCCTTGTACGTGCAACCAGGCGTTGCAGCTTTCATTCTTTTGAGAATTGGGGCTTGCAGTACATTATAGTTATCGTTATTGTTGTTGTTGCCGCCTCCGTTTACACTATTACTGAAGTTGTCTTCATGAGTACGTTTGCTAGGAATAATTTGAGGTTCAACTGGATTTCGAGCAGCAGCAAGTATTGCTGGAATAGCATTGGTTATTCCCTAAGCAACGATATTCTCGATATCTTGCCTATTCAGAAATTGATCGTCGTTGTTTTGCTCAGATTGATTTACTTCATTAACGGGTTCATTACCAGCGTTTGCCATCTGGTAATTAATTTATATAAGTGATTAGCATAAAATAATTAATAACCAAATATAATAAAACAATTGCACATAATCATCTCAACACGTATAGCCAAAATTGTCGATCTTTCGACGTTCGATATTTTATATATTATAATAGGCATCCGTACACACTGGTTATCTTACAAAAGTTTTATTTTTAAGTATTACACATAATTATATTTTTATGATTATATTATTATTATTATTAAACACACATTCCTACAACTACATACTATCCCGTCGGCTGGCTTTTCAGAAACGACGCTCCCTCTCGTCGTATTTCCAGGTGATTCGTTCTCCCACATCCCTAATTCGGTTTCCCGCATCAATCTGCTCCTCGCCATAATGGCGGAGTTCAGCCAAATTTTCCGAGCTCATAGGTGGGTGTAGTGGAGGCTCTGGGTCAAACTGGGGGAAAAAGGTATCAGGGTTATTTAGGAGATTCTGGAACTGCCAGTCGGTGGTCCACCATTCTTCTAACTCTGCTGGTAAAAGTTGGGTGTGGATAATAGGATCGGGAATTTCAGGCTCTAGGTCAACTGAAAGTTGCGCTTCCGCTGGGTAATTTAAAAGGTTTTCACCGATAGGTCCGATGAGGTCATTAAGTGCTAGTTTATGATCCAGTTCTTCCCAGGGTGGCATTTCCTGGCCTTGCCTGGAACTTTCCCCAATCTCTATTTCCTTGTCTTTACCTTTGGGATCTTCCGTCTTGGTAACTTTTCGTGTTGCTGGTTTCTTCCTGCGCACACGCCTCCAGCCCACAATTCTTCTTCTTTTCTTTGGTTTAGGTTTCTCTTGTGGCTGGGTTTGAAATTCCATAGGTTCCTCTACGTCGGCACAATAACCGGTGAAATCTCTGGAAACTTCCACATAAACAGAATAGAGATTGAGATTCTCAAGAGCTTCAGACAATTCATTCATGCTGTTTTGCAGTTATGAAGAAACACACAAAATTCTAGGTTAAAATTTTGTAAATTGAATTTTCACAGAATAGCAATTTAGAACTTAAATACAAACCATTTTATTGAAACAAAATATTTGTAATTTCTATTTAGTACAACTGAAATTCGAAATATACTAGTGGTTATTTATTATATCAAAGTTTCTGGCTCGTAAGTGACATAGGTGTTGGTACTGGTTTGGTGATTAAACTATAAGTTAGCATTTACTGCTATAGTTGCTAACATGTAGAGATTTTCCCATTGTTGGTCTAATTCATCTTCCCATGGTGGTTTACTGCCTATTTCCTGAGTTTCCTTATTACTCATTATTCCTTTTGGTTGTGACTTCTTTATTTTCTCTTGACTCTTTCTAATAATCCAACTTCTTTTATTAGGGGTAAGTGGTTTCTCAAACTGTGCCTTACGAACAAATATTCCTTCCTCAGTATCTGCTGAGTATCTTGAGGAATTTGATTGGGACGAAGTTCCCATATCTTTCGGTGAACTATCTAATTTACGATAGATGTCCGAAATTCTTTGTTTACCCATACTGTAAATTAACAGATAGTCAAGATAGAATCACATAATCTTAAGATGGCAATCAGGAAAATTAAGTATTCTTAAATACTTAATTGGCTTAAATCAGTGGCTCTGATACCACCTTTTTCTGTCATGGCCCCCATCCCGGTTTTACCCGGTCCGGAAGCTGCGGGACAGAAATTCACGTGGTATTTATTATTTGAGTTTGACAGCGGAAGATTTTACCAGGATCTTTTAAAACTTGAAAATGCCTGATTATTTTATTTCATAATTCGGGATTAACCCCGTGATTTACATTAGAGGAATTTCACAAGGAAATTCCCTGATTTACAAAACATGTTTATTCATTTTATTGAGCCACCTCTTCAAGCTTGTTAGTGCTCCGTAGCACGTTTTCCTTGATTTACAGCAGGTTGCCTGAAACATGTTTTAAAAATATTTTATCAGCGGGGAAATACTGGCGAGTCATTCAAGTATATAAAACGACACATTAGTTATCAATTACAGCATAAGAGCGATTACAATGGCTTCTATCTTATTTTTATCTGGCACCGTGTCACCTGATGACGATGGTCATACCACTATTGGGTCCTTCCCCAAGTAGTGATGATTATCACTGTTAGGATTTATTAGCCTAACCATGAGAAATTAGTAATGTGCACAATACCCCAATTAGCCAGTGATTCAAGATAACCATGACTTAATCCCTGTAATTATAACTTTTGAAAATGCTTGGAGTATTGTAAAATACTGTTGATAAAAAGAGAATGACTCACATTGCAGATTTAAATGAGCAGAGTTTAGCCTACTGATTAGCCTTGTAACCTAATTTAAATAACAGTGCACACGAACTAGGTCAGTAACTAATACAGCATTTACGATAACTCACGAGATTAAAACCCTCACGACGAATGACAAAGTGCAACACTTAAACATCCATCGGATTCGCAACGAATGACAGAGTGCAATACTTAAACATCCACCGTTTTCACGACGAATGACAAAGTATACCCCGAGTTCGGGTGGCACTCAAACATCCTGTCGGATTCACGACTAATGACAAAGGATAGCCCGAAGTTGGGCGGCACTTAAACATCCTGTCGGATAATTTAAATCGATCGGATATTGAATCGTAGCAGCGATCGAGTTAATACCGGTATTGTAGCAGCGCTTTGCTATTGTAAAAGTAAATTTCGAATTTTGAGCAGCCAAACTTCGTTTTTGAGTTTTGGTTTCGACACAGAATGAAAGCTCATGATCCGTTCTATTTATAGATGAAATTTGGGGTTTACGCGGCCCGCGTAAGCCCACACTTGATCTTTACGCAGCCCGCGAGGGGCACCTATTCGTAGATTAGGGCATCCGTGTCACACATAGGTGTGCCACGTGGGTGACACGTGGAACTGGACGCTTATCCGGTCAACTCAATATTGACGCGGCCCGCGTAAGACTATGCTGAATCTTTACGCGGCCCGTCTGAAGACCATAATTCTGGTTTTCTTTATTTTTGAAATGGATTAGGGTTTCAGGGGTCCGGGTTCTCACTTACGGGTCAATTTGGGACATTTTTGAAGGTCCTTACACAAAGTTAGGGTTGCTCCACCTATCTAAACCTAACCTCTAGGTACGAATTTCTTCACTCTCCATCAATTTTTAGGCATCCCAAAGGGAATTTTGAGGCATTCCAACATCTTCCAATCATATGAGTCAATGCAATCATAATTCCAACAACCGATTATTGAATATCCAAGCATGTCGATGAGCGACTAAACTACCCGTGATGTTTTGCAGGTGTACGGTTTGTGTTGGATACTTTTAACTCTTATTTAACCTCGGATTTTGGGATTGAATTTCTTTAACCTCTTACGTTTTGATCAGATTTATTTGTGGTTTTTACATTTAAACGTTTTGTTTTTTAACATAAAATTAATAAGCTCTTGATTCTGGTTTGTTTATTGGTTTATGTATTCACTTAATTGAATTGGTAGTTGTGTGAACATAACCAATTAAGTTCGGTTCCATATCTATCACTTGATTAATTATATACATGGTGACCCTTAATGACTTCCCACTAAGTTAACTAGATCAATTGTGTTCTATCAAACCTAAAACTTATAATTTCTCAATAGTGTTTACAACCAATTAATTAAAATCACTTTCACAATCATTGTTACAATCAAAATAAAAACACGGTAGTCATAAGTTAGTTATTCAATGGGGTACTTGAACTTTTACACTTTATACTTTTACACTTTTACAAATGTGTTTATAATACACGCATCTACGTTTATGAAAAAATTTTTGGTCAAACTCGCCCCGTACGGTGTAGTTCCCATGGTTCTTACAACTGGAGGTGGTTTTCATTTTAGCGGACCCCTATATATATATATATATATATATATATACACCCGTGCTTTTAAGCCCGGTAAAAAACAAGATATTATGTTCATGCTTAAAGCGTTGCCATTGCATGGTTATTCCATATATAAATTAGCAAATTTTTTTGTGCATCATGACTTGTACCTCATGCTTGGGGACTTTTTCAAAAAAGAAAAAAACTTCATTTTTCACTTTCAACCTTAAAGTTTTATCTTTTACATTTTAACCCATGTGAAATTTCTACTTTTAACTCAAACTTTTTCATCTTTTATAATTTAACACAACACTTTATCATTTACAACTTTGGTAACCCATACTTTTTATCTTTCGAAAGTTTTTCGTTTTACGTTTCGTTCTAAATTTTGCAAGTTAACATGTCGTAGTGTGCATGTAAGGTTCAACGTTTTTGCTCTATTTTTTCAAATTTGACAGACTCGTTGCAACGGTCCTTTTTTCCCTTTTGAAAAATTCCCCGCAACGGGCGGGTCCTAGATCGACTAAGTTATTATGTTGTACATTTTATGTTTTTGGTTAATTTCTTCGCATTAAGACACTGTAACGGGTGTGCGTGGTTCAACGATTTTAGTCTCCTTTTCGTTCAGTGTAATTTTTGTCATTTTATCTATTTTATTTTTACGATGTTGAGAGTCGATGTCGTTGTGGCATTGGTGCTACTTGGCATGGTTTTACGAACGTTTTTAACCTATTAAATTTTATACTAATATTTTGTTTCGGTTTACCCCTATACTTCCTTTACTTAAAAACTATTTTTTACGTGCATATTTTATGTACGGGTATGTGTAAATATGATTTGTTCTATATTCCGACGTAAACTTTTTTTATAGACGAGTCAGGTCAAATATAATACGTTTTCGTTTAAAGAAACCATTTTTACGTGCATATCTTATGTACGTTTTGGTATAAATTCAAGTTGTTCTACGTTTCGACGTAAGCTTTTTTGGGAAATGATTCAGGTCAAATATGATATGTTTTGGTGTTTATTTTATGTATTTTTTGTAAAGTTTTTTTCGAACCGAGTGGAGTCAAATTATGGTTTCTTTTTCTCCCATATTTTCGAAAGCTCTAATTAATCTCTTTCGATTACATGTGCATATTTTCCTTCATACCTGTTACGTTTTCTATGTATGAGTTGGGTCACATAAAATACGTTATGGTTGTTCGATATGAATTTCATTTACTTTACGTTTAATCCAATCACAATGCTTATACAGGTTACACTGAGTTCAACTGGATACGTTAAAATATGTGTTTTCATATGGTTAATGAGTCATATAACGTTTGGACTAATCCATTCAATGTTTATGATGTATCCGCGCCGCAACACGGGCGGATCTTAACCCTAGTTTAATTTAATTTACGAGTACGGAAAGTTAAAGGATACCAAACGACTTTTAATAAAAGAGGAAAACATGTGCAAATAGTGTTTCAGGAACTTCAATCGTTAAAAGAACTAGCTGATTTTCCAACCCCGCGTTGCAGCGGGGATCCAATGTCTGCAAAACGTGTGCCGACAACGGCAAGCGGATACCGAATATCAAAATATAGATAAAAAATGGTGTAGTAACGTTAGTTACTCCGTCCTAAAAACGATTTTAAATAATCTAATATATAATAGTAGGACCCACACGTCCTACACGTTGGAAATTCGGTTGTTTTCAGTTCAGTTATGATGTTACTAACACATTAAAACATGGATGAGCTCGGTACCGGTAATGGCACCGAAAGTACCGCCCCGAAAATAATCGAAATTAGGTACCGGCACCGAAAATGCTCGTTACTATACGGTATGGTATTTTAAGGAAAAAATAAGTAAATACAGGTATGGTGCTAGACCGGTGTCGAACCGAAAGTAACGATTCTGAAAACGCCAAAAGGTGGGTACCAAATTGGTACCGAAAATGATTTGGTATAGTAAATTTGGTACGGATACGATACCGGTTTGATTACAGGATTTGATACCATTTGCTCATCAATAATTTAAATATCCAAGTTAAATTTACATGTTACAATTCATTCATTACAGAAAAAGACCAAAAAGAAAACAAAAGAAGTTGTGTATATAAAACCTCATTCAAACGAAATACAACTTACTTACCACGTGTATGAAAATCAATCTAAATGGTGCAATTACTTGCGTTGCTACGTGGCATGAGCTCAAAGGTGATGTTAGGGATGAGCTCGGTACCGAAAACCCCCAAAAGTGGGTACCGGTACCGAATATACATGGTACGGCAATGGTACGATACCAGTATTTCAGAGTAAAAACCGGTACCGAAAATGTCAAAAGTCGGTGCCGAATCGATACCGAAAATGTCAAAAGTCGGTACCAAATCGGTACCGAAAATGTATCCGGTTTGGTAAATTTGATACCAGTACCAAGTACCACCTATGTGTGTTACTGTTCATTTAGTTGTGTTATTAATATATAGGTAAATAGGTTTTTTTTTTTTTTTTTTTTTAGAAAAGTTATCTTGCAAAAAGCAATTGAACCAAATGAACAATGCACACATGTTCTTCTATGTTTAGTTTTTTTCCGAAAACAAACAATTTTTTTTTACATCTAAATAGCATCTTGTATTCAAAATAAAGTATTTTCTGATATCATAAACTATATCGAGTAACGGTATTGTACCGAACTGATACTGGCAGAGGCGGCCTTATAGTATTGTACCGAACTAATACTGGCAAAGGCGGACTTATAGTATTATTAGGGGTAGCACGGGCTACTCCTCAACCTCGTCTCCGTAGTGTAAAAATACCCCTTAACTCCGTTTCCGTAGTGTAAAAATACTCCTCAACTTCGTTTTCGTTATATAAAGGATACCCCTGATCCTAAAAAAAATTTAGGATACCCCTAACTTTTTGGGCTAGTTCCGCCACTGGATACTGGTCAGACAACATTCATACAGGTAATGCTATCTAATTTTACGGTTTTTTTTTTTTTTTTTTTTTTTTTTTTTTTTTTGTTACAATACAGGTTGGTTTAAGTATTTTCATTTGATTGAAAACGCTATATTGAGTATCGTTAGTTACAAATACCAATATATATTTTTATGGTTATTGAGCAATGTTAAATATATGTTCATATCCTTATGGGCATGTCACGATTTGCGAAACTAAACCTAATACCATAGTAAATATAACCTTTTTATTTTGTTCTACGTACACGTTTCACGTTATATCGTGATGACGAATTTCCACTAGTTTTTATACCCTACTCATTTTTTCAAAGGTTTATAACGAATGAATATTAGCTCTTCAACTTCATTATAGTTCATGAAGATTTTTAATCGAGTGTGACTGAAACCCACACGTAAAAATATACTTACACATTTCGATCATGTCAAATTGTCAATGTAGCTCTGGTCATTTTGTTCATGGTTTTGTTAGGAAAATAAAGCAAACATTAAAGGAGCTACTGGTTTTCTTTTTGTAAAAGTGAAAAAGAACCATTGTATCCGACCAAACCCAAGTTGGGAAGGAGGTACACATGGTTTTTTATTGTTTATAATTACTTAATTAGACAAATAGACATACCTTAATCACTTTATACACATGTTAATTATTGGTTGTCAACAGCTAGCAAATCGAGTTAACTTACATCAAAGGATATTTTATGTCTCACACTTCAATTCTTGCCCTATAAATACCCCCCTACACACTTGCCATTTGCTCAAACAATTCACAATTCACAATTCTGACTTCATATTTCATATAATATTCACATCGATCTCTCTCAATCTCACTTACAAAAATGGAACACAACAACATTCCAGTTTTTGCAAAGAAAGTATGGAGGCTGGTACGTGTGTTGTACTTCATGTTACGCAAAAACATATCCAAGAGTAAGTTGTTGTTGGATCTCAACAGGATGATGAAGCGTCACAAGATCGCCGGTAGATCCATGCATAACCTCTCACCGCCACCGGGTGAATACGAGTTCAGTTGCACCAACAGCCCATCAACTAATAACCACCACCACTTCTCTCTCTTTTCATTCCATAAGAAGCACCATCAGGCAAACAAACACACGGAGGATCTTGACATGATGGTTGTTAATGCGGCGGTTTTGAAAGCCATGGAGATGATTAATCACAGCGAGGCTGCGTCGCCTGCGCTGCCAGGTTTTGGGAGGAGTCCGGTTGTTAGGCAACTGAGGGTGACTGACTCTCCGTTTCCATTGAGTAGCGTGGACGAGGATAACCACGTGGATGAGGCGGCCGAGCAGTTCATAAGCCGGTTTTATAACGACTTGCGGCGGGAGAATACTCCACGAATTAATTCTCGAAATTCAGCCGAGAATTAAGTTCTCCATTAAGCCAACAAAAGTCATATACACCCGGTTAAATCTCACTTATAGCAAAGTGATAAAGGGCCTGACTATCCAAAGAAGTGTGATACAGGCAAACGATACCTCTATCTCAAGGGACAGAGAAACTGTTTCCATCTTTCCATGAAAACCCTATGCTCCAAACCAGAAATTTGGAAATTTAAGTATACATGTGTAACTGATGATATATGCAAGGGTGTTCCAAAATACAATCTGCTATATATGATTGAATAAATGAATATAGCAAGAGAAAGTGTTGGAGTTTAGCGTCTATGTAACCAGTTTTCTGACATTGATCGGTCTGATTAATGTATGTATAATTTAATTCAAATCTTAATAAAAGGTTATAAGTTTCGATACATTTTAACTTTTAAACAAGTTATGCCTTTTAAAAACTTTACTTTTCTTCAAATAAAGAAATTAAACTAAAACTATACCATGTTAGGAAAATTGGACCTAAAATATATCACTTAGGATCATATGAGTGACATCTAGGAAAAGTTTTTAACATAAATAACCATTAGTACATAACCAACCTTTTGGTGGTGTTAATTTTATTTTTTTATGTTGTCTTATAATACAAAGCACCAAATAACAAAATTACTTCACTACTAAATAATTACACCATCAAAAAATAGATTACACAGCACCATTAAATTTCAACACCATCAAAAAATAGATTTAATGGTGTTGTTTTTGAACAGCAACAACAAATTTCCCATTAATTGATTCTATATCTGTTAGTGTTGTCTCAAAAAGCATAAATCTCAGCACCAAAAAAGTCACTTTATATTGTCTTAGATTTGTTATATTTCAAGTAATGAATGTATGTATGTATAGGCTTAGTCAAAACCAAACAAATGTGCATTTCTTTTGATATTATAAGCAACCTTTAAAAAGTGGAGTTTCCAATATGTGTTCGAGCGAGTTCCATATAACTAATACACATTTATATTGTTGGATCTTATGGTTTAGTTTTTAACATTTAGTTTAAGTATGGGTTGGGTTGGGGAGAGGGGGGGAGAGGTTATATATATATATATATATATATATATAGTAGAGAGTTCAAATTAGAAGAAATTCTTTATAAGAAGAAATTTCAACCAATAGAAATGCTTCATTAGACTTCATTTAATATTTGTACTTAATGTAACTATAAGGGTATATTGGTAAACTTACATACATTATTAATTGGTAGTTTCATCTTTAATAACTAACTATATTAAATTTGTAACTTATTTTTAAGATATATATTTTTCTCAAAAAATAAAAATAAAAATTCATTTATAGTGTAGGATAAATACGAGGCGTGTAGGATAAATTACGAGTTGTGTAGGATAAATTTCAATATGTGTAGGATAAATTTCGAAATTTGTAGGATAACTTTTGATGTGTGTAGGCAAATTTTTTTAGTGTGGAGGATGATTGTCTTAATGACTAATTAATTAGTCAAACATAATAATAAATGAGATGAGAAAAAACTATTTAGTGTTTTACCATTGTACCCTTTTGTTCTTTTTATTCTTAATAAAATTTTCTTTTCAAATGAACCTTCCCCTATATATATATATATATATAGGGAGCCGCTAGAATGAGAACCACCTCCAGTTGTAAGAACCGCGAGAACCACTCTCAACCAATCAGAATTTGACAACCCAAAGGGTATTATGGTCATTTACCCCATATGTCTAATCTATCTATCTATCTCTCTTCATTAATTGTAGCAGGTTTATGTCTCCTCTCTCTTTCAATCTTTTATTTCATGCTTTCTCCCCATTTTTCATCTGTCTTCATCGAGAGCACACAAAAAAGATGCAACCCTCTCCAAAACCTCTCATCCACTCCTTTCATCCAACCTGTTTTCGATAACAACCACCCAACTGCCACAAAACCCCGGCCACTGTTCACCGAGATGGGGGACTGAAACGAGATGGGGGAACAATTCCAAGCTCCGATTTGGGGGGTAGTGAGCTCCGATTTGATGTTGTGGTGGTGGTGGCGGTTCGACGGCTGGGTGGTGGTCAGCAGGTGGTTGGTCGGCGGCGGTGGTTATACGGTTACGGTGGTGGTTGGTCGACGGCGGTGGTTCTAACAGTGGGTAGTGGCTGGTATTTTGATATGTGTTCTTGAATGAATGATGATGATACCGATGGTATTTTTGGTATGTGTTCTTGATTTTTCTGGCTCTACTTGATTTTTCTAGTGATTTCTTGGCCTGTGTTCTTGATATGTGTTCTTGATCTGTGGGTTTTGAATGTTTGATCTGTGGGTTTTGAATGTTTGAATCGGTTGAATCTGGGTTTTGAATGTTTGATTTGTGGGTTTTGATCGGTTGAATCTTGGCCTGTGTTCTTTATCTGTTGAATTTTTGGTATGTGTTCTTGACTTTTCTGGGTTTTGAATGTTTGAATCGGTTGAATCTTGGCCTGTGTTCTTGATATGTGTTCTTGATCTGTGGGTTTTGAATGTTTGATCTGTGGGTTTTGAATGTTTGATTTGTGGGTTTTGATCTGTGGGTTTTGAATGTTTGAATCGGTTGAATCTGGTGCCTTTTTGAATCGGCGGTGATGATGCAAAAAAAAAAACGGACGATCGCGCGGCAAGGATGGTGGAGGGTAGGTTTTTTAACCCGCAACCCCACTTTTGCAGCCTCTGATTATCGAAAAATCTGAGCCAAAACTTCGTTTTTTTTTTCTTTCCAGAATCCACTCGTTCTTTTTTAATTTTGTTTGTTGGGTTTTTATATTTTTTTTTAGGCGTCGATGATGATAGCAAACTATCTGAGACCTACCGAGTAACGATTTTCTGGGTGCGTTCGTTTTTGTGTAAAAAATTTGTTGTAAAAAAAAAGTTAAACCGTAAACTTTTTAACGTAAAACGTAATAAGTTTTACGTGAAACGTAAAACGTAAAACGTAAAAAGTTTTACGTGAAACGTAAAACTTAAAAAGTGGTACGTAAAACGTAAAATGTTTAAAAAGTTTTACGTAAAACGTAAAAAGTTTACGTAAAATGTAAAACGTAATACGTAAATTTTTTTAACGTAAAACGTAAACTTTTTTAACGGGAAACGTAAACTTTTTTAATGGAAAATGTAAAACATAAACTTTTCAAACTTCTAACCTAAAATGTAAAAATTAAATCGTAAGGCGTAAACTTTTTAACGCAGAAATGTAAAACGTACACCTTTATGTAAAAAACGGGACGCTAAAAACGTATAACGTATAAAAACGCAAAACGTAAAAAGTTTAACGTAAAAAAACGCCGCTTGAAAAAGCCGAGCGTAAAACGTAAATTTTATAACGTAAAACGTAAATTTTTTAACGTAAAAAGTAAATTTTTTTAAGTAAAAACGACGTGAAAAAACGGTTTGAAAAAACGGTGTGAAAAAACGGCGCGTTCAAAATGGAGCGTAAAATCGCCGCTAAAAAAAAGCGTGAAAAAAACGACATTAAAAAACGGTGTAAAAACGAAGTAAAAAACGGCGTGAAAATGGCGTAAAAACGATGTAAAAAACGGCGTAAAAACGACGTTAAAAAAACGGCGTAAAAACGACGTTAAAAAAACGACGCAAAAACGACGTTTAAAACGGCATAAAAACGACGTTAAAAAAACGGTGTAAAAAACGGCGCGTAAAAAACGACGCGTTAAAAAAAACGACGCTTGGAAAAACCCGGGTAAAAACGGCGCGTAAAAAAAACGACGCTTGAAAAAGCCCGGCGTGCAAAAAACCAGCGCGCAAAAAAATAGTCTTTGTAAAACAAATCTGCATTTAAAAATGTTTTTAATAAAAAAATTCTTCTTAAAAAATAAAAAGTAATATAATAAAACAAAAAAGTAATAAAAAATAATATAGATAAAAAGACAAAATTGAGTAATGTTACTAAAATACCCTTTTGGATTAAAATATTAAAGACATAATAAGACAAAAAATACTTAATATTATTTTTAAATACTTTTAATCTCATCCATCCATCTACTTGATCTAATGGCCAGAAAGTGGTTCTCGCGGTTCTTACAACTGGAGGTGGTTCTCATTCTAGCGGTCTCCTATATATATATATATATATAGGGCAAGGATATATAGGAAACCATTTTTTAGTGAGAAAACTAAGGAAACCCAATTGTGACCATTGATCTTGATCATCTAAGGGTTAGGAAAATTTGATGTTTGTTGATTTAAATTTAATACATAACATATGTTGATAAGTGGGCCAGGAGAGTATTTGTGTCAAAAAGACCCTATCTCATTCTCTCTCTTCTGTATAGTTGTTACCATCACCATCAAAGCATCATCATTCTCTCTCTTTCTTCTTTCTTCTTCTTTGAGAATTCAAAATATCTTCTGTACATTCACCATCAAACCATCATCATCATCCATTCTCTCATCCTCTCTCTCTTTCTTCATGTTTCAATCACCAAGAACACACACACAAGTGTGTGTGAGAGAAGCAAGCCTGAATCGTTATTGTTAAAGAAAGAGAAACACCAAAAGCATACACACAAGTGTGTGAGAGAAAGAGAAACAAGATTCTCCTTCGTGTTCATGAAGAACACCAAGAACACACACATAAGTGTGTGAGAGAGAAGCAGGCCTGAATCATTCGGTTGCATGTGTTTCTAGAGAGATAAAGTTATTAGAACACCAAGACCAAGAACACACACAAGTGTGTGAGAGAGAAGCTGGTCAGAAATCATTTGGTTCATGGTTTTTAGAGAGAGAAAGTTGTTAGAACGCCAAGAACACACACACAAGTGTGTGTGTGTGTGTGTGAGAGAGAAGAAGGTCAGAAATCATCATCACCCCCATTCGATCTCTCCAACACAGTACGGCGGTACAAATCTTCATCATGTTCATCTAGAACACACGCACAAATGTGTGAGAGAGAATCATTTTTGAAGATCTTCATCGTGTTCATCGGACGGGTCTAGATCCGGTAAGTGTTCTACTAACAGCAAGAACACACTTGATTTTTTTGTTAAAATGGTTGTCAATAACTTTTTGTGTGCTCAAAGTGTTCTAGTAATGGGTTAATGTTCATGTATTTTGCAGGTTTTTGTTTTTATGTTAAAATCATTTTTAGTTTTTTGATATTTTCAGTTTGTTGGCCAATAATTTATGGGTTGGGTTTGTGTTAGGTTTTATGAATTGGATTTGCTTTATTTTGTTTTCTGTTTAAATTGGGCATCCCAATTATTGGTAGATAATTAGTTTGAAAATCCATAATTGTTACAGTAAAGGTTTCAAAATTTTGTTGGTTAAGTAGTTACGTATGTTACATTTTTGCCAGCTACATTTCTGCTAGTTAGATTCTAAACTGTTTGTCCTGTATGTTGTAACATATGTTACACTTTCGGACAATATATGGTGCATACATTGTGTTACACATTTTGTTTTGATATGAGTGGATATTGTAATGGTGAATGGTAATTGTTGTATCCTCATCTTAGCAAGTACTCTTTTGCTGACTACTAATATTTGTGTTTTTCATTTCTTGGGCAGGACTGGGACTGGGAAGAAACCTAACAAAACATTATGTGTGAAATGATGCAGATAAAAACTCAAAATTTAGGGAGTCTTCAAGTTCAAGGCATAATTGGGTAGAAGGTAACTAGTGTTAGTTATGTTACTACTATTTTTTTAGTTAATAGATTAAAAATATTGGAGTGTAACTTGTGTTATTACGACTTGACCATAGCAGTTGCAACCAAACGAGAAGGGATCTTGGCAGGAAAAAAAAAGAACTACAATATCGGATACGACAAAAGGTGGCCATAAAGCGAAAGAAGGTAGATGGAGAAACCAATGAAGAATGGGAACAAGAAGTCGATGAAGGGCAGGTGGTGGGTACCTTTGACGTTGCACATAAGTTACCCTCTAGTGTAACACATGTTACAAACATGTGTTACGCATGTTCAACCCCTTTGTTACCAAAAATCAGGGATGCACATATGAAAGACATGTTTGTAACTTATGTTACACTAGAGGGTAACAC
This sequence comes from Helianthus tuberosus, assembly GCA_030545235.1. NCBI lineage: Eukaryota > Viridiplantae > Streptophyta > Magnoliopsida > Asterales > Asteraceae > Helianthus > Helianthus tuberosus. The sequence continues at coordinate 208,714,055 of CM060400.1, forward strand.
ATGTATGATCATTTTTGGATCATTTGTATATATTTAAGTCTGTATAAACCTACAACATCGAAACCCCCAAAAAGGTTACACATGTTATGACAGAATGGGAAATGTGTAGCAGCGTTCAATACTGTTGTTTCACTCTATAGTGTGTAACATGTGTGACATGGCGTTTGTCAGCAAAACATATAACTTGTAAGGTGATACGGTTGTATCTTTAAAACATGTTTACCTATAAATACTTACATGTTACAGGTTGTATCTTTAAAACATGTTTAAACTGGAAACTGAAAACACTTACAAAATATAAAGCAGAGTTACACAAGATGTAACATGTGTAAACTGGAAACACTTGTGTAACACATGTTACATGTTGTATCTTAAACAAACATGTTTACCTATAAGTACTTAAAAAATATAAAGCATAGTAGGAACACAACTTTTAAGGATGTTACACACGTTGTAGAGAAGATGTTACATGTGCACACACAATTAACATGTGTAACATGGCGACAAGTGTCACGTGTGATCTTTTTTTTGTTACCCTAGGGTGCTAAACGTATTACAACGTTCATAACGCACGTAAACTTATACTAACATCCATCCCTATGTCCACAGATGATCTAGAACATACTCCACATTACCATCTTTACGAGTCTTCTAATGGCACTAAATTGTGGACACCGAATGTCAACGAGCAATATCATCCTATTAATGTTAAATCATACGTCACACTAGAAGAACTTCTTGCCATGTATAAGACTTATGACCAATAAGCTGGGTTCAATGTCAAAAATATACGTTAATGCAGTTTTTTTATCTACTAATAACATTGTTAATAATAACTCAAGGTACATATGTAACATGAAGTGTATCGTTTGTCCCTTTAATTCGTTACGCTAGTCTCATATACTTATAGTTACATATATTACTTGTTTGTTCATTGATATGACATTTTGGATGATGTAATGTTGTTACATATGTAATTTTACTAAGTTTAAATTGACACCAAAGGGACTGACATATGTAACACATGTTTATAACATATGTTACACTATGGGGCAACATATGTAACACATGTATAGCCATCTTACACATGTTACATATAGGTGTTACATGTGTTACAACGTCAAGGTTACACATGTTACATATAGTTGTTGCATCCAAAAAGGGGCTACACATATGTAACACATGTTTGTAACGTGTGTTACACAGGAGGGTAACACATCTAACACATGTTTGTAACGTGTGTTACACAGGAGGGCTACACATATATAACACATGTTTGTAACGTGTGTTAAAACCAGCCCTTTCTTGGACACAAAAGGGGCTACACATGTGTAACACTAGTTTTATATCAATAGCTGGTGTTAGTAACTTCTCTATACATGTTACATGATGTAGCAAACCTACAACATCGATAGTGTGTAACATGTATGACATGGAGTTTGTCAGCAAAACATGTGTGACATGGCGTTTGTCAGCAAAACATATAACTTGTAAGGTGATACAGAACCAACAATTTCTTTGATTTTGAAACGATGTTACACATGTTATGTGACACCTGGGTCACTGCGACCATAAAAAAAATACTGTATCAATGAAATATTGTATTTCATACTTGGGACATGTATAAATATGTGTATCCTTTGCACATATCAATTCTTGTTCGATTTCAAGCTTTAAATCGCTTTCTTGAAGGTTATACGCGCACTGATGCGTAAATATAACCTGTTTAATGCAACGAACACTCCGGAATAGTGAAATAGGCTTAACATACCTTAAATAACCTTTACATAACTTAGAAATAAGTTTTGAAGGCTTTGGTATGGCAAAATCGAGTTAAATCGCTTACAGGGACTAAAGTTGACAAACTGCGAAAGTATGCCACTTTGAACTGTAACAGACATTCCGGATCATGGCCATAAGTTAAACATACCATAAATATCCTTTACATAGCTTAGAAATAGGCTTTGAGGCGTTCGGTGTGCTAAAATAAACTTTTGTGTCATTTAGGGACTAAAAGCGTCAAAAACTGCACAAGTTTGCACTTTCGCGCATAACTTACGTTCTGAATACATCCGGAGATCCAAAATTTATGTAAGCATTATAATATTATGCTTTAGTGTTTGGCTTGTCAAAAATCCATTCGTCACGCAATTTGAGTCGTTTTTCGCGCTTATGCGCATTCCGTCGTAATTAACCGAACATCGCGATCGTACGACCAAACGAACCGACATCCAGGATATTTTTTAGCATGTTTCATGTCCAAAATGTTTAGGAATCATTTTAGGGACTTGAAAATGGCTTAACGAGCCTTAAACATGTCGGAAATGGCCTTAATACACAACGGGGACTGAATTGGAAACTGGTTGCTGATCAGAGGGACCTTAGCGTGACACCTAGCCCCCTTGGCGTCACGCGAGGCCCCTTCTGATCAGCAAAAGCCATTTTTAACAACTGTTAACAGCTGTTTAGCACTCCCAATCCAATTCCAAGTGTTGTTTCCTGCTTATGGGGGGCCAATATGATGTACATGAGCTTGCCAAGAAGTGTAGGGATGTGATCATTCCCTCTTCTCCAAGAAACGATCCTAACGGTGAACCGAAATCTATAAATACCCAACCCCGTTCATTGCAAAACCCACAAGAATCTGATTTGAGAAGCTCTAAGTTGAAACCATTGTTTCATACCTGAGCTACTTGAATCAAGATTAGCTTTCGGGGACCCTTTGTAAGTATTCCTTCGTTCTTTTATTGCTTTTCGAGTCCGAAAGTCAAACTTTGTTTGACTTTCTGCATTGACCAGTTTATGGTCAATGCGAAGTTCGTTTGAACTTCGCAACGTGAGAGTAATCACGATGGTTATAGTCCCTTGTGACTATGCCTACTGATTACCACGTTGTCTAGGGTCGTAAGGGTAAGCGATCTAATAAATCGCTTATACCTTCGAACCCGACCCATTTGGTCGATCATTAGGATCCGACCAAACACATTAGGTGACCATAGTATATAGGTAATAACCTTCCGAGGTTATACCTTATGGTCGCTTCGTTTAAGTAGTTGTATGATAGGTAGTTTATATGCCTTAGGTAAATTACCAAAATGCCCTTTTTACGCCAAAATTCATTTTAAGCATATGTAACATAACTTTTGGTATCTAAACTGATTTGGTAACAATATTAGATATGTTAAGGCATATTTTACTTGTCATAGGACTAGTTAGGCGTTCCGAATGCGTTTTACGCGAACGACGCGTTAAAGTAGCATAAGCTATCTAAGCGGGCCGTAATGGGTCATAAGCACTTAGGCTAGGTTTCATTTAGTATGTAGGCTTTGTTAAACCATACTACATGAGTTCCCATACTCATTTGGTTTACGAGCCCTCATTCTATCCGATCCTCCGATATAGGTCCGGTTTATTAACATAGTTACCTATATTAGGTGCCGTTTGATTCCGTGATCTCTAGCATTGCTTGGTGGTTATCTTAGGACTTCTGAGCAATCTCAAGTGAGTACATAGACCCCTCTTTTACTGTTTTCAAACTGTTTTGGGGTGAAACACATGTGCCTACTTGTTACTTTCATGTTTCCATGTTTTCCTATCACATACTTGTTATGTTCATTAGTACACTATTAGTACATTATTTTACATTACATTTCACGCTATGTATGTCCATTGCGTGCATACTTAGTACATTGTTTTACATTACATTTCATGCTATGTATGCCCATTGTGTGCATACTTAGTACATTGTTTTACATTACATTTCATGCTATGTATGTCCATTGCGTGCATACTTAGTACATTGTTTTACATTACATTTCATGCTATGTATGCCCATTGTGTGCATACTTAGTACATTGTTTTACATTACATTTCATGCTATGTATGTTCATTGTTGCATACTTAGTACATTTGTTTCACGTCACATGCTATGTATGTTCATTTGTTACATACTTAGTACATTTGTTATTTATCACATGCTATGTATGTTCATCATGCTTAGTACATTTGTTATTTATCACATGCTATGTATGTTCATCATACTTAGTACATTTGTTTCACGTCACATGCTATGTATGTTCATCATACTTAGTACATTTATTATTCATTCACATGCTTACATTTTGATATGATATTTGGTTTGTTTTGATGGATCAATATGCATTCATTAACACCGATCACGCCGTTCGTTAGTAGGTAGTGGTACCATAGGAATTGACAACTCCCGTTCCGGACATCCTAGGTAGGTTTGGATGAAAGGAATGACCGAATTCGATTCTCATAACTTAGATAAACCTTTAATTTGTTTAAGGGTTTATCGCCTCAGTCTCAAGGCTTGGATGTATGCATTCTCACAATACCGCATAGATGTCTGTATCAGTATAGCATGCATTTCCACAAAATATAACTTTGATTTAAACCAAGTTTTACTTCAATACTTTGTTTTGTGTGTTTCACCTATGGTTTAGTTGATGCATTTCACTAGCCATACATATCATTTTGGTTGCACATTACATGATTTACATTTGACACATAAACATTTTTGACATTTGTTATACATTACATGATTTACATCTTGACATAAACATTTTGACATATTATTCAATACATTTGACAATTGGTTTAAACATAGACATCTTACCTTGTTGGTTTGGTTTGAGTAAGTGATTTAAGTAACGAGGCGTGTGTAATATGATACAAGCATGGTGGATACGCCGCTGGTACTTCCTATATATAAGTGATTGTATGGTATTACATATCGTAGCGTTATTTGAATCATTTCAATTTGGACATATAACATTTTATACAAATAACATACTTTTCACAATACATTGTTTTACAAACAACTTAATTTATACAAACTCATTTCACATGGTTATTCACTTAACCATGTATTATTCTTTTATACATATATATTATTTGGTTTATTTATCACTTTTCAAATGATTTACAAGACAAAGCAAATTACAAGGGTCATGACTAAACATTTTCTTAAATATAAGTCATGAATTCTATTTTCACAAAACCTATGTATCTCACAGGCATTTTTATGCTGACGTACCTATTTTCACATGTGTTTCTGGATATGATGCATAGGATTTATCCAGATACACTTACGCGGACTTGGGCCTTAGCGACAATAAAAGATGCAAGACTAGTTATTTATGTTATGTTTCTTTGATTGTCAAGACATTGTAACTATTTTAATCAATAAAACAATATTTCAATTTCCATGTGTTATGAAACAATGATTCTGTTACAACACTCCCCGACGTTTTCCGCCACGTTTTGTTGTTCTACGTGGTCGGGGTGTGACAGAAAAGTTGGTATCAGAGCCAATGGTTATAGGGAATTAGGTTATTAGTAATACTTTGACCTAGTCTATAACCTTCCTAGGACCCTAACGCGAGTTTACTTGCGTTTAGTCATAAAACAATACTGTCACCTATCCTTAGGCGACAACCACAACAAGAACATAAATTTCAAAACCGCTTTGAAGACTAATCATCTGTTCTAGGATGATTGATTGCTAGGTTTTGAACCCTCTATCGTAAGGTTTTGAACCCTCTATTGTAAGGTTTTGAACCCTCTGTTGTAAGGTTTTGAACCCCTTTGAATTCAAAATCTCATCAAAGTTTGGGTCTTATAATGTGAACACGTGCAAACTGGAAGAGTGAATGCCTGTACCCTGAGTTTTCTGTCGAAGGCTAGAGTGTTCGTACAAATCCGCAGTATCGGACCAGTCACTCTTACCTGGGAACTCTTGGGGTGAGTGTTCACTTATAGGCGAGCATGTCTTCAGTGATACATTAATATGACGTGTTTACTTTGATTAGTTACCGTCTCATTTGTTTACCTTAGGTAACAAACAAATGATCGCAATTTTCATGCGTTACCATTCTATTTTGATTATCCAATAACCTTTCACTTGTTTCTTCCTATTTCTTTCATTTCCTTCTAGAATGTCTCTTCCTCTCATCAACGGTCAAATGTCCGAGCAAACAGCCAAATTTGCCCAGCGAATAGGCGAAGTAGTCCTGAAGACTGTTGAATTAACTACTGCCATGTATCGTCTCCAGGATGAAGCCACTCAAGAGTCACCAAGACAGGCAAGACCTAGCCAAGTGACAGCACCACCAGCCAAGAAACCAATCAAGGAATCAAAGACCATGGATGGACAGACTGGATCCCCTAAGAAGTCAAAGAAGCGAAAGGCTTCTCAGAACTTCGTCGTGGTCGCTCACAATGGTCAAGCCAGCCCCAACCAACCAGCTCAACCCCGTGCTAGGAAGCCATACAATGGAACTGCACCCTTGTGCAACCAATGTAACCTTCATCATCATGCTAGTGTGAAGTGCCGCAAATGCCATATTTGTGGACTTATAGGTCATACAGCAAGGGTTTGTCCAACTGCAGCCGTACCAAATCAAGCAGGACCCATCCGGGTGGCAACACCACCTGCTAAGAAGCAATACAAGGGAACGAAACCAATATGCGACAAATGTAATGGGCATCACCAAGATCACTTACCGTGTCGTCTGTGTGTATCATGTGGGCGAGTTGGTCACCTGGCAAGTGCTTGTCGATGTAACCCGAACCAAGGTGGTCCAAACCAACCACAAGCCAACTCTGCTCAAGCTCGTTTCTCACCAGGGTCTTGCTACAACTGTGGCGAGATGGGCCATTTCCTAAGGGATTGCCCAAAGCTTGCTAATGCAAATCCAACCCACGGATGAGCAGTTGGCTGACTAGAAGATGTTGCTGTCTTATGCTTTTATTCTTCTGTTTTCTTGTAATGTGGAACAACCTGTTTTGTTTATAAATAAATAAATTATTGTTCACAATTCTGATATACGAGTGTAAGTTACATGTGTGTATGACTTTTCCTATGATACCTACATCAAGGAACTATATTCCTTACAAACTACTCTTGTGAATATTTTTCCCATTCTTGTGATTACTCATGATTCCCATAGAAAATTTTAAGTACTCGTTTCATTCTAAGATACGAAGTACAGAAAATAAAGCGAAATTATGAGTAATCATGCTTTTTGCACATCTGTGCCTTTGAATCCTTGGTTAGATAACTAAGGGTATTTTCAAATCTCATACCCATTACGTTCTGATTTTTTTCAACATGCATAACATAAATTTTCAAAAACAACCTTCATGATTTCAAAAACATTTTATACATAGTTCGAAAACATTTTTAATATAGTGTATTTACTTAACATAACAAATGCATGATTTCAAAAACATTGTCTATGTTTTCAAAAAACAACCTTCATAATTTCAAAATGTCTCATATAGTCTGAAAACAATATTGACACAGTATATTTTCTTATCAAGTGCATGATTTCAAAAGCATCATACATGTTTTCCAAAAACCTTATACATAAATTTCAAAATTCATCTTGCATGATTTTAAAACATTTTTATAAATATACTTACCTAGTACACCTACTTTATGATTTCAAAAGTATTATATATAAGGTTTCAAAAACATTGAACACATTTTTTTAAAAGAAACCTCATACATAGTTTTCAAAATATTTTCCTCATACATTGACTTAACCTTCAAATTCTGCTTCATATGTCGCCTTGACATATCTAGCATCTCAACTTCATAAGCATTTTTACTTCATGTTTTGACTTAAGCACATCCAGCGCAAGGTTTCAAAACATCTTCAACTTCTAAAATCCATATGGGATCTTTTTATCTTCACATTTAGACCCTTGTGGATGACTATCATTAAAATCAGAGTCCTTAATTGGATTCCTTATGTACCTAAATTCGAACATTTCGGTTTCCTTATAATCGAAATCGAATTTTTCTTTTAAAAATCTTTCTATCTTTATAGTTAGATTCTTGATAATGTTTAAAGTACCAAATGAAATCCACGAGATGGATTCCTAGTGTGCTTTAAATACATGTGCTCTGTTAGCAAAAACAAATTAACAAATTAAAGATCTAGATAAACAATCTTTGTGGTTATATGACTATGTGTTTATGCATCTTGTGTTTTCTTTTATGCATTTTGTGTTTTTGTATACTCTGGATATTCGTTATCCAAATCCTCGTAGAATCTTTCATATCTTCATATGAGGGATTCGTAGTAGGATATTCAAAAAGGTACTACCTTAAATCCTTAATGGGCTTCTATTTAATAATTAAGACCCTTGGATTATATAGTACCACTCCATGATTCATAAGAGACCCTTTTAGGGGTCTAGTAAAAAAGATTGATTCAAAAATCTGGTTAAGAATGACATGTGATGATATAAGCTGAAAAGACTCCTTGGTTGTTTAATAAAATCATTTATTGATTTAATAAAAGGGACCCTATGGTGGTCTAGTCACACTCATCACAGGTTTGTTCATTTGGTTTTTCCCTACACATTATAAAATAGACTGTGTGAACTATGCAAGGAATTGTCTAATTATGGACGCGTACATAATTAGGAAATTTAGTGCACAGAAACCCAGTAAGATTTATTATGTGTAAGAACCGATAGTGACAACAATAACAAAATGAGAACGATGTAATGGAGGTACGGTGGACGCACCAATGACGCTTCATATACTTGTATATAAGTATCCCTCTTACATTGCAATCATGATGTTATTAAAGTTACTAGAAGTTCAGAACCCTAACCAATGTTGTTCAATCTTTTCAACTTCATGTTTTAAACTCTCACAAGTTTCCTCTGAATAAATTTCGGGACGAAATTTCCTAAAGTAGGGGAGACTGTGACACCTGGGTCACTGCGACCATCAAACAAATACTGTATCAATGAAATATTGTATTTCATACTTGGGACATGTATAAATATGTGTATCCTTTGCACATATCAATTCTTGTTCGATTTCAAGCTTTAAATCGCTTTCTGGAAGGTTATACGCGCACTGATGCGTAAATATAATCTATTTAATGCAACGAACACTCCGGAATAGTGAAATAGGCTTAACATACCTTAAATAACCTTTACATAACTTAGAAATAAGTTTTGAAGGCTTTGGTATGGCAAAATCGAGTTAAATCGCTTACAGGGACTAAAGTTGACAAACTGCGAAAGTATGCCACTTTGAACTGTAACAGACATTCCGGATCATGGGCATAAGTTAAACATACCAAAAATATCCTTTACATAGCTTAGAAATAGGCTTTTATGGGTTCGGTGTGCTAAAATAAACTTTTGTGTCATTTAGGGACTAAAAGCGTCAAAAAGTGCACAAGTTTGCACTTTCGCGCATAACTTACGTTCTGAATACATCCGGACATCCAAAAATTTATGTAAGCATTATAATATTATGCTTTAGTGTTTGGCTTGTCAAAAATCCATTCGTCACGCAATTTGAGTCGTTTTTCGCACTTATGCGCATTCCGTCGTAATTAACCGAACATCGCGAGCGTACGACCAAACGAACCGACATCTGGGATATTTTTGAGCATGTTTCATGTCCACAATGTTTAGGCATCATTTTAGGGCCTTGAAAATGGCTTAACGAGCCTTAAACATGTCGGAAATGGCCTTAATACACAACGGGGACTGAATTGGAAACTTTGGAAACTGGTTGCTGATCAGAGGGACCTTAGCGTGACACCTAGCCCCCTTGGCGTCATGCGAGGCCCCTTCTGATCAGCAAAAGCCATTTTTAACAGCTGTTAACAGCTCTTTAGCACTCCCAATCCAATTCCAAGTGTTGTTTCCTGCTTATGGGGGGCCAATATGATGTACATGAGCTTGCCAACAAGTGTAGGGATGTGATCATTCCTTCTTCTCCAAGAAACGATCCTAACGGTGAACCGAAATCTATAAATACCCAACCCCATTCATTGCAAAACCCACAAGAATCTGATTTGAGAAGCTCTAAGTTGAAACCATTGTTTCATACCTGAGCTACTTGAATCAAGATTAGCTTTCGGGGACCCTTTGTAAGTATTCCTTCGTTCTTTTATTGCTTTTCGAGTCCGAAAGTCAAACTTTGTTTGACTTTCTGCATTGACCAGTTTATGGTCAATGCGAAGTTTGTTTGAACTTCGCAACGTGAGCGTAATCACGATGGTTATAGTCCCTTGTGACTATGCCTACTGATTACCACGTTGTCTAGGGTCGTAAGGGTAAGCGATCTAATAAATCGCTTATACCTTCGAACCCGACCCATTTGGTAGATCATTAGGATCCGACCAAACACATTAGGTGACCATAGTATATAGGGAATAACCTTCCGAGGTTATACCTTATGGTCGCTTCGTTTAAGTAGTTGTATGATAGGTAGTTTATATGCCTTAGGTAAATTACCAAAATGCCCTTTTTACGCCAAAATTCATTTTAAGCATATGTAACATAACTTTTGGTATCTAAACTGATTTGGTAACAATATTAGATATGTTAAGGCATATTTTACTTGTCATAGGACTAGTTAGGCGTTCCGAACGCGTTTTACGCGAACGACGCGTTAAAGTAGCATAAGCTATCTAAGCGGGCCGTAATGGGTCATAAGCACTTAGGCTAGGTTTCATTTAGTATGTAGGCTTTGTTAAACCATACTACATGAGTTCCCATACTCATTTGGTTTACGAGCCCTCATTCTATCCGATCCTCCGATATAGGTCCGGTTTATTAACATAGTTACCTATATTAGGTGCCGTTTGATTCCGTGATCTCTAGCATTGCTTGGTGGTTATCTTAGGACTTCTGAGCAATCTCAAGTGAGTACATAGACCCCTCTTTTACTGTTTTCAAACTGTTTTGGGGTGAAACACATGTGCCTACTTGTTACTTTCATGTTTCCATGTTTTCCTATCACATACTTGTTATGTTCATTAGTACACTATTAGTACATTATTTTACATTACATTTCACGCTATGTATGTCCATTGCGTGCATACTTAGTACATTGTTTTACATTACATTTCATGCTATGTATGCCCATTGTGTGCATACTTAGTACATTGTTTTACATTACATTTCATGCTATGTATGTCCATTGCGTGCATACTTAGTACATTGTTTTACATTACATTTCATGCTATGTATGCCCATTGTGTGCATACTTAGTACATTGTTTTACATTACATTTCATGCTATGTATGTTCATTGTTGCATACTTAGTACATTTGTTTCACGTCACATGCTATGTATGTTCATTTGTTACATACTTAGTACATTTGTTATTTATCACATGCTATGTTTGTTCATCATGCTGAGTACATTTATTATTCATTCACATGCTTACATTTTGATATGATATTTGGTTTGTTTTGATGGATCAATATACATTCATTAACACCGAGCACGCCGTTCGTTAGTAGGTAGTGGTACCATAGGAATTGACAACTCCCGTTCCGGACATCCTAGGTAGGTTTGGATGAAAGGAATGACCGAATTCGATTCTCATAACTTAGATAAACCTTTAATTTGTTTAAGGGTTTATCGCCTCAGTCTCAAGGCTTGGATGTATGCATTCTCACAATACCGCATAGATGTCTGTATCAGTATAGCATGCATTTCCACAAAACATAACTTTGATTTAAACCAAGTTTTACTTCAATACTTTGTTTTGTGCGTTTCACCTATGGTTTAGTTGATGCATTTCACTAGCCATACATATCATTTTGGTTGCACATTACATGATTTACATTTGACACATAAACATTTTTTACATTTGTTATACATTACATGATTTACATCTTGACATAAACATTTTGACATATTATTCAATACATTTGACAATTGGTTTAAACATAGACATCTTACCTTGTTGGTTTGGTTTGAGTAAGTGATTTAACTAACGAGGCGTGTGTAATATGATACAAGCATGGTGGATACGCCGCTGGTACTTCCTATATATAAGTGATTGTATGGTATTACATATCGTAGCGTTATTTGAATCATTTCAATTTGGACATATAACATTTTATACAAATAACATACTTTTCACAATACATTGTTTTACAAACAACTTAATTTATACAAACTCATTTCACATGGTTATTCACTTAACCATGTATTATTCTTTTATACATATATATCATTTGGTTTATTTATCACTTTTCAAATGATTTACAAGACAAAGCAAATTACAAGGTTCATGACTAAACATTTTCTTAAATATAAGCCATGAATTCTATTTTCACAAAACCTATGTATCTCACATGCATTTTTATGCTGACGTACCAATTTTCACATGTGTTTCAGGATATGATGCATAGGATTTATCCAGATACACTTAGGCGGACTTGGGCCTTAGCGACAATAAAAGATGCAAGACTAGTTATTTATGTTATGTTTCTTTGATTGTCAAGACATTGTAACTATTTTAATTAATAAAACAATATTTCAATTTCCATGTGTTATGAAACAATGATTCTGTTACAACACTCCCCGACGTTTTCCGCCACGTTTTGTTGTTCTACGTGGTCGGGGTGTGACATGTTACAAAACAAAAATGTAACATCGGTGACACAGAACCCACTATTTCTTTGCTTTGGGAACGATGTTACACATGTGTAACATCGATGAACCTGTTGCATCTGTTGTATAACGTGTGTGACATAGCGTATATCATGTGATTGGTGACTATTACACATAAAATGTTACATGTAATGTATTTTATATATCAGGCTGCGAAAAGAAAAAATTCAAAGCATTGGACTATTACACATAAAATGTTACATGTAATGTATAACGTGTGTGACATAGCGTATATAATGTATTTTATACAAGTATAGACCAACTCATCACTAAATAATCATTCTTCCGTCTGATTTCTTGTTTTAGTTCTTCAAGTTTGTCATCAATGTTAACTCATCAGTAAACAATCTCTCCAAAACATTAGCTTTCTTTCTCTAAAACACATAGCAGCCAACAAAAAACACACCATCTTTACCACGAAAACCTGATGATGCGTTGTAATCCTTCGGCGGGCTTCGCTTCTTAATTACCATCTTCATCTTGAACACAAAACATCTATTCACCTATGAACAAAACAAGTACACCAGTATTAATCTTCTATAGTTAAACTTATTGATCTCCTATGTAACATGTGTACATGTGTAAAGTTTTGCTGTAACACCTGTAACAACTATATGTAATATGTATAACGTGGCTATACATGTGTTACCTCACTAGTCTAACACATGTTATAAACATGTGTTACCTATGTGCAGCCCCCACGTGTGTCCAAAAATAGGTTGGGGTATCTATAAGTTACTTGTGTAACGTTGTTACTACATATGTAGCTAATTATCCAACAAAAAAAACGACTTTTTATTGGTAAAATTAACGTGATATTCTGAATAAATTATGAAGTTTATACATTTTAACATTTAACAGCCCATCTAAAAAACATTTTAACATTTAAACTTACTATTACATTATGTATAACTGTGTAAAACCCTGTATGCAACATATATTACCCCGAAGTGAAACACATGTTACAACATATAGGACAAACAGTTTAGAATGTAGCTAGCAGAAATGTAACATATGTAGCTAACATATGTTGCAACATATAGGTCACATGTGTAACCTATATATGTAACATAGGTATACATCTTTAACCAACTGGGTGTAACACATGTAACACCATATATGTAACACATGTTACCCGCAGTGTAACATGTGTTACAACATATAGAACTTTGTCAATAAAAAATGTAACACCCTGTATGTATCACATGTAACACATGTAACACTCTATATGCTAGTCATCTCCACACATAATTGCAAACTCAAAAATTAAATAAATCTACAACTAACTAGAACTTTGGCAATAAAAAACCTAGAAATCATTAGAAAAATCCAAGGAAAGCATGAGTTTAAGTAAATAATTTATGGAAAAACTTAGAAAGAAAAATAACAGAGTTTAAAACACAGGAGTTTAAGAAAAACAAAATCAAACACATCACATATCGCAAACCCTTTTCAAACAAAATAAAGGAGTTTAAGATTACCAAATATATAAATAAATAAAGAAAATAAAATTTGGAAGTTAAGAAAAACTCACTAGGCAATTCTCATGGCTTAGTTTTGTTCATATCCACCTCTGCAAATTAGAATCCATGAGGCATATCTATATGATCTTCCTATTAACCATGACCAGAGAGCTTTTTCATTATCTAAATGCTAGATACCTGAATCTTTTTCTTTTTAAATTGAAGTTTATCATCCAGAGTTTTCATCTTGCCAGGTCTCTCTGTTCTTACTGGATTCTGGGACAAACATAGATCTGGAACGATTTTGACCAGACTTTCATCCTGAGAAAACCCTAGCCGACGTACCGAATCATCGACTGCCTTAGCCATACATATTTGGAACGAACATGGATCCTGAGAAAACCCTTATTAGTATCTTTGCGTCTCATGAGAGAATATCATGGGTTTTTCTTCAGATCTAGAATTGAAAGTATTGAAGATGCGAAGAAGAGAATGTTGAAGATCTAAGAGAGAATATTATCTTAAGATAATCTTGAAGATGTGAAGAAGAAAATATTGAAGATCTTGATATATGAGAGAGAAAGTGTTGAAAGGTGTGTTGAAGATCTTGGATGTATGAGAGAGAAAGTGTTGAAAGGTGTGTTGAAGATCTTGGATATATGAGAGAGAAAGTGTTGAAATGTGTGTTGAAGATCTTGGATGTATGAGAGAGAAAGTGTTGAAAGGTGTGATTGATTTAAGACAAAGAGAAAGAGAATAAAAATTAGTGACAAAAATACCATCATATGGATGTAATTGAATTGATGAGGTGGATGGATGCATATGGACCACAAATTCTAGTTTCCTAAGTTTTCTCAATAAAATGAGTTTTCTCCATATACTTACACTATATATATATAGGGTAAGGATCATGTGAGAAGCACTAGGCTAATTAAGAAACTTGAGAAGCACTTTGGACCACACATTTTCACTAAGCTTTTCGTAATATACACATATATATATAGTTTAAAATTGACTATATACATATATGTATATTGTTAAATCTTGAATTATACACATATGTATATAGTCAATTTTAAACTACACATATGTGTATATTACGAACAGCTTAGGAAAATGTGTGGTCCAGAATGCTTCTCAAGTTTCTCAAATAGGATGGACTTCTGTTAGGATCCCTACCCTATATATATATGTATATATATATATATATATATATATATATATATATATATATGCACGTGTTAAAAGATCGGAAACAACTGTTATTCATACACGACTAAAACGTGTACTTAAATAATTTTCGTATGAGTTTAATGGAAGTAAAACGGAAAGGTAATGAAAAGAAGAAAAACTTTGGGGAGAATGACGAGTAAGAAAAAACCTTTTTTTCTTATATAGACGTCTAAAGTAAGTAAAAATTAAAAATAAAAAAGAAACGCGTTTAAAGTAAGTAAAAGTTAGACATAAAAAAGAAACAAATGGTAATGGTTGCATACAGCTGTGATTTTACAAATTACCTCCTTTTGCTTTTCTATATTACCTATTTGCCTACCCTTCCTGGTTTCAACTTTCGTTTATTACTTGCAACCAAATTTCCTAATATCTTATGCATATAGATTTGTTAAAGTTAGCGGACCCAAATACGGACAAGAAACTCGAAAAAAATTATAAGCCACATGCATTAAATACGAACTCATTAACCCAAATTTTCTTATATTAACAGTATAAATTTTCAAATTTATATTATAAAATTATATTTAGAATGTCAATATTTAAATGCTTGGTTGGTCCCTGTGGTTTTCAAAAATTGCAGACTTGGTCCCCATGGTTTACTAATTACACGCGTGGTCCCTGTGGTTTTCAAAAATGCACTCGGTTGGTCATCAGCCCTAACATCAGTTAAATTTCTCAGTTAACTATGTGTGAAATGACTATATTACCCTTAGAACAATTAAAAACCTAAAACTATATTACCCTCTGCAGCATCATCTTCATCACCATCATCATACCCATTTCCCTCCCTCTGCTCTCTCTCGATCTCATCACCATCATCTTCTCCGATCTCCCTCGTCTCCGTTCTCCGGTAGCACCACACCTACCTCCGACAAACCCCCAACAACCACCTGCCATCTCCCCTTGTTTCACACAAACCCTAACCTAAATTACACAAATCCTAACCTGAATCATCGCACAGTGTGGCCGGCAACGGTGGGTCTCGACCGAGTGGTGATGATGATTACTCGGACGGTGAGATACACGACAGAACAAACTCATGTCTGACCGGATTTGTTGTTTTCTGACATAATGGAAGGTGGATGGTATCGGGTGGGTTTAATTGGTGGTGACAGTGGTCGTGATGTCGTTTGGGGCTGTGAATGGTTGCGAGCAACAGATTTGGAAGCGTTGAATGACGGTGCAGGTGGGCCTCGAGGGCTGTGGTGGTTTGCGGCTGTGTCAACGACAGTTCTAAGGTTCCGACGGTGTGTTTCATTTGTATGTAATTAGTTTTGTTATTTAATTAAGATTATCATTTTCCTTTGGGTTTAAGCAATTAAGCTTTCATTGTTATGCTCTGTAATTGCACGTCTGCTCTGTTCTTCACAGTTGTTGATGTGAATTGGAGTCTCCGGTCACCGGAATTTGATTCTGTTTTGAAACCAAACAATGTCTGATAATGTTCTGGTGTGTTTATTGGGTTTTATGCAAAATTGTGTCTGATAATGATGTGAATTGGTTTTTATTGGGTTGATGTGAGATCGAGAGAGAACAGAGAGAGAGAGAGCAGAGGGAAATGGGGATGAAGATGATGATGGTGATGAAGATAATGCAGGTTGTGGTGGGTTTATAAATAAAGTTAATAAGCGAGGGTGTTTTGGTCATTTAACATGGACTTAACTGAGATATTTAACTGATGTTAGGGCTGGGGACCAACCGAGTGCATTTTTGAAAACCACAGGGACCACGCGTGTAATTAGTAAACCATTGGGACCAAGTCTGCAATTTTTGAAAACCACAGGGACCAACCAAGCATTTAACTCTATACTTATTTCTCTTTCATCTTTTCAAACTTTCATTACTCAATAATGAGTTTTAGTTATTACATACTATCGGAGAGCCTCATAGCGCCTCTATAGCGCCCGACCACACCGCTACGGCCGCCGCTATGAGCTGGTTGTTTTGTTTCCACACGAAGACCATATATTGCGCTGGAGAAATTTGTGTTTTCAGAAAAAGACCGTTGAACGGTCAAGTTTAAAAAAAATAATTCTTTTAAATTTCTATATATAATATCCCTTTCAACCCATTTTTAAGAGTAAATTACAAAACTCGTCCTTTATGTATATATGATATTGCAAATCATGTCCTTTATCTTCAATAATTACATTAATCATACCTAATGTTTACAAATCCTAACATGTTATATCCTTTACCCCAAACCCAGTTAATTTTCTCAGTTAATTGTAATCACGTGGGGCCCATGTGAGGGCATTAATGTATTTTAACCTACCCATCTCTGTCCCCATTTAAAACCCCAAATAACCCTAGTTTACAGATCATAACAATGGCGATGATGATGATGGTTTGCCCTGTGCTTCATTTTGATTATAATATTCACATCGAACCGTCAACACTCGCCACCACAGCCACCATCTCCACCACAACAACCACCACCACCACCACACGCCGCCGTAAACGTAAAATCGTCATCATCATGGGCCCCGGCGCCGGAAAATCACGCCTCTAAATCGATCTAGCTACTCGTTTCTTCCACAACGCAGAGATCATAAACTCCGATAAAATGCAAGTTTACAATGGTCTCAACATTACAACAAACAAAATCACCATTGAAGAACAACTAAATCCCCCCTCTTTCTCGGAACAATTGACCCGACAAAACCCGTCTTCACACCTCCAAATTTCCGAAAACTCACATCGGAATACATCTCGGACATTAATCTATTCACTAGTTAGAAAATGGTTCGACCCGAAATCAGACGTCTTCAACGGACCCGACCCGGACCCGAGCTTCATTACGATTGTTGTTTTATCTGGGTTGACGTATGTTTACCCGTTTTTAACAAATATTTACCATTGTTATGATCTGTAAATGTTCATGAAGCTCCAAATCTATATGGGTTGACGTATGCAACCAATATCAGTTTGTTTATTTGGGGTTTTAAAAGAAGGGAAAGAGATGGGTAGGTTAAAAGACATTACTGCCCTCATGTGGGCTCCACGTGACTACAATTAACTGAGAAAATTAACTGGGTTGGGGGTAAAGGATATAACATGTTAGGATTTGTAAACATTAGGTATGATTAATGTAATTATTGAAGACAAAGGACATGATTTGCAATAACATACATACATACATAAAGGGCGAGTTTTGTAATTTACTCTTTTTTTTAAAACCAACACACTCAACACAATCCCAAACCAAGTTCTGCCTATCTTTATTTTATAAAAATCTAGGTTTTTATACAATGTATCACTACAACCGCTGTTTTATTCCTCTGCGTTCTAGTGCAAACACGAACCAAACGACCAATCCTAGCCATCCCGTTTCTCCGATTCCCACTCGACCCACCCCCCACAGATCCGGTTTTGTCGAGTACAATCAACATCAAACCGGGTTCATGAACCTATTGAACCAACCACTCTCATGGGACTCAAATCTATACGGTTGGAACCCGAATCACAACATGGGAGGAATCAGGTCGTCTCAAGCCTTCGGTTCAGCACAAGCATTCGGCTCGCCACTACGCGACCCCGACTTCGTTCCGGATACACAACCGGTGGTAGAGGAGGCGCAACAAAACAAAATCAAACGCAACCATAAAAAGAAAACCGAAACCCGAACGAAAAAAACGTGCAACCATGGGATGATCAAAAGGAATACGCATTAACTCGAGCTTGGCTCGACGTGCCAGAGGACTCCAAAATAGGTAATATTTTTGTATTAATTATTTGTTTTTTTAGCAAACAACCAAAATAAATACGTCTTTTGGAACTGAATCCGAGAACTATTTTTCGGGCTCATGGGTAGGGGATGAGGATAGCTACCGGATTCAACATCGGGCAAGTAGACCGATATCAACAAGAAGTGTACAAATTTTCAAATCGTTTACCAACGGGTAAAAACGGATGGAAACGTGGGCATAAAGACGAGGACATTACACAGACCGCCTTAATAGAATATCAAGCCGGTCAAGGTAATTTCCCATACTTGAAGTGTTGTCAAATTCTTCGTAATAGCACCAAATGGTAGGAACAGCTTTGGGTCGGTCGGCAAATAAAAGGCCGTCAAAGATATCGAAAACCAACGAGTCAGTTGAACCCGAAACACCAACGTCCGACGCTCGAAACACGGGCACGAACGATGTTCATCCGTTATTCACCGAGGAGGAAGGTGCGGAAGAGCTGACGGAAGGGCTTTATGACCACACATGGTGAGTATAAAATTGAAAATTAATAATTGACTAACGATGATTCTGGGCTTTATGACTACACCCTCTTGTGATATAAAGCCCCCTTATGCACTTTTTGACACTTGTCGCATAACGCCCACTAAATAGTTTTATGACTACACATGGTCAAACAATAGAATAAACGGGTAAACTTCACTAGAACTTATTTATTTAAACGTTATTACAATTTGAATCAAAACTGACCCAAATTTATTCATATTAAATTGTTTGAATCGACTTAAAACTGAACCAAATTCATTCTAGTCCATTATTTTTTTCGAGGCTCGAAGAGTACTATAAAGTCAAAAGACGATGTAGTCTTGGTCGTTTTCATTTGATATATGCATATAGACTAGTTTTTGCCTCGCCTGCGTTGCGAGCACTAAGCCGAATATTTCTCTCTTATAACATGTAGATCTGTGTTTCAATTACTTGTACATACTACTCATAGCACGACCTAAAAAAATTACATCGAGTCAACCAATTAAAACAAAATACTACCATAGTTTTGCTAAAAAAACCTAAAACGATAGAAAGACTATAATTTTAAACTGGGGGTAAAATTGTAATTTTTCAGCACAAATGAGCGTGTGCCAGACAGTCGACTAACACAAATAAAAATTACAATGATTCAACCAATTAAAACAAAACACTACCATAATTTTATATAAAAAAAAAAAACTAAAACGATGGCATTACTGTAATTTTACACAAGGTAAAAATCGTAATTTCATAGGGGGAAAAACATAAAAAGATGGCTGAAGGGATATGGTCCCAGATCTCGCGTCAGCACGACCGCGAAGGACCACTACCCTCATCAAAAACCTCCAACAACAATAAATTCACCTGCGTCCGCATGGGCACATGCGGACACAGCGGTCCAATCTGTCCAGTGATGAGAAGACTTACCTTAAGGACGGAAACTAATGTTACACATAGCGATGCGGCCCCGCACCGCATCCTATGAACATTTTCGTCACGACAAGGGATCTGGATAACAGTAACAGTCACTCATCAGGCGATGCGGCGTAACACCGCATCCCGCGTAAAACATGGATGGAACAACCAACGCGGGAACAACATCAAAGACCGCAAGCAGCGATGTGGCCTAGCACCGCATCCTGCCTACTAGGCAAGTGGGTCTGACACCACAGTGCAAGTGGCACTGGGAAAGGTCGCCTACCGGCCCACGTGTATACAACAGTCTGACACCGCAGCAGGACGTGGCATCACCACAGTGTCCGACAGGTCTGACACACCTTCAAATAGCTGTGCGATGTCAGGCTAGCTACTCAACTACCCTCCTTCACTCCTCGGCTATAAATACCAACCCCAAACCAGGTTTGAGGTATCACTTCTCAACTCTCTCAATAATACTACTATCACACTTTGCTTCCCAAGCAAACTACTGATTCTCACGCCGGAGAGTGGTAACAAGGAGCACCCCCCACCCTATCCTCCTTGTTGCGAGTCACGGTTTGTTTCCTTGTACAGGAAACCCACCACCAGACGATCTAGCCGGCGATCCTCGGAAAGAAGGGATTAACCCTCTTGACGAGACCAGTGAGTTAACCTACCCGGTTAACCATTGTTTCATCATTGGCGCCCACCGCTACTCTTAGCACTTTTTTCTGACCATCCCTTTCTCTCCAAAGATCATGTCTGATCGTCAAAACAACACTACCGGGGATAACCTAAACCCCGTGAACCAAGGGCCTGCAGGAACCATTCCCCCAGGCCCAAATGCTGAACACATTGGCACATCAACGCAAGGGGGCGCATCCCTTACGTTTGGACACGATTTATCACAGTACGCTCCGGTGATACCTGCAGGCATGAACCTTCATGCCTGGTACGACCAACAAGCAGCCATGTTGGCTGCAACATACAACAGAGCTTGCGCAGAAGCGCAAGTCTCTGCGGGGCATACCCCAGCACCGCACACCCCAGCGGGACGTACTTTACAGTACGACGGCAGGGCCCCAACCAATCCGGCCTCCAGAAGCAGGCACGAAGATCGCGGTTCCTCTTACTGCGATGTCCGCACACTTGATGAGGACGACTCCACATATGGGTCCCGCCAACGGAGCCATATACAGAGTCGCCTAGGCCCACATGGCGAAACGAGGCGACAGTCTACAGCCCACCACGGCCTAGGCATTCACAGCCGACTGGGACCCCAGTCCCACCGTGAAGGGCAAGGCTATACTGATCCGGACGATGGTACATACCGTGCGGAATCCCATGCCACCAGCAGCAGACCGGGAGGACGCAACTACGTTCCTCCCACCCATCCCCGCACTACGTACCTCCGCGCTGCAAAGCTGCAAAGCTGCACCGCGGACAACCTTACAGGCCGAAATCGGCGGCCGAAAACTCCAAGTTTGTCCCAGAAATCGCCCACGCCGATGTCACCACCACAAAATTCCCATTAAACATTGGGAAATACAATGGTTCGACCGACCCAGATGATCACAACAACATCTACGTCGGTGCCGGGTGCAACGGTAGGTGGGACGAACCCACCTGGTGCCATTTTTTCCCACAGACCCTAACAGGTCTGGCCAGAGCCTGGTTCGATTCATTACCACCAGGATCACTAACCTCATTCGAGGACTTACAAGAAAAGTTCCTCGCACACTTTAGCCAACAACGACGCCATGAACGTGATTCCATGGACGTCATGAACATCTGGCCCAGGGATAACGAATCGCTTGAAGCATTCGTTGTCCGTTACAATAAAGAATGCCTAGAGATAGGTGATGTTGCCGACCAAATGGCGCGTAACCATTTCATTGTTGCTGTCAAAGACGAGCAAATGGTTATGAATATCTCTGGCAAAGATGGTTTGCCTAAGAAGTGGGAAGATGTCATGGCTGCGGTCAAGACATATGCCCAGACTCAGCGGTCCCTAAGACCGCACATGTCAAAGGCACAACCCCAGGCGGAAGGCCAGTCTTCCCGCCAAGAGACGAAGCGCAGCAATAAGCGCAACCGGGACACACGGAATCGTGGCAGCGATTCCAGACCATATGTCCCACGAAGCAATCAGCCCGACGCAAGGGCTACAATCAACGCCCAGCGTGAAAACCGGGCATCAAAAAAGGAATCTCGGGACCGCAGCTGGACTGAGATTAACCAGTCGCCAAGCGACGTCCTTCTCACGGACGCACAATTCTTGCGACCGGCCCAACCGATGAAGTCCAAAAAGAACCAGGATCTCGCACTGTACTGCGAGTATCACAAAGACAACGGCCACACAACAAACAGCTGCATCAGTCTCCGACTGGAGATTGAGCGAGCCCTAAAAGAGGGAAAACTGCAACATTTGTTGACAGGCGCACAAAAAGCTACCAAGCGCATCACTCCCCACAACGAGGGAACCTCCACGGGAAAGAGGACCATGCACTTAGCCTCTACCCACATGATCAACGGAGGAAAAGGAAGGCCACGCAAGGCGGGAAGAAGACCGGAGAATGATTGGAAGGACGAGCAAGTCGTCTTTCCAAAAGTCCGAGGCGGCCCGCGCGATAGACGCGCCGTGGTTATCACAGGCCACTTGGCTCACTACTGTACCGAGCGATTGTTCATCGACCCGGGCGGTACATCCGATATTATATACGAGCAATGCTTCAACCAGTTCGATCAAGAAGACAAAGATCGACTGCAACCAGCGGATTACCCGTTGGCCGGGTTTGCAGGGGAAACAGTATTCCCCCTGGGCCAGATTACTTTTCCTGTGCGCCTCACCAACGGGAGGCACACAAGAACGGAGGAGGTAAACTTCATGGTTTTACCGCACACCTCCAAATACGACGTACTTCTCGGGAGAGAATCCCAGGGTGATTTTAACATGATCACATCCGTCCCTCACTCTGCTATCGGTTTCCCAACCGAGACGGGGGTCGCGATAATATACGCCAGAAGGGAAGTTTTGTCTACGGACGACCTGCGTCCAGCCAAGGTAGCAAGGTCCACCCCCAACACGCAACCAGAAAAATGGGTGCTTAACGCAAGGCACCCAGAGCAAACGGTCACGTTGGGCCATGCCTTGACACCTACCATCAGAGCGCGTCTGAAGCAATTACTCTTCAGGAACCAAGTCATTTTTCCGTGGACACCCGCAGACATGACAGGGATACCGCGAGACATAGCGCAACACTTCTTGAATACCATGCCAGGTATCAAGCCAGTGATCCAAGGCCAACGCCACCTTGGATCAGCAAAAAACGCGGCGATAGAAGAGCAGGTACAGGAGCTGCTCTCCGCAGGTATCCTGCGGGAAGTCAAATACCAGACTTGGTTATCCAACCCAGTCATGGTAGAAAAACCAAGCGGGGGCTGGCGCATGTGCGTCGATTACAAAGACCTCAATAAGGCCTGCCCCAAGGATTGTTACGCACTTCCGGAGATCGACGAAAAGGTCGATAACCTCGCACCATTTCGATGGAAGTGCTTCCTCGATTGTTACAAAGGCTACCACCAAGTACAGATGGCAATCGAAGATGAAGACAAAACGTCATTCCGCACTCCTACTGGGAACTACTGTTACACCAAAATGCCGTTCGGGTTGCGCAACGCTGGCGCAACCAATCAAAAGTTGATGAACGACACTTTTCGCGGTCAAATCAGCAAAAGTGTCGAAATCTATATGGACGACCTGGTCGTCATGAGTATGGAGGAAGACACCATGCTCAACGATATCGAAAGAACATTCCAGACTCTGCGAAGCGTCAACATGAAGCTTAATCCAGGGAAATGCTCGTTTGGAATGGAAGAAGGCAAATTCCTAGGATTCATCGTAACCAAGGATGGATTCAAGGTAAACCCGGAAAAAGTTCAGGCGATCGAACGCATGCCATCGCCCTCAACAATGAAAGAAATGCAACGACTAGCCAGCAGGCTAGCCGCACTAAACAGATTCTTAGCTAACCACGCAGCTAAGTCATACCCTTTCATCAAGACCCTGCGGAGCTGCCTAAAAAAGGAACAATTCCAATGGACCGCAGAAGCCGAAAAAGCTTTCCGGGAGATGAAAGAGTGTTTGATCCAGCTCCCAACCTTAACCGCACCACGAAAAGCTGAGCCTCTTATTCTATACCTGTCTGCCGCGGACAACGCGGTAGGCGCGGTACTCATAGTAGAGCGGGAAGGAGTTCAAACACCCATCTACTACATCAGCAAAATGCTCAACGACCCAGAGACAAGGTATTCCATCATGGAAAAGTTAGTACTCGCACTGGTGCACGCGTCGAGACGCCTACGACGCTACTTCGCGAACCACGTCATCACAGTGCTAACCAACTACAGGATCGGCCCGATCCTATCTAAACCCGACATCTCTGGGAGGTTAGCAAAATGGGCAATTGAGCTGGGCGCACTTTCACTGAATTATAAGCCGCGCCCCGCAATCAAAGTCCAAGTCTTGGCTGATTTCGCTGCTGAAGTACCAACAAACCGCATTCAAGAATGCGAAGAAGAACAAAACCCGACATCAGCACCATCCTCCGCAGAAACCTGGGCACTATATACAGATGGTGCATCCAACGGAGATGGTGCTGGTGCAGGTCTGCGACTCGTCAGCCCCGATGGCCAAGAGCTAACCTATGCAATCCGCCTCGATTTCAAAAGCACGGATAACGAAGTGGAGTACGAGGCTCTATTGGCAGGGCTACGGTTGGCAGTCAAACTCGACGTCCAACATTTGGAAGCACACGTCGACTCACTATTGGTTGCAGGGCAGATGCGCGGCGATTATGCCGCAAGAGGGGATATCATGATCCTCTACCTCGAACAAGCCTTGCAACTAAAATCAAAGTTCACCTCCTTCAATATTCACCATATCAACAGGAGTGACAATAAACCCGCGGATGCACTTTCAAAACTCGCATCCACCAACTTCCAACACTTGGCAAAAGAGGTACGCATCGAGATTCTGCAAAACCCTTCAGTACCCCTGCGCCAAGTTAATGTCATCCAGTACGGTACAACCTCTTGGATGACACCGATAATTGCATACTTACAATCAGGTGTTACTCCCGAAAGCAAGGCAGAGGCACGCAAGCTACAATACAAAGCGTGTCATTACCAAATGGGAGACGGTATCTTATACCGTAAATCATACCTGGGACCACTCCTACGATGCGTCAACCCCGAAGACGCCATATACCTTATCAAAGAAATTCACGAGGGAATATGTGGCATACATGCAGGCCCACGCATGGTCGTGGCCAAAATCATGAACGCCGGGTACTATTGGCCCTGCATGCACCTGGACGCGGTCAATGTCTTACGCAAGTGTTTCAATTGTCAGCGACATGCTCCCAAGACCTTGCGTCCCAAGAACAACCTGATCCCCGTCACCACCGCATGGCCATTCCAAGAATGGGCAATCGATGTGGTGGTACCATTTCCAGACGCACCATGTGCAGTGAAATTTATCATAGTGGCTGTTGATTACTTTACAAAATGGGTAGAGGCGAAGCCACTTGCATCAACCACCGCTATGATAACAAGGAAATTCGTGTGGGAACATATCATCTGCCGTTTCGGTCTACCAATGTGCATCGTTACCGATAACGGTACCAACTTCGCCGCAGATGACTTTCAGAAATGGCTAAAAGAGCTAAACATTGAACACATATTCTCCTCAGTGGCGTATCCGCAAGGGAACGGCCAAGTCGAAAGTATCAATAAAATCTTAGTGGAAGGCATCAAAGCACGGTTGGGAACAGCCAGACGCGGCTGGGTTGATGAACTCCCAAGTATTTTATGGGCTCACAGGACAAGCCCAAAAACAAGCAACGGTGAGACACCCTTCAGCCTGGTCTATGGCACTGAAGCGATGATCCCCGCAGAAGTAGGCCTCCCCTCACCCAGAATGTTGGCTATCAACAAGATAGACAACAATGAGGAACGCAGGATTGACTTAGACCTCTTGGAAGAAAGGCGCGAAAATGCTGCCATCAACGAGGCCAAATACAAAACCAAACTTGAAAAGTACTACAATGCACATGTTCGCATTTGTACTTTCAATCCGGGAGACTACGTCCTCCGCGACAATGAAGCATCTAACGCGAAACGCCCAGGGAAACTTGCCCCCAAGTGGGAAGGACCCTACCTCATCCAAGAGGTCCTGGGCAAAGGCGCATATAAACTTCAAACACTTGAAGGCGAAACTATCGCACGCACATGGAATGCACAACAGCTTCGACGCTGTTATATGTAAGCCATGTTTTTTACATTCACAATGTAACCTATCAAGCCACGGGCCATTTGCAAATAAATAAATAGACGATTCAATACAATATTGTTTATTTATTTCTATTACAAATACGTGTTCCACTCTGAGGTATACACAAAAACAGATTAGCAAAATCTTCATTCATGATACCCACACAGAGTGGGAACCACACGCAACTATTGTAATAGGCCAGCAATGGCAACACTGTTTGTCCAACCAGAAACAATTCTTCATATTTGCATATCACCTAGATATGCAAAAGGCAATTACAGATTTAGTGTCACTCACAGTAACATTAAACCCTTACAAATTCAAATATGCAAGTAGTAAAAACACTTGTACAAATTGAACAGAACAATTTTTTATATTCAAAAAATCCCTACACCTGCGCGGTGCACAGAGAATTTACATAAAGTTTTTTAAACAATTATGAGGAAACAAAAGGCACGCAGGCCAGGCTAATCTTTCTTTGTGCCGCTGGAACCCTCACCGTCCTTGTTTGCCACAGAAGGTTTTTCCTCATCTTCTTCATCAGCGTATAACACTCGCAAACGGTCCACATAGTCCTCCGCTTCTAGACACCCTTCAAGATCCTCTAGACCGGAAAGGGTTGTTTCGTTATACGCTTCAACCGCAGCATCAAGAAGCGCTTCAGTATCCACACCGTGGAACCCGGATCGCTCATCAGTAAATCCGCCCCGGGCTGCAACATTCAAATGACCAATACAGCGGTTATAGCCAGCTTTAAAACCTGCATCCCGGGCACGCTCCTTGATCTCGTTAACACCTGCTACAGTCTCAGGTGCGTCAAGGATGGCAGTAACAATCTGCGATACAAGAATACAAAGGTTATCAAAGGCAAACCTATAACAAAAATATCAAACGCAACGAATGCTTACATGCCCGATCCCGTGCATACGCATCCATTCATGGTCGGCCTTGAGCAACTTAAGCGACGAATCAAGGCTATCTCTAGCCTCCTCAGCCTCTCTTGCCCGCGCTTCAACCTCATCAACGCGGGCATAAACCTCTTCAATAGTGGCCCCCCGGGTCCGCACTTCAGCCTGTTAACAAAACAAAAACAAGTATACGAAAGTGATCAACATACTTATGCGAGGTAAAAATTCAAAAGCAAGAAACTTATACCTGGAGGCCTAAGATAGTGTTGGTTAAATTGGTGCGGTCAACATTCGCCCCCTGAAGAGCTTTTGCAGTGCGGGCCTCTGCCTCCTTGGACTCTTCAAGAGCCTTGGCAAGGCGACCTTCCGCCTCTTTGGCCACTTGGGCGGCCGCAACAGCTGCTGCTTTCTCTTTAGCAAGCGCGGCATTTGCTGCCTTAGCATTGACAAGCTCCTGGCGAACACGAAAGAGAGTTTCATTCTGTTTGGCCCAAGAGTCTTTCCAAGCCTTGCGCTCATTAGAAAGTGTCTCGCGCTCATTAGAAAGAGATTCTTTCCAACTCTGGCGCTCAGTGGAAAGCAGTTTGGCAAGGGTACGAACCTGTTTAAGCTCAGCAGTCGCAGCCCACTCTTCAGTCTGCTTGCGCTTTTCAAACGCAACCCTATCCCTTTCAAGCTGCTCGGCACCCTCACGTGCAGCCTTCACCAACTCCTCAGCCTCTGCACGCAAGCGCACATTCTCCTCCTCCCTGCGCCCCAACACCTTATAGTTCTCCATAATGGCATTGGCCATTACGGAACTCCCAACAAGCAGGGAGGAGAGTTGGTTAATCTGGGCTTGAGTTGGTAAGGCACGGGCCCGGTTCACTTCAAATGGGGTGCCCAGACCACCCAAAATCTCCCTACAAGCGGAGGGATCAGCAGAAATGTCATCCCCTTGCATCACAGACCATGGAGGACGGTGATAAGACATGGCCCGATCTTCCGTATAGGTGCGGTAATAATACTCCAATTCAGACTCTTCAGGCTGAATGGGAGTCTCTACGAAACCCGCACCTCCGGAACCGGAACCAGAAGCCTTCTCAGCGGCAGGAGACTTTGGCTTTTCAGTATAAGCAAATTTCAAATTCAGATCATCCGCATCCTCTGGGGTAATGACATTGTCATGGGAATCTACCGTGTCATGGATCTGGGCCGCAGACCCCTTCCCAGCATCTTCCTCCCGCACAGAGGGCTCAGGCGTCACAACCTTATGAACCCCCGCGTCCGCAGCAGTGTCATGCGGGGGAGGAGGAGGAGCATCAAATATGGTGAACCCTTCATCTTGGGGTTCTGAAATCAAAGCAAAGACACTTTAAATTACAAGTACAAATACAAATTATGTGACCAAGTAATACATCACGTACCAGGAACAACCGCAGGCTTCCTTTGTCCCAAAAAAGCCCTTCATCTGACCTGAATCTTCGGTTTCTTTCCCTCACCAGCATCAACAGCTTTCCCCGCCTTCCTCTTCTTCTCTTCCGCAGCCTTAGAACCCGCAGTGGTTCCACCTGTGGCCGCACCAGCACCTGGAACACCCAAGCCCTCAAGGGTGTCAGATACTACCACGTAATCGGTATATCTGCGGAAATGAGATCGAGAGATACCTGCTGCATGCGGAACCAAAGGCGAAACAACAGGAGCCTCATTTTTCTTCTTGTCGCGACCCCACACGGTTTTATCAACTTGTTTCTTCTCTGCATGCTTTTTAGGGGCACCCTTTGAATCAAACTTACCAAGGGCCCCAAGAGTACCTGCAAGAAGAACTTCAGCAACATGAAACTTCTGAAGCAAGAAAAGAAGGCTACGAATTATACCTTTGCCCTGCGGCAGGAGTGCATTCAGTGCATCGCGTGTAGGAACGCGGAAGTTATGAAGAATGGTCAAGTTAAACCCTGCACCTTCAGCAGTCTGGACAATATCAACCTTGCCAGTAAAGGTTGGATCAAATATCTTCCACAGCTCAACAACTTCTTCTGATATACACGTTCAAATTAATAAGCAAACAACGGGATAATAAAACCGTGCAAGAGTAAAAACACTTACCACCAGTTTTCTCCCGCACAACGGGCCTTGAATGCTTATCGGCCCTAGTCAGTAACATCCGCAACATCCACAACTCGGTGTTCTTCAACAGCCTATGCTCTATACTCTTCAACCGTGGGAACCACTCCGCATTCTCCGCATTAGGAATGGCAATGTCCTCCGCAGGGATAGGCTCATTAACATTCCGCAAAGGTATGTTGACACCGACCGCGACAGCTTTAACATAGAAGAACTTGCTCTTCCACTTTGTAATACCCTTAGGAGGGGTCATCAACTTAATACTTCCGTACCGTTCTCGGAAAGAGAAGTAGCCTGAGTTCACCGTCAACTGATAAAATCCCTGAAAATTGTCAACGGTAACCGGCAAACCAAGGGCACGAAAAGTTGATTCAAAGTGCCTAATCCGAATAAACCCAAAAGGACTCATTTGGGATATATGGACCTTGTAATACTCTAACAAATCAGCAACAAAAACGGTCAATGGTAAACGAAGATTACCATCGATGAAAGAATCGGCCCACAGGGTCACGTGACCGGCTGGAGCACAAGCACCGGTGTCACCGTCTTGGGGATGAACAGCCCCAAACTCGGAGGGCATTTGTGTACTGATCATCAGTTGGTCGAAGGACGCCTTCGACCACTTCAACGGTGGCAAGCCACCACCAGGAACAATACCACCATCATCTTCTTCTTCCCCGGCCACCGGAGAAGAAGTTCCAGGGTTTTCACCCTCTACATTATGTGGGTTAGATGGTTCAGCCATCAGAAATATGAAAAAGAAAAGTATCGAGTTACACAAAAACTCAGAAAACTCAGAAAAGTTGCCGGAAAGAAGACAGATTCACCGGAGAAGACGAAGAGAGCACACCCCTTTTCACCGGAGAATTTTTCAAATTTTGAACAAAGTGAGGGGAACCCAAACGGTTTCCCCTTATATACTCATCGCAATTAATGCGATGGAGTAACCGACTTACAAAGTTCAAAAAGGACCACTTACGTTTCGCCACGTGTTCAGCGACCTTCCAGCTGACGGTTATCACGCGCGCGTGGCCGCCCACGCGCCTGACAGAATTGACCTTTATACTATTTGCTACAGTGCAGTTATGACCTCGGTCAATGCAGACGTCCTTTCAGAACATCACATGTCAGAATTCTACTAACTTTCAACAACCCACACGTGCCATCCGCCACGTGGACAATACAAAAGCGACAAACATTATCCAAACTTAAGCGGCATGCGGTTTCTCTGGTTTACCGCACCATAACCCATACCACATGTCGTTTTTTACATACCCCTCAAAAAAGGCAAAAATATATATCTTTAAATTATATAAGGGGGTATAAGCAATAACCGCATATACCCACGCGCACACGTGGAATATGCGGAGAGGACACACACCAACCCGCACAGGTGTGTCAGATACCCAGAACCAGCATGGTTTTTTGGACTGCGAAAACCGCTTCTCAGGATGCGGTAAACCGCACTCCATGTAACCCTTCTTCAAGTTTCAAAACCCTCATTTCCGGTTCACAACCACGGAGGGAACGCAAACAGCTTCTCCTTAAGGAAAAGGACAAGTATGCTGAGCAACCGCACATCAGCAACCCTGTCTCCTGAACCTTCAAGAGCTACGTCCAGGCTACAAGACTTCTAGAAGCGAGTTCTTTGCTGCAAACCGCAACCACTCGTGAGTAGTTACTACAAACCGCAACTATGCGAACGGTAGCTACGGAAGAGCCACAACTAAAGCACCATGCAGAGGAGCAAAGCTACTTCAAGGAACACTGCTTTTCAACTAAGCATTAAGGAAAGTGGTTACAAATTGAATGCGGAAGAGTTTCAACCAACTTCCCAAGTATCCAAGGTGATCTCCTCTGGCAACACCACTCATAGAAAATCTACCTTCCACAAAAGCGTGAAGGAAAGTAGCTCCAGAACAGTGGTAACAAGTCTGCTTATGACTAGTCACCCACCTATGGACCGCATAGAATAAACAATGGTGGGCACAACCCTGCCTATGACCATGTTTATCTGCCCATAGTCCAGATTCACATTGTTCGACCAAACACGGCCAACAATGGTGCAACTACCCCACGTTCCTCAAACGAACATGGCCAACAAGGTACGGCAACGAGGTAACCGCAAAGAACGTGCGGTTACTAGAGAGCTAAACCTCAGAGGACGTGCGGTTACTTGAGAGATAAACCGCAGAGGACGTGCGGTTACTAGAAAACTCAACTGGAGAACATGAATACCCCACAAAACAGGGTTCATCATTGCATGTCCAGTTGCTAAACATAGAGCTTGAGCAAAGTACGTACAACTTTGCACTAGCTAACGCAGAGGTGACAACTAGACTGACGAAGACGCACATCTTCAGTCACGATCTCAAAGGTTGGTTCGAACCCTGCTGACACCTTCAGTCACCATCTCAAAGGTTGGTTCGAAACACCAACAGGTGGCTGATGACACCAAGAAAAGGTAGACTAAGAGTCGAGTCCTTGGCTGAGAATTCCGCATCAGACGGAACTTGCTCACCAGACACCCTTCTCGAAGGAAGAATCAATCCACTAGAAAGGCCTAGCCATCTGCATGGCCCATACTCAACCTTCTAGACAACATAGTCCAGTATCCCTCCCACATGCAACTTGCATACGGAAGGAACACTAGACTGGGGGGACTTGAAGGGGTATGGTCCCAGATCTCGCGTCAGCACGACCGCGAAGGACCACTACCCTCATCAAAAACCTCCAACAACAATAAATTCACCTGCGTCCGCATGGGCACATGCGGACACAGCGGTCCAATCTGTCCAGTGATGAGAAGACTTACATTAAGGACAGAAACTAATGTTACACATAGCGATGCGGCCCCGCACCGCATCCTATGAACATTTTCGTCACGACAAGGGATCTGGATAACAGTAACAGTCACTCATCAGGCGATGCGGCGTAACACCGCATCCCGCGTAAATCATGGATGGAACAACCAACGCGGGAACAACATCAAAGACCGCAAGCAGCGATGTGGCCTAGCACCGCATCCTGCCTACTAGGCAAGTGGGTCTGACACCACAGTGCAAGTGGCACTGGGAAAGGTCGCCTACCGGCCCACGTGTATACAACAGTCTGACACCACAGCAGGACGTGGCATCACCACAGTGTCCGACAGGTCTGACACACCTGCAAATAGCTGTGCGATGTCAGGCTAGCTACTCAACTACCCTCCTTCACTCCTCGGCTATAAATACCGACCCCAAACCAGGTTTGAGGTATCACTTCTCAACTCTCTCAATAATACTACTATCACACTTTGCTTCCCAAGCAAACTACTGATTCTCACGCCGGAGAGTGGTAACAAGGAGCACCCCCCACCCTATCCTCCTTGTTGCGAGTCACGGTTTGTTTCCTTGTGCAGGAAACCCACCACCAGACGATCTAGCCGGCGATCCTCGGAAAGAAGGGATTAACCCTCTTGACGAGACCAGTGAGTTAACCTACCCGGTTAACCATTGTTTCATCAATGGCAAAACTGTAAATTTATATTGAGGGCAAAATCGTAATTTTGCTGTGAAGGAAAAAACAAAACTAATGGCAAAAATATAAATTTCGAGGGGCAAAATCGTAATTTAGACACATGGTCTAACAATAGAATAAACGGGTAAACTTCACTAGAACTTATTTATTTAAACGTTATTACAATTTGAATCAAAACTGGCCCAAATTCATTCATATTAAATTGTTTGAATCGACTTAAAACTGAACCAAATTCATTCTAGTCCATTATTTTTTTCGAGGCTCGAAGAGTACTATAAAGTCAAAAGACGATGTAGTCTTGGTCGATTTCATTTGATATATGCATATAGACTAGTTTTTGCCTCGCCTGCGTTGCGAGCACTAAGCCGAATATTTCTCTCTTATAACATGTAGATCTGTGTTTCAATTACTTGTACATACTACTTATAGCACGACCTAAAAAAATTACATCGTGTCAACCAATTAAAACAAAATACTACCATAGTTTTGCTAAAAAAACCTAAAACGATAGAAATACTATAATTTTAAACTGGGGGTAAAATTGTAATTTTTCAGCACAAATGAGCGTGTGCCAGACAATCGACTGACACAAATAAAAATTACAATGATTCAACCAACTAAAACAAAACACTACCATAATTTTATATAAAAAAAAAACTAAAACGATGGCATTACTGTAATTTTACACAAGATAAAAATCGTAATTTCATAGGGGGAAAAACAAAAAAAGATGGCAAAACTGTAAATTTATATTGAGGGCAAAATCGTAATTTTGCTGTGAAGGAAAAAACAAAACTAATGGCAAAAATATAAATTTCGAGAGGCAAAATTGTAATTTAGACCAACAGCAGGGAAAAACTATTCCATGCCATGGTAATTGTTGTTATATGTAATGTAATGACATCAATTATTATTTTTGCTTGTAATAATTTGTTAAAATTTTTAATACTTTAAGTTGGTTTTGGTCACTTGGGGTACCGATCACCTTTATACGGGTATTTAGGCTAGAGGCTATGGTGATGGTCCTTCAAGGGACGTGTGTCAATTGCCATGTATGCCCAATACCAAATTAAATATATGTTCTTTTTACTCACTATTATAATCAAACTTTAAAAACCAAATTAAATATATGTTGTATTTACTCACTATTATAATCAAACTTTAAAAAAAAAAAAAGAACTGTTTCATTTGGATTATACTTGTTTTGTCTTTGTGGGTGTTTTTGTTTTATGTTCACTAAATTATTTTCAATTTATGAGCTAGTGTTTGCTTTTCTGAAACACTTTCGATTGTATGTGCAGTGGTTATATTATATTCTAGCTTTGAAACAAATAACATATCTAAATCGTGGATCCATGAACTTTTATGGTGCGTGTTAAAGTACATGACGGGCAAAAAAAAAATAGTAAATAATATATAGTTAATCTTGTTAAGATAGATTTTATTATTTTTAATTAACTCGGTTAATTGCAAACTTTAAAAGCAAAATGTTTACTCAATTAGCGTGCTTTACCGACCTTTTTTTAAGGGCCAACAAATCAATCTCGAGCACTCTCATTCATATTAAATTGTTTGAATCGACTTAAAACTGACCCAAATTCATTCTAGTCAATTATTTTTTTCGAGGCACCGTTGACCCAGGTCAAAAGTACTATAAAGTCAAAAGACAATGTAGTCTTGGTCGTTTTCATTTGATATATGCATATAGACTAGTTTTTGCCCCGTCCGCGTTGCGGGCACTAAGTCGAATATTTCTTTCTCATAATATGTAGGTCTGTGTTTAAGTTATTTGTACATACTACTCATAGCACGATTTAAAAAAATTACATCGAGTCAACCAATTAAAACAAAATACTACAATTAAAACAAAATACTACCATAGTTTTGTTAAAAAAAACCTAAAACGATAGAAAGAATATAATTTTAAATTGGGGGCAAAATTGTAATTTTTCAGGACAAATGAGCGTGCGCCGGACAACCGACTGCCACGAATAAAGATTACACTGATTCAACCAATTAAAACAAAACGCTACCATAGTTTTATAAAAAAAATTAAAACGATGACATTGCTGTAATTTTACACTGGGGTTAAAATCGTAATTTCATGGGAAAAAACAAAAAAAGATGGCAAAACTGTAAATTTATACTGAGGGCAAAATTGTAATTTTTGCTGTAAAAGAAAAAACAAAACTAGTGGCAAAAAATGTAAATTTCAAAGGACAAAATTGTAATTTAGACCAATAATAGGGAAAAGTTATTCCATGCCATGGTAATTGTTGTTATAGGTAATGACATCAATTATTATTTTTGTTTGTAATAATTTGTTAAAATTTTTAATACTTCTAAGTTGGTTTTGGTCGCTTGGTGTACCGATCTCCTTTATACGGGTATTTATATGTAGTAGTTGCCATGTATGCCCAATACCAAATTAAATATATGTTCTTTTTTCTCACTATTATAATCAAACTTTAAAAAAAGAACTGTTTCATTTGGATTATACTTGTTTTATGTTCACTAACATTATTTTCCAATTTATGAGCTAGTGTTTGCTTTTCTGAAACACTTTCGATTGTATGTGCAGTGGTTATATTATATTCTAGCTTTGAAACAAATAACATATCTAAATCGTGGATCCATGAACTTTTATGGTGGGTGTTAAAGTACATGACGGGCAAAAATAGTAAATAATATATAGTTCATTTTGTTAAGATAGATTTTATTATTTTTAATTAACTCGGTTAATTGCAAACTTTAAAAGAAAATGTTTACTCAATTAGCGTGCTTTACTGACCTCTACCACCTGTAATTAACATACCTTTGTTCTCAAGTTTGCTAAAATATATATTACTAATATAATCAAAATAAAAAATCTAGAACAAGTTATATCACGAAACGATTATGTTTACATGATATATTATTCACTATCAATTTAATCTTAGGTGTGCGGAGTCTTCTTTTCCCATCCATGAAAAATTCTTATGTTTCTCTAAATAGCCAGATATAAGATTTTTAGTTTAAATTAATGAACTGTTTAAACTAATGGATTCCATGTTAAAAAGTTTTGGATAACTTTCTATTTTCTAAATTTATTTACTATATGGAATGAATTTCTATATATCTTCAATTTTTAGTCCAATCAATATCAATAAATTAAGAACTTAATTGTTGCAATGTTATGTAAAAAATGTGCATTATCCAAATTAGACATAGTTTAAGTTAATTGATCAAATTTGTTTTTTTTTCAAATTTATAAAATGAGATAAAACAGAAAGAATGACAATAAAAGTAAAAAATAAAACTAATGAACCTTCAAATAAAACTAATTACCGTTCATTACATTAATCAGTTTTTACGTATAACAAGATAGGGACAAAGAAAAGTATAAAGCTATGAAATTATAGGAATCTATGTATCCTTTTAATCTCATAATATAGTCGATCCCCACACGTAAAAAGAACATGTACATTTCGTTCATGTTTAGCGACTTGTCACATGATGCATGATTTTATTTACGAGTACGGAAAGTTAAAGAGTACCAAACCGCTTTTAAGAAAAGGGGAGAAACATGCATAAATAGTGTTTCATAATCTTCAATAGTAAAAAGATAGTTTTCATGAAACGTGTTCTTGCAAAAGGTGTTTAAACCAAATATGGCAACTATGTAATGGCTGGAACTTCATTGGGGGAGGAGGGGTCTCCCCCTAATTATTCTTTGAAGTGTATAGTTTAGTTTATAAACTTTAAAAAAAATTATCTCTATTTGGTATTTTGTTGAGTAAAAACTATAATTTTAGTTTCTAATATTTTAACCTTCCGTATTTAAAAATTTAAGTTCTGATTATGTATGCATAGTGTTATTTGTTTAACTTTTTCTTTGAAAGGAAAATTTCATTAGAACCGGCTGGCTATGCCAAAAAAACGCAGGCCCACGTCAAAAACTACAACACCCAAAACCGACTACAACATATACAAAGGATAATTACACCATTCTCTCCAAACTAAATTCCTATGCTTCGATCTACACTTTAGCCAAAGAAAACCAAGCGATTTAACCTCCCCAAAGATCTCGAGGCCATTTCTACTACCATTAGAAAAAATAATATTCTTAATTGCCCAAAAAGTTGTGCCCGCGTAGATTTAGGTGTTTTACTTTTACTTTTTTGCTCCACAAGCATAAAATAAAAGAACATGTGGGGGCGAAAAAAGATAATTATATAAACATGAGGGGTCATAATGAAGTAAAGCTATTTTTCGTGTCATAAGGAAGTAAAGCTATTTTTCGTGAGAAAAAAAGTCGAAGTGGAGAGTTGGTCATTGGTTGTTCATTGCCTTCTTGGATAGACAGAACACAAACGATGAAAACATGGGAAGAAATTTAAGTTGTTGACAGCATATCACTACATCATAATTTTATAATTTATAAAAAACTTGGCTAACTATTGTAAAAACAAAATATTTTGTAAAAATCCCTATTTTCTTTTGGACAGACGACAAATTTTCAACTCTTAACGAGGAATGGCTGAAGGTACGTTCAAAGGCAGAGCCGTCTTTGAGAACTTTCAAAAAAATTTAGGCCTCAACGACAAAAAAAAGGGTCCAAAATTGTGGTTAAGGGGAAATGAATTAAGAAAATAAAATGTTGGTGGTGGAGAAAAGATTTGAACTTGAGACATTTACATTATCTTGAGATGTTTTTTCCACTCCACCACCAATATTATTTTGAATAATAAGTGGATGCATATATTAAATATATAATTTAGTATAATTTATAATTTAGTTTATTTCATTGAATATTCAACCCTTTATGTTCAAAACAATTTATTTTAATTATTTCGTCACAGTCATGATCAGAGAACCAACAATGTAGAAATAAGTCTAAAAAACAGTTTACTCAAAGTCCACTAAATGTTGTCTAATTATCATTGCGATTCAATTTGTTTGTGTCTTTAAAAAAATTGTTACTTTTAGCTAAAGTTATAGTGCCCATAAAATAAGGCCGCCCATGAGAATCTAATTATTTATTCAGTTTAGGAACTTATAAAATCGAAGAGCACCGCTTTACATTGCTACGATAAGTTCATTCTTAACTCACTTATAAACAATCAACATGTCAATCAATATTTTTTGTATTATCTAGAAGAATATTACAATTTTATTTTATTGTCTAAATATATATTCCCATGAGGTAAGTCATTAAATATCGATTGCTTTTACTCAAACTTAGCTTCAAAATTATCAGGCTAGAGGGTATGGTGATGGTCCTCCAAGTGAGGATGATCCGCCACGTAGGCGTCACGTCATAGTCCTCCCAAGGATGATCACTATAGGGTATGGGAGGATGATCCTACCCCACCACTTTTTTTATTTATTTATTTTTAATTTCTATGCCCTATATACAAGTATTGAAGCCTAATGTACAAGTCACTAACACAAACAAACAAACAAACAAAGGGGGCCCACCATTGGAGGATCGTCGTGAACGTCTGATCTTCGACGTTGAAGACGGGGATGGGATGAAGACCGGGGGGGGGGGGGGGGGGGGGGGATGGGGTGACTCCGGCGCCGAACCAAGACGGGCATAGGGACGTCCCCCATACCCTGCAGCCTCATATCTACAACCATTCTGTCTCAAATGTGTGATAGTATTTAAGATGTGATATTCCATATGTATCAATATTTATGTTGTGGACATAACACAATGATGTTTCACAGACATAATAGAAGTGTCCTGCCTTTGTAAACGTGATAGGGGTGTCATAAGTTTTTAAGGTTTTACTCACATACCTGCTTTATCTACAATTAGTTCATGACCTTGTTTTTGGTCGTTCGGGTGGAGACTTCCCTTGTAATCACCAATTCAAAAATTATTCTAAACCAAGTATGCTTAACCATAAAGTTCTTGTCTTATCCACAACCATTACACCCCAAAAGGCAAGAATGATGTTTGAGACAAACATCTCTTATGTTAGTATCTCTCTTGTGAGCAAAACTGAACGATGTAATATTTGTTTAATGTTTCATATAAAATAACATCAATATACACAAGTTACACACACTATTCTAATTGATCACACACAGTTGTAACTGGTGTTAATGTAACTAAAACTACTTACAATAGTTAATTAGACCAGAAAATTAGATACATCGTTTCTAATGGTTTAATCGCATAATTATATATTTTCAATTAGCAACATTGAGTTGCTTTGATATGTTGGACCTAAAGCATTGTATGTTTTCTGTGTATATATGGATTGTACCTATGGTTTATGCATTTGTACCGTTGGGTGGTATTTAAAGTAAGCGGTTATTTGTTCTGCTTCATTTGCA
The DNA here is from genome assembly GCA_030545235.1 of Helianthus tuberosus. Taxonomy (NCBI): domain Eukaryota; kingdom Viridiplantae; phylum Streptophyta; class Magnoliopsida; order Asterales; family Asteraceae; genus Helianthus; species Helianthus tuberosus. The sequence goes on from CM060400.1 coordinate 208,753,554, forward strand.
CGCTTTAGGTTTTACCACGACCACTACCTTAACCCTCCTCCACCTACGACTTCAGGTGGTTGTTCCGTCGTGGGTGTTCTAGATTGGCGACCTACTTTTCCATCTTTTATAGGTAAATCTGATGTTTCTTGTTTGTTTGAACCTGAAACTGTTAGTGTTTTTTGGTTTCTTTACGCCGGGCTTTCTGGTTTCTTGGTTTCTTTAGGTCGGATTTTTCGACGAGTTGTTTTGTTTGTGCTAACTGTGTACTTTGTACCTTATCACGGTTAATTTATGTTTGCATGTTGTCGTTATGGCGATTGATGGGCTATGGTGTAGACCCATGTAGTGTTGTGGTACGCCTTTGAGTCTTATGATTATTCATCTTTTGTTGGGTTGGTTCGGTTTTTTGGCTTTTGGAATTTTCAGGTGAAACTGATGTTGACTGTGTTCTGTCATATGGTTTTGGAACCTTTGACTTATTTTTACCAGTTTGTTTTATGTTTTATTGGTATCTATGAAGATACTGTTTACATGTTCGTCTGAGATGTTTTTGTTTCCGCATATTTAAGTAGTTTATTTATGTTTATTTGACATCTACTATTTATTTGGGTCTCGATGAAGATGAATTGGTGTTCATCTGAGAGTGATGGCTGTGATGGTGCTTGGCGTGGCAGATTTTCTTGCAGCCAATTGAAGCTTCTGAGCTTGGATTCTTTTGAGTTATATTGTCGGTTATGGCTTAGAACACACCCCGTATGATTTACATATAACCGGTTAACAACTTTTACTTGATTTGGGTTGTTGTACATGTGTAGTAGCCTATCCAATTGTTGGTTTTATGGTTGTGATTGTGATTCTTATTGGCGTGGCAAATTTTCTTATAGCCATTTTAAGCTTCGGAGATTAATTTTTTTTTTTTGAGTTATGTTATCGGTTATGAACTTATGGCCTACAAGACATGTTTGCAAAATTTTGTTGGTTTTGGTTGTTGTAGATATGTAGTTGCCTATCCAATTTTGAACACACATTGGAGTTCGGATTCAAACATGTACCTAAAGCTTTGTAGGTTTTTTGTGAATATAGGAGTTCTATAGCTTCAAGTTGTATATTATCAGTTTTAAAGTCATTTGAGATTCACTATGATGTATGGGTATAATGGTTGTGATGGTGCTCGACGATTGGCTTGGAAATGTTTGTTGCAGTCGTGTCATGCATCTAAGCGTTGATAGTTATTTGGGCGTTTTGTCGTTGGATATAAAGCCTAACTGATTTGTCGCTAACTAATAGTTGCAAGGGTTCCTTTGCAAAGGGTTAAATTTCTTAGAAGAATAAGAAGCCATAGAACTTGGCCATGTAGCAATCATTAAAATTAAGCAACAACATAATAAAAAACCATGTATCTGCTATAATTAAAACACCGCGTAATGAACACTTTGTTACATGCAAAATAATACACCATGCATCTGCTAAAAATATAGAATAAAATGACAATATTAAAGATAAAAACTCTCATTAATATGGTGTAACTTTTGTTTTAAAAAAAATGCATATATGACGTTTAAAAAAGACGAGGGATCTTTCATGTGCATTGAATGTGAGTTCCTGAATTTAATACACACCAAAATTACATTTGTACTCTTATACTATCAAATAAATAACTAATAATAAAATATGATTTACAAAAATGTCACTAATCAATCTCATCCATCCAAAATTAAATCTGATGTTGGTAATCATGGTATCGATGCATAACGTGTAAATAGGCTATAATTTTTAGCAACTAGGATTTTTAAACTGAGAAGGTTAGACAACCAAGCGGTTAAGCCCAAATTTATGAGCCTACAAGAACGAATTTGCGTTTTTGGTTTATTTGTATTGCTTTTTTTTCGTTATTATCTATATTCAGGTAGACAATGACAAATTAGTTATTATGAATTTTCGTGACTTTATCTGCATCAAAAAAGCTTACGACCGTAGTGATTTAAACGAGCTTTTTTTTTTCTAGCACCTTGGGTTTCACTTTGTGTTAATTTGTATTGTTGTTATTTGGTAAAATAAAGATGCTAATTTATATGTGAATATATGGGTTTATAATGTCATCTTCCAGAGACCACATAAAAATTTTTTAGGACTTGCTTATTCACACATCCCCTTGGTTATTTGCACATCCTTTGAACCCTATAGGAAGCGTATAGGACAATACGGTTCCTCTGGGTCCAAGCGTATTGAGCAATACACTTCCTATATGTGTACTTGAAGTACACACTTTTCAGAAGATGGTCAGCTAATGATTAGGGGACTAGAGGAAGCGTATAGGGCATTACGGTTCCTCTGGGTCCAAGCGTATTAAGCAATACACTTCCTATATATGTACCAAACTTTTCAAAAGATGGTCAGCTAAAAGGAAGTGTATAGGGCCATACGCTCCCTTAATGATTTTTTTTTTCAAAAGACAAGAGAAATCATATAGGGCCATACGTTCCCTGGATGGATTTTTTTTGCAAGAACAACATATTGTTATTAGTATCTTTTTGAACTTTATTTTTTTAAACATTAATTAAGTTGTTTTTTTTTGTTATAAAATGATGTTAGTTTTTTTGTTATAAATTTTATAAAAGACGTAGTGAAATTAAGCAATCCAAACAAATTAAACATATCCAAATTAAACAAATATTACAAATACTTAAAATTAAATTCAATTGTTCGTAGAGTACTACATAATATGATAATAAAAACCACTATCATCATCAATACTCGTCAGACTCAGCGAGCTCCTCCTCTGTAAAGTTCGGGCCACGCCTAGTAGAGGGTGACGGGCTGTGCCGTGTATAGGACGTGCCTGGAGCCTATAAAAAATTCAAACAAAATACTCATTACATAACATTGACGTGGGCGGTTATATACATTTATTTACAGTATCTTCACGCGCCCAGCGAAGTGCGTTTTATATTTATAAAAATGGTTTATACCTTAACATTAAAACACACACAACAAAGGATAAGTGTATCCCGTCGTATATGCAGCAAAGTATTGGTAAGTGCCAGATATCGATCCATGGAACACGGGCGTTATAATGTACTAAATCTTTGTCAGTATTTTACCAGATAAAATGATAAGTGAATGATTGCTTAACTAAATTGTCTAAATTACAACTAAAATAAAAATATACTATTATCTTGTTTCACAAACAACCTAAACATGTTATCTATCAGATATGTTACAAAAACACTTAATCAATTTTCCAATTTCGAGACAGCTAGTTACCGGGTATGGATTTCTAGCATTATGATACTTCGGAAAGTTAACGCGATGGTCACACGTTAACCACCTAAAATCATTCATTAGCGAGTTATTGATATTTATTCATGCAAACCTTTAAAGATAGGTTATTTACCGGGTCTGGATTCCTAACCTCACTTATCAAAGAAAGCAATACCGATGGTCACAATACAGCCACGAGGATAAGCAATTATGTAGATCATATAACAAACAATTTCACCTTTACATGTCTTAAACACAAATCTACCATGTCAGCAATTTCAGACCAAAACTACTAAACAAGGATCATAAACCGCATCTAAGAACATGCAATCAACACCATATAATTCATTAGAACCCTTACGTGCAAGAAAGTATTCCTAATCACAATAAGATATATCTTGTATAAAACCAATACCCTGGTCTGGTTTCATGGTGTAAACAAAGTCTACAAACAAGTGATTAATCAAGAAATAGTTACCATCCCACTAACCACAGATTCATTATCCAAGACAAGCAAACATAATCAGGAACTCAACATTAATGAAACATTCGTTATATAATCATGAAGATTCAACATGAAAAAGCACTAAGTTTCATACAAACAAGATTACAACATAAAGATTATTCAAGAAACAAGTTTATAACTGCTATTACATAAACTACATTAAACATAAACTAACATCAGCTCATAACTTGCAAAATGATCAGAATACATGTTCATGAACAAGGAATCGAACAATAAACAAGCAAGGAATTGATGGGTTGGATCGGTTATGCTTCCACTTGATCTTGGTGCTTCAAATGGGTCTGATCAGGACTGCTTCGGAACCCAGAAATCGCCCAGAAACATGGAGAAAAACCCAACACTTGAACCAGTAGCGAATGGTTGTATTTACAGGAGATTTCTTCATCGGCACGGTCGTGCCATTGGTGGCACGGTCGTGCGGCAGGTGTTGTCGGGTGACGTCAGTTTCAGCGATCCCGAGTCAGCCAAGTGGACTAGTGGACAAGTTGCCTAGGTTATCAGATCGGCACGGTAGTGCCGCGTCATCAGAAATGTTGGTCAGAAACCCTGGTCAAGCCTTGGCACGGTCATGCTTCGGGTGGCACGGTAGTGCGGCCCGAGAAACAGTTAGCACTCCTGATCGCACTGGCAGTGCTTCCGAGATCGGAGCATCGGCACGGTAGTGCCGATGGATAGCACGGTCGTGCCACACCTGGCAGTCATCAGATTTTTGCCATTTTCGTCAGAAATGCATCAGAATTTGTCCGTTTTCATCAGAATATTCCTTTATGCTCTTTTTAAGACCTGAAAATATGAAAGTACCGGATTTGGTACCTAAACGTCATGTTTTCAGTTAAAAATGCTTAAAACGGAAGTGTTTTGGGGTATAAAAACATGTATAATTTAACGTATATCAAACATTAAAATTGTTCGTAGAAAATGAAATAAAACAAAATAACATACCTGCATGGAAAGGTCGGACAGAGGAAAGAGCGGCATGGTCTGGCCGGACCGAGGAAAATGTGGCAAGGAAAGGTCGGGCTGAGTATAGGACGAGTCATAAGGCTATAAGAATTTAAACAAAATACCCATTACATAACATTAAATTGCTCGTAGATAAATGAAATAAAAATAAGATAATATACCTACATGGACGGGAGGGGCTGGGTAAAGGATGGCATGGACGGGTCGGGCCGCTGCGTAAAGAACGGGCCCTGGTCCGGATAAACTCGTGGTGGTAGACGGGGTGGAATCGATAGACCCATGTACTTATACATTTCACCCATGCCAGTCATCAGCCACCCTATGTCATCATGCATCTGATCCATCTGGCGACCGTGGGATGTTATCTCCTGACCATGCAGTGTTAGAAGTCGCATTTGCTCATCTTGGTTACGCAAAATCCTATCGAGAAGACGGTTGGTTGACCAAACCTTACGGTACATCCAAACGCGGGTGATGTACCAACGGCTGCCATGCCCAAACCTAACGGTTCGTCCTGACAAACCTATAACCAACATTAGGAATGTTCGCCGCCACTTTCATCCCTGTCATCGACCTCATGTCCAAATATTTGCAGGGAGCCGACGGTGGATACCTATCCTCGACCCAACCAAAGTACCGACTAACACTCTGGGCTATCCGGCCGATAAACGATCCTCCATATATACTACCACGACGCTGCTTTTTCCAACGTGTGACAAAATAATGCACCAGGCAGAGATGGAGGGCGCACGGATGACCAGTAAATAAACAATAGAGATAGAAAAGATCGGCCTTCATTACGTGCTTACAACTCTTGCCACGGGCCGCGATGCCCGTGCTAAAGCAACGATGCAAGTAACGAACTAACGGGTCGCGAATCTCCGAGGATCGGACCTCCTCCGCCTTGGTGTATGGACCTTCAACGATAGTGGGCCAGCAGGCAAACAACTCATCCTCGGGCATACGACCGATAGCCGTGGTATACACGTCCTGAACCAACTCCTTGTCTGTGTAAAAACCGGTGGCAACGACAAATTGACGAAGCGACATCTCAAATACCTCGCCGAACAGACGGAATGTGATCTCGGGTGATGGGGCCGGCAAGTTCTGTAACACCCCGTGTTTTCAAAAGTCAAGTCAAGTCAAAGTCAAAGTCACGACCGATTATACGAATTTGACTTATAGTAATTTCTTTATTTTAATTGTATTATTTGGAGTAAGTGTTGTTAATTGCAAGAATCAACGTGTGTTAATCGCTAATCTAATCAACTCGCGACTGTGAACTATAGAAAGTAACAAAGCGATAAAGTTAACTATGCTAATCAAATCGACCTCGAATCGAATCGAAACCCGAATTTCGCATCTGAAATATTGATATACGTGTGTGTGTGCCATATGTGTTATTTGTGCATGTTTAATTATATGTGTTGTGGAAACCAATCGAACTCAATCGAAACTCGAAACGCAATCGAACTCAATCGCAATCGAAATCGAACTATGACAATTAGTGGAGAAGAGATAGCGCTCGATATGAGTAGTTAGGCTTGAAAGTAATTTGACTAGGAAACCCTATCGTGTCGAGCCGCTCGCAATCAAAATTGAAACGCCAAAAATCGTCGCGTCAAACACTCAAACCAAGTGCCATCCGGCCAGATAGCCATCCGACCGGATAGCCACCTGGTCACAAGTCAGGTGCCATCCGACCAGGGTGTCATTCGACCGGATAGCCATCCGGGCGGTGAACCATTGGTATCGATGGATCTATGTCGATAACTAACGTGCTTCATTTCTCTATGTGTACGTGCTGGTTATGCGTAAACGAAATCGAACTCTATATGCTATTATCAAACTTGTATGCTCACCTTTACATTATATGTATTGACTTTATTTTAACGTATGTGACAGGTGCTTAGGATGCACACGTGGTAGGAATTTGAAGCTAGAATAAAGCTTTAGAGCCCAACAAATAGTTGTCTGTAGTGGGCAAACTAAGGGTCTCTAGAAGTAGATAAACAATTGCTAATTACTTAAATCTGAGTTGTCGGAACGGAATATTTGCCTGGATTTTGTCTGTAATAATTATTTTACTGTTTGAGATACAGTATGGGACGTATTATTTAAATTGAATGGTAATGATAAATGTTATGGAAACTTCTGGACAATCTGTTTCGCTCAGTGCCATGCCCCGATGTTTCCGCCATCGGTTGGGGTGTGACAGATTGGTATCAGAGCCATAACTATAGGGAATTAGGCAAGACTCGACCTAGTCCGGGTCGATGTCTTAGAAACCTAGTCTATAGTTAGGAACCAACTTGTGCATATCCGGTAGGGATTACGTACGAGCTTATTTCTCGTTATTCTCGCTTATGCTACACTATCACTGCACTCAAATTTTCAATTACAAATAGGTGATAAAGTCGAGATTAGGCGTGAAAACCGCGAACTCTCGACTAAATTGCTTGATCAATGCTGTTTTATCAACTTATCAATGATCTCTTCTTTCTTTTTCAATAACGAACGCTTGTTCATCGGGGGAATTATACCAAATCAGGAGTGAAATCCATATTTTGATGAATAATCTCCTCTATTTTATCAAAAACAGGGACAAAGTTGTTAATTCAGGGGTGAAACCCTAACCTTGATGACTTGTTCCGCTCATTTTACAAACTCCCACCAAAGTCTCGACGGACTCCAACGATCTGAAATCACGATATGACCAACGGGATGTGTGCCAAACGCCCAAGAATCGAGGCAAAGGCGCATTTCTGAAGGTCAGACATGAACGACAAGTCCTTGTGAATAGTTGAACCACTTTGGTTAGTCGAAGTCTACTAGCCGCAGACAAGCTATCCCTCGATTTTTATGTGTTTCGATTCTGAGCCCGCAACTGCTGACTCTGATAATTCGTCGATTTTATGTGTTAAGTATGTGCGTTTACTTGTTTATGTGTTTAATTTTGGAAGAATTTTTTATTTATGCCCTCACTTCGATCGACACACACGACTCGCACTGCATTTCTATCTCAAAACGTTAACAAATCGCTGGATTATGGACGACTTTATGCTACGAGATACGCTTATACTACGCTATTCTCGAATGATCGCAGGCTTTGAATGATAGGTTTCTGTCTTCTAACTGCCTCTAGTGATTAAATGTGTATGTGTTTCTGTGCTCTACGTGCTTATGTGTTTATGTGATTTTGTGCTTTACGTGGTTATGTGTTTACGTGAATATGCGTGTTCCTGAGCCTTAGTAAGTAGTAAACGTGTGAGGTGAGATTCGAATACTTTGTGTTGAGTCCTGTGACGATGTCTGTTGCAGACTATGTCATCTGGATCCCGTCATCCCCTACTTTCTCGTCAAGAAAAGAGAGACAAGCGCCTTGCTGCTATCATCGCAAAAAGTGTAGCAAAGGCTGTGAGTGATGTCTACGAAAATGTCCGTAAATCGTCTGAGGAGTCGAGAACCGAAGCTCCTAAAGTTGCCGCCAAAACTCCCTTCAGTTTCAAGCAATTCAAGTCTTGTGGGCTAAAAGAATTCACTGGTGAGGGAGGTCCTACTGCATTATTTCACTGGTTTGACTCCATTGAGGTTACTCTGCGACAGAGCGGTTGCCCTGGTGACCTCCGTACTCTGAATACTACCGGCGTTTTCCAGTCCCGTGCACTCGACTGGTGGAAGGCCGAGAGGAACAAGCGAGGGAACGATGCAGCCTACGGTCTGTCATGGGACGAGCTCAAGGAAGTTATGCTGGAAGAATTCTGCCCTCCTCACGAACGTCAAAAGCTGGAAGATGAATTTTGGCACATACAGCAAAAGGAAGGTGACAATGCTGGCCTCACTGCTCGCTTCAAACAGCTCAGCATTATCCGTCCCGACCAAGTCAAGACTCTAGACATGGCGATCAAGAAGTACATCCGGGCCCTGCCCGACTGCGTTGCTGATTTCGTGCAAGCGGCTAAGACTACGACGATCGAAGAAACTTATCTGCTGGCCGCTGAAATCAATGACAAGCGGGTTAAGGCTGGTGTCTGGGATAATGTCACGGCCCTGACCCGGTTTGACCCGTTTCAGGAGCCGCGGGACAGAAATCCCGTGGTATTTATTTAACTGAGTTTAACAGCGGAAGTTTATCATCAGGATCGTTGTAAAGCTAAAATTTTCCCGATTATTTTATTTCACACTCGGGATAAAACCCCGTTAATTTACAATATTATGATTTCACGAAGAAATCTTTATTTAACAAAACATATTTCTTCTTTTTACAATGAGCCACTTTCTTAAGCTTGCAGTGCTCCGTAGCACCTTTCCTGAATCACAACAGATCACCTGAAACATGTTTGAAAAAGCTTTTGTCAGCGGGAAATACTGAGTGAATCATTCTATTTACTAAAATAACCTGTTTGTTATAATTTAATAGTATTAAGGAAGATTACAATGTTTCTGATATCAACCAATTACCCATAGTACTTTATCACTCGACCCATTGGCCCATTCGTCCAATGGCGTCTGTGATTATGGTCATATCACCCCTTGGCTGCCCCAATGGTGAAGATTATCAAGTAATGTATACAAAACCCCACATACCGGCTGTAACTTGGTGATTACATAAACTTAATCACTGTAATTATAACTTTTGAAAATAAACATGCTTTTGTAAATAATTTTGATAAGAAGAGAATGACTCACATTGCAGATTTAACACGAATAGAGTTTACTCTATGGATTAGCCTTGTTAACCTAATTTAAATAACAATGCACACAAAACTGGGTTAGTAATCAATACAGCATTTACGATAACTCACGAGATCAACCATCACAACGAATGACAAAGTGCTATGCTTAAACATCCATCGAATTAATGATTAATGACAAAGCATCACCCTAATGTGGGCAGCACTTAAACATCCATTGAGTACATTGATCGATCGGAAAATGAATCGTAATAGCGATCGAGTTATTACCCTGTTTTGTGGCAGCAATTAGTGATCGTGTGTGTTTTGATAGTGTTTCTGCTATAACTCAGCGTATACTTCGAATTTTTACGTCGTTTCAGTGCCCAGAATCAAGTCCCAAACTCTAGTATTTATACTGAAAATTTGACCCAGTGGCGTAGCGCGACTGCTTACCCCTTTAGTCGTCGCGCTACGCGACTACTAACCTAGTTTCATAGGGTAGCTACGTGCATGGGTAGGCTTGCTGAGTCGACAGTTTCTCAAAATTCGAATTTGACAGAGAGTTATTTAGATAATCGTAACTAGGGTTTTACCCCCCTGAGTTTTAGGGGCCCTAATCCTGATTCCGAAAATTCTGAAAATTTTAGGGTTTGTGTAGAATCACTTGGGTTTCTCAATTAGGGTTTCCTATTGGACAATTTATTTAATTAATATGACTTTTAATAAGAGTTGTTACAGATAAGACATCGAAGCATCTGCACCAAGCTACCGCCACCGCACCAACTGTTGAACCCACCTCATCGAGCAACAAAAGGAAGAACAAGAGAAAGAACAGCTCCAACAACAAGAACTGTGCGATCACTACTACACCGATACAAGTTGTACCAGCCCAACAGCGCCAAGTGGCGGCGCCTGTGGCCAATGTACCTCTTTCTAAGTGTGCATACACTGGGCCACATCCGCTCTGCCCTACTTGCACCTACCATCACCCGACTGCCATCGCTTGCCGTTTCTGTGCCCATTGTAATATGTACGGCCACTTCACGACCAACTGCCGTGCTCGACAAGTTCCTGCTCATCAAGCTCTGCTCACAGCCCCTCAGGGTCAAAGCACCCGCGGTCAACGCCGGAGCCTGCTTCGCATGTGGCGACCCGAACCATTTCGCCAACGTGTGCCCAAACAGGGTTGTTAAACAAGAGCCCCAGTGGCAGCAACAGCCTCAGCAACAGCAACACTAGCAGCAACAGCAACACCAGCAGCAACAGCAAGCAGCACGTGCCCGAACTTTCAACATCAACGTGCGCCAAGCCCAAGCCGACAACAACGTGGTCAATGGTACGTTCCTTGTGAATGGTATTTATGCTTCATGTTTGTTTGATACTGGAGCCGATAATTGCTTTGTGTCGTTCGAATTCGAGAAGCTCCTTAGTCGTAAACGCTCCAAACTCTCTTCAACGTTCGATGTAGAAGTCGCCACTGGAAGAACTGTCGCCGTCAATTCCGTTATCCGTGATTGTATTCTTGAGCTCAACAATCACATCTTCCCAATCGACCTTATTCCGATGCAACTCGGAAGTTTTGACCTTATAGTAGGCATGGACTTTCTTCGTGAAAACCATGCTGAAGTTGTATGCTTCGACAAGATGATTCGATTTTCGCTCGCGAATGGTGATTTATTGTGTGTATATGGTGAAACTGCTTCGAAAGGTCTCAAACTCATGTCGTGTGTCCAAGCTAGCAAGTATCTCCGCAAGGAATACAGAGCTTTCTTGGCTAACATTGTAGTAGCGAAGAAGGAAAAGAAAGAGAAGAAGGAAGTGAAAGACGTTCCTATGGTTCATGAATTTCCTCATGTGTTTCCGGATGATCTCCCGGGACTACCGCCAAGTCGTGATATCGACTTTCGTATCGACCTCATTCCTGGAGCCAATCCTGTTGCCAAAGCTCCCTACCGACTCGCGCCGTCCGAAATGCGCAAACTCTCAAACCAACTCCAGGAATTACTTGAAAAAGGCTTCATTCGCCCGAGCACCTCTCCATGGGGCGCGCCAGTCCTTTTCGTCAAAAAGAAGGATGGGTCGTTCAGGATGTGCATCGACTACCGGGAATTGAGTAAGTTAACTATCAAGAACCGCTATCCCCTACCCCGCATTGACGACTTGTTCGATTAGCTACAAGGTGCTACGTGTTTCTCGAAGATCGATCTACGTTCAGGCTATCACCAACTGCGCATACAAGAGGAGGATATACCCAAAAGCGCTTTTCGCACCCGTTACGGCCATTACAAATTCGTTGTTATGCCTTTTGGTCTAACCAACGCACCCGCGGTCTTCATGGATCTTATGAATCGCGTGTGTAAACCATATCTCGACCGTTTCGTCATCGTATTCATCGACGATGTCTTGATCTATTCCAAATCGAAGGCCGAACACGTCAACAACTACGTTTGGTTCTCGAGTTGCTTCAGGGGAATCGACTCTATGCCAAATTCTCCAAGTGCGAATTTTGGCTGGGGGAAGTTCAGTTTCTAGGTCACATTGTCAATAGTCAGGGTATTCATGTCGATCCTGCGAAGATCGAAGCCGTCAAGAGTTGGATTACACCCAAGAACCCTTCGGAAGTCCGTTCTTTCCTAGGATTAGCGGGCTATTATCGCCGATTTATCGAGGGATTTTCAAAGATCGTTGTACCGCTTACCGCTCTCACACATAAAGACAAGCCTTTTGTTTGGGGAACCGAACAAGAGTCTGCCTTTCGAATCCTCAAGCATAAGCTTTGCAATGCTCCTGTTCTCACTCTACCCGACGGAAACGACGATTTCATTGTCTACTGTGATGCTTCCAACCTTGGGCTCGGTTGTGTCCTCATGCAACGGAAGAAGGTTATAGCTTACGCATCTCGTCAGCTCAAAATCCATGAGAAGAACTATACAACCCATGATCTCGAGCTAGGCGCGGTTGTTTTTGCATTAAAGATCTGGCGACACTACCTGTATGGTACCAAGTGTACGATCTTCACCGATCATAGGAGCCTACATCATATCTTTAATCAGAAGGAACTTAATATGCGTCAACACCGATGGGTAGAACTTCTCAACGATTACGACTGTGAGATCCGTTATCACCCAGGCAAAGCAAATGTTGTTGCCGACGCACTCAGCAGACGGAGTTATCTGCTTAGCACTTGTAATGTTCAAGCCCAACACGATCTCGAAACCCTCATTCGTGAAGCTCAACATGCGTGTTTTAACGAACACACTCTGAAGAAGGAAAGAGTCTACCACGATGGAGCCCAGCTTGTGAGCAAATCGAATGGGATATTCCACTTTCTGGACCGAATTTGGATCCCTAAGCGGACCGATTTGTGACAGATTCTGATGGACGAAGCCCATAAATCCCGATACTCTATTCATCCCGGTGCCGACAAAATGTACCATGACCTTCGCTACAAGTACTGGTGGCCGGGCATGAAGAGAGATATTGCTCTTTACGTTGGAAAATGCCTAACTTGTGCAAGAGTCAAGGCTGAACATCAAAGACCCTCTGGCTTACTCGAACAACCACTAATTCCTATGTGGAAGTGGGAAAGTATAGCCATGGATTTCATAACGAAGCTTCCGCACACGTCATCAGGTCACGACAGCATATGGGTTGTTGTTGACCGTTTGACCAAATCAGCTCACTTTCTGCCGATACGAGAAGACTACAAGGTAGAATGATTAGCCCGAATCTACACCGACGAGATCATTTGTAATCATGGTACGCCTCGCGACATCATCTCTGATCGAGATGCTCGGTTCACATCGCGATTGTGGGAAACGTTTTAAACGGCACTCGGTACATCGCTTAATCTAAGTACCGCTTTCCACCCTCAAACCGACTGTCAGACTAAAAGAACGATCCGTACTCTTGAAGACATGCTCCGTTCGTGTGTCATAGACTTCGGCGGTAATTGGGATACATACCTGCCGTTAGTCGAATTCTCGTACAACAACAGCTATCATTCCAGCATACAAATGGCACCATTCGAGGCTTTATACGGAAGGAGATGTCGATCGCCTATTGTGTGGCACGAGATCGGTCACTCGCAACTAACTGGTCCCGAGCTACTGCAAGAAACGACAGAAAAAATTTTCCAAATCCGGGACAATCTGGTGAAAGCTCGGAACCGACAGAAAAGTTACGCCGATAGACGACGCAAGCCCCTTGAATTTGACGTTGGCGACTACGTACTCCTAAAGGTTTCACCTTGGAAGGGTGTAGTCAGATTCGGCAAGAAAGGGAAACTAGCGCCTCGATACGTTGGACCTTTTAAGATTCTGGAAAGGATCGGAAAAGTCGCTTATAGACTCGAACTACCGGAGGAATTGAGTAACGTCCACCCGACTTTCCACGTGTCAAACCTCCGAAAATGCCTAGTTGAACATGATTTAATTGTACCTCTCGATGACCTCCAAATAAACGAGACATTGCACTTCATGGAGAAGCCTGTCGAAATCATGGATCGCCAAACCAAGCAGCTCCGACGCTCGTGCATTCCTATTGTGAAAGTCCGATGGGAAGGGAAACGAGGCGCAGAGTTCACTTGGGAACTCGAAAGCGACATGAAGGCGAAGTACCTACAGTTGTTTGGAAAAAGTCTAGAGAAAGAAAGTGCTCCGAAGTGATTCACGGTGTGGTACGACTAACGGCTTAATTTCAGGATGAAATTCCCTCAACTAGGGGAGGCTGTAACACCCCGTGTTTTCAAAAGTCAAGTCAAGTCAAAGTCAAAGTCACGACCGATTATACGAATTTGACTTATAGTAATTTCTCTATTTTAATTGTATTATTTGGAGTAAGTGTTGTTAATTTCAAGAATCGACGTGTGTTAATCGCTAATTTAATCAACTCGCGACTGTGAACTATAGAAAGTAACAATGCGATAAAGTTAACTATGCTAATCAAATTGACCTCGAATCGAATCAAAACCCGAATTTCGCATCTGAAATATTGATATACGTGTGTGTGTGCCTTATGTGTTATTTGTGCATGTTTAATTATATGTGTTGTGGAAACCAATCGAACTCAATAGAAACTCGAAACGCAATCGAACTCAATCGGAATCGAAATCGAACTATGACAATTAGTGGAAAAGAGATAGCGCTCGATATGAGTAGTTAGGACTGAAAGTAATTTGACTAGGAAACCCTATTGTGTCGAGCCGCTCGCAATCGAAATCGAAACGCCAAAAATCGTCGCGTCAAACACTCAAACCAAGTGCCATCCGGCACTACAACAAAAATGGCTTTTTAGGACCTCTCCTGTGGGACGATTGTAAAAGAGGGTCCTAAAAAACTATTTAATAGGACTAATGAACTTTTGGGATCCTTTTATAATATACTCTACTAAACCAGTGTCCTAAAAAACTATTTAATAGGATGAATGATTTTTTAGGGTCCTATTATCATATAATTTAATAGGACACTTAAAATGTAGATCCTAATAAAGTACCTTATAAGACATTTAATTGTTAGTGTCCCATTATGTGGTATTGCATTAGGACACTTGATCATCTGGGGTCCTATTATAACATAACTTAATAGGACACGTTGTAGTTAAGTCATAAATGTTCAGTGTTATAGGACCATTTTAGTCGAAGTCATATTAAAACTTAACTTAATAGGACACTTAATCATTGTGGTGTTATTATAATACACCGTAATAGGACACTTGATATTTGAGTCATAAACATTAGTTTTATAGGACGCTTATTCACTAGAGTTTTATTATAATATAACTTAAAAAGACACTTTACACTTGGGTCTTATAAATTTAACCTTTATAAGAACACTTAATCATTGTGGTTTTATTATAATACACTATAATAGGACACCTAATATTTGAGTCATAAAACATCAGTTTTATAGGACGCTTATTCGCTAGAGTTTTATTATAACATAACTTAATAGAACACTTGACACTAGAATCTTATAACTTTAACCTTTATAGGACGCTTAATCATTATGGTGTTATTATAATACACCGTAATAGGACACTTGATATTTGAATCGTAAAACATAAGTTTTATAAGACGTTATTTTGCTAGAGTTTTATAATAACACTAGGTTATTAACCCATGATTACACGGGATGGCATTACTAAAAAAAAGGCATTTGCCACCAAATTTTTCTACCGAAAAAATAGGTAAATAAGTAACAATTTTACACCAGATACGCTATACCTTCAAATTTACTACCGTATTTATTGGTGGCAAATATACTCCATACTTATTTTACCCTAAAATCACATTCACCTCCAAATCATCACTCCTATTCACACGTTCACATATTCCAGCATGAAGAACCCTAAATCACAACATCGTCGTTAGGGATGAGCAAAGGGTATAAAATACCGTCCCGATCCCGATCCCATCCCAATCCCGAAATCCCGATCCCGATCCGTTTTCGGTACCGGAAACGGTATCCACTTTTGTGATTTTTCGGTATCGGTACGGTACGGTATCGGTAAAATACCGACTTTTACCCTTAAAATACCGATACCGTACCGATACCGTCCCGAACCGACGTATTCCGGTACCGGTATCGGAACCAAGTTTACACAAAATTCAGGATCGGTATTGGTCGGGATCGGGACGGTATCGGTATTTGCTCATCCCTAATCGTCGTTCAGTGTCACCAGAGATCGTGAAGATTGCAAACATGTTTCATTGAATTCAACATCACAACCGAATCGATTAGGGCTTAATTAGGGCTTCAAGTGTTCGACGGATTTAGTTCAACATCACAACCGAATCAATTGCATACATGACGGATTTAGTTCAACATCACAACCGAATCGATTCGGGCTTCAAGTGTTCGGCGGATTTAGTTCAACATCACAACCGAATCAATTACATACATGACGGATTTAGTTCAACATCACAACCGAATCGATTCGAATAGTGAAGCTCTGGTTAGGGCAACAACGTCACAAATAAATCTATTGCTCAGTTTCATAAATCAATTGAAGGAAATTTGTCAAGATCTATCTCAACCACCTGGTAGATTTAGTTCGAATCGGTTTGTTCAAATTCTCTTATCTTATGATTGCTTGATGCTTGTTTATTGTTGGTGATAAGTTTAAACGGTTATTTGATTGTTCTGCATATTGTTTTCTATAGGCATTTATATTCTTATTTGGTGAATTAGGTTAAAATTGCAATATGAAAATTGAAATGAAAACTCGTGGTGTTTGTTTGTGATCGGCAGTTGTAATGCTAGGTTTTTGGTTGAAGGAATTAGGAGAAGTGTATGATTTGACATGAATTGTACTATTGTAGGAACTGCTGGTGACTGTTTTAGTTTGTGTGTTGAAATTTTAGTTGCGTTTAGTGAAGGAAAGGAGGTGAATGTGGATTTGTATGCTAATTGTAGGTTTTAGAATTCGTAGGGCTGGATATCTCTTATGAATCGTGTAGATGTTACAGTCGGGTTGCAATATTTGTACGTTGATCTCAAAATTTTTATTCTGATGATTTATAGAGAATAACAATGTTTAGTTGACGGTTGGCAATTATAAGTGTCAACAGTTAAGACAATTACATTGGTGAGAAGATCATAACTATAAGTGGAAACTTTATCAGTAGTAACTCAGTTATGTCTGACTCACTAAAATGGTTTGATGACAAGTCACTGATAGTTAAAGTCAACAGGACACACACACAAATCATTTTGCTACTGTGCGCCATGCTGTCTCTTCAACACCAACTGAAATAAGTGGAGTGACAACATTTGCTATTTTTGGTTAGTTTCATAGTGACTTATTCATATCTTCATCATCATCATGTGCGTTAATGTTTTGTTATTACAGTTATAATAATTGCCACAAGGTCTATTTTTAAGTATAGATGAACAATCAGCTCATGTTTGATTTTCTACAATTGCTTATATTCATTTGATGCTTGTTTTTGTAACTATATTACGCATGAACTCCATCTGATTGCATATCATTGGGAACCATTAAGGCACTATTCCGGTCCGTGCATGATTTGGTAAATATATTTATCTTATGATTGCAATCATATTATTTTCTATAAAACATTTCATGATCAATGAGACGGGTTAGGTAAATATTCAGTCTCATTCGTTTAAGCGTCTTTTATCATTCTACATCTACTGGACTAATTGAATCAGTCAAGACGGTTACTGGAACACATTGATAACTCAGTATGAAAACACTTTTTTATATAAGTTTTATGGTTTTGATTTATATATGGACTCTTAAGTTGAGTTTGATTCAAGCCTCAAGCTATACATGTCTCAAGCTTATTAGTTCCAACAACTTGATTACTTTTTCTGTTTTTTCGCGTTTTGCTTTTGCTCATTTGTAATAGCTTTTTACTACAATCATGTACTCCTACTTTAGTTGATGAACATTATGTGACAACAGGTTCGCCTAGGATGGCATGATGCTTGTACCTACAACAAAAATATTGAAGAGTGGCCTCAACGAGGTGGAGCAAATGGAATCTTGAGGTTTGATGTTGAACAGAAACAGGCAGCCAATGCTGGCAAGTGATTTGTTACTCTTTAAGTATTCTTATTTTTTGCTTTGGGTATTCTCTTACTGACTGGTGCTACATAGGGCTTGTAAATGCATTGAAGCTATGGAGGTCACTTCTAGAACCCTTTTATTCAACTCTACAATAAAAGGGAGAACTTTATTGAAAATTGACTTATTAGTGCAAGTTATCAATTGCAGGAGGCTGGTGGTCCTAGGATTCTTATGAAGTATGGACGCGGTGATTTCACCGGGATGTCTAGAAGAAGGCAGACTTCGAGGTACTATTACTAATAGGAACATGTTATATTGTATAATTTTGTTCTCACATATGACGTATCTAGTGTCAATTCACTTCCCTTTTCACCATGATGAAATGGAATAGTTAAGTTATTGAATTTTCAAACTGGGAATTTCTGGAACTTCAAGAACTGATACCATCATGAGGGGTGGACAAGCAGATTCAGAAGTGGGACGAAACGATAATGGGAGGATGGAAATTAATACAAATGCATTGGGTCAAATGATTACGGGTATTTTTCTATATAAATCTTTAGTGTTCCACCTATTACATGACCACAATAGTAATCTTCTTCATCTTTAATCATATTAGTTTTTCATCATGAATAACCTCATCAACTAAAAGTTCCACTACAAAGAATTAGTGTGTAGTGTGGTGGTGGCTATTCTTGTTTGTAAACGTGGGATTATTAAAAACCAATTTTCCTTAGTTTTTCTATAAAAATGTTAGCCTGCTAGTGTAAAACTTTATTAATTTTTTTGTAAAATGATTTTTTGCACTATTATCACTAGAGTTTAATAAATATTTGTTGAAAACTAAAATCTAGGTCGGAGATGAATTTTTCCTTAAAAGCATTCTAAACTCTACCGAAATTGTAGCAAGAGGAAGGGTCCAGAGCTTGGACCCAAATGATCTAGTTGGTGGTAAAGAGATTGGACCAGAATGGTGTGAGGTAAACGTTCAAGTACCAATAAAAAAGATGAAAACTTGGTAAGACCATATGGTTTATTGTATTGGTGCATCCATCGCATGTCCTTATCCATTCATCTCGGTATGTATTTGTTAAACTTGTGATACAAATAATTTTAATATCATGGAACTTAATGCTTATACATGGATGGTTTATTTGTAGGTAGTCCATGAGGATTGAGGACGCATGATGACTCAAGATTTTATGCTTCTTATTTTTTTAATTGCTTTTAATTTCGTTGTTAAATGTTAAGACTTCATGTTAGATAATGTTATAACTTATTTATGGTTAGTGTTTTTGTTAAGAACATGCTTATTTGAAATATAATGAAGTTTTATTTCTTTCATTAGTTGATGTTATACAATAACTATTAGGATGTTATATGTTGATGGTCTGTTTATAAAATTGGTTTTATAATCTTATTTGGGATATTAGGACCATTTTCTTGATTTTAAAGAGGCTATAACGTTACATCATAAGGGTCCTATAAATTAATTTTTAAGGACGCTTGTATGTGTATTAAAAGATTAAAAGTAGGTAATCACATATTAGAACATTGTAAAAGTGTCCTAATATGTTCTTTTTAGGACGCTATTTAAGTTGTCTATAGACATATGCGACCATAAAATTGGTTTCATAATGTTATTTGGTATATTAGGACCATTTTCTTGGTACCAAATTAGCTATAATGTTACATCATATGGGTCCTATCAATTAATTTCTAAGGACGCTTGTAAGTGTATCAAAAGATTAAAAGTATGTAAGCACATGTTAGAACATCGTAAAAGTGTCCTAATATGTTTTTATTAGGACACTATTTTGGTTGTTCAAAGACATATTACGCGACAATAAAATTGGTTTCATAATCTTATTTGAGATGTTAGGACGCTTTTTTAGTTCCGGGGCTTATTACGACCCCTTTACATGAAACGCTTTTACCGTTGGTCCTATTAAATGAAAGGTCCTATAAAATAGCATTTTAGGACGCTTTTGCGCGTACTAAAAACCCGGTTTTCTTGTAGTGCGGCCGGATAGCCACCTGGTCACAAGTCAAGTGCCATCCGACCAGGGTGTCATCCGACCGGATAGCCATCCGGGTGGTGAACCATCCGATCGGATAGCCCTTTCCTCTTTTGGAATCCTATAAATACCCCTGTCATTGTCATCATTTCCATTTCTGGAAACCCTCTGACCGAACCGTTCGTGCTCCTCACCTTTTCCTCGATTTATCTCAATCCAGGTAAGATCTCACCCTAAATCTTGTACTTTCTTGATCTATACGCACTCCTACACCTTTCTATCTTTCGAATCTTAACTTTTAACCATGAAATCACTAGATTTCGGGTGTGCTAGGATGACGTCATCATGTGTTCTTGAAGAACTTCATGTTTTGACTTCAATCCACCAAGAACAACCTAGATCTAACCGATTTCCACACAATCACACAAAGATCTTGTAAAGGTCTCAACATAAGTGTGGTGCAAAAAGGATTGAAAGATGGTTTTTAACTTTCTTTCAACTCATTTACACTCAATATGCTCAAAACAGATAGAATCAGACTCGGTTCTAGTCTCCTACTCATCCTTAGTGTTGTACTAGCCCAAGATCTGGATTCTACTCACGAGACCACCGATTTCGGGTTAAACAAGAACAACCGTCTTGAGCCGGTAACTGGTCGAACTAGGGTGATTCCTAGTCGGTCTTGTCACTTGGGTCAAAACAGGGTCCCATTGGTTAACACGTTGTCACAACGTCTCGATAAAATGACAAACGAACAAAACGACCAAGTGTAAGACGAACAGAACAATTGGAACGGAATGTTGTCTGACCGGATTGCTGTCCGAGCGGATAGGCTACCCGAACGGATTGCTGTCCGAACGGACAACACCTTGGGCCTTACACTTAATCCACTTCACCTAAAAGTTTGAGTATTGAACGAATTGCTATCCGATCGGACGACCATCCGACCGGATTACTCTTCAGATCATGAGATACTAAGACTTTAAAGACTTAAACAATTTTCAACATGTTCATTAACAGGGTTGCCACCCGATCGGATGGACATCCGATCGAGTGACTCTTCTGTTGAGAACTTGCACTCACTGAGTAACCTCGTCCCTAAGTCGCCGTCCGACCGGACCACTGTCCGACCGGATGACCATCCGAACGGATTATCATCCGCACGACTAGCCATCCGATCGACCGACTTGATGGATAGAGATACTTCAATGCTTTCAAAATGCTACAACGAAAACTTCAAAAGTCAAGCCATCATACACAAACACATCCTTCTTATAGGAAGAAACAATCCACTCGAATAGTCATCCGACCGGACAAGCTGTACGCCCGGATGACCATCCAAACGGATTGCTATCCGCACGGATTGCTGTCCGATCGGATTACCATCCGACCGAACTACTATCCGACCCACTCTCACTTTGTACCATTTTACGCATCGCTTATCGTTATGCTATCTAATCTATTCAGGCTAACCTTACTCGCTAAGCGCTCCCTTCAATCCATCAATCGCTGTGAGTATACTCGATCCCTTTTTGCTTTAAGCACTTTTGGGTGTTAGATACGTTACAACTATTCAAATCACATCAAACACACTACTCAATACTATTTGCACGCTAACCGATAATGTATGTTATACGTGGCTTATGAATGCTTGTTTGTTATGTTTACACATGGAATGCTGTCTACCTACCTTAGCAACGATAGTACTATAGTTTGGACTCAGCACCCGTTCACCCGGGGGTTGTTAAGGACAATTACTTTCATGGATTACGGTGGTAATCATGTATTGCGAGCTGCCTCGGGCAGTCAACCCGCAGTCATTGGTATCGATGGATCTATATCGATAACTAACGTGCTTCATTTCTCTATGTGTACGTGCTGGTTATGCGTAAACGAAATCGAACTCTATATGCTATTATCAAACTTGTATGCTCACCTTTACATTATATGTATTGACTTTATTTTAACGTATCTGACAGGTGCTTAGGATGCACACGTGGTAGGAATTTGACGCTAGAATAAAGCTTTAGAGCCCAACAAATAGTTGTCTGTAGTGGGCAAACTAAGGGTCTCTAGAAGCAGATAAACAATTGCTAATTACTTAAATCTGAGTTGTCGGAACGGAATATTTGCCTGGATTTTGTCTGTAATAATTATTTTACTGTCTGAGATACGGTATGGGACGTATTATTTAAATTGAATGGTAATGATAAATGTTATGGAAACTTCTGGACAATCTGTTTCGCTCAGTGCCATGCCCCGATGTTTCCGCCATCGGTTGGGGTGTGACAAGTTCTGATCATCAAAATCCGAGCTCGGCCGGTCTTCCGGTCGAGGTCTATAGCGGAATGTGGAGAGAAACTCCACCATCAACGGCCGATAAGATGGTGCGGATCCTATTCGAAATAAACGATCCCACGGGCTATCCTGCCCGATAACCTGTCGAACAGTGTCCGCCACCCCACATGGTTATCATAAATATGTTTTGGGTATTACAATAATGTATAAACGTTTTTTTGACATTTTTTTATAAAAAAAGATTCAGATTAGGGGACCAGGGGAACCATATTGCCCCATACGCTTCCTATACATTAGCTCTAGGGGAACCATATTGCCCCATACGCTTCCTATACTTTGGGTCTAGGGGAACCATATTGGCCCATACGCTTCCTATACTTTGGGTCCAAGGAAACCATATTGCCCCATACATTTCCTATATATATATAAATGGGAGGGTTAGATAGAAAACCCTAAAAAATTGAGAATACCCTAGAAAACCCAACCTCCCGATTTTTTTTTTTTTTGAAAAAAACAACACATGTAATATACATGTTTTTAAGAGTTTTGAGCCAAAAAAATCAAAAAAGCGCCGAGTGCTTTTAAAAAAATAAATAAACAAGTTTCAGCAACTTTTTGTCTAACACATGTTAGTGATGAAAGTTGCTGAAACTTGTTTATTTTTTAAAAACATCCGCTCGGCGCTTTTTTGATTTTTTTGGCTCAAAACTCTTAAAAACAAGTATATTACATCTGTTATTTTTTTCAAAAAAAAAAAAAAAAATCGGGAGGTTGTGTTTTCTAGGATTTTCTTAAATTTTTAGGGTTTTCTATCTAGCATTGTCCTATATATATATATATATATATATATATATATATATATTGTTTTGTTTAATAAGTGTTTTTATAAAAACATTATAAGATAACAATAACAAGTTAAAAATTTGATGCAACTTATAATTTTTAAGTAAAACTAATATGAAGTGTATTGCCCTATACGCTTCCTATTAAACTTATGGGAATCGTATTGGGCAATACGCTTCCTATTGGGTCACTTTTCAAACCTTTATAGTTTTGAACTGCGTGCACGTCAGAGAATATTGTACCAATAGGAACCGTATTGCCCAATACGCTTCCTATTGGTGTCGCATTTAATGCTTCAAATCCTATGGAAAGCGTATTGGCCTATATGGTTTCTATTGGGGGATGTACAAAAATTTTAGAGGATGTGTAGATACCATCACCCTTTTTTTAATAGCTTAAACATGTTTTTGAGGATGTGGTGGAGTCAGACCGTAGAATAACCACTAAGCTCAACGAGCTAATCGAACGAGTTAGCAAAATATGTGAAAAACAGACTGAGCTACAAGTTACGATTGACGCGCTTTACGTGTGTCACGTACTACCTAATATTGTAGATAAAAATTAGTAGGGTTAGATATATAACTACTTTAAAAGATTTGTTGAAAATTTTATATAATTTTTATTAACAATCAATTTTATAATATGTTGTTTTATATTTAACTTTTTTTTTTTTTTTTACTTTTTCGTTAAATTACGTTGTATACTAACAGAAAAAGACCTCACGGCTTTGCTTTCATCTAGTTTGTAATCAAATGGCATCAAAATTTATTATAAAATGTGGAAATTCATGACACCTTGTTGTTATATACATGGGTTAGAAGCATGTTGTAGTAAATATTGCATTATACAAAGGGTCGGCATAAACCCAAGTATTTTGAGACTTAGACTTTAGGCCTACAAATCAATAGGTCATCAACTTAAAAAAAATAAATTATATATGATATTTGGGTTAGGCTGAACTTATCTTTACACATACAAAAAATATATAAAAATACAAAAAAATTAAGTTAAGTTCGCCAATAATAAACCTTTTAGTTTATTTTGCCAGTCTCGATCAATCCTGGGTAAAAGAAGGTTTTTTCTCAAATAGTGTTTGTTTTTTGGAAAAAGACCTCGAGTTTTTGAATTTGTTTTAGGCCACCAAAATGATTGAGCCGACCCTGATTATACCTTTTAGAAAGAAAAACGTCGTTTTCTAAATTTAACAAGATAATCATCGAATTACAAGACATAAAATTCTGGATTTTAAAATCTTGTATTTTTTTAAAGTTATCAACGCATAATTTTTTTTTAAAATCTTATATAATATGAAAACTTTTTTTTTTTTTGTCATTTTTATTTACAATTAACTTAATATCAAATCCTTGTCACGCTTTAAAAAAAACATTTTTTTTTATTTGAACACTCCTCGCATTAATGTTACCATTTAAATTCATGTTATATAAAAATGTAAATAAACTTGATGTAGGGTTTTTTCTTGTAAATGTATCAACCTTTAGATTGAGTCACCATTCTTGATTTGGAGCATTATGAGGATAATGGGGTTTGGTGTGAGGGCATCCTTAGGCTAACGGGGCAGGTGACAAAGTGGTTCCTGTCACATAACCTCTCTTGCTAAGTAATTGACTTTTTGACTTTCAAACTTCATAAAAAGCGTTGCCCATTATGTGGTTTTTGTCTACAATTTGAGTTTGAGTATTTTATTATCGTAACTACTTGTTGTAACAATAGTTCTCTTCTAATTAAACTTTAAACTTGTTTAATTATATTCACATAAAAACTATTTTATTTTTCAACTAAAATTCTACATATATTTCATTTTTCTACTAAAAATCTCCATATATAAAGTTGTGAATTCTATAATATAACAATTCTTAAATGGTGTTAGGAACAGTGTAATGATTGCACAATAAAAACATTATAATTACGGTTATGCCATTTAAAACAATTGTATGCTACTATGCTCAGCTAAGTGGTAGTTCTCGCATTTATTGGACAATAAAAACATTATAATTATCGTTGTGTCATTGTATGCTCAGTTAAGGGGTAGTTTTGACATTAAAAAATGAAACTTTAATTTCGTTAACATCAAAAAAAGAAATGACCTATGTGTCTCAAGCTTTGCCTTTGAAATGTTTATTTAATTATTTTCTAAATTTTATTTTACTTTATTTGAAATATTTTTCAAATATGTATGTTTAATGCAAAAATTCCATTTTAAAAAGAATTTATTACTTTTTATACATGACATAACTTTTTGTGTAATCAAATCATTATAAATAAACTTTTTTTTTGTTTTGTAATGTGCATGATCTTTTAATATCACAATGTGACGACCAAATTCCAATACTATTACATGTCTAGCCGAAACTGACCAAATTCTCGTCGTAAAACGCGAAGAGATACCACTAGTTTATGATAAAGCATGTCCTTAACATGAAATATATGGTTGGATTAGTTTGAAAGGTTCAGGTCATTTTGTTGTGAAGACGTTTACCTAAATAGGTTAGGTTTGGGTTAATTTGATGGACTTAGAGGTTGAGCTGTTTAACCAGTTCATTTTTACTTTATATTTTTAAATGTGTTTATATGGCATAAGTCATAGCTCAATATAGTAAGTTATTTTATGTTAATTTTTTAAAAAAAATTTATAGAAATTAACATCAGATCGATTTGATAATATAAATGTAATTGTTTATATATTTGTATTTTTTGTTAGTAAAATTTGGGTTAAATAGAATATTGTATTCGTATCAACTCTCGAATATTTATGCCGTGTTCGGGTCTTGTCAAATACGATCCGTCAACCCTAAACACAACTTTATAACACCTAGATATACAAATATACAAATCAAACCCTCCACTATGTAAAGTTACATCTTGGTGCATCAAAATCGCATCCGTTATCCACCTCTAACGGCACTGGGGCGTCTTTTTCTTTTCTTCCCACCCAAAATATGAATCTCCACTCTTTATTTTCTCATAAAAATGTTTACAACTTTACATATAACGTTCAAATTCACAATATCAATAATTCAATACCAGCTGACTGATTTTAGCTGTTTAACATATATACCAACAAATCTTTTATATATAATAAAAAATTATAAAGCGTTAACCATTAATATTTCCTACAAATAAAAAATAAAATAAAATAAAACGGAAACGTGAAATATTAATAGACCAAAAAACCCGGTCGCTTCCCCTATAAATACCCTACCCTCCTCCAGCTCAACCATTTCATTTTACTATCAACCCAACAACAAACTACAAACCAATAAATTTCAAAAAAATGGATCAAAACCTACCAGTTTTACCAAAAAAGGTGTGGAGCGTACTCCGTTTATTCTACTACATGCTACGTAAAGGCATATCAAAAAACAAAATATGGCTAGATCTCAACATGATGATGAAACGAGCCAAGATCGCCGGTAAAGCCTTGCAAAACCTCTTGTTCCACCACCACCACACCTGGGCAGCGTTCGCCGTCAACCGCCCCTCAACCCCACCCCACCTCTCCTACCCCAACCCTTCCCCACCACCCGGGGAATACGAGTTCAGCTGCACCACCAGCCCCGTAACAAAATTCTCTATTTTCCCATTCCAAAAGAAACACCACTCGGGCAATATTGTTCAACCTAAGGCGGAGTTTGACATCAAGGGTTTTAATGCGGCTGTTCTCCAGGCCTTGGAGATGATCCACAGCGAAACTGCGTCCCCTGCGCTGCCCGGGTTTGGGAGGAGTCCGGTGGTGAGGCAGCTGAGGGTGACGGACTCTCCGTTTCCGGTGAGTAATGTGGATGAGGATAGCCGTGTGGATGAGGCGGCCGAGCAGTTTATTAACAGGTTTTATAATGACTTGCGGCGGCAGAAGCAGATCTGTGGTGGCGAAAGTGTATGAATATTAACTCCCTTGTTAATCTGGAAGAAGTTGTTTGTGGGTCATGTGTCTACGATTAGGATTTTTCATTTTTGTATTTTGTTATTACTTATTAGTATGATCACGAATGCATCATATATATTTGTTTTTATTCTATCAAAGGAATGATTTTTTGTTTCTTGTATAGTGATTACATATGTACTTGTACACTCTATACATCATAGGTTTGATTTGTTCAACAATTATAAAGTTTCATGTCTCATTGTGATAATGATCATTCATCATGGCACAAGTGGAAAATGTTTCTATATATATTATTTAATAAAATTGTGAATTGTGATTATACCAACACAATGATTATGTGAGTCAAGCTTAAGCCTGACCAGCAGTGGTGTTAACGAGGCTTAAGCTTTGTTTCACTAACGATTAAGCTTTGATTCACGAACTTGAGCTTAGCACGTGAGTAGTTAACAAACTCAAGTTTGGCTCGACAACAAATTATATTTTATTTAATTATTCTAATTATAATACAAGTATGTGTGTATATATATAATGTAAATTAAAATTATATAAATATTATTCTAATTATAATACAAATATATATTTAATGTAAATTAAAATTATATAAATAATAGACTAGTTTTGGCTCGTGAGTCAACTTGACCTCGATAAGTAAGTCTGGGGTTCGGACTTTGATACGATCATGTAACCCACGTAAACAAACCCATGAAGCCCAACAACCATCACACGTTCTCATGCACCATCATTTAGTTTGTACGTCACTTTGTGTTTCCATTTATTATTTCTATTGTTTGCATATTTTCAGTAGTTAGTGGATAGCTTATTTAGTGGTTAGTTTATTTCCATACTTGCATTGTATGCCTATATAATGCTTTGTGTTTTTAGTAATGACAAGGAGAAAAATTGTGGTAAAAAATAGTCTCTTCTTGTCTTGTGTTCTTGGAGCTTGACCCCCTCTAAGGGTTATCTATCTTGGGAGTTTGTAGGTTTTCTCCGTTATCAGACTTATTATTAAAGAAATTTCTTTTTAAGCTCAAACTCATTTAAACTCGACTCGAGGTTTTTGGTGAATCGATCTCGAATAATCGGCTTGGCAAGTTTAGTACACCCCTAGCAAGAACATGGAAATCTTTAATTTATTCTTATTTATATGCAATATTTTACAACCGTGATCCAATGGTGGCTTACACCAATTTTCTTACAACCGTGATCCTAGCTACAAATTATAGAAACCATAATTACAATCAAGTCGAAGTACCCTACTTGAAGAAATCCCCACTAGGCGTGTATATTCAAGATCCATTTGACCCCCTTAACAACTCTTGAGGCATACCAAGCAAATGAAATAGTACAATTTATCTCATGAAAACGATTAAGTTGTAATTTATATATCACTATGAAAAGTTTAAATGCAATGACTAATCAATTTGTCTTCCACATGATCATTTAACAATATCTTTTCATGTTCCAAGCAAATGAGATGTCTTTTCTTTTTCCAATATTGCATGATGATACGAGAGTAATACTTGATACACGATCTTGTTGACGATAAGTCGATCATGACTATATATATGAAATTGGTTTGAGATAAATGTAAAATGATATAAATGATGATTGCTTTTGTCATATCTTTTTTCTACATAATATATACGTTTGTTACAAGTCTAGACCATGGGGAAAAGTAGTCGTCAATACAAACTACAAGTGAAGAGAATAATCTACAAAAGTAAAATGGCACGAAATATCAAATCTGAACCCTGAAGAACAAATTTTAGGACCGCCTAAACTTATAGCGAACCACTATAAGCTCATACTATTTGCATATTAAAAGTTTTACTGTAAAGACAACATACTGGCGTTTCATTGTAGCCTTACGACATGTGGCCCAACGTCATTTCAAATGAGTCACACTTGTATCATTCAATTTATCCCCTCCCATATTGATATTCATCTGTCTATATCTACGTCAACGCCTCCTCCTGTGTCATGACCATCGTATCGTGCGGTCACATAATCCTAACACCATACTTGTCACCTTAATCAAATTCTTTCCTAATTCCTAACCGTATGTTCTTCTCATCCGGATCGTGTCTACATGCTTAGAAAAGCTTTACATGACCTTAACACCTAGAGCTTCCATGAATATTCTTATATATATATTTGGATTTACACGATATGTATAGATATTTATTCGAGAGATACACAAAGCTATCGTCTAGGAGATCCAGATATTATTACCACTTTAGCTTCTTAGAGTTCTTTGTTGATTTCAATCCTTAGCGAAACTCTCGGTTCACACTCAAGGATCTTCAAGAAACTCTAGACATAATTTGTCTTTGATTGTTTTTATATCCATTCACATTTCAACACTACTCCTAAAATATTTACTAATAATATGGTCGCAACTTTAAGATTAAACACATGTATTTAACACAGAAAATGCATTACTAAAAGTAAATGTTGGACAATCTTCTACGTAAATCGCCTGAAGTAAACAACAAATAGCACTTTATAAAGCAGAACGTTGTCTATATACATTTTCTGTACGTCTTCCAGGGTTGATTAATTGACTATGATTTATAACCAACACTCTAAGAAATTCGAACGTGTTCATGTATCGATTGATTAATAATATTCATCATGCGGGGCACGACTTTGCCCATGATACCAGAAAGCAAACTAGGTGGACTTTAGGAAAAGGATACACGAGTATATTTAGTTTACAAGAAACAACAACCATAACACATCTTGTAAGGTGGTATGAGTAAATCGGAGGAACAAATCACTTCAAATTCAATACATTCCAAAGACAACTAGCATGCCTATAAATAGGCTTACAAACCAACGACCTGAACGAAAAAATAGAAACTTACTGGACCACTTCTCCACTCTACCACTACTAGCTAACCTACCGAATGAAAAGGACAAACATGACCATGTAAAGTGAACTGACTCCTACGTGGGTATGCAAACCCTTATTTTAAGCAACTAAAAGATAGATATGTGAGACCCATTCAAGAGACCCACCTGCACATGATACTCCACATGCACACGTGCACATTTTGTAACCACATGCAACAAACACTCCCCTAAACTGGACAGTATCACACTTCCAGTTTATCAATTCCAAACATCTTTCTGAACCTGAGAAAATCATCCAACTTCATTGGCTTCGTCATTGCATCGGCCAACTGATCCTTTGTCCCACAAAACACAAGCTTGATCAACCCGTTTGTAACAAGTTCTCGAAGGTAGTGAAAACGTACGTCGATATGTTTAGTTCTTCTATGCATCACCGGGTTTTTCGATAACTTGATAGTAGAGCTGTTGTCACAAAACACTTCTATTGGAACCTCCTGCTCACACCCGAGATCATTAAGCAACCCATTTAACCATACACAATGTTGCGCACATGCAGTAGCTTCTACGTACTCGGCTTCGGTCGACGATAACGTAACTATGTCTTGTTTCCTCGAGCTCCAACACACAGCAGCCCCTCCTAACAAACATACCCAGACGTACACCTACGATCTTCCAAGTCACGAGCGTAATCACTATCCGTGAATACTTGTAACCCATCACCGAACCCATTCTTATACATCAAACCGTAATCGTACGTACCTCTCAAATACCTCAAAATTCTTTTAGCCACCAGCAAGTGTTGTTCTCTTGGGCTTGACATGTAACGAGAGATAAGTGACACCGAGTAGGCGATATCCGGTCTCGTTACCGTGAGATACATCAAGCTCCCAACTAACCTCTTGTACATTCCAGCTTCAACTTCCTTTCCCATACCTTCCTTTGTCAAAACCGTACCCGGGACTATGGGATTCTTCACAGGCTTGCATTCCCACATATTGAACCGCTCAAGAACTTCCTTTGCATACTTCTTTTGGCTAACAAAAATACCATCTTCCTTTTGGTGCACTTCCACTCCCAGAAAATAGTGCATCTTCCCTAGGTCTGTCATCTTAAATTCTTGCTGCATGGATCTTTTAAAATCTTCACACAAAACTTCATCATTTCCTGCATATATAAGGTCATCAACATAAACACTTACAAGAACCATTCCATCGCCTCTTTTTTTAATGAACAAAGTGTGGTCATATTGGCTCTTGGTGAACCCTTCTTTGATGAAATAATTTTCCAAACGTATAAACCACGCTCTCGACGCCTGTTTTAATCCGTAGAGAGCACGGTTTAACTTGTAAACTTTGTCTTCCTCCCCCTGCTTCTCAAAACCCTTCGGCTGTTCCACATATACCAACTCATTCAGTTCGCCATAGAGAAACGCACTCTTGACGTCAAGTTGGTATATGACCCATCTCTTCTGAGCCATTAATGCCATCATAGATCGAATCGTGTCCCACCGAGCCACCGGGGCAAAAACTTCCTCGTAGTCTAAACCCTTTCGCTGAGCGTAACCTTTCACTACGAGCCGAGCTTTATACTTGTCAACCTTCCCGTCTTCATTATATTTCGTCTTGAAAACCCATTTCAAACCGATCGGCTTCGCATCAGTTGGCGCCTTAACCAACTCCCATGTATGATTTTCTTCAATGGAATCCAACTCTTGAACCATTGCCTTCACCCATCGTTGATCACCCTTAGCTTCTTCATAAGTGGTTGGGTCATTCGATGAACTGTAGAGTGCAAACCCAGCCTCTTCTTCTATTTCTTCCAAAGACTCCTCGTCTATGTGGTAATCTTCCATCCAAAACGGTGGTCTTATAGTGCGAGAGGACCTTCGAACCGTCACTTCATTCTCATTTGTGGTTGAGTTATCATTTTCACGTGACACCTCCTGCACATTATTGTTGGCATTGAAGCATAATCAATCGGATCATCATCTTTCTGATGATGCAGATTCTTGTTGACAGCGGAAACTTTAGACATAATTGAACAACCGAAAAATGAACAAGTGGACAAACAATAACAGAAAATGATTGAATGTCTTGGTACCGGTTAATGTTGCCGGTCCTTTCATATAAATACTAGTAAGTTATGGCGGTTAATTGTGGCGGGAAAAAACTGTCATAGGCAGTTTCGAATTATACCCGCTTATTATACACACCATAACATATCATCATGATCCGAGTCCTAACTTATATAATTATAAATACATATACATATCATAAGCTATAATTAAGTTTAATCGTTCCTTCTAATACTTCCCCCTAAACTTAATTACGTTTGACAGCACCTTTAAGAACACTTGCATTTGCTTCTTCGACAGCTTTCCGTGCATGATCAAAGTTGAACTTTCTTCTTTTCTTGTGTGCATTCCATGCTCCTTCCCAACTGTTTTCAGCATACAGCGCATAGGTGTCCATTCCAGTCACCTCCTTGATTTCTTCGGCACTTGTGCTCCTTCCGAGGCTGCATTCAGGCACATCTTCCTTTTCCTTCATTCTTTCTGAGTTGTAGGCTCTTGCTTGCACATCTTTAAACCTGTAATAGTACACTAGGATATCCAAGTACATGGCATAAACGGTCCGCATGTACTCACCATCCTTGTATTCATAACCCATGTCTTTAGCAATTATTGGCCAGAGATTATCTTCGGTTACACAGTTGTAACCACCATCCCGCTCCACAATCATATAAAGACTTAACAAGTCTATCTTTCTGTTTTCGGTCATCACCGGCGGCATAGGCCTCGTGGTTATGCCCAAGAAACTTATGACAAACCATGACACCATCTCTTCGAACTTCTTTTCTAGTTCATACTTGTAATGAAACACAAACTTTCCGTCTTCTAACATATTTAACAGGTTTACACAATCTTTGAAATCATTGAATTCCAAGGCCCTTATAATCATCACACTCCAATCCGTTTCACCGGAGGAAACGTGTAAATCTTCAAAATAGGAATTAAGATATTCCTCTTTGTATTTTTCATTTACATCGTTTAACCTTATCACTTTTTGTTTTTCTTTTAGGCCTAGTTCGTCTTCCTTTGACAGCCCCGTTAATTCATTCACAGTGTTATTGATAGGAGATGAAAACATAGGAAATATTTTGCAAGTGTCTCCATCCTTTTTGACCGTAAACCCTTGCATTGTCAATTGACTTAAACTGAGTACATTCCTATCTAATTCCGGTGTGTATAAGACACCTTGAATCAACAGCCTTTCATTATTGGACTTGACTTCTACAACCCCTATGCCCCGCATAAACAGGAAATCGATTTCCCCCGAGTTTGTTTCAACCCCCACCAAATGTTTGATACGTTTGAAAACATTTAGATTACCGGCATAGTGTTGTGTAAATGAAAGACTAACATACCATATATCTCCCCATGTACCGCCTTCTGATCCTGTCACAATCATCTCGTTCCTATCTTCTGCAGACTCCCTTTGTTTTCGTATCCCTGCATTTACCGCTTGAGAGATAAGTTGTGTGTTTTCGTCGTTTTCCTTTGATTTGCAGTCATATATGAAGTGGCCTGGACGATGACAGTAAAAACACAATTTTGTCCGATGATTTCTCTTCTGCAGTTTAGTTTCTTCATCTTGACAGTGTTGGCAAGGAAGGGTTGTCGCCGTGGCTCTGATACCACATGTTGGCATTGAAGCATAATCAATCAGATCATCATCTTTCTGATGATGCAGATTCTTGTTGACAGCGGAAACTTTAGACATAATTGAACAACCGAAAAATGAACAAGTGGACAAACAATAACAGAAAATGATTGAATGTCTTGGTACCGGTTAATGTTGCCGGTCCTTTCATATAAATACTAGTAAGTTATGGCGGTTAATTGTGGCGGGAAAAAACTGTCATAGGCAGTTTCGAATTATACCCGCTTATTATACACACCATAACATATCATCATGATCCGAGTCCTAACTTATATAATTATAAATACATATACATATCATAAGCTATAATTAAGTTTAATCGTTCCTTCTAATACTTCCCCCTAAACTTAATTACGTTTGACAGCACCTTTAAGAACACTTGCATTTGCTTCTTCGACAGCTTTCCGTGCATGATCAAAGTTGAACTTTCTTCTTTTCTTGTGTGCATTCCATGCTCCTTCCCAACTGTTTTCAGCATACAGCGCATAGGTGTCCATTCCAGTCACCTCCTTGATTTCTTCGGCACTTGTGCTCCTTCCGAGGCTGCATTCAGGCACATCTTCCTTTTCCTTCATTCTTTCTGAGTTGTAGGCTCTTGCTTGCACATCTTTAAACCTGTAATAGTACACTAGGATATCCAAGTACATGGCATAAACGGTCCGCATGTACTCACCATCCTTGTATTCATAACCCATGTCTTTAGCAATTATTGGCCAGAGATTATCTTCGGTTACACAGTTGTAACCACCATCCCGCTCCACAATCATATAAAGACTTAACAAGTCTATCTTTCTGTTTTCGGTCATCACCGGCGGCATAGGCCTCGTGGTTATGCCCAAGAAACTTATGACAAACCATGACACCATCTCTTCGAACTTCTTTTCTAGTTCATACTTGTAATGAAACACAAACTTTCCATCTTCTAACATATTTAACAGGTTTACACAATCTTTGAAATCATTGAATTCCAAGGCCCTTATAATCATCACACTCCAATCCGTTTCACCGGAGGAAACGTGTAAATCTTCAAAATAGGAATTAAGATATTCCTCTTTGTATTTTTCATTTACATCGTTTAACCTTATCACTTTTTGTTTTTCTTTTAGGCCTAGTTCGTCTTCCTTTGACAGCCCCGTTAATTCATTCACAGTGTTATTGATAGGAGATGAAAACATAGGAAATATTTTGCAAGTGTCTCCATCCTTTTTGACCGTAAACCCTTGCATTGTCAATTGACTTAAACTGAGTACATTCCTATCTAATTCCGGTGTGTATAAGACACCTTGAATCAACAGCCTTTCATTATTGGACTTGACTTCTACAACCCCTATGCCCCGCATAAACAGGAAATCGTTTTCCCCCGAGTTTGTTTCAACCCCCACCAAATGTTTGATACGTTTGAAAACATTTAGATTACCGGCATAGTGTTGTGTAAATGAAAGACTAACATACCATATATCTCCCCATGTACCGCCTTCTGATCCTGTCACAATCATCTCGTTCCTATCTTCTGCAGACTCCCTTTGTTTTCGTATCCCTGCATTTACCGCTTGAGAGATAAGTTGTGTGTTTTCGTCGTTTTCCTTTGATTTGCAGTCATATATGAAGTGGCCTGGACGATGACAGTAAAAACACAATTTTGTCCGATGATTTCTCTTCTGCAGTTTAGTTTCTTCATCTTGACAGTGTTGGCAAGGAAGGGTTGTCGCCGTGGCTCTGATACCACATGTTGGCATTGAAGCATAATCAATCGGATCATCATCTTTCTGATGATGCAGATTCTTGTTGACAGCGGAAACTTTAGACATAACTGAACAACCGAAAAATGAACAAGTGGACAAACAATAACAGAAAATGATTGAATGTCTTGGTAACCGTAAACAATAGCGAATACATCATATATATACGGTGGTGGTGACGGTTTGTCAACCGACACACCTATTACCAACCGTTTAATAATATCTAAATCTTAATCCTAACCTAAATACTAAAATAATAACATAATATATATAGTTTAGTTTATATATTCTAACACACTCCCCTAAACTTAATTCAGTTTTAGAGAGTGCTTGAGAACACTTTTGTTGGATCATCATCTTTCTGATGATGCAGATTCTTGTTGACAGCGGAAACTTTAGACATAATTGAACAACCGAAAAATGAACAAGTGGACAAACAATAACAGAAAATGATTGAATGTCTTGGTACCGAACAAACTGTCGGTAAATACATATATATACGGGAATGTTTGGCGGTTAATTTGGCGGGAGTAACCGGTGTCAACCAACCAACATTTCTGTTCGTTCATATCGTTACATACATAATAATAATAACTTTAATTATCCTAATTACACTTAATACATAATAAAATAACGAAATTAAGTTTAATATTCCAACACACTCCCCTAAACTTAATTCAGTTTTAGAGAGTGCTTGAGAACACTTTTGTTGGCCTCATCCACAGTTTGTTCTTCATGTACAGGGCCTTCATCCACAGTTTGTTCTTCATGTACAGGGCCTTCATCCACAGTTTGCATCTTATTCTTCTTTCGCTTTCTCCTAACTCCTCTACTCTTATTAATCCGGTGACAACATTCATGCCATATATCTGCCCATAATCCATGTTCTGTGCCGGCGACGTCGTATTCTGCCTTCGTTCGTTGAATTCCGGTGTTGATGACATCCCTGAGTAACTGGATTTCCTTGTCTTGTTCTTTTAATTTGCAGAAGGCAATTAAGTGTCCCATATCATGACAATAGTAACATCGCTTCTTCGTAAGAACCTTCCTTCGTCGTTCGTTCCTCTTTATCATCCGTCTCTTCCCGGGAACGTGTAATTCTGATCGTAATTCTCCGATTTCCAACCATTCCGGTTCTCGTTCCTTTTCTCTATTCTTATGAACATTAAACATCTCCTGTTGTTTCATACCTTCATTACCGTGATCTTCCTTGTTTACATCACCGTGAGAATTGAAATTTCCCATTTCTATTTCCGTCGTATCTTCTAGTCTTTCTTCCGTATCTCGTTCCAGTAACTCGATTTCGATTTCTAATTTCATTAGAATATCTCGCTTCATTCTCGCGAACATTCGTGATCGCGGAATCGTGCGATCGGGATTGGATTCTTGTCCATCTCCATATCCCCTGTTTTTGTTCTTCATCCGGATGTGCCCGGAATCGTATAATATCGATCGATCTTCATCGATTTCCCACCGTGGCTCTGATACCACTATGTTGGACATCCGAAACATCATCATCTTATGAACATCAGCGGAAGCCGTTATCTTCGTCTTCATCGTATTCGTTCTTGTACTCGTGTTTGTGTTTGTGTACGTACAGAAAACAGAAAAACAGAATGGATATTGAATATCTTGGTCCACTTGTTCATTGTTAGATTATAAACTTAATTAATTATGTATGTTTATTATGTAGTTTAGGATAATTAAACTTAGGATATTTCATTTATTAAATGTACGTATGTATGTGACGATATATATGAAACGGTGTGTCGGTAGGTTGGTGCCGTTTCAAATGGCGGTTACTCCCGCCAATCACAACCGTTTCTATTCCTTATGTATATAAGTCTGTTGCCGAGAACATATCTCGGTACCAAGATATTTTCACAATATCCATTTCAGTTTATTTCCATTTCTGTTTTGTGTATGTCTGTTATCGTGTTCATGATCAAGGCTAATATGGAATTCACTTCCAAACCTTATAGATCCAATTCGTATGTTAATGATTATCAGACAAGTGATAATCTTCCGCTGCTAAGAAGTGGTATCAGAGCCACGGCGACAACCCTTCCTTGCCAACACTGTCAAGATGAAGAAACTAAACTGCAGAAGAGAAATCATCGGACAAAATTGTGTTTTTACTGTCATCGTCCAGGCCACTTCATATATGACTGCAAATCAAAGGAAAACGACGAAAACACACAACTTATCTCTCAAGCGGTAAATGCAGGGATACGAAAACAAAGGGAGTCTGCAGAAGATAGGAACGAGATGATTGTGACAGGATCAGAAGGCGGTACATGGGGAGATATATGGTATGTTAGTCTTTCATTTACACAACACTATGCCGGTAATCTAAATGTTTTCAAACGTATCAAACATTTGGTGGGGGTTGAAACAAACTCGGGGGAAAACGATTTCCTGTTTATGCGGGGCATAGGGGTTGTAGAAGTCAAGTCCAATAATGAAAGGCTGTTGATTCAAGGTGTCTTATACACACCGGAATTAGATAGGAATGTACTCAGTTTAAGTCAATTGACAATGCAAGGGTTTACGGTCAAAAAGGATGGAGACACTTGCAAAATATTTCCTATGTTTTCATCTCCTATCAATAACACTGTGAATGAATTAACGGGGTTGTCAAAGGAAGACGAACTAGGCCTAAAAGAAAAACAAAAAGTGATAAGGTTAAACGATGTAAATGAAAAATACAAAGAGGAATATCTTAATTCCTATTTTGAAGATTTACACGTTTCCTCCGGTGAAACGGATTGGAGTGTGATGATTATAAGGGCCTTGGAATTCAATGATTTCAAAGATTGTGTAAACCTGTTAAATATGTTAGAAGACGGAAAGTTTGTGTTTCATTACAAGTATGAACTAGAAAAGAAGTTCGAAGAGATGGTGTCATGGTTTGTCATAAGTTTCTTGGGCATAACCACGAGGCCTATGCCGCCGGTGATGACCGAAAACAGAAAGATAGACTTGTTAAGTCTTTATATGATTGTGGAGCGGGATGGTGGTTACAACTGTGTAACCGAAGATAATCTCTGGCCAATAATTGCTAAAGACATGGGTTATGAATACAAGGATGGTGAGTACATGCGGACCGTTTATGCCATGTACTTGGATATCCTAGTGTACTATTACAGGTTTAAAGATGTGCAAGCAAGAGCCTACAACTCAGAAAGAATGAAGGAAAAGGAAGATGTGCCTGAATGCAGCCTCGGAAGGAGCACAAGTGCCGAAGAAATCAAGGAGGTGACTGGAATGGACACCTATGCGCTGTATGCTGAAAACAGTTGGGAAGGAGCATGGAATGCACACAAGAAAAGAAGAAAGTTCAACTTTGATCATGCACGGAAAGCTGTCGAAGAAGCAAATGCAAGTGTTCTTAAAGGTGCTGTCAAACGTAATTAAGTTTAAGGGGAAGTATTAGAAGGAACGATTAAACTTAATTATAGCTTATGATATGTATATGTATTTATAATTATATAAGTTAGGACTCGGATCATGATGATATGTTATGGTGTGTATAATAAGCGGGTATAATTCGAAACTGCCTATGACAGTTTTTACCGCCACAATTAACCGCCATAACTTACTAGTATTTATATGAAAGGACCGGCATCATTAACCGGTACCAAGACATTCAATCATTTTCTGTTATTGTTTGTCCACTTGTTCATTTTTATAGTTTAGATTCTTCATAAGTGGTTGGGTCATTCGATGAACTGTAGAGTGCAAACCCAGCCTCTTCTTCTATTTCTTCCAAAGACTCCTCGTCTATGTGGTAATCTTCCATCCAAAACGGTGGTCTTATAGTGCGAGAGGACCTTCGAACCGTCACTTCATTCTCATTTGTGGTTGAGTTATCATTTTCACGTGACACCTCCTGCACATTATCACATGGCTCAATATTTTGTGGTTCCAAAGAAGTACCTTCCTGCACTAAAGTGGGCCCCTCATGGAGTGTATTTTGGCTTGAATGGTCACCATCATCTGGAATTAGGAGTTCCCCTTGTACCTCCTTTTCTGACCAGTCCCATCTACTTTCTTCCTCAAAAATTACATCCCTACTTATCACCACCTTTCTTGAAACAGGGTCGTACATTTTGTAGGCCTTGGATTCAACACTTATACCAAGAAAAATACACTTGTGGGATCTCTTATCAAGCTTTGATCTGAATTGTGAGGGTATGTGTACATGCCCAATACATCCAAATACACGAAAATAATCAACATTAGGTTTGTTACCTGACCACTTCTCTTCTGGAACACCTTCATCTAGTGCCTTGGTGATGCATCTGTTTAAAATATGACAAGCCCAAGTTGCCGCCTCTGCCCAAAAATCCTTTGGTAATCTCTTCTCCATGAGCAAACATCGAACCATGTTCATTACGGTTCGGTTTCGTCGTTCAGCGGTTCCATTCTGTTGCGGCGTGTATGCCGCTGTAAGTTGTCTTCGAATACCATTCCCCTCACAAAATTCATTGAAGCGATTCGATGTAAACTCCCCTCCCCTATCGCTTCGCACAGACTTAATTCGTTTCCCACTTTCATTTTCAACGAGAGCCTTGAACTTCTTGAAAAACTCGAAAGAGTGCCCTTTCTCAGCAAGAAAATACAGCCATGACTTGCGAGAATAGTCATCGATAAAAACCAGTACATACCTCTTACCTCCTCTGGAAGGTGGATCGATGGGCCCGCATAAATCAGTGTGAATAAGCTCGAGAGGTTCTTGTGCCCGCCAGGTGCTTCGTTTCGGGATGACGTCCCGTTGTTGTTTCCCAAGATTGCAAATCTCACAAACCTTTGTCTTCCCAGTTACAAAAGGTAGGCCATGCACCATTTTCTTGTACTGCATGGTGCGAATGGCTTTAGCATTCACATGTCCATAACGTCGATGCCACAACTGGGTAGAATTCTCCTCTTCAACTTTGAAACACCCTGGTTGGAATGGTTGCATGCTTGCACGAACAAGAAACATGCGATTCTTCGTCATAAGGGACGTAAGGATCAAACCATGGGTTGGATGATAAAGCCTGCACTCCCCATGTTGCACGGTCACGGTGAGACCCTTCTCTTGCAACTGCCCGATACTGAGAAGATTCGAGGTTAGAGCGGGTACGTAGTACACACTTGTCACAACATGCACCCGTCCACCAACCTCAAACCGTATATCACCAAGCCCTTTCACCTCCAAACGTAAATCATTACCCAAACGTACCGTGTTCTGATAGCTTTCATCAAGTTGGACGAACCACCATCGGAGGAACAAATCACTTCAAATTCAATACATTCCAAAGAAAACTAGCATGCCTATAAATAGGCTTACAAACCAACGACCTGAACGAAAAAATAGAAACTTACTGGACCACTTCTCCACTCTACCACTACTAGCTAACCTACCGAATGAAAAGGACAAACATGACCATGTAAAGTGAATTGACTCAACTGACTCCTACGTGGGTATGCAAACCCTTATTTTAAGTTTATGTATCACGTTTAAAGTAATCCTGTTTATGACACTATTATCTGTCTAAATTATATTTTGTATTGATTAATGGTCAAGTATATATAAAAGCAATGGCAATAAAATCCTGAGATTGTTTGGAATTTGCAGTTTTGTTAATTGTTATTGGAGCATATGCGTTGTAAAGATAAAATTGGATATATAGTTTTATCCAAACAATACGAAAGTATAGCATGCATACAAGCATTGTAAAGAAACCATGTTTGGCTTATATGAATTTAAGAGCATCTCCAATAAGCTATTTTTTCATGTAAGCTATTTTTTCATGTTTTTATATGTCTATGTGGCATATGTTTATGTTTTTCTTTATTGTGGGACATGTTTTTTATACCCATTTTTTAGGTGGTGTTTTTCTCCAAGAACTAAAAAAAATGAGTAATGATGGGACCCAGTTACATTTAATATATATAATATAGAGAGAGAGAATAAGTGGTGTAAATGTGTGGTTAAAAATTAAAAAGGTGGTGATGATGTGACAATTTTTTTATGTGTTTTTGTGTTTTCTTATTGGGTGGGTTTTTGATGTTCTTGAAGGGTGAGTGTTTTTCTGATGTGGCAGTTGATTGGACATGTTTTTAGGTGTTTTTAGTGGGTCTTATTGTGGATGCTCTAAGGTAAATCTTAATCTATTCTCACATGACTATGATCTTATCCAATCCAAACTCCTCAATCTATCCATCAATAATTGCTCATACAAATAATTGAAAGCAGTTCACAGTAATAAACTAATTAAAGCTAGCAAAGATTGTATAAAGCTGCACAATATACCATAATTATTATATATATCAAATCATAACATGCCTTTGCGCCAGTGTACTTCTCGATTTTTTGACTTTTGCCCATTTGTTTTTGGTGTTTTTTGATTTTGCCCTTGTGACCACTAAAAATAAGGATATCCATACGGTGCCCTTCAATTATAAAATATACAAAATAATTAAGGACACAAATGCATCTAAATGAATTTCTTATTTGATTTTATAATTTATGTTTCAAGTTTTTCACTTATAAACTTTAAATGAAATTATAATTCTTACGAACTTTTATTAAAAAACAAACATGTCAATTATAATTGATTTTTCTGGTCTTTATCGTGATAAACCGAATCGACACATACGAAAAATCATTAGTTAATACATAAAGGCGTCATGATATCTTTTTCGATTGCTATATTGAGTGTTTGTATCGTACTCATACCTAAGGATGAGTAAATGGTACCATGTACCAGTATTGAATTTTTCAAACCGAAATATTTTTGGTACCGATTCAGTACCAACTTTTGGCGTTTTCGATACCGGTTTGTACGGTACCGGTATTTACTGGTTTTAGTCTTCAAATACCGGTATCGTATTGTTACCGAACCTTGCCAAGATGCGCAAGGAAAACCACCGAAAACTCGCCGCGAAGCGCGAGAAAACCTACTAGTTGTTGTTATTTTATCTCAATAAAAATATGAAAATTATATAACAAAAAGATGCACATATTTTAATTCCTTACACTTTTACTTTTTAGAGACTTTTCTAATAAAATATAAAATAATGAAACCACCACCAAGTCGGGTTAACTTAACATCAAAGGACAACATACGTGTCTTCAATTCCCACACCTTTAAATACCTTGTTTCACACCCTTCATGATAATTCATCAACACAAATATCTCTCATTTCGACCAACTCTTCAACAAATCTTAGACTTTCATAAAGAAATCAAGAAACATTCACACATTAAAAAATGGAACAAAATCTACCAGCTTTAGTGAAAAAAGTGTGGAACTTGGTGCGTGTGGTTTACTTCATGCTAAGAAAAAGCATCTCCAAGAGAAAAATATTGATGGACCTCAACATGATGATTAAACGTGGCAAGATTGCCGGTAAGGCGTTGCAAAATCTTATGTTCAACCACCACCACCACCACAACAACTGGGCCGCGTTCTCAACGAACCGCCGCCCCCACCACCTCTCCTCCCCTTCCCCACCGCCAAGTGAGTGCGAGTTTAGCTGCACTACTAGCCCTGTCAATACTAACTACACATTGTCTCCGTTTTCCAAGAAACCCGTGGAGCATGCAGTGCTGAAGGCCATGGAGATGGTTAATCACAGTGAGACGGCTTCGCCAGCGCTGCCTGGGTTCGGGAGGATCCCCGTGGTTAGGCAACTAAGAGTTACGGACTCTCCATTTCCGTTGGGTAGTGTAGATGAGGACAACCATGTGGATGAGGCGGCGGAGCAGTTCATAAGCCAGTTTTATAACGACTTGCGACGACAGAATACCAAGGCGTCGTTTAGTTCGCCTTGAATTCGCAGGGGCAGAACCAGAGGAGTCAAGAGGGTCCGTTGTCCCTAAACTAGAGAAAAGAGTGTTATGATGAGTGATGACCTCGATAAAAAAAGTTATGATTATGAATTGGTATAGAGGCCTTTCATTAGTTCTTGTTTTCAAATTACAAGTGAATTTTAGATGGAGCTTGTAATAGTTATTTTTAAGAGATTGGTGTACATTACAATCTTGTATATTGTTACACAAAATAATAATAAAATAAAGTCGGACAGACTAAGTTGTATAACTGCTAGTTTCTGGGTGATCGATATTTCTAGAAGGTTCTTAGAGACTGTAAGTTTAGGCAGTACTAT
The DNA here is from genome assembly GCA_030545235.1 of Helianthus tuberosus. Lineage (NCBI taxonomy): Eukaryota > Viridiplantae > Streptophyta > Magnoliopsida > Asterales > Asteraceae > Helianthus > Helianthus tuberosus. The sequence continues at coordinate 208,797,040 of CM060400.1, forward strand.
GGAAATTACATGAGTTGTTATTCCTCTAATTGTTATGTTTTCAATTGCAAACTAAAAATATAACGATCATAAATCGAGACTAGCTAATTATGCTGAAGTTAAAAAAATAAATATTAGGGTGGACGGTATGGTTTGTTTGAGTTAGGGTTGTAAGGCCTCCTAATCCAAGATCTCACTCAGCTAAAGCAACCAACAGGTGTGCGGAATCCACCTGATGATCAACCATTGTAGATGAAACACTAGAATGCAAAGATTTGTGAGAGAAATCAAGAATACACTGAGTATTCTTGATGAGGAAGATGAATGACGTCACACACACAGTAGCCGCCAGACAAAACACACACAATGATTAGGGTTAGAAAGGTGCACAGAATATCACACAGAATCGCTGCCTTGTCTATTCCACATAAAGGTATATATACAAGGCAAAACCCGGACTTTCAAGACAAACTAGAAAGCCCGGACAAACAAACTACACAAGCAAAACTCTGACTTTTGTCCTAAACAAAACTCAGACACTTTTGTCCTAGACAAAACTCAGACAAAAGATCATCCTAAAACTTGGACAAAATGTCCTAGGATAAAGTTGGGACTAACTTTCAATGAATGTACAATAAAGACCCTACAAAATGGGAGACATGCACTTATCACCTAAAGTGCATTAACAAACTCCCCCTTGATCAGTGCATGGTCTTCATTGGACTTGAGATCTTCATCCTTTCATTGGTAACATGGGAGTCATGCACTTATCACCTAAAGTGCATTAACAAACTCCCCCTTGATCAGTGCATGGTCTTCATTGGTCTTGAGATCTTCATCCTTTCTTCGAGTACTCGCTGCCTGATTTTTCACACAGAACTGCACGACTTTGATGTATTGATCAGCTAACGGTTGATCTTCTTCAAAGGAATGCAACGGCAGACGTCTTAGCTTCTTCAAATCTTCCATCTTGAGATGAACGATCCAGATGCACACAGCTTCTTCAAATCTTCCATCTTGAGTTGAATGATCCAGATGCACACAGCTTCTTCAAATCTTCCATCTTGTGATGAACGATCCAGACCTGAAACACTTAACACCGGATTAAGAATCTTAACCCCGGAGATACTCAGCCCAAACCTGGATCCCAAAAATAATTCCAATACCCCGGAATCAACAATTGAAATATTAAACAACCAATATTTAATAATTTGTATTTCAAAACACGAGCATCCAGAACAATTTACTTCAAAACTTATACTTTTGGAAAAATATCACAACTTGGAAGCAGATTTACCGAAACACCTTAAAATGACGTGATTACCCACACACTTAGATGGATCTTGCACGGCCGATTTTTATACAAAAAAAAAGACTTATTTTAAGATTACCTAACTTGATGTTTAACACCTTATTAAAGAATGTTCACAACCCTTAGAGAATTTTCAAAATGATAACTCGCACATAGAAACAAGAAAGCAAAATCTTTTTTTGATGTTTTTTTTTTGAATTTTTGACTGAACAAAGAAATTAAACCTACGAACGTATTTACACTAATTATCTTTTTGTGAAATCGGAGCAAAGGGATCATATCGGTTTTTCTGTCAATATCGAACACAAGAACATAGTTTATCAGTTTAAGCTCTTAGAATGATATTAACAGTTCAAGACGTTCAACGGTATTGTGGTCCACTTAAGCTTTAGCACGCTTTCGAACACTGTTTTCGAGATATGCGATTAAGTGTTTTAATAGCTGACTGTAACTATGTTTACCCACCTCAGAATATACTCCCGTATCAAGGTATGCACGAGAGATCATCTTACTGGTGAGTATACCATTTATCATCTGTTTTGACGTATAAGCTAATGTGAGATACTCACTTATTTGGGATTGAAAGCAAGTCCTTTGTGATAGAATCACTTATTGAGGAGGAACTTGAATTTCAGATGCAAAGGGCACAGGAGCAAGTCTGTGAACAGGTTAGTACCATCGTACAGACAAAGAGACGAACTTGACTCCCGCATGATTTTGTGGGACATGTGATTGTTTATCACTTATTTGGGTCGAATGCATCATGTATTAAAGATATTTACACATATGTATGGTATCATGGAAGATCTAGACTTGCGTCCCCATTATTTTTCGGTAAAAGAAACAACCATGATACCCAGATGATAAACAGCATAAAGACCACGTATCTCAGAACCTCGGCAATCTATCAAACGAAATTACGGTACCAAGACCATATATCCGAGAGATGTACCACACAAGTTACGCAGTTCATTATGTTTATATACCAAAAACAGGTTCTTATTGACGCGTAAAACCTACCGAAGCAACGTATAATGAAGCTGTTACAGTTAACGGTTAATTTTATATATTACTATAATCCTGCACCAGATACGACTAACCGATGTACTATCATTTCCCTTATATCTCAACACGACTTCATTTTATATTTTTCAAATGTTTTTGTATTTTTCTTAAAATTTATCCTACAACTAAGTAAAATATTTTTGAAGTTTTTCAATTTTTCGAAAGCGGTAAGAACTGTACAGTAAACATAAAATAAAGTTTCTATGCGAGTTTTGAAAAGCATTTTACTCGGGGTTGATCATGCCAATCATTCGGACCAGATTTTCAAATCTAGCCCGATCGAATGTCTTCGTAAACAGGTCGGCAAGATTATCCAAGGTGTCTACCCTAACCACTTCTATTAAACCCTTCTCAGCACAGTCGCGAATGAAATGATGCCTAACATCTATGTGCTTAGTGCGTGAGTGATTAACTGGATTGTTAGTTATGGAAATGGCAGAGTTGTTATCGACAAGAATAGGAGTTCGAGTAAAATTCAAACCGTAGTCCCTCATTTGATGCTGAATCCACAAGACCTGAGCACAACAGCTTGATGCAGCAATGTACTCGGCCTCGCACGTGGATAGAGAAACGGCAACTTGCTTTTTGCATTGCCAAGAGACAAGACGGTTCCCAAGAAGTTGTGCGCCGCCAGAGGTTGACTTTCTGTTCATCGGGCACCCTCCGAAATCTGCGTCAGCATATGCCATCAAGTCCAGACCACCTTCAGCTGGATACCACAATCCAAGCTTAGGCGTCCCTTTCAGATATCTGAAGATACGCTTGACTGCTTTCAAGTGAGACTCCTTCGGAGTTGATTGGTACCTAGCACACAAACAAACAGAGAACATAATATCTGGTCGTGAAGCAGTAAGATACATCAGTAAACCTATCATTGCTCGATATAGAGTCGGATCCACTTCAGGATCTTTCTCCTTATCAGGTGAAAGCTTGAGATTTGTCGGGAGAGGCGTGTCATAGGGTAAGCTATATTCCAATCCAAATCTTTTGAGAATCTCGTGGACATACTTTGTCTGATGCACGTACGTCCCAGTTTTTTCTTGACTCACTTGAAGACCTAGAAAGAAGGATAACTCTCCCATCGCGCTCATTTCAAATTTTGACTTCATCACCGCCTCGAACTCACGACACAATTCTTCATTTGAAGAACCAAAAATTATGTCATCAACGTAAATTTGTACAATCAGAAAATCTCCCCCTTTCTTCAAAATGAACAGTGTGGAGTCAATTGCACCACGCGAGAACCCATGCTCCAATAGATGCTTTGACAATGTCTCGTACCAAGCTCGAGGGGCCTGATGGAGACCGTAGAGAGCCTTGTCCAACAAATAGACTTTGTTGTCTAACCCTGGAGCTTCGAAACCCGGTGGTTGGGACACATACACAGTTTCATGCAATTTCCCATAAAGGAAGGCGCTTTTCACATCCAACTGATAGACTTTGATACGCATGTGTGCAGCAAAGGCTAGAAACAAACGAATAGCTTCCAGTCTTGCCACCGGTGCATAAACTTCGGTATAATCAATCCCTTCCTCCTGATTGAAGCCTTGAACAACCAACCGTGCTTTGTTTCTGACAACGACACCCTTATCGTCTTTCTTGCACTTGAAAACCCATTTCGTGTTGATTGCATGTTGGCCTTTTGGAAGATCGACCAAATTCCACACCTTTAACTTGTCGAACTGAGCTAACTCTTCTTGCATTGCCTCACACCAAGAATTATCCTTCAGAGCCATTTGATAGTTCTTTGGCTCTATCTGAGAGATAAAACATTCATGCAGGCTAAGATTGTAGATTTCTTCTTTCTTGATAGCAGAGAACAGACATTGCATCTCTGAAATACTCCTTCTCGTTTGCACTCCCGCATTTGGATTCCCAATAATATTATCAACAGGATGATGAATATTTGTTCTTGGAACTGGGATTGCCGGAGCTTGAAGATTGTTTCCCAAATTCGATTGAATCTCCCCCTCAGCATTTGCATTACTACTAGAAGCTTTACCATTACCAGAAGACGCATCAACATTTGGATATGCTGAAAAGTCAACGTATAGATCTCCACTTGTAGTTTGAGCAGCTGCATTGGGGATCTGCTCAGCAACAACATCATTTACGGTCGAAGAATCAGCGACTGGAACATTCGAAGACACGTTAGTAGGAATACTTGCCCTCCAGCTCGCATCCACTTCATCTTTGTTCACAAGATGTGTGTATACAACCTCCGAATCTTCTTCTGAAACATCAGGAAGATCAAATGAATCAAATAATTTATCATAATCATAACCGCTTTTGGGACCGAACTCGGACGGTGGAGGATCGAAACTCAAAGGAGTTATATCAAACACGATCTCCACTGTACGCTTCTTAACGTTATAAACGCGTTTGTTTGGAGTTCCATTGGCATAACCCAAAAAGAACCCAATTTCACCAACTTCCCCCATTTTAGGAGTATCTTTGGTGCGTTTGATAACACACTTGATCCCAAAAGGTTGAAACCCAGATAAGTTCGGTTTCTTGTTTTCAAGCAATTCATAACACGTTTTATCTTCTCTTTTGACCGTAAGCACATGATTTAACACATAACATGCAGTGTTTACCGCCTCGGCCCAGAAGAAAATTGGCAATTTAGATTCAGAAAGCATAGTTCGGGCAGCCTCAATTAGGGTACGATTCTTCCGTTCTGCAACTCCGTTCTGTTGAGGAACATATGGAGCGCTGAACTGAAGAACTATTCCCATTTCCCGACATAACTCATCCATATAATGATTTTTAAACTCAGTGCCGTTGTCACTTCGGATTTTCTTAATAGGAAGTGAATAATTTTTCTCAAGTTGTTTGAATAAGTCTCTTAAAATACCAGCAGTTTGATCCTTTGTTTTTAAGAAAAATACCCATGAGTAACGTGAGAAATCGTCAGTGACAACTAAGCAATAAGACATCCCACCAATGCTCGCAACATGGATCGGGCCGAAAAGATCCATGTGAAGTAATTCAAGTGGTTTTTGGATTGAGTTAACTGTTTTCGGTTTATGAGGCTTTCGTTTGATTTTTCCTTTTTCACATGATTCACATTTGTTGTGCATATTGAAACTACGTAAAGGAACCCCCAACACTAAGTTGTTTTTCACTAAGTGGTTCATTTTTCGCAGATGCACATGGCCCATTCTCCTATGCCAGAGATACGATTGATCTTCAGTCGCCTTTGAAAGCAGACAAGTCACTGGAGCAGACGAGTTAACCAACGGGCGCATGTCCATGACATATGTGTTATTCACCCTTGGAGCCCTCATAACAATCCAATCTTCAGGAACAACAAACCCCGGACGCAAAACGAAGCAAGCTTTATCAGTGAACAACATCGTGTACTTGTTATCACAGATTTGAAAAACCGACATCAAGTTATGCTTCTGTTCTTCAACGTAGTTCACTTTATGCAACGTAATTTTTCCATTTGACACAGAACCTTCACCGGTGATGTATCCACCCTTCTCACCGGCAAAGTTAACATAACCACCTCGAATTTGTTTAAAATTGTTCAATAACTCTTTATTTCCTGTCATGTGTCTGGAACAGCCACTATCGATATACCAAATATAGATAGCCCTTTTCAGCTGCTCCTACACTCCCCAACAAGAAAATTTAGTTAGAGTGTGGGACCCAAGCCATGATGGTCTTGGGTCGTCCCGATTCGTCAACATAAGAAAACTCTTTGAAATAGCCATCATCGTCTCTATGTCCTCCATTTCCATTTCGGAAATTGTTGGAATGACTCCCCGTAAATCGTGGATTATACGGAGTTGACGATCTGTTGGTATAACCAGGGTTTCCATAATCTCGGCTTCCATAGTTTTGGTATCCGTAATTTTGATTCCTGGGTGGCTCAAAATTCCTACCAAATCTAGGAACATCATCGTGTCTTGAGAATGATCGTGGATGATTATCCGAATGCTGCCTTTGATTTGGAAATCGGGGGGGTGACGCATTTCGGTCATTCACGAATCTGTTCTGTGCATGAGGTCTAACATTGTTGTTGCTCGAACCTCCAGAACGTTGGCCATTCTCATGTGTTTGGAAAGTAACATGATTTTGTCGTCTGTGAGGGGTTTTCTCACGAGTATCATGTTTTTGAGATGAACTTTCCTATCCTTTACCACGATTTATAACAACTGGTTTCTCCCCATGATCCTGATTTTGTTGTGATTTAACATTTGTTTTGACAACTGGTTTTACTTCTTGTTTAATCACTTTGTTTTTCTCAACCTTCTGATTTTTACCGTTTTTCTTTTCAACATTAACTGTTTCATTTTGTGGTTTTTCAACAAAAAGTTTCTTCTGATCAGGATCAACAAGTGATTTACCCTTGTCATCTGGACAATCTGCTGCTAAGTGTCCTTTCCCACGACACTTATAACATTTGTGAACTTTCGCAGCATTCTTTGGACGTTCCTCATGACTGGTCGAAGATGATGAGGTGTTAGTGGGATTTTTCAAAATTTGGTTGACAAACTGAGAGTTTGAACCTGTTTCGATTTTCTCTTCTTCTTTGATAAAATCTTCCCCTTTAACAAACTCAGTTTTAGGGATATTTTTCAAATTCTTTTTGGGTTTCCCACGTGACTTTGGTTTTGACTTCGCATTTTGAACTTGATTAAAAATTTCCAAAATTTTATTGCTTATCAAATTCTCAATGTTATCAAAAGTTAGCTCATTTTTCTTAGTAACTTCACTCACCTTCGACTGTTCTGAGTCAGAAGCCTCAGATTCTGACTCACTTTGCGGTTCAACCGTCAGAGGGGTCTTTGGCACAAAATTTGCCAATTCAGGATCAATGCTTGGCATCGATGTATAATTATGGTTTACCGGAGGAGGCACTTTCTTATAACCGATGCCGAACATTTCTTCCTCAGATTCTTTGAGACGTTGGCTGTTAATACAGAAATTCATCACTTTAGATGAATCCCCGAACTTTTCAATTTTTCGTTGCAAGTCTAAAATCAGATTATCTTTTTCCAAAATGATTTTGTTCTTTTCCAAAACACAATTTTGGTTCATTTCAAGTTCAGATATTAATTCCTGATTTTTAACAGTTCCCTGAGCCACAAGTCTCTCAAATTCAGAGATATCAGTTTTCAGCGCTTTTATCTTAATTCGGTGTTCTTTATCCGAATTAGACAATACAGCAATGAGTTCTCTGGATTTTTCTAAATCTGCAATTAAGTTTGTGTTATGAAGTGCATATCTATCTATCTTGGTGACAAACTCAACACATCTAGCACATCGCTTATCTACAGAAGATGATTTTACCTCAATGCCAGCCATGAATGCACACGCTTCGCTTTCTCCGGATTTTTCTTCCAACCTTTTAGCTTCTGCATCCGCAAATTGCTGCATTTCAGCTGTGGAGATGTTGAACTCAAAGCATTCTCCCTTTTCTCCATCTTCTGTTTTTTTAGCCTTTTCAACAGACTCTACATTCAAGCTATCTTCATTCTCAACAACATTGCCCGAATCCAACTCTTCCCCAAGAACCTCAGCTACAACCGCAAGTTCCTCAATGTTAGTCTCTTCGACAATCTCTTCACACACTTCCTCAGCTACAACCGCAAGTTCCTCAATGCTAGTCTCTTCGACAATCTCTTCACACACTTCTTCGTTGACAATTTCAGCTATAAAGGCTTGTGACACAATAGCTCCTGAAATGTCTTCCAATGCACAGCCCCAGTCGTAAGGCTCAGTCACTTTTTGTAAAGATTGAGCCACCATAGCATTGTTTGTTGAAGGTGTAAGATTTTCAGAACCACTTGGACGAGCATTTGAGTTTGAAGTAGTTGCTGAATTGTTGTGAGGTCTTGAGTTGTTTCGTTGAGAGCAGTGTTGTAAAAGTCGGATTCCAAGGCCGAGTACTCGGCGACTACTCGGTACTCGGAACCATTCCTTGGAGAGTTACTACAAGTCGGCCTTATAAGTCGGAGGCGGTCAGACTCGGCCTACTCGGCGACTACTCGGAATACTCGGCCAACTACTCGGAATACTCGGTCAAATACTTGGTGGGAACCTTGGAATACTCACCGACTACTCGGATTACTCGGCCGACTACTCGGCCTACTCGGCAACTACTCGGGATTATGCTAATTTTGACATGAGCTATGCTAATTTTGACATGAATAGTCATAGTTTTGACATAAATTACGCTTATTTTGACACATATAAAATATCCAATAATTATTTCTTTATATTTAACATGTCCGAGTACTCTCCGAGTACTCCCCGAGTACTCCGAGTACTCCCAACTCCCCACTCGGCCGACTAGAGAGCGCCTAGCGACTTCTGCAACACTGGTTGAGAGTAGTTTTCTCTGTTCGATCTTTCCATCTTCGGCTTCCGACAATCACGTGCGAAATGCCCGTAGTTGCCGCAGTTGTGACATTTCACCTTTGACATGTCGACTCCCATTCGAGTCTTTGTCTGACCTCCTATGAACTTCCTACCCGTTCTCAACATAAATTTCTTCGCTCTACGTACTAACAGTGCCATATTGAGTTGTAGATCAAGTTCTTCCATTTCGTCTTGGTCTATCTGGTCAAAGTCCTCATCGAGACTTGACGGTTCATCGAGCTTTCCAAGACAGAAGTTCTCGTAGGCAGTCATGAAGGACGCCAAAAGACTCATGTTTTCTTCAATCACCTTCAAATAGCTTGCATCTACCTTTGGAATGTTCAAGCTTGTTCCTTGAGATTTCTGAGCTCCACCAGAAGAGTACATTCCTTGATTGGAATTTGTTGAACCACTTGAATTGACATTGTTGCTTATAAAGGCGTGTTCACTAGCGGGAACTTCATTCTCTGAATATAGGGCAACACCGGCTCCTCCATTACTACCCTTATCCGTCGGTTTTGAAGCTTTATATAACTGAGGATCTTGGATCTTCTCGAAATCGGATGCTTGATCTTCCATATTCCAAGCATAACCCTTCAGTTTTTGTATAACTTCTTCCAATGAGAGCTCCTCGTAGAGAACACCTTCTCTAATCAAAGCGGTGTACATATTCCATTCTTTGGAAAGGCAAGTCAGAAACTTCTCAACCTTCTCAAATTCAGTGTAGATACCCTCTTGACTTCTATCAAGTTCGCTCAACAAATGATAAAACCGGTTCACTGTATCATCAAATGATTCATTTCTTAAAGCTTTAAACACAACGAATTGAGTCTTCAAACGTTCGAGTCGTCGTTTCTTGTATATTGCATTTCCTTCATAGCGCTCGATCATGCTATCCCACAACTCCTTCGAGCTACTTCTCTTACGGAAAGTGTGAAGTATAGATTGTGTCATAGCCATCGTAATCATTGACATAGCTTTCTCTTCACAATCATAAAATTTCTTCTGGTCGTCGGTGAGTGCCAAATAAGTATCAATCGTTAACGTACGTACTGGAGTAGCTCCACATCCTTTAACAATACACAACCAAATCTTGATGTCTTTTGCTCTTACATACCTCTCAAACCGATCCTTCCATTCTGGGAAATCCAATTCATTAATCAACAGAGGAGGCTTGTCGTTACTCCCCACTTCAGCATTGTGTTTGAGATTCTGAACCATTGCAGTAAGATTATTCGCCATTTGAACAATGTTCGAATGAAACAGAAGGTTAACAGAAAAACAACAGTAGGTTTCCAAGCAAGAACTGTGTCACTGGAAAGTTTTTCTAAGTCCAAAACCCGGAGAGAAAAACACGGAGTGTAATGTCTGAGCTTTAATCAGAGTGTGAAACCCGGATCACAAAAACCTGAAATAAACACAAACAGAAAAACTCGGACACTAATAAAGATCAGACTCCCCAAGAATATAAAATTCGGACTCTAAAGAGGTTAAAATTCGGAAAGTCGGACTACTAACAAGCTCACAAAAGTCGGACTCTAATGACTAAAGAAAAATCGGACTCTAATAACTAAAGAAAAATCGGACTCCTAAATATAAAACTCAGACTATTAAAACTCAGACTATTAAAACTCAGACTCCTAAATATAAAACTCAGACTATTATAAAAATTCGGACATAAATAAAGGTAAGAAGTCTGACTCTAAACTAAATGCTAAAACTCGGACAAATATAAGTTAAAAAACAAAAGAAAAATCGGACTAAATAAGATTAAAACCTCGGACTCCTAAATAATAAAATTCAGCTAAAACTCGGACTATGATAATAAACCTCGGACTAAACAAACAAAAAAAAAATTCGGACTTAATAAATAAAGGTTAACAACTCGGACTACTAATAAAAAAGAAACTCAGACTCTTTAATAAAGAAACCTCGGACTCAAGGGACTAATAAAACTCAGAAGTAACCAATCTCCGGACTATCTCCCCAATGTGACTTCACACTGGTTCAACAATACCCCGGAGACACAAACACAGAGTTTAAACCACAGACAAATCTTCCAAAGATCAAACTCAGGAATCTTTTTCCACCTTCAAACACTGTATGAACAAGAACCAAAACCCCTGCAAAACCCAGATGAAGAACAACACTAAAAATCACCAAACTACTCAAAATCCATCATCAAATCACTAGATATGAATGGAGTATCATGAATAAAACACAAAAACTCACTAAACACTCACTAAACCCTATCAAAGTTTGAACTTTTCTCACAAAAACCTTCAAACTAAGAAACACCTACAGTAGTATGAGCACACTGCTCTGATACCACTTGTAAGGCCTCCTAATCCAAGATCTCACTCAGCTAAAGCAACCAACAGGTGTGCGGAATCCACCTGATGATCAACCACTGTAGATGAAACACTAGAATGCAAAGATTTGTGAGAGAAATCAAGAATACACTGAGTATTCTTGATGAGGAAGATGAATGACGTCACACACACAGTAGCCGCCAGATAAAACACACACAATGATTAGGGTTAGAAAGGTGCACAGAATATCACACAGAATCGCTGCCTTGTCTATTCCACATAAAGGTATATATACAAGGCAAAACCCGGACTTTCAAGACAAACTAGAAAGCCCGGACAAACAAACTACACAAGCAAAACTCTGACTTTTGTCCTAAACAAAACTCAGACACTTTTGTCCTAGACAAAACTCAGACAAAAGATCATCCTAAAACTTGGACAAAATGTCCTAGGATAAAGTTGGGACTAACTTTCAATGAATGTACAATAAAGACCCTACAAAATGGGAGACATGCACTTATCACCTAAAGTGCATTAACAAACTCCCCCTTGATCAGTGCATGGTCTTCATTGGACTTGAGATCTTCATCCTTTCATTGGTAACATGGGAGTCATGCACTTATCACCTAAAGTGCATTAACAAGGGTGTTTGAGTTTTCTTTACCCAATGATATAAAGTCATGTCAACTCCCCCCTTCACTCCCCATTTTCTACTCAAACACCAGGTATGGTTCAAACACCCACTCAATTAAAAAATTTAGATTGGTTCTTCTCTCTCCTCTCTCTCTCTCTCTCTCCTCAATCACTCCTCCACCTTCGGTGAATAGTCACCGATTTCTCTCCCTCTCTCCTATTCAAACACCCTAACTCAAACACTAGGGGTGGTTCACCGATCGATGAAACCATTCCCCGAGCTTGGTCCCCGCAACCATACCGCCCTCCCTCCCATGTTAGAGCATGCATGTGTGCTAGTCGAAAACATTGCGATAATTAATTTAGGCTTCCACTATTCTTACACCCATAAATCTTATTTTTACACCCCTTTTCATTCCATCTCTTTCTTTATATGTATAGAGAGGAGGAATGTGTGAATATTAACTCTATTAATTTAATGTTTTGAGAAATGTCGATTTCAAGTCTAAATTTTCAAAATTTAAATTTCTGTAATATGTTTAATGTAAAAAATGAGTCTTAACATAAAACATAAACTTAACGTACAAATTGAAGGAGAAAAACGCAACACCTAGCAAAAATAACATCAATCTTAACCGTCAAAATTTTCTTATTTAAAGTAAAGGCATATGGATTCATCACATATATTCCTTTAATTCACAAAAAGATACTTATGCGCACAAAAGAAATTAGTTGTTGTAAACGGTAAGAAAGTTAAAAGTAAAAAAATTGAAAGTATAGGGGATCAAAGTTAAAAGTAAAAAAAGTTGTGAGAATAAATTGTAAAAAAATAAAAAGTTTTAGGTTAAAAGTAAAAAAAAATCAAATTTTGGGTTAAATTACAAAAAATTAGAAAGTTTGGGTTAAAATTAAAAAAATATATATTTAAAAAAAAAATCTAAACCATAAGGTAAAACATCATTATGCATAAAACAACTTATAAATTAATACTATGTAATTATATCACTACTTACTAGATATTATTATAAACATTTATAATATAATCACGTAGAAAACTAAACAGTATATTATATTATATACATATGTGCTCAAACTCTATTAAGTTAATTTCAAACCCAGTCTTCATCTTTTCCTATGAACCTTACACATTTGAAGAGGGTTATCCCTTAGAGCGATTAAAAACACTTTTGTGCCTCGGACAAAAAAAAAAATTAGGCTTGATAATTGCTATAAAAAACAAACGTAGTGTAGAAAAATGACCAAACTTACTTAGTTAAGCAAATTGTGATGCTCTTCTAACGTTTTTGCAAGCGAAGCTCTCGATCAAATCTTTATAGTTCATATTTACTAATATTTCGTTTTTAATTGCTATCATCGCCAATCTATTAAGTCTTTCTTGTGACATTTTCTATCGTAATTAAGACTTCAACCAACTTCAATTTAAAAAAAAAAACATCTTTCTGTCGATGCCACGAATACCGGAATTGTCAAAAGCATTTTATATGCATTTATAATATTCTGAAGAAAACTGAGCTTCTTGATATTGTTTAAACATCAAAAAGGCTAAAAATGTGACTCGGTAAGAATGCCTCAATCAACTTCAACTCTAAATAAAGTTTATTAACATCAATGTTCGATTCTTCTCCATATTTCAATGTATCTTGAAGACAATAACAACAAGACTTAAGATCGTTTTCATCAAGTGTTTTCAACTTTTTAGGAAACAAAATCCACATGTTTTTTTTTGAATTTTTGATATTGATTGAATCTTGTTTTAAGAGAAGTAATAGCTTGATCAACAACAGATAAAAAGTAATTGACTTTGAAATCCTCATCAGGTGAATATATAACTTCTTCTACACTTGAAGTCTCGCCGTTTGTTTCTACAACGTATTACACGTTTTTTTGGGAATTCCCCATCAACACCCAATTCATTGGCAATTTCTCTAGATTCATCAAACGCCTAATACAACCCCACTTCTCTAAAATTCTTGAAGTATTTAGGGGCTGTTTGGTAGCCTCTGAATGGTCATTAAGAGACTACCTCTTAATGGAACCATTAAGAATTTTACCAATGAGAAGGTAGAAGAATATGACATGGTATGATTTACCATTCAGAGGTTACCTCTTAACCATTCAGACTTGAGGTTACCTCTTATTCATTCAGAGGTTTTAAACCATTAAGATGTAGCATCTGAATGGTCATTAAGAGGCTACCAAACAGCCCCTTAATCAATTTGTCCACTTCATCAATAGCAACATCAATAACCACATCCTTTGATTGCAACTTTTCGCTCAGCAAATTCACATTTGATAATATTTCATACCAAATGACGACATGTACCAAAAATTTAAATTCACCAATTCCTACTTTTCTAGTGATTTAGCTTCACTTTGAATTTTAGGATTTTATCGGAGGATCTAACTTGTTGCAAAGCTTTTCTTAGATCTATAAGTTGAGTACGAATAGGCTTAATACTATATACACGGCTTTTCCCAACGAGTGGTAGACAATGACTTAAAAGTCAATCTTTTATCATGTTCATTTAAAATTTACCACCTATTAATAGAATCGGCAAATATAGTATAAACTTGTATTGTTCCAAAAAATATCTAGACTTAGTATAAAAAGCTCTAGGATTATTTTTCTAAGAATCTCCTTTAAAACTATTATGTTGTCCTTTCATGTTTGCTTCATTATCATAGCCTTGGCCATGTAAATCATCAATAGCAGGACCAAGAGACTCTAATTCCTTAGATGTAACTTCAAAAAGTCTTTTAGTTGGAGTATCATCAACAACCAAAAAATCTAAAAAAGATTTCCTCAACGGTCACATAATTTGAGTCAAAATTCACTTACCTCACAATTATGAAACTTTGTTCTTGGTGACTTGTGAAACGCTGGTACAATATTATGGAGTAATACTTTGCTTGCTTTATATCCTTGATTATTTTTGTTTTAATTTGATGAGCTAGTAATTGTATTAACTTGTTTTGGATATTGTGCCCAAGACAATGTACATGGAGTTCATCACTATATGTCGCACATGTTCTTCAATAATCGAGTCAAACTCTTCCAACATCGCAATCAATACCTAAAAGTTTCCATTGTTTTTTTTCATATAACTTCTCTTTTGATCAGTGAAATGCTAAACCGTGTTTAACAAGAAATTTCACAAGTGCAATACTCTTTAAATGACTTCTTTCCCATAATCCTTTTCATTTTTAAATTGCTCATATACTACTTTGTCATTTGTTTCGTTGCATGCCAACCTTTGACGCATTTTAAACCATTTATTCATATTCTTTAACTTGAACGAGGGCCCTAGAGGTATCGGGTTCGATACATGTGTCGGATCCCTCCTTGATGGTTATGGGGATTTACTGCCAGGAAGCCTTGTCGGGTGGTGACCTGGGAGGGGAGTACCCCCCCGCGGTCGGGGGTACCGTGCAATTACCCTTTTTTTTAACTTCGTGTTCTTTAAGACCATAGTCACCTAATTCGTGGTTTGCTCCGGTTCGGGTACGCGTTCGGGTTCGCGATTCGCTAGATGGCACGAATTCGGTACGGACGGGGGTAGGTTCATTTCGGTACGATCCGATACGCTATTCCGGTACGGTGTACCATTTATAATGTTCATTTTATATTTTTTGTGTATAAACTTATAAGTTTGAAGACGAAATGTAAACTAGTGAAGATAGAGGGGGTTAAATGTTAAAATAAAACAACTAGTTTTACACTTTATATGTAAAAATCTAAGCTTTACGGACTAAATGTAAAGTAGTAAAAGATAGAGGGGTTAAAGGTTAAAAGTTTCTAAACTTATTTAAACCCAAAGTTGAAACCCAAGTTACGTACAGCCGCTATTCTCCTTCTTCTTTCCTGCCGATATTGCAGCACCAGCACCAGGATTCTCTATCGAGATTCGCTATGTGGTCGATAATTCAATATGTGGTCGAGAATCACCTTGTAGTGGCATCAGTTGAAGCTCTGGAAACACGAATTGGAACGATCCAAATTAACGAATTGAAACGACGAATCAAACCCTAAATTCGCGAATCGATAGCGAATTGGGTCGTATACGAATTCCGTACCATACGAAACGTACCAATTCGAAATTCGTGCTATTTTGGGCGAATTCCGTGACTATGTTTAAGACCTTGAGAAGCATGATTCCAATCTTAATAACCTTCATTATCCAACCCACCTTTCTTATACCCTCGTTCTTATACTCTTGTGTATAAAGTTTACAACAAAAAGAAAAGAGTTTGTCAAGCTCTTTTGAATACACTAGCCATTCTTATCACACATCTCCCAATTTGATAGAATTCTAATATACATGATGATAATAGAAAATCGTCTTCCAACTTTATCAACGGGACCCTTATGAATAGTCAAATCTCTTTTTGGACCTCTCTTAGACCGCCCGTAGTGGGGCGTTTTTTTAAAAAATTTTTGCCCGAAAACGCCCTATAACGCCCAACCCCCCATTACAGGGGGCGTTTTGGGGCGTGATTTTCGAAAAAAATTCCCCCCGGCGTTTTAAATATAACGCTTAAAATGAGATGGGGGCCCACTTTTTGACCGTTCTCAAACGGTAACATTCTTTATTATTATTATTATTATTTTTAATTTAAAATATTCCCACTATAAATATATACCCCACATTCACACCTTTTTTTATAAAAAAACTCACTTTCTCTCCCACTTTCTTCTAATTTTTATAAAAAAAAACCCACTTTCTTCTAATTTTTATAAAAAAAAACCCACTTTCTTCTAATTTTTATACAATCATGCATCCATACCGCCCTCCTTTTGGTGTCCCCCCTAGACCCGCAAACCCAAACACAACCCAACCGCAAACCCCGTACAACCTTCAAGACATGGACCCGAGCTTTTTAACTTACGCGGCTTACTTGAGTGGCGCCCCTCCGTTTGTTCCTCCCACTTTCGGCTATGGTCAAGCCGGCGGGTCTCAACCGTCACAACCCGAAGCCGAACCCGATGTGGAAGTCGTACCGGAGACGCAACCCGAACCGGTGCAAGAAACATCGAAACGCGGCAAAAGGTCGCATAAAAAGAAGGAAAAGGACGCACCGCGGCGTACAAAAAATATCATTAAATGGACGAAGGAAGAGGAATTCGCGTTGACTCGGGCGTTTGTCGACATTTCGGAGGACGAAGAGACCGGTAACTATTTTATATAAATATTATTTTACTTATTTTGTTACTTTAATTTTTAACATACAACTTATTATTTTTTTTTTTTGTAGCAAACTTTCAAACGGGCCCGGTTTTTTGGGATAGGGTTCGTGCACTCTTCTATAGCACGTGGGGTCAAGGCGAACATCGGGACAAAGATTCCATTTCTAGCAAATGGACCGACATCAACAACAAGTGTCATGCGTTCCAAGAAGTCTTCCAACGTAACTACGATAATCGGCCGAGTGGTGAAGGTGACGTGGGGGTTTTAACGAAGACTTTGGAGGAGTTCGAGAGGACAAAATGCCCTTTCACGTACTATAAGTGTTGGGAGCTACTACGAAAAAGTCCAAAGTGGGCGGTAGTTAATCCAATGACGTCTAGTAGTAGACGTCGGGCTAAAAGGTCAAAAACATCATCCTCCGTTGACCCGTCAACTCCGACA
Source organism: Helianthus tuberosus (assembly GCA_030545235.1). Taxonomy (NCBI): domain Eukaryota; kingdom Viridiplantae; phylum Streptophyta; class Magnoliopsida; order Asterales; family Asteraceae; genus Helianthus; species Helianthus tuberosus. Next base: position 208,814,364 of record CM060400.1, read on the forward strand.
TAGGATGCCCGCAATGTTGATTTAAATGAGGAGGTGGACGTTGACGAGGGAATTGAAGAAGAGTTGGTCCGACCCCCCGGTAGAAGAAAGGGAACCGGGAAAAAAACGGTCGAGTCGTCTTCCGATCTCGAGTTAAAGGGAGATTTCGAGGAGATGAACCGTCGTCTCCAAGACATTCGCGACCTCGGCTACAAACGTTGGGAGATTATGCAAGAACGAGTGTCCGAAACCAAAAAGTTTAACGAGATGCAAGAGGCGAGGCAAATGGAAAAGGACATTGAGTTTTTGTCCAAATCGATCGACCACCTCCAAGGCGACGCGTTGATCCTTGCGCAAATGCGTCGACAAAAAATTCGAGAAAAATATGGACTCTAGATCATGTTATTTTTTTTAACTTTATTTTTTCTGTTTTTTTTTTATTTTCTGTTTTTTTTTTTTCTGTTTTTCAGTTTTTTTTTTTTCTGTTTTTTTTTTATTTTCTGTTTTTTTTTCAGTTTTTTTTTATTTTTATTTCAAGTAATGTAATTTTATTTTTAAATTAATGAAGTTTTTTTATGTTTTAAATTAAAAAAAATAATTGTGAAATGATTGAATGGGGGTTATTGGCATAATGCCCCACTACGCCACTTTTTCTATAATGCCCCCTTGCTGACTAGGACGCCACATGTCGGATAATGCCCCATGGTGGGGGCATTATAAGGTGTTACCACTACACATGGTCTTAACAAATTTATTAATCAAGTTAGCATTAAGCCTATCCCAAGTTCTAGGATAAAATATATTGAAAGTGTAAAACATATAATTAAGTTTCATCTTCCAAAAGTCTAAACATCAAAGTTATAGTTAAAATTAATAAATCATATAAGTACACATGCATACTTAAAGTTTAAACATGTAAACTAGTTCATCTTGCATAATGATCGAACTTTAAGGCTAATTCTAAACTAAAGTTCATACATTCAATCCACTCAATCAAAATAGAAGAAACCTGATCAGTGATTCGTGAAGTAATGGCATAAAAAATCAATATTTTACATTCAAATTCGTAATTCCATACCTGATCAGTGATTCGTGAAGCAAGAAGGCAAACCCTAGGTCGATTTTGTGATGTTAGAGTGTTGGATTCGTTATAACCGATGGTACTGTACACGAAAGATTCCAAGAATCGATACCCCAATTGCTGATTGTTCACGTGCGATGATGAGTTGATGATCGTTCACGTCTGTTGCTGCGTTGATGCCGCCAATGTTTGAAACCCCAATCGATGTTTGTTTTTTAGTGCCCCATTGCTATTATTTTTTAAGTAGACTTTAATTTTGGGTTTAAATGATTAAATGAAAATTTGGGCCTTTGCAGATTTGGGTAAATTAATATGTAGGTAAATAGATTTTTTTGGGCTTTTTATTACATTTAATATACAAAACTTTTAAACATTTCGGGGCCCCTGGAAATTTGGGCCTTCGGTCGTCACCGACCTGCCCAACCCAAAAGCTGGTCCTGCATTTGACCCTCATCTTGAGGTCGTCTACCTTCTTCTATGAACTTTCTTTTTCCTATTTTGTTTTCTTAAACATTTAAAACCAATGTTTTAAACTTTATGACCGGTTCTAGAACTAAAACTAAGGGTACAAATAATTTATTCAAGAATAATTTATTCAAAGTGATACTTCCGGTCCTATTTGTTAGTGTTTATACTTGAGCGGCCTGTTTATAAAGCAAATAAAACACTTTTTACTAAACGTTCATAACTATGTTACTTTAACTTATTTTTTCAATACGATAACAATATATGTGATATGACTTTCACCACCATTGTTTGTTAAGAAATAATATAAAACTCTAAATATCTTATGATTGATTGGTTTTGTATATATTAAAATATATATTAATTAAGTTGGCATATACAGTTAACTTGAAATGAGTGGATTTAAAAGCATATGAAAAAATTGTAACTTGTCACTTTACCTTCACGTTAAAGTAAACCCACACTCCCATCCCCAACCCAAAAAAAAAGAAAAAATTAAAAAAAATAATAATTCTTCTGCCTATAAATACTCCCATATCTTCCTCCACCCCAACATCAAAAAACCACCATCTTGAATATATTTGAAAAAAAAAAAAAAACCTTAAATCCCACAACAAAAAAAAATGGAACAAAATCTACCAGTAGTTGCAAAGAAAGTATGGAGCTTGGTACGAGCCATGCTCTACATGATCAAGAAAAACATATCCAAAAGAAAATTATTGCTTGATCTCAACTTGATGATGAAGCGCAACAAGATCGCCAGAAAGGTTTTTAAAAACCTAATGCACCACCACAACCACTGGTCGACTTTCGCCTTTAACCGCGGCTCACACCACTCTCCCAACTTCACCTTCCCACCTCCACCAACCGAAGAATACGAATTCAGCTGCAGTAACACACCGGTGTACCCACTCTCTCGCTTCAACACCAACAAAAAACACCATAAATACAAAAAGAACTCACAAAAGATCAAGTCCGCCATAATTAACGACGAGCATGATCAGATATTCGTTGACCCTGCACTGATAAAGGCCCTAGAGATGTTGACCAGCGCCGCTGCGTCCCCAGTGGTTCCTGGGTTTGGGATAAGTCCGATGGTTAGGCAGTTAAGGGTGACGGACTCGCCGTTTCTGGTAAGTAACGGAGAGGAGGATAGCTATGTGGATGAGGCTGCTGACAAGTTTATAATGAAGTTTTATAATGATTTGAGAAGGCAAAGTTAAATTCTGGGTGTGAAGTATAAATGTTGGAATTATCAGGGGGTTGTTATGTACAATATATCTTGTGCTGTGGAGGGTTTGTAGACTAGTTGCAGCCAGTGTATTTGTTTGGATGCTTCTCTGATAATTGTGTGCTCTCATGCTATATTTAGTTATCTTTTTATTTGAGATATAAATGAATGAATAATACTTTTTATATTTTCTTAACTACCTTTCAAAAAAAAATATATATTTTCTTAACTTTTACATTTGAATAGTTCTTATATGATTGATGCGGTACATGCAAGTTCAAATTAAATGATACTTCTAGACATTTAAATGTGAACATTTATTGAGGAAAATGATGCAAACATCTGTTGATCGACAACACAAACAAACTTAATGTTAAAAGGCAACAAATTTTTATATAATTTTTATTTTTATACCTAGAGATATAAGATTCTTATCTCCAGAGGTTTTGCATGTCATATATGTACCCTTTAATGACGCTCATATACAGTGGCGAAGATTGAGATTTCCGACCGGGGGGTCAAAAACGTATGCACCCAAAAATTTCTATAAAACGGGAGGGTCGAAAACGTAAATACCCAAAAATTTCTATACGAAACTACATACTCTCCACAATTGAGTGAAAAGTTCGGAGGGTCGGCCGCCCCCACTATCCTACGCCCTTGCTCATATATACTCCTACCTTGTGGAGCGACAAGGTAATAGATAAGCTAGTGTTACCAAAAAACCAAGATATACCCTAATCGAAGTATAGTCCTACCTTGTTGTCAAAGGGATGGAAGAGAAAAAGAAGCACCAAATTAACTTTCTGATTCAATAAATTTAAAAAAAAATACATAACCCTAATAATCGAACTCAAAATAATAAAAGGAATTTTATTTGTTTATTTTTTGAATTTATTGTTCGGAACACTCATCGTGGTATTTCAGGTCCAACGGATGGCGCCAATGTAGAAACGTCACCTGAGATACGTCCCTTGACTGGTTGATCCGATAAAGAATGGTCCGATCTTCAATCTACAAAACAGAACACCATTAGAACTCGTTACAGGAATGAGGTTATTCCTGTAACTACCCCCGGCGTGAGAATAACTATTCGTTTGTGGGGAGTAAAAGAGAATGTGATGAGAGAATTGTGTATCTTACCTTCACAATGGCATCTCCTATTTATACTCATGGGTGAATTAGGGTTTCCCCTTAAGTCGGGAAGTCGGTTTGGCGACATCTCCTAACTTGTCGGAAATTCTTCCATACTTATACTCGCATGGGGATATCTTTCGTATCTTATTTATTATTATATTTTTAATGATGGTTATTCGACCCGGAATGAACGGGTCATTCCTCCACACCTAGTTATGATAATAGATTGAACTAAATCTCTATGGGTCCATACATCAATCGAAAAAACCCACAAAAAGCAAAACAAAATCATGAATGAAGCCTCCTAGCTCCTAATTAAATGAAGAACATAAGTGACGAAACGATTGAGTAAACAAACATTTCAGTTTTGGACGGCTAAAATTGAGATTCGGATGTTTGATTTTGAGGAAAGAGGTTCAAATAGATATGAAGAGAAGCACAAAATGTCGATGTGGAGCCACGGCGAAGCAGGAAGCTGTGGAGATGGCAATGACATGCAAATGAAGCGCTATTCAACTGTGGAACCGGAAGAAAAAAAAGAAAGTTAAAGCTTGGAACTATTCATTTTAGAAACTTGGCATTGAAGAGGTGCAAGAATATATATTTTATATATAGGGTAAAGTTATTCTACAAATTACAAATGATCTTTAACACACTAAATTGGAAATCAGTGAAGGAAGGATTTCTTTTTCCATCAGTATTTGGCATGGAAGAGGCCTAAGAAGAATATAGATATGCTGGCTAATCAAAGCTACAAACGTTCGATGATTTTGTTTCTATAATGTTTAACTAAGAATTGATCATAAGAGACTGAAAACAAAGTAAGTTTTTTATAAACGTGAAAAAAACACTTACACTAACTATCCACCAAGTTTCTAAATGTATAGATGTTAGAATTTTTTGCAAAAGTAGGTGTTTTAGGCCAGAAAAGAGTGCCATTAGGTGGTCACCAACATTGTTTTCATATCTAGGTAAGTTGCACATTCATTCAGCGACCTTCAAGAGAAATTTCTGCAAAAAGTTAGAGGTTCTGCAAAAGCTGCACATTGTCGGGAAAGTCGCTGTTTCGAAGTACAATCTTGCTGAAAGTCGCTGATTCATTCTACAACCTTGCTGAAGGTCGCTGTTTCATTCTACAACCTTCCTGAAGGTCGCTGAATCATATAACAAGCTTCATAAAAGTCTGTATGTAGAGTCAATTAACATCAGTCAGTTGATTCAAACAAGATCAAAATATATAATAAGCCACTTCATTCATATATAATCAATCATCCATTAGTTAGTGCAACAAAATACCAGGTTCCTAAGTAATAACCCTTACAACTAACAAGAAAAGTTAAGAAGGGCCACTTTGATTTAATCATCTAGCGATACACACTGAACACAGCCCGGTTTTACCCAACACGGGGAAGAGTAGCCTTAAACACTCCATCTTGCATCTCTCTCTTGATCACATCATTCTCCTTACAGAATCCCTCCGGCACCCGCACCCCCGCAATGTAGTGTTCACCCTCTCTTTCCCTTCAACAATCAGCGTGTCCGACTCAAACCCGGCTTCCACGTCCCCCAACTCAAACCCAGGCATGCTTAACCACACACACAGTCCCTCCCTTATCACCAGCATCTTCACCCAACCAAATTCCCTCTAAAGTATATGCTTTCATCAGTGTCCTTATACGCTGTGAACGACTTACTCTTCACCCCCGGGTGCGCTCTCACTTCGCAAAGCATCCGTCCTAGCTCTGACCGATCAAACATCTCTGAGTGGTAACCAATTATCAACATACAAACAATGAATGCAATAGAAATATATAATGGGGTTTGTTTAACAAATAATAATAGGGGTGAGCATAAAACCGAAATAACCGAACCGTAACCGAAATAACCAAAAATATCCAAACTGAACTAATGCACCAGCCTGCATCATATCAAGTATGTATGTAGAGTCAATTAACATCAGTCAGTAGATTCAATTACACATGCATTCAACGACTTTAATTAAGATGGTATTATGAATTTTCTGAACATGGTGACATGAAACAGCGACTTTTATGAAGGTTGTACTTCGAAACAACGACTTTTCTGAAGATGGTGACATGAAACAGCGACTTTCAGCAACATTGTTATATGATTCAGCGACTTTCAGCAAGGTTGTAGAATGATTCAGCGACCTTCAGGAAGGTTGTAGAATGAAACAGCGACCTTCAGCAAGGTTGTAGAATGAATCAGCGACTTTCAGCAAGATTGTACTTCGAAACAGCGACTTTCCCGACAATGTGCAGCTTTTGCAGAACCTCTAACTTTTTGCAGAAAATTCTCTTGAAGGTCGCTGAATGAATGTGCAACTTACCTAGATATGAAAACAATGTTGGTGACCACCTAATGGCACTCTTTTCTGGCCTAAAACACCTACTTTTGCAAAAAATTCTAGATGTTACAGGAATATACATATCTTATGATTGATTACTTTTATTCAATAGAAAATTCTATATCAAATAATAAATTGGTATACAGTTAATATAGTTAGAGTGAGTGCATAGAAAGAACAAGAAAAAGAATATGAATAGTTACTAAACTTTCATTATGTTACTTTAATATTTGTACTCATTTTCTAATACCTAATTAAAGGTAGATGTGATATGAATTTCGCCAACATTTTCTGTTAAGAAATAATAAAAAGCTACAAATATCTAATTGAAATCAAAGGTAGATGTGATAATGAATTTCGCCAACATTTTCTGTTAAGAAATAAATATAAAACAATTAATATCTTGTTGATTACTTTTAAAATATCAAAACTTATGCATATATTAAATAATAAATTTTTAATTTGAAATCCCCCCCCCCCCCCCCCCCCCCCCCCCCCAAAAAAAAAAAACTAATTTTGTGCTTATAAATAGTCCTACCCCTTCCTCCTCCAGCCTAACATTAAAAACCACATATTTACATACAATATTTCTCATATCCATTTGAAATAAAAAATGGAACAGTATGCACCAGAGGTTGCAAAGAAAGTATGGAGCATGGTACGTGCAATGCTCTACATGATCAAGAAAAACATATCCAAAAGAAAACTACTGCTTGATCTCAACATGATGATGAAACGCAGCAAGATCGCTAGAAAAGCCTTAAAAAACCGAATGAACCATCACCACTCTCCCAATTTCCCCGAACACTACGGGTTCAGCTGCAGCAACACCCCGGTCTACACGCTCTCTCTCTCTTCACCACCCACAAAAAACACCATAAACAACACAAAAAGACCACACACAACAAGTCCACCATAGTTAACAACGACCATGATCATATATTCGTTGACCCTGCAGTGATAAAGGTACTCGAGATGTTGACTAGCACTGCTGCGTCTTGTTGGTTTCAGGTCCCACACTCACACAAAACACACACTCACGCATGTATATGTAGGTATGAAGAATGCAATAAAGGAAACTTGAGGCACTGTGTATTTTCGAATGAAGGAAAACTGCTATATTTTATTCATGGCTAAACAAGGCTATTTATAACTTTACATGACGCTACTTAAGAATAAAAAAAGAATATAAAAGATGCTCCCTAAAAACTTGGTAAACCATGACTCCTTCTACCAAACCAAACGTGCATAAAATAAAACCCAACGGTCATCTCCAGTTCTCCACATACTTGGTCAAACCCGTCACCGCAGCATAAAATAATCCAACAATCACCCCCTTAATCGGTTTGTTCACACCCGTCACCGCAGCACCGAATCACCCTTTTTTTTCCCGAACCATCTCGACTTCTACCGGACTCCCGACCTCAACCACGGTCATGCCCAAAGCCTTCTCGATTCAACCCGGAAAAAAAATAAGTACACTTTTAACATCTCACATGGTTTCACGTTGGAAACGTTCACTAACATCTTGACTCATCACGGATCAACGACCTCTACCCGGTCACATCCGAGTCACCCGATTTGAACTCCAACGCCATTATCTTGACACCCGTACCTTTTCCTGATCAAACTTGTTCCAAGAGGCCTCTCCACCGACAAGAAAACAAAGCCACCCGCTTCTAACGTTTTCTCACCTTGCCAAGCGAAGCGAATCCAAAGCCCACCTGCTTTGACGGATTTTTCTGCCTGTTTTTCACGCACTACCCGGTCTCCTCTTATCACGAACAACCCGATCAAGGTACCTGCGACACCTGCTGTTGTCACCGGATATATTCCAGTTGCTCAAACCCGCAACTAACATCCGAATACCCCTTTATCTTCCTCCTTCAATCACCACTAGCAGCCACGGTAAACATGTGTTTATCACCGGTCACCCCCGTCGTCTTAACCGGTACGTCTACCACAACAACGGCCTACCGAAACACCTTAACGCTTCCGTCTAACGCTGCAACACAGTCCCGAACAGCCACCTGCTGTCCCGAACAACCCGTTTTCCTGCTGCGTTTGCCCCGCAGCGACGGGCTAGACCCTTTTCACGCAACCGACTCTCAAACCGGCCTTCTCCGTCTTCACGAGCCCTAAGCTCTGATACCAAATGTTGGTTTCAGGTCCCTCACTCACACAAAACACACACTCACGTATGTATATGTAGGTATGAAGAATGCAATAAAGGAAACTTGAGTCACTGTGTATTTTCGAATGAAGGAAAACTGCTATATTTTATTCAGGGCTAAACAAGGCTATTTATAACTTTACATGACCCTACTTAAGAATAAAAAAGAATATGAAAGATGCTCAAAGATGCTCCCTAAAAACTTGGTAAACCATGACCCCTTCGACCAAACCCTTCTGCATAAAATCTTTCAGCTTCCAATTCTCTAATATACATACTTACGTGAAAGTGTGATTGTGAGTGTATTGTGGGACCTGAACCAACACGTCTCCGGTGGTTACCGGGTTTGGGAAAAGTCCAATGGTTAGGGGGGTAGGGGTGGAATAACTCACCCTCAATTCCATCACTGACAACATCCAATCAGGTTCTGCCATGTCATCAACCATTATTTCCATCACTCACACCCTTTTTTGCTGGAAATGGTCATCACTCACAACCTTTTTATTTATTCCATCAATGTACAACTCCTTAGCACTAGAGTACAACCCACCATACACAAAGTTCCAAAAAATGGTCAAAAAGGGTGGGCAACAGTTGGATTTCTGAAGTTTACAACGCGTCAAGTAGTTCACGCGTTACAAAATTTTGTGGGTGAAAAATTGGGTGGCGGCGGTGTGTGGAAAAGTTTCACCCGTGAAACTTTGCTATAACGTGCAATTCTTCTACCACCCCGGGTCCTCTTAGGCAGTTAAGGGTGACGGACTCTCCGTTTCCGTTAAGTAACGGGGAGGAGGATAGCCTTGTTGATGAGGCTGCTGAGAAGTTTATAATGAAGTTTTATAACGAACTGAGAAGGCAAAGTTAAATTCTGGGTGTGAAATATAAATGTTGGAATGATCAGGGGGTTGTTATGTACAATATATCTTGTGCTGTGTTCGTTTTGTAGATTGCAGCCAGTGTATTTGTTTGTAAGCTTCCCGGATAATTGTATGCCGTAATGTTATATTTAGTTGTCTTTTTTATGATATATATAAAAGAATAATACGTACTTTATATGTTTTCTTAACTTTTAGTTTTACATTTGAATAGTTCTCATATGATCGATATTGTGTTGGAAGTTTAGTGTGAATGAAAGTCTCAAGTTGGTAATTCACCTTGTCCCACATCGGTGTGGGAGTGAAAAGATAGGCTATTTATAAGGTGAAACCTTAATGAAGCCTTTGAAGTCTTATGACATGTTTTACCACAAGTCCTACCCGCGCGAACGCAGGGGGGGTGCAAAAAATGGAACCGGATTTAGTTGAACTCGTGTACGCCCGCACGTCCTGCGGACACGAATGCAGTTTCGAAAACCCGGGTCCGCGTGGAGCAGTTTTTTGCACTCGTGACTTTCTGTTTTGAAACTGAAATGAATGAGGATCATTATTTCATTTTTCAAACTGACTATCAGTTTCGTAACTGATACTCTAATGACCATTATTTGGTCTTTAATTTGCTGATTTCGGTTATGGTTCTAGCACTATAAATCGAAGGCAAAGCTGATCAGTTGAGACACACAGAAAAACAACTTCTCTTCTCTCTATCTCAGTTCTCTGCAACACAGCTTCTTGTTCTTTTCAGGCAAGTGCTCAAGTCCGGCAGTGCGCGGTGCTGCTTCGAACCGGCGTACCCTGGGAACAGACGACGAATCTGTTTAAGGGAATTGTGTTAAACACAAGCCCGGTTCAAACGATTACTGTTTCTTTTCTTCATCTAATTGCAACTTTTTCTAAACCACTGTTCTGATCAGTGGTTCTGTTCAACTTGCCACTGTTTCAACCAGACAGTGGTTGATCAGCGGTTAGACTGATCAGTGCTTAAACTAATCAGTAGTAAGCTCATCAGTGGTTAGACTGATCAGTGCTTAAACTGATCAGTAGTTAACTCATCAGTGGTTAGACTGATCAGTGCTTAAACTAATCAGTAGTTAAGCTCATCAGTGGTTAGACTGATCAGTGCTTAAACTGATCAGTAGTTAAGCTCATCAGTGGTTAGACTGATCAGTGTTTAAACTGATCAGTAGTTAAGCTCATCAGTAGTTAGACTGATCAGTGCTTAAACTGATCAGTAGTTTAACAAACTGATCAGTGGTTTCTAATCAGTGGTTTTCAAACAGTGGTTATTTTCTAACAAACTTAAACAGATTATATTTACTGATTGTTCTTTTCAGAATGGAATCCCAGCCGATGACTACTGCTGTTTCTGCTGTCATGACCAGTGCTGTTTCTGCGGTCATGACTTCCACTGTTACCGTCACTACCGGTCTGGTGACACCACTGCCTAATGCAGTGTCGCATGCTGAGAAACCAGAGAAATTCAGTGGTGTGAATTTCAAACAGTGGCACCAAAAGATGTTCTTTTATCTGACCACGTTGAATCTGGCAAGGTTCCTGACTGAACCTAAACCCCATGTTGATGAAGGGGATTTGAATACTCAAACTGTGAGCGCGATGCATGCTTGGAATCATTCGGATTTCCTGTGCCGCAATTTTATTTTGAATGGTTTGGAGGACAAATTGTATAATGTGTATTGCAAAGCCAAGACTGCCAAAGAATTATGGGAGTCGTTGGATCGCAAATACAAAACAGAAGATGCGGGCACTAAGAAATTCGTGGTGGCTAAGTTCTTGGACTTTAAAATGATAGATGCAAAAACTGTCATGAGTCAAGTTCAAGAATTGCAAGTTATTCTTCATGATATTCATGCGGAAGGAATGGTCCTCAGCGAGACATTCCAAGTTGCAGCAATGATTGAAAAACTGCCACCAAGTTGGGTTGATTTCAAGAACTATCTCAAGCATAAGCGAAAGGAGATGACCATTGAAGATCTTGTTGTTCGTCTTCGGATTGAAGAAGATAACAAAGTGGCCCTAAAAAATGTTGATGGTCCTGAAACTGTGAAGGCCAATCTTGTTGAACATGGGCAATCTTCGAAGGGAAAAAACAGTGGAAAGGGCGGGAAGAAAAGTCATGGGAAACGCTCCAACCTTGGTCCTAAGGGGGGAGTTGGGAAAAAGAAGTTCCTTGGAACTTGTTACAATTGTCAAAAGCAAGGCCACAAGGCTAGCGAATGCAAGCTTCCCAAGAAGAAGGAAAATGTTCAACAAGTGAACATGGTAGACGAAGTCGATAAGCTTGTTGCCATGGTCACGGACCTCTCGATTTTGGTCACGGAAGTGAACATAGTTGGGCAAAATAACAAGGATTGGTGGGTCGATACGGGGGCTACTCGACATGTGTGCTTTGACAAAAGCCTTTTCAACACCTTCAAGGAGGTGACTAATGGAGAAAAGGTTTTCATGGGAAATTCTGCCACGGCGGAAATAAAAGGCGAGGGTAACGTTGTTTTGAAGATGACATCTGGAAAAGAACTCACATTGTCCAATCTGTTGTATGTTCCAGAAATTCGTAAGAACCTTGTTTCGGGGTGGCAATTGAACAAGTTTGGGTTCAAAATGGTGATTGAGTCGGATAAGGTCGTGTTGACCAAAAATGGTGTGTATGTTGGTAAGGGCTATGCCCTAAATGGAATGTTTAAACTCAATGTAATTGTCGTGAATGCAAAAACGCTACTAGTTCTACTTACTTGATTGAGTCTTCTAATTTATGGCATGGTAGACTAGGTCACGTAAATTATAATTCCATTCGTCGTTTAATCAAACTTGATTGCATACCAACATTCGATATCGACTCAATTAATAAATGTGAAACTTGCGTAGAAGCAAAACAAACGAAATCATCATTCAAAAAGGTGGAACGAATCACCGAACCCCTCGAGATGATCCACACTGATGTGTGTGATCTAAAAGCAATTCCTACTCGTGGTGGGAACAAGTACTTCATCACGTTCATTGATGATAGTACAAGGTATTGCTATGTGTACTTACTTAAGAGTAAGGACGAGGCTATTGACAAGTTTATCTTGTTCAAAGCCGAAGTTGAGAATCAACTAAATCGGAAAATCAAAATTGTAAGGAGCGACCGAGGAGGTGAATATGTTTCACCTTTTATTGACGTATGTACAAAAAGTGGAATCATCCATGAACTCACAGCTCCTTACTCCCCTCAATCAAATGGCATAGCGGAACGGAAAAATCGTACCTTGAAAGAAATGATGAATGCCATGATGATAAGCTCCGGTGTAAACCAAAACATGTGGGGGGATGCAATCTTATCGGCAAATTATGTGTTGAACATGATACCCAATAAGAAAAAGGATGTAACGCCTTACGAATTATGGACGGGAAAGAAAGCACCATATAAATCCTTGAAAGTGTGGGGGTGTCTAGCTAAGGTGGTGGTCACACCACCTAAGCGGCTACTAATAGGTCCCAAAACGGTGGATTGTGTATTTATAGGATACACCCGTCCTTATGGTCCTTATCGTTTTATTGTGCATGATTCCAAGAACCCTGGAATATGCAAAGGCACCATAATCGAATCTAAGGATACATCATGGTTTGAACATGTGTTCCCATGCTTAGATAAAAGTGAACCGAGTTCTTCTAGACCGGTTGAGAAAATTGTTCCCGAGGATGAAGTTGAAAACGATGAACCTCGAGAACAATCTACGACTGAGGAAGTTGAAACCAGGAAAAGTAAACGACAAAGGACTGAAAAATCCTTTGGACCTGAGTTTCTTACCTATATGGTAGAAGATGAACCTCAAACGTACCAACAAGCGGTACATTCCTCAGAAGGACCTCAGTGGAGGGAGGCAATCAAAAGTGAGATAGACTCTATCTTACAGAACCATACCTGGGAACTAGTGGATCTTCCTCAAGGATGTAAACCACTAGGATATCGATGGATCTTCAAGAAGAAGATGAAACCAGATGGAACCATCGATAAGTACAAAGCAAGGTTGGTGATCAAAGGATATAAACAGCGAGAAGGTTTAGACTACTTTGATACATATTCGCCAGTTACGCGAATAACATCCATCAGGTTGGTGCTTGCCATTGCCGCCATTAGAAATTTGGAAGTTCACCAAATGGATGTGAAAACAGCTTTCTTGAATGGAATTCTAGAGGAAGAAATCTACATGGAGCAACCCGAAGGCTTCACAGCTATTGGGCAAGAAAAGAAAGTGTGTAAACTTGTGAAATCCCTGTATGGATTGAAACAAGCTCCAAAACAATGGCATCAAAAGTTTGATCATGTCATGCTTGATGCTGGGTTCAAAATCAATGAATGTGACAAGTGTGTGTACGTGAAGGACACATCTGATGGATATGTCATTTTGTGTCTATATGTAGATGATATGCTCATTGCTGGAAGCGATGACAAAATCATAAAATCTACAAAGAACATGCTAAAAGCAAGATTTGACATGAAAGACATGGGTCTTGCGGATGTGATTTTGGGGGTCAAAATCACACGAACCCAAAGTGGACTCGTTTTAAGTCAATCCCACTATGTGGACAAAATTCTTGAGAATTTCAATGCAAATGACTCTAATGAAGCTAGAACTCCACTTGACACAAGTCAACATCTAGCCAAGAATAGAGGTGAACCCGTAAACCAATTGGAATACTCAAGAATTATTGGTAGCTTGATGTATCTTATGAGTTGTACTAGGCCAGACATAGCATTTGCTGTGAGCAAGCTAAGTAGATACACAAGCAACCCAAGTTCAATGCATTGGAACTGTATCACTCGGTTGCTTCGCTACTTAAGATACACTCGGGAATACGGGTTGCATTATAACAGATATCCAGCAGTTATAGAAGGACACTGCGATGCAAATTGGATATCTGACACGAATGATTCCAGAGCAACAAGTGGGTATGTATTCACACTTGGAGGTGCAGCGATATCGTGGAAATCATCAAAACAAACGGTTATTGCTAGATCCACGATGGAATCTAAGTTCATCGCTTTAGATAAAGCAGGTGAAGAGGCAGAATGGCTACGTCAATTCGTTGAGGATATACCAAGATGGCCTAAGCCGGCAACGGCCATTTGTATACATTGTGATAGCCAATCGGCACTTGGCAGAGCTCGTAGCACAATGTATAATGGTAGGAACAGACATATCAGACGTAGACATAATACGATACGACAACTAATCTCTACAGGAATTATCACTGTTGACTACGTAAAGGATAATATTGCGGATCCGCTGACAAAAGGCCTAAGTAGAGAGTTAGTACAGAAGTCGTCCGTGGGAATGGGACTGAAGCCCTTGAAAAATGAAGTTCATATGATGGAAACCTAACTCAATAGACTGGAGATCCCAAGAATTGAGTTCAATAGGAAAACCTAATTGTATGAAGAAGCAAGGTCACTGTGGGGGGATAACCCTACGCATTTAATAAGGTAGTTTATTATAAAGATTTATAAACTTCCTAGTCCATTCCTAAAAGTGACAAGTGTGAGGCTAAGCCTATGGCTTTTAATGATTTGACTAAAGTAAACATACATAGTGAATCGCCTATGTGAGAGAGAAGTGGGGTCGCTTCGAAGGGTATTGTTGGGGCACAATACTTAATGGCTCTCGCAGAACCAGGCATTATGTTCATGACCATAACGAACATAACTATGAGGACTTGACTTTGTCAGGGAGAGTCTTGTGTGAAGTGCATTGTCGTCTACACAAACGGCAGACGAGTTCAAAGACATCGAGTTCTACTCAGAGCTAGTGGGCTAAGTGCATTTCATGAGCGAAGGTTCAAAGGGTAACACCTACCTATCGTATGCAAAACTCAACTGCTGAAATGTAACAAGGAATTATGTTGTTTCTGAGATCGACCTCCATTCATGTGGGGGATTGTTGGAAGTTTAGTGTGAATGAAAGTCTCAAGTTGGTAATTCACCTTGTCCCACATCGGTGTGGGAGTGAAAAGATAGGCTATTTATAAGGTGAAACCTTAATGAAGCCTTTGAAGTCTTATGACATGTTTTACCACAAGTCCTACCCGCGCGCACGCAGGGGGGGTGCAAAAAATGGAACCGGATTTAGTTGAACTCGTGTACGCCCGCACGTCCTGCGGACACGAATGCAGTTTCGAAAACCCGGGTCCGCGTGGAGCAGTTTTTTGCACTCGTGACTTTCTGTTTTGTAACTGATTTATGTTTTGAAACTGAAATGAATGAGGATCATTATTTCATTTTTCAAACTGACTATCAGTTTCGTAACTGATACTCTAATGACCATTATTTGGTCTTTAATTTGCTGATTTCGGTTATGGTTCTAGCACTATAAATCGAAGGCAAAGCTGATCAGTTGAGACACACAGAAAAACAACTTCTCTTCTCTCTATCTTAGTTCTCTGCAACACAGCTTCTTGTTCTTTTCAGGCAAGTGCTCAAGTCCGGCAGTGCGCGGTGCTGCTTCGAACCGGCGTACCCTGGGAACAGACGACGAATCTGTTTAAGGGAATTGTGTTAAACACAAGCCCGGTTCAAACGATTACTGTTTCTTTTCTTCATCTAATTACAACTTTTTCTAAACCACTGTTCTGATCAGTGGTTCTGTTCAACTTGCCACTGTTTCAACCAGACAGTGGTTGATCAGCGGTTAGACTGATCAGTGCTTAAACTAATCAGTAGTAAGCTCATCAGTGGTTAGACTGATCAGTGCTTAAACTGATCAGTAGTTAACTCATCAGTGGTTAGACTGATCAGTGCTTAAACTAATCAGTAGTTAAGCTCATCAGTGGTTAGACTGATCAGTGCTTAAACTGATCAGTAGTTAAGCTCATCAGTGGTTAGACTGATCAGTGTTTAAACTGATCAGTAGTTAAGCTCATCAGTAGTTAGACTGATCAGTGCTTAAACTGATCAGTAGTTTAACAAACTGATCAGTGGTTTCTAATCAGTGGTTATTTTCTAACATATTGTTGGTACACTTTATATGGACGCGACTCGGCTCGGTTCGACTCGACTCGGTTCGACGCGGTTAGGTTCGGCTCAAGCCCGACGTAGCGACATTCCTCCGTCGTGCGCCCCAGTGTTCGACACGCGAAGCACGGAGAGCCGCGGCCATTCCCGCAGACACATCATCCATGACATCATGACATCACCTAAGTGATGTCATGATGATGTCAATGAGAATTCTAAATATCAACATGACGAAATCTGTTTGTTTTTGTCAAAATATTCATGTGATGAAATCCCTTTTGTTTTCGTAATATATGTGTGGCGAAATCCCTGATTTCGTCACACATGTTTTCGTCCAAAGGGTTTTCGTCAAAGGTCACTATAAATAGCTGGTTATGTTTAACAGTTTATTTATGAGAGCATAGAGAGAAATTGAGAGTTTATCGTCAAGCATTGTGTGTATGTGTTTGCAGTTTGTTCTCATCCTGTTAATCTAAGTGAATCTTTGATTACCTGTTCGTGTTATACTCTTTACATTGTTTGGTTTGCATCATTACGGGGATTCTGCACTCGTGATAGTGTTTGTGATAAACAAGGATATGTTACGTATCGGATCCTCCGAGAAAAACGGACCTACAAGTGGTATCAGAGCTATGGCTCTTTTCCTTGTTTAAAACCAAACATTGTGTTGTTTGAAACAAGTGTGTTCTTGTTATTTTCAGATTGTTGTTCTTGAAAAATTTTATTTTTCTCTCTGGAAATTATGCTGAAAATCTGTGTTTACAAGTTTTATTTTGCTATAGTTTTATTGAAAACCTGTTATATTGCATCTATACATGTTGACATTTGGGTTTTTGTTGAAAATATAGGCAAAATCATTTTCGGAAATTTCATAATCTTCAAAGTGTTCTTGAATGTGTTCTTGAAATATTCAAACTGATAGTTGCATGTTTATGTGTTTGAGGTTTGATAATTCTAACTGATTGTTGTTTATCATTATTATATTAGAGGTGTTTGAATTTGTGGTACTGTGATGATTAGTTGGTGAGAAAAAGTGACCTTCGAAAACAGAGAACCATGCTTTGTTGAAATTGTTGTCACCAACTTGTGATATTGTCAGAGGATAAGGTTTGCAAAATATCTACTACCAGCTGGTACCCCTTGTCAACGAAATCACCTCTGGACGAATACCCTCCTGGACAAAAAGAAATCAAGTGTTTTCATCAACATCACTCAACGAAATCACTCGATTTCTTCTTCTACTCAACGAAATCACTTGGCTCCGAAATCCGATTCCACTCAACGAAATCACTTGGCAACTTGACACTGAAATCTGATTTCGTCCATATTTGTTTTTGTCAACGAAATCACAAACAAACAAGGATTTTCGTCACATAACAGTCGACGAAAACACTTTAACTTTGTCCCATTTCAGTCAACGAAAACACTTTGATTTCGTCACATATCTGTCAACGAAATCAACTGTTTTCGTCACACATAACTTCGACAAAATCACTATTGGATTTCGTCAAACATCCTGATATGTTGTCAATTTTATACAGAAGGCTTGCAAAACTGTTCTAACTTTGTTTTTTCAAGTGTTTTACCAGGTACACTTCTTCTAATATCAAATATGAGTAGTACAAGTCCGTGGGGTTGGAGTACGGACCCACGACCAGGTCAAGATCAAACCTCTGCAGCAGCATGGGTAAAGAATGTTTTTGGTCAGCAATCTATAAGTGCAACACAATGGGCTTTTGTATCAAATCAAAATCAAAACATTCAAAATCTTTTGCTTAGCGAGAGCGAAACGGGCAGCAACAATCGCCACCAAAGTTGAATCATATGAACGATTTTCCATCATGGGAAGGTCGTTTCCATACATACGTTCAAGGGCAAAGCACCGATCTTTGGAGGTGTTTCATTACTCCACGCAACAATGCCCTCGAAGTAGCAACATCAACGGCAGCGGGTTTTACTAATATGCATGAAGATGACAAGAAAGCCTATGACTTAGAGAAAAAGTCGTTTGCTATTCTTACCCAAGCACTTCACAAAGAAATCTATCATCAATTCTCTTACTGTAACGACACGAAAACATTATGGGATGCTTTGGTAGCAAGAGGAGAAGGAAATGCAGCTACTAGAAAGACATGCCATGATCTATTGAAGAAAGAGTTTGAATCATTTCAGTTCTTGGAAAATGAAACATTAAATGACATGACTACACATTTTTATCATTTGATTAGTGAACTGTTTGCTTATGGTGTTACTGCAACTCAAACGGAATTGGTTACACGGTTTGCTGATGCTCTACCTCCAAAGTGGATCCCATACATTGAGCTTTTAAAGCATACGGGTGTTCTAGATGCTGCCAATGTCAATATCTATGAATTCATTCAGAAGCTGGAACACAAGAATGATGAAGAAATTCGGAAAGCTAAACGAATTCCTGCTCCTCAAAATACCGAAATGTATCTTGGAGGTTTTAACCAGTTAGCTAGTTCGAGTTCCAGTTCAGTTCAGCAACCAAAGTTACAAACGACGTTTGTATCAAATACAAACTCTTCTCCGTTTCCCCAATCGGCTCCACCTCCGGTCTTCGATCCGAGTACCTATTTTCCGCCAGCGCATTTGAGTGCTCAAGGTCAGGCTTATTCTAGACCTCAATTTGGTGGTCCTTTTATTCCTTTTACACCTCCAGTTACCACTACTCAACCTCAGTTTGATCCGAGTGCTTATATTCCTGTCCCACCACAACAAGCCCAACCACAACAACAGCAAGCTCATTATACCAACAATCCTCCACCCCTAAACCCTAACACAGTCAAAGTTGATACATCAAACCTCTCAAATGTTAGCATTGAAGTAGCGAAGGAACATATGGAACTCATTAATACAATGGTCAGTGCTTACTGCGGTTTGGTCGCAGGTCAAATTGGAAACATTAGTTTGACCAACGAAGATTATCTACAAATCAACCGTGATGAAATGGAGTTGATGGATATAAAGTGGGCGTTCGCAAGTGCTGTTAGAAGGGCGAAGGACTTTATGGTTCGAACAGGGAGAAGCTCTTTGGAAAGTAAATAGGATACGAAGTATGGATTTGATAAAAAAGCGGTTACATGTTTTAATTGTGGCGAAAAGGGGCACTTCAAACGTGAGTGCCCCGACCAAGCAAACAAGGCAATCAGAACCCATTCAGAAATCAGACGAGTACTTCAAATGTCAATGTCAATCAAGACAATCATGAAAGAAGGATGGTAGCGGTGAACAACAATCAGAACCAGAACCAGTCTGGACCATCAAATACCAATCGAGCATTGACCGTTCAAGCTGATGAAGGGTGTAATTGGTCTATACAACTTGGGGAAGGTGATCAAGATAAAGGAGGAAAAGCATGTTATGCAAAGATCATCAATCACATCAAGCACGTTCATAAGGAAGAATTTTCTGAAAGCGACGACAGTTCGGGTTATACCGGGAGTTCTGATGAAGAAAGTTCTACTTCGGGCGATTATCATTCTGAATCTGATGTGAGGGAAGAAGCAAGTTCTGATCTTGATGACTTGTTGAATGAAGCGGAGGAGTTGAAATGTCAGAAATCAATTCTGATTAAGAAGGCTGCTGTAGCATCTGAAGAAATGGAGAAGTTCTTCTCTGAAGATGGATCTTTTTCTTTTCAAACTGCCTTTATGGCAAATGTCTCAGCCTCTACGAGTCAGGTAAATTCTGAAACTCCTGCTCCTAGTGTTTGTAATTCTTGTGCTGAATTGAAGCTTGAATCTGAAAAGCTTCATAGTCATAATCAAAGTTTGGTTATTGAATTGTCTAAGTTTAAAGAGGCAAATATGGCTCTGGTTAGAAATGAAAAAGATTTTAAATCTGTAATTGAAACCTTAAAGAAAAGTGTTTCCGAAGTGACCAAAATTGTTTATCATAAACAAGTTAGTATTAACGAGTACATTAACATTGTTGAGGAAACCAAAAAGGAACTAGCCATTGCCAAATGCGAGCATGATTCAATCAAGCTCAAGTTGGAGAGTTATTCTAACTCCCGATTTGTACTCGATCACATTATTGATGTTCAACAACTGAAGGGAAACAAGAAAGGTGTTGGGTATAGGAAGTGTCCACCCCCATTGAGACACAACTATACTCGAATGCCCGATGAAGAGGATATGCCTCGTTTTGAACCTAGTGTGCCTCTTGATTATGAAGAAGTTACTACTGGCCTAGGGTTCAAATCGGACAGTTCTTCAAGTACATCATCTGAGCAAACAGAAACTTCAACATCTACGAAACAAATTCCTCCAATCATTAAGGACTATGATTCGTCGGATGATGAATCATATGTGAATGACCAGGATGAATCACTTGATAAAAAGAAGGGAATAGAAATTCCAATTGAGAATCATATTCTTTGTGATCCTCCCATTCCTGTTGTGCAACAAGTTGCCAAACAAGTGATTAATCCTGCCAAGGAAGTAAAAGAATATGTGTATACCGTTAAGAGTAATAACGTGTTGTACACTTTGGTTGGTGATTCTAAAATCTATTCAGATCATGATTTTCCAATTAAAAATGTCAATCCATCTTCGATTGATCAAGTTTTTGAAGATAATACAAACAAGTTTTTAGGAAAGAAAATTCCAGGAGTCATTGTAACTCAATGTGACCCAATTCCTAAAGCTGAAATCAGAAAACAATTTGGAAATAAAAAATCACCAACAAAGCAACAACCTATTGCTTCTAAGGGTAAACAACCAGAAAGGCGAGCTCAAAAGCCTAACGTTTCTCAATCTAAATTTGAAACAAAAGGAGCTCGTTACCAGAAGAAAAACAGTAATGTCAGATTTGTGGAATTGAAGGGCACTGATAAATATGAGACTTTTGAAAACAAATCAAACACCGATTTTGTACAACAAGTCAAGATTTTAAAACGTAATAGCCAAAACAATTACACTCAACATACAAACGGGTGTGATGAAAAAGCAAGTACCTTGGGTTCTACGGGTTCGACATCTGTTCGTCGATCAGATTCTCCTAACTTTGTAGAAAGGAGAACATGTTTTAAATGTGGGGAGTTTGGACACATCATTAAAAATTGTCCAAACACTCCCAAGGATAATTCTGTTGAGAAAGCACCACCTGAAAAGGTTCACCCTCAACGTCGTTCCGTTTTACCAAAACATGATAAAAGAACTGTTAAGGAACAAGAAACGAAACAACGACGTCAAAACGTCAAAGCTGTTGAGAAGGCTTTAGAATCTGAAGTCAAAACGGTCAACAGGGAACCAAGTTCTTCATAATTTTTAAAACCAGAAGTTTCAGAATCTTTTCATAAAACTATATCTGGTAAATCAAATCAAACTTGGAAACCTAAGACGGGTGAAAATTCAGGGGGAGGTGTTGTGTAACACCTCGAAAATTTATGCCCAATGCTGTATTGACACGTGTCATAAGCTTTGAACGTGTGAAAGAATACTTTAGAAGGATTAAAGTTGACAAACAAAGAAACTATGTGAATATAAGGGTTCAAAATGTCAACAATGGATAAATATACTTTGCTATAACCCTACATGATGTTTATAACCTTAAACGAATAAATCATGGATCGTACGAAGCTAATTGTGAAAGAAAGTGAGGAATTACAAACGACAAGGGTTAAATATGTCAACATGTTTAAAGTATACCTCTGAGTGACCTTTTAGCAAACCCGAAGCTTTGTAACGATTAATTATGCTCACTAGAATGCGTGATAAAAATTTCACCAAGTTTCGTTATCGTATGAGAAAGTTATGATAAAATTCGTGTGCGAGGGGTTAAAAGCGTCAACGTTGAAATCTATGACTTTTCGGGTGATTAAAAGTTAACCAAGGACTTAACAAAGTTGGTATAAGTCTTGAAGCCCTTAGAATTCAATTTAGAGGGCCCAAAGTGCAAGAAATAAACGTAAAATCAAGTTTGGAAGTCCAGGGGTCAAAACTGTCAACATTTGAGAGATCCATTGTGCTGGCAAAGGCTTGCGCACCTCAAGACCAAAAGCCTTACGGTGCGCATGCAGGTCCCAGATGCAGCAACTCGTTTCTGTTGCCTGTTCAGCCCATGTAAACGTCATGTATTGCCCTTTAACACTTCATGGGCGCCCCCTACATGTTCCTAGGCCTTAGGGGCACTTGTAAATGATATGGGATCCATGGTAGCATGAGTTGTCAACAATCTAATGGATCAAAATCACTATAAAAAGGGCCATTAGTTGCAACATTTGATCACACCTTTCCATCTGCTATCTTGGAGCTTCCTGGAGCATAAGAGCAGACCCTAAGCATCCCAAATCGTTCATAGGACTTCAGTAAGTATGCTTAACCTTTCTTAGTTGAGTTTTTGCTTAGTTTTAGCTTAAAAGTCAAACCGTCGTAATTAACGGTTGACTTAGCGATTAATCATTAATGGTCCAGTGATTAGTCGAATTGAATGTAGTTATAAGTTGGTAATTATGTGGGCATTAAACCCTTAAAAGGGCTCCCTCTGATTCCCACTCTAACTAGATCAAATGTCGGGTCAAAGTTGATTAGAAAAAGTCAACAGAACTATAATTTGCAAATTAGCATGTAATTAACAATGTAAAAGGTATGTAACCTATTTTATCACTGATATAACTTGTTAATAGGTATAAGAACTAGTCTAAGCTTGTTTGATCCGACAATTTTCTGTTTAGACCCGGTTCGGAACCGAAAGTCGCAAAACTTTGACTGTTGCTTTGACTTCAGTTCTGACCCGATTTAGTATGATTTGGAAATGCCTTAGAGCTTCCTTAGGACCAGGCTACATGTTAGCATAACCCTCTTTGGTTGGTTCATTGATTATCCGATTCGTTTACATGTTTCCGTTAATTGCTTAAATGTTGACCAATATGCCCTTTTGACCATAAAACGAGAATTTTGGAAATGTGAAAGGACGATAATCCTTATTACTGATTTATAGAGTTGTCCCTAAAATTTTACATCAGTTGGAGGTCTAGATTACGAGTTATGCTCATTAGCGTAATTATAACGCCTTTTAGTAATTAAAAGGCGCAATTAGCATAAAGCCTATTTAAACCCAATTTTTGACACCAAACCTTTTACCCACTGATGTAATATAATATTTTGGGATTTTTAAAGATTTTTAATTATTTTTAACCTGCTCATAACCTAAGGTTATGGCATTAATTCGGTAAATACCGAATATACCCTTTTCGGTCATAAAATGAGTTCTACATAGTATTTTGACACCAATCCAATTGCTACTGATTTTATATAATAAATAAAGTATTTTGAACTTTATAACCTGATCAGAAAACTCAGATTTCCTGTATAACCCGGAAATCGCTTAAAATGACTTTTACGCGTATTAAACGCATAGTTTGAGTTTAAAAACCATTTTGCCATATAAGACTTATTACCAACTGATATGACCTATTAAAATAAATTATTTTACTGATATATTCAGACCCGAATCTCAGAAACTTAAATACTCTCTTTTATAATCTTTAAAATGACCAAAATACCCCTACGGGGCTTAAATTGTGATTAAACTCGTTTTGGGCATAATGGAAGATATCCTACTAATATCACAACATATTAAAGGCATATTAACTTAGGAAACCTGTATATGACTCTTATGGTTAACCTTTACGCTTCTTGCGCGTTCGGTTCGTTTTATGTAACTAGTTTGCATAAGTTAGCCGAAACGGGTCAAACCTTATCTTTTTATCTCAAAATCCAGAAGGTGTTTAGATTACCCATATTATACAAGTCTTCAAAATTGTCGGGTCTAAAACACATTCTATTTCGGTCTTCGCTTAATCATGCGTTTGAACCGTATCTTTTGGTAAGACTAACCGGTCTAAGCTTAGGCTTAATTAAAGACCCGTTAGCATTCTAATTGGTTATTTATACCATCATTCCCGACTAGAGCCTTCCGGTAAATGGTACCTACGCTTACTTAAGTGAATACGGCTGAGTTATTAAATTCTTGCTATTTAAGACAGGAGCTAGCTCAGGTAAATACTCTTAACTTATTTTCCCTATACGGGCTTGGGATACGGTGTTATAAAAATACCGCTTGGTCGGGTATTGAATGTTTAGTCGAATTGTGATTAAATTATTGAGGTAACCCGGTTTAATCTGTATTGTTTGAAATAAAGGCCTTTAGGGGTTAATGACCATGTCCCGGATATCCCTGACATCATTGTATTATAAAATGGCCACGTCTTAAGCACGGGGTGTAGGCATACACCTGACAGTTGCTTAAGGAATAACGGTATCTCACTATCTTGTGGGCCTATACTTGTGGCGTGTCTGTTAATCTGACTCGGTTTCTACATCGGGCCCTGAACGTACAACGAACATGTAAATCTGTATACAAGATTATAAATATAATTGTCCCAAGTTATAAAGAGTTTGTGCCACGTGCATTCAAATCAATTTTATTAAACCTTTTCAAAATGAGTCGGTTGAGTGTATTTACCAGTGAAAACTGACGTATTTTCCAAAAGGGTTAAGTGACAGGTACTGAACGTAATTGGCTGGAAGCTCAGGGCGTTAATAAGGAATCTTGCAAGTTCTAGGCGTCTAAAGT
Organism: Helianthus tuberosus; assembly: GCA_030545235.1. Lineage (NCBI taxonomy): Eukaryota > Viridiplantae > Streptophyta > Magnoliopsida > Asterales > Asteraceae > Helianthus > Helianthus tuberosus. The sequence continues at coordinate 208,839,286 of CM060400.1, forward strand.
CTGTTGAAAAATGTTATGTTTGAAGATCCGCCTGTGGATCCTTTACTTTCCGTTGTAATACTTTGATATTACTTTATATTCGGATTGTAATATATTTATCTTTTGCTTCCGCTGTGCATTTATATATTGTGTTGTTTGACTATGATGATATCAACTACGTCACGATATTCCCCACCGGGCCCACCGGTGATACGTGGAAAGTCGGGGTGTGACATGTTGTGTTACAAAATCATCAAGAAATCGAGATTATCTTTCGTGATGCTCAGGGACGACCCAAGACCACTAAGGCTTAGGTCCCCATCCTCAACTGATCATTGATGATATGTGCAGGGTGTTCCAGGAGGAACTATTAATAGTCATTGGATTGTTGATAGTGGAGCATCTAGGCACATGACAGGTGACTTACGGCTTCTATATGATGTGAGAAATATTAGAGGAGGCTATGTCGCGTTTGCTTGAGACAAAGGCGGATACATCACTGGAGAGGGAATGATCTCCAATGGTGTTGTGTGTTTCGAAAAGATCAATTATGTTCGTCAAATTGATCACAATCTTCTCAGTGTTTCGCAAATCTGCGACAAGAAGTTTACCGTGCATTTTGATGATGCCGGTTGTTATGTGCTGAAACCCGGTTTCAAAATTCCAGATGAATGGATTCTCTTATCGGCTCCAAGAGTTAATGATCTTTATATTCTTGATATGAGCCAAGCGATTACGACTTCTGCACAAGTCACATGTTTTGTCTCGAAAGCCACGGAGAAGGAGTCTATATCTTGGCACAGAAGAATGGGGCACATTCACTTAAGAAAAATGGACCATTTGGTGAAAAACAATCTTGTGAATGGTGTGCCTGTGAGAAGTTTTCATCTACAAGATATCTGTGTTTCATGCCAGAAAGGGAAACAAACGAAGAAGTCTCACCCTCTGAAGAAAATCAACACTGTTAGCATGCCTCTCGAACGTCTTCATATGGACCTCTTTGGACCTATGAGACACAAGACAACATTCGGGGATGTTTATTGTTTAGTGGTTACTGATGATTATTCTAGATTTTCTTGGGTAGCTTTTATGGCACACAAGAGTGATACTCCTGGCATCCTCAAGGATCTTCTTACAATGTTGGAAAATCTCTACACGTTGAAAGTTAAGAGGATCAGAAGCGACAATGGAACTGAGTTCAAGAACCGTGTGATGGATGAATTCTGTACTTCTAAGGGCATTCTTCATGAATACAGTTCTCGATACACTCCACAACAAAACGGTGTCGCGGAGAGGAATAATCGGACGATAATTGAAACTGCAAGAACGATGTTGGTAGAGTCGGAGCTTCCTGTTCAGTTCTGGGGGGAGGCTGTGTCGACTGCTTGCTACACATTAAACCGAGTTCTTACAGTTAAGAGACATGGCAAGACTTATTTCGAACTTCTACAGAAAAGGAAACCGGATCTATCTTTTCTAGAACCTTTTGGCGGTCCATGCACTATGATTGAGCCGGATGGAAAGTTTGGTGCGAAAGCTATCGAGGGTTTCTTCCTTGGATATGCTACTCCGAATTTTCGTGTTTGGAATCTGGCTACCAAAAAGATTGTTCTTTGTACAAATTTCTTATGTTATTGTCTTTCGTTAGTTTACCGCTCTTTAATTTATGTTGTAGTGTAAGTTGTATAACTTGTTTTGATTAGCCGATGTTGGTAACTCGAAGTTTTATGCCGAAAAGCCTGAAACTGACTTGTTTGTGATTTCTACTTCATAAAAATGCCCTTTTTGCAGTTGGTTGTTCTAACAAATCCAAAACTTGTTTTAAAAGTGTTCAAAGTTTAATTGTAAATGAAAAACTGGTTTAACTGATTAACAAAAACAAAGTGTTTCTGAAATTCGGAAACAAAGTGTTTTCACCATACAAGAGGTTTGGGCTAATTGTTTAAAGCCCAAAAAGAATTTGTTTTCATCGGCCCCCAACCGATTTCGTAGGCCCAAACAAAACTCAAAACCGGCCCAACCGATTTCGTCGGCCCAAAATGAATTTCAAAACCCCAAACCGATTTCGTCCAAACCAAATGTGATCCCAATGTGTTTTCGTCAGACCAATGTAACCCCAACCGATTTCGTCAGCCCAAACAAAGCCCAAAACCGGCCCAAACTGATTTCGTCCACTCGGATGTGATTAAAACTGTTTTCGTCACCTGTTCTGTTTTCGTCGAGTGGGACCAAACATAAAAGGGGTCTTCTGCATTATTGCTTTTCAACTTTTTCAAACCATCACTCTCAAAAGATCTACACACTGTTCATTCATCTTCTTTGCCAAGAACCCCCAACCGACTCAAGTATTCTTTTGATTTCTTGGATCTTTTAATCATACAAGGTACTCAAATACATCAAAAACATGTTCTAAACCTGATTGAACCCACCGATTTTGATTTCTGTTTGTTTAACACCTCCATTAACTTGATGATGTTTCATATGCTTATGATCTTATAATTTCTTGTTTAAACTCTGAGATGATATGTTTGAATGTAATAGTTTTTATGTGTAGGTGTTATGCATTTAACTTGGTTTTTGGTTCGGGTTTTCATACAAGGGTTTGGGTTTTGGGTGTTAGTTTTTGTTTATGTTCATGTTTATTAGGTGAATATGGTTGAAACAGGGGATGTGGGTTTTCGATTAAAACAGGGGATATGTTTGTGATTTCTTTTGATATATGTAATCGATTAAAACAGGGGATGTGGGTTTTCGGGTTTAAATGTTTGAGTTGATTTGGTTTTTTTTTCATTTGATTTGTTAAACAAAGGTCTAAAATTAGTCGCTAGCCGAAATCACCTGTTACTGTTGCTGAAATCCCCAAATAGCCGGAATCACTCTTTGCCGAAATCCCAAATTGATGAAAACCCCAAATGTTGAAATCCCTATTTTTGCCGAAATCTGTGTTTGCCTAAATTTCTTGTGCCGAAATCACTTGCCAGCCGAAATCTCCTTTCAGACAAAATCAATTTTTGCCGAAATCCCAAATTGCCGAAATCCAAAATCGCCGAAATCACCTGTTTTCGTCGTCCCTCATCCGATTTCGTCATCCTAGATGTATGGGCTAATTGTTTAAAGCCCAACACAAGTGTTTTCGTCATATGTGTGTTGAGTAATTCATTTAGTGGTTTCGTCACAGGGTCCATTGTTTCTTAACTGTGAAATCTGTTACCTTACTGTGAACTTTGCAACTCTTATACAGTATATATATTATACATGTTTAATGTCCCAAAATACACATTAAATATGTATACTTATATGTATTTTATATTTGTCACATAGCTCGCTCTCATTACGTGTTTTTGTCCAACACAGAATGGCTCCGAAATCAAGCAAACCCGCGACAAAGAAAGCAAACAAAATCGAAGAAGAAATTATGTCTGAGCCGCGACACAATATGATTGCTCATCTTGATCCGGAAGGAAAGTTCGTCGACTTTAAAGAAATCACGCAATGGATTCGGGAATCAAGGATAAACAAGGCCGTTACTTTTTCGACACCGGTATACAAGACTTTGATTAAAGCATTTTGGGATACTGCTCAGATAATTGAAGTTGATGGAAAGGAAGTGATCCGAGGGCAAGTTCATAAGCTGAATATGGATGTCACTCCAGATATTCTCAACAATGTTTTGGAATTGCAAGACGTTGCCGATGCGCCATTCTCTATACCAATCAAATGCACGCGCGGATGTCTACTCAGGATGAAATGTACTGCTGACATTTTTGTTGGGTAAATCAACAAAGCTACATTGCCTATTCGGTACAAGTTCCTATTACATGTACTCATTCAATGTTTAGGCAAAAATCGTGCAGGTTATGACATGACTGGATTCGATCTCATCAGTTTGATGATAGCACTTGTTCTGAATAAGCCATTTAGCATATCACAGTTCTTGTTTGCATACATGAAAGACAATTTAAAAAGAACTGGATCTCGAACGACTGGCAAGAAATTCTGGTTGTATCCAAGATTCATGCAACTGATCATGAATACTCAACACCCTGATCTTCCCAAAGCCGACACTGATATTCTCAAGATTGAAACTATGTTGGATCATTCATTTAACTTGTTCAAGGGTCACTCGGCTAAGAAATATAAAGAATCTAATCCTCCAAGGAAGATGTTTGGTGCTCTAGCAAACAAAGCATACGTGGCTCCTGATAATGACAAATGGCGTCACAATGACAGCCAGTCAGATGATGAAGAGCCTGAGTTAGAAAAGAGAATGAAAGAAAAGCTTAAGCGAAAGCGTGATTCATCTGATCATGATGATGATGAAGAAGGTGGTGATGGTGATGGTGGTAATGCTGGAGCAACAGCAGCTAGTGCACCTGGCGCTAGTAGTGCTGGTGGAGATGAGCGAGCAGATGCTGATTATGTTCCATCGGATACGGAGGCTGAACGTGTGCAGAAAAAGAAAACGGCTGTCCTTCGTAAGAAGAAAGCTAAAAAGAACATTGGTACTTCATCATCTACACCGCAATCTGTTCCCTCTGAGCCGATACAGGAAGCTTCAATGGATCCAAACTTTGGATTCACAGCTGAAGAAGCTTCTACAATGGTACCGTCTCCTCCAAGGTCGACAGAACAACCATCTACAACTATTCAACCACCTCCTGTGGTTTCTTCAACTCCTGAAACTCCAACTGTAACCCCTCAGGCCGTTCCTCAAAGATCTATGGCTGCTGCAATTTGAGCAACTACTTCTCAACCTAGTGCTGACCGCCAAAGAATTTTCTCAAAGATGACTCAAGACGAGAAAAACAACTTCCTATTCTCTCAATACGAAGCGGCTGCTGATCAAATTCAGAGGCAAACTGAATTCATTAGAATTACGAAGAATGATCAGATCAGTCAATTGGTGGAAATAAACAATTTGAAGTCCACCGTTGGTCAGCAACAAACGGTGATAGAGCGACAACAAGCTGAGATTGATTCACTCAAAGCTGAGAATGCAAGTTTGAAAGCTGCTGACGAAGAAAGAGAGAGAAATAGCAATATACTTCAAAAGTTGGCTGAAGATCTTAAAGGAAGATGTGACTACATGAAAGAATGGTACGAGTCACGGAATACAACGATACAGGATGGAGTTAGGACGCTAACTGCTGGCTATGAGTTTCTTCGAAAGAAGGTTGTTACTCTGTGGGATGATAGATGTAAGCAACAAGAAGCTATGAAGAAAAGGGATGATGATCCTGAAGATCAAGGGAATCCTGGTCCTTCTACTACATCAGAGCAGCCGCCAGCCGCTACATCTTCTGCAATCGTTGTTGTTCAGCAGCCAGTGATCGAATCTTCTCAAGGAACCTCTTCTGGAACAGTTCAACAGATTGAAGGTACATCTTCTGTTCCAACCAGTGCTGATCTTGCATTACAGGTTGTTCATCCAGTCACTGGGGAATTTCTTGAAGAAGGTGAAATTGTCGAGGATCTTTCACATGAGCAATTGCTTGCTCTACATGCTATGAGAGAGATTGATGATGCAGAGATTGATAGAATGCCTACTGATGCTCTGGAACAACAAATGTTGAAAATATTGAAGAAATCGTCTTTGAAGGAAATGAGAAGAAATCTTCATATGTTCGACAAGATGGAACTGAATTTCCCTCTTTTGATGAAGAATGGCTAAAAGAGAATGTGGACGTCATTGATGAGCATTGATGAGCATAAAAGATGGAACTGAATTTCCCTCTTTCATATGCTCTGATAACACTTGTAGGTCCGTTTTTCTCGGAGGATCCGATACGTAACCTATCCTTGTTTATCACAAACACTATCACGGGTGCGTAATCCCCGTAACGATTCAAACCAAACAATGTAAAGAGTATAACACGAACAGGGAATCAAAGATTCACTTAGATTAACAGGATGAGAACAAACTGCAAACACATACACACAATGCTTAACGATAAACTCTCAGTTTCTCTCTATGCTATCATAAACCTAACTGTGAAACATGCCAAGTATTTATACTGTCCTTGTATGAAAACACTATGGACGAAATCACTAGTGATTTCGCCATACATGTCTCACGAAATCACAAGGGATTTCGTTACTGTGATGGTTGATGAAAACACATGTGTTTTCATCAAAACCAAATACGGACAAAATAACTTAAGGAATGGATAGACAGTCAAGTATGATTACACAACCTCTAGACATAATGCACACTGGCATTAGGTTAAGATACAAATACAAAGACAAATTGTCATACCAAGTAGGATAGGAGGATATCCGACTAGGTAGACACGACGGAACGTACAGACTCGATAACGAAAGACTGTCTTGTAGGTCCGTTTTTTCTCGGAGGATCCGATACGTAACCTATCCTTGTTTATCACAAACACTATCACGGGTGCGGAATCCCCGTAACGATGCAAACCAAACAATGTAAAGAGTATAACATGAACAGGTAATCAAAGATTCACTTAGATTAACAGGATGAGAACAAACTGCAAACACATACACACAATGCTTGACGATAAACTCTCAGTTTCTCTCTATGCTCTCATAAACCTAACTGTGAAACATGCCAAGTATTTATACTGTCCTTGTACGAAAACACTATGGACGAAATCACTAGTGATTTCGCCATACATATCTCACGAAATCACAAGGGATTTCGTTACTGTGATGGTTGATGAAAACACATGTGTTTTCATCAAAACCAAATAAGGACAAAATAACTTAAGGCATGGATAGACAGTCAAGTATGATTACACAACTTCTAAACATAATGCACACTAGCATTAGGTTAAGATACAAATACAAAGACAAATTGTCATACCAAGTAGGATAGGAGGATATCCGACTAGGTAGACACGACGGAACGTACAGACTCGATAACGAAAGACTGTTTAACATACAACTAAACAAGACAAGTTACAGACACAAAACTGCACTAACAAACTCCCCCTTGTCTGTTGCTTGGTCTTCGTTCTTTGAGTCTTCAATCTTCAGTGTTGTTCGGACCATGAACTGCCCGCATGTATTCCTCGGTAGTAGCAATAACAAGCAACGCGCTGAAATCGCAACGCTTGATGCGCGTCCTTGTCTTCGTAAAAAATGTCATGCCGATATAATTTTTCAATGTCAGCCGCAGACATGTTAACTGATGTCGGGTCAAAATGAGTCGTATATTATATAGTTTTTGTCGAATTTTAGCGTGTTAAATATATTCAATCCATACGTGTTATATACTTATTATGTGTTGATGTTCATGGTGTAATAGGTGATTCGACAAGGTCCTGAATATGGAAACGAGAGTCCAAAATAAATGAAGCTGAAAGACAAAGGGCTAAAATGCAATTAAAGAAAAGATCTTACAAAAATAGTTCATAGAATTTAAGGGGCTAAAAGTGCATAATGTTTGAAACTTGGAATTACTAAACTCACGTGACTTTTTAGGGGTTGTTGGTTGAATTCAACAAAAAGGTTTTCTTTAAACCTTAATAGGTAAAGGGGGTGCAGACTTTGGATGAATTTTAATGGATCAACATCATCATAATGGGCTGACATACGAGACTCTTGGCCATGACAACAGGATCTATCATCATCAACACTTGCGACAATTGGGCCTAGGGAGAAGCAATGAAAAACGTGAAGTGCATCTAATTTAAAAACATCATTCATATAAAAAGTCAGCAGCCGTCACATTACGAGGGAGGAGATATTCATTCGCAGCCGTCATACGTGAATACCAGGGACGAAATTGAGCATCTTTATTCTTCTTTCAAGCTATTCTATGGAATCTAACCAACTTGGGATGACAACCGACGCGGCGAAGATTACCATGAGCGGCTAAACTTCTTATAACTTCTACCGGGATGAACTTTTACATTGTTTTGCATTAAACCTTGTTTGCGGATTCGTATAACTGGTACAGCTTGACCACTTGTGTTGGATTCTTGGTAAACGTTTATTGTGTTTGAATTATTTGTCGTTTACTAAGCGTATTAGCAACTTACTTGCGTTGTTAGCGGGTTAGTAAATTGGTGGGTAGTTGATACAATTAAACGGGTTATTAGGTTGCATAGTGAATCTTAAAAACTATCCTTGATAACTAATCAGATTCATTAATTCCGAGGCCATGTCTATGTGGTGTTTTGAATCGGTAAACAGGTTTTGATGTTAAACGGGTAATTGGGATTCCGGGTAGAGGTTATTCTTTCTCGTATTGATTACAACTTTATTAATTAGCTTTCTAGTTTTTATAATCAAACTCACAAAACCCCCAATCTAGTTAATTTAGTTCTTAGTTAAAAACGCAACACTGACCACAAATTCCCCGTGGATACGATACCCTACTTACGCTATCTACGTAGCTTATTTAGGTTTTTGATTGACCCTTACGACAGTCATCAAAATGGCGCCGTTGCCGGGGAGTTAATGCGCTTAGTGTTAGTTAGTTAGCTAGTTAGTTTTTCTTGTCTTTGAAAAAAATCATAAAAACCCAAAAATATTTCTTTTTGTTTATTTTGTCTTGTTCGGTATTACGCTTTGTTTTCTTGTTTCCTTGTGTGCAGGTGATCTTTTTGCATGCATACTCGGTTTTCAGGAAGATCTTCTCCGCTCTTGTTTGATCCCGAAATTGAAAAGACCGCACGCCAAAATCTGTTTCTTCGTTCAGCCTTGAAGGGAAAAGCAATTCAAACCACCATGAATCCATCAGAAAACCAATCCACCCCACAACAGCAAACACCACAATAAACATCGACTACTGAATTGCCACCGATGCCACCACCTCCATTTACATCTGAACCACAACAACAAACCCCACCCATTGCACCATCTTCAAGCACAACCACCCAACCAACCTCTGCTCCAACTGGAGAATTTCATTTTATTGGTGAACCACTTTACACTCTTGAAAGCCGACTACCACCACAGCCCAATCCTTTGCGGATCGTGAATCAACCAAACCTTGTGCCACACCCGAACCGGTCGGGTGCTATGTTTGAGCAAGTGGACAATAGGGCGAGAACAGAGACATGGGATGATGGTTACGGAGATGAGGAGTGGGGGATAAACGATGGTTATATGGGATATCCAGGTGGATACCAAAATCAAGCATTTAATCGCAATCAACCGGTGTATCAGCAACAGAGACAGCCACGGGGAGTAGATGCTTATCAGACCCCGCCACAGGTTCATAGAGCACCAGCTGCACCTCGCCAAAGACAAAGAGATCCTCGATTTCCGGATCCGACTATTCGAGGGGTTGAGAGTCACTTCAGACCACACATTGCTGAGCATGCATCACCGATAGTGATGCCAGTAGCACCGGGAAATGTGGAACGTTCGTTTGAAGCAAAACCACACATTCTGAACATGCTACCTACCTTTCACGGGAAAGGTACTGAGGAGCCATATGCACACATAGCGGATTTTGAGGCAGTTTGTGGTATGATTGCTGGACACGGGTTCACGTCAGATCAGGTTAAGTTGGTGTTATTTCAGTTTTCACTAAAGGATGCTGTGAGGGATTGGTTTACATCTTTGCCATATGCTAGTATTTATACATGGCAAGAGCTGCAGCAACAATTTTTGGATGAGTATTATACCCCGCAAAGAACCAAAACGGGGAGAGTAGCAATTAGAGAGTTCCAACAATTACCGGGTGAGCTTCTTTACGAGTCTTGGAAACGGTTCAATCAATTGATCCGTAATTGTCCTCATCACGGTATTCAAAGATGGGAGTTAATTACCGCCTTCCACGATGGGATTTCAAATGAGGATAGACGAGATATTAAGGCTATCACCGGGGGTACTTTTTTGAGAAATCATGTAGATGTAGATTGGGATTATTTGGATATTGTTGCAGCGGATTCAAAGAGGCAAGCACAGTCGGATAGGAATAAAAAGTATCCGATTGTGGCACCATCAAGTGCGGGAGCCTCTAATGCAAGGGTTGCCCAGTTAGAGAGAGAAAATGAGGCATTGAAACGCCAGTTAGCGAAGTTTAAAGGTGTTGGCGAACGGGATGCATTGCATGCGGCGCAAACCTTTCCGGTTTGTGATTCATGTGGAGATTTGGGACATACGTTGGATGCATGCCCGGGTCAGTTTGTAGCGGCTGAGGAGGACGTGAACATGGTGTATGGAGAGCAAAAGAATTATGATATGAATTCAAATACATATCATCCAGGTTTGCGTAATCATCCAAATTTTTGGTACAGTAATACTAACCAATTGAATCCTAATTTTCAGGTACCAAATCAAGGAAGCCAGCCGTATCAAAACCGTCAATCGAATTATAATCAGAATTATAATCAAGGAAATTACAACAAGGGCAATCAAAGAAGCTATCAGCAACAACAAGAGCAAGGCAAGTCAAATACTTCAAACGAGGAGATTTCCAATAGTGAGATTATGGAGGTGTTGAAGCAAATAAAAAAGGACCAAGAATTGCAAGCTAAGGCATATCAAGCTTTGGAAAAGCAAGTTGCTCAGTTGGCGATTGATGTGAAGGAGGTGAGAAGAGATCCATGGAAATTACCGAGTGACACTACAAAGAATCCGCAACATCACGCGAGGGTTAATTCGGTAAGTACCATTCCTGTTTCTAAAATTGTTAATACAGATCTTACTTCTTCTTCCCAAGTAGTTGCAGGTATAAGTGACGGAGGTGAAGAAAGTGAATTAGGAGCGCCGCATGTGCCTATTAAGGTAGGGAAACTGAAAATCCACAAGGCGTTGTTGGATTACGGGGCGAGCACGAATATTCTTCCTGGCAGTCTGTTTGATCAGTACGAGTTCGGTCCATTGCATGATTTTGATAGGAATGTGATTTTGGCTTATGATACTTGGAAACAACCGCGTGGGGTTGTTAAGGATGTGACGATCAAGCTTGGTGAGTTTTATTATTCGGTTGACTTTTTAGTGTTGGATTATGCATCTACAAGAACAAACGAGCAACAAAAGGTAATATTGGTCCGTTCTTGAACACTGCCAATGCTCAAATCAACTGCAGAGAGGGAGTAATTACTATGAGTTCTGAAAACCGTAAGTTGATTTTTAATGTTTATTCCAAATCTATTACTTACGAAATTATTAATAATTCATATGAAGCAGTTGCTACTGATGAGAAAGGTGTTGAGTTTGACAGGTCTAAACAAGAGACAAACGAAGAATCGGTGAAAAAAGTGAAGGTGAAGAAAAGAGGAAAAGCAGGTAAACCACCTGATGGTGGAAATGCTCGGGGCGATGAGGCTGAGTTTGATCATAACTGTTATGAAGCGGCAAACTTTTCAGACTATGCGAAGCAAATTGATTTGGGGAAGTCTGGAGGTGAGCCGACCTTTGAACCACCTGGAAGTTGCAGGTATGATCTGGCTGAAGATCTAAAACTTAGCGCTCTTAGGAGGCAGCCTAAGGTTTGTCGTTTATTTTATTTTTCGTATTAGTGTAGTTTTTTTTTAATGTCAAAACCGTGCAATCGTTCAAGTGTGGGGAAGTCCAGGAGGTTTAGTTAAGCTCTAGTGCAGTTGAGGGCAATACACATTTGTTTGGGGGGTAGGGCAAAATGATTATAAGATTACATAAAAAACCTGGCCCGAAAAATTGATTTTTAGAGTGTTTTTGGATATTATTCGGTTGTTTTCGGGATATTTTCAGAGTGTTTCAGGAAAATGAAATGGTTCGGAGAAGGAAATTGATAAAAAGTGGAGCCCCAGGTGTGTTTTTGTTACACCCATATTCGTACATGACAAAAGTCGCAGCGGAAAACACGAACCATAAAATTTCTTACTTTATAAATACCTCAACTTATTTAAACTTTAACTTTAACATAGCTCTTATTCATAAATCCGTCATCCTCTTATTTACTAATTAAAAACATAGCTTATGATTGCTACATTTTACGTTCAACGTCCCCGTACAATCTATCTTGTGACTCGATCTTCGATCTCTAATCCTTGTTATAATCGCCCGTTATCCACACAACCTGCATTCACCACATACATTCGAAACATTAGCACACGTTATATAAACAAGCTCATTCATGTACACTTCCCATTTCGTTCATTAACAAACTTTAAGCATTTCATCTGTGTATCCATATCCTGATGAGGCTTTAGTAATGTACCTGCATTACTTTTCATTCTCAAGGTACACCATTAAAAACGTTAACACTCAACGTGTATAAATCTTGCTTACATACGTACTTACATACAAACATACATTCACATCTACATACATACGTATCTTTCCTACAACTTTATATTCATGCATACACTCACACCTGTCTTTACACATACATACCTACACAACTACATACGTACGTACCTTTCTTATATCTTTACATACGTGCATACCCTCATACATATCTTTATACATACGTACATACACATCTACATACGTATCTACACATCTACATACGTACATACCTTTCCTACATCTTTACATACATGCATATACTCGTACATACCTATATACATACATACATACACAGCTACATACGTACATACCTCTCCTACATCTTTACATGCATGCATACGATCATACATATTTTTATACATACGTACATACCTCTCCTACATCTTTACATACAAGCATACACTCATACATACCTTTCCTTTATCAAAATGCATCAGAAACTCGATTTCGGTCCATTCGGGAGCTTAACGGAGCGCCGGGACACGAACTGGATCAATCGGATTCACATATGGAAGAAAACGGAAAACATAATTTCTGGGAACCGTCGCCGACGCCCATATTGACCGTCGGCGACGCACCTCCGTCGTCCTAAGCCCCGTAGACAGTAAACTAGGCCGTCGGCCAAAATCCGAATCCCACATGCCGTCGGCGACGGCCCTTCTGGGCGTCGGCGACGGCTCCTCGTTTATTCATTTTCCTGCTGTGTTGTTTCGTCGTTCGCATAAACTAAAACTCGCATAACTTTCAACCCGTTTACCCGTTTAACCTCCCGTTTCTTCCTACATGCTTGTAAATTCACATTCTATCATAAATACTTATAATCCCACCTCCGGATCAAGGAAATTCTTAACTTACAAGCATTCGGCTTATTATCATATTCTAGTTATTTGACCCGTACATGCATTTATCAACATAATCTGTTTGTTTGACCTCAAACTCATATGAACTTGATAATTTCATTGACGCCTATCATAAAAGATTAAATTCTCGGATGTCTAGCATCCTCTTAACCCTTTTTCGCTTAAAAGCTCATATTTGACCCGTTATGGGTATTTGTGCATTAAATGGTCTATGACATAACAAAACCATACTCTTCGCTTTTACACATGACCAACACATTACTCTAATCGGTTCACTTGTTTCCAATAGACATTCAAGGTCGTTTGCCCGATATACCTATCAAGGGCGTTTTTGTCAATTTCGCTCTATCCTTAACAACAAAGGAATTCTTTACATAAGTAACGAATCCTTCTACTTAGCTACAATTCTTAATCACACATACATTACTCGGATAAAAGCTAAGATCCGTTTAATACTCATCAACATCATACAATTCATTCTTAATTTACCTCAAATATCATATTTAATTAAGTTGCATATAACTTTACATAAACAACTAAAAGTGATTACGGAATCACTTACCTCATGCATCCGTGTTCACATCCGTTTCCACGCCTCTTCTTGACCCGTTAGCCTTTCGCGCTTGAGTCCATCTCCACATGATTCCTATACTTTCATGTCATCGAAATCACGCTATCATTAGCATACTCATTTGTACATGATAACAATCGTATCCATCCCATATTTCACACTTAACTTTCATTAATCATTTCTAACAAACATAACTCATATAATCATGTCCGTATACGTTTAACTCATGTAACTCATCACGTCATTACATTTAACACGGATTGCTATTACATGTACCATACGACTTCTCATCAACCTACATTTACGACAACGAGTCAACTCATGTTTCTTATACTTAGTTGACTTTCAAAAGTCAACTATTCACCATACATATCTATCGACTTATCAACATATTCCCGTAACATCATAATCGACTACACAGACGACACTATATACATTTTATCATCCACTTGATATACGTACTACCTTTTAAGCATAACGTACAACTAATTCATACACAATCTTCTAAATTCATACATAGTTCATCAAATGCTTCTACAATCCAACATGGGGTATTTAAATTAAACATCAAACATGTTATCATCACATTTCATTCACTTCATCTACAACAATTCATCATTTCTTATCCCATTTCTTTAAACATTCACACACATGTATGATTCCAAACATTATTAACATAAGTGAATCATCAAATTACATTACATCATCAAAAACCCACTTCATAACTACTTGTTAATCACTTACAAGTGATCTAATCTTAAGTTCTTCATAACTCATCATACTTTTGATATATGTACTACCTTGTAAGCATAGTGTACAACTAGTTCATGCATATCATTCTAATCTCATACACAATTCATCAATTTCTTCATCCTAATCAACATGATTCATACATGCATAACATCAAACATACTAGTATCACGTTTCTTTCAATTCTTCTAACAAGAATACATCATACAACTCAAAATACATCAATATTAAGCAAGAACTTAGACATAGATGATTTACCCATGTCATCATCTTCACCATAACAAATGGGTTTCACCCTTAAACATCAAATTAACCTATTTCATGCATAATCCATGTTCCAAATGATGAATCTAACACATACTCATGCTCAATTTCATACAAATTCGTGATCTACAACATAACCCATTTCGTGCATCATCACCAATCTAGAATCTAAGACATACCTTACGATCCCCTTATGAAGGTGATCATTAATCCGTGTTTGGTTATGAATTTGAGCTTCGTTTAGCCTTCCAATTTGAGGGAATAGATGAAGTTAGGGTTCTTGGCTCCATGGGAGCTTCCTGCTCTTTCACGAACACACTATGTGTGTTTGTGTGTGTGTTTGTTAATTAAAACATAACTTTCCCCCTTATTCATCTTTGGTCCCTCAAGTTTGTTCCCTTGTTTGCTTTGCTAAACATTTTATTACATCCCATCTTTTAATAGTTTTAACCATACATCTAAGTAGGTTAATTAGCCTAGTTGTTTATTTCTTGAGGTACCATATCATAGCATTTTAACGAATATGAATATTCGGGTTTTGGGGTGTTACAAGTCTACCCCCCTTAAATAAGGTTTCGTCCCCGAAACCTTTCTCATTTCCTCTACACACACACACATTTATGTTTGACTTAACACCCTCATCACATTCACAAGTAATCGTCCTAGCTCATTTCATAATCATTCATGCAATTGGCTTCTTCTTCTTAACAAGGCTGTACTTTCCATGGCATACTTTCATATAACATTCTTATTTCCTTTGACCCGTTAATGACAGGTTAATATACATACTTATTCAAACTTATAATAATGCTTACCTTCATATGATCATTTTATAACAGATTAAATACCTTCATCCCATCCTTTAAGATTTCATTCTATAGACGCATTGCATAACATTTAACCCTTGTTTTGTTATCACAACAAAACTACCTTTTTATAGTCACACCTACGTGCTTACCTTCATAGTTAACATCGTTCTACATTTCCATAGTCTTTTATACCTTAAATCTGTTTTGCAGATTCGAACACATCCTTCATACCTTTCGTACCTCCTATGTTTGAATCCATCTAACGGTTTCAGACATTTCATTTATACTTTAACTTCTTTCATGTTTCGAATCCGTCTCGCAGATTCTAGCTTAGCATTTCATGTTTTGAATCCGTCTCGCGGGTTCTAGCATAGCATATCATATTTCGAATCCGTCTCGCGGATTCTAGCATAGCATTTCATGTTTCGAATCCGTCTCGCGGATTCCAGCATAGCATATCATGTTTCGAATCCGTCTCGCGGATTCTAGCATAGCATTTCATGTTTCGAATCCGTCTCACGGATTCTAGCATAGCATTTCATGTTTCGAATCCGTCTCGCGGATTCTAGCATAGCATTTCATGTTTCGAATCCGTCTCGCGGATTCTAGCATAGCTTGTGAGAAAGGGGTGTTAAAAACAGGGACATTTTGATTTTCATGTTAAAATTATAGGAAGTAGACCAATGTGGTAAATGTCTTGATTTAGAACAGAGTTTAGTTCAGAATAGGATGATGAATTGGGATTGATTTGATTTTGTGAAACAGAGGTAGTTGAATGTAATTGCGAGAGAGTTTGATTTCTAGTCGAGAGATGGTTTAAAAACAAGTAATTTAAGGGTTGTAGGCTGAAATAGTGGCGAAGCGAGTCGTTGTTTGTTTGTTTGAATGGGCGTTTCTTGAAATCGATAATTTTGCGAGTATAGGAGGATACATGAATTAAAGCGTTTGGTGTTGACTTGAATATGAAACTGATGAACGTGAGGTTGCACAAAGAAAAAGTTGAGTTCGAGCATAGGTTGCGATAGGTTGTGTGCGAGTTGTTGAAGTGCGTAGGTTGCAAGTAAATTGCGGTTATTGAATATGTAGTGGATGCCTAGTATTGTAGATGGGGGCATTGTGTTATAAGGTCAATGAAGTTGACATGCTCTTTGGTAAGTGTTTATTAGGCGTACAAGAGAGCGGATAATTAGTGTCGGAGCAGGTAAGTTTGAGCGAAAAGTAGGCCGGTCGATAGTCGGGGGTTTGAGTCAAAGTAAAAGGCAATTAGTGCAGTCCCACGATACGCGAAAGGATTTGAAGAGTATGTCACGACGTGCGACGCGGTGCGGGCCGAGAGAAAATCAATTTTGTTATGCCCAGTTTTGTTTATGTCATCCGGATCTCGATTTTCACTCGTTTCTCTTTGTTTATTAACCGTTTAACCTGTTTTTGGGAGCTTGTGAGATTTGTTTTGCAGGTCTCGATCGCTTTTGTCCATACTCAATCTCCATTTGGACGAAGGCGTTTCGAATTATGTCAAGACAAGCATCCCGTGTCGAAGGCAGCCGCGAAAGAAATGCTATACGGTTGCTGTGGAACACGACTTATGAGGATTCTACCGCGTCAAATCAGGGGAGTCTGTTCCATTTATCTTTGTACTTTGTTTTATTTAGGTAGTTGTGTCGTAGATAGTTTCTCGCTCCATTGAGGACAATGAAGGAAATAAGTGTGGGGAGGGAGACTAGCGTCTAGTGTGTCGTAATTAGTGTTAGTGTCGTAAAAAAAATTAAAAATCCATAAAAAAAAATTAGAAAATGTCCCGTAAAGGTTTTCGCACAAAATGGAAAATGATAGGTGTAATTGAATCAGTGGCTTTTCGATTATTATATATATGAGATAATAAATAATCAGTCATGCGTCTAACTTAGGATATGTGGGTAGGCCCAGCTGGTTGAAAGGTTCCTTAGGTTTGATATAAAATAACTTAACATAGGAGTCTTGTGGGTTCCCGCCTTAGGAGCTAGGGTAAAACTGAAACTGTGGAAAGTATAAGGGGTACGTCATAAGTAAAAAACTTATAAGTTTTTCCGATTAAACTGGCACACCTGTTTCTTTTTGTGAAAACAAATCCGAAATAGTGTGGCGCCCGGAAAAAAAATATTCCATCTATCCATTTGAGCACATGTTAAAAAAAAAAAAAAAACAAAGCCTATGGCATTGCCGCGGGGATAGCGACTCATGCGGTGCATACCCTCTAGGTAGAGTTATAAATAAAAAAAAACGTGAAGTTTATGGGATTAACCATGGGGATGGTGACTCGTATGGCGTATGTCCGCTGAACTGATCATATACAAAAGCATGTAAGCTCACAATATCATCCATTCATCAATCATAAAGTTTAATCGGAATAATATAAGAGTTTTTTATATAAGGCGGTAGATTATAAATCTTTTAATCTCATAAGCTTGAAACGGGAATAGGTGGAGTCATAGTCTTTTGAGTGTGGGATCCATGGATGACTATAAATTACTTGAACTTAATGGATCGAAAATAAGGGCTTTGAAACCGGCGGTTGGGTTTAAGTGGACCGTATATTCACAATCTTGGTTAACGTGTGATGTGATTTGTTCTTATAAAATAATGAATATATTGAAAGCCATTTGTTTTGATTGTGATTCCATTACGAATAATTTTTTCGGGGACGAAAAAAGATAAGTGTGGGGATGTGATGTCAGGGTAAAATAATCACACTTTATATTAAATTATGTCGGTTTTTAGTATATTAATTATATTAAGTCGAGTGTCTATTATATATTTAGCGTGTATTGATGTTTTCATGCATAATAGGTGTTAATGAGGGTTAAAACGAAGGAAAGGAGACGAGATCGATTGTGACTAGTCAATGCAAGAATAAAAAGCAAGAAAAATCAAATGTGATGAGCTCCGACACATGCGGCAGTGGCTGTGTGTTAGTCCGTGACGCGCGGGGGGTGGCTGTTTTGGTTTTGCGACGCACAGACGGTACAAGTCTGTTGTTAGAGTTCAAAATTAATCTAGTGAGTTATAAAGGAATTAAATGGCAAGTTGATTTGCTCTCAATGAAAATATGAAAAGGGTGAACAAGAAGTGGGCCGCCAAACATATGAAAAGTGAATTAGTGGGATGTTAATGGGCTTTGAAAGAAATAAATAAATTATAGTCATCCTACTGGAGAGAATGTACAACACGTCTGGACGAATTGGAATAGCTTATTTGCAAGAATTAAAGGTTCAGTTATTACTTGGATTTAGGTGGTGGGCCTTTTTGACAATGAGGAATGCATTATTATGTTCAGAAAATAAAACCCTAGTGGATCTTATATATATAAAATCGACATCATACGTATGGGGGGATCGGCAGCCGTCACATAGGAAAAGGCAGGGACGAATTTGGCTTTACTTCTTCATAATGCACGGCTAAACTTCTCGTGACTTCCGCCCGGATGAATGTTTACGCGGTTTGACATAATTATTTGTTTTTCTGATTCTTGTAAACTGGTACAGCTTGACCACTTGTGTTGGATTATTGGTAAACGTTTCTTTTGTTTGAATTACTTGTCGTTTATTAAGCGTATTGGCAACTTTCTTGCGTTGTTAGCGGGTTAGTAAATTGGTGGGTAATTGATACAATCAAACGGGTTATTAGGTTGCATAGTGAATCTTAAAAACTATCCCTATTAACTAATCAAATTCATTAATTCCGAGGCCATGTCTATGTGGTGTTTTGAATCAGAAAACGGATTTTTATATTAAAACGGGTATTCGGGATTCCGAGTGGAGGTTACTTCTTCTCATCTTGATAACACTTTTCGTGACAAATCGTGTTTTCTTTTAAAACAACAAACAAGCCCCCAATTTAGATAGTTTAGTTTTAATTAATTTTCTTTAACGCTAACCACAAATTCCCCGTGGATACGATACCCTACTTACGCTATCTACGTAGCTTATTTAGGTTTTTGATTGACCCTTAGGTTTTTCCGATTAAACTGGCACACCTGTTTCTTTTTGTGAAAACAAATCCGAAACAGTGTGGCGCCCAAAAAAATATTCCATCAATTCATCTGAGCACATGTAAAAAGAAAAAAAAAACAAAGCCTATGGCATTGCCGCGGGGATAGCGACTCATGCGGTACATACCCTCTAGGTGGAGTTATTAAAAAAAAAGACGTGAAGTTTATGGCATTAACCATGGGGATGGTGACTCGTGTGGCGTATGTCCGCTAAACTGATCGTATACAAAAGCATGTAAAGCTCGCAATATCATCCATCTATCCATCAAAAGTTTAATCGGAATGGCATAATGGTTTTTTTATATAAGACGGTAGATTTAAAATCTTTTAACCTTATAAACTTGAAACGGGATTAGGTGGCGTTGTAGTCTTTTGAGTGTGGGATCCATAGATGACTATATATTACTTGAACTTAATGGATCGAAAATAAGGGCTTCGAAACCGGCGGTTGGGTTTAAGTGGACCGTATATTCACAATCTTGGTTAACGTGTGATGTGATTTGTTTTAATAAAATAATTGAATATATTGAAAGCCATTTGTTTTGATTGTGATTCCATTGCGAATAATTTTTCGGGGACGAAAAAAGATAAGTGTGGGGATGTGATGTCGGGTCAAAATGAGTCGTATATTATATAGTTTTTGTCGAATTTTAGCGTGTTAAATATATTCAATCCATACGTGTTATATACTTATTATGTGTTGATGTTCATGGTGTAATAGGTGATTCGACAAGGTCCTGAATATGGAAACGAGAGTCCAAAATAAATGAAGCTGAAAGACAAAGGGCTAAAATGCAATTAAAGAAAAGATCTTACAAAAATAGTTCATAGAATTTAAGGGGCTAAAAGTGCATAATGTTTGAAACTTGGAATTACTAAACTCACGTGACTTTTTAGGGGTTGTTGGTTGAATTCAACAAAAAGGTTTTCTTTAAACCTTAATAGGTAAAGGGGGTGCAGACTTTGGATGAATTTTAATGGATCAACATCATCATAATGGGCTGACATACGAGACTCTTGGCCATGACAACAGGATCTATCATCATCAACACTTGCGACAATTGGGCCTAGGGAGAAGCAATGAAAAACGTGAAGTGCATCTAATTTAAAAACATCATTCATATAAAAAGTCAGCAGCCGTCACATTACGAGGGAGGAGATATTCATTCGCAGCCGTCATACGTGAATACCAGGGACGAAATTGAGCATCTTTATTCTTCTTTCAAGCTATTCTATGGAATCTAACCAACTTGGGATGACAACCGACGCGGCGAAGATTACCATGAGCGGCTAAACTTCTTATAACTTCTACCCGGATGAACTTTTACATTGTTTTGCATTAAACCTTGTTTGCGGATTCGTATAACTGGTACAGCTTGACCACTTGTGTTGGATTCTTGGTAAACGTTTATTGTGTTTGAATTATTTGTCGTTTACTAAGCGTATTGGCAACTTACTTGCGTTGTTAGCGGGTTAGTAAATTGGTGGGTAGTTGATACAATTAAACGGGTTATTAGGTTGCATAGTGAATCTTAAAAACTATCCTTGATAACTAATCAGATTCATTAATTCCGAGGCCATGTCTACGTGGTGTTTTGAATCGGTAAACAGGTTTTGATGTTAAACGGGTAATTGGGATTCCGGGTAGAGGTTATTCTTTCTCGTATTGATTACAACTTTATTAATTAGCTTTCTAGTTTTTATAATCAAACTCACAAAACCCCCAATCTAGTTAATTTAGTTCTTTGTTAAAAACGTAACACTGACCACAAATTCCCCGTGGATACGATATCCTACTTACGCTATCTACGTAGCTTATTTAGGTTTTTGATTGACCCTTACGACAGTCATCATTAACGATCCACATCGGATCTAACATTCTGAAATTTTCACGATTTCCATTAAAAACAATCACTGCCTCGTGCGTGTCGGAGTCATAACACCATATCCTCATTTCTCCTAGAAAGTTCTGCGGCATCGGCATCAAGGGTATCTTATCCACAACTTTCGCTGGCTCATAAACAAGCTTATATCTGCTAGTGTTGGTTGCCGGATCGAGAGTAAACTTGATTTGCTGATAAATAGGGAACTGAGGCTTGTATGACTTGTCTTTCCAGCCAGACTTCTTGTTCATCTTTATCAGTCATTCGAATAAAGTTGCACCATCAAAGTTTGAGCGATTTATGAGATCAATCTTGGTCAATGCTGCCACATCATAAAAAGGCAAAGATAGAATGCTCAGCAATGACCGGAAGTATTGAATTCCAAATTCACGTTTGATTGCGACGCAATGTATTTCTTTGACGAACATCCAACATAGGATTCGTCCACTCGGCTTCGCTTTCTCGAACTGTAAGTAATCAACTTGAGCAGCATCTAGCACAGGCTTGGAAACCCTCGATAAGAACTGTTGTCACCACGCGGAGAAAGCATCTGTGGCATTTTCAGACGTATCACGGTTCTTTAAATGCTCATCAGTGACGTCCACGTTCTCTTTTAGCCATTCTTCATCAAAAGAGAGAAATTCAGTTCCATCTTTTCGAACATATGAAGATTTCTTCTCATTTCCTTCAAAGACGATTTCTTCAATATTTTCAACATTTGTTGTTTCAGGCTCAGTAGGCATTCTATCAATCTCTGCATCATCAATCTCTCTCATAGCATGTAGAGCAAGCAATTGCTCATGTGAAAGATCCTCAACAATTTCACCTTCTTCAAGAAATTCCCTAGTGACTGGATGAACAACCTGTAATGCAAGATCAGCATTGCTTGGAACAAAAGATGTACCTTCAATCTGTTGAACTGTTCCAGAAGAGGTTCCTTGAGAAGATTCGATCACTGGCTGCTGAACAACAACGATTGCAGAAGATGTAGCGGCTGGCGGCTGCTTTGATGTAGTAGAAGGACCAGGATTCCCTTGATCTTCAGGATCATCATCCCTTTTCTTCATAGCTTCTTGTTGCTTACATCTATCATCCCACAGAGTAACAACCTTCTTTCGAAGAAACTCATAGCCAGCAGTTAGCGTCCTAACTCCATCCTGTATCGTTGTATTCCGTGACTCGTACCATTCTTTCATGTAGTCACATCTTCCTTTAAGATCTTCAGCCAACTTTTGAAGTATATTGCTACTTCTCTCTCTTTCTTCGTCAGCAGCTTTCAAACTTGCATTCTCAGCTTTGAGTGAATCAATCTCAGCTTGTTGTCGCTCTATCACCGTTTGTTGTTGACCAACGGTGGACTTCAAATTGTTTATTTCCACCAATTGACTGATCTGATCATTCTTCGTAATTCTAATGAATTCAGTTTGCCTCTGAATTCGATCAGCAGCCGCTTCGTATTGAGAGAATAGGAAGTTGTTTTTCTCGTCTTGAGTCATCTTTGAGAAAATTCTTTGGCGGTCAGCACTAGGTTGAGAAGTAGTTGCTCAAATTGTAGCAGCCATAGATCTTTGAGGAACGGCCTGAGGGGTTACAGTTGGAGTTTCAGGAGTTGAAGAAACCACAGGAGGTGGTTGAATAGTTGTAGATGGTTGTTCTGTCGACCTTGGAGGAGACGGTACCATTGTAGAAGCTTCTTCAGTTGTGAATCCAAAGTTTGGATCCATTGAAGCTTCATGTATCGGCTCAGAGGGAACAGATTGCGGTGTAGACGATGAAGTACCAATGTTCTTTTTAGCTTTCTTCTTATGAAGGACAACCGTTTTCTTTTTCTGTACACTTTCAGCCTCCGTATCCGATGGAACATAATCAGCATCTGCTCGCTCATCTCCACCAGCACTACTAGCGCCAGGTGCACTAGCTGCTGTTGCTCCAGCATTACCACCATCACCATCACCACCTTCTTCATCATCATCACTATCTGATGAATCACGCTTTCACTTAAGCTTTTCTTTCATTCTCTTTTCTAACTCAGGCTCTTCATCATCTGACTGGCTGTCATTGTGACGCCATTTGTCATTATCAGGAGCCACGTATGCTTTGTTTGCTAGAGCACCAAACATCTTCCTTGGAGGATCAGATTCTTTATATTTCTTAGCCGAGTGACCCTTGAACAAGTTAAATGAATGATCCAACATAGTTTCAATCTTGAGAATATCAGTGTCAGCTTTGGGAAGATCAGGGTGTTGAGTATTCATGATCATTTGCATGAATCTTGGATACATCCAGAATTTCTTGCCAGTCGTTCGAGATCCAGTTCTTCTTAAATTGTCTTTCATGTATGCAAACAAGAACTGTGATATGCTAAATGGCTTATTCAGAACAAGCGCTACCATCAAACTGATGAGATCGATCCAGTAATGTCATAACCTGCACGATTTTTGCCTAAACATTGAATGAGTACATGTAATAGGAACTTGTACCGCATAGGCAATGTAGCTTTGTTGATTTGCCCAGCAAAAATGTCAGCAGTACATTTCATCCTGAGCAGACATCCGCGCGTGCATTTGATTGGTATAGAGAATCGCGCATCAGCAACGTCTTGCAATTCCAAAACATTGTTGAGAATATCTGGAGTGACATCCATATTCAGCTTATGAACTTGCCCTCGGATCACTTCCTATCCATCCCGATCGGGTTTGGTTGCTCAACAAAGCTCTCTACGGGGTACATCAAGCACCGAGGGCTTGGTATGCAACCTTATCTACTTATCTGCTGGAGAATGGTTTTCGCCGGGGTCTTATCGACTGTACTCTTTTCATCAAGGAACAGGATGGAGATCTTTTGTTGGTACAGGTATACGTTGATGATATCATTTTTGGTTCTACTAACGATACTTTGTGCAGGCAATTTGAAAGTGTTATGCAGGAGAAGTTTGAAATGAGCGCAATGGGAGAGATGAATTTCTTTTTGGGGCTACAAGTTCAACAAACTGAGTCTGGGATATTCATCCATCAGATTAAATATGTTGGTGACATCTTGAGCCGATTCCAGATGTCTGAAGCAACGCCCACTGGTACCCCACTTCCGACTAATCACGGGATTACTCCGGACTTGAAGGGTGAAAGTGTCGACTCTTCTTATTATCGCGCTATGATCGGATCTCTCATGTATCTCACAGCATCGAGGCCTGACATCATGTATCCAACGTGCCTGCTTGCAAGATATCAAGCCAACCCAAAAGCATCTCATCTTGGAGCTGTTAAAAGGATTTTTCGCTATCTAAAGGGTTGCCCAGACACCGGTCTTTGGTACCCTAAGGATGATGGTTTTGATTTGGTTGCTTTTAGTGATTCAGATTTTGGCGGATGCAAAATAGATGGGAAATCCACAACGGCTGGATGTCAATTCTTAGGAAGTCGCTTAGTCACGTGGCAGTGCAAGAAGCAAACTTGTGTCGCTACATCAACTTGTGAAGCTGAATACATTGCTGCCTCAAGTTGTTGCTCTCAAGTTCTGTGGATTCAGCAACAAATGCGCGACTACGGTTTTGAATTCCTATCTACCTCTATTTTTGTTGATAATAATGCTGCTTTATCTATCACTAGAAATCCTGTCCAACACTCCAAGACCAAGCACATCGAAATTAAGTATCACTTCATACGTGATTGTTTTGACAAAAGATTAATCGATGTTGTTAAAATCCAAACTGATGAACAGCGTGCTGACCTGTTTACAAAAGCTTTTGACAAATCTCGTTTTGACTATCTTTTGTTGGTCAATGGTATTAAGGTGAAACAAGAGTAAACTTCTGTCGGCTGATCGTTTTTGTAAATATTTTCTTAAGCGTCAAAAATCCAAAAAGATTTTCAGTTTACTTATCTTTTCGCATTTTAGGGGGAGAAATTTCAGAAAATACAAAAACATGTGGAAAATTCAAAAATCCAAAAATATGTCGTTTACTTTCTGCCTTTAAATTTGAAAAATAAAAAATTCAAAAACAATAGAAAATCAAAAATGAGTTTCTTGGAGAAAAGAAGGGAAAGTGATGATATACACTGGTGTGGTCTGTCAATATGGTCAAAAGAAAAAGAAAAATTGAAAAATGATAAGTAGCTTTACTAACGATGTATCGGTAGGCTGACAATCAGACTAAAATGTGCAGGATGATATAAACCTAACAGACTTCAAGTCAGGTGGGAACCATTCATTGGCATATGGTCTTAGTACCGAAATTTTGTTTGATTGATTGCCGAGGTTCTGAGATATTCGGTCTTTATGCTGTCTTATCATCTGGGTATCATGGTTGTATCAAACCGTAAAAATAACGGAGACGAAGTCTAGATCTTCCATGATACTATACATACGTGTACATATTGCATTCGACCTCAATAAGTGATCAACAATCACATGTCCACAAAATAAGTGATAATATATCACATTTATCCGGGAGTCAAGTTCGTCTCTTTGCTGTACGAAAGTACTGACCTGTTCACGGACTTGCTCCTGTGCCCTCATGCATATGAAAATCAAGTTCCTCATCAATAAGTGATTCTATCACATAGGGCTTGTTTTTCAAATCAAAATAAGTGAGTTTCTCACATCTTTTATACGGTCAAACAGATGATAAACGGTATACTCACCGGTAAGATGAACTCTCGTGCATACCTTGATACGGGAATGTGTCGTGATGTGGATGAACACCGGTCTGTAAGTATAATTCATACCTTAACGTATCCCCTCGCCATGATTACATCTGATAAGTTGAGCTTATGTGGACAGCAATACCGATAATTGTTATAGGATGCTTATCTAAATGTGAACTAATTGAACAACAAGAGCGTTTTGGCATGACCGTTCACTGATATGATTCTCTTACCCTCGAAACTCGCAAAAAGAATGTCTGTAAATATTTGTTTACTGCTTTCGTTTCTGCATCTTTGTATATATTTATTTATTGCTTTCCGTCTTTACATTTGAAAAATGAAAAATTCCAAAAAGATTTTGCTTCTATTTTATTTTTGATTGACCGATGTTGGAACTCGAGTCTATCCTACCCAAAATCCTGATTGTAAGCCGGAAAACAATTGCACCTTCATAAACAGTCGAAGTTAACAAGTTTTTGAAAGTAAGGGATTAAAATTGATCATTTTCTAAAAACTTTCAAACTGTTGTCGGTCGGTGTTTGAATGAGATTTGATCTCATATGTGTCGTTTGTTTAATTTGTCTATATTCCAAACGGTTGTTCTCATTACGTGTTTAGCTTTCTTGTATGTGCAGATGCGACATCAGAATCAGCTAAAGGCGAAGAGAACGTGTCAGATGACAAGCCGTAAAGTGAAGACACGACGTTGATGCAATCAGAAGATCAAGATGATCGGGTTGCAGTTGATCACTCATCAATACCACAAGGATCTAAAGTTTTGCAGTTCAAAAGATTCCCGAGCAACATTCAATGGGGAGTTTGTTGATACACTCCCTGATTGTGTCACGTGAAGACCTTATTAAAGATCCTCCAACACAAAAGACATGGAAGATGAACCATCACGAGTAGCGTCCAATGGGGAGTTTGTTGGTATACTTTATGTGGACGCGACTCGGCTCGGTTCGACTCGACTCGGTTCGACGCGGTTAGGTTCGGCTCAAGCCCGACATAGCGACATTCCTCCGTCGTGCGCCCCAGAGTTCGACACACGAAGCACGAAGAGCCGCGGCCATTCCCGCAGACACATCATCCATGACATCACCTTAGTGATGTCATGATGATGTCAATGAGAATTCTAAATGTCAACATGACGAAATCTGTTTGTTTTCGTCAAAATATTCATGTGATGAAATCCCTTTTGTTTTCGTCATATATGTGTGGCGAAATCCCTGATTTCGTCACACATGTTTTCGTCCAAAGGGTTTTCGTCAAAGGTCAGTATAAATAGCTGGTTATGTTTAACAGTTTATTTATGAGAGCATAGAGAGAAACTGAGAGTTTATCGTCAAGCATTGTGTGTATGTGTTTGCAGTTTGTTCTCATCCTGTTAATCTAAGTGAATCTTTGATTACCTGTTCGTGTTATACTCTTTACATTGTTTGGTTTGCATCGTTACGGGGATTCCGCACCCGTGATAGTGTTTGTGATAAACAAGGATAGGTTACGTATCGGATCCTCCGAGAAAAACGGACCTACAGATATCTTGATGCAATGTACATGTACGTTCAAGGACAAATATACTGATACCAAATTCGTATAGACTTTTCAAAGATCTGGTATCTCTAGGAATAAAATTTGCATCAGAATCTCTCACGAAATCGATTTTAATATGCAATTATTTAAATGTTTGTTTAAAGGATTAATTCCTATTAATGTTTTCATGTTAGGATATCCAATTATGTCGTCTCATTTCATAAATTGTATGTATAATTGTAGTGTATAATATAGTGTAAAAAATAAAGGATTAAAATTTACTATATGTTGAATCTTACAACATATCTAAAACATTTAAAATATAAGAGTACTGTATCTTTAACTGATATGATATTATTCAATCAAATTATTACACTAGTACAAAACAAATTTTTTGGTGGTGTCATTTTCATTATTTTGGTGTTGTCTTATAATACAAAGAACCAAATAACAACATTATCGGATTATTAAATAAACACACAATTAAAAAAAAAAATAGATTACACAGCACCATTAAAAGCTTATAGGTTATACACCACCATAAAATTGTTTTTTTGAGGCCGAAGGTTGCTAATACCACCAAATTATACAATAAAATTGATTTTTTGAGGTTGAAACTTTTAAATAGCACCAAAATATTTATCGGCTAAAAATTCAAATCAAAATCTAACTTCTTATCTCTAATTAGCAACTTTGTATGCAATAAGGTGTTGTATAAATTGTTTACGGGTGAGGGGATTAATATCTCTAGTGCCCTTCAAGAAAAGGGTGACAAATATATGCCATAAAAAAAACATGTTACATAAGGATTTAAGGTGTAAAAGTAAAATTTGGAAAATTGTGATTGAAGGATAGGCCACGCATGTCTCTGATTAGTAGGTTTTATTTGTAGAGTAACTTAAAGTTAATAATTTTGTATGATGATCAAAGTGTAAAAAATGTTGTAATAGAAAAAGGTCAAATAATGTTAAATTTTATAAGAAAACCAATTATTCTTTGTTATGCATGTGGTTGTCATGGTTTTTAAGTCGTGTCGTTTCTTTGAGCATCGATGGTTGCATGTTTGGTTAAGTTTTTTTTAAGCATGATGACTGAACGAGTTGTTGCTATATAAATGTACATAAAAAAAAACTTTGTAAGCCTATGATTTTTAAGACCTTGCTTATAAAACTGAGATGGCTTAAAGCCTAGATCTTCTAAACCTACCGTTATTATCAAATACATTTACCCCGTATCCTCTATATAAATTTTGGGTTGCGATATCGTTTTGTTTTTTTTTTCAAAATCTGTTGTTTATTTTTTAAACGGAGTGTAAGTTATGTGTAAAGTGACAGGTCAAACATATCTTCTTCAAACGTAAATATGAGTGTATTTGAGCCTCACATTGACTGTGATTGTGTGATACGTATGTAAACCAATCAATGTAAATATATGCAGTGGCGAACCAAGAGATTTCTGACCGGGGTTCAAAAACTATATACTCAAAAATTTCTATACGAAGACTACATATTCTCCACTACTAAGCGAAAAGTTCGGACGGCCGGCCGCCCCCTTCCGCCCACTAGAAGCTGCGGCCATGAATATATATGTAATGTTTTTTAATCGTTTTTCTTTTTTGCAAATCATGTCGCAACGCGGTGGAGCTTCATACTAGTTTTCACTAATTTAAAAGTTAACAACTCATTAGTTTGGAAATCTTTTAGAAAAAAAAAACTGTGCATTTTAAACAAGTGTAGTTACTTTAATATGTAAATATTATATTAGTGACTTTTTTTTTATTTTACAAGTTGAAATATTTTAGTATACCAGAATTTATTTGAACAATTTTTTTTCGAAAACTAAGAATATATATTAGTTTTTCATTAGATTAACCATAAATTTGAAATCTTAAAACATCCTATTTAAATGTTTAGAACTAGGGATCAAGTTAAAATCATTGTGCTTTTGTTTGTAGATTGATATAAAAATGTCATTAAAATACATTTATACCCAAAATAAAAATTATGAAAAGGAATTATCACCGATAAATTCTCGTTGAGACTGTTACTAACGGATTTCCGACCGATCAAATAGAAATTATAATGAAACTTTATACTTATGCTTTTACTATTAGGCTAGAGGGTGTGGAATAACCCCCTTTGGGCTTTATAAGGACACCTCAGCGCCATGTAGGCGCCACGTCAGCTAGAGGACTTTATAGCGACCCCCTTTAACTTGCACGGTATGGGATGGAGCCCTCTATTAAACAAAATTAAAAAAAAAAATTGATTGGATGACATTCAGTGGGCCCCACCTGAACAGCCCCTTCTTCCTCGTTAACAGCTTGGCGAGCTCACCTATAGCGCCCCTCTTGAATGGCTCGGTGTGGGGGTATAGCGCCGGCGGCGCCATAGACGGTGACCTGGCGGTGGTGGCGCCCCCCCACACCCTCCGGCCTTATATTATTGTCAGAGGATATTATTATCTAAGAAACAAGAAATACAAGTTAAAAGACAGTTGTGGAGTGTGGGAAATTAAAAGCAAAAGGTTACTTTCGCCAATGATTCCCAGACCAATTGGTTTGGGAGGAGGTGGGAAGGTTTTACTCAGGTCACGGGTTCGATTCTCGTTAGAGACAATCAACCTGTCCGGCTTCTTCCAGGGGCTTGACTTGGGGTTTCCTGCCCGGGTGCGTCACCGATTCGAGATCTAACCATCGCCATTGGTGAGGGCTGGACCTTCGGGGGGGCCCGGGGCTCGAACTCGGGTGGCGGAGGTATTCTTTGGGGGGTTATCCGCTGGGCTAAGCCAAAAAAAAAAAAAAAGAAAAAAGGTTACTTTCGATACCATGCTAGGCCAAATTGGATGAAAATGAAGGGCACATGTTGACATCTAGGCATGCCACCTTTTAATTTTATCGAGTGGTATAAGTTTGATTGGTTCAACAATTATTGATGCTAAAGTAATTCCATTTACATTTTGGTACCACGTACACGTCTTTTATCCACGCAGGCTTTATTTACAGATGAGTGGTGATCTTCAATCAGAACTTCTAAAGCCATACGACGATTGTTATACTACATATATGAATGACACAACTTCTCTTACTGTATATATTGATGATGTTATTCTTAAATGCTCTTTTGATCAAAGCTTTGTTGTTCTTTTGGCACCGAAACACTACAAGAATGGGCCACCTTTAGCGGCGACAGCTGTCGCCGGTATTGGTAGGATTTGTCGCCGGTGTTAACCTTTAGCGGCGACATGTCGTCGCTAAAAGGTCGCCGGTATTGATCGGCCGCTATTGGCCTCCTGTCGTCGCTAAAGGTGTCCGTCGCCGGTCGCTAAAGGGTGTATGTCAATAGCGGCGACATATGTCGTCGCTAAAAGTCTTTTTTTTTTTTTTTTTAATATAGCTGCTGTATATACAGCACCCAGCCATTTTTCGGCCGAAAAAACAGAACCTACCTATTTCAAATAACGCAACCATACGCAATGAACATATACTAAAGGTAATATAACTAAAAACTACGTTTAAGTCGTACATTATAATCCTACAACGTTTAAAAATATAACATACATTAAAAACAAGTCACTATTCGTCGGATTCATTATCGAATAAGTTGTCAGAATCGTAGTCGTTAGACTTTCCTTTTCCTTTTCCTCTTGTATGTTCCGCTGTATTTTACGAAGATGATTAAATATATATGTGTATATATATATAGGGGAATGTTCATTTGAGAAGAAATTTAATGTGAGAAGAAAAAGAAGAAAGGGCATAATGGTAAAACATTAAATAGTTTATAACTCCTCCCATTAATTATGTTATCTCTCATTAATAAAGCAAAAAACATTTTATCCTACACATTTCAAAATTTATCCTACATATAACATACACTTACCGAAATTTACACTACGCATATCTAAATTTATCATACACATTTAAGAATTTATCCTACACATACTAAATTTTATCCTACACATGTCGAAAATTGTCTTTCACCCTAAATTAGTTTATCTTGAAAGAGTATATTTAAAAGTGAGTTACAAATTTAGTTAGTTAGCTAATTAATTACAATTAGAAAATTTACCTATATGCCCTTATTAATAACATTAAATACACATATTAAATGAAGTAAAATGGAGCATTTCTATTGGTTTAAAACTTGTTCTTTTTATTCTTACAAAATTTTTCTTCTCATTTGAACCCTCCACTATATATATATTTGTTATAGAAAATAATACTTAAAAGAAATACTTACGTAATTTTGTTCAGCAACCGGATCAACCCAATTCCCTTGATTGTCCGTGTGGGTTTTAGCATACGTAGGTACCCAATCCATATCATGTTTAACATTAAACTTAGATTAGACATTAAATAAACAAAAGCTTACACTCACGCACACATACATAAAACATTACATTTTTATAGGCGGTGCTACCGTACGATGATGTCCCCCCACAGTATGGGAATTGTTGTTTCTCGCGTACTAGTGTGTTGGCCTTGCTTCTTTTAATATATTTTTCGTCCCCGAAACCTTCGATGGTTCTCAACCAGTTTTCATAGGGCATATCCGCGGGATGGTATACCCTTGCCCTCTCAAGATCATCGTAACCTCCCTCGCTCTCAAATAATTTTCTAGCGTCGTACCTGCGGTTAGTGTACCGCTTCATAAGCACAGTCCTAATACCACCCTTCAAGTTTCGTGCCTCATAATCACGTTCCACTTCATCAAAATTGAAATTTTCCTACAAATAAAAAAAAATTAAAATATCATATATAAATTAGATTTGCATGTGCTTAAATATTTGATAAAATTTTATGCATATAACTTATTTACCCGTAAGTGGTTCATGACGGCATCCTTGTAATGTTGTTCAACGTTATCCCATCCAATTTTGTCAAACCGGATGGTCCGCCACATATACAGGCTGGGCTCCCTTGAAAACATATCTCTTGATTTACCAACGGGGGTAAACGTGACCTGCCTGTCAAACGTAAGCGATACAGGCCCCCCCGCTTTTACTAGACGCCGTAGTTTCTCGTTTTTGGCTTTCCCCCTAACCTTCTTTGGGGGAACCGCTGCAATTAAAACAAAAATAATTAGTAACAACATTTATAATATATAAAATATAAGGACTACAAAATAATTTAGTAAAAGACTTACCGTCAGTCTCGTGCGTGCCACGAAATCCACCAGGAGGCGGTGGAACACCAGCGCCATCACCCCCATGTCCCCAGGGGGCCACATCCGCCATCAAATAAGCGAATATAAGCAATTCCGAAAACATAATCCCTATAAAGTTACAAATATTATAGCATGTGTATCTAATAGAAATTAAGGGAAAGTACAACAAGTGTAACTCAAATTCAAATAAATATTTCAAACAAGTGTTTATCAAATACAAATCAATATAAATTACAATAACTTTTCTTTTAGTCAGACTCCACATAATCGGGATCATCCTCATCACAATCAGTCTCGACCTCAAACACTTCATCGACGGTAGCCGTTGGGGGATCAACTTCAATTTGAAAGTATTGGGTCAAGTCAATGACAAGTGGACAGTCAGATGAAGAGTTGTTGTCGACAACGTCAGTATCTTCTAAGCCTTTCTTAATGATTGTTTTAAATTTTGGGCGGAACGTTATGTTTTAAATCATGATTTCAATTTCGATTGGGTGTTTTCTTAGCTCGTTATGTTTGAAATGATGAATTCAATATCAGGCACGATTTTTTAAATATGTAATGTTCTTCATGATGGTTTAAATTGTGACAACTCTAGGTTTTCCCGAGCAAATATCTTGTATTAGCATTATGTGTATATGTGTTATTAAATGAAAGTTGCGTGTTATTTTGTGATTCTATGTGATCTTTGCACTATGATTGTGTATGTAATATATATATATATGTGTGTGCGTATAAGTGAACCGAGAACACCATGGACCCGACTCGAGACCACCTTCGGTCTCGAGTGAACCGTAAACACTTGGGCTAGTTGGGCCGTAACCTTAGCCCACCCGGAAACCCCCCTAACCCACTCGATATAAATATGACCAACCCTCACAACTTCACCATTTTTGCAACATCACTCTCTTGCATCCTCTCACTCACACTCTCCCTCTCTCTCTCTAAAAAACCCTAAAACCCTAAGGTTCTAACATCAAACTCACCTCCTCTCCTCTCCCTCTCTCGGGTCAACCGGTAACAAGATCACTCTCGGATTCTAGCTCGAGATCATCATTTGGAGCTTGGTTCATTGATTCCTTGTACCCCTACTTCCAACCGGTTAGCATGAATATCTTCATAGTTGTTTTGCTTGTTTGTCTTGTTACTAAAATGCTTGATAGTGCTTGATTGTTGATGTTTGTTGCTATAAAATGCTTGTTTGATGATAAAAGTGGTTGCTTGAAATGATTTTGTGTCTTAATGAAAATGATCCGGTTTTGTGTTTAAAGGTTTGCTATTCGGTTGTAGTAAGGGTTGGTTAGGAGGTTTTAGGCATAAATGTTTGGGTTTATAAGATGAATCTTGTTTGTGTGCCTTGATATTGTCCGAGAAGTATATAGAAGGTTTAAACAGGATTTTTGGGTTGGATTGTTGATAAATGAGGTTTGAATGTTCATAAATAATTGCTTGAATGTTATATGAATATGGTGATGAACAGCATGAATGTCACTTAAATATTTTGAATATGCCTTGTTTGATCCGATTTAGACACAAAATAGACAAACAGACATGTTTAGTGTGGATAGTACTATGTTTCATGAAAATGCAATATCATTGGTTAGTACATGTCAGGTTCTAGAAGATCTTCAGTGCACGTAATCACGGTTGCGAGTCGCAACCTTTGGTAGCGACTCGAAACCACAGCGAGTTTTGTCGAGATCTCTGCGTTGCGAGTCGCAATCAACACGAGTCGAATCCGGTTGCGAGTCGTAATCACTGCTGTCAAGTCGGAACCGCCGGTTGCGAGTCGGAACCTCTGGTTGCGACTCGTAACCAAAACGTGATAAACCGAGACCTCGGTTGCGAGTCGCAACCACCCTTGTCTCGACTGGGCTATTTTGGTGTTATTGGACTTTGACTGTTGGGTTTTCTGTTGACTGGGCTACGTGTTGTTGCTGCTGATTGTATGGGCTGACCAACTGTTTGTTGTTACGCATGTTATACGTGTTTGCTATATGTGTTTGCCGTACGTGTTCGCTATGTGTTTATTTGTACCCAACTTGACCCATACTTGGTAACCATGCTAGGACGTGGTGACCAACATACTTGACCGGGTAAAATAATCTACCGAGCAACCCAAGGTGAGTTCACAACTTAAAAGCATGCGTCCCGGTGGTTTGGGACACGAGACTAAAACAACCCTATCCCCTTGTAAAGGGGATACCATCTACATTCCTTCCCTAGTTACTGGGAACAAACTTACTTTTCCTTCCCTTGTCATTGGGAAACCTTTTAGTTAATTACTGTTTATACGGATTGCAACAAACGGCACTAAACGAAACTCTATCACTTAAAGTCCCTACTACTTAATACCGATTAGTCGCCGGGGCCAGGCGAACGGGTTATTAGTTGATAGCGCTATTTAGGTCTTACCAACCTCACACCGTGCCAAGGTATGGGATCGGTCGTGAACTAATGTACTCAGGCATCCGTCAATGATGATAGAACATTGACATCGGGGCACTTTCTTGCGGATACGCAACGGTCACCTAGTGTTCGGTATTGGAAAAACAGTTTAGTTGCTAACTTTTGGGGTAGCTCCCCATGGCATGTATAAACGGATAAATTAACTGGTGAAACAAGTTTTTGGTAATTAAAACTGGACAACTAGTGAACTCACTCAGCATTATTGTTGACCCCTTACTGCATGCTTTGCAGGTAACCAGTGACTGTGGAGCTGCTGCTTGGGAAGTGTAGTGGTCGTGTAAACCCGCGTGTTGGGTTCTAAATAATTTGAACCATGAACCTTATTTAAACTATTTTATCTATGCTTCCGCTACTTACTTAATTGATATTTGAACTTAAACATTTGAACTTTAAACTATGGTGTTTACTAACCATTATGGTTGGTGATCATCCTCGCTATTATCCAATGCTCAGTATAATTGGTGGCTGGATCCTGGTCGGTCACGCCCTCAAGCGGACGGTACTCCGCAGGTGGAATTTGGGGGTGTGACAGATTGGTATCAGAGCCATTGGTTATAGTGAACTTGGTTTTAAAAAGGGAAGTCTTTTTGAGAAAAACCAGACTATAACCCGTGACTCGTGACGACACTACACTCCAAGGGCAAGACTCGACATACTAGACCTCGTAGCTCGGACTTGTGTTTACTTGCTTGTTTACCTTATATTGACTGCTCTATTATACATACTAGTGTGCCTGATTAGATAGATACACCTCCCTCTTCTATCTTATTCTCGCTACGTTACGACATCACACTCATACTGTGTTTTCTGGTTATGAAGACAATGAGTGGACGCGGAAGAGGAAGCGTTAACATGACTCAGGCTCAATTCGCTAACTTGCTCAACACGGTGGCTGCAGCTTTCGCAGCTCACCCTGGAGGTAAACTCGTTGCTAAAGGATGTTTAGATCCTACCCCCACATCGTCTTTTCACCTCTAAAACCTATTCGCTACATTTCTCACAACAGGTCAGCCTGCGCCTGCGCAACCACGTGTTTGCACTTTCAAAACCTTCATGGATGGCAAGCCTCTCCCTTTCAACGGCACTGAGGGTGCCATAGGCCTTCTGCATTGGATTGAAAAGGCCGAAGCTGTCTTTGCTGTCTGCGAGTGTCCCCCTGCTAACTGGGTTAAGTACGCAACTGGTACGCTTGAAGGAAACGCGCTTTCATGGTGGAAGGCACAGATTCAGATGCTTGGTCTGGAAACTGCTAATGCTACTGCATGGGAAGATTTCAAGGACATGATCAAAGAGGAGTACTGTCACAGGGATGACATCCACAAACTCGAGAACGAGTACTATGCACTCAAGATGGTTGGGTCAGAGATTGAGACCTACACCAAGCAGTCCAATGACTATGCTGCACTTTGCCCAAACATGTCCCAACCTATGTATCGAAGGGTCGAATTGTACATCAAAGGCTTGGTCCCAGAAATCCGGAGCCATGTGACCTCGGCCAACCTCAACACCATACAGCCTGTGGTTCGTCTAGCTCACAAACTCACCAATCAGGCTGTGGAAGAGGGCAAGCTGCCCCAGAGGATCGGTGCTACTACTGGAACTTCTGGCGATAACAAGCGAAAGTGGGATGGAAGTCAGGGAAAGGATGCTAACCCCACTCAGGCCCCAGTTCAACAAAGGAAGACTGAGAGCAACAAGGGCCCTCAGCAACAGGGTGGCTATCGAGGAAACCACCCTAAGTGTAACAAATGTAACCGACATCACAGTGGGCCATGTGGAAAGGGTCAGTGTCAGCGATGCAACAAGATGGGGCATGAAGCCAAAGACTGCCGAAGCCAGTTCCCCGCTAGGCAGAATCAGCAACAACCACAGCAACAGCAGCAACAAGGAAACAACCGTGGATGCTTCAAGTGTGGAGCAATGGGGCACATGCGAAAGGATTGCCCTGAACTGAATCAGAACAACAACAATCAGGGTGCTGGGAACAATAACAACAATGCTGGAAATGGTGCTAGAGGAAAAGCTTTTGTGATTGGAGCCGGAGAAGCAAGGAATGACCCCAACGTTGTAGCGGGTAAGTTCCTACTTAATGATCGTTATGTTTCCATGCTATTTGATTCCGGGGCAGATGCTAGTTATGTATCCCTACGTATTAGTAAGAAACTTAAGCTCACTCTTACGCCGCTGAGCTCTAAGCACACCGTTGAAATAGCTAATGGTAGAAACCTCGAGGCCTCACACATAATTCGTAACTGCAAATTAGAGTTGTCTGGTCAGACCTTCTGTATCGATCTTTTCCCCATCATTCTTGGAAGCTTCGACGTCATTATTGGTATGGATTGGTTATCCAAACATCGAGCTGAAATCCTCTGCCAGGAGAAAGCTATTCGTATTCCCCGTCCCCCTGGCAAACCTCTTATAGTTCAAGGCGACAAGAGCGGAGAAGTCACAGGCATCATTTCATTCTTAAAGGCCCAGAAGTACCTACGAAAAGGGCACACCGCTATCTTAGCACTCATTACCGACACACAGAAAAGGGAAAACAGGATTGAAGATTTTCCAGTTGTACGCGACTATCCTGAGGTATTCCCGGAGGAACTACCTGGACTCCCTCCTCACCGTCAGGTCGAATTTCAAATCGAGCTAGCTCCCGGAGCAGCGCCTATAGCTCGTGCACCTTATCGATTAGCCCCCGCGGAGCTCAAGGAGCTTTCTACTCAACTACAAGAACTCTTGGACAAAGGTTTTATCCGTCCTAGTTCATCACCCTGGGGAGCCCCAGTGCTCTTCGTCAAAAAGAAAGACGGCTCATTCCGAATGTGCATTGACTACCGCGAACTTAACAAGGTTACCATCAAGAACCGCTATCCACTTCCCCGTATCGACGACCTGTTCGACCAGCTGCAAGGGTCGAGCTATTATTCCAAGATCGATCTGAGATCGGGTTATCACCAGCTGAGAGTCCGCGATGAGGACATCTCTAAGACTGCTTTCAGAACCCGCTATGGTCACTACGAATTCCTTGTTATGCCTTTCGGTATGACCAACGCACCTGCAATCTTCATGGACCTCATGAACCGAGTATGCAAACCCTACCTCGATAAGTTCGTAATCGTGTTCATCGACGACATCCTAATCTACTCGAAGAGCCAAGAGGAGCATGAACAACACCTACGTCTTATTCTCGAACTCCTTCGCAATGAGCAACTGTACGCCAAATTCTCGAAATGTGATTTCTGGCTTAGAGAAGTCCATTTCCTTGGACACATCGTCAATCAGGAAGGGATTCATGTTGACCCCGCTAAGATTGAGTCCATTAAGAATTGGCCCGTACCTAAGACTCCGACCGAAGTTCGCCAATTCTTGGGATTGGCGGGATACTATCGAAGATTTATCAAGGGATTCTCTAAGATCGCTCAACCACTCACGACACTCACTCAGAAGGGTGTTGCTTACAAATGGAGTAATGCTCAGGAATCTGCCTTCCAGGAACTAAAGGAGAACCTTTGTAGTGCTCCTATTCTCTCCTTACCCGAAGGTACCGACGACTTCGTCGTCTACTGCGACGCTTCTATTCAAGGACTTGGCTGCGTATTGATGCAACGCGAGAAAGTTATCGCTTACGCCTCGCGACAACTCAAGGTCCACGAACGGAATTATACGACGCATGACTTAGAATTTGGAGCTGTGGTCTTCGCGCTCAAGCTTTGGAGACACTACTTGTACGGCACCAAGTGCACGATTTACACTGATCACAAGAGTCTCCAGCACATAATGGGACAAAAGGAGTTGAATATGCGGCAACGCCGATGGGTCGAACTCCTAAATGACTACGAGTGTGCAATCAAATATCACCCAGGCAAGGCTAACGTGGTAGCCGATGCCCTTAGCAGGAAGGAGACCAAACCCAAGCGTGTTCGTGCCTTACAGCTCACTATCCACTCAAACCTCCCTAATCAGATTCGGAATGCTCAGGTTGAAGCATTGAAAGCTGAGAACATCAGGGCCGAGTCCCTACGAGGATCGAGACAACGAATGGAACAAAAAGAAGACGGTGCCTACTACGTAGCCGGACGCATATGGGTTCCGCTTTATGGGAATTTACGTGACCTTGTGATGGATGAAGCTCACAAGTCCCGTTACTCAGTACATCCAGGGTCAGATAAGATGTACCACGACCTGAGGGCTACCTATTGGTGGCCTGGCATGAAAGCCCACATAGCAACCTATGTCAGAAAATGTTTAACCTGCGCAAGAGTCAAGGCCGAGTATCAGAAACCATCAGGCCTACTCCAACAGCCAGAGATCCCGCAATGGAAATGGGAGCAGATTTCCATGGATTTTGTTACTAGCCTGCCTAGGTCTCAGCGCGGAAATGACACCATTTGGGTAATAGTGGATCGCCTAACTAAGTCTGCACACTTCTTGGCCATTAAAGAAACAGACAAGTTCTCTACCCTAGCAGAGGTATACTTAAAAGAAGTGGTCTCGAAGCACGGAGTGCCTACCTCTATTATTTCTGATCGAGACGCGCGTTTTACTTCTGAGTTGTGGCAAGCCATGCACAAATCTTTTGGCTCACGTTTAGACATGAGCACCGCTTATCACCCGCAAACGGATGGGCAGTCTGAACGCACCATCCAAACCCTCGAAGACATGCTTAGGGCTTGTGTGATCGATTTTGGCAAGAATTGGGAGAAGCACCTACCGTTGGTGGAATTCTCCTACAACAACAGCTACCACACCAGCATTCAGGCAGCACCCTTTGAGGCATTGTACGGCCGTAAATGTCGATCGCCTCTCTGCTGGGCTGAGGTTGGTGACAGCCAAATCACAGGCCCGGAACATGTAGTTGACACCACAGAAAAGATTGCCCAGATTAGGCAACGCATGGCGGCAGCTCGTGATCGTCAAAAGTACTACGCTGATAAAGACAGGAAACCGCAAGAGTTCCAGGTTGGTGAACGGGCTCTACTTAAGGTCTCACCCTGGAAGGGTGTGGTCCGCTTTGGAAAACGGGGCAAGCTTAATCCAAGATATGTCGGACCCTTTGAAGTTACCGAAAAGATCGGTACGGCCGCTTACAGATTGAATCTGCCTGAAGAACTGAGTGCTGTGCACAACGTCTTCCACGTGTCTAATCTGAAGAAGTGCCTGTCAGATGAAACACTCGTCATTCCTTACAAGGAACTTACTATTGACGAACAGCTACACTTTACTGAGGAACCGGTTGAGATCACGGATCGTGAGATCAAAACCCTCAAACGTAGCCAGATACCCCTCGTGCGAGTTCGTTGGAACTCACGCCGTGGCCCAGAGTTTACCTGGGAGCGGGAAGACCAGATGAAGCGCAAGTATCCCCAGCTGTTCCCAAATGAAACCCCCAGCACTGAAGCTACAACTGAATTTCGGGACGAAATTCCGAACTAACGGGGGGATGATGTGACACCCCGTTGAAACGCTCTCACTTTTACTAGCTCGTCAGTGGCTGCTTTAACTTTCGGGACGAAAGTTCTTAAAACTTGGGGATAATGTGACAACTCTAGGTTTTCCCGAGCAAATATCTTGTATTAGCATTATGTGTATATGTGTTATTAAATGAAAGTTGCGTGTTATTTTGTGATTCTATGTGATCTTTGCACTATGATTGTGTATGTAATATATATATATATGTGTGTGCGTATAAGTGAACCGAGAACACCATGGACCCGACTCGAGACCACCTTCGGTCTCGAGTGAACCGTAAACACTTGGGCTAGTTGGGCCGTAACCTTAGCCCACCCGGAAACCCCCCTAACCCACTCGATATAAATATGACCAACCCTCACAACTTCACCATTTTTGCAACATCACTCTCTTGCATCCTCTCACTCACACTCTCCCTCTCTCTCTCTAAAAAACCCTAAAACCCTAAGGTTCTAACATCAAACTCACCTCCTCTCCTCTCCCTCTCTCGGGTCAACCGGTAACAAGATCACTCTCGGATTCTAGCTCGAGATCATCATTTGGAGCTTGGTTCATTGATTCCTTGTACCCCTACTTCCAACCGGTTAGCATGAATATCTTCATAGTTGTTTTGCTTGTTTGTCTTGTTACTAAAATGCTTGATAGTGCTTGATTGTTGATGTTTGTTGCTATAAAATGCTTGTTTGATGATAAAAGTGGTTGCTTGAAATGATTTTGTGTCTTAATGAAAATGATCCGGTTTTGTGTTTAAAGGTTTGCTATTCGGTTGTAGTAAGGGTTGGTTAGGAGGTTTTAGGCATAAATGTTTGGGTTTATAAGATGAATCTTGTTTGTGTGCCTTGATATTGTCCGAGAAGTATATAGAAGGTTTAAACAGGATTTTTGGGTTGGATTGTTGATAAATGAGGTTTGAATGTTCATAAATAATTGCTTGAATGTTATATGAATATGGTGATGAACAGCATGAATGTCACTTAAATATTTTGAATATGCCTTGTTTGATCCGATTTAGACACAAAATAGACAAACAGACATGTTTAGTGTGGATAGTACTATGTTTCATGAAAATGCAATATCATTGGTTAGTACATGTCAGGTTCTAGAAGATCTTCAGTGCACGTAATCACGGTTGCGAGTCGCAACCTTTGGTAGCGACTCGAAACCACAGCGAGTTTTGTCGAGATCTCCGCGTTGCGAGTCGCAATCAACACGAGTCGAATCCGGTTGCGAGTCGTAATCACTGCTGTCAAGTCGGAACCGCCGGTTGCGAGTCGGAACCTCTGGTTGCGACTCGTAACCAAAACGTGATAAACCGAGACCTCGGTTGCGAGTCGCAACCACCCTTGTCTCGACTGGGCTATTTTGGTGTTATTGGACTTTGACTGTTGGGTTTTCTGTTGACTGGGCTACGTGTTGTTGCTGCTGATTGTATGGGCTGACCAACTGTTTGTTGTTACGCATGTTATACGTGTTTGCTATATGTGTTTGCCGTACGTGTTCGCTATGTGTTTATTTGTACCCAACTTGACCCATACTTGGTAACCATGCTAGGACGTGGTGACCAACATACTTGACCGGGTAAAATAATCTACCGAGCAACCCAAGGTGAGTTCACAACTTAAAAGCATGCGTCCCGGTGGTTTGGGATACGAGACTAAAACAACCCTATCCCCTTGTAAAGGGGATACCATCTACATTCCTTCCCTAGTTACTGGGAACAAACTTACTTTTCCTTCCCTTGTCATTGGGAAACCTTTTAGTTAATTACTGTTTATACGGATTGCAACAAACGGCACTAAACGAAACTCTATCACTTAAAGTCCCTACTACTTAATACCGATTAGTCGCCGGGGCCAGGCGAACGGGTTATTAGTTGATAGCGCTATTTAGGTCTTACCAACCTCACACCGTGCCAAGGTATGGGATCGGTCGTGAA
This sequence comes from Helianthus tuberosus, assembly GCA_030545235.1. NCBI lineage: Eukaryota > Viridiplantae > Streptophyta > Magnoliopsida > Asterales > Asteraceae > Helianthus > Helianthus tuberosus. The sequence continues at coordinate 208,881,842 of CM060400.1, forward strand.
CTAATGTACTCAGGCATCCGTCAATGATGATAGAACATTGACATCGGGGCACTTTCTTGCGGATACGCAACGGTCACCTAGTGTTCGGTATTGGAAAAACAGTTTAGTTGCTAACTTTTGGGGTAGCTCCCCATGGCATGTATAAACGGATAAATTAACTGGTGAAACAAGTTTTTGGTAATTAAAACTGGACAACTAGTGAACTCACTCAGCATTATTGTTGACCCCTTACTGCATGCTTTGCAGGTAACCAGTGACTGTGGAGCTGCTGCTTGGGAAGTGTAGTGGTCGTGTAAACCCGCGTGTTGGGTTCTAAATAATTTGAACCATGAACCTTATTTAAACTATTTTATCTATGCTTCCGCTACTTACTTAATTGATATTTGAACTTAAACATTTGAACTTTAAACTATGGTGTTTACTAACCATTATGGTTGGTGATCATCCTCGCTATTATCCAATGCTCAGTATAATTGGTGGCTGGATCCTGGTCGGTCACGCCCTCAAGCGGACGGTACTCCGCAGGTGGAATTTGGGGGTGTGACATAAATTTTGGCGGGTATTTTCTTAGCTCCTTTTGTTTTAAATGGTGATTTCAATTTTGGCGGGTATTTTCTATGTTCGTTATGTTTTAAATGATAGTTTTAATTCAAGGAGGGTATTTCCTAACTAATATATATCTTTCAAAAGTGAATATAAATGTTTTCAAACCTAAACACAAACATACTAATTATCAAACTTAAACTTTTTTTTTCAAACCTACACATAAACAACATTCAAATTATCATCTCAAATATATTTTTTTCTCAAACCTAATCATAAACATAGAAATTATTAACTTAAACATATATTTTTTTTCAAACATGACCATAAACATAGAAATCATCAACTTACACATACATACTTACAAACATACATTCATAGACTTACATACACATATACATGCTTACATACACAAATACATACTAACATACATACATTCATAGACTTACATACACATATACATGCTTACATACACAAATACATAGATTTTCATATACACATTTTCCCCAAATACACCTACATTATACATTTGACATACTAACATACACCTACATACATACATTCATAGACATACATACACACATACATGCTTACATACACCTACATACACAAATACATAGATTTCCTTATAAACATTTTCACCAAATACACCTACATTATACATTTGACATACAAACATACATCCTTACATACACATTTACATACCTAAACAAAAAATTATACAATTTCTAAACTTTGAAAAAATATACATATAAAACTAACCGTATTTTCAAGTTTGAAAGAGAAGTAGACCACGGAGACGAGTTGGTGACCGGATTCGTGATGGTGGTGATCGGAGAAGTGATGGTGATGATCCGATTTCTCTTCCATAAACACAAAAATACACAAAAATTAAACCCTATAACATGTATAACAAAATAAAGAAGTAATTTAACAAAAACAAAGTTTAACTAACCAATTTGGGGGAAAAATCGCGTCTGACCGGCGAAGTTTTTTTGGGGGGAAAAGTGAAGGAGGAGGGAGTTTTTCGCGCTGATATGGACTGATAGATGGATAGATCATTAGCGGCGACAGCGTGTCGCCGGTATTGCCCTCTGACGCCGCTAACGTGTGAAAAAGAGATAAGGTTTGTGTGGCTAGGGATTAAAGTTCTGACATAAACTTTTAGCAGAGATGACGTGTCGGCGCTATTGCCCATAAACTGTCGCCGCTAATACCTCTTAAATCCCCAACCGTTAGATCATGATTTTGATCAACGGCTGGGGTTTGGTCTCAGGGTCTGTGACGTGGATTGACCAATAGCGGCGACACTAGGCCTGTCGCCGCTAATGGTGTCGCCGCTAAAAGTGGATATTTCTTGTAGTGAAAGTCTTACGGTACCCATAAATCATTTCTTGCTTCTTTTTAGACATGCTTTCGGATTAATTTCAAGTGTATAATATTAATGTATTTATTAAACTTTATCATATGTGTAATCTATACTTTGAGGCAATATATAAAATGAAGCCAACTTTAAAAAGTGAAGTCTCATTATGGATCATTTAAAAGATAAAGCTCCGTTAGTTGTCTGTTTTTATTGCCGAGCTACTTTGGGTCACGTAAATGAGAACAAATACCATGGTTATAAATTTTGCAAACCATGTTTGATCCATGTTATTGCAATTTAAATGCAGATTAACAGGTTGTTTATTAAAAGTTGTATAAAAATATTTTAAAAAATGAGTGTCACAGTAATTATATATTATTTTTTTATTTATGTGTATGAATTGTAAGAACCGTTCGCGTAATTAAATAAAAATAAAAATAATTTATTAATTTGATTACAATACAGAAATAAGAAAGCTGAAAAACTAATACATTTACAACTGAAATAAAGGAAAATACAAGAAAAGAGATGAAGCAGAATGGTTGAGGCACGTGTACACACGCTTCCCTTAAAACAAATTCCGAGTCTCCCATGAGTACTCGTTTTGTTTCCCAGAGTACAACAGCCGAAGCAGCGTACTGACGGAGATGGCCTACAACCCGGAGGCTACCTTGAAGAGAGCAGGAGAAGATTAGAATGCAGTAGAGAGAAAAGTTGAATTGCTCTTGTGTTGCTGGTGTCCTTCTGCAGTGGGTATGGAGCTGTATTTAAACAACTCCAAAGTCGAAACAGTCAAAAGAAATTAAGAAGAGGTATAAATTGCATTAAACGTCTTCAATGCAATTTAATACGTCATTTAATTCGCTGTTATAACTGTTTGACTCGTCAGTTTCGAATGCAGAACTGAAACTGCTTCGTCATTAAATGCAGGAGGCTTCTGCGCGGGCGCACGCGCAGGTCTGCACGCTTATGCGCGCTGCGTCCATTTGGCTCACTGTCATGCGCGCGTGCGCCATACAGACTCAGGTCCATGCGCGCATGCGCCACGTCACCTGTGAGCCTCTACGAGCACGCCACACAGTCACGCCGTTTTGGCTCACTTTGGTGTGCCGCGCACGTCACATCAGGACCCATGCACCATGCGCAACCACGCGCCCTCATGCCACGTGTACTCGCGCGGACTGCCACGTCACGCGCCTCGAACCTGCACGCCACTTCACCACTTGGTCCTTGCAGCCTCTGTGATCCACCATGCGCACGTGGTCAAAAATACAAAGGCGGCTCTCAAGCGGCTCGTGGTGAAGTGCAAAGTGCGTCATCAAAGAGCCACATTGCGCCTCATCGCCCACGCCACGCGCGCGGGTGTGCGAGTGCGAGTTAGGGTGCTCCGCACCCTTCGCGAGTACACTTAGTGTGTGCTTCCATGAAACAATAAGGGTGGAGAGTTCCCACTTAAATACCCGTTTAAGTTCCATCTCTCCTCCTATGTGGGACAAGGTGCTACTTTCCCTTTTGTTTCAGCATTCAATGTTCCAAACACCCAACTTTGAGCATCGATATCTCATTCATCTTAGCTCCGTTTTGGACGTGGTTTAGTTCGTTGCGAAGCTTTTCCAACATAGAACACTAACCCACAAATAAATATATAAAACCCGCTCATTTTATTATATTTATTTCTAGTCCAAAATAGGAAAAAAATCATTTTCCAATATTTGTGAAAAATGCTATTTTCACCTATTTTTCCAACAATCCCCCACGTGAAAAATGTTATTTTCATTAAATTTCCAACAATCCCCCACATGTATGGAAATGGATCTTTTCCTTACACTTTCTAACGATAAACTTCGACAGTTGAGTATTGCAAGATAGGTAGGTTGCAACCTTTGAACCTTCTTTTGTGAAACATACTTAGTGTAGGTCCACCCGGAGGATCCAGTAACCTCTATTCCCTGTTTTCCGACAAACCCGAGAGTGCGGAATTCAAACGGGCAAGTTAAACCAAGTTACGAACCCAAACACAAAGATTCAACGATTAACACTCCATTGTATTAATGCGTATGAAACCGTTACAAAGCAATGTTTACAAGATATCCTTATAAACTCTCAGTGTGTGTGTGTTTACAGTGTTCGCTCTCAAATCTATTCAGGCTTGTCTAACTGTGTTATGTCTGTTGTCTGTGTTTATATAGTAAAGTGGTCCACGAAATCCAGACCCACGAAAACACATGGACGAAATCAGGTGATTTCGTCACCTAGGGGATTTCGCCATAAGTGTTTTCATCACAAGGTGTTTTCACCACAAGTGATTTCATCATCAGGGGATTTCATCAACAAGCGATTTCATCACTTGTTGGGCCCCTTATTTCGTCCAGGTATGTTGGGCTTGGGCCTTGACTTGGGCTTTACAACAAACAAACAAGCTATACTAACATGTATACTGCACACACGCAGTTACATGTACATCGAACATTACGAAGTAACTATCATACCGAGTCAAGACAGGAGGATGTTTTGACTACGGCCTTCACTTCGTAGCCGAGTCGAACCGAGCCAGCCGTATCCACATAATATGTATCAACAAACTCCCCCTTGGATGCTGCTCGCGAGGTTCGTAATCTCGTTCTCCATCTATTGATGGTTCATTCATTTTCGGAAAGGATCTTCAAAGACTTCACGTGTTGTAAGTAGAAAGTGTATCAACAAACTCCCCTTTTCATTTAGGAAGTATATCAATAAACTCCCCCTTTGATTATGCTGTGAATCTTTTGATTTTCGATACTTTAGATCCATGTGGTGTTGGTGATTGATCAGCGGCAACTCTATCATCTTTATCATTTGAGAGCCTTCACGTCGTGTCTTCATTCCGAAGCTTATCATCGAACACGTTCTCTTCGCCTTTAGCATCTGCACATGCAAGAAATCTAAACGCGTAATGAGAACAAACGCTTGGAATATAGTTAACATTTAAACAAATGACACACATGTGACCATGTTTTCAACTACCGTCCGACAATTAGTTTGAAAAGTTAACAGATTTTTCAATTTTGATTATTAACTTTCAAAACTTGCAAACTCTGACCGTTTATGAAGATTCAGTCGTTTTGGTTTTCATCAGATCTCAGGCAACGAAGACTTGAGTTCCAACATCGGTTAATCAAAACTAAAGCAGAAATAAAATCTTTTTGGCTTTTATAAAGTTTATATTAAAACACACCTAAAATCTTTTTGGCATTTTGAATATTTCAAACTTAAAGACTGAAAGCAGTAAATAATTATATACAGAGTTGCAGAAACTAAGAAAAGTAAATATATACAAACATTCTTTTTGCGAGTTTCGAGGGTAAGAGAAAATCATATCAGTGTACGGTCATGCCCAAAACGCTCTTGTTGTTCTTTTTGTTAACATTTAGATAAACATCCTATAACAATTATCGGTATTGTTATCCACATAAACTCAGCTTATCATATGTAATCATGGTTAGGGGATACGTTAAGGTATGATTTATACTTACCGACCGGTGTTCATCCACATCACGACACATTCCCGTATCAAGGTATGCACGAGGGTTCATCTTACCGGTGAGTATACCATTTATCATCTGTTTTGACGTATATGAAAAGATGTGAGAAACTCACTTATTTTGATTGAAAACAAGCCCTATGTGATAGAATCACTTATTGATGAGGAACTTGATTTTCAGATGCATAAGGGCACAGGAGCAAGTCCGTGAACAGGTCAGTACTTTCGTACAGCAAAGAGACGAACTTGACTCCCGGATAAATGTGATATATTATCACTTGTTTTTGTGGACAAGTGATTGTTGATCACTTATTGAGGTCGTATGCAGTACGTATGTATGATATCATGGAAGATCTAAACTTCGTCTCCGTTTGTTTCGGTAAAAGAAACAACCATGATACCCAGATGATAAACAGCATAAAGACCACATATCTCAGAACCTCGGCAATCTCTCAAACGAAATTTCGGTACTAAGACCATATGCCAATGAGTGGTTCCTACCTGGTCTTCAGTCGATTTAAGTTTATATCACCATGCACATTTTAAGCTGATTGTGAGCCTACCGATACATCTTATATAGAGCTGCTTAACATTTTTCATTTTGCATTTCAGTTTTAAAGAGGTTTCAACAGACCACAGATGTACTATCATTTTCTCTTTTGCTCGCCAGGAAACTCATTTTTGTTTTTCTATTGTTTTTGAGATTTTGAAATTTTTCGATGTTTTTGAATTTTCAAATTTGGAATTACTCCCCCTAAAATCAACAAACTTAAAATAATTTTAAAAACACAAAGATATTTACAAAAATGATTTTCCGATGCGGATTACTCTTGCTTGACCTTAATACCGTTTACCAATAATAAAAAGTCAAATATGGATTTATCAAATGCTTTGGTAAAAAGGTCTGCACGTTGGTTGTTTGTGTGGACCATGACAACATTGACGAGTTTCATAGTGAAACAATCACGTGTGAAGTGATACTCGAGTTCAATGTGTCTGGTCAAAGAGTGCTGTACGAGAGGATAATAATTCATAAAGCAGCTTAAATATCGACAAGTATAGGAGAGACTAGAAATTTAAAACCGTATCCTGCAACTGCTTCGTGCATTTCCAGGAATCTGAGCGCTCTCCCAAACTGGATATCCACCAGGTGTGGATTTCAAAGTCGATTTTGAAGCTACTGAGAAATCTCTTCACAGCAACAAGATCAAAAACCTCTAACAACCAAAACTTTGGAATGATCTTCATTTTGTCGAAGTGGTCAAATTCTTTCATCATCATTCTTCTTTTCTTTTTCTCTCTCTCTCCATCAATGGCAACAATATTCTCCTAGATGTAACAATATTTCAGAGCCTTATGTCGCCGATCTTGTGCATGGACGCTCCACTATCAACAATCCTAAGACTATCAATAGTTCCTCCTGGAACATCCTGCACACTCATTCAGAGATTAATTGGAGAGGGGGACCCAAGCCTTCACAGACTTGGGTCGTCCGTCATCATTGAGAATTGTAACATCCATTTCCCGATGATTCGGAATTGATCTAGCTCCCCCTGAAACAATTTCCGATTTTGGTTTCCAAATCTGTTTTTGTTTTTCATGTTTAACATTTGATTCAACAGATTTTGTTTGGACAACCTTCGGTTTTAAAAGCTTTTCAACATTTTTCCGTTGTTTCTTTATCTGTTTCACTTCTTGTTGTTTAACAAGACGAGGGTCTTGTTTTGGTGAAACAGATCTTTTATGGTATTTGTTACCACGGGGGGCATCAACCTTTGCCTTTCCTTTCGTGAGATATGGACAGTTTCTGACAATGTGCCCATACTCACCGCATTTAAAACATGATCTCCGTTCAACAAACCTCGGAGTATCATAACTGTAAGGACTTGACGATGAACTTCGTGATCTTGAGGTACTTGGTCCTACATCACAACCGTTTGTGTGTTGTGTGTAATTGTTTTGACTGTTTCTTTTCAAAATTTTAACTTGTTTAACAAAATCCGTGTTGGATTTGTTTTTGAAAGTTTCAATTTTATCAGTCCCTCTGGATTTCACGAAGTTCACCTTCTGAATAGTCTTCTTGTTTTGGCTTTGTTTGCCTTTTCCCTTTCCTTGGTGAACGTGATTTTGCTTTCGTTGATTGTTTTGTTTTTGCAATTTTTTATTCCCATATTTCTTTTTAACTTCGGATTTTGGGATAGGAGCAGACTGAGTTACTACAACTCCTGGGCTTGACTTTCCCAAAAACTTACTGGTAGAATCTTCGAAAACTTTATCAATCAAAGATTGATTGACATTCTTGATTGGAAAATCATTGTCTGAGTATATTTTATCAGATCCAATCAACGTGTAAAGCAAGTTCACGCTTTCATAGCTTCCCGATAAGGATTCAACAGACTTGGCTGTAGCAGTCACAAACGGTTTTGCAGGTGGATCACAAAGAATGTGATTTTCGAGAGGTATGTTTTCCTCTTTTGTTACCGTTTCTGACTGTTCAGAGTTAGTATCCTCGGATTCATCATCTGACAAATCAGCATCCTCAACAATGACTGGAGGATCCTGATTTCGTTCAGCTGTTGACACTTTCGCATCTGCTGATTCATCTGAATCTGAGGGTACTTCCTTTTTGTAACCTAGCCCAAATGTGAATTCCTCAAGGTTCAATGAAACTGAGGGCTCAAAATGAGGTTTATTTTCCTCATCAGGCATCGAAGAATAATCGTGTTTAATAGGTGGTGGACATTTCTTATAACCTATGCACGTGACATCATTTTTCTTTTTCTGTATGTCAATGATGTGATCCAGCACATACCTAGAGTTTGAATAACTATTCAGCTAAAGCTGGATCGCCTCACTTTCACACTTAGCACAGGCCAATTCTTTTTGCATTAACTCGAGCCTATTGATGTAAAGGTTTATTTCAGTTTGTTTTCTTGAAACCATTTTTGTTAGCTCGGTCTTATCTTCTTTTAATGTTTCAATTATCTTCTTAAATTCCTTTTCATAATTTTCACGAAACATGTTGGTCTCTGTGCATTTCGAAAGATCCACGATCAAATGTTGATTGTGTATAAATGTCACATCATATTTGCTTTGCAAATCGTCATATTTGCTTTGCAAATCAGACAATTTAACATTTAATCCAACACACATATCACACCTTTCATAACTATCAGATTTTGATTCATCGACACATACCTGACTGGAATCACTCTCAGATGTTGACCTATCTGCATCAGAATCAACAACCTCCCTTGATGATTTACATTCAGATCCATCCTCGCTTGAACTTGAACTTGAAGTTGTAACATCTTCAACTGAAGTTGAAACGTCTTCAACTGAACTACTGTCATGTTCAGAACTGTCATCGTTTCGCGATGATTCACCATTGCTGGCATCTTTGACAATTTTAGCATAAAACGTCGTTTTTGTTTGACTACAGTTCCTTGGATCAAGAGATGATGGTGCAACAGTAGAATGATGGTGCTGTGCAGCAACTGGTGGTAATGGATATCCATACAAATCGGTGGTTGGGACACAGATTGCTGGTAACTGAGCAATTGGTACTAGATCACCATACAAATTTCTTGCCATTTTTGGTTCACTTTGATGTTGGTTAGTAACCGATGCCCACATTTCTGCCGTAATTTTCTGTGCGGAGGATTTGGACGAAAACCAAACTGAATTCATATTGGATGAATAAACTTGAAAACCTGATAAAAAATCTTAAGACAAAGTGTTATCAATGAGATAAAAGTCTTCTCTTAGAAATTTTTATCACAATTATGAATGACGAAATTGTAAGATGTTTTCGTCCAAATCAGAAAGGTTTTCGTTCAAATTGTGAGGTGTTTTCGTTCAAATCTTTTCGTCCAAAATAACAAGTGATTTCGTCCAAAAAAAAACAAGTGTTTTCGTCCAAAATAACAAGTGTTTTCGTCCAAAATAACAAGTGATTTCGTCCAAAATAACAAGTGATTTCGTCCAAAAAAAAAAAAACAAGTGTTTTCGTCGCTGAAATGCTTGACTGACACTTCTGATTTCGTCGCTGAAATGTTTGACTGACACTTCTGATTTCGTCAGGAAAAGTGATTTCGTCGCTGAAAGGTGATTTCGTCGCTGAAAGGTGATCTCGTCGCTGAAAGGGTGATTTCGTCGCTGATGTGCCTTTTATGACGAAATCAGCTGCTGTTTTCGTCGCTGATGTGCATTTTATGACGAAATCAGGTGCTGTTTTCGTCGCTGATGTGTTTTTGACGAAAATAGGAGTGATTTCGTCAAACAACCCTTGATGAAAATGGTGTTTTCGTCCAGCTGGTATGTATGACGAAGTCTTGGGTGATTTCGTTGACTAAAATGACCAGACAAAAAGATATTTTTCAACAATTTAAAACCTTATCCTCTGACAAGAAGCCACCTTTTTTCAAACATGCTTTATCTAAAGAAGCTGTTTTTCAACAATAGCCATCATTTGTATTGGCAAGTTTTTCAAACAATTTATATAATAATACCAATAACAATAATTTGCAAACATCAAACAACCAGATTCAACTTCAAATATCCCCGAAAATATGAACAACCTTAAGAATAATGAAGAACAATATGAGTTTTTGAAGATTCTGGACAATATTTTCACCGGAATAATTTTCCGAACACAAGTTTTTGCACAAAAGTTCACTAAAAATCCTTTCTTAACATGTAAAAATGAAAACTAACAAGATTTTTAAAAGAACAAACAACAAAAACACAAGATTTTCAAAGATTTAAACCTGGTTTTTCTGAAAACATAAACTTTTTGTTTCAAAAATCAAGAACAAATCTGGAAACACATGAAAATCTACTTGGTTTTAACAAGGAATCGAGCCAAAGCTCTGATACCAATTGTAGGTCCACCCGGAGGATCGAGTAACCTCTATTCCCTATTTTCCGACAAACCCGAGAGTGCGGAATCCAAACGGGCAAGTTAAACCAAGTTACGAACACAAACACAAAGATTCAACGATTAACACTCCATTGTATTAATGCGTATGAAACCGTTACAAAGCAATGTTTACAAGATATCCTTATAAACTCTCAGTGTGTGTGTGTTTACAGTGTTCGCTCTCAAATCTATTCAGACTTGTCTAACTGTGTTATGTCTGTTGTCTGTGTTTATATAGTAAAGTGGTCCACGAAATCAAGACCCACGAAAACACATGGACGAAATCAGGTGATTTCGTCACCTAGGGGATTTCGCCATAAGTGTTTTCATCACAAGGTGTTTTCACTACAAGTGATTTCATCATCAGGGGATTTCGTCAACAAGGGATTTCATCACTTGTTGGGCCCCTTATTTCGTCCAGGTATGTTGGGCTTGGGTCTTGACTTGGGCTTTAGAACAAACAAATAACAAACAAACAAGCTATACTAACATGTATACTGCACACACGCAGTTACATGTACATCGAACATTACGAAGTAACTATCATACCGAGTCAAGACAGGAGGATGTCTTGACTACGGCCTTCACTTCGTAGCCGAGTCGAACCGAGCCAAGCCGTATCCACATAATATGTATCAACACTTAGCTAACTAGCGGTTTGTAGATGCGATGTCCTTGAACATACCCCCATTTGTGTAAACGACAATACACTTCACACAATACTCTCCCTGGTTTGGCCAACCCCTCGTTGTCGTGTCCTATTATGGTCCTGGAACACTAGCCTGGTTTTGCGAGAGCTCTAGGATTTGCGCACCCCACAAATCCATTCGAAGCGACCCTACTTCTCTCTTACATAGGTGATTCCCATGAATCATTAAAAGCATCATGGTTATTTGATTTCCCGAAATTGTTAACCTTAATATGCTTAGCCTCACTTCAATGTCACTGATTGGAATGGACTGGGAAGTATATATAACTCCCTTTTATTTAGTTTGGGGTACTCCCCCACAGTGACTTCGTTTTGGTAATATGATTAAGTTGTCCTATTGAACTTAGATCTTAGGATCTCCAGTCAACTAAGTTAGGTTTCCCTCATATTCCCATTTATCACGGGCTTTAGTCCCATTCCTCTTGACGACGTTTCTACTAACTCTCTGCTTAAGCCTTTTGTAAACGGGTCTGCAATGTTATCCTTTGATCTCACATAATCAATTGTGATAACACCCGTTGAGAGTAGTTGTCGTACCGTGTTATGTCTACGTCGCATATGCATTGATCTGCCATTGTACATCAAGCTTTGATCTCTACCAATCGCTGATTGGCTATCACAATGTACACATATGGCTGGTGTAACACCTCGTAAAATTTTGTCCAATATAGTATCGACACGTGTCATGGAATTTAAACGTGTTACAAATTGAATAAGAAGGACTAAAGTTGACAAACAAGGAAAGTATATATGTAAAAAGGCTTCAAAGTGTCAACAATTGATAATTATACCTTTCAACAACCCTACACGGTGTTTACAACCATAAACGAATGAATTATGAAGCGTATGAAGCCATTTGTGGAAGAAAGTAAAAGATTACAAAACGCAAGGGTTAAAAGTGTCAACATGTTTAAGTTATACCTCTGAGTGACCTTTTAGCGAAACCGAAGCTTTGTAACGATTAATTATGCTCACGAGAATAAGTGATAAAAATTTCACAAGGTTTCGATATTGGAGCATGTGCGTTGTAAAGATAAGAGCAATGCCAATAAAATCCTGAGATTGTTTGGAATTTGTAGTTTTGTTAATTGTTATTGGAGCATGTGCGTTGTAAAGATAAAATTAGATATATAGTTTTATCCAAACAATACGAAAGTATAGCATGCATACAAGCATTGTAAAGAAACCATGTTTGGCTTATATGAATTTAAGGTAAATCTTAATCTATTCTCACATGACTTTGATCTTATCCAATCCAAACTCCTCAATCTATCCATCAATAATTGCTCATACAAATAATTGAAAGCAGTTCACAGTAATAAACTAATTAAAGCTAGCAAAGATTGTATAAAGCTGCACAATATACCATAGTTGTTATTATTTTATCTCAATAAAAATATGAAAATTATATAACAAAAAGATGCACATATTATAATTCCTTACACTTTTACTTTTTAGAGTCTTTTCTAATAAAATATAAAATAATGAAACCACCACCAAGTCGGGTTAACTTAACATCAAAGGACAACATACGTGTCTTCAATTCCCACACCTTTAAATACCCTTGTTTCACACCCTTCATGATAATTCATCAATACAAATATTTCTCTCATTTCGACCAACTCTTCAACAAATCTTACACTTTCATAAAGAAATCAAGAAACATTCACACATTAAAAAATGGAACAAAATCTACCAGCTTTAGTGAAAAAGGTGTGGAACTTGGTGCGTGTGATTTACTTCATGCTAAGAAAAAGCATCTCCAAGAGAAAAATATTGATGGACCTCAACATGATGATTAAACGTGGCAAGATTGCCGGTAAGGCGTTGCAAAATCTTATGTTCAACCACCACCACCACCACAACAACTGGGCCGCGTTCTCAACGAACCGCCGCCCCCACCACCTCTCCTCCCCTTCCCCACCACCAAGTGAGTGCGAGTTTAGCTGCACCACTAGCCCTGTCAATACTAACTACACATTGTCTCCGTTTTCCAAGAAACCTGTGGAGCATGCAGTGCTGAAGGCCATGGAGATGGTTAATCACAGTGAGACGGCTTCGCCAGCGCTGCCTGGGTTCGGGAGGAGCCCCATGGTTAGGCAACTAAGAGTTACGGACTCTCCGTTTCCATTGGGTAGTGTAGATGAGTACAACCATGTGGATGAGGCGGCGGAGCAGTTCATAAGCCAGTTTTACAACGACTTGCGACGACAGAATACCAAGGCGTCGTTTAGTTCGCCTTGAATTCGTAGCGGCAGAACCAGAGGAGTCGAGGGGATCCGTTGTCCCTAAACTAGAGAAAAGAGTGTTATGGTGAGTGATGACCTCGATAATAAAAGTTATGATTATGAATTGGTATAGAGGCCTTTTATTAGTTCTTGTTTTCAACTTACAAGTGAATTTTAGATGGAGCTTGTAATAGTTATTTTTAAGAGATTGGTGTACATTACAATCTTGTATATTATTACACAAAATAATAAAATAAAGTTGGACATACTAAGTTGTATAACTGCTAGTTTCTGGGTGATCGATATTTCTAGAAGGTTCTTAGAGACTGTAAGTTTACGCAGTACTATGTAATTGTTATGTTTTCAATTGCAAACTAAAAATATAACGATCATAAATCGAGACTAGCTAATTATGCTGAATTTAAAAAAATAAATATTACATGTTAGAGCATGCATGTGTGCTAGTCGAAAACATTGCCGATAATTAATTTAGGAGTAAACTGCAATCTTATCCCCTGGGGTTTAGGCAAATTGACACTCTGACCCCCCTCTAACGAAATAATTGCAATTTTACCTCTAACGAAATAACTATGTTACTTTAACTTATTTTTCAATACGATAAATAATATATGTGATATGACTTTCACCAGCATTGTTTGTTAAGAAATAATATAAAACTCTAATTATCTTATGATTGATTGGTTTTGTATATATTAAAATATTAATTAAGTTGGCATATACAGTTAGCTTGAAATGAGTGGAATTAAAAGCATATGAAAAAATTATGACTTGTCACTTTACCTTCACGTTAAAGTAAACCCACACTCCCATCTCCAACCCAAAAAAAAGTTAAAAATAATAATTCCTTCTGCCTATAAATACTCCGATATCTTCCTCCACCCCAACATCAAAAAACCACCATCTTGAATATATTTGAAAAAAAAAAAAAAAAAAAAACCTTAAATCCCACAACAACAAAAAAGATGGAACAAAATCTACCAGTAGTTGCAAAGAAAGTATGGAGCTTGGTACGAGCCATGCTCTACATGATTAAGAAAAACATATCCAAAAGAAAATTATTGCTTGATCTCAACTTGATGATGAAGCGCAACAAGATCGCCAGAAAGGTTTTTAAAAACCTAATGCACCACCACAACCACTGGTCGACTTTCGCCTTTAACCGCGGCTCACACCACTCTCCCAACTTCACCTTCCCACCTCCACCAACCGAAGAATACGAATTCAGCTGCAGTAACACACCGGTGTACCCACTCTCTCGCTTCACCACCAACAAAAAACACCATAAATACAAAAAGAACTCACAAAAGATCAAGTCCGCCATAATTAACGACGAGCATGATCAGATATTCGTTGACCCTGCACTGATAAAGGCCCTAGAGATGTTGACCAGTGCCGCTGCGTCCCCGGTGGTTCCTGGGTTTGGGATAAGTCCGATGGTTAGGCAGTTAAGGGTGACGGACTCGCCGTTTCCGTTAAGTAATGGGGAGGAGGATAGCTATGTTGATGAGGCTGCTGAGAAGTTTATAATGAAGTTTTATAATGATTTGAGAAGGCAAAGTTAAATTCTGGGTGTGAAGTGTAAATGTTGGAATTATCAGGGGGTTGTTATGTACAATATATCTTGTGCTGTGTAGGGTTTGTAGACTAGTTGCAGCCAGTGTATTTGTTTGGATGCTTCTCTGATAATTGTGTGCACTCATGCTATATTTAGTTATCTTTTTATTTGAGATATAAATGAATGAATAATACTTTATATATTTTCTTAACTTTTACATTTGAATAGTTCTTATATGATTGATGCGGTACATGTAAGTTCAAATTAAATGATACTTCTAGACATTTAAATGTAAAAATGTGCACATTTATTGAGGAAAATTATGCAAACATTTGTTTACAACACAAAACAAACCTAATGTTAGAAGGCAACAAATTTTTATATAATTTTTATTTTTAAACACAGAGATATAAGATTCTTATCTCCATAGGTTTTGCGTGTCATATATACCCTTTAATGACGCGCAATGACAAGGTAATAGATAACCTAGTGTTACCAGGAAACCAAGATATACCCTAGTCGAAGTATAGTCCTACCTTGTTGTCAAAGAGATGGAAGAGAAAAAGAAGCACCAAATTAACTTTCTGATTCAATAAAATTAAAAAAAAAATACAAAGCCCAAATAATCCAACTAAAAATAATAAAAGGAATTTTTTTTTTGAATTGATTATTCGGAGCACTCGTCGTGGTAACGGATTCTTAGTATTTCAGGTCCCACGGATGGCGCCAATGTAAAAACGTCACATGAGATACGTCCCTTGACTGGTTGATCAAATAAAGAGTGGTCTGATCTTCAATCTACAAAACAGAACACCGTTAGTACTCGTTACAGAAATGTGGTTATTCATGTAACCACCTCCCGGCGTGAGAATAAGTATTCATTTGCGGGAATAAAGGAGAATGTGATGAGTGAATTGTGTATCTTACCTTCACAATCGCATCTCCTATTTATACTTATGGGTGAATTAGGGTTTCCCCTTAAGTCAGAAAGTCAGTTTGGCGACATCTCCTAACTAGTCGGAGATTCTTCCGTACTTATATTTGCATGGGGATATATTTCGTGTCTTATTTCTTATTATATATTTAATGATGCTTATTCGACCCGGAATGACCCTTCCTCCACACCTAGTTATGATAATAGATTGAACTAAATCTCTATGGGTCCATACATCAATCGAAAAAACCCACAAAAAGCAAAACGAAATCATGAATGAAGCCTCCTAGCTCCTAATTAAATGAAGAACCTAAGTGACGAAACGATTGAGTAAACAAACATTTCAGTTTTCGACGGCTAAAATTGAGATTCAGATGTTTGATTTTGAGGAAAGAGGTTCAAATAGACATGAAGAGAAGCACAAAATGTCGAAGTGGAGCCACAGGGAAGCAGGAAGTGGAGATGGCAATGACATGCAAATGAAGCGCTATATTTCAACTGTGGAACCGGAAGAAAAAAAAAAGAAAGTTAAAGCTTGGAAACCGAGTGGTGCAAAAAGGTAGTAACTGGAGAACTATTCATTTTAGAAACTTGACATTGAAGAGGTGCAAGAATATATATTATATATAGGGTAAAGTTATTGAATAAATGACCTTAATTAACACACTAAGGGGCTGTTTGGCAACATCTGAACCAATAAGTGCTGAATGAATAAGAGGTCTGAATGGGTAAGAGGGTCTGAACCAGTAAGTGCTGAACCAATAAAACGTTGTTTGGTTGCACATCTGAATAATGTGTAAAATGACATTTTTACCCCTGAACAAAACAAAATACCCAACTGCTTCTTCTTCTTCACTTTAACCCTAATTCTCCTCTTCTTCTTCTTCATATGCTTCTGAACCAAACCCGCATACCTGCCCTCCACCACCATTAAACATCCACCATCACCACTCACCTCTAACCGCCATACATGCCCTCCACCACCATTAAACATCCACCCTCACCAACAGCAACCTGAACCAAACCCGCACCTCCTCCGACCTACACCATCGTCACCGAACATCACCCGACAACCAAACCCCCACCTTTTTGCCGCCTCTGCTCCGTCGAGCCCTACTCGTCGCCACCGTATTCCACCAGCAACGATTCCGGAGTGTGACGAATCCGATGCTTCCACTGTGGATTCGGGCCGATGGGTCAGCTTCTGATGGATTCGGGCCGATGGGTCAGCTTCTGATGGATTCGGGCCGATGGGTCAGGTTCTGAATTTGAGTTTGAAAAGCAGTACGTTGAAAGGATTGGTGGTGCAAAGGAGGCTGCTTGTTTTGTCATGGCAAGAAAGGGGTATGAGTGTCAAAAGTTTCATTCAGTGTTTAAAAGTTGCTGAATCATTCAGTCTGAATGGAACCATCAAGAGGTGGGCTCTTTAGTGAACCAAACACATATGCCTCTGACCGATTCAGAGGTGCACCTCTTAATGAAATCATTCAGAGGCAAACAAACAGCCCCTAAGGGTGAGAGGGGCACTCCTCTAAGAGGGGAGTGACCACTCTTACACACAGTCAATTAGCACGTGCCACGTCAACTCCCTACTTAACTCCCCCCACACCCTCAATTTGATGGCGGCACTCCTCTCTCTTGTGGGACTTGTTTTTTTATTCAAAAAGAAAAAAAAGAAAAAAAAAGGAAAATAATTTGATTGGTTGAAAAGCTGGTGGGCCACCCTCTCCCTCTCTCCCTTCATGCGGTAACCTCTCACCGAAATCCATCCCCTCTATGCGGTGAAACTTGATGGCGGCACATCCTCCCCGCGCGGTAACCACTCCTCGCATGAAGTCCCCGCAAAGCGCCCCCCACACCCTAAGAGGGTAGGGGTGGTCATCATTCATCACTCACTCATAATATCCAATCAATTTCTGCCATGTCATCAAGCTTTATTCCCTCACTAATGATGGTTTTTAGTGAAAATGCCCATCACTCGTCACACACTATCAAAATCATTAAAAAACAAAACTGAATTCAAATCAAATTCTTCACGCGTGATATGGTTGACACGTTATATAATCAACGAGTGATGAGAAGGAGTGTCGGTGGTGTATAACTCATGATGGTGGTGTATCACGCGTGACAGGGCCGGCTCCGAAAATCACAAAAAAAGTTTTGGCCCTGTTCGAGATAAAAAAATTGGGCCCTATTCGCAAATCTTCATATAACATAAACTCCATTCAATGGCCGGATAGCTGTTTATATTTAGGAACGGGAGGCATAATTTCTACATATTAACGAAAAAACATCCATTCAATCACAATTCACACGAAGTCTAATACATTTAAAGTATAATTAATAAACAACACTTAAAGAAACAGACAATTTAGTCATAAAGGTATGATTTTTTTTAAGAAAAACATAAATAATTATTATTATCATATCTCATGAACTGGCTCCATACACAAACCATCATATTAATCATGTCTCATATAACAGATGACTGCTCTTGATTACTTTTCCTTTTGAGGATAAGAATCAAAGACCGGAAAAACAATTAATGTTTAAAGCAAATATACCAAAATTGAGGAAGAATAGAGAACTTACATGATGGGGATAATCACAAAATTTAGAGCCAAAGAAGAAGCTACACTACAAGAAATAACAGCTTTAGCGACGACACTTTTAGCGACGACTTCAGAAATGTCGCCGCTAAAGGTTCTATCGTGTCTAATCTTTAAAACATATTCTTGGCCGTTCGATCAAAACACAATCCCACGGTTGAGCTTATACTAAAACATAAAGGTTATCAAAACCTTTGGCGGGCTACACACTTCTTCATTCCCCCCAAATCACACATCAGTTGCCTCCCCCAAACCCTCGATTTGACGCCGCCCCACCTTGCCGGACCACCTCCTCAACACCGCCGCACCACCAGGTATTTCCTCTTCTTCTTTAGTCTTGAAGCTAAATTGTGGCTTGGGGATGAATTGGGTGTTTTAGAACAGTAAGCTTGGGTGTGAATCGTGTGCTGGGGATGAACTGGGTGTTTCAGAACACTAAACTTTTATAAAAAGTTTTGAAACGAAATTTTGGGTTGTTGATTGTTTCAGTATGAGTGCAGGGCTGAGAGAAGGGATCCCACTCAATCCCTCCCAAATCACACCACTCCCTCCCCCAAACCCTAGACGGATGCCGCACACCACGCTAGACCACCTCCTCTGCGACGCCGCATCACCTCTCCGAACCACCTCTTCAGCGCCGCCGGACCACCAGGTATCCTTGTTGTGTTTGATTGTCTCTAATTTGTATTATCTTTACAAAATTCTTGAGTTAAAATGTCAATTTTTTGTAGTTAAATGTAGTTTATCAGGTTGTTGTGTTGTTCTTGACTTAAATTAGAGGTTAATTGCTGCATTTTTTGTTAAATAGGTTCAGAGAGCAGTTGAAGTTAGAGATGCACAATCGGGTTAGGGTTTGAACCCAAACCGGGTTCAAACTGGTTTGGAGTGAAGCTTAAAAAAGTCAAACCGGGTGGTGGTTTGTAAAACTGATTTTTTGACATTAAAGTTGACAGAAATGGACTTTTCAGAGTCTCAAAGGTATTAGCCATATAATATGCTCAATTTATCATACATAAATATAAATATAAATAAATGTTTTGTTATAAGTAATATGCAAGTTTATTGGCAGTTAGCTATATAACTTAATGTGGCTTTTGAACTTACTATATGGTTTCTTTGACTTGGAACAAGTATGCAGCATGCTATAGGCAGTTTTACAAAAAGGAGCATCTGGTGGAACATATGAGGATTTCGTATATCTGTGATCATTCGTTAATTCTATATACGAACGTAAACAAACACAATTGATTCGTTGTAAGATTCATTGAGGCAATATTTCTTTTTGGAAAATCACAATTGATTCATCGTAATATTATTTGATCGTTGGTTTTGAGCTGAAATTGTTTTCGGGTTTCCTGTCTTTAATTTTTTTGTTACTGTCAATTTTTATTATGACAGGCAGCTGCTGATCCCAAATACTATGGACATATAGAAACATACGATATATACTGAAGGCTCGTGGAGCCAAAGTTCTGGTATTTTGCACATACTTGGGTCTCAATATGTTGATACTTTCTACTTTGGAATAATTCTATAATAAAAATATGTTTTAGTTTTGTTAGAAAACGAGAAAGACACCTATGACTGTTGCTCATCCTCGAGAAGTTCCGGAATATGAGCTCAATCCTAATGAGCTTCAGATTCGAAAAGGCGATGGCATCTCAAAGGTAAGATTGTTTTCCTTTTAATGCAAATTTGTTTCGAGTTTGGGATAATAAGATAAATGGTAAGATGAACGGGTTGAGTAAGGGGTCAAAAGGAGTGCATATTGAAGCGGTTGGCACGCGTATCGTTATAAAAGCTCCGGTTTTTTAGTATTTATAAATGATTAACGTGTAAATATTGATTACAAAAACCAGAGAATTAAAATACTAAACTAACTTCTTTAATGAAATGAATTAGGAAAACCTTAACAGGTTTGACCCGTTCCCTTTATAGCAATTTTTTTTTTCCTACATTACATTAAACATTTGCGATTTAAAATTGTCATTTATGTTGGTTATAGGCTTTAAGTTATGCTGCTTAAAACGGTTTATTCTTCATATATAATTCTCTCCCTTTGTCTCTATGCTTATATCAACTTTGTACTTTTTTACAGGGAGCGTATCAAGTTGATAAATGGAATGGCACAAAGGTTTCGGTGAAGATACTAGACTAAGACTGCTTGCTCTTCTGACCCTGAAAGCGTGTATTTGGCCAAAAATATTTTTTTTACATATATTAAAGTTTTTTTTAACTGGATTAAATGTTGATTATAAGCATGAGTGTAAAAGTTACAATTAAAGAGATCCGATCATAAGACATTCACATCCGGATTAAGAATGTACCAAAACAAGTAGTTTTAGATACGGGATGGGTTGACCCGGAACATTATCCCCAAATATTGATTTTTTACAAGCAATCAGGGTATGATATATGATTACAAAAGTTATATTTTTGAGTAAAAATCTAAATTTTCTTTTAAAATGCTTTAGAAGCTTTTATGCACTAGAAGTACACTTTTGGCGCGCCTTTTGATACCTTCAACTCATGTTTGATCTGTTTCATTTTTAAGCTATTCATTTTTATTTGATCGTTAGAGATATAACATAACCCGATTGACCCGTTACTTTTTGACTTACGTTAATTTAAGATATGAGAAAAGACTAATGCTACGTGAGCTCGATTTACTGAGTGATCATTTTTATTTTCTGTCATTGTGTTCGACTTTTGAATATTGAATTCAAAAAGTGGCAATTTAGATGGGTCAAATGGGTTAAAAGGGTCCGCAGGTCAAAAGTCACCCAATTTATATTTTTAGTTCATTCAACCTCTTAAATTAATTAGATTATAATTGTAGTATTTTAGCTTTTGTTGTCGTATTTAACACATTTTTCACTTAAAAATAAAAAAAATTACAAAAAAGTGTTGTTGGGTCAACTCGAACTGTTTTGACCCGTAACTAAAGGTCACCCGTTTTGACCCGAACCCATTAGATCCATTTTCTAACCTGCCTAGGACTACAAACGTTCAACGATTTTTTCGGTGGAAAGTTCGTTTGTGTTCGTTCGTTTAGTTAAATGAATGAACATCAATAGAGGCCGCTTGAATCTGGAACAAAAGTTACATTCATTGAATCTGGAACTTTTAGTGCTGACATGGACAGGTACACTTACATTCATTGTTCTTGATTTCTTGTCGACAAAGTTTTTCGTCTTATAAGTGTTTGTACATACAACCTATATTCTTTGGGCATGAACTTCTTGAGTTATGGTAAATATCATTGTCGCTAGTTAAAATAAAAGTCTAATTAGAACTTTTTATATGGTTTTTAGCTTGGGACTGAGATCTCGAGAAACTAAAAAGGTATTTGCCACATTGAGAGCTCTTGTTGAGGTAATGGAAGTCCTTAGTAAAGATGCCGAGCCTGATGGAGTTGGAAGACGTATTGCAAAAGAGGTATCTCACTTTTCCCTCTATTTATAAACTTGTATTATTCTTTTCATTTTAATTTATATTTTACTATTATTGTTGTTAAAAAGGTTAAACAAAACAGATTTTATATTTATGGTGACATTACATGTGTAGAAGGACAACATCAGGAATCAACGTGAGAATGTTGTTCTTGCTATAGCAAATGCATAATCACGGCTTGGTATACCTGTCGAATCTGATCCAGTGAGTGATGCTATTTATTTGTTTAAACATTTTCATCAGTTTCTCTAGCTAGCATAATTCAATAAACATGTTGCTGATGTGTAAATTTTATATCGTTTTAGAAAATAGACGAGAGAGCAATTACGGAAGTTTTCCTAAAGGTTCTGGATAATTACATCAAATGGTGCAAATATCTACGTATACGTCTTGTTTAGAATAGGTATTTACTTGCACTGGTATTTGCCTATTAGATTTATCATTCCTCATGCTTTGCTAATTTTAATGTAGGAATACGTTTCGACTTTGTTCCAAAGTCCGGCATTCGTAAACCAACTTGAATCCTTTCTTGCGGCGAGGGGAAAGCAAGTCGCACCCGACGATGAGTATGACGATGACGACCTAACTTGAATCCTTTCTTGCGGCGAGGGGAAAGCAAGCCGCAACCAATGATGAGTATGACGATCACGACCTTTTTGACAAGGATGATGAGGAGTAATTAGTATTATTGTACGGATATTTTAGAATGTTATTTTTTGGATATTTTAGGATGTTATTGTACGGAAATGTTTTATGCGATTTTAGTATGTAAAGCATTATGTTTGTTTAGTCTGTTTGTGTTGCGTAAAACTTGAAAATTGGCAGGTTTGTTTATAACGGGAAATACTGCAAATGCAGCAAAAAAATGACTTTTAGCGGCGACATATGTCGCCGCTATTAATTGCACCTATTAGCGAAGACCTTTTAGCGAAGACATATGTCGCCGCTAAAAGTTCTAATCATTAGCGGCGACAAATAGCCCTTTAGCGGCCAAGCTTTAGCGGCGACTCAATAGCGGCGACATGTCGCCGCTATTACCTTTAGCGGCGACATTTGGGACTATTAGCGGCGACATTTGTCGCCGCTATTGGTCGACTTTCTTGTAGTGCTAGTGCTACAATAGCCAATAGAGTGTCATCTGAGCTCTGAAAAGGAACCAACGTAAACTTGAATATAAAATACTAGCATGGAAATAGAACATGGTTCGGAATGTTGACAGTATGTATGCATAGTTGTTAATAGCGAATAGCAGACGATAGCAACAAATTACATATAAACTACGTAGCGATAGCGATGAAATAGCGGGCGCTGTTTTATGACGCAACTAGCAACATAGAGATGATTAACAATTGCATAACCTCAAATCAGGTCAAATTCTTGGCCAAACCTATTCCTGTTGCCTAAAGGATCTTTTTATAAACTTGAAAGACATCTTAAAACATAAAACAGGTTCCTTTACTATCATGGTTGCGACTCGAAACCGTAACTCGGAACCGTGGTTGCGACTCGTAATAGATAACAACAAACAAAAATCAACAAACAAATACCTCCTGGCTCCTACTGCGAATCTGTGGATGATGATGATGATGATTATTAACTGCGAATCGCGATGATGATGAATCCCTGCCGCGACGTTGTCTACTTTTGTTCGTAATCGTATGTTCGCAGTTCAATGAGAAATCCCTGCCGGTATACTAGTATTGATTTAATGATTTGGGGCCTTGTACGGTTATAAGATTGGGGTTTTTTACAAACTTTGGGCCTGTACATATTTGGGCTACATATATATAAAGAAAATTTAAAAAATTTTGGGCCCCTTAATGATTTGGGCCCTGTTCTCAAGCCCATGCTGCACATGGGGATAGCCGGCCCTGACGCGTGATATGGTTGCCACCCCGGGTCCCTAAATGTGAAATCAGTGAAGGAAGGATTTCTTTTTTCATCTGTATTTGGCATGGAAGAGGCCTAAGAAGAATATAGATATGCTGGCTAATCAAAGCTACAAACGTTCGATGATTTTGTTTCTATAATGTTTAACTAAGAATTGATCAATAAGAGTCTGAAAACAAAGTAAGTTTTTTATAAACGTGAAAAAACCACTTAGACACTAACTATCCACCAAATTTCTACATGTATATATGTTACAGGATTATACATATCTTATGATTGATTACTTTTATTCAATCGAAAATTCTATATCTAATAATAAATTGGTATACAGTTAATATAGTTAGAGTGAGTGGCATAGAAAGAACAAGAAAAAGAATATGAGTAGTTACTAAACTTTCATTATGGTACTTTAATAATTGTATTCATTTTCTAATACCTAATAAAAGGTAGATGTGATATGAATTTCGCCAACATTTTCTGTTAAGAAATAATATAAAACTACAAATATCTAATTGAAATAAAAGGTAGATATGAATTTCGCCAACATTTTCTGTTAAGAAATAAATATAAAACAATTAATATCTTATTGATTACTTTTAAAATATCAAAACTTATGCATATATTAACTAATAAATTTTTAATTTGAAATCAGTGGAATAGAAAGGAATGAAAAAAATGTGAATTGTCTGTCACTTTAACTTCACCTTAAAGCAACCCCCCCCCCCCCCCCCCCCCCCCCCCCCCCCCCCCCCCCCCCCCCCCAAAAAAAAAAAAAAAACTACTAATTTTGTGATTATAAATAGTCCTACCCCTACCCCTTCCTCCTCCAGCCCAACATCAACAACCACCATATTTACATACAATATTTCTCATATCCATTTGAAAACAAAAATGGAACAGTATGCACCAGAGGTTGCAAAGAAAGTATGGAACATGGTACGTGCAATGCTCTACATGATCAAGAAAAACATATCCAAAAGAAAACTACTGCTCGATCTCAACATGATGATGAAACGCTGCAAGATCGCCAGAAAAGCCTTAAAAAACCGAATGCACCATCAGCACTCTCCCAGTTTCCCCGAACACTACGAGTTCAGCTGCAGCAACACCCCGGTCTACCCGCTCTCTCTCTTCACCACCCACAAAAAACACCATAAACAACACAAAAAGACCACACACAACAAGTCCACCATAGTTAACAACGACCATGATCATATATTCGTTGACCCTGCAGTGATAAAGGTACTCGAGATGTTGAGTAGCACTGCTGCGTCTCCGGTGGTTCCCGGGTTTGGGAAAAGTCCAATGGTTAGGCAGTTAAGGGTGACGGACTCTCCGTTTCCGTTAAGTAACGGGGAGGAGGATAGCCATGTTGATGAGGCTGCTGAGAAGTTTATAATGAAGTTTTATAACGAACTGAGAAGGCAAAGTTAAATTCTGGGTGTGAAATGTAAATGTTGGAATGATCAGGGGGTTGTTATGTACAATATATCTTGTGCTGTGTTCGTTTTGTAGATTGCAGCCAGTGTATTTGTTTGTAAGCTTCCCTGATAATTGTATGCCGTAATGTTATATTTAGTTGTCTTTTTTATGATATATATAAAAGAATAATATATACTTTATATGTTTTCTTAACTTTTAGTTTTACATTTGAATAGTTCTCATATGATCGATATCTTGATGCAATGTACATGTACGTTCAAGGACAAATATACTGATACCAAATTCGTATAGACTTTTCAAAGATATGGTATCTCTAGGAATAAAATTTGCATCAGAATCTCTCACCAAATCGATTTTAATATGCAATCATTTAAATGTTTGTTTAAAGGATTAATTCCTATTAATATTTTTATGTTAGGATATCCAACGTCTCATTTCATAATTTGTATGTATATTTGTACTGTATAATATAGGGTGCAAAATAAAGGATTAAAATTTACTATATGTTGAATCTTACAACATATGTAAAACATTTAAAATAAAAGAGCACTGTATCTTTAACTGATATGATATTATTCAATCAAATTATTACACTAGTACAAAACCAATATTTTGGTGGTGTCATTTTCATTTTTTTGGTGTTGTCTTATAATGAAAATTCAAATAAAAAATCTAACTTATTCTTTCTTCTTCTTTCTTTGTTTATATTTTGGGTTAAATGCAAAATAGAATTGTAGCGATGATGCTTGTTTTTTGGCGAGTCATTTTTAAATGTCACTATGGAGAGGTTCTGAACTTTGATTTATGTAAGATATATGGTTGCTTAATGATACATGTATTATCTTTCAAATACTAATTTGCAACATGGCTAGGCATACTTGAGTTGTGACGTTTATTTTGTTGATTTTTATGTTTGGTTGAAATATTTTAGTATACCAAAACTAAGAATATATATTAGTTTTTCGTTAGATTAACCATAAATTTGAAATCTTAAAACATCCAATTTTAATGTTAAGAACTAAGGATCAAGTTAAAATCATGGTGCTTTTGTTTGTAGATATAAAAATGTCATTAAAATACATTTATACCCAAAATAAAAATTATGGTTACGGTTACTACGGCCAAAGCCTCGGTATTACTGAACAGGTCTCCAACCCAAGAGTTCGTGTGCCACAAGGGTCTTCGGCAAGGGGATCCTTTATCTCCGTTCTTATTTTTAATAGCTATGGAGGCTCTGTCGAGGGTGGTTAAGCAGGCACTTTCAATCGGCTTGCTGCAGGGTATCCAGTGTACGGCCCATGGTCCTATGTTGTCTCATTTCTTGTTTGCAGATGATGTTGTATTTCTGGGCGAGTAGTCGGAGTTAAACGTGCGCAATTTAAATAGAATTATGAGATGCTTCTATTTGGCGTCAGGTCTGAAGTCAACTTGGGGAAAAGTAGTCTGATTGGAATCGGAGTTGATGGGGGGGGGGGGGGCGGGGGGGGGGGGGGGGGGGGGGGGGGGGGGGGGTGGGGTTGCATAACATGGCATATATCCTTCGATGTAGAGTCGGTTCTCTACCTTTCAAGTATCACTACAAGAAAGGGACACCTTTAGCGGCGACACCTTTAGCGGCGACAGGTCAAATGTCGCCGGTATTGGTCGATCCGCGTCACAGGATCTCAAACCAAACCCCATCCGTTGATCAAAATCATGATCTGACGGTTGGGGATTTAAAAGTCAATAGCGGCGACAGGGACAGGGCAATAGCGGCGACAACTAGTCTCCGCTAAAAGTAAATGTCAGAACTTTAATCCCTAGCCATACAAATCTTATCTCTGGTCAACCTCATTAAAGTCATTACCGGCGACAGAGGGCAATACCGGCGACACCTTGTCGCCGCTAAAGGTTGAACGAACCAAGCCCCTATACATCGCCAATTTCTCCCTCCTCTTTCACTTTTCCCCCAAAAAAACCTCCGAACACCGCTGGTAAATCGCGAAAATCGTCCAAATTGGTTAGTTTCACTTTGTTTTTGTTAGATTTCTTCTCTATTTTGTTATATACATGTTATAGGCTTTAATTTTTGTGTATTTTTGTGTCTTTTTGTGCTTATGGTAGAGAAATCCGATCACCATCATCACTTCTCTGGTCACCACCATCACTTCTCCGGTCACCAACTCGTCTCCGCGGTCTACATCTATTGGAAACTTGAAAATACGGTTAGTTTTATATGTATTTTTTTTTTCAAAATTTAGATGTTGAATATTTTTTTGTTTTGGTATGTAAATGTATAATGTAGGTATGTGTTAGTATGTCAAATGTATAATGTAGGTGTATTTGGGGAAAATGTGTATATGAAAATCTATGTATTTGTGTATGTAGGTGTATGTTAGTATGTTGGTGAAAAATGTGTATGTTAGTATGTATAAATTTTGTGGTTTTGGTCAAATTGTATAAGAAAGTCTATGTATTTGTGTATGTAGGTGTATGTAAGCATGTATGTGGGTATGTAAGTGTATGAATGAATGAATGAATGAATGTATGTATGTAGGTGTATGTTAGTATGTTGGTGAAAAATGTGTATGTTAGTATGTAAGTTTCTATAAAGTACGCAAATGTGTATGTAAGTATGCATAAATGATGTGGTTTTGGTCAAAATGTGTGTTTGGTCATGTTTGAAAAAAAAAATATGTTTAAGTTGATAATTTCTATGTTTATGTATGTTTGTATAAACTTCATCTGACTGTCCACTTGTCATTGACTTGACCCAATACTTTCAAATTGGATCTTCTCATGTTACTGCGGGTGAGCCTTCAATTGAAGTTGATCCCCCAACGGCCACCGTCGATGAAGTGTTTGAAGTCGAGACTGATTCTGATGAGGTCGAGGCTGATTATGATTATGATGAGGATAATCCCGATTATGTGGAGTCTGACTAAAAGAAAAGTTATTGTAATTTATATTGATTTGTAATTGATAAACACTTGTTTGAAATATTTATTTGAATTTGAGTTACACTTGTTGTACTTTCCCTTAATTTCTATTAGATACACATGCTGTAACATTTGTAACTTTATAGGGATTATGTTTTCTGTATTGTTGATATTCGCTTATCTGATGGCGGATGTGGCCCCCTGGGGACATGGGGTGACGGCGCTGGTGATCCACCGCTTCCTCCTGGTGGATTTCGTGGCACACACGAGACAGACGGTAAGTCTTTTACTAAATTATTTTGTAGTCCTTATATTTTATATATTATAAATGTTGTTACTAATTATTTTTGTTTTAATTGTAGCGGTTCCCCCGAAGAGGGTTAGGGGGAAAGCAAAAAACGAGAAACTAAGGCGTCTGGTAAAAGCGGGGGGGCCTGTATCGCTTACGTTTGACAGGCAGGTCACGTATACCCCTGTTGGTAAAACAAGAGATCTGTTTTCACGGGAGGCCGGCCTGTATATGTGGCGGTCCATCCCGTTCGATAAAATTGGATGGGATAACGTTGAACAACATTACAAGGATGCCCTCATGAACCACTTACGGGTAAATAAGTTATATGCATAAAATTTTATCAAATATTTAAGCACATGCAAATCTAATTTATATATGATATTTTAACTTTTTTATTTAATTTGTAGGAAAATTTCAATTTTGATGAAGTGGAACGTGATTTAGAGGCCAAAAACTTGACGGGTGGCATTAGGGCTGTGCTTATGAAGCGGTACTCTGACCGCAAGTACGATGCTAAAAAATTATTTAAGAGCAAGGGAGGTTACAATGATCTTGAGAGTGCAAGGGCATTCCATCCCCCGGATATGCCCTATGATAACTGGTTGAGAACCATCAAAGGTTTCCGGGACGAAAAATATATTAAAAGAAGCAAGGCCAACACACTAGTACGCGAGAAACAACAATTCCCATACCGTGGGGGGACATCGTCGTACGGTAGCACCGCCTATAAAAATGTAATGTTTTATGTATGTGTGCGTGTGTGTAAGCTTTTGTTTATTTAATGTCTAATCTAAGTTTAATGTTAAACAGGATATGGATTGGGTACCTACGTATGCTAAAACCCACACGGACAATCAAGGGAATTGGGTTGATCCGGTTGCTGAACAAAATTACGTAAGTATTTCTTTTAAGTATTATTTTCTATAACAAATATATATATATATATATACACATATATATTTAATCATCTTCGTAAAATACAGCGGAACATACAACAGGCCACAAGTGAATGGAGCGGTGAGGGTCCGCCAATTGCCCCGTATCAGGAAGCGTTGGGTGAGCGGCGAGGATGGTACCGCGGGATGGGGCCTAAACCTTCTTCCAACACGTCCTCGCACTCGTCATCTAACATGTCATCTTCGCAAGCTTGGACGCAAGAACCCTTTTCCGAGGTAAACTACGCAATTTATAAAATCACAAACGAACGCATGTTTCCTTGTTAAATATATGCTAATATACGTTTTGATATCTATTATTATAGGATTTTGTTAACAGCTTGTTCCAAACCCCGTCCTTTTTTAACCAACTTAACAACTATCTTGCTTCACAAGGAAAAGGAAAAGGAAAGTCAAAAGACTACGATTCTGATGACTTATTCGATAATGAATCCAGCGAAGAGTGACTTGTTGTTTTTAATGTATGATTTAATTAAACGTTGTAGGATTATAATGTACGGCTTAAACGTAGTTTTTAACTATATTACCTTTAGTATATGTTGATTATGTTCATGACGTATGCTTGCGTTGTTTGAAAATAGGCAGGTTTTGTTTTTTCGGCCGTAAAACTGGCTGGGCAGCTGTATATACAGCTGCTGTATTAAAAAAAAACAGACTTTTAGCGGCGACAGTGTCGCCGCTATTGCCCTTAGACCTTTACCGGCCAAGCTTAATACCGGCGACATGTTTAGCGACGACATCTGTCGTCGCTAAAAGCTAAAAGTGAAAGATCAATACCGGCGACAGGTGTGTTTAGCGGAGACAATGGGTCAATAGCGTCCGAGCAATACCGGCGAAGCTTTACCGGCGACATGTCGCCGCTAAAAGTCAATAGCGGCAACAAAAGTGGTCAATACCGGCGACAGCTGTCGCCGCTAAAGGTGCCCTGTTCTTGTAGTGTATATGAGGTTACAAGTTGGGGCAAACATGAACTTAGTGCGGAATTGGAAACCAGTTGTAGAGATATTCAAAAGTAGGCTCTCAATATGGAAAGCAAATTTTTTGTCTTTTGGGGTCGATTAACTCTTATTAAGTCCGTGCTCAACTCACTCCCGACCTATTACTTCTCATTGTATAAGGCACCATTGCATGTTATAAAAGAGTTGGAGCGTTTAAGAAGGGACTTTTTGTGGGGTACATCTACGGAGCAACAAAGAGTAACTTGGGTGGCGTGGAATGACATTATGGCCCCTAAGGAGATGGGTGGCGCGGGTATTGGGTCGCTTAAAGAAACGAACATCGCGATGCTCGCCAAGTGGTGGTGGAGGTTTAAAACGGATAAAAATAGTATTTGGAAAAAGGTAATTTGTAGTATCCATAATAATAGCAGGTTTTGGTCTCCTCTGCCTTTGAAACTCTCATTGACAGGGCCGTGGAAGCAAGTTGTCGGTATTGCGAAAGAATTGGCTGGGTTGGGGATCGACCTTCCCAATTGTTTTCGGGCAGCCGTAGGAAATGGGTTAGGGACATCTTTTTGGAAGGATTGTTGGGTCCTTGACATGCCTTTGTGCTCTTAGTTTCCAACACTTTTCAGCTGGAGAACAACAAAAATGCATTGGTGGCGGATCGGGTCAAAATGCAATCAGGTGTGCGTTATGTAGCATTCAGCTGGGTTCGGGCTAAAACACAGCAGGCGGAGCTCAACGAGTTGGGTTCCCTGTCTAATTTACTGAGTGAAGTGGAAGTCACTGGTGAGGAGGATAGGTGGAAGTGGGTCTTGGGATTGACAGGGCAGTTCTCGGTCCGTGGTCTTCGACAACAGATGCGGGATGGTGTAAATTACGTTGCGGATCAGATCCATTTTTGGAACAAATGATGTCCGGTAAAGATTAATTTCTTATCATGGAGGTTGTTCCGTAACCGGTTACCGACGAAGGCAGCTTTGTCAAGGCAAAACATTCATCTTCCTTCTACGACGTGTGTATTATGCGGTGACTATGAAGAGACTACCGATCACTTGTTTACCTCGTGCAGGTTAGTTCAGCAAGTATGGGAAGAAATCTCCCAGTGGTGCTGTATCCCTACCCCGTTCTTCTTTAGTGCGAAGGATGTGCTAGAGCTACATGTGCACTGTCGCGGATCAGAAAAGTGGAAGAGAGCCTGTATTCGATCGTGCAGACTTGTATCTGGTGCATATGGCGAGCCCGTAATTACGCGACCTTTGACAATAAAAGGATGTCTGTGGAAAGAGTTGTAGGGGAAGTCAAAGTTTTGGGTTATCTATGGCTAAAACGTCGATCGAAGGCAAGCATGCTTATGTCGAATGACTGGCAAATGTTTGATTTATCTTGTATTTATGTGTAACGTTGTTTCCCTGGTACAATATTGGTGGCTTGTTTCTCTGGTACAATATTGGTGACTGTAACTATGGGTTAATACGTTGTTAACCTTGATTAATGGAATGTTATTTTGTTGGCCGTTCAAAAAAATAAAAGGAATTATCACCGATAAATTCTCGTTGAGACTGTTACTAACGGATTTCCGACTGATCAAATAGAAATTAGAGTTAATTGTCTAGATGGCCCCTGTGGTTTTCCATTTTTTTCATCTTTAGTTCACAACTTTTCAAAATAACATGTATGTTCCCTGTGGGTTTGCTCACTTGTTACTCGGATAGTCCAGGGATTAGATGACAGTTAATTTGCTCAGTTAAGTTTGAATTAAATGACCAAATTACCCTTTCTTATTAAAACTAATAAAATTCAAATAAATCATTTACCCCACCACCATCACTCTACCACCACACCACCACCACCATCACCTCCACCACACTACCACTACCACCATCATCACCTCCACCACATCACCTCATCCTCACTTGTTACCGCCCATGCTACACCACTGTGCCGCCAATTTCAGTGGAACAGAACCACCGCCATTGCCACTGGAGCCGAGGCAGTGGCTCTTTATACTTATGCTTTTACTATTATATTATTGTCAGGGGATATTATCTAAGAAACAAGAAATACAAATTAAAAGACAATTGTGGAGTGTGGGAAATTAAAAGCAAAAGGTTACTTTCGATACCATGTTAGGCCAAACTGGATGAAAATGAAGGACACATGTTGACATCTAGGCATGCCGCCTTTTATTTTTAGACTAGAGGGTATGGAGAGCCTCATCCACAAGGGAATGGGCCGCCACATCAGCGCCACGTAGGCTCGGCTTGGAGGGGATGGACCTAGGGGGTGGGGGATGAACCCCTTTATATATATATACGTATGTATGTATAGATGTGTGTGTGTTAGGAGAGAGGAGAGAGGGGCGTCGAGTTCGGCTGGTGGGAGCCGAAGTTGCCGAGCTTGGGGCGGCGACGGGCATGGGGGGTGGGGAGTTTGGGGCGGCGGCGGGAGGACGGGCCTAGGACGAGCCTCCATACCGCTTAGTCTTATCGAGTGGTATGAGTTTGATTGGTTCAACAATTATTGGTGCTAAAGTAATTCCATTTACATTTTGGTACCACGTACATTTACATTTCCACCAGCATGTCTTTTTAAAACTCTAAACCTTTTATCCACGCAGGCTTTATTTACAGATGAGTGGTGATCTGTGTGCTATCAATTAGAACTTCTAAAGCCATACGACAAATGTTATACCACTAAATATCTGACACAACTTCTATTACTGTATATATTGATGATTTATTCTTAAATGCTCTTTTGATCATAGCTTTGTTGTTTTGTTTTTGGCACCGAAAGTCTTACGGTACCCATAAATCATTTCTTGCTTCTTTTTAGATATGTTTTCGGATTGATTTCAAGTGTATAATATTAATGTATTTATTAAACTTTATCATATTTATAAAATGAAGCCAATTTTAATAAAAAGTGAAGTCTCATTATGGATCATTTAAAAGATTAAGCTCCGTTAGTCGTCTGTTGTTATTGCCGAGCTACTTTGGGTCACCTAAATAAAAATATTTCAAAAAATGAGTGTCACAGTACTTATATATATTTTTTATTTATTATTTATATGTATGAATATTGTTAGGTTGTAATATGATAATTGTCTCCCAATGCATATCATGGAGCCTTGAGGGTAGAGGGAGAAGGTAGCTATGATATAGGACACGTTTAGTACAACTAGTACGTAAAACAATACAAGCACTTCACACTTTGACAAACGTTGGGCCTATATATGTGGCTGTGCATGGCTTCAGATAAGTTAAATCATTTATGGGACTGAAACTTTTATAAACTATAAAGATATGTGGGGTTGTTATGATCTAAATGATCATCACCATCACCATTTACGTGAGCATCATGCTACCTCACTCTCATTCATCAACCTAATCTGTCACC
This sequence comes from Helianthus tuberosus, assembly GCA_030545235.1. Lineage (NCBI taxonomy): Eukaryota > Viridiplantae > Streptophyta > Magnoliopsida > Asterales > Asteraceae > Helianthus > Helianthus tuberosus. The sequence goes on from CM060400.1 coordinate 208,915,540, forward strand.
CTATGGTGCGGACTAAGACCTCCACTATCCTCTTCTATTAATCAAAATCTCCTAATTAACTGGAAGAAGATCATAGTTGCTATAGATTAAACCATGCGAATCACCATAGTTTGGGAAGGAGGGAGATATAACCCGAGAACCATATCCCACGAGAACCATATCCCACGTGGCAATCCATTATCCAGTCCACCACCCCTACCCCATAGCCTAATTGGCAGCCATGCTTTATATCACTTCTTTTTCTAGTTTTTTTATTTCAAATGTAATAATCAAAAGAAATATTATATACATATGATAATCAAAAAAATAATCTCAACCATATAAGATCAAAATCAACTGTAGAGACGAAGAAAGTTAATGCAAGATGATTTGATTAAGAATAGAGAAAAGAACTAGTATGATATCAAAATTTTGAATTCATATATAAATAAACAAAACTAAGGGGTTGTTTCACGACCTCAGAACCATAAAAAATTTGACCGGATAAGATACTTAAACCGAGTAAGTGCTGAGCTAGTAAGTGTTGTTTGACTAAAACACTGAATAACTGTATAAAATGCCTATTTTACCCAGTGGCGGACCTAGGAATTTTTCCAAGGGTGTGCGGAACATTTTTAAAAATTTTAGGCCCCAAGGTCTATAAGTAAAAACATCGGTTCGCATCGGGTCGGCGAGTCGGGTCGGGTCATGTAAAACAAAAGAACATCAAACTAAATTTATATAATCATCAAAACATGTCAAACCTTGTTACAAACATAATTAAAACGTCGCATTACGGGTTTTCATTTTCTGAAATCTATACAAAACATCATCTAAACCTACTTTCTTAAGCAACTATTTCTCTATATAACACAGCAACGGAACTAGCCCAAAAATTTAGGGGTATTCCAATTTTTTATTTTTTAGACCAGGGGTATCCTTTGTATAACGGAGACGAAGTTGCGGGGTATTTTTACACTACGGAAACGGAGTCAAGGGGTATTTTTACACTACGGAAACGGAGTTAATGGGTATTTTTACATTGCCAGGTCTGATCGTTGTGGTGTATGCGGCTATAAAAAAAAGGAAAAATATCATCACTAACAAAATATAAGTATATAACCCACCACAAAAAAAAAATCATCACTAACAAAATCATCAAAACGAAGCACATGTCTCCTATCATCAAAAAATCACTTCCGGTGGGCTACCGGTTCCGTCCCACCAAAAATCAACCAAAAAGTCATCAAAAAATCAACCAAAAATCATCAAAAAAAAAATCAACCAAAAATAACAAAGAAACTTACCCGTGTTCGATCGGCGGTGGTATGGTGGCTGGCTGATTACGGTGGTATGCGGCTGCTGACTGTTCACTGTTGTCACTGATGTTCTGATCGCTGGCGTGCGTGCAAGGACGATACAGAGAGCGGAGAGTATATGTAAGGGTTTTGGGCTTGTTTATTTTATTTTAGTTTGAAATATTGTTGATTTGTTGGGTTTGTTTATTGGGCTAAGACTTAGTAGTGGGCTAGTTAAAGGTATTGGGTATTTGGGTTTAGTTATTTAGGTATTAAAAGTTATATAATTTAGGTAGTATTTTAAAAAAAAATAAGAGTTTACTAAAAAAAATTAAAATATAAATTGATAACACTTTTTACATAAGGGGTGCGGACGGAAAAATCCAAGGGGTGCGAACGAAAAATTTCAAGGGGTGCGGACGGTATTTTCGACGGAACTTAGCACTAAAATTTTTTTTTCCCGGGAGTGCGCCCGCCCACCTTCGGCCACCCTTATGTCCGCCCCTGATTTTACCCCCTTCGAACTATTTTGTACCGAATGAAATGTAACTAGTGGTTGGCGGATGGTGATGGTGGTTGTTGGCGGTGACATGTGGTAGTGGCGCTGGTGGTTGGCGGTGTTTTTGGTGGATGGTGGTAGTGGTAGTGGTTGCTGGTGACGGTTGGTGGTGGTGCTTGGCGGTGACGAGTGGTAGCTGTGGTGGTTAACGATGGTTATGGGTGGTAAACGGTGGGGGCGGGTGGTGGTTGGCGGTGACAGGTAGTGATGGTGGTGGCAGATGGTGGTGGTCGTCGTTGGTAGTGTTTGTCATGGGTGGTGGTGGTGGCTAAAGTTTTAGAGTTAATAAAGTTTATTAGGGCAAGGATAAATATGTCTCTTAACCATTTAGCATCATCTTTCACTTAATCGTTAAAAGGTCAACTAAACCATTAAGAATTGTTATTTTTGTGAACTAAACACCCTTACTTGTTACTGATTCAGATGTATCCTCTTAATGGAATCATTAAGAGGCTACCAAACATCCCCTAATATAATTGAAGAGCAACGAAAACTAATATAAGATAAATTACAAAGAAAACCAATATAGAATTAAAAATAAGCGCTTCTTGAATTATATAAAATTTAAACTATATAATTATATAAGTTTTAAACGAGTTGATTTGTTGAAAGCAGATTGATCAACTTAGCTTGTGCCTAACCATATATTTAAAGGGTAATGTTACGGGCTAACTGTTCGAAGGTCGTTTTGTAAAAGTTTATACTGGAACATTAGGTTCACTGGCTAGTCCGAGAGTATATCAAGGACGACCTCAGCGTACAAGATGGTGTACGTGTCAGATCTTGTCTATCTGACGAACGCACCAGCGGTCGAGAGTTGTTCCCGGTCTCCTAATTAGTCCTAGGCAGGACGAAACTTGTGTTTGTAGGGTTAGAAATGAAATTGAGGGTTTTTAAAGCCTTGTGTGGATTTTTAAGGATATAATAATGTGGCAACTGACACTAAGTAGTTAAGGGTTTCTAAGGACGTACTTAACAACGGAGAAAGTGTAACACCTTGAATTTACTTTTAATTTACTTTTTGGGTATTATTGATAAAGGAAGGTCGGTGGGGTATCTTCAAGTAACAAAGGAAACAAAAACTTGTAGACCAAAATAGAAATTTGTAATCTGATAAAAACTTCAATTTTATTTTTTTTAATATTAAAAGTTCGAAAATTAACCCTTAACTTTCTACTTATAAATGTACATAGATATAAGGGGTAGCCTCCGCTACGGCTTGGTGCTCCGGCGTTAGTGTAAAATTAGTGTAAATTTTGGAAAAATTTGACCTTTTTTCGATTTCGTTACCGCTTATTTATAAAACGTTACCGCTTGGCGCGAATCCTAGATCCGCCACTGTAAATAGTCCTACCCTTCCTCCTCCAACCCAACATCAAAAACAACCACATTTACAGCATTTCTCATTCCCATTTGAAAACTTAAAATCCAACAGCAAAGAAAACAAAAAAGGAACAGTATGCACCAGAGGTTGCTAAGAAAGTATGGACTATGGAGCATGGTACGTGCAATGCTCTACATGATCAAGAAAAACATATCCAAAAGAAAACTACTGCTCGATCTCAACATGATGATGAAACGCAGCAAGATCGCCAGAAAAGCCTTAAAAAACCGAATGCACCATCACCACTCTCCCAATTTCCCTGAACACTACGAGTTCAGCTGCAGCAACACCCCGATCTACCCGCTCTCTCTCTTCACCACCCACAAAAAACACCATAAAAAACACAAAATGACCTCACACAACAAGTCCACCATAGTTAACAACGACCATGATCAGATATTCGTTGACCCTGCTGTGATAAAGGCACTCGAGATGTTGACTAGCGTTGCTGCGTCTCCGGTGGTTCCAGGGATTGAGAAAAGTCCATTGGTTAGGAAGTCAAGGGTGACGGACTCGCCGTTTCCGTTAAGTGACGGGGAGGAGGATAGCCATGTGGATGAGGCTGCTGAGAAGTTTATAATGAAGTTTTATAACGAACTGTGAAGCCAAAGTTAAATTCTGGGTGTGAAATGTAAATGTTGGAATGATCAGGGGGTTGTTATGTACAATATATCTTGTACTGTGTTGGGTTTGTAGATTGCAGCCAGTGTATTTGTTAGTAAGCTTCTCTGATAATTATGTGCACTAATGATTTATTTTCCGATAAAGGGAGTGGGGGTGGTCACTAGTGATAGAATTTTATGACTCACAAACATCCAATCAAGTTCCGCCATGTCATCAACCATTATTCTATCACTCACATCCTTTTTAGTGGCAATGGTCATCACTCACCACCACACCCAACAATTTTCCCCCAACTAACAATTACCCTCACAAAATAAAACCATCACGCCGTGAAGAAAATAACGGAATTTCAATTTATGCATGTTATCACGCGTGAACTTTGTAGGTGGCGGTGGCTATCAGGCGTTGTTTGAGGCTATCACGGTGGAATAACGATCCACCCCCACCGCCCTAATTGTGTGCACTAATGATATATTTTAGTTTATGTCTTTTTATTTGAGATATAAATGAATAATATATGCTTTTTATGTTTTTTAGTTTTACTTCTGAATAGTTCTCATATGATTGAAATAATCTTGATGCAGTAGTACATGTACGTTCAAGTACAAATCTCCGGACAATTTTATATGAAGAGTAAATTGCCATTTTAGTCCCTGAGTTTTGTCCAAATTTGCCATTTTGATCCAAATAGTTTTATTTTCTCCCCTGGGTCCCTGACTTTTCACTTTTGTTGCCATTTTGATCACTTTGCCTAACTCCATCCAAAAATCCAGTTATAACCAAGGGTATTTTAGGGATTTTTAATTTAAATCTTTCACTTGCTATTTTGATCATTATTTTATTACAGATATTTTACCCTTTTTAAAATATATATAATATATAGATACACACACTTGCAGACCTTCTCTCTCTTATATCTCACTTTCTCTCTCTCTCTAAAACCATAACCACCGTTGACTCCACCTCCAATAATGGCAGGCATCACCACCTTCCACCGTAACCACCTTCACCTTCCTCCACCCACCTTCACCCTCCTCCACCACCGACACCCACCTCCGCCACCCATACCCCCACCACGCCCGTCTTCAAGAAACCCACTAAACTATTTAATAAAAAAACCCTTTAACCCCACCACCACCGCCACCACCCTGCCACCACCTCGCTTCCGCCCTTAACCCCCAACCAACCTCCACCGTGGACCACCACTGATCACCTCCATCACCTGTTACCACCATCTAGCAACCACATCTATTAAACCCAATTCAGATTTAGATGTTACCACCATCTAGCAACCACACCTGTTACCACTGTTCACCTCCATCACCTGTTACCACCACCAGAGAAAGAACCATTGAACAGAGAAGAGGGGGATTAGGGTTTCCGGGGAGAAGGTGATGCCTAGGTTTGCCTTGCCGCCGCCGGAATTGCAGATCGGCAACCCTAAGCTTTGCCGCCGTCGTCGGATCTGCAGATTCAAGCAGTAATAGATCTAGAGAGAGAGAGTGAGTGAGAGAGTAAAGGTTGCGGTGGAGGTGAAGGCGGGTGGAGGTGAAGGTTGCGGGTGGAGGTGAAGGTGGGTGGTGGTGTGTTGCGGAGGTGGGCGGTGGTGTGTGGCGGAGGTGGACGGTGGTGGGTGTGGCAGAGATTAGAGAGAGAGATCGAATGGTTCTTTTGTTTTTTTTTTAAAGATGTATGTGTATATATATATGATATATATTATATATAATAAAATAATAATCATTATTAATATATTTTTTTGTTTTTTTTAAGAACTGGATCAAAATAGCAAGTGAAAGATTTAAATTAAAAATCCCTAAAATACCCTTGGTTATAACTGGATTTTTGGATGGAGTTAGGCAAAGTGATCAAAATGGCAACAAAAGTGAAAAGTCAGGGACCCAGGGGAGAAAATAAAACTATTTGGATCAAAATGGCAAATTTGGACAAAACTCAGGGACTAAAATGGCAATTTACTCTTATATGAAACTAATTTTTTTTTTTTGAGAGGTGACTTTCACAACAGACGGTAATATCACACCCACTAGTCGCAGGCCCGCCCCACTACTGTCCCGAAGACTATGTTGTCTTAACCGGGCCCACGCTTCGGTAGCAATGGGAGCTTGGCTCTCCCCGAGAAAATTTCCAGCCCCCTGCCACTTGACAGGAGTTGCACCCTCCACACGAGCCGACCGCCTGTTGTGACAAGCGACCCGCTGGAGTAAATGCACTGTAGTAGAAAACTCGGGTTGGCTCCCGGGATTCGAACCTGGAAACCTGGTTCTCCCCCCGTTCATTGCCCTTCCCCCAAATGTAGTGGGTGGGGATCGAACCTTGGTCTCCTAAGATAACCAAAATCCTTTCCACCACTCCACCACAAGTGGAGGATTTATATGAAACTAATTATTCATATTGTTTATAATTCAAGAGATTGAATCTAAATTGCGGTTTATGTTAAAACTTTATGTTACTAAAGTTTAGATTTGGGAGCCACCTTATGTGATCTACTTTTTTTTAACGTAAACGAAATAAAAGCTCGACTATATGGGGTAACTCAATGATAAAAGGCGAACCGACTGCAAACAGCGTTGGGTAGCCCAACTCCACCATCTCCCGTTTTAGAAAAAAACCCACCGTCTGAAGACTTACTTCGGTAAATTGCGATCGGATTTGAACTTGAGACCTCTGACCTTAAACCTAAATTTTCACGTCCACTCCAATGCCAATCGAGCCATAGCTCATTGACATGATCTGCTTTTGTCAAGGTCTTTTGGAGATTAAAAAGAACGTTTGATTGGCCATCGGGATTCTTGACAATGTCTGATTTATAGTTTATTTTTATAATTTGGTTTAATATCTTTTCGATCCCCAATAGTCTGATTATTTTCGTTTTGGGCAAGTTTTATGTCCAAATGAAAAACATAGATCGGGACACAACTTACTCTATCATCAGGGGCAAATTATGGTCTAGGTATCCAATCATACCCATTCTACTATCCGGATCCATACTCGTTTGCATGGCAAAACTAAAGAGGCGTTTGGTTTGAATAATACTTTTTTTTTAAAACAACATGAATGAAATTTGGATCTATGTGGAATATATTAAAAAAAAAAGTTATATGGTGTTTGGTTTAAATTTTGTTAGAATTATTGGAATGCAGAAAATTTCAAATTTCAAATTTATCCTTACAACCCCTCTTTTCTTCCTTCCCTTTCCATCATAATGGCAATTCAACAAACAATATCGAAGATGTCGATTCCATCTCCATCGCATTTTCCAACCCTCTCCTATCTTATTCATCGTTTCGGACCCTGTCCCATTTCATCTCATCGCAGCGGAACTTCACCAATGAGTAGACGATGTAGGTTGCGTCAGATTTGCAGACTGATTTTAGCAACATTGAGAAGATGATATAGGTTTCGTCACTAAAACAGTCTTCTTTTTGTCTTTTTCTCTTTTGCGCACGTGTGTCCTAATTGTTTTCGCGCGGTTGTTTGTATATACTAATATCGTGTACTCTTTAGTTTTTTCAATGGTCTGGTATTCTGACATCTGACTGATGACGGATCTGTGTTGTTTGATTGTTGTTTTGTATGTTAGCTTAAAGTTAGCATTAAGGAAGTGAAAGAAGGGTTTTTTTTTCTTTTCATGTTGGTGGTCGTGGAATAACTCATTGAAATGTTTACCATAACTAGTACTAGGTGTAGGACCCGTGTGACCACACGGGTAGCTTTAACAACCATCGAAATAGATTATAATATATCATTTAAATTGTTTGCGTTTAGTTACATATCTTTATAAAACAATGTTAAAGACAATATGTGTTAGTATTATAAGTATAATGATAAAAGTTTTTGTCTACGTTTATATGTAAAATAAGACTTGTTTGATATCTTATAAATCCATATCTATTAAAGCTAACTTACTTTTTCTTCACTAAAGTTTATGCAAGTTAAAGACAATGTTAAAGACAATATGTGTTAGTATTATAAGTATAATGATAAAAGCTTTTGTCTACGTTTATATGTAAAATAAGACTTGTTTGATATCTTATAAATCCATATCTATTAAAGCTAACTTACTTTTTCTTCACTAAAGTTTATGCAAGTGTTGAATTTGATTAGAAGCAGCATAGAGGAAAACGATCTCAATATAGAAGCTTCGTATCTCTTATAAGTGACATATTTTTAGAATCAGTGTTGTTGGGTCAGGTTAATAACTATTCAAGTAAAACTCATCAAATAATATGTTGTTAGGTTTGTGTCTATGGTAAAAAATATTTTATATTTTATATACTTGATTATAAGACTTAAAAAGTAAACGCGATATTCAATCAACATTTTTATTTCCCTATAAAGTGATTGAACTTTAAAATCAAGTTATTTGTTTCAACTCACATTAAAAAAGCTATTATTTCCTAAAAGAAAGAAATGTTAAAACATCTTACATTAATTAGATTGCCATGATAACTCTAATTAGAAATTACCACAAAAGCCAAAGCTAATAATTCACTCGCCGGTTAACAATCATGACAAATGAGCTATAATGAGGAACTAAATATTCAAAGTGGTCTAAACTTCATACACAGTCCAAAAAGTCTCCAAGTGTTTGACCATCTGTTTCGATAAAACCAAAAGAGAACATAACCTGGAAAAACACCAAAAACAAAATAAATAAAGCGACCTTAGATACAAAATACAACCCCAAGAACCCCTCTAAATGATCCGAAACAAAAACTCCACCTTTTCAACTCGTTGCCAGTGACCCAAATGCCCCCGTGAATCTATTCCAACAACAGATTCATGCTCCCAACCTAATTGCTAAAAACTTGACAAATGTAGGATGAAAGCGAAACATCAACTCAACCTTTTTGCTAGTGACTTCGACAAATCTTGGGTTAACACAGTCTGCAGGAATTAAAACTTCTACCCAATCCAGCTAGTGCATTGACTTCTCTAATGAAGCATCTCCTGGCAACCTGTTGGTTCTTTATAGAACCTTGTCATTGAATGTACTGACCATCATTCCTTGAAATCCGTAAGTGGCTGAAAATAAAAAATAAAGTTAACATACAAACCATACTATAAATATATCATTTCTTAATGAACCTTTATAATCTGAATCATTCCTTAATGAACTTTTATGATCTGAATCATATGCCTAAATATTGCAAACATATTTTTACTACTTATTGCAACATATTTTATATTTTCGTCCAATTATCTAAAACCAAAGAGACTTTCATTGTATTCTTATATTATTTGACAAACATAACGAAAAATCACATGTCGTTTTAACCCACCGATTAACACCATCAATCGCGAAGGCTACCGTCAAACCCAAATTCAAACGTAAACGAAATCGAAACTAATAAATTTTAAAAAAAGCTACCTGAACATCAAATTTGATGTAATCCAGATTATGTTTGTCCAGCAATATTAAATCCAAGAATAGAATTCTCTTATGGGATCAGACTTTTGCACAAGTCCTCTTGAAAGAAAACCATATTAAAAAGTGAACAAATCTTTTATCTTGTTCTCAACCTAAGGTTGAAAGATCCATGGTGTATTCTTAATTAATTAAAAACTTATCACCAGATAAAAATATTATACATGCGCTCGTCCAAGTGACAGTTTACCGCCTTCAATTGTACGTTTGATAGAGCACACCCTGTACATAAAGATACATTTAGAAAAATTACATAAAGCTTGGATGATTGCCACAATTATGTGATCATATGAAGTTAAAAGCATAAACCTTGAATTTCAGCCTCTATCGTTTTCTTCTTTTCTTATACCTCATTGAGACGCTTCAAGAACGGAAGAAGGACGTGTAGGATATAAATAGAATATTGAACTTTCTGCTTGCTGCAAGGTTTAAAATCAATCTTGCTTTTGACCTGAAAGACACCAAATAATTCAGCATTGCAAGTCTTATATGGGAACAATAATAAAATCGCTACCTTCTCTAACCTTGGATATGAGTTGCGTAGGCACCACCATTGCAAGTCTTATATGGTATCAGCAGTCGCAGCAACAAAAATCCAACAAAAATTCCCAAGAAAAAAAAATGAAACAGCTGTAGTAATTGTAAAAATACTAACCCATAAGTGTCTTAACTTGCTGCTCTGCGTAAACCCTTACAAAGAACCACTAACATCGCAACATCCACCTGCAAACCATACCAATCACAAAGCAGAAAAATGAAATCGCGAAAAAAGAACAATGTTGATTATAAATAAATCAGAAAAATAATATATTTACAGATCCCAAAGATATTATTCTCACACCAAGATGTGAACAGTGATAAATTAACTAACTTAGATAACATAAATACATATTATATATGTTCAGCAGTTCAATGTATATGATACCAGAGTGGACACAGGTTTTAGGATACATGATCAAGTAACTTTAAACAACTTTTTTGTAAGGATATAGAGCTTGAGGTGTCAACATGTTATAGGTTAGAATTGTTGTTGTTGAAAAAACATTATGGTCCTTTTCAGTTTCTTCTCTATAAATTATATAACTACGTTTTTAATCCGTAAATGTCAGTGGCTAGAAACAATGTTTTAACCTAACAGTGGTTTCAAACACTGTTTTAACCCAACAGTAGTTTAAAACTCTGTTTTAACCCAAGAGTGGTTTTAAACCACTGCTTTAACAACAGTGTTTTGACTCAACAGTGTTTTCAAACACTGTTTTTAACCCAACAGTGGCTTGAAACACTGTTTTAACCCAACAGTGTTTTCAAACACTGTTTTAACCCAAAAGTGGTTTCAAACCACTGCTTTAACAAAAGTGTTTTGACTCAACAATGTTTTCAAACACTGTTTTTAACCCAACAGTGGCTTGAAACACTATTTTAACCCAACAGTGGCTTGAAACACTGTTTTAACCCAACAGTGGTTTAAAACTCTGTTTTAACCCAACAGTGGTTTAAAACTCTGTTTTAACCCAACAGTGGTTTAAAACTCTGTTTTAACCCAAAAGTGGTTTCAAACCACTGTTTTAACAACACTGTTTTGACTCAACAGTGGCCCAAATAATTTTCATTTATTATATACAATAGATTAGATCTAAAGATGAAAGCTAACTATCGAAAGAAGAACATCGGTCTCAGCTCCTTGACTATCCGTGAATGTCACAAACGCGATTTCAGACCGCTCATTATGACTGCAAGGACAGAATTACAATGGTGTTAAGGGTTAAACCATAACAAAAAGAAAATCCTAAAAGATAAAACTCATTATTACTCATTTAGTACACTAACCTTTGAGTCTCAACATAAACAATATTTCCACAGAAAATAAACTGGCCCGTATGGTCATAATCGAGGGCAGGAACCTCGCCGTCAACAACTATCTTACTTATTAATCTTCTTGTACTAAAACTGAATAGTGTTGGGAACACCCACCTATCAAACTGAACAAATCAAAGTTAAACATTAGCGTCCACCTATCAATTTTTCTGCATCATCAACCTGAACAAATCAAAGTTAAACATTAGTGTAGGGAACACCCACCTATCGGAAATCTGCTTTTTCAACCTCGCTTCGGATTCACTATCCAGCGTTCCACTTAGCTCACGTTGCTTAGCTTCAGAGATTGACTTTTTAGGAGACACGGTTTCTTCTTCGCCAAATGATATGTGACTAATACCCGCAACCGCTTGCTGATGAACATATCATTAGAATTAGAAGAAAAAAATAGACCGAAAAAGTAAAAACATCTCCATTTGCTATAGTATTAACATTCCACCTGATACATCCGAACGCCTGTTGGGTTTGACGGGGTACCGTTTGCAGCATCAGTGTCTTCTTCGCCATTCTCTCCACCGGCTGCAAATATACCGCTTCCGGTGATCTCCTTTAACTTGTATCCTGAAACAGGTTTCCTGAAATGAAGCGCAAAAAGTTTGATTAAAAATAAATATAATAACGTGTACATGATACCTTATGACGATGAAGTTTTACCAACATAAAAACCATAAAGAAGTAATTACATTAGGTTGGCCTTTAAAGTATTGAAAAATGAAAATCCTTCCATAAAGCAACATAAATAAGAAAATGATGTGACAAACAGAACCGTCATCCCAGGCAGTGCCGGATCTAGAAAATCTTCGTAGCGGTAACGTTTTATAAAAAAGCGGTAACGAAATTGAAAAAAGGTCAAAGAAATGTCAAATTTTTCCAAAATTTACATTACAGCCGGAGGGCCAAGCGTTAGCGAAGGCTACCCCTTCCCCTAAGGTAGGTCCACCCCTGATCCCAGGTTAGTAGTTTATGTTTTGATTTTGAAAGTTCAACATAGAACTTATAGAAAACAATAACAGGTACAACCATTTTTAGTATTATAGTTCCAAGGTTCGCTTTTCTTCATTATGCTTCTAATAGTTCATCAAGTTATCTATTTTTGTGCTTAAACCATAACAACAACAGTTACACAAGAAACTATACTATTTTCAAACTCAACCCTAGAACTTAAACAATTTCAAAACTCAAATAAAACTTTTGAGTTTGTTACATCAATCTTTTTAATAGGACACTTAAAGCTAAATCCTTTTTTATTTTGAAATTATTTATAAACGGCTTTCCCCTGTTTTGTAGGTAACACACATCATCAATTTGACTTTTAGATCTGAGATTATTTGTTTACAGGTTTGACTCTGATGTCTAATTTCAAATTATGTCACTAAATTCTGACTAACAATCAATAAACAAAACGTAAACTGAACATTATCTTTGAAATAAATATAATAATCAGTAGATAGATAGATCTCAGACCTTTTGTTCAAACTCTCAACTTCTTCATCAGTAACCTAACCTCCAAACACGACCTTACTAATTCCATCCGACGGCTGCAGATCAATTCATCAAAAAAACTAAACATTAATCGCAAGTTAACGAATAATGATGACGAAAAATATCGATAAGTGAAACAAAAATGCAGATTAACAAAAACATAATGCAGAAAAGCATTGATAAGTGAAATTTAAAAATCGATAAATGAAGCTTAAAGGCAGATCAACTCAAAATCATGAAGAAAAAAATCGATAAACGAACATACAAATCTGTTGATGACATTCGTGTGAGAAGTAAACATATAGTAGATCATCAAACCCTAGGTTATGAAGAATGAAAAACAAATCAGCAAACAATCTAAACGAAGATTGACAGCCATCGATAGATGAAATCAGCGTGTTTAATCGAAAATATTAATAATCTAACCTTGATTTGCAGCGTTGATGATATGATCTCTAAAGATCCGAAGAGAATACAGAGAGAGAGAGAGAAAAATAAGAAACCGTAGTTGTGATATGAGAACCTGTTTACTTTAAAAGGGGCTTTCAAATTTGAAATGTTTTAAATTGTCCCGCCTAAAAATACCACTAATTAATTCTAATAAAAATCAGATTTATAGATTGGAATTATGACATCATCATTGACATGTGGCACATGTGGCATAGCTTAGGATTTGACACATAGGCAGATTTACATCAGCTTTTTTTCTCTTATTATAGATAGTATAGATGTACATATGGAACCGGTCCCTTGATCATGCAAGGCTTTTCTAACCTTGGAGTTAAATCAGTTAATAACAGTTCTTTTTTTCTTAAACATAGATTGCTACATAGCTTTGTCCCCTTTTTTTTAACAAATGGGATATCATAAACACAATATCCATTGGGATGTTTTTTAAAAAGAGTGTCTAATGCTACCTAAAATGTATGCAATCTGCAGAAAATCATCATCATCATCTTTACCTTGATGCCAAAATTCTTCAGTTAATTCGGTTTTACATTCAATTTCTCCTCATCGCCGCTAGAATTCGACCTAAAATGCGTTCTTACCTTGCTGTCATTGCGTGAATACGCTAAATTACGTTTCAACCCCTCAACTCCATTTCTCATAAGTTGGTACTGGCCTGTATATATGTACGTCATAATCTTTTATATCCGACAATATAACAGGTTTGATCATATGGGTGTGAATTTCTGACACGACCCGAAAACACGAAACTCGCGGTTTGGGTTTAGTCTAAACGGGTTCGGGTCAGTTTCAGGTTGAATCCACGAACCCCTTTAACTAAACGGGTCAGGTTTGGGTCAACCTGATCGGGTTGCCGGATTAACTTGTTTAATCCATTTATATTAAATTATATTTTTTGCAATATGTTTTATGACATAAATTGAGATAAGATTTTATAATTTAAATGTGATTGTATTATATTTATTTGTGTTTTTTTTTTGTAGTAAATTTTGTTTTTAATATATTAATTTGCAAAAAAAAAAAATCAGGTTGAACGGGCCGTGTTCGGGTTCATATGTATGACACGTTTTTCGGGTTCGGGTTGAACCTGCCAACCCGCGAGCACAACCCGTTAAGCACCCCAACATAAATGATAATCAGAAAGTTTCAAATAGTAAAAGAAATGGGAAAAACTTACGTTCTTTGACAAACTTTTCCTGCTGCAGCCTGCCTAACTGTTGTTTAAGTTGATTGTTTTCTATCGACATATAAACACGCTGCTCACCTAAAGATTTAACTCTAACAACCAATTCTGACACAATATTGTGCATCAGCAGCCACACTTTATTAGATTAATATAAACGCATCTTAAACCAGTTAGAATTTTCATTGTCACAAGAAAATAAAAACAAATTGTTTAAGCAAGTGTTACATTGACATAAGTATTACTCAACTGCTTCTACTGGTTTTTAGGTTTTACCTGATAATTCTCAACAGTTCTTTCCAGTTCTACTATATACTGTAGTTTACGTACTCGTGACCGTTGTGCAGAGTGCCTACAATAATTCGCACCACAAATCAAATAAACTTAACGGTATTCTTAATTCTAAAGTGCTAAAAATTACAAACATGAACTGAAAATTAACCTTTTAAACGGTTTAGCATCCGTATCGGCTTCACCAGCAGGATTCTCTACAGAGACCAAAGGATCTGTATTAACATACTGCATTGGACCATAAGAAGCATACTCCGATAAAGCCGAAACGATAGCGTTTTCTTGAACCGATTATTGCAGCAGTCAAGCACCCCACATGGCAACTCTCTAAATCATGCTTTAATCAACCCTTACAGACAATACTTTTTTTTTCTAAAATAGCATATAATACTTGATTTACTTGTAAAAGAATTATAAGAAACTAAAAGAAAAAATATTCGTTGAGGGCAAATTATCCTTAGTGAGTTCATTTTGAGTTATGTTAAAAATCACATATTTTGACCTGTTAAACTACAGCGATGACTGCACTTACTATAAATTAACTTAACTAACCTCCCCAAGGGGTGCTGCACTTTGTAACTTAGATTCCAGCGACGAATTTAGTGTCATTGCCAAATGCCAACGCCTTCCGCCTAATACATGTTAAAAATCTTATAAAGTCACAAAATAATATAAAGATGGAAATATTATAATCCCAAACAAACCTGCATACCTGAATTTTTACATAATTTTACATAGGCATGCTGTTGCAAAACCTATCAACAAATCAATACAATGGTTATAAAATTAAAAGAGAGGGATTAAAGAAACCGTATTATTCGACCAAATTCAAACCACCGTTTAAACCCAACAGTGGTCTCAAACATCTGTTTTCTCCACAAACAACTGTTTTAACCCAACAGTGGTTTCAAACCACCAGTTTAACCCAACAGTGGTTTCAACCACTGTTTTCTCCAAAAAAAAATACCGTTTTAACCCTAACAGTGGTTTCAAACCACTGTTTTAACCCAACAGCGGTTACAACCACTTTTTTTCTCCACAAATCATTGTTTTAACCCAACAGTGGTTTTAAACCACCAGTTTAACCCAACAGTGGTTTCAACCATTGTTTTAACCCAACATCGGTTTTAACCACTTTTTTCTCCACAAAACATTGTTTTAACCCAACAGTGGTTTTAAACATCTGTTTTCATCTGTATCAACCATTGCTTTATTTTCATAACAACAAATGTATCATCCTTATGTTCTTCCTTAACGAACACGAATTTGTTTGATTAAACTTACACGAGCAAGTTTTTCCACATTTAGATCATTAACAGAGTTCATAAATGATAATCCTACCTACAGAGCTACTTCTTCCTAGCCAAAATCTACTTGTAAACATTCATAAACCGTATTGTACATTCATACAAACATAATCATAATCAAAACTTCAAATCCAAAACATGTCATAAAACCCTAGCAAATCATACGAAAGAATACCTTCTAAAGATCGGAATTCTCTTTTGCGCTATCATCTCCAACAACTCCGTCACTTATATAGATGATGTTAGTATGTTTAAAATGGCTTACGAACCAAACTATCATCAAAACAACAATCTATCATTATACCTTCTCCTCTTCCTTACGACGCCTCTCTTCTTCCTTCTGCTTGTTCTTCGGCTCCTTCTTTCGAGCACTTCATCAAAACAAAACGAATAAAACTTGACAATCTCTTAAACATGTAACCGTAAGTCTAAATTCATCCATTTATCCACAATATCAAACTATCAGACTATCTTCTAACAGTCAATTCAAACACCATAAATCCCTATTTCCAGAATTCTAAACGTATTGACAACTTTAACAAACTCCTAACATTCATTATTCACACAATCCATAACTCAAAATCACTCAAAACAACAATCCAGATTGAAAATGTAAATGAAAACTTCACAATGTCTTACGAATCAAACTATAATCAAAACAACAATCTATCATTATACCTTCTCCTCTTCCTTACGACGCCTCTCTTCCTCCCTCTGCTTGTTCTTCAGTTCCTTCTTTCCCGCACTTCATCAAAACAAAACAAAACGAATAAAACACAGATAAATTCATCATTTTAACTGCAAATTTGTAAAACACAGATAAAAAGACAATCTTTTTTAACTAAATTCATCATTTCAACTTCAAATTCAAAAACCTCATATGAAAAGACAGTCTTTTTAAACTAAACTCATCATTTCAACTACAAATTAAAAAATCACAGACAAAAAAGACAGTCTTTTTGACCTAAATTGATAAGTAACAACAAAATCAAGAAAATAGATGATTAAAGAAATTACCTTAAACAGTAGATCCACAGACAGTTAAAAAAAACTCACAATCTAACCCACTCATTTAGCCATGGCTAAAGAATTAGTTCCATCTTCGTATGACCACATCTTAAATTCTCAAATTCTAATTTAAAATCCATGTATATTAATTTCAAATTCGCATATTCTAAACCAATTTTGTAACTAAAACTAAACCCAGTTACATAATTACATATATACTTCAAAAACCCCATTGAACCTTAAAAAGGTCAAACAGTACAGGTTTTGCATACTAAAAACATAGATTACGAACATAACTCATAATCATTAAGCTGGACAGAAATAAGGAAGAACACAAAAAACCACTCATTTATGGATTTGATCAAGCTAAATAGTTAAAGAAAAGAAACTTACAGTTACACCTTACTCTGCATTCATTTTCCTGCATGTTGTTCCCAATGAAATTTCATCACCACTATTCACATCTTCATATCTATTACAAAAAGGAAGAACATGAGATGAAAATTTTAAATTTTGATTATATCACCAAAACAACAAATCGAATTAGAGAATATGAAGAGGTTAAGAGGATTCGTAACAAACAAAAAAAACCCTGATGAAGGCTGAATCGAAATACATAACATTAGTAACCCTAAAAAACCTTTTGGGTGAAGAATACTGAATCGAATCAATGAGGCAGATGGATTGGACGGAAGAACGGACACATCAATTTTAATAAACGGCTTTAAGTGAGTATGCCGGAGAAACCCTACCCATATCTTGTAATTCAATTTAAGTGAGTAAAGGAAACAATTTAATACAGATCAAGAATCAAAAACATTACCTTCTTCAAGAATCAAAAACATTACCTTCTTGATTCGATACATCTGAGTAATGAACGTAAGTATGTGTCCCGGCTTTAAACAGACTTGCTGAACCGTAACATTTGATCTTATCATCTGATTCTGCATTTATTAAAAAAATCACAAAAATGCATATAGACTAACTCTTGGTTTCACTAAAATTTTCTTGTTAATCTACAAGTCCTTTTGAATCATACTAAACACAACATACAAACTAACAAAACCAGAACATGTTATTATAAAGCTAATAGCAAATATTTCATGTTGAACAGTTGGTTCAGAAGCACTGCAGAGCTGGGTGTTTTTAATAATAATATAAAACAGTGATATCCTCAACATCAATAACTTCATGATCATCAACACCACTACTAAACCCGGGTTCTCGGTTTCGCTTTCGAGATCGATTACGTGCAGAACTGGAAAACCCTTGAATAGTTACATTAATCAAACATATCAGTCATCCAACAATATAAGAATGTTATCATAGAAATTAAATGTGTTGGAAAAAAAAACATAAATATTAAACTGGTTTATGATCAATGAGCATTCAACAATAAAGAAAAAAATTAGAAACAAATAATGATGAAGCAAGAACAATAACAATGAGCAGCTGAATATTACTTTGAGCTGTTTGAAGCCTGATTCAACTACATACGTTAAAAGAAACATTAAACCCTAAATCCTACTTCAACACAAACATTCCTACAAATAACAACTTAAATCAATCACAAACAGTCAATCAACAACTAAAACAAACAAAAATTAACTGTATTGAAGGTTTTACGGTCTTACCGAGACATCACTAAACACAAAGTTTTTGGATCTGACGCCATTAATACCTAAAAAGTTGAAAACAAAGCAAAATTCGAACAAAGAAAAAGAACGAATCATGTAAAGTGAAAATCGAATCGATCTGGTTGAAGTTGAAGTAAAAAGAAATCGATTGGCTTACAAGAATGAATTTGACGCCGACGTGAGGGTTTTCAACTCTCGTCACTACTTCGTTGGTATCGAACAGATTCGATGAATGGTGGATTGTTGGTATTTGTATGACCGATCCCAACTCTTCTTCTTCATTGTAGAGGTTGAATAGACCCAAATCTTAGGGTTAGGGTTTGTTTGACCGATCCCAACTCCTCTTCTTCTTCCTCAATTTGTTAGTAGGAACCCTACTCGTCGCCTGTTGCAAAAAGAAGAATGTGGATTTTAGAGAGAGATAGAGAGTTAAGTAGATAAACAGAGAAACCCTAGATGAATTTTGAAAGATGAGGGCACTTTGGATTTAAGAGAGAGTGAGTGAGGGATTGAAATTATAATTTGAATCCGGAGGAGGCGATTCAATTGAAGATGGAATTTAGGGTTAGAAATCGCCAGAGGGAAGAAGGAAAATTGTGGATCTGATGTTTGTGATGAGATTGGGCGGGATGCATAATACATATCCCCATGTCTTTTTAAAATTCAAATTACCCCCTTTAATTCTGTACAATATAATATTTAGATTAATATTAATATAGATTACAAAATACAAAAAGGAATTATGACATCAGCACTGACACTTGGCATAGCTTAGGAGTTGACACTAAGACAGATTTACATCAGCCCATTTTCTCTTATTATAGATAGTATAGATATATGAAGAAATGTTAAAATCTTTGATTAGGAAAAATAATTCCAATTCTAGTTCTATCACTAACCAACCAAACATAAATTTTAATAGAATTAATACCCTAATAACAACAAAGGTTAAATTGAGTCTCGGGTTGAATGGATGTTACAATGAAAGTTTACAGTTATGCTTTTACTATCATTGTGTGACGAGGATGATATTTATCCAAGAAAAATACAAGTTAAAAGGGAAGTCGTGGAGTGTGGGAAATTAAAAGCAAAAGGTTACTTTTGATACCATGATAGGCCAACTCCGGAGAAAAATGAGGGACACATGTTGACATCTACACTTGCCACCTTTTCTATTTTATCAAGTGATGAGAGTTTGATTGGTTAAACAATTATTGGTGTACATTTAATTTACATTTCCACCAACACGTCTTTTAAAACTCTAAAACCTTTGATCCACGAAAGCTTTTATAGATGAGTAGTGATCCATGTGCTTTTAAAAAGAACTTCTTATACTACAAAATATAATATTTATACCGCTTGATTGCAACACCAAATATGTATAAATATTCATATGGTTTATAAGTTATTGTTAGCTTCAGAAATAAATAATTACAAAATTATATAATCACATATCAGTAAAATGTTTGAAATAGAGCTAAAATGTTAGAAAAAAAAGTTGAAAAGAGAAATTGAGTAAAAGTTTTCTCGCTTACGTATAGAATAAACCAAGAAGGGATTTATAAGAAACAAGTCAAGATATTGGTAAACATTTTTCTTGGGTTTTTTATCGGGGTAAACAAGTTAAGCGACCCCGAGCTTGCCTAGGCAGGGGCTCAACATATTTAATTTACGAGAGCTTGAGCTTTATACGTTTTTAATTCTTATTTCAATACTTATTAATTATAATTTAATATGTAACATAATATATATTATTATTTAGCTATGTTTATTATAATTTCATATATAAGATTAATTTTTATATAATAAATAAGTTAAATAAAAATTATATAAAATATTTAGGGATTTTTACATATTTCCCCCTCCTAAGAAGATTTATTACATATTTACCCATTCATTAAATTCAATTACATATTTCTCCTTTTTTTGAGAAATTACCCATGTACCCTTATGTTATTCTCACAATCCCAACATCAAACGATTTTTCTTCTTCCCCTGGTAAACATCACGATGACAAAACCCTACACATCCAAACCACGCCCTTCTTTGCAGTTTCAAAGGATCGTTTCTTCTTCCATGTTATTCGCAATTTCAAACTGTAAATTAGGTATGTTGATTCTTCCGTGGTAATCAAACGAAATCGTTCCTTGTAATCCAACTAAATCATTCCTTCTTCCTTGGTAATCGATCAACCAAAAAATCGTTCCTTCATCGATTTAATTCGCTACACATGTGTTTCACATCTGATTTTAGTTTTGAATAATTTCATTCACTAGCTCTTTTGAATGTGAATTCTGTTAATAATCATGATATATTTTGAAGGAAGTGAAGAGAAATGCCCAAGAACTATTACTTTGTGGGTCTGCTGCAAAAGATTTATCTTTTCATGGGCTTGCATAATTTTGAAAGGATCGAATAAAGAAACTTGAAAACATAATATGTTAAAGCTCCTGGTGTCAGTTGCAGTTCATTTCTTTTCTCCTAACATATCTATGTAGATAATATTTATGATTAATAAGTGAACAGTTATAAGGTTGAAAATTCAACCCATAATGGTAAATTTATATTTTATGTTGTTGTTGCTTCTTCTAATACTGTTTGTCTACTTCGTCCTATATGTATAATATGTTCTTTGCAGATTCTCACATGTTCTTTGATTCCATATTGGTTGTGTATAATATGTTGGTTTAGTTAGGGGAAATATGTTATTGAATTTTGATGAAAAGGGGTAAAATAGTAATTCAATAAGAGTGATTTAAATGAAAAGGGGAAATATGTAATACATATGATTTAGGAAGGGAAAATATGTAATTGAATTTTATAATTGGGTAAATATGTAATAAGCCCTCTTAGGAGGGGGGAAATATGTAAAAAAAAACCCTAATATTTATGTTTGTTTAGGTTCACAAGTCCACCCAAGGTGAATGTGGTTGATCTATATGGTTATATAATTGCAAGCTTACTGCAAATGGTTGCATGACTTAATCATGGCTCGTATTGTACCTAACAAAGTGTCGACTTCTAAGCTATCATGCATCCGATCGATGATCCCAGCTTTTATTGCATAAGGTAGCTGATGGTGGTGGTGGGTGGTTGTGTAGATGGCGAAGATGGAGGAGGCTGTTGGGTGGTGGAGATGGCGATGGCGATGCTGGTGGTGACTAATGGCGGGTGGTGATGGTGCCACACGTAATTAGCCATAGAAGGAGCTAGTTGGTGTTTTTTTACACATTAGCATACACGTTATCTGTCACGTCATAAAAAAATTAGATGGGTTAGAAAAGTCTCGGTGGAGAAAAATAGTTTGAAAGTCGAGACTGTCATGGATAATTTCTTAAGATGTGATTATTGTCGGCCAACGGGTCAAGGTTTAGATTATTAAAATCTAATTCCCCAAAATAAATTTTGCAAATCATGCTTGAGTAATAAATCTTTTATAAAATTTTATAAGTAATAACTGTTATGAATGCAGACATTCAGGCCCATAGGCCAAGCCTGACCTAATGTTAATGGGCTTTAGGGTTGTTGTTGTATTGATCTATATATATGATATATGTACACTCAATGAATTCGAATTCTCTCATTTTTCTATACTTCTCATTGTCTCTATATTCTCTATAGTATCCTTTACATATTAGATGTTGCTAGTAGGCCGTTGTTTCACAACACATTATAAGCACGAAAGTGCTCGAATCATCATTGGTTTTAATCGTTGATTAACATCTCGGTTGACCCATGTCGTTGATGATGTTTTGTTGATAAAAGTTTTGGTGGCCCGAGGTGTTTCCAACGAAGATTGGATTTCGTAGACATGGCGATTGAAAAGTGATGGAGATACTATTTCCTTTAGTTATTTCAAGGTAAGTTTTTTTTTTTCACCATACATGTTTATCTACATAAGGTACTACCATTATACCTATATTGTTTCTTGTTGAATATGTCTTATCTTTTCAACTTGATTTTACCATGATAAGAATAATCGTTAACCAGAATGAGATTTTTGAAAGTCGGTTTAACAGGGGATGTTCAAATCCTACTCATAATTTTCATTTTCATTTTCAATTACCTTTTCTAGAATAAATGATCATCACGGTATTGAAAAAAATAGGAAATATAAGTTTAATATATACATGGACACTTGTTACAGAAACCCGATGAGAAAATATTTGTTATTAATTTATTAAGTCTAATCTTATTTATTTGCTAGTTATATTGCAAGCTTATTCCTTGGTTTAGAAATTGATATATAGTTTGATAAATTCTTTTTATGCATGTTTAATAGATAAACCTTGAAAAGAAAAGTTGTATTATGATATCCATGATCTTGCATTTACTTGTTGATTATATTATTTATATATATTTTAAAGTTATATATATTATTTAGTTTTAATTAATATAGCATAAATTCAATTAAAGTTCTAATATATAACTTATGAGTGTGGATTGAATATTATTAATTATAAAATTAATTCCGATTTTGTCATCATTAATTCATGTTGATGTATATTTACCTATTTTTTTTTTCTCAATTTACGAAATGAGTAAGTAGTAATTAAATAGCCTTTTATTGTTATTCTAATAAATTGTTCTTAATATATTTTATGGTTTGAATTAAATAGCCTTTTATTGTTATTAATATATATGATGTTGGTTAATGCTTAAAAATTAAAATCATTAAATATCATTTTTCCCATTATGTAGTTTAATTCATTCTTTATTAATTTTAATTCATTTTTACGTTACAAATTTGATTAATTCTTATTACTTTAAATGATCTTTAATATCCATTTAATTACAATCTTAAATGATATGGAGTTATGAACATGAATAGTCACAATATTCATGACATTAAATGATATGGAGTTATGAACATGAATAGTCACAATATTCATAAAACTAAATGATATGGAGTTAGGAACATGGATAGTAACAATAATAATATTTTTTATAGAATACTAGGTGATTTATAATTTAATTTAAGAGATGATGATTTTAAAATTGCAGTACGAAATTATAGACATATTATATCTCTTACTTGTTGGCTTTATAGTTTATACTGTTTAGATAATATGTTTATGTATGCATTGATCATATTTCATAATAACGTTTAATGGAGATGATTTTGTAGTATACAATAGTTGACAGATTATTATACTATGAAAAAGTCTATTTAGTATTTAATATGTTCATGTACATTCACTTCTGATGTGGAATACTTGTATTTGACATATAAATTTTAATGTGATTGTTCGTAACAATTTAACTAGAAATACAATACGATAAGTGTAATGTTTATAGTGTTCTTATTTGATATATAAGAATAAGAAATTTGATGTTTTATATGACATTACATGACATGTTATCATATAATTTTTAATTTGTTTGATGACAAATTATAGCTATATTTTAGTAGTAAAAAAATCATATATTGATTTACTCATCTTTCTTTATAAATGTTATCTTACTATTAATCAAGATGTATGATTTTATTGTGGCTTTCATCATATATCAACTTTGTCCTTTATAGAACACCACTAATTTGAAAGCTAACGCACACGATGTCGATAAATTAGAGCATAACCTATAATAATAGGCTTATCACTATTGCAATTTATTGCGTCTTTTATATGCTTTAATTTATTTAGATGATATGTTAAATAAAAAAAAGGAAAAATTACAAGTTTTGTCCTTTATCTATATACCATTTTTCAGACGGTGTCCTTTTCAACGAATTTTGACAGGTTTTGCCCTTTATAGGGAATTTTGTTGCACGTCTTGTCCTTTAACCCTAACCCAGTTAGATTTTTTTGTTAAATCTGGTTACCCAAGGGTATTTTAGTCTTTTTACCACTTTATTTAATCTTATTTAAAAAAGAAAACAAAACATTTTTAAAATTATTATTACATATATATAAAAGGTCTCTTTTTATCTCTTGTCCAATCAGAGTGGTCCAGAGCAGATAGAGCATCATATCTGTATGCGAAATTTAATTCTTCATTGAATCAAGTTCAAAACAATGGAAGAACTCAACCATTTGAAAGAAATAATAGACCCCTCATGCATCAAACTTTAATTCTTCATTGAATCAAGTTCAAAATAGGATATTACTGTTGCATCAGAGTGTATCCATCTTCTTCAACCATGATAATGGCAGAACACAAATCATTGAATTGTTTATTCAGGACAAGTATGGCCTCTTCGCTTATCCATCACATCTACTCTAATTTTGTGACATCAAAGTTAAAAAGAGAGAGGGGGGCTAACGCTGCAGAGGTGGGGCTTCTGTTGAAGATCACCCGAACTTGTCATATTCTTTCACCCCACTCTCATAACATAACCACCATCAAATTTTTTCAAACCCTAGCTTTTTCAATCAAACAATTCTTGTAATTCATGGCGGAGGAGACGTTGAAAACCACGGCGCTGGCACCGACAGAGGCACCGGAAGCTCCGGCAGCGGCGGTGGAGGTTGTCGTTGTGCCGGAGTCGGAGAGAGAGAGAAGCATGGTGGTGGAGTTACAGATCTGAGCGATGGATGAACAACTGATGCTGGATTTTCACGACGGTGGTGGTGGTTGCACGGTGGTGGATCAAATGAGGAATTGTAGATCTGAGTTGCAGATCTGAGATATATTTTATTTATATATTTTTTTTATTCTTTTACAAAATAGTCATTGAATATAAGGTATTTACATAATATACCCTAGAAAGGTGAAATTACAAGAATGCCCTCATGTGTCTTGCACATGATCAGATTTAACAAAAAAATCTAACTGGGTTAGGGCTAAAGGACAAGACGTGCAACAAAATTCCCCTATAAAGGGCAAAATTTGTCAAGATTAATTAAAAAGGACACCGCCTGAAAAAGGGTATATAGATAAAGGACAAAACTTGTAATTTTTCCTAAAAAATATTATATATTTCTTACAAGTGATGAAAAAAAATATTATTTCATATGGTTGTGTCATAAGTCATTTCTTATAGTGACATAATATAAAGTGATGCATTGTATAATCATCACATTTACATATTACCATAAACCTTTTTAATAGTGTTCTTGATATATTTTAATATTCAATCATGACAGTAAGGCAAATTAATTATATGTATTTTATTATATTGTATTTGATGAGAAGACATCTTATATCAATTATATATTGTACAATTTGACTTTGTACATTAATATGCCATTGTTTATGTATATAAACAGTCTTCAATGAAGCAGCTAAATTAAAGTTGTGTATATGATCACACGTTATAAACATGATTGAATAGTGATCAAGATTTATTTATAATATGACATTCGAAGTTTCAAACTCACTAAAGCTTATTGTAAATTTATTGATGCTTGTAAGATTTTGGACTGATAAATCTTAATGATTCGGTCATATAATTGATGTTATGTGGTGAAAAGATTAGTTATACATGTGGAATAAAACAATTTCCACTTGTCAAACCTCAAATGCGCTCTTGATATATAAGGTTTGAAACAGTCACCATGAAAGTTGTCTAACTCTGTTCCATTCCTTGAAGAGAATGTGATGAGAAAAATATATATCATAATCCATTGAGCAAAACAATTTTCATCGTCAAATATCATTAATTGTTAAAGAATATATATAAAGTTTGAAACAACAAGCATGAAAGTTCTGTGGTTCTAATCCATTCCCTAATATGAATGTGATGATGATCAATTCAAAGATTATGATCATATACATAACTAAGAAAATTGTAATGATGCCACCATGAATGTTGTATGGGAGTATAGCAAATATGGTCAGAAGACTATATTAGAAGTTACTAGAAATGATACTAATTTTCCACAATATTCCATTAAATCAAATATGGTGAGTAACCAGAAGTTACTAGAATATTTGTACGTTCACCACATGGCATGACCAAATAGGTCATCAAGATAGCATCATGATATGCTAAACAATCAAACATGCTAACCGGCACCTTATCATATGTCTAGTTAGTTTTTTTTTTTTTTTTTTTTTTTTTTTGTGGCAAATAAATTTTTGTGCCCTTCCAAACAATAAACTCCTACAAACAATCCCTCTTATATGGGACCATTGAAATGTACAGTTGTGTAGATTGTGGCATTCATGCATGGTTACATGTGAGTTTTTAGCTACCTGTATGTAGCATATGCCCAACACTATGGAACGTTGTTTTTTTTACATGGTTTAACACTGTTCTTTGACAACCCAATTGTAGGGACCATTGTTGGGCACAATGTGAAATATAGTGAGAGGCATACGTAGTCGAGACGGAATTCTTCGATTGATTATATCAATTCAAAACCAACTGCTTATCACAAATACTCCACATTACAAGTGGTCTCCTGAAGAGAACCAAGTTTTCATTTTTTTATACATTTTGTTGTGTAGCCTATGTACCAATAGCACCACCATAACATATAAAATGGGATATGTACATCGTATTCCCAGTCTGAGGGGGAGACAAGAAAATGAAAGACTGGTAACATAAAAAAAATGCATCATATTATATATCGACCCCTGAAGTGGTCAATGCAAATCTGAAGTCCAAAAGAAAGAGCGTGTATTTGCAAATAATAACAAATGAAATACAAGATGCATTCACTAACACAAATAAGGTGACAAAGTCACATATACCAGCTTAAACTTATCTGCTCGAATGGAAGTACTCACAAAATGATTATCATATTAATAAATTGTGAGAGATAAATCAGTTCCAAAAAGATAAAACCCACAAACACAAAAAGAGCAGAGTAACGCAGTTGGTGTAACCCCAAAAGAGGTGGCACATAAAACACCATAAGTGGTTTCATACAAAACCCCAGAAGTAATTGCATACTAAACCTTAAAGAAGGTTGTTGTCAAAACCCCAAAAGAGGCTAATGGAGTTCTAAAAGAAACTCTAGTACCAAACAAATATGAGATCGCGATGAATTATGTACAAAATAAGTACAATATGGAACCGTAATGAAACACGTGTAAAATGATATATTTGATTATGCTATAGCAATAGATGTAATCGATGAGAAAAAGGATTACGTATATAGAAAGTGTGCAAGAGTGTACGCAAACAAATAGCCAAAATGGCTACATGACTTAAAGTTGAACTAAATTTGCTCGACAAACTAAACGTTTTCGAACCAGCAGTTCGAACAACCATAGACGTCAAACCAGTAGGTTATAAATGGGTGTCTTTAAATAAAAGGAAACGTAAATAATGAGTTTTTGCGATGTAAGGCACGCGTTTTAACATAATGATTTTTCCCAAATCCCAGCAGTTGATTACGAGGAAACGTATACCCCTGTAGTGGATGCGATAATCTTTAGATGTTTAAGCGGCCTCGCAATCTCAGAATGACTTCAGATAAAACAACTTATGGATGTCATCATCGTATACATGTATGAGACAATTGCAAATGACATCTGTATGAAAACCCCCTGAAGGATTAAAAATGCTCAAAGCATTATGAAACAATAACCCCATAGGTGTTATATATATGAATCTTAAAGGAAACTACTCGTATGTGGTACAGTCGACTATACTCTGAAAAGAGAGGTATAATTTTGATAAAATGAGCTACATCTATTTAACAAGATTTCACTCTTACAGTGATAATGTAAACATCATCGAGAGGGAACCCTCAAACTAAAGAGGAAAATTTTGAATGACCTTTACAAAGCATAGTTATTCTCGACCTGTAGTTCGAGTATATATGTACTATTTTTGCTCATCAATCTGACTACATCTAGAAGATGTTATATAGAAAAAGCTCATTTGTTGAGTACATGAACGATTGTCTGATTGCTTGACATAAAAAAATATTCTTATCAACCCCAAGAAAGGGATGTTGAACTACTTAGTCAAGAAGTAGCATACTTAATTGCGATCAGAGCATTGACGTATCTTGCAAACAAGACGACATCTGATATTACGTTCTTGCTAGATGTATTGGTAAGATTACAGTTCTAATCTCAAATGTTGCACTCTTTTTCCCTTCACTAAGTTTTTCCCATTAGGTTTTCTTGGTAAGGTTTTTAACGAGACAACATAACTGATCCAGTAGTATCAGTTTATCTTATAGGTCCTGAAGTACTAATTTAACATCATCATAAATCATGTTGTTAATTATGTATAATGCGTAGTGCACTCTTTTCCCTTAGCTACGGTTTTGTCCCATTGGGTTTTCCTGGCATGGTTTTTAACGAGGCAGAATTATAAAGCGCATTAAATAATTATTTGACATATTTACAAACTCGAGACACGGGATAGTTCCACAAGAACAATATGGCGTCCTGGGTTATGATTGATATATATTAGACTCGCATAGAGTTCGATCTCAATCCAGATACAAGTTATGAAGGTCGAATATTTCAGCATATTTAAGAAGTATGTAGATTAGAGTTGATCAAGAGAAGCTCAAGCCATACTGTATGAAGACAATGTAGACAACAACACTCAAATCAAAGAATACTACGCTAAATATCTGTCACAACCCCCGACCACACCCTGGACGGGAGCCGCGAGCAGTCGAGTGGTACAGGTGATTATTTTGAAAACATTGCAGCGGAAATATTCATCAGGACCGTGAGTTAGGAAAAATATCAGAGTTTAGAAAACACCGGATTTTATTTATTAAATAGATGGGATAAAACCCATGTTTTACAGAGGTGGCTTTAATAAGGGATAAACCCGAATAAATGAAACCATGTTTTCTTAATTTAATTCAATTGATAAAATAAGCCACTTCTTTAAGCCTTTCAGTGTCGTATCATCACTCTTATTCCAATCTACTGTCATTACCTGAAACGCGTTTTAAAAAGGTTTGGTCAGCAGGAAATACTGGTGAGTTCATTCATTTTTGTACAAAATGACGCATAGTTATAAATTACAGTATTAAGGCGATTACAATGTTTCTATCAACCAATTACCCCAAATCGGTATTTGTCACTCGACCGTGTCTGTGACTATGGTCAGATGACCCATTGGCTAACCCGTTGTCCAATGGTGACGGGTATCAAGTAATGTATACAAAACCCCACATACCGACAGTAATTGTAGATTACAAAGACTTAATCCCTGTAATTATAACTTTGAAACCAATAGGGTTTTGGAAATAATTTGGTAAAAAGAGAATGACCCACCTTGTTAGAATATAGTCTTGATTAAACAAGCATTTTGATTCTAAGTCTTCTGATGATTACATATCTACTTGTAGTTCTGAATCTTCTGATGATTAAACATCTTGTTATTTTGTAAGTGTATAGTGCAGAGTTTCGGGTAGTTAAACATTTAGTTTAACAGAGTGGAATACGTATTAGTGTAAAACCACATCAAACCTAACGATGGTCACAAGATCAGAACCTTAACGAAATTCACAAAGTATAGTCTTGTTTAGACAGCACTTTGGCATTCGTTTCAGAACCTTAACGAAATTCACAAAGTATAGTCTTGTTTAGACAGATGACCCAACATAAAGGGTTCATATACTTCTTGTCGCACGAGTTAAGAGACAGATGATCAAACGAAATAATGTTCGATATCGGAATTATAGATGTATACAAGAGATTCCTAATAAAGAAATCTAGAATTATCATTGACACACATGCTTGTGTTTTATTCTATATTGTTAATCTTATGGTTTTTGGTTTTCCTTATAGATATACATATCTATATAATCATAAATTTCAGATACTGTAATATACATACCATTCATAAGGTCAATGTATTTAATAGATTCATATTTCCAAAGACAAGTTAGGCATCAGGTCATGATACTATTTAGGGAATTCTGTCATTTGTTTGACATATCCTATACCCCATATTACCTGGTTCTCACCGGAGAGGTAACCCCATCTTTCCCGGACAAGCTGGAGAGTCTGCTACACCATACCCAGTCTTGCCGGAGAGGTAATTTGAATTTCCCATAAATAGAATCTTCTCAATTCATGATTAAAAATGAATCTTTTATTAGAGCTTTTATCAAAGAACAAGGTAATTAGTATTCACATGATGGATCATATTCTAGAACCCAGTAGTACCAATAGACAAGAAATAACAGTGGCCAAGTGTTATCGCTTATTTACCATACTTGCAACGTTCTAGTCATCATCCTCACGGCATACTAACACCCATCACATTTTATCTACGCAAGTAATTAGCTTATCTCGAAGCTTATACTAAGGCATCTTTCTTAAGTTCAAGTCTAAATACTATCCTTGTTGCTACCAGTTAATAACAATTCCTAACTCTTTCGTTTAAGCTTAGGTATTATTACAACACCCAATTTCTTAAACAAGTGGCTCTGATACCACCTCTGTCACGACCCCCGACCACACCCTGGACGGGAGCCGCGAGCAGTCGAGTGGTATCGGTGATTATTTTGAAAACATTGCAGCGGAAATATTCATCAGGACCGTGAGTTACGAAAAATATCAGAGTTTAGAAAACACCGGATTTTATTTATTAAATAGATGGGATAAAACTCATGTTTTACAGAGGTAGCTTTAATAAGGGATAAACCCGAATATATGAAACCATGTTTTCTTAATTTAATTCAATTGATAAAATAAGCCACTTCTTTAAGCCTTTCGGTGCCGTATCATCACTCTTATTCCAATCTACTGTCATTACCTGAAACGCGTTTTAAAAAGGTTTGGTCAGCAGGAAATACTGGTGAGTTCATTCATTTTTGTACAAATTACAGTATTAAGGGTGATTACAGTATTAAGGGTGTACAAAACGACGCATAGTTATAAATTATAGTATTAAGGGTGATTACAATGTTTCTATCAACCAATTACCCCAAATCGGTATTTGTCACTCGACCGTATCTGTGACTATGGTCAGATCACCCATTGGCTAACCCGTTGTCCAATGGTGACGGGTATCAAGTAATGTATACAAAACCCCACATACCGGCAGTAATTGTAGATTACAAAGACTTAATCCCTGTAATTATAACTTTGAAACCAATAGGGTTTTGGAAACAATTTGGTAAAAAGATCACTCACCTTGTTAGAATATAGTCTTGATTAAACAAGCATTTTGATTCTAAGTCTTCTGATGATTACATATCTACTTGTAGTTCTGAATCTTCTGATGATTAAACATCTTGTTATTTTGTAAGTGTATAGTGCAGAGTTTCGGGTAGTTAAACATTTAGTTTAACAGAATGGAATACGTATTAGTGTAAAACCACATCAAACCTAACGACGGTCACGAGATCAGAACCTTAACGAAATTCACAAAGTATAGTGTTGTTTAGACAGCACTTTGGCATTCGTTTCAGAACCTTAACGAAATTCACAAAGTATAGTCTTGTTTAGACAGCACCTTGGCATTCGTTAGTTGGTTCCCGAATCGATCGGACAGAATATCGCATCGGTGATTGTTGGTTAGAACACCAACGTATAGAGAGAAGAATAGAAGAAATGAGCAAAGAAAATGAATCCTAAGCTTCCTATTTATAGGTAGGAAATATGAAATTTCTAGGAGGTTTCCTTTGTATTTTCTAGGAAATTTCATATAGCTTTTCTAGGAAGTTACCTATACATTTTCTAGGAAGCTTCCTACCTACATATATATCCCCTTACACCTTCCTTCCACCTTCCTCATATATATCTATCTCATATATAATTTTTTTTTCATGTATATCTATTTAGGTGTTTAATTTACTTAATTAATCTTACTTAGCTTAATTAATCTTGCTTAGCTTAATTAATCTTGCTTAACTGATTAATTAATCTTACTTAACTGATTAATTTTCCTTAACGGTTTAATTAAGTAATTTACTTAGCTGATTAATTAAATAACGTAATTAGCTGATTAATTAACTTACTTAGTTTGCTTAACTGCTAAGTTTCCTTTCCTGTTAAGTTCCCTTAGCTATTAAGTTTACTTAATTACTAAGTTTTCTTAACCATTAAGTTTTCTTAATTATTAAGGTTTCTTAATTACTAAGTTTACTTAACTGTTAAGTTATTTTAATTACTATGTTTACTTAATCGCTAAGTATTCTAATTTAACAGCTTCCTAGTTACGAATTCTAATTTCTAGATACAATGGAACTCGTATTAGTGTAATAACTTAATTCAACTTTAACGATAATCACGAGATCAAAACCCTCACGATGAATGACAAAGTATAGCCAGATATTGGCAGCACTTAAACATCCATTGGATCGGTTTTAATCGATCGGATAAAGTACCGTACCAGTGATTAGAGTTATTACCCTAATACGGGCAGAGTTTCGGGATTTAGAAGTTCTGACATTAGAATGACAGAACAAGAAAACAAGAGAAGAAAAGAATTGAAAATTTTGAAATGAAACTCGAACTCCTTATTTATAGGGCTGGAAATGGGGCGTGTCGCGGCCCACAAAGCACATAAGCTTCTTCTACGCGGCCCGCGAGGGAGTCTAGGTTGACACGTGTAACGACGAGTGTCCTTCATCCTTATCCGGTTACCCTTGAGCTGTCGCGCCCCACGTAAGCTTCGGTTAACTCTTACGCGGCCCGCAAGCGATCCATAAAATTGAATTTCTTTATTTTTCACAAGGATTAGGGTTTTAGGGGTCCGGGTTTCTACTTACGGAGTGTTGTGGGACATTTTTGCAGGTTCTTACAATATCAAGTCAAGCAATTGTCACAGAAGATTGGATTCAACATCATCAAGATATACAAGTAAAATTAAGGGGGAGTAATGTACCCATAATATACACAGTGTATGTACTCTTTTTCCTTGACTAAGTTTTGTCTCGCTGGGTTTTTCTTAGTAAGGTTTTAATGAGGCAACATAACTGTTCCTGCAGTATCAGTTAACATCGGTCCTGAAGAATCGTGTAAACATTATCTAGTAGCATAATGTTAACAGTGTATGTGTATTTCTAAATGTCTGAGGGGGAGTGTTATGAATGCAGACATTCAG
This sequence comes from Helianthus tuberosus, assembly GCA_030545235.1. Taxonomy (NCBI): domain Eukaryota; kingdom Viridiplantae; phylum Streptophyta; class Magnoliopsida; order Asterales; family Asteraceae; genus Helianthus; species Helianthus tuberosus. The sequence continues at coordinate 208,949,010 of CM060400.1, forward strand.
GCCCATAGGCCAAGCCTGACCTAATATTAATGGGCTTTAGGGTTGTTGTTGTATTGATCTATATATATGATATATGTACACTCAATGAATTAGAATTCTCTCATTTTTCTATACTTCTCATTGTCTCTATATTCTCTATCGTATCCTTTACATATTAGATGTTGCTATTAGGCCGTTGTTTCACAACAATAACTATTTTTGTGTTTTTTGTTATGGTAATATTAGTTCAATTTAAGTCCCTAGTTTATCAGAAGTTGTATCAGAAACATTTAAAAAAATATTGATGTTATAATACTCTCATATAATTTTTTTTTAATTTATACATAAGTAGAATTAGATTGTAATATGAGAATAGTTTCCCTAAAAAGGCATATTGTGGAGCCTTGAGGAAGAAGGTTACACTGATACATGACACTTACCACTTACGAATAGCCTAGTGGTGTTGAATAAATAAGATTTGAGGTAGTAAGAGATCATGGGTTCAATTTTTATGGTGGGCAAGTTTAGCTATTAAAAAAAAAAAAAACCCTCTGATACATAACACTTTTGGTACAACTAGTACGTAAAATCAATACATCGCACTTTGACAAACTTTAAGTCTATGTGGTTCTCTTTGGCTTCTAATAAGTTGAAGCATTTATGGGACTCAAAACTTTTATAAATTATTATTGGAAGCCTTGCTTTTGCTGGTTTATAAGTTTTGTCACATGTAAATTATCAAAAAGAATTTGGAGAATTTAAGATTAACGAGGATAACTTTTTCAATAATACCAATTAGTATTTTCTCCCTTTTTGGCGATTCTTCTCTTCCAAGAAACAAATTAATTATACACATAACAAACGAAAGTTGATGCAAGATCAAATTTATTACAAAAGAGAAAATAAAGAAACTAAAATATATAAGTTTAAAAAAATGCAAAAACAAATATTAGATAAAATGGATTAGGATCAAATACAAAGGATCCTAATTGTAAGAAGTGTAAGAAGGATTTATAGAGTGACAAGTGTCCAATAACCTAAAAAAACCCACTACACAAAAAAACCCCACTACAAAAAAAAAAAAAAAAATCTTTTTTTTTGCCGAGGGGGTGGGGGGTGGGTGTTTAGTTTTTTTTTAGGTTTTTGGGGGGTGGGGTTAGGTTTTTTGGGGTTTTTTTTTTTTTGGTGAGGTATAGTTTTTTTTTTTTTTTTTTTTATTGCCCCGTGGGGGGGGGGGGGGGGGGGGGTTAGGTTTTTAGGTGGTGGGTTTAGGTTTTTGGGTGGGGTGGGGTGTTTAGGTTTTTGGTGGTGATGTAGTGGGTTTAGTTTTAGCTTATTGGACACTTGTCACTCTATAAATCATTCTTACACTTCTTACAATTAGAAGATTTGTAGAATAACTTGACCCTAGATAAAATTACAAAGAAAACCAATATATCATAAAAGTGGGTGGTTCAAGCATCATAGTTTGTAAGCTAGTGGTATCATGGTGTTTCCATTTTGGTGTTGTTCGCCAAGTAGTTGAGGGTTCTGATCCTAGTATAGATAAATGTGTAGATTTAGATGTATGAGTAGTGGGTATGTGTGTTAATTCCTAAAACAAGACGTTGAAGCGGACTAATCAAGTTAACTTAACCCTAATTATTTATTAATTTTTTTTTTTTTTTTTTGAATGGCAAAGGTTACATTACTTCTATTCTTAGGGGCTGTTTGGCTGAGCTTTTCAAAACTACTTATTTACTTATTTGCTTTTCAGAAAAGCAAATAAGTAGTTTTGAAAAGCTTAGCCAAACAAGCCCTTAAACTACATCAATAAATATACTAAATTACGCCTCATACCAGGATTTAAACCATGATCTTTTCTCCAAGAGACAAGAGTATCTACCACCCAACTATAATTGAATGACAATTGTTTATTTAGTAGGTAAACATTTTTTACATATTAATTACTCGAACCCATTAGATCGCAACCCTAACCTATTATCTGAACCCGTTAGATCGCACCCCTAGTCAAGATGTTTAAATTCGTTCGGACATAACTAAAACAATACTTCTAACATCTAGCTAATAGATAGAATATATTTGTCAAATACGTTGTTTACAAAAATTAATTCGTAATTTTCTCACAACTTTGATTTTTAAAAATTATATATATATATATATATATATTACAAATAACGATGAAAAGTAACTTTATTTTTAAAATAATACATAGCTTTTTATTATTTTTTATTTAATATATTATAATAGTTTATTATTAAATTTACTTTTAATAACATATTTTAATTTTTTTTTCTTTTCTAAAACCGCATAATCATTTACCATTTTTTAATCATTTTGGTTCTTTTTTAAAACATATATTAATTTATTAAATAATTTGATACTTCTTTAATAATTTACGTTTATAACTTTTTATAAAAACTTAAGTACGTAGTTGTGTGCTTGATTTTTTCCCTGTACATTCCGTCATATGTTTTGTTAAAAACGAAATTGTACTCAAAATAAAGTATTTATTTGGTATCAGAAAACGATAGTTTACAAAGTACGATGAATAGTAACGTTATTTTTTAAATAATATTATATATATATATATATATATATATATAGTTTACAAATGATGATGAATAGTAACTTTATTTTTAAAATAATAGATACCTTTTTATTATTTTTTATTTATTATATTATAATAGTTTATTATTAAATTTACTTTTAATAACATATTTTAATTTTTTTCTTTTCTAAAACCATATATTTCCTTTACCACCTTTTAATAATTTTTCTTTTCTTTTTTTAGAACATATATTAATTTATCAAATAATTTTGTACTTCTTTAGTAATTTATGTTTATAACTTTTTTATAAAAACTTACGTACGTAGTTGTGTGCTTGATTTTTTCCCTTTACATTCCTTTATAAGTTTTGTTAAAAACGAAGTTGTACTCAAAATAAAATATTTATATGATATCATAAAACGGTACTTTACAAAGGATGATGAATAGTAACTTTATTTTTAGAATAATATATAGCTTTTTTTATTATTTTTATTTATTATATTATAATAGTTTATTATTAAATTTACTTTTAATAACATATTTTAAAATTTTGTTTCTTTTCTAAAACCATATATTTCCTTCACCATTTTTTAATAATTTTTTTTTCTTTCTTTAGAACATATATTTATTTATCAAATAATTTGATACTTCTTTAATAATTTACGTTTATAACTTTTTTCTAAAAACTTAAGTACGTAGTTGTGTGCTTGATTTTTCCCTCTACATTCCGTTATAAGTTTCGTAAAAAAACGAAGTTGTACTCAAAATAAAGTATTTATTTGGTATAATAAAACGGTACAATGATAAACTAACCGTTCTAATGGTTTGGCTTTCTAAACAAAATGTTTTATTTTCAAATTATGTTTTTTTACATTATTATTTGCTCGGTTTCGCTGTAACGCGCGACGTCAAAAGAGACTAGTTATAATAAAATTTTTGTTTTATATTAATAATATTTGAAAACTATATTGAATATAAAAACGGGAATGAGTGATTACTTACACCTAGTAGAGTTCAAAATATAGGCATGAGAGTATGAGACGTGGGAGAGTGTTGTCCAAATGAATATCGATAAAGTAGAAATAAAAAGATGTTACCTTTTAATAAAGTTTGCTTTCTTTTGTATACCACGAAATTAAACACACAAGTCTATTATGGAGGGGTTTTCTTTCTTTTTTTCTCTTTTAGAGATGATAGTGGATTTGGGCAGGAGTTCAGGCCCATACATTGGAAAAGGCCGATATGGTGAAAGCGATCATATTGGGAGTGGGTCTACGAACTCATTGTACACAAGTTAATGTTCAAGTTGACTCTTCTTGTGCAGTTGTGCTTGTGCGCACCGTCGCGGGCCAACTCTATCATAACTTTACAACAATGAGCAGATATAATATCACTAGGTATAACACCGGCCGTATCCGAGAAGTTGAGGCGTTCTCAAGGCTTAGGCCTTGTGCGAGTTAAAAAAAAAATAGGCCTCTAAAGCACTCTCTCTCTCTCTCACCACACACACATACCTGTTATAGAATGATAAATAAGCCAAAACTAAATAGGTTATGGTTTTAGTATTTTTTTAATTAAATTTAATTATGGGTGTCTTTTAAAAATCATGACGCAATTTTGATGGCTTATACATGTAGTGGAGGGTTCAAATAAGAAGAATTTTTTTGTAAGAAGAAAAAAGAAGAAGTTTCAACCAATAAGAATGATTCATTTTACTTCATTTAATATTTGCATTTAATTTTAATATAAGGGTATATTGGTAAATTTACAAAAATCATTAATTTGTATTCTTCCCCTTTAATAACTAACTAAATTAAATTTGTAACTCCTTTTCAAAATATATACTTTTTCCAAATTAAAAAAAACAACTTAATTTAAAGTGTATAATAAATTACTAGTTGTGTAGGATAAATTACGAGTTGTGTGGGATATATTTCGAGATGTGTAGGATAAATTTCGACTTTGTAGGATAAAATTCTATAATGTGTAGGGTATATGTAGGAAAATTTTGATATGTGTAGGTTTTGTAGATTATATGTAGGAGAATTAATGATTAGTTGAATAATTAATTAAAGAGTTGAAAATTAATGATATGAGTTATAAATGAAATGATATTTTACTAATATGTCATTTTCTTCTTTTTCTTCTCATATTAAATTTCTTCTCAAATGAACCTTCCCCATATAGTGGAGAGTTCAAATGAGAAGAATTAAAAATTTAGAATAAAAAGAATAAAGGATACAAAGGTAATTTGAACAAATCATTTAATGAGTCTATTATTTATTTTTGGTATTCAAATTAATGAACTCTAATCATTTAATGAGTTTATCTTATAAAATAGTTGTGCACCTTACACAATAAGAACATTCTTGCACATGATCTTACATTTTCAACGTTTCCTACACCATTAAAACAATCTTGGTGTAGGATACAGAATGTGTAGGACTTAAACACTTTTAAATAATTTTGCGACTCATAATAAGATATGTGTAGGACACAAAATTTTTAAATAATTTTGTCACTTCTAATAAAATTAGTGTAGGAGTCAATACATTAATGATGATGAATGAGTAATTTATGGTTGCATTAATAAGAATTGAGTAACTCTTCAAAATGTTTATTAATATTCTACATCAAAGTGTCTATACTACCCTTAGTAATTAAAGCATTAATTAAAAGTGGACAAAAATGATATATTGATTCAAAACCATTGATCAAAAAAATATAGGATCTAGATTAATTCATTTTTTCTTCTTTTAAGAAGATTCTTCTCAAATGAACATCCCCCTATAAAAATATATAACACTATACAGTTCTGAATGATGGTTGCACTACAGAATTAATAATTGATGGTGTTATATAGTGTTTTTTGGTGGTTGCACTACAGAATTATATAACACTACGGAATTATATAACACCAAAAACCATTATATAACACTATATAACACCATGTAACACTATATAACACTATATAAAAATATATAACACTATACAGTTCTGAATGGTGGTTGCACTACAGAATTAATAACCAGTGAACAAGATGACACAAATTCGTAGATTAATTCTTAAATTCGAATTCCTATAATGAAGGGTGGCGGTTATTTTGGGCAGTTATCTTTTAATCAATTAATTGAAAGAAATAGAAAATTACAAATTCACCCTTTTAAATTAATTTAGATATATGACACTTGTCATCACCACATTATTTCTTACTCTTCTCACAGTATTATATTAATGTACATGATCCTCTACCTATATATTACTATTCAAATATATATTACTTTCAAACATCATAAATCATGTCAAATATAACAAGTTTCATGTTTATATCTATGGACGTTTTCAGTTTGTCTAAGTTTTTGTGTAATTTTTAGCGGAAATGAGTCAGCTAAATATAATATATATTCATTAGAGGGCATAATTCAAGTTACTTTATGTTTTGACATTGTTGCAACGTGTAACATTACTATTCACGCAAAGTATAGTTAATCTCATTTCTTCAACTTTTATCAATGCCACTTACACCCCCACGACTTTCTTAAAATGTTGTAAAATATCTTTTTGACCTCCACCCCCTGTGTCTTTACGTGCTTTTTTTATGTGCATGTCTATAACACCCCACAACTGAAGTTTTAATTTATTAGTGTATTTTCTCACGTTATGGCATGAAATAATTAACTAAGCTACCTAACTTAGTTAGGATATAGGTTAAAAACGAAGGGATGAAGTTTTGAACAAAAAGAGGGTAGAAAGCAAACATGGGAGAGTTGAATGGTAACTTCTTAATTTGCCTTCAAATTAAGAATAATGGACAAGACAGATCCAGATGTTAGGATGTTATCTGGATGTGTGTAGGTCGACACACACATACACTTGGGAGAACAAGAACCCTCAAGCAAGCTTTGATTTTTGAAATCGATGGTGGAATTAAGCCCCAAAAACTTGCATGATTATGGATTTCTAATGACTGGAAACATGAGGTAAGTGATGGAATTTTATTTGATGATGATTTCTTAGGGTTCATCTATAAATTGTTATGTGAATCCATGTGAAAACTAGTTACAATTGATGATTTTAAATGGAATGCATGTTAATTTTGTTGAGGTTAAGCATATTGAAGGAGGTTTCATGGAGTTTGGAAGTGAGTGTTGATCTTTGGGGGTTTAACCCATGATCATTCTTGTACTAATTGATAAATAGATTGGAAGAACTAAAGATTATGCTATGTTTAGTATTTATTATGATTGATATTTGGTTTTTGAAAAGAAACATGATGATTGATATCATGAACTAGGAAGTTAAGCATGTGATACTTGTACTCAAAGGTTTTCATTTATTATATAGTATAGATAGATATAGATATAGATTAATGAACTCTGAACTTCATCATTGATAACATGATAATCTGATAATTACGTAGTATAAACAGTATGAAACTTCAGTTACTTTAGAGAGAACAAAAAATTTTAGTGACTTAAACTTGGTTACATTTTTATGAAGTTACTCATAAAAAACTTGGTTACATTTTGTAAACCATGACATTTTTTTTCTTGACACACGCTTTTGTATGTCATAAAATGGCCTTGTTTTTTTTATGACGCAAAAAAGATGACACATAAAAAAAATATCATAAATTTATTGAATTTTGTAAATCATGACAATTTTTTCTTGACACAATCTTTTGAATGTTATAAAATGAGTGTGTGCCATTATTCGCGTGTCAAAAAAATGTGTATTTTCTAGTAGTGTAAGTATGTCAAAGTCAAATTTTGATTTTTAAGAAAATGTTATTACTATTTTTAGGTAAGGAAAAATAATTTTCTCGATTCAAATTTATGACACCAAAATTGTTGAACTTACTGGTTTTGATGTCTAAACATATTTAATAACATTTGAAAAATAAAATTAAAAACATCTTTGCCGTTCAAATAAATAAATAAAAAACATCATGTACACAAATTTAAAAGAAAAAACGAATGTAATCTCACAAACAGTGGGGATGTGGGAGTGAAAGAGAGCTTATATGAAAGAAAAAGAAAACATTAATACGTCAACTTCAATGTTAATTTGATATAGTGACATGTCAATTTTAATGCAAAATATTTAAAAGGAGATTAAACTAAATTAAAAAAAAATCCGACTGAATTCAGCATTAGAAATAAGAGTAAACTTTCGTTTTGCTCTATGTGGTTTGGTCACTTTAATGATTTTGCCCCAAACCTTTAAAAACAGTCATTTCCCTCCAATAGTTTGCTATGTTTTTCAATTTTGCTCGACAATTTGGATGGAGTTAGAGGCGGGGAGCAAAATGAAAAAACCATAGCAAACTATTAGAGGAAAATTGCTATTTTTAAAGGTTTGGGCAAAACCGTTAAAGTGACCAAACCATAGGGAGCAAAACGGAAATTTACTCTAGAAATAAAAATTTAAATACAGCTGATAACATAAATAAAATTAAAAAATAAAAGATTTTCTTTCAAATATTTTTTCATCGAATCATTAACAAGAAAAAAAATCTTTAATTTCTTCATCGTCTTTGTCATCACCACTATCACCTTGATCGTAGATACGTAGCTACCACAACTGTTTCCTAGTTTTACGTTAATGAGTATAATATATAGAGAAATGACTCATTTTCAAAATATAATTTAAAAAACAAAATGCCGTGTAAATGGTAATTTTCGAGTTGGTTATCACATAATGAAAGTAATGGGCCTAAAAAATGAGGAACAAAAATAAAGAACACATGAACTTAGGATTGAATTTATAAAAAAAAAAAAAAAAAAATCCTATTTCTATTTTATAATTTTTAAGGTAACCTTCTTGTTATGCTATTTATTTTATGGTATTATTGCAACCAACAACTTTTTTATTAAATTAAGGGGTTGAATAAAAATCTAGTATTGGATATGTTGCTAATGAGATAGATAGTCGGATTGGCTTTTGCTTTATAAGCTTTGAACTTTGCTGCTTAGCCTACTTTGTTTTCTTATTGTAAATAAAAATGTCTTCTTTATATAAGTGGATGATATGCAACTGCTTTATCCACATATTAAATCCATCACTTGTTGTTTCTTCTTTTTATCTTGCTTTTCAATCATAATCATGGATACCATTAAATATATATATGTTTATATAACAAAATCTATTGTGAATTTTTATAAGAGTTAATTACTGTTTTCGTCCCTGTGGTTTGTCAAAAATCACTATTTCAGTCCATTAGTTTAAAAATTGCGATTTCAGTCCCTGTGGTTTCACTTTCGTAACCATTTCAGTCCACCTCCGTTAACCCCATCCATTTATTTTGTTAAGTACACGTGAATTGACCATAATGCCCTTATTAATAAAAAAACAAAAAGATATCTAAATGAGTTAATTACTGTTTTCGTCCCTGTGGTTTGACAAAAATCACTATTTCAGTCCATTAGTTTAAAAATTGCGATTTCAGTCCCCGTGGTTTCACTTTCGTAACCATTTCAGTCCAGTCTTCTAACACCGTCTATTTTACCGTTAAGTTTTTAATGAAATATCTAAATTACCCTTGTGTTAATTAAAGAGTTAATTGCCAAAATAGTCCCTGTGGTTTGGGCTGTTTTGCTAGTATAGTCCAAAGGTTTCATTTTTAACATCTGGATCCAAAAAGGTTTCATCGTTGCCATTTTGGTCCAACTGACTTAACTCCATCCATGCTCCTCAGTTAGTCAAGGGGTATTTTTGTCATTTCATGTATTCTGAATTATATTAAAGATTATAAAAGGAGAACAAAAACTGTTGTGAGGGAGGATCGAACCTGGGCCTCTGGCCGGTTCACTAACAAACACACAAGACAGTAACCAGTGAGCCATGCTCACATTTGTGCAAGAAATGGATCTTTATTGATTTTATTCTTTGATTCAGTTCATCACCTACAACTGAAAACAGAGGACCAAAGAAACCCTAATCTTTCAAGTTCAAAATTAATCATGATTGCACCATGTTAATTCAGATTAACCATGGGGCTTTTGATCTCCACCATGTTAATACCTAATCTTTCGTTTTAATTCAAACCCTAGAGTCTGCCCAGTATTAACCGACATTGCTGGTTTCCTGGTTTCCTAGTATTAGCCAAACAATTGTAGGGTTCGACCCACCATGGCTTCAGTAGAAGTAGAAGTCTGACACTATTTTTACATATATGGTTCCAAAAATTTAATTTTGGATTTTAGAATGAGAAAATGTCCAGGTAAGCATTATTTTTTCAAAGTTATTACGTCAATTGATGCTGCTAGGAAGATATTAATTGGGGTGGGGTAATGGGTCGCCGGACATTAAGAGGGTGGAGTTGTGATGCCGGAGAAGATGACCGGAAACTTTTGCCGGAAATGAGAGCAGGGATGGAGTGGGCTGGGGTAGCGTGGGGTTGTGTTTTAACAAGTGGGTCCTAGAATACAATCTTTTAAATTTCCATGGTTTTTTTATTTAATTAACACAAGGGTAATTTAGGTATTTCATTAAAAACTTAACGGTAAAATAGACGGTGTTAGGGGACTGGACTGAAATGGTTACGAAAGTGAAACCACATGGACTGAAATAGTGATTTTTGACAAACCACAGGGACGAAAACAGTAATTAACTCATTTAGATATCTTTTTGTTTTTTATTAATAAGGGCATTATGGTCAATTCACGTGTACTTAACAGAATAAATGGATGGGGTTAACGGAGGTGGACTGAAATGGTTACGAAAGTGAAACCACAGGGACTGAAATCGCAATTTTTAAACTAATGGACTGAAATTGTGATTTTTGCCAACTCACAGGGACGAAAATAGTAATTAACTCTTTTTATAATTATGTGACCTCCTTACACGTTTGTAAGACTAGAAGGTATGGTGAGGCCCATCCCCATGAGGATGGGCCGCCACGTAGACGCCACATCACCGGCTCGTGGGGGATGGGTCTCCTTCACTTTTGGGGGGGGGGGGGGGGTGGAGGATGGGGCTACCCCACCTTAATATTTTATAATTTTCTAAGTTTTTTTTATTAACTTAATTAAAACTTTATAAAAATTAAAAAATACAACATAAAACAACATAAATAAATTCATTTCATAACATAAAAAAATACATTTCCTAAAAATAAAAAAACATTTCCGAAAAATAAAAATAAAATTACATTTCCTAAAAATAAAATGTTCCATGCTCGGAGGTGCGGGAAAGGCGGATTTTTTGTTTCCCATTTAGCCATCGCAAGGTTAAGAACGTCCTCGTCGCTACTCCCACTAGGACGATTGATGTAAAGTGGGTTATAAATCCCGATAAAATCATTCACGCACTTGTTCATTTTCCCCCACTTGCCCGATACGGAATCGAGATCACGGGCCGGGCCTTGCTCCATAAGCTCGTTAAATCTATCCGTACATTTTTTTCCAAAAACTAGAACCCGTTTGATTGTTCCCTAAAATTAAAAATAATTGCATTAGTAAAACTAAAAAATAAATATTTTTAAATTTAAATTAAAAAAAAATTTAACTTTGGTTCATACCGACAATCGGGCAAGTTGAGGCCTTAAGATACGCAATTGCTAGCGCCTCCTCCTCTACTTTTGTCCACTGTCTCTCCTTTGCTCTCGAACCGCTTTTTTTTTGCGGTGTCGGATTCGGTTTCAACCGCCTTCCCCTTCCCCGTGTTTTTTTTGCGCTTGAGTTCTTTAGGTGGCGATTCGGGGACGACTTCATCATCATCGTCAAGTTCAACCGAGGGTTGCGGTTGCGAAGTTGGCGGTTGCGATTGGAATTGATCAAGATGAACCGAGTTGCGTTGCATGTATTGTTGGAGTGCTTGGTATTGTTGCATTTGTTGAACTTGGGACATTTGATTGAAGGCGTTAGGTGATTGTTGGAAACCCAAAAACGTAAATGGTGGAGACCCCCACGAAGGATCCATAGTCGGAGTGTAAGCGGGACTCGAAAAAAAGTTAGGATTGTTCGGGTTGGGGTTGTTTGGGTTGAATGGATTCATGATGGTAAAAAAAATGGGAGTGTTTTTTTTTTTTATAAAAATGGATGAGAATAGGAGAAGAATGGGAGAAATGAATGTGAATGGTATAAAAAAATGGATGAAGTTGATAAATATTTAAAGTGAAAAAGGTAATTTTTTTATTAAACTATCCGTTATTCAACGGATATATTTTTGAAAGTGGGGCCGTCGACTTCGGTTGTGGCCTGTGGGTCGCTGGACTCGCCGGGCCGGTTTGAGGGGGGCGGTCTGGGGGACCGGCACCGGGCCTCGCCGGGCCTAAGCCGGCCCCCATACCGTCCAGTCTAAGGGTACAATGACAATCCTAAGTTATGGTCTAGAAATAGTAGGTAATATTTTTAAGATTTGGCCCCACCAACATTAACCCTTCATGAAAAAACTTTCTTTGCTTAATGTTATATCCTTATCAATTAAAATAATTATATTACTGCCAACGACTTCTAGCTCAAGTGGTAGGAGAATTTGAGTTTTTCTTTAAATACTCAAGTTCAATTCTCATTTGGTGCAAAAAAAGATTGAGGCACTGGTGGACAGTGATAGGGGGATATTGCACGGTCCTCTCAACCGCTGGAGTGATCCCACTCCACAAGCTAGCTTAGCCCCATAGCTGCCTGGCGGTTAATACCCACTGGGAGCGAAAGCCTGTAGTTTTTGCACCTGCCAGGATTCGAACCCGGGTCCTCTGGGAAGAGGTGGGTGAGGCTGGCCACTGGGACACCCCAAGTGGTTGACAGTGATAGGAGACTCAGGGAAACCTAGGTTTGATCCTTAAGCCAAACGAGTTTTACTGGTAATTTACTGTCGTATCTACGGGTGGGTGGGTTACCGGGTTTTCCCCGAAATTGGTGGTGGACTACTCGAGTTACTCTCGGAGTACTCCGTTTATCCAATGAGTGCCACAAAAATGCTCGAGATTGATTTATTGGTCGTTAAAAAACATAATTATATTATTGAGAGAGTTCAAACTTCAAAGTGAAAATGATTGCACTTTTGGACGATTGGCTCCTTCAATTATTGAAATGGTATATATTAAAAAAACACAAAATAACGAAATTGACCATTGACTTGTCAAATTTTTTTTAGGGAAAATTACCAAAGTAGCCGTTTGACCAGGCTGTTTACGAAAGTAGCCATTTGACCAGGCATAAAAATGCCCTTTCACGCTTCCCCAGCCAAGTAAACTCCCATTTTTATGCACCTTCAACCAGCCACAACCAAGCGGGCACGTGTCCCGCTTACCTGAACAGGCTTTATGCCGCTACACAAGCTAGCCGAGCAGTTTCAGACCCAAGCCGAGCCGCTTCGCGCCCCTGCCCCACAAGCTAGCCAAGCCGCTACAAGTACAAGCCATGACCTTTCAAGGTGAAGCCGAGCCGCTTCGCCCCCTTTCCCACAAGCTAGCCAAATTGGTTTTTTTTTTTTTAGGTGGGACAAATCCCTTTTTTCAATGTTGTATTTTTTAACAACCTCTAGGTTTTATGCCAATTTTTTCATCGGGTGGGTTACCTCTCGGTTTTATTTTCATCGGGTGGGTTAGCTCTCGGTTTTATGACGTTTTTCTTAGCTTTATTAATTTGCAGGTATCATTATTGGAGTTTACATGCGACAAATATATATATTTATGTCAATTTCTTATCAGGCGTGTTATGTATTGGCTTTCATGACGTTTTTCTTATCTTTAAAATCCGGAGCTCACTTTCATTTAATGATGCCGTAATTTGTAAAATTAAAAAAGAAAACGAGAAGACAAAAAACACATGTGTGCAAAGTTCAGATGTTATATATATAGTTACGAAATTATATATATAAAACACATGTAAAGGCTTGGGCATGTGTTGAAAGGTCATAAAATTCAAATGAAACGGCTTGGGGGCAGGTGGCCTGCTGAAGCGGCTTACTTCCAGGGTGTAGCGGCTCGGGATCGGGGCGAAGGGGCTCGGCTTGGCCATGAAGCGGCTTGGGGGTAAGTAGCATGTGAAGCGGCTTAGTTCCAGGGTGTAGCGGCTCGGGATCGGGGCGAACGGGCTCGGCTTGCCATGAAGCGGCTTGGCTTGGCAGTACCACAAAGCGGCATAAAATCAAAGATTCGGCGAAGCGGCTTAGTTCCAGGGCGAAGCGGCTTGGCTTGGGCCTGAAACGGCTCGGCTAGCTTGTGTAGCGGCATGGGCATGAAACGGCTCGGTTCAGGTAAGCGGGACACGTGTCCGCTTGGTTGTGGCTGGTTGAAGGTGCATAAAAATGGGAGTTCACTTGGCTGGGGAAGCGTGAAAGGGCATTTTTATGCCTGGTCAAATGGCTACTTTCGTAAACCGCCTGGTCAAACGGCTACTTTAGTAATTTTCCCTTTTTTTTAAAATAGTCACTTGAATAGTCTATGAGCTCTCACCAAAAATAATTGTAAAGACTTAGAGCCGTTTCAGTACCGTCAGACCCCTTCATGAGCCTCTTCAGCCTTTGTAGAGGGTTAAAGCCGTTTTAACCTTATTTAAAACCCCTTCATGAGCCTCTTCAACTTTTGTAAAGGTTTAGAGCCATTTCAGCCATTTTTTCAACATTTGTATATTTCTAGTATTTTAAATATTTAAAACAAACGCAAATTTATCTATAATAAATGTTGAAAAAGAAATTTTAAACTAAGTTTGAGCTTATTAATAACAAATTCTTAATTATTTAAAAATATGTTAATTAGATAAAATTACATGAAATAATAGTTTAACAGATGCTTCAAAAACTATAAAATAATATTGTATAAAATAAGTTGTGGGATTTAGTTATACCACAAGCAAATCCCATAACTTATTTTATAGAATATATTTGAGTTTTTTCCCAATTGATAGAAAAAGTATTTACCATTTTGGTATTTTTTGAGATCTATTTACTAAAATAGTGTTCTTCATTTATTTTTTATTTTTTCTATTTAGTCAGTTAATCATCTATTTTTATATTTCAATTATCATTTAATCTTGTTATTTTCTTCAATCAATTCATTTTAGTTTTTTTACTAACTCTTTGTATTTATTTTACATTTACTTTTTTAATCAACTCATCTCATATATGAACTAAGACTAAGCGGTATGGGGCCGACTTAGGCCCGGCGAGGCCCGGCGCCGGTCCCCCACACCGCCCCCCTCATCCTGTCCCGGCTAAACCGGCTCCCCACAGACGAATACGACGGGCCATTTCAAACATATATAGCCGTTACAAACGGCTAGAATTTAAAAAAAAAAAAAACCTTTTTCACTTTAAATATATACCCATTCTTCTTCCATTTTTTATACCATTTCCTCTATATTTCACCCATTCTTCTCCCATTCTCATCCATTTTTATAAAAAAAACACTCCCATTTTTATACCAATCTTTTATAAAAAAAATATCTTTTCATCCACAATGGCATCTAATTCTTGATGGTCCTCGTCTTCTTCGAACGAAGAGGAGATGTTTTTCGCAAACGCTGTGGTAAATGCAGCGCAGATTCTTTTGGAGGAGGAAGAGGAAGATGGCTCGTCTGAAAACGGATTAACAGAGACCGCGAAGGTTTGTCATTAATAAATTTTATATATTTATATATTTTCTCGTATTTATATATTTTTTACGACAGAAGCGCACGAAAAATTGGTGAACGATTATTTTTCGGATGCACCCTTTACAATGCCGACATTTTCAAACGAAGGTTCCGAATGAGTCGCCGGTTATTCACACGGATTGCTGATGATTTGGCGGGGCTAGACCCGTTTTTCACGCAACGACCCGATGCTCGGAATTATGAAGGGTTCACCACGTTACAAAAGTGTACTGCGGCCATTCGCCAACTGGCGTACGGGACAGTGGCCGACGCTTTGGACGAGTACTTACAGATGTCGGAAAGAACTTTGCGGGAATGTTTGTATCAGTTTTGCCATAATGTGGTGAAACTGTATAGCAAACAATATTTGCGGAAACCAAACGCATATGATGTTCAACAGTTGTACCAAGCTCATGAAGCAAGGCACAGGTTTCCGGGAATGCTTGGTAGCATTGATTGTATGCATTGGGCGTGGCATAACTGCCCGACTGCGTGGCGAGGCCAATACACGCGAGGTGATCACGGCCATCCAACCTTAATACTTGAGGTCGTGGCGTCACAAGATTTGTGGATCTGGCATTCTTTCTTTGGGCTCCCTGGTTCACTCAACGACCTCAACGTGCTATACCAATCGACGATCTTTAGCGATGTCGTTAATGGAACCGGTCCGGACACCCGTTTTACAGTTTCAGGGGTTGAGTATAGACGCGTGTATTATCTTGCTGACGGAATATATCCGTCTTGGTCTACAATTGTCAAGATTATTTCATTTCCCGAGGACGAAAAAAGGAAAAAATTCGCCAAGCGTCAAGAAGCTGCAAGAAAAGACATCGAACGTGCTTTTGGTGTTTTACAAAAAAATGGGCCATCCTTGAACAACCGGCACGTGCGTTCACACCGAAGAGGTTGCGCCTTTGTATGTACGCTTGCATTTTGCTCCATAACATGATTATTGAAGACGAAGGTCGAGCGATTTGTGAGTATGATGAGAATGCATCTTACGGGAATACTGTCCCGATAGATCCGACGCAACAGGATTTAAACTCGTTCGCGCTAACCAACGACTACACGCATGCAAACCTTCAACAGGATTTGGTAGAACATATATGGAACAACGTAAACGTCGGGGACGGTGACGGAGACGAAGACGAAGACGAGTAGTGTAATTTTTTATTTTTAGGAAATGTAATTTTTTTTATGTTATGAAATGAATTTATTTATGTTGTATTTTTTAATTTTTATAAAGTTTTTATTAAGTTAATAAAAAAAACTTAGAAAATTATAAAATATTAAGGTGGGGTAGCCCCATCCTCCACCCCGCTCAAATTGGGAGGAGACTCATCCTCCATGAGCCGGTGATGTGGCGCCTACGTGGCGACCCATCCTCATGGGGATGGGCCTCACCATACCCTCTAGTCTAAGAAACATAAAAAACTAATCAAACATTAAAACTTGACTTGTTACAGATCATTCACTTCAATTTCAGTTTTATGAACATAGACATTATTCCTAGATTATATACAAATACATCCATTAGCATTCATGTTGTATTTTTTTTTTTTTTGAACGGCCAACAAAATTATTATTAATCAAACTAGCAAGACGCTAGACGCCAAATTTACAAACCATTTCACCCCAAACGAACACCAACCAAAAACAGAAAATTTAACAAAATACGTTACATGTTTAAATTAAAACTCCGCCATTCATTCCACGACTAGTGAGATGAGCCCGATCGATTTTTAATCCAGTGAAAAGCCATCGATTTAATTTCTTCAACGACCTTAGTGATACACGGAGTCGCCTGGCCGAACAGAACTTCATTTCGCATCCTCCATACACTCCAAATGACTACCTGAACAATAGCATTGAACACCAATTTCTTCTTTTTAGATCCATTCACAGATTCATGGGCGTCTAAAAGATCCCTCAAGCTGAAAGCAATAGTAGGTGGAGATCTACACCATTGTGCCACAATAAGCCAAATTGACTGGATAAAGTGGGAAGCCACAAAAAGATGATCACAGGTTTCTTCATATTCGCCACAAAACAAACACCTGGTGTCCGCAATTTGGATGTTCCTTGCTGCCAAAGCTGCTCGAGTAGGTAGCCTTTCCGATAAAGCACGCCATGAAACGATCCCCACCTTCTTTGGAACGAACTTGTTCCAGTAAAACACATATTCCGGGACCGGTCTCGACTCAGCAGCTGCAATGTTTTTTATGCTGGCCACTGAGAAGAATTCTGATTTGTCATGCTTCCATACCCAAGAGTCTGATCCGTCGCCGCCATTAAAATCACACAGAAGCAGCAGAAGATCGAGCAGTTCCTGTTGTTCTGTTGCCGATAAACCAGTACGGTTCCAGTTCCAGGATACACTCAGCGTGTTGATACCCCACGAGACCCGATCAGACACAAGACAGGACCTATCAGTTTCAAGAGCGAATAATAGTGGAAAGACAACATATAGAGGTTGATCTCCAATCCAGAAATCTAGCCAGAAGGCTGTTTTCGACCCACACCTCACTCTACTCCAAATCGATTCCGGAAGATTGATCCCGACCTGACTTAGTTGATCGCGAATTCCGACTATCTGTTTCCACGGACCAGCCATTGACACCTTAGCCGGAATAGGAGCCCAAGACCTATTGTTGTGATGAAATGCCCAAACGACTCTTCTCCATAAGTTGTCCTTTTCCGTCGTAAATCTCCACCACCATTTTGATAGCATAGCTAGGTTTGCATCCCGTAGAGAACCGAAACCTAAGCCACCATACTCTATTGGAGCAATTACCTTCTCCCAAGCCATCCAACTCATATGAGAGTTTTCATCCGTGCCACCCCAAAAGAAGACCCTCCTTAATTTCTCCAAAATCTCTAAGACTTTTGAAGGAGCTTTGTATAGCGAAAAGAAATAGGTTGGCAGTGAGTTCAAGACCGATTTTAGAAGGGTAATTCTACCCCCATAAGAAAGATTTTTTGCTTTCCAAATTGATAACCGATTTTTAAAAACATCTACAACCGGCTTCCAATTTCGGATAAGGTTCATATTCGCGCCAACTATCAAGCCCAAATGTTTAAAGGGGAGAGAGCCATTTTTACAACCCAACAGATTTTCCATATGATGAACTCCTACATCATCCACCCCAACCCCGTAAATGGAACATTTAGCAAGGTTCACTCTCAGTCCAGAAACCAAATAAAAGCACCTCAAAATTCTTCTCAAGTTAATGGCATTCTCACCCATCCATTCCCCAAGAAAAACAACGTCATCAGCATACATAAGGTGAGATAGCACCGGACCGTTGGATGTACATCTTAAACCCTTGAAGATTCCTTCCGAGATGGTCGTCTTCATAATACCTGAAAGTGCCTCTATTGCAATGACAAACAAAAAGGGGGACAAGGGATCTCCTTGTCGTAACCCACGAGAACATTCAAATTCCATTGTAGGAGAACCATTCACTAGAACTGACGCTCTAGATGAAACAAGCGTTGCCTTAATCCAAACCCTCCAACATTCCGGGAAGTTCATTTGGTCCATTACCGAGTCTAGATACTTCCAATTTAGCGAATCGTATGCTTTATTAATGTCAACCTTAAAGATCATACCTGATTTTTTTGCCTTCTTCAACCAAGAAATAACTTCATTTAGAATAAGGGGGCCATCCGAAATATTTCTCCCCGCCAAGAAAGCAGATTGTTCCTCCGAAACGAGCTTTCCAATCACTTTTTTAAGCCGGTTCACCAAGACTTTTGAAATTGCTTTATTTACCACACCAATCAAACTAATAGGGCGGAAGTTGGAAGGAGAAGTAGGGTCTTTGATTTTAGGAATTAAGGCTATAAACGAGGAAGAACAACACCGACTGATAGAACCATGCGTGTAGAATTCCTGAAAAACTTTATAGAAATCACCTTGAAAGAGGTCCCAATGTTTTTTAATAAATTTGAAACTAAAACCATCCGGGCCGGGGGCCCTATCACCGACGCAGCCCCAAATAGCCTCCTTAATTTCCGTAAAAGAAAAAGGTTCAACAAGTGAACTCGCTTCAGCCGATGATAAGGAAACCAAATTTTGACACGCAATGGTAGGTCGGGCATCCATCGGTTCCACGAATTGGTTCGCAAAAAATTCAAAGAAGGACTCTTTAACTGCCACCGGATCCGAACACCAAGCACCATTAACCATTAAGCCATTTATTCGGTTGTTACTAATATTTGCATTAATGACATTATGATAGAAAGCTGAATTTTCATCCCCTTCGAGGGCCCACCTAGATCGGGATTTTTGCCTGGCATCCAGTTGCTTCCTGCGATCCGAATCCATAATAAAGGTAATACACTCCGCCCTTTCATTCAATTCTCTATCCTCCAAAGGCCTCGTCTCTGCCACCGATTCCAAATAACCAATCCGATTCTTCTTTACGAGATATTCACCATCAGATCTTTCTTTTTCGACTTTAAGCCATGCTTTAATATAATTTTTTAGCCATCTCAACTTAACCGATAGAGCCATATCTGCAGGACCATTGAAAACAAAATTTTGACATACCTGATGCACTATGCTGGAAAAACCAGGTAACTCCAACCAGGAACATCGAAAGGGGATATGACCATAGTCCGTTGGAGTCGTGGATAACAATATTGGTCAATGATCAGATGCATCTCTTTTAAGCGCTGTTACCGACGCCGTTGGCCAATTTTCCATAAAGCCCAAACACACAAGGAATCTATCCAGTTTGCTCATTTTATCACCCCGGTCCGAAATATAGGTGAAATTACCACCTCCCATATGATATTCACACAAACCCGCGGAAAGAATAAATTGGTTGAAGTATTCGGCATTGGAAGCATTGAAATCAGAATTTAGTCTCTCCGACTCACACCTGACTTCATTAAAATCCCCCATCGAAACCCACAGCCCTTGAGATGAATTTTTTATCCCCACCAATTTATGCCAAGTCTGCCTTCTTACTACAGCATCGTTAGAAGCATACACATTGACCAAATTAATCCGAATACCAGACGGATATACCGAGCCCGACAGGACCAAGAAGAAACGATCTTTAAACACACTGATACAGTTAAAGACAGCCGGATTCCAGAGGCAAGCCAGCCCCCCTGACCTACCCTCTGCATCGACGACTTCCAAGTTGTATGTCGAGCGACCCAGAACCCGTTAAACATAAAATTAGACGCAACCCTGATTTTAGTTTCTTGAATAGCCAGAAAATGTACACCGTATGTGGATTTTATACCCCTAACCCAATCAAATTTTCGGGAATCCCGAACCCCCCTCAAATTTACGGAAAGAAAATTCATTGATTACCTGTGTTAACACCTTCGCCAAGAATAAGATTTCGGGTAGCATCCTCAAATCCTTGCAAATTTATTCCCACCACAGACCCAATCAAAATGGAAGCCCTAACTTCTTCCAATACACAATCGTCAATCGGAACACCAGAAGGGTTAACCGGAACAGAAACTCCCGGATCCGGCTGAATAGCGGGCGAGATCGGTACCGACTGACCATGGAAATCTTCTCCAGGGGGTTCTTGGTTTAGTGAGACTACCGATGACGAGGGTCTGTTAAGATCAAATAACGGATCACCAAGTGGATCATGACAAAAACCCCTGTTGGGTGGGCCTTGCATAGAACCATCCGATGGTGGGCTTCGAAGGTTCCTGCTTCTCTTGCCAAGCCCAATCACAGGAGTGGGCCCATTCTGTTGTAAATGATCCACCAAATTGCTTTCTCTTTCCTCCCTCCTATTGTAACCACTATCCTTTACCGCCGTCAAAACATCAGGACCCACATTATTATAATTTGTTTCCCTAGGAAGATCATTATCCCCATGCATGTTTCCAATGTTCCCATGCAGCCCCAAGACGTCTTCAGACTTTTCATGCTCCACCGGCCTTTCATTATCCGAGACGATAGGGGGTCCAGGCGGAATGACGAGAGTCGTTTTGACTACTTTTACCGGTGACGATTCAACGACCTCCGGCGACCGGATTTCACCGTCTTCCATATCATCCGCCATATTGTGATCCCCACCGTTGTCATCTACTGAATATCCGTCTGGTTCGACCACCGGTTCATTAGCCATGTTAGCCATTGAGTTTTCATCCTCCAGATCAGGTTTCCATGCATCAATATCCTCGGCAACACAGACCACGAATCTCCTATCTTTCCAAGAGATTACAACCGACTCCTCAATCCTTTTCCCAAGTGGGACAAGGACCATGACCGAACATTCCGAGTTATCAGATTCCGTCCACGAGAAGGATGCTTCCTCATAACTCTACCAAAAAGGCCACCAATATCGTCGTACACCGAGCTATCACGGAGGTGTACCGGAACCCCTGAAATGCGGAGGTACACAACGCGGTCTAAAGGTAGATCTTCCCCTTTCCAAACGTGAAAACAACTAAAAACCTTAGACATGGTTGTCGAAAGTTTGTCATTACGTCTTTAACCATATCAGGGGTCCCAAGAGTTAAAAGAACGCTAAGACCACCGATATAAGACACCCCGAAATTACTCAACCCCTCCTTGGTGAGAACCGCATTCAGATTGTTCAATGATTCTAAATCATGAGCCACACCATGGATGGCACGACCCATACAATGTAGAGGGTATTTAGACCCATTAAAGGCGATAGAGATGGTTTTAGAACTAGGGAAAGACCCTGGATTACCTTCCGGGCAGCCACTGTGGAATAGGCTAGCAAACGATTTACCATCCCTAACCGCAGACCCCCGGATACCTGAAGTGTTGTTATGAGGAGGGTCTATTCCTGACGAGTTCTTAGGTCTCCAAACGTTCTCTCCCACGACCTTCGATGTATAGATAAACTTTTTATGATTCTTGTCATACTTAGCTAGCGAGACCGATACCTTAGCTTCTAGGATTTTCACCGTGTTCATTTCCACCAAAGTAGCATCCACATTCTCTACCCCCCGGTATCGAATGAAACCGAAACAATTACCTCTTTTGTCTCTTTTACGGGCTACGTATGCATCAGAGACGAATCCGAACGGTTGGAAAGCCGTTCTAAGGATAGTTCTCGTAGTTCTCTCTGGTAAGTTCTGCACAATGAAAGTCAGCTCCACTCCGTTTCCACGAGATTTCTTATATTTATTGTGATTAACGTCAATCCAGGGACCACCTCCATCATCCTCACCGCCCCTACCCGGATCAGACTCCATATGACACAGACTGCCTCAAACTCGCCCGGAAAAACGACCCACTGAAAGGTTAATAGGATTCGATACAGTCTAGCTAAACTATATAAAATAGTCGCGACCGAGTTCAGACCTACTAAGCAATCGAGGTTGAAGCTCCGGCAAGAGAGGAATACGAAACGACTGAATGAAACGACGCGAAAGACAAAAGAAACTGAGCCCGGACGGCGAATGGGAAATATCTAAGGGTGTTAGGGATAGTGGTCAAGCCGGACGGCGACCACACACACTAAAGCCGATTAGACTTTCCGTCGAGCCAAACCGGCGGTCAGTAGATAGAGAGAGAAAAGATATAGAGGTGTTTTACTAAAATTAGCATTCATGTTGTATTGATGGTGAGTTTGATCCTTTTCTGGTGTGATATATAATTGGTGGATGTATTTTCTGGGCTCGACATTTTGTAATTGATGCCCCTGCTAATAAATTGCTTTTGTTGGTCGTTGAAATAAATATGCTAATTATTTAGTTTGTCTTTCTGATTAAAAAAGTTATAAAATGATATGACGATTAAATTAAGAAAGATGCAAACTTATCATAGGATAGATGCTTCCTTACAAGTTAGTAAAAAAACAAAAGTAAAATAATTAAAATGAGTTAGTTAAAAAAAACTAAAGTGGGATGATCGAAGAAAATAACCAAATTGATTGGATAAAAAACATATAATAATAGATGATGAATTGACTAAATAGAAAAAATAAAACATAAATAAAGAATACTATTTTGATAAATAGTTCTCAAGGAACACCAAAATAATAAATACTTTTTTCACCAACACTAGTTTAGAAAAAAAAAATCATTATTATTTTATAGTTTTTGAATCTTCTATCAAACTATTATTTCATATAATATTATCTAAAGAATATATTATTAGAAAGCAGCCTTTTTTTAAATTTCTTTTTTAACTTTTGTTATAGATAAATTTATGTTTATTTTAAATATTAAAAATACTAGAAATATACAAATGTTGAAAAGAAAAAGCTGAAACGGCTCAAAGCCTCTATAAATGCTGAAGAGGCTAATGGAGGGGTCTCAAATAAGCTTTAAACGACTCTAAGCCTCTACAAAGGCCGAAGAGGCTCATGGAGGGACCTAACGGCCTTGAAACGGATTTAAGCCTTTACAACCATTTTTTGACACGTGGGGTAAGTTGGTTGGTTTATTTTGAAGAGGCTTTTAAAGATGTTTCAACAGTCTTGATTTTTGTGAGATGTCTCAGGGGAGACGCTTCAAGTGGCTATTTTTGAAAATTTAACGGTCAATGACCAATTTCGCTATTTTCCAAAAAAAAATGATAGTTTGTTTTTAAAGAGGTGGAGGTAAATTCACTTGTTTTGATTTTCATCTTTTATTCATACATTCATAAGTCCTTAAAATTTTATTAAAACATAAAACTCTTATTTTACCAAGCATGAAAATATAATTACCAAGCACGAAAAAACACCAAAATCACCACTAAGAAAATATAATTAGCAAGCATGAAACGCTTGTTTTAGATTCTAACATTTATCTTTTAAAAGTTTTAAGAAATTATTTTTTTTAACGGCCAACAGAATCAGTCTCGAGCACTCTTGGGGCACCCACCGGACCAAACCGAGTACTCCAAGAGTAACCTAAGTGCACCACCAATTCCGGGGGAAAACCCGATAACCCACCTGCCTGTAGGCACGACGGTAAAATTACCGGTAAAACTCATTTGCCTCAAAGATCGAACCCAGGTTTCCCTGGTCTCCTATCATTACCCACCAGTGTCTCACTCTGCGTCAAGTGAGAGTTAAAATTACATCTCCCAAGAGAAATATAAGTCATCCACCACTTAATTTAGAGATCATTGACATAAATTAATCTCCTTATTTCATATTTATTTCCAAATTATAAATAAGCAATATTTTGGTGTGTCATGGAGTCATACTCTAAGGGGAGTTGTTTTAGAAAAAGTGGATTTTATATTTCTAACTCAAAGACTTTTATTATTTACTTTTTAACCCCTTTATTTTTTTCTTTTACTTTTAATACAAAGTTTTTCATCTTTTACAATTTAACTCCAACGCTTTTTATTTTCGATTTGATCCCCAATGCTTTTCATCTTTTGCGAATTTTTCATTTTACGTTTCGTACAAAAATTTTGCCGATTAACACGCCACAATGTGCGTGTAGAGTTCAACGTTTTTTCGTCTATTTTTCCCGGTTGACAAACCATCGCAACGTGTCTATTTTTTTCCCTACTTGACAGGTTTGTCGCAATGTGTGAGTCCTTTTTTTCCATGTTTTACTTTGAGTCTAATTTCTTCGCATTAACATGCCACAACAGACGTGCATGGTTCAGCGATTTTACGTCCGCCTTTCGCTCGATGTTATTTTTACCTATTTATTTATTTTGTTTTTACGATGTTGGTGATCGATGGAGTGGTGTAGCATTGGTGCTATTTGTCACAGTTTACGCCCCCCACCGCAACGCGGGAGAGGGGGGGGGTTAATACTAGTTAAAAACAATTAACAAAATCTTGTTAACCCACATAGGGGGATGCAAAGATGAAGATGCATGATGTGGAAAAAACGAGACACAAAGAAGCAACTAGTGAGAGACAAGCACCGTGACAAGATCATTAAATTTCTAAAATTGTTAAACAACACAAATTAAGGCTTGGTTTGATGAGTTCTTAGAGCATTGTTGCATAGGATAGGAGACTTGCATTGGGATGTTGTCAGCAGCTAACAGAGACGTGCATATGTGGTGAACAGATGAACTCAGTACCGGTACCCCTTAAATACCGGTACCGAGATTCGCCAAATATGGGTACCCGTAACGATAATGTTCGGTACGGTACAATACCAGTATTTGTGTGTTAAATTCGGTAAAATACTTGTACCGAATCGATACCGAACCGAAAATACTGGTACAAAAAACGTTAAAAAGTGGGTACTGAATCGGTACCAAAAAAATTTCAGTACAGGAATTTGGTACCTACACCAAGTCTTAAATGCTCATACCTAGGGTGGCATGCATTGAGATGGGATAGCGGAGGAGAAAATAGGTTTTTTACTTCTATAGCCAAAAAAGATAAAAAGAAAAAAGGTAACTATTTGAAAGAGAATAAAAATGTATGCCAATGCACTTGTTTCATTTTAAAGTAAAATGTCATTCTCGTCCATAAGTTTTGACCTTTTGTGCCTAAATGTTTGTTTTCCGCATCTGGATTCAAAAGCTTTGAAATTTTGTCATTGTCATCCGACTCGTTAACTCTATCTATTTTTAACGTTAAGTCAAGGGTAGTTTTGTATTTTTAGACATTTTTTTGTGATGATTAGAGGGTTTGGGTGGAGAGAAAGTCATCAGAGGTGGATCTTCCTTTTCTTATAATGTTTTTTATTTTAATAAAAATGTCTAAAAGACGAAAATGCTCATCATATGTGACAAAAGTCACAAAAATAACCAAACCTCAAGAACAAAAATGACATTTTACTCTTCATTTATTAAATAAGCAGTGTATCTAATAATATCTTTACTTAAAAATTAAGAAGATAAGAGTTTTATCTAAGAAAATAAACACCACTAGTGTTAAAATGTTTCCTCCGTCTTACAATCCAGACGATATTTCTAGTAATAGAATTTGGGTCCAATTATATCTGCCACCTCATACTAAAATAATTTGGATACAATCCAAACAGTATTTATTATAAATAGAATTTTGGTCCAATTATATCTGCCACCTCATACTAAAATAATTTGGATAAGTGTGATTAATTTGGATTGTTTAGGCAAGTTGCATTCTAGGCCCATATGAGATTGATTGGAACACGTAAATGCTTTTTCCTGAGTTGTATCTGTATACTTGATTTTTAGATTACTTTGAGGTGATCAATTGGGTAGCGATGTATTGGTAAAGGTGGCGGTCTATTGGTAAAGGATGACTGGGGTATATTATGGGCGTGTTCTCCGGGTACCTAACCCGTGCCACAACACTGCCGTCACCCACAATGGTAGGTTTGGTGGATTGGATCTTCGGATAGGAGAACCCGTGGCCTTAGGTGATGTTTCCAAGGTCAAATATGAGTGTTTGGTGTGTTGACCTTTGCTTTAAAAAAATCAAATTCAAAAAATCAATTAACTCCCTCTATTTTAAAACATTCTATTTTGATCCAACCCATTTCACTATTTTACCACACAAAACTCTCTCGATTTTCACCTTATTACTCTCTACAAAATTTATCTCAAATGGCAAGGATACCATGGACCGAAGAAGAAGAGATTGCTTTGGCTACATCTTGGCTCTCAACACTTCATAACGAAGTTCCTCCTGATAGAACGGCTTCGTTTTGGGACAGTTTTTTCAAACAGTATTGTATTCATGTGGGTGAGAGCAACCAAAACAAGGCTGAACTTTATTCTCGTTTCATGGATATCCGTGGGAAAAGTGTAAGATTTGATGTGCTCTTCAACAATGTGGAAAATGCCGACGGTAAGCTCATGGAAGATGACGTGATTCAAGTGGCCCTCGTCGACTACAAACATACGTACCACCGTGACTTTAAACATGTTTTTGACATATATGACAAATGATAAGGATGTTTGTTCAACTATGTATTTTCCGTTGTTTAATCATATTTAGGTTTAATGTTTAATTTGAATTATGTAATGTTTTATTTTTTATGTTGAATTATGTAATGTTTATTT
Organism: Helianthus tuberosus; assembly: GCA_030545235.1. NCBI lineage: Eukaryota > Viridiplantae > Streptophyta > Magnoliopsida > Asterales > Asteraceae > Helianthus > Helianthus tuberosus. The sequence continues at coordinate 208,976,041 of CM060400.1, forward strand.
TACTTTATTTAAATGGCTAAAAAGGTGATAAATGATAAATGGCTAAAACAAAGTTGAACGGGATTTTCATTCATCGGAATTGGACACATACATTTAGCAGGCTAACTTGTCTTTCATTGCAGGCCCAGTAAAAAAGAAACTGGCTGTTTTGGGCCACTTGCTGTATCTCTGCTTACTTAAAAAAACAAAACGAAAATCGCCAAACAAAAAAAAAAGAACGCCCACCGTGGGGCTCGAACCCACGACCACAAGGTTAAGAGCCTTGCGCTCTACCAACTGAGCTAGACGGGCTTGATCCACATTTGCTGTATTCTATTTTTCTTAATTGTTTAACTCCAAAAAACGACCCATTGAAAACATGTGACAGGTAAAGGGGTCCAAACGAGCCAAGCCGAGCTCGATTAACTTATGAATGGTTTAAAGTGTGACACATACACACATGAATGATTAACATTGCTTTATCGATACTTTATGAATTTGATAAAAATTTTCTTTATTTTGATTATAAAAACTAGAAAAGAATCTATACAATAAAAATGTTATTAAAATATTCAAATGAAAATCAACCTCTTATTAAAAAATAACGAACCGATAAAATAAATAACAAAGGATAATATTCAAATGAAAAACCTCTTATTAAAAAATAATGAACTAATAAAATAAATAACAAAAGGATAAACACGCCGATTAAATAAAATAAAAATAACCACTTGGGGTGTCCCAGTGGCCAGCCTTACCCACCTCTTCCCAGAGGACCTGGGTTCGAATCCTGGCAGGCACAGTTTCCTCCAGGCTTTCGCTTCCGGTTGGGTAGTAACCGCCAGGCGGCTATGGGGCTAAGCTAGCTTGTGGAGTGAGATCACTCCAGCGGTTGGGAGGACCGTGCAATATCCCCCCCCCCCCCCCCCCCAATAAAATAAAACGAAAAAGCTAACTTTTTTACTGTTAAATAAATATATAGTTACTATTAATATGAGCTGGTGGAAAATATCCGGGTTCAAAGGTGAAGCTAGGAAATATATTGTAGTTATTTATTTAATAAACTAATTAGGGGTAAAATAGTAATTCTATAAGAGTATTTTTAATGAAATGGATAAATATGTAATATATGGGGTTTAGGAAGGTGAAATATGTAATTAAATTTAGAGATTGAGGAAATATGTAATAAAAATTTAGAGATTGGGGAAATATGTAATAAGGCTTCTTTAGAAAGGGGAAATATGTAATTAAATTTATGAGTTGGGGAAATATGTAATAAAGCTATTTAGGAGGGGGAATATGTAAAAATCTCATTTTTATTATGTTAATATTAAATTAATTCGATAATCTTGATATACCAAACTCAAAAGCTTTTTATTCATTAATTAATTATTATAAAAGAATGAGTTAACTGCCATTTTCGTCCCTGTGGTTTGGTCACTTTGGCCATTTCAGTCCATTTTTCAAAAATGCGCCATTTTCCTCCCCGACGTTCTGGAAAGGTGCCATTTCAGTCCAAAAATCATAACCCAGTTAAGTCGGTTTGTAAATAAGGACTGATTGTGTAAATTTGTAACATAAAGGACCATTTAAGTAAAATGTATAAATATTAATATAATTATAAAATATAATATATATATATATATATATATATATAATGTATACCTGCATATTCACCACCACCGTGTCCGCCGACCACCAACGTACAATCCCCGACGCCGACGTCGCTACCTGCAACAACTCCGACGAACCACCTCCGACACATTTCAATAACCACCTCTGTTCTCCGCCATAACCACCACCCTCCTTAAATTCCGTCATCATCTCCGGCTGTTTTCAACACATCACCACACCATCACCTTCAACTTGGTCGACCACATTCTCCTACCACCAACCTCCTGTCATCATCTTCTTCACCGTTCAACGCCGTACATCATCTTCATATCCGGTCATCATCTCTGTTTTTCTCCGTCATCATCCTCACCGTTCAACCTCGTCGTTCTTCATCTCGGTCTGTATCTCCATCATTCATCGTCTCACCACTGAGTCCTCTGATCACCTCCGACCACCGTATCACGCGCGAACCACCATTCCGTTCCGTTATTACCATTCTCTGCCGATCATAATCATCTCCGACGACCTTCAAAAATTAAACGAACAGTCGGAACAGACCTGATGTTATGTTCTGACTTCTGAAAGTCTGAATTCTGGAACTTCTAAAATCGGAAATTCAATCAGATTAATTTATCAGAATCAAAGTTTCACAATAATGCAATATGATGATGATGAAATCGGAAATTCAATCATGAAATCAAAGTTTCAAAACTCAATAGATTAACAGACCTGTGTTGACTGACTGAGTGTGTTCGACTGTTCGTTCCCAGCAATCCAGAATGGCAGAATCGCCTTCAATCGAATTGACCTTCAAACGTTCAATCGTCCTTCACTCCTTCAATCGTTCTGCACTTCTGCCGTCTGCGCGTGAATACTTCAATCGTCGTTTCAGTTTCCAGGCTCCACGTCTGCGCGTGATTTACTCCGGTCACCGGAGTAGAGAGGTAAAGGTGATGGTGGTGGTCTGATGATGAAGGTCTGATGATGATGATGAAGATCGCGATGATGATGAAGGTCGATGATGATCGATGATGATGACGATGATGACGTTGATGGTGGTGGTTCCGACGGCGGCGGTGGTGACCACCGGAGCTCCGGTTCCGGCGGCGGTGGTGAGTATGCAGGTATATATACATTATATATATATATTATATTTTATAATTATATTAATATTAATATTTATACATTTTACTTAAATGGTCCTTTATGTTACAAATTTACACAATCAGTCCTTATTTACAAACCGACTTAACTGTGTTATGATTTTTGGACTGAAATGGCACCTTTCCAGAACATCGGGGAGGAAAATGGTGCATTTTTGAAAAATGGACTGAAATGGCCAAAGTGACCAAACCACAGGGACGAAAATGGCAGTTAACTCTAAAAGAATTTATCCATCTATGATTTACCAAAATCTTAATGTGAGTTTGTTTCCCTATGCATTTTTTGAATGTTGGTGTTTGGTTGATAAATTTTATAGGCCAATGGGTGGATGCCATTAAATTTTTAAGGTAATTTTTGTATATGTATAAGTCTTATAGCTATCTGTACAAATCTCTATTGCATATAAACATTTATGTTTTCTTCTATTATATTATTACTAAATATAAAAATCTTTCCTTAGAGTATTAATATAAATACCAAATAACCTTTATGGTTTACTTTTAATTTTAATAAACCATATACTTTATAAATTTATTATTATTATTATTATTATTAGTTCAAACTCGATTGAGCTGCGAGTTAATATGTCGCAACATGTGTGTGGTTCAACGTGTTTACGTCTAATTTTTGTTCGATTTAACGGTATCGTTGCAACGTGTTTCACTTTTTTACATAAGATTTCGGATTTGTCAACGTCTTTGTTATAACGCGTGGAAATATTTTTTTTGTTTTACATTTTGGTATTAATTTTCGGTTCAACGTTTTTACATATATTTTTGTTTGGTTTAACGGTCCCGCCGCAATGCGCGGGTTCTAAATACTAGTATATTAATAAAAGACAAAATTGCAGAAAACAACCTTTATGTATACCCAAAACTGCACTTTATACCTTTCACTATGAAATCCGCCAAAACCAACCTTTACGTTCATGTTTTGCTACAAGTTCAACCTTTAACACAAACTCTGTTAATATTCTTGGTTAAATCACCTCACATGCTTTGCATGTGAGGGTATTATTGTCATTTCAACCTTGTTTTTTTTGTTTATTAATAAATTACCTTGCAGATCATCAAACTCTTCTTGTTCATCTCTCCTCTGTCTCCTTCGCTCATATTGCTTTGCTTGAGCTTTCTCATAAATCGTAACAGCAAACTTCCTAGTTCTTACTTCACACACTCTGTTTCTGCAACTTCTTTTATCTCCTATGAAGCATACCCATCTCCATTTATATCTGCAGTCACACCCTGCGACCTAAACCAGGGCAGGGCATCAGTATTTCCCCTATTCGCAAAGAGGTTTATGATGAGGGTCATATATTTGACATGCTTGATCTTCGTCTCCTGAATGGTGAGTACAACCTGTTTGATAAAATGCCTGTGTGAAACTTTGAATCTTTTTAGTAGGACTATGATGGTTAATGCGTGTAACATGTTTGATTAAATGCCTGAATGAAACTTTGTACTGCTGTTATTCAATTTTTAACATGTTTGATTAAATGCCTGAATGAAACTTTGCTTTATATGCATAAATGAACATACTTGTCGAGTTATTTAGGAAAATTATGTGTCAAGATGAAATGACTAGTGTGCTCTGTTCATACCCAAAAACATGATACTGGGTTTTATCTTAAATGGGTCTTCTCCTAACTTCCATGTTTTAAATGATTGATTGTGAGAAAAACATTAATGTAGAGTTATGTAAGAAATCTGGGTTTACTTTGAGTGCATGATGTAGTGTTTTCATGGTGGGTACAACTGCCTATGCGCAAGGTACAACCTGGTCAAGCATATTAGTGGTAGTGTTAGAATGATCCTTGATGAAAATGATATTGTTAGAATGATATGTTAGAATAAAATGATAGCCTGTCTTCTTGTTATGTAATTGGGTGACTCCAGAAGCTTTGAGTTGTATTCTGCAAAAAACTGACAAGAGAAACACATGCATGGTATGCTCAATGAAAAGTTAAAGCTACAAATCCAACTTATTAAACCAATACGAACAGTAATATATCTATATTTGAGATCGAAAATTGCCAATATCAGAATGCTCCTGTCATAGAAACGGAGTTCTCTTTTCATCTCATGTGATGTAATCATCTTTATTCTTGACAGATGAATATCAATTTGAACACTTAGTTAAACTACTACACTGGATCCACCTTTTTACTAATATTAAACAATGGACAAAATTCAAGTATGAGTGTTACCCAGTCATAGTTTTTAGAAAGAAACTCAGCAACTGTTGACTTGTGTCGTGTCAAGAGTTCCTGCAACATGTGTAATTATATATTATATAATTTATTAATAAACAATAAAAACAAGGTTGAAATGACAATAATACCCTCACATGCAAAGCATGTGAGGTGATTTAACCAAGAATATTAACAGAGTTTGTGTTAAAGGTTGAACTTGTAGCAAAACATGAACGTAAAGGTTGGTTTTGGCGGATTTCACAGTGAAAGGTATAAAGTGCAGTTTTGGGTATACATAAAGGTTGTTTTCTGCAATTTTGTCTTAATAAAAAGAAATAGGAGATTCTACAGGCAGTCAAATGTTCACACCAAACCCAGGTCCATCTACCAACAACGTGGCTCACAAAATTCAACGATGAAAGACATGTTCGTAAGTCGAGTAGAATTTTGTGACTCTTTGGTAGGTGGTAGCTCATACTTTGTGGTCGTTGAACTAAAAGAAGGTATCAGTATACTTTTGTAAAAGGTGTATATTTAGGATTTTATTGGTACCTTTTTAAGATTTCTTTTTGTCGTTAAACGGTCGAAAATCTATTTTCCCATTCAATGTATGTTATTTTATCGAACATGATACGTATCCATAAATAAAGTTATTACCGAGTTGAAAGAAGTATTAGGGTTGAGTTATAATACAAAGTATTTAAAAATAAGAAGGGTAAGAAGCCACCAGATAGTGAAAAGTGTCTTAGGAGGAATTAAATGGAAAGGGTAATTTTGTCTACAAGAGGAAAGAGAATATGCACATGCAAGTCACATGTTATTCCCCCCCCCCCCAATTTTTAAACATCCGTAACTTTTTTATACATCATTTGTTTTCAAAAAAAAATTATACCATAAAATCGAGCGTTTTTTTATCTTTAATATGAGTACCATATTGTTATATTTTTCAAAAAAAAAAAAAAAAAAATTCAAAAACCCAGTTGCATATTACACAATGTAAAGTAGATCAAAAACACAATAAATGACAACAAATAAAGACACAATGGACAACATACTAAAACACAATGACCATAACGTATAACACAATGGCGATAACATATAGCACAATAAGTATCAGACTAAATAAAAACACAATTGATGACAACAGATAAATACACAATTAATGACAGCAGATAAAAGACACAATGGAGAGCAGATGATGACACAATGGAAAACAAACTAAAAACACAATACACAATAAACTAAAAACACAATACACAACAAACTAAAACACAATGAACAAAGATAATAAAAAAAATTGAACAAATTATTAAAACACAATGGACAACATATTAAAACACAATGAATAACATATTAAACACAATGACCTGAACTAATAACACAATTTATAGAAAACCCAGATATAACACCATCTTCATTATGTCATATATTGTGTTATAGGTTCTTATAAAAACACAATGGATATAACCCAAATTAACATTGTGTTATAGGTTTTGATAATAACACAATGGACATGATGTAAAACACAATGTAAAGTAGACCAAAAACACAATCAATGACAACAGATAAAGACACAATGGATAACATACTAAAACACAATGACCATAACGTATAACACAATGGCGATAACATATAACACAATAAGTATCAGACTAAATAAAAACACAATTGATGACAACAGATAAAAGACACAATTAATGACAACAAATAAAAGACACAATGGAGAGCAGATGAAGAAACAATGGAAAACAAACTAAAAACACAATACACAACAAACTAAAACACAATGAACAAAGATAATAAAAAAAATTGAACAAATTATTAAAACACAATGGACAACATATTAAAACACAATGAATAACATATTAAACACAATGACCTGAACTAATAACACAATTTATAGAAAACCCAGATATAACACCATCTTCATTGTGTCATTTATTGTGTTATAGGTTCTTATAAAAACGCAATGGATAAAACCCAAATTAACATTGTGTTATAGGTTTTGATAATAACACAATGTATAGAAACTCTACTGACCAAAACCCAGTTAAAATACACAATGACCTGAACCTTTAACACAATGCAAAAAAACCCAGTAAAAATGAAATTTTTTATTTTATTTTTATATGATAATATGATACTCATATTAAAGATAAAAAAACGCTCGTTATTATAGTGAATTTTTTTTTTAAAATGTCTTATGAAAAAGTTATGGACGTTTTAAATCGATGGGGGAATTGGCATGTGCCTTGCATGTGGAAAGAGAAAATCCATAAATATATGATTCCTTCTATTATCTTCTTTTCCCTACAACTAATCTCAACCCTTCAAATCTAAGATCAATGGATTAGAATCCTTCTTACCCTTCTTATTTATTTTATCCTTTGTATTTGATCCTAACCCAGAAGTATTATATCGTTGTCATAATGAACCGAGTTAAAAGTTATACGTGATAAGGGGTAATTTGTCCATATACATTTGAAGAAGCAAGACAGGAACCCGTTGGGATTAGGAAGTTGACAAAACAAAAACAGAAAACGCCTTTAGCCTCATCACAAATTGGGAAATCTCCATTTGGCCACCCTTTGACATGTGAATAAGTATTTGTTTGTTACCGAAAAATAAGTATGTAAGAGAGGATTGAATTGAGAGAGATTGAACATTGGAACGAATCAACTTACACTCACCAATATTTATATTAGGTATTGTTACATGTCATTGTTATGGAGATGTGGGTCTATTAAGGACATAACTAGCATAATGTACTTGACATCTTAAATTGATTAGTAGTCACATTCTAATGCATTTCGTAATAACTTCCACGCCAACACACTGTATTCATGTGCCTTACCTGATCCAAATCCTTGAATTCGGATCAAGTGGGCTATATACAACCTGGGTGTACTGGGTATGGTTTATATTTCTTCAACATTAATTATTTATACTTATGTCATATGCAGAGGCGTAGCTTAGTGTAAAGTTGTGGGGGGGGGGTGCACCCGCCTCCCTGAATGTTTCGGTTAGAAGTGTAAAATTTCATATTTTTCATCCGAAAAATTTAAAATTATATATGATTGTCCCCTCAATTATTTTGCCTAAATATTTATACAATATGTACATTGGGTCCCATGACTTTCCGCCCCCTCGAAACTTTTGGTCAACCTCCGCCACTGGTTACATCGATGTGTTTTTCATTGGTAAACAGGGGGAAACGACTGGAAAGGATTGAAAACAAACGAGTGAATCCAAATTGAGGAAATGCCCTATAGTCAAACTAATATGCAATATGCATATATATTTGAACTTTATTTTTTAAATAATACAGAAATTCCTTTTTTATTTTCCTTAGGCAAGCACCCAAACTGAGTTTACTATGACAAAAAGGAATATTTAGAAGGCTTGATAATCACAAAGTTTATAGAAGATTTGCTACCCAAATATATTTTACAATAGAAGGTTTGATAATCACAAAGTTTATAAAAGATTTTCTACCCAAATATATTTTACAAAAGTTTATAACCGAGAGGGACATTGTTTCTAAAGACGTTATCCATAGTAGCTTGACAATTACAAGTGCGATTAAATTTAAAGCGACCCTCAACATCTATGCATTCCATATCATGACTTCAATTGCGGATGTAATTTAGATATATAAAGCCATTTTTGATCAAATTGGTCGATTTTAGAAAGAAAAAAAATTCTCCATTGAGAGTTGGTTGAACGTTCTGAATGGTGATTAGATCTTTTTGTTTGCCGTATAACGCAACTAGTTTTAGGTTCGCCGTATAGAAAAAGTTTATGTTTGATATTGGGTTCCTTATTGTTTTGTTTCAACTTTCAAGTGAGTTTTTCATGTGTTTTATGACATTTCATTTGTAGGTTTTGTTGTTTTTTCCTTGTGGTTGTAGCAGGGTCGATATCTTTTAGGTCCGTGGTACAAGATCTTGGTAGTCGAGTTTTCGGGATTTTTAAAAATTGGTTGTTATAAAAAAATAACATAATAATATAAACCAACGAATTTTTAACTAGTATATTATAATAAAATTTAACTCATAAGTAGTGTTCTAAGCATAACTTTTTATTTTCTTAAAATTCCAATCTTGGATTAAATTGGTGAATACTCTCCTAGAACCAGTGATATCAAAATTACTTAACGAGTGCATCTTCGGCTCCGGTCCAAACATAAACATATGTGCAAGTGTTTATCACTTTTTTAAATTTTGTATGTATATTAAGAACCATTAGTAAGTAATAGTTTGTGAAACATATTTTTAGACTATTTGTCCCATCAAATTATTGAGTAATTTTGCCGTCCATACATTTGTGTAGCTATGTTTTTGTATTTGTTTACAAGTATTTGGGCACTACATGCATGTGATCAGTCAGCTAGCAGTCAAATACATCGCCCACTTGAGGGCTACGGGGTCAACAGCCAACTCAGCCGCTTTAGCAACAAGATGTCGGTCATGAAAACATAATACTTGCATAATCTTTTGACCAACAAAATAATATCATTTGAGTTATGAAGAAACACAAACTCACAGTCACACGAATCTTAAACTTCAAACAAATATCATTATTTACATATGCTAAAAACAATACAGTTTTATTTTCACTTTACATATGCTAAAAACCATACAGTTTTATTATCTCTTTCTGAACGGCCTGAAATTTCACCAGGTCTCCATGAGTATCAAAAAGGTAAAATTGTGTCGTGGCGACCTTTTGTCACGCTTAGAAATATTTTGAGATTTTGTTTCAATCAGACTTAGATATTTTATACTTTCTGGATTGTGTGAGATCACTATCAGATTAAAGTATTTTACTTGTACACGAAATCAATAATCTGATAAGTTTTCTCTGGGAAGTTATAAGTAAGAAATTCGATGTTTAAATAGACTAGATGACCTCTTATTTATATGGGTTTGCAAGGTTTCAGTTGGTGGTTATACAATTAGGAGTAAAACCGTAGGCAATTATACTAGTTGCCTAAGTAATCGCTTGTTAGTTACTCTGTCGCTACCAAAGTTCAGAGTTTCTACCGAAGTTTATAGGTGGTAACAAGAGTACAAGTGTCACACCCCGGTATTTCCACATATTACTGGTGGGCCAGGCGGGGAGTATCGTGACGTAGTTGATATCATCATTGTCAATACACACAATATAATAGCACAGCGGAAGGCTTGGTGAATAAACTATTACAAACCATAATGTCTGAGTGTTCGACGAAAGAATATACAGACTGGATTGTAATAAGATGCACAGGCGGATCATAAATAAAATACAAGAAACGGAAAATAACAGACTCCAGGTATCTAGGGATTTGCAAGATCCTCTTATATGACACCTAGTAGCTCCAGCCTATTTACGAGAAGTACCGGTCAATCAATCTTTAGAAAATACGTCAGTTTACACTGATAAATACAATTAACTTACTCATTTGAAAAGTATTTATAAAAATTGATTTAGGTGCACAAGGCACAAATCATTTATAACTTGGGACAATTATTTAAAGATAATCTTGTATACAGATTTATATGTTTGTCATACAATTGGGGCCGGTTGGAAGCCAGTCTTGATTAACCGACTCACCACTTATAGAACCCACAAAGGAGTTATTCCCAACATGTGGGTTTATATTTTAGCATTTGCATCTGTCAGGTGTATGCCTACACCCCGTGCATAGGTCGTGGCCATTTTCAAATGAAATGAGCCGAGGATATCCAGGACACGGTCGAATTAACCCCCAATGTTTATGTTATCAAACAAGACAGATTAAAACGGGTTATGTAATTTATTAATCACAATCCGATTAAATGATTTCATACCCAACCAAGTGGTATTATTATAATACCATATCCCAAGCCTGTATAAGGGAAAATAAGTTAAAAGTATTTACCTGAGCTAAACGTGAAAGGTAACTCAGCCGTATAATCCTAAAGCTTTATGATGATACCTTCTACTGGATGTTACTTAATCTGTATAGAAGGTTTAATAACCTATTAGGATGCTAACGGGTCTTTAGTTAAGTCAAGGACTTAGACCGGCTAGCTAGGAAGAAACTTTACGGTTCTAAACGCTAGATTAAGCGGAGACTGGAATAGAATGTGGTTTAGACCCGACAAGCTTGGATTCTTGTATAATATGGGTAAACTAAACACATTCTGGAATTTGAGGATTTAATGATAAGGTTAATCCCGTTTCGGCTATTTTACGTAAACTAGTCACATGAACCGATCTGAACGCATAAATGCGTAACGGGTAACCAAATGAATTACATACAGGTCTTATTTGTTATTATGCTTAAAATATGTTAATACATCAATAGGATGTTAACATATATGCCCAAAAGTGTTTAAAACCAATTTAAGTCCCGTAAGGGCATTTTAGTAATTATAAAAGAGATTTTATAGCAAACTGAAGTTCTGGTCTTTAGTAATCAGTAAAGATATTTATTTTATCTCATTACATCAGTAAGATACTACATATATGTGAGGTTTACCATTTATGGCCAAACTATGCCCCAAAAGGGCATTTTGGTCATTTCACATATGTTTTAAGGACATTTTTGGAAACCTGAGTTTATTACTTATACCTACTGTAATAATATTGAAATTTGTTTAAAAATTCAGTAGGTAACAAGTCTTAGATGTTAAGTGTGGTTTTAAACCATACTATGCACCTAAATAGTGTAAAACTCGCTAATTGACGATAATCAAGATGTTTATGTAAATCTGAGATTTTGATAAGTTTTAAATGCTCAAAATAATTTATTTAATGTATAAAATCAGTAGGAAAAGGTTTGGCATTCAAATCATTTGTAAATCTCATTTTATGCATGAAAAGGGTATTATCGTCATTTACCGAATTACACAAGAGCTCTATGATTTAAACAGATTATAATCTGACAAAAAATCTTAATATTCCTTAAAAATAATATCTTAACAGTAGGTAATGAGTTTTGATTCAAAATCCAAGTTTAAACATGACTTATGCAAGATATCGCAATTTAATTAACAAAAAGCTTCTAATTACGATATCAGGCATAACTCCTATTTGAGACCAAGAACTGATGTCAAATTTTCGGGATAAACTTATATATCAGTAAGAAAGGTTTTTGTCCTCTCACATTTCTAAAAATCTCATTTATGTGTCAAAAGGGCATTTACGGCATTTATAAGCATATTAACAAACAAGAGCATATAATTCAAACCAATAAGGACCAAGCAATATAACTCCAGGAGGTTACACTACTATATAATGAGGTCCTAATGAAAGCTTAAAACATGGAAGAATTAAGCTTAAACGGGTCAGAACTGAAAGTCAAAGCAAAAGTCAAGCTTTTGTGACTTTCGGTTATAAACTGACCTTAGACTAATAATTGTCGGGTTAGACCTGATTAAACATGTTCTAATACTAACTACCAAGTCATTAGAATGTTAAAATATAATTTAGAACCTCTGTTTTATTAGTTTAAATTATTTTTAAAGTTTCTGTCCAGATTGACTTTTTGACTAACTAGTTTGACCCGACAATTAACTAGTCAAACGAAATAAGTAGGAGGTGCCCTTTTAAGGGTTAATCACCTACCTTAATATGGTTCCATAACCACTTTCGATTCGATCAGTGGCTGGACCAATTATGATTAAACCGAAAGTCAAAGCTTAATTACGATATGTTTGACTTTTCGGGTTTTAAGCTAATTAAATGGACTAAGCAGGGATTAAAACTCTTATTTAGGGTCCTTGCTATCTTTTCTACACTTGGAAATCTTCACCTAATGTTTGCAAGCTCCAGAAGTGTGTTCTTTGAAAGTTGTTGCAAATGTGAGCAAATGAACAAAGAACTAGAGCTCCTTATATACTAATTTGCAAGCATTTGGATCATCTACAGCTGTTATGGAGGCTCCTAGGATCACCCCAGGTGTCCTAGTGGTATCCTAAAACCGACAATAAGCCCCAAGTATCAAAATTCAGGCATCTAAGGCGGTGGAACAGGCTGAAACGTGCAGGTGTTAAGTTTTTGCTGATCTGGGCGTTTGTCGGGGCCCGCGTAGGAATAGAAGAAGGTTTACGCGGCCCGCGTAGACCTGTTGATCAGGTTAAAAATGTTTCAAAGTTGGCAGATTCAGTCCCTGGTCGTTTTAAACCCTATTTAACCTCATTTTTAACATATAAGGCCCTTGTAGTTAATTTGTAGAGGCTCAAGGAAGTATATCCAAACTCCGTTAGGCCCGGTTTCGTTAAATATCATCTTAAACATAAGTTTCATCACATTGACACTTTTCACCCAAAGTCTTGAAAACCTTTTTAACGATCTCGAAACCACTTGAAATTTATACCACTTATTCTTGAGAGTATATTTGAATATTTCAAAGTCTCGGGTTCGTTAAAAGGTCACTCAGAGGTAAGAATTAACATGTTGACACGTTTAACCCTTGTAATTTATAATCTTCCGATTATTTTCATAAACGGCTTCTCGTATCCAATTAATTACTCATTTAAGAATATATTATTCGCGTATGGTCATTCAGAGGCACAAGTTTGGCATGTTGACACTTTTAGTCCATGTGGTTTCATATTTTCATCGTTTGGTAACTTTAGTCCTTCAAACTCAATATTTCCCATATCTAGAGTTTAGGACACGTGTCTTTACATAATTGGACACGTTTTTACGTGGTGTTACATCCTCACCCCCTTAAAAGAAATCTCAACCCCGAGATTTACTGGAATAAGTGAGGGTACTTCTGTCGCATAGTGGACTCGACTTCCCACGTATATTCGGGACCTCTACGGGCATCCCACTTGACATTTTGTAACACCCGTTCTTATAAATTAAGGTTTAACGTATCATTTATGAAAAACAATCATGTAATTAAGATTACATGTGCATTGGAAATTACGGGTTTATTAAAACTTTTTACAATTTAAAAGTATACAACATATCATGTGTACGTTCGTCGTTTAACAAAATAACGATACATAGTGCGGAAGCTTATTTCGTGATCGTGTTCGGTTCTTGCTCGTTGCTTGATCTTCATCCGTGCACTCTTGGCATTCACCTATGATCAAAACCAACTTAAAAGTTAGTTTTGATAGTCAAATATTAAGTTCAAACAAGTACAGGGGTTAAAATGACAAAAATTTAAAAATTTTCGGAGTTAGGGGGCTTCGCGTGACGCCAAGGGCCTAGGCGTCACGCCTAGCCCTATTTTTCACAGCCTGTGCCTTCAGCTGATGCTGCACATACCCAGCACGACCTGATTTCACGGAAACGGCCATAACTTCTTCGTTATTGATCCGTTTTACCCGATTCTTTTTCCTACGCGTCCGTAATTTAATCTTCCATCTCATGGAGTTAAAATCCTACACCCAACAATAGAAATTTTGAGACTTCTAAGCCTTCGACTCGTTACCTTTTTACCGAATTTTAACCTGTTTATGCATTTTATCAAACAAACGTATTTATTTGATTCCTATATCTCATACACTTCTACAAATTAATATTACCTACTATATTAGGTTCTAATCATAGGTTTATTACACAATTTAAACACGTTTTCGATCGTATGCTTATTTTGACCCGTTTAGGGTATTTAAGCACTTTAAAGCTTGAAATCGCTTTCATTCATTTCTAGCATCTTATTCCTACATTTCTTATCAAGTAATATTCAACTACAACTCTTTGTGTGTTGGATTTCAATGTGTATATCTATATGTTCCGAGTTTTACCCTTCGGATTGTTATTTTACGACGAGACTCAAATAGAGCTATTTGACTAACGTATTACATCTTTCAACTTCTACACTTATTCTAAGTATTTATTTAATCATGAAACTTGTTTCCAAACAACCTTTAAGGGTTGTTTGTTCAATTTAACCTACAAGGGCATTTTGGTCAATTTTGGTCATTCTTTTACGACAAAGGACTTTCAGATACTTGTTTGACCCAAAAATTCGATCTTTTAACTATAACCTTGTTTAGAAGCCATTATGTTTCTAAAACACTACAATTATAACTTGAATTATTCGGTTTATCTTTAAGATAACCAAATATCCAATTTGACCTTGTTTAACTCTTAGAAAACCTCAAGTTCTACATGATGAATTGAATCATTATACATACCTGGCTCGGATCAATATATTGACCCGTTTCAATACCTTGACTTAGTAGCTGCTAAGCAATATCGATGTGCGCATCCATTTGATATTTATTCCTATAAACATGTAACTCGACAAACCATTAGTCGATATTGTCAAAGGGTGATAATTTCACCTTTTGACCCGTTTATTTACCTAGTGATCTTCGTCACTTCCACTAAATGCCAATTTCATGTATTATGCTAATTTAAAGTCTACTAACGAAAATACGAAATCAAGCATAATGTAACGGAACCGTAGTTACGTACCTTTAAAGCACACCTTTCAAGCGTGTATCACCTCCGGCTTGTCCGCTTGACGTTCCGGATTCCTTGCCTAAAGAGTTCAATTCACAATAAGTTTAGAACTCTTTCACAAGCTTTAACGCATAATTTGCTACAATAACCAAATCTGCGTTTTTACCCAACTTTTAACATTTTAACCCTCACTTAGGCGTTCCATCAAACACCTAGCGGGTCAGATTTTTATATAAACAAAACCAAGTTCATGACTTGTAATTATCATCTAAACTAACTTTACTTAGTCAATCCTACATATATCTTAACATCAATAATTCTGAAATTTATTCTAAATTTCAGATTTATGTTAGAACAAGATCACAATTCTAAGGCTTATCAAGTTTTCTTCAAGTTTATTAATCACCTACAATGGTGGTTATAAACTCTATAATTATCATGAAATCTTTTGACAAGATTTCACCTAGGGTTCATCCCTAGACACCATATCTCTTCTAATTACATTCATGCATGACACAATCAAGCTAAATTTCGATCTTTCACAATTAACCTAGAACTTGAGATGAATCAAAACTTCAAGATTTTACATACCTTATGATCCCTTCAACTAGGTGATCATTAATTCATGCTTGGAAATCGATTTGGACATGATTTAAGCCTTCAATTTGTGGCTTTTGTGAATGTTAGGGTTTTGGAGGATGGGGGTCGCCCTTCCCTGCTTCTGATCGAACCAGACACCAAATGGTGTGTTTGGTTTTTGTTTTAATTAATTCTAGTTCACTTTTTACAAGATTAACCCCCCCTCTTTTGTATAACTTATAGTTTGGCTGTTTTTAACCTTATTATAAGTTATTTCTAGACTATTAGCTAACTAGGTTAAAATTCCTAGTTAGTAAATTCTTGTTTATTTAAGAATCCTAATATTCACCGGGTTACCTTTTACCACTAAAGGTAAATTACCTGTCTTTTAGTATAAACGTGGTTTGATTACCAAACCCGTTTTCGGGGTGTTACAAGTCTACCCCCCTTAAAGAGGTTTCGTCCTCGAAACCTTTCTTACATAGTTCATGGAGTTTTAAACTCAATGCATTTGACCTGAGTAATCTTTTAAGCATTACTCATACTTTACCCAATTGCTAGTATTACCAGAAAAATATATGGAAATATCTTTTTGGTTACAAAACATCTACGTCCTCATACGACATAATGCAACTTGAAATAACGTAATTTCGTTATTTTTACTAGTTTAATTAATTTAGCGATATCTATCGCTTTTATATATTATTGAACTCTTTATGAATCCGTTACTTTGATCCGTTTAAAGGTCTTTAGTGAAATCTTCCACTTTTAGCAACAATTTATTTTGTTTTCAAATTCATTTATTCGGTTCAGTTATACCGAATCCACCGATTATAAGCAACCAAATTTATTTAAATGACCTTAACCGGTCCCACTAACTAGACTTATTAGTCCAGTTACTCTTTACCGCTCACTTGGTTATAAAGTGATTCCACTTCACATTGTATTTCTTGACCGTGATCGTGTCACGTCATGTTTAATTTTATATCAACGTTTCTTTATCATACTTCTTCTTTTCGAATGTATTGTCTCGCACCTATCGATGTTAAGACCCATACTCTTTGATATTAACCATTTTCTAATCTCCCTCGTAATATCCATATTTGTTAAAACATTGTTTCTTACTAAAACTAAATTTTAGTTTAACGTTTCCTTTTTCTCCTTGTCTTACATCTTTTACTCATTTCTAAGACTTTTACGTCTGAAAATTTATTCCTTTCCGTTGTCTTCTCGGTAATATTTTTGTCCTTTTTGTAAATTATCAGAATTTAAATAATTGTGAATCCTTTTTGTTATTTCTGCCCGTTTAGATGTTTTAGTGAAATCCCTCACTTTTGTCAACCAGGCCTTTCACGATCTCTTCGCTTTTAACTCACTCAGTTAAGTTAGCGAAACCCCTCGCTTTTATACTACCTTTACCTTCCGTTATTATTTTACGCGGGGAGTTTAACCATTTTCCTCGCTTCACGTTATTGACCCGTAGGTTCTTTCACTTAGCCTCGTAGGCTTATTTCTTTAGATTTTTCACCTTTTTAAGGCGAGGCCTTTATGATCCCTTTGCTTCAATTCATGTCCCGTGGGTCATTTTGGCCCCGCAGACCTTTACACTAATTAATATCCCGTAGGTTATGATAATCCCGTAGATCATCTTTTATTCTAGTCTTTATTCAATTGTGTATACGTTTATATACGCATATGGCGTTAAGGCACCCCTTTTTATGTTTATAATTATTCACCTTTACTTTTTGGATTTCATTTGACCTTGACCGTAGTCTAAGGCTACGTTGTTTTCTTTCGAATCATCTTTCCGACTTCTAACGTCAATTTACACGTCGGTTTTCTATACACTTACCGTTACCCGGTTCTTACCTGTACTTCTTTACGTCCCATTACCCGGGTTCTTTTATTTCAATGTTTTTAACGCCTATAACTCCTTTACATAGATTTATTAATATTTCGCACATTTATTTATCCGATTCGCGCTTACTTACTTTAGCAAGTGTCATCCTTTATTAAATTTGTTTAACTTGTTCGTGTGAACATTCATCACTTATGAATGCCAAACTTCAGTCTTTGTTTGACCCGTTCAGCTTTGAAATAGCTGAGCATAGTTATTAACATTTCTGTTTGCAAATTCTCATTGTCTTTTATTCATGACTCGTATTCCGAGTCTTTTGACTTTCTATCTCGCGTTCCCGTCTCTTGGTTTACGCATTCTTTCCAAATCCTACCCAT
Organism: Helianthus tuberosus; assembly: GCA_030545235.1. NCBI lineage: Eukaryota > Viridiplantae > Streptophyta > Magnoliopsida > Asterales > Asteraceae > Helianthus > Helianthus tuberosus. Next base: position 208,994,201 of record CM060400.1, read on the forward strand.
TCATCGGGTATCTTTACCATAATCATTTTCAAGTAACCATTCTTATATGGTTTTAGACGTTATTTTAATTTATTTGGTCGTCTTAGCGAGATCCATCGCTTTTATTCAATCAAGTCCTTTATTCTTTATTCGATTCGTTTGAATTGTCCATGTGAATTTCATTACTTGTGACAGTCAAACTTTTATCCCTATGCCTTAGCATTCCTATTGGTCGGTCTGTATTTTCTTTTTACTTGATCCTTGTCCCTTCTCTCGGGCTCGTTATTCTTACGTAATACGCTTCCGTCATCTGACTTACGTTTACGTTTACTATCAAACATCTTACTTATTTGATTCATTTGGGTACCATTTAAGCTAGTCCCATTCACCCCACCCTTACTACATCGAACATAAATGTGTCCGCTATAAGAAGTTCATGATATCATATGCCACTACTTACTTGGCCAGAGTAAGCGATTAACACATGACACGCATGACCTTTTTATAGTTTTCACATCACGCTCTATGTAAGTAATGCCTCTATTTTTTTCTCTTGGAAACAATATCCCGAATACATTTTCTATTCGGGTTTTTCCAAGTTTTTAATCTACATATGCAACTTTCAATTTCTACATATTTGTTGCATAGTACTATTTGTGCAATTATATTTAAAATGTGCACCTGGTAATGCTTGCCTTAACGGGCTTTCTTGCCATTACTTATTTGCGATCGTTACGCGATTTAGGTCCTTGATGAGTATGCTCTTCTTGTCATATCTCGAACCGTTCCATCATCATATCCACAATTCGTTTGACTCTCGTCGTCTTCAAACGCGAGTGTCCTTCAATTAAAACATTCACAAATGTTAGTAACGTCAACTTCAATAATCGCCCGTATTATAATACAAGGCTTTTTCTACTATACGCGTCAACGCGCGTATTTTCGTCAACTATATCAATCATTTTAATTGGGGTAACGTGTATCACACGATAGCCCTATGTGTTGTTTACAACACTTTAGCATGCTAAACTATTAACATACATGTACTTACCGGATTTGAGATCAAGCCTCAAACCGAACACTATTCTTCATCAAGAGCATAAGGTTTAAGTCCAAGCATAGTTTTCCCACCATACTTGAATCTCTTAAACCAAGGCTCTGATACCAACTTGTAACACCCGTTCTTATAAATTAAGGTTTAACGTATCATTTACGAAAAACAATCATGTAATTAAGATTACATGTGCATTGGAAATTACGGGTTTATTAAAACTTTTTACAATTTAAAAGTATACAACATATCATGTGTACGTTCGTCGTTTAACAAAATAACGATACATAGTGCGGAAGCTTATTTCGTGATCGTGTTCGGTTCTTGCTCGTTGCTTGATCTTCATCCGTGCACTCTTGGCATTCACCTATGATCAAAACCAACTTAAAAGTTAGTTTTGATAGTCAAATATTAAGTTCAAACAAGTACAGGGGTTATAATTATCATGAAATCTTTTAACAAGATTTCACCTAGGGTTCATCCCTAGACACCATATCTCTTCTAATTACATTCATGCATGACACAATCAAGCTAAATTTCGATCTTTCACAATTAACCTAGAACTTGAGATGAATCAAAACTTCAAGTTTTTACATACCTTATGATCCCTTCAACTAGGTGATCATTAATTCATGCTTGGAAATCGATTTGGACATGATTTAAGCCTTCAATTTGTGGCTTTTGTGAATGTTAGGGTTTTGGAGGATGGGGGTCGCCCTTCCTTGCTTCTGATCGAACCAGACACCAAATGGTGTGTTTGGTTTTTGTTTTAATTAATTCTAGTTCACTTTTTACAAGATTAACCCCTCCTCTTTTGTATAACTTATAGTTTGGCTGTTTTTAACCTTATTATAAGTTATTTCTAGACTATTAGCTAACTAGGTTAAAATTCCTAGTTAGTAAATTCTTGTTTATTTAAGAATCCTAATATTCACCGGGTTACCTTTTACCACTAAAGGTAAATTACCCGTCTTTTAGTATAAACGTGGTTTGATTACCAAACCCGTCTTCGGGGTGTTACACCTTTACTATAGGCACGTGTTTCCTTCGGAACTTTTTAACCTGACGATCCTCGATCGATAAAGGTCTTTCAACAAACCTCATGCTTTCATCAATTTGTACATCCTTATGAGACATAGCTAATGATTCATCAGCTAGACATTTCTTGAGATTACAAATGTGGAACACATTGTGGATTCCACTCAGCTCCTCAGGCAAGTTTAGCTTATAAGCTATACTGCCGACACATTCGATAATCTTGAATGGTCCAATATATCTAGGGCTTAATTTACCCTTCTTACCAAAACGCATCACACATTTCCAGGGCGATACTTTTAGTAGGACTTTATCGCCCACTTCAAACTTTAGGGGTTTCCGCCTTTTATCAGCATAACTTTTCTGCCTATCCCTAGCAGCTTTCAGGCGATCACGAATCTGGACAATCTTGTCCGTCGTTTCAAGGACTATATCTGGTCCTGATAACTGAGTTTCTCCTACTTCTGCCCAACAAACAGGTGTTCTACATTTCCTTCCATATAATACCTCAAAAGGCGCAGCCTGAATGCTAGTATGGTAGCTATTGTTATAGGAGAACTCGATCAAATGTAGGTGGTCATCCCAGCTACCTCCCAAATCAATAACACATGCACGAAGCATGTCTTCCAAAGTTTGAATTGTACGCTCACTTTGTCCATCTGTTTGAGGATGGTAAGCAGTACTAAAATTCAAACGAGTGCCCAATGATTGTTGGAAACTTTTCCAAAAGTGAGAGGTGTATCTAGTATCCCTGTCAGAAATAATAGACACCGGCACTCCGTGGAGAGATACAATTTTATCTACATGCAACTGAGCTATCTTGTCGGAGCTATAAGTCTCCTTGATGGGTAAGAAATGTGCCGATTTAGTCAGTCGATCAACTATGACCTTGTTTTAGGTAACTTGGTTATAAAGTCCATAGTTACCATCTCTCACTTCCATGTGGGAAGTTCCGGCTGTTGAAGTAGACCTGATGGCTTTTGATGCTCTGCTTTAATCTGAGCACAGGTTAAGCACTTAGCTACATGGGTGGCAATAGATTTCTTCAAACCTATCCACCAATAATTAGCTTTCAAATCCTGATATATCTTGTTCGTAAGAATTTCGTGGGAAAAGTGTCAGCATTTTCGTTAGTAGGAAATGTGTAGAAAATTTTGGTAGGAATAGTAGCAGTTTTCTAGTAGTGTTGCGACGGTAAAACCCACTCAATATCGAACATATTCCATGCATGAGGCAGCAACAACACTTACTTTTAATTTTTGTGTAATTCGGATTTTTGAGTGGTGGGTCCAAGACTTTGTATAAATCCAATAAGGATGTTTCTATATCTTTTTGTTAACTGGACCCCGTTTAAATCGTTAGATGCAAAAGATTCAATGAGTTTGTTACTTGGTTTCTTTCTTTATTTGTTTTTTATTTATTTTTTATTTTCACAGATTGCTCTACATATATTTTTGATTGTTAGCCATGTTGGTACGTAGACAAATCTGAGGCAAATGGCTCGGTCACATAACAGTACAAAAAGACAAATTTTCATACGGGTATTAGTTGTGTCGGAGGTGAATAATTTGAACTTTTAATGCATTTAGCGCGTTCTACCACAACGTGCAGATCATCATACTAGTATAATACATACAAGTTCTTTTTTAAGTGCAAATCTGTCCCCCTAAATTTTACCGTATCTATAGTATAGTTTTTATATTTGACCATCAATGAATAAAACAAGAATTAATAACGAAACCTAGAACAAATATTAGTTATACCAAAGATTACTTGATTTATGGTCAGTCTTATATCATAATAAAATCTAATAAAACGTTGTTTACTAAGTTTATTACCGGACACATGCAAATTGAATGAGTAAAACTAAGCAATTGATTTAATTCTACATCCAACACAATTTTATTATTATTTTTTCTTTTACTTTGTCCTTGTTTAATCGACTCCGTTGACCTTGTCTTATTGTAAAATGCATATGTATATGGATTGTTATAATGGGTCCAAATTAATAATAAAAAATACATTTAAAAAAGGCCACCAACCACAAGAAGGGTTGGCCAGGTCAATTTGAGTGGCTAAAGTGTATGATATGGTCAAGTTGCAACTAGCATGCATGAGTGATGAGTTAGCAGGTCCGTGGACCAAAGATATATGGTTATATTTTAGTGGCTGGTTGGTTCGAGGAAGAACCCATCGGTTGCATCACCATCAAACTCATGATCAGTTCAGGGGCGGACCCATCCTTTGGCCAAGGTAGGTGGCTGCACCCCGTGAGAAAAAAAATTAGTGTATATTTTAGGCAAAAAAACCCGACTGCGCCTCTTGAAAATACGATTGAACACCTCATCTGCACCCCAGCAAATAATTCCTAGGTCCGCCACTGGATCACTTATATGTCTGGAAAACTAAGTCAAGTGGGAACACTGTTACTTCTAGGTCATCATGTTTGAATCCGGCCTATATGTTGTCTTTATAAAAATTCAACCTCCTCAATTTCTCGCTAATTAATTTGTACTTGATATGCATAACGTTCAAGTATTTAACATGTTTTTAAAGGTTGGTATAAGATTTATGATCAACTTCCATATTTTATCGTTAAGTGCTTTAACGATCTTTGTGTTGGCTTTAGTTTGGTCTTCTAGTACATTTGTAATAATTACAAATAGATGAATTTGACGTTTCTGTATTGTGTTTGGAGTTTTTCTTTGAATATATTTGTTTTTTTTTTTTTGAAAGGTGAACTTCTTAATGGTGACCATTGTCACATCCGCACATCGCGGACCCTCTCCAAGAACGTGCTGGGTTAACCAGTCTTGGGTCGAATGCTTTCCCCCGGAAACCGTACTGCCTCCACACGATTTTACTCGCTGGAGTAACAGCCGGATGAAAACCGGAGTGACGCTCAGGATCAAACCCTCCTCGGTGGGTTTTTCACCATCATAGCGCACATGTCACACCCATATACCTTTGCCGGGAATTGAACCGGAGTCTCACAAGTAAACAACCGGTCCAACAACCAACTGAGCTAGAGGGATGAACTGAATATATTTGTTTTACTTGAAAATATATAAAATGAATGGATTTATGACGTTATTTATTAACTAAGTCATTTAAAATTATTAACTTATATGCATAAATCTATCTTTACCAATTAGGAAAAGTTAAGAGATCTATCGATCAAATAATAAAACTAGACAGGATTAAATTAACATTTAGTTGTCAACCATATAAATTTTACTACTAAAAGCATTTGCAGTGGAAAAACCGAAAATCGTCTAAGTTCTAAGTCCCTCCGTAGTCAGAGGTCATATATCGCCGAGCCCACCTATAGCGCCGGCAAATACCGCCCCGAGGGGCGCCATATCCCTCCAACTCGGTTCCCCGGCGAAAATTATAACGGCGCCACAATTAGTTTCTCTCTCTCTCAAACATATATATGTATAATTGAAGAAGTATAACCCCACTACACACTCAAGTTATATAATAATACCCCATAATCCCCTTTCTAACACTTTTTTTTGCCATTTGCCTAACACCATCTAACACCTACAAACTTCCATCCAAACTATTCCTAAGCAATTAGCATCCTTACATTTTTGACATAATCACCATTTTTCTTTTTATTTTTCATAATTAATTTATTTTTGTTTTAATCGTTTCAATAATATAAAGTTAATTTAATTTATTTGATAGTTTAAAACTTAAGGCATGATAATTAATTAAGTTAGATATTTTTTTAGGGATTTTAAAGTATATGATATTTATCTAATTCTACTTTTTAAAATGAAAGAAAAAATAATAATAATTTAAATAAACAAATCAGTTGAAGATTAAAGGACACGATATTGCCGTTCAGAAAAAAATATGGATAGTATATGTAAATGAAAAGCATGAAATCACGTCAGTGACGGATTTAAAAGAAAAATTTAGGAGTATTTCATTTTTTTATATGTAGGTCCGTCCCTAAGAGTTTGAGGGCCCTATGCGACTAGTAAAATTGGGCTCTTAAAATTTTCTTTTAGCTTGGATCACCTCTAAGAATTCAAGAGACCTTAGAGGCCTTCTACAACTAGTAAATATATATATAGTTACTAGGTTACATAAAAATATTGAACAATTAACAATAAATTTTAGAAATTTAATATGATATTTTGAGATAAAATATAAGTAAAATTACGCATTAATTAGGTATAAATACGTGTATTATGAAATTATTTTTAAAAACAAAATTATTAATCAATCATTTTTAATCCATACTTTACACTACATTGTCACTCTCTAAAATGAAAGAATGAAAACAATTTAAATTTTTTTGGACAGCAAACATATGTGAGAGAACAGAGAACGAAACTAGCCCAACCCTTACATCATCGCCCTTAATCGAAAACAATTACATTATGTAATCATATAATTTTATTTTTTACCTTGTAAAGCGTACGTTTATTATTAATTTTGTTTTTATTAATGGGTGTATCACATATACGAGAAAATTACTAAATATTCTTTTATAAAACTTTAAATATTATTTAGTAGTTTTACAACAAAATAAAAAACAAAAGTTATTAATAAAGTATTTTATTAATTTCAAAGATCAACAAAACCAGAAATCAGCTAGGAGCTGATAAAAAATGATGAGTACAAACAAAGTAAAAAAGAAACTAATGAAATCCGCTAGGACCTGATAAAAAATGATGAGTACGAACAAAGTAAAAAAGAAAATAAAACAAACTAGGGTTAAGACCCGCCCGCGTTGCGGCGCGGGTACATCGTAAACATTGAATGGATTAGTCCAAACATTATATGATGCATTAACCATATGAAAACACACATTTCGACGTATCCAGTTGACCTCAGTGTAACCTGTATAAGCATTGTGATTGGATTAAACGTAAGGTAAATGGAATTCATATCGAACAATCATAACGTATTATATGTGACCCAACTCATACATAGAAGGAAAATATGCACATGTAATCGAAAGGGATTAATTAGAGCTTTCGGAAAAATGAGAGAAAAAGAAACCATAATTTGACTCCACTCGGTTCGAAAAAAAACTTTACGAAACATACATAAAATAAATACGAAAACATATTATATTTAACCTGAATCGTTTCCCAAAAAAATTTACGCCGAAACGTAGAACAACTTGAATTTATACCAAAACGTACATAAAAATATGCATGTAAAAATGGTTTCTTTAAACGAAAACGTATTATATTTGACCTTACTCGTCTATAAAAAAAAGTTTACGTCGGAATGTAGAACAAATCATATTTATACATACCCGTAAATAAAATATGCACGTAAAAAGTAGGTTTTATGTAAAGGAAGTATAGGGGTAAATCGAAACAAAATATTAGTAAAAAAATTAATAGGTTAAAAACGTTCGTAAAACCATGCCAAGTAGCACCAATGCCGCAACGACATCGAATCTCAACATCCTAAAAATAAAATAGATAAAATTGTAAAAATTACACTGAACGAAAAGGAGACTAAAATCGTTGAACCACGCACACCCGTTACAGTGTCTTAATGCGAAGAAATCAACCAGAAACGTAAAACGTAAAACGTAAAAAATAATAACTTAGTCGATCTAGGACCCGCCCGTTGCGGGGAAGTTTTCAAAAGGGAAAAAATGGACATGTTGCGACGTGTCTGTCAAATATAAAAAAAATAGAGCAAAAACGTTGAACCTCACATGCACGCTATAACATGTTAACTCGTAAAATTTAGAACGAAACGTGAAACGAAAAACTTACGAAAGACAAAAAGTATGGGGGACCAAAGTTGTAAATAATAAAGTGTTGTGTTAAATTATAAAAGATGAAAAAGTTTGAGTTAAAAGTAAAAATTTCAATTTCAAATGGGTTAAAATGTAAAAGTAAAAACTTTAAGGTTGAAAATGAAAAATAAAGTTTTTTTTTTTGAAAAAGACCCTAAGCATGGAGTAGAAGTAATGATGCACAAGAAAGTTGCTAATTTATATATGAGTTAAATGCTTGGTTGGTCCCTGTGGTTTTCAAAAATTGCAGACTTTGTCCTAGTGGTTTACTAATTACACACGTGGTCCCAAAACTTGTCAAAAATGAACTCGGTTGGTCCCCAGCCCTAACATCAGTTAAGTCCATGTTAAATGACCAAAATACACTTGCTTATTAACATAACCCACTGCATCATCATCTTCACCACCATCCTCTGTTCTTCCCTCTCTCTTTAAAACCCACCAGGCCACCATTTCCACCTTCAATCCATCACCACCACCTCCACCTCCACCGTCACCCTTCAAACTGGCAAAACTCTGCCATTTCACTAGAAGGTATCTGTCTGGACAAGGACTCGTAGAAGATCCGCAGAGGTTCTTGCTGCAACTCATAAAAAAGAGAAAGGTAAATGGTATAACAAACAATCGAATTGGCTGGCTTATAATCAAAGACTACCTTACCTCTTCCGGAAGATCAAACTTCTGTCCAGGCAAGGAATAAACTTTCTTTTCTCTTGTTGTTTTAACCGCGGTTGTTACTGTTTTGGTCTTGGAAAGAACTCACAATAATTGACTTCCCTTTACCCTTCATTATCAAAACCAACAATAAGCTCCTTTAACAGATGCCGGCAGGCAGAAAAAGGAAACCAAATTAACGATTTCCATTCGACAATTACTGCCGATCGAAACATCAGATTGAAAATTGCAAACCAATTCACCAAAAAGAATTTCTGTTTGGTATCGATGGATTGGGTGTTTTTGATAACAGATGAATCGAATTTGGTTTTGGGTGTAGAGCCATCTCGGTCGAGCTTCATCTTAGGAGGGTTTGGGTGTTTTTGATAACAGATGACGGTGAAGGTGGAGGTGGTGGTGATGGATTGAAGGTGGAGATGGTGGCCTGGTGGGTTTTAAAGAGAGAGGGAAGAACAGAGGATGGTGGTGAAGATGATGATGCAGTGGGTTTTGTTAATAACCAAGAGTATTTTGGTCATTTAACATGGACTTAACTGAGAAATTTAACTGATGTTAGGGCTGGGGACCAACCGAGTTCGTTTTTGACAAGTTTTGGGACCACGTGTGTAATTAGTAAACCACTAGGACCAAGTCTGCAATTTTTGAAAACCACAGGGACCAACCAAGCATTTAACTCTTTATATATGGAATAATATGTAATGTTTCCAATAAATTAAATAAACTATTATTATTATTATTAATATTATTATTATTATTATTATTATTTATATATTTATGTTTTTTGAAAATAAAACTTTATTAAGGGCTGTTTGGTAGCCTCTTAATAACCATTCAGATGCTACCTTTTAATGGTTTAAAACCTCTGAATGAATAAGAGGTAACCTTAAGTCTGAATGGATAAGAGGTAACCTCTGAATGGTAAATCATCACATGTCACATTCTTCTACCTTTTCATTGATAAAATTCTTAATGGTTCCATTAAAAGGTAGCCTTTTAATAATCATTCAGAGGCTACCAAACAGCCCCTAAAATAAATGAACTATTAATTGACGTCTGAGTGTGATTTTCTTTCTTTAAAAAAAAAGTGTGATTTTCTTACTTTGTTGACTTTTGCTTTTTCATTCATTCCAGTGCTGAAAACAATACAATTTTATTTTCTTCCTTTTTTAACGCTCAAACTATTTACACACAAAAGTACGTAGATAGCCACCCTACAAAGGGTTTTTTTGCCTATATGTACATCCTGCAGTGTCGAGCTGTGGCCAAAGCGCGACATTTTGGTCCGGTCAACCAGACAAAGACTGACGGGTGTCTGACTGGTCTTTTGACCGGACCAAAACGCCGAGCTTTGGCCGCGTTTTGGATCTGTCAACCAGACACCCGGTCAGTCTTTTGTCTGGTTGACAGGACCAAAACGCGGCCAAAGCTCGGCGTTTTGGTCCGGTCAACAGACCCGCCAGTCTTTGTCTGGTTGACCGGACCAAAACGCCGCGCTTTGGCCACAGCTCGACACTGCAGAGTGTGCATATAGGACAAAAAAACACTTTTTGGTGTGCATATAGGCACATTGGTGTGCCAATACATGTACAAGTATCCGTCTACCGGAAATTTTTGTCGATTGTAACATTTATTTTCATTTTATTTTCACCTACACTAGGGGTATCATAATATTTGCTTAGAAGTATCCCAATAAAACTGTGAGGTGTGGTTTGGTGTTTCCCGTCAGGAAGTAGGTTACGTTGGCTCCCCAACCTCCTCTCTGCTCCCACACCCCACCGTCTAAATAAAATGGAGATTTGAAGAAAAATTTAACATTTAGTCAAAAAAAAAAAGTTGAGACTTATCCCAGCTACCTATGACCGCCACTTAAATCCGCTCCTGAATCACGTAATTCTAGATTACATACGTTTTAGATTACATAAATGAAAAGCATGAAATCACGTAGTTCTAGACAGTGGCGGACCCAGGAATTTATCCATGGGGGTGCGAAACATTTTTTTAAAATTTTAGGCCCCTATGTATATAAGTAAAAAAATCGGTTCGTATCGGGTCGGTTCGGTCGGGTCATGTAAAGCAAAAGAAATTGCGCCATAACGTCCCTACTCATGGTTCCTATCACAAACAAATTGATGCATAAGTTCATCGCTCCATAACATAATGTTTCAATTTTAATTTTCAACCCTAGAAATCGTGTGTAATCACCCTAAAAATCATCTAAACAACATAATCACCCTAAAAATCATCTAAACAACCATAAACAACGTCAAAACACATGAAATTTCAAACCTATTTAAGAATTTTGTTACCCTTTGGTGTCGGACGACAGTGGTTCGCGGCTGCTGATGACGTGCTGTTGTGGTTGTTGTTGTGTTCGATGAGCGCTGGTAGGAGACGACCCAAGAGAGGGAGGGCGAGAGGAATTCTAAGGGACTATTGGGCTTATTTTAATTATTATAGTTTGAATTTAGGTTGAGTTTGGTTAATGGACTAGTAATTAGTGGGCTAATTATGTTTAATAAAATAGTGGGTTAGGGTATTGGGTATTTGGGTTAAGTTGGGTAGTATAAGTTATATAATTTAGGTAGTTTTTTAATTAGAGTTTACTAAAAAAATTAAAATATAAATAATTAAAATATAAATCGAAAACAATTTTTACCTAAGGTGTGTGGACGAAAAATTCCAAGGTGTGTGGACGAAAAATTCCAAGGGGTGCGGATGAAAAAATTCAAGGGGTGCGGACGAAAAAATCCAAGGGGTGCAGACGAGATTTTCAACGGAAAATAGCACTAAATTTTTTTTCCCGGGGGTGCGCCCGCCAACCTTGGGCTACATGTAAGTCCGCCCCTGGTTCTAGATTAAAAAGGACAGGATATTGTCGTTCAAAAAAATATGGTTGGGATATATAAAAGCATGAAATCACGTAGTTCAAGATTAAATGCATTTCAGTCGCTTACAATTTTGGTACAAAATTTGAGAATTTTTCAAATGACATACTGACGAAATTCATTATATCGGGATACACTCGTCTTTCGAACCAGGGAAAACCCTCACCTAGGGCCGATGCCCGTGAACACTCGCTCGAAGGCACGACAGTGCGGTGAGGTAAAACTCGCTCAGTTCAAAGATCGAACCAGCGATCGCCGCCTACTTACCTAGTCTCTCATCATTATCAGGTGCCGCAGAAACTATATGCTGAAGGGCAGGAATTTAAGCTTGGAATACCAAGCATCTCCTTTACCACTCCACCACATGTTTAATTTTCATTTTAAAAACACTTTACAAATATACTTGTTTCTTTTAATCTAATCAAATCTTACTCTTCGCAGTTGATTAACTCGGTAATTGTCCATATACATTAATTTACAAATGTCGGTGAAACAGTAAGTTATCAAAGTGTTAGAAGACTCCACAGGTCTTTCTCCACCTTTACAATTTTCTCCCTCAACAGAAAGCACACGTATTTGTACCATGTTTTTTTCCACCACCACACAAAACGGCGACCCTCATAGGCTCTGGTAATGTTAAAATCACCCGGAGCTTGGTGGTACTGAAGACCGACACGCCGTCAACTTTTGGTTTACGGTGTAGGGAGAACTGGTGAGGTGAGGGAGAAAGGAGAAGATAGAACGGTGGGGGTGAGTGGCAGTAATGGTTGAGGAACGGGACTTCAATCGGGGGGTGAAAGAGGAAGGTGATGGGTCGAAGATAGCGGCGGTGGTGTTGGTAGAAGATAACACCGGCGATCGTCGGAGAGGGTGGTCGCGGTGGTCGTCTGGTGGTGGTTGTCACACCCCAACCAATGGCGGAAACATCGGGATGAGACGTAGTGTGAAGATTGCTAGAGACATCATAACGCTATTTGTGACAATATTTAATAAACCGATTTCATTTCATAATTCATTTGTCAACATTACAAGGAAATCAAATAACATCAAGTTCAAGGAAAATACAATACAACATAATCAAAATTGATACAACGATTAAACCTAAACGTCTATATGTGTATCTAGGCATCAACGCTACTTCATTTCATAGCATCATCATCCTCAACCTGTAACATGTTTAAAATAAAGTTCAAAAGATACAAGTTTGGTACATACGTATCAAAAGATAAGTTTAAACAATTCCATGTGGCAAGCTCTTGATATGAGATAAACTATAAAATTGGCATGTGTCAAACATATCAAACCAATAATGAAACGCAATATGCTCATGACATAACCACAAGTCTACGGGCGGGTCGTTAATCCTATAGCGCTATATATGTCATGGTTTGGCTCGTACGAAGTTAATGATAAGTCTAACACATAATGTCCTCAACCCAAGTTTAAAGTATCAAGTAATCAAATAAGCATGCGTGTAATAGGAATGTTTATGTATTATGATAAAGTTTGTGTGTAAGTTTATAAATAACATGTTACACCCCAAAAAGTGGTAAATGAAAAAGGGGTTCAAGTATACTCACAAGGCTTGCATATGCTTTCCGATTATCCAATCGTTGACGAGTAGTGAGATTTGGAGTCCGAATGTATAAGGGTTAAAGTTTAAGGTAGGTTTAGAGTCGAGATTCGAAATTTAAGACAACATGAAAATAACATGTGAAAATGATCATCTAATACATATGATACTTGTTCTTGACACTATGTAACTCCAAGGAGTTTATATGGTTTCATGGAACAAGGTTCCATTAGAATCGTAACAAGTTATCATACTATAGGATGATGTAATCTAGTACTTGACATATGAACACTAGTTCATCATCTAAGATTCGATTATTTGGATTATATGGTTATGTATCGTATAGGTTATATAGATATATTAATAAGTCCAAAAGATTAATAGTTCAAGCATGAGGTAGAAGACTAACATCTTCATTTAGGTACCTCTAATGTCATAGAAATCATGTAGGAGGTAGGAAGAACAAGCTTCCATTTAGGAACCTCTTAAGTGTTCACCACTACACTTGATGTAAAAACAACCAAGGAGGGTCATGAACTAATAACAATACAAGAATAAGAATCAACTATACTATGAGAAATCATCAAGGCATGTGGGGATTCTATGTTGGGCAACCCAGGTTGACCCATAATCTCACCTTCATCAAGCTTGAAGCTTGAACATGACTTGTGGGTTAAAAACCCTAATTAAAACCGAAAGTATTTGAGGTTTATCCTCTGATGTTGTATGTCTCAACCTTGTTTTTAAGCCTAACCAACCATAAGATAGGTTGTAAGCATTAGGACATAGGTGTGAGATGAGTTAGACTCAAGTTTGATAAGTTTAAACAAGTTTTGAAAGAGTTTAAAACATAACAGAAAGTTTATAGACCTTTTTAGGGCAATTCCAGGTCTGATTTCTCCAAGGAGAGATCAAGGAATCGAGCCCAAAGATTATCCAAGCAATTAGGAAGAAGAATCAACTGATTTGGTTGAGTTTTGAGCAAGTTATGCTCACTTTTGTAAAGAGGTATGAATCTGCCCGAATTTCTGATTTGCTAGAGTTTTGAGAGTGATTTAGGAGAGATTAGAGAGTGTTTGTAAAGTGTTTTGAGCTTGGAGGAGGTGTGTATTTATAGGGGAAGAGTTAGGTTAAGTTGGTGGGTGTTTAATGGAGGTTTAGAGGTGATTGGAGGAGGAGAATTGGTGGGATTTCGTGCAAAATCGCGGAGTTTTCAAGTTTTTGCCCGCCCAGACCCCCTTACGGACCGTAAGGGGGCTTTGCGGTCCGTAAGCCATGGTCAGGAACAATAAAATTTTATTTTTTTGTTTTATTGTTTTGCAACATGTCCCAAAGTTATAAGTTACGGGTTTTATGATTAATTTAAGGTTTCTAGGCATATGAAACATGTTCTAAAGGTTGTATATGTGTAAAAATAAATAGGTTTACGCATAAGGTTCTTATGTAAGTATTGTACAAAGTGTGTATGCCACGTATTGGTAGATTTATCATACGTTTGCAAGTATTATGAATCGCGTTCCACGTGTATGAGTGTATGAATGTATAAAGTATGATTTGAAAAAAAAATACAAGTTTCATTACGAGTCAAGTCTTGAATTACAATGGTTATAATGAAGCGAAGAGTCCAAGGTTGCAAAGCTTCCAAAAAAAATAGAGTTTCAATCAATGGTTTTCTAAATGTAGAAAGTTTGAAAACGCAGGGCGTTACAGTGGTGGTGATGGTCACCAGATGGTGGTGGTGTGAGAATTAGGAGAGAGTGTGTTGCTTTTGGTTGCTTATCTTTGAGGTGATCACTACATTGAAAAAGGATGTTTTTAATGGTTAGAAAGGTAGAGGATCCTGTACATTAATCCAGAAGTGTGAGAAGTGTATTATAACACTATATAACACCATATAAACATCGTATAACACTATGTAACACCATATAACACTATGTAACACTATATAACACTATATAACAAATATAACACTATATTTTGTCTGATAGCATGTCTATGATAGAGGTATAGTGTTATATATTGTTATATAGTGTTATATGGTGTTATATGGTGTTACATAGTGTTATACGGTGTTTATATGGTGTTATATAGTGTTATATATAGTGTTATAATACATTTCTCAATTAATGTACACTATCCCTACCCTGATTAGGAATATGATGTTAATTTTGTAAATGCACATTTGAAATTTTATATTCTAATCTACTTACATTACTAATTTTTCTTTTTTCATTTGGTTTAAGATAAATATGATTAGTTATATAGTTTTGTTAGAACAAGAATCCATGTTTTATTTTGTATTAGAATTAAAAAAATATATTATTAATATATAGGCCAAACGTCTCTATTCTTTATCATTAAAGTTCACACTATTTTTTCCAAGAGTAAAATGCATGGATAGTTCTTGTGGTTTGGTGAAATTTCACCTTTAGTCCTCAACTTTTCAAAATTACACTCTTAGTCCATGTGGTTTGACAAGTTGTTACTCGGATAGTCACCAAAGCGGATGGAGGTTACTCGGATAGTCCCTGTGGTTTGACAAGTTGTTAATCGGATAGTCCCTGTGGTTTGACAAATTATTACTCGAATAGTCCTTGTAATTTCACACCCACTTAACCAGAAAAACTAACATCCATCCAAAGCGGATGGATGTTAGTTTTTCTGGTTAAGTGGGTGTGAAATTACAAGGACTATTCGAGTAATAATTTGTCAAACCACAGGGACTACCCGAGTAACAACTTGTCAAACCACAGGGACTAAGAGTGTAATTTTAAAAAAGTTGGGGACTAAAGGTGAAATTTCACCAAACCACAGGGACTATCCATGCATTTTACTCTTTTTCCAAACATGAACTTTAAAAAAATGTACACCAAACATTTACAATAAATTTAATATCATTTGATTTCTAGCATGTATCGGTACCGTACCAATACGGTGATGAACCAATTCAATTCTGACCGAGTTATATCGAATTTCCGCCGCAACGTGGCGGGAGACTACCACTAGTTCACACTTAAAATAAAGGTACAAACACATGTTTTGGTTTATTCCATAAAAATATGTAAAAAATTATAAACTTATATAAAATACGATTGATACACGGGTGACTATGAACTTAACGATGTATTGTATTTTTATGTCTCCCACTTCCATATAAATAAATATCTTTCGAATACTTTAACCGACCTCTTATACTTAAAAAACTACATAATCCATTTTCTTTTTTGTGATTAATTGCAAAAATATTAGTAAAGTACAATTTCAGTTAATGGGGCTTACACCTAATCACATATACAATCCTTATTTGAAAAAAAAAGACCAATCAAGTCCCTGTGGTTGTCACTTGAAATCAATCCCCCCCCCCACAGTCCCACTAACATACTGTTTGTAATTCAGTGAAAAGACTATAATACCCCCATAACTTTAGTTACCATTTCAGTCCCTGAACGTATAATTCATATATTCCTTCCATATTCAAAACTCTTTCCTAATATAGTAACCAACCTCTGATTATCCTTAATTAATCAGCAATATGATGTTATTAACAACAACCATAGCCCGTATTAAGACATGTAACTAGAATTGAACTCTATTTGACCTTTAGAACTCGAAATGGGTTTGAGATTTAGAACCTGAAATGTGTTTGACTTTTCGAACTTGAAATGGGTTTGACTTTTAGAACTTAAATTTGGATTGACCTTCGCAATTGCAAGTGAATTGTAGTTGCAGAACTTCAACTGCCTTCATTATCACAGGATTGACCAGTTATTCCGGTTAAACAGGTCAAGCAACGCCTACTAAAGTGTATCATCCCTATTTAAATTATAAACATTAGAAGTTGAATTGTGTTTGACTTTTAGAACATGAATTGGGATTGGCCTTCACAAGTTCAAGTGCGTTTTAGTTTCATAACTTGAACCACATTCACTTACTCACAAGTATAACTAACTCACATTATGCATAACTATCCTAAAAGTGCTATTATGCAAACCAAAGTGTATCATCCCTGTTTAATTTATAACTAACTCAAATTATGCATAATTGTCCTAAATCTTATTGTACCCTGATCAAGTTAAGGGCTTGATTATCACAACCCTTAGTATAAGTCATGTTGTGCAAACCAAAGTGTATCATCCCTATTTTATTTATAACTAACTCACATTATTTATAAAAGGCATAAATCCTATTGTACCATGATCAAGTTAAGGCCTTGATTATCACAGCCTTGACCGAATCACAGTTCAAGTTATAAGCAATGCCTACATCACAACCCTTTGTAAAAGTCCTATTGTGCAAACCAACGTGTATCATCCCTGTTCTATTTATAACTAAGTCACGTTATGCATAGAAGTTCTAAATCGTACTGTACCCTGATCAAGTTAAAGTCTTGATTATCATACCCTTGAATGAGTATGCATAATGCATTATGTCAATACAACCCATTGTGCATAAGTGTCCTGTACCATCAACACCTACATTACAACAATATCCTATTGTGCATAACTGTCATGTACCATCAACACCTAACATGCCTACATCAATAACAATATCAACCAAGAATCATTAACATAACTTAAATTTAGTTGTTTAAATATAGTCAAAAATACATATTAAAACTTCAGTTAGTTGTGTGAAATCATTCAAAAGTTACATCTTAATCACATAATTTCATAATGGGTTGAGCATGATCATTAACAACTAAAACCCAAAAAAACGATCAGACTAAAAAACCCTTTATGACAGTTAAACGTAGTTTCTAACTATGCATCATAAATAGAGGGTTTTGGTCACCCCAAAGAACACCAACACTTCAATACCGCCCAATGTTTATTCTGATTCTAATACGACCCCTGTTAACCACCACTTCAATACTAGCATTCCCTACACCCCGAACAACCACTCGTACTTGGATCATTACCCAATAGTTTGAACTTTGGACCCTTAATCCAGCTGCAAGTTCACAGATTAACATCATCATTGAACAATATTAATTTCATACTTGGTTGTTAAGTGAAATTAACGAAATGTCATACCTGTTACTTCCTCAGATCGCATAATCACAACATATGACAACATCTTGTGCTTAATTAGACTTGAAATCAGGTGTCTTGGGGTGATTGGTGAATGTAGTCGGGAACCGGAGGTGTTGTCACACCCCGATTTCCACGTGTCACCGGTGGGCCCGGTGTGGAGTATCGTGACGTGGTTGGCAACATAATAGTCAAACAACACAATATTTAATATGCACAGCGGAAGCAATTTAAAAGATATAATACAACCGAATTTAATATTGTAATATCAAATGTCACAATATTCGGAAGTTTATCCACAGACGGATCGGAAACAAAATGGAAACAATAGTTCAACAGACTTCAGGCATCTTAAGCTTGCGAGTCTTCTAATGATGCTAAGGAGAAATCCCAGCCAATTACGCTTAGTACCTGCATTTAATCTTTTTGGGAAAATACGTCAGTTTACACTGGTAAATACAATCAGCTGACTCATTTTGGAAAATGATTGAAAATTGGTTTGGATGCACGTGGCATAAACATTTTTATTTAACTTGGGAGAATTATTTAAATATATAATCTTGTGAACGAATTACATGTTCCTTGTGCGTTCAGTAGCCCGGATCTTGTCCGGGTTAAAGATCAATAGACACACCACAATATTCTTTTGTGCGCTGACGGGTGTATGCCTACACCCCGCGCTTAAGTCGTGGCCATTTCGTAAAATGATGCCAAGGATATCCGGGACATGGTCATTAACCCCCAAAGGCTTTAAGTAACAAGACTGTTTAAACGAGCCGATCAAATTATTCAATTAACCACCCAACGATGGAAGATTTGATGCCCGATCAAGCGGTATACTATATACCGTAACCCAAGCCCGTATAGGGAAAATAAGTTAAAAGTATTTACCTGAGCAATGTATAAATCACAATAAGCAAACGCAAGTAGCTTTTACTGGTACTCCTAATCTGGAACGAAGGTTTATAATAACCTATTAGAATCCTAACGGGTCTTTAGTTAAGCTTAAGCTTAGACCGGCTAGTTTCAAAGACACGGTTCGTACGCACGATTAAGCGAAGACCGGATAGAATGTGATTTAGACCCGACAAGTTCAGAGACTTGTTTAATATGGGTATTTCATACACATTCTGGATTTTGAGATAAAACCGATAAGGTTTGACCCGTTTAGGCTAGTTTATGTAAACTAGTTACATAAACCGAACCGAACGCGTAAAACACTTTACAAATATACTTGTTTCTTTTAATCTAATCAAATCTTACTCTTCGCAGTTGATTAACTCGGTAATTGTCCATATACATTAATTTACAAATGTCGGTGAAACAGTAAGTTATCAAAGTGTTAGAAGACTCCACAGGTCTTTCTCCACCTTTACAATTTTCTCCCTCAACAGAAAGCACACGTATTTGTACCATGTTTTTTTCCACCACCACACAAAACGGCGACCCTCATAGGCTCTGGTAATGTTAAAATCACCCGGAGCTTGGTGGTACTGAAGACCGACACGCCGTCAACTTTTGGTTTACGGTGTAGGGAGAACTGGTGAGGTGAGGGAGAAAGGAGAAGATAGAACGGTGGGGGTGAGTGGCAGTAATGGTTGAGGAACGGGACTTCAATCGGGGGGTGAAAGAGGAAGGTGATGGGTCGAAGATAGCGGCGGTGGTGTTGGTAGAAGATAACACCGGCGATCGTCGGAGAGGGTGGTCGCGGTGGTCGTCTGGTGGTGGTTGTCACACCCCAACCAATGGCGGAAACATCGGGATGAGACGTAGTGTGAAGATTGCTAGAGACATCATAACGCTATTTGTGACAATATTTAATAAACCGATTTCATTTCATAATTCATTTGTCAACATTACAAGGAAATCAAATAACATCAAGTTCAAGGAAAATACAATACAACATAATCAAAATTGATACAACGATTAAACCTAAACGTCTATATGTGTATCTAGGCATCAACGCTACTTCATTTCATAGCATCATCATCCTCAACCTGTAACATGTTTAAAATAAAGTTCAAAAGATACAAGTTTGGTACATACGTATCAAAAGATAAGTTTAAACAATTCCATGTGGCAAGCTCTTGATATGAGATAAACTATAAAATTGGCATGTGTCAAACATATCAAACCAATAATGAAACGCAATATGCTCATGACATAACCACAAGTCTACGGGCGGGTCGTTAATCCTATAGCGCTATATATGTCATGGTTTGGCTCGTACGAAGTTAATGATAAGTCTAACACATAATGTCCTCAACCCAAGTTTAAAGTATCAAGTAATCAAATAAGCATGCGTGTAATAGGAATGTTTATGTATTATGATAAAGTTTGTGTGTAAGTTTATAAATAACATGTTACACCCCAAAAAGTGGTAAATGAAAAAGGGGTTCAAGTATACTCACAAGGCTTGCATATGCTTTCCGATTATCCAATCGTTGACGAGTAGTGAGATTTGGAGTCCGAATGTATAAGGGTTAAAGTTTAAGGTAGGTTTAGAGTCGAGATTCGAAATTTAAGACAACATGAAAATAACATGTGAAAATGATCATCTAATACATATGATACTTGTTCTTGACACTATGTAACTCCAAGGAGTTTATATGGTTTCATGGAACAAGGTTCCATTAGAATCGTAACAAGTTATCATACTATAGGATGATGTAATCTAGTACTTGACATATGAACACTAGTTCATCATCTAAGATTCGATTATTTGGATTATATGGTTATGTATCGTATAGGTTATATAGATATATTAATAAGTCCAAAAGATTAATAGTTCAAGCATGAGGTAGAAGACTAACATCTTCATTTAGGTACCTCTAATGTCATAGAAATCATGTAGGAGGTAGGAAGAACAAGCTTCCATTTAGGAACCTCTTAAGTGTTCACCACTACACTTGATGTAAAAACAACCAAGGAGGGTCATGAACTAATAACAATACAAGAATAAGAATCAACTATACTATGAGAAATCATCAAGGCATGTGGGGATTCTATGTTGGGCAACCCAGGTTGACCCATAATCTCACCTTCATCAAGCTTGAAGCTTGAACATGACTTGTGGGTTAAAAACCCTAATTAAAACCGAAAGTATTTGAGGTTTATCCTCTGATGTTGTATGTCTCAACCTTGTTTTTAAGCCTAACCAACCATAAGATAGGTTGTAAGCATTAGGACATAGGTGTGAGATGAGTTAGACTCAAGTTTGATAAGTTTAAACAAGTTTTGAAAGAGTTTAAAACATAACAGAAAGTTTATAGACCTTTTTAGGGCAATTCCAGGTCTGATTTCTCCAAGGAGAGATCAAGGAATCGAGCCCAAAGATTATCCAAGCAATTAGGAAGAAGAATCAACTGATTTGGTTGAGTTTTGAGCAAGTTATGCTCACTTTTGTAAAGAGGTATGAATCTGCCCGAATTTCTGATTTGCTAGAGTTTTGAGAGTGATTTAGGAGAGATTAGAGAGTGTTTGTAAAGTGTTTTGAGCTTGGAGGAGGTGTGTATTTATAGGGGAAGAGTTAGGTTAAGTTGGTGGGTGTTTAATGGAGGTTTAGAGGTGATTGGAGGAGGAGAATTGGTGGGATTTCGTGCAAAATCGCGGAGTTTTCAAGTTTTTGCCCGCCCAGACCCCCTTACGGACCGTAAGGGGGCTTTGCGGTCCGTAAGCCATGGTCAGGAACAATAAAATTTTATTTTTTTGTTTTATTGTTTTGCAACATGTCCCAAAGTTATAAGTTACGGGTTTTATGATTAATTTAAGGTTTCTAGGCATATGAAACATGTTCTAAAGGTTGTATATGTGTAAAAATAAATAGGTTTACGCATAAGGTTCTTATGTAAGTATTGTACAAAGTGTGTATGCCACGTATTGGTAGATTTATCATACGTTTGCAAGTATTATG
Source organism: Helianthus tuberosus (assembly GCA_030545235.1). NCBI lineage: Eukaryota > Viridiplantae > Streptophyta > Magnoliopsida > Asterales > Asteraceae > Helianthus > Helianthus tuberosus. The sequence continues at coordinate 209,016,124 of CM060400.1, forward strand.
AATCGCGTTCCACGTGTATGAGTGTATGAATGTATAAAGTATGATTTGAAAAAAAAATACAAGTTTCATTACGAGTCAAGTCTTGAATTACAATGGTTATAATGAAGCGAAGAGTCCAAGGTTGCAAAGCTTCCAAAAAAAATAGAGTTTCAATCAATGGTTTTCTAAATGTAGAAAGTTTGAAAACGCAGGGCGTTACAGTGGTGGTGATGGTCACCAGATGGTGGTGGTGTGAGAATTAGGAGAGAGTGTGTTGCTTTTGGTTGCTTATCTTTGAGGTGATCACTACATTGAAAAAGGATGTTTTTAATGGTTAGAAAGGTAGAGGATCCTGTACATTAATCCAGAAGTGTGAGAAGTGTATTATAACACTATATAACACCATATAAACATCGTATAACACTATGTAACACCATATAACACTATGTAACACTATATAACACTATATAACAAATATAACACTATATTTTGTCTGATAGCATGTCTATGATAGAGGTATAGTGTTATATATTGTTATATAGTGTTATATGGTGTTATATGGTGTTACATAGTGTTATACGGTGTTTATATGGTGTTATATAGTGTTATATATAGTGTTATAATACATTTCTCAATTAATGTACACTATCCCTACCCTGATTAGGAATATGATGTTAATTTTGTAAATGCACATTTGAAATTTTATATTCTAATCTACTTACATTACTAATTTTTCTTTTTTCATTTGGTTTAAGATAAATATGATTAGTTATATAGTTTTGTTAGAACAAGAATCCATGTTTTATTTTGTATTAGAATTAAAAAAATATATTATTAATATATAGGCCAAACGTCTCTATTCTTTATCATTAAAGTTCACACTATTTTTTCCAAGAGTAAAATGCATGGATAGTTCTTGTGGTTTGGTGAAATTTCACCTTTAGTCCTCAACTTTTCAAAATTACACTCTTAGTCCATGTGGTTTGACAAGTTGTTACTCGGATAGTCACCAAAGCGGATGGAGGTTACTCGGATAGTCCCTGTGGTTTGACAAGTTGTTAATCGGATAGTCCCTGTGGTTTGACAAATTATTACTCGAATAGTCCTTGTAATTTCACACCCACTTAACCAGAAAAACTAACATCCATCCAAAGCGGATGGATGTTAGTTTTTCTGGTTAAGTGGGTGTGAAATTACAAGGACTATTCGAGTAATAATTTGTCAAACCACAGGGACTACCCGAGTAACAACTTGTCAAACCACAGGGACTAAGAGTGTAATTTTAAAAAAGTTGGGGACTAAAGGTGAAATTTCACCAAACCACAGGGACTATCCATGCATTTTACTCTTTTTCCAAACATGAACTTTAAAAAAATGTACACCAAACATTTACAATAAATTTAATATCATTTGATTTCTAGCATGTATCGGTACCGTACCAATACGGTGATGAACCAATTCAATTCTGACCGAGTTATATCGAATTTCCGCCGCAACGTGGCGGGAGACTACCACTAGTTCACACTTAAAATAAAGGTACAAACACATGTTTTGGTTTATTCCATAAAAATATGTAAAAAATTATAAACTTATATAAAATACGATTGATACACGGGTGACTATGAACTTAACGATGTATTGTATTTTTATGTCTCCCACTTCCATATAAATAAATATCTTTCGAATACTTTAACCGACCTCTTATACTTAAAAAACTACATAATCCATTTTCTTTTTTGTGATTAATTGCAAAAATATTAGTAAAGTACAATTTCAGTTAATGGGGCTTACACCTAATCACATATACAATCCTTATTTGAAAAAAAAAGACCAATCAAGTCCCTGTGGTTGTCACTTGAAATCAATCCCCCCCCCCACAGTCCCACTAACATACTGTTTGTAATTCAGTGAAAAGACTATAATACCCCCATAACTTTAGTTACCATTTCAGTCCCTGAACGTATAATTCATATATTCCTTCCATATTCAAAACTCTTTCCTAATATAGTAACCAACCTCTGATTATCCTTAATTAATCAGCAATATGATGTTATTAACAACAACCATAGCCCGTATTAAGACATGTAACTAGAATTGAACTCTATTTGACCTTTAGAACTCGAAATGGGTTTGAGATTTAGAACCTGAAATGTGTTTGACTTTTCGAACTTGAAATGGGTTTGACTTTTAGAACTTAAATTTGGATTGACCTTCGCAATTGCAAGTGAATTGTAGTTGCAGAACTTCAACTGCCTTCATTATCACAGGATTGACCAGTTATTCCGGTTAAACAGGTCAAGCAACGCCTACTAAAGTGTATCATCCCTATTTAAATTATAAACATTAGAAGTTGAATTGTGTTTGACTTTTAGAACATGAATTGGGATTGGCCTTCACAAGTTCAAGTGCGTTTTAGTTTCATAACTTGAACCACATTCACTTACTCACAAGTATAACTAACTCACATTATGCATAACTATCCTAAAAGTGCTATTATGCAAACCAAAGTGTATCATCCCTGTTTAATTTATAACTAACTCAAATTATGCATAATTGTCCTAAATCTTATTGTACCCTGATCAAGTTAAGGGCTTGATTATCACAACCCTTAGTATAAGTCATGTTGTGCAAACCAAAGTGTATCATCCCTATTTTATTTATAACTAACTCACATTATTTATAAAAGGCATAAATCCTATTGTACCATGATCAAGTTAAGGCCTTGATTATCACAGCCTTGACCGAATCACAGTTCAAGTTATAAGCAATGCCTACATCACAACCCTTTGTAAAAGTCCTATTGTGCAAACCAACGTGTATCATCCCTGTTCTATTTATAACTAAGTCACGTTATGCATAGAAGTTCTAAATCGTACTGTACCCTGATCAAGTTAAAGTCTTGATTATCATACCCTTGAATGAGTATGCATAATGCATTATGTCAATACAACCCATTGTGCATAAGTGTCCTGTACCATCAACACCTACATTACAACAATATCCTATTGTGCATAACTGTCATGTACCATCAACACCTAACATGCCTACATCAATAACAATATCAACCAAGAATCATTAACATAACTTAAATTTAGTTGTTTAAATATAGTCAAAAATACATATTAAAACTTCAGTTAGTTGTGTGAAATCATTCAAAAGTTACATCTTAATCACATAATTTCATAATGGGTTGAGCATGATCATTAACAACTAAAACCCAAAAAAACGATCAGACTAAAAAACCCTTTATGACAGTTAAACGTAGTTTCTAACTATGCATCATAAATAGAGGGTTTTGGTCACCCCAAAGAACACCAACACTTCAATACCGCCCAATGTTTATTCTGATTCTAATACGACCCCTGTTAACCACCACTTCAATACTAGCATTCCCTACACCCCGAACAACCACTCGTACTTGGATCATTACCCAATAGTTTGAACTTTGGACCCTTAATCCAGCTGCAAGTTCACAGATTAACATCATCATTGAACAATATTAATTTCATACTTGGTTGTTAAGTGAAATTAACGAAATGTCATACCTGTTACTTCCTCAGATCGCATAATCACAACATATGACAACATCTTGTGCTTAATTAGACTTGAAATCAGGTGTCTTGGGGTGATTGGTGAATGTAGTCGGGAACCGGAGGTGTTGTCACACCCCGATTTCCACGTGTCACCGGTGGGCCCGGTGTGGAGTATCGTGACGTGGTTGGCAACATAATAGTCAAACAACACAATATTTAATATGCACAGCGGAAGCAATTTAAAAGATATAATACAACCGAATTTAATATTGTAATATCAAATGTCACAATATTCGGAAGTTTATCCACAGACGGATCGGAAACAAAATGGAAACAATAGTTCAACAGACTTCAGGCATCTTAAGCTTGCGAGTCTTCTAATGATGCTAAGGAGAAATCCCAGCCAATTACGCTTAGTACCTGCATTTAATCTTTTTGGGAAAATACGTCAGTTTACACTGGTAAATACAATCAGCTGACTCATTTTGGAAAATGATTGAAAATTGGTTTGGATGCACGTGGCATAAACATTTTTATTTAACTTGGGAGAATTATTTAAATATATAATCTTGTGAACGAATTACATGTTCCTTGTGCGTTCAGTAGCCCGGATCTTGTCCGGGTTAAAGATCAATAGACACACCACAATATTCTTTTGTGCGCTGACGGGTGTATGCCTACACCCCGCGCTTAAGTCGTGGCCATTTCGTAAAATGATGCCAAGGATATCCGGGACATGGTCATTAACCCCCAAAGGCTTTAAGTAACAAGACTGTTTAAACGAGCCGATCAAATTATTCAATTAACCACCCAACGATGGAAGATTTGATGCCCGATCAAGCGGTATACTATATACCGTAACCCAAGCCCGTATAGGGAAAATAAGTTAAAAGTATTTACCTGAGCAATGTATAAATCACAATAAGCAAACGCAAGTAGCTTTTACTGGTACTCCTAATCTGGAACGAAGGTTTATAATAACCTATTAGAATCCTAACGGGTCTTTAGTTAAGCTTAAGCTTAGACCGGCTAGTTTCAAAGACACGGTTCGTACGCACGATTAAGCGAAGACCGGATAGAATGTGATTTAGACCCGACAAGTTCAGAGACTTGTTTAATATGGGTATTTCATACACATTCTGGATTTTGAGATAAAACCGATAAGGTTTGACCCGTTTAGGCTAGTTTATGTAAACTAGTTACATAAACCGAACCGAACGCGTAAAAAGCGTAACGGGTAATAATGAGAGCCATTTACAGGTTTCCTAAGTTAATATGCTCCATATATGTTGTGACATCAGTAAGAAATCATTTTTTATGCCCGAACTGAATTTAAACACAAACTATGCCCCGTAGGGGTAGTTTGGTCATTTAAAAGGTTATAAAAGAGTTTAAGTATTTACCTGAGTTACAGGTCTGATGTAATCAGCAAAAATACTTATTTTACCATGTTATAACAGTAGGGTAAAGTATATATGTGAAATTTATCAATTATAACCAACTATGCCCCGTAGGGGTATTTTGGTAATTTCACATAAACCGAAAAGCTCAAAACTGAAGTCTGAGTTTAACAACCTTTGTTTACTGTTAAAATATTATAATTTGCCTCAAATATCAGTAGGTATCAACCCTTGTATGTTTAAAATAGTTTTAGTACATACTATGCGTTAAAAACGCTTAAAAAGGCGATTAGAGGCCATTTCGGGTTTGATACATAAATCTGATATTTTTATATTTCTAGAAGGCTTAAAATAATTTATTTATCATATGTGATCAGTAGCAAAAGGTTTGGAGTCGTTTAGATATGTAAAACTCATTTTATAGCCTGTAAGGGCAAAACCGACAATTACCGGATTAAGCCTACGATTATAAGTTATGCTCAGCCTAAAATTTAATAAAAATCTTTAAAAATCCCAAAATAATATATTACATCAGTGGGTAAAGAGATTGATATCAAAAAGTATGTTTAAGTAGGCTATACGCTAAATACGCCGTTTAATTAACATAAAGCTTTAATTTTACGCTAACGAGCATAACTCTTAACCTACACCTCAAACTGATGTCAAATTTTGTATGCAAGTTTATATATCAGTAATTAAGGTTTCTACTCTTTTACATTTCCAAAAATCACGTTTTAAGGTGAAAAGGGCATAATGGTCAACATATGAGCAATTAACGGAATCATGCATATTAATTGGATAACTAATGATCCGAGGTGTATAATCACAGAGGGTTATACTAGCATGTAACCTGGTCCAAATAAAGCTCTAAGGAATTTCTAAAACATACCATAACGGGTCAGAACTGAAAGTCAAAGTATAAGTCAAACTATGCGACTTTCGGTTCCGAACCGGGTCTAAACAGGAAATTGTCGGGTTGAACATGTTTAGACATGTCCTTACACTAATTACCAAGTTATATTAATGATCAAACAGGTTGTATGTGTTCTACATTGCTAATTATGCATAAATTGTAATTTACACATTCTGTTGACTTTTTAAATACAAGTTTGACCCGACATTTGACCTAGTTAGAGTGGGAATCAGGGGGAACCCTTTTGAGGGTTTATTACCCACATAATTACCAACTTATAACTACTTTTAATTCGAGATTTGACTGAGCCATTATTAATAAATCTCGAAGTCAAACCGTAGTTACGACGGTTTGACTTTTAGCTAAATAACTAAGCTAAACTCAATAAAAGAAAGGATTAGCAACTTACTAAAGTCCTAAGCTTGATTAGTGATCACTTGGAAGCAGACTTGAGCTCCAGGAATGATCAGAAAGCTTGAAGGAAGGTGTGAAGAATGTTTGCAACTTCATGGCCCTTTTATAGTGAATTCGTCACCATAGATTGTTGACACTTGGGTCTACAACTCTCCACAACTGATTAACAAGTGTTCCTAGTGCTTAGGGGGTGCCTAGGGGCCAAGAAAGATGAGGAAAATCGTTCAGGAGTCGATTAGAATGCAATTGGCAGGCAAAAACCCAAAGATTTCGGAGCAGACAGCCCCTCGCGTGACGCTAAGCCCCCCCCCATGGGCCTCGCGTCACACTAGGCCTAATCTGACATGATCTTCAACTTTTGATTTTTGTGTTTTGATCCTTGGCTCTTCAAACTTCGTTTAGACACTTTTTTCTTGCATCTTGAACCCTCCAAACTGATCCATAAGGGCTTAAAAACATATACCCACTTTGTTAAGTCCCCGGTTAACTTTATTGTTACCCGAAAAGTCCTAACTTTCAACGTTTACGCTTTAACCCTTCGCACACGAATTTGATCATAACTTTCTCATACGATAACGAAACTTTACGAAATTTATATCGTGCATTCTAGTGAGCATAATTAACAGTTACAAAGCTTCGGGTTTGTCAAAAGGTCACTCAGAGGTATAACTTAAACATGTTGACACTTTTAACCCCTGTAGTTTGTAATCTCTCACTTTTAGCTTCGCATGATCCATGATTTATTCGTTTGATGCTATAAACATCATGTAGGGTTAATGTACAATATATTTATTCACTGTTGACATTTAGAACTCGTATATTAACATACTTTCCATATTTGTCAACTTTAGTCCTTTCATTACATTCTTTCACACGTTCAAACATATGACCCGTGTCAACACTTTATAGGACGTGAATTTTCGAGGTGTTACATCCTCACCCCCTTAAAATAAATCTCGACCCGAGATTTACTGAAACAAGTAAGGGTACTTTTCTTTCATCGTGGACTCAACCTCCCACGTGTATTCGGGACCTCTACGAGCATCTCATTTGACCTTTACAATAGGTACATGCTTCCTTCGAAGCTTCTTAACCTATCGATCTTCAATCGACAATGGTTTTTCCACAAATTTTAAGCTCTCATCTATATGCACATCCGTATGTGGTATAACCAGTGATTCATCAGCGAAACACTTCTTCAGATTGCAGATGTGGAACACATTGTGAATTCCACTGAGCTCTTCAGGTAACTTTAACTTATAGGCAACTGACCCGACACGTTCGATAACCTTGAAAGGTCCTATGTATCTCGGGCTTAGCTTGCCTTTCTTACCAAATCGCGTCACTCCTTTCCAGGGTGATACTTTGAGCAACACTTTATCACCTACTTCGAAGTGAAAAGCTTTACGCTTTGGATCTGCGTAACTCTTCTGCCTATCTCGGGCAGCCTTGAGACGGTCACGAATCCGGACAATCTTGTCCGTCGTTTCAAAGACTATCTCTGGTCCTGATAATTGGACATCTCTAACTTCCGCCCAACAAACTGGCGTTCTACACTTTCTACAATATAAGGCCTCAAAAGGCGCAGCCTTAATGCTGGTATGGTAGCTATTGTTGTAGGAGAATTCGATTAATGGTAGGTTCTTATCCCAACTACCACCCAAATCGATCGCACATGCACGTAGCATGTCTTCCAAAGTTTGAATAGTACGCTCACTCTGACCGTCTGTCTGAGGATGGTAAGCCGTACTAAAATTCAAACGCGTGCCCAAAGATTGTTGGAAGCTCTTCCAAAAATGTGATGTGTATCTAGTATCTCTGTCAGAGATAATAGACACAGGTATGCCATGTAAGGCTACAATCTTATCAACGTACAACTGGGCTAACATGTCGGAGCTATAAGTCTCCTTGATGGGTAAGAAATGTGCTGACTTAGTCAGTCTATCAACTATAACCCATATTGTATCATTTCCTTTCCTTGTCTTAGGTTACTTGGTGATAAAATCCATAGTCACCATTTCCCACTTCCACGTAGGAAGTTCAGTCTGTTGTAGCAAACCTGACGGTTTCTGATGCTCGGCTTTGGCTTGCGCACATGTCAAGCATTTAGCTACATAGGCAGCTACAGACTTTTTCAAGCCTATCCACCAATAATTTGCCCTTAGATACTGGTACATCTTATCAGCTCCATGGTGAACGGAGTACTTGGAACTATGGGCTTCCTGGAGGATGACATCTCGAAGTCCTCCATAAATTGGAACCCATATTCGTCCATTTAATCTTAGAATTCCGTCCTTGCTAAGAGTTAACTGCTCCTCAGTTACCCCTAGCTTTTCGTTAGGATAGTTAGCTTCCAACACAGCTTCCCATTGTGCAGCTAACAACCTTTCAATCAAACTGTTCTTTATCTCCATGCGCTTGGCGTTGATTCGGATGGGTTTCACCCTCTCCTTTTGACTCAAGGCATCGGCGACTACATTCGCCTTGCCGGGATGGTATCTGATTTCACAATCATAATCATTTAAAGTTTCCATCCAACGACGTTGCCTCATGTTTAATTCCTTCTGATTAAACAGGTGCTGGAGGCTCTTGTGATCAGTATAGATCACACACTTGATTCCATAAAGATAATGCCTACACAGTTTTAGTGCAAATACAACGGCACCCAACTCCAAGTCATGGGTGGTGTAATTCTTTTCGTGCACCTTTAACTGTCTTGAAGCATAGGCAATAACCTTGCCTTTCTGCATAAGCACACACCCCATGCCAGTGTGTGATGCATCGCAGTAAACTACGAATTATTCGATTCCATCAGGTAACGTCAACACAGGAGCGTTGCTCAACTTCTGCTTAAGGATATCAAAGGACTCTTGCTGCTTAGGTCCCCAAACTAACTTTACTTTCTTCTTGGTCAAGGAAGTTAGGGGTGCAGCAATCCTTGAAAAATTTTCAATAAAACGCCTGTAATATCCTGCTAATCCCAGGAAGCTACGAATCTCCGTAGGCGTCTTTGGCTCTTGCCAGTTCATAACTGCTTCAACCTTAGCGGGATCCACTTGGATACCACGCTCACTCACCACATGTCCAAGGAATTGGACTTCTCGAGGCCAAAATTCACATTTAGAGAATTTGGCATAGAGCTTCTCCTGATGCAGGAGTTTGAGAATACATCGAAGGTGTTTCTCAAGGTCAGCTTGGTTCTTCGAATAAATAAGAATGTCGTCGATGAAAACGATGACGAATTTGTCTAAGTAAGGCTTGCAGACGCGATTCATGAGATCCATGAACGCGGCAGGTGCATTGGTGAGCCCAAAAGACATCACTAGGAACTCGTAATGACCATAACGAGTCCTAAATGCTATTTTATGCACGTCTTCATCTCTAACGTTCAGTTGATGGTAGCCTGACCTCAAATCAATCTTCGAAAAATAACTTGCTCCTTGTAGTTGATCGAACAAATCGTCGATCCTGGGTAAAGGATACCTATTCTTTATCGTGACCTTATTAAGCTCACGATAATCGATGCACAGACGCATCGATCCATCCTTCTTCTTGACAAACAGAACTGGTGCTCCCCGAAACCTTTAGCTAGCAATTCATCCAGTTGTGTTCTTAATTCCTTCATTCCCGTTGGTGCCAACCTGTAGGGTGCTCTAGCAACTGGTGCTGCTCCAGGGATGATATCAATCCTGAATTCCACTTGCCTATCTGGTGGTAAACCAGGTAGTTCTTCCGGAAAAACTTCAGGGTATTCAGAAATGACTGGGATGTCTTCTATCTTCGGTTTAGGCTCATCAATAATCACTTGTGCCATGTAGATGACACAACCCTTCTTTAAACATTTTGAATCCTTGAGCATAGTCGCTTGCTCAGGCAGCCCATACAGGGTATCTCCCCGAATGGTAAGTGATTCGCCAGACGGAGTCTTTATTACCACTTGTTTCTTGTTACAGACAATTTGGGCCTGGTTATGAGATAACCATTCCATACCCAGAACTATGTCAAAACCGGCCAACTTAAAGGGAAGTAGAGACAGAGGAAAAGAATGGTTCTTAATGGATATCACACATCCATCTAACACAGTTGAGACGGTTTCTAGTGTGCCATCTGCTAACTCCACCTCATAATTCACATTTAAGGTTTTGACAGGTAATTTCAGCAATTCACAGAACTTATTATCAACGAAAGACTTATCAGCGCCTGAATAAGAAAGTACTCTAGCAAAGACGTCATTTACAAGGAAAGTACCTGTAATAACGTTGTCGTCTAGAACCGCTTCCTTTGCGTCCATTCTGAAGACTCTCGCATTAGTCTTCTTGGCCTCTTCAGGCTTCTTGGCGTTTTTAGGGCAGTTGGTTTTAATGTGGCCCTTTTCATTGCAACGGTAGCACGTTGCGTCTTTCAGCTTCTTGCAATCCAAGGTTTTGTGATCCGTGGACTTGCATATTTCGACATGCATAGGTTTTTAACTGAGTCTGTGAGTTCGACTCGAGTCTGCACTTTCCAAAGTGCTGTTTCTTGCAAATCTTGCACTTGGGCTTCTCACCAGAATGATGCCCATCTTTCCTTGACTCAGATCCTTTCTTGTTGTCACCGTTCCCACGGTGTTTCTTGTTCGATCTCCGTGAACTATCATCTTCATGCTTTCTCTTCTCAGCCTCCTTATTCCTCAGCGATCTCTGCCTGACCGCATCCAATGTGAGGGACAAGGATATGTCAGCTACAGATCTAAAAGTAGCTGGCCGAGAAGCCTTTACGCTTGCCTTGATTTCCGGGGCTAAACCACCGATAAAATGAGCTATTCTTTTTGGTTCCGGGGTCACCAGATAAGGAACCAACCGGGACAAGGTGTTGAAGCTCGTTAGGTAAGCTTGACAGTCAAGGTTTGTCATCACCAATGATAGAAAATCAGACTCTATCTTCTCCACCTCATGCTGAGGGCAGTAATTTTCCCTGATAAGGGCAACAAATTGATCCCATGACATATTGTACAATGGGATTTTCCCGGTGGCTTGAATCAAAGATCTCCACCATGCTAAAGCTTCACCCTTAAAAGACTGCGACACAAACTTGACCACGTCTCTCTCAGCGCATCCGCTGATATCCACAACCGTATCCATCTCATCCAGCCACGTCATACAGTCAATGGCTCCTTTCTCCCCAGTGAAATCCCGGGGTTTGCAAGAAACAAAATACTTATAAGAGCAACCCTTGTCACGGGGTCCTTGGTTTAGTATAACCTGCTGAGATGGAGCACTGTGGTGGTTCGAGGAGTGTCGATCATCATCTTTCTTCGATTCGTCCTTCTTGGACGGTGGCTTTGAAGGCTGTGTAGATAGGGTCCTACTACGAGTCCCACTATACTCTTCGTATTGCCGTTCCAATGCTTTAGTAACTGCGTCGTCGACCAACACTTTCAATTCAGCACCCGTTAAATTAATCCGGGCGTTATCAATGTTCTCCACTGGATGACTATTTATCTCGTCTAAGTTAGCCATTTTAATTGAACTGTTACAGAAAACAAGGACAATAGTTTATTTGGGAGTTTATTATGGAATTGCCCCTTAGGGTAATTCATTAACCATGGTAACAGAGACCACATTTGGTTAATTTATTAATCATATTTATTTAGGATTTCTATAATAATTTATCCTAATTATAAAACAATAACATTTTTATTTGTGGCACAAAAGGCCTAGTCATATGGACATTTTAAAATATAAGCTATGATTTCAGAGAATCAAGGCTTTTAAGGTATACTGGCACAATAGGCCTAGTCACAAGGACATTTATAAATTATAAGCTATGATTTCAGAGAATCAAAGCATGAAGGTTTGAACCTAGTTCATTACCTTATCTGACAGGGAGTCATCGCTACCACTGTCTTTTGGCTCATATGGAAATGAGTAGGGCCCATAGGCACTATATTACCACGTATGGTAAAAATATGATCATCTTAATTGATGACCTAAACCCATGATTCAGAGATCATATAATTGGGTTAGGAATCTTTTGAAGAATCCTTTAATAATAATGACGTGTGTGATTTTTAATGAATCACGTCTGCCAGGAGTGTTAACATATTTTCAGATGTTAACAGGGATTTGAATCTTTTTAACAGGTCTTACCATCTTGGCCCGGCCTTATAATGACCCGAAGGCTAGGTTTCATTCTTTAAGATTCTTATTTAAAAATTTACATAGGCAGATATTTATTAAAAAAGAATGAGTTTTGATTTATTTATTTCATATATAATATATCTTTGCACGTAATGGCAAACATGAAATTTATAAAACAAACATTCCATTACTTTATTAAAATATTACACGCTGCCCTAAACGGGTCTTTTCAAATAACAAACTTACCCACGCAGGGGTTTAAACAAGTACTTACCCACGCAGGGGCTTAATAACACACATACCCACGCAGGGGCTTAATAACATAATAGTCCACGCAGGGACTTACACAAATAACATACCCTCGCATGGGTTTACAGAAAGATAACCCACTCAGGGGCTCAACAACAAATGGAAGGATTTAGTGGTCCTTCTTGCTCTTCCCTTTAATTAGGCTCGTTAATCCTTGGAAGAAAGTTTGTCGCTCCCTTCGTTCCCTGTGAAATTCTCGCTCTACATGGTCCAACCTTTGCAGAATTTCTTCACGCTCAGGTGGGGAGAACCTTGGTGGTTGCGATTGTTTCCTGATAATAGGTCTTGGAGGTATTTGGTACCCATGAGTTGGGTACCCTACTCCCCATGGATCTCCATAGGGTCCTTGGGTGTTGTAGTTAGCCCCTACCATGTACGGGTCGGCTTCTGCGTAGTTGTAGTTGGTGTGCACTGGCTGTTCAAACGGGTTATACGCCATGGAACCCGTGTATGCCGGAATTGGGTTATCGAAACCCATAGGCGGTGGTTGCGGTGCAACTGGGTGTGAAGGTCCACCCATTTGTGGATCTTCTTGATGTGGGGGGTAGTGGCTGCCACTTGATTGCCGAGGAGAGCTGAAATGGAAGTCTCCTCCCCGTGTAGACATACGTGGTCCAGATCTCCTACGCCTTGGCGGTTGCGGAGCTGCTGGTTGAACTGGTGGCGATGGAGGCGGTGGCGTAACTGCCACAAACCGTGAATCCACAGAGGGATCCTGTTGCTGCTGTGGCGGTGAATGGCAAGGAGGTGTATAGTACCATTCGTGCCTGGTAAACATAGCTTGAAAGCTATCTGGACCAACATAGGGTGATCCGTGGAAAGAAGATCCATCAGAGATCTCTATCGGGTGGTTTGGTGTACCACTGGCTGGCTCGATGGGGTCCGTATCCTCGTCCATATCATCTGCGTGATCTCCGGAAAAAGGTCCTCCGATCCCAATGGGTTGAAACCCACTGGTTCTTGTATATAATTTTCCGGGTTAAACCAGCCCCTAAAAACTGGTGTAGGGTCACCAAAAGAGTGGTGCGATAAAGATCGCTGTAACGGTATGTATGAGGGTTGAGGGTTGTTGGGCTCATACTCCGGCTGTGGCCCATAAGGGTTAGGAGGTGTTGAACTGTGTGAGACCGACCGTTTAGCCGGCTCATAGAGGTTTTCCTCCGGTTCTGCCGGGGATCGTCACTCTCCGTGGTAGATGGAGCTCGCACATTCGAAGGTCCAGCTTCATTATCATTGGGGGCGGTGATTGGCCACTTGCCTCTTCCTCTTCTCCTGAAGAATCTTGGCGGCATTTTGTTAATCCTGTCAATATAGCATGAGATAACAACAACAATAAATAAAAATTTAAAGGACAAAACAAAAACCAAACAAGGTAGAATTTGTCCTATGTTATATGTCTAGACTCGAAAGTTTAGATATGTGCAATTGTGTTATTGAGATTAAAAACAAAAGGCTAGTGTTTAATTCACTCAATGTTGGCTCTGATACCAACCTGTCACACCCCGATTTCCACGTGTCACCGGTGGGCCCGGTGGGGAGTATCGTGACGTGGTTGGCAACATAATAGTCAAACAACACAATATTTAATATGCACAGCGGAAGCAATTTAAAAGATATAATACAACCGAATTTAATATTGTAATATCAAATGTCACAATATTCGAAAGTTTATCCACAGACGGATCGGAAACAAAATGGAAACAATAGTTCAACAGACTTCAGGCATCTTAAGCTTGCGAGACTTCTAATGATGCTAAGGAGAAATCCCAGCCAATTACGCTTAGTACCTGCATTTAATCTTTTTGGGAAAATACGTCAGTTTACACTGGTAAATACAATCAACTGACTCATTTTGGAAAATGATTGAAAATTGGTTTGGATGCACGTGGCATAAACATTTTTATTTAACTTGGGAGAATTATTTAAATATATAATCTTGTGAACGAATTACATGTTCCTTGTGCGTTCAGTAGCCCGGATCTTGTCCGGGTTAAAGATCAATAGACACACCACATTATTCTTTTGTGCGCTGACGGGTGTACGCCTACACCCCGCGCTTAAGTCGTGGCCATTTCGTAAAATGATGCCAAGGATATCCGGGACATGGTCATTAACCCCCCAAAGGCTTTAAGTAACAAGACTATTTAAACGAGCCGATCAAAGTATTCAATTAACCACCCAACGATGGAAGATTTGATGCCCGATCAAGCGGTATACTATATACCGTAACCCAAGCCCGTATAGGGAAAATAAGTTAAAAGTATTTACCTGAGCAATGTATAAATCACAATAAGCAAACGCAAGTAGCTTTTACTGGTACTCCTAATCTGGAACGAAGGTTTATAATAACCTATTAGAATCCTAACGGGTCTTTAGTTAAGCTTAAGCCAGCTAGTTTCAAAGACACGGTTCGTACGCACGATTAAGCGAAGACCGGATAGAATGTGATTTAGACCCGCCAAGTTCAGATACTTGTTTAATATGGGTATTTCATACACATTCTGGATTTTGAGATAAAACCGATAAGGTTTGACCCGTTTAGGCTAGTTTATGTAAACTAGTTACATAAACCTAACCGAACGTGTAAAAAGCGTAACGGGTAATAATGAGAGCCATTTACAGGTTTCCTAAGTTAATATGCTCCATATATGTTGTGACATCAGTAAGATATCATTTGTTATGCCCGAATTGAATTTAAACACAAACTATGCCCCGTAGGGGTAGTTTGGTCATTTAAAAGGTTATAAAAGAGTTTAAGTATTTACCTGAGTTACAGGTCTGATGTAATCAGCAAAAATACTTATTTTACCATGTTATAACAGTAGGGTAAAGTATATATGTGAAATTTATCAATTATAACCAACTATGCCCCGTAGGGGTATTTTGGTAATTTCACATAAACCGAAAAGCTCAAAACTGAAGTCTGAGTTTAACAACCTTTGTTTACTGTTAAAATATTATAATTTGCCTCAAATATCAGTAGGTATCAACCCTTGTATGTTTAAAATAGTTTTAGTGCATACTATGCGTTAAAAACACTTAAAAAGGCGATTAGAGGCCATTTCCGGGTTTGATACATAAATCTGATATTTTTATATTTCCAGAAGGCTTAAAATAATTTATTTATCATATGTGATCAGTATCAAAAGGTTTGGAGTCGTTTAGATATGTAAAACTCATTTTATAGCCTGTAAGGGCAAAACCGACAATTACCGGATTAAGCCTACGATTATAAGTTATGCTCAGCCTAAAATTTAATAAAAATCTTTAAAAATCCCAAAATAATATATTACATCAGTGGGTAAAGAGATTGATATCAAAAAGTATGTTTAAGTAGGCTATACGCTAAATACGCCGTTTAATTAACATAAAGCTTTAATTTTACGCTAACGAGCATAACTCTTAACCTACACCTCAAACTGATGTCAAATTTTGTATGCAAGTTTATATATCAGTAATTAAGGTTTCTACTCTTTTACATTTCCAAAAATCACGTTTTAAGGTGAAAAGGGCATAATGGTCAACATATGAGCAATTAACGGAATCATGCATATTAATTGGATAACTAATGATCCGAGGTGTATAATCACAGAGGGTTATACTAGCATGTAACCTGGTCCAAATAAAGCTCTAAGGAATTTCTAAAACATACCATAACGGGTCAGAACTGAAAGTCAAAGTATAAGTCAAACTATGCGACTTTCGGTTCCGAACCGGGTCTAAACAGGAAATTGTCGGGTTGAACATGTTTAGACATGTCCTTACACTAATTACCAAGTTATATTAATGATCAAACAGGTTGTATGTGTTCTACATTGCTAATTATGCATAAATTGTAATTTACACATTCTGTTGACTTTTTAAATACAAGTTTGACCCGACATTTGACCTAGTTAGAGTGGGAATCAGGGGGAACCCTTTTGAGGGTTTATTACCCACATAATTACCAACTTATAACTACTTTTAATTCGAGATTTGACTGAGCCATTATTAATAAATCTCGAAGTCAAACCGTAGTTACGACGGTTTGACTTTTAGCTAAATAACTAAGCTAAACTCAATAAAAGAAAGGATTAGCAACTTACTGAAGTCCTAAGCTTGATTAGTGATCACTTGGAAGCAGACTTGAGCTCCAGGAATGATCAGAAAGCTTGAAGGAAGGTGTGAAGAATGTTTGCAACTTCATGGCCCTTTTATAGTGAATTCTTCACCATAGATTGTTGACACTTGGGTCTACAACTCTCCACAACTGATTAACAAGTGTTCCTAGTGCTTAGGGGGTGCCTAAGGGCCAAGAAAGATGAGGAAAATCGTCCAGGAGTCGATTAGAATGCAATTGGCAGGCAAAAACCCAAAGATTTCGGAGCAGACAGCCCCTCGCGTGACGCTAAGCCACCCCCCCATGGGCCTCGCGTCGCGCTTGGCCTAATCTGACATGATCTTCAACTTTTGATTTTTGTGTTTTGATCCTTGGCTCTTCAAACTTCGTTTAGACACTTGTTTCTTGCATCTTGAACCCTCCAAATTGATCCATAAGGGCTTTAAAACATATACCCACTTTGTTAAGTCCCCGGTTAACTTTATTGTTACCCGAAAAGTCCTAACTTTCAACGTTTACGCTTTAACCCTTCGCACACGAATTTGATCATAACTTTCTCATACGATAACAAAACTTTACGAAATTTATATCGTGCATTCTAGTGAGCATAATTAACAGTTACAAAGCTTCGGGTTTGTCAAAAGGTCACTCAGAGGTATAACTTAAACATGTTGACACTTTTAACCCCTGTAGTTTGTAATCTCTCACTTTTAGCTTCGCATGATCCATGATTTATTCGTTTGATGCTATAAACATCATGTAGGGTTAATGTACAATATATTTATTCACTGTTGACATTTAGAACTCGTATATTAACATACTTTCCATATTTTTCAACTTTAGTCCTTTCATTACATTCTTTCACACGTTCAAACATATGACACGTGTCAACACTTTATAGGACGTGAATTTTCGAGGTGTTACAGGTGTGTTAGGGGAGAAGGGATTGAAGTGTAGCTAATAAAGGAAGATAGAGGAGTGATATGGTTGACATTGGGGTTAGTGTAGGTGAAATAATCGGTTTACCCTTGTCAACGTTTTATAATTTGACGGTCAACTAACAGCCAGTTACAATAAGGACTTGATTGATTCCAATTGCCAACCATAGGGACTTGATTGGCCTTTTTTTTCAAATGAGGGTTGTATGTGCGATTGGGCGTAAATCACACGGACTGAAATTATACTTTACTTGTATTTAAATTACGCCTTAAAGATAAAAAAAGCCAAAATAGAGTAGAGCAAGTTGGATAGAATAGAACATTCATTACACAAACCCTTGTAAAAGGTGATAACTTCTTTGAATGTGAGAAAATGATTAATTGTGATCGCTTTCATGTATCATGTTAGAAGAGAAGATTGTCCATCAATGTTTTCTACCATGTTAGTGAAAACATGGAGAAGGGCTAGAAGGAAAGCAAATAAGTGCATGTAAGATGATTTTGTTAACATTCACCCAAAGTAATATACACTGTCATGCATTTGTGATAATATTTTTCTGTTTCTTGCTTATTCAATTTCAAAACTAATACTCTTTCGAGTTGTTATACAAAATGGAAATAATATATATATATATATATATATATATATATATATATAACTGATTAATCTAGTTTATTACATGTTTTTACTCATGTTTATCTCTCGTGTTAGACCATTAGACTTCCTTCGAGCAAGCAAAACGTAATGGAGAGAGGAAATATGAGATGGATGGAGTCCCCGGTAACCCTAGAAGATCTTCGTCAAAGGAATCACGTTGAGCAACAACGGATTAATAGATCTGATTATCGTTATGATGAGAGATGGCATACAGTTGTTATTCGGAACCAAAAGAAAGGGATGATATGGGTGAAGAGAGAGGAAAGGCTACGTAGTGTGATTACGTTTTTCCTTTCCAATCTTCCGAATGATTGCAATAGCATGAGACTCTGGCATGCGTTCTTCTTTTTGGGTAACCTGGGGGATGCATTTTTCCCGAAGAAGAGGGATGAGATGGGAAACATATTTAGTTTTATTCGTTTAAAAGAAGTGGTTGATGTTGAGGGGTGGCTGGTGAAGTTAAAGTCAGTCAAGATAGATGGGGCGATTGTTGGGGTCAACATTGCAAGATTTTCCAAGTTTGGATCGGCCAATCCAGGCCCATTACCAGCACGGAAGGTGTCAGTGACTAAGGTTGTCCATGAGAATAGTCATGGGGATATGAAGCCGGAAGTCAAAGGGGGTAGGGAAGATGAACCTAAGAATCCGGTGTGGAACGGCGGTGCTATGGCTATCAGGATCTTGGCCAACGGTGGTAAGGAGCCGAAGTAGGAAATGGAAATTTTGGTATCTCCAAAAATCACGGAATGTAGGACCCTGAAAGGATCTAAGAACAAGGTGATTTCAAGTTATCAAATGAATAAACACAGGTGTGGAATCCCTGATCTACACACAACCAAGCAAGAGCACAATCAATCAAGAAGACCAAATCACTCAAAAGTTTCTCAATTGATTTTGACAGGGTAACAGTACATAATCTCCAAAATAAGCTCCAATACTCTCTCAAAATGCACTCTTATAGAATGAAATCTAACCTACTGTATTTATAGGCAATACAACAGGTGGACACGCGAAGTACAACAGGATCTACCCGAAACAACACGAAACAGATACACACCTCACGAAACACTACAAGAAGAGACAAAGGATTCCTTTGTGTTCCTAGAGATATTACACGAAACATATATATTTCGTGGCAAAAGTGTTTCTTGTCCAACCGTTTCTTGTCCAAAATCTGTTTCTTGTCTAATTGTTTTGTGTTCCATAGTGTTTCTTGTCCAAAGTGATATTTCTTGTCTTCTCTGTTCATCATTACATCATGATGATGATGTTCTCGTATAGTCGTCACTTGCATCTCGTACGTCGAGTCGAACCGATGGAGGAACGTTGTCGACTTCGGTCATGACTTGAACGGTCTCGAACGTCACTAGCGACATCCACACTTAGGGCATCAACACGAAGACTAACATAGATTGGAATGGCAAGTCTTTAATTGCGGAGGTAAAATCGTTGGAATTGCTGAACATAATGGAAAGTTTCCTTTCTCAGGATAATGCTCTTGGATCTAAAACAAGTTATGTAGGTGGTTTGAAAATTCTTCTTTGTTTGGTAATTCCGAAATGGCTCGATAATTTTTAGTTCATCAGAAAGCTTTTTGGGAGGTGTGGGCGAGTAGTATGGGAATTTGGAATGTGTAATTTATTGAGTTCAGCCGACTAGTCTGGGTGATTGTTCGTGGGTTGCCTTTAGAATAATGGGATAAAAGGGGTGGTGAATATGATCGGTAAAAGATTTGGGCGTATTGTTCAACCATTCGAAGCGTCTGTTGTGGATGGTTGTTTAGCTTTCATTAAATTGGCAATTGTTGTCAACCATGGGAGAAAATTAAATTTAGAGGTGACAGTTGTCTGGAGGGACCGTCAAGTGAAAATGTGGGTTTTAGAAGAAGAGGGGGAATGGTATCCTAATTTTGTCAGTTGGCCGATGATGTCATGTCACCACTAAATAATTGCCTTGATGTTGAAGATAAGGTTATGGAGGAAAATGATCATGCTGAAGGGGAAGGTCTGCATGAGATTAGGGGGGAAGTAAAAATGTGGGTGATAATTTGCATGAAGAATCGGAGGTTCAGGTGGTGTCTCAGGTGGGCCCACATGATAAAGAGGAGGGAGTATTTTTATTCAAAGCTAAATTTTCCCCATTGGCTTCAAGTGGTGGGCGTTAAATGTGAATGGTGGGCTTGGTCCAGCTGAGTTGGGTGGTATGCCAGTTAAAAAGATTGGGCTTAATCATTCAACTTTTGGGTAAGATATTGGGCATTTCGGAGGTATGGGTTCAAGCTTGAATAGTAGAGTGGATAGGTCGTGTTTGGTGTCGGATCTCAATCTTTGGGAAGACCACCCGTTTGACATTGATCAGATCATATGGGGTGGGGATCTTTAAAATTCGGTAAAAAGAAAAAGGAAGAGGGTTTTCCCTGTCTCTCACACATTTATTCAAGAAGAGATGAAAGTTAAAAAGGGTAGGGTTGGGCTTGTTAAAGCGGGTAGGAATAAGGAGGTTGCGGGGGTATGTCGAGGTTGGGACCAAGTCGGGAGAACTGATAAGGCTGTCTATGAGGTGGAGGTAGAGCGAGAAGTTGGAGGGAATGTGAAAGTTGGCGTTATCCTTGGGTGTATTTGAGTAACTTTAAGTAAGTTGTGCAAGCTGCTTTTGAGGGGGAAAAGGAGAAAAGTGGTAATAAATGAACTTCTTATCTTTAAATTTAAGGGGGTAATGACCTGGAAAAAACTCGTTGGGTTCGTAGACTAGTTTTGAAATACAAGATCTCTTTCGTAGCTATTCAAGAATCTCAATTAGCAGAGGTTTCAGAGGAGGAGATTTGAAGGTTTGGGGGAAATCAGGTGGCCTTTTGTCGATTCGGAACCTAGATGTTTTTCTGAATGTTTTGGTGATGGGTGATGCGTGGTCAAAAACCGGTGTTTTTGTTGGGATTGAACCCTATCAGAGGAACAGATAATTAAAGCCAAAACTGGATCAGAGCAGTGGATCCAGAATAAGCCGATGTTTACATACAAATCTCTCCCCTTGAAAGTGATTTCATATCTGCTGACCTCCTATCTGCTGATCTTGCAAAGTGCTGACCTACAACTGCTGCTCAAAGTAAAGATCTGATGAAAGAACTAAAGTCCTGCTGATTCTATCTACTGCCTTGAGTCAAGCACTGCTGATCCGGACAAGTACTGCTGGGTTCACAGCAGTGGAAAGTTGCAGCAGCTGATCTATAGTCTGTTTAGTAATGTAATGTAATAGCAGTAGTTAACATAGCAGTGCTTGTATAGATCAGATGTTAGAGTTTGTTAGGAGGTTAGAATTCGCTTTCATGGTGACGTCAGCTAAGATGCTCAGTGGTTTGCAAGTGCCTATAAATAGTTCAGTACTTTGTACTGTTCTATCAGCTCTTTTGTATCATCGTCTTCTTTGCACGAACAAACTACTGAGCTCTGGCTGAGGGGGAGTTTGCATTCATTCATCAATCATTGTAATCGTTATTGAAATAAATTCAATCTTCCGATTCATTGTGTAAAGATGTTTGATCAAAGTATAACTCTCGTTTGATTGTATGCAAAGTTTGTTTTCATCATAATTTCGCTGCACACTCATCCATTCTCATTTTAATTACAAACACAAAATACAATCAGAAACAAACTCAGATCCAACAATTGGTATCAGAGCTTGGACAGTCAAATTTGATTTAACAATCATTTTGACGTAACTAGTTCAGCTCATAACAGTTGATACTGATCGTTTGTTCGTTTGTTGAAAAACAGAGCAAGGATTAATCACCATTAAAGTTGATTTCTCAGTGTCTGTAAAACAACAAGAATGACGTCACAATCTCAGGATGATAAAAACAACATCGGCTCGCTTTTTAAACCACTGATGTGCGGTAAGTGTCGTATATATTAGGTGTATATTTTAAGCCCTTTTAACACTTATTTTAGCCAAGTTTTAAATTTATAAAACACGATATTTCACTAACACTAAACACACATATGGGCAAGTGCACCCATCGTTGAGCGTAGTATAGTGTTGGTAAGATACCGAGGTCGTCCAAGGACACAAGAGCTTTTAGTACCGGTTTATCCTCAACGTCTAATCAAAATAAAAAGTTTAGAAAAAGGTTTTTAAACTAAGAAAAATAAAAACTAACTAAAATGCTGAAAAATAAAATAAAAAGAAAAACAGATAGACAAGATGAATCACTTGGTTCCGACTCGTATCTAGTATAACCTTTGATTATTTCCGCACTTTTGCACATAATTAAGAGATTATCTTAGTTATTGTAGTAGGCCCCTCTTTTGAAGGTGACGTTACCCTCACCCCAGTAGTTTGAGTCAGCAAGGATACAATCCTAAAAGGGTGGATTATTGGAAGATAATGAATTAAGTTATTAATGCAGTATTGTGGTAGGCCCCGCTTTTGGCGGTGACGTTACCCTCGGCTAAGTAGTCTGAGTCAGCAGGGATACAGTCCTAAATAGCCGGGTTATAGTATTAATAGTAGTTAACTTATGAGGGGATCAAAGAGTTTGGACCCCCGCCATCCAATACCGTGAAGCATTGAAGGAGGTCCTACTAAATTTGACCCAGGTCCATTGCAGGACCTCTAAACGCTGAACAATGGCAAGACCTTTACCAAACCGTTCCCTTAACCCCCGACCAGGTAGCCAACATACCTCCATATAGACCGTGGAGATACGAATGGTGAAAATCCTTTATTTTATATAGACAGTAAAATAATGCCAAGACACCACGGACAAACAATAAGGAAATATCACCTTCAACATAAGTAACTAGTTATTAAAGTCGTTAATACAAAACCAAATAAAAAGTGCAAAAGATTAGAAATAAAAAGTATTATACTAGACACTTTGTCTTCACCAAGTGATGTAAGAGACTTAGGCAAACATGGCCTTGATTGTCAAGAACTCTTACGATCAATCTTGGATCCCGAGACGACTCACACACTCTACGATGGACAATGGATGATGGTGGTGGATGATGGTGTTGTGATGGTGGTGGGTGGTGGATGAAGTGTGAGAGAGGTGGTGTGCCAAGGGATGGTTTTGCCCCGTGTCCGCTGGACACGGCCCCGTGTCCACCCTTTTCTCTTTCTTCATTAATACAGTTTGTCTTTATTAGCTCCACACGCCCCCGTGTCCGATGGGCACGCCCCCGTGTCCGTCTGACACTCTCTCTCTTCATTAATTGTAATTCGCAATTACAATTAATGCGCCTGCTGTACTTTCGCCACGCCCCCGTGTCCGCTGGGCACGGCCCCGTGGTGGGCAATAGAAGCTTCTATAGGTTTGTCTTTAGTGCCAGGGCTGTCCATCCTGAGCACTGCCCCGTGCTGAGCTGGACACGGCCCGTGCTGAGCTGGGCACGCCCCGTGCTCAGCTGGGCACAGCCCCATGCTCAGCTTTTTTTTCTTGTTTTTGCTTTGGGAGATGCTGTTGAAGGGGGTCGGGCATGCCACATTTGTTCCTTTTCTTGTATTTATGCTAGATTTAGCTGCCTTTTTGCTTCTTTTGTTAATTTGAGCTCATTTAATCCTGAAAATACAAAAGGAAGACAAAAGCACACTTTTTCCAACATTAGTACTAAAAAAGGGTTAGTTTTATGCCACAATTGATGTAATTTATATGTTACATTTTGAACACATCAAATACCCCCACACTTGAATCTTTGCTTGTCCTCAAGCAAAACTCTTTAATATGTGGCTATTACACTCCCAAATGGAATGGGTAGAGAAGAAGGTTTTTGGGCTTGTCGTAGAGTGTCGGGATTTCCAAGATTCTTTATTTAATTTAATTTTTATTTATTTACAATCCTATTCGTCATGATTTATTTAAAACTTTTCATAAGATAAATTACTTATTAGGGCATAACATGCCTCTTTAAAATTCTATTTATATACAAGTTTACATACCTCACGGGGGATCACTCAACACTCGGCCGAAGATGTATTTTAGTGAATCACTCGAGAGCGGCATGGAACTTACTCCTACCATAAGCTTGCCAAGCAATCAATCCTCCTCCTTTTTAACTATACACCTTTGTAAATATCAAGAGGACTTTTTGGGTGAAGGGTTAGGCTTGGGTTAGAGGTAGGTGGTTGGGTTAGTGGTTAGTAAAAGGGCGAAAGGCGTAGAAAGCGTCGGTTTTCGTAAGACTTATTTTTTTCATAACTTTTTATTTTGATGAAGCAATTCTTCAAACAAATTTGTTTTTGATAAACTTGTTTGTTTATTTCTTTTGGCTTCATCATCAACACTTTCTTCTTTTTTTTTTTTTTTTTTTTTTTTTTTGAAAAGTCATACAAAGAACCGAGCTAGTTACTAAAACAAAGGGTTAAAAATGAAAAAGGTTTTGGTGGGTGAAAGGGTGTTTGTTTGGGTTATGAAATGAAAAGGTTTAGGCTCAAAGGGGCTAACTAGGGGGATTTTGGGTAGGTGGTAAAAAAAAGAAAAATGATGGTGTAGAAATAAAAATGGTTAGTCCTAATGCCTCCATCATTTACTTACTCGGGTTTAAGTTGGTAAGGACCGGGAATGTATCGTCGTGGCAAGTTCTAGAGTTGTAAGAACCGAGCGGCTATTCACACAAGAAACGAAAAATGAGCATTTAATTTAAAGATATATATTTGTATGCTCAATAAAGGCTCAAAACTCACTTTTGTGGGAATGAGTTTTTATGTGTTCAAGTATATATAATTAAATTTTAACTAAGCTTGTCATGCCTTTTCATAATTTTCTTATGTTTGTTATTTTTATCACGACGCTATCGGTTGTAAATTTGTAAAAATATAACTTTTTTAAGAACTTGAATTTCCCGAGTTAAACCTAGACAAGTAAAAAATGAAAAATTTTTGAAAAAATTCAGGGTGATTAGCGGTTCCAATAGAGTTTTGTGTAAGGCTTGTATTTAGGACTTGCAAGATTCAAGGTTTTAGCATCCCCCCACACTTAAATTACACATTGTCCTCAATGTGTCCCAAAAATAAGTTTTTAGGTTGATTGAATGTGTAAAAGTGGGTTAAAAACAAGATTTTATGGTACTAGGTAGCTGAACACGGGGTGGTGTTGGTTGAGCACGGCCCAGTGTCCAGACTGCCAGTACCAAAAGTAAACAGAAGGCTGGGCACGGGGGCGTATCCAGTGAGCACGGCCCCGTGTCCAGGTACCTGAACTGGGCATTTTCTACAGAACCTTGGGCACGGGGCGTGTTGGGGTGAGCACGGCCCCGTGCTGAACTTGCTGTAATGAAGAAAAATCATCGGGAGGCTCTGTTTTTGTGTATGGGGTGTTGGTTCAAGCTTCCCTTATCATCCTTCACCATCCCGAGTGTGTTTTATTCCTGAAAATTAAAAACTAAACTAGAAAACATAAAGGTTAATCTAAACTAAACTACGGATAGTTCCGCGGAATGCCTCCGTGGTGCGCCACGTTTATAAGGGTCCTTGGCTAGACCCACTTTATCAGGTGGTTCTGGATCATCTTCAATTAGGGGGTCGTCATTGCCGAATGGATATTTCATTGATCGCTCAAAATCGACACTCTTTTTAAATGCCCCTAATTGAAGAGGTGGATTGTTGAACTTCCGGTTTTTCAAAGCTTCGTGAGTTTTTACAAATGGTCGCCCCAACACTAGAGGAGCGTCATCGAGGATGACAAAGTCGGTCGGGATTACCATTTGATTTGTTTGAACCAAGACATCTTCAACTATACCGATTAATTTTATTACTTGCCGATTGGATAGAAAAATGGGTATTTGAAGTGGAGAAAAATCACTAATACTTATTTTTTCGAAAATGTAATTAGGCATTATGTTAACACAAAGATCTTTATCGATTGTAACGTTACTAATAAATGAATTTTGAAAGAAACATGGAACCGGTGTAATGTTAATTTCAAATGGGTCTTCTTTTATTAGCGAAGTTTGATCATTAGTTAACTTAACACTTACCGTTTCCTCAATTTTAGTGTTAGTGTTTAACTCTTTTAAAAACTTAGCATGAGTGGGTACTAAACAATGATTTTCAAAAGAAGGTGACAAGAGATTAATTTCTTCAAAATTAGACTCTTCTTGAATTTTAACGTTGTCGGACTCACCTATTTCGTTGTTTAGCTCATGTGTTAGTTTTTCACTTATTTGTTCTTCCATTTTTACATTTTCAGTTATCTCTTCCTTTTTTTAATTCTTCTCTTGCGCGGGACTCCTCTTCCCTTGCGCGAGCTTCTTTTATACATCGATCGATAACTCTTATGTGTTCTAATATCCTATCGGTCACTTCGGTTATAGAAAAAGAATCGGTATTTTCTAAGCTTGAATCCGGTTGTTCGATCCTTTGTTCCTCATAATACCCATATGAAGTAGATGGTTCACACCATTGTTCTTCATTGTAAGTATATGATGGATAAGGGTCGTAATTTTGTTCTTCATAATACTCATATGAGGTGGGTTGTTCACGCCATGGTTCCTCATAATAAGCATACGAAGGTGGTGGCTCATATCTTGGTTCCTCAAAGTATGAGTAAGAAGGCTCATACCTTGGTTCATCAAAATATGAGTATGAGGGAGGAGGTTCATACCTTTGGTCTTCATAGGATGTGTATGAAGTTGATGGCTCGTACCTGGGCTCCTCATAGTAGGTGTATGAATTGGATGGTTGATATGAGCGATTATTTTGAACCGATCGTGAGTTACGACAATTAGTGCAATAATTACCCCTATAATCATCCTCCTCATAGGTGTAGTTGTAACCTCCTGAGTATTGATCCATAAGAATCACTCAGCAGACCACAACCGAGTCTCGAGATCAGAAAACAAAAAGAAAAACGGAAACAGAGGCTGGACACGGCCCCGTGTTCAGTGGACACGACCCCGTGTTCAAAATCTGTATCTGGGCGTTTTAATTAAATTTACTGATTTCATTGAGCACGGGGCGTGTTCAGTGAGCACGGCCCGTGTTCAAGCTTCTGTTACTGGGTGTTTTATGAAAAATATGCAGCACGGCCCCGTGTTCAGCGAGCACGGCCCCGTGTTCAACCTACTGTAAATGCAAAACTAAACTAAAATGCAGAAAAATGTGGGCCCGTTTTGAAAAGGTTTTGAAAAACTGATTAGGCCGTCGATTTTAACCTTTCCTAAAATCCTTATGTCACCGGCAACGGCGCCAAAAACTTGATGTGCGGTAAGTGTCGTATATATTAGGTGTATATTTTAAGCCCTTTTTAACACTTATTTTAGCCAAGTTTTAAATTTATAAAACACGATATTTCACTAACACTAAACACACATATGGGCAAGTGCACCCATCGTTGAGCGTAGTATAGTGTTGGTAAGATACCGAGGTCGTCCAAGGACACAAGAGCTTTTAGTACCGGTTTATCCTCAACGTCTAATCAAAATAAAAAGTTTAGAAACAGGTTTTTAAACTAAGAAAAATAAAAACTAATTAAAATGCTGAAAAATAAAATAAAAAGAAAAACAGATAGACAAGATGAATCACTTGGTTCCGACTCGTATCTAGTATAACCTTTGATTATTTCCGCACTTTTGCACATAATTAAGAGATTATCTTAGTTATTGTAGTAAGCCCCTCTTTTGAAGGTGACGTTACCCTCACCCCAGTAGTTTGAGTCAGCAAGGATACAATCCTAAAAGGGTGGATTATTGGAAGATAATGAATTAAGTTATTAATGCAGTATTGTGGTAGGCCCCGCTTTTGGCGGTGACGTTACCCTCGGCTAAGTAGTCTGAGTCAGCAGGGATACAGTCCTAAATAGCCGGGTTATAGTATTAATAGTAGTTAACTTATGAGGGGATCAAAGAGTTTGGACCCCCGCCATCCAATACCGTGAAGCATTGAAGGAGGTCCTACTAAATTTGACCCAGGTCCATTGCAGGACCTCTAAACGCTGAACAATGGCAAGACCTTTACCAAACCGTTCCCTTAACCCCCGACCAGGTAGCCAACATACCTCCATATAGACCGTGGAGATATGAATGGTGAAAATCCTTTATTTTATATAGACAGTAAAATAATGCCAAGACACCACGGACAAACAATAAGGAAAGATCACCTTCAACATAAGTAACTAGTTATTAAAGTCGTTAATACAAAACCAAATAAAAAGTGCAAAAGATTAGAAATAAAAAGTATTATACTAGACACTTTGTCTTCACCAAGTGATGTAAGAGACTTAGGCAAACATGGCCTTGATTGTCAAGAACTCTTACGATCAATCTTGGATCCCGAGACGACTCACACACTCTACGATGGACAATGGATGATGGTGGTGGATGATGGTGTTGTGATGGTGGTGGGTGGTGGATGAAGTGTGAGAGAGGTGGTGTGCCAAGGGATGGTTTGAGCTTGAGCCAAGCACTCCTATTTATAGCCTGTACAGAAGCCTGGACACGGCCCCGTGTCCGCTGGACACGGCCCCGTGTCCACCCTTTTCTCTTTCTTCATTAATACAGTTTGTCTTTATTAGCTCCACACGCCCCCGTGTCCGATGGGCACGCCCCCGTGTCCGTCTGACACTCTCTCTCTTCATTAATTGTAATTCGCAATTACAATTAATGTGCCTGCTGTACTTTCGCCACGCCCCCGTGTCCGCTGGGCACGGCCCCGTGGTGGGCAATAGAAGCTTCTATAGGTTTGTCTTTAGTGACAGGGCTGTCCATCCTGAGCACTGCCCCGTGCTGAGCTGGACACGGCCCGTGCTGAGCTGGGCACGCCCCGTGCTCAGCTGGGCACAGCCCCATGCTCAGCTTTTTTTTCTTGTTTTTGCTTAGGGAGATGCTGTTGAAGGGGGTCGGGCATGCCACATTTGTTCCTTTTCTTGTATTTATGCTAGATTTAGCTGCCTTTTTGCTTCTTTTGTTAATTTGAGCTCATTTAATCCTGAAAATACAAAAGGAAGACAAAAGCACACTTTTTCCAACATTAGTACTAAAAAAGGGTTAGTTTTATGCCACAATTGATGTAATTTATATGTTACATTTTGAACACATCAACCACCTATGCTAAAAAGAAATGAGTACAACATCTGGCAGAGGAGGATGGGTCACATCCTCGCTCAACAAAGTACAGGGTGTTGGAGGTCTGTCGTCTTTGGTCCTCATGTTCCCACAGTGCCAAGCGCTGAAGATGCTAAAAAGTTCGTTCCAAAACCAGTTGAAAATTATACCGAAACCGACTATCAAAAGTTCGAACTAGATGCTAAAGCTTTTAGCATCATAGCATCAGCGCTGCCCAAAGAGATATATGCTGGACTGTTACACTATAACATTGCCAAAGAATTATGGGACGCACTTAAGGAACAATTTGGGGGAACCGAAGAAGTCATAGAAAACAATAGGGAAATCCTGAACCAACAGTATGAAACATTTTGTCATGTTAGAGGTGAATCACTGACGCAACAATTTGAGCGTTTCAGTTGTCTCATCAGTGAACTGAGGCTTGTTAATACCACTTTTACAAACTCAACTCAAAATAGCAGGTTCCTCAGGTCACTGCCAGAAAAATGGGACACCATAGCCTTTGTCACCCGAAATTCACCTGAGTTCAAGGATCTGACCTTGACCCAACTCCATGGTCGACTCCTGACCTACGAAAGGGAGTTGAACCAGAAAAGGAAGTTACAAGAGTCAGGAAAAGCCGTTGATGATTATACATTCGGTAACACTGCTCTTCTGGGTCAAGAAGAATCTGGGAGCAGTGGTAAGGATCAGGGTTACGATCATTTCATTGACATAATTGCTGGAGCAAATTTTAACAACCCTGATCCTCACTCTTCTAGTTATGCATTCACTGCAAACGAAAACCAGATGTCAGACAATTTATGCTTTGAACTCAATGATTTGCAACATTTTGATCCCACTGACTTAGAGGAAATGGACATCCTGCACCAACTGGCTTTGCTAAGTGTTAGAACTAGCAAATTTTACAAAAGAACAGGGCGAAAATTCCCAGGTTTGCATGGGAATCTAAGGGTTGGGTTGGATAAATCGAAAATCAAGTGCTACAAGTGTAATAGGTTGGGACATTTCGCTAGGGAATGTAGGAGTCAAACTACTGGTCCCATAATTACTCATCCTAGCTCAAATCCTAGACCTCAAAACCAAAGCACTGTGCACTATGCCCAGTATGCCCCAGCAGCTCAAGTGAACACTACTCACTATGCTGTTGCCCCTGTGCCAGTGCACTATGTCCAAACTACTGTTCCACAGATCCAATATGTTCAAACCCCTGTTCCCCAGGCACAAGTGCAGCCTGCACCTCAAACCACTGCTCCTGCAGCAGTACAACCAGATCAACAAAGTTTTTTCACTCAAGGGTTTGTTGACTGGAGCAGTATGCCTGAAGACCTTAGTGATGAAAATTTTGCACTCTATGCTTCTAATGATTCTTCTCATAATGAGTTTTGTTTGATGGCATTAGATTCAATACAGGAGGGGGTTGAAACTGAAGAGGAACAGCTGAGTATTGAAACAGTGGATGAGGTGACTGAAGCAGTGGTTACTGCTGTGGCTGGTGAACTACTGTTGGGAGAAAGTTCAGGTACCTTGATTGAACCACTGACAGACCCATGGTCCGAAGAGGACAAAGAAGAAAAGAAGGAAGAAAAGGCTGGTGAAAAGAAGGTGATAGCTGATGATGAAGAGAATCATCAATGTGATTGTGCGATGATGGCTGCTGCCAAGGTATCTCCTCAAGTTCTAGAAAAACTGTGTTCTGACAATTGCATTATTGCTTTTGCTAACATCAAAGAGGTGAATGAAAACCTTCGGGATAAAATCTTAACTGATGAAGTCAAATTTGAAAGATCTTTAAAAGAACTTAAAAACAAATTGACTGAAAAAGAAAAAGAGATCAGCAGTCTGAAAGAAGAACAAAGCATAATCAAAACTCAACTCCAAACTATGGTAGAAAAATACCAAGTTTGCAAAAAGGAGTTAGAGTCCACCCAGATCACATGTGAGAGATGGGTGGAATCATGCAAAGGGTATGAGGTTATGCTTGAAAAACAGATAAAAAGCAATGTGAAATTTGGGGTTGGTTATAGAAAACATGATGATGAAAACACTGCTTTTGGAAAATCTGTTCAAACCACTGATGTAACCACTGAGTTCATCCCCACAAACAAGAATGGCCAAGAAGTGAAAATCACTGACAAACTTGGTAACAAAATCACACTTGACAGACCAATAGGATCCTCTACTTTTGAGGAGCTTGAAGATTATCAGTTTAAACCAAAGTGGTCTGATGAGTGTGATATTCTTGAAAATTTCAAGCCAATGGACTTTACATCAACTGATGGTGTTAAAGCTCCAAAAGCTAAAGTCATACCTCTCAAGGACATCCCAGCAGTGGTTAAAACCTCTGCTGCAAAGGAGTCTGAAAAGAGAAAGAAGAAAGAAAAAATTGATAACTTGTTTTGTGAATTCTGTGAGAAAAGGAATCATCTAACAAAAGATTGTTTCCACTTAAAAGCTTATGATTTAAACAGAACAAGTGTCATTGTTTCAGCTGAAAGTTGCATTGTTTGTGGTAAGACAAACCACAAAACTCAAGCATGTGTGTATCTCAAAAACTTTGATGTGAAAAAGAATGAGTACATTGCTAAAACATCCTTGAGTCCATCATCATCATCAACATCTGTCAAATTCACCAAGAAACAACCACTGTTTGTGCCAGTTCAAACAGCTGTCACAAAACAGCTGAACCAAACATCTGTTAAAAGAGAT
Source organism: Helianthus tuberosus (assembly GCA_030545235.1). Classification (NCBI taxonomy): domain Eukaryota; kingdom Viridiplantae; phylum Streptophyta; class Magnoliopsida; order Asterales; family Asteraceae; genus Helianthus; species Helianthus tuberosus. The sequence continues at coordinate 209,048,249 of CM060400.1, forward strand.
GTTCAGGTTACTGATGCACCCCCTGCCAATCAGTTCAGAAAAGGCAAGGAAAAACAGTTTTACCAAAGGATTCCACACGTTTATGAGGCCTACAAAAGGCCCTCTAAACCTAAAGTGAATAGGCATCCTTTTGGTTACCAGCAGATGATTGGTCAAGACCCACAACAGTGGTTAGAGAAACACTGTCCTAAAACAGTCCAAACCCCTGACCTAACCACTGTCCATCATTCTGCATCCATTCCAGACACTGTTGAGACCCCATCCAAAGCCTTGTTGGCTTTGGAGACCTTAATGAACTAATCCTTTTACTTCATGTGCAGGGAGCTTCTGCATGCTTTGATAGTCTTTGGTATGTAGATAGTGGAGGCTCCAGGCACATGACAGGATGTAAAGCCCTCCTCAAAGACTTTAAAATCCATGGAGGGGGTGATATATCCTTTGGGAATAATAGTAAAGGGAAAGTTCTAGGGTCTGGTACAGTGCAGTCTGGAAATGTAAAATTTGAAAATGTCAATCTGATAGACAATCTAAAATTCAACCTTCTGAGTGTATCACAAATGAGTGACAAAGGGTTTGGGTCATTCTTCACAAAAGATTGTTGTAGGATTGTTGGACCAGAAATGGTTAAAAAGATTGAAGCAATAATCAAAACTGGTCAAACTAAACTTGTTGCTCAAAGAAGTGGCAATGTTTATGTTGTTGACATGTCAAAAGAGTGTCCCAGAGCTGATGCCTGTCTGTTCTCAGCTGCCTCTAACAAAGAGACAGAACTTTGGCACAGAAGGCTGGGGCACACAAATCTTAAGACAATCACTGAAATTTCCAAAAATGGGTTGGTGAGAGGCCTACCACAAAAATTGTTTTCATGCCCTGAACATTGCATTTCCTGTTTAAAAGGAAAACAACATAAAAGTTCTTACAAGTCCATTGAAGAGTCCAAAACAACCCAGTGTTTGCAGATGCTACACATGGATTTGTTTGGCCCAGTTCAAGTCATGAGCCTCAAAAAGAAAAGATATTGTTTGGTTATTGTTGATGACTTTTCTAGGTTTACATGGACTTTCTTTTTACACTCAAAAGATGAGACTGCAGGCATTTTGCAAGACTTTGTGACACAGGTTGAAAAGCAATTTGACCTTCCAGTGAAAAGCTTCAGGAGTGACAATGGCACAGAATTCAAAAATAAGGAGTTGGATGCCTTCTGTGTGAAGAAAGGGATTGTAAGGCAGTACAGCATCCCTAGAACACCAGAGCAAAATGGGGTAGTGGAAAGGAAAAACAGAACTTTGATTGAGGCTGCCAGAACCATGCTTGCAGATTCAGGTTTGCCATTAACTTTCTGGGCAGAGGCAGTAAACACTGCTTGCTATGTACAGAACAGAGTTTTAATAAACCCCAGGCACAAAAAGACTGCTTATGAAATTCTGTATAAAATCAAACCACTGATCTCATATTTCAAAGTGTTTGGCTGCCCATGCTTTATTTTGAACTTAAAAGATTACATTTCAAAATTTGCAGCCAAAATTGATTGTGGTTATCATCTGGGATACTCAACCACTGCCAAGGCCTACAAAGTGTTCAATACACGGACCAAGGCAGTGGAGGAGACTTTGAATGTTAAGTTCAATGAACTTTCATCAATGAAAATCCCAGCAAATCCTGCAGATCTGTTTGATCTTGAAAAATTTACTTTTGAAAATACTGCTGTCAAGACTAATAGTGCAGGTCCATCAGAGGATACAACACCAGACTATGGGTATGAAATCATCATCCCTCAAAGGTCTGCCACAAAGGAAAAAGCACCAGCTGTTCAAAACAGTTGTCAAAGCTCAACCACTGCTACCTCAACAGTTGTTGACTAAAGTAGCCCATCCACCACTGCTTCCACATCCTCAAACACTGTTGACAAAAGTCCTCAAACAGTGGATAAAAGTCAGCAGATGTCCACTTCATTACCTCCTATTCCACCACCTTTTGAAGCCATTGCTGGATCATCAAAGTCCCCAGCAGTGATTAGCTCAGATGATACACATTTGCAGCCTTCACCAACAAATGCCATCATACCATACCAAGGAGATTTAATCTTCTTGAGATCTCATCCACCTGATCAAATCATTGGCAACATAAATGAAGGGGTGCTCACAAGAAGCCAAACCCAAAACATTTGTCTTTTTGCTGGTTTTCTATCACTCCATCAGCCAGTCAAGTACCAAGAGGCACTGAAAGACAACAGCTGGGTAGAAGCTATGCAAGAGGAGCTCCAACAGTTTAAAAGACAACAAGTATGGGAGCTTGTACCACTGCCAGAAGAGGTTAGTCCCATTGGCACAAAGTGGGTCTTTAAGAACAAAACTGATGAAAGGGGTATTGTTGTCAACAATAAAGCCAGGCTTGTGGTTCAAGGTTACAGACAGGAAGAGGGGATTGATTATGATGAAACATTTGCCCCTGTTGCAAGATTGGAAGCCATTAGACTGTTCCTGGCCTTTGCTGTCAACCACAATATGAAGGTGTTTCAAATGGATATCAAAAGTGCTTTCCTCTATGGTACAATTCAAGAAGAGGTGTATGTTTGTCAACCTCCAGGTTTTGAGGATCCATTTTATCCAGATCATGTCTACAGGCTGAACAAAGCTCTGTATGGCCTGAAACAAGCACCAAGGGCCTGGTATGAAACTCTTTCCAACTTCCTACTCTCAAATGGTTTCAAAAAAGGTACCATTGATAAAACACTGTTTCTAAAATGGAGAGGGAAGGATTTAATAATTGTCCAGATTTATGTGGATGACATTATTTTTGGAAGCACATGTAACTTAATGTGTGAGGAGTTTAGAGAACTCATGACAGCTGTGTTTGAAATGAGTGCAATGGGTGAGCTGCAATGCTTTCTTGGTCTCCAAGTTCAGCAATTGCAAAATGGAACTTTCATTCATCAAAGCAAATATGCTAAAGAACTTTTGACCAAATTTGATATGAATGATTGTAAACCATGCAGCACACCCATGGCAACAAATAAGCTGGTCATGTCTGATGAAAAAGATGAGCTGATTGACCAAACACTTTATAGAAGCTTGATTGGGTCTTTATTGTACCTAACTGCATCTAGACCAGACATCATGTTTGCAACATGTGTCTGTGCAAGAAGTCAATCAGCTCCCAGGAAATCAAATCTCATTGCTGTAAAAAGGATCTTCAGATACATAAAAGGTGCTCCCACACTTGGTATCTGGTATCCAGCTAATGGGAATATCAAACTTTCAGGCTTTTCAGACAGTGACTTTGCTGGATGCAACACTACAAGGAAGTCCACTTCAGGAGGGTGCCAGTTTCTAGGCGATTGCTTAGTTTCATGGCAAAGAAAAAAGCAAGCAGCTGTTTCAACATCCACTGCTGAAGCTGAATACATTGCTGCTGCAAGCTATACAGCCCAACTCCTGTGGCTTCAAAATCAGTTACTGGATTTTGGTATCACTGCCTTAAAGACACCACTCATGTTGGACAGCCAAGCAGCAGAAAATATCATCAAAAATCCAGTTTCCCATTCTACCACCAAACACATCGACATCAGACATCACTTTGTGAGGGATTGCTATGAAAAAGGTTTGATTTCTCTGCATCATGTCCCAACTAAAGACCAGCTGGCAGATGTGCTCACAAAAGCACTTGATACAACCACTTTTGAAAGCTTGGTCTCTAGGATTGGGATGCTAAACATGGAATAACAAGCAAAATCTTGTTTTTCTATGCATAAAAGCATAAAATGTTTTCAGAAAATAAAAAATCCATCCTTAAAAATAGCTAAAAATGAAATTTTCATTCAAATCCTTAAAAGTCTGCCATTAACCACTGATTATTCAAAAGTCTGCTCTACTTCAAAAGCCTGTCCACTGCTGAAAGTCAACCCCTGTTCTCCCATTTGATAAACTCTGTTGTTCAAAAGCAGTGTCTTATCCACTGATATGCTATCCACTAATAGTGAAAATCATCCACTGCTTTCATACCACTGCCTTCATCAGTCACTTTCATAAAAGTACTGACCTTCACTTTCACCAGGGGTTGTCACGTGGGCAGTACATAGTGGTCAGACCTTTTGTAACGACTGCCACGTCAGCATTCATTTCCTTCCCTATAAAATTCCCCACTCACCACCAAAACAGGGTTTTACTGTCGAATTGAATTCTTAAAAATTCTCTTCTCAAAGCAGTTTTTCATCTCATTTCTTCACAAATTTCTTCGATCATCATCTTCAAAATGACAAAATCGAAGTCATCCTCAAAACCCTCATCCAAATCTTCATCAAAAACAGCCTCTCAAAAGGCAATTTCCACTGAAATTCCATATAAACCATCCCACAATCTCCTGGGTCTTCTCACTAAACCAGGAACCACCAATGTTTTCGATTCCATCATTGACACCATGGCAAAATCAAAGTACAAAACTTTGTTCACCGTCGATGCACCAATCTATTTGGAAACCCAAAGGGAGTGTTGGAAGAATGCAACCCTTGAAAAACAAGGAGACATTGCAACCACCATACACTCTTCTATAAAGGGTAAAGCTGTCCAAATCATGCCACAATCCATTTCAGAGGTCTTTCAACTCGATGATCAAGAAGGTAAAATTTCTTTCACTAAAAACGAGTTGCAAACTAACTTGATTGAAAGAGGGTATGAAGCCACAATGATGAAGAAACTTACCTTACAAAAAGGTTATTTTCCTTCTGCAACCAGATTTTTATTTCATACCCTCCTACTATGTGTTTCAAATAAAACCACTTCTTTTAATGAAATCCCTTTAAAGATTCAAAATCTGGGATATGCAATTCTTCAAGAAGAAAATTTTAACTATTCTCGGGAAATTTTTAAAGATTTGGTTAATAATGTTGAAACAAAATCATTCTTACTGTTTCCAAGGTTTTTAAGTTACTATTTTGCAAAGAAATTTAGTAAGGATGATTTAGCTGCAATAAACCAAGGTGATTCTACTCAAATAAACAGTTTAACAACTGAAACTTTTTCAAGAATGTGAGCACCTTGCAAAACACAAGCAGCGGTGCCTGAGAAGATTTTAGCAGTTACAACTGCTCCTCAGGTATCTGCTGCTGAGCCCACTGCTCAAGGTGATCAAAGCAGCAGACCAACTGTTTTGAAACCCACACCTACAATCCACAAAAAGCCACACAAAAAGAAAAATCAAAAACCCCCCAAACCAATCAAAAAGGCAACTCTGGAGGATGAGATACCAGAGCAAATGCATGTGACAACACAAAAGTCACAAGAAACCACTGCTGCTTCTTCCTCACAGCAGTTGGTACAAATATCTCAACCCATAACCGAAACTCCTCCTGCTTCTTCACAAAAAGAACAGGTTGTACAAATAGGGTCTCCACATCATGATGCTCTGGAAACACTTGTTTCTATCATCCACAGCTCAATACCCGGGGCAAATCCACTTTCTACACCACCCATGACATCCACAATTCCCTCACCAACTAAACTGTTGTTGGATGCAATTGATTTGAACCAGGCACTAACCAGTCCTTCTCAATCACCTATCAATGAGAATACACCTCAACAACTGACTGGGTCTGATGAATCAATCTTTGCTAACCCACCAACACAACCTGAGGAGGTTACACCCCTTGAGTTACAAGTAACTCTTGGTGGTAGTCCAAGTGAAGCAGCCACTACAACTGTTGAACCCACTGGTTTACAGTTGGATAGTGGTTACATCAATAAGACTTCCTTGGAGGCAATTCCTTTTATAGCACCTCTGCCAACCACCAGTGGATTTATTTATCCTACTGGCAACATCAAAAGGTTGTCAAGTGTTGAAGGAAGAAGACCCCAGTACCAAGAAAAAGGGGCATCAGTGGTTAATGTTTGGAGTACACTCCCTACATCAACTACTGATAAAACCACTGCTAGTGGGAAATCAGATGATCCCATTAACTTGGGTGATGGTTTAAAGTACCAGAAATTGACGGATCGTATTGAAAAGCTTGATAACTCTGTTGCAGAACTCAAAGATATGCTACAACAAGTGTTACAAGTACAAAAGGTACAATCAACTGCTGTTCCATCTCAAGCACCTGCTCCACAAAAGGCACCTGCTACAAATGAGCTCTGGAATTTGTTTCAACCTTTTCTCCATCAACAAGCACAATTAGCAGATCAGCAACATGAAAAACATGTCCAACAGCTGAGAAATGCAATGGAGTCAAGGTTCAAGAACACTCAGGCTGATCTAAAGGCTCTCAAAACTCAGATCCTGCACACCACTGGCACAGCTCCTCCAAAAGTTCGCTTCATTTATCAACTTCCTCCAGATAATGCCAAAAAGGGGGAGAAAATTAAGGAGTGGAAAAAGAAGGGAATAGAGGATGGTCTCTACATTGAACCAGAAAATGCAAACATGACCAAACAAATCCCTTTGCCAGATGGAAGCAAGAAAATTGATGTGACCACAAATAGACTGGCAGAAGCAGTTGCAAGTGTAAAAAGGGATAGAGAGGCCAAAAAGAAAGCCAGGGTGGATTATCCGGATCAGGGTACTTCAGGATCAAAAGATGATGAAAATCTTGTTGATGAAAAGAAGAAGCCTACAAGAAGAGTAAGGCTACCCAAATCCATTCCAACCAGACGTTCAAAGTCTGCTCCAAAACCACCACCTAAAACAGCTGTTGTAACTCCTGTTGTATCAACAACTGTTGGTACTTCAGTGGTTTCCACATCTGCTCCCACTCCAACACACACCACTTCAACACACACCAAATCCACTACCTTACCACCATTACCACCATAAACAAAATCACCTCCTGCCAAAAGGCAGAAGACAGTAGTTGTTAAAACATCTGCTGTAATGACAACAGTGGTTGGAACACCAGTTGTTTCAACAACTGTTAGTCAATCACAAACCACTGTCACTGCATCCACCACCACTGTTCCATCCAAAACATCATCAGCCCCTCCTCAAACAAAGAGGAGAAGGCTAATTCTCAAAGATGATGACACTTCACCACCACAAACATCTTCAAAATCTTCAGCTCTTGTCACAATACCAAAACCTGTTCCCCTCTCTTCAGTTCCAATGTACAAGCCCTTACCTCCTGCACGTGTTCAATTTCCTCTTGAACTAGCAGCTGTTAGAGAAGAAATAAAATCTTTTTACTATGAGGATGACCCTGCCAAAAGGAGTTTGCCATCAATAAAAGGATATCCCTGGCCCCAAAATGTTGATGAATATTTGGAAATCAAGGCCAAGCAAGCAGAGGATATCTCAAAAAGAAACACACAAGGGAAATCTGACAAAGAAATTTCAAGAAACTATCAATATCTGCTCACACAGGTCAGATCCCTAGAACAATTTGCAAAAAATGTCAGTCAACAAATTTCAGAAAGAGCAGCTGAAACTTTGAAGAAAGACTACATTGAAAGCATCATGGCTCACTAGAAGTACAAAGGAGAGAAATGCATGTACAAAGAGTGGACTGTTCCTGAGCTTGAACATGAAGCAGCAAGAATTCAAGACATGATAAAAAGGAAAGTCACTCACACTCCTCCTGACTGGGCAAAGTTTAGAAAGAATGTACCTGACAAACAGGTAGAACTGAAAAGAATGAAAGAAGAACTGGTTGCTGCTGAATATGGAAACAAAAGACAAGTTGCTAGATGGAAAGAAGATGTGGTCAGGATCACCTACAAAAGGTTGGAGGAACTAAGAAAGAAAGATCCAAATGTTCCTCAAAAGCCTGACTATCCTGAAGCAGAGGTTTCAAAAAGACCAACAAAGCTGCAAATCAGGAGAGCCACTGCTCCAACTGGTGCTGCCATCTATAAAAGAAGGGCACACAAACAGTTGAGAGGTGAAACCATTCAAGAGATGATAAGAAGAGATGACCTTGTAAAAGAAGGCATAAAGAAAATGATCATAGAAACTCTTGGTTTGGATCAAACTGCAAGTACTGCTCAGCCAGTTATGAATAGGCCAGCCTCACCAAATACTTCTGCAAATAAACATCTCCCAAGAAACCCACTAGGCTCAAAAATACAAAAGTGGGAAACTGACAAACAGACCTGCGTATTGACTTTGCTCAGGTCTGGTGGAGAAGTGGAGAAAATATCAAGGGAATAAGCTCTTGGCTTGAGTCTTGAAGATTTGCAGGATCTCCTTGATCTTCCACTTAGCAGGGATGATGAAGATACAGATGCCCTAGACTTTGAATTACAATTTAAAGGTCAGATAAGGGAACAGTTGATGAGGCAATAAAGAATTCCACAATAATGAAGAGTTTTGGCATTATCTGTTCCAGGGGGAGATTGTTGGGATTGAACCCTATCAGAGGAACAGATAATTAAAGCCAAAACTGGATCAGAGCAGTGGATCCAGAATAAGCAGATGTTTACATACAAATCTCTCCCCTTGAAAGTGATTTCATATCTGCTGACCTCCTATCTGCTGATCTTGCAAAGTGCTGACCTACAACTGCTGCTCAAAGTAAAGATCTGATGAAAGAACTAAAGTCCTGCTGATTCTATCTACTGCCTTGAGTCAAGCACTGCTGATCCGGACAAGTACTGCTGGGTTCACAGCAGTGGAAAGTTGCAGCAGCTGATCTATAGTCTGTTTAGTAATGTAATGTAATAGCAGTAGTTAACATAGCAGTGCTTGTATAGATCAGAGGTTAGAGTTTGTTAGGAGGTTAGATGTCTCTTTCATGGTGACGTCAGCTAAGATGCTCAGTGGTTTGCAAGTGCCTATAAATAGTTCAGTACTTTGTACTGTTCTATCAGCTCTTTTGTATCATCGTCTTCTTTGCACGAACAAACTACTGAGCTCTGGCTGAGGGGGAGTTTGCATTCATTCATCAATCATTGTAATCGTTATTGAAATAAATTCAATCTTCCAATTCATTGTGTAAAGATGTTTGATCAAAGTATAACTCTCGTTTGGTTGTATGCAAAGTTTGTTTTCATCATAATTCCGCATCACACTCATCCATTCTCATTTTAATTACAAACACAAAATACAACCAGAAACAAACTCAGATCCAACAGTTTTAGTATGTTTAAGTTGATGTTTTTACATGAATTTTAGTTTCGAATAGCCTACTTTTGATTGGAATTGTGTTTTGCATGTCTAACGGAGTTTAAGGAGCTATTCCAAGCATCGGGATGGAAAATGGCTCAACCGGAGAAAGAAACGTGAAAAACAGAAACCAAAGAATGCCGGCATCGTCGCCGACGCCCTCCTGGGCCATGGGCGACGCGTCTTAGTTAACCCTGTTGGCCAAAAATACATGTAAACAGCGAAATAAGGCGTCAGAGAAAATTGAAGGTTTGGCAAGGCGTCGCCGACACCATACCAGGCCGTAGGCGACGACCTCCCTTGGTGCCAGACGCGATTTTTTGTTGTTGCTTAATTTTGGACGAGTTAAAACGGATTTGGAGGTTTCTTTTCGAGGAGTTATGAGTTTTGAAGTTAAAAACACCTTCTTGGAGCCATCTAACATCATCTTCTTCACCTCTAACCTTCCTCTAACATCCCTAACTTCTAACCCATCACCAAACACATTTCCTAACCCTAATCCACCATTACCATCACCATCATCATCAACTTTTCCACCATCATTCTCATCCATCCACACTCACCATCCAAACCCTAACCTTCATCATTCTTACAAGACTCAAGGTCATGGCTCGATGTTCGTGTTCGTCATCCGGTGATCACGTTCCTTCAACCATGAGCGGCTAGTCTCCTCGGTTTAACCCCGGTGTAGATTGTTGTAAGATTTTCTAGGGTTTATACATTTGTGTTTAGTTTGATTTGTGACAAGTTGTTTAGTATTTGAAACCTTTGATAATTGTCTTGCATTTCTTTCGAATTCGTAAATTGTCGAGTGATGAAAAAATTTGACTTTGCGAAATGGTTATGTGCAATTATGTCTTATATTAGGTTAGGGTTTACTTGTTCTTGGTAAAGAAGTGCATTGCGGTCCGTTGTATATGACATTGATAGCTTTTGGCACCTAAGCCACGTGACACTAAACTCGTTAATCACTATATGCAATTGAATCAAGTTAAAATGTGTAAGGACCCTAGGTCTTGCAATTATAGAACCGAATGTGATTCGTATTCCCAATTCTTGCTTTCAATCAAGTAATCTAGTTTTTGCAATAATTAAGTAATCAATTCTTTTATATTTAATAGTAACTTGTCGGTTTACTTCGATACCTTTTTCAACCAACCAAATAAACAAAGAAGGTTAGCAAGCTTCATAAGTAATTTGTACATTTGTTTGTAAATAGTCTAACTAATCGAACAACTAGTGTGATACTGACCACATGCTCTTCGTGGATACGATACTCGACTTACCCTATGTCGCAGCCCCCGACCCCTTGCCCCGGGAGGCGGGCGCCGCCACAGCGCGCAGAGCGGGTGGTATCGGTGTTTATTAATTATGCAGCGGAAAACTTTCATCAGGATCGTAGTTAGGAAATATTTTATCAGAATTAAAACTCCAAACTTTTATAATCAACAAATAAATGGGATAAGACCCAAGTTTTCATTTCAATATATTTATAGGGATAATCCCTACTTTATTGAAAGACAAAACTTCTTTTTTGTTTAGGTAACTTTTTTTAGCCACTTTTCCAAAGTGCTCTCCAGCTGGCTTCTAATAGCTTCACATTAAGTTACCTGAAACACGTTTTTATCAGCAAGAAATACTGGCGAGTGCATCTCAGTTTAATCAAAACAGTTTTACCACTTTACGGTACTGAGGGCATCCGCAATTACATTTGCTTATATCTATCCAATTACCCCTTTTTCCTGGTATTGTCAATCCTGACTTGTGGTCATGCTACTATTTCGATAGTAACGAGTTTCAAGTAATGTATACAAAACCCCAACATACCGGTAGTAATTGTAAAATCACAAATACTCAATTACTGTTTCAGTGTAATTCAAAATATTTTAGGTTTTGGTAAAGCATTTTGACTCACAAAGTAATTTACAAAAAGGTGACAAAAAAAGAATGTACTCACATTGTTTACTTAGATAAAACTAAGGCTTCCTGGTGTATCTCCTGGTTATTATCTATTCAAATTAAACAATGCACACGTGTTAGTAAAATAACCCAAATCACATTAACCGTACAACTTGGGACAGAACTCCAATGACTGAGTCAGGCAGAGCCTTGACATGCATTACGGAGTACTAGATCAATTGGGTGTAACACGAGACAGAACTCCAATGACTGAGTCAGGCAAAGCCTTGACCTGCATTACGGAGCCCTAGATCGATCGTGTAGGATAACAAGCAGGGTTATAATAGTTACAACGAGGCTGAGCTTCGCTTTTTAGGGGTATTATATCCCGAGTATATTGACTATCAGAGAATTGAGAGAGAAAAGATTTCTGAATGATGAACAAATGAGGCCTGAGGCCCTTTATATAGACCTAAATGTAACACCCCGTGTTTTCGAAAGTCAAGGTCAAAGTCAACGACCGATTCACGCAACTTGACTGGTAGTAGATTTCTTTTGGATGTTTATTTTAGTTGTATTATGTGGAGTAAGTGTCAATAATTACAATAATCGACGTATGTTACTCGCAAAGTATTCGATTTACGACTGTGAACTATAGGAAGTAACAATGCGATAAAGCTAAACGATAATCAAACTATGCTAATCGAATTGACTTCAAAATCGCAACTCGAACTACGTACTTTAATTATTGTTATACGTGTGTGTGTGCCTTATGTGTTACTTGTGCATGTTCATTTATGTTATGTGTGGATCGCAATCGAACTCGAAACGCAATCGAACTCAATCGAAATCGAACTATGATAGATATAGTAGTTGGGATTAAAAGTAATTTGACTAGGAAAATCTATCACATCGAATCGCTCGCAACCGAAATCGAAACAACAAAAATCGTCGCGCCAAACACCCGAACCAAGTGCCATCCGGCCGGATTGCCATCCGACCGGGTTGCCACTCGATTGTGGTGTCAGGTCATCATCCGACCGAGATGACATCCGACCGGACAGTCATCCGGGTGGGATGCCATCTGACCGACCCACACTTTCCTCTTTTGGAATCCTATAAATACCCCTGTCATTGTCATCATTTCCACTTTTGGAAATCCTCTGTCCGAACAGTTCGTGCTCCCCACCTGTTCTTCGATTTCTCTCAATCCAGGTAAGATCTCGCCCTAAATCTTGTACTTTCTTGATCTACACGCACTCCTACACCTTTCTATCTTTTGAATCTTAACATTTAACCGTGAAATCACTAGATTTGAGGTGTTCTAGGATGATGTCATCATGAGTTCTTGAAGAACTTCTTGTTTGGCCTCAATCCACCAAGAACAACTTAGATCTGATAGATTTCCACACAAATACACAAAGATCTCGCATAGATCTAAGCTTAAATATAGTGAAAAAGGATTGAAAGATAGTTTCTAACCTTCTTTCAACTCTTTTTACACTCAATACACTCAAAACCGATAGGATCCGACCCTGATCTAGTCTTCTACTCATCCTTAGTGTTGTGCTAGCTCAAGATCTGGATTCTACCCACGAGACCACCGATTTCGGGTTAAACGAGGATAATCGTCTTGAACCGACTAACTGGCCGAACTGGGGTGATTCCTGGTCGATCAGGTTACTTGGATTAAGATGGGATTCTGTTGGTTAACATGTTGTCAAAACATCTCGATAAAATGACAAACGACCAAAACGACCAAGTGTAAGACGAACGGAACAATCGGAACGGAATGCTGTCCGACTGGACTGCTGTCCGAGCGGATAAGCCACCCGAACGGATTGTTGTCCGAACGGATAACACCTTGGGTCCCACACTTAATCAACTCCATCTGAATTTTGAGTATCGAACGAATTGTCATCCGATCGGACTACCATCCGACCGGATTACTCTTCGGATCATGAGATACTAGGACTTTAAAGACTTAAACAATTTTCAACATGTTCACTAACAGGGTTGCCACCCGGTCGTATGGACATCCGACCGAGTGACTCTTCTGCTGTGAATTTGTTTCCACTAAGTAACCTCATCACTAGAGTCGCCGTCCGACCGGATGATCATCCGAACGGATTGTCATCCGCACGGTTGGCCGTCCGATCGACCGACTTGAAAGATAGAGATACTTCAATGTTTTAAAATGCTACAACGAAAACTTCAAAAGACAAGCCATCATACACAAACACATTCATCTCATAGGAAGAAACAATCCACTTGAATAGTCATCCGACTGGACTACCGTCCGACCGGATGACCATCCGAACGGATTGTCATCCGCACAACAAGCCGTCCGATCGGATCACCATCCGACCGAACTGCTATCCGACCCATTCACACTTTGTATCGTTTTACGAGTCACTTATCGTTATGCTATCAAACTATTCAGGCTAACCCTACTCGCTAAGCGCTCCCTTCAATCCATCAACCGCTGTGAGTATACTCGATCCCTTTTTGCTTAAAGCACTTTTGGGTGACCCATACGTTACAACTATTCAAATCACATCAAACACACTACTCAATACTATTTGAACGCTAACCGTTAATGCATGTTATACGTGGCTTATGAATGCTTGTTTGTTATGTTTACACATGGAATGTTGTCTACCTGCCTTAGCAACGATAGTACTATAGTTTGGACTCAGCACCCGTTCACACGGGGGTTGTTAAGGACAATTACTTGCATGGATTACGGTGGTAATCATGTATTGCGAACTGCCTCGGGCAGTCAACCCGCAGTCATTGGTATCGATGGATCTATGTCAATAACTAACGTGCTTCATTTCTCTATGTGTACGTGCTAGTTATGCATAAACGAATTCGAACCCTATATGCTATTACCAAACTTGTATGCTCACCTTTACATTATATGTATTGACTTTATTTTAACGTATGTGACAGGTGCTTAGGATGCACACATGATAGGAAATCGAAGCTAGAATAAAGCTTTAGAGCCCAACAAATAGTTGTCTGTAGTAAATGAATCAAGGGTCTCTAGAAGCAGATAAACAATTGCTCTATTTTGAAAATCTGAGTTGTCGGAACAAAATTATTTGCCTAGATTTTATCTGTAATAATTTGTTTACTGTTTGAGGCATGGTATGGGACATGTTATTTTAAATTGAATAGTAATGATAATTGTTATGGTAACTTCTGGACAATCTGTTTCGCTCAGTGCCATGCACCGATGATTCCGCCATTGGTTGGGGTGTGACAGATTGGTATCAGAGCCATAACAATAGGGAATTAGGCAAGACACGACCTAGTCCGGGTCGATGTCTTAAATACCTAGTCTATAGTTAGGAACCAACAGACTGACTTATGCATGTCCGTTAGGGATTTTGCATAAGTTTACTACTAATTTTCTTGCTATTCTCGCACATGCTACACTATCACTGCACTTGAATTTTCAACCATAAATAAGCAATTAAGTCGTGATTAGGTGTGAAAACCGCAAACTCTCGACTAAAGTTGCTTAATCGACTCGCATTTTATCTATACACGAGGAGAATTATGCCAAATCAGGAGTGAAATCCGTATTTTGATGAATAATCTCCTCTATTTTATCAAAACAGGAGCGAAGTTGTTAAGCCAGGGGTGAGACCCTAACCTTGACGACTTGTTCCGCTCATTTTACAAACTCTCACCAAAGTCTCGACGGACTCCAACGACCTGAACTCACAATATGACTAACGGGATGCGTGCCAAACGCCCAAGAATCGAGGCAAAAGCATAGTCCTGAAGGTTAAATGTGCACAACGGATCCTTGCGAATAGTCGAATCACTTTGGTTAGTCGAAGTCTACTAGCCGCAGACAATCTATTTCTCGATTTCTATGTGTTTCGGTTTTGAGCTTACAACCGCCAGCTCTGATGTTTCGTCGATTTTATGTGCTTATATATGTGTTTATCTGTTTAAATTTTGGAGATTTACTTGATTTTTGCTTTCACTTCGATCAACACATATGACCCGCACTGTATTTCTATCTCAAAACGTTATCAAATCGTTGAATTGGGGACGACCTTACGCTACGATATACGCTTATCCTACGCTAATCGATATACTAGACGAGACCGTTATATTCGAACAAATTGCAGACTTTAAATGATAGGTTTCTGTATTCTGACCGCCTCTGTGATTACATGCGTATGTGGTTATGTGTTTCTGTGCCCTACGTGCTTATGTGTTTATGTGATTAGGAGGTTCTATGTTCTATATGGTTATGTGTCTATGTGTTTACATGATTATGCGTGTTCCTGAGCTTTAGTAAGTAGTAGACGTGTGAGGTGAGACTCGAATACAATGTGTTGAGTCCTGTGACGATGTCTGTTGCAGACAATGTCATCTGGATCCCATCATCCCTTACTTTCTCGTCAAGAAAAGAGAGACAAACACCTTGCGGCCATCATCGCTAAAAGTGTAGCAAAGGCTGTGAGTGAGTTCTACGAGAACGTCAGCAAGTCGTCTGAGGAGTCGAGAACCGAAGCTCCTAAAGCTACCACCAAGGCCTTCAATTTCAAGCAATTCAAGTCTTGTGGGCCAAAAGAATTCACTGGCGAGGGAGACCCCACAGTGTTGTTCCAATGGTTTGACTCAATTGAGGTCACTCTACGACAAAGCGGTTGCCCTGATGACCTCCGTACTCTGAACGCTACCGGCGTCTTTCAGTCCCGTGCTCTAGACTGGTGGACGGCCGAGAGGAACAAGCGAGGGAACGATGCAGCTTACGGACTGGCATGGGACGAACTCAAGGAAGTCATGCTGGAAGAATTATGTCCTCCTCATGAACGTCAGAAGCTAGAGGATGAATTTTGGCACATACAGCAAAAGGATGGTGAAAAAGCTACGCTCACTGCTCGCTTCAAACAGCTCAGCATCATTTGTCCCGATCAGGTCAAGACTCCAGATATGGCAATCAAGAAGTATATCCGAGCCCTGCCTGACTGTGTTGCCGATTTCGTGCAAGCGGCTAAGACTACGACGATCGAAGAGACTTATCTACTGGCCGCTGAAATCAACGACAAACGGGTCAAGGCTGGTGTCTGGGATAAAACTTCAAAGCACCTGTATCAAGCTACCACCGTCGCACCAACTGCTGAAACCACCACCTCATCGAGCAACAAGAGGAAGAACAAGAGAAAGAGCAGCTCTAGCAACAAGAACTGTGTGATCACTGCTGCACCGATACAAGCTGTACCAGCCCAACAGCGTCAAGTAGCGGCGCCTGTGGCAAATGCACCGCCTGCTAAGCGTGCATACACTGGGCCACACCCGCTCTGCCCTAGTTGTACCTACTACCACCCGACTACCATTGCTTGTCGTTATTGTGCTAATTGCAATATGTATGACCATTTCACTACCAACTGCCGTGCTCGACAAGATCCAGCTCATCAGGCTCTACTCACCGCCCCTCAGGGTCAACAAGCTCCTCCGGCACCCGCGGTCAACGCCAGAGCCTGCTTCGCATGTGGCGATCCTAACCACTTCGCCAACATGTGCCCAAACAGGGTGGTAAAACAAGAGCCCCAGCAGTAGAAGCCTCAGCAACAGCAGCAACACCAGCAGCAACAGCAACAGCTAGCAGCACGCGCACGAACTTTCAACATCAACGTGCGTCAAGCCCAAGCCGATAACAACGTGGTCAATGGTACGTTCCTTGTGAATGGTATTTATGCTACATGTTTATTTGATACTGGAGCTGATAATTGCTTTGTGTCATTTGAATTCGAGAAGCTCCTTAGTCGTAAACGCTCCCGACTCTCCTCGACGTTTGATGTGGAAGTCGCTACCGGAAGAACCGTCGCCGTTAATTCTGTTCTTCGTGATTGTACTCTTGAGCTCAACAATCACATTTTCCCAATCGACCTTATTCCGATGCAACTCGGAAGTTTTTGATGTCATAGTAGGCATGGACTTTCTTCGCGAAAACCATGCTGAAGTTATGTGCTTCGACAAGATGATTCGATTCTCGCTCGCGAATGGTGATTTATTGTGTGTTTACGGCGAAACCGCTTCGAAAGGTCTCAAGCTCATGTCATGTGTCCAAGCTAGCAAGTATCCCCGCAAGGAATACAGAGCTTTCTTGGCTAACATTGTAGTAGCGGAGAAGGAAAAGAAAGAGAAGAAGGAAGTGAAAGACGTTCCTGTTGTTGGAGAATTTCCTAACGTTTTTCCAGAGGATCTTCCCGGTCTACCACCAAGTCGTGACATCGACTTTCGTATCGACCTCATTCCTGGAGCCAACCCTATTGCCAAAGCTCCCTACTGACTCGCACCGTCTGAAATGCGCGAACTCTCAAACCAACTCCAGGAATTACTTGAGAAAGGCTTCATTCGCCCGAGCACCTCTCCTTGGGGCGCGCCAGTCCTTTTCGTCAAAAAGAAGGATGGGTCGTTCAGGATGTGTATCGACTATCGGGAATTGAATAAGCTAACTATCAAGAACCGCTATTCCCTACCTCGCATCGATGATTTGTTTGACCAGCTACAAGGTGCTACGTGCTTCTCAAAGATCGATCTACGCTTAGGCTATCACCAACTACGCATTCAAGAGGAGGATATACCCAAAACCGCGTTTCGCACTACGAATTCGTTGTTATGCCCTTTGGTTTAACCGCACGGAGTCATTCTATTTTATTAAATGATTTTAGAACCCTAAATGTTTTCTTAAGTTATATTACAGTGATTAAGCCTTTATATTCTGAAACTACTGCCGGTATGTGGGGTTTTGTATACATTACTTGTCTAGCATTATTGGATGACGAGTTAGCCAATAGTAATATGACCACGAGCACAGGGGTTAGCCCCAGTCGCGATACTGATTTGAGTAATTGATAGATATAAGCAAATGTAAAAACTCTTGATACTGTAAGTATAACAATGTGTTTTTATACAACTGAATGAACTCACCAGTATTTTCTGCTGATCAAATGATTCTAAACGCATTTCAGGTGATTACAGTAGATCGGAATATGAATCGTGATACGACACTGAACGGCTTAAATAAATAGCTTATTTTATCAATTAAAAGTAAGAAATTTTGTATTCCTGTTTATCCCCTATTAAAAGCTACATTTGTAAAACATGGGTTTTATTCCCAATGATTATAAATAAAATTCCGGTGTTTCTAAAACTCTGATATTTTTCCTAACTCACTTTCCTGATGAAATTTCCGCTGCAATATTTTCAAATAAACCACCCGTACCACTTGACTGTTCACGGCTCCCGTCCAAGGTGTGGTCGGGGGTTGTGAAAATCGGGATGGATTAACTTTGGTTGTAAATCTTCCTTTTTCACGCTTATTCCAAAAGTTAATGATCCTATTTCTTTGGCGGATTTCAGACGAATTTTTCTCATTGGTGTTGTTTATAAAGTGATAGCAAAAACTTTGGCGAATATATTAAAAAGGGAGATGCCTTCGATTTCGTCGCGGATTCAATCTGCTTTTTTTTTAAGACAGGAACATTTTTTGATGGTCCGCTAATGGTAAGTGAAGTGATTTCGTGGGCTAAGAAAAAGGGGGTGAAAGTGATGCTTTTTAAAGTCGATTTTGAGAAAGCTTATGATTCGATTAATTGGATTTTTTTAAGAAATTTGAAGCTTATGGGATTTCCTAAAAAGATGGAGGAGGTGGATCAGAGTTTGTCTATCCTCTAGCATGGCGTCTGTTCTAGTTAACGGGTCCCATACTAAGGAATTTTGACTTAAAAGGGGCTTAGGCAAGGTGATCCTTTATCGCCTTTCCTTTTTATTTTGGGCCTAGATGTGTTGAAAGTTTTCATGAAGAGAGCAATTTCGAATAGGTTATTTGAGGGGGTGGCTCTTCCAAATGGTGGGCCTATGCTGCCTCATTTATGCTATGCGGATGACGTTATGTTTTTGGGGATGTGGAGTGAAAAAATATTTTAAAGTTAAATAGAATTCTTAGGGTTCTTTATCTCGTCTCGGGGTTATCGGTTAATTTACAAAAGAGTAGTTTAATGGGTGTAGGGGTAGATGGTGAAAAGGTGGAGTGTATGGCGATGAAGTATAATTGTGTAGTGGGGTCTATTTCTTTTAAATTTCTTGCTCTTCCGATTCGAGAAAATATGAAACGTGTTAGAGCGTGGTGTCCGATTGTTGATAAAGTGACTAAGAAACTATCGAGATGGAAAGCAAAAATGCTTTCTTTGGGTGGAAGGTTAACGCTTGCGAAATCGGTATCGGGTAGTATGCCTTCCTATTTTTTATCTTTGTTTAAAGCACCGAAGAAGATTGTTAAAAGGTTAGAAGGGATCTAGAGGGATTTTGTGTGGGGTAAAATGGGGACGCGGAACAAGATTCGGTGGGTGGCATGGGAAAAAGTTGTGGTGCCTAAGCGGTTGGGATTCCGTTAACAGAAGGAGATCATGGGCATTTGGAAGGATGATATTGTTAAGGATGGTGTGTTCGAACCTTAGAAGCTGGGTATACCCAACAAGATTGGACGTGGTGTAGAATTTTCAGTTGCATCTTTTAGAGATGATGTGGCAGAAAGTATTGGTGTGAAGGTGGAGATGGGTTGGTTCGAGTGGGTTGTCTTGGGCCCCGATAAAGGTTTGCTTTTTTGTATGGAGACTTTTAAATGGCGGGTTAGCTGTCAAAACGAAGCAGGAGCGAAGGAATGTGTTTGTGCAAGATACTAAGTGTGTGTTGTGTGGGTTCGATATTGAAACAATGGATCATTTGTCGATAGCGTGCTTGACTACATCTGGGATGTGGTGGAATGTATGTATTCGGCTCAAAATTCCTCTGTTTTTGAATGTGGGATCTGCATTCGAGTTGTTGGAATGGATCTTTAATCTGAAAGGGTCTTCGAATGGAAGAAGGTAATTAGTGTTGTTGCTTTTGCCACTCTATGGGTTGTTTGGAGGACGAGAAATGAGAAGATTTTTGACGGGAGACCAAGTCGAGTAGAAGCTATGGTGGAGATGATTAAAAAGGAGTCGTTTCAGTGACTAAAGTACAGATCCCCCTTTGATAGGCTGGAGTTGATGAGATGGAAAGAGTTTAATGTTCTTGATATAATTATATAATTTTGTTTGTTTTGGATTTTCCAGCTTCCTGCTGACCGCTATAGTATATTTTGTAATTTGAATATAATAGTTGCGGTTAAAAAATAAATAAAAGACTTCCTTAGAGCATCCTTATCTTATTCATATTCTCATTTCTATAATTCAATTCAAAATTATATTTTCTTGATTTTGCTTTAAGATTTATATATCTTCTAAAAACCTTATGCATTTTTTTTCAATCTTTATCTTTATTTTATTAAATAATATTTATTTTATACCTTTATTATTATCATTCTTTTTCTTTTTTTTATGACGTATTTTTTACCTTTATTATTATCCATCTTTTTCTTTCTTTTATTTACAATCTTAAACGCTGCTATTTTCGTCTTATTCATTTTTTTTCAAATATCAATTTCTAATAAGGTTTCATACAATTTTGACTTTTTTTTCAATGGTAACATTTTCGTTTTATCTTTGATCTGATTATAACCTTTTTTTGTTTTTTTTTCGACGCTAACTTTATTTGACATATATGTGACCGTAAAGATTTCTTTTATAAATAAGCACATTGTTAGCGTTCACATTCTTTAAACTTATTTTATCAGTCATCTCCTACTTTCTACATCACATGGCTCGTACCTTTTTTTCATAAAATATTGGCATACACATACACTATAACTATAAGGGTGTCCGGGGCACTTAGCGGGGAGGGGATCGGTAAGCTTAGTCCCCGAGCGGGAACACCGACGCCGACCCCTCGGGGAGTGTAAGCAGGGAGGGGGAGCGGTGTGTGTTCACCGCACAAGATTTCATGTTTTACACGTTGGGCAACGGTCAGATGGAATAAAAAAAAAAAATTCAATTTTAACCTATATAAATAACCAACTTAAATCTAATTTTTTACCACACAAATTCTCAATCTTACTCTAAAAATCTTTCAAATACAACACAAAGCCAAACCGAGCAATGGAGAACCAACCCCGCGAAGCCAAGAAAAAGTCCGTCGGCTCTAACACTAAGGGACGCGGCTCGCAACCGTCTCGTGGTGGTTCGAGCGGTGCAAGTGCACAACTACAACCACCTTTCGGATATACTTCCCAACCCCCGTTTTTTTACCAACAACCTTCACACCCCTCCTTTTACAACACTCAACCACAACCCCCTTTCGGCTATTTTCAAAATTTGTTATCAATGGATCCTCAATCCCCCGCCTTCGACCCGTATGGTTTTCGTTCCCCACAAGTTCCATCTCCACGAGAAAATGTTGAACGTCCTTTACCTATTCACGAGGACACGAGGACGAGGAAGTAGTGCACGAAACTCAAAATTTGGGCGACTATGAAGATGACACCGGCGACGATGAATATATTGTGGATGAAGACGCTGGCAACGAAGAAGATGACGCTCGGGGTAAAAAGGCAAAAATGGAGCACTAAAATTGGACAAAATACCAAGAAGAGAGGCGTTGGCGAAGGCGTGGGAACATTGCTCTACCAACAAAAAGAAGGGCAATCAACAAACCCGCGATGGTTTTTGGCGTAGGATTTTAGATCATTATAACGCCACCGTTGGTGGAAGTAACCGGACCGTGCATCAAGTACGGTCTAAATGGAACCCGATGATGACGAAAATAAAATTTTTCAACGGCCTATACCAACAAGCGGTAAAAATTATATTTTTTAACGTTGTATATTTTTTAATTTTGTTTACTAAGTTCATATGTTTTAACACTTGTTATTTTATAATATGTAGGATCGCACACGAGAAAGCGGGTGTAGCGATCTCAACGTGATGAAAATCGCTTTAAAGGATTTTAAAGATAGATATCCGAGCGGTTTTCAACATGTTGAGGCATGGGAGGTCGTTCGAAAACACGACAAATGGGCCCAAGTCCCATTGTTGGGTGAGGAAGGGGAAGGTTTGGCACAAAAAAGAAAGCCCGTTGACGTGGACCCTTCCATACCCGATATGAACGAAGACCCCTCGCCACAAAGAACACAACGACGAGACAAGCGTCAAGCGACATCGTCTAAGGGCTCGGCTGAGTTGGCGGCACAATTCAAAGAGTACACCGCCATGAAAGAAGCGAAGCACGTGAGTGAGATGGAGGCGATTGAATTGAGGAAGAAAAGAGAGTTGGAGGCTCGCGATCTCATAACGGAACAACGCGAGACGATGAAAAACTACGCGCACGATCGAGATATGAAAACATTCCTCAAGCCGCACGACGATGCTCCGCCGGAAATGTTGCCGTTCATCCTCGTCCGAAAGCGCGAGATCGCTAACAAGTACGGGTGGCTGTGCAATTTCTAAAATTTTTATGTAGTATTGCGATGTAATTTTATTTTATTAAATGAAATGTAATTTTTTATTTTATGAAATTATTATGTTTTACTTTTTATAAAAATATTTTCTTAATTAAAAAAACAAAAAAAACAAGTCCCCTAAGAGAGGAGTGCCGCCATCAAATTAAGGGTGTGGAGAGAGTTAAAGGGGGAGTTGACATGACGCGTGCTGATTGGTTTTTTGTAAGAGAGGTCACTCCCCTAAGAGAGGAGTGCCCCTCTCACCCTAAACAATAAAGATCTTGTTTTTAGTGAGGATGATGGCGGACACTAATTAAGACATTGTGATGATCGTCAACATTGTAAGTTTATTCAGCGTGATCATGTTCTAGGGCACAATCATCTAACCGTATCTCCCGAATCTATTTCCAAGGAGATCTTGGATGAGCTATCATCTATTCCCAGGACTCTAAATTATAGAGTCTAAAGAGTCATACTTCATTCCTATTTAGGGAAATCCCGTAGTTACCATACATTTTATCCATATTTTAGGGAATGAGATAGAGTAATCGTTTAGGTGATTCCTTGATTTCATTGGGATGAGCATGCTCTTAACTTGGTATTAACTAGTTGAATATTGTACCGTCTGATTGGAAGTCTAAAACAAACACCTATGGTACAATTAATACCTTATGGCATTATATACGTCTCATTATCTTAGTGTATCTACCTGTATCAAACCGAATTAATATATAATCTCTTGTTGGTTGTATCGTTGATTTATCCACCTTCATTCTTTGGATGGTTAGTTCACCGTTAAGTATGGAAGAGTTACTTAGTTTGAGGAGTGAGGAACCCAATACAAAATTTAAGCTATCATACATATTTAATTTATTTTAAGGCTAGAGAGTATGGGGTTCGTCCCCACCCCCGTCGAGGACCGGCGACGCCGGCAAACCATCCCTCCCCCCCCGTCCCCGTCCTATCCGTCCTGCTCAAGACGTTGGCGACGGTCCGTTTTTGGTGGGCCCCCCTTCATTTTTGACCGTTAAAAATAAAAAAAATTAAATTCGGAATAGTATTTGAGTTGTGGGTTGAATCGGATTGGAGACAACGATTATTGTGAAATAACGAGATTAGAGACCTCCGGAGTTGCCGGAATTCCGCCGGATAAAACGAACGGAAAAACGAAGGTGATGAAGAATTATTGTTTTTTTTAAGAAAACTTTTGCAGCTTTATCATTTGTAGTCCCTGTTCTTTTAAGTTCTTTACAAAACAGATTCTTTTTTCTAGGATTCTTGTTTCCTTGAAAACCCCATTTTTTTTAAGTTTGTGTAATGGATTTTAATATTAATGAAAAAAATTTGTTAATTTATTTTATTTGTTAAATGTTAAAAAAAAGTAGAAGATTAAAAAAATAAAAAACATAAAAGTGGTGGGGTAGGATCATCTAGAACCATCCTCCATACCGTGTAATTTTGTGGGATGGATTATCCTTGGGAAGACTATAATGTGACGCCTACGTGGCGTGGCGGACACACTTCAAATTTAAGCAAAAGCACTACATAATACATTAACTTAAAATTTAGCATCACTATTCCAAATTCTTTTAAAATATATATATATATCGATATAGCCTATGACCTTAACCCGGTCTCACTCTCACCAACCACACGTTACCAAAGTAAATGAAATTTGAAAATTGGCGAAGAAAAAGCCACTTGGAAATATAACTCTTTTAACTTAATCCCCGTGGCCTGACACACTTGTATATATAATATCCTTGTTCTATACCCAACTCGTTGTATAAATACACTATACATCAACGATCGATCAGAACACAAAGACTCAGTCATATTAACACTACCCGCTGACACTTTCTCTACACAATGCTTCAACCCTTCACCAACCACACCTCATCCTTAAACCTTCCATAATCATAAATCATCACTTCATATTTACAAACTTTTGTACAACTTTATCACACGATAAAATAGTTAAGTAGCCAAAGATGGAAGAAGCAAGAGCCATGGGTTCGATAAGGCGAACCGCGAGCCGAACCATGAGCAGGAACCGGAGCACGGCTTGGAGGATGGATGACGTGTTTAGCGGTAGCAGGGGTGGCAGCTACAACCGGCGGTCGAGCCGACACTCGGAGGAAGATGAAGAGGCGCTTAGATGGGCGGCTTTGGAGAAACTACCAACTTATGACCGGTTACGAACCACCATCATGAAGTCTTATATGAACGATGATGATGAAAACCAAAGAGGGTATAATAAGAATAATGTGATGCACAAAGAAATTGATGTAACAAAGCTTGATCCCAATGAAAGACAGCAGTTTATTGATCGGATTTTTAAGGTGGCTGAGGAAGATAATGAAAAGTTCTTGATGAAGTTCAGAAATCGTATTGATAAGTAAGTTTTACTTTGTTTTATTTTATTTTATTTTATTTTATTTTATTTTATTTTATTTTCAACCATATGCTACAATATATGACGATTTTGACTTTTTTCCGACCGAAAAGGGTAGAGTTAATTTTTTGTAGTTGGTGTCCATCATCTTCAAAACAATAAAGAAAATTAGGATAGTCGTCTTCTTTTCCAATGCTATATGAATAGAAGATTAACTATTAAGATAAGAATAATTTTTTTCATTGATATTGTATTTTATTGTAGTTATAAAAATACGTTAAATTATTTTATGTACAGTGAAAGTTTATACATATTTATTCAAAAACACTTGTATAATAATAAATGATAGACGAACATAAAATAAATTCTCAAGATTTGTTTGTGTAAATTTTGACTAGCTATAATATTGTTTGACATGTGTATAAATGAACCTAAGAAATATTTATGTTTAAATGATTTTTCTCAAATGTTGAAGAAACACGGAACTAATTTTAGGTTTATTAGTTTGGTTTATGTTTCAACCATAAAGATTAATCTTCTTAATCATTCCTGAGCTCAAGCTGTGATCCTTCCTGCAAAACAATCAACACCCCGTTAAGCTCGTTAAGAGAGGAATATGAGGGTTTCCCTCTTAACCACTCTCCGGCGTTGAAATGCTTTTTTACTCAAGAAATCACCATCAAGATAGATAGAATACTTAGCTAGCTATGCATCTATCTTTGATGAATATATATTTATGTTCACATGCATGCAAATAGCAAAGTCAATGGTTCATAGGCAATCTAGCTGGCTCAGGAAATGATCATGGTCATGGATCCAAAAGAATATTGTTAAAGCATATTAAAATATATGAAGATAATCATAATAGTCTTAGAACTATGAACTTGAAAAATAATTATACAATTGTCGTCTATCATTGAAATTGGAAACTCAGAAACTGCTTGTTTCGTGGAGGAAATGTTTATGACTCGTAGACTATTTCAGATACTCGCATATCTTAATATTATAATCAACTAAGTGTAACATATGTTGAACTAGTCCTTGTGTTATTTACATTATATTATTGTTTGTCTACACTAATCTTAAAAATAAACAAAATATTATTATTTTTGGTGAATTTCAGGGTTGGCATCACCCTTCCAACGGTAGAAGTACGGTTTGAACGTTTAACAATCGAAGCCGATTGCCATATTGGAGACAGAGCACTTCCGTCGTTAGCCAATTCCGCAAGAAATCTCTTTGAATTAGCTTTAGGGTGTTTGGGTATCAGTTTGGCTGAAAAAACTAAACTCACCATTCTTAAAGATGTATCCGGGATCATAAAACCCTCAAGGTAAAACTTAATACTAAAGGGTGT
Organism: Helianthus tuberosus; assembly: GCA_030545235.1. Classification (NCBI taxonomy): domain Eukaryota; kingdom Viridiplantae; phylum Streptophyta; class Magnoliopsida; order Asterales; family Asteraceae; genus Helianthus; species Helianthus tuberosus. The sequence goes on from CM060400.1 coordinate 209,074,379, forward strand.
TTGAGATTTAGGTTACATTTTGAGATAGATTATGTCATATGAAATACTTAAGTAACCGGAAGTCTTTACTAAAATATGTACATAATCATAATTTTTAATATAATATAATATAATATGTATCACAATTCACAAACCCACACACATCATCAAAGGATTAATTTATTTATATACTATAATACTAGACAAAAAAAATCTGATTAAATGCGTACTAAAATCAAATTATGAAGTTGGACATATTCATGCTTTGAAAAATGAAAGTGACCCTTAAAGCATATATATTGATTAACAATATTCAAGTATTAATGACGGTTTTGTTTGTTTGTTTTAATATTTAACCATTAGGATGGCACTGCTACTAGGCCCACCGTCATCCGGAAAAACAACTCTTTTGTTGGCACTGGCCGGAAAGTTGGACCCTAGCCTAAAGGTACATTTTATAAATAAAAATACAATATCTATAACAAGTCCAATTTAAAAAAAAAAAAAAAAACAAGTCGATAATAACGATGATTAAAAACAGGTTAAGGGAGAGATTACGTACAACGGACATAAGCTCAATGAATTTGTACCTCGGAAGACATCAGCGTACATTAGCCAAAACGATGTTCATGTTGGAGAAATGACGGTTAAAGAAACACTAGATTTCTCTGCAAGGTGCCAAGGAGTTGGCTCACGTTATGGTATTGTTATATGACCGTGTTTTAAATTGGTTTTGTATTGAACGTCTATACAATATTAACAAACAAAACGTTATATATTAATTAATGTCTCTACAATATTAACAAACAAAACGTTATATATTACTTAATTGTAGAATTATTAACGGAGCTTGCTAGGAGAGAAAAGGAAGCTGGAATTTTCCCAGAAGCCGAAGTTGATCTTTTCATGAAGGTAACTGATTAGCTTTTAAAACAAATTGCCTTTTATTATCATGTTTTATAATTATATAATATTAATTGGAAGGATTAACTTTTAAATTCATGTTTAATAAAACAAATTGCCGTTTTAATCATGTTTTATAAGCATACATATTAAAATAACTAATTTGTGTATTCAGGCAACATCAATGGAAGGAGTTGAGAGCAGTTTAATTACTGACTACACTCTTAGGGTAAGCATGACACTTCTTTACGTAGTTTTATCGTTTATGTCAACCAAAACATCATCATTTAATTTAATTTAATCAAATAAATAAAAAAAATATAGTTATTTTGGTGGCTAAATATCATAGCACTAGCATGATTACAATTTACAACCACAACATTATTCTAATTTTTTTTCTCGTTGTGGGTCAACGAAAATTGCTCATTTAATTTTATTATATTAATTAAGGTAGCATGTCGTTTTATTCCTCTACAGTTTTGAGTTGTTTTCAACGTTATGGTTGGTGAACTAACCTTTTTAAAGCTTAATTAAGTTTAATATTATACCTTTTCATACAGATTTTGGGACTTGATGTGTGTCGTGACACGATTGTTGGTGACGAAATGATACGAGGGATCTCCGGAGGTCAAAAGAAACGAGTGACAACAGGTTAATAATTCGCACGAAATTTATACTGTTTTAGATTGAAAGTTGAAATAGATGGTTAAATTGACTCAAAGTACTGATTTGAACACACCAAAGCCAAGTCATCTCATTGTGGGTGGGTGGGTGGGTTGTTGAATTGTAACAAATAAAGTGATACACTTATCCTTAATCAGTAATGGGTTAAGTTGTTTCAAGTCATGTTAGGTAAACCCACATCACCAATGTGAAATGATTGGCTAGGTGGTCGATCAATTATAATGCGTAGTCATGAAAATTATTGATTTATTTTTTAAGACACGCGTAAATTTACAATTTTTTTTTCGAATCGATGGATCACAGACGAAAACAAAAAAGATATGGGTGTGTGTATATATATATCTAGATGTCATGTCTTGTGTCTATAGTTTATAAGGAAAAAATGTAGCTGGCTAGGCCAATTTGTTATTTGTCCTTATGGTCAGTTTATATCCATATTTCTCATGTCTTCTTGTGTTTGGATGAAGAATCATAATCATAAATGGGCCCCTTAAAAAGAAATTACCGTTACTAAAATGACATTTTAAGACAGTGACATTGAAATAATACGTGTTTTTATAATTGTAACACGCCAAGCCCGCGTATAATTTTATATCTTTAGTTAAATCATGATTAATGTATATACGTGTTTACGCCCCGCTTGCGGTATGCTCATATAATGTATATATGCGTGGGCGCTCGGGGGGCAAAAGTGAAAGTGCACTAATTTTAACGTTATTTTACTAATTTCGTGAAAATAACGTTAAAAGAGGGGGACGGTTAATCATGCATCATGTGGTGGCGTTGATAGCCAAAAGACAAGGGGGTGCATGCACTAATCGGCGTTTGTCTCAATTGCTGAGTGTTATGTGCCTTATGTCCAAGGCTTGATGCAAAACCACAATTGAGCCGGGGGTCTCATTGGAAGCAGCCTCTCTATTCCTACAGGGTAGAGGTAAGGCTGTCTACATCTCACCCTCCTCAGACCCTACCTTAGCTTTGCTATTGGTGGGATATACTGAGTATGATGATGATGATGATGAGTTAAATCATGATTAAAGTTAACATCCATAGATGTACTCTTTTATGAAATAATATATGATGGACTTATGTAATGATATTTGACACGTAAAACAGGAGAGATGATTGTTGGCCCTACCAAAACATTGTTTATGGACGAAATATCAACCGGGCTAGACAGCTCTACAACGTTCCAGATTGTGAAATGTCTCCAACAAATCGTGCACCTTACAGATGCGACTATCTTAATGTCCCTACTACAACCTGCACCCGAGACATTTGACCTGTTTGACGACATTATACTGTTGTCAGAAGGCCAGATCGTATATCAAGGCCCACGAGAACATGTAGTCGAGTTTTTCGAAAGCTGTGGGTTCAAATGTCCAGAAAGAAAAGGCACTGCTGACTTCTTACAAGAGGTAGGCTTCCCACTTCCCAGTTCCAACCCATTGGGCTTCAATAAAATAAATGAACCTTTTGGGCCAACTAAAAGCCTTTTAATATTATCTTATCATTGAACAATAAAACTAGAGATGTACACAAAAAAACCAGTTTGGATTTCCAAACTTGTTTGTAACCCGACCCAAACCGCCATTTTGTATGCGGTTCCCCCTATCATCACCTAAACTGGTTTCAACCCGAACCAATGGTAAACCGGTTTCAACCCACCAAATTTATTATTATTTAAAAAAAAATACCTGTTTGGGTACCGGCTTATGACCCAAACCAGTTTCAACTCGACTCAAACCGATTTAAATAGGGGTTGAATATTTTTCACCCAAACCAGTTTATGTCCGAACCTGTTTATCCTTAAACTGGTTTTTGACCAAAGTTGACCAAACCGATTTGGTTCATGACCCGAACCCGTTTAGCAAAAAAAAAAAAAAAAAAACCTTATTTGTACACCTCTAATTTAAACCTTTTTATCATCTCAGGTTACATCAAAGAAGGATCAAGAACAGTATTGGGCCGACAGGACAAAACCATACAGATACATTTCAGTTACAGAATTCACAAAACGGTTTCAACGGTTTCATGTTGGGCTACGGCTCGAGAATGAACTCTCAGTTCCATATGATAAATCAAGAAGCCACAAGGCTGCATTAGTATTCAAGAAGTTCTTAGTGTCCAAAAAGGATCTATTAAAGGCTTCATGGGACAAAGAATGGCTACTGATCCAACGAAACTCATTCGTTTATGTTTTCAAAACTGTTCAAATCATTATCGTTGCATTCATCGGATCAACAGTGTTTTTAAGGACTAGAATGCACACAAGAACTGAAGATGATGGGGCTGGATACATTGGTGCATTGTTGTTCTGTATGCTTATTAATATGTTCAATGGTTTCGCAGAATTGTCACTTACGATTCAAAGGCTTCCTGTGTTTTTTAAACAAAGAGACTTGTTGTTTCACCCGCCTTGGGCATTTACTCTGCCAACTTTCTTGCTTCGGGTGCCTATATCGGTTCTTGAGACGACTGTTTGGATGGTTATTTCGTATTACACGATTGGGTTTGCTCCTGAAGCTAGTAGGTTCTTTAAACAGTTCTTGTTGATATTTTTGGTACAACAAATGGCGTCTGGAATCTTTCGGGTTATTTCTGGAGTTTGTAGAACAATGATCATTGCGAACACCGGGGGAGCGCTTGTTCTCCTCCTTGTGTTTCTTTTGGGTGGTTTCATCCTTCCTAAAGGTTAGTAAAGTAGTCTTACAAGGCTAGAATAATGCAGATAAACTTCTTGATGAATTTTTTCAGTGAATCTTTTATGGATTTTTAACTTAGTTACTGCTTTGTGTGATACAGGTCAAATTCCGGACTGGTGGGGGTGGGCTTATTGGGTTTCACCTATGACGTATGCGTACAATGCTATATCTGTTAACGAGATGTTTGCTGATAGATGGATGAGTAAAAATGTATGTCTTATACTTATTCTCATTGTGTTTTTAATGTGACATGAATATTGTGGACAAAATGTAAAGTGATTACATGTTTATATCCAATACAGGCTTCAGATAATGCTACCAAGTTGGGTATACAAGTTCTAAAAAACTTCGATGTTCCTACCGAGAGTAACTGGTATTGGATTGGAACCGGTGCTCTTGTTGGTTTTACGGTTCTACTAAACGTTTTATTCACCTTGGCTCTCATGTATTTGGATCGTAAGTTTCAACGTCTACCTAAAGGTTTAGTTTGGATCTATTTTTGTTTCAAATAAAGACTAATCTTTCAATCTAAATGTTGATATCTTAGCACTCGGGAAACCCCAAGCAGTAATATCGAAAGAAACAGCCTCGGAAATGGAAGCTAACCAAGAAGACACACAAGAAACACCAAGGCTTAGAACATCTACATCAAAGAGAGAAAAACTTCCTAAGTCTTTAATTGCTGCTGATGGAAACAATACAAGTATGATAATAAGTTTTAATTCATTCGCACGTTAACCTAACGTAACATTTTTTTTATGTTCATAACTTATATGGGGTTCATTTTCAGGGGAAATGGCTATGCACCGAATGAACAGTCGAAATGGAGCCCATGGATTATATAGAGATGAAGATTTATATAGAAACGAAGATTCAAATATCAATGCTGCAAATGGCGTATCTCCTAAAAAAGGGATGGTTTTACCATTCACTCCTCTTGCCATGTCATTCGACACTGTAAACTATTATGTTGATATGCCCGCTGTAAGTTGATTTTTACATATACGTAATGTTTAAAAGTTTCAAATAACCAATTCAGTAGTTAACGGGAATGTTAAATCAAACAGGAAATGAAAGAACAAGGTGTCCCAGAAGATAGGCTGCAATTACTACGCGGTGTAACGGGTGCATTTAGGCCTGGAGTTCTTACCGCTTTAATGGGAGTCAGTGGTGCTGGAAAAACTACCTTAATGGATGTTTTGGCGGGACGGAAAACAGGTGGATATATTGAAGGTGATATAAGGATTTCTGGATTTCCCAAGATTCAAGAAACGTTTGCAAGAATTTCTGGATATTGTGAACAAACTGATATCCATACGCCCCAGATCACTATTCGGGAGTCTCTAATATATTCAGCGTTCCTTCGACTTCCCAAAGAAGTTAGCGATGAAGAAAAGATGGTTAGTAACTAAACTTTAATCTTCTTTATCAGTTATAGCTGATGTTTACAAAGTTTAAAGTTTCGATTGTAATATCTTTGAATCGATAAATTTTCAGACTTTCGTTGACCAAGTGATGGAGCTAGTTGAATTAGACAATCTCAAAGACGCAATCGTGGGACTTCCAGGAATTACTGGTTTATCAACAGAACAAAGAAAAAGGTTAACGATCGCAGTTGAGCTTGTTGCTAATCCTTCTATTATTTTCATGGATGAACCAACTTCCGGGCTTGATGCAAGAGCAGCTGCCATTGTAATGAGAACGGTTAGAAATACAGTTGATACAGGAAGAACAGTTGTGTGCACTATTCACCAACCTAGCATCGACATTTTCGAAGCGTTTGATGAGTTGTTATTAATGAAAAGAGGTGGACAAGTGATCTATGCTGGACCACTAGGCAGAAATTCCAAAAAAGTTGTCGAATACTTTGAGGTACTTCCCATTCATACGATTTTGCAGGAAATGAAAACCGAACAGATAGATTTTAAACGTAGAATATTGTATTTTTCAGGAAATACCTGGGGTACCAAAAATACCAGAAAAGTACAATCCGGCAACATGGATGTTGGAAGTAAGCTCGATTGCCGCTGAGGCTAGACTTGGAATCGATTTTGCTGAACATTACAAATCATCAGCTTTGCATGAGTAAGTGCTTCTTTTTATATATTCAAGACTTGTTTAATTAAACACTAAATTAGTAAGGTTTAACACAAATTCATGTCAAATTAACAGAAGAAACAAAGGTTTGGTGAAAGAGTTAAGCACACCTCCACCAGGTGCAAAAGATCTTTACTTTCCAACACAATATTCTCAATCAACATGGGCACAATTCAAATCTTGCTTATGGAAACAATGGTGGAGTTACTGGAGAAGTCCGGATTATAATCTTGTTCGTTATTTCTTCACTTTGGCTTGTGCACTCATGGTTGGTACCATTTTCTGGAAAGTTGGGCAAAAAAGGTTTGTTTTTTTATTTGTTTTGGGCAACAAAAAGCATGTATACATGATTCAAAATTCATTTTCTAAATCCCTTCTTTTATTTTGGAATTTTCAGAGAAAGCAGTACTGATTTACAAACCATCATTGGAGCTATGTATGCTGCGATCCTTTTTGTCGGTATCAATAATTGCTCAACTGTACAACCAATTGTAGCGACAGAAAGAACCGTCTTTTATAGAGAAACAGCTGCTGGAATGTATTCTGCATTACCATATGCCATGGCACAGGTTTGAAAAAAAAAATACTACATAAGTTGGATACATTTGGAAACAATATCTTGATTCGTGTTAATGTTCTTGTTGATAAATTAATTTTTTTGTTTTTTTCTTTTATTTTGTAAACAGGTTTTTGTGGAGATACCATATGTATTAGTTCAAACAACATATTACACGCTCATAGTGTATGCCATGGTGGCATTCGAATGGACAGCAGCTAAATTCTTTTGGTTCTTTTTTATCAACTTTTTCTCGTTTCTCTACTTCACATATTATGGAATGATGACGGTTTCCATAACACCAAACCACCAAGTAGCAGCTATATTCGCAGCAGCTTTCTACTCGCTTTTTAATCTCTTTTCTGGTTTCTTTATCCCAAGACCGGTACACATTTCTTCCTTCTTTTTATTTTCATACTTAACGCGTAATAATGATCAAGCCTTACCAAAGATAACATGTTTTGTTGAATTCAGAAAATACCCAAGTGGTGGATATGGTACTACTGGATTTGCCCGATGGCATGGACCGTGTATGGTGCGATTGTTTCACAATATGGTGATGTGGAGGCCAACATTAGTGTGCCCGGGATGTCAAATAAGCCTACAATTAAATGGTATGTGGAAGACCATTTTGGTTATGATCCAAATTTTATGGCACCTGTTGCTATAGTTTTGGTTGGTTTTGCGGCTTTTTTTGCTTTTATGTATGCTTATTGCTTGAAGACATTGAACTTTCAAATGCGATAGTCAGGAAAAACAATTTGTAAAATATAGATATGTATTTTTATTAAGCCATTGAGATGGTAACACTTGCATATAGCTATCCGGATTTATCATGTATCGACTGGTCCTCCTGAGATGTAATTTCAAATTGCGTACCCCGCTAACCATTGCGATCAGGTAAAACGTTGTTTGTGTTGGGTATATGGCCTTCAGGAGGGTTAAAGACAAAACCTAGTGAAATAACCATTTGAATCGGAGATCTTGCTAGAGGGTTTCTGACACTCATTTCCTTAGCATTGCACCACCCTCTTGAAAATTATTTGAACTCCTTTTATCACATGTTACTCACCAGTTTCATTTCTTACATAACCATTTAGTAAAAGTATGTGCTATAAAGTCTTTTATGAAGAACGACTTTAGGTTTGTTCATAATCGATCCGTCATGAGTTTGTGGCTTCACTTGTTCATTGTGACAATGATCCAGCCAGTAAAGGGACACATGGGTCATGCTTGGAGCATTCTAAGCTACAAGATCCTCATCCAGAAAGATAAAAGAATAAGACCCATATGATTTGATCCATCACCTAGAAATATCATAATCATTGTTCCCAAGTTTTTCCATTTTCCAGCTAAACTTTGAAGCAACTCTTACATTCCAAGGCACATATTCCTATTTTTGGTCAATCAAACATGGTCAACAGTTAAATTGTAAATTTGCTTAACCTAAAACATCCAAAAGCATATATACAAACTAATTTTATAAAAAAAGCAAACTAACTTTTGTACTCAACTGATGCTAAAATAAAACTACTGCAACAAAAAAAAAAAATAAAAAAAAATCAGTTGATATTATATGTTCTCTGTGGCTTCTTATAACCCCATGGGTTATGTTTGCCCAATTCCATCGATCCCTAGTTAACACATCTCTTCAATTCCATATCTTCCCATGAACAAACACAGCAAATCATCTTTAAACCACAAACAAACAGGTAACGCCAGGCTTAACTTGTGAATCTAAATTTTAATAAAAGACCACAATTAATGCCACATGGCAACGCCTCCTACAACCTAATTTTTTTTTGTTAATTTTTTTATTTCTTTTGGTTTTTATATATATTTAAAAATTTAATATCACGTTTATCTATTTTTATTTCTTCTGGTTTTTATATACATTTAAAATTTTAATATCACATTTATCTAGACAATCTTAATTTAAATTTCGTTTATCTTATCTTTTGGTGATTTAAAATAAATTTCGTTTATCTTATCTTTTCGTGATTTAGAATTTTGTTTTGGTTTTATTATTAAATTTAAAATTTAGTTTGTTTTATATTTTCACTTTAATCTATAAAAAATAGCCGTGAGTTTTTTTTTTCAAGATTTCTTATCGGATTGATGGTATCATTAAATGAATTTTTTATTATTTATCGTAACTTCTTATCATTAAAACTTTAATAATTTTTTATTTATTTTATTTTATTGGATGTTTTAACTTTTTTTGGGTATTTCGTAATTATTAAATTAAAAGCTCTCGAAACAGCAATTGTATACATATGGTGGCTTTAGGTTTTTATTTTTCTTTTTGTTATTTTGTTATTATAATTAAGTTTTAACCTATTTTGTTTTTCTCTTTTAATTTTAAAATATTGTCTTTCATGAAATTATGAATATAGTGTTGCAACATGTTTATTTTAATCTACATCCGATATATGTCTTACTCAAATTTTGTTATGAATTACATGGGTTTGAAGATTAGGTTATAAACATATGTATTACATGGGTTTGAGGATAAAAATATATAATTTAATAATGTATGCATATATTTACATAACTAAATTATTTTCATGCATACAACTTGAAGAGTAGTGGAGGCAGCAAACTATGAAACTTTGTTTTTGGTAGTGACTTCATCTAGATGTTTGTACTCTGATATTATGGTTTTTATATTTGAGAATATCAAAATATACTTAGAAAAAAGTTAAAATAATACATAAAAGTTATATATAACATAAATATAACCAAAATCAAATCATAACAAAGCTAAACAATGTAAAAAAACGTAGTAACATAAAGCAAACATGGATCCATAGTGTCTTAGCAACTCCACAATATACATCGGAAAGTAAGATAAGAGTATAATTGTTTTATAATGGATGACTTAATAAAGATGATTAGACATATTTATAAGAAGTGTTTCGTGAGCTAAAAATTTAGAAATATGCAAAACAATTTGGAAAGACAAATAAAATCCCATAATTAAGGAAATGTGTTTGAAAATTTTTATTTGAAATCATTTTGGTTATAGTTAAATATGGTATGACTATCAGATATTTGCGATATTTGATTGAAAAAACTGAATATGACATATATCTCGGTCGTATATATGAGCAAATTGTTAAAAAGATTTATACATAATTATTAAGTTATATAACTTATATATCCTTAAACCCGTGTAAACATGGGTCTATAACCTAGTGGTAAATACAGGTTGGTATTGATAACATGTCAAATGGGTGGGTAGAAAGGTAAAACGGATCAAAAGTCATTTGAAGTCGTTTTATTTGCAGAAAATTATCTTATTTTTAATAATAACTAGGATTGAGACCCGCGACCCGCCGCAATGCGGCGGGTATTGTTTAGTTATAACTTGTTGGAATTAATCTTGACTTTTAGTTTAGTTTTATTATTTGTTTTTATTAGTATTTTATTTGATTAAGTTACTAGGTAGACTTGGTATACTTTGACCGAATATTCTTTGGACGTGCACGTTGTAGAAGGGGCACATGGGTAAAAGAGTGGGTTTACTATTTCTTAGGTAGTTGAGTTTTTTGTGGCTTCCATGTTCCCACGTAGGAGTTTGTGTAAGGCTATTTATAGCCATTTATGTTTATTGAATGAAGATTAAGCAACTTTCATATTTCTTCTCAATTCACGTATATAATACGTACATACATACGTTGAGCTTGACTTGTGTAGTGTGTGTTTGCAAAGGGGCCTGAACCAACATAACTAAGTCGATCTAGGACCCGCACGTTATGTTAAACCTGTCAAACGGAGAAAAATAGACGATGTAAAAACGTTCACCTACACACGCACGTTGCGTCGTGTTAACTCGCAAAATTTAGAACGCAACGTAAAAACATTAAACCAAAGACGCACGTTGCAATGTGTTAAGTCACAAAATTTAGAAGCAAGCATAAAGCGAAAAATTTGCGTAAAATGAAAACTATAAAGGAACAAAGTTGAAAGTAAAAAAAGTTATGAGGATAGATTGCAAAAGATAAAAAGTTTTGGGTTAAAAGTAAACAAACAAATAGTTTTGGGTTAAAAGTAATTTATGAAATACTTTTGGGTAAAAAGTAAAAAAAAAATCATTTTTTTTTTTAAAACCCCCAAAGCCAACGTTACGACAACCATATGCATAACCATTTTTTATTTGAAAACCCCCCAAAGCACACCCTGCGTTGCGGCGGGGCGTAAAACGGTGTCAAATAGTACTAATGTCACACAACCGTCATCGACCACCAACACTAACTCGACCTAGGATATGCGTGTTGCGACGAACCTGTCAAACATGGAAAAATAGAGGTAAAAACGTTGAACCACACATGCACGTTGCGTCGTATTAACTCGAAAAATTTAGAACTATACGTAAAACTAAAATTTGCGAAAGATGAAAAGTATAAGTCACAAAAGTTATGAAGTTAAATTGTAAATAATGAAATGTTTTGGGTTAAAGTTAAAGACAAATTATGTAGAGTTAAAATTGCAAAAGATAAAAACCTTTTGGGTTAAAAGTAAAAAATCAAGTTTTTTTTTTTTAAAAAAAAAAGCCCTAAGCACAAGTTACAACTTTTGATGGTTGATGCCTATATTTGTTGCTTCTTTATAATAATAAAAAAATAAAATAGTATTTTCAACCATTCTCATTCTCAATACATTAATATTTAAAGTGTACTCAATGAAGCAAAGAAGTACCTTTTTTTTTTAAAATAAACAAAGAAGTACCTGGAGTTGAAGATCTTTCTTTTGTTGGGTAATGCAAGAATGATTAACCATAGTTGTTGCCAACTCGGCCTCGAGTCGTGCTACATCCACATCTTTAGAATTCCGTTTCTTCCTTAGTAAAAACCTATCATTAAAGCTTCAGCTTTTATATCAGTTTCACAGCATTGTCCTACACAAGTCACAAGGCAAACAAAACTATTTATGCATCCTTTGTGATATCGTTGTAAGATGCACACTCCTTCAAGTGAAACAACTATTTATACATTGTAGTTTTTGTATGTAGTTTGTCTTGTAACAATAAAATCAATTGTCTACATGTTTCGAGTTATTCTCACATGAGCGACTATAAACTTGTTTGAAAAATAAAAGTAAAACAAAACTAACCTTTGCACAAGAAACAACATCTGCACCATCTTTGATCAGGCTTCTGCTATACAGTTAGTCTCTAATTTGGTGGTGAAGACAGTGGTAATGCATTGGCTGTTATCAAGTCACATCTATTCTCCATAACACAATCAAAATTACATAACGATTGGTAATGTACCTGAGTAGGACAGTCTTTCTTGTTAATCGTTATCAGATTATCACAAATTATTAACAACCAAATTAAAACTAAATTATTATATTTTAGAAATTTAAAACCTTTGAACTTACCTCACTGCGGTGACCCATCAACCATTTTTAAGGTTATATTGCGTCGGATAAAGCCCCTATGGGCTTTATCACGCCACATCAGCACCACATAGGTGACACATAAGCGGAGGACTTTATTGTTAACGTGCATGGTGTGGAATAACACCCCGATATATGAAAAAATAAAAATAAAAAAAATTAGAAAGAAAAGGAATCTGATTGGTTAAAGAAAAATGGGTCCCTATCACCATCCTTGTGTTGGAATTAATCTTGATGTTACGGGTAGTACACGGGTCAAGTCGGTTACCGGTTTTATTTAAATGGGTCACTAAATAACAAACGGGTCAAGGAATTGAATTGGTTTATAGGATGACCGAGTATTATGGAGGAGATAAGGGGAAAGTGAACGTTGAAATTTGTTAGCTGATTTTAGAGAGATGACGGACTAAGTTATTTGGCATGTAATTCTTTGTTTGTTACGTATACATGTGTAAAGGCTATAAATAGCCCAATGGTTTAGTAAATAAAATAAGCTTTTCTCCAATTTCTTTTTTATACAATTTCTCATTTACAATTCACATATTTGTATAACTTTCATCAGTGAGTTTGTGAGTAATTGGGGCCTGAACCAACACCCTGTAGCGCTCATTAAGAGGCTGGTGAACCCCCCCACCCCCCGTGGCCATAACGCCCCAGAATTGATGTTTCGGGCGCTATGGGTATGATCCATATATGTGGTGAGGGGCGCTATGGGTATAATCTATGTTATGTGGACGCGGGTACGTGATACAGTTCGTATGTAGCAAAGGTGTTATTCATGACCCAACACACAAGACAAATATATACTAAAATGTTTCTTGTACTTATTATGTCTGCGTTAGTCCAAGACAGTGCTAATTAAAATGAATCGATCAAAGGCTGTTGAAAAAATTGACAATGCCACAATGGGTTATACAAAGAAAAAAAAAAGAAAAGAAACCCTAAGCCTTGTAGAATTTAGTGATCAGCAAGAACATTGGGTGATACTTAGCTACTTTGCTTTGAGAAGATTAGCATTGCTTCTGTGTAGGTCCTACTGTTCAATGTTCACGGTGATCGAAGTGTCACTCGACTCACAAGAACAAGCAGCCAATTTTTATCATCAATACATGCAAAATACCCAAAATTCAATTATAATAATAGTAAAAATATTTTCAACACAACCAATACGAAAAGTCCAAAGTTGACAGTTTAAAAGCAGGAATTAAAGTTATCAGCGGAAGCATAAGTTAAACACTTCAAAATAACAGTTTAAAGTTCATAATTATTAAAACCCCAACACAGGTTAACGCGATCACTACACTCCCAAGCTGCAAACTCCTGCTATCACTGAGTACCTGCAAAGCATGCAATAGGGTATCAACATAAAATTGGCGATTTCACGAGTTGTCCAGTTTTAAATTCCATAAAACTTGTGTTTGTGTTAAGTTACTCATTTATACCATGCCATGGGGAGCTACACCATATGTAAGTTACTAAACTGCGTAACACCGAATACCAGCAACCTGTTGTATCGTTGTTTGCCCTGTTTGTCAATATCTATCATCATTAACGGTTTGCCAAGGTCTATTAGTTCACGACCGATCCTCTCCAGGCACGGTGTGAGGTTGGTGAAACCTAAATAGCGCTATCAACTAATAACCCGTTCGCCAGGCATCGGCGACTAATCGGTATAGAAAGTAGGGACTTCATGATAGAGTTTCGTTTAGTACACTTGTTGCATCTAATATAAATAGTAATTAATAGAATATTATTGAGATAATATTGTAATTATTGTATTTATTATGTTTCCGCATATACGAGATCCTGATTGATTTCTCTTGTATTATTTATACTGATTATTGTGAATGGAGGAGGCAACCTTGATAGCAGCCAATTCTTACATGGTATCAAGAGTCTCGACCTAATTTCTTCCCCCCACCACCTACCGCAGCCGGCCTTCTTTCTGTTGCTGCGTCGCCCTTCTCCTTCACAGCTCCATCATGACCGGCTCAACCCCTCCCTCCTCTCCCATACCGACATCCGACACCACCAAAATACAACCCGCTTCCACTGTCACTAATATCAAAAACCTGATCCCCATCCTTCTCGACATGGAAACAGGCCAATACTCCTCTTGGTCCGAACTTTTCCGTATTCAATGTCGGGCTTTCAAAGTTATCGATCACCTTAAACCTAAACCCGATGCCTCCTCCTCAACCTCCGACAAACCCCCTGTTGATGAAGAGTGGGATAGACTTGATGCCATTGTCTTACAATGGATATATAGTACTATCTCCAATGACCTCCTAAACACCATTATCCGCCCCGGAAATACTGCCCATGACGCCTGGTCCACATTGGAAGGCCTTTTTCAGGACAACAAGAACGCACGTGCCACTCATCTCATGCAGAAATTCACTACTACTCGCCTCGATGGCTTCCCCAACATGTCTGCGTATTGTCAGGCCATCAAGTCTCTCGCTGATCAACTAGCAAATGTCGGTGCACCTCTGGACAACAAATGCCTCGTCCTACACCTTCTCGCTGGTCTCACCGATCAGTACGAAGGCATCTATACTATATTGCAACAAAAAGAACCCACGCCAACATTCTATGAGGCCCGTTCCCAACTTTGTCTGATTGAGAGTCAAAAAGCGGAAAAAGCATTGTATGCCGCCACCATTGCTAACCAAGCTCTCAATACTACCACTACCAAGCCGCAGCAGCCCTCTCAGCCATCTCAGCCGTCTTCACAACCGACCTACCAACCTGAGTTTCATACGGCCGTCTCCCGAGGCCGCGGCCGATCACGTGGACGTGGTTACGGCAGGTCAGCTGGGTCACGAGGTCGCGGACAGAACTATGGCTCCTGGACATCACCAACCACCTACACCTGGACCTCTAATACACCGCCCCCTGAATTCAATGGGCTGCTCCTCCCCCGTGTCCGTATCCAACCGCCAATGCTCCTTCCACCCACAACTTGGGTCAAGGTATTCTTGGTCCACGACCGCATCAGGGACACCAGGTGACTTATTCACCAACTGACATACAACAAGCACTCTACACTATGTCCCTGAACCCTCCCGATTATCAACACGACGTTATGGACACCGGAGCCACCGTCAGTATGGATCCCAATTCAGGTAATTTTCGTACTATTTTTAATACCGGCATGAATGAAAATATTATCGTTGGTGATGGCAAAACCATCCCGGTACTTGGACATGGACCTCAGACCTTTCCTCCACCTTATCCGCCTTTTGTCCTAAACCGTGTTCTTTATGCTCCTAACCTTATTCGAAAACTTATTTCGGTTCGTCAATTCACTAAAGATAATTCTGTTTCAGTTGAATTTGACCCGTTTGGTTTTATTGTGAAGGACTACAAGACTCGGATTCCTATAATCCGATGCGACAGCAGCGGTGATCTCTACACCTTCTCTAAGGATTTTCATTGCTTCTCTACATCTACCACTGCTGCTCAGTCCTCCAGTCTACGGCACCAGCGGCTTGGGCACCCTGGCCCCGCCCTTCTTCAGTCTTTGAAAAATTCAAATTCGATTGTTTTTAAGAACCTTAATAAACATGTTTGTGAACCTTGTGTGTTTGGCAAGAGCACTAAGCTCCCGTTTTATTCATCTACAAATACTACTTTACAACCATTTGACATTGTGCATAGTGATGTGTGGACCTCCCCGGTTCTAAGCTCGGGAGGTCATCGATATTACGTGTTATTTTTAGATGATTACACGAATTTTTTATGGACATTCCCACTATCTAACAAATCACAAGTTTTTACCACCTTCGAACTTTTCACCAAACTTGTCAACACCCAATTTCAACGCACAATTAAAACTTTTCAATGCGATAACGGAAAAGAATACGTTAACACGTCATTCAAACAATTTTTTGATAAACATGGCATATTTTTCCGTCTCTCTTGTCCTTATACCTCGTCCCAAAATGGAAAAGCGGAACGAAAAATCCGCTCCATTAACAATATCATACGCACCCTACTCGCCCAATCCTCTCTTCCCACCAATTTTTGGCACCATGCTCTCGACACATCTACTTACCTACTCAACATCACTCCCTCCAAAACTCACAACTTTCACACACCAACCCGCCTGTTATATAACCAAACTCCCACCTACGACCATTTACGCGTCTTCGGATGTCTATGCTATCCACTTAAGCCATCTACCACTACCCATAAGCTTCAACACCGTTCCTATCCATGTGTTTTCATTGGATACCCCACCTCACATCGGGGTTATAAATGCTATAACATGCACTTGAGATCTATTACTATTTCACGACACGTGCTTTTCGATGAATCTGTTTTTCCCTATACCACCCTCCTTCCATCTTCATTCCCCACCTCCTATAACTTCCTAACAGATCCACTCCCAGCTCACCTATGGCCTCATATCTCATTCCCTACAACCCAACCCTTCCAACCCAACACCTCCCCATCTTCGGCCCACAACCACTCGGCCCATCCTTCCCCTCCCTTACCAGCTCAGCCACCTCTTTCCCCCACTCCAGCCCATCTCCCTTCGATCATATATCCCACCGGCCCAAACATCACCTCATCCCCGTCTGGCCCAATCCCCATCTCTTTCCCGTCTGGCCCACATACCACCTCACCCTCGACCATATCACCCACCGGCCCAAACAGCCCGCCCCAATCACCACTCCACCCGCTCTCTCCTCCAACCGATACTACCTCACCCTTTCCTACTTCTCCTCCTCCTATCCAATCGGCATCCATCATTCCACCGGGCACTACACGCACTATGCGAACCCGGTCGATGGATGGGATCGTTAAGCCAAAACAAATTTTCGACCTACACACCACCACCATCGTTCCCGTGCCAAAAAATCCTTCCCACGCCCTGTCCATACCGGAATGGCGTAATGCCATGACCAATGAGTTTCATGCTCTTATTAATAATAATACTTGGGAATTGGTTCCACGTCAGCCAAATATGAATATCATCCGTAGTATGTGGCTGCTCAAGCACAAATTCAAATCCGACGGCACCTTGGAACGGTATAAGACTAGGCTCGTATGCGATGGGAGGTCACAACAGATTGGTATAGATTGTGGGGAAACCTTCAGTCCAGTAGTCAAACCGGCCACTATTCGAACGGTACTCACTATTGCTTTGTCAAAGTCATGGCCGGTTCACCAACTGGACGTCACAAATGCATTTCTTCACGGTACCCTTCATGAAACAGTATATATGCACCAGCCTATGGGGTTTCGTGACCCACGATTTCCAGACTATGTATGCCGCTTGAAGAAGTCTCTTTACGGGTTAAAACAGGCCCCTCGGGCCTGGTATCAACGATTTACCGACTATGTTCTCACATTGGGCTTTGTTCAAAGCGGTTCTGATGCGTCACTATTCATTCTTCATACCAACGGCAACACGGCTTACCTTCTCCTATATGTCGATGACATCATTCTGGTCACTTCCTCTACCGCTCTTCGGGTACAGCTTATGTCTCACTTGTCCGCTGAATTTGCAATGCAGGATCTGGGCACCTTAAGCTACTTTCTCGGCATCTCTGCCACTCGTCACCGTGACACCATGTTCCTATCTCAACAAACATACGCTGCGGACATTATTGAGCGTGCGGGTATGTCCTCATGTAAGCCCACTGCCACTCCCGTGGACACAAACTCCAAACTCAGCTCTTCTTCAGGTACCGACTTCGACAACCCGACGCTCTACCGGAGTCTTGCTGGGGGGCTTCAATATCTTACTTTCACTCGCCCCTTCATCAGTTACGCCGTTCAACAAGTTTGCATGCACATGCACGCCCCAAAAACAGATCATTGGAATGCTCTGAAACGTATTATTCGGTATATTCAAGGTACTCTCTCACTCGGTCTAACACTCGTGTCTGCTAAAGACCCAGCCCTCCTTGCTTATACGGATGCGGACTGGGCCGGGTGTCCTGACATTCGTCGTTCCACAAGCGGTTATTGTATTTATTTCGGGGATAATCTGGTTTCGTGGTCTTCCAAACGTCAACCTACCATCTCTCGGTCAAGCGCAGAGGCCGAATACCGGGGTGTTGCAAACGTTGTTGCTGAAATTTGCTGGCTCCGCAATCTTCTGTTGGAGCTCCACGGTCCTCTGTCCAAAGCTACTCTTGTCTATTGTGACAATGTTAGTGCCATCTATCTCTCCGGTAACCCCGTTCAACATCAGCGAACGAAGCACATCGAGCTTGACATTCATTTTGTCCACGAACAAGTTCGGCGAGGTCAAGTCCGCATTCTTCACATTCCTTCTCGCTACCAGGTTGCAGATATTTTCACCAAAGGGTTACCACGCGTTCTATTTGAAGACTTTCGTTCCAGTCTCAGCATACGATCACCTCCCGCTTCGACTGCGGGGGTGTAATAGAATATTATTGAGTTAATATTGTAATTATTGTATTTATTATGTTTCCGCATATACGAGATCCTGATTGATTTCTCTTGTATTATTTATACTGATTATTGTGAATGGAGGAGGCAACCTTGATAGCAGCCAATTCTTACAGTAATTAACCGTATTCCAAACCAGGAATAGTTAGCAATCCCAAACCAGGGAAAGTGTTGTTTGTACCGTTCAAGCAATCCCAAACCAGGGAAAGTGTTTTTCGTTCCGTTTCCCAACCACCGGGAACGCATGCTTTTAGTAAAGTGTATGAACGCACATTGGTTTTGCTCGGCAGGTAATTTACTTGTTTTTATGGTTTGGTCAACCACGTCCTATTATGGTTACCAAGTTATAATTAGGTTTGTATTCAAGTAACATTACGTATACACGTTTTTAACATGTAGCACACAAGTTTCATGTTACACATATATGCACATACGGATCCACAACAGTCTAATAGATGAATAGTAGTACAGGCAGTTCAGTATATACATACAACTCATTAGTGTGCAAGCCATTAATTCGTAGCCCAATAGTAAGTGTGCGGTCTAATATACATGGAGCTTAGTCATAACAGTGTGCAGTCCAGTTAGCATGTCAGTCCATAAATCAATGTGCGGCCCAATAGGTTATATGGCCCAAACAAAGTGTGCGGCCCACTGCCTAGTGTGCGGTCATTAGGCAGTGTACGGTCATGCATTAGGTGACTGTACTATGTGCATTAGTAGCTGTACAATAGGAGTGTGCGAACAACCAGTGTACGACATGCAGTAATCTGTTATACGTCATGCTTCCCAATAGGTACATTTTACCAATGTGCGATACACTTCGCATATTCGGGTGTGAGACGTGTTGTACCGGTTTGTACCGCCTGCATCAGAGACAGTACCCGTAGGTGTACGGTACAGGGTGTGCGGCTCTACTATATCACATTGTACGTTATGCAGGTAGAGTTGTACATGCTTGGATTGTACGGTATTAACAGATTTCATTTATGTCTATCCTTTCTCAACAAATCAAAACACACAGATTCAAGCAAAATCATTACATTCATCATGTTATCGTTAGGCAATCATTTTTACCATCATTCCAATCAACAAGCACCAAACATGAAATCGAATATATCTACCATTTTGATATCATCAAATCAATCTAGCATTTAGATTCATCATACTAACAGTTTATCATTCATCGTACAAACCATCCTTACTTCTAACCAACTTTATGAATCTATTTCAAACAAGAACCTACATTAATATTCATAAAGTTCTAAACTTTAAGTAGCCTAACAACTCCTAGTCTTTCCTTTGTCAAAATGCTAATCACCCTTACAATCTTTTTACAGAAACATTATCATATGAACATTAATCAAACCAAGTTCTTTATTCATTTAACACTAAAACAAGCATCACTTATGTATATACAAACCATTAATCAAGTTAACACCTTTACCATGTATTATCATCAATTATAAGGATAGTAAACTAACCGGTTTAGATGAGAGTGAAAATGTGTAGAATAGGGGAAGATGAAGCTCCTAATCAATAACCACTAGCTGCCCTTGAATGCTTTAATTGCTGCCGTCGGACCCGAAGAAAAAGGGTGAGATTGGGTGTATTCTTAGGGTTTTAGGGAGAGAAAGTTAGTGAGAAATAGAGAATGTTTTGGGGATTGTTGCCCTAATAATTTTGCTGCCAAACATTCATTTTGTGGCTGAATGGTCCTTTTATACACATGTGTGTGCTGCACACATAATAGGTGAGCACCCCACAAAGGTGCGGTCTACTAGGGTTTCATATGGATTGGATCTTGGGCCTGATCCAGTAACTGTGTGGCTCATCAGGTGTGAAAGGAGAAAGGAGGGTGTGCTGTGTTGTGGTGCTTGCAGGACAGGGAGAAAGTGTGCGGCTGGGCATAACTTTGTGTTCAGTTGAATCGTATTAATAATAATAACAACAATAATAATTCACACACTAACCACACATTTTCAATTAGATCCCATTTATTAAGTTCACATAATCCTAACATAGGAAGAAATCGTACAGGAAAACCTGAAGTGTCACATTATCCATATGTTCAAAGAAATTTCGTCCCGAAATTTAGTGCGCAGCCACTGACAAGCTAGTGTGTTTAAATGCTTTTGCGGGGTGTTACATCATCCCCCTGTTGGTTTGGAATTTCGTCCCAAAATTCAGCTGTAGCCTCGGTGCTAGAAGTATTGTTTGCAAATAACTAGGGATACCTGCGCATCATCTGGTCTTCCCATTCCCAGGTAAACTCTGGGCCACAACGCGGGTTCCAACGAACTCGGACTATTGGTATCTTGCTGTGCTTAAGGGTTTTGATTTCTCGATCCATGATCTCAATCGGTTCCTCAATAAAGTGTAGTTGATCGTCGATCGTGAGTTCCTTAAAAGGAACTATGAGAGTTTCATCTGACAGACACTTTTTCAGATTTGACACGTGGAAAACATTGTGTACCACACTCAGCTCTTCAAGCAGGTTTAGTCCTTAAGCTACTTTACCGAGTCTCTCGGTAATTTCGAAAGGTCCAACATATCGCGGATTAAACTTGCCCCTTTTGCCAAAATGTATCCTTTCCAAGGTGAGACTTTTAGTAGAACCCGGTCCCCGACCTGGAATTCTAGCGGTTTTCTACGCTTATTAGCGTAGCTTTTTTCATGGTCTCGATCCGCCGCCATGCTTTGTCTAATATGGGCAATCTTTTCCGTGGTGTCAAGTACAAGTTCCGGGCTGGTAATTTGGCTTTCGCCAAATTCCGTCCAACACAAAGGTGACCGCATTTACGTCCGTACAATGCCTCAAATGGCGCTGCCTAAATGCTAGTGTGGTAACTGTTGTTATAAGAAAACTCTACCAAAGGTAAGTGTCGTTCCCATCCGTTGCCAAAGTCGATAACATATGCTCTCAGCATGTCTTTAAGTGCTTGGATGGTACGTTCAGTTTGACCATCAGTCTGCGGGTGATAAGCAGTGCTCATGTCTAAATGTGAGCCAAAGGATTTATGCATAGCTTGCCACAAACTGGATGTAAAACATGGGTCACGATCAGAGATGACCGTGCCAACTTCTTTCAAGTAGATGGCTGCAAGTTTTGAAAAATTGTCGGTTTCTTTGATCGCGAGGAAGTGCGCAGACTTGGTTAAACGGTCTACGATCACCCAAATGGTACCGTTTCTGCCTTGGGACCTTGGTAAACCGGTGACGAAGTCCTTGGAAATCTGTTCTCATTTACACATGCGGAGTACTACCGCGAGGCATGTGACTAACTATGATCAAGCCACCAATCATATTGAACAGTTATAATAATAGTAAAAATATTTTCAACACAACCAATAAGATCAGTGACTGAAAGTCCAAAGATCACAGTTTAAAAGCAGGACTTAAAGTTATCAGCGAAAGCATAAGTTAAACAGTTCAAAATAACAGTTTAAAGTTCATAATTATTAAAATCACAACACGGGTTAACGCGACTACTACACTCCCAAGCTGCAAACTCCTGCTATCACTGAGTACCTGCAAAGCATGCAGTAGGGTATCAACATAAAGTTGGCGAGTTCACGAGTTGTCCAGTTTTAAATTCCATAATACTTGTGTTTGTGTTAAGTTACTCATTTATACCATGCCATGGGGAGCTACCCCATATGTAAGTTCACATAATCCTAATTTAGAAAGATATCGTACAGGAAAACCCGAAGTGTCACATTATCCCCATGTTCAAAGAAATTCCGTCCCGAAATTTAGCGTGCAGCTACTGACAAGCTAGTGTGTTTAAATGTTTTTGCGAGGTGTTACAAGTGCTCAAACAAAGAAAGGCCGATGTCGTTGATCGGAATAAAAACTGATGATGTGTCGGAGTTTTACAAACAAACATTGAAATGAAAGATGGCAAGATTTGCTGACGAGTTCTAGTAAAATTGGATTCGTTGTTTGATATTTTGATGTATTTTTGGTCTAGTGATTTAAATTTTCATGTGTTTTATTTTAGTTGTTTTAATTTTAATCAATCTTTTTAGTTTTTTTTAGGATTATTGTAGTTTTATTTATTTATCAAAAATATTTTATATAAAAAGTAAGATTTAAATATATAAATAATGATTGAAAAATGATTGAGTATAAATGATTGAGGGTTAGACCATGTGTAATGGGCAATATTCACCTTTGGGTGTTTTGCGCCATGTGGTAGCCCAATCAGCAATGGGGCATTATTTGGCGTTTTCTAAAATGGATGTAGTGTGGATGGGGCATTATTGGGCATTATGTTTTGTAGTAAAAAAAAATAAAAAAAAGAAATAAAAAATCTCATTGGCCAAACTTCCCCCCACCCGGCGTTTTTTATAACACGCCCAAACAAAAAAAGAGCCAAACACGCCAACGGGTAGCGGAGGTGCCGGCGTGATCGGGCGAGATTCCGGACAAATACCGACCCATGACGTTTGGTCTTAGACTGAAGAACTAGTAAAATCATTACATGGTGTAGTTTAAAATGAATAAAAATTGTATGGTGATATGTGAATTGTATGTTAAGAGTTACTTTATGATATAAATAAATGGTATCGCATAACGATTCATGTCAAATGTGTATCGTTGAAAAAAATACAAACCCTATGACACTAGGTTAGTTGATATATTAAATTCTACAACAAATGGTTAGCTACAAAAAGTAAACTATCTAAATATATGTTTTTTTTTTAAAAGAGAATTTTATAAAAAATAGTCGGCCTGAAAAAAAAAACAGGACCGCGCCACCAAACCAATTACAACATATACAACGGATTGTTACACCATTCTCTCCAAACTATCTCCCTATACTTCGATCTATTTTTCAACCAAAAAAATCCGAATGATCTCACTTCGCTAAAAATGACTTCACTATCTCCTCTACCATTGGCAAAAACCTTATCATTCATTGCTTTCCATATCGCCCAACACACGACTATAACCAAACCGCGAATAATTTCCTTGGCTTTTAAGTTCCGATCGACCCTTTTGTGCAGAATTAAGACATCGGAGAACGAGAACGAGAACGCAAAGAACGGAGGAAGATTCACCCACCCGCAAAAGCGATTCCAAACTCTCATAGCCACATCGCAAGCCGTAAATAAGTGTTCCACCGATTCCACTCCATCCCCGCAAAGAGCACAAAACGACAACCCAACCTGTATGTTTCTTCTTTCTAACGCTTGTTTAGTCGGGATCCTATCGAGAGTGGTTCTCCACATAAAAATCCTGCATTTGGCCGGAACCCAGCCGCAGCCCTTAACCGAAAAAGGGACCTCCTCGTCCCTTGCCCCTAACGCTACCGCTTTGAAAGACTTAGTCGAAAAAACCCCCAAAGCCTTCGGGGACCAGAACCATTTATCTCTTTCAGCCGAGAGCCTGACCCCGCCGAGAGAAGACAACATATCGTCTAGCTCCTGCACTTCATTAGCCACACTCGGCTCCCTAACCCAGTTGAACTGAAAACGAAGAATGGCATCCGAAACCACCAACCGGTCACTCACCCAACAAGATTTTGATTTTTTAAGGGCAAATAAACTAGGCCATCTAAACATGAGAGCCGAATCTCCGCACCAAACATCAACCCAGAATCTAATATTATTACCATCGCCTACCACCCCTTTAATTAAAATGTGGATTCTCTTCCCGATTATAAGCAACTTTTCCTCCAACTTCCTAATGTTATTCCACACACCCGGAACCGACGGATTAGAAGGCAAAAAAGACCACCTTCTTTTCCTACCATGACATGCAATAACCACTTTTTTTCCACAGACAGTTGTCCTCCACTTTGAACCTCCACACCCATTTCGTCAAAAGAGCCTCATTAACCAACTTGAGATTGCACAACCCGAGCCCACCATCTTTTTTGGAGCGCAAAACCTTCTCCCACGCCACCCAATGAGTCTTTCTCACCTCCTCCGAACCCTCCCAAAGGAATTTTTTCATAAGGGATTCAAGCTTATCCAACACTTTAATAGGCGCCTTAAAAATAGAAAAATAATATATGGGGAGGCTCTCTAAGAGCACTCACATTCAATCCATCAAATAATGAGAGGAGAGGTTTTTATATTATAAAGGGTATAAAAAGTGGTTGTGAGTGGAGGTGAGAGAAAATGTTACTGTTCATCTGTATATTTGGGGGGACACTGTTCATCCAGTATAATTTTTTTAATATATATTGAAAGTGGTTGTGAGTGAAGGAGAGAGAAAAATGTAATGATAATATTATTTAATTGAAAGGAGAGAGAAAAAATATTTGTTTTTAGTGGAAATATATTGATATAGGAGTTGTTTTTTAGTGGAATGTATGTATAATTTGATGGATTGAATGTGAATGCTCTAAGACCGCTTTTATAAGGACAACACGGCCGCCGATAGATAAAGAATGGGCTTTCCACACAGCCAACCGATTTTTAATTATCCCAACAATTGCATCCCAATTCCTTACCCTATTTATATTAGCTCCGAGCGGAATTCCCAAATACGTAAACGGCGAAAAACCCCTCATACACCCCCACTATCGACGCCATATGAAAAACATCCGCATCTTCGGTTCCCACACCATAAAGGTGCGACTTGTTAAAATTAATTTTGAGGCCCGAACACCCGAAGAATCCAAGCGACCGCTTTAAAGTTTTTCTCTTCCCATTCACCCACTAACAATGCATCATCGGCATATAATAAATGGGAAACCAGAGGAACCCCATTAGGCAAAACAATACCTTTAAAAAGCCCTGACTCGCTAGCTTTAGCAATCAAACAAGAGAGCGCTTCCATGACAATATGGAAAAGGAAAGGAGATAAAGGATCACCTTGCCTAATACCTTTCTGGCACTGAAACTCGAAAGTAGGAGAGCCGTTAACCAACACCGCAGAACGAGCCGAACAAAGAATCGCTTTAACCCATTTGCACCACAAGGTGGAGAAACCCATTTGGCTCATAACCTCAATAAGGAACCTCCAGTTGACATTGTCATAAGCTTTCTCGAAATCTATCTTAAAGATAAACGATTCCCTGCCTGATTTCTTGAGCCACGACCACAACTCGCTCAAGATCATAGGGCTGTCCAAGATGCATCTGTCTTTAATAAAAGCGGACCGAGACTCCGAGATAATACCCCCGATAACACCCCCGATAACACCCTTTTAACGATTGGCTAATATCTTGGAGATAATTTTACTAACCAGCCCAATTAAGTTTATCGACCTATAGTCTTTTAAGCCGATCGAGTCGGCAAATTTAGGAACAAGAGCGATGTAAGAAGAAGTGCAGCACCTATCAGTGGAGCCGGAGGCATAAAAATACGCCAGGGTATCTTTGAAATCATCTTCAAAAAATTTCCAAAAGTGCTTCAGGAATTTAAAGTTAAAGCCATCCGGACCAGGGGCTTTATCCGACCCACACTCGAAAACCGCGATTTTAATCTCTTTAACAGTGAAAACGCCCGAGATACCCATAGCTTCCGCATCCGAGAGCTTCTTTATGTTGTGACAAACCAAACTCGGTCTAATACCCATCGACTCCGAGAAATGATTCCTATAAAAGTTCAAAATCTCCCTTTTAACCAATTTCGGTTTCGATACCCACGAACCTCCAATCATGAGCCCCGGAATACCATTTTTCTTCTTCCTATTATTACACAGTCTGTGGAAAAAGCTTGAGTTTCCGTCACCATCAACCGCCCACTTGCAACGTGACTTTTGCTTTTAATCCATGATCGCCCACCCCTCCCGTTCCCTGATATTCTTAATACATTCCTCTTTAATCCACACTTCCTCTTCACTAAGGTCCCTTTCCTCACATAATCTTTCCAAAGCATCCAATTCTTCCTTATCCCTCTCCATATCTTCCTTCTCTTTTTTCATCAGATCTTTCCTCCAATCTTTTAACTTGTCTCTGATGAATCTTAATTTCAAAATCAGCCTAACGTCGGGCCGGGCAGCTACAATATCAAAAGAATTAACCACGTTTTCCACCACCTCTTCTATACCATCCATCTCGAGCCACGAGTTAAAAAACTTGAACGGCTTAACTCCAAAATTTTCACTGCTAGATATCAAAATAACCGGGCTGTGGTCCGAATGAATTCTTGGAAGAGCTCTCAAACATGCATCAGGCTATTTGTCAAAAAAAAATTTACATACCAACATCCTGTCAATCTTACTAAGTTTGTTTGAGTTAGGAGCCATGAAGGTAAAGCTCTTACCTTTCATGCCATATTCGATAAGATCGCACCTGTCAATGAAGTCATTAAAATCCCTGGCACACGCGCTGTTAAAACAAGAATTTTTTCTTTTCTCCCGACTTCTAACCGCGTTAAAATCACCCAATAAAATCCACATACCCTTCCCCGAGCTGACCACCCCCGATAAAGCGTTCCATAATACTTTTTTTCCGACACCCGCTGAAGGGCATATACATTGATTATGTTGATGATCTGGTTGGAACCCACCAAATGACCACAAATATGAAGAAAGTTTCTATCCTTTGAAATCCCCTGTGCCCGGAACAAATTTGGATCCCAAATGCTAACCAAACCTCCCGAACGGCCCGACGCTCCCACAAAATCCTTCTCAAAATCGTTATTACCCCATAATTTGGAAGCCAAATCCCGACCAAAATCTCCTGTTTGAGTTTCTTGAATCGCCAGAAAACTAATCTTATTTTCAAATTTTAAACCTTTGATCCAACCCGATTTAACCTCAGACCCCAACCCACGAACATTAGTGAAAGAAATTTCATGACGTACCCATTTGAAAGCCTTCTTACCTGATTATCTTCTTTATCAACTGTTGGTGATTACCAAGATCAACACCGATCTCTATACCCAGGTTAGTAGTGCAATCTGCTTCCCTATTAACCCAATCCTCCAAAGAATGAACCTCTTCTCCCCTGTCGGCCGAAACGAACTCCGATTCGACTTGCACCATTTTCTTGACTGAGGGATCCCCCTTAAACTGTGAAGACTCCGATCCATCATTTGCCTTCACATTAAGATCAATCTGAACATCCACTTCATCAGAGTTGGACTCCATGGAGTCAGTTATCGTCTCCTTATCAGGATTACCAAGGGTAACAAAAGAAACCAGTGGGTCCTCAATCCTTCTCCTTTTTTTTTTACTAGAAGGTTTCCTGGGTTTGCTAACATAACCAAGAGAATGGGCCTTAGGCTGACTCCTGGACCTTCTATTAAGAGGTTTAATTTGGGCCTTAGGTCCACCGTCCACATTGCCCTCATTAACAAAGCTGTTAATATTAAAAATATTATGAATAACCCCCTCCTCTATGTTATCGAGAAGCCCCCCATTTACCTTGGAAGCATGCACCGAATCATTACTACCCTCTCGCCCCCTCCCCCCATGCACGTGTTCACCTCTACCTCTTCCTCTTCCAACCTGACATCGGCGTCCTTCGGATTTCCGTCTCCCGATTGGAACTCCGGTGACCGACCACCTGAAGTAGGAAGATCCGACCCCACCTTACCTTGCTCCGGAGCCGCCTCGCCACTAACAGCCGGAATATCCCCCTCTATGATACTATCCGGAATCCATTCCTCAAGTTCTTCGAAAACCCAAACCTTAAACTCCCGATCTTTCCATTTCAGCGTAACAGTGCTTTTAATTCTGTCCCCATGTCCAACTAAAACACCCACCAAGTCAAAAGTTAGGTCATTAGTCTCGCTTGACATCGACGCCGCATGAACCACCTTCCCGAAAAGTCTGCCAACTGAATCAAATATCTCTGTATCGACCAGGTGCAGAGGAACCCCCATAATTTTTAACCAGGCAATTCTTTCGAAAGGAAGAGACTGTCCTATCCAAATCTCTAACCAAGAAAACCATCCATTCACCAATATACTATCATCTTTGAGTCTAACCATCTCCTCCTGATTTTCAAAAATAATAAGCATGAACAAACCACCAACATACTTAAGTTTGAAATCATAGAAGGCGTGGTCTTTCAGGAGAACATCCAATTTAACCAACGTAGAGAGGTCCCGAGTTCGAACAATAAGACTTCTATCTTGCCACTAATGGAGCGGTTTAACAAAATCTGACGCCTCCACCACTTTCTCTTCCTGACTCCTACCCTACGATTTCCCTAACAACGAATCTTTGTAGCTTGTTCCCAGCGGGTTTGGAAAAAAAAACTCCTTATTGAAGGGAACTGGTTCCCTCCACTCTTACCCCCACCGGGCTCCCCTTGGATCTGACCCTTGTGCTTCTCCGGCAAACTGGTATCGACCTTGTTTTCCACCGCATATCTAACCACATTAGTTTTAAGCTTGTAGCTCCCCATCTTGACATCCTTTAACTTAGCTTGCATCTCCGTTTTGTCTTTAACCCCAAAAAAAGTGACGAAGCCAAACCTTTCACCCTTTTTGTCCCTTTTTCTGGAAACGTAGACCCCCACCACGGCCCCATAATCGCTGAAAACATCCCCAACCTACTTAGAACTGCACCTATTCGGCAGGTTGCTAACGTAAAACTTTGTGGGCTATACGACCTCTATAGAATAATCTGACATAATATTATAATACGACCTCTATAGATTATTCTATAGAGGTCGTATAACCCTATATGACCCGTATATAGGGTGTGAAAATAAAATTTTAAGGTGTACCTTGTTAACATAAAAGAATAAGGACTAGAAGTGAAAAACTTGAAATAAAACATTTGATAAAAAAAATGGTCAGTGATGTGTGTGTGTATGTGTGTGCGATCGAGAGAGAGACCAGGAGAAACCCTTCTCCTCGTAACCTAGCAAGAAATCAACAAATTGAGGAACATTAAGGCTAGAATTTTATATGTGAGTTAGGAATCATGATCACCTAAGTGTTCTTGACATCAAGTAAGTTAAATTTTATGTTTTAGTAATGGTTGATGAAGTGGGTTATGTGTAATCCGTGATTATGTATGAAATTGAACATGAATGCTAGATGATATGAACGAATAGAAGTTATATTATGTCTAATTTTGATTGTATTGATGATATGAAGTAAAACCCACTTGAAAATTTTAGAAAGATGAGGTTTAGTGAAGATTGTGCGTAATGTCAATGCTTGAAAACCACATGTAGTATGTAAATTGTTGAATGAAATGCATATAGGATGATGATAAATTGAGCATTTTTATTGTTATGGCAATCAAATATGAAATAGGAAAAATGTGCTTAAAGTACTTGTACATTATGCTTTGTAGATGGTACACACATAACATGTTCGATGAAGTGCCTAGAATTATTGAATTGTGTTTTGATATGAATGATAATTGAGTCAATATGATAGATTGAAAACGGAAATGTATGTAGTTAAGTTAGCTGCATAGTGAATAAGTGAAGTATGCGTATGAAACGAGATGGTTTATTATGAAGGCTAAAAGTGAAATCTGTATCGTATAGGTGTTAAGAAGGAAGAAAGCTCAAGCCATTCCAAGTCGCAAGTTACTCAAGATCACGGTAAGTTCATGTGAACTTCACTGATTGAACATAAGAGTTGGGGCATTGTCTTCTCGCATTACAATAAAAAGTTGTGAAGAGTCGCCGCTTGCAATGCACTTTAAGAAATATGCATTGAAACTTGTTTTTGTAATTTATTTTTTGGTACCATGAACTAACTTTTTGTATAAAAAACAATGAACTTGACAAATTCAATTAATTTGTAAATGTACAATGGACTTAAAAATTTAAAGCTCATATGTAAAACCACTTTAAATTAATAAATTATTAATTTATCGATATAATAACATCTCACTAAATTAATAAAATATCTAGGTCCCAACATTATTAATTTATAGAGGTTTTACTGTAGATTGGTCACTGCAATATGGGTCAAGAACCTGGACAGATAGGTTAAGAACCTGCAATATTGGTCACTGCAATATGAGTCAAGAACCAGCATTATTGGTCACTGTAATATGGGTCAAGAACCTGCATTCGGCATTATGTTAAATGGGTCAAGAACCTGGATAAATTTGGACACATATTGGTTAATGTAGAAACACAAGAACCTTGACATTCTAACCAACATATATATGCATTCTGCTAATATACAAACCTCATAATGCAAGAACACAAGAACCTGGATCATAAGTATTCTGCTAATTTACACAAACCCGGATCACAAGAACCTACATAATGCAAGAACCTGAATCAAAAGCATTTTACTAGGGGTGAGCAACGGGTAAGAACCTTTTGGAACCGACCCGGACCCGACCCGTACGCTAAACCATTTATTAAGTATTATGAAAACCATAACCGAACCGATTAGTAATGTAATGGTTCGGGTCCTATGAGGGTCTCACGGGTCTCATACCCATATGGTTCCACCGGAACCATTTATTTATTTAATTTTGAGCATGCGATATTGTTCTACATAGTTACTGGTTGGACTATTCACCAAAGCCAATTTTTATTGCCCATTGACTGCAATATGGTTAATAACAACAGAGTTAATTTTTTGGTCAACTGGACAAAACGACAATAGTCAACATTACTATGCAATATTGGGTTTAGGACCATTACATTACTTACATTTTTTGGAACATGATATGCAATAGTAATAGTTCGTTGGTTTAAAACATGAACATAAAAAAATATGAACTCAAACCTAATCATCATTCAAACAATAGCATAAATCAATCCACAAATCAGAAAAGCCAATTCAAATAGATCAGTTAATCAAATAATAGCATATAAATGATCCAAAATCCAATAAATAAATTAAATAAATAGCATATAAATGATCGTAATATGAAATCCTAGTTGATATGGAAAAAATCCAATAAATAAATGATAAAGGATATGAATGATCGTATGAAAATCGGTTCCATCTGGTTCTTATCCAATACTCATGGGTCGGAACCGGAACCGACCCGGAACCATTTTGTTGAGTATTATGAAACCCACAAACCGACCCTTCTAGAGCAAAAGGTTCGGGTCCATTGTGGTTCTGGTTCGGGTTCAAGGTTCTGTGGTTTCAGAACCGTTTTTTGCTCACCCCTACATTTTACCAACACAATGTATGCATATTGTTCTACCGATATATAAACTATAACCATAACCATAACCATACAAATCATTCTTACAAGAACCTGGATTACATATGTATGCATTCTAAGTATTTTGCCAATATACAAAACATAATTAAAAGCATACATATCATTCTGCCAATATAAAAAACATAACCATACATATCATTCTGCCATATTACAAATCACTCTTCCAAATTATATGGCCAATTTACGTATCATTCTACCATATTATATCACCAATATATAAGCATAATCATTCATAATTATACAAAACCATAACCTACATAAGTATAATCAATCATTTATATATGCAAAAACCATACCAAAACTAGAAGTTAATGTTAGATATTTTAGTGTAATCGGGATTGACTTGGTGATCAAAGCGAATAATAATACACATCAAGCAAGTTAGGGAGGTGCGGGAGTGCACGCTTGTTTGAGTTATTATTATTCGAAATGTACGACAGAGCCCGTACTCTACGTATAACAACCCTCCAAAATATTTTTCCGACACCCCTAATATATTTAAAATACCCCTATATGTCTTAAAATACACCCTGTATGCGAAAAACGAGCCCAAAATACAATATATAATTAAAAATAAATAAAAATCAAGTTTTATTATCGCTCGCGGGCTGCGAAAGGGTTGGGGGTGAGCTACGCGGGCCGCGACAGCTCGGAGGCAGGGCGAGCCCCTGAGCCGCCACGTGGCACTGCTCGTGTCGAGCCTAGTGGCAAGTCAACCAAGCTAGGGCCTACCCTAGCTGGCCTCGAGGGCCGCGAAGGCCCTGAAGAATTGCTACGCGGGCCGCGAGAGACTGTGAATCAACTCCTATAAATTGGGAGCTTCGGCAGTCAGTTTCCGTCGCTCAAATTCGAAATCTCTCTCTCAATTCTGAATAGTAGGCACTATAATCGGGTATTATACCCACTAAAATAGCGAAGTTCTGCCTCGTTGTAAGTATCATAACCCCGGTTACGTATTAAATACACTGCCCGATTGATCCAGGGTTCCGTAACGGCTGACGTGGTTCTACCCGACATAGTCGTTGGAATGCCGTCTCGGGGAGGGTATTACTAATATAAGGGTTATTATACTAAAATATGTGCATTTGTGTAATTTATAGATAATCACCAGGAAATCCTTAAAGAAAACCTAAGACAGCAGTGTGAGTAATCTCCTTTTTGTAAACTGTTTTTACAAAACCTTAAATATTTTACAATGTGATTAAGCAGTGATTGAGTCTTTGTAATTCTTCAATTACTGCCGGTATGTTGGGGTTTTGTATACAAAATGTGGAACACGTTACCATTGGACAAAGAGTTAGCCAATGGGTAATATGACCCACCAGTCAGGATTGACAGTACTGAATGAGTAATTGTGTAGATATAAACATTGTAATCGCTCTCAATACCGTGAAAATTGATAAAACTCTTCTTGATTAAACTGGGATTCACTCACCAGTATTTCCCACTGACAAAATGTTTTTAAACACGTTTCAGGTAACAGAATGTGAAAGCCAACTAGAAGCCAGCTGGACAGCACTGAAGGCTTGGAAAAAGTGGCTATAAAAGTTACCTAAATAAAGAAGATGTTTTATTTCAATAAAATAGGATTTACCCCTATAAGCCAGTTTGCAATGAAAATTTGGGTTTTATCCCAATATGTTTATTTATATAAATGAAGGTGTTTTACTCTGATAAAATATTTCCTAACTACGGTCCTGATGTAATTTCCGCTGCCAAATTGATAAACACCGATACCACCGATACTGAGTCTCGCGGCCGCCCGTTCCCGGGACAGATAGGGGGCGGGGGTTGCGACAGAATGTGGTTTCAGAGCTAAGCCACTCATTCAGCCACATAAGTGTTCTGCTGACACCAATATGTTAGGAAATAAATTACGGAACTACGTGCGTATTTGTATTTTATTATTATGTGTTATTTGACTATTTTTTAGTTTACAGTATGAGTGACCAATGACCTTCCGACGCGTATCGTCAATTGTCCAGCTCACCTAGGAGCGAAGGCACCTCTTAACAGCCGGCCCTCTCAGGGTATTCAGGTGATAATGAAGACGGGATATTCGTGTTTAAGGCTTAGTCTGAAGAGCCATTCCCTCCTAAAAAGAGAGGATGGTTCAGTAGGGGAGCGCATGAACGTAGGAAACGAATGAAAAGTTGCAACAGCAGCGAGCCCTAGCAGCCGCTAAAAGAGAGACAGATGCCCATGCCCAGGATATGCTTAATAGGGGTTTAGCAAACTTTCATATCCTAGGAACCACAACTGCCGACCCTAACCTAGAACAACTGATAGCACCCCAACCATTACCACTATTTCCCGCTCAGCCAATGGAAATAGAAAATAACCCAGAAAACCAAGTCGAAATGCATGATTACAACCCAGAAGAGATACCTAGGGTACCAGCACCCAATCCCTTAGACCCAGACTACGACCCGTGGTTAGATGATAATAGGGACTATGTGCAACGTTACCCAATACCAGAAGACATGCCCATGCCAAATCTAGCAGCCTACCCAGGTTTGGACCCTCTAGATCCCCACTATGATAGTGATCAATACATTAGGGAAATTTTAGAGAATCCATACCCGTACCAGGAGCCCATGCCCCAGTTCCCAAACCCAGCACCTGCACCTCCAATGAGTGCAGAAAATGTGCAAGAGCTCCGAATTTTCGGAGAAGAAATTTTAGAAAGTAACGAGAGGATGAAACAGGTAGGAGAACGACTCGTCTGGAAGTACGACGAGCGCAATATGGAGTTCTGGATGAACCCATATCCGTGAAGGTGATGGTGGAAGTAGTAATAGTAATAATAATAATATAATAATATATAAAATGTGTGTATGTTAAAAAAAATTATAGCTACGGATGCCTACTAGTAGTGTAATTTTTATTTCAGTTATATAGTAATTTTAAATTTCTAGTTCTGGTTTGCATTAGATGCATACTATATATATATAAGAAAAAGTAAGTCGCAATGCTCGATGTTTTTGATCTACATGCGTATTGTGTGATTTGTTGTATTAAATATTATCTTGTGATATTAATACATGGTAAATGTTTAAAATTCAGATGGACAACGAAGTGAACTAGGAAAACCCGAACAATGAAAACCAGAATGACAATAACCCGAATAACGACAACCCAAATAACAATGGAAATCAAGTGGATAACAGTGCCATTCAACACATAGTGGCACAAGGGATAATAGATGCAATGCCATATATTATTCAAACTGTTAGGGAAGCGAATAATAAAAGTAACCATAGCAGCAAGCGACCAACTGAACCTGAACACAGCGTAAACAATGGACCTATACTTCAAGTGCCCATTCCCAAAAGAAGAAGAACCATATCTTATGGTTGTTCTTATAAAGAATTTTGGTCTTGTAAACCAATTGAATTCTCGGGCAATGAAGGTGCCGTTGCAGCTCTACGCTAGATAGAAAAGACTGAGGCTGTCTTAAAAATAAGCAAGTGTTCGGAAGAGGATAAGATAATGTTTGCTTCCAATCTATTTAAGAATTCAGCCATAGAGTGGTGGAACACTATCCTCCAATCTAGGGGAAGTGACAGGATTTATAATATGGAATGGGAAGAATTTAAAAACATGGTGGAAAGGAAATTACGTCCTCCCAATGAAAAAGAACAGATAGCAAATAAATTCCTAAACCTTAGGATGACTAGAGTAGATAGTAAGGGTTATACTACATTATTCTTTGAATATGCTAGAATAGTACCAACTCTTGCATCACCTGAACCAGTGTTAACCTCCCGTTACATCTGGGGATTAATCAGTGAGATAAGACATGTAGTCAAGGCAGCTAGACCTCAAACTATAGAAGAAGCTGTAGAACTAGCAAACACCTTGATAGATGAGTTAGTGCGTACACGAGAAGAAGACAAGACGAGGAACCTAGCTCAAAGGCTTACCCAAGAATTTCGCTCTGGAAATTCCAACCGTGGGAAAAATGTAGGTTCTACTTCTGCACCTTATTGCAAGTATTGCAAAAGGAAGCATTCTGGAAGATGCTCCATATATTGCAACTTCTGCAAAATATCTGGACACAAGGAAGAAGACTGCAGGAAGAAACTTAACAACAGGATATGCTACAACTGTGGAGAAGGTCACATCAAGCCAAACTTCTGAAATTAGCTCCAGCTACGAACAACAAGAACACCAAAAATGCTAGAGCATTTGTTCTAACTGCAGATGAAGCCAAGATGATTCCGGACGTGATAGCCGGTACGTTTTTAGTTAATGATGTTTTTGCTAAAGTATTATTTGACTCTGGTGCGAACCAAAGTTTTATTAATACTTCGTTTTGCAAACTTCTTAATCAATCATTAACTAAACTCACACAAGAATGTCTAGTAGAGACAGCAAATGGGGAAACCATTAGGATTTCTGAAATCTTGTAGGGAGCAAGAATAGAATTTTTAAACCAAAAGTTTATTGCAAACCTTTACCCAATGAATCTGGCAGGATTGTATATTGTATTAGGAATGGATTGGTTAATAGCCAATAAAGCCAGTATTTTATGTGATCAAAAGACAATTCAAGTAAATTCACCAAAGGGTGAAAA
Source organism: Helianthus tuberosus (assembly GCA_030545235.1). NCBI lineage: Eukaryota > Viridiplantae > Streptophyta > Magnoliopsida > Asterales > Asteraceae > Helianthus > Helianthus tuberosus. The sequence continues at coordinate 209,110,794 of CM060400.1, forward strand.
GATCACAATTAAAGGAGATAAACCATCTAGATCCACAAAATTCATCTCTGTGATGAAAACAACAAGTTATATAAGAAAAGGATCATTAGTGTACTTGATTTCTATAATCACTAACACTAAAGGGAAAGAATTGAAAGATATTCCAGTAGTATCTCAGTTTCCAGATGTGTTTCCAGAAGAATTACCAGGATTGCCGCCAGACAGAGAAGTTGAATTCAGAATTCACCTGCTACCAGGAACAACACCAATTGCCAAAGCACCTTACCGTTTGGAACCCGCAGAAATGCAGGAACTGAAGAAACAGTTAGATGAATTGTTGGAAAAATGATTCATACAACCAAGTTCATCGCCATGGGGAGCGCCGATCTTATTTGTTAAGAAGAAACTCGGATCGATGCGTATGTGCATTGATTACTGTAGGGCAACCCTTAAGAGCCTTAAAATGATTAAATCCCATGCTATACACGGTTAATTGCTTGAACATGGTAATCACTAGATTCTTGATGTTGCAGGTATTAAAGTGCCTAAGGAGTGGCTTTTGTGAAGTTTGGATGGGAGTTGCATGATGGATGAAGGAAAATGGAGCATGGGGAATGTTACAAAGAAAACATGGAAAAGAACCCACTCAGCACCGTAACCTACGGTACTTTTCCGTAGGTTACGGCTCCCATGTGTGCACAAACTTCTCGCCGTAGATCAGTGTAGGACTGCCGTAAGAGTATAATAGGTGCCGTAAGCTACGGTGGCCTGGTGTAGCTTACGGCGCCAATGCTGATTTCTGGAACCTGCTGACTTATGGCTTCCTGTAAGCTACGGCCCTATGGCGTAGCTTACGGCGCCGACTGATACCAAACTTGTAACTCCCTCATTAATTGTCAATTTCATGGGGTTTATGGAGACTTTTCACTTGTATTCGGTTACACAATCATTGGGACACGATTTTGGAGCAAGCTTGGAGACTTTGGCAAGAAGAACACTTCCTTAATCATTAGTTTATTATCTTTGATCTTGATGAACAATAAGACTTGTGTTATGATGTTGATTCGAGCCATGAGTGGCTAAACACTTTGCGATCATCCTGGATTGAAGGTTTGCTTGAGACATTTCATGTTTGATTTCCTAATTTCTAGAATAACAATCTTTATCTTGATGGTTTGTTTGTTATGGTGTGTGATTGTTTGTTAGTAACTTGTTGATTCTTACATTAAACTAATTAGAAACCATACGTTCTTGGTGCTGTTGGCAATCGAGATATCATGGGTATAGTTAGACTTGGGTAAGGGTTGATTGATTATCGGGTAACAACCTCACGTTCTAGGAATCTGAGTACTTAGTTCCCTTTCATCACTACAAGTTGTCACACATGAACTATGTCTATGTAGTTCTTTCTAGTGGAATGATAACATGAATGTCAATTGAAACCGGAAATCTAGGATGGTCATTTGTCTCTAATTTGCTTACAACCAAAACTGTTCTCTTGAAATTTAATTAGTTAATTTTAGTTTTAAAACCAATCAAATCAAATCAACTCTTGAACTTTATTTTATTTGCAACTAGATTAATTTAGTCAAGTTAGATATACACTTAAATAACATACATTCCACAAACTCCCTGTGTTCGACACCCACTTACCGCTAGCTAATTAGTTGTATTTGGATTAAATTTGATTGAGACTTCGACCTCACGTAAAATTTTGGCGTCGTTGCCGGGGAGTAGTGCGCAACGTGTGTTATTTTTTATCCTTTTTAGTTTGTTATTTTTCTGGTTTACGCTAGGTGTGTTAGTGTGCAGGTATTTACAGGTGCATGCGTACTAGAAGCTCTCACAAGCTATCACCATTGGCATTTGATCCAGAAATTGAGCGAACATTGAGAGGAAACAGAATTTTGCTAAGAGAGAATAGAATCAGTGGTTCACCAACAACACCCACTACACCAATCACACCAATTCGATACATGGATCCACCACCACCACCCACTACGGGTGAACTTATACCACCTTTCATACCATCATCTACTCAACCTTCACCAAACACTACCATACCAAACACCATTACCAATCCTATTTCACTTCATGATGTAACACCAACTAACACCACCCAACCCATTACCACTCAAGAAGAACCTACACTCACTTTCAATCCTTCTACTACAATTCCACCACTCACTCATTTCTTCCCAGTTTCAGGACAATCATCTTCAACCTATACATTACCACAAGGTTCAACTGTCGTTCATGCTACTTCGACATTTAGACCATCGAACCAGTCGGGTTTTCAATATTCGACTCTTCCATTTGGGCAATCATCGGGTATAGGGGGAGATGGATACGAAGAAGGATATGAGGATTTTGAGGGTTATGAGGAAGAAGGATATGCTTATGTGGGAGATGGGGAACAAGGAGAACTTACTTATGTGCCAGGGCAAACTCAAAGAATGCCAAGTGTTGGTGGGTTTCAACAACAACAAATTATACCGCAACATATTCTGCCAAGGCCACAAGGACCGCAATTGCAACGTCCTACACCATTGCAACAAGTTCGTCCGCAAAATGTACAACCACAATTCCAAAGGCCAATTCAACACCCACCGATGCCACAACAACAATTTCAACCCTATGTACCACAAGGGCCTATGCAAAGACCAATGGGTCCTATTCGACCAAGAGTTCGGGTGGGTGTGCCAAGAAGGCATCTTAGAGAACATGCAAGAGGCATTGAAGCGCATTTTAGGCCGGTAATCACTCAAAATCCTTCACCGGTAGTAATTCCTCACAATGATCAAGGGAGGACTTTTGAAGTGAGAATAAATTCCTTGCAAAGTTTGCCGAAATATAAGGGTCTAGCAACGGAGGTGTCACACCCCCAAATTCCACACGCGGAGTATCACCGCTTAGAGGCGTGACTGACCAGGATCAAGCCACCAATCATATAGAACAAGCATGTAAGTAAACATAATTCAACAAACCAATATGAAAGGTGTTCAAAAACCAAAGCATAGTTAAGTGTTTAGCGGAAGCATAATTTGTAAAACCCATAGCAAGTATTAAATATGAAATAAAGTAATGTCTAAAGCATGGCACAAATCGCCATGTCCCACAACGACCGTTCCTCCCTGTGCAAGCTCCATGGGTACCTAATGACCTGCAAGGCATGTAGCAACGAATCAACAACAAAGTTGAGCGAGTTCACAGTTGGTTGTTGGTTTTAGTTGTTCCAAAAATAGTTCCTTTAACTGGCATCCCTGCCGTGGGGGTTACCCCATATTTGAAAACGTAAGTTGGTTAACCCATTAATTCTGGCAATCCAGCCGTGGGGGCTACCCCATGATAGTTATCTGGCATTTCGGCCGTGGGGGCTACCCCATGTATTACAAGACCACGCGTATCGACTGCTACGAAAATGTAAGAGGTGCCCTAAGTCAATGTCTATCAGCATTGACCCTTTGCCCATAGTCCATTAGTACACGCCCGTCCGACTGGCACGGTGTGAGGTTTGTTAAACCTAATAGCGCTATTAACTAATGACCCGCTCGCCCTAGGCCTCGGCGATTAAGTCGATAATTGAGGGACTTCCTTTGATAGAGGTGATGGTCTTAAGATCATGTACGTAGGCTTTACGTACGTGCCCTTCAACCCGAGGACAGTAGTAAGTATAACTGTACGTAGGTTTTACGTACGTGCCCTTCAACCGAGGACAGTAATAATTTGTTTAATAGTAATAGTTGAACGAGTAGTTATTCAAACCCATTCCCAACCCCTGGGAATCCCATGCCTTGGCTAGTGTGAACTCACCTTGGTTTGCTCGGCAGACACACAGAAAGGTCAAATCGAGCTAGTGAGACTAACCACGTCCTAACATGGTTACCATACAAGTCAGGTCTAGGTTCAAGTAAAGCACGTATGATTACACATAGTTAAGCAGGTTATGAACACGTATTGATCATGGCAAACACATATCACCACGTTTAACAGTCATAACATAACCGACTTGTGCGATTCACAAAATGAAGCCCAACATAATAACGGCCCAACCTATTGTGCGATCCGCATACTTGTGCGATCCACAATGGGTTGTGCGATTCACAAAGCCCGGCCCAATTAACATAACAGTTCAGAAATTAATCAGCCCAAAAAGTTTAAACATGGATCTCTTGTGCGATCCGAGATCCCTTGTGCGATTGGAACTAGCCCGGCCCAAACATGTATACCCGGCCCAAACAATTAATCAAGGCATGACTTGTGCGATTCAATAGTCTTGTGCGACTATTGATATCTTGTGCGATCGGTATCATGTGATCAGTTATAGAAATCACTAAATTTAAGGAAATTAGTTACATTCATAGTTGTCACAATCAATACTAACAGTTTCAATTTCAACCAATACTCGATCAAACCAAATCATATGAATTCGAATCATATTCAACACATAACAACCTACAATAACTATTAGATCATGGCATTAGAATCATACATCATATCATACTCCATCATCAGTACAATCAAAATCATCATTCTTAGTCCCATGTGCACTAACATTATAATATTCATACTATCTAAAAAGTTGAGCCACCAACCTTACCAAATATCGGTTACATACACAAGCATCAATTCAATATTTAATATTCATGCCACACTTCCTGACAATTCATTATAATAACCACATGACTTTGTCAGACCTCACATGCCCTTTTCTATTTCTTACCAATACACATGAATTTCACAAGACCATAATACTTCGATTACATTGGACCGATTTTTATATAGTATTTATGTAGTGGACAAATGTTTACTATTATCATATTACCATTATCAAAGCACACAGCAAATGGCCAACAACTGTTACATCACAACCGATTAAAAGTCACATGCATACATCCCTCAATATCAGCCAACAAACATCCAATTCCATTGATCTAATGCCACGTTTATCTACACAACACCCTAATTTACATAATACCCTAGCCAATGATGAGTTGTTTCAGATTATACACATTCATGCGATCACATATGTACAGAAATCAAACACGTATTTCAATTCATGATTGTAGTTTTAGCACATGTCCACTAACAAGAAACCCTATTCGATCACACCACACAATTATCATCAAGAATATAAAAATCAGTACATGAAGAACACTAAACAGAAAATCGGATAACTAACTCGCACGAGGTTGGAAGGCTTCGAGTGTGAGTCTGTTATCGAACAAAGAGGGAAGGAGAGAGAGAGAGCGCTAGGGTTTGTGTATTTTCTTGTGTTAAAAGGATAATGAGGGTTATACACCAACCCCCTTAGTGTTAAGCGAAAATTATAAGGATCGGGCTCAGCTTGGGCTCCGGTTGTGTTGTATTTGGGCCGAGCACCATCATGTGCGATCGGTTAGGTCTCGTGCGACTAGGTTGATGTTGTGCGACCACGGTTAACTATATATATAAATATATACATACATTCACATCACATATATATCACATAGCATGATAAAAGTAATATTCTGTTGAAACCAAGTACATTAACTAGTCACGTATGTTCAAATAAGTTACATCAAAGCATAGCAAGGAGGTTCTAAAATACGAGTTGTCACATTATCCCCAAGTTGAAAGAAATTTCGTCCCGAAATTTTGTACGTACTCACTGAGGAAGCTAGTTAAGTTGTATGGTTTTCCTGGTTCTCCTGGGGTGTCACATCCTCCCCCCGTTGATCTGGAATTTCGTCCTGAAATTCCGTAGCTTCAGCCTCAGTAGTGGTTGTACCGGTTGCGAATAGTTGGGGATACTTTTGTTTCATCTGATCTTCGCGTTCCCAGGTGAACTCTGGGCCGCGACGTGAGTTCCAACGAACTCGAACGAGAGGTATTCTAGTACGCTTGAGGACCTTAACATCCCGGTCCGTGATTTCAACAGGTTCCTCGACGAATCGTAACTGCTCGTCGATAGTGAGCTCCTTCAAAGGAACTATGTGGGTCTCATCTGACAGACATTTCTTCAGATTCGACACATGGAAAACGTTGTGAACTGCACTGAGTTCTGCTGGTAAGTTCAGTCTGTAGGCCACCTTGCCTATTTTCTCAATGACTTCGAAAGGTCCAACGTTTCGTGGGTTAAGTTTGCCCCGTTTCCCAAAACGAATCATACCCTTCCAGGGTGAAACTTTGAGTAGTACCCGCTCCCCAAACTGGAGCTCTAATGGTTTCCAGCCCTTATCGGCATAGACTTTCTGACGGTCACGAGCCGCCGCCATTCGTTGTCGTATCTGAGCAATTTTCTCTGTTGTGTCAACCACATGTTCTGGACCAGTAATCTGACTATCCCCCACCTCTGCCCAACAAAGAGGTGACCGGCATTTACGCCCGTACAATGCCTCAAACGGAGCAACTTTAATGCTGGTGTGGTAGCTATTGTTGTATGAAAATTCCACAAGTGGCAGATGCTTTTCCCAGCCGTTGCCAAAGTCAATCACACATGCCCTAAGCATGTCTTCGAGGGTCTGGATGGTACGTTCAGATTGCCCATCCGTTTGCGGGTGATAAGCTGTGCTCATATCTAATCGTGAGCCAAAGGACTTGTGCATTGCTTGCCACAATTCTGATGTAAAACGTGCATCTCGATCCGAGATAATAGAGGTGGGCACTCCGTGCCTCGAGACAACTTCCTTAAGATATACGTCTGCTAGTGTGGAGAACTTATCCGTTTCCTTGATAGCCAAGAAATGAGCAGACTTTGTGAGTCGATCCACGATCACCCAAATAGTATCGTTACCACGTTGAGATCTAGGCAGGCCAGCAACAAAATTCATGGAAATTTGCTCCCATTTCCATTATGGTATTTCTGGTTGTTGAAGTAGGCCTGAAGGTTTCTGATATTCTGACTTGACTCTCGCACAAGTCAAGCACTTGCTAACGTACGTTGCTATATGAGCTTTCATGCTAGGCCACCAATACGTAGTTTTGATATCGTGGTACATCTTATCCGAACCCGGATGTACCGAGTAGCGAGACTTGTGTGCCTCATCCATCACAAGCTCTCGTAGGTTGCCATAGAGTGGGACCCAGATGCGTCCTGTTACATAGTAAGCACCGTCTTCCTTTTGTTCTAGTCGTTGCCTTGAGCCGCGTAGGGCTCCAGCCCTGATGTTTTCTGGTTTCAATGCTTCTACCTGAGCATCTCGAATCTGAGAAGGAAGACTAGACTGTATAGTGAGTTGTAAGGCTCGTACGCGCTTAGGCGCAGTGTTCTTTCGACTGAGGGCGTCGGCCACAACATTGGCTTTGCCCCGGTGATATCTGATCGAGCATTCGTAGTCATTCAGTAGCTCAACCCATCGTCGCTGTCGCATATTGAGTTCCTTCTGTTTAAAGATGTGCTCGAGGCTTCTGTGATCAGTGTAGATAGCACATTTGGTACCATACAGGTAGTGTCTCCATATCTTAAGTACAAAAACAACCGCTCCCAGCTCTAAATCGTGTGTAGTGTAGTTCTTTTCGTGAACTTTGAGTTGGCGTGAGGCGTAAGCTATAACTTTATCCCGCTGCATCAATACATAACCAAGACCCTGAATGGATGCGTTGCAGTAAACCACGAAGTCGTCTGTGCCCTCTCGCAATGAAAGGATAGGTGCACTGCAAAGTCTATCCTTTAAGTGCTGAAACGCTAACTCCTGTGCATTTCCCCAACGATAAACAACGCCCTTCTGTGTTAGTGAAGTAAGAGGCTGCGCAATCTTGGAAAAATCCTTAATAAACCTCCTGTAGTAACCTGCCAAGCCCAAGAATTGGCGAATTTCCGTTGGTGTACGAGGTGCAGGCCAGCTCTTGATCGAATCTACCTTGGATGGATTAACGTGAATCCCATCCTTGTTCACCACATGGCCTAAGAAATGGACTTCACGAAGCCAGAAGTCGCATTTTGAAAACTTAGCGTACAGCTGTTCTGTTCGAAGGAGTTCCAAAATGAGTCGTAGATGCTGTTCGTGTTCCTCCTGACTCTTCGAATAGATGAGAATGTCGTCGATGAAAACTATGACGAACATGTCCAGGTAAGGTTTGCACACTCGATTCATGAGGTCCATGAAAACCGCAGGTGCGTTTGTCAGCCCAAAAGGCATGACCAAAAACTCATAGTGTCCATATCGAGTTCTAAAGGCTGTTATGGAGACGTCCTCTTCTCGGACTCTCAGCTGGTGATACCCTGATCTCAAATCAATCTTTGAATAGTAGCTCGACCCTTACAGTTGGTCGAATAGGTCGTCAATGCGTGGAAGAGGATAGCGATTCTTCACAGTCACCTTGTTCAGCTCACGGTAGTCGATGCACATTCTGAACGTACCGTCTTTCTTCTTCACAAATAGCACTGGAGCTCCCAAGGGCGAAGAGCTAGGACGAATAAAACCCTTATCTAAGAGTTCTTGTAGTTGCGTAGATAGCTCTTTCAACTCTGATGGAGCTAAGCGATACGGTGCACGAGCTATGGGCGCTGCTCCAGGAGCTAGCTCGATTTGGAACTCGACCTGGCGATGAGGCGGGAGGCCAGGTAGTTCCTCAGGAAATACCTCAGGATAATCACGTACAATCGGAAAGTCTTCTATCTTTTTCTCTTTCTTCGAGGTGTCAGTAACGAGAGCCAGAATAGCAGTGTGGCCCTTTCTCAAGCACTTCTGAGCCTTAAGAAAAGAGATGATGCTCACAACAGCACCACTCTTTTCGCCACGAATCATGAGAGGTTCATCACCCAGACGAGGAATACGGACAATCTTTTCATTGCAAAGAATCTCTGCTTGATGTTGAGGTAGCCAATCCCTACCAATAACGATGTCGAAACCATTACAACGTTGGGGTCATTCTTAGCATCATCCTAACCAATCACGAACACTCGACCCCTGGCACCATTGCCGTCGTCATTACCCCCATTGTTGTCTATACTAATGTTCCCGTTTCCTCGGTGGTGGTTCTGATTCTGGTTCTGGTTCAACACCCCAACAGTGGTATCAGAGCCTTGGTTACTACATACGACTCGGTACCGGTCCTTTTAACCGGAATTAGAACACAAACTTTATTTATTTAAAGTTTATGATCTAAGTATTTTTTTAGGGCACTTTTATTTTGGTCAATTTTTTTTTTGTTTTACTTGACCAAAACATTGCCCGGCTTTTATTTTGTGATTGTTGTGCGATATGTAAATCCTGCCCGACCCTAATTTTGTGGTTGTATATTTTATTCGGTTTTGTAATTATTATTTTTGGCCACCGAGATGGTTCAAAGTTGTAATAGTTTAGTTTATGGTTTTGGCCCGTCTTGTGGTTCAAAGTTGTAATAGATAGGTTTTTTTTGTCTTTGTTATATTTACTTGTTAAATATTGTTGACACAAAGACCCGAAGCAAAACCGAATGCCAAGAGGAGTCTTGGAGTTAGTGGGAGTTGCTCAAGACAAAAAGATGCACTCAAGTCCATCCTTGTGGTTGTTTGTGTGTTGTGACCCCGTGACCCGTTTGATCTTGCTATTAGGCTCTAGCAAGATCGGACAATTTTGGCCATATGGATTTACATATTTATCTTGCTATTGTGGTTGTTTTTATCTTATAAATTGTTATAATGTAACCAACCTAAATACCAACATGATTTTAAAAGGAGTTTTAAAATATTAAAAACAATCACATTAAAACAAGTTCTAAATTGTTTTTACAACTTGTTAAAGTTTTTGTTATAAAACAAATGTTGTTTTTGAAACAAATAATAATCAATTAAGTTTTGCAAATTAAACTAGTTTTTATTTTCCAAAACTAATTAACTTAATACTTTTCTATTAACTTAAAATTGGTTATTCCAAGTCGCGACAAACTTAGTTTTATAGGTTATCTAAAACTAATTGTCCCGAGAGGTGAAAGGGTCTTTTGGTTATGTCGCAAATTTAATATCTAAATTAAAACCGACTATAACGACCCTATTTGGTAAAAATTAAAATCAATAGTCTATGCCATCCTACTACTAGTAACACTTGGGGCATAATGCGAACCATCAGTGTTGGAGCCACAGCACGACACTTGGTGTCTAGTTTATCCTTCCAAGGTGCAAGGGCTTCGTCGACACATCCGACCCTTCCACATGTGACCGTTTTAGGACGACTATTACTTTTCTTCTCGTGTTTACGTGCCCCAGCTGTCTCGAGAACAAAAGTGGCATAGATGAGGCCAAACGTATCAATGCAAGGACAGTAGGTTATCCTCGCAGCCTCATAAACCTCGGGAGTTGTGCCTTTCTCACAATTGACAATCGTTTTCAGTCCGCTTGAACCACTTGCTAATGTTGCGTGCCCCAGCCGCCTTTAGAAAGAGCTTCTAACCGGATTCTCATTCCTTATCGTCTCACCTCACGAAATAAGGAGATATACATCGAAAATACTACTTAATATCACCTTGCTTATATAACAGATGTCTAATGAAAACAAACTCCTTCATTTTCAAGTCTATACTTGAAAAGGAAAAGAAATAAAAATGAATAACACCACCCTTCTCGAATGGCATCGCAATCTGAGAATAGTTCTCAAGATGGAGGAAAAGCTGTATATCTTAGATGGCCCAGTCCCTACCGAGCCTGAAAGTATTTATACTACTGCTCACAAGGCACTAGAAAAACATAACGAGGATGCCGTTGAGGTAGCCTGCCTTATGAAAGCCACCATGTCTCCTGAACTTCAGAAGAACATGGAAGATATGGATGCTTATGACATGATCCAGCAACTGAAAGGCATGTTCCAGAAACAAGTCCGACAGGAGCGATATGACACCATGAAATAGCTCATAAGCTATAAAATGCTGGAAGGATCATGTATCAGTACTCATGTGCTAAAGATGATAGGATACATTGACCAGATGAACAAACTTGGTTATTCCACAAAACCAACCAAGTTCTAATGGTCAAGTCTAGTGGTGTTAAGAAGCCCAATAACAAGAAAAAGGAAACATAAGAGCAAAGGCAATAGAAAAGTTGTCGCTGCCAGAAATGCCACCAACAACAAGCATGTTGCAAAACCACACCCTCCTAGGAGCGTCAGTGCTTTGAATGCAACCAAATGGGCACTGGAAGGGAAACTGCCCACAGTATCTAGCCAAGCTGGAGATGAACAAGGCCAATAACATTGCCACTTCTTCTAATATTCACATTTATGTTATCGAACTTTTCACTGTTTCTAGCAACACATGGGTATTTGATACCGGATGTAGTCTCCACATCATTAATGTCTTGCAGAAGCCTGAAAAGTGGAGGAAACTGAAACAAGGCCACCTGGAACTCATAGTTGGTAATGGAAAGAGAGTTCCAGTACTGGAAACTGGAACATTTTGTTTTCCCTGGCCTTGTAGTTACTTTAAATAACTATTTATATGCACCTGGTTTGACCAGAAACATTATTTCAGTTTCTTCACTGTTTGAACAAGGATTCAAGTACGTTTTAATGGTTTTCCTATTTTAGCCTACTTGAATGATGTCCTTTATTTTGAGGCTAAACCTCGAAATGGTATTTATGAGATTGATGTTCAAACAAGTTTTAACATATATCATCTTTCTAAACGTAACAAAGCTGGCATAAATGAATCATATTTATGGCATTGCAGTGTTGGCAACATAAGTAAGGCACTCATAAAATGGCTCCAGTCCAAGGGGATTCTTGAATCCACTAGACAGGACTCCTTTGATGATTGTGAATCTTGCTTAGCTGGCAAACTCACAAAGCACCCCTTCACCGATGTTGGTGAACGGATCAATGGTCTTCTAGAACTCATTCACATGATGTATATGGCCCTTTCAGAACCATGACTAGAAACCATGACTAAAAACCAGCTTGATAGAAAGATAAAAGCACTTCGATCAGATCGAGGTGGTAAATACCTCAGCTTTGATTTTCTCAATCATCAGAAAGAGTGTGAAATAGTTTCACAACCCTCTCCACCTGGCACACCCCAACTTACTGGTGTGAGTGAAAGGTGAAATCGAACTCTACTTGATATGGTTCGATCGATGATGTATAGAAGTAACTTGCCTCACTCCTTTTTGGATCACGCCCTTATGACCGCTACCCGCATTGTCAATTTGACTCCGACTAAAAGGTAAACAAAACCGCCATATGAGATATGGCATGGGCGTAAACCCGATTTGGAATACCTTAGAGTATGGGGATATGATGCATGCATCACAAATGATTCTGATGATAGGCTCGATCCTCGAGGCGAAAAGGTTGTTTTCGTCGGATACTATAAAGAAGCGGATATTATTTCTACCATCCTGATGCAAATGTGATTTCCAACAAACGGAAGGGACACTTTCTCGAGGAAGAACTTATTAATCGAGAGAAACTGGAAATAATGTGGTTGATCTTGAAGAAATTCAAGAACCACAAACAACCGCTAATGTAGTCAGACTGTCTGATCAACATGTAGTTGTTGCCATTAAATCAGACATAAACACACGCATCCGTAGAAGTAGTAGAATTCGCAAGAATCTGATAGATATCTATGGTATCTAAAGGGTCCCGAATTCTTATTAGTAGCTGAGTCTAATGACTAAACTGCTAACTGCAAATCTGCAATCTTAGATTGAGAATCTGAGAAATGGCAAGAAGCCATGAACGTCGAGATGCAATCTATGCATAACAATCAAGTATGGGACTTGGTTGAGCTACCCCCCAAATCTCGGGCAGTAGGGAGCAAATGGATTTTCAAGAAAAAAAAAAGGAAAAGAAAAACCGATATGCATGGAAATGTACACACCTATAAAGCACGGCTAGTTGCAAAGGTTTTCACTCAAACTCAAAGTATTGACTATGATGAGACCCTCTCGCCCGTTGTTATGATTAAATCAATCAGGATATTGCTTGCCATAATTGCGTACTGTGATTACGAAATATGGAAAATGGATGTCAAAACCGCCCTTCTTAATAGACATCTCTCTGACACTGTCTATATGGTTCGGCCTAAAGGTTTCGTCAATCCTAAATATCCAACTAAGGTGTGCAAACCCAATAAGTCCATTTATGGACTCAAGCAAGCATCTCGTAGCTGGAATCTTCATTTTGACCAGAAGATCAAAGAGTTTAGTTTTGTCAAGAATGAAGATGAGGCTTGTGTTTACAGAAAGGTTAGTGGGAGCACCATATCAATCCTCATCCTGTATGTGGATGATATACTAATCATTGGAAATAACATCCCTATGCTTAACAAAGTTAAACACTATTTGGGATCTTGTTTCGCAATGAAAGATCTTGGAGAAGCTACTTACATTCTGGGAATGAAAATCTATAGTGATAGATCTAAGCGGCTTCTAGGGCTAAGTCAAGGAACGTACATAGACAAAATGATGACACGCTTCAAGACGGAAAACTCCAAGAGAGAAGATGTTCCTATGACTAAAGGAACCGTGTTGAACAAATCGCAATCTCCTTCAATGGACATTAAAACTAAACAAATGGAAGAAGTTCCATATGCTTCAGTGATTGGTTCAATCATGTATGCTATGTACTAGACTTAACGTCTCGTATGCTTCAAGCATGACTAGTCGTTTTCAGCAAAGTCCTGGCATTGCCATTGGACTGCAATAAAGAACATTCTGATGTACTTGAGAAGAACTAAAGATATGTTCTTGGCGTTTGGAGGAGTGGAAGAGGAGCTCACTGTAAGGTGTTACACTGATGCTGGCTTCCAAAGTGACCGAGATGATTCTCGCTCACGATTAGGATTCGTAATAACTCTGAATGAAGGAGCTGTCTATTGGAAAAGCTCCAAACAGAGTGTAGTGGTGGTTTCAGCCACTGAATCTGAATATATAGCTGCATGAGATGCTGCGGAAGAATCTGCTTGGATGAAGTAATTCATCAACGACCTCGATGTGGTTTCAAGTATTCATAAACCAATCTAGGTGTTCTGTGATAACACAGGATTAATTGTTCAAACCAAGGAACCAGATCACAGGGTTAAGCACATTCTAAGAAAGTTCCACTATATACGGGAAATACTGGAACGAGAAGACATCTTAATAAGCAAAATAGACACAGATCAAAACCTAGCAGACCCGTTCTCTAAGCCGATGACTCAGGACACGCTATCGGTCTTAGATTAGATAACCTTTTGCTTTGAATTAGTATTTGGATGTACGAACATTCAAACAGTTGTACCTTTTGAATTCACTTTTGATTTACTGGCTAAATGCAAAGTTTGAATCTTGCAGCTGTGTTCGATTTTTGTACGTTTAATCCATGAATCTTGTATTCTAAATTATCCGTAGTCAGTCAGACTCGTGGGAACGACTCTGAATTAAGACTATTCTGACTTTGGACTCAAGGAGTTGACTTCCAGACTCACAAACCTCATTATGAATGACGTTGGATGTAACTCGCATCAAATCATCTTCATGGATCATGGTCATAAGATGTATTTGATTTTGGTATACTCATTTAGTATCCTCTGACCTGAGATACATACTAGAACTTTCGTTTACTAAAGACTGTTCTTGGATCAGTGTCCAACGTTGTCGCGTAACTGCCAGTCATAAAGGCATTGGTTGGGAGTAGTTCTGAAGCTCAGTGGGAGTTGTATGTAGTCAAGATGGGATTCTGTACTCTTACATTATATGTAATAGTTGGACATCTGGGCGCCCTCGTTGATTCAAACTGGTGAAGTGTAAGGCCTTACCCAAACTTACTGTGTGTTTGATTGGACCACTTTGATTCTGTGAACGAGAACGATAATGATTGAACGCCATGTGAGATTGAATCTGATCCATGTCTCATTGTTCAATTGATGTCTTTTACAGAAAGGATAGATGACGAGAATTGCCATAAGTCTACTGTCTTCATGTAGCAAGCCTTTGCTAAAAGGAAGATACCTTGGTTAATGACTTTAAAGTGTCATGACCTATTGGGGGCAGCTATGTGTAGCTAGAACACCGCTGGCTGTCAGCGTTGAGATCTTATCAGAGACCGTCCAAGTGGGAGCTGTTGGATATTGTGTCCGGTTCGATAAGTCAACGATGTCGACCGGGTCTTGACCCGTAAGAGTTACACCTTGGGCAATGAACTAAAAATCCACTTAACCCGTTTAACTGGTAATTACGAACCATATACGAGACAGATCATAATTAGATTTATGATCATAAGCGGGTATTGAACTGAGAGACGGGGACATGGACCGAGTGGGACAAGAACACTCTTACATCGCCACTTGTCGTGCACCTACATCGCAGCCAATGGCAATACATGCAAGGGATCTTCTCGCCACTTGTCATGCACCTATATTGTGGCCAATCAAAGCACATGCAATTTTGCATGTTTGACACTTGGCGAAAATGCATGGGCCTTCATGATCTATATAATGGGTCTTTGGGTATTGCATTTTGTGTGTGTGTGTGAGTTAGATGAACATAAGTTGCAACAAGATAAAACTCTCTCTACACCCACAACATAACCGCCATCATGCCAGCCGACTGCCGCCGCTGCCAGCCGCCTGCCGCCGCTGCCAGCCGCCTCCTGCTGCCGCTGGCTGTCGCCGGGTGCCGCCGCTTGGCGCCGCCCCCTCGTCATGTTTCGTTGGTTCGTGTACTAGCACTTGTTCGTTGAACCTCGGTGTCTCGACCGGTTAGTCATTAACCGAGGTATAATCTTTCTCAACGGTAGTTAAATATTTTTTACCGTGCTCGTACTTGTATGTAACCGGATCCTGTCGGGTTTCGTTTGTTGATCATTAGTTTATTTTTCCGCTGCGTTTTATTAATTAACTATTATTTATTGAACCGGGTTTTTGATAAATAAAATTTTGACCGATCACCACGGAAACCCAACAGGTTTCCCCTCTGGTTGGTTTAAGGGAAAACGGGTTTCTAGCTGGACAAGCAGCAAGAAAGGCAGAATCGAAGAAAGTTGATAAGCACGCTAAAGCTTGTGCAGAGAACCAGCATGTTTTTGTCCCTTTTGCCTTTGACACATTTGGCTCCCTAGCGCCAGAAGCTATCCAATTCCTGACTAGGGTCCAACGGGTCATCCACAACAACTGCTCAGCATCAGGGGGACGAGGTTTTGTGTTTGGCAGATTAGGGTTTGCAATTCAGAAAGGGGTGGCGGCGCAGCTTGTTGCCCGTCTACCCTTTGTTTTGATGTAACTTGACAAGTATGAATGAAATTTCGTTTGATAAAAAAAATGTATAGATGCCCCACAAGGAGCATTTTCCACCGTATCAGCATAATAATGCCCATTTAAAAATGTGTAATGGTTAACGTCTATTAATGTTCTTTCAATCATTACTTTCCATTTTGTTTTCTCTCCATTGGGCTATATACTAGAAATGTCCTTCCTCTTCATTCCCCTATAATGCCCAGAGGCCGATGTTTGAAACGTTATCAAGCTCCTTCCTACCTTGATAATGCCCCATTACGCATAGCATACAAACATTTGTAATTTCTAAAATAGAAACTGAAATAGTAATAGAGAAACCGAATTAGTAATACAGATATACCACATCACTATACGGATAATATTTCTTTAAATAGAAGCAAAAAAGTTAACTCACTTATAAATCTTGAATAGCATTCTAATTTTTTCAACGATCAAAATTTAAAACGTAGCTTTAGCAGTTTAGCCTGTAGGCCAATAGATGGTAAAGTCGGCCCCTGGTCTATAAAATTTATTAACCCTTTACTTGATTGTGATATATATCCTAGCTATGGCCGTCCACATATTTAAAGCCCGGTTTTGATATCTGTTGACAATATTGTCCAAAACATTTAAGCCCACATTTTAAATGAAATATACACAATTTGATATAAGTAACGTTACATCATAGAACACCATGAGTTTATGATTTAGTTTGATCAACATCCTTTGTTCACATAAAATCTGTCGTTTAAAGTCAAGATAAATTTATTTATATACTTACAAACCTCATGGGCGGTAATAGCGTTTTCCTTAGATTGGTTGAGAGGGGTGGCTACCCAATCATAGAATGTCGCATGGTATCCACAAAAGTTAAAAAAAAATTTATAAGTAACATTACATCATATGATTTAGTTTGATCCACGTCTCTTGTACACCTAAAATCAGTCGCTTAAAGTAAAGCAAGATAAATTTATTTATTTATATACTTACAAACCTCATGGGCGGTTATAGTCTTTTCCTTAGATTGGTTGAGAAGGGTGGCAACCCAATCGTAGAATGTTACATGGTATCTACAAAGCTTAATTTTTTTAGAATGTTACATGGTATCCACAAAAGTTAATTTTTTTTTTATAAGTAACGTTACATCATACATCACCATGACTTTATGAATTAGTTTGATCGATGTCTCTTGTTCACGTATAATCAGTCGCTTAAAGTCAAGATAAATTTATTTATTTATATATATACAAACCCCATGGGCGGTAATAGTGTTTTCATTAGATTGATTGAGAGGGGTGGCTACCCAATCGTAGAATGTCACATGGTATCCACAAAAATTAAACTTTTTTAATAAGTAACGTTACATCATACATCTCCATGACTCTCTTATTCACATAATATCAGTCGCTTAAAGTCAAACATTTTATATATCTACAAACCTCATGGTGGGGAATAGTGGCTGCCATATTGGTGAGTTTTTTTTTTCTCCATTGGTTCAGTCAAATTACGAATTTGCCCCGTTTAAACATCATGGGCGGTAATAGTGTTTTCCTTATATTGGTTGAGAGGGGTGGCTACCTAATCGTATAATGTCACATGGTATCCACAAAAGTTAAACTTTTTTTTGATACGTACATCATATGATTTAGTTTGATCGACGTCTCTTGTTCACATAAAATCAGTAGCTTAAAGTCAAGCAAGATAAACTTATTTATTTATATACTTACAAACCTCAAGGGCGGTTACAGTGTTTTCCTTAGATTGGTTGAGAGGGGTGGCTACCTAATCGTAGAATGTTACATGGTATCTACAAAGCTTAATTTTTTTTAGAATGTTACATTGTATCCACAAAAGTTAAATTTTTTTTTTTTTGATAAGTAACGTTATATCATACATCACCATGACTTTATGAATTAGCTTGATCGATGTCTCTTGTTCACGTATAATCAGTCGCTTAAAGTCAAGATAAATTTATTTATTTATATATATACAAACCTCATGGGCGGTAATAGTGTTTTCATTAGATTGGTTGAGAGGGGTGGCTACCCAATCGTAGAATGTCACATGGTATCCACAAAAAATAAACTTTTTTAATAAGTAACCTTACATCATACATCACCATGACTCTCTTATTCACATAATATCAGTCGCTTAAAGTCAAACATTTTATATATCTACAAACCTCATGGTGGGGAATAATGGCTGCCATATTGGTGAGTTTTTTTTTTCTCCATTGCTTCAGTCAAATTACGAATTTGACCCGTTTAAATTTACAGTTTTGTCATTGGTTTTTTTCTTCTCCTAGACAAATTACGATTTTCCCTCAGCTCAAATTTATAGTTTTGCCTTTGTTTTTGTGTTTTCTCCTGTCAAATTACAAGTTTGCCCCTGTGTAAAATTACAAACATGTCATCGTTTTAGTTTTTTTTTTTGACAAATCTATGGTAGTGTTTTGTTTTAGTTGGTTTGCTCGGTGTAATTTTTATTCCTGCCAAGTAGCTGCCTAGCACATGTTCATTTGTCTTGAAAAATTGCAATTTTGCCTACAGTTTAAAATTATAGTTTTTTTTTATCATTTTAGTTTTTTTAACAAAAGTATGGTAGTGTTTTATTTTAACTGGTTGACTCGATTTTTTATTAGATCGTGTTATGAGTAGTATGTACAAGTAACTGAAACACAGAAGTAAATGCTATTTTGAGAGAAAAATATTCGGCTTAGTGCCCTGCAACGCGGGCGAAGAAAAAACTAGTTATCAACATTTGTAAAAAGGCAAGTATTTATCCTTTACATTTATTTAATATATCAGTAATTTATCTCAAATTTAAGTGACTGATGTTACGAGAACAAGAGACACCGATTGTTAACTAAATCATAAAGTCATGGTGATGTATGATGTAACGTTACTTACATCAAATGCGTGTATTTCATTTAAAATATGGGCTTGTATGTTGTATCGTTACTTACATCAAATGCGTGTATTCCATTTAAAATATGGGCTTAAATGTTTTAACTTGCTTTCCATGAAAGTATTAGTGATGAACTGTTAATACGTGAAGCTGGTAGAGACTGTTGTCTCTTAGTAGAAGGATTTGTGTTTAATTTCAAGCAAGAAGAAGATTATGACTTTTTTAGTGTCATTTAATAGTATATAAGATTTTTCTTTCAAAAAAAATTATTGATTCTCTAAATTCTTATCGCTTTCTATCGAATTAAGTGCAAACACGTGTATTTATTAATAATAGTAAAAAATGTTTTATTAGAAACCAAATACGAACATTATCAATATTTGTAGAAAGGCAAGTAAAATTTTCTCCTTTAAATTTAATATAGAGTAAACTTCCGTTTTACTCCCTATGTTTTGGTCACTTTAATGGTTTTGTCCCAAACCTTTAAAAATAGCCATTTTGCTCCCTGATGTTTGGATTTTGTGTCCAGTTTGCTCCACGGTCTTAACTCCATCCATATTCTATGTTATCTCACAGGATATTTTGGTAATTACAAATATAAAATAAGGGTATTTTGGTAATTTACATTTAAAAGTAAATTTTATTAATATATGCATAACAAGTTCAGTCTTCACTCTCTCTCTCTCTCTACAAGATCACCCTCTCTCTCTCCTACACCACCACCCACCACCAATCGCCACCACCTCACCACCAACTCCCCTTTCCCTTACCACCGCAACCACCTGCTACGACCACAATCAATTCTTTTATCCTTCCAAATCAATTATTTATTTACATTATCTCTCTCTCAAACACAAGCACCAACACTCGTCACCACAACACCACCACCTGCTAACAACAACCACCACCACGACACCACCCGCCCTTCCAAATCACTGGAGCCACCCAAACCACATACATATCAACCTTTTCAACCATCAGATTTATGAACCAGATCTCTAACCCCAAACATCAGATTTGTCATAGATACGTTTGTTTAACCATATTCAACCTGTTCACCATCCTTTTCTACAAGTGCCTCCGCGGACAAGCAGCAGCACCACTACCAGAAATCATCACCTTAGCCCCAAAAACCACCGGAATCACCACTATCTCTCTACCTTCTATTGCGGAGCCACGACGAAGTCCAATAGTTTAACGAGTTTGGCCGACGATCTAGGGTTTCGATCCCTCTATTACTGTTGTTGACCACCGCGAACCACCATGGCCATCCTTCGTCTTATTTGTTCTTGTCACCGGAGAGATGAACCTTAGTTCGAAACCCTAGATCTAGAAATTGTTGTCAACATCCTTTGTATCCCTGGCCGCCGCTACCAACAACGGTTCACCTTTCACCGCCCACGATTAGTTTAGCCTGTCTGGATCCACCATCACTGTATTTTCCCGAAGATGAAAATTCAACATCCATGACTAGGGTTAGATGAAGATTTCGGGGTTATGGCTTCAGACGAAGATGAAACGATGATGATGGTGGTGTCATGGTGATGGGTTGCGTTTGATGGTGGTGGCTGGTTAGGTTGAAAGAATTCTGACTGAGTAGAGAGATGAAAGGGAAAGGAAGGGAGAAGGAGGGTGAGATGAGAGAGAGAGAGAGAGAGAGTGTGTCACTTTATAATATAAAAAGATCTCATAAATATATTTATTAAATTACCAAAATACCCACAAAACTAACAGACGTTTTAGATGGAGTTAGAGGCGGGGAGCAAAATGGTGATACGTTATAGAGATCAGAGAGGAAAATGGCTATTTTTAACGGTTTGGGGCAAAACCATTAAAGTGACCAAACCACAGGGAACAAAACGGAAGTTTACTCGTTAATATATTAGTAACTAGTTTTTAGCGGGCGCGCCATTTTTTACATACAATTTTTTTCAACCTTTATTATCGATTTAGTTTATTACAATATTGATATCGTACATCAAAACTTTATGAAAGTTGGTAAAATGTAAAAAAAAAACTAAGAAAAACCGGAAAAAAACACTTTAATAAACTTTGAGGACTATAAAGTAAATGTTAAAGTTTAATAGTAGTAACGTAAATTATTAAAGTTAAGGTTCTAGTCAGACATTCCTAATTCAGCCAAAAAAAGTGAATTGATCCAAACAAGATTCAAACCAGGGTCTATTGGGTTAATAGATGGTAGCGATGAGCACGGTACCCGTTCGGTACCTGTACCGAAAAACGAGAAAAAATGGTAATGGTACCGAATATACCGGTTCGGTACCGAAAAACGAGGAAAATGAGAACTGGTACTGGTACTGAATATACCCGGGTCAAATAGGTTATTAGCTTCCGTCTTTTCCACAAGACAAGTTGCTTTATTGATTTTATATTTTGTTTTCTTATGTATATATACGCAAATTGCGGATGGATAAAACAAAAAAAAAAGTTTAACTTTTGTGGATACCATATGACATTCTAGGATTCGATAGCCACCCTCTCAAGCAATCATGCCCATGAGGTTTGTAAGTATATAAATAAACACTAGGTTATCACCCGGGACTGCTTCCCGGGTTGGAGAAAGTAATTTAAATAAATCACAAGTTACTTATATTAATAATTATTTATGATGAATACATGCTTATAATCATACAAAAAAGATGACATATTAAATCTCTTCGCTATAAGAAGATTTATAAACTTAATCACAGATTGTGAAGTAGTAAGCTGACTTGGAAACTTATTGATTGCTTATGATTAGTGTTTATAATTTACTTGGTATTAAAAATTTAATGATTTATAAAACAATTAAAAAATAAGTTATTGCCTGTAAGTTTATAACGTATGATTATAAAATATATTTTGAGTCTATATACAAAACTAAATTACCTTCAAAAGCATCCCCAGTTACATTTTTAACACAAAAGCTTGCCATTTCATTAATAAATTCCATCTAGCAAGTAGCTAGATTATGCATAATTACAGTAAATAATTAATCTGTTATTACATTTGCTCAGCTAACATCCACCCTCCCAAGTGCAACTTCTCCATTCTCGCTCCAAATCATCGATCACCTTTCTGATTGACCTATTGCCTCCCATAAATAATTTGTCGTTTTTGTGCAGCCAAACTTTCCACAAAGTCGTGATCACTAAGTAGTCCAATGATATCTTGCAACATTCTTGCAAATTTCTGCACCAGTCAACCATAATAGAAGAGAAGTTTAGTCGTGTTTTATTTCAAATGGGTCGAATAAAAAAAATTTAACTAAAAATAAAACGGGTGAAATAGGCGGGCCACATACTCAAAACATGGTGAAACTCGCCCAAAGTATTGCTATATTGATACAGACAATCTCCTAAACTGTCATGCTATTACTATAATGTATTTTTTATACTCAACGAACTAATTATTTACATGAAATGATTGAAAATGGACAAATTTGTTATGAATCAGCCCAACCAGACTTCACTTATACTAAAAAATTATCTTAGGCCCAAACCCATAGTGACCAGTTATCCGACCGGCCCGCAACCCGACCCGCCCGTTCATGTGCTTGTGTGTGTATTACCAACCGGGAGGTAGGAACCGTGGACATGAAATTCCAGTGTAGTAGGTTGTTGTGAACCTGGGTGATGGTGAACAATATCCTATTAAATCTATATGTTGTTTACAGAAAGCTCACCACTTGATGAATCCAAATGTGCTTCAATAACCGTTAAACATATTCAAAGTCCTATTTTTAAAGGCTCTGCCAGAAGCTTCACACCTTGCTTCTTTTACCGTTGATCTAATCAAAACACCACAAATTATATTATAAAAATGTGTTTCATATTTGCTCAGCATTAAAAACTTACAAAAATAAAAACTTACAAAAATAAAATTAAAAACTCACATGATCAAAACAATTAAAAACTTACAAAAATAAAAACCTACCCAAAAATGTCGATGCTTGGTTGAGTGTAAGGATTGTAAGCAGGCTTGACATGCAAAGAAGGCTTAACATGCAAAGCAGGCTTGACATTCAACTTAGACATTCCTGGAACTCTAGATGGAATGATAAAATACTACATCTTGGATATGATTGCTGAAACAAAGGGTGTAGATTTTATTTGTATTAGTTTATTGCAAACTACAATAGTTCTTGTTAACTTGAATAAGATCATTATTTACCCAAATGAGAGAAAAAAAATATGAACGCCCTGCAGGACCCCAAGACTTGGTCGAGGATCACATATTAGCCCTAAAACTATACATAAAAAAAATTAAGTGATGACACTTTATTAGCATGTAAAAAAGGGCTAATTAAGTAAAGTTTCTTAATAGACCCTGCTTTACTACGTAAAACAACTAACAGCAACATCGAAAATGAGCCTTCTGGAACCTTAGATCAGCTGCAAAAAAATTTGTTCTTGTAAAAAAAAGCATGCAACCCTTTTGCCATACTTGCAATTGTAGTACGAAGAAGCTACGTGTGTAAAAAAACATACGACACGAGTATATTCATTTTCTAAAACCATCAGCTGAAAGATATCCACCTCCTCCCATTAGCATCTCCAAAATAAAATATCAAACTAATAAATATCACTTCATAAAAAATCCACCGTCAATGATCACGACAAATCAATAATATTAGTGAACAATGGACCAGGTCAAGGTGAGTTGACATACCAATAGCTCCCTGTCCATTTTCATTTCTTTATAAAAAGTATTATTGGCTACAAACTAACAGAACTGCTTTATTATTATCTGTGTAGAACAAACCAGGAATGCCTACATGGCTACATCTGTTGTAATTGTGCTTCAGAAAGTGTTCAGGCCTGGTAGCATGAGCACCATCATATACTTGACCTACTCAAAACATTTGACCTATTAGAGATAGAAAAACCCAAATCGATCAATCTAATAAAAGTGAAACTTCATTTTTTTTGAAATCAAAGTAGGATACCTCTTAACAGATTGAGTTGAAAACATAATCAAAACGTGTAGCGTTAAAGCAAAATGAAAATCTCAAAAAACATATTCAATCGCGCTATCAATATGTAAATCGAAATCAAGATCATCAACATCACGCAATCAAAAGCCAGATTCATACCGCTTTGTAAAAAACCTAATTGATCTCTTGGAGAGAAGCACAAGCCGCAACATCATCCAGGTAGACTTCAATCGGATCGTTTGTCTTCAATTCTTAACCACAGATCATTCGTCAATGTGATTGCGGTTAACGATTGCAGAGGAAATGTTTCGCGATTGTGAAAAGATATAGATTAGGGTTTGAGATTGATAGGTGAACGCACGATTGAAAAGGGTTTGGAATGGATGAAGATTAGGGTTTAGAATGGAGACAATGATGCCGATGATGAAAGAAAGAAAAGAGTCCTCAAATAGATAAATATATAGGGTCCGAAATCATTGGGTCGGGTAGCTCAAAACGGGATCCGCGAGAAAGAAAATCATCCATTTATTTTCCCGCCAAAACCACACTCAGAAGGCCCTAATTTTGTGACACGTGTCCCATATTTTTTTTGTTTATTATATATAATAGATTTTTGTTGCTATTAATAATAAATGCATGTGTCTGCATTTAATTCAACATAAATGCAATAAATTAAATGTTTTTACCAAGTGAGCTAGCCCACAATGATATGTCATCACTAATACTTGTATGGAAAGCAAGTTAAAACAAAATATGAGATTACAGAAAAGTTGATAATTTTAATTTAGAAAAAAGTTTCCTATAGTTTAAGCCGATAAGCTTAATTCATTTAAAAGATATTCTAAATACCTCAAAAAATTGTAGTAAAGTAGCTACACGGTTGAATTGTTAGTTGTTTGATTCGCCTTAGTTTTTGAGGTAGTTTGGACGTTTCAAATCCAATATGGTTTATAAAACTAAGGGGTCGTTTGGTTCGCAGGAATTCAATGGAATTTAAGTGAATTGGAATCTGGATTCCATCTCTTAATATGTTTGTTTCACAGAATTTGATGGAATTGAAATCTCAATTCCAATCTTCATGTGTTTGGTTGGCAATTGAATTTGAATTGGAATTAGCATGAATTCCTTTAAATTACTTTATGTGAAGGAATTCAAAATCCTTCCTATATGTGAAGGAATTAAAGTGTTTTCATTGGAATCTTCGACCGTTTCGACCCGTACCGGTTTCGAGCCGAACCGTTTCGACGCGAACCGTTTCGACGCGAACACGAACCGTTTCTATGCGAACCGTTCCGACCCGTACCGTTTCGAATCGAACCATTTTGACGCGAACCGTTTCGACCCGTACCGTTTCGAATCGAACCGTTTCGAATCGAACCGTTTCGACGCGAACCGTTTCGACGCGAACCGTTTCTACACGAACCGTTTGACCCGTGCCGTTTCGAATCGAACCGTTTCGACCCGAGCCATTTCGCCTCGTACCGTTTTGTCGCGACGAGAATCGAATAGTCAAAAGGTTATTGAGCTGTTTTGACTTTTGACAATCAAGTCAACACCCAATAAACGTTCAGCACTATGATTTAAGAAATGAAAATCATGCTCACAATCATATTGACAATCTAGCCCGTTCTCCCTGGAAAAAAAGGAAAATTGGCCCGACTCAATTTCGACACGAACCGATTCGACGCGAACCGTTTTGACCTGTACCGTTTCGATCCGAACCGGGAGTTGTGGGTGACGCGGTGATGGATTCCAATTCATTTGACAACCAAACACAACAAAAATGGAATTGAGATTCCAATTCCAACAATTTCCAATTCCAATTGGAATGTTTAAATTCCAAATCCAATTCCCTCAAATTCTAATTCTTATACAAATTCCAATTCAAATTCCAAAACATTCCGTGGACCAAACGCCCCCTAAGATTCAATTGGAATCATCTAACTGGACCGGATCAAATCGATCAATTCATCCGAACATTTCTACATTTTGCTATTGCTATACTAAGCATGGATGAGAAATCCCCATTACTTAAAGAAGGTTCATGTTGGGGCTACACCGAAAAGGGTAATGTGAAATCGATTATTTTCAATGTGAAATTGATTATTTTCGGAACTTGTAGCATGTGTAAGATATAGATATGACTTAATGAGTCAGAAAGTTAAAGTGAAACAAAATAGTGTCACCATAGCCACACCATCCCCCTAACCGAACTAACCAAAATCATGATTTGAGGGTGAGGGATCGAGAGTTGCAAGTGTATAGTGTGTGCTTTTATTTCTTGACATCGACTCTTTACTTATGTCATGTCTCGCAGACAGCAAGACTAAAAAAATTGCCTTTAAAAAAATAAAGTCTTTACTTATGTACACTACAATAGTACACCATGTAAGAAAGGTACATTATTATGTATATATTGTTGTATTAATTCATAGAAAAAATTTGATCACTAGCAAGTCTTTAGAGAGCAAAAAAGGTACATGGATTAGGCCACTCGGGGTGGTTCACTAGTGATACAATCTATCACTCACAAGCACCAATCAGGTTCCGCCATGTCATCAACCATTTTTCCATCACTCACAACCTTTTTTAGGCGGGGTGGTCATCACTCACCACCACACCCAACAATTTCCCCCCAACCAACAATTCCACTCACAAAAATAAACCATAACGCGTTGTAGAAATAACGAAAATCGATTTCGTTGAACTTATCACGCGTTATACTTGTTGCCGGCGGTGGACATTAACGCGTTGAAGATTCTTCCGTGATAAAATAACGTGGGTGCCCCGAGTCCCCTTATGGGTCAACATGCATGATGTCTAAAATTTATGGGTTATTGGATTTTATCACCTTCAATTATTGGCTATTGGCCGCTGTTACCCTCAACTAACACTTTGACGCCCGACACCGTCAAGTTAACACTTACTGTGTTCTGGCACCACGTCGTTAACTGAGTACTAACTCAGTTAAGTTTTTTACCTATGTGGCACTCCTTTTCCTATGTGGCATGGTGAGTTGGATTAAAAATAAATTCATTTTTATTACTATCTCTCTCTCATTTCATCACTCCCTCTCTCACTAACACACTCTCTCTGTCATCACTTCCACTAACCACCACCACCACCAAGTTATATGAGCCATGGATACCAAGTACCCATTTAGCTTTTCACAAAACTCTTTACCCAACATATTATCAAGAGTAATATGGATATCATAACATTCTTTTCCTAGAAGCTTGCCTGTAACCCATCCACCAGCAATCCAAAGTTTCGTTTCAAGACTAAAATAACAAAGAACCTGAAGCAGTTGATCAAATATTTGCTTCTTTTTATCGGTTACACTAATACTTTCACTCACCACTGTTGGGGAAATTCGAAATTGCTTGGATAAATCTGAAGTCGTGTATTCACTTTCAGATCAAACAATTGGAGTAGATCAAACAATTGGAGTGGCTACTAATCTTTTATCAGATAAAATCAGAATTGATTCTAGATTTTCTAGATTTCTGTATGAGAATTTGGTTGAGAGAATTTTGAGGGATTGATCACGAACTGGAATTCGTCTAGGGTTTTCAAATTCATGAGAGAGCGTATTTGCAGTTTTCCACAACTGCTTGCAGTTTTCATTTTGAACAAAACCAATTTTAGTCCCTCATGTTTTCATTTTGAACAAAACCACCTTTAGTCCCTTAGTTTTCCACAACTGCTTGCAGCTCGACCCCAGCCAGGGGCTGCCGCCCCTTGGACCCCGCTTCTCTCGGGGGCGCTACCCCCGAACCCCCGTTAGTCCCGATGACATACAAATAAGCGTGCACTCTTATTTGTATGTCACACGCAATCTCAAATTACACTAAAATATCCAACATACCTCCCCCATTTTAGTGTAATCATAGATTAACTAACTTGTTCACAGCAACCAGACAAACTAATGCATAAATAAAATGTCGTGACGATTGAATTTCATATTAGTATATTACACATTCCAAATATTCGAATTTAAGGGTGTCACTAAGGATTGAACCCTTAATATCCATAATGAATACATGAAGATAATATACACATTAGTTTACATACATAGATCTAACTTGACACTATCTTTTACTAGCCTATGTCCATATCCTTCATAAGCATATCAAAGCCAAGTCCAAGCTTCTTAAAGCAGCTAAACTTCATGCTCATATTGGTAGCTCTTTTACTCTTGCACCCGCAAATGCAATTTTTCAAAAGAGCTATTAAGAAGATATACCTCAACCTTCCTTAACTTGCAGATCTAAACACATACCTTTTGGGACAATTTAATGTTGTGTTCCAAACTCTAGATGTTAAGCTTTCCACATTGAATTATGCACCTAACGTCATATTAGGTGGGAATTGGGTATCTTAACCTGAGAGTTTTTAGATGGACTTTAACCCTGATCCCACAGCTGATACTTTCACGAGATCTCTAGTTAACCCTTTGGTTAAATGATCAGCTAAGTTCTGTTGAGTTCTCACATACTCAACCGAAATCACACCATGCATGATGAGCTTATGAACCATGTTGTGTCTCACACCTAAGTGTCTTGACTTGCCATTATACACTTGACTATATGCCTTAGCCAGTGTAGCTTCACTATCACACCTTATAGAAATGGGAGATATTGGTTTTGGCCACAATGGAATCTCATAAATAAAGTTTCTTAGCCACTCAGCTTCCTTACCAGCTGTCGCTAAGGCTATAAACTCAGATTCCATAGTTGAGTCAGTTATGCAAGTCTGTTTCTTTGAAGCCCAAGAAATAGCACCTCCCCCAAGTAGGAATACCCAACCACTTGTGGAAGAATGATCTTCCTTGTTGTTTATCCAACTTGCATCTGAATATCCTTCAATCACTGAAGGAAATCCAATGTAAGTCAGACCATAATCAATGTGTAACACCTCGGAAAAACCCGTCCAATATAATAAAGACACGTGTCATGGACCTTAAACGTGCTATAAAACCGGATCAAGTTGAATGATATCAAAAGGAATTAAAGGTGTCAACATGTCAAAAACTCAGATTTCCTATTTTAACCCGAAAATCGCTTAAAACCGACTTTTACGCGTTTTAAGCGCATAGTATGGGTTAAAACTATTTTTGGCATATAAAACTTAATACCTACTGATGTTTTAAGTAAATTTTTATACTTTAACAGTAAGAAAAAGTTTTGAAATCAGATTTCCAGTTTTGACCTTTAAAGCCTATGTGAACTGACCAAAATGCCCCTACGGTGCATAGTTTGGTTATAAATGATATATTTCACATATATGCAATATTTTACTGATATAACCTACTAAAATAGATATTATTTACTGATCAGTTTAGACCAAAACCTCAGATTGATATTTAATCTCTTTTATAACCTTTAAAATGACCAAAATACCCCTACGGGGCTTAATTTGAGTCTTAATTCGTTTTGGGCATAATGGAAGGTATCCTACTGATATCACAACATATTTAAAGCATATTAACTTAGGAAACCTGTTCATGACTCATTTGGTTACCCGTTATGCATTTTTCGCGTTCGGTACGGTTTATGTGACTAGTTCGCATAAATTGACCGAAACGGGTCAAACCTTATCATTTTTGCCTCAAAATCCAGAATGTGTTTAGTTTACCCATATTATACAAGTCTTCATACTTGTTGGGTCTAAATCACATTCTAATCCGGTCTTCGCTTAATCATGCGTTTTGAACCGTAAACCTTTCATTAAAACTAACCGGTCTAAGTTTAAACTTAAATACGACCTGTTAGGATTCTAATAGGTTATTAAAACCTTCGTTCCAGATTTAGGAGCCCAGTAAAAGATATTTGCACTTGCTTGTGGTTATACGGCTGGGATAAAATTATATTTTTGCTCAGGTAAATACTTTTAACTTATTTTCCGTTATACGGGCTTGGGATACGGTATTATAATACCGCTTGGTCAGGTATGTGAAATTTAAATCGGATTGTGATTAATATAATTGCATAACCCGTTTTAATTTGTTTTGTTTGGTATATGGCCCTTGGGGGGTTAATGACCATGTCCCGGATATCCTTGGCATCATTCATTGAAATGGCCACGACTTAAGCACGGGGTGTAGGCATACACCTGACAGTTGCGTATGTAAAAAGGTATCCCACAATAAGGAATTTCCTTGTGGGCATTATACCAGTGGTATGTCAGTTAATCTTGTCCGGCTCTTCTAACCGGCCCTGACGGACGACAAACATATAAACCTGTATACAAGTTTATTTCTATATAATTATCCCAAGTTATTAAAAGATTATTTGTGCCTTGTGCATTTAAATCAATTTTCTTAAATAATTTCAAAATGAGTCGGTTAATTGTATTTACCAGTGTAAACTGGCGTATTTTCAAAAAGGTTAAGTGCAGGTACTAGACGGAATAGGCTGGCTACTCCTAGGTGATTAAATAAGAGTCCTGCAAGCTCTATCACTTAAATTCTGTTGAACAAATATCTTCTTTATTTAGATCCGCCTGTGGATCGTTTTACATACCGTTTGTAATACTCATGGTACTTTCATTCAGTTTGTAATATATTTTACTTTAGAGTTCCGATGTGCATTTAAACTGTGATTATTGACTATGATGATATCAACTACGTCACGATACTCCCCACCGGGCCCACCGGTAATACGTGGAAATATCGGGGTGTGACAGGTTGGTATCAGAGCCAACATTGAGTGAATTAAACACTAGCCTTTTGTGTTTAATGTCAATGACACAGTTGCACAATTCTCGACTTCCGAGTCTAGACAAGGAACTTAGGACTAATCCAATTTTTTTTTTTTTTGTCCTTTATTGTTTTCCTTGTCCTTTTATTTGTTTTGACAGGAACAAGAAGATGCCACCGCGTATGAGAGGAAGAGGACGAGGAAAGGGTCCTATCATGGGAAACGATCACAAGGCCGGACCTTCCCACCGGCGAACCCCGTCTATTACTATGAGCTCCGATCCCCAAGAGGATTGGAGAACCTACCTGGAACCCGCGAGGTGTTGAGTCTCGCTAAGCTCATCACCCTCCTACTTAAACTCTTTCGGACCTCAGTCCGAAAATGAACCCCACAACTCACATCATTCTTTCATACCCCTTCAACGCTCCAACTCTCACCACTCATTCAACGACCCAACACCCTACTTCCAAGGTCGGTTCAACCCGGCAAACCAAGTTAATGAACCAATGGGTTATAACCCGTTGGGACCGGAGGACCATTTCCCGATGGACATGGATGAAGATCCGGAACCCGCTCAACCGCCAACCGGAACGCCGATTCACCCCATCGAAATATCTGATGGGTCGTTCTTTCATGGGTCACCTTATCGGGGCCCAGACAGCTATGAGGCGAGGTTTGCCCAATACGATTGGGTGTTTACTCCTTCCTACAACCACCAGCAGCAGCAGGATCCTTCCGAGGATTCACGTTTTGTAGTGGTCACACCGCCACCACCACCACCAGTGCAGCAGCCGCCTCCGGAGCCACCGAGGCGAAGAAGATCAGGTGCACGGATGTCCGTGTGGGGAGGGGACTTTCATTTCAGCACCCCTCAGCATTCAAGTGGCAGTCACTACCCGCCACTACATGAAGACCCACAGATGGGTGGGCCTTCAAACCCCGTTTCCGATGTGGACTCTGCGCCACTCGCACCACCACCAGTGGGTTATAGTAACCCAATTCCTACTTACGCTGGTTCTGCGGCGTATAACCCTTTCGAACAGCCTGCCTACCCGGGGTATAACTACTACAATGCCCCCGATGTTGACCCTTACCTTGTAGCAGCCAACTACAACGCCCGTCACCCCGAAGGACCTTTTGGGACTTCTTACCAATCGGGGTACCTACCACATGGGTATCAATACCTGATACCTCCACAACCTCCGATTCAGCAGCAGCCGCAGCCGCCACGGTTTTCCCCACCGGAACAGGAGGAAATCCTCTAGAGGCTGAGCCGAGTAGAACAAGAATTTCGGGAGGAACGTAGGAACAACCGGGGATTTCTCAAGGGCTTAGCAGACTTATTAAAAGGAAAGAAGAAGAGGGACCATTAAAATCCCTATTTGTATTATTGTTATTTCAATTTAGTCCATGCGTGGACAAATTATTTATGTACCTAGTCCCTGCGAGGACTTGTATTTCCTTTTTAGCCCCTGCGTGGGCAAGTTATTTCTGTTAAAGTCCCGTTTAGGGCAACTATGTACTCTTTTAAATTTTAGTGGCATGTTATAATTTAATTTTCATTTTTTCATTATATGCATAAATATAATATGTGAAATAAATCAAAATGTCACTCCTTTTATAAAATTTGCCTTTAAATAATAAATAAGAGTCTTAAAAGGTATAACCTAGCCTGCATGTCATTATAGACCTGGCCATGATGGTAAAACCTATTTAAAAGATTCAATTCCTTGTTAACATCTGAAAACATGTTAGCACTCCTGACAGATATGACTCGGTAAAGTCACACATGTCATCTTTATAGTGGGTCCTATCAACCCCTTTTCAAACCTAATGATATATAAATCATGGTTTCAAATCATCAATTAAGATGATCATATATTAACATCCATTAGTGATGTAATGCCTACGGGCCATATACATTGTCATATAAGACAAAAGACAGTTGTAGTCTACGACTCCCTGTCAAGAAAAATGCAATGAACTATGTTCAAGCCTTAATGCCTTGATTCTCTGAAATCATGGCCTATGATTTAAGATTGTGCTTGTGACTAGGCCTTTTGTATGCCACCCTTGTATCCTAAATAGTTTATAACTGGGATAAAATATAATCAAATTTGAATAAATTTAATTAACCAATATGGTTTATAATTGCCATGGTTAATGAATTGTCATAAAAGACAATTCCATAATAAATTCCTAAATAAATTATTGTTAATATTTTATGTAGCAAACAAGCTACATGGTGGACTCTGATGAAGTCAACAGTCGCCCAAAGGAAAATCATGATACTACTAGAATAAATATAACAGGCGCAGAACTGCAGGCATTGGTAGACAATGTCGTTACTCGAGCTCTGGAAAGACGAGATGAGGAATCTAGTGATAACCGCAGCCGGACCTTATCGGTACAACGTGCAAAATCACACCCTAAGGTTCACTCTGAGGCTCATAGTAAGCCTCCTTCTAAACCCCACGAGTCCAAGAAGGATGATGCTCAACACTCCTCAAATAAGCATAGTGTTCCGTCCAAGAAGATTGTATTCGATCAAGAGCCACGTGTTAGGGGTTGTTCTTACAAGTATTTCGTCTCCTGCAAACCCAGGAATTTCACTGGAGAAAAGGGGGCCATTGATTGCATGACGTGGCTTGACGAGATGGATACCGTAGTCGATATCAGTGGTTGCGATGATAGGGATATTGTGAAGTTTGTGTCACAATCATTCAAAGGAGAAGCCCTAGCTTGGTGGAGGTCATTGATCCAAGCTACTGGGAAGATCCCGCTATATGAAATGACTTGGGATCAGTTTGTTACCTTGATCAAAGATACCTTCTGCCCTCAACATGAAGTTGAGAAGATCGAGACCGATTTCCTGACATTGGTTATGAAAAACTTAGACTGCCAGGCTTACCTCATGAGCTTCAACACTTTGTCGCGATTGGTTCCATACTTGGTCACACCGGAACCAAAACGTATCACTCGATTCATTGGGGGTTTAGCCCCAGAGATTAAGGCAAGTGTGAAAGCCTCAAGACCTACTACCTTTAGGTCTGTAGCCGATTTATCGTTGTCCCTTACTCTTGATGCGGTCAGGCAGAGATCGCTTAGGCACTCCGATGAAGGAAAAAGAAAACGGGAGGATGAGAACTCTCGTCGATCTGACAAGAGATATAAGGGGAACTCAGGCCACAAGAAGAATTTTGGGTTTAGCAAGGGTAGCCAGCAAACGGATGAGAAGCCTAAATGTAACACCTGCCAAAAGCGTCACTTTGGAAAGTGCAGGTTTGAATCGAGGTCTCAGTCGCTATCAAGGCCTATTGGATGTGGGATTTGCAAGTCTAAAGAACATAAGAATTTAGACTGCAAGAAGATAAAGGATGCGACGTGCTATAACTGTAACGAGAAGGGGCACATCAAGTCGAATTGCCCAAAATATGCAAAGAAACCGGAGGAAGTTAAGAAGACCAATGCTAGGGTCTTTAGAATGGATGCCAAGGAGGCAGTGCAGGATGATAACGTGATAACAGGTACCTTTCTTATAAATGATGTTTATGCAAGGGTATTATTTGATTCTGGGGCGGATTGGTCGTTTGTGGATAATAAATTATGTAGGCTATTAAATCTGCCTATTAGAACCCTAAACATAAAATATGAAGTGGAGTTGGCTGATGGAACCATAGAATCTGCTTCAACAGTATTAGATGGATGTTTCATATCCATTAGGAACCACTCTTTTCCATTGTCATTGCTTCCTTTGAAACTAGCTGGTTTCGACATAGTGATAGGCATGGATTGGTTATCTCATAACCAAGCCCAGATCGTTTGTGACAAGAAACAAGTGGTTGTCAAGACTCTGCATGGTGAGCCACTTATCATACAAGGAGACACTCAGCATGGACTGCCTAAGCAAGTATCCATGCTTAAGGCATCAAGGTGTATGAAGAAGGGTTGTGTCATCTACATGGCGCAAGTAACTATTGACGAACCAAAACCCAAAATCGAAGATCTACCTGTCATTTCTGAATATCCCGAGGTATTCCCTGAAGAACTACCTGGTTTACCACCAGATAGGCAAGTGGAGTTCAGAATTGGCATTATCCCTGGGGCAGCACCTGTTGCAAGAGCACCTTACAGGTTAGCCCCAACTGAGATGAAGGAGCTGAGAACTCAACTGGATGATTTATTAGCAAAAGGATTTATTAGACCTAGCTCATCTCCTTGGGGAGCACCAATACTATTTGTGAAGAAAAAGGATGGATCGATGCATCTATGCATCGATTATCGCGAGCTTAACAAGGTTACAATCAAGAATAGATATCCATTGCCCAGGATCGACGATTTGTTCGATCAACTTCAAGGGGCAAGTTACTTCTCCAAGATTGACTTAAGATCAGGCTACCATCAGCTGAAGGTCAAGGATGAAGACGTGCATAAAACCGCATTCAGGACTCGATACGGTCATTACGAGTTCTTAGTGATGCCTTTTGGGCTCACTAATGCACCAACAGCGTTCATGGATCTCATGAATCGCGTGTTCAAACCCTACTTGGACAAGTTTGTCATCGTTTTTATTGATGACATACTTATATATTCAAAGAACCAGGTCGATCATGAAAAGCATCTTCGATGTATTCTTGAACTTCTACAACAAGAGAAACTTTATGCTAAGTTCTCTAAATGCGAATTCTGGCTTCGTGAAGTCCAATTTCTTGGTCATGTGGTTAGTGAACGCGGAATCCAGGTAGATCCCGCCAAGATTGAAGCCATCATGAATTGGCAAGAGCCAAAGACGCCCACAGAGATTCGCAGCTTCTTGGGATTGGCAGGATATTATAGGCGTTTTATTGAAAATTTCTCAAGAATTGCTGCACCTTTAACTTCGTTGACCCGCAAGAATATAAAGTTTGACTGGGGTCCAAAACAACAAGAATCCTTTGATATTCTTAAGCAAAAGCTAAGTAATGCTCCTGTGTTGACATTGCCTGAAGGGATTGAAGAGTTTGTGGTATATTGTGACGCATCGCACACAGGTATAGGGTGTATGCTTATGCAGAAAGGCAAAGTCATTGCCTATGCTTCCCGACAATTAAAATTGCACGAGAAGAATTACACCACCCACGATTTAGAGTTGGGTGCTGTGGTGTTTGCACTAAAACTTTGGAGGCACTATTTATATGGTACCAAGTGTGTGATCTATTCTGATCACAAGAGCCTCCAGCACCTGTTCAACCAAAAGGATCTTAATATGAGATAGCGCCGATGGATGGAGACGCTGAACGATTATGATTGTGAGATCCGATACCATCCGGGCAAGGCGAATGTAGTTGCCGATGCCTTGAGTAGAAAGGAAAGGGTTAAACCCATCAGAATCAATGCCAAGAGCATTGAATTAAAGAACAACTTAAATGAAAGATTGTTAGCCGCTCAGAAGGAAGCTGTATTAGAAGCTAACTATCCAAATGAAAAGCTGGGAGTCGCTGCTGAACAGTTATCATATGGCAAGGATGGAATCCTAAGATTGAATGGACGAATATGGGTTCCAATTTATGGAGGACTTCGAGAATTGATTCTACAAGAAGCACATAGCTCCAAATACTCTGTTCATCATGGCCGTGATAAGATGTATCAGGATCTAAAGGCAAGTTACTGGTGGATAGGCTTAAAGAAGTCTATAGCCACTTATGTGGCAAAATGTTTGACGTGCGCGCAAGTTAAAGCTAAACATCAGAAGCCGTCAGGTTTGCTATAACAGCCTGAACTTCCCACCTGGAAGTGGGAAATGGTAACCATGGATTTTATCACAAAGTTACCAAAAACAAAGCGAGGAAATGATACTATTTGGGTTATAGTAGATAGACTAACTAAGTCAGCCCGCTTCCTACCTATTAAGGAAACACATAGCTCAGATAAGTTAGCTCAACTATACGTGGACGAGATTGTATCTCTTCACGGAGTGCCAGTGTCTATCATCTCTGATAGGGATACAAGATATACATCGCATTTCTGGAAAAGTTTTCAGCAATCCCTAGGCACTCGATTAAACTTCAGCACTGCGTATCATCCTCAGACGGATGGTCAAAGTGAACGTACAATACAAACGCTGGAGGATATGTTAAGAGCCCGTGTTATTGATTTAGGTGGAAGTTGGGATGATCACCTTCCATTGATTGAATTTTCGTATAATAATAGCCATCATTCCAGTATTCAAGCTGCACCTTTTGAAGCTTTGTATGGAAGAAAGTGCAGGACGCTCGTTTGTTGGGCAGAAGTTGGAGATGTCCAACTAACAGGACCTGATATAGTCCTGGAGACGACAGATAAGATTATACAGATACGAGATCGTCTCAAAGCTGCCAGGGATAGGCAGAAAAGCTACGCAGATAAAAGGCGTAAACCTCTAAAGTTCGAGGTAGGTGACAAAGTTCTACTTAAAGTATCACCCTAGAAAGGGGTAATGCGATTTGGTAAGAAAGGCAAGTTAAGCCCCAGATACATAGGACCATTCGAGATCATTGAATGTGTCGGAACAGTGGCTTACAAGTTAAACCTATCTGAAGAGCTCAGTGGAATTCATAACGTGTTCCACATCTGCAATCTGAAGAAATGTCTTGCTGATGAATCACTAGTCATGCCACATACGGATGTGCATATAGATGAGAGCCTGAAATTTGTTGAAAAACCTTTGTCGATCGAGGATCGACAGGTTAAGAAGCTTTGAAAGAGGCGCGTACCGATTGTGAAGGTTAAATGGGATGCCCGAAGAGGTCCCGAATATACGTGGGAGGTTGAGTCCACAATGAAACAAAAGTACCCTCATTTATTCCAGTAAATCTCGAGGTCGAGATTTCTTTTAAGGGGGTGAGGATGTAACACCTCGGAAAAACCCGTCCAATATAATAAAGACACGTATCATGGACCTTAAACGTGTTATAAACCCGGATCAAGTTGAAAGATATCTGAAGGAATTAAAGGTGTCAACATGTTAAAATTATTACCTCTGAATGACCTTTTTATTAATTCCAAACCTTAATATGTTTTTATAAACATCTGATATAGATTCAAATACGGTTAACTAATGTGATAAATAATTCAAATTGCAAAGAGTGAAATCCTATGTGCATTTACGACAAAACTTCATTTAAAAGCATTCTTCAAAGTCCAAGAACATGTACGTGCATGGCATCACATGCAAGGGCACACAAGGTCTGAATATATGGTCCAATCTACTGGAAAATGACATGAGATTCGAACTTATGAGATTGCATGGTCAAAATCTAAAAGTTCACAAAAATTTTGTCTTCTGACCAAGTCTTACGGACCGCAAGGATACCGCCTTACGGACCGTAAGGTAGCTGATCTGGGCGACAAAGATTAAAAATCGGATACGGACCGCAAGGACCTTAGCTTACGGTCCGTAAGACCTATAACTGGGAAGAAAAATGGACAGTTGCCTGTTCAGCCGGTTCCACCGCCTTAGGAGCATGGTTTTCGAATTCAGGAGCTTGGCTAACAGTATTTCATGCATAGGGACACTTGGAATTCATCAGGGATCAGTTGTAGACTTTGTTGGATTGATCTCATGCATTCTAAGTTCCTATATAAGGAGCCTTTGTTGCAACATTGTTCTTGCACATTTGAAAATTATTCTAACTTATTCTCTAGAGCTCTCTGGACTTCAAGCAACCTTCCATCAACTCCTAATTCGTGCTAAGGACCATTGTGAGTGTTCTTAGCCTCCTTAGTTCATGTTTTATTAGCTTAATGACCAAAAGTCAAACTTATCGTAATTAAGCTTTGACTTAGTGATTAATCACTAATGGTCCAGTCATTTCTCGAATTGAAAGTGGCTATGAGTTGGTAATTATGGGGGTAATAAACCCTTAAAAGGGCACCCTCTGATTTCCACTCTAACTAGGTCAATTGTCTGGTCAAACTTAATTATAAAAAGTCAACAGAAAGCTATTTCGCAAATAAACACATAATTAACAATGTAGAAGCCATGAAACCTGTTTTATCACTCATATAACTTGGTAATTAATGTAAGAACATGTCTAAGCATGTTCAACCCGACAATTTTGAACTTAGGCTCGGTTCGGAACCGAAAGTCGCAAAAGTAGACTTTTGCTTTGACTTTCAGTTCTGACCCGATTTGGATTGTTTTAGAAATGCCTTAAACTTCCATTAGGTCCATGATTCATATTAGTATAACCCTCTGTGATTATACAACTTGGATCCTAATTTATCCGATTCATTTGCATGTTTCCGTTATATGCCTAAATGTTGACCATTATGCCCTTTTGACCTTAAAACGAGATTTTTGAAAATGTGAGAGGACAAAAACCTTTATTACTGAATTATAAACTTGTCCTAAAAATTGACATCAGTTTGAGGTCTAGATTAGGAGTTATGATCAAGAGCGTAATTAGAAAGCTTTTTATTAATTAAACGACGTAATTAGCATAAAGCCTATCTAAACCCAATTGTTGACACCAAACCTTTTACCCACTGATGTAATATAATATTTTGGGATTTTTGAAGATTTTTATTTATTTTTAGGCTGAGCATAACATAGGGTTCTTGCTTTGATTCGGTAAATGTCGGTTATGCCCCTTTTGTTTATAAAATGAGTTTTACATAACATTTTGATACCAAACTTTTTGCTACTGATTTTATATGATAAATAGAATATTTTGAACTTTATAAACTGATCAAAAACTCAGATTTCCTATTTTAACCCAAAAATCGCTTGAAACCGACTTTTACGCGTTTTAAGCGCATAGTATGGGTTAAAACTATTTTTGGCATATAAAACTTAATACCTACTGATGTTTTAAGTAAATTTTTATACTTTAAAAGTAAGACAAAGTTTTGAACTCAGATTTCCAGTTTTGACCTTTAAAGCCTATGTGAAATGACCAAAATGCCCCTACGGTGCATAGTTTGGTTATAAATGATATATTTCACATATATGCAATATTTTACTGATATAACCTACT
This sequence comes from Helianthus tuberosus, assembly GCA_030545235.1. Lineage (NCBI taxonomy): Eukaryota > Viridiplantae > Streptophyta > Magnoliopsida > Asterales > Asteraceae > Helianthus > Helianthus tuberosus. The sequence goes on from CM060400.1 coordinate 209,150,459, forward strand.
AAAATAGATATTATTTACTGATAAGTTTAGACCAGAACCTCAGATTGATATTTAATCTCTTTTATAACCTTTAAAATGACCAAAATACCCCTACGGGGCTTAATTTGAGTCTTAATTCGTTTTGGGCATAATGGAAGGTATCCTACTGATATCACAACATATTTAAAGCATATTAACTTAGGAAACCTGTTCATGACTCATTTGGTTACCCGTTATGCATTTTTCGCGTTCGGTACGGTTTATGTGACTAGTTCGCATAAATTGACCGAAACGGGTCAAACCTTATCATTCTAATCCGGTCTTCGCTTAATCATGCGTTTTGAACCGTAAACCTTTCATTAAAACTAACCGGTCTAAGTTTAAACTTAAATAAGACCTGTTAGGAATCTAATAGGTTATTAAAACCTTCATTCCAGATTTTGGAGCCCAGTAAAAGATATTTGCACTTGCTTGTGGTTTTACGGCTGGGATAAAATTATATTTTTGCTCAGGTAAATACTTTTAACTTATTTTCCGTTATACGGGCTTGGGATACGGTATTATAATACCGCTTGGTCGGGTATGTGAAATTTAAATCGGATTGTGATTAATATAATTGCATAACCCGTTTTAATCTGTTTTGTTTGGTATATGGCCCTTGGGGGGTTAATGACCATGTCCCAGATATCCTTGGCATCATTCATTGAAATGGCCACGACTTAAGCACGGGGTGTAGGCATACACCTGACAGTTGCGTATGTAAAAAGGTATCCCACAATAAGGAATTTCCTTGTGGGCATTATACCAGTGGTATGTCAGTTAATCTTGTCCGGCTCTTCTAACCGGCCCTGACGGACGACAAACATATAAACCTGTATACAAGTTTATTTCTATATAATTATCCCAAGTTATTAAAAGATTATTTGTGCCTTGTGCATTTAAATCAATTTTCTTAAATAATTTCAAAATGAGTCGGTTAATTGTATTTACCAGTGTAAACTGACGTATTTTAAAAAAGGTTAAGTGCAGGTACTAGACGGAATAGGCTGGCTACTCCTGGGTGATTAAATAAGAGTCCTGCAAGCTCTATCACTTAAATTCTGTTGAACAATTATCTTCTTTATTTAGATATGCCTATGGATCGTTTTACATACCGTTTGTAATACTCATGGTACTTTCATTCGGTTTGTAATATATTTTACTTTAGACTTCCGTTGTGCATTTAAACTGTGATTATTGACTATGATGATATCAACTACGTCACGACACTCACCACCGGGCCCACAGGTAATACGTGGAAATATCGGGGTGTGACACAATGGTTCCTTTCAAGTATTTGAATACTCGACCTAATGCTTGCCAGTGATGAGTACTAGGATTGCTAGTAAATCTACTAAGCTTTCCAACAACATACACTATATCTGGTCTGGTACTGATCATAGCGTACATAAGTGATCCAATTGCTCTTGAGTACTCAAGTGGAGATACTGCAATACCTTTATTAGGTAATAGCTTCAAACTAGGATCAATAGGAGTACTTGCGGGAGAACAATCCTTGAAATTAAACTTGTTCAAGATCTTCTCAATATAGTGGGATTGAGAGATTGAAATGCCCCTGTTCTCACGTTTGATTTTAATGCCTAAAATCACCTTAGCCTCCCCCATATCCTTCATAGCAAACTTAGATGATAAAAATTCCTTTGTTCTATCAACTTGATCTTGGTTAGTACCAAAAATCAACATATCATCTACGTATAACAAAATCTAGTAGCATCATCTATAAAGGTTACAGCATACTTTTTGTTACCTAATGATGGTGTACCATGAAAATCACATAGATCACTATGTATCAAATCTAACAGTTTACTTTCTCCAGTAACATGTTGCATAAAGGGTTTTCTAGTTATTTTATTCAACTTGCAGATATGGCATTTTTCATTTGTTAAGTTTACTGCCAGAATTAAGCTCATTTTAGACATTTCCATAAGTCGTTTATAATGTACATGTCCTAATCTAGCATGCCATAATTCAGATTTAGACGAATTTACACTAGGTACAGAATCAATCATACAAACAGAATTATCACTAAACGGCACTTCTAGATTTAACATAATCATACCATTACATAAGTAACCAAATCCGATAAAAGAACCATGTCTTGACAAGATATACTTATCACATTCTAACACTTGTTTGTACCCGCAATTATTTAATACAATACCGGATAACAAGTTTTTCCGAATGCCAGGTACATACAATACATTACTTAAACTTAGAGTTTTTCCAGAAGTAAATACTAGTACTACACTTCCAATTCCATGGATTGGCTCGGTTGCAACATTTCCCATCTTTAAAACATATCCATCTTCAATTAATGTAAGGTCCTTGAACCATCTTCGATCCTTACATACGTGACTTGTTGCTCCCGAGTCATACCACCAAGCTACAGAATCATCCTGCACATAAAATGCTTCAGGAATTAGTGAAACATAATTCACATCCAAATTATAATTAAAGTTTAATTTCTGAGCTTGTTGCTTTGGATCCTTAGAGGATCCACTAGTACCAGTTTCGTTCTTGGCTTTACCGACGCGACAATCTCTCTTGAAGTGTCCTGGTTTACCACACTTCCAAAAGCCTTGATCCTTAGTCTGTTTTGCATACTTCACAGCCTTGTTCTTCTTGTTAGGCCCACTTTGAAACTTCCTTTTGTTGTTTCCCTTGTTAGAATTTTTGAAACTAGGACCACCTTCTTCCACCATGTTAACAGAAGACCCACCAACGTGTTTATCTTTGTTAACATTTTCCATGGCCCGACAAGACTCCTCAATTCGAAAACAACTTCCAAGTTCAACCAGATTCATTTCCTCCTTCTTATGTTTTAAAGTATGTTTAAAATCTTTCCAAGAAGGAGGAAGTTTATCAATGATAGATGGAACAGAAATTGCTTCATCCATCTTTAAACTATGTTGTTCGAATTGACCCAAAATTCTTAGACATTCATTATATCGTTCCATGATGGGTCTATCATCAACCATTTTATAATTCATAAAATCACTGACTAAGAATTTCTTACTAGATGTGTCTTCAGCCATGTATTTGGCCTCTAGTAATTCCCACAGTTCTTTTGCAGATTCAACATTTTGATAAATATTGATAAGAGAGTCACACATACCATTCAGAATATGCCCACGACAGACGTAATCATCATTCAGCCACTTTCCACGCTTCCTAGTTTGTTCCAGCGTCTCATCCGCCACTTCCTCGGGCATCAGGGTACTCGGAACGTACACCACTTTCAAAGTCATCAACATGAAATGCATCTTCTTTTGCCAGCGACGGAAGTCTTGCCCTTCAAACTTGTCCAATTTCGCAAATTTGTTCGTCATAGCCTTCGCAGATTCACCACCGCTTGTCATCCTCACTGAATTGTTTGATCTTTGTTAGGAAAATTCGAAATTGCTTGGATAAATCTGAAGTCGTGTATTCACTTTCAGATCAAACAATTGGAGTGGCTACCAATCTTTGATCGGATAAAATCAGAATTGATTCTAGATTTCTGTATGAGAATTTGGTTGAGAGAATTTTGAGGGATAGATCACGAACTGGAATTCATTTTGAACAAAACCACCTTTAGTCCCTCATGTTTCAAAAGTGCATATTTGGCCCGAAATTGACCTCTACCCCTTGGACCCCGCCAGGGGCTGCCGCCCCTTGGACCCCGCTTCTCTCGGGGGCGCTGCCCCCGAACCCCCGTTAGTCCCGATGACATACAGATAAGCATGCACTTTTATTTGTATGTCACACGCAATCTCAAATTACACTAAAATATCCAACAACCACAACACTTGAAGGAGGTGATAAGTTCGCGTTGGCCTTTAACACCACTCGAGTTCTTGGATATAGGAATCTAGGGTTCTTAATATTGACAGCGGTTTTGCAAAAAAGAATATAGGTCCTCCTAGTTGTTAAAGAAGATCTGAAAAACCATCCTAGTTGTGCTATTTTCTCACCCATCACCATGGAAGTCTTTCTTTCTAGCTTGAAATTATATAGATAAAACACAACTACTGTATAACAAACATTTGGAACATGGTTTTCTTAAAGATATTAGAACTAAATTTAGGTATGCATATAAAAACCCTAACTGTGCAATAAAGGAGGTTGAATGGATTAGATGAATATTACATATGATGAGAGTATGTATTAACAAGTTGAAGAATTGAATTTAATTGAGTTGAATGAGATGAACTAGAAAAATGATTGGAGAAATAAGTTTGGTCCTGTAAGAATTGTTTGATCGTTTATTATGAACACGGTAATTAGTAAATTCCTCTTTGTAGTTATATGTGGAACTGAATCGATAATAATTGTACCTAACGACTTGATAACTTGTGTACGGGTCATATAATTTGGTGGTGGGGTGATGGTGGCGGTGGTGGTGATGGTTGGTGGAGGTGATGGTGGTAGGTGGTTGGTAGAAGTGATGAGAGAGAGAGGGGGGGGGGGGTGTTAGAGAGAGAGAGAGAGTGTGTTATAAAAAGGAATATGTTTTTAGTCTAGCTCATCATGGCATGTACGCAAAAAACCTAACTGAGTTACTCAGTTAACGACGTGGTGCCAGAACACACTAAATATTAAGTTGAGGGTGTCGGGCGTCAAAGTATTAGTTAGAGGTGGCAACGACCAATAGCCAATAATTGAAGATGATAAAATCCAATAACCCAAAATTTATATAGCCTTTTTATTGATATATATTTTAGGGGGAATGATCCACTAAAAAGTGGATTTTGCCTAAGTAGCCTAAGAAGGATTGTGATGATGACATGTGGCACTCCTAATAAGTAGGAATAAAGGGCATTTTGGTCCTTATAAATAGGAGTGAAAATGACATGTGGCACCCTTTTTGTTTTTTAAAAATACAACAAAAAAATCTAGTACAAAAAAATCTAGCACAAAAAATCTAGTACAAAAAAATATAGCACAAAAAATCTAGTACAAAAAATATAGCACAAAAAATGTTGTACAAAAAAATATAGCACAAAAAAATCTAGTACAAAAAATATAGCACGAAAAAATTCAGTAAAAAAATTAGTACAAAAAAATCCAGCACAAAAAATTGAGAAAAAAAAATTTAAGACAAAAAAATTGAGCACAAAAAATTTAGTACAAAAATATAGTACAAAAATCCAGCACAAAAAAAAATGTTATACAACATAGAAATACAACACATTTTAGTGGGTTTTTTTAATCTTCATATTTTATATAGCAATATGGTACTCAAATTAAAGATAAAAAGACGCTCGATTTTACGGTGAAATTTTTATGAAAAAATAATGTCGTGTAAAAAAGTTATGAACGTTGAAAAAATGGGGGTGGAATATGCATGTGCCTTGCATGTGAAGAGAGAAAGTCCATAAATAAGATTTTCCCAATATACCCTTGCACTCCTCTGTTTTCCTACACTTTCATCTTAACCATTGATTTGAAAAATGAATGGTTAAAATTACTTCTCATCCTACTTAGACAAAATGAACTTTTTATTTGATCTTACCCCTATATTTTAGTGCCAAATAAAAGAAAGAATTTGAACTCCATTTACTTCATATCAATTTTTAGATAATGCTTTCCTTTGTCAACCCATCTCAGTAATTTAATGCAACTAGTGTTTTTCAATGACGCGCGTTGCGCGAAAGGCATTGGTGTTTTCGACCGACATCATTCTTCAAACGATTCGAGATAAACGATGCGTAACCAGCCATATCCGACATAGTGGAGTGTATTAAAAAGGGAGCAATTGGATGATTGGATGCTGGGCTAGGTGTTTCTTGAAATGCCTACGGATTGTTCGGGTCAAAACCACGATTATGAGGATTCATTTTTCGTATTGTGGTTGGATGAGAATTTTTTTTAAAAATAAGATAGAGATGATTATAGAAGAGGTGGAGTAGTTGTGGTAAAAAAAATGAATAGGAGTGTGAGTATTTATAGTGAAAAAATATTTTTTTTAAACACATAGCCATTGGCCAACGGCTAGCCCAAACGGCTACTTGTCTTGGCCAATGAGATCCCGCCATGTCATCTTGATAGACCAGCCCAACACCCGGGCTGAAACCCCCGCCCAAGGAGCCACGCCGAAACCCAAGCACACCCGGGGTGGTGACTTAGGCGGTTGTACCCAACCCACGCCACAACCCCCACCCCATACCCATACCCTAGATCACTGGTCATTGAGTTTACTTTTTAGATCACTGTTCGATAACTGTTCATTCTGTTGAATTTTTATTATATGCTGAATGAATTGAATTGAATTTTTATTATATATAGATGTTCGATCACTGTTCATTCTGTTGAATTTTTATTGTATAAATAGAGTTACTTTTTAGATCACTGTTCGATAACCCCCGCCCAAGGAGCAACGCCGAAACCCAAGCCCACCCGGGGTGGTGACTTGGGCGGTTGTACCCAACCCACGCCACAACCCCCACCCCATACCCATACCCTAGATCACTGGTCATTGAGTTTACTTTTTAGATCACTGTTCGATAACTGTTCATTCTGTTGAATTTTTATTATATGTTGAATGAATTGAATTGAATTTTTATTATATATAGATGTTCGATCACTGTTCATTCTGTTGAATCTTTATTGTATAAATAGAGTTACTTTTTAGATCACTGTTCGATAACTGTTCATTCTGTTGAATTTTTATTATATATGTTGAATTGAATGAATTGAGTTGAATTGAATTTTTATTATATATAGATGTTCGATCACTGTTCATTCTGTTGAATTTTTATTATATATAGATTGTTACAGGTGTGTGTGATCAAATGGGAAACGAACAAAATAATTACTACTAGTTTTTTTTAAGTTGCGCGTTACGACGTAATCGATCAAATGACAATGTAAAACAAACATGATTTGAAAATAAAGCATGTTGTTTAGAAAGTCAGACCATTAGAACGGTTTATTTTATTATCGAACCGTTTTATGATACAAAATAAATACTTATTTTGAATACAACTTTGTTTTTAACAAAACTTAAAATGGTATGTCGAGAGAAAAAAATCAAGCACAACTACGTATTTAAGTTTTCAGAAAAAAGTTACAAACAAAAATTATTAAAGAAGTATCAAATTAATTGATAAATTAATATATGTTCTAAAAAAGAAAAAAAGATTATTAAAAAAATGGTAAAGAAAATATATGGTTTTAAAAAAAGGAAAAAAAATAAAAAATATGTTATTAAAAGTAAATATAATAATAAACTATTATAATATATTAAATACAAAAGTAAAAAAACTATATATTATTATAAAAATAAAGTTACTATTTATCGTCATTCGTCAACCATATATATAATAGACAGTAATTATAACATTTGTTTTTTAGATAAAAAATGGTATACAGAAGCAAAACCCCCATCCTCGTATGATTTTCCCTTTTGATTAAAATTGACTGATATGGGATTATTTCTTTAAGTTATTTTTTTTTTTTAATGGCAAAGAATCTCATGTGTAAACCCATTCTGCTCGGGGTTATGTCAAATGTCGACTCCTCGATAGTCATGAGGCCGTGCCCCCTGATGCGCGGGAACCGGATGCAATTCGTAAACCATTGCCCCTGTTATGTTCGGACCTGGGATTAAAGCCCCGACTCGTCCCTTTATCCAGATGTCCATTGAAAATGGCCCAAGCAAGAATCCAACCTACGTCTCCACTAGGAAAGGTAAACCAATTAACCACTAGCCCAAATTCAGGACAATTTCTTTTAAGTTACTAATTTTCTATTTTTTTTATTATATGTAATGTTAACTTTAGTGTTGTGGGTCAACGCTCATGTATACCTCATCCTCAATAGGCGATAAACACCATTACGCAGGCCCAACAAGGGGCGTCATTGGATTGGATGAGGTGTTGCCTAGTTAACGGACTTGAGTTGAGGGTCGAGAAAAAGAGAGTTAAACTTGTTTTTTTTTTTCTTTTTAATTTTTAGCCAATCACATGTTACCACGTTACCTATCTTTATTTATCTATTATTAGTTAAATCACTACATACTTTTAAGAGTTTAGTTAGTTAAAACCTCACTGTCTACCTGACATTTATCTTACAAGTATTTTTTTTACTCTTTACGTAAATCACTATATACACATGACTTGCAACGAATTGGTTTTGTCAACCATAAAAAATTGCCATATGTTTTTATTTTGATGGTATATTAATATTAATAAACAACATTAATCTCAATTCCCTAATTGTAGGTTATAATGTATTTGACCCCACAATGAGGATTCAAAAGGTCTCGTGTATGTGTGCAGACACATATAGGGGTTGGTTCCTGTATAGAATAGAAAATGTGTTTGAAACGTAAGAAAGGTCACATGTTACACATGTATTATAGAGTAGGGATGAGTATGGTATCGGTTTGGTACTGAACCGGTACCAGTACTAAAAATATCGGTACCGAAAAACAAGAAAAATTGGTACCGGTATCGGTAAGGTATTGGTATCAGAAAATGGGGAAGATGGGTACTACCGAATATACGGGTTTAGTATCGGTACATGATACGAAATGCTCATCCCTGTTTTAGAGTGATTGTACAAGCGGCCCTTAAATTAATTATAAACTAGTTATAAAAACCGTCGCCGCGTTGCTGCGAACTTCTTTTGTTATTTAGTCTGTGTTTATATGTGTTTGAAATCACTACGAGCGCGTCGTTGCCCACGGAATCGCTGACAATAATAAAAAGAAAATGTAGAAAAAAACACTAAAAAATAACCGAAAGAAAACCAACTAAAAGAGTTGATGATGTTGTTCGGTAAAAACCCGTAGTCAGCGATGAGCAAATAGTAATGGGTACCGGTACCGAATTTCCTAGACCAAAAGATCCTAAGTACCAGTTCGGTACTGACGTTTGGCGTTCCTAGTACCGGTTCGCTACCGGTTTTTACCTTCATATACCGATACCGTAACCGGTATTTTCGGTACCAATACCGATTCGGTATCAGTTGGCACCGAGCTCATCCCTACCTTTGAAACAAAAAAAGTTGTACTATACCGTTGATGTTCGTACGGTACCCGTGATCAGGGATGAGCAAATGGTACTGGGTAGCAGTACCAAATTTCTCGAACTAAAAGATTATCAAACTCAATCCGGTACTGACTTCTGGAGTTTTATGTACCATGCTGGTGCTGATTTTTACCTTCATGTACCGATAACGAACCGGTATTTTTTATACAAGTACCGGTTAACACCAAGCTTATCAGACTTAAAAAGTAAAGGAGATAACAATTATTATAATATTCAGATAATAAAACTATAAAAAAACTGTATATAATAATTTATTATATTATAGTTTACTGTTCATTTCATTCCTTTATTAATATATAGGACACTTAAAAAGTAAAGGAGATAACAATTATTATAATATTAAGATAATAAAACTATAAAAAAACTGTACATAATAATTTATTATATTATAGTTTACTGTTCATTTTATTCTTTTATTAATATATAGGAGAATAAAACTATAAAAAAAAAGAGTAAATTACAAGAATCGTCCTTTATGTTGACATCAGATTGCAAACTATGTCCTTTATCTTTAAAAAGTACAAAAAACGTACTCGATGTTTGCAAACTCTTGCACGTTATGTCCTTTAGCTCTAACTCAGTTAGTTTTCATAGTTAAATCTGACCAAGTGAACCCACATGAGGGTATTTTGGTCATTTACCCTAAATACAAAAATAGATAATCATAAAAATTAATAACTAAACATTTATGTTTAAATAAATTATAATATAATTATACCCCTTGCCCCCCACCACCACTCCCTCCCTCTTACCTGCGACCAAAAGCAGCCCCTCACCCGTCACATTCACCACCACAAATTTTACACACAAAGTCATGTAAAATGGAAGTTTAAGCATAAAACTCCAAACACAAACTTTCAAATTAGTTCAAGTTCACACTCTGTTCCCGAGTCTCATTTAACAGGGGGAGAGGAGGGAAAAGAGATGAAAATATGAAAAACCATGTTCCCGAGTTTCATTTAACAGAGGGAGGGGAGGGAAAAAGAAAGAAAATATGACCAAATATTCATCCTCCTAAATTGGAGAGATTATGAGAGAAAATTTTCCTTCCCCTCCCCTCCCCTCACCAGTTAAATGACTCGGGAACATAGTGTAAATTATTTACTGACAATAAACAACTGCAATGATTATAAAAACAAATATATCAAAATGAACTTCCAATGAAGAAGAAACAAGACATACAACCACAAATTAGAACAAAACCTATAATGAACAGTATAGTAACATTGTGTTCCAGATACCAATATTACCATCAATAAGACCACCAGCAACAAGACCTAGTGAGAATTCTTCTGAGCCAGACGATGATTTCCCCCAAGACAGACAACTGATTAAACGGTTCACTACTAGATACAACACCGAGTAACAGAAGGTTACGATTGTCGGGCTGAAAAAGTTGGAAAATCTCGAGATTTGCGGACGAACTAAACTTCATATTAACAGCTGCGGCAATAGTTCTGGTGGCGAGAAGCGGTGTGTCACGGGCAAACGCCACCGGCGCCAATCTAACAACTTCCTTTATGGAGGGCAATGTATCCATTGTGATTGGAGTGTGAATGTGAATCAATTTTTGATATGAATTATGAAATCAAGGGTTATGGTTGTGATCTGATCTGATCTTTGACGATGAAATTGTGCATACCTTCAATCTGATCTTTGAACAATGAACCCTAATTTCTAATTGAAGGTGGGAACGAATGAGAATGGGGGTAGATGGGTGATTTAACTAGAGGGGTAGGGCTGTAAACGAACCGAACGTTCAGCGAACAGTTCGTGAGCCGTTCGGCGGGAAGTTCGTTTATGTTCGTTCGTTTAATAAACGAACGAACATGAACAAGAAATTTCGTTCGATTAGTTAAATGAACGAACATGAACAGAGGTCTCGTTCGTTTGATTGTGTTCGTGAACGTTCGGTAAGATGTCCGTGAACGTGTTCGTGAACATTCGTTGATTTGTGTTCGTTTATGTACGATGTTTGTGTTTTAATTGAAGATCTTTGTACTTTCTTATATTTTATTTGTACTTTTTATATTATTAAACTTTTATTTATTTTATTCCCCTAACAATTAAACTCGGAAACCCATTTTCACATTGTTTATGAATCATTTCCCTTTCATTTCTCATTATTTACATCCACGAATACGATCGACATCCGTTCCACAATAAGGGATTCAAGTTCGAGTGCTGCTCTCTGGGCCATCTATCTTTATCCTTCATCGTGTTCGCCAAATTTATTTCTGTTCGTTTGTGTTCGTGAACCGTTCGCAAACACGCTCATTTCCTTAATGAACGAACACGAACATAAAATTTCGTTCGGTAAGTGTTCATGAACCGTTCGTGAACACATTTATTTCTTTAACGAACGAACACGAATAAGGCCTTGTTCGTGTTCGTTCGGCTCGTTTACAGCCCTATAGAGGGGTAATCAAATGGGAGAGGAAAAAGATAATAATGCCCTCACGTGGGGTTCACGTGAACGAAGTTAATGTTTAAAATAAACTGGGTTTAGGATGAAGGACATGATATGCAAAGGTTTGCAAACATCAAGTACGTTTTTTGTACTTTTTGAAAATAAAGGACATAGTTGCAATCTGGTGTTAACATAAAGGACGTTTTTTGTAATTTACTCTAAAAAAACCTGTATATAATAATTTATTATATTATAGTTTACTGTTCATTCAATTCCTTTATTAATATACAGGAGAATTGGTTTTGCATTGTTGTAATGATTTAACTTGTCTACACGTTTAGATGCACTATTATGATCGCAATGTATTAATAATATCAATTGGCCGAAGAGTAAACCTCCCATCGAGCGGACCAGTCAAAAAGTTCACTGGAGCCTCCTTTTTTTACCAAAATTTCTGCCCGCTTTAGAATTTCACAAGAATACCCCTGACCAATTATTAGCCAAAAAATCAAATCTTAGGTCAATTTTCCCCAAATTATCTCAGGCGAGGTCAAAATGTGCTAAACCCCATAATCATAGTTTAAGTTTGATTTGTTAAACAATTCCTAGCCAATCCAACAACCACAATGCATTTAAAGATTTTTCTAACTAACAACATATAGTTTCTCATATTATATCCAACACTAAGCTTAATTAAACTAGATTACTATGAAACCCAAATATACACAGGGTTTGTACATCCATTATGATATTTTATAGATTCGTATTCACTTTCTCACTCTTGAAAGATATTTCTAACATAAATAGACTTAATTTTACATATTTTAAACTTGACACACCATGGCTTCATAACTAACACAAAAATCTTGAAGTTTTTGATCAAGGAATTGATTCCAGATGTTCTTTAGTTGTGATAATTGTAAAATTTCTTTTTCTTTATTCCTTCACCATTTTTTAGCAGTTTAGATTCTTCTCTCTTCTTGGTCACCCTCTCTCCGTTCTTTCTTATTAACACACATGAATACACATGTCTCTCCACTAGATTATCCATCGTTTTAGATCAACTTTTACAACTCAATAAGTATAACCCTTTTGATTTTCATCATTCAAAATGCTACAACCTTAAGTTACTCAAATTTTATAGAACTTATCATTGGTGTAACACCTCGAAAAATTCACGTCCTATAATGTATTGACACGTGTCATAAGCTTGAACGTGTGAAATTATATTTAGAGGGACTAAAGTTGACAAACATGGAAAGTATGTGAAAATAAGGGTTCAAAATGTCAACAAGGGATAAATATACTTTACAGTAACCCTACATGATGTTCATAACCTCAACCGAATAAATCATGGATCATACGAAGCCAATTGTGAAAGAAAGTGAGGAATTACAAACTACAGGGGTTAAATGTGTCAACATGTTTAAAGGTATACCTCTGAGTGATCTTTTAGCGAACCCGAAGCTTTGTAATGCTTAATTATACTCACAAGAATGTGTGATAAAAATTTCACAAGGTTTCGTTAAGGTATGAGAAAGTTTGGCAATATTCGTATACGAGGGGTTAAAAACGTCAACAATTTAATTACTCGCGATTTTTACGCAACCGACGAACGAACACGCAAACATCGACTACCGATCCTAATTTGCGTATTTTAGTATTAATATTATGCTCTACGATGCTTCCATGATGTTCGGGTGCGAAGACGGGCTTGTGGGCCTTGGGCCCAAGCCCACGAAACCTCCACTATATAAATGATTTAAAAAAATATATATATAAATAAAAATCATTATTTCACATCTCTTTCTCTCTCTAAAACTCTCTCTCTCTCTAGAAACTTTCCGGCGACTTTTCCGGCGACTTTTCCGACGGCCGTTTTCCGGCCAAGAGTACACTTTTTCGACTATATCCGACGTTCCGGATCGCGTGGTGTGGTTAGTTTTAGCTAATTCTTAGCGGTTTGAGCTCTATGGCAACTCCGGCGACATTCCGGTCAAATTCCGGCGAGTCCGTTTTGAACTTTTGACTTTGCAGATGCTTCGATCGGGACTTTAGGAGCATTCCTGCAAAGTTTCATGAAATTCTATTCTCCGGCGAAATCTCGACTCCTGACATGATTCTGGCGATTTCCAGCCATAAGTTTTCGATGAAAAATATATTTTTGGACTCCTAGTGACCTGTAGAGTCTATCGAACCACTTTCGACTCGGGTGAAAAATCTAAGTTCGGGACGCTCTCGGGCTCGACTCCTGACATGATTCTGGCGATTTCCAGCCATAAGTTTTCGATGAAAAATATATTTTTGGACTCCTAGTGACCTGTAGAGTCTATCGAACCACTTTCGACTCGGGTGAAAAATCTAAGTTCGGGACGCTCTCGGGCTCGACTTCTGACATGGTTCTGGCGAGTTCCAGCCATCAGTTTTCGATGAAAAATATATTTTTGGGCTCCTAGTGACCCATAGAGTCCATCGAACCACTTTCGACTCGGGTGAAAAATTTAAGTTCGGGACGCTCTCGGGCTCGGTTCAACTTGGTCAACAGGTCAAACGTGGTCAAAACTGGTCAAGGGGAAGTTTTGGGTCATGTTAGTGCCTCGGTTCAGTTTTGGGTTCGGTCAAACCTGGTCAACATCGGTCAACCGTGGTCAACTGCTGGTCAACGCAGTCAACACGAGGCTCGGTAAAATTTTATCGATGCAAATTTTGTTATATTATGTGGGCATTAAACCCTTAAAAGGGCACCCTCTGATTCCCACTCTAACTAGGTCAAATGTCGGGTCAAACTTGTTATTAAAAAGTCAACAGGATAATTAATTTCTAATTTATCCATAATTAACAATGTAGAACACATACAACCTGTTTGATCATTAATATAACTTGGTAATTAGTGTAAGAACATGTCTAAACATGTTCAACCCGACAATTTCCTGTTTAGACCCGGTTCGGAACCGAAAGTCACATAGTTTGACTTATACTTTGACTTTCAGTTCTGACCCGTTTTGGTATGATTTAGAAATACCTTAGAGCTCTATTTGGACCAGGTTACATGCTAGTATAATCCTCTGTGATTATACACCATGGTTCATTAGTTAACCAATTAATATGCATGATTCCGTTAATTGCCCATATGTTGACCATTATGCCCTTTTCACCACAAAACGTGATTTTTGGAAATGTAAAAGAGTAAAAACCTTAGTCACTGATATATAAACTTGTACCCAAAGTTAGACTTCAATTTTGAGCTTTTCGGCTTATGTGAAATTACCAAAATGCCCTACGGTGCATAGTTGGGTTATAATTGATAAATTTCACATATATACTTTACCCTACTGTTATAATTTTTAAATGGAGTATTTTTGCTGATTACATCAGACCTGTAACTCAGGTTAATACTTAAACTCTTTTATAAAGTTGAAAATGACCAAACTACCCCTACGGGGCATAGTTTGTATTTAAATTCGTTTCGGGCATAATGAAAGACATCCTACTGATGTCACAACATATTTGAAGCATATTAACTTAGGAAACCTGTATATGGCTCTTTCAAATACCCGTTACGCGTATTACGCGATTGGTTCGGTTTATGTAGCGAGTTTACATAAAATAGCCGAAACGGGTCAAACCTTATCGGTTTTATCTCAAAATCCAGAATGTGCATGAAGGACCCATATTAAACAAGTCTCTGAACTTGTCGGGTCTAAATCACATTCTATCCGGTCCTCGCTTAATCGTGCGTACGAACCGTATCTTTGAAACTAGCCGGTCTAAGCTTAAGCTTAATTAAAGACCCGTTAGGATTCTAATAGGTTATTAAAAACCTTCGTTCCAGATTAGGAGCCCAGTAAAAGCTATCTGTACTTGCTGATTTGATATACGGCTGGGATTGAATTTATATTTAGCTCAGGTAAATACTTTTAACTTATTTTCCCTATACGGGCTTGGGTTACGGTACATAGCGTACCGCTTGATCGGGCATCAAATCTCCACGCTTAGTGGGTAGTTGAATAATTTGATCGGCTCGTTTTAAACAGTCTTGTTTACTTTATAGCCTTTGGGGGGTTAATGACCATGTCCCGGATATCCTCGGCATTATCTTACGAGATGGCCACGACCTGAGCACGGGGTGTAGGCGTACACCTGTCAGTGTATAACTCTAGAATTGTGGTGTGTCTATTGATATTTAACCCGGATACGTTCCGGGCTACTGAACGCATAAGTAACATGTAAATCGTTCACAAGATTATAATATTAAATAATTCTCCCAAGTTAAAAAGATTAATTTTGCCTCTGTGCATTTTAATCCATGTGTCAAGATATTTTGTGCCACGTGCATTCAAAACAATTTACAAACTCTTTTTCCAAAATGAGTCAGTTGAATGTATTTACCAGTGTAAACTGACGTATTTTCCAAAAAGGCTAAATGCAGATGCTATACGAAATTTGCTGGATATGTCTCCTTAGCATCAATAGAAGTCTCGCAAGCTTAAGATGCCTAAAAGTCTGTTGAACTATTGTTTCCATTTTATGTTCGATCCTTCTGTGGATAAACTTCCGAATATTGTGATAGTTGATATTACAATAATAAATTCGGTTGTATTATATTTTAAATTGCTTCCGCTGTGCACATTGATATTGTGTTGTTTGACTATTATGTTGCCAACCATGACGTCACGATACTCCCCACCGGGCCCACCGGTGACACGTGGAAATTCGGGGTGTGACAGGTTGGTATCAGAGCCAACACTGAGTGAATTAAACACTAGCCTTTTGTGTTTAATCTCAGTTACACAATTGCACATATCTAAACTTCTGAGTCTAGACTTAACTTAGGAATATTCTCAATCCTAATCTTGAAGTTTTACTTCCAAATTTGTATTGGATACGTCGCCAAGCAAAGAAGCCGTAATAGGAGTTCTCCACACCCGGAGCCCTGAGATGCTGAGCTTCGTACCGCGACTAGAATGAAACGAGCATCCAAGGAGAAAGCATTCAGAAATGAGATGAAGAAGAAACTTCTTCTACTGAAGATCGTTTCCTTAATAGTCCTTATAAGGACATAATTATCTTTCAGTCCCTCCGAGGACACATTACTCCTTTTAAGTCCCGCTTAGGGCAACTTTATACTTTTATTTTTATAAAATGGAATGATTAAGTTTAAACTTTCATTCTAAATAAGAAATATTAAATAAATGGAAAAATAATATTTCTTTTTTGCAAGATCTACCATTATAATAAAATGGCAAAATCTAAAAGGACAAGACCTAGCTTCGGGTCATATTAAGACCGGCCAAGATGGCAGTTCCTCAATTTAGATTCAGATCCTTATTAACATTTCAATTTAGAAATTGCTCTGCGTTAATTATTATTATAAAGGATCTTAAGAGTGAAACCTAGCCTGAGTGTCATTATAAAGACCTGGCCAAGATGGTAAGACCTATTTAAAAGATTCGAATCCCTGTTAACATCTGAAAACGTGTTAACACTCCTGGCAGACGTGATTCATTAAAAATCACACACGTCATTTTTATATAGGATTCTCCAAAAGATTCCTAACCCAGTTTAATGATCTCTGAATCCTGGGTTTACATCATCAATTAAGATGATCATATTTTAACCATACGTGGTAATATAGTGCCTACGGGCCTTGCTCATTTCTACATGAGCCAAAATACAGTGGTAGCTATGACTCCCTGTCAGATAAAGGTAATGAACTAGGTTCAAACCTCAAATGCTTGATTCTCTGAAATCCTAGCATATAATTTATAATTGTCTACGTGACTAGGCCTATTGTGCCAATATACTTTCATGCTTTGATTCTCTGAAATCATAGCTTAAAATTTACAAATGTCCTTGTGACTAGGCCTATTGTGCCAGAATACCTTCATGCTTTGATTCTCTGAAATCATAGCTTATAAATTATATATGTCCATGTGACTAAGTCAGTTGTGCTAATATACTTAAAGACCTTGATTCTCTGAAATCATGGCTTATAATTTAAAAATTTGTCCTTGTGACTAGGCCTTTTGTGCTATAAAATAAAACTGTTATTATTGCTTTGATTCTCTGAAATCATAAGCTTATAATTTATAAATGTCCATGTGACCAGGCCATTGGGTGCCACTAATAAAACTGTTAATGTTTTATAGTTAGGATAAATTATAAAAGAAATCCTAAATAAATATGATTAATAAATTAACCATATATGGTCTCTGTTTACCATGGTTAATGAATTTCCCTAAGGGGGTAATCCAGTAATAAACATCTCTTATAAGGGAAGTACCTACGGGCTATAGTTAATGTCCTCTGAGACTAAAGACAGTGGTAGCCTACAGCTCCCTGTCAGGAAAAGGTAATGAACTTTGATTCAGACCTTAATGTCGCGATTCTCTGAAATCATGGCTTATAAATTTAACTTGTCTACGCGACTAGACCATTTGTGCTATTATTAACTTATGAATTAGGATTATGATAAAAATCCTGAACAAAATAAATATCCTTCCTTCCCTGTTAGTATGCATTTTAGAAAGAATCTTAAAGGTGAAACCTAGCCTACGCGGCCAAGATGGTGAAACCTACTCAAGGGATTCAGATCCTTGTTAACACTTAGGAACGTGTTAGCACTCTTGACAAATGTGATTCGAGAAAATCACAACAGTCATCCTTATATTGGATTCTTCCAATTCCCTTATCTAACCTAGTGATTTAGGAATCATGGCTTATATCATCCTATAAGATGATCATATTATATCCGTTAGTGATGAAGTGCCTACGGGCTAAACTTGTTGTCTGATAGGACAACGACAGTGATGGTCTTTGACCTCCTGTCTAAAATATTGGACTATGTCCAAACATAATAGTTTATATGATCAATGCGATCATGACTAATATCATTTAATACGATGATAAAATTATTTAACACCCTTTAGTGATGTCTTGCCTACGGGCTATAATATATTGTCCATTTGAGACATTGACATTGTTATCTTTATGATTCCTTGTCTAAGGTGGTGAGCTATGCTCAAGCCAAATAGTCAATATGATTAATGCAATCATGACTTATAGCATCTAATAGGATGAACCAATTATAAACATCCATGAGTGATGTTTTCGCCTATGGGCCAAATTATATTGTCCATGTGTGACAAAGACATTGTGATCTTTACGATTCCCTGTCCGAGGCGGTGAGCTATGCTCAAGCCTAATAGTTCATATGATCAATACGATCATGACAAAAATCATCAATACGATGATTAAAAATTTTAACATCCGTAATGATGTTTTGCCTAAGGGCTATATTATATCGTCCAACTGAGACAAGGCAATTGTAATCTTTTGTGATTCTTTGCCAAGGGGGTGAGCTATACTCAAATCCCATAGTCTATACTATCATTGCGATCCTGACTAGTATCATCAGTATGATGATCATAATATTAACATCCCTCGTAATGAAATGCCTACGGGCTATACTTTATTCTAGTGTCGGTAAGACAAAGACAGTAGTGATCTTTATGATCCCCTGTTCAAAATGGTGTGATTATACCCAAACCTAATAGTCAATATGATCGAGGTGATCATGACTAATATCATTAGATACTATAATTATATATAGACATCCATTAGTGATGTTAATTGGTTTACCTTTCTGTTAAGTGAATCGCCTTTCAAGACGAAGACAGTTGTAGTCTATGACTCCCTGTCCAAATGTGAAGAACTATGTTCAAGCCTTAAAACTCCTGATCTAATAGGATTGCAGCCTATGAATTGATGTCATTCTGACAAATCCACAAGTTATATTTCAAGTCACCCATAACAAGCCTCCGTGCTATAATTCGTCGTTCGTGTCAAGTTAACATACTAAATGTTAACATCCCTGGTGACAGGCCTTAGTGCCATATCCTATAACGTCCTAGAGACAAGGCCATTTGTGCCGTATCTGAATGTCATTACGACAAGGCCTTCGCGCCATATGATTACTTATGTCCTTCATGACTAGACTTTATGCCATATCTTTCTACGTCCCTCGCGACAGGCTTCTACGCCATATATGTATATATATAACCAAAGCCATGTAAGGCTAGCCTTTGAGCTATTTATAATCCTCCTTGTGACAAAGACAATTGTGACATTATGGTCCCCTGTCAAGCAGGTATTGGACTCACTCCAAACCTTGAATGCCATTGATGGTCCTTTTGTGACCTAGGCTAAATATAATGGATATACATTCAAATAACATTCACTAGGAATGTTCGGAACAGAATAGCCCATACGGTTTATGAATGCCGTGGCTAATCTAAGTCGGGTCATCAGGATGATGACCAATAATTGTTAAATTTTGGTGATTGGTACCAAGTTTCAAGTATGGAAAATTGGGATGAGGTAGACGACAGTCGCAATACTATTAAGGCGACGAAAGTTAATAAAGCTACAAACGTAAACCTCAATATTAATGGAGTTAATCTCCAAGCTGTGGTTGACGCAGCAGTTGGATGGACCAAAGCAGTGTGACATCTGCAAAGGAACGGGTCATCATTTTCCCATGAATATAGGGATATAAAGAATGCAGTCTGTTACGACTGTGGTGGGTAAGGCCGCATCAGAACTAGATACCATAAAGCTGCCAAAGAAGGTGCAGCTAAACCTGGAAAGGCTAAGAAAGGAAACGCCTGAACTCACCTGATGAATGCCAAGAGGCAGTTCACGATGTCGTCAAATACATTCCTTATCATTTACCAATGATAATTTCTGCTAAGTGTCCTGATTTAATACATGCAATAATAAATCTTCATAAACCATAAGCTTAGCAAACTTTTATATTATCCACAAGGTATAACTTACCAAGGAAACCATAGTAACCGATTCTTCTAAGTATCGGCAAGGGATCCTTCTGAAAAATCTAAGAGTACTCTTTCTTCGAATAGAGTACGACAATATATATTACTTTATTTTATTATTTTCTCATTGTTTTCTATCGACTGCGAATGCCAAACTATGTTTGATAAAAGTGCCATATGAGGATTGGCGTATCCTAGTGTGTCCCATAGATTGCTTCCATGCCTGATCAGTATGGAGGTTTAATGCATGGAACCCCTGAGATATCCCAATGGTCATATTGTACCAAAGTCGACTAGTAGTATTCAAATAAGATATCCAGAATGGAATTATCCAAGTAAATGTTTCCGATTAAGGAATTCGTGGACTAGTAACATAAGCGTGTCACTTAATTGACACAAGCAATGATGGATAAATTGGAGCCTGAGATTTGTAAAATCTCTGTAACCTCCTTGTACCTTAATTATCTTCTCCTAAGATTACCCTGTTTACCCCTGAGGGGCAGGTAGAGTTAAGGTTTATATCCCATTTAAGGCTGTATTATTATGAAATCTCCAAGACGGCTAGCACCATCATTGGAAGAATCGAAACCCTGATTTACTAAGTTTTAAAATAGAGGGTTCATATAGCCTAACTCGATATTCCGAAAGTTTGATATTGTTAAATAAGAAAGACGGTTCTTTTTGCTTATGCATTTTTACCGCAACCCTAATTAGGCAACAATTAAGAATTTGCCATCAGCTGCACAGGATCGTCGATTTGTTCGATTAGCTGTAAGGATTAACTATTCCTTAAAAATTGATTAAGCAGTGGTTAGAATAACCATCTCACCTTAAGATAAGCTTTCCTATAATAGTTGATATATAAGTATCAAGGCTACTCCTTTGGAGACCTTGTATAAATGGAATGTTAAACATCTATTGTTAGGACAATAGATTGGTAAGTCCAATTATCAGGATCTGAAAGTTGCATTGGAAACAACAAATAAGATCACGCAAATTCATAATCATCTGTAAGATGCCAGTATTCGGCAGAAAATCAAGGATTAATGAAAATAGCAAACCTCCTAAATTCTTGATTTAGGAATAAGGTTCAACAATAGATATCACCCAGAAAGGGTGTGCCAAATCTGTTAAATTATCAGGCTAGTTAAGCTCTGAATATATATAGAATCATTCGAAGGAAATCGAATGTATCAAGATCAGGTAGCTTATAAGCTAAAACCTATTTAAGGAGCTTGGTGGAGCTCGCAATACATTACACACTAGAGACTGAAAGGCGTGTTTCGCCAATAAGTCAAGAAGCACTATCACATAATGTTATGCAAATTTATGATGTGATGAGCATCCTGTATCGATTGAGGATCGACAGGTTAAGAAGCTCCAAAAAGGATACATGTACCTAATATAGGAGTTACTTTAGGAGCTTGGAAAGACTCCAGATATGTTATGGAAGTTAAGTCCATTATGCGACAAAAAGTACTTCCACCATTTTAGCAAATCTCGAGGTCGAGATTTCTTTTAAGGGGGTGAGGATGTAACACCTCGAAAAATTCACGTCCTATAATGTATTGACACGTGTCATAAGCTTGAACGTGTGAAATTATATTTAGAGGGACTAAAGTTGACAAACATGGAAAGTATGTGAAAATAAGGGTTCAAAATGTCAACAAGGGATAAATATACTTTACAGTAACCCTACATGATGTTCATAACCTCAACCGAATAAATCATGGATCATACGAAGCCAATTGTGAAAGAAAGTGAGGAATTACAAACTACAGGGGTTAAATGTGTCAACATGTTTAAAGGTATACCTCTGAGTGATCTTTTAGCGAACCCGAAGCTTTGTAATGCTTAATTATACTCACAAGAATGTGTGATAAAAATTTCACAAGGTTTCGTTAAGGTATGAGAAAGTTTGGCAATATTCGTATACGAGGGGTTAAAAACGTCAACAATTTAATTACTCGCGATTTTTACGCAACCGACGAACGAACACGCAAACATCGACTACCGATCCTAATTTGCGTATTTTAGTATTAATATTATGCTCTACGATGCTTCCATGATGTTCGGGTGCGAAGACGGGCTTGTGGGCCTTGGGCCCAAGCCCACGAAACCTCCACTATATAAATGATTTAAAAAAAAAAATATATAAATAAAAATCATTATTTCACATCTCTTTCTCTCTCTAAAACTCTCTCTCTCTCTAGAAACTTTCCGGCGACTTTTCCGGCGACTTTTCCGACGGCCGTTTTCCGGCCAAGAGTACACTTTTTCGACTATATCCGACGTTCCGGATCGCGTGGTGTGGTTAGTTTTAGCTAATTCTTAGCGGTTTGAGCTCTATGGCAACTCCGGCGACATTCCGGTCAAATTCCGGCGAGTCCGTTTTGAACTTTTGACTTTGCAGATGCTTCGATCGGGACTTTAGGAGCATTCCTGCAAAGTTTCATGAAATTCTATTCTCCGGCGAAATCTCGACTCCTGACATGATTCTGGCGATTTCCAGCCATAAGTTTTCGATGAAAAATATATTTTTGGACTCCTAGTGACCTGTAGAGTCTATCGAACCACTTTCGACTCGGGTGAAAAATCTAAGTTCGGGACGCTCTCGGGCTCGACTCCTGACATGATTCTGGCGATTTCCAGCCATAAGTTTTCGATGAAAAATATATTTTTGGACTCCTAGTGACCTGTAGAGTCTATCGAACCACTTTCGACTCGGGTGAAAAATCTAAGTTCGGGACGCTCTCGGGCTCGACTTCTGACATGGTTCTGGCGAGTTCCAGCCATCAGTTTTCGATGAAAAATATATTTTTGGGCTCCTAGTGACCCATAGAGTCCATCGAACCACTTTCGACTCGGGTGAAAAATTTAAGTTCGGGACGCTCTCGGGCTCGGTTCAACTTGGTCAACAGGTCAAACGTGGTCAAAACTGGTCAAGGGGAAGTTTTGGGTCATGTTAGTGCCTCGGTTCAGTTTTGGGTTCGGTCAAACCTGGTCAACATCGGTCAACCGTGGTCAACTGCTGGTCAACGCAGTCAACACGAGGCTCGGTAAAATTTTATCGATGCAAATTTTGTTATATTATGTGGGCATTAAACCCTTAAAAGGGCACCCTCTGATTCCCACTCTAACTAGGTCAAATGTCGGGTCAAACTTGTTATTAAAAAGTCAACAGGATAATTAATTTCTAATTTATCCATAATTAACAATGTAGAACACATACAACCTGTTTGATCATTAATATAACTTGGTAATTAGTGTAAGAACATGTCTAAACATGTTCAACCCGACAATTTCCTGTTTAGACCCGGTTCGGAACCGAAAGTCACATAGTTTGACTTATACTTTGACTTTCAGTTCTGACCCGTTTTGGTATGATTTAGAAATACCTTAGAGCTCTATTTGGACCAGGTTACATGCTAGTATAATCCTCTGTGATTATACACCATGGTTCATTAGTTAACCAATTAATATGCATGATTCCGTTAATTGCCCATATGTTGACCATTATGCCCTTTTCACCACAAAACGTGATTTTTGGAAATGTAAAAGAGTAAAAACCTTAGTCACTGATATATAAACTTGTACCCAAAGTTAGACTTCAATTTTGAGCTTTTCGGCTTATGTGAAATTACCAAAATGCCCTACGGTGCATAGTTGGGTTATAATTGATAAATTTCACATATATACTTTACCCTACTGTTATAATTTTTAAATGGAGTATTTTTGCTGATTACATCAGACCTGTAACTCAGGTTAATACTTAAACTCTTTTATAAAGTTGAAAATGACCAAACTACCCCTACGGGGCATAGTTTGTATTTAAATTCGTTTCGGGCATAATGAAAGACATCCTACTGATGTCACAACATATTTGAAGCATATTAACTTAGGAAACCTGTATATGGCTCTTTCAAATACCCGTTACGCGTATTACGCGATTGGTTCGGTTTATGTAGCGAGTTTACATAAAATAGCCGAAACGGGTCAAACCTTATCGGTTTTATCTCAAAATCCAGAATGTGCATGAAGGACCCATATTAAACAAGTCTCTGAACTTGTCGGGTCTAAATCACATTCTATCCGGTCCTCGCTTAATCGTGCGTACGAACCGTATCTTTGAAACTAGCCGGTCTAAGCTTAAGCTTAATTAAAGACCCGTTAGGATTCTAATAGGTTATTAAAAACCTTCGTTCCAGATTAGGAGCCCAGTAAAAGCTATCTGTACTTGCTGATTTGATATACGGCTGGGATTGAATTTATATTTAGCTCAGGTAAATACTTTTAACTTATTTTCCCTATACGGGCTTGGGTTACGGTACATAGCGTACCGCTTGATCGGGCATCAAATCTCCACGCTTAGTGGGTAGTTGAATAATTTGATCGGCTCGTTTTAAACAGTCTTGTTTACTTTATAGCCTTTGGGGGGTTAATGACCATGTCCCGGATATCCTCGGCATTATCTTACGAGATGGCCACGACCTGAGCACGGGGTGTAGGCGTACACCTGTCAGTGTATAACTCTAGAATTGTGGTGTGTCTATTGATATTTAACCCGGATACGTTCCGGGCTACTGAACGCATAAGTAACATGTAAATCGTTCACAAGATTATAATATTAAATAATTCTCCCAAGTTAAAAAGATTAATTTTGCCTCTGTGCATTTTAATCCATGTGTCAAGATATTTTGTGCCACGTGCATTCAAAACAATTTACAAACTCTTTTTCCAAAATGAGTCAGTTGAATGTATTTACCAGTGTAAACTGACGTATTTTCCAAAAAGGCTAAATACAGGTGCTATACGAAATTGGCTGGATATGTCTCCTTAGCATCAATAGAAGTCTCGCAAGCTTAAGATGCCTAAAAGTCTGTTGAACTATTGTTTCCATTTTATGTTCGATCCTTCTGTGGATAAACTTCCGAATATTGTGATAGTTGATATTACAATAATAAATTCGGTTGTATTATATTTTAAATTGCTTCCGCTGTGCACATTGATATTGTGTTGTTTGACTATTATGTTGCCAACCATGACGTCACGATACTCCCCACCGGGCCCACCGGTGACACGTGGAAATTCGGGGTGTGACAATTGGGTATAGAGGACTTTAACATTTTTTATGTAAAGTTAAATATTTTCATATCAAATTTCTCATTTCATTGTTTGTATGAATCTTTTTAGTATATGTTTTTTTTTTTTACTTTTAACTATTATTCAACTTTTTTAAAATTATCTTACAAACTTTACAATCGTTTAAACCTTCATGCATTTAAATAAAAATTGTAAATCCAAATCTTATCTCGAGTTAAAACATTTACTTAATTAAAGATTGTCAAAACATGTTTATCAAAGAACACTACCCTTGAATAAATATTGAATACCAGTTTCTTTTATTTTATTTTATTATGTTTTTTTTTTCAAAACATTCTTATTGTCCTTTCCAATTTGAACATCCAAAAGTCGAGCATCCAGTTTTTTATATAAAAAACCCAACCGAGAAAATTAAAAATGGTGACGATACATATTAAGCCTTTTCATCAGTTTAAATAGAACCATTTACAACCTTAAACTTAGCATATATTACATCTAAAGTCCCTCAACTACGTAAAACCTACCAAATGGCATATTTTAAAATTCATTGTACCCAACAGAATTTATCAAATATTTATATAGTTGTATATGTTTTACATAATTAAGTTGACTATCAATTATTGGTGCATCTGATCCAGTGTTGCTTACTTTAGAACATGCATGTGAGACATATTAATCCTTTAATATCTTCTATGGTACAACTGTTTGTATTAAAAACAAATTCATTAAAATTTAATTAATAGATATATCATATTGGATTAGGATCAAATACAAAGGATCCTAATTGTAAGAAGTGTAAGAAGGATTTATAGAGTGACAAGTGTCCAATAACCTAAAAAAACCAACTACACAAAAAACCCCACTATAAAACAAAAAAAACCTTAAACATCCACCACCACAAAAAACCTAAACCCCCCCACCCCCCATCACCCACCCAAAAAATAATAATAATAATTTTTTTTTGCCGAGGGGGTGGGGGTGGGTGTTTAGTTTTTTTTAGATTTTTTTTAGGTTTTTGGGGGGTGGGGGGTTAGGTTTTTTGTGGGTTTTTTTGGTGAAGTATAGTTTTTTTTTTTTTTTTTTTTTTTTTTTTTGCCCTGGGGGGTGGGGTGGGGGGGGGGGGGGGGGTTAGGTTTTTGGGTGGTGGTGGGGTGGGGGTGGGGGTGGGGGTGGGGGTGGGTGTTTAGGTCTTTGGTGGTGATGTAGTGGGTTTAGTTTTAGGTTATTGGACACTTGTCACTCTATAAATCTTTCTTACACTTCTTACGATTAGAAGTTTTTTTAAAATAACTTGACCCTTATAAATACATGGGTCAAACGGGTTAATAGCTTCTGTCTTTTCCACCAGACAACTTGCTTTATTGATGTTATATTTTGTTTGCTTATGTATATATTCACGAATTGCGTTCGGATAAAACAAAAAAAAGTATTTGTGCCATGAGGTTTGTAAGTATATAAATTAGACAAATTGGATTTAAATAATCCAAACTTTCTTAATTTGGCCTATAATAATCCCAACTCAGTTATTAGCCGATAATAATCCAAACTGATCCATTTTTGGCCAATAATAATCTGCGTTAAATAGAGCTTAACGGAGTTAAGTTTTTTTTTCGAATTACAAACTGATATTTTAGGGCTTTTGATTAGAACGAGAATACGAGTTGATTGATGTAAAATTTAGCTCGAAATACTATCCAAAACGACGAAAACGGTGTTTCAATTCGGGTGTTTAAACTTTTAATTAAAAAAAATTAAGTCATTTGAAGAATCGTTTCGAGGTAAGTTCTACATAAATCGACTCGTATCATCATTCTGATCAAAATTCATAAAACACCAGTTTGTAATTTGGAAAAAAACTTAACTCCGTTAATCTATTTTTAACGGCGGCCTATTATCGGCCAAAAGTGGACTAGTTCGGATTATTATCGACCAATAACTGAGTTGGGATTATTATCGGGAAAATTGAGAAAGCTAAGATTATTTAAATCCAATATGCCTATAAATTATAATACATTTGCTATGTGCATCTTAAAACTTAAGAAGTACAAATATATTTGCCTATGGTATAATACACAATGCATATGTTAACTACTTTTTAAGGGTACATTTGTCTTTAAAACAATACTTACACCTTTAGACCGTGGGGTATGGTGGGGCTTGGGTTGGGGGGCATGAGTTGACACGTAGAGTTGGAGCCCCCCACTTGTGAGTGACGTGTCCGTGGGGTATGGTGGGGCTTGGGTTGAGGGCGTGGCTTGGCAGTTTATTAAAAAAAATTAAAAAAATACATACAACATTAAAAAAAACCTAAAATTTTATTAATTACAAAATAAAAAAACCTAAAAACGATTACAAAAAAAAAAAAAAAAACCTAAAAACGATTACAAAATAAAAAAAAACCTAAAACTTGCAAAAAAAACCTAAAAACGATTACCAAAAAAAAAAAAAAAAAAAACCTAGAGCGTTAGGTAAATTTCAAAAAGCGCGAGCTTGTCGAACGGCCTTCGCTCCTTGCCCCGAAACTCAATGTTTGCCACCGCCACCCGGTCCTCGTGGCTTAACTCGCCGCTCGGAACGGCTTCGTAGTAGGCCTTGAAACGATCGAGCTTGGGCCGTAGCTCGCGCCATTTATGTTGGCACGCGTTGAGGTTGTGCCGGTCGTGTCCGACGTTTATGTCGGTAGCTTGCGAATGCTTCCGGCCAATATCGTGTTTGGCCGGGTTGTCGCCCCTTCATAGCGTCAACGACGCTTGTGACGAGAGCCAATTCTTCTTCGTGGGTCCAAGAGGCCATCTTCTTCGGGTTGGGGTAGCCGGTGGGGTAGCGGGTTCGTGGGATCAAGGGGGTTATGGTTGGGGTAGCCGGTGGGGTTTGGGGTTACATTTATAGGGGATGTTGGGGGTTGGGGTGACTGCTTGGCTTGGCCAAACGGTTGGAATTTAAAATTCAAACACCCGCTATGACATGGCGGTGGACATCGAATAGGAGGCCGCCACATCGGATCCCAAGCCCGCTACACGCCCGGCTTCAAACCCAAGCCCCAAGAGCCACGCCCCAACCCAAGCCCACCCGGGATGGTGGCTTGGGCGTTTTTCCCCCAACCCACGCCCCAACCCAAGCCGCATACCCCATAGTCTTACCACCCTTAATACTGTTTACTTTTACTTTTACTAGCAAGATACCTAGAAACTACATTTGTCTTTGGTCAGTGTGTCAGGAAATAACCGTGCTCGTTATAACAAATCCCGCCGCAACGCGGCGGGCTTACATCTAGTTTAAGATAACTTATCTAGAAATTTGTTCCGTATACCAACGTCTCTCTTTTTCTTTATATATAGCCCATACATGTGTTAGACACTTAAGTTGAGTTTAATTGAGAAATAGTGAAAGAGGTGTGTTGAGAGAAAAGTCCATACTTTTTTTCAATCTTTCTGCTGGTAGCCAATCACCGTGGAGTGGAAAAGCTCAACCAAGGTGCCTTAAATGTACGCATTTTTCACTTAATCTTTCAAATGTATGTTAGCGTTATAACATCGTTTTGGACGTTGTTGATTGAAGGTAGCATGTTCGACAAAAGTTGCTTTTTACATGCAATATTTTTTCTTTCAATCTTCAATTGCACGTTGATCAATTTGCAGTAGTTCGATGATCCATTTGGAGTGGGTTGACTATCATTTAGATCTACATGATTCTTTGATGTAGTCAATGTTTTCGAAGTATATCTCACTAAAATCAATAAATACTTTTAAAATTTATGTTCGAAAAGACAGAATATAAACACAATCTTTCTGAATTCAAAAACAAAAGAAATGACTAATAGGCAAAAGATCAAATACAAATAATCTTAACATACCAAATATACAAATTGAAAGAAAACTCAAAAAGACAAGGTGACATTTTTGTAATTACCACCAACTATCAAAGTTACTATACAAATGTGAACTCAACCAAATATACCTAAAAAACACAATTTTTTTTATAAAAAAAAATCGCTACATTTTGTTAGCAAAAAAAAAAAAATTTTTTTTGCTGCTACTAAAAGTAGCGATTTTTTAGTAAAAAAACATTAAAAAAATAATAATTTGTGTGTTTTTTTTTTTATTTTTTTAGATTTTTTAAGGTTTTTTGGGGGTTTAGTTTTTAGCATTTTAGCTTGGGGGGGGGGGGGGGGGGGTGTTAGGTTTTTTTTTTTTTTTTGGGGGGGGGGGGGGGGGGAGGGTTAGGTTTTTTAGGTATATTTGTAGAGTAACTTTGATAGTTATTGATAATTACAAAAATGCTAACTTGTCTTTTTGAGTTTTCCTTCAATTTGTATGTTTAGTATGTTAAGATTATTTGTACAAGAACTTTCCACATGACTAATAAGCGAAACACATAAAATAGTGATAAGCAAATCAAACACCAAATATAGAACTTTTAAACAAGGCACAGACTATTCACACATCAAGGTTGTCTATTTGCACATTTAGGGTTTATATACGCTGCGTATAGAGCTATATATACGCAGCGTATAAGTTGCATGGAATTCAGAGTCTGCCCAGCAATCATTGGCACAGACAACCAGGTTTATATCGTATTGCATCGTATCGTATCCAGGGGCGAAGCTTAATGGGGGCGGGGGGGGGGGGGGGGGCGTCCGCCCCCCGGGATTTTTCGCTCAGTAGTGTTATATATGTAGTTTTCGTATAGAAATTTGTGGGTATATACGTTTTCACTCCCCCGGTTCTATAGAAATTTTTGGGTATATATGTTTTCACCCCCCCGGCCGAAAAATCCAAGCTTCGCTACTGATCGTATCATATAGTGTATAGTATAAGTCTCGTATAGGTTCCCTATAGTTCTTGTATATGCCTATAAGGGAGCTATACGGGACATATACAACGCTATACGATACCATATCACACTTATAGGCTTATACGAGGTCAATACGTGACCTATACTACACCTATACGATACGATATCACACTTATAGGCTTATACGAGGTCAATACGTGACCTATACTACACCTATACGATACGAACCGATATTTATCATATAAAAATGATTAATGTTGTATAAAAAAGCTTGTAAGAAATACTTAACTTTTTATTTATTTAAAATAGAAAACTTTTTTTTATAAAACTTTACGAAAACCATCAATAATGTATAAATGATTCTAAAAAACCCTTTATATACGCTGCGTATAGATCTATAAGCAGCGTATTTAAAGGGTCAAAAAGACAATTTTACCCCTTGTTTGAGCTCCGTATAGCCCCCAACCCAGTGGTAAAATGGTATTTTTACCAAACTTGCCTCATATATACGCTACATACAGGGCTATATGCGGCGTATAGTAAAAAAAAACCATTTTACCCCTGGATTTGGGGCTATACATAGCCAAAAACAAGGTTAACATTGTATTTTTGAACCTTTATATACGCTACGTATAGGTCTATACGCAGCGTATATAAAGGGTAGTTTTTATTTTTAACCCCACACCTGTGGTAAAATTATCTTTCTGACCCTTTATATACGCCGCGTATGGGCCTATGCGCAGCGTATATAAAGGGTGTATTAAAAAAAAAACATTTTTAAGTATCGTATAGTATAAGTCTCGTATAAGTCTCATATAGGTCTTGTATATGCTTATAGGCCTATATGGGTGTTCTATGGTATCATATCGTATTGCATCATATAGTGTAATATAAGTCTCGTATAGGTTTCCTATAGGTCTTGTATATGCCTATAGGCTTATACGAGACCTAAACCACACCTAGAGGCCTATATGGGACTTAAACCACACCTATGATATTTAAACGTTTATAGCATTCGAACCGCACTAGACGTGGTATAATAATTTAATTTAAACGATAAGAATATAATATATTCGAATCGTATATACTTTTTTCAAAAAAAATTAACGGTATGTAATATTAATGGTATAACATTAACGTTTATATATTTTAAGCAATTTAACGTTAAAACCGGGTGAGAATTTATACAAAAAATACATCAAAATAACCAAAAAAAACCTGATGGGTTATATACATTGCGTATAGCTCTATACGCAGCGTATATAAACCCTGGTTGTCTGTGCCAATGATTACTGGACAGACTCTGAATTCCATGCAACTTATACGCTGTGTATAGCTCTATACGCAGCGTAGGTAAATATAGGGTTTGGTGTGTAAATAGTCATATCGATGCGAAAGAAAATAGGTAGACACTTTAATAATGATACTGAAACGTATAATAAGTTGGATGCTTTTTGTTGACACACAAGTTGAATGTACATTAAATAACTATTACTCATATGCATGCATCAAAAGATACAATTTTTTTTTTATTATTTTTCTTAGTAAATGGAGAATTAAATCGTTGTAATAGTAATATTAAAACTTATAATAAATTGGATGCCTTTTGCTGACAAACAGTATTATTACTCAAGTAAATTGGCATGTTTTATCTTTAATTTATTTTTGATGTATAGAGTAGCTAGCTTCTAAAATAGATCAGGTGTATTTCATTAAATGATTGTAAGCACAAGTGTACGTTATCTCATTTCTATATAAACTGGATTAACTAAAACAAGTGATCCTTATAGATAAAACGTATTGTAATCTCTTGAGAAGTTGGATATGCAAAAGTAAAGAGTGATGGAGGAAGAGAATAAAGTGAGCATCGTGAGTAGCATAGGAAGAAGCTTGAGTAGGGCAGCTGGGAGTTTAGGAATTGAAGATGTGTTCTCCATCAGTGGGGCTGGGAGCCTTCGCAGCAGGCGAAGCAGCCGTCACTCTGTTGAAGACGAGGAGGCGTTACGATGGGCTGCTTTGGAGAAACTCTCCACCTACAATCGCTTACGAACCACCATCTTCAAGCCTTATGTTCTGGCGGATCAACAGGAAATGCCAACAGACAAGATGTTATTGGATGTACGAGAGCTAGACCCAAATGCCCGACAACAGTTCATTGACTCGATCTTTAAGGTTGCCGAAGATGATAACGAAAGGTTCTTAAGAAAGTTCAGAGATCGTGTTGATAAGTAAGCATTCGTTCGATCTCTATAATCATTGTTTATTTGTATGAGAACACAGAAAAAGCATCTCTATGACTATGTATGCCTTGTCTTTGAGTTTTTGTAATTGGTAAAAAGTGATTTTTCAAAATAAAACCGTTTTAGCAATGAAAAATGATGGAAACACAAACTTTCAGAAGTAAAACGTAGTGTAACATGTTTACTAACATGTTGAGTGATTTTACTGGACCATTTGGGAAACTTTGTAAATATTATGCAAAGTTACGCCTATTATATTATACTGAGAAGTCAGTTCCTTATTCCATAGAGGCAATTGACAATCACAAACAACCATCTGTATTCCAGGGTTGGCATCTCTCTTCCAACCGTAGAAGTTCGGTTCCAAAATTTGACCATAGAAGCAGACTGCTACATCGGCGATAGAGCACTTCCATCACTACCAAACGCGGCCCGAAATACTGTTGAATCTCTTTTGAATTACATTGGGATCAATTTGTCTAAGAAAACTAAACTCACCATCCTTAAAGATGTATCCGGAATCATCAAACCATCAAGGTATATAAATTACATAGTGCTCTCAATCAAGAAAACCACCCCATGAAAGTGGGTGAGTACTATCTATAAGTAATAATGCATTTGTAATGTTACAGAATGACACTTCTATTGGGTCCACCATCTTCTGGGAAGACAACACTATTGTTGGCTATGTCTGGAAAGCTGGACTCAAGCTTAAAGGTCAGTACAAAACTTCAACATAAAAATGATTGATATGGGTTACATGTGAAGTGCAAATGGACGTTGAATAGAAGTGTACCATATTAACTAAACAGGTTAAAGGAGAGATTACCTACAATGGTCATAAGCTCAATGAATTTGTACCTCGAAAAACATCCGCCTACATTAGCCAGAATGATGTTCATGTTGGTGAAATGACTGTTAAGGAAACTTTAGATTTCTCAGCAAGGTGCCAAGGAGTCGGATCTAGATTAGGTAATTATGCTTTAATTTTCAAGGAGGTTCTCCTATATCAATCTAGCAGCAAAATATATGATGTATACTTACTAAATAACTTAATGTAATACAGAAATGCTGACCGAACTTGCAAGAAGAGAGAAGCAAGCTGGGATTTTCCCAGAGGCTGAAGTAGACCTTTTCATGAAGGCAACTGCCATAGAAGGGGATGCAAGCAATTTGATTACTTACTACACTCTTAGAGTAAGATGGAGTTTTTCGAGTTCTAATGTCTTCTATAAACTTAACTAATTTAATGTTTCTATACTTGAAAACTTTGTCTAAGTCAAAGATTACATATGTTTGCTGAACAAAAACAGATATTAGGCCTAGATGTCTGTCGAGACACCTTTGTTGGTGATGCAATGAGACGAGGAATCTCTGGAGGACAAAAGAAGCGAGTAACTACAGGTTAACTACTCTTTATTTCTCTATCACTCTTGGGAACACTCATACTCGGTCATGAAAATTAGAAGTTATGCTTTGTGTTGGCTACTAGCTTGTTCATGAAAATTTTCACCTTGATATGTTACTTTGGATCACAATCATAGTAGAAACAACAAAGCATATCCACACAAGGACAACAAAGTAACGAACATGGCTCGATGAAACTATTACATTCGAGGGGGATGCTGTGTAACAAACCAATCTACTATATTAATATACCATCACTAACACAACAAAACACAAGGTGTCTCAAAAAAGTTAAAAGAGGTTGCTGCCAATTATTCATATACATAGAAAAGAAAGAAGTAAAATGTATACTTTTATCCCCACATTTTAGTGAGTAAAAATAAAAACTAAGACAAAGATTACTCTTTTGATAAGTGTTCACAATCAATACAATATACTATCAATTTGCTATGTGCCACTTATAGGTGTCACTTGATAGCACTTTCCTCATTGAACTTATTGGATAATTTGCACGAGATCAACAACTTACACAATAATATTTAGAATGTTCCTTGATATTAAAATTCATTAACTTTGAGCAAATAACAGTTTATGAATCATAAAACTCTTAAAACTCCACATAAATCTTCAGATTCTGAAAAACTTCACATACATCTTCATGACTTCTAGAAAGTTTAATTTGAATTACAAGAAAAGCCACATTTTATGACAAGTTAGAGTGACAACACACCTAAGTTTTTAATGACTTTCTACAAAACTCTTCACTTTTGACCTATGTCGTTAAAAAAGTTTGGAAATTAGGTACATACTGTTGGATATTAAATACATGTGCAGCGAAAGTTGTTTGAATGTGAGGATTCATCGTGTTTGTGATGTGAGTGTTCAGTGAACAAAGATTTGCAGGAAAGAATGGAAAGGACAATTTCGGTTGTGAAAATGTCTTGGTGCCGGACATAACTGCCGGCAAACTATATATATAATGGTGGTTGTTAACAGTTGGTTTTTGGAGGGAATGATAAGCGTTTGAAACGGTGCCAACCAAAAACCAACATAACCGTTTACATAATACATCGTTACATATACATAAGATTATATCATTCGAATATTAATTACATATATATCATAAATTAAGTTTATATTTACTAATACACTCCCCATAAACTTAATATTTCTTCCGAGAGTGCATAATCACGCTGACATTAGCTTCATTAACCGCTTTCTCAACCCTCTTGAAATCGAACCTCTTCCTTCGTTGCAGCCTTTTAAGTCCGTACCAGTCGTTTCCAGCAAAGAAGGCATAGTGTTCCTCGGCTGCTCCTTCTTGTTTAGCACCAGACCGCCTGCTTGATCCTTCATTCCTGTCCAAGCTTTTGCTCCGTCTTGCTTCTGCAACATCTACTTTAATCTCCTTTTCGGCTAACTACTTGTTGAGTGGATTTGAACTTATAATAGTAAACCAGTACATCTAAGTACATAGCATACATAAGTCTCATGAATTCTCCTTCATTGTAATCGAAGCCCATGTCTTTAGAGATCACAGCCCACATATTATTTTCAGTCACTCTCCGATGACCACCCTCCCTTTTAACAGCCATGTATAGGTTCAATAAACTCACTTTCCTATTATTTTCAGCATATGCAGGAAGTGGCC
This sequence comes from Helianthus tuberosus, assembly GCA_030545235.1. Taxonomy (NCBI): domain Eukaryota; kingdom Viridiplantae; phylum Streptophyta; class Magnoliopsida; order Asterales; family Asteraceae; genus Helianthus; species Helianthus tuberosus. The sequence continues at coordinate 209,185,972 of CM060400.1, forward strand.
TTGTAGTGATCTCTAATTTGTCTTTTAGAAACCAATCAACCATCTCCTCAAACTTCTTTTCTATATAAAACTTGTATTTGCCGTCATAACTGTCATCTTCTAGCATGTCTAGAAGAGCCTTGTAGTCTTGGAAGTCTTTGAATGACATTGCTCGAATTATCAAGACATTCCAATCAGGCTCATTCGATGATATATCCAAGCTTTCGAAATATTGGTTTAAATATTCAGTTTTGAAGGTTTCATACTCCGGTTCGGACTTTAACACCGTTTCTTTCTCTCTATTACCAATCTCATCTTCCTTAGTGAAACCAGATATATCATTCTTCTTATTCATAACAGGAACATTAAATGTAGGGAAAATTTTGCATGAATCCCCTGTAAACTTAACCGTGTACCCTTGGGTGATCAATTGATCCAAACTAACTATGTTCTTATCAATGTCAGGAGTAAAGAAGACACTTTGAATTCGAATTCTTTCAGATCCTGTCATTAATTCAACAATCCCTATTCCTTTTATGAAATAGAAATTATTCTCACCGGTTTGTGTTTCCACATCATACATACTTTTAATTCTTTTGAACATGTCTAAGTTTCCTGAGTAGTGCCTTTTGAAAGATTTACTAACATACCATATTTCGGACCAGAATCCGCCATCAGTTCCGGTCACTATGTACTCCACTCTCTGATCATTTCGTTCACGATCATCTGATTCTTTCTGTTGTTGCGTCCCTGTGTTAATCGCAAGACGAATGAGTTGTGTAGCCTCATCGTTTTCTTTCTCCTTGCATGATGCAATCTGATGCCCCGGTTTGTTGCAATAATAACATTTCCTCTGCAACCATCTTCTTTCCTTCTTCTCGTCGGAGCAATGTTTACACGGCAGGGTCGTTGACGTCGTCATAGGATTCTCATCACTTTCGGTAGTGGCTCTAATACCACTTTGTTGGATATTAAATACATGTGCAGCGGAAGTTGTTTGAATGTGAGGATTCATCATGTTTGTGATGTGAGTGTGCAGTGAACAAAGATTTGCAGGCAAGAATGGAAAGGACAATTTCGGTTGTGAAAATGTCTTGGTGCCGGACATAACTGCCGGCAAACTATATATATATAATGGTGGTTGTTAACAGTTGGTTTTTGGAGAGAATGATAACCGTTTGAAACGGTGCCAACCAAAAACCAACATAACCGTTTACATAATACATCGTTACATATACATAAGATTATATCATTCGAATATTAATTACATATATATCATAAATTAAGTTTATATTTACTAATACATGCTTTAGTATTTGATGACATTTTATATAAAGAAAATATGTCCCAATAGTATTGTCAAAATCGTGTCCACATTCATTTTGGTACCTTAACTGTATAGTAAATTTCATTTTTTCCCATGAAATGGGTACAGGAGAAATGCTTGTTGGACCAGCAAAAACTCTATTCATGGACGAGATATCTACCGGCCTAGACAGCTCAACTACGTTTCAGATAGTAAAATGTTTGCAGCAAGTTGTGCATCTCACTGAGTCAACAATCATGGTGTCTCTACTACAACCTGCTCCAGAGACCTTTGATCTGTTTGATGACATCGTACTACTTTCTGAGGGCCAAATTGTATATCAAGGACCAAGAGATAATGCACTTGAGTTCTTCGAAAGCTGTGGATTCATGTGTCCTGAGAGAAAGGGCATTGCTGACTTCTTGCAAGAGGTAATAGTTGATAAACAAAGTGATGATTTTCAGGCTTACAAATTTTCCTACACATATGTCTTCTTTGCAGGTTACATCCAGAAAAGATCAAGAGCAATATTGGGCAAACAGAAGCATGTCATACATATACATTCCTGTAAGTGAATTTGTTCAACGATTTAAGAGTTTCCATATTGGCGAGAAACTAAAGAACGAATTGGCAATCCCTTATGATAAGAACCAAAGTCACAAAGCAGCTCTTGTCTTCAAGAAATACTTAGTCTCCAAAAGGGATCTACTCAGGGCCTCATGGGATAAGGAATGGCTACTTTTGAAGAGAAACGCTTTTGTTTACATTTTCAAAAGTGTCCAATTCATTATTTTAGCTTTTATCTCGATGACTTTATATTTTAGGACTAAAATGCACACAAGGAATGAAGATGATGGTTCCATCTATAACGGTGCGCTTTTGTTAAGCATGCTTATAAACATGTATAATGGTCTAGCTGAAATCTCCCTCACCATAGCCAGGGTTCCTGTAGTTTTCAAGCAAAGAGATCTTTTGTTCCACCCAACATGGGTTTACACACTTCCGACATTCTTGCTTCGTTTACCAATATGTTTGTTAGAGAGTATTTCTTGGATGGCCATACTATATTACGGTGTTGGCCTTGCCCCTGAAGCTAGCAGGTAACAAATTGGTATATATTAATGTGTAATTCTTTTATTTGACACTAGTTACTAACAAAAATATGCTTCCTCATTTGGTGTACAGGTTCTTCAAGCACTTCTTGTTGGTTTTTTTAATCCAGAATGTGGGAGGGGGACTTTTTAGGCTTATAGCTGGAGTGTGTAGGACAATGAACATTGCAAACACAGGGGGAACCCTTGCACTTCTACTCATATTTCTCTTAGGGGGTTTCATCCTTCCTAAAGCTCAAATTCCTAACTGGTGGGAATGGGCAACTTGGGCATTACCATTGTCTTATGGTTTTAAATCATTTGCGATAAATGAGTTCTTGGCTCCTCGGTGGATGAACAAAAAGGTAAGTCATTAGTTATTGACTAAAAAGTATAACAAAGGGATCACTATTCATTATGTTTTCATGTTCATAGAGTTCGAATAATGTAACTAGCTTGGGGATAGCGATACTAGAAAACATGGATGTCCCAACACAAAAAAGCTGGTATTGGATTGGTGCTGCCTCTCTTGTAGGATTCATATTTCTTTTTAACATTCTCTTCACATTTGCTCTAACATATTTAAACTGTAAGTTTCTACATTCCCACCCACAAATACCTCTAATATATTAGCATACTATACTAACCTTGGTTCCCTAATTTAACGTATTAGCCCCTGGAAAACCACAAGCAATTATTTCCAAAGAAGCAGACACAAGGATGGAAAGTCAGCATAATACCAACCAACAACAAAGACACAAAACAATTGCAACTAAGAGAGATAAAAGTATTCAATCGTCAGTTGATGAAAGTAATCCAAGTAAGAGAAAGGAGTTCCAAAACTTAGTAGTTTTCAAACATACTAATATACTATACTCAAGTGATACTCATAAGCGATATATGGCTTGTGTAGATAGAGATATGGAAATGCACCCCGTAACAAGCCAATATGTTTGTTCTAATTCTGATGGTGTTGCTCGTAAGAAGGGAATGGTTTTGCCATTTGCTCCACTCGCCATGTCATTTGACAACATGAGTTATTTTGTCGATATGCCCCAAGTATATTCATTTCTTTGTTAACTTTCTTTTTTTATGTTTTTTTCTTCTAAATTCAATGGCTGTATAGTGACCATTTTGATTAATAGGAAATGAGAGAACAAGGGGTGGCGGAAAATAGATTGCAGTTACTTCGAGACGTAACTGGTGCCTTTAGGCCTGGAGTGCTAACTGCATTGATGGGAGTTAGTGGAGCTGGTAAGACAACATTGATGGATGTTTTGGCAGGAAGAAAGACAAGTGGTTATATTGAAGGAGATATTAGAATATCAGGATTTCCAAAGAAACAAGAAACATTTGCGAGAATTTCTGGATACTGTGAGCAAACCGATATCCACTCTCCTCATATCACTGTGCATGAATCTTTGATTTACTCGGCGTTCCTTCGGCTCCCAAATGAGGTTGGGAATGAAGAAAAGATGGTAGGGAAACGATTATGCAATAGTTTTTTTTGTTAAACAAGACACTGTAAAAACACGTAGTACTTATGTCTTCTTGTTTACTATGTTTCAGCTTTTTGTACGTGAAGTGATGGAGCTTGTTGAACTAGACAAACTCAAGGATGCAATAGTGGGACTTCCAGGAATCAGTGGTTTGTCAACAGAACAAAGAAAGAGGCTAACAATTGCTGTAGAGCTTGTTGCTAACCCTTCCATCATTTTCATGGATGAACCAACTTCTGGGCTTGATGCAAGAGCAGCAGCCATTGTTATGAGAGCTGTGAGAAACACTGTGGACACAGGGAGAACTGTTGTTTGCACAATTCATCAACCCAGCATTGATATTTTTGAATCATTTGATGAGTTGTTGCTGATGAAAAGAGGAGGGCAAGTGATCTATGCAGGACCATTAGGTCATAACTCTCAAAAAATCATAGAATATTTTGAGGTATATGAACTAGACACTTGGAAATAATTTGATATAAAGTGTTACTTAGTGATATATAAAATAAAGTCAGTTAATGTAAATAGTTTGTCACTAAATTAAAAAAAAAAAAGAATGTGCATGTGTTTTACCTACATATTTTACCATACACTAAAAAATGATTTGAAATATGAATTTCCATTTCTATTATAAAACAAATCAATAAATCAAGCATACTAACACTTTCTTTATGTCACTATATGTATCTATCGATATTCTGATATTAATTAGTAATTTATCATGAGGTTAGGAAATTCACGGGGTTCCAAAGATTCCTGAAAAATACAATCCAGCTACTTGGATGTTGGAAGTAAGTTCAGGTGCTGCAGAGATCCGACTCGATATCAATTTTGCAGAGCACTACATTTCATCATCCTTATATCAGTGAGTTCATTCCTTATCAATTTCACAGAGCACTACATTTCATCATCTTTATATCAGCGACGCAACTTGTTGCCCGCTTACCGACGATCTTGATGTAAATAATTTTGAGTATTAATCATTGAGACTAACTTTAAAAAAGTTATACAAAAAAAATGAAAAACTTAAAAAACCAAACTATCCATGCATAATAGGAGGAACAAGGCGTTAGCGATGGAGTTAAGCACACCACTTTCTGGAGCAATAGATCTTCATTTTGGAACACAGTATTCTCAATCTCCATGGGGACAATTCAAGTCTTGTATATGGAAGGTATGGTTGAGTTATTGGAGAAATCCAGATTATAACCTTGTTCGTAACATCTTCACCTTAGCCGCTGCACTAATGGTTGGAACAATATTTTGGAAGATTGGCAAAAAAAGGTCACTCTTAAAAACTAACAAAAAAATAATCTTGATTTTACATACCTAATCTAATAATTAGTGAATTTATATATTTAGAGAGAGCAGCAACAATGTGAACGCAATCATCGGGGCCATGTATGGTGCAGTTTTCTTTGTAGGTATGAACAACTGTCAGACCGTGCAACCAGTTGTTGCCACAGAAAGAACAGTTTTTTATAGAGAAAGAGCAGCTGGAATGTACTCATCATTTCCATATGCCATGGCACAGGTGATAATTGAACCAATATGAATATGATTATATGAGAAAACTTTGGATATGATTTTAACATAAACTATTCAGGTCTTGGTAGAGATCCCATACGTATTATTTCAAACAACATATTACACTTTGATAGTGTATGCCATGGTGTCATTCGAATGGAATGCAGGAAAATTCTTTTGGTTTTTTTACATCATCTTCTTTTCATTTCTGTACTTCACATACTACGGAATGATGACTGTTTCCATCACACCAAACGAGCAAGTGGCAGCGATATTTGCAGCTTCATTCTATGCAATTTTCAATATATTCTCAGGGTTTTTCATCCCTAGACCAGTATGTCAATTTCCATATTTATGCTTTGTGATATTTTTTTCCTTTAGAGGCTAAAGTTGATGTAATTTTGAATACCAGAAAATTCCTAAGTGGTGGGTGTGGTATTACTGGATTTGTCCATTGGCTTGGACTGTGTATGGATTCATGATATCACAGTATCATGATGTTGAGAACAAGATCATGGTTCCTGGGATGTCATATGAACCACCAATGAATTCATATATTGAAGATCACTACGGTTACAGATCAGATTTCATGGGTCCTGTCGCTGCAGTTCTAATTGGGTTTTGCTTATTGTTTGCTTTCGTTTTTGCCCTGTGCTTAAGGATATTGAACTTCCAAATGAGATAAGCCTAAACCACATGACCGTCCTATCATGTTTATGTTTTTCATTTTTAGTATATCTTTAGAACTTGGTTGTGTTAGACCATTATGCATTATTTGAAAATCCTTTTCGGACTTTTATAAGGATATTAAAATGTAGGTTACTATATCTGAAATTAGGAATGCAAACCTTTAAAGAAATAACGGGATTACATAGCCATATATCTATATATCTATGTGTATGCATGGTATTGTTTCTTTCTTAAATTGTTAAAATAGGCTAGCATTTTTTTCGATTTCATTTATCCTTAATTAGTAACTTAATATTCTTAGATACAAGTTGCTATATATATTCATAGGTAAAGAAACACTATGACCATCAAACCTAATTATACCTCCCACACATGGTGCATCCGCAACATAATGATGGACCATCGACACAATGTTGAGGATTTTAAGGCATCATACATTGAGTTCAGATATAAATCCATGATTCATAGATCTAAATCCATTAGATTGATTAAACACTCAAAGATGATAAAAGGAGACAAGAATTTTAGTAAAAATGAACTTGCATGGAAGTTTGTAATTTTGATGTCGAGAATGTTAAAAAGTTTGCTATAACTTAAATACTTACTTATTCTAAAACACATATATAATTAAAAAAAACAGTTACACTAGTTGATCGGCTCCTAACTGTAAATGATGAAAAGTGTAGGTCCATATGCAATATAGGTGTTTATAAAGTCACAAACTAGGTGGAAGATGTTGGGGCGAATATCATTACTATCCTAAACAGGTCCTTAGTTTTAATGTAAGAAACCCGAGTGTTTCTTTATCAGTTGTAATGAGACGATCGATTTTTGTGAAACGGCTCAACAAAACCCGAGCAATAGCAATTGTTGAGCGACTGATCCAACTGACCTGAGGTGGCTAACAGGCTTTGAACTATTCTCTTGATCTGATCAGAATCTTCTAACGCTCGTTGCAAACACAGAACACACACACACACACAAACAAAACTAAAGGAACACACAAATTTAAGTTGGTTTGGTCTAAATTGGTTCTACATCCATGGGCCGCACTAGCGAGACAATCTTATTACTTAAGTGACAACGCATAAATTCTCCCTCGATATCAAATATCCTACTTTATAATCATCCTGGTTAAAGTTTCTCATCATTACCCAAAATCTATCTCATACTCATCACAAATACTAACTTAAAATATAAAATACTCAAGTATAATTTTACCATTCTAAAGTTTAATTATTCAATGTCTCTGGGAAGTTCAATAATTTAAATATTATTATTATTACTATTATTATTATTATTGTTATTATTATTGTTGTTATTATTATTGTTATTATTATTATTATATCATACAAATATACAATATACTTTTAGTTTAGGTGCTCTGGGTTTTTATCTAAAGAAGTGCACTTGAAAAAAAATATTTATCAAAATAGGTTCTTAAAAAGAAGTGCACTTGAAAAAATTATTTATCAAAATAGGTTCTTTGAAACTTATTTATTAAGATGGGTAAATGTCTATTTGCGTTTTGTTTTCTTTTAAAAACATTGTAAACAAAAAAAATGTTGTTAGTCTGTTCTTTTTCATTTTCTCCGTTGTACAATCCTGAAGGGGGTACTGAAAGTTCACATCCAAGATTTCGGTGAGGTCCGATTCACAGACACGATTACGGTGTTTCACAACCAAGGTTCGGGTTATTCACAAGAAAATGAAATATAGGCAATTCACAACCAAGATTCCGACCCCAATTCACAATCACGATTGCGTCGAGTCACGTTTTCGACGTCCCCTGAAAGCACCGACCAATTCCTTTGAAGCGAACGATTCACAGTCGTGATTGTAGATTGTTAATGCTTGGAAGATCATGTAAGTATATGAAATAAGATTCAAAATTAAGAGAATGGACTTTGAATAAGATCGAACACAATCACCTATAGATATATGAATGTAAGGTTTCATTATACATAAATATCATTTACAAGTCATAACGCCATATTATTTGTGTATACTTATATGGAGGTACAGCGGCTTGCAAAAATTTTTAGAAAGTAAAATGGCAACACGGGTTATCTTCCCCTTGTAACTGTGAAAACCGTGCTACATATTTTTTAGTACTTTCGTGGAACGACGGAATCTCGACTCTAAATCATTCAATGCTATTTTGATCGGATGTGAAAATGCACATTAATTTTTGTTTTCTAAGAACGTCATAATGTGACAACCCGAGATTTCAAGGTCTTTTCTCTACGCGTCACTTGTTTCACAAATCCTCATTTCACAATTCTTTTTACGTTGTATCTTGTGTATGATATTTGAATGATTAAAGTGTTGTTGCGTTGTTTGGGTGTTACATGATATTTATGTAATGTTTAGTCATAATATGTTCATGTTTAACTTTGGGTTGCACAACACATTTGATTTGACACACACTTGACGAAGAACTAGAGTTCTTCACAACCACCCCTCGACGAAGGTTAGTCCTTCGTCACAACCAATCTTTGACGAAGAAGATTCTTCGTCACACTCACAACATGGCGAAGAATGTTCTTCGCTAAGAGATACTTCGCCAAAAAGGGCCTTCGGCCCATGTTATTCGAGGCCCAGATTTTATGCGTATAACTTCTTTTTAAAAGTAACAGCAAATCATAAAACCCTAAGGCTCATTCTTCCTCTCTTCCCTGTGTGACGGCATCTAGGTCTCGAAGCCCTGCATCTCAATCAAAATAATCACTTTGGTATTACGGTTAGTGTCTAACATTGTTATTCGATGAAATCCCGATGTTGTGATTTTATGTAAAATTAGGGTTCATTAATAATATTGTAAATCTAGAATTTGCATGATGAGGGTTCGATAATTTGAATACGTTCATATTCATGATGTGGTTGTTGGTTAATGAAACTGATAGTCTAATTTACATGTGAATGAGAATGTTAGTGGGTCGATTGGAATCCTGATTATATATGATTAGACTTATGTTAATCCATGATATTGTATTTCAATGTTAATGTTGAGGGGTTATTAGTTTTGATGTTGAGCAGCAATTAGGGTTTGTCAAAGTTGTAAAGAACTGTTGATTGATCCAATAATCATGCCAGTAAATTGTAAACTGTTGTTATGAAATTAAGGGGATTGTAACCGTTGTGGAGGGCGGCGACGAAGACCTCCCCCACGAAGAATCTAGTTCGACGAAGAATCAGGTTCTTCGTTGACTGGTTCTTGACGAACCTCTATGGTTCTTCGCCGTACTCAACCCCGATGAAAGATAGTCCTTCGTCGACTGATGTTTGACGAACCACTTGATACTTCGTCGCATTCATTCTCGGTGAAGAATAGACCTTCGCCATAAGGGTTCTTCGCCGTGAAGGAAAATGGTCAGAACAGTGAAACAGATGTGATGAATATGATATTGGGTAGTTGGATTATAAATACTAATTGTTGCATGATAACAATGTTGATTAAGAATGAGAAATTTGATTGGAATGGTGTGAGTAGAAACTCCTCTGTTATATGTTGTTATGTGACATTCACATGGGATGTGGACTTGTATGAGAATTGGGTATTTGCTACGTGTGAACAGTGATTTTTATGATGAATGCAATCAGTGAAAGTACGTGATTTAACTGATTATGAAACTGATTTTGTTGGTAACTACTGTTTGAAACGTGAACTTGTGTTATGAACGTGTATGAAATCTAAGCGTTTGCTATGTGTTACGTGACAATGGTGTTACATGTGATTTGCTGAATACGTGATTTGGATATGTGTTTACGAAACTGATCATCTTTGGTAACCTCGGTAGGGTTTGGTTGACCAACTTGGAACGGGTAATGTAACGTAACATACCGAGCAGTCTCAGGTGAGTTCACTTCTCTTGAGCATGCGTCCCGGTGGGTGGGACAATCATTGGGTACTCTTGAGAGGAATAAGTCTTTTGAGTAAAAACTGGAATGTTAGATAATACACTCATTTCCTGTCACCATAAGTCCCATCTTCTACCGAATAGTTACCTGAGAGGTAACGGGGTATTAGTTGATAGCGCTATTAGGCTTGGCAACCTCACACCATACCTGAGAGGACAGGCGTGAACTAATGACCTTAATCACGACCAATGCTTAGATAGGGGGCATTGGGGACGGGCAAAACAATCTGGAGCCATCTTGTACGGTACTCTAGTTATTATCAACATTACTTTCGGAATTGTTATTAAACTGGATTAAACACTTGGTAACCAAACGTTTTCATAAAACTGTGAACTCACCAGCGTTGTCTGATACACTTGTTTACATGCTCGCAGGTTATAGATATGTGTAGATGTGGAACTTGCTGTCTGGGAGGCTGGAGTGGTCATGGGTCGAGATACATGGATTCGCGAGACAAGTCTAATGGTTTTCATGCACATGGTTTATGAAATACTTAACTAATGATTTATGCTTCTGCTGAACACGTTGAGTTATACTTTATGTAATGTAACACTTTGTTTATTGAATGAAAGTTTCTAATTAAAATCTTGTATTAGTTCAATATGATTGGTGGCTAGATCCTGGTACGTCACATGCCTCGCGGGGGTTTCCGCTTGGGGTATTTTTTGGGGTGTGACAGTTTGGTATCAGAGCCACTGGTTATAGTGAACTTGGTTTTAAAACGTTTTTATAAAACCTGACTATAACCAAACAGTTCAGAAATCGACCATGACACTCAGCTCCAGATTGCAAGGTTCGTCACTCGTTTACTCACTGTACTGTATAACTAGTGAACACTTACGTATGATATTGCATGAGATTGCACAATTAGCACTACAATATGAATTCATGTGTTACTTGCCTGTGTTATGTGACTGATAGTGTGGCATTTCCCCTAGACACTCGTGACCCATGTTTTATGATGTTCTTTGTTTTGCTACTCGAGTCTGAGGAACCATTTAACATGAGTTAGGAGGAACTGAGACAATCATGCAAATCGTGTTATTATTGTGGGTGCACACATAATAATAATGTGGGGTGCATGTGAGTCCTAGTGAGACCTAGCGAGTGTGAGAGGGGTTCTGTTCCATTATTCGACCTATTATGAAATCCAACAATCCATAGGGGTCATAGCGATGATTGCATCCAATTCGAACGTAATCCTTTCACTTTCCACTGAATCTCTACGAATCTCAATGATATTGAGTATTGCCTGCACACGTATTTGAGCGACTAGAGAACCGTATAAGAATGTTAGGTGTTAGTGCGAACGTCTCTGAGCTAGTTGATTGAAGCGTCGAATGTTTGGTCTATACTTCCTCACTTTTCTCGTTTACTTGAACTCAATGAGTTGATGCCTCAGACCCAGAAGTGGGATCACCTCTGTAATTCTTAACGACTTACCGTGCATTATTCAGTCAACACGCAAGACCGATGGACAAGAAGCCGAACGTGATACATTACCGACTCTAGTAATATGACGGTCCTGATTATTGACAACGAACACCAGTGGATTAATTTCAGTCGAGTCCCAAACCCTAGCCAGCAACCTTTGCGGAGCCAACTCTTACGAATCAATCGGGCCATGAATACTAACAACCGACCAGAATATGGGATGTGTAGTTACCAACGCCACGAGCGGTACCCTAGGACGTGTTAAGAAATGCAAACAGGTGAATCCTTTTTGGCGAAAGATCGCAGGACTCTGTCTCCAAAGCAACAACATCAGAGACAACAGCCATGGCAACCACAAGGTACTCGTAAATCATAACCTTTAGTATTGGAATGAAGGTGACTTCGATAAGGATCGGCTGTTGTTAAGTCAAGACGTCAACAACCAAGGGAATAATGTCAACATTAGGAATCCTCGTAACAATCACATCGACGATGGTGAAACTGGTGCTGGTGGAGGAGTACTTATGGTTGGTGTGGGTGATGCCAGGTATGATAACGGCATAGTGACCTGTACGTTTTGTGAATAACCTTTCTTCCCCTGTTTTGTTGGACACCGACACTTCTTGAAACCAGACCTGTTGTGGAATCAGCCGATGGCAAGTCAATTGAAGTCTTTTATGTTCGCTGGGATGCAAACTCAACCTTGTAGGTCAAGTGTTCGACATCGACCTTCCTTCTGCTACCCTTAGTAGTTTCGATGCTGTAGTTAGTGTGGATTCCTTATCTAGATATCGCGCAGATATACCCTGAGAGGAGAAAATTTTGCGTATCCCTCTTCTTAGTGGAGAATCGATATTTGTCCTGAGGTGCCAGAGTGGTGCAAAGGTTAGCATCATTTCAGCTATGAAAGCCCAGAAGTGACTTCGGAGGGATTACCCCGCTATGTTAGCACTCGCTACTGATGTTAAGACTAAGGAAAAGAGGATCAAGGATCCACCAACCATTCATGATTACTCCCGATGTGCTACCCAAAGAACTTTCAGGATTACTATCACGACTGTTAGATAGAATCTCAGTTTGACCGCATGCCATGGGCAGCCCTGATTACCCGTACCCCTTACCGTCTTGTACCAGGAGGATTGTAAGAACTGTCTAATCAACTTCGGGAACTATTGGACAGGAGTTTTGTCGACCCTAGTTTTTCACTTTGGGGAGCCCCAGTTATATTCGTGAAGATAGGCTTTCTCGTATGTGTTCTGGTTATCGAGAACTCAACAAGATGACTGTCAAGAACCGTTCGCCTCGACCATGTGTTGACAACCTGCTGACCAGTTGTGAGGGTCAAGCCCCCATTCGAGGATAGACTAACGAATGAACTATCATCAGATGGAAGCCCAAGGGGAGAATGTTCATAAAACGGCATATCGAATGCCGTACGACCATTACAATTTTTTTATTCCATGACCTTTGAGTTATTCAACACACCAGCAGCTTTATGGATCACATGAATCAACCGTGTTTATTGATGACGTTTTGAATCATTTCCAGGAGAAAGGAACACCATGAGCGGCACTTGTATCTTATCATGGAGCTCATGAGGGATGAGCCACTCCACGCGAAATCTTGTTAAGTGTGACTTCTGGATTCGAGAAGTACACTTTCTTGGTCACATAGTCAACGAATTGAGAGTACACGTGGATCCCGCTAAGATCCGTTCTATTAGAAATTAGTCACGGAAGAGTCCTTCGGAGATGCGGCAAACTTCTTGGTCTCGCTCGGTAATACTGTAGGTTCATCGGGGGATTTTCGAAGATATCACAGCTTGTAACGCGTTAACACAGCAGGGTGTTGTGTATTTTTGGAAGACAAAGCAGGATAACATCTTTTCAGCTTTGAAACCAAACTCTACAGTACGCTGAGTATTGTCCTCACCCGATGGTACAGGTTCCTTGGTAGTGTACCGCGTTGTCTCGATTCAGGGTCTCGGTTGTGTGCTGATGCAACGCGAGAAAGTGATAGCTTACGTCTCTCAGTAGTGGTGGAAGTCATGGTCTTTGCATTTAATATCTGGAGGCATTACTTGTACGGTACCAGAGCGCTATTTAGATCGATCACAAGGGCCTCCAGCATATTTTTGATCTGGAAGAGATAAACATGCAACGACGTCGCTGGATGGAACTCTTGAACGATCACGACTACGTAACCTAAACGTGTACAAGCTTTGTAGCTCACCATCGACTCCAGCCTACCTGATCAGATTCGTTCTGCCAAAACCGAAGCGTTGGAGGAAGAAAATCTCCAAATGGAATCCATGCGAGGCATGGAAAGGCAACTTCCAGCAGAATCAGACGGTATACGCTACTTCATGGAGCGAATATGGGTCCCACTATACGACAACCTAAGGGAACTTGTGTAGGACGATGCACACAAGTCTCAATATCCTATTCATCTGGGTTTTGATAGATTGTATTAGGATCTGAAGATCTTGTACAAGTGACCGGGCATGAAGGCCCACATAGCAACGTAAGTGAGCGATGTTTGACTTGAGCAAGAGTCAAAGTGGAGTACCAGAAACCTCCTAGTTTGTGTTAGCAACCAGAAACTCCCATATGGAAATGGGAACACACTGCCACGGATTTATCACTGGTCTACCTAAAACTCGAAACGGAAATGATACCACCTGGGTGAACGTTTACTGACTCATGTAACCAACACACTTTCTTGCAATCAAGGAAACTGATGAGTCTTCACAGCTTGTGAATATTTCTCTGAGAGAGGCGGTTCCTAGGCACGAGGTGCCAACTCCTATTACCTCTGATCATGGTCCGTATTTACATCCAAGTTGTGGTGGACGATGAACAAACCTTTTGGCTCACGTGTAGACAGGAGAACTGTTTATCGTCCTCTGACGGAATGGCTAAAGTGAGCAAATCATCTAAACAACTAAAGACATGCTGTGAGCATGTGTGATTGAATTTGGTAAAGGTTAGGAAAGACACATACCCTTGGTAGAGTGTTCCACCAACGACAGTTATCGTTCCAATATTCAAGCAGCTTCGTTCGAGGCTGGTATGGGCGGCAATGCTGATCTCCTCTTTGTTGGACTAAGGAGGGTGACAACCTAATCTCAGGACCAGGACTTGCACTCGAAACTCTTGGGAAGATTGTTTAGGTCGGGAATCATATGGCGACATTGCATGACCGTTAGAAAAGCCGTTAAGCGTAGGAAACCCTTAGAATTTGCAGAGGGCAATCATGTCATGTTAGAAGTCTCACCCTGGGAGGGTGTGGTACGCTTTGGGAATCGGCAAGGTGGCCTACAGAGTAGAGTTATCTCACAAACTGGGCAACGTTCACGTTGTTGTTCACGTCTCAAAACCGAAGAAGTGTTCGTCCGATGAAACACTTGCGGTCTCTTTGCAAGAACCTTAGATTGGTGATGAGTCGCAGTGCGTTGAGAACCCTATTGAAATTATGGATCGGGAGGTCAAGGTCCGTAAGAATAGTCGAATCTCGATCGTGAGAGTCCGTAGGAACTCAAAACGTGGACCGGAGTTCACGTGGGAATGCGAGGATCAGATGAAGCTCAAGTATCCCCAATTATTCCCAACTGACCAATCTAAATCTGATGCAACTGGTGAATTTCGGGACGAAATTCCCTTTCAAGTTGGGGATGATGTGGTACCCGGGAAAAAATAACACCTTGCGGCTTCGGGTTACTTATCAAATTTCAGGATGAAATTTCTTTCAAGTTGGGGATGATGTAAAGAACTGTTGATTGATCCAATAATCATGCCAGTAAATTGTAAACTGTTGTTATGAAATTAAGGGGATTGTAACCACTGTAGAGGGCGGCGACGAAGACCTCCCCCACAAAGAATCTAGTTCGACGAAGAATCAGGTTCTTCGTTGACTGGTTCTTGACGAACCTCTATGGTTCTTCGCCGTACTCAACCCCGACGAAGGATAGTCCTTTGTCGACTGATGTTTGACGAACCACTTGGATACTTCGTCGCATTCATTCTCGGCGAAGAATAGACCTTCGCCATAAGGGTTCTTCGCCGTGAAGGCAAATGGTCAGAACAGTGAAACAGATGTGATGAATATGATATTGGGTAGTTGGATTATAAATACTAATTGTTGCATGATAACAATGCTGATTAAGAATGAGAAATCTGATTGGAATGGTGTGAGTAGAAACTCCTCTGTTATATGTTGTTATGTGACATTCACATGGGATGTGGACTTGTATGAGAATTGGGTATTTGCTACGTGTGTACAGTGATTTTTGTGATGAATGCAATCTGTGAAAGTACGTGATTTAACTGATTATGAAACTGATTTTATTGGTAACTACTGTTTTGAACGTGAACTTGTGTTATGAACGTGTATGAAATCTAAGCGTTTGCTATGTGTTACGTGACAATGGTGTTACATGTGATTCGCTGAATACGTGATTTGGATATGTGTTTACGAAACTGATCATCTTTGGTAACCTCGATAGGGTTTGGTTGACCAACTTGGAATGGGTAATGTAATGTAACATACCGAGCAGTCTCAGGTGAGTTCACTTCTCTTGAGCATGCATCCCGGTGGGTTGGACAATCATTAGGTATTCCTGAGAGGAATAAGTCCTTTGGGTAAAAACTGGAATGTTAGATAATACACTCATTTCTTATCACCATAACTCCCATCTTCTACCAAATAGTTACCTGAGAGGTAACGGGGTATTAGTTGATTGCACTATTAGGCTTGGCAACCTCACACCGTACCTGAGAGGACGGGCGTGAACTAATGACCTTAATCTTGACCAATGCTTAGATAGGGGGCATTGGGGACGGGCAAAACAATCTGGAGCCATCTTGTACGCTACTCAAGTTATTATCAACATTACTTTCGAAATTGTTATTAAACTGGATTAAACACTTGGTGACCAAATGTTTTCATAAAACTGTGAACTCACCAGCGTTTTCTGATACACTTGTTTACATGCTCGCAGGTTATAGATATGTGTAGATGTGGAACTTGCTGTATGGGAGGCTGAAGTGGTCATGGGTCGAGATACATGGATTCGCGAGACAAGTCTAATGGTTTTCATATACATGGTTTTTGAAATACACAACTAATGATTTACGCTTCCGCTGAACACGTTGAGTTATACTTTATGTAATGTAACACTTTGTTTTAATGAATGAAAGTTTCTAATTAAAATCTTGTATTAGTTCAATATGAGTGGTGGTTATATCTTGGTACGTCACATGCCTCGCGGGGGTTTCCGCTTGGGGTATTTTTGGGGGTGTGACACATAATCTCAATCTCGGTGCTATTCTCGTTAGGTGTTTTGTGCGTTTGGGGTCATGAGATATCGGATCTCGGAGCTTTTGTTTCTAAAAATCTTATCTTTATTAAAGAATAAAGAGTAAACTGGCATTTTGGTCCCTGCGGTTTGGGCACATTTGCCATTTTAGTCCAAATCTCAAACTTTTTAAATCTGGGTCCTTGTGGTTTCAGTTTTATTGCTATTTTAGTACAAAATTCAAAAACTCCCTTTTTTATTGTTGCAACCTGCCTATTTTGTCTTTTTGTGCAGGGGCATTTTTGTCCAACTGATTTTCATTTAACATATTCTTAATTAAAAAACTAAATTAAATACATGATTAATTCCTTTAAATACCCTTATTAATATACATTTCCCCATTTACAGAGATCATCTTCTTCCCCCCAAATAAAACCCTAACCCACAGGAGATCGAAGCACATCATCTTCCCCAAAAAAACCCTAAACCCACAACGAATCCACAGCTTGATGGTTTGCTGCACCGGTGAAATCGACGACCTGGATTTTGTGTTAACGAAATAGGTTAAGATTTAACTGAGGAGAATTATTGGGAAATAAGTCAAAGGAGCTAGAAGAACCGATATTTCTGTTCAAAGGGTAATACGGTAAACTCGCATCATCGTGAGCCTGGAACAATAACGGATGCAATTGAAGATCCGAATCACCCTTTTCAACCGCATTATTATCGCTCGTATCACATCTTACCGAGTTTCTCTCGTCTTGTTGACCGGCTCTCGGTTGACTTAAAATGCCATTTTGTCTCACCTTACTCGAAGCTTCGTCTTGGAATTTCGAAAACGCCGACTGCGACATTATACGAACCGTAGGTGGAAGATTGACCGCTGGCAAGTCGGGAGCTAGTTTCACTACACGAGAACAACTAGATCTACGAGCTCGATATGGTATATTTACTTCGGGTCTCAAAAACGTAGCAGGAACGGGGTAAGATGAACTTTTATTAGGATTCACCAGGCTCGTGTCGTTCGTTAATCCGTTTTGTGTGAACGATTCAGCTTGCGGGTTTTCGCCCGTGTTTGAAATACAGGATGAAACCGGTCTCCAATAAGCCAAAAACGCCTCATGGACATACGCTTCATCATCGTTATTTCCACCATCATCACCACTGTTATTTTCTCAGCCACCATGAAACAGATTAGCCTCATCATCGTTTGACCAGCCTTGATTATGTTGACCGACACCATTTGCTTGTAATCTTGAACCTTCGAGTTTTGACTTTCTTCGTTGTGATTCGTATAAGCGTCTCTTTGCCTTAGGGTTTTTCTGGGGAAGATGATGTGCTCCGATCTCCTGTGTAACACCTTGTAAAAATCACGACCAATATAATGAAGACACGTCTCATGGACTTTAAACGTGTAAGGAATTGTTTCCGAGGGACTAAAATTGTCAAACAATGTAAATATGTTAGTAAAAGGATCCAAAGTATCAACATGCCATTCTTGTGCCTCTGATTGACCTCATACGACGTTCGTATTCTTTAATGAATAATTTGACGAACATTGGAAGTCGTTTGTGCTTAAAATAAGGATCTTACGAAACATAAGGGCTAAAAGTGTCAACATGTTAAATGTTACCTCTGAGTGACCTTTAATCGAATCCAAAAACATTGTAATAATTATATATTTGGTTCTCAAGAATATTGGATATTTATTTTGTGGAGTTTCGAAGAAAGCAAGACTTTTCGGGTGATCGTACAACTAACAGGGAGCTTAACGGAGTTAGTTCATGACCCAAGGTCCTTAAAAGTTAACTATGGGGGTCCTAAATGCAATAAATGAAAGTTAAATAAACTTAATATGGACCAAGGACCAAAACTGCAAACTTTGAAAGTTGTTTTCCAGTGACAAAGGAGCCACGCGGCCCGCGTAAGAGTGTCAGATGCAGAAAAACATGACAGCTGCATGTTCAGCCAGTTCCACCGCCTTTGCATGCCCGAATTCGATACCAGGGACTGTGCCAATGGTTTTTCATGCACTAGGGACACCTGGTGACATCTGGGATCATCATAGGGACACATGCAAAGATCTTGGAGCTTCCATTTTGCTA
Organism: Helianthus tuberosus; assembly: GCA_030545235.1. Taxonomy (NCBI): domain Eukaryota; kingdom Viridiplantae; phylum Streptophyta; class Magnoliopsida; order Asterales; family Asteraceae; genus Helianthus; species Helianthus tuberosus. The sequence goes on from CM060400.1 coordinate 209,204,820, forward strand.
TATAAGGCCTTGTTCATTCACTTGTCATTTGCACACTTGAAAATTTATTCAAAACTCACTCTTAGGAGCCTCCTGGAGCTCAAGGTCATTTTCTAAAGATCAATACTCGTGCTAAGTACCCTAGTCAGCATTCTTAGCCTCTCTAGTTTAAGTTTTACTAGTTTAAAGACCAAAAGTCAAAGCCATCGTAATTAAGCTTTGACTTAGTGATTAATCACTAATGGTCCAGCCATTATTCGAATTGAAAGTGGCTATGAGTTGGTAATTATGTAGCTAATAAACCCTTAAAAGGGCACCTACTGATTTCCACTCTAACTTGGTCAATTGTCGGGTGAAACTTATTATTAAAAAGTCAACAGAATTCATTTTTGCAAATAAAGTCATAACTGATAATGTAGAAGTTATGGAACCTGTTTTAACATTAAAATAACTTGGTAAATAATATAAGAACATGTCTAAGCATGTTCAACCCGACAATTCTGAGTTTAGGCTCGGTTCGGAACCGAAAGTCACAAAAGTAGACTTTTGCTTTGACTTTCAGTTCTGACCCGATTTAGCTTAGTTTAGAAATGCCTTAGGGTTCCTTTAGGACCATATTATAGGTTAGTATAACCCTCTGAGGTTATACAACTTGGTTCCTTAATAATCCGATTCAATTGCATGTTTCCGTTAAATGCTTAAATGTTGACCATTATGCCCTTTTTATATAGAACCGAGATTTTTTAAAATAAGAGAGGACAAAAACCTTTATTACTGATTTATAAACATGTCCTAAAAATTTGACATCAGTTTATGGTCTAAATTAGAAGTTATGCTCAATATCGTAAATAAAAACCTTTTTTATTAATTTAACGACATTTTCGACATAAATCCTATTTAAACCCAAATTTTGACACCAAACCTTTTACCCACTGATGTAATATAATATTGGGGATTTTTAGAAATTTTTATTAAATTTTAAACTGATCATAACATAGAGTTCTTGCATATGCTCGGTAATTGACTATAATGCTCTTTTTGCTAATAAAATGAGTTTTACACATCCTTTACATATCAAACCTTTTTCTACTGATTTTATATAATAAATAAGTTATTTTAAACTGTAAAGGCTAGTCAAAATCTCAGATTTCTTAATCAACCCGAATATCGTCAAATACCGACTTTTATGCGATTTAGGCGCATAGTATGGTTTATAACCATATTAGGCACCTAAGACTTGTTACCTATTGATGTTATGAATAAATTTTTATACTTTGACAGTAAGTAAAAGTTTTGAACTCAGATTTCCAAATTGACCCTTAAAGCATATGTGAAATGACCAAAATGCCCTTTCGGTGCATAGTTTGGTCATAAAAGATAAATTTCACATATGTATGATACCTTACTGATATAACCCATTAAAAATAAATATTTTTACTAATTATTTCAGACCATAAACTCATATTACTATTTAACCTCTTTTATAAGCTTTAAAAAGACCAAAATACCCTTACGGGGCTTAAATTGATTTTAAATTCGTTTTGGGCATAATGGAAGGTATCTTACTGATATCACAACATATTTTGAGCATATTAACTTGTGAAACCTGTATATGACTATTTTGGTTACCCGTTATGCAATTTTCGCGTTCGGTATGGTTTATGTAACTAGTTTGCATAAATTAACCGAAACGGGTCAAACCTTATCATTTTCACTTCAAAATCCAGAATGTTTTAGTTTACCCATTTTATACAAGTCTTCATACTTGTCGAGTCTAAATCACATTCTAATCCGGTCTTCGCTTAATCGTGCGTTTTGAACCGTAAACCTTTCATTAAAACTAACCGGTCTAAGTTCAAACTTAAGTAAGACCCGTTAGGAATCTAATAGGTTATTAAAACCTTTGTTCCAGATCTAGGAGCCCAGTAAAAGATATTTGCACTTGCTGATTGTTGCTCGGATTGTGATTAATATATTTACATAACCCGTTTTAATCTGTATTGTTTGATGCAATGCCTTTGGGGGGTTAATGACCATGTCCTGGATATCCTCAGCTCATTTATTAAATGGCCACGGCTTAAGCACGGGGTGTAGGCATACAACTGACAGTTGCGTATGTATAAACGGTATCTCACTCTCTTGTGGGCATATACTTGTGGCGTGTCAATTAATCTAATTCGACTCTTCTAACCGGTCCCGAATGGACGACAAACATGTAAAACTGTATACAAGATTATTTTTAAAATAATTGCCCTAAGTTATAAAAGAATTTTGTGCCAAGTGCATTTAAATCAATTTTTCTTAAATATTTTCAAAAGATTCAGTTAATTGTATTTACCAGTGAAAACTGATGTACTTTCAAAAGGTTAAGTGTAGGTACTAAGCGTAATGGGCTGGAACTCCTGAGTGATTAAATAATGAGTCTTGCAAGCTTTATCACTTAAGTCTGTTGAACATTTCCTCTTTTATTTTGATCCGTCTGTGGATCCATCTTACAATCCGTTTTGTAATAATTAATGTTACTTTCAATCGGTTTGTAATATTATTACGTTTAGACTTCCGCTGTGCATTTAAATTGTGATTATTGACTATGATGATATCAACTACATCACGATACTCCCCACCGGGCCCACTGGTAATACGTGGAAATATCGGGGTGTGACAGGTTGGTATCAGAGCCAACATTGAGTGAATTAAACACTAGCCTTTTGTGTTTAATCTCAATGACACAGTTTGCACATTCCTTGACCTCCGAGTCTAGGCTAACGACATAGGACTAATCCTAATCTTATTGTCTTCTTTTGTTGGTTTCCTTTGTTTATTTTGGCAGGTACAAACAAAAATGCCGCCACGATTCAGAGGACGAGGAGGACGAGGCAAGGCGCCATTCACTACTCCTAATGACCATGTGGCCGGGCCATCACACCGACGAACCCCATCAGCAACTTTAAGCTCAAGTCCCCACGAGGATTGGAGGACTTACCTGGAGCCGGCAAGGCAATCAGTCTCTCTCAGTTCATCTCCATCATACCATAACTCGTTGGGGCTCCACCAAAGCAACGAGTCCGACCACTCGCGCCACTCCTACCTTCCGTTGCAGCGTTCGGGTTCTCACCGTGCCTTTTAGGACCCGACTCCTTACTTTCAGAGCCGGTTTAATCCGGCGAACGTGAGTGAAGAACCAATGGGCCATAACCCATTGGGACCAGAAGACCACTTTCCTGAAGCCCAGGATATGGATATGGATGAAGATCCGGATCCAGAGATGCCAACTGGGACGCCGACACACCCCATTGAGATTCCAGATGGGTCATCTTTTCATGGTTCACCATACTGGGGCCCAGACAGTTTCCAAGAAAGGTGGGCCACATACCACTAGGAGTTTACTCCCCCTTTCAACCTACCTCAACAGGAGCAGCAGGATCCCTCTGAGGATTCACGTTTCCCGGCGGTTACGCCACCGCCAGAGCAGCAGCCGCCTCCAGAACCACCGAGGTGAAGGAGAACAGGTGCACGGATGTCCGTGCGAAGAGGGGATTTTCACTTCAGCACCCCTCAACACTCCAGTGGCAGCCACTACCCGCCACTATATGAAGACCTGCAGATGGGTGGGCCTTCAAACCCAGTTTTAGAAGTCGACTCAGCTCCGGTCGCACCACCACCGCCAATGGGTTATGGTAACCCAATTCCTTCCTACACCGGTGCAGCGGCGTATAACCCTTTTGAGCAGCCAGCTTATCTTGGCTCTAACTACTACAATGCCCCTATCGTTGACCCGTAGATCGAGGCGGCAAACTACAATGCTCTTCACCTCGAAGGATCTTTCGCCGCTTCCTACTAATCTGGGTACCAAGCATATAGGTACCAATACCCGCCACCTGCTCAACCTCCGTAGCAGCAGCCGCCGCAGCCACCACTAATCCTGCCACCGCAGCAGCAGGAGATTCTTCAAAGGTTGAACCAGGTGGAACGGGAGGTTCAAGAGGAGCGTAGAAGCCGCCGGGGTCTGCTCAAGGGTTTGGCGAATCTGATCAAGGGGAAGAAGAAGAGGGATTTTTGAAGATTCCTTATTTATTTGTGTTGTAATTTCTTTATTTCAATCAAGTCCCTGCATGGACATTTTTTTTTATTTATGTACTTTGTCCCTGCGTGGACTTGTCTTTCTATCCTTGGTCCCTGCGTGGACCTGTCTTTCTTGTTTAGCCCTTGCATGGGCAAGTTATTTATTTAAAAGTCCCGTTTAGGGCAAAAATGTACTTCTTTTCATTTATTTATAGAATATTTTAAATTTAAAATTCATTTTGTCATTATATATATGAATATAATATATGAAATAAATCAAAAATATCATTCCTTTTTAATTAATCTGCCAATAAATTTTGAAAGAAAATCTTGGAGGTATAATCTAGCCTATATGTCATTTTAGACATGGCCCAGATGGTAAAACCTTTTCAAGATTTAAATACTTGTTAACATCTGAAAACATGTTAGCACTCCTGGCAAATGTGATTCGATAAAATCACACGAGTCATCTTTATATTGGATTCTTCCAATACCTTTTCTCTATTTAATTAAAACATCCATTAGTGATGAAGTGCCTACGGGCCATAATAACTGTCAATAAGACAAAAGACAGTTGTAGTCTACGACTCCCTGTCTAGAAAAGGTAATGAACTATGTTCAAACCTTAAAGCCCCGATCTTACGAGATCAAGGCCTATGAGTTAAAATTGTCCTTGTGACTAGGCCGTTTGTATGCCACCCTATTATCCTTAATAATTTATAACTGGATAAAATATAATAAAAATTTAAGTAAATTAAATTAACCAATATGGCTTAAGATTACCATGGTTAATAGATTGCCATAAATGACAATTCCATAATAGACTTCTGAATGAATCATTATTAATATTTTATGTAGCAATCAAGCTACATGGCCGGATCAGATGAAGTTAACAGTCACCCTCGAGAGAATAATGACACTACCAGAGTTAATGTAGCTGGTGCAGAACTGCAGGCATTAATAGATAATGCCGTTACTCGAGCTCTCAACAGACAGTTTAATGAATCAAGTGGTACTCGCGCCAGAACTCAGTCCGTACCACATTCAAAACCACCCTCCAAGACTCATGTATCTCATAAGGATGATTCTCATCATTCGTCAAATCAGAGGAGTGTTCCATCCAACCAAATTGTGCTCAATCAAGAGCCATGTATTAAGACATGTTCTTATAAGTATTTCGTCTCCTGCAAGCCCAGGGATTACACAGGGGAGAAAGGAGCCATTGATTGCATGACGTGGCTCGATGAAATGGATACAGTAGTTGATATTAATGGTTGTGCCAAACAGGACGTTGTGAAGTTTGTCTCACAATCCTTTAAAGGAGAAGCTTTGGCTTGGTGGAGGTCTTTGATTCAAGCTACAGGGAAGTTTCCGTTATATAATTTGACGTGGGATCAGTTTATTACTCTAATCAAGGAAAATTTATGTCCTCAACATGAGGTGGAAAGGATTGAGACTGACTTCTTGACCTTGGTCATGAAGAATTTAGATTGTCAGGCATATCTTACGAGCTTTAACACCATGTCTCGATTGGTTCCATACTTGGTCACACCGGAACCAAAACGTATAGCTCGTTTTATTGGAGGTCTAGCTCCAGAAATTAAGGCAAGTGTGAAAGCTTCTAGACCCACTACATTAAGGTCAGTGGTTGATTTGTCGTTATCTCTTACACTAGATGCGATCAGGCAGAGATCGCTTAAGAATTCTAATGAGGGAAAGAGGAAACGTGAGGAGGAGAACTCACGCCGATCTGATAAGAAACATAAGGGGAACTCCGATCACAAGAAGAGTTCAGGATTTAGAAAGGATAGTCAGCAGTCGGGTGAGAAACCTAAATGTAAAACATGTTAGAAGCATCACTTTGGTAAGTGCAGGTTGGAGTCGAAATCGCAGTCACAGTCAAAGCCTATTATGTGTGGGATCTGCAAGTCCAAGGAGCATAGGTCATTGGATTGCAAAAAGATGAAGGACGCAACCTGTTACTGTTACAATGAGAAGGGACACATTAAGACTAATTGCCCCAAGTATGCAAAGAAACCTAAAGAGGCTAAGAAAACCAATGCTCGGGTCTTTCAGATGAATGCTCAGGAGGCCATTCAGAACGACAACGTGATAACAGGTACCTTTCTTATTAATGATGTTTATGCTAGAGTATTGTTTGATTCGGGTGCAGACAAGTCTTTTATGGATAATAAATTTTGTAAGTTATTAAATCTGTCTGTTAAAACTCTAAGCATAAAGTATGAAGTAGTATTGGCCGATGGTACTATAGAGACTGCCTCAACCGTATTAGATGGATGTTTTATATCCACTAGGAATCACTCTTTTCCGTTGTCCTTACTTCCATTGAAATTAGCAGGATTCGACATAGTGATAGGCATGGATTGGTTATCTCATAACCAAGCTCAGATCGTTTGTGACAAGAAACAAGTGGTGATCAAGACTCCCTTTGGTGAGCCACTAACAATACAAGGGGATACACAGTACGGGTTACCTAAGCAGGTGTCCATGCTTAAGGCATCAAGGTGTATGAGGAGAGGTTGTGTCATTTATATGGCACAGGTAACCATCGATGAGCCAAAGCCCAAGATTGAAGACATCCCTGTTATTTCTGAATATCCAGAAGTATTCCCTGAAGAACTACCTGGTTTACCCCCAGATAAGCAAGTGGAGTTCAGAATCGACATCATTCCTGGAGTTGCACCAATTGCGAGAGTACCTTATCGGTTGGCACCAACTGAGATGAAAGAGTTAAGGACTCAGTTGGATGATTTATTGGCAAAGGGTTTTATACGACCTAGCTCGTCCCCTTATGGAGCACTGATCCTCTTTGTGAAAAAGAAGGATGGGTCGATGCGTCTATGCATCGATTATCGCGAGCTGAATAAAGTGACGATCAAGAACAGATATCCGCTACCCAGGATCGATGATCTATTCGATCAGCTTCAAGGAGCAAGTCATTTCTCCAAGATTGATTTAAGGTCAGGTTACCATCAACTGAAGGTCAAAGATGAAGATGTGCATAAGACTGCATTCAGAACTCGTTATGGACACTACGAGTTCCTGGTGATGCCTTTCGGGCTCACTAATGCACCTGCAGCATTCATGGATCTCATGAATCGCGTTTGCAAGCCGTACTTGGACAAGTTTGTCATTGTCTTTATCGATGACATTCTTATTACTCGAAGAGTCAAGCCGATCATGAAAGACATCTTTGGTGTATCCTTAAACTACTACAACAAGAGAAGCTTTACGCCAAGTTTTCTAAATGCGAGTTTTGGCTTCGTGAAGTCCAATTTCTTGGACATGTGGTGAGTGAGCGTGGTATCCAGGTGGATCCCGCTAAGATTGAAGCAATTATGAATTGGCAAGAGCCTAAGACTCCCACAGAGATACGTAGCTTTTTGGGTCTAGCAGGTTATTATCGATGTTTTATTGAAAATCTTTCAAGGATTGCTGCACCCCTAACTTCTTTAACTCACAAGAATATAAAGTTCAATTGGGGTCCCAAGCAACAAGAATCATTTGAGATTCTTAAGTAGAAACTGAGCAATGCTCCTGTATTGACATTGCCAGAAGGGATTGAAGAGTTTGTGGTTTATTACGACGCATCGCACACAGGCATGGGATATGTGCTTATGCAGAAAGGCAAGGTTATTGCCTATATGCTTCACATTAGTTAAAGGTGCACGAGAAGAATTACACCACTCACGATTTGGAGTTGGGTGCCGTTGTATTTGAACTAAAGCTATGGAGGCATTACCTTTATGGAACAAAGTGCGTGATCTATTCTGATCATAAGAGCCTTCAGCACCTGTTTAATCAGAAGGATCTTAATGATGCGTGTGTGGTGTGATATATATTTAAGTATATTTTAAGCCCTTTTTACACGTTAGACAAGTTTTAAATTTATAAAACACGATATTTTACTAACACCAAACACACATATGGGCAAGTGCACCCATCGTGAGCATAGTATAGTGTTGGTAAGATACCGAGGTCGTCCAAGGACACAAGAGCTTTTAGTACCGGTTTATCCTCAACGTCTAATCAAATCAAAAGTTAGAAAAAAAATTTTAAACAAATAAAATAAAAACTAACTAGAATGCTGAAAAATAAAATAAAAATAAAAACAGATAGACAAGATGAATCACTTGGATTCGACTCATTTTTAGTGTAACCTTTGATTATTTCCGCACTTTTGTACTTTTTAAGAGATTATCTTAGTTATTGTAGTAGGCCCCTCTTTTTAAGGTGACGTTACCCTCAACCCAGTAGTTTGAGTCAGCAAGGATACAATCCTAAAGGGTTGGATTATTGAAAGATAATTAATTAAGTTATTAATGCATATTATGGTAGGCCCCTCTTTTGAAGGTGACGTTACCCTCGGCTAAGTAGTCTGAGTCAGCAGGGATACAGTCCTAAGTAGCCGGGTTAAAGTATTAATAGTAGCTTACATATGAGGGGATCAAAGAGTTTGGACCCCCGCCATCCAATACCGGTGGGTATTGAAAGAGGTCCTACTAAATTTGACCCAGGTCCTTGCAGGATCTATACACTGAACAAGTCAAGACTCTTACCAAACCGTTCCCTTAACCCCCGACCAGGTAGCCAACATATCTCCATATAGACCGTGGAGATATGAATGGTAAAAATCTTTTATTTTATATAGACAGTAAAATAATGCCAAGACACCACGGACAAACGATAAGGAAGAATCACCTTCAACATAAGAAACTAGTTATTAAAGTCATTAATACATAACCAAGTAAAAAGTGCGAAAAGATTAAAAATAAAAAGTATTACACTAGACACTTGTCTTCACCAAGTGATGTAAGAGACTTATGCAAACATGGCCTTTGATTGTCAAGAACTCTTACGGTCAATCTTGGATCCCGAGATGACTCACACACTCTACGATGGACGATGGATGATGGTGGTGGATGATGGTGTTGTGATGGTGGTGGGTGGTGGGTGAAGTGTGAGAGAGGTGGTGTGCCAAGGGATGGTTTGCAAATGAGCCAATCACCCCTATTTATAGGCTGAACAGAGGCTCGGGCACGGCCCCGTGTCCATTGGGCACGGCCCCGTGTCCACCTTCCTTCTCTTTCTTCATTAATTGCAGTTTGTCTGCATTAATTGACCACGCCCCCGTGTCCGCTGGGCACGCCCTCGTGTGCAGAAGCGTATCTGTACTATCAAGATTTCCCCAGATTCTACGAATCTTAGAGTTGACCACAGCCCCGTGTCCGCTGGGCATGCCCCGGTGGTGGGTGATAGAAGCTTCTATAACTTTGTCTTTTCTGCAAACACTTGGGCACGCCCCCGTGCTCATTGAGCACGGCGCGTGTTCATGTAACACCCCGAAAATATAAAACCTTATATTGGAATTACAAGGTATAGATAGATGAGAATTTACTAACTAGGAATTTTTAACCTAGTTAGTTACAAGACTAGAAATAGCCTATGATAGGGTTAAAAGCTACTAAACAGTATTTTGAACAAAGTAGTGGGGCCTTAGTTGTCAAAATTGAAACTAAATTAGATAAATCAAATAAAAAATAAACTAAACACCCCATATGAAGGTGTCTGGTCGATCAAGAAGAGGCAGGGGGCGACACCCCATCTTCAAAACCCTAAAACTTCATTAAATCTGCAAATTTAAGGCTCAATCCAAGTAGAAATCAAAATTAGAGCCTAGAACCGTGATCCTCATCGCAAGAGGATTAAAAGGTATGTAAAATCTGATGAAATCTCTAAACTTGAAAATCTCATGATTTTGGAAAATCTGAAATTAGATGTTGCATGTGAGTTATTTGGTTAGATTAGGGATGATATAGTGTCTAGAAGTGAAACCTAGACAACTACATGTGAAATCATGTTCAAATTCGGGAAATTCCATGAACACCTTGAAGGTGGGTTGTGGGTTTTACAAGATAATGATGAACATTAGGGTTTAGAATGATTATCCTAGTGTAATTTGATTATAGAAAGTGATTTCAGAAAGGTATGATGATTAAATGCTATATGAGGGCTTTATTGATGCTAAGTTAGCTAATTAGCAAACTAAGAACTTGAATACAAAAGATATAAAAATTCTGCCTTTATAGTGTTTGTTGAAATGCCTCAAAGAAGGCTTGAAACTGAATTGTTAAGTTAAAAACGCATAATTATGATGAATGACAAAATGTGCGTTATGTATGCGAAACCAAGAGTTCTAAACTTAAAGTGATTGAACTCTATAGGAAAGGAGGCCGGGGCATCTAGCGGGCAAACCGGCGTGGACGCACGTTTGAAGGGGTTGCTTTGAAGGTATGTAACTTGACCCGTTACATTGAGTAGATTTTGATGATTATATAATGTGTAATTAAATTTCCGAATAAAAGTTGTTTTGAATTAAGCGATGAAGTCGCTATATTGAATGATTGATCAAATTTGATTGGAACTCGTTGGTAGTCGTCATATGGGAGGATTCCTTAGACGAGCCAAACGGGTCGAATAATCAGGTAAAGCATGGTTAATGCTCCGGAATATGGTGGATTGTTCTTTGATATTGGTTAATATTTAACATGTTAGAAATACGAGAATTTGATGTAGTGGTTTGTTAGAAAAGCGAAATCCGAGAGTTGGGTTTTGAGTGCAATGAATAAAACAAACAAAACATGAATTTCCAGGAACTACCGTAAGTTACGGTAGCACCGTAACTTACGGTAGAGGACATGTGTTTACAGTAGATCACCCCTGTTTTACGGTGGATCAGGAAATTCCAGGACTCACCGTAACTTACGGTGACACCGTAAGTTACGGTGGAACCAGAAAAACTTTCATTTTATTATTTAAAATTTGATGTTGGATCTCATGTTATTGTGTTTATATGCTATATAAAAATGTCAAAACTAATGTTTTTAACGGTTTTGACCATAGGTAACGAGGTGGATCTTACGGATGGCGATCAAGCGAATGATGAAGAACCGAACACTACCTTTTGAAGCTTCCGCAATGTTTTAAATCTTTAGTACTTTTGTGTAAGGATTGTAAACACTTGTTAAACAACTTTTGATATGTTTTAACTTAGTCATTAGTTGACTAAGGTTGATGTTACTTATGAACTTCGTTTATAAAAGTCATGTTACCTAAACTATATTTTATTTGAAATAGTATAATCTATTATTAAAATCAAGGGTAAATTTAAGGGTGTTACAGTTCAGCCTTCTGTTCTCTTGTTTTGCTTGGGAAGATGCTGTTGGGGAGGCCAGGCATGCCACGTTTGTTCCTTTTCTTGTATTTATGTTAGATTTAGCTGCCTTTTTTGCTTCTTTTGTTCATTTGAGCTCATTTAATCCTGAAAATACAAAAGGAAGACAAAAACACACTTTTTCCAACATTAGTACTAAAAAAAGGGTTAGTTTTATGCCACAATTGATGTAATTTATATGTTGCATTTTGTGCACATCAAATACCACCACACTTGAATCATTGCTTGTCCTCAAGCAAAACTCTTTATTTTGTGGCTTTACACTCCCAAATGGAATGGGTAGAAGAGAAGGTTTTTGGGCTTGTCATAGAGTGTCGGGATTTCCAAGATTCTTTATTTAGTTTTATTTTTATTTATTTACAATCTTATTCGTCATGATTTATTGAAAACATTTCATAAGATAAATTACTAATTAGGGCATAACATGCCTTTTTTAAAATTCCACTTATATACAAGTTCACATACCTCACGGGGGATCACTCAACACTCGGCCGAAGATGTATTTTAGTGAATCACTCGAGAGCGGCAGGGAACTTACTCCTACCATAAGCTTGCCAAGCAATCAATCCTCCTCCTTTTTAATTATACACCTTTGTAAATATCAAGAGGACTTTTGGGGTGAAGGGTTAGGCTTGGGTTAAAGGTGGGTGGTTGGGTTAGTGGTTAGTAAAAGGGCGAAAGGCGTAAAAAGCGTCGGTTTTCGTAAGACTTTATTTTTGAAAATTTTATTTTGATGAAGCCATTATTCAAACAAAGTTATTTTTGAAAAACTTGTTTGTTTATTTCTCTTTTACTTCATCATCATCATTTTTTTTTTTTGAAACTCATAAGAAAAACCGAGCTTGTTACTAAAACAAAAGGGTTAAAAATAAAAAGGTTTTGGTGGGTAAAAGGGTGTTTGTTTTTCGGTTAAGAAATGAAAAGGTTTAGGCTCAAAGGGGTTAACTAGGGGGATTTTGGGTGGGTGGTAAAAAAAAGAAAAATAATGGTGTAGAAATAAAAAAAAAGGGGTTAGTCCTAATGGATCCGTCATTTACTTACTCGGGTTTAAGTTGGTAAGGACCAGGAATGTATCGTTGTGGCAAGTTCTAGAGTTGTAAGAACCAAGCGGCTATTCACACAAGAAACGAAAAATGAGCATTTAGTTTAAAGATATGTATTTGTATGCTCAATAAAGGCTCAAAACTCACTTTTTGTGGGAATGAGTTTTTATGTGATCAAGTATATATAATCAAATTTTAACTAAGCTTGTCATGCCGTTTCATAATTTTCTTATGTTGGTTCTTTTTATCACGACGCTATCGGTTGTAAATTTGTAAAAATATAACCTTTTTAGAACTTGAAATTCCCAAATTAAACCTAGACAAGTAAAGAAAATGAAAAATTTTTGAAAAAAATTTGGGGTGATTAGCGGTTCCAATAGAGTTTTGTGTAAGGCTTGTATTTAGGACTTGCAAGATTCAAGGTTTTAGCATCCCCCCACACTTAAATTACACATTGTCCTCAATGTGTCTCAAAAATAAGTTTTTAGGTTGATTGAATGTGTAAAAAGGTGTGAAAAAGCAAAAATTTGTGTTACTGGGCGTCTGGACACGGCCCCGTGGTGTCCGGGCACGGCCCCGTGTTCAGATCACCAGTAACAGAAATTGTCAAAAAGAAACAGAAGCCTGGGCACGGGGGCGTGTTCAGTGAGCACGCCCCGTGTCCAGTTACCTGAACTGGTCATTTTCTGCAGATGGTTGGGCACGGGGCGTGTTGGGCGAGCACGGCCCCGTGCTGAACTTGCTGTAATGAAGAAAAATTTGTCGGGTGGCCCTGTTTTTGTGCATGGGGTGCTGGTTCATGTTCCCTGGGTATCCTTCACCATCTTGAGTGTGTGTTATTCCTGCAAATTAAAACTAAACTAGAAACCATAAAAATTAATCTAAACTAAGCTAAGGGTAGTTCCGCGGAATGCCTCCGTGGTGCGCCACGTTTATAAGGGTCCTTGGCTAGACCCAAAGCCTGGCCATATGTCACCCAAGTGGGATGTTTTGCATCCCATGCTATACCGTCGGAGAGCGTCATCCAAACTTGAGTCTATGACCTTCATGTAGTTGACCAGGTCGTCGTCTTCTACTCTTTTTCCAACTCCAAACTTCATTTCCTCGTCCCCAATCCTCAATGTTAGTGTCCCGTCATTCATGTCTACCACTGCTTGAGCCGTAGCTAGGAACGGCCTTCTTAAGATGAGTGGTACTTCGGTATCTTCCTCCATATCTAGTATGACAAAGTCGGCCGGAAAGACAAATTCGCCGACTTTGATCAATAGATTTTCAGCGATACCTTGTGGGTATTCGACGGATCTGTCGGCAAGTTGTATGCTTATTTTTGTAGGGCTTGTCTTCCCTAAGCCGAGTCGGTTGAACATTGATGAAGGCATGAGGTTGATGCTTGCCCTGAGATCGGCTAGTGCATTACGAATGGGGGATCCCCCAATCGAGCAAGGAATTGTGAAGCTTCCGGGGTTAAGCTTCTTTTGTGGGAGTTTGTTGAGTAGCAAGGCGGAGCATTCTTCGCCTAAGTTAACTAATTGCAATGATTCAATTTTCCTTTTATGAGTGAGGAAGTCCCTCATGAATTTGGAATATTTAGGCATTTAAGTTAGGACTTCGATAAATGGAATATTAACATGCAATTGTTTTAGTAAATTTTCGAACTTTGCGAACTGCTCATCGGTCTTTTGACGAATTAACCGACAGGGGTATGGAACTGTAGTAATCTTAGTAGGCTCTTGAATTGGTGGAGAAGCCTTCTCTTGTTGGGGCGTGGGCAGAGTTGTGGTTTGGCTAGATGGGCTTCTTTCAGTTGGTGGTAATGGAGCCTCCTCGGGACCCACGGTACGGTTTCTCAACGTGATGAGATGTACTTGTGCCTTTGGGTTGGTTTCGGTATTGCTTGGTAACGCGCCTTGTGGTCTCTCGGAGAAATTTTGAGCTATTTGATTTAATTGTTTTTCGATATTATGAATGCTAGCTTGTTGATTTCTAAAATTCAATTCCAATTGTTGAAATCGATCCGAGTTTTTCTTTTCGGTGTCGGAGATGAGGCGAGATACAGTATCTTCAAGCCTTTCTCGTCCACCTTGTTGTTGAGAGAAATTTTGTGACTCGATTCTTGGTTGTTGAAAGTTTGTTCGTTGATTTAGATTTTTTTGGTTACTACTATTGCCAGGTTCTCTCCAACCAAGGTTGGGGTGGTTACGCCATCCTTGGTTGTAGGTACCCGTTGGAGGACCCGACGGCCTAGGCCTATTATCAATGTAGTTTACCGTTTCCGTTTGATCATCTAATTCTTTCATACAACTCCAATTTTCATGTGGCCCACCACACCCCTCACAAGCCATAACCGAGACCGTTTTTGCCATTTCTAACTTTTTGATTTTTGAAGAAAGGGCCTCGATTTGAGCTTGTAAAGAAGTGCTTTCATTAACCTTATGGGCGCCCGGGGCAATAGATTTATTGTCTCGGGGAGTGTGCCACTGAAAATTGGTTTGAGCAATTTCATCAATTTGATTATATATTTCATTTGGGCGACGATTACCTAAAAGTCCCCCGGAGCTAGAATCAAGTGTTTGTCTTGTGTGTGGCAACAACCCATTGTAGAAGGTGGATACTTGTTGCCATACCGCAAGACCGTGATGAGGACACTTTCTTAGTAGCTCCTTGAACCTTTCCCAAGTTTCATATAAGGATTCCCCATCCTCTTGTGAATATGTATTAATTTCAGTCATTAGTTTAGCCATTTTAGCAGGAGGGAAATACTTATATAGAAACTTTTGGGCAAGCTCATCCCAGATGTTTACCGAACCAACTGGGAGGGTGTTAAGCCAAGCCTTAGCTCGGTCTTTTAGTGAAAATGGAAACATTCGAAGGCGGATGGCGTCGTTTGATGCTCCATTGATCCGAAAGGTATCACATATTTCTAAGAAATTAGTAATATGTAGATGGGGATCCTCGTCCGCAAGCCCATGAAAGGTTGCGGAGTTTTGAAGCATTTGTATCAAATGCGGTCGAAGTTCGAAGTTGTTGGCTTCGACATTCGGTGCATTGATAGCAGCGCCGAGATTACCTACAGTGGGTCGTAGGTAATCCATGAGGGTACGTTGGTCCGCCATTGGAAGTGGGTCCCCCGAAACTTTCTCTTGGTTTTTAGCTTTAAGTCTTTTTCTGAGAAAACGTTCGGGTTCTTCAAGAGGTTCTTTTATGTCTCTACTAGAACTGGAGCTCATACACTACGTAGAAAGTTCAGATGTGGCGCCTGGGTTCCAAGTCCTGCAATAAAAACAGAAAAGAACGTTGGTCAGAAGTTTCACCACGGCCCCGTGCTCGGATGAACATGGCCCGTGGTCGGAGGTACAGTGATTGTTTTCCGGATCCCTGTTACTGGGGAGTTCGACACGGCCCCGTGTTGCACCGACACGGCCCCGTGCTCAACTCTCTGTAACTCGGAAAATAAAAACTGTCAGTAACAATGCTGGGCACGGCCCGTGTCCGACCAGGCACGGCCCGTGTCCGACCAGGCACGGCCCGTGCTGATCTCTGCAGAAACTGAAAAATTAAGAAAAAAACAGAAAAATTAGAAAAAAACGATTAGGCCGTTGATTCCTAACTTTCTTAAAATCCTTGTGTCCCCGGCAACAGCGCCAAAAACTTGATGCGTGTGTGGTGTGATATATATTTAAATATATTTTAAGCCCTTTTTACACGTTAGCCAAGTTTTAAATTTATAAAATACGATATTTTACTAACACAAAACACACATATGGGCAAGTGCACCCATCGTGAGCGTAGTATAGTGTTGGTAAGATACCGAGGTCGTCCAAGGACACAAGAGCTTTTAGTACCGGTTTATCCTCAACGTCTAATCAAATCAAAAGTTAGAAAAAAGTGTTTAAACAAATAAAATAAAAACTAACTAGAATGCTGAAAAATAAAATAAAAATAAAAACAGAAAGACAAGATGAATCACTTGGATCCGACTCGTGTTTAGTGTAACCTTTGATTATTTCCGCACTTTTGCACTTTTTAAGAGATTATCTTAGTTATTGTAGTAGGCCCCTCTTTTGAAGGTGACGTTACCCTCAACCCAGTAGTTTGAGTCAGCAAGGATACAATCCTAAAGGGTCGGATTATTGAAAGATAATTAATTAAGTTATCAATGCATATTATGGTAGGCCCCTCTTTTGAAGGTGACGTTACCCTCGGCTAAGTAGTCTGAGTCAGCAGGGATACAGTCCTAAGTAGCCGGGTTAAAGTATTAATAGTAGCTTACATATGAGGGGATCAAAGAGTTTGGACCCCCGCCATCCAATACCGGTGGGTATTGAAGGAGGTCCTACTAAATTTGACCCAGGTCCTTGCAGGATCTATACACTGAACAAGGCAAGACTCTTACCAAACCGTTCCCTTAACCCCCGACCAGGTAGCCAACATATCTCCATATAGACCGTGGAGATATGAATGGTGAAAATCTTTTATTTTATATAGACAGTAAAATAATGCCAAGACACCACGGACAAACGATAAGGAAGAATTACCATCAACATAAGAAACTAGTTATTAAAGTCATTAATACATAACCAAGTAAAAAGTGCGAAAAGATTAAAAATAAAAACTATTACACTAGACACTTGTCTTCACCAAGTGATGTAAGAGACTTAGGCAAACATGGCCTTTGATTGTCAAGAACTCTTACGATCAATCTTGGATCCCGAGACGACTCACACACTCTACGATGGATGATTGATGATGGTGGTGGATGGTGGTGTTGTGATGGTGGTGGGTGAAGTGTGAGAGAGGTGGTGTGCCAAGGGATGGTTTGAAAATGAGCCAAGCACCCCTATTTATAGGCTGAACAGAGGCTCGGGCACGGCCCCGTGTCCATTGGGCACGGCCCCGTGTCCACCTTTCTTCTCTTTCTTCATTAATTGCAGTTTGTCTGCATTAGTTGACCACGCCCCCGTGTCCGCTGGGCACGCCCCCGTGTGCAGAAGCGTATCTGTACTATCAAGATTTCCCCAGATTTTGCGAATCTTAGAGTTTACCACGGCCCCGTGTCCGCTGGGCACGCCCCCGTGGTGGGTGATAGAAGCTTCTATAGCTTTGTTTTTCTGCAAACACTTGGGCACGCCCCCGTGCTCATTGAGCACGGGGCGTGTTCAGCCTTCTGTTCTCTTGTTTTGCTTGGGAAGATGCTGTTGGGGAGGCGGGGCATGCCACGTTTGTTCCTTTTGTTGTATGTATGTTAGATTTAGCTGCCTTTTTGCTTCTTTTGTTCATTTGAGCTCATTTAATCCTGAAAATACAAAAGGAAGACAAAAACACACTTTTTCCAACATTAGTACTAAAAAAGGGTTAGTTTTATTCCACAATTGATGTAATTTATATGTTGCATTTTGTGCACATCACTTAACATGAGACAACGTCGATGGATGGAGACACTGAATGATTATGATTGTGAAATCCGTTATCATCCAGGCAAAGTGAATGTAGTCGCCGATGCTTTAAGCAGAAAAGAAAGACTTAAGCCTATTAGAATCAATGCCAAGAGCATTGAATTGAAGAACAGTTTGAATGAAAGATTGTTAGCCGCTCAAAAGGAAGCTGTATTAGAAGCTAACTATCCGAATGAGAAATTGGGAGTAACTGCTGAACAGTTATCGTGTGACAAGGATGGAATCCTAAGATTGAATGGACGAATATGGGTTCTAATTTATGGAGGACTTCGAGAAGTGATTCTTCAAGATGCCCATAGCTCCAAATATTCTGTTCATCCTGGCAGTGATAAGATGTATCAGGATTTAAAGGCAAATTATTGGTGGATAGGTTTGAAGAAATCTATAGCCAGTTATGTGGCCAAATGTCTGACGTGCGCACAACTTAAAGCAGAGCATCAAAAGCCGTCGGGTTTGCTACAACAGCCTGAACTTCCCACATGGAAATGGGAAATGGTAACCATGGATTTTATCACAAAGTTACCAAAGACAAAGCAAGGAAATGATACTATTTGGGTTATAGTCGATAGGTTGACTAAATCAGCCCACTTCTTGCCGATTAACGAAACTCACAGTTCCGACAAGTTAGCTTAACTATACGTGGATGAGATTGTATCTCTCCACGGAGTGCCAGTGTCTATTATCTCTGATAGGGATACAAGATACACATCGCATTTCTGGAAAAGCTTTCAACAATCTTTAGGCACTCGATTAAATTTCAACACTGCATATCATCCTCAAACGGATGGGCAAAGCGAGCGTACGATTCAAACGCTTGAGGATATGCTACAAGCTTGTGTTATTGATTTAGGAGGAAGTTGGGATGATCATCTTCCGTTGATTGAATTTTCATACAATAATAGCTATCATTCGAGTATTCAAGCTACACCTTTCGAAGCTTTGTATGGAAGAAAGCGTAGGACGCCAGTTTGTTGGGCGGACGTTAGAGATGTCCAACTATCAGGACCTGACATAGTCCTGGAGACGACGGATAATATTGTTCAGATCTGTGATCGTCTCAAAGTTGCCAGGGATAGGCAGAAAAGCTACGCAGATAAAAGGCGTAAACCTCTGAAATTTGAGGTAGGCGACAAAGTGTTACTTAAGGTATCACCCTGGAAAGGGGTAATGCGTTTTGGCAAGAAGGGCAAGCTAAGCCCAAGATACATAGGACCATTCGAGATCATCGAATGTGTTGGAACTGTAGCTTACAAGCTAAATCTACCGGAAGAGCTCAGTGGAATACATAATGTATTTCACATTTGCAACCTAAAGAAATGTCTAGCCGATGAGTCGCTAGCAATGTCACACAAGGACGTGCAAATTGATGAAAGCTTGAAGTTCGTTGAAAAACCTTTTTCGATTGAGGATCGACAGGTTAAGAAACTTCGAAAGAAGCATGTGCCGATTGTGAAGGTAAAGTGGGATGCCCGTAGAGGCCCAGAATACACGTGGGAGGTTGAATCCACAATGAAACAGAAGTATCCTCATTTATTTCAGTAAATCTCGAGGTAGATATTTCTTTTAAGGGGGTGAGGATGTAACACCTTGTAAAAATCACGACCAATATAATGAAGACACGTGTCATGGACTTTAAACGTGTAAGGAATTGTTTCCGAGGGACTAAAATTGTCAAACAATGTAAATATGTTAGTAAAAGGATCCAAAGTGTCAACATGCCATTCTTGTGCCTCTGATTGACCTCATACGATGTTCATATTCTTTAATGATTAATTTGACGAACATTGGAAGTCATTTGTGCTTAAAATAAGGATCTTACGAAACATAAGGGCTAAAAGTGTCAACATGTTAAATGTTACCTCTGAGTGACCTTTAATCGAACCCAAAAACATTGTAATAATTATATATTTGGTTCTCAAGAATATTGGATATTTATTTTGTGGAGTTTCAAAGAAATCAAGACTTTTCGGGTGATCGTACAACTAACCGGGAGCTTAACGGAGTTAGTTCATGACCCAAGTTCCTTAAAAGTTAACTATGGGGGTCCTAAATGCAATAAATGAAAGTTAAATAAACTTAATATGGACCAGGGACCAAAACTGCAAACTTTGAAAGTTGTTTTCCGGTGACAAAGGAGCCAGGCGGCCCGCGTAGACTTCTTATAAGTCTTACGCGGCCCGCGCAAGAGTGTCAGATGCAGAAAAACATGACAGCTACATGTTCAGCCAGTTCCACCGCCTTTGCATGCCTGAATTCGATACCAGGGACTGTGCCAATGGTTTTTCATGCACTAGGGACACCTGGTGACATCTGGGATCATCATAGGGACACATGCAAAGATCTTGGAGCTTCCATTTTGCTATATAAGGCCTTGTTCATTCACTTGTCATTTGCACACTTGAAAATTTATTCAAAACTCACTCTTGGGAGCCTCCTGGAGCTCAAGGTCATTTTCTAAAGATCAATACTCGTGCTAAGTACCCTAGTAAGCATTTTTAGCCTCTCTAGTTTAAGTTTTATTAGTTTAATGAGCAAAAGTCAAAGCCATCGTAATTAAGCTTTGACTTAGTAATTAATCACTAATGGTCCAGCCATTATTCGAATTGAAAGTGGCTATGAGTTGGTAATTATGTAGGTAATAAACCCTTAAAAGGGCACCTACTGATTTCCACTCTAACTTGGTCAATTGTCGGGTCAAACTTATTATTAAAAAGTCAACAGAATTCATTTTTGCAAATAAAGTCATAACTGATAATGTAGAAGTTATGGAACCTGTTTTAACATTAAAATAACTTGGTAAATAATATAAGAACATGTCTAAGCATGTTCAACCCGACAATTCTGAGTTTAGGCTCGGTTCGGAACCGAAAGTCGCAAAAGTAGACTTTTGCTTTGACTTTCAGTTCTGACCCGATTTAGCTTAGTTTAGATATGCCTTAGGGTTCCTTTAGGACCATATTATAGGTTAGTATAACCCTCTGAGGTTATACAACTTGGTTCCTTAATAATCCGATTCAATTGCATGTTTCCGTTAAATGCTTAAATGTTGACCATTATGCCCTTTTATATAGAAACGAGATTTTTGAAAATGTGAGAGGACAAAAACCTTTATTACTGATTTATAAACATGTCCCAAAAAATTGACATCAGTTTATGGTCTAAATTATAAGTTATGCTCAATATCATAAATAAAAACATTTTTATTAATTAAACGACATTTTCGACATAACTCCTATTTAAACCCAAATTTTGACACCAAACCTTTTACCCACTGATGTAATATAATATTGGAGATTTTTGGAAATATTTATTAAATTTTAAACTGATCATAACATATAGTTCTTGCATAGGCTCGGTAATTGACGATAATGCCCTTTTTGCTAATAAAATGAGTTTTACACATCCTTTAGATATCAAACCTTTTTCTACTAATGTTATATAATAAATAAGTTATTTTAAACAGTAAAGGCTAGTCAAAATCTCAGATTTCTTTAATCAACCTGAATATCGTCAAATACCGACTTTTATGCGATTTAGGCGCATAGTATGGTTTAAAACCATATTAGGCACCTAAGACTTGTTACCTACTGATGTTATGAATAAATTTTTATACTTTGACAGTAAGTAAAAGTTTTAAACTCAGATTTCCAAATTGACCCTTAAAGCATATGTGAAATGACCAAAATGCCCCTTCAGTGCATAGTTTGGTCATAAAAGATAAATTTCACATATGTATGATACCTTACTGATATAACCCATTAAAAATAAATATTTTTACTAATTATTTCAGACCATAAATTCAGATTACTATTTAACCTCTTTTA
The DNA here is from genome assembly GCA_030545235.1 of Helianthus tuberosus. Taxonomy (NCBI): domain Eukaryota; kingdom Viridiplantae; phylum Streptophyta; class Magnoliopsida; order Asterales; family Asteraceae; genus Helianthus; species Helianthus tuberosus. Next base: position 209,226,436 of record CM060400.1, read on the forward strand.
TAAGCTTTAAAATGACCAAAATACCCTTACGGGGCTTAAATTGATTTTAAATTCGTTTTGGGCATAATGGAAGGTATCTTATTGATATCACAACATATTTTGACCATATTAACTTGTGAAACCTATATATGACTATTTTGGTTACCGGTTATGCAATTTTCGTGTTCGGTACGGTTTATGTAACTAGTTTGCATAAATTAACCGAAACGGTTCAAACCTTATCATTTTCACTTCAAAATCCAGAATGTGTTTAGTTTACCCATTTTATACAAGTCTTCATACTTGTCGGGTCTAAATCACATTCTAATCTGGTATTCGCTTAATCGTGCGTTTTGAACCGTAAACCTTTCATTAAAACTAACCGGTCTAAGTTCAAACTTAAGCAAGACCCGTTAGAAATCTAATAGGCTATTAAAACCTTCGTTCCAGATCTAGGAGCCCAGTAAAAGATATTTACTTGCTGATTGTTATACGGCTGGGATAAAATTTTTATTTTTGCTCAGGTAAATACTTTTAACTTATTTTCCGTTATGCGGGCTTGGGATACGGTATTATAATAATACCTCTTGGTCGGGTATGTAGTTATTTAAATCGGATTATGATTAATATATTTACATAACCAGTTTTAATCTGTATTGTTTGATGCAATGCCTTTGGGGGGTTAATGACCATGTCCTGAATATCCTCGGCTCGTTTATTAAATGGCCACGGCTTAAGCACGGGGTGTAGGTATACACCTGACAGTTGCGTATGTATAAACGGTATCTCACTCTCTTGTGGGCATATACTTGTGGCGTGTCAATTAATCTAATTCGGCTCTTCTAACCGGTCCCGAATGGACGACAAACATGTAGAACTGTATACAAGATTATTTTTAAAATAATTGTCCCAAGTTATAAAAGAAGTTTGTGTCAAGTGCATTTAAATCAATTTATCTTAAATATTTTCAAAAGAGTCAGTTAATTGTATTTACCAGTGAAAACTGACGTATTTTCAAAAGGTTAAGTGCAGGCACTAAGCGTAATGGGCTGGAACTCCTGAGTGATTAAATAACGAGTCTTGCAAGCTTTATCACTTAAGTCTGTTGAACATTTCCTCTTTTATTTTGATCCGCCTACGAATCCATCTTACAATCCGTTTTGTAATAATTAATGTTACTTTCAATCGGTTTGTAATATTATTACTTTTAGACTTCCGCTGTGCATTTAAATTGTGATTATTAACTATGATGATATCAACTACGTCATGATACTCCCCACCGGGCCCACCGGTAATACGTGGAAATATCGGGGTGTGACATCCTGTGGGTTAGGGTTTTATTTTGGGGGAAGAAGATGATCTCTGTAACTGGGGAAATGTAAATTAATAAGGGTATTTAAAGGAATTAATCATGTATTTAATTTTGTTTTTAATTAAGAATATATTAAATGAAAATTAGTTGGACAAAAATAACTCTGCACAAAAAGACAAAATAGTCATGTTGCAAAAGTAAAAAAATGGAGTTTTTGAATTTTGGAGCAAAATGACAATAAAAGTGAAACTACAGGGAACCAGATTTAAAAAGTTTGAGATTTGGACTAAAATGACAAAAGTGCCCAAACCACAGAGACCAAAATGGCAGTTTACTCAAGAATAAAAGTAAAAATGTTTTCACCCGTTTTAGTAAATATGTTTCAAACAACCTATTTTAAGTAAAACTCTGCTAGTGGAAATTGAGTGTGTGACGGGTGGTCCATAGGACAACCCTTAAAAGGTCTAAATATACATACATCTCATACTTTATTCGGTTAATTGCTTGAATTTGGTAACTACGAGTCGTTTGGATTTGCAGGTGTTAAAGTGTGTAAGGAGTGGGTATTATGAAGGTTAAATAAAAGCCTGATGTTGGAGGATTTTTATTGGGCCGACAACACACGTGAGTTGGATCACTTTCATCATCACAATACATGGGGATTATTAATTGAGAGCATTATCGCATAGAGGAACATACACACACATGGGCTTTGAAGGTTGTGAAGCTTTGGATTGGGCTGACAACAAAGTCAAACAATCATCATCATGGAATCATAGTTGTTTAGTGGACCTTTGATGAGATAAAATTAAAAGAAGCAGGTAACATATTCGACATAAGAGCATCATTTAGTGGGCCAAGATTGACGGCAGACTAGGAGGTCTGTGTTGGGGGAACATGGAGACTTTTTGGAGGATGGTTGTTCAAGTCATGAATAGCTAAACTCTTTGTGATCATCTTTGGTGGAAGGTTTTGTAAGACATTTATGTTTAATTCCGTATTTCTAGAATAACAATCATCTCTTTATTGAATTGCTTTGTTGTGGTGTGTGATTACTTGCTAGTAAATTGTTGATTCTTGTTCTAAACTAATTAGAAACCATACGTTCTTGGTGCCGTTGGCAATCGAGATATCATGGGTATAGTTAGGCTTGGGTAAGGGTTGATTGATCATCGGGTAACAACCTCACGTTCTAGGAATCTGAGTACTTAGTTCCCTTTCATCACTGTAACTAATCACACATGAACTATGTCTATGTAGTTCTTTCTAGTGGAATGATAGCATAAATGTTAAAGCAAAACCGGAAACTGAAGATGATCATTTGTCTCTAATTGTTTACAACCAAACTTTTCTCTTGCAATTTAATTAGTTTAATTTAGTCTAAAACCAATTCACACAATCCAACTCTTGATTTTACTTTTCTTGCAATTAGTTTAATTTTAGGTAACTTCGATAAATCTTCAAATAACACACATTCCACAAACTCCCTGTGTTCGATACCCACTTACCGCTATCTATATAGTTGTTATTGGGATTAAATTTGATTGTGACCGCGACATCACGTCAGTGTGTGACAAATTATGTATCTTGATATGTCTTAACCTTTTAAATAACAACTAGTGGGTTATCACCCGCGCTTCACAGCGTGTTGGAACATGGGTAAATAAACAAATCGCAAGAGTTAAAGTTGTTTAAGAGGTCTGAACCATTAAGAGTCAGTATAATGCTTAACCGTTCAGAGGCAAATGTCTGACCAATTCAGATTAGATGTCTTAACCACTCAGACTCAGTACAAAACTTAACCATTCAGAGGCAAATGTCTGAACCATTCAGACATCTGCTCGCGAAACAAACAGTCTGAACCATTAAGTGTTAAACCAGTAAGAGGTCTGAACCATTAAGAGCCTCATTAAGAGCTAAACAAATAGCCCCTTACTAATGATGTTGTAGCGCATGCATTAATGACTACACTACAATTTCAATGTGTTAATGAACCTGATATTCAATGCATACTTGTCGTGCATTCAATTTGGGTCTAGTTTTCTCTAACAATTCCTTGTAGAGGGAGGTTAATTTCAGATAGAATAATTTGTTATGACATGTGAGGGAATGAAGAAAACGACCAAAAGTCAATTTTCTAGCATGATTAAAAACTATCGCAGTCATGATTAATATCCCCCGGTGCCTTTACGTTGTGTTTCATTTTGGTTTCACTAGTTTGTTGCCATCCGTAAAAATTAAAAAGGTACCATGATGTATACATTATAGCAATAGGTCGAGCTCAGGCCGGACACTGGTAATCTCAGTTTCATACCCGGTTGTAAAATCGTGTCTCATACCCAACCCAATACCCACCAAGTATTTGTTGGGTATAGCATACCTACGGGTATCATGTATACCCGTTTAGTTTGTTACAATATACCCGTTGACATTTCTTGTAGATCTTTTTTACAATTATAATTAGTGTATATATTTTATTTATGAAACTACTACAAACAAAAATATAGTTTTTTCGTTAATAAATAATATCCTTATAATTTTTTATTAACTTTATATAATATACTTCACATTATACAAGATATAATAAATAATATTATAAAAGACATATATTCGAAAGAAAAGTTAATTTTCAACATAATAAACTTACCAGAATAAAGCACTAATAGACAAGTGTTACAGAAAATAAAAATCGAAAAAAAATTTTGGTATATGATTCGGGTAAATGTGTACATATGTTGTTTTGGATAATCAAGTTAGGTGTCATATAATTTCATGCCTGTAATGTACCCGAACAAATTTTAAAACTAATCTCATACCTGCTTGACTTCGGATATTGTTGATGCAGATTTTGTGTCCGATGCTTGTCGAATAGATTAGATTTATTTTATGCTGAATATGTAATAATTAGTGAAACGGTCAAACGAACGTGTGTTGACCCGCTCGTTTGAAGTGGTCAAACGAGAGGGTTATTTGTTTGACCATGTGTGTTTGCTAGACAAAGGGGGTGTGGCTATAAATAGCAACTCCTTTGTCATTTGCAAAGGAGAGAGTGAGAGACAGGGGATCTCATTTGAAAGAGTTCCCTGTGAGTTGTTTGGGTTGGGGAGAGATCACCACTTGGTCTCTCCCCGGATGTATACTCCTTTGGTATTAGTTCGGTCATCATGTAATCGGGCCGATTTGTAATGTTATACTACCGATTAATACAAAGAAGTTGTGTTTATCCATCTCTAATCTCTCCCGTCTCGAACTAATCTCACACTAATCACGGTTTCGGTCACGAAACACGGTCCTACAATTGGTATCAGAGCCATGGTACCCGATTTAGTAAATCTAACGGTTTACTAAGTCACATGTGCTCTAGATCTGTGATTTTTGTGCTTTTTGTTCAAGATGTAAAGTTGGGTAAAAATGAAGAAAACCCAGATCTAAACCGAATATACGGATCTGAGCTGAAACGAAACACATCAGAGGTTTGGGTTTTATGTTTTACAACAAAATCATCAAGTTTTCATCACTTTGAGGCATATTTCGTCAGATCTGCAAATCTGCAGATGGTGTTCTTCATTGTGTTCTTGGCGGCTGTTAAGAAACTTTAGGGTTTTTTCATATCAGGATCGACGAAACACCTGTTGATGCTGTTGACGAAACTCCTGTTGAAGCCTGCATGACGAAACTCCTGGAAATCCTCTATGACAAAACTCCTACCTGGAACACCTGTTGGCGAAACAACTGTTGGTTACAACAGTTGTTTGACGAAACCCTGATCAAAGCCAGCGACGAAACTCCTGACTTGTTTCGTCGGGTACATGATGTTTCGTCGGCTGCACCATGTTCATCAGGATGTTTCGTCGACTTGTACGCTATATAAACAAAAGAACTATGCAGAAAATGAGTGAACACAGAGAACAGAGACAAGGAGTTGTTCGTGACCCCTGGTATCAATCCCCACATCTTTCGTAGACCTGAAAGAGAGTCTTGAAAGTTGTTGGCTGCTGATTGTGTAAAGGATGAAGAAGACACAGATGGGTTTAGCGGCTGATTAAAATTGGGGTTTTGATTGTTTGATGCTTATGTATTGTTGCTGTGCTGGGTATCAAAGAAAGAAGACAGATGAAATTAGCTGCTGTATGTTGATTATTAGCGGCTGTATGTTGAGGATTGTTGTTGTTTGGTTATCGTAGAAAAGAGAAGAGACAAAGTGAGATGTCGGCTATTTTTCTATGTGATTTAGGGCTTTTGTCACACCCCGATATTTCCACGTATTACCGGTGGGCCCGGTGGGGAGTATCGTGACGTAGTTGATATCATCATAGACAATTTATCACAGTTTAATACACAGCGGAAGTCGAAAGATAAAATCATCACAAACCGAATGGAAGTAATATCATTTATTACAAAAACGGTTGTAAAGGATCCATAAGCGGATCAAAGTTTAAAGGAACAATGTTCAACAGATTTATAACATCTAAGCTTGCAAGACTCTTTGTTGATGCTAGGAGTAGCCAACCTATTCCGTTTAGTACCTGCACTTAGCCTTTTTGGAAAATACGTCAGTTTACACTGGTAAATACAATTAACTGACTCATTTTGAAAATGTTTAAGAAAACTGGTTTGAATGCACAAGGCGCAAAATGTATGAACCATTCAGACATCTGCTCGCGAAACAAACAGTCTGAACCATTAAGTGTTAAACCAGTAAGAGGTCTGAACCATTAAGAGCCTCATTAAGAGCTAAACAAATAGCCCCTTACTAATGATGTTGTAGCGCATGCATTAATGACTACACTACAATTTCAATGTGTTAATGAACCTGATATTCAATGCATACTTGTCGTGCATTCAATTTGGGTATAGTTTTCTCTAACAATTCCTTGTAGAGGGAGGTTAATTTCAGATAGAATGATTTGTTATGACGTGTGAGGGTATGAAAAAAACGACCAAAAGTCAATTTTCTAGCATGATTAAAAACTATCGCAGTCATGATTAATATCCCCCGGTGCCTTTACGTTGTGTTTCATTTTGGTTTCACTAGTTTGTTGCCATCCGTAAAAATTAAAAAGGTACCATGATGTATACATTATAGCAATAGGTCGAGCTCAGGCCGGACACTGGTAATCTCAGTTTCATACCCGGTTGTAAAATCGTGTCTCATACCCAACCCAATACCCACCAAGTATTTGTTGGGTATAGCATACCTACGGGTATCATGTATACCCGTTTAGTTTGTTACAATATACCCGTTGACATTTCTTGTAGATCTTTTTTACAATTATAATTAGTGTATATATTTTATTTATGAAACTACTACAAACAAAAATATAGTTTTTTCGTTAATAAATAATATCCTTATAATTTTTTATTAACTTTATATAATATACTTCACATTTTACAAGATATAATAAATAATATTATAAAAGACATATATTCGAAAGAAAAGTTAATTTTCAACATAATAAACTTACCAGAATAAAGCACTAATAGACAAGTGTTACAGAAAATAAAAATCGAAAAAAAAAATTTGGTATATGATTCGGGTAAATGTGTACATATGTTGTTTTGGATAATCAAGTTAGGTGTCATATAATTTCATGCCTGTAATGTACCCGTACAAATTTTAAAACTAATCTCATACCTGCTTGACTTCGGATATTGTTGATGCAGATTTTGTGTCCGATGCTTGTCGAATAGATTAGATTTATTTTATGCTGAATATGTAATAATTAGTGAAACGGTCAAACGAACGTGTGTTGACCCGCTCGTTTGAAGTGGTCAAACGAGAGGGTTATTTGTTTGACCATGTGTGTTTGCTAGACAAAGGGGGTGTGGCTATAAATAGCAACTCCTTTGTCATTTGCAAAGGAGAGAGTGAGAGACAGGGGATCTCATTTGAAAGAGTTCCCTGTGAGTTGTTTGGGTTGGGGGAGAGATCACCACTTGGTCTCTCCCCGGATGTATACTCCTTTGGTATTAGTTCGGTCATCATGTAATCGGGCCGATTTGTAATGTTATACTACCGATTAATACAAAGAAGTTGTGTTTATCCATCTCTAATCTCTCCCGTCTCGAACTAATCTCACACTAATCACGGTTTCGGTCACGAAACACGGTCCTACAATTGGTATCAGAGCCATGGTACCCGATTTAGTAAATCTAACGGTTTACTAAGTCACATGTGCTCTAGATCTGTGATTTTTGTGCTTTTTGTTCAAGATGTAAAGTTGGGTAAAAATGAAGAAAACCCAAATCTGAACCGAATATACGGATCTGAGCTGAAACGAAACACATCAGAGGTTTGGGTTTTATGTTTTACAACAAAATCATCAAGTTTTCATCACTTTGAGACATATTTCGTCAGATCTGCAAATCTGCAGATGGTGTTCTTCATTGTGTTCTTGGCGGCTGTTAAGAAACTTTAGGGTTTTTTCATATCAGGATCGACGAAACACCTGTTGATGCTGTTGACGAAACTCCTGTTGAAGCCCGCCTGACGAAACTCCTGGAAATCCTCTATGACAAAACTCCTACCTGGAACACCTGTTGGCGAAACAACTGTTGGTTACAACAGTTGTTTGACGAAACCCTGATCAAAGCCAGCGACGAAACTCCTGACTTGTTTCGTCGGGTACATGATGTTTCGTCGGCTGCACCGTGTTCATCAGGATGTTTCGTCGACTTGTACGCTATATAAACAACAGAACTATGCAGAAAATGAGTGAACACAGAGAACAGAGACAAGGAGTTGTTCGTGACCCCTGGTATCAATCCCCACATCTTTCGTAGACCTGAAAGAGAGTCTTGAAAGTTGTTGGCTGCTGATTGTGCAAAGAATGAAGAAGACACAGATGGGTTTAGCGGCTGATTAAAATTGGGGTTTTGATTGTTTGATGCTTATGTATTGTTGCTATCCTGGGTATCAAAGAAAGAAGACAGATGAAATTAGTTGTTGTATGTTGATTATTAGCGGCTGTATGTTGAGGATTGCTGTTGTTTGGTTATCGCAGAAAAGAGAAGAGACAAAGTGAGATGTCGGCTATTTTTCTATGTGATTTAGGGCTTTTGTCACACCCCGATATTTCCACGTATTACCGGTGGGCCCGGTGAGGAGTATCGTGACGTAGTTGATATCATCATAGACAATTTATCACAGTTTAATACACAGCGGAAGTCGAAAGATAAAATCATCACAAACCGAATGGAAGTAATATCATTTATTACAAAAATGGTTGTAAAGGATCCACAGGCGGATCAAAGTTTAAAGGAACAATGTTCAACAGATTTATAACATCTAAGCTTGCAAGACTCTTTATTGATGCTAGGAGTAGCCAGCCTATTCCGTTTAGTACCTACACTTAGCCTTTTTGGAAAATATGTCAGTTTACACTGGTAAATACAATTAACTGACTCATTTTGAAAATGTTTAAGAAAACTGGTTTGAATGCACAAGGCGCAAAATATCTTTTATAACTTGGGATAATTATTTATATATAAACTTGTAAAAGAATTACATGTTCGTTATACGTTCAGTAGCCCGGGCTGAAAACTGGGTTAAAGATTAATAGACACACCACATAATATATTCCGTAGCGAGATATTCTTGAACAGGCGGTTATATTATTTTTACATACGCACTGGCAGGTGTATGCCTACACCCCGTGCTTAAGTCGTGGCCATTTCAATGAATGAGCCGAGGATATCCAGAACATGGCCATTAACCCCCCAAAGGCTTAAAACAAACAAAACAGATTAAATGGGTCATCTCAATAAATTAACCTTCATATGATTAAAAATTCAATGCCCGACCAAGCGGTATTTTATATACCGTACCCCAAGCCCGTATAAGGGAAAATAAGTTAAAAGTATTTACCTGAGCGAATTATAAAATTTATCCCAACCGTATACAATCAAGCGATTGCAGATATCTTGTACTGGGCTCCTAAATCTGGAATGAAGGTTTTAATAACCTATTAGATTCCTAACATGTCTCTAATTAAGTCTAAACTTAGACCGGTTAGTTTTAAAGAAAGGTATACGGTTCGAAACGCATGATTAAGCGAAGACCGGAATAGAATGTGATTTATACCCGACAAGTTTGAAGACTTGTATAATATGGGTAAACAAAACACATTCTGGATTTTGAGATAAAAATGCTAAGGTTCGACCCGTTTTGGTTAATTTATGCAAACTAGTTACATAAACCGTACCGAACGCGAAAAATGCATAACGGGTAAACAAATGAGTCATGAACAGGTTTCCTAAGTTAATATGCCTTAAATATGTTGTGATATCAGTAACCTTCCATTATGCCCAAAACGAATTTAAACTCAAATTAAGCCCCGTAGGGGTATTTTGGTCATTTTAAAGGTTATAAAAGAGATTAATTATTAATTTGAGGTTCAGGTCTGATATGATCAGTAAAAATAATTATTTTTGCAGGTCATATCAGTAGGGTATTGCCCATATGTGAAATTTTAACATATATAACCAAACTATGCACCGTAGGGGCGCTTTGGTAATTTCACATAAGTTTTAAAGGTCAAATTTTGAAATCTGAGTTCAAAACTTTTGTTTACTGTTAAAGTATAAAAATTTACTAAAACATCAGTAGGTATTAAGTCTTATATGTTTAAAATAGTTTTAACTCATACTATGCGTATAAAACGCGTAAAAAGTCGCTTTTAAGCGATTTTTGGGTTATATAAGAAAAGCTGGTATTTTTATCATTCCAGAAGGTTTAAAATATTTTATTTATCATATAAAAATAGTATCAAAAGATTAGGTATCAATATGTTATGTAAAACTCATTTTATTCAAGAAAAGGGTATAACCGATAATTACCGAATCAAAGCTAGAACCCTATGACATGATCAGTTTAAAAATAATAAAAATCTTCAAAAATCCCAAAATATTATATTACATCAGTGGGTAAAAAGTTTGGTGTCAAAATTTGGGTTTAGATAGGCTTTATGCTAATTATGCCGTTTAATTAATAAAAAAGCTTCTTAATTACGATATTGAGCATAACTCATAATCTAGACCTCAAACTGATGTCAAATTTTTAGGACAAGTTTATAAATCAGTAACAAAGGTTTTTGTCCTCTCACATTTTCAAAAATCTCGTTTTAAGGTCAAAAGGGCATAATGGTCAACATTTAGGCATATAACGGAAACATGCAAATGAATCGGATAAATTAGGATCCAAGTTGTATAATCCCAGAGAGTTATATTAATATGGAACATGGACCTAATGGAAGCTTAAGGCATTTCTAAAACAATCTAAATCGGGTTAGAACTGAAAGTCAAAGCAAAAGTCTACGTTTGCGACTTTCGGTTCCGAACCGAGCCTAAACTCAAAATTGTCGGGTTGAACATGCTTAGACATGTTCTTACATTAATTACCAAGTTATACAAGTGATAAAATAGGTTTCATGGTGTAACACCCGAAAATTTTAAAACAAAAATGTAAACAACCCTTATGATTTATAGTCCAATAGGAAACCCTAATTAAGACACCCAAGTAATTCTGTACAAACCCTAGAATTTTCAGAATTTTCAGAATCAGGATTAGGGCCCCTAAAACTTAGGGGGGGTATTCCCTACTTAACGATTTTCTTAATAACTTGCGGACGAAGTTGAATTTAATGATTTCGTCGACTCAGCTAGCCTAGTCCCACACGTGGCAACCCTATACATAAAATAAGTTCTCTCGCGGGCCGCCTCAAGTTAGCTTAAAACTCACGCGGGCCGCCTAAGGGTCAAAATTCGACTATAAATAGAGGATGTTGGGACTTGATTCTGGGCACAAAAACGACGATCAAACTCCAAAATTTCGCTGAGTTATCGTCCGATTACTCTCAAAACACACACGAAACACTAATTAAGTATAGCAGGGTGCTGCAGAACAGGGTAATAACTCGATCGCTATTATGATTCATTGTCCGATCGATCAATATATCCAATGGATGTTTAAGTGCCGCCCACATTAGGGTTATACTTTGTCGTTCGTCATTAATTTGACGGATCATCGTTAATTCGATGGATAAAGTATTGTACTTTGTCGTTCGTCATTAATTTGACGGATCATCTATAATTCGATGGATGAAGTATCGCACTTTGTCGTTCGTTGTGAGAATTTGATCTCGTGAGTTATCGTAAATGCTGTATTAAGTTAAATACCTAGTTTGTGAGCAAATTAGGTTAAGAAGATAATCAGTAGGCTAAACTCTGCCCGTATAAATCTACAATTGGAAACAAGGTAGCATCACTTGGAAATTTTAAGGTACGGATAGAATCTTTTCTTTCGATTTATCATTTCTGATTTTAAAGTCCGTATTAAGATCTAAGGTATAAGTTATAAGTTCAGTACGGATAGGTTCCTTTCTTTCAATTTACTTCATTTGATACAAGTATATCATTTCTGATTTTAAAGTCCGTATTAAGATCTAAGGTATAAGTTATAAGTTCAGTACGGATAGATTCATTTCTTTTGATTTATGTCATATGGATACAAGTATATCATTTCTGATTTTAAGTTCCGTATTAAGATTAAGTAAATTATAAAATTCTTACGGATAGATTCCTTTCTTTCGATTTCTGTCAATTCTGATTTTAAATTCCGTATTAAGATTAAGTAAGTTATAAATTCCTTACGTATAGAATCCTTTATTTCGATTTATGTCAGTTAGGAACGTATAGAATCCTTTATTTCGATTTATGTCAGTTAGGTACGTATAGAATCCTTTCGATTTATGTCCGTTGGGTACGGATCGACTCCTTTTCTTTCGATTTATATCATTTTGAAATAAGTATATTATTCCTGATTTTAAGTTCCGTATTAAGATTAAGTTATGAAATAAGTTATAAATTCCGTACGGATAGAATCCTTTATTTCGATTTATGTCGTTTTGATCCAAGTATATTATTCCTGATTTTAGATTTCGTATTAAGATTAAGTTATGAAATAAGTTATAAATTCTGTACTGATAGAATCCTTTCTTTCGAATTATGTCAGTTAGATACGTATAGAATCCTTTCTTTCGATTTATGTCCGTTGGGTACGGATAGACTCCTTTCTTTCGATTTACGTCGCTTGGATATAAGTATATCATTCCTGATTATAAATCCCGTATTAAGATTAACTTCTGAAATAAGTTATAAATTCCGTATTAAGATTAAGTTCTGAAATAAGTTATAAATTCCGTATTAAGATTAAGTTCTGAAATAAGTTATAAGTTCCGTATTAAGATTAAGTTATGAAATAAGTTATAAATTCCGTATTAAGATTTAAGTTATAAAATATGTGTTGAAAGTTACAAACGTTTTGAAAAAGGTTTTATTTTACATCAGTTATTTAGAAAATGGTTTATGAAAAATATTATTTTCGTATTTACAAGTATACATGTTTGTGAGTTAATTGTTCAAATTTCATACTCTAGTGGTTCCTTATTAACGAGTCAAGGTTTTATCTTTTTTCGTTTAATAAACCACATTTTGGGGACGAAATTGTCAAGATAGGATTGATATCCACACCTTGGTGACTGGTTCCACTCTTATATTTTCAATCTCGCCAAAGATTCGTATTTTTTTACAAGTTACAAGTTAAATATCTTAAGACTTATAAGTTATAAGTAAATAAGTTACAAGTTTAATATGATATACAAGTATTATGTTATTCAAGTCAAATTGTTTTAAATTACTATGTCTTGTTTTTAAAACTCCTCACGTCTTTGATTATCGATTCATTTGACAGTCCGTTGAATTCCTATTCTAATCATAACCTTGATTTTAGCTTTCATGTCATGCGATAGTATTCTGTTAGTTGTACTCATTATCGCATGTTCCAATATATGTTAAGTTCTGTTATGAAAATATTTTGATAAGTTATCTGAATAAGAATATTTGTACTCTGATACCCTGAGTATCGCTTCTCGTGGAGTGTCCCACGAGCATGTTGTTGTGGCATCGACATCATGTGCTCCATCCGTGACGGAGAGATTAGTTCACGGCGTCTCTTAAGTACAAGTGTGGTACATATAAGCTATTAGGAGGCGTATGGATCGATCCTAGGATTTAAGTTTTCAGGAGATGGATAACGGGTATGCCAACTCGCCATTTCGTGTGATAAGTATGCAGGAGTAGCTACCTGTGTATTGTCATGTTTTCAGTTTGCTCATGGGTACATCCGTAAGATATGATTATGATTATGTTTTTGCATCATAACGTTTTCACATAAAGTTACCTCCGGATATTAAATAAAATAAGCTTTTGTTTTCCTCTATCCGCACACTGGGCAAAACTTTTCAAATTTTGCTCAGACGTACGTTTTTGTGTTTTCTTCTTTACGTCAGGTTATCAGGACAATCTGGGACGGATTATGGAAGAGTGCTTGAGTGTTTGGAAAAGACGGTAGAAATAATTGTAATGGATTAGATATCCTTTATTAAGTTGTAAAGCCTTGTAATACATTTAAGTATAAATGGAATTATGTTTTTGATCTGACTACTGTTATTGTGACACGCCGGCCCATTCCGGGACGGGGTGTTACACATGGCTTCTACATTGTTAATTATGTGTTTATTTGGAAATTAGCTTTCTGTTGACTTTTTATATTCAAGTTTGACCCGACAATTTACCTAGTTAGAGTGGGAATCAGAGGGAGCCCTTTTAAGGGTTTATTACCCATATAATTACCAACTCAAAGCTACTTTCAATTCGAGAATTGACTGGACCATTAGTGATTAATCACTAAGTCAAAGCTTAATTATGAAGGCTTTGACTTTAGGTCATTAAACTAATAAAACACTAATTGGAGAGGTTAAGGAAGCTTACTGAAGTACTTAGCACGATTTAGAAGCTAATGGAATCTTGTGTGAGGTCCAGAGAGCTCCAGAAATTCAGTTTGAATAAATTTCCCAAGTGCATGCAAAAATGTTGCAACTAAGGGTGCTTATATAGTGATTTTGTCTGAACAAGATGATGCCAACAAGGTCTAGGATTGATCCCAGATGAGTCCAAGTGCCCCCTATGCATGAAAAACCACTGGTGCAGCTCCTGAATTCAAAAACCAGGCTTTTAAGGCGGTGGAACTGGCTGTACTCGCAGCAGTGCAGAGAATCTGCCCAGGTCAGGCCGTCACGTCACGTGACGGCAGAAGATGATGGTGGTGGTGTGACGCCACCATGTGTATTACCTGATCAGCAAGTTTCAATTAATGACATTTCATCCCCTGGACCTTCTAAAGCGTAATTTCTTTCATTTTAAGCACTTTTAACCCATTTAACTTTTATTCTTGTGATCTAAGAGATATAACCAAACACCGTTAGGTCCGTTTTCGTTAAATGATAACCGAAAACATAAGTTTTGCCTTGTTGACACTTTTAACCCCTTAATTACGAAAGTTAACGTATTTTCCTCATACGATATCGAAACCTTGTGAAATTTTTATCACTTATTCTTGGGAACATAATTAATCATTACAAAGCTTCGGGTTTGTTAAAAGGTCAATCAGAGGTATAAATTAAACATGTTGACACATTTAACCCTCGTGTCTTGTAAACTTTCACTTTCTTCCACAAACGGTTTCATACGATTCATGATTTATTCGTTTAAGGGTATAAACATCGTGTAGGGTCGTTGAAAGGCAAAATTTTCATATGTTAACACTTTGGATCCTCTTACACACATACTTTCTTCGTTTAACAACTTTAGTTCCTTGTAATCAATCCGTTAAACGTTTAAAGTCCATGACACGTGTCGATACTATATTGGACATGATTTTGCAAGGTGTTACATCCTCACCCCCTTAAAAGAAACCTCGACCTTGAGATTTACTGAAATAAATGAGGGTACTTCTGTTTCATTGTGGACTCAACCTCCCACGTGTATTCGGGACCTCTTCGAGCATCCCACTTAACCTTCACAATTGGTACGAGCTTCTTTCGAAGTTTCTTAACCTGTCGATCCTCAATCGACAAGGGTTTTTCAACAAATTTCAAGCTCTCATCTATATACACCTCCGTATGTGGCATGACTAGTGATTCATCAGCTAGACATTTCTTCAGATTGCAGATGTGAAACACATTATGAATCCCACTGAGCTCTTCAGGCAGGTTTAACTTGTAAGCCAGTGTTCTGACACATTCGATGATCTCAAATGGTCCTATGTACCTTGGGCTTAACTTGCCTTTCTTGCCAAATCGCATTACCCCTTTCCAGGGTGATACTTTCAGTAATACTTTGTCACCTACTTTGAATTTTAGAGGTTTACGCCTTTTATCTGCGTAGCTTTTCTGCCTATCCCTGGCAGCTTTGAGACGATCGCGTATCTGCACAATCTTGTCTGTCGTCTCCAGCACTATATCAGGTCCTGTTAGTTGGACATCTCCAACTTCTGCCCAACAAACGGGCGTCCTGCACTTTCTTCCATACAAAGCTTCAAAAGGTGCAGCTTGTATACTGGAATGATAGCTATTATTATATGAAAATTCAATCAATGGAAGATGATCATCCCAACTTCCTCCTAAATCAATAACACAAGCTCGTAGCATATCTTCGAGTGTTTGAATAGTGCGTTCACTTTGACCATCCGTCTGAGGATGATATGCAGTGCTGAAATTTAATCGAGTGCCTAGGGATTGCTGAAAGCTTTTCCAGAAATGCGATGTATATCTTGTATCCCTATCAGAGATAATAGACACTGGCACTCCGTGGGGAGATACAATTTCGTCCACGTACAGCTGAGCTAACTTATCTGAGCTGTGTGTTTCCTTAATAGGTAAGAAGTGGGCTGACTTGGTCAATCTGTCGACTATAACCCAAATAGTATCATTTCCTCGCTTTGTCTTTGGTAACTTGGTGATAAAATCCATAGTCACCATTTCCCACTTCCAGGTGGGAAGTTCAGGCTGTTGCAGCAAACCTGACGGCTTCTGGTGTTCTGCTTTAACTTGAGCACACGTCAGACATTTGTCCACATAAGTGGCTATAGACTTCTTCAAGCCTATCCACCAATAATTTGCCTTCAAATCCTGGTACATTTTATCACAGCCAGGATGAACAGAATACTTGGAACTATGGGCTTCCTGAAGGATCACTTCCCTAAGTCCTCCATAGATTGGAACCCATATCCGTCCATTCAATCTTAGGATTCCATCCTTGCCATATGATAACTGTTCTGCAGTGACTCCCAACTTTTCATTCGGATAGTTGGCTTCTAACACAGCTTCCTTCTGAGCGGCTAACAATCTTTCATTCAAGTTGTTCTTCAATTCAATGCTCTTGGCATTGATTCTAACGGGCTTAACCCTTTCTTTTCTGCTCAAAGCATCGGCGACTACATTCGCCTTGCCTGGATGGTATCGGATTTCACAATCATAATCATTTAAGGTCTCCATCCATCGACGCTGCCTCATGTTCAGATCCTTCGGGTAAACAAATATTGAAGGCTCTTGTGATCATAATAGATCACACAATTGGTACCATACAAATAATGCCTCCAGAGTTTTAGTGCAAATACAACGACACCTAACTCCAAATCATGGGTGGTGTAATTCTTCTCGTGCACTTTTAATTGTCGGGAAGCATAGGCAATGACCTTGCCTTTCTGCATGAGCACACAACCCATACCAGTGTGTGATGCATCGCAGTACACTACAAACTCTTCTATTCCATCAGGCAATGTTAACACAGGTGCATTGCTCAACTTCTGCTTAAGAATGTCAAAGGATTCTTGCAGCTTAGGACCCCAGTCAAACTTGATATTCTTGCGGGTTAGTGAAGTTAGGGGTGCTGCAATCCTTGAGAAGTTCTCAATAAAACGTCTGTAATATCCTGCCAGACCCAAAAAGCTACGAATCTCTCTGGGCGTCTTCGGCTCTTGCCAGTTCATGATAGCTTCAATCTTAGCGGGATCCAACTGGATACCACGCTCGCTAACCACATGTCCAAGAAATTGGACTTCACGAAGCCAAAACTCACATTTTGAAAACTTGGCGTAGAGCTTCTCATGCTGAAGAAGTTTAAGAATACAACGAAGGTGCTTCTCATGGTCAGCCTGATTCTTTGAGTAAATAAGGATGTCATCAATGAAGACGATGACAAACTTGTCCAAGTAGGGTTTGCTAACGCGATTCATGAGGTCCATGAACGTTGCTAGTGCATTAGTGAGCCCAAAAGGCATCACCAAAAACTCGTAGTGACCATAACGAGTCCTAAATGCAGTCTTATGCACATCTTCATCCCTAACCTTCAGGTGATGGTATCCAGATCTGTAACACCTCGAAAATTTGAGTCCAATAAAATAACGACACGTGTCATGTAAGACAAAAGTGTTATAAACCCGGATCTAGTTAAAGATGTATGGCAGGATTTAAAAGTGTCGATATGTTAATTATTACCTCTGAACGACCTCATTATGAATCCCAAGACCCAAATATATATTATAAACATCTGATATACTCAAATCCGGTAAATGCTAGTAATAATTGATTCATATTTGCAAGAGTGGGATCCTTTGAGGATATGCACGATAAACCTTCGTTTATGGCTTTTTGTTAAAGTCCAAGACAATATTGCAACATGGTAGGGTGGACATAACTATTCAAGCATGATCTAAAGGTCTCATACTTATAATTCATGGCCCAAAATCGTATTACACTAGTTGCCTGTTCGAAGCTTGAAAGGGCAAAAATTTTTGCCCCTGATAAAGGGCTTACGGACCGTAAAGGAACCCCTTACGGTCCGTAAGGCTTGCCCAGATGCAGAAACTCAGACAGGTTGTCTGTTCAGCCATATAACCCACTTATATTGCCCTTTTACACTTCCATGAGTTGCCTAAGCTTGCTTTTAGACCTTAGGGACACTTGTGAATGATCCATGATCAGTTATAGCATTGTTTGTCATGATCTTGAGCCATCAAGAACACTATATAAAGAACCACATTATGCAAACTTTGATCATTCATCCCCAACTCAACTTCTGCTCATTTCTGGAGCTCAAGGCCTTTCCCTAAACATCTCTGGTCGTGCATTAGACCTTGGTAAGTATCGTCAACCTTCCTTAATTGAGTTTTACTTAGTTATTAGCTTAAAAGTCAAACCGTCGTAATTAACGTTTGACTTATCGATTAATCACTAATGGTCCAGTGTTTAGCCAAATTAAAGGTAGTCATAAGTTGGTAATTATGTGGGCATTAAACCCTTAAAAGGGCACCCTCTGATTCCCGTCCTAACTTAGTCATTTGTCGGGTCAAAGTTGTTTATAAAAAGTCAACAGAAACTTAATTTGCGAATTAACATGTAATTAGCAATGTAGAAGGCATGTAACCTATTTTACCACTCATATAACTTAGTAATAAATGTAAGAACATGTCTAAGCATGTTCGACCCGACAATTTTCTGTTTAGGCTCGGTTCGGAACCGAAAGTCGCAAAACATTGACTTTTGCTTTGACTTTAGTTCTGACCCGATTTAGATGGGTTTAGAAATGCCTTAGAGCTTCTTTAGGACCAGGCTACATGATGGTATAACCCTCTATGATTGGTTCATTGATTTTCCGTTTCGTTTACACGTTTCCGTTAATTGCTTAATGTTGACCATAATGCCCTTTTGACCATAAAACAAGAATTTTGGATATGTGAGAGGACAATAATCTTTGTTGTTGAATTATAAACATGTCCCTAAAATTTCATATCAGTTAGAGGTCTAGATTAGGAGTTATGCTCAATAGCGCACTTAAAAATTTTTTGTTAATTAAACGGCGCAATTAGCATAAAGCCTATCTAAACCCAATTTTTTGACACCAAACCTTTTACCCACTGATCTAATATAATATTTTGGGATTTTTGAATATTTTTAATTATTTTTAACCTGCTCATAACCTAAGGTTATGGCGTTGATTCGGTAAATACCGATTATACCCTTTTTGGTTATAAAATGAGTTCTACATAGTATTTTGACACAAATCCAATTGCTACTGATTTTATATAATAAATGAAGTATTTTGAATTTTATAACCTGATCAGAAAACTCAGATTTCCTGTATAACCCGGAAATCGCTTAAAACGGCTTTTTACGCGTATTAAACACCTAGTATGGGTTTAAAACCATTTTGTCATATAAGACTTATTACCAACTGATATGACCTATTAAAATAAGTTATTTTACTGATGTATTCGGACCCGAATCTCAGAATTTCATTTAATCTCTTTTATAACCTTTAAAATGACCAAAATACCCCTTCGGGGCTTAAATTAAGATTAAACTCGTTTTGGGCATAATGGAAGATATCCTACTGATATCACAACATATTTAAGGCATATTAGCTTAGGAAACCTGTATATGACAGTTTTGGTTACCCGTTACGCTTCTTGCGCATTCGGATCGGTTTATGTAACTAGTTTGCATAAATTAGCCAAAACGGGTCAAACATTATCGTTTTCATCTCAAAATCCAGAATGTGGTTAGATTACCCATATTATACAAGTCTTCAAACTTGTCGGGTCTAAATCACATTCTATTCCGGTCTTCGCTTAATCGTGCGTTTGAACTGTATCTTTCCTTAAAACTAACCGGTCTAAGTTTAGGCTTAATTAAAGACCCGTTAGGATTCTAATAGGTTATTATAAACCTTCGTTCCAGAATAGGAGACCCAGTAAAAGCTACACGCACTTGCTATTTATGATTGATACTTGCAAAGGTAAATACTTTTAACTTATTTTCCCTTATACGGGCTTGGGGTACGGTATATACAAATACCGCTTGGTCGGGCATTGAATCTTTAATCGTATGAAGGTTAAATCATTGAAGTGTCCCGTTTAAATTGTTTTGTTTGCTTAAAGCCTTTGGGGGGTTAATGACCATGTCTCGGATATCCTTGGCATCATTCATGAAATGGCCACGACCTAAGCACGGGGTGTAGGCGTATACCTGACAGCTGCATATGTAAAAACTGGTATCCCACCTAAAGGAATCAGCCTTGTGGGCATTGTACCTGTGGTGTGTCTATTAATCTTTAACCCGGTCTGCGGACCGGGCTGCTGAACGTATAAGAAACATGTAATTCTTTTACAAGTATTATATTCAAATAATTATCCCAAGTTATAAAAAGTTTGTGCCACGTGCATTCAAATCAATTTTTTTAAACCTTTTCAAAATGAGTCAGTTAATTGTATTTACCAGTGTAAACTGACGTATTTTCCCAAAAAGGTTAAGTGCAGGTACTACTCGTAATAGGCTGGCCTCTCCTTAGCATCAATAAGAGTCTCGCAAGCTTGGATGCATTTAAATCTGATGAACTATGTTTCCTTTATATATGATCCGCCTGTGGATCTTTTTACATTCCGTTTGTAATATTTGGATATTACTTTATATCGGTTTGTAATACATTTATCTTTTGCTTCCGCTGTGCATTTAAAATTGTGTTGTTTGACTATGATGATATCAACTACGTCACGATACTCCCCACCGGGCCCACCGGTAATACGTGGAAATATTGGGGTGTGACAGGTTGGTATCAGAGCCAACATTGAGTGAATTAAACACTATCCTTTTGTGTTTAATCTCAATGACACAGTAGCACATTCCTTGACCTTCTGAGTCTAGACTTAACATAGGAATGCTCTCGTCTCTATTTGGAGAACTATTGCTTTCAATTTTATATACTTTTAATATATCGCCAAGCAAAGGAGCCGTAAGGGAAATCCTCCCCATCCGAAGCCGAGGAATGCGGAGCCTTGTACTGCGATTCGGATAAACGTGCAACTGAGGAGAAAACATTTAGAAATAAAATGAAGAAGAAACTCCTTTTGCTGAAGTTTGTTTCATTAGTAAGTCCTTATAAGGGCATACTTATCTTTCAGTCACTTCATGGACAACATTATTCCTTTCAAGTCTCGTCTAGGGCGCGTCTGTACTTTTATTTTTACTAGTGGGAAACCCGCGCGTTGCAGCGGGGTCGACAATACAATACAGGGCTATGAACAAAATTCAACCATTTGACGATAAGTTTTTAACGGCTTCATGAGACAGTTAAATAATAGACCTAGCATACCTTTGTCATTTTTTGTTTATGTTGCTTGCTGTTATATTGGGATAGAAATTTTTTTAGAGAATATTATCAAACTGTGTGAGCGTTATTTTCATAACAATGTGTCGGTTATACTTTAATAACATTAAAAGATATAGATACATACACCACGTAGTCAACTTACTATGTTTATTTTCTAAGCTGTGGCTCTTCCAATATTTGCAACAAAAGTCATGTCAATTTTGTATCAGACAAAGTAGCACGACTAACATTAGAAACGAAATCATAGGTTGTTTTTAAAATAAATATTGCTGATCCTTGTAGTAAGCTAGAGTTTGTCTTATCAACATCAAACGCTAATACAAAATACCAATTTTAGTTGCAATATATGAATTCCAATAATTAACCTAAACAAACACTCACAAAACAAAAGTCACTAACAACAATACTCAAGTCGATTTTGAATCAGGCAAGGAACCAAGATTAACAATGGAAACGAAATCATAGCTATCACCAGAATAAATATTGTAAAACATTAAACAACCCGTTTTGACCCAAAACTGTTCTGACCCGTTACATTATGTGACACAACGAACCAGTTTTGCCTTGCTCAAAAATATACATATACAGATTTGTTACTATTTTTTGTTGTTTGATACCTTTACAAAAAAGATTACATGAACCATTTTTACCCAAACCTGTTATGATCAGCAGCGACATGATCGATGATCAATCTCAAAAGCCTGTCTTTAAAATCAAAAATGAAAAAATAACATATGAAGATGAAACACGGTGTTTAGCTAAATGCAATCTGTAAGAATGGAAACCTAGCAGAAGCAAAATCACAAATCAAATCAATGGAAACATATATCTAATAGAGTAAAAAAGTAGAACACCTTTAGGACGAAGAGAATGAATGAGTGATGCCGATGAAAACAAGAATCCGAGAATTAGATTTCTTCGCAGTGCAATGTACTACCCCTGCTGCCCCATTCCACGGTTTAGTTTACTGGTGGGCAAGGAAGACGCCGCCTCAGCCACTTGCATAAGGGGATGTTGTTAGACCATTGAAGATGTCCTTGTTAATGTAGTTGACCCGATGTTGCCTTCCAAATCTTCAACAGTATTGTTTGAGCCTACAACTAAAAAAGTATCAAAATTACACATGCCTTACCAACAGCAACCACCTATATTATTAATTAAATTAAATAATAATGAGCATAAAGAGAGTTCAATACATATGTCGTTACCGCTATCAAGACGATTGCATGCACCAAGTGGAGTGGTGAGCTCAGTATCAACCGGTACCGGTACCTAAATACCTAAAAGTGGGTACCGATACCGAATATACCTGATATGGTATGGTTGGTAATGATATTTTAGGGTAAAAACCGGTACCGAAAATGTCAAAAGTCGGTACCAAATACGTATTGATATTGCACCCGGTTTCGGTAAATTCGGTACCGGTACCATTTGCTCATCCCTAGATAGAAATACTACATCAGAAAAACATACAAAAGAAAGGTAAAACTAAGTACCTGCCAGCATGAATTGTTACCAGCCACTGTATCCTCTGTTTTGCTAGTGCCACTTGAACTTATGGAAGCTGCTGAACCTTTTCTTCTTTGTCTGGTCCATAGTTAGAGCACTGAATTATTTGGTATACGAATAATATAAAAACATTACTAATTAGTAATTAGTTGTTAACTTATCCAAAATATATAAATCTCAACCTACCCCTTTAGTCAAAGCAGCTTTTGTACATCTTTTTCCTAAATGAGAGACACTAATCCAAAAATGAACAAATTACAATCCAAAGAAAAAATTATCAACCTACATAAAACAAAATGCATCCAAATATATTGATATATCACCTTTTGATACTCATCCAAATAGTATGTGACCAATCCCGGCAACTGTTTGCTGAGTCGAAACCATCACTCAGCCAAAACCCAAATCGATATAAAAATTGCAACAAGGCATCCACAACACTCAGCCAAAACCCAAACCGAAAATCTACACCGAGTCAATCCAGTTCAGTAATGCATATCGGAATCCTAATCATATCTTTCAAGGTTGAGCTCACGAACGGAAACCAAATGTCCCCTTCCCAAGCATATCTTTCACAATATATCTGAGATAATTGGGAAAGTAGAAAAAAATTTAGTTAGATACATCCAATTTACAGTACAGGTCGGAATTATTCTTTTGAATTACCCTATACTTTAAAAGCAAAGGCTATGAGAATGTTGAATAAGAGAGGTTACAAAAAAATACCGATGAAAGGAGCCAGCTAGATGGGACAGGTGGGCGTCTAAACTCTCGTTTCATTACACCTCTCAAGTCCACCAAAGCATTATTTTCTGCAGTTGGATGGTTGTGTCGAAATCGTCTGATTCTATAAATTCATCCTCACTGGAAGCCAGCTTACACAGAAAAGTTGGCCACCTAGTTAGCGCAAAGCTGTCTTCTAGAAGCTCAGTTTCATTCTAAGAATCCAAAACATGATTAAATAAAGAAAAAATAGAAGAAAAATAAAGAACGTGGAATTACTATGAATTACCCTGCATTTCAATTGGATCCATCATGATCTTTCGATGAAACCGAGGCAGGCCCATCGTCGGTAGCTGACTTTATTTTTTCCTGCAAGAAGAAGAAAACTGCGATACGTGTAAAAAGATGCAACAAGAAGAAATAACAAAGATATCATGATATAAACGCACGATATCATCTTTTAAGCTGGTCCCACCGGTGGTTACCATGACTTGAATGTTTAGATGGTTTCCAAGTTCTTCACAACAAATTTGTGTCGTGTCGTGTCTTGTAGCCCAAGGCGTCTGGTGGAATATCTGTTCGTGGCTGAGAATTGATATGCGGAGAGACATGACTTCTGTCAAAAACAGTCGGGCTCAAAACTTGGATGTAGATGGTCAACATGGTTTACCTTAAAAGTATGTGGAGTATTTGGCTTAGCAGAAATGATAAGGTCTTCAACGAAAGGTGGATCCTGGTATAAAAAGTGGTGGATGACATAAAGGAAGACTCGTACTTTTGGATAAATAATAGATCGAAATTAAGCAAGATCAATGTCAGTTCTAATAAGGTTTATGATGTCATAGACACATGTATGTTGATATGTATATAACAACTGTTCAGTTCCGAAATCCAACGACCATTAGGTACCATGTGGCTGCAAAATCAAGCAAGCTGTTCAAATTGAAGAATGATGCAAAATTGAACTTACCATCGGTTTTTGATGTGATCAGTTCTGATCCTATCATATCTGACACACCAACTCTTCCCTACAGTTCAAAATGAAGAGGCCCATTAAATCATATAGTCTAGAATATTAGATGTACAAAATGAACTTGTAAGGTGAAGAAATAAGAAGTAACTGACAGTTCCGCCATTAACAGCTCCGCCATTAACAAACTTCAGTGAAACCTGTAAACACAACTTAAATTAAAAAAAATTAATTCTAAATTACAATTTCTTCCTATAGTTCTAATAAATCAACTCAAACCCTAACTAACAAACAGCAGTCAAGTAAAAAGAAAAAAAAATCAAACAAAAACAAACAAATAATCCAATTATAAACTCTTAACACATGAATCCATCCATCATATGAAACAATCAGATACATGTACATAAATTAATAAACAAAAACAAAAACTTTTAAAACCTGTGAGTTTTTTAGAGGATCGTAACGAAGAAGAACAAATCGGATGCCATTGAATACTTGAGATGGCCAGTCAAACGGTGAATTTTGATGATTTTCCATCAAATATGGCACTGAAATTAGCGATCATTCAGTTGGAATCTTTGCTCATTAAGAATTTATATCGGTGCCGGTTTCTTCACCACCGTAACGCCGCCGTCGGAATCATCCGGCGAACTTACAATCTCCGACACCGATGAATCCGGACACCAATCGGAGTCAAAATTACCAGTTTGCCCTTCAATCGCCGGTGAAATCGCATCGGATACCATCACCGGCGGCCCCTTAACAATCATACATCTGAAGTTAACCTAAACAATAAAACATGAAATAATTAGGGTTTTGAAACCCTCAATCATACAACTGAACCATTCGATAAACCATTAATTCAATGAAAAGCATTTACCTCATCTGAAAGACGCTACGATAACAAATCAAATGAAAACAAAAGCATAACAGCTTACGGTATGAAGAGATTGGAGGGCATCGGCCATGGCGACATTGGTGATATTAGCAGGGATCTTGTTCAGTTTCCAGAGATATTGAAGCTCTCTTCTGGTAAGCTGTGGAAATTCATGAGATGAGATCTGAAAATTGGCTGGAATATCAAAGTTCGGGCAAGGGTGATGAAGGTGAAGAGACAAACGCATTCACTAAATGGGTGAAAACCCTAATTTGCCCCACCAGCGTCTTAAAATTTTGATGAAACCCCATCTAAAATGGCTTGTATACTATTGTACATCATGCTTTAAAATTTATACTTGTGGTAAAATTACAATTGTGTACATCACTTTTCCTTTTTAATATATTATAGATATAGTGGAATGATTAAATTTAGATTTTCATTCTAAACATGGAAAATGAAAAAAATGAAAGAATAACATTCCTTTTATAAGATCTACCATTATAATAAAATGGCAAAATCAAAAAAAGACAAGACCTAGCCACGTGTTATGTTGAGACAGGGCCAAGATGGTAGTTCCTCAATTAGATTCAGATCCTTATTAAACATCTCAATTTAGGATTGTTCTGCGCTTAATATTAAAAGAGAATCTTAAAGGTAAAACCTAGCCTACATGTCATTTTAGACATGGCCAAGATGGTAAAACCTATTCAAGAGATTCAGATCTTTGTTAACACCTAAGAACGTGTTAGCACTCTTGACAAATGTGATTTGAGGAAATCACAACAATCATTCTTATATTGAAATTTTTCAAATTTTCCTAATTTGGCCTAATGATCCAGAAATCATGGCTTATATCATCCTATAAGATGATCATATTATGAACATTCGTTAGTGATGAAGTACCTACGGGCTAAACTTGTTGTCCGATAAGACAACGACAGTGGTGGTCTTTGACCCCTGTCTAAAGATGTTGGACTACGTCCAAGCATAAAAGTCGGTAGGATCCATACGATCTCGACTAATAACATCTGAAAAAAATGAACATACCATAAACATCTCTTAGAAGGGAAATGCCTACGGGCTATAATTAACGTCCTCAGAGACTAAAGACAGTCGTAGCCTACAACTCTCTGTCAAGAAAAGGTAATGAACTTTGATTCAAACCTTAATGCCTCGATTCCATAAAATCTGGACTTATAAATTAATCTTGTCTACGTGACTAAGCCTTTTGTGCTATTACTAACTTATAATTTAGGACTATAATAAAAATCCTGAATAAAATAAATATCTTTCCTTTTCTGCCAGTATACATATTAAAAAGAATCTTAAAGGTACCGCCTAGCCTATATGTCATTCCAGATGAGGCCAAGATGGTAGAACCTATTCAAAAGATTCGAATCCTTATTAACATTGTAAACATGTTAACACTCCTGGCAACAGTGAGGCGATAAAATCACACTTGTCATCTTCATGTTAGGAACTTCCAAACCCCTTAATTTGCCTAAGTGATCAATAGGAGTCATGGCTAATAAATGTCGAACATGATGTACACATCAAAACATCCACTGGGATGAATACCTTCGGGCAAAGATGTATACATGAAAAAGATAGTTTTTATTTCATAACTTCTTGTCAAGACAATGAACTATGAAATTTTCCGATCCAAAGGAATCGTCGATTATGTTTTAAAATTTCCCTAGTGACAAGGCATCAGTGCCATTAAAAAGTCCTTTGGAACAAGCCCTTGTGCTATATATAAAATGTCGGTAAGACATTGACAGTCGTGACTTATGTCCCCTGTCTAATAGATATAAAGGACTATATTCCGTTAAAACGCCAAAGATGGTTTATTTAAAAACTTAGGCAAAACATAATCAAATAAATTTAATACTATCTATTCGCCTATATGGCTTAATTGCACCATGGCTAGTTAATCATCAAATTCGACAATTCACCATATAATTAAACCAATTGTTACTACTTGGTTTGTAGCCTTCAAAGCTTCACCATGGCTGACTCCTCTGAAGCTCACAATCATCCAGTTGATCAGAATGATGATGCCACCGAGTTACAAGCTATGATAGATACAGCCGTAAACAACGCTGTGGACCGTGTATTAAAGGATCATAAGCGAAAATGTGATAATACCCCAAATAAGGGTTACAAAAAGGGTAAGACCGGTTCAAGCTATAACCAGTCCAAACCAAAGGAGGCAAAACCCGAATGTAAAACCTGCGGGAAGAAGCACTTCGGAAAATGTTTCTATGATCAGACCAGGGGATGTGTCATCTGTAAGGAGACGGATCACAAGACCCATGAATGCAAGGATATGAAGGACAAACAGCAGACCGGTGAAAAGACCAGATGCAAAACCTGTAGGAAATACGAACTCGGGAAATGCAGATTTGAATCTCAGCCTCTACCCTGTGGAATCTGCAAGGCCAAGGAGCATAAGACCTTGGATTGCAAGAGATTGGGAGACGCAACCTGCTATGGTTGCAATGAAATAGGGCACATCAAGACAAATTGCCCAAATAAAACCAAGAAGCCTGGGGAGGCTAAGAAGACCAAAGTTGGAAGCTCTCAGATGAATGCTCAAGAGGCTATTCAGGATGACAATGTCACAACATGTACTTTCTTTATCAATAACGCTCATGCTAGGGTATTATTTGATTCAGGTTCAGATAAGTCTTCCGTAGACAACGGATTTTTGTAAATTAATAAATCTGCCTGTTAAAACTCTGAGCGTTAAGTATAAAGTAGAATTGGTCAATAGTACCTCAAAGACTGCTTCAGCAATGTTAGATGGATGTTTTATATCCATTAGGAATTATTTTTCCGTTGTCTTGGTTTCCGTTAAAATGAAGGAATTCGATATAGTAATGGGAATGAGTTGGTCGTCTTGAAAATCAAGCCCATATTGTGTATGATAAGAAGCAAGTAGTTATCAAGACTCCTTATGGTGAGCCTTTGACCATTCAAGGAGATACTGGGTATGGATTGCCCAAGCACTTGTTAAATTTGGTGTTTAAAACCAAAGATTCAAGTATGGAAAACTCAGAAGAGACAAACAACAGTCACGAGGCTGGAGATGCGACAAATGTTAATGGTGCATCCAACGTGAACCTCAATATTATTGGAGTTAATCTCCCAAAACTGTAATTTGCACAACTGTTAGGAAGGCTATGAGAAAAGTCATGAAAAGGTTCAAGAAGCCGAATGCTGCTTGTTCTAGAAACACATGTCGCTGCTCATGAGAAGAGCTTTATTCATACTTCAAATGCGAAGAATAAACTAAACAAAATCTTATATGGCAAGAAGCCTCATTTTAGAATATATACTTAAAAGTACTTCGCCTTTTGGAAGTCAAGAGACTTTAATAGTAAAAAGGGGGCCATCGATTGCAAGGAATTGATGAAAGAAGTAGAAACCATTAGGTATATCAGCGGTTATGCTGGAAAGGACATGGTAAGGTGTACATCACAGTCATTCGATGGCAATACCCTTAATTAGTGAGGACATTAGTGAAATCCTCAAGAAAGATCCTCTTACACATTGTGGGATGGTCCAAGTTTTAAGGACCTTATTAGAAAAACCTAATATCCGTTTCACGAAATGGAAAAAGACGAGATAAGAATTTTCTGGGTCTCGCCATAAAAGTTCTAGACTGTCGACAGTAAGTCGCAAAATTTTAATTCATTGGCTGAGTTAGTGCTCTATTCAATTTACTCAAAATCTAAGCTTAATGCAAATGATTATTGGTGGTTAGTATCGAAATTAAGAGGGCACATTAAGGTTTCAAAGCCTACTCATTATAAACCCATTATGGATCTACCTCAGCTACTCACGTTGTATAGACTAAGAAACAACCAGTCAAAGTTGAGACTGCCCAAAAATTTGTCAAAGAGTTTGCAGCTAAGTTTAAAAGGATTAAGAATGGAGGCGTTTAACCCTCCTAATGAGTGATTAAGAGGCATCTCACATTTATAATGACACTAGATAAATCCCTTATTGTGATTTATTGCTAAGAGTTGTGTTGGGTTCAGGTACTGCTAAGCCTCTCATAAAGACCATAAGCTTAGCAAACTTTTAGAAAATTTTCCCGTAAGAAACCCAGATATTAGTGCAAGGTAAGACTCACAGGCGAATCATAAGAACCATTTCTTCTGTTCCTGTCAGAAACCTTCAGTCGTAGAATTTTAGAAGTATCCTCTCTCTAAAAAGAAGTGCGTCAGCATACGTAGTTGATATCTCTTTGATCTCTATCGATTCCGAATACCCGATGGTATGATAAAAGTGTCATATGAGGATTGGTGTATCTTAATAAGTTCCATAGATTGCTTCCATGCCTGATCAGTATGGAGGTTTAATGCATGGGACCACAAAGATATTCCGATAGGTCATATGGTACTAAAGTCAACTAATGGTATTCAAAGGAGATATCCAGAATGGAATTGTCCAAGTAAATGTTCCTGATTAAGGAATTCATGGACTTGTAACATGAATGTGTCACTTAATTGACACAAGCAATGATGGATGAACTGGAGCCTGAGATATGGAAAATCTCTGTAACCTCCTTATATCTTGATTATCTTCTCCAAAGATTTCTCTATTTACCCCTGAGAGGCAGGTAGAGTTAAGATTGATATCCCATTTAGGGCTGTATCATTATGAAATCTCCAAGACAGCAAGTGCCATCATTGGAAGAATCGAAACCCTGATTAACTAAGTTTTAAAATAGAGGGTTCATATAGCCTAACTCAATATCCTGAGAAGTCGGTATAGTTAATTATGAAAGACGGTTCATTTTGCTTATGCATTGTTACCACAACCCTAATTAGGCAACGATTAAGAATTGCCATCAGCTGCCCAGGATCATCGATTTGTTCGACTAACGACAAGGATTAGCTATACCTTAAAATTAGTTAAGCAGTGGTTGGAATAACCATCTCACCTTAAGATAAGTTTTTCTATAATAGTCCATAAATAAGCATCAAGGCTGCTCCTTTGGAGACCTTGTATAGATGGAATGTTAAACATCTATTGTTAAGACAATAGATTGGTAAGTCCAATTATCAGGATCTGAAAGTTGCATTGGAGACAACAAATAAGATCACGCAAATTCATAATCATCTGTAAGATGCCAGTATTCGGCAGAAAATCAAGGATTAATGAAAATAGCAAACCTCCTAAATTCTTGCTAAGGAATAGGTTCAACAAAAGATATCACCCAGGAAGGGTGTGCCAAATTTGTTAAATTATCAGGCTAGTTAAGCTCTGAATATATAGAATCATTTGAAGGAAATCGAATGTATCAAGATCAAGTAGCTTATAAGCTAAAACCTATTTAAGGAGCTTGGCGGAGCTCGCAATACATTGCACACTAGTGACTGAAGGATGTGTTTCGCCAATAAGTCAAGAAGCACTATCACATAATGATATGCAGATTTATGATGTGATGAGCATCCTGTATCGATTGAGGATCGACAGGTTAAGAAGCTCCAAAAGGATACATGTACCTAATATAGGGGTCACTTTGGGAGCTTGGAAAGACTCCAGATATGTTATAGAAGTTAAGTCCATTATGCGACAAAAAGTACCTCCAGCTTTTTAGCAAATCTCGAGGTCGAGATTTCTTTTAAGGGTGTGAGGATGTAACACCTCGAAAATTTGAGTCCAATAAAATAACGACACGTGTCATCTAAGACAAAAGTGTTATAAACCCGGATCTAGTTAAAGATGTATGGCAGGATTTAAAAGTGTCGACATGTTAATTATTACCTCTGAACGACCTCATTATGAATCCCGAGACCCTAATATATATTATAAACATCTGATATACTCAAATCTGGTAAATGCTAGTAATAATTGATTCATATTTGCAAGAGTGGGATCCTTTGAGGATATGCACGATAAACCTT
Organism: Helianthus tuberosus; assembly: GCA_030545235.1. Lineage (NCBI taxonomy): Eukaryota > Viridiplantae > Streptophyta > Magnoliopsida > Asterales > Asteraceae > Helianthus > Helianthus tuberosus. The sequence continues at coordinate 209,257,794 of CM060400.1, forward strand.
CATTTATGGCTTTTTGTTAAAGTCCAAGACAATATTGCAACATGGTAGGGTGGACATAACTATTCAAGCATGATCTAAAGGTCTCATACTGATAATTCATGGCCCAAAATCGTATTACACTAGTTGCCTGTTCGAAGCTTGAAAGGGCAAAAAAATTTTCCCCTGATAAAGGGCTTACGGACCGTAAAGGAACCCCTTACGGTCCGTAAGGCTTGCCCAGATGCAGAAACTCGGACAGGTTGTCTGTTCAGCCATATAACCCACTTATATTGCCCTTTTACACTTCCATGAGTTGCCTAAGCTTGCTTTTAGACCTTAGGGACACTTGTGAATGATCCATGATCAGTTATAGCATTGTTTGTCATGATCTTGAGCCATCAAGAACACTATATAAAGAACCACATTATGCAAACTTTGATCATTCATCCCCAACTCAACTTCTGCTCATTTCTGGAGCTCAAGGCCTTTCCCTAAACATCTCTGGTCGTGCATTAGACCTTGGTAAGTATCCTCAACCTTCCTTAATTGAGTTTTCCTTAGTTATTAGCTTAAAAGTCAAAACGTCGTAATTAACGTTTGACTTATCGATTAATCACTAATGGTGCAGTGTTTAGCCAAATTAAAGGTAGCTATAAGTTGGTAATTATGTGGGCATTAAACCCGTAAAATGGCACCCTCTGATTCCCGTCCTAACTTAGTCATTTGTCGGGTCAAAGTTGTTTATAAAAAGTCAACATAAACTTAATTTGCGAATTAACATGTAATTAGCAATGTAGAAGGCATGTAACCTATTTTACCACTCATATAACTTAGTAATAAATGTAAGAACATGTCTAAGCATGTTCGACCCGACAATTTTCTGTTTAGGCTCGGTTCGGAACCGAAAGTCGCAAAACTTTGACTTTTGCTTTGACTTCAGTTCTGACCCGATTTAGATGGGTTTAGAAATGCCTTAGAGCTTCTTTAGGACCAGGCTACATGATGGTATAACCCTCTGTGATTGGTTCATTGATTTTCCGTTTCGTTTACACGTTTCCGTTAATTGCTTAATGTTGACCATAATGCCCTTTTGACCATAAAACGAGAATTTTTGATATGTGAGAGGACAATAATCTTTTTTGCTGAATTATAAACATGTCCCTAAAATTTCATATCAGTTAGAGGTCTAGATTAGGAGTTATGCTCAATAGCACACTTAAAAAGCTTTTTGTTAATTAAACGGCGCAATTAGCATAAAGCCTATCTAAACCCAATTTTTGACACCAAACCTTTTACCCACTGATGTAATATAATATTTTGGGATTTTTGAAGATTTTTAATTATTTTTAACCTGCTCATAACCTAAGGTTATGGCGTTGATTCGGTAAATACCGATTATACCCTTTTTGGTTATAAAACGAGTTCTACATAGTATTTTGACACAAATCCAATTGCTACTGATTTTATATAATAAATGAAGTATTTTGAACTTTATAACCTGATCAGAAAACTCAGATTTCCTGTATAACCCGGAAATCGCTTAAAACGGCTTTTTACGCGTATTAAACACCTAGTATGGGTTTAAAACCATTTTGTCATATAAGACTTATTACCAACTGATATGACCTATTAAAATAAGTTATTTTACTGATGTATTCGGACCCGAATCTCAGAATTTCATTTAATCTCTTTTATAACCTTTAAAATGACCAAAATACCCCTACGGGGCTTAAATTAAGATTAAACTCGTTTTGGGCATAATGGAAGATATCCTACTGATATCACAACATATTTAAGGCATATTAGCTTAGGAAACCTGTATATGACTCTTTTGGTTACCCGTTACGCTTCTTGCGCGTTCGGATCGGTTTATGTAAATAGTTTGCATAAATTAGCCGAAACGGGTCAAACATTATCGTTTTCATCTCAAAATCCAGAATGTGGTTAGATTACCCATATTATACAAGTCTTCAAACTTGTCGAGTCTAAATCACATTCTATTCCGGTCTTCGCTTAATCGTGCGTTTGAACCGTATCTTTCCTTAAAACTAACCGGTCTAAGTTTAGGCTTAATTAAAGACCCGTTAGGATTCTAATAGGTTATTATAAACCTTCGTTCCAGAATAGAAGACCCGGTAAAAGCTATACGCACTTGCTATTTGTGATTGATACTTGCAAAGGTAAATACTTTTAACTTATTTTCCCTTATACGGGCTTAGGGTACGGTATATACAAATACCGCTTGGTCGAGCATTGAATCTTTAATCGTATGAAGGTTAAATCATTGAAGTGTCCCGTTTAAATTGTTTTGTTTGCTTAAAGCCTTTGTGGGTTTAATGACCATGTCCCGGATATCCTTGGCATCATTCATGAAATGGCCACGACCTAAGCACGGGGTGTAGGCGTACACCTGACAGCTGCATATGTAAAAACTGGTATCCCACCTAAAGGAATCAGCCTTGTGGGCATTGTACCTGTGGTGTGTCTATTAATCTTTAACCCGGTCTGCGGATCGGGCTACTGAACGTATAAGAAACATGTAATTCTTTTACAAGTATTATATTCAAATAATTATCCCAAGTTATAAAAAGTTTGTGCCATGTGCATTCAAATCATTTTTTTAAACCTTTTCAAAATGAGTCAGTTAATTGTATTTACCAGTGTAAACTGACGTATTTTCCCAAAAAGGTTAAGTGCAGGTACTACTCGTAATAGGCTGGCCTCTCCTTAGCATCAATAAGAGTCTCACAAGCTTGGATGCATTTAAATCTGATGAACTATGTTTCCTTTATATATGATCCGCCTGTGGATCTTTTTACATTCCGTTTGTAATATTTGGATATTACTTTATATCGGTTTGTAATACATTTATCTTTTGCTTCCGCTGTGCATTTAAAATTGTGTTGTTTGACTATGATGATATCAACTACGTCACGATACTCCCCACCGGGCCCACCAGTAATACGTGGAAATATTGGGGTGTGACAAGATCTCAAATCGATCTTGGAAAAGTAACTTGCCCCTTGCAGTTGGTCGAACAGATCGTCGATCCTGGGCAATGGATATCTATTCTTGATCGTAATCTTGTTAAGCTCACGATAATCGATGCATAGACGCATCGATCCATCCTTCTTCTTTACAAACAGGATCGGTGCTCCCCAGGGAGATGAGCTAGGTCTAATAAATCCCTTTGCCAATAAATCATCCAGTTGAGTTTTCAACTCCTTCATCTCAGTTGGTGTTAACCTGTAAGGTGCTCTTGCAATAGGTGCTGCTCCAGGTATAATGTCGATTCTAAACTCCACTTGCCTATCTGGGGGTAAACCAGGTAGTTCTTCAGGGAATACTTCTGGATATTCAGAAATGATGGGGATTTCATCAATCTTGGGCTTCGTTTCTTCAATAGTCACTTGTGCCATATAAATAACACAACCCTTCTTCATACACCTTGATGCCTTAAGCATAGACACTTGCTTAGGCAACCCATACTGAGTGTCTCCTTGTATGGTAAGTGGCTCACCATATGGAGTCTTGACAACCACTTGTTTATCGTCGCAAACGATATGGGCTTGGTTATGAGATAACCAATCCATGCCTATCACTATGTCGAAACCAACTAATTTCAAAGGAAGCAAGGATAACGGAAAGGAGTGGTTCCTAATGCATATAAAACATCCATCTAACACAGTTGAGGCAGTTTCTATGGTGCCATCGGCCAACTCTACTTCATATTTCACGCTAAGGGTTTTAACAGGCAGATTTAATAGTTTACAAAACTTATCATCAACAAATGACTTATCCGCACCCAAATCAAATAATACACTTGCATAAACATCATTAATAAGGAAGGTACCTGTTATCACGTTATCATCTTGCACCGCTTCCCGTGCATTCATCTGAAAGACCCTAGCATTGGTCTTTTTGCCTTCTTCGGGTTTCTTGGCATACTTTGGGCAGTTGGACTTGATGTGCCCCTTTTCGTTACAGTTATAACACGTTGCATCCTTTATTTTCTTGCAGTTTAATGTCTTGTGCTCATTCGACTTACAAATCCCACAAGCCCTGGGTTGCGATTGGGACTTCGATTCGTATCTGCATCTTCCCAGATGACGTTTCTTGCAAACTTTACACTTGGGCTTTTCACCCGACTGTTGATCATCTTTTCTAAACCCGGAACTCTTCTTGTGATCAGAGTTCCCTTTGTGCTTCTTGTCTGATCGGTGTGAGTTATCATCCTCACGTTTCCTCTTCCCAGCATCAGAATTTCTAAGCGATCTCTGCCTGACCGCATCTAGGGTAAGAGATAGTGACAGATCGGCTACAGATCTAAAGGTAGTCGGTCGAGATGCCTTCACACTGGCTTTGATCTACGGGACTAAACCCCCAATTAAACGGGCTATCCGCTTTGGTTCCGGCGTCACTAAGTAAGGAACCAATCGAGACATAGTATTAAAACTTGTAAGATATGCCTGACAGTCCAAATTCTTCATAACCAATCTCAGGAAGTCGGTCTCGATCTTCTCAACCTCATGTTGAGGACGGAAATTTTCCTTAATCAGAGTCACAAACTGATCCCAAGACATATTGTTTAACGGAATCTTCCCAGTAGCTTGGATTAGAGACCTCCACCAAGCTAGTGCTTCTCCTTTAAACGACTGAGATACAAACTTCACAACATCCCTATCAGCGCAACCACTGATATCAACCACGGTGTCCATCTCGTCTAGCCACGTCATGCAGTAAATAGCTCTTTTTTCCCCAGTGAAATCCCTAGGTTTGCAGGAGACGAAATACTTATAAGAACAGGTTTTTGCTCGTGGCTCCTTATCAATTACAATCTTCTTAGATGGAACGCTATGCTGATTCGAAGAGTGCTGGCCATCATCTTTCTTTGACTCGTGAGTTTTAGATGGTGGCTTACTATGGGCCACAGAGTGAGTCTTAGGTTGTGATTTGGAATGAGGTACAAATAGGGTCTTGCTTCGAGTACTACTAGATTCATTAAACTACCTATCCATGGCCTTGGTAACAACATTATCAATCAATGCTTGAAGTTCTGCACCAGTTACGTTGATCCTGGTAGTATCATGATTCTCCCTTGGATGACTGTTGACTTCTTCTGATTCTGCAATGTAGCTTGTTTGCTACATAAAATGATAACAATGATTTATTCAGAGGTTATTTATGGGATCATCCCTTTGATGATTCATTAACCATGGCAATTATAAACCATATTTGGTTAATTTATTAAACATATTTATTTAGGATTTTCATTATAATTTATCCTAATTATAAAGTAATAAGGGTATTATTAATGGCACATAAGGCCTAGTCACAAGGACAGTTTAAATTATAAACCATGATTTTATATGATCGAGGCGTTAAGGTATTGAATCAAAGTTCATTACCTTTCTTGACAGGGAGTCGTTGACTACCATTGTCTTTAGTCTCAAAGGACATTAATTATGGCCCGTAGACACTTCATCACTAATGGATGATTAAATGATAATTAAGAAAAAGGAATTCGAATAATCCAATATAAGGATGACATGTGTGATTTTACGAATCACATATGCCAGGAGTGTTAACATGTTTTCAGATGTTAACAAGGATTTGAATCTTTTTAACATGTTTTACCATCATGGCAAGGTCTTATAATGACATTCAGGCTAGGTTATACCCTTTAAGATTCTTATTTAATATTTAAAGGCAGATCTTATAAAAGGAATGACATATTTTGGATTTATTTATTTATTTCATACATATTACATTTATGCATGTAATGACAAAATGAAATTCAAGTTATAACATGCCATTAAAATTTAAGAGAGTACATATTGCCCTAAACAGGACTTTAACAAAAATAACTTGCACACGCAGGAGCTAAACTGAAACTACAAGTCCTCGCTGGGACTGAATACAGAAATAGATGTCCACGCAGGGACTTGATTGAAAATTAAAGAAATACAAATAAAATAAATAAGGAATTTAATGATCCCTTTTGATATTCCCCTTGATTAAACTTGCCAAACCCTTGAGAAATCCCCGGTGGCTTCTACGCTCTTCTTTAACCTCACGCTCCACCTGACTCAACCTTTGAAGAATCTCCTGCTGTTGTGGTGGTTGGATTTGCGGTGGTTGCGGCTGCTGCGGCTGTAGAGGTTGAGGAGGGGGTGGGTATTGGTATCCATAGGCTGGGTATCCAGTCCCCCAGGGAGCTCCATAAGGCCCTTCAGGATGGAGAGCATTGTAGTTCGCCGCTACCAGGTATGGATCAGCCTCGGCGTAGCTGTAGTTGGTATGGGCTGGCTGCTCGAAAGGGTTATACGCCGCTACACCGGCGTATGAAGGAATTAGGTTATCATAACCCACTGGTGGCGGTGCGACTGGCGCAGACTCCACCTCAGACACAGGGTTAGAAGGCCCACCCATCTGTGGGTCTTCATATAGTGGCGGGTAACAACTGCCACTGGAAGGTTGAGGGGTGCTGATACAGATTCCCCCTCGCACGGACATCCGTGCGGTTGATCTTCTCCGCCTCGGTGGGTCCGGAGGCGGTTGCTGAACTGGTGGTGGTGGCGGTGGAGTAACCGGTACAAAACGCGAATCCTCCGAGGGATCCTGCTGTTGTTGTTGCTGCTGCTGCTGCTGTGAGTTGTAACTGGGAATAAACACCCAGTCGTATTGGGCAAACCTTGACTCATAACTGTCTGGACCACGATAAGGTGATCCATGATATGAAGACCCATCCGAAATTTTGATGGGGTGAGTAGGTATCCCAGATGGTGGTTCAGCGGGATCTGGGTCATCATCCATATCCATTCCCTGAGCTTCAGGTCCCAATGGGTTATGACCCATTGGTTCTTCACTCTGGTTTGCCGGGTTGAACCGGCTCTGAAAATAAGGGGTCGGGTCTTGAAAGGCCTGGTGTGAGGTTGACCGCCGTAACGGTAAGAAAGAGTGGTGCGAGTCTTCGGGCTCAATTTCCGATTGCGGCCCGAATGAGTGAAGGTACGAGGGTGAAGTACTTAGCGAGACATATCGCGTCGCGGGCTCCAGATAGGTCCTCCAATCCTCCTGAGAACTTGTGCTCATTGTCACAGACGGTGTTCGCAGTGGGAAGGTCCGGCCTCGTGGTCGTTGGGGGCGTTGAATGGCCACTTGCCTCTTCCTCCTCTACGAAACCTAGGTGGCATCTTTTTGAACCTGTCAAAACAAACAAAAGAACAACAAAGAAAAATAAAGGACAAAATTAAAAAAAAAAACATTTATTACAAAACAAACAAACCGAATGGAAGTAATATCATTTATTACAAAAACGGTTGTAGAGGATCCACAGGCGGATCAAAGTTTAAAGGAACAATGTTCAACAGATTTATAACATCTAAGCTTGCAAGACTCTTTATTGATGCTAGGAGTAGCCAGCCTATTCCGTTTAGTACCTGCACTTAGCCTTTTTGGAAAATACGTCAGTTTACACTGGTAAATACAATTAACTGACTCATTTTGAAAATGTTTAAGAAAACTTGTTTGAATGCACAAGGCACAAAATATCTTTTATAACTTGGGATAATTATTTATATATAAACTTGTAAAAGAATTACATGTTCGTTATACGTTCAGTAGCCCCGGCTGAATACCGGGTTAAAGATTAATAGACACACCAAATAATATATTCCGCGGCGAGATATTCTCGAACAGGCGGTTATATTATTTTTACATACGCACTGGCAGGTGTATGCCTACACCCCGTGCTTAAGTTGTGGCCATTTCAATAAATGAGCCGAGGATATCCAGGACATGGTCATTAACCCCCCAAAGGCTTAAAACAAACAATACATATTAAACGGGTCATCTCAATAAATTAGCCTTCATATGATTAAAAATTCAATGCCCGACCAAGCGGTATTTTATATACCGTACCCCAAGCCCGTATAAGGGAAAATAAGTTAAAAGTATTTACCTGAGAAAATTATAAAATTTATCCCTGCCGTATACAATCAAGCAATTGCAGATATCTTTTACTAGGCTCCTAAATCTGGAATGAAGGTTTTAATAACCTATTAGATTCCTAACAGGTCTTTAATTAAGTCTAAACTTAGACCGGTTAGTTTTAAAGAAAGGTATACGGTTCGAAACGCATGATTAAACGAAGACCGGAATAGAATGTGATTTAGAACCGACAAGTTTGAAGACTTGTATAATATGGGTAAACTAAACACATTCTGGATTTTGAGATAAAAATGCTAAGGTTCGACCCGTTTTGGTTAATTTATGAAAACTAGTTACATAAACCGTACCGAACGCGAAAAATGCATAACGGGTAAACAAATGAGTCATGAACAGGTTTCCTAAGTTAATATGCCTTAAATATCTTGTGATATCAGTAAGATACCTTCCATTATGCCCAAAACGAATTTAAACTCAAATTAAGCCCCGTGTGGTTTTGCCCATAAAAGAGATTAATTATTAATATGAGGTTCAGGTCTGATATAATCAGTAAAAATAATTATTTTTTCAGGTCATATCAGTAGGGTTTTGCCCATATGTGAAATTTTAACATATATAACCAAACTATGCACCGTAGGGGCGTTTTGGTAATTTCACATAAGTTTTAAAGGTCAAAATTTGAAATCAGAGTTCAAAAATTTTGTTTACTGTTAAAATATAAAATTTTACTAAAACATCAGTAGGTATTAACTCTTATATGTTTAAAATAGTTTTAACTCATGCTATGCGTTTAAAACGCGTAAAAAGTCGCTTTTAAGCGATTTTCGGGTTATATAAGAAAAACTGATATTTTTATCATTCCAGAAGGTTTAAATGTTTTATTTATCATATAAAATCAGTAGCAAAAGATTTGGTATCAATATGTTATGTAAAACTCATTTTATTCAAAAAAGGGTATAACCGACAATTACCGAATCAAAGCTAGAACCCTATGATATGATCAGTTTAAAAATAATAAAAATCTTCAAAAATCCCAAAATATTATATTATATCAGTGGGTAAAAATTTTGGTGTCAAAATTTGGGTTTAGATAGGCTTTATGCTAATTATGCCGTTTAATTAATAAAAAGCTTCTTAATTACGATATTGAGCATAACTCCTAATCTAGACCTCAAACTGATGTCAAATTTTTAGGACAAGGTTATAAATCAGTAACAAAGGTTTTTGTCCTCTCACATTTTCAAAAATCTCATTTTAAGGTCAAAAGGGCATAATGGTCAACATTTAGGCATATGACGGAAACATGCAAATGAATCGGATAAATTAGGATCCAAGTTGTATAATCTCAGAGAGTTATACTAATATGGAACATGGACCTAATGGAAGCTTAAGGCATTTCTAAAACAATCTAAATCGGGTCAGAACTGAAAGTCAAAGCAAAAGTCTACTTTTGCGACTTTCGGTTTCGAACCGAGCCTAAACTCAAAATTGTCGGGTTGAACATGCTTAGATATGTTCTTACATTAATTACCAAGTTATATAAGTGATAAAATAGGTTTCATGGCTTCTACATTGTTAATTATGTGTTTATTTGGAAATTAGCTTTCTATTGACTTTTTATAATCAAGTTTGACCCGACAATTTACCTAATTAGAGTGGGAATCAGAGGGTGCCCCTTTTAAGGGTTTATTACCCACATAATTACCAACTCAAAGCTACTTTCAATTCGAGAATTGACTGGACCATTAGTGATTAATCACTAAGTCAAAGCTTAATTACGACGGCTTTGACTTTAGATCATTAAACTAATAAAACACTAATTGTAGAGGTTAAGGAAGCTTACTGAAGTACTTAGCACGATTTAGAAGCTAATGGAATCTTGTGTGAGGTCCAGAAAGCTCCAGAAATTCAGTTTGAATAAATTTCCCAAGTGCATGCAAAAATGTTGCAACTAAGGGTGCTTATATAGTGATTTTGATTGAACAAGATGATGCCAACAAGGTCTGGGATTGATCCCAGATGAGTCCAAGTGCCCCCTATGCATGAAAAACCACTGGTGCAGCTCCTGAATTCGAAAACCAGGCTTTTAAGGCGGTGGAACTGGCTGTACTCGCAGCAGTGCAGAGAATCTGCCCAGGTCAGGCCGTCGCGTCGCGCGACGGCAGAAGATGATGTTGGTGGCGTGACGCCACCATGTGTATTACCTGATCAGCAAGTTTCAATTAATGACATTTCACCCCCTGAACCTTCTAAAGCGTAATTTCTTTCATTTTAAGCACTTTTAACCCATTTAACTTTTATTATTGTGATCCATGAGATATAACCAAACACCGTTAGGTCCGTTTTCGTTAAATGATAACCGAAAACATAAGTTTTGCCTTGTTGATGCTTTTAACACCTTAATTACGAAAGTTAACGTATCTCCCTCATACGATATCGAAACCTTGTGAAATTTTTATCACTTATTCTTGGGAGCATAATTAATCGTTACAAAGCTTCGGGTTTGTTAAAAGGTCACTCAGAGGTATAAATTAAACATGTTGACACATTTAACCCTCGCGTATTGTAAACTTTCACTTTCTTCCACAAACGGTTTCATACGATTCATGATTTATTCGTTTAAGGGTATAAACATCGTGTAGGGTCGTTGAAAGGCAAAATTTTCATATGTTAACACTTTGGATCCTCTTACACACATACTTTCTTCGTTTAACAACTTTAGTTCCTTGTAATCAATCCGTTAAACGTTTAAAGTCCATGACACGTGTCGATACTATATTGGACATGATTTTGCGAGGTGTTACAGCTTTGAAGTTTTGATTGTTTTGTATGTTTGGTATCGAAGAGAGAGAGAGAAAGAGCTGTTGGAGGCTGTGTATCATAGAGAAAGGAGAAATACCTAGAAGATGATGTTGGCAGCTGGCATTTTTGTGTCTAGGTTTTGTTGTTGGTTGTTGAACATGTAGTGTGGGCTTGGAATTTCTTTTTTTTTGGGGGGGGGGGGGGAGGCACTAGGATCCATGATGTCACGTATTGTTGGCCCAAATGTGTAATGTTGGTGCTGCACATGGATTTTCTTAATGTTGAAGGCCACCAGATAACAAAAAAAAAATTATATATAATATATATAATAATAAGTGGCGTTGGATTTTTATGTTGTTATGGGGTCCACTTACACTGATACACACCAGGCTCTTTGGAATGAATTAAATTATGAACATGGGTTCATGATGTCAGCCAAATGTCGACAGAAATGTGGTTTGGCAGCTAAGTCTCTTTCTCTTGGGCCTCACTGATTATTAAGGAATGTTTGCTAGACACTTCCTTTTAATGGGCCATAATCACATGCGCTTGGGCCAGTTTCCATGGTGGGCTGCAATGCTGGTCTCTAATATTGGTTTTCATTGGGTTGTCCAGATTCCAGGAGTGGTCTCTTGGGATTTGGCAATGGATAAATTTTATTTGGGCCGAGAGTACAAGATTATTCTAATGGGTCGCGAACAAAGTGGGGTCGGGTGTTAGCAAAATTTATTTGAACAGTGCTTCTACATGTAAACGTCAAATTTGTACGGGTTTTGGGAGCGCGCGAGATGATGCGGCATGATGAAAACTTGATTTTTTAAAAATGTGGGGTAGTGACGGTTACCGATGCAAACGTCAAATATGGTGACTTGACTACTATGGGCCAAAAACCAAAAATGGTATGTTCACTTCCGCACGTCAATGTTTATGATAGTTATCGGTTATTCGTAAATGTTCGAAAGCATTTTGTTTATTGTCATATTCTCGCATTTAAAAACGAACGTATGAACCTGGAATATCAATACCGGTCCTAACGAGTTCACAAAGTCTTTGGAGGGATACAAGTCGGATCCTACGGGGTGCTAGGCAAAATTTCTTTATCAACTAGAATATGCAAAGAAGAAAGCTTTTTGTTTATTGTCATATTCTCGCATTTGGTAACGAATGAATGAACCTGCAATGTCAATACCGGTCCTAACGAGTTCACAAAGTCTTTGGAGGGATACAAGTCGGATCCTACGGGGTACTAAGGGATGTTCTTATTCAACTAGAATATGCAAAGAAGAAAGTCGTTTTCGTGATTTTTCGAACAACCGAGAACATTCAGTGAAGATTGACGACAGTTCCGCTCAGTGGAGGGAATTGGTGAACATTTGAAGATAAATTCTACTCAGTGGAGAGAATTTGTTCTGTGAAATTGACGACAGTTTCTTTGAAGTGGATAGAAACTGTTAAGGTTTAGAGATTTTACCAAAGAAATGGGGGGGATAAAAAAATTTCAAATGTTGAATTTCTTTGGTAAATTTCTAAACGCAATCACAGGTGGTAGAGTTTGTGTTTTTTTGGTGATACAAACGGTTCGGCGTGGAATGTTTTGCACAGACACATATTTGAGGATTTTAATTAATTCTCCAGCCAGCGTGAAGGGTTTTGCACGGAAACATACAGGTATCTAAAGTCGACAGTAGTTTCAAAGCGCTGTTCACTTAAGACCTGGGGGAATCTTTATGAAATCTGATAGTTCAAAGCTGAAGACCTGCAGGATTCGGTTTTGGGTTTGATGTTTCTTTGGGATTTTACAGGGATCTGGGGGTAACTCAATTCGTTGAGTTTGCAAACAATGTACTTGGTCAAGCTGACTTCCTGAGTACTGATGCTGAAGATCCGTAGTGCATTACGTGGTCAACTTCACAAAGGCGAGATAATGAGATCTGGATGTAGTTCAACTAAGCGTGCTGTTTGGTTGAGCTTGCAAGGGATACACTTGGTCTAGCCGACTTTCCTGAGTGTTGATGCTGAAGATTAAAGTGCATTACTTGGTCGATTCCACAAAGACGGTTTACAGAAGACAGTTCACCAGAAATCTCTATCAATGTAGTATGCTTGAATGAAATAGAGTTCTTATGATAGATCAAGACTTGATGCATTTTTTTAAAGAATGGAACCCTTATCAAATGTTGGTTGGAGTATTGGAAGATCAACAGAAGGTCGGTCAATTGATCCTTGTGAGGAAATTGCACAACACCCAACACGGATGCGCGTACTTTGAGGGGGAACTATTATACAAGGAGCGTCAAGATACTACTTACCTGGATCATCGGTCAAGGGGGAATTTTTTAACAAGGAGAAGATGAATACTTGACTGAAGATCGATTGTAGTTGCATTTTCAGCATTCGACAGCAACGGACAAGGGGGAATTTGTTGATGCAGATGTTGTGTCCGATGCTTGTCGAATAGATTAGATTTATTTTATGCTGAATATGTAATAATTAGTGAAACGGTCAAATGAACGTGTGTTGACCCGCTCATTTGAGGTGGTCAAACGAGAGGGTTATTTGTTTGACCATGTGTGTTTGCTAGACAAAGGGGGTGTGGCTATAAATAGCAACTCCTTTGTCATTTGCAAAGGAGAGAGTGAGAGACAGGGGAGCTCATTTGAAAGAGTTCCCTGTGAGTTGTTTGGGTGGTCTCTCCCCGGATGTATACTCCTTTGGTATTAGTTCGGTTATCATGTAATCGGGCCGATTTGTAATGTTATACTACCGATTAATACAAAGAAGTTGTGTTTATCCATCTCTAATCTCTCCCGTCTTGAACTAATCTCACACTAATCACGGTTTCGGTCACGAAACACGGTCCTACAATTGTAGGTCCTGATTCTCGGAGGATCGATAACGAAACCAAATCTCTTGTTTATCACAAACACGGTCACGAGTGCGGAATCCTCGTGACTATGCCAAACCAAACATAGAGAGTAACAACACAAGGTAACCAATGAAACACAGTCAATTGATTAAAGTGGATGAGAACAAGATCAAATAGATACACACAAAGTTTGACACTAAGCTTTCAGACAGGGTATGTTCTCATAGTTTCAAAGTGAAACTATATGGTGTTTACATAGGCAGCAAGTCACAAGTCATGACGAAACTTGAAAGAGGCATGACAAAACTTCATAGGTTGATGAAACTCTAGGGAGTTTCGTCACTCTTCATGGTGAAACCCTTAGAGTTTCATCACAACGGGAGGTTTCATCATGATGAAACTTAGAGTTTCATCATAGGGAGTTTCATCATGGGGAGTTTCATCATGAGGGAGTTTGATCATGATGAAACTTAGAGAAGCTTGGAGTTTCGTCATACAAGAGCTTGACGAAACTTGGAGTTTCGTCGAGGGCTGCCAAACAGGATATGCTGCTTAACAGTTTGCTGCAGACCGATATAAACATACAAACAGACATAAACCAAGTATGCAACATGCATTGTTCATTTATACATTACATTACAAACAAGACAAACTTGTCGGACCCAAGTAGGATAGGAGGATATCCGACTTGGCCTTTATTTCGTAAAAGTGTCGAACCGAACGAGCCGCGTCCACACAAAATGTATCAACAAACTCCCCCTTGGACGCTGTTGTGATGGTTCATCTTCCATGTCTTCTATGTCGGAGGATCTTCAAAGATCTTCACGCATCGTAAGAAGAAAGTGTATCAACAAACTCCCCATTTCATTTAGGAAGTGTGTTAACAAACTCCCCCTTAACATAAGCTCTCCCTTGAGTTATGCTCGTGAATCTTTTGATCTTCAATGCTTTAGATCCTTGTGGTGTTGAAGAGTGGTCAGCGGCAACTCGATCATCTTTATCCTTTGAGTGCCTCCTCGTCGTGTCTTCATTCCAAAGCTCGTTTTCTAACAGGTTCTCTTCGCCTTTGGCTGATTTGATTGTAGCATCTGCACATACAAGAAAGCTAAGCGCGCAATGAGAACAACCGCTTGGAATATTGTAAACATAAACAAACGACACATACGTGACCATTCTACAATCAACTACTGGCCGACACAGTTTGAAAGTTTAAAAAAATGATCAGTTTTAGCTTTTAACTTTCAAAACTCGTTAACTTCGATCATTTATGAAGATGCAATTGTTTTCCGGCTAAAAATCAGGATTTTGGGTAGGATAGACTCGAGTTCCAACATCGGTCAATCAAAAATAAACTAGAAGCAAAATCTTATTGGCTTTTATAAAGTTTATATTAAAACACACCTAAAATCTTTTTGGTATTTCTCATTTTTCAAATGTAAAGACGGAAAGCAATAAGTAAATATATACAAAACTTCTTTTTGCGAGTTTAGAGGGTAAGAGAATCATATCAGTGTACGGTCACGCCAAAACGCTCTTGTTGTTCAGTTAGTTAACATTAAGATAAGCATCCTATAACAATTATCGGTATTGTTGTCCACTTAAGCTCAACTTATCAGATATAATCATGGCGAGGGGATACGATTAGTGTATGATTTATACTTACCGACTGGTGTTCATCCACACACGACACATTCGTGTATCAAGGTATGCACGAGAGTTCATCTTACCGGTGAGTATACCGTTTATCATCTGTTTGACCGTATAAAAGATGTGAGAAACTCACTTATTTTTTATTGAAAACAAGCCCTATGTGATAGAATCACTTATTGATGAGGAACTTGATTTTCGATTCATGAGGGCATAGGAGCAAGTTCGTGAACAGGTCAGTACAATGTACAGCAGAGAGACGAACTTGACTCCCGGATAAATGTGATATTTTATCACTTATTTTGTTTGGACATGTGATTGTTGATCACTTATTGAGGTCGAATGCAATATGTACACGTATGTTTAGTATCATGGAAGATCTAGACTTCGTCTCCATTATTTTTCGGTAAAAGATACAACCATGATACCCAGATGATAAGCAGCATAAAGACCGAATATCTCAGAACCTCGGCAATCTCTCAAACGAAATTTCGGTACTAAGACCATACGCCAATGAGCGGTTCCCACACAGTCTTCAGTCGATTTAAGTTTATATCACCCTGCACACTTTAAAATGATTGTGAGCCTACCGATACATCCTATATAGAGCTACTTATCGTTTTTCATTTTAAGTTCAGTTCGAAGAGGTTTCGACAGACCACTGATTTACTATCATTTTCTCTTTTTATCGCTAGGAAACTCATTTTTGTTTTTCTATTGTTTTTGTGTTTTGAAATTTTTCGATGTTTTTGAATTTTCAAATTTTTGGATTTACTCCCCCTAAAATCAACAAACTATAATAAATTTTAAAAAATATAAAGGTATTTACAAAAACGATTTCCCGATGTCGGATTAACTCATGTTTTACCATAATGCCGTTTACCAAAATTAATTTTAATCAGAATTGATTTATCAAATTTTGGAAAAATCAGTTGGCACATTGGTAATCGGTGTGGATCATGACAACATTGACGAGTTTCATAGTGAAACAATCACGTGTGAGTTGATATTCGAGTTCAACGTATCAGGTCAAAGAGTGTTGTACGAAAGGATAATAATTCATAAAGCAGCTTAAATATCGACAAGTATAAAAGAGATTAGAAATTCAAAACCGTATCCTGCAACTGCTTCGTGCATTGCCAGGAATCTGAGCGCTATCCCAAACTGGATATCCACCCGGTGTGGATTTCAAGGTCGATTTTTGTAGCTACTTCAATTAATCGAGAAATCTCTTCACAGCAACAAGATCATAAACCTCGAGGTTCGGCTGGTCTTCCACATTGCACCAGCGAAGGTCTTTGTCTTTCTCTTTAAGAAGTAGTGTGCGGTTGTTCAATCCATGCCTAGGCATCCGCACACCCGGTTGGCTTGTTCAACAAACACATTTTCTTTAATCACACCGCGAGGAAATGTACACTACACGTTCATCTGGTTGATTTTGAACATCAGACGTGCTGCAGGTGTGTACATTTTGATTGAATCTATCCCGGAGACCCGATTAAAGCCTTTAACAATCAAACTTTGAAATGATTTTCATTTTGTCGAAGCTTTCAATCTCTTCATCAGACATTTCTTCTTTTCTTTTTCTCTCTCCATCAAAGGCAACAATTTCTTTTGTTGCCGATCTTGTGCATGGACACTCCGCTATCAACAATCCGATGACTATCGATAGTTCCTCCTGGAACATCCTACACACTCACTCAGAGATTAGTTGGAGAGGGGGACCCAAGCCTTCATAGACTTGGGTCGTCTATGTTCATCGACAAAGGTTATTTCAACCTCGCGATGACCTGGAACTGGTGAGACTCCCCCTAAAACTTTATCCGTTTTAGGTTTCCAAGCTTATTTCTGTTTACCAGATTGTGTATTATGTACAATTTCTGGTTTTAATGGTTGTGACAAACTAGGTTTCCTTTTAACAGATTTTACTTCCGTTTTTACAGCCTTTTCGATCACCTTCACATTTTTACGTCGTTGTTTTGTTTCTTGTTCTTTAATAGTACGTTTGTCATTTTTGGGTGAAACAGGACGACGTTGTTGGTGACCTTGTTCAGAAGGGGCTCTTTCAACAAAATTTGCTTTTGGAGAGTTTGTGCAGTTTTTGATAATGTGTCCAAACTCCCCACATTTGAAACACGATCTCCTTTCAACAAACTTAGGAGATTCTGTTCGATGGCCTGACGTTGAAGTTGTAGACCCAGAGGTACTAGCTTCACACCCGTTTGTGTGTTGGGTGTAATTGTTATCACTATTACGTTTCAAAATTTTGACTTTTTGAACAAAATCGGTATTTGATTTATTTTCAAAAGTCTCCACTTTATCAGTACCCTTGGAGGCCACAAATTTAACGTCTTTGCATTTCTTCTTGTAACGAGCTCCTTTTGTTTCAAATTTTGATTGAGAAACGTTAGTATTTTTAGCTCGTCTTTCTGGTTGTTTACCCTTAGAAGCAATAGGTTGTTGCTTTGTCAGTGTTTTCTAATTTCCAAATTGTTTTCTAATTTGATATTTTGGAATAGGATCACACTGAGTTACAGAAACTCTCGGGATCCCTTTTTCCAAAAATTTACTTGTAGAATCTTCAAACACTTTGTCAATCAAAGATTGATTGACGTTTTTCATGGGAAAATCTTTGTTTGAATAAATTTTACCATCACCGACCAAAGTATATAACACGTTATCACTTTTAACGGTAGACACTGTTTCCTTGATGGGATCTATCTCTTATTTTACAGTTGAGTGCACAGTAGGAGTAGGAGGATCATACAGAATATGATTCTCAATAGGAACTTCTACTCCTTTCCTATCATTAAGAGATTTATCCTCATCACTCACATCCGATTCATCTTCTGACGAATCATAGTTCTCAACTGTGGGAGGACTTTGTTCCGTATCAATAGATGACTTTCCTGAACTTTCTGATGAGCCCTCTGAAGAACTGTCCGATTTGAACCCTAATCCTGTAGTAACTTCCTCATAATCAAGAGGCACACTAGGTTCAAAACATGGCATTTCCTCCACATCGGGCATTCTGGTATTGTTGTGTCTCAAAGGAGGCGGACACGACTTATACCCAACACCTTTCACGTTCCCTTCCAACTTTTGAACGTCTATGATGTGATCAAGCACATATCGGGAGTTTGAGTAACTCTCCAATTTGAGCTTGATTGCATTATGCTCGCATTTGGCAACGGCTAGCTCTTTCTTTGTTTCCTTAATGATATTAATGTAGTTATTAATACCAATTTGTTTGTTGAAAACAGTTTTTGTTAATTCGGAAACACTTTTCTTTAAAGTTTCAATTACATCTTTAAAATCCTTTTCATTTCGAGCTAAAGCCATGTTTGCCTCTTTGCATTTTGACAATTCAATAACCAAACTCTGATTGTGACTATGAACCGTTTCAGATTCATGTTTCAATTTAGCACATTCATGTTTTAAATCAGCACAATCACTACATATGCTAGGAGTTTCAGATTTTACCTGACTTGTAGAAGCTGAAACATTAGCCATAAAGGCACTCTGAGAAGAGAAAAATCCATCTTCAGTGAGAATATTTTCCATTTCTTCTGATGTAGCATCAGCTTTCTTGATCAAGACATATTTCTGACACTTTACCTCCTCAGCATCATTCAACAAACTATCACCTTCAGAATTAGTTCTCTCATTCACATCTGATTCTGAATCGGAACTGCCACTGTATCCCGAACTATCATCTGATTCAGAAAATTCTTCCTTATGCATATGCTTGATGTGACTGATGATTTTAGCGTAACATGCAGTTCCTCCTTGTCCTCCATCTCCAAACTGTACTGACCAGTCGCATCCCTCATCGGCTTATACCACTAATGCTCGGTTGGGGTTTGAAGGCCCTGACTGGTTGGTTTGGTTGTTAGCAGCTACTATCCCTCTTTCGTTGTTAGCTTGATTTGAAGTACTTGTATGATTTTGGAAGGGATTTTGGTTGCCTTATTTGCTCGGTTGCGTGCATTCACGTTTGAAGTGACCCTTTTCACCGCAATTGAAGCACGTCACGGCATCCTTATCAAAACCATACTTTGTATCCCGCTTGCTTTCCAAGCTAGTCTTCCCGGTTCTCCTCATATAATCCTTAGCTCGTCTAACCGCGCTCGCAAACGCCCACGTGATATCCATTAACTCCTTTTCATCCCTGTCTATCTGTTGATAGTCTTCATTTGTCAAATTAATGTTGCCAATTTGACTTGCGACTAGTCCGCAGTAGGCATTGACCATGGTGTTAAGAAGTTCCATAGTTTCCCTTGCAGTCTCCACATTGACTTTGGATAAGTTTGCTTGTGGCTGTTTGGATTGTGGTTGTGGTTGGGCTTGTGATGGTGTTGGAATATAGGCATTTGGATCAAATTGAGGTTGAGTGGGAGGAACTTGTGGTGGAGGTTGGGGTTTAGGTAGCCACGCACTTGCATCGAATTGAGGTTTTGAGAAAGCATGAGCTTGAGCAATCATATGCACTGGAGGATGATAGGCACTCTGATCGAAAACCTGAGGTGGAGCTGATTGTGGAAATGGAAAAGAGCTTGTATTTGACATAAACGCCGTCTGTAGTTTTGGTTGCTGAGCTGAACTAGAACTGGAAATACCTAAAGAGTTAAAACCTGCAAGGTACATTTCAGTATTTTGAGGAACAGGAATTCGTTTAGCTTTCCGGATTTCTTCATCATTCTTGTGCTCCAACTTCTGAATAAATTCATAGATACTGACAGTATCTAAAACGCCCGCATGCTTTAAAAGCTCAATGAATGGGCTCCACTTTGGAGGTAGAGCATCAGCAAACCGTGCAACCATTTCCTGTTGAGTTACAAGAACAGTATAAGAATACATTTCACTAATCAAATGATGAAAATGAGTTGTCATATCATTTAGTGTTTCGTTGTCCAAGAATTGAAATGATTCGAATTCCTTCTTCAACAAATCATGGTGTGTCTTTCTTGTCACCGCATTCCCTTCTCCTCTTGCTACCAAGGCATCCTATAAGGCTTTCGTGCTGGTACGATAGCCAAATTGATGATAGATGTCTTTGTGGAGTGCTTGTGTGAGAATAGCAAATGCCTTCCTCTCAAGATCATATGCCTTCTTGTCGGTTTCTTGCATATTCATAAAAGTCGTGGCATTTGATCCTGCTTCTTCAAGATCTTGATTATACGGTGAAATGAAGCACGTCCATAATTCGGTGTTTTGCCCTAGAACGTACGTGTGGAAACGACCTTTCCATGTCGGATATTCGTTCATGTGATTTAACTTAGGCAGGCGGTTGTTGCTTCCCGTTTCGCTTTCACTTATCAATAGATTTTGAATGCTTTGATTCTGGTTCATCACCAATGCCCATTGACTCGCACTAATCGATTGTTGAGGCATGACATTCCTTAACCAAACGGTTGCAGATGTCTGATCTTCACCTGGTCTTGGATCCATGCTCCAATCCCATGGATTCGTACAACTCATGATTGATGTATTAAAGAAGGTACCTGGTCACAGACTAGAAAAACTCACTGTTAAATTAGATTTGCAAAGCTTCTGTTAAACAATTTGACAAGTTTCGACGAAACTCTTGTCTTGGGCGAAAATCTCTATGAAGAGACACTCTCGACGAAACTTTATGTGAAGAATCACTTGTTATGACGAAAACCTTTACTCGGCGAATCTTGTTTGTGACAAAACAATCTGATAATCGATAAAACCTTGATAATGATGACGAAACTTGATTAACGACGAAACTTGAATAGCGACGAAAACTTGATAAACCACGAAACTCTATGCGACAAAACTAGGGGTGATCTTGGATCGACGAAACCTTTATTTAAACAATGAAACCTTGTGACGAACCTTTGATGTTTCGTCGAGTTCTTTTTGACGAAACGTAAGTGGTCTATGTGACGAAACTTCTGTGATGTAATCTTTTGACGAAACTCAAGGAACCTTTAATGACGAAACCTTGATATTTCGACTGAAATCTTTTTGACTAAAATCCTGGTGATTTTGTCGCTTATGACTTTCGTCAACAAAGAGATAAGATCACAGAGAGTTGGTGAGGTTTGGTGAGATATTTCAAACAAAAATCTTATCCTATCGTCTGACACAATACACAATTTTCAACTCACACCATGCTCATCTTACCAACCCAACAACCCACCATGCTTTTGAAAACACAACTTTCAAAACAAGATATAATTTTTAATTCAGTAACAACTTGAACAGTCACTACACAAAAGATTAAAAAGTTGATAGCATGAAGAACACTTTGAAGGTTACTGAAGAACACTTGAAGATCTGAATTTTCCAGTCACTGAAGACTTTTCCGAACAAAAATTTTTGCTCAAACTTTCAAGTAAAACCCGGTTTTATCACGTATGCAAGTAATACAACGGAGGTTTTTGATAAAACTTTGGCAAAACAAACAAGATTAACAGTTTTTTAAGAAGATTTTTTCAGAAATGTATGAACTCTTCAAGAACAATTTTCATAAAAACAACAATAACCAGTTTTAACACTTGATAAAAATCCGAACTATGTTTGATTTTAAACAAGGATAAGAGCCAATGCTCTGATACGACTTGTAGGTCCCGATTCTCGGAGGATCGATAACGAAACCAAATCTCTTGTTTATCACAAACACGGTCATGAGTGCGGAATCCCCGTGACTATGCCAAACCAAACATAGAGAGTAACGACACAAGGTAACCAATGAAACACAATCAATTGATTAAAGTGGATGAGAACAAGATCAAACATATACACACAAAGTTTGACACTAAGCTTTCAGACAGGGTATGTTCTCATAGTTTCAAAGTGAAACTATGTGGTGTTTATATAGGCAGCAAGTCACAAGTCATGACGAAACTTGAAAGAGGCATGACGAAACTTCATAGGTTGATGAAACTCTAGGGAGTTTCGTCACTCTTCATGGTGAAACCCTTAGAGTTTCATCACAAAGGGAGGTTTCGTCATGATGAAACTTAGAGTTTCATCATGGGGAGTTTCATCATGAGGGAGTTTCATCATGATGAAACTTAGAGAAGCTTAGAGTTTCGTCATACAAGAGCTCGACGAAACTTGGAGTTTCGTCGAGGGCTGCCAAACAGGATATGCTGCAAACTGTTAACAGTTTGCTGCAGACCGATATAAACACACAAACAGATATAAACCAAGTATGCAACATGCATTGTTCATTTCACTAGTACTGAAATGATCAAAAGATGCTATTGTGTTTTCAAAAGATGCGGTTTCCCTCTATAACCCGCATCTTATGTTTGTTTTGAGAAAAAAACATGGCCAAAAGATGAATTCTTAGGTAACCGCATCTTATGAGTGTTTTGAAAAAACAATTATGAGTTAAAAGATGCGGTTCTAGAACCACATCTCTTGATATAATGGTAAAAAGTAAAATATTAATAATAAAAAATAAGTATTAAGTATATACTAGTATTGATTAATAAATAAAAACTAATAATAAAAAATAAGTAAATACTAAATGTATATGTATGATTGAATTTTTTTATTAATGATACTAAATAACAGAATATAAAAAAGGTTTTCATAGTATTAATAATAATAAATAAATAACTTTCTTAGGATAAACAAATTATTTATTATGAATACAAATAATATTTTTTTAGATTTATTCTTTATACAAGTATGTACTTATTTATTTATATGTATCACATATGTGTATATGGGTATGTGTTAGTGCATGTATATGTGTATGTATAGACGTATCGTTTGATGATTAATAAAGAAGGTTTAAACATATTGTGACGACCAGGTGCATGTTGTTTAAGCATATAGCGACGATGGTCACCGAAGGTTATTCATGCTACATTTTTGTCAATGAAGCCGTTTAGGATGATTAGTGTTCCATTAGGATGAATTATAGGTCAACTAGGTACAACAATTGTCAACTAGGGTTGTTCATGCTCCAGTTTGTGAATAAAGGGCGTTAAGGATGGTCAATAATCCATTAGGATGATTGATGAACCAATTTGGGGTAGTGATGGTCAACTAGGGTATGGTTGAATATGTTACATTAGTGTCAATAAAGGTAGTTTAGGATGATTAATGGTCCATCAGGATGATTAATAGATCAATTATAACAGTGGTGGTCAGCTAAGGTGTACATGTTACATTTTTTGTTAATGAAGGACATTAGGATGGATGATTGATAGGTCAATTAGGGCCAATGGTGGTCAACTAGGGTTGTTCATGTTCCATTATTGTCAATAAAGGGTGTTTAGGATGATCGATGGTCCATTAGGATGATTGATGGGCCAATTAGAGCGAGTGATGGTCAACTAGGGTTGTTATGTTCCATTATTGTTAACGAAGGGTGTTTAAGATTATGAATGGTCTATTAGGATGATTGATGGGCCAATTAGGGCTAGTGGTGGTCAAGTAGGGTTGTTCATGCAACATTTTTGTCACTGAAGGGTGTTAAGGATGATTAATAGTCCATTAGGATGATTGGTGGACCAATTAAGGACAATATTGGTCAACTAGGGTTGTTCATTCTACATTTTTGTTAATGAAGGATGTTTAGGATAATTAGTGGTCCATTAGGATGATTGATAGGTCAATTAAAGCCATTGGTGTTCAACTAGGGTTGTTCATGTTCTATTATTGTAAGTAAAAGGTGTATGGGAAGATCAATGGTTCATTAGGATGAATGATGGGCCAATTAGGGCCAGTGATGGTCAACTATGGTTGTTCATGTTCCATTATTTTCAAAGAAGGGTGTTTAAGACAATCAATGGTTTATTGGGATGATTGATGGACCAATTAGGGCAAGTGATTGTCAAGTAGGGTTGTCCATGCTACATTTTTTTTGTTAATGAAAGGCGTTATGGATGATCAATGGTCCATTTGGATGATTGATGGACCAATTAGGGCCAGTAATGGTTAACTAGCATTGTTCATGCTACATTAGTGTCAATGAAGACTATTTTGGATGATTAATGGTCCATAAAGATGATTGATAGATCAATGAGGGACAAGGGGGTCAACTAGGGTTGTTTATGCTTCATTTTTGTTAATGAAGAATGTCTAGGATAATTAGTGGTCCATTCGGATGATTGATAGGTCAATTAAGGCCAATGCTGGTCAACTAAGATTGTTCATGTTCCATTATTGTCAACGAAGAGCGCTTAGGATGATCAATGGTCCATTAGGATGGTTAATGGGACAATAGTGATAGTCAACTATGGTTGTTCATGCTCCATTTTCATCAATGAAGGGCGTTAAGTGTAACACCCCGTGTTTTCGAAAGTCAAAGTCAAGGTTAAAGTCAACGACCGATTTCGCGCGACTTGACTTGTAGTAGATTTCGTTTATGTGTTTAGTTTAGTTGTATTATGTGGAGTAAGTGTCAATAATCACAATGGTCGACGTATATTATTCGTCATCTACTCGACTTACGACTGTGAACTATAGGAAGTAACAATGCGATAAAGTTAACTAAACGATAATCAAACTATGCTAATCAAATCGAATCGAATCGCAACTCGAACTATGCATTTTAATTATTGTTATACGTGTGTGTGCCTTATGTGTTACTTGTGCATGTTTAATTTATGTTTCGTGTGAAAATCAATCGAACTCAAATCGAAACTCGAAATGCAATCGAACTCAATCGACATCGAACCCGAATCATAATCGAACTATGATAATTAGTGGAGAAGGGACAGTGCGAGATATGAGTGGTTGGGATTAAAAGTAATTTGATTAGGAAAATCTATCTCACTCGCATCGATC
Organism: Helianthus tuberosus; assembly: GCA_030545235.1. Classification (NCBI taxonomy): domain Eukaryota; kingdom Viridiplantae; phylum Streptophyta; class Magnoliopsida; order Asterales; family Asteraceae; genus Helianthus; species Helianthus tuberosus. Next base: position 209,282,818 of record CM060400.1, read on the forward strand.
GCAATCAAAATCGAATCAGCAAAAATCGTCGCGTCGAACACACGAACCAAGCGCCATCCGGCCGGATAGCCATCCGACCGGGCTGCCACTTGGTCGTGGTGCCAAGATGCCATCCGACCGAGATGACATCCGACCGAATAGTCATCCGGGCGGGGTGCCATCCGACCGACCCACACTTTCCCCTTTTGGAATCCTATAAATACCCATGTTACTCTCAAACTTTCTACTTTTGGAAACTCTCTGACCGACCAGCTCGTGCTCCTCACCTTTTCTTCGATTTCTCTCGATTCCGGTAAGATCTCACCCTAAATCTTGTACTTTCTTGATCTACACGTTGATGTGTGCAAAATGCAACATATAAATTACATCAATTGTGGCATAAAACTAACCCTTTTTTAGTACTAATGTTGGAAAAAGTATGTTTTTGTCTTCCTTTGGTATTTTCAGGATTAAATGAGCTCAAATTAACAAAAGAAACAAAAAGGCAGCTAAATCTAACATAAATACAAGAAAAGGAACAAACGTAACATGCCCGACCCCACGACAGCATCTTCCCAAGCAAAACAAGAGAACAGAAGGCTGAACACGCCCCGTGCTTAGTGAACACGGGGGCGTGCCCAAGTGCCAACATAAAAGACAAAGCTATAGAAGCTTCTATCGCCCACCACGGGGCCGTGCTCAGCGGACACGGGGCCGTGGTCAACTATAAGATTCGCATAATCCAGGCAAATCTTGATAGTACAGATATGCTTCTGCACACGGGGGCGTGGTCAACTAATGCAGACAAACTACAATTAATGAAGACAGAGAAGAGGATGGACACGGGGCCGTGCCCACTGGACACGGGGCCATGCCCACTGGACACGGGGCCGTGCCCGAGCTTCTGTTCAGCCTATAAATAGGAGTGCTTGGCTCAAGTTCAAACCATCCCTTGGCACACCACCTCTCTCACACTTCACCCACCACCCACCACCACCACCATAACACCATCATCCACCACCATCATCCATTGTCCATCATAGAGTGTGTGAGTCGTCTCGGGATCCAAGATTGATCGTAAGAGTTCTTGACAATCAAGGCCATGTTTGCCTAAGTCTCTTACATCACTTGGTGAAGACAAAGTGTCTAGTGTAATACTTTTTATTTTTAATCTTTTCGCACTTTTTACTTGGTTATGTATTAATGACTTTAATAACTAGTTTCTTATGTTGAAGGTGATTTTTCCTTATCGTTTGTCCGTGGTGTCTTGGCATTATTTTAGTGTCTATATAAAATAAAAGATTTTCACCATTCATATCTCCACGGTCTATATGGAGGTATGTTGGCTACCTGGTCGGGGGTTAAGGGAACGGTTTGGTAAAAGTCTTGCCTTGTTCAGTGTATAGATCCTGCAAGGACCTGGTTCAAATTTAGTAGGACCTCCTTCAATACTTAACGGTATTGGATGGTAGGGGTCCAAACTCTTTGACCCCCTCATATGTAAGCTATTATTAAAACTTTAACCCGGCTACTTAGGACTGTATACCTGCTGACTCAGACTACTTAGCCGAGGGTAACGTCACCTTCAAAAGAGGGGCCTACTATAATATGCATTAATAACTTAATTAATTATCTTTCAATAATCCGACCCTTTAGGATTGTATCCTTGCTGACTCAAACTACTGGGTTGAGGGTAACGTCACCTTCAAGAGAGGGGCCTACTACAATAACTAAGATAATCTCTTAAAAAGTGCAAAAGTGCGGAAATAATCAAAGGTTACACTATACACGAGTCAGAGCCAAGTGATTCATCTTGTCTATCTGTTTTTCTTTTTATTTTATTTTCAGCATTTTAGTTTAAAACCTTTTTTTCTAAACTTTTGATTTGATTAGACGTTGAGGATAAACTGGTACTAAAAGCTCTTGTGTCCTTGGACGACCTCGGTATCTTACCAACACTATACTACGCTCACGATGGGTGCACTTGCCCATATGTGTGTTTAGTGTTAGTAAATATCGTGTTTTATAAATTTAAAACTTGGCTAAAAAAGTGTAAAAAGGGCTTAAAATATACTTAAACTTATATACACACTTCACACGCATCAACGCACTCCTACACCTTTCTATCTTTTGAATCTTAATTTTTAACCGTGGGACCAGATGGGGTTCTGTTGGTTAACACAATGTCAAGACGTCACAATAAAACTACAAGCAAACAAGACGACCAAGTGTAAGACGGACGGAGCAACCGGGACGGAGTGCTATCCGACCGGACTACTGTCCGAGCGGGTAAGCCACCCGAATGGATTGCCATCTGAACGGATCACACCTTGGGTCCCACACTTAATCAACTTTATCTGAAGTTTGAGTATTGAACGAATTGCTATCCGATCGGACTACCATCCGACAAGATTACTCTTCGGATCATGAGATACTAGGACTTTAATGACTTAAACAATCTTCAACATGTTCATTAACAAGGTTGCCACCCGGTCGAATGGACATCCGACCGAGTGACACTTCTGCTGTGAATTTGTTCCCACTAAGTAACCTTATCACTAGGTTCGCCGTCCGACCGGACTACCGTCCGACCGGATGACCATCCGAACGGATTGTCATCCGCACGACTGACCATCCGATCGACCGACTTGAAGGATAGAGATACTTCAATGTTTTCAAAATGCTACAACGAAAACTTCAAAGGTCAAGCCATCATACACAAACACCTCCTTCTCATAGGAAGAAACAATCCACTCGAATAGTCATCCGACCGGACAAGCTGTCCGACCGGATGACCATCCGAACGGATTGTCACCCGCACGAACAAGCCGTCCGATCGGATTACCATCCGACCGAACTACTGTCCGAGCCACTGATACATCGCATCGTTTTACGCGTCACTTATCGTTATGCTATCAAACTATTCAGGCTAACCTTACTCGCTAAGCGCTCCCTTCAATCCATCAACCACTGTGAGTATACTCGATCCCTTTTTGCTTTATGCACTTTTGGGTGTTACATACGTTACGAATATTCAAATCACAACAATCACACTACTCAATACTATTTGAACGCTAACCGTCAACGCATGTTATACGTGGCTTATGAATGCTTGTTTGTTATGTTTACACATGGAATGCTGTCTACCTGCCTTAGCAACGATAGTACTATAGTTTGGACTCAGCACCTGTTCGCAGGGGTTGTTAAGGACAATTACTAGCATGGATTATGGTGGTAATCATGTATTGCGAACTGCCTCTGGCAGTTAACCCGCAGTCATTGGTATCGATGGATCTATGTCGATAACTAACGTGCTTCATTTCTCTATGTGTACGTGCTGGTTATGCGTAAATGAATTCGAACTTTATATGCTATTATCAAACTTGTATGCTCACCTTTACATTATATGTATTGACTTTATTTTAACGTATGTGACAGGTGCTTAGGATGCATATCTGGTAGGAAATCGAAGCTAGCATAAGGCTCTAGAGGCCAACAAATAGTTGTTTGTACAAATTCAGTTAAGGGTCTCTAGAAGCAGATAAACAATTGCTCTATTTAAATCTGAGTTATCGGCATAGAACTATTTGCCTAGATTTTGTCTGTAATAATTTGTTTACCTTTTGAGACATGGTATGGGACATGTTATTTTAAATTGATTGGTAATGATAATTGTTATGGAAACTTCTGGACAATCTGTTTCGCTCAGTGCCATGCCCTGATGTTTCCGCCATCGGTTGGGGTGTGACAGATTGGTATCAGAGCCATAACTATAGGGAATTAGGCAAGACACGACCTAGTCCGGGTCGATGTCTTAGAGACCTAGTCTATAGTTAAGAACCAACAGACCGACTTGTGCATATCTGTTAGGGATTTTGTATGAGCTTACTGATATTTCTCGCTATTCTCGCTTATGCTACACTATCACTGCACTCGAATTTTCAACTATGAAAGAGTAACTAAGTCAAGATTAGGTGTGAAAACCACAAACTCTCGACTGAAGTTGCTAATCAACCAGTATTTTATCTACAAATGGGGAGAATTATGCCAAATCAGGAGTGAAATCCGTATTTTGATGAATAATCTCCTCTATTTTATCAAAACTGGAGCGAAGTTGTTAAGCTAGGGGTGAAACCCTAACCTTGACGACTTGTTCCGCCCATTTTACAAAACTCTCACAAAAGTCTCGACGGACTCCAACGACCTGAAGTCACAACATGACTAACATCCCGTCACACACCACTTTCTCGTCAAGAAAAGAGAGACAAACGTCTTGCAGCTATCATCGCTAAACAAGTAGCAAAAGCCGTAAGTGATGTCTACGAAAATGTCAGCAAATCATCTGAGGAGTCGAGAACCGCCTAAAGCTACTACCAAAGCTCCCTTCAACTTCAAGCAGTTCAAGTCTTGTGGGCCAAAGGAATTCACTGGCGAGGAAGGCCCTACAGCGTTGTTCCAATGGTTTGATTCCATTGAGGTCACTCTGCGACAGAGCGGTTTCCCCGACGACCTCCGCACTCTGAATGCTACCGGCGTCTTCCAGTCCCGCGCATTAGACCGGTGGACGGCTGAGAGAAACAAGCAGGGAAAAGATGCAGCCTATGGTTTGTCGTGGGATGAACTCAAGGAGGTCATGCTGGAAGAATTCTGCCCTCCTCACGAGCGCCAAAAGTTAGAAGACGAATTCTGGCACATAAAGCAAAAGGAAGGTGAAAATGCTGCTCTCACTGCTCGCTTCAAACAGCTTAGCATCATCTGCCCTGACCAAGTCAAGACCTCAGACATGACGATCAAGAAGTATATCCGAGCCCTGCCTGACTGTGTTGCAGATTTCGTGCAAGTGGCTAAGACTAAGACGATCGAAGAGACCTATCTACTAGCCGCTGAAATCAACGACAAGCGGGTCAAGGCTGGTGTCTGGGATAAAACTCCAAAGCACCTGCATCAAGCTACCATTGCCGCACCAACTGCTGAAACCACCACCTCATCGAGCAACAAGAGGAAGAACAAGAGAAAGAACAACTCCAGCAACAAGAACTGTGCGATCACTGCTGCACCGATACAAGCTGTACCAGCCCAACAGCGTCAAGTAGCGGCACTTGTGGCTAATGCACCGCCTTCCAAGCGTGCATACACTGGGCCACACCCGCTTTGCCCTACTTGTACCTACCACCACCCGACTACCATCGCTTGCCGTTTTTGTGCTCATTGCAATATGTATGGCCATTTCACTACCAACTGCCGTGCTCGACAAGCTCCTGCTCATCAAGCTCTACTCACTGCCCCTCAGGGTCAACAAGCTCCTCCGGCACCCGCGGTCAACGCCAGATCCTGCTTCGCATGTGGCGATCCTAACCATTTCGCCAACATGTGCCCAAACAGGGTTGTGAAGCAAGAGCCCCAGCAGCAGCAGCCTCAGCACCAGCAGCAACAGCAACAAGCAGCACGCGCACGAACTTTCAACATCAACGTGCGTCAAGCCCAAGCCGACAACAGCGTAGTCAGTGGTACGTTCCTTGTGAATGGTATTTATGCTTTGTGTTTATTTGATACTGGAGCCGATAATTGATTTGTGTCGTTCAAATTCGAAAAGCTCCTTAGTCGTAAGCGCTCCCGACTCTCCTCAATGTTTGATTTTGAAGTCGCTACCGGAAGAACCGTCGCCGTAAATTCTGTACTTCGTGATTGTACCCTTGAGCTCAACAATCACATCTTCCCAATCGGCCTTATTCCGATGCAACTCGGAAGTTTTGACGTCATAGTAGGCATGGACTTTCTTTACGAGAACCACGCTGAAGTTGTGTGCTTCGACAAGATGATTCGATTCTCGCTCGCGAATGGTGATCTATTGTGCGTCTACGGTGAAACTGCTTCGAAAGGTCTCAAGCTCATGTCGTGTGTCCAAGCTAGCAAGTATCTCTGCAAGGAATACAGAGCTTTCTTGGCTAACATTGTAGTAGCGGAGAAGGAAAAGAAAGGTAGGCCTGGAATAAACGATGTCCTAGTGGTTCGTGAATTTCCTAACGTTTTTCCTGAGGATCTTCTCGGACTACCACCAAGTCATGATATCGACTTTCGTATCGACCTTATTCCTGGAGCCAACCCTATTGCCAAAGCTCCTTACCGACTCGCGCCGTCCGAAATGCGCGAACTCTCAAACCAACTCCAGGAATTACTTGAGAAAGGCTTTATTCGCTCGAGCACCTCTCCTTGGGGCACGCCAGTCCTTTTCGTCAAAAAGAATGACGGGTCGTTCAGGATGTGCATCGACTATCGGGAATTGAATAAGTTAACTATCAAGAACCGCTATCCCCTACCTCGCATCGACGATTTGTTTGATCAACTACAAGGTGCTACGTGCTTCTCAAAGATCGATCTACGCTCAGGTTATCACCAACTACGCATTCAAGAGGAGGATATACCCAAAACCGCGTTTCGCACTCGATACGGACACTACGAATTCGTTGTTATGCCCTTTGGTTTAACCAACGCACCCGTGGTTTTCATGGATCTGATGAATCGCGTGTGTAAACCATATCTTGACCGTTTCGTCATCGTATTCATCGACGATGTCTTGATCTATTCCAAGTCGAAAACCGAACACGCGCAACATCTACGTTTGGTTCTCGAGCTACTCCAGGGGAACCAACTCTATGCCAAGTTCTCCGAGTGTGAATTCTGGTTGGAGGAGGTTCAGTTTCTGGGTCACATTGTCAATAGTCAGGGTATTCATGTCGATCCTGCGAAGATTGAAGCCGTTAAGAGTTGGATTACACCTAAGAACCCATCTGAAGTCCGTTCTTTTCTCGGACTAGCGGGCTATTATCGACGATTTATCGAAGGATTCTCAAAGATCGATGTGCCGCTTACCGTTCTCACGCATAAAGACAAGCATGTTGTTTGGGGAACTGAACAAGAGTCTGCCTTCCAAACTCTCAAGCACATGCTCTGCAATGCTCCTGTTCTCACATTGCCCCGATGGAAACGACGATTTCATTGTCTACTGTGATGCTTCCAACCTTGGTCTTGGTTGCGTCCTCTTGCAATGGGACACGGTTATAGCTTACGCATCTCGTCAGCTTAAAATCCACGAGAAGAACTATACAACCCACGATCTTGAGCTAGGCGTAGTTGTTTTTGCGTTAAAAATTTGGCGACACTACCTGTATGGTACCAAGTGTACGATCTTCACCGATCATAGGAGCCTACAACATATCTTTAATCAGAAGGAACTTAATATGCGTCAACGCCGATGGGTAGAACTTCTCAACGATTACGACTGTGAGATTCGTTATCATCCAGGCAAAGCAAATGTTGTTACCGACGCCCTCAGCAGACGGAGCTATCTGCTTAGCACTCGTAATGTTCAAGCCTAATACGATCTCGAAACCCTCATCCGCGAAGCTCAGCACGCGTGTTTTAATGAACGCACTCTGAAGAAAGAAAGAATCTACCACGATGGAGCCCAGCTTGTGAGCAAGTCGAATGGGATATTCCACTTTCTGGACCGAATTTGGATCCCTAAATGGACCGATTTGTGACAGATTCTGATGGACGAAGCCCACAAATCCCGGTATTCTATTCATCTCGGTGCCGATAAAATGTACCAGGATCTTCGCTATAAGTACTGGTGGCCGGGCATGAAAAGGGATATTGCTCTCTATGTTGGAAAATGCCTGACCTGTGCAAGATTCAAGGCTGAACATCAAAGACCCTCTGGCTTACTCGAACAACCACCGATCCCTATGTGGAAGTGGGAGAGTATAGCTATGGACTTCATAACAAAGCTTCCGCACACGTCATCAGGTCACGACAGCATTTGGGTAGTGGTTGACCGTTTGACTAAATCAGCTCACTTTTTGCCAATACGGGAAGACGACAAGGTAGAACGATTAGCCCGAATCTACACCGACGAGATCATTTGTAATCATGGGACGCCTTGCGACATCATCTCTGATCGTGATGCTCAGTTTACCTCGCGACTGTGGGAAACGTTTCAAACGGCACTCGGTACATCGCTTAATCTAAGTACCGCTTTCCACCCTCGAACCGACGGTCAGACTGAAAGAACGATTCTTACTCTTGAATACATGCTATGTTCGTGTGTCATAGACTTCGGTGGTAATTGGGATAAATACCTGCCGATAGTCGAATTCTCGTATAACAACAGCTATCATTCCTGGATTCAAATGGCACCATTCGAGGCTTTATACGGAAGAGAATTTCGATCGCCTATTGTGTGGCACGAGATCGGTCACTCACAATTAACCGGTCCTGAGCTATTACAAGAAACGACAGACAAAATGTTCCAAATTCGAGACAACCTGGTAAAAGCTCGGAATCGACAGAAAAGTTATGCCGATAGACGACGCAAGCCCCTTAAATTTGACGTTGGTGACTACGTACTCCTAAAGGAATCACCTTGGAAGGGTGTGGTCCGATTTGGCAAGAAAGGAAAGCTCGCGCCTCGATATGTTGGACCTTTTAAGATTCTGGAAAGGATCGGAAAAGTCGCCTACAGACTCAAACTACCGGAGGAACTTAGTAACGTCCACCCGACTTTCCATGTGTCAAACCTCCGAAAGTGCCTGGCCGACCACGACTTACATGTTCCACTCGATGACCTTCAAGTGAACGAAACATTACATTTCGTGGAGAAGCCTGTCGAAATCATGGATCGCCAAACCAAGCAGCTCAGACGCTCGCGCATTCCTATTGTGAAAGTCCGATGGGAAGGCAAAAGAGGCGCAGAGTTCACTTGGGAACTCGAAAGCGACATGAAGGCGAAGTACCCGCAGTTGTTTGTTATGGCTTCAGCCTAATTTCGGGACGAAATTCCCTAAACAAGGGGAGGCTGTAACACCCCGTGTTTTCAAAAGTCAAAGTCAAGGTTAAAGTCAACGACCGATTTCGCGCGACTTGACTTGTAGTAGATTTCGTTTATGTTTTTAGCTTAGTTGTATTATGTGGAGTAAGTGTCAATAATCACAATGGTCGACGTATATTATTTGCCATCTACTCGACTTACGACTGTGAACTATAGGAAGTAACAATGCGATAAAGTTAACTAAACGATAATCAAACTATGCTAATCGAATCGCAACTCGAACTACGCATTTTAATTATTGTTATACGTGTGTGTGTGTGCCTTATGTGTTACTTGAGCATGTTTAATTTATGTTATGTGTGGAAATCAATCGAACTCAAATCGAAACTCGAAATGCAATCGAACTCAATCGACATCGAACCCGAATCATAATCGAACTATGATAATTAGTGGAGAAGGGACAGTGCCAGATATGAGTGGTTGGGATTAAAAGTAATTTGATTAGGAAAATCTATCGCACTCGCATCGATCGCAATCAAAATCGAATCAGCAAAAATCGTCGCGTCGAACACACGAACTAAGCGCCATCCGGTCGGATAGCCATCCGACCGGGCTGCCACTTGGTCGTGGTGCCAAGATGCCATCCGACCGAGATGACATCCGACCGGATAGTCATCCGGGCGGGGTGCCATCCGACCGACCCACACTTTCCCCTTTTGGAATCCTATAAATACCCATGTCACTCTCAAACTTTCTACTTTTGGAAACTCTCTGACCGACCAGCTCGTGCTCCTCACATTTTCTTCGATTTCTCTCGATTCCGGTAAGATCTCACCCTAAATCTTGTACTTTCTTGATCTACACGCACTCCTACACCTTTCTATCTTTTGAATCTTAATTTTTAACCGTGAAATCACTAGATTTGATGTGTTCTAGGATGACGTCATCATGAGTTCTTGAAGAACTTAATTTTTTGGCTTCAATCCACCAAGAACAACTTAGATCTAACCGATTTCCACACGAATACACAAAGATCTTTCATAGATCTAAACACTTTCACGGTGAAAAAGGATTGAAAGATGGATTCTAACTTTCTTTCAACTCTTTTACACTCAATGCACTCAAAACCGGTAGAATCGGACCTTGTTCTAGTCTCCTACTCATTCTTAGTGTTGTGCTAGTCCAAGATCTGGATTCTCCTCACGAGACCACCGATTTCGGGTTAAACAAGAACAACCGTCTTGAACCGGTTAACTGGCCGAACTAGGGTGATTCCTGGTCGAGCCAGTCACTTGGGACCAGATGGGGTTCTGTTGGTTAACACAATGTCAAGACGTCTCGATAAAACTACAAGCAAACAAGACGACCAAGTGTAAGACGGACGGAGCAACCGGGGAGTGCTATCCGACCGGACTACTGTCTGAGCGGATAAGCCACCCGAACGGATTGCCATCCGAACGGATCACACCTTGGGTCCCACACTTAATCAACTTTATCTGAAGTTTGAGTATTGAACGAATTGCCATCCGATCGGATTACCATCCGACCGGATTACTCTTCGGATCATGAGATACTAGGACTTTAATGACTTAAACAATCTTCAACATGTTCATTAACAAGGTTGCCACCCGGTCGAATGGACATCCGACCGAGTGACACTTCTGCTGTGAATTTGTTCCCACTAAGTAACCTTATCACTAGGGTCGTCGTTCGACCGGACTACCGTCCGACCGGATGACCAACCGAACGGATTGTCATCCGCATGACTGATCGTCCGATTGACCGACTTGAAGGATAGAGATACTTCAATGTTTTCAAAATGCTACAACGAAAACTTCAAAGGTCAAGCCATCATACACAAACACCTCCTTCTCATAGGAAGAAACAATCCACTCGAATAGTCATCCGACCGGACAAGCTGTCCGACCGGATGACCATCCGAACGGATTGTCACCCGCACGAACAAGCCGTCCGATCGGATTACCATCCGACCGAACTACTGTCCGAGCCACTGATACATCGCATCGTTTTACGCGTCACTTATCGTTATGCTATCAAACTATTCAGGCTAACCTTACTCGCTAAGCGCTCCCTTCAATCCATCAACCACTGTGAGTATACTCGATCCCTTTTTGCTTTATGCACTTTTGGGTGTTACATACGTTACGAATATTCAAATCACAACAATCACACTACTCAATACTATTTGAACGCTAACCGTCAACGCATGTTATACGTGGCTTATGAATGCTTGTTTGTTATGTTTACACATGGAATGCTGTCTACCTGCCTTAGCAACAATAGTACTATAGTTTGGACTCAGCACCTGTTCGCAGGGGTTGTTAAGGACAATTACTAGCATGGATTATGGTGGTAATCATGTATTGCGAACTGCCTCTGGCAGTTAACCCGCAGTCATTGGTATCGATGGATCTATGTCGATAACTAACGTGCTTCATTTCTCTATGTGTACGTGCTGGTTATGCGTAAACAAATTCGAACTGTATATGCTATTATCAAACTTGCATGCTCACCTTTACATTATATGTATTGACTTTATTTTAACGTATGTGACAGGTGCTTAGGATGCATATCTGGTAGGAAATCGAAGCTAGCATAAGGCTCTAGAGGCCAACAAATAGTTGTCTGTACAAATTTAGTTAAGGGTCTCTAGAAGCAGATAAACAATTGCTCTATTTAAATATGAGTTGTCGGAATAGAACTATTTGCCTAGATTTTGTCTGTAATAATTTGTTTACCTTTTGAGACATGGTATGGGACATGTTATTTTAAATTGATTGGTAATGATAATTGTTATGGAAACTTCTGGACAATCTGTTTCGCTCAGTGTCATGCCCCGATGTTTCCGCCATCGGTTGGGGTGTGACATTAAGGATGATTGATGCGCCAATTAGGGCCGGTGATGGTTAACTAGGGCTGTTCATGCTTCATTATTTTTAATGAAGGGCTATTAGGATGATTGATGCGCCAATTAGGGCCATTGTGTATATAAGATAGGTGTGTGGTGATAATGAATGAAGAACAATCATAAATCTATGAAGATAAACAAAGAGATATGAATGAAAACAATTTCATCGTCAGAAAATTCATTAAACATCCATGGATTTTGTATCCATGGAGTTCTTACATCATAGACCCGTGACGATCTTAACCGAATGATATCATTCCAAACCAAATCGATATCCATCGAATGTTTGTGGCAACGTACCACACCGTTTGACACGACTGCCATTTACGTTTTGATTTTCAGAGTCGAGCTACTACACAAATAAGATAACGAATGTAGATATCATTCTTTTATATTACGAATTTATTTATCGATTGTCAAGGTGTTTGATACGTTCCGATTCAACGCACGAGTTTACCACGCCCCTAATAATAATAATAATAATAATATTTTGATACAAATAACAATATAAATTAATAATTAATATTAACAATTAACATAAAACTGTTATTTCATAAGTTTCTCTTTCCCTTTAAAAATTCAGATGCTCCCGCCCACTTCCCCCCATGTTTATCTATTCCCTCCAAATGCTATTCATTTCCCCCAGTCTCCATTATCTCAGAACATCCTGCCCTCTCCATCCACTCTCGCCTTCACCTCCCTCAACCTCCTTCCCCACCTCTGTCAAGCGAATTAAGAAACAACCACCCTAACCCTCAACCTCTTTCTCTTCTGATGGTCTTTGTATTATCTCCTTCGAAATCTAGGGTTTCTACAATCGGTTAAAAGGCTTCTTGCTTACAATTTGGTAATTTTGATTTCTTTTTAGCTTAATTTGATTTTGATTATTGCTCTGTTAACTTGTTTTTTTAACTTAATTGATATACTTGCTATTTAGTTCGTATGTGATTATTGTTTGGTAAAATTGTTTTAGGGTTTCAAATGTATCTATATTTCCGAAAATTGTAGGGGATGAACAGACTGTACTCCGTAGAATACTATCTTTACATCGTTACTATATTTCCAAATTTTAATATATTTAATGTTTTATTAGGGCTGTAAACGAACCGAACGTTCAGCGAACAGTTCGTGAGCCGTTCGGCGGGAAGTTCGTTTATGTTCGTTCGTTTAATAAACGAACGAACATGAACAAGAAATTTCGTTCGATTAGTTAAATGAACGAACATGAACAGAGGTCTCGTTCGTTCGATTGTGTTCGTGAACGTTCGGTAAGATGTTCGTGAACGTGTTCGTGAACATTCGTTGATTTGTGTTCGTTTATGTTCGTATGTTTGTGTTTTAATTGAAGATCTTTGTACTTTCTTATATTTTATTTGTAATTTTTATATTATTAAACTTTTATTTATTTTATTCCCCTAACAATTAAACTCGGAAACCCATTTTCACATTGTTTATGCATCATTTCCCTTTCATTTCTCATTATTTACATCCACGAATACGATCGACATCCGTTCCACAATAAGGGATTCAAGTTCGAGTGCTACTCTCTGGGCCATCTATCTTTATCCTTCATCGCGTTCGCCAAATTTATTTCTGTTCGTTTGTGTTCGTGAACCGTTCGCAAACACGCTCATTTCCTTAATGAACGAACACGAACATAAAATTTCGTTCGGTAAGTGTTCATGAACCGTTCGTGAACACATTTATTTCTTTAACGAACGAACACGAACAAGGCCTTGTTCGTGTTCGTTTGGTTTGTTTACAGCCCTATGTTTTATACATTTTTATATGAGCATTGTAATAAGTGTGAAATCGAATGATTTAGGTAGAGTGTGTTGTATTCTCTGGTATAGTGGCATTGTTGTATTTAATTTTTAATATAGTTGGTTGGGGTTTCAGGATGTCCCGGTGATGGTAGTTGGTTGTAAAATCACCCTAAAAGAAGGCAAATATGTGATGGTTTCGACATTCGTGTAAGTCTACGATATGTGAGCCGGCCCCATTTTGTTCCTGACCAAATTTCATCTTACAGAGTTGATTAGGGTTGAATCATTTTCTTATTGGATCTGTTTGTTACGATGCATATATGGATTAGAAGATATGAAGCACAGTTGTGGGATAGCAATTGCAAGAAGAAAGGCCAAAACAGGAAGGGAAAGCAAGGTTTGAAATTGAAATTCACAACACCATGATTAAAATTTGAATAAATGTTGACTTTGATCTATAATTTAAATTTTTTTACAACATTCTTATGGTTTTGTAGTTTCCAGATTGTAGTTAAGGCATAGTAGGAGAACTTAATATGGATGTTTCACCAGCTCAGATTTCTAATAAGCTTAAGAGATGGGTATGCTTAAACCCATCTTTTCTCACACACAAATCAAAGTTTATTTTTATGGCGTGGAATTCGCCACCTTGGATTTTTAGTGTTCCACACCAATGTCGGCTTAAAAGTCTGTTATTCCACCATACGGATGCTTGTGTTGTGGTTTTATCTGAGATGTTGGAGCATATCTTCTTTGATGGTTTTGTTAAAGATGAGTAATTTCTGACTTTAGGGGTGAACGATTCAACTGAACCGACCCGAACCGGACCGAAACCCGAGAAAGTGGAATCTACAAGACTTGAGGACCAGGCATGCGGGTTTATATCGGGCATTAGTCACCATTGGTCTCTGTCGTCCAGGTATGGGTTGAAGACCATGACCAACTGATTATGCAATCTAAGAATTGGTTGTTATATATCCAATTCAGCGGGTTTCTTAAAGCTGCTACAATCCAACTCAACGATTCTGATGTTTGTAACTTTGTATTTAATCACTCTTCATCATGGCTGGCTTGCAGCCTTGCAGGTACTAACTATTTTCAATTTCATACTGAATTTTTTAAAATTAAACCAACGAATGTTTCATATAAAGTTGATTCTTGTTAAAACTTGTTATTATAGGGCTCAGTTAAATCAACTTTTTTATTTATACTATGTTTTTGATGAAATGCCTGTGAAACTTTTCTTTTGAGAGAGACCACTGGTTGTTTGATTTGTGCTGGGTTTTGAGTAGACTGTTCAAAGGAATTCTTTTGGTCTTGAGTTTTCATGAAAATTCATAACACGAATGGGTCAGTTGGTCAGTATTCTTTGCTGCAAGATTTGAACTATTTTGGTATGTTTCATTCATTTCATCCGAATCATCCCTATAAACATAAGATAGTTTTTGTTACTTAAATAAATATATGGATTTCATAATTGTTGTGTTCTGTATACAAGCCAACACTCCAATACAATGCTGGTATATTGGATAAGTCACAACTGAATATATATAGTTGGTCAATGGGGAGAAGAATTTCACAAAATTGGTGGACTTGGCCCAAGCAAAATGCTTTCTTTTATAATACCTTCTGTCCGGTTTTAAACATTTTGCTTACTTTCGGTCCAAAACCGACGACCGAAACCCGACTTTTGGCAAGTATAACAACGAAAATTCTCGGTCCGATTCTCGGGTATTATCAGGTTATGCCAAATTCTGCTCACCCCTATCTCACTTCATGGTCAGTTCTATCTTTAAAGTATATTTTTGAGTTTGATCATTACACTCTTACTCATAGGTATAGTTGGTTTTTGGACCGATTAACGTTAAATTTTTATTTGGTTTGTAGTTTTAAGGTTGCTGTTGCCATGCAAAATCTAGAGAAGTTGCTGAAAGATACACCAACCCATGAATTGCTTCTGTCTGGTTTGAATGGAGGAAGACAGTTTTATCCTACTCATTACAGTGAATTTATTCGTCTGGCCTGGCTTCTCTTTATAGAGTTTTTTTCCCAAAAGAGTGTAGGTGAAAAAATTATTTACCAAAATGGGTGATTTAAAAAATAATTGCCAAAATAGATGTTTTGCAATGACTTTGTTCCCAAATTGGTGAGGGTGGAAAAAATATTTACCAAAATGGGTGATTTTAAAAAAAATTATTAAAATGAGTGTTGTTTCTTATTTCTTTATTATTAACTAATCTATTATATTTTTTCTTTTTTTTTCAATTAACCTAATATGTTTTTAATTTATTTTCTCCAAACAATTACTCTTTATATTGTATTTACTTTTTAACCGACCAAAATATAATTCTTTTTCACAACATTTTTTCTTTTATTTCCTTTTACATTTGTGTAAGCTAAATTATTCTAATTTTAGAGATGTAAACGATCACTAAAGTAGCACGTTCATGTTCATTTATTTAACTTTAATCGAACAAACAATCAAACACAAACATGGTTTTCTTTTTAGAAAACGAGACATGTGTTCATGTTTACATCAACTATTAAAAATTAAGTTGATAATAAAAAATAATAATAAGTATCGAGTTGGCCAATAAAATTACGAACCAATCAATCTACGTAAATATCTTGCCCACTGATTGTTAATAAAATTTGTGTAACTTTAGGAAATACTATATTATGGGTTTTCATTTGAATTGGTAATCAACTACACGAACAATTGTAAATGAAAAAATAATCTCAAAAAAATTAAATTAAAACAGTAGATGAGAGGTATTAGCACTCACTTTGTTTTAACATGGGTTTCATTATAAAAAAAGAAAAAAATATATATATAATAATTAATAAGTTAGTTAAAAAAATCTATATAATGAGTTAGATGGAAGAAAAGAATATAAATGTGATAGGTTGATTAAATAAAAATAGTAGAATTATAACAGATTAGTTAAAAAATAAAGAAATATAGAAAACCCCCCATTTTGGTAATTATTTTTCAAATCACCCATTTTGGTAAATAATTTTTCCACCAACACCCTTTTAGGAAAAAACTCGCTCTTTATAAGTAAGCAAATTTTGATGGTTCCAATCAAGTAATGATTTTTTGGTTAGATTAAGTTTTCATAGGTTTGAATTTTTTAGTATGAAAACTTACTCTAGTTTCTTTGTTGTAAATAGATATGGAGGGATCTATCTTGATTCTGTTGTTATAGTGATGAAACCACTCTATTCGCTATCTAATATGGTGGGCTTAGAGGATTAATCATCTGCAAGTGATTTGAATAGAGCAGTGATGGTATTTAGAAAGCACAGGTATTCTAAGTAGCATTTGATTGCGCATCAACTAAACTGATCAAATGTGTTGAAATTGTTGTTCATTTTATAATTTCTAAAAAGTTTGCCCAGCGTGTTTATAATGGAGTGCTTGAATGAGTTTTATATGCAATTTCTACGGTTCCGGTTACTAAAGACGTTGATTTGGGTTGCAAGTATGAAGACATCGGTTCGGAAAGTTGTTATATATCAATTTCATTTTTAGAGATATATGTATTTGTATTACTTTGAAAATTTTGTAATTTTGTGATACTTTAAAACCTCTGTAATTTATATTGGGTTTAATTTAATTTTGTTTTTATATATTTTATTTTCATTTTTAGATAAATCGTTTACAATGGAAATTTTTAATAAAAGTTCTTTGAAACTAAAACAATATATATATGTATATATTAGCTTAAACACTAAAAGATGCGGTTCTAGAACCGCGTCTCTTGATTATATTGGAAAAAAATAGTTTATGCTTAAATTGTCAAAAGATGCGGGTCTAGAACCGCATCTCATGGACCCGCATCTTTTGACTTGTAGCCATAAGATGCCTTGCCATAAGATGCGGGTCTAAAACCGCATCTCATAGTCAATTTACCCGCATCATTTGATCATTTTTGTACTAGTGTTTATACATTACATTACAAACAAGGCAAACTTGTCGGACCCAAGTAGGATAGGAGGATATCCGACTTGGTCTTCATTTCGTAAAAGTGTCGAACCGAACGAGCCGCGTCCACACAAAATGTATCAACAACACCTGTCACGAATATTTCGGTTTCATAGATGCCCGTTAGGCTAGTTATTTTATTTTATTTTTTATATTTAATTTTTGTCTTCCCTACATTATACTAAGCATTATTTTGTTGCATTTACTAGTTTGTTGCTATCCATGTCTTTACGTTGTATACAATGAAAAAATAAGCGTTAATGCATGTGCCATACTAATAATTTATCAATAATTGTTAATGCATACACATTCTAATAACGTATATGTAAAAATGCATACATTAAAGTATTAAAGTATTATGAGCTTATGCAATGTATGCAAATTGATTACCCTAACTAGTCCAAAATTATAACTAGCAATACATGTAATATAATCACCAAATGCATATACTCACTTGTTAATTTTTTCACTTAACTATGATTATTTTATTGCTTTAAATGTATGTATAACGTAGGGTATTTAACATGAATGCGTGTATAAAAGAGTGATTGACCAAAACAATAAAAACAAAACCAAAACATTAATCTCACATTAGTTAATATCACCAAAATTAAACAAAGGGGTCCAGTAAGGGGTCCAGTTGATTGTATTGCTGGCTCCTTATATCACGTACGAAGCGACAATCAAATAATCATAATTCATAAAATTGAATAAACAATACAATACGATATTAAAAAATTATACTGGGACAAAACGTGGTATTAAAATATGTCACATGAGGCATGATTAGATATAATGCGATGTAACTTTTTTACTATTTCAAGAAAATGAAATTTATCTACTGTAGTGGATAGAATATACTATATTTAAAACAATTATATATTTAGAGTGTATTTTCTTATGTCGAGTATAAGTTACGGATTCATTTTTTTATATTATAAATTACACTACTAATTTATATTTGAGTTTTTGTTACGAATTTGATTCTTAACGAGGACATATTCGATTCCCTTTAGACTATCACAACCATTTGTGATTACAAAGATACGAAACAAAACGCTTAACGCTTAACACATCTCATGCTTCCTAACCATTCTGTCGAGACCTTCATTATAACCACAAAACAGTTTGTCGACACACTCTTACCGCATTTGTCTTCGCATAAGGTTGGGTTGTTTGCCTCCGTGATTTTTTTTTTTTTTTTTTGGCTTAATCACTGCAAAAATAGAGGGCTTTTGGCAATAAAAGGTGTGTAAGGATGTATCACTAGTAATTCTTCTGTGGTACTCTCTCAAAAAACATGGCAGAGTTAAAAATATACTAACACGGTACAAAGTGATCATTGACGAGAAGTAACATCCAGGGATCACTAACGGTGACTTACTGACTGATTACCAATGGCTGCAATAATAATATCTTTTTTACTTTAAAATAAATATACTTAAAAATATTGCATGTTTCCCTAAAAACAACATGTTTCGTAGTAGAAAAATACTATAAATATACAAAATCACATTACAACTAAAAGATATTTTTAAATGAAGAACGACGGGAGAGTACTACGGCAGCGATTAGTGAAGTCATAGTTGTGAAGAGATATCTACGAGTAGTAATTAGTTTAGTGATTTTATCTCATACTCATCCTGACCCGCTTGGGTTTTATCTCATACTCATTCTGACCTACTCTTTTTTTTTATTTACCACTTCATAACACATCCTAACCTAGTGATTAATTTTGTTTGGCCCATCTTAAAATTTAAAATACCCACATCAACCCAAAATGTAATGGATGAGCTTGTTTTGCCAGGTCTAACAAATATAATTATGATCCATTTCGCATATTGTTCGTAATTACCAGTTAAACCAGTTAAGTGGATTTTAGTTCGTTGCCCATGGTGTAACTCTTACGGGTCACAACTCGGTCGGCCGCGTTAATTAATCGGACCGGTCCATTTTTCGAACATGGAGAACTTTGGGAACACTGAAATTAGCTTAAAAAACAAATAAACAAAACGATAAACGCCAGTTTAAATGCGAATTCAAAATTATTTGGGATGCCATCACCCTTTTTAAGATAAAACGAACAAAACACCCATCACATGTTAAGCATGTGATAGTGCATAACAGTTCCAAACTAATAGCATCTATTTTAATTATTAAATCCCTAATAAATAAAATATACATAATAAGAACTGTCAATATATATAACAAAATTATGGTTGAAATTCATAACCTTTTATCAAGTCCCCTAGGATCCACCTTACCTATAGAGCTCCTTTTAATTTACATGGTGTGGATGGAGCCCCTATTAAACAAAATTAAAAAAAAAACATTTGATTGGTTTAAAACTAGTGGGCCCCACCTGAATTCTTCAACTTGGGCGTTACCACCATGGAGCCCAAGCCATGGCGCCCCTCTCTTCACTTGGAGGGTGTGGTGATGGAGCCCATATGGGCGCTATACATGATGATGTGGCGGTGATGTAGCCCCCACACCCTCCAGCCTTAGGAAACTGACAACAATTTTCACTAAAATTTACATGTTTCTTTTTATTCCTAATAATAATAATAATAATAATAATAATTAATAATAATAAAAAGAAGAAGAAGAATAAAATCTCTTATAAAATAAAATTGTTTTGCTAACATCTTAAAAAAAATAAAATTCAAATATGTTTTTGCTAACATTTTTTAACCAAAGGGTGAACATTAGCTAGTGAGTTATTTGAATTATAGGTCAAAACCAAATCTGTAGCTTATATTTTGAGTTTAAGTTTTCATAATCCTTCGTTTCGCTTGGATAGAATTCAGCTTCTAGAGGATAAATTTTTCCGATTTCTCAGAATAGTTATAGAAGTCATTATTATATTTTACGTACAATAAAGTTGTTTTTTATAAGAATTTTTTAAATGATGTGCTGACAGCTCTATTGATTAATATTAATATAATCGTATGTACTCACATGTTTTCAATTTTCCTTATAAGACCTTGCGTAGTGGGGCGCGACCAACCCACATAGCGCCGAGATGGCGCCGGCCACACCGGGACGAAGGGCGCTATGCCCAAAAAAAAATTGAGAGCGCGAAAATTATCGCGGCGCTATGGATTGATGTTTTGAACTTTCGACCGTTTTCAAACGGTCATATTTATTAAAAAAAAAAAAAAAAATTCATTTTTTTTAATTTTCACACTATAAATACATTCCAACTCTTCCATTTTTTTTACAAATCAATACATTCCAACTCTCATTCTCTCTATATTTTTTAAAAAGTGTTGAAGCTACTCTCACCTTATTCAAAAAAAAGGGTTCCCCGTCGGAAGACTCGTTCACCAATATCTACCGAAGATTTTTTTCGCCCGAAGAAGACGCGGAGGAGGAAGAAGCGGTTACGAGTGTGTCTACTTTTATGATGCAAGCACTTGAGCACGTTCGGCCTACTCCCCCTCCACGACCCATCTTGCGGTGCACGTATATCTTGCGAGATCGTGAAGCCGCGAACGAGCGTTTGATGAGAGACTATTTTGATGCGACACCGGTTCACGGACCCAATGTTTTTAGACGGCGTTTTCGTATGAGCCAAAGGTTATTTTTGCGCATTTCTAATGATTTGGAAAATACGTATGATTACTTTAAGCAAAGAATGGACGCGCGAGGGTATTTAGGCTTCACCTCAATTCAAAAGGTCACATCCGCGTTACGCGTATTAGCATACGGAAACACGTACGACATCAACGACGAGTACTTGAAGATGGCGGAGAAAACAACCCGAGATTGCTTGGAACATTTTTGCTATGGTATTTTTTATTGACTTTTATTTATTTACTTACTTTTATATATTGATTTTTTAGTAGCTTACTAGTAAAACTTTTATATATTAAATTATATTTTAGGTATATGCCAGTTATATGGAAAACGTTATTTGAGAAATCCCACTTGGAACGACCTTCAACAAATATATGAGGTGCATCTAGAAAAGCATGGAATACCCGGCATGATTGGTAGCTTGGATTGTCGTCAATGGCGTTGGTATAATTGTCCAACCGCATGGCGAGGTCAACATACACGGGGTGATCAAAAAGGGCCAACTTTGGTATTACAAGCTGTTGCGTCATACGACCTTTGGGTTTGGTCGGCCTTCTTTGGTGTAGCCGGGTGTTTTAACGATATTAATATGTTAGAGGCTTCACCATTAATAGAGGGCTACATTTCTGGAACTATACCAAAGGCCGGTTTTCATGCAAACGGGAACGACTGCGAGCATGGCTACTACTTGGCCGATGGTATCTACCCGGAGTATTCGATTATTGTTAAAACGTTTTCTGAAACGTTCGATGAAAAAAGAAAGTATTTTAAAAAATTACAAGAGTCTTCGAGAAAGGATATCGAGAGGTGTTTTGGGGTTCTACAGCAACGATGGCATTTTATCAGAAATCCTTGTCGCATGTGGCATAAGGATAGAATACGAATGACCATGTATGCTTGCATCATTTTGCATAATATGATAATTGAGGATGATGGAAAAGCGATATGCCAAAACTACATTCCGGAAGATTTAGTCGAAGGAACCCAAGCAACAATGGAAGAGAGACTCGCAAATGCTCAACTATTGCGATCTAGGGACATACATAACACGTTGAAGGCAGATTTGGTTGAGTATGCTTGGGCGATTCGCCCAATTGGATACAACAATGAAGACGAAGAAGATTCCGAGGAAGAAGAGGTTGAGGAATTCGAAGACGGGAACTTTGAAGACGTAGGTTTGGATGCTGGAGAAAACGAAGAGGAAGAAGGAGAGAACGAAGACGAAGAAGATTAATCTTTGAATGTTTTTTTTATTTTTTTAGTCCAACTTTTTTTTTTTTTTTGGAACCGTTTTTTTTTTTTTTTTAGGTTACTGTATTTTTTTTATGTGTAATGTTTTTTTTTTTTTTTTAGTGTAATGTTTTTTAATTTAATGAAATGAATTTTAATTTTATAAAGTTAGGAAATAATTATAAAAAATTAGAAATTAATAATTGAGTAATGATTAGACGGGGGCTTTATGACTACGGACTTAAAATGCATAAGGCCCCATAACGCCCCACGCTGACGTGGCGCGTCACGTGTCGCATAACGCCCACAAAGGGGCGTTATGACTACACATAGCCTAAGCAACAAAATATCTATGAGAATCTTTTAGGGGGTATAATTATATGATTAATTTCTTAGAATATATGTCTTTTGTCAATTAGTCAGACCATTCTTAACGTCAGTAATATTTATTAAGAACTTATCCTTTTAGAGTTTTTTTTATAAGATGATTCTTCAGTACCACTTTTATCAAATAAAATGTATCCACTGCCTTTTAAAAAAATCTAACTAACTCGCCCGGTCCCAAATAACAAGAAAAGTGGTGGAGTAAGGCTGGAGGGTGTGGGATGGAGCCCCTAGGGGCTTTATCAAGACACGTAAGCGCCACGTAGGATCCACGTCAGCCATAACGCCCCCTTTAATTTGCACGGTGTGGGATGTAGCCCCCTATTAAACAAAATAAAAAAAAATAAAAAAATTTTGATTGGATGACATGTGAGGGCCCCACCTGATAAAGCCCCTTCTCCCTCGTTACCACCATGGAGCCCCCTCTATAGCGCCCCCTCTTAATCGTGTGGGTGTATAGCGCCGGGGGCGCTATAGCCTCTGACGTGGCGAGGGTGGCGCCCCCCACACCCTCTGGCCTAAGAGAATGATTTGGTGTTTCAAGTGACTCAGGTAGCCAGGTTTAAGTCCTGTCCTAGCATTTAGTTTCTGCGCCACCTGGTGATGATGGGAGACTAGGCGAGTAGGCGGCGATCGCTAGTTCGATCCTTGAACTGAACGAGTTTTACCTCACCGCGCTGTCGTGCCTTTGGGCGAGTGTTCACGGGCTTCGGCCCTAGGTAAGGGTTTCCCTGGTTCAGAAGGCGAGTGTATATCCAGATGTGGTGAATTTCGTCAATAGCTCATTTGGAGAATTCGTTGGTCGTTAAAAAAAAATTGCAAAGTATTGTTTCCAGTTTTCACCCTTCAATTATTACATATAAACTAACAACACTTTACATCCCATGACTCCAAAGGCTGGAGCCAAAGGAGCTGGAGGGTCATGCAAACCAATACTTTATAATTAAAATAGCATCCCAAGTCGTAAAGTCTTTTAAGGGCATCAAATATGAAAGAGAGAGAGGGGAAAACGATAGAAAAAGAATACAATTAAACTCGTTATCCTCAAGAGACATGTGAGGTCGAACTTAGAGAATTATATTTCTATTATCAATCAATAAATTAATAAAAAAGTTCTGTCAAGTCCATCATTTAAAATACTGAAATAATTACTAACTTTAGGTTAAGAATACGATAGGATTGAAATTTTTGCACACGACGACAATAAAAACAATAACCTGTTAGGTTTTATTAATCAAGACACGCGAGTCGTGACACTCCAAACATGAAAGAATAGTTTTACATGTAAGTTATGAAACTGACAAACAATTAATGAAGATTAAAAAAAAAAACTCATACATATGCTGTAGTTAATTACAAGCTGCAAGTTAGACAGAATGTCATGTTTAGAAACGACAACTTTAATCAACTGTATGGACGAAAATACAGCAAAAACACTATGGAAAAAAACATGTTCCTAGACCACGATAGCATATACGACTTAAAGGTGAAAAAACTGGAGTTGGTTCGTGTAGATTAAAGAAGTTTAAACACGGGTTAGACAGAATTGTATCAACTTGGTTTACTCAATCTAACTCTTTTGTTGTCCATCTTGTTTTAGCATAAAAAAAATGTTTTAATGTAATTCTTAAACTTCACATATTATAAAAACTAATAATATAAACCTTTTTCCCCTAAATACCTATTTTTTACTTTTATTTTACTCATTCAAACTTTATGAAATGAAATACAACGTGGATTTCATACGTACATAGATATAATTAAAATATTATATTGCTAGCTAGTACTATATGACACGTATAAAGTCGCATCGCATGTAACTTGTAAACGAATTAGCTGGCTGAAAATTGTATCAAGATTGATGCAAGTAGAAAGTTAAAAACAAACTTGTTGAAATGCAAGTTGAAAGTTATAAAATTGTTGAGAGGTGGGTTGATGCAGAGGAGTTATGAGAAAACCTTACGAGAAATCAAGAAATAAATTCAACAAGTAAAATAATTAATAATTATTTTGATTTTTTTATTCAAATGGAAAATTGCACTTCACTTTTTTTAGGTATATTATTTTTATCATAATTCCTTGGTTCTCACTCCTCTTCTCTGTATAGGTACTATTATAGTATCTAGTTATCATAAAATTGTACTATATAGGTATTATTTTATCATAATTCTTGTCTATAAACATCAGAGGGGTGAAGGAGGAACATAAAATTTACGCTTTGGGGAAACTAATTAGATCAGAAAAAGTCCAATTTGCAGCAATTCAGGAAATATTAGCAAGCGATGGGTCACAGATTCCGGTAAAAAAGTTGGGGAGAGGAGCTGTGGATTTCGATTGGGTAAATTCGGACGGCAGGTCGGGAGGTTTATTGTGTCTATGGGATCCATCGTTTTTTCGAAAAACAGGAATCCTTAGATCTCAAAATTTCTAATAATCTCGGGAACACTTCAAGGGGGTGAAATACTGCATATGGTAAATGTATATGCCCCACAAACCCTGCCCAGAAAGCAAGAATTATGGAACACACTATCGGAGGAATTCGGATCGCTGGGATGATCTTTGAGTGGTTATCGGGAATTATAGAACACACTTCTGTTTTGCTCCCCGTGGTTTGGTGGTTTTAACGCTTTTGCCCTAAACCTTTAAAAACGGACATTTTACTGACTGATCTATGAATCTTATCTTTATTTCACTCCCCGCCCCTAACGCCATCCAAAATGTTTGTTAAAAATAACGGCAATTTGATAATTTTACATATAATGAGAAGGGTGTTTTAGTAACTTTACAAAAAGAATTTAATTGTTTATAATTATAATCATTAAAAAAATTCTTAACTTCATCACCCTCCTCTCACTCTCACTTTGTATCTCTCTCTTTCCCCCTTTTTGTAACAACCACCAGTCATCACCACTACCAGCACTAACACCACTATCAAACACCATCACCTCACCTGAAAAACGAACCCCTTCGAAACCCCAAATCCCAAAACCCCAAGTCCGACTGCAACCACAACCCCAAATCCAACCGTCACCACCGCAACTCCAATCCAGTCGTCATCACCTACCTCCTCCGTCGGCCGCACCAGCACTGAAAAAACCGGCAAAACCGGTTCAAGACTCTACCTCCGCCAGTCGCACCAACACTGAAAAAACCGTCATCACCTACCTTTGATTGGGTTTATTCGAGATGGGTTTGGATCCGGGTCGGGTATCTTGCACCGCCGCTACAGGCTTCTTCATTCTCACACTTGACCCATCCGAACACACAACATCGGGAGCTAGGGTTTGCAGAGCTCGAACCGATCGAAGAAGATGGAAGAGGTTACAGAGGAATTAAACAACATAAACATCTCCAGCTAGGGTTTGCAGAGCTCGAACAGTTTTTTTTGAAGAAACTGTTGGATTTTCCAAATGCCCATTTGCAATTTTGTTTGATTTGGATAAAAAGATGAGATTTTTTGAACAAATTGTTGAATTGATTTGCTAGTGGTGGTCGGCAAGTGGTGACGACTAGCTGGTGGTGGCGGCAGCCGGCAGTGGCAGTGGTGGTGACTGGTTTCAGAGAATGTACAGGGAGAGAGGGGATGTGGTGAGTTAGAGAGGAATGAGTTTTTTTATTTTATATATATATAAATAAATCTTTATTTTAATATCAATAAAAAACTTAAAAATGGATTTTAGAAATTAATAATAAATTATTAAAATACTTATCTATAAAATTACCAACATACCCTTACTTGTAACATACATTTTAGACGGGGTTAAAGGCGGGGAGCAAAATGGTGATAAGTTAGAAAGATCAGGGAGTAAAATGTCTGTTTTTAAAGGTTTGGGACAAAAGCGTTAAAACAACCAAACCATAGGGAGCAAAATAGAAGTTTACTAAAAAAGCAATCTGGGACTGTGACATTGATAAAGCCCCGGGTCCTAACGGGTTCAACTTTGGGTTTATAAAGCATTATTGGAAATGCTTAAAGATGATATCGGGGGGGATCATGAACGCTCTTTATAATGACGGCGTTATTAGCCGAGGGTGCAGCTCCTCCTTTTTGGCTTTAATTCCAAAAGGGACGGTTCCTACTACTTTTAACGATTATAGACCTATTAGCCTAATTGGATGAATCTCTAAGATAATATCCAAGATACTGGCCAATAGAATTAAAGAGGTGGTGGGCTCTGTGATAACGGAATATCAAACTGGTTTTTTATCTGACAGAAATATTCTGGATAGTCCGTTAATTTTGAATGAAATAATTTCTTGGGTCAAAAAAACCAAAAAGAAAGCCTTTGTTTTAAAAATTAATATTGAGAAGGCATTTGATTCGATAAATTGGAAATTGATCAAGTGATGCAACAAATGGGTTTTCCAGCAATATGGAGAAAATGGGTAACGGGTATATTGGTGTCAGGGCATCGGTATTAATCAACGGCTCACCTTCTTTGGAATTTCAATGCTATAGGGGTGTCCGTCGAGGTGATCCACTAACGCCTTTTATTTTCATAATTGCAACGGAAGCTTTAACGGGTTTTTTGCACAAAGTAGCATCTCTTGGAAAAATAAAGGGCACTACACTACCAAATAATGGGCCAGTAATAACACACGTGATATATGCGGATGATGTTATGTTTTTGGGGGATTGGGAAGAAAACTCTATTCACAATATAATTCGGTTAATGAGATGTTTCAATCTCATTTCCGGTTTAAAAATTAATAATGATAAATCAAACCTTTTTGGTATTGGGTTGGGTGAAAATTCAGTTGATCAAATGGCATCGGTAATCAATTGTAAGGTCGGGAAATTCCCCTGTAAATACTTGGGAATACTGGTGGGAGCAAACATGAATCAAATTAGACATTGGAAAGGGGTTATTGATTGTTTTAAATCTCGGTTTTCCTTATGGAAATCTAGAGTGCTTTCGGTAGGGGGTAGATTAACTTTATTGAAAGCAACACTAGATAGCCTTCCTTTGTATTTCTTTTCATTATTTAAAGCACTGCAAGATGTTTTGGATAAGTTGGAAAGTCTTCGACGAAGGTTTTTTTTTTTGGGGGGGTGGGGGGGGGGGCACTGATGAAAAATCAAAAATTGCATGGGTAAATTGGGAAAAGGTCATGGGCCCACTTGAAAATGGAGGGCTAGAGTTGGGGTCACATAAAGACATGAACATAAGCTTGTTGCTTAAGTGGTGTAACAACTCTCACCAAAATTTTTATTCTTATTTTATTAATGTCCATTAGGAAACCCTAATTGAGACCCTCAAGTAATATTGCATGACCCCTAAAATTTTCAGAACAGTTGGAACTAGGATCGGGGCCCCTAAAACTCAGGGGGGGTATTCCCTAATTGGTATTATCTACACAGTTTGTTGTAGAATTCGAATTTCGTCGAACCGCTGACTCACCCAGGCTATAAATACACGGGGCTACCCTACCCTAAAAGGGTACCCGTCGCGCCACGCGCCAGCCTGTCGCGCCACGCGACAGGGACGGTTTTTCAGTATAAAATCCAGGGGTTTGGCACTTGCATGGCTGCGTTGGTTCGACGTTCAAATTTGTTTTGCACACTGAGTTATTCACTTTTTCGTTTAAAAAACACACACTAGCACGAAGCTCTGCTGTGACAAGAGGGTAATAACTCGATCACTGCTACGATATAATGTCCGATCGATTGAAACCAATCCGATGGATGTTTAAGTGCTGCCCGAATACGGGCTATACTTTGTCATTCGTCGTGAGGGTTTTGATTTCGTGAGCTTATCGTAAATATTGTATTAAGTTACTGACCTAGTTTTGTGTGCATTGTTATTTAAACTAGGTTACAAGGTGAAATCAGTAGGCAAGGTTCTGTCTGATTAAATTTGCAATGTGAGTCATTCTCTTTTTATCAAATTTCTTTACAAAACCCTAAATGTTTTCCAGTTATACTTTGCAGTGATTAAGTCTTTGCTAATCTTTAATTACTGGCAGTATGTGGGGGTTTTTTGCACATTACTACTAACGATTTATCACTTTAGGTGGGCGAGCCTAATTAGTGATATGTCCACAGTCATAGATTCGGTCGAGTGACAGCTGAACCAGATAATTATATGATAAAGGGCAAATATAAAAACCCTTAATGCTGTAAATTTATAACAATGTGTCTTTTGTGCAAATTGAATGACTCGCCAGTATTTCCCCGCTGATAAAATGTTTTTAAACATGTTTCAGGTGATCTGTTGTGATCCAGGGAAAAGTGCCATGTAGCACGACAAGCTTGAAGAAGTGGCACAATAAAATAAATAAATATGTTTTGTAAAACCAGGGATTTCCTCGTGAAATTCCATTTACTTTAAATTATGGGGTTTGTACCAAATTGTGAAATAAAATAATTGGGCATTTTCAAGTTAAACGATCCTGTTAATATTTCCGCTGCCAAATTAGTTATAAATACCACGGGTTTTCTATCCCGCGGCCTCTGGACCGGGTCACACCGGGCCGGGGTCCGTGACAGAAAAAGGTGGTATCAGAGCCACTGATTTAAGCTAATTAAGTATTTAGAAATACTTAATTTCTTTTCAAATTGTTATTTTTTGATTCTGTGAAAATTCAACGGGATAAATAAAATATTAATTTAAGTTTGTGTATTTTTTATGCTAACAGCATGAATGAGTTGTCTAAAGCTCTTCAGAATCTTACTATCTATTCTACTGACATGGAAGTTTCTGGGGGCTTTTCCGGTTATTGGGCCGACACTGAGAAACCTATGGAATTCCAAGCCCAACCTCAGGAGAAACCCAAGTTGAAAAAGAGAAGGAGACTCGTAGGCTGGAGACGCGTACGGAGGAAGAAGCCAGTTGCACAGAGGGTTAAAAAGACTGAGGATCCCAAGGATAAAGGCAAAGGAAAGGAGATCGGGGAAACTTCAGGGCAAGCCCAGGAAATGCCACCGTGGGAGGAGCTGGACCGTAAAGTGGCCAATAGAGACCTCTTCGGACCTGCCGATGAAAACCTCTTCAATTACCCAGCTGAAGTACAACTTCCAGTTAATTTGGAACCTGTTATCCCAGATCCTATTATCCACCCCCGACCTCTACCAGGAAAGCTGGAAGAATGGTGGACAACTGACTGGCAATTTCAGAATCTCTTGAATAAAACCCTAACACCTTTTTCCCCCAGTTTGACCCTGAGCCTGCACCAAAGCCACCTATGAGCACTGAGAACTTGGCTGAACTCCATCACTATGGCGAGGAGCTGATGGACGCAGGAAATAGAATCCGAGAAGTGGGGGAACAGATCTCATGGAAATACGACGAGAGGGAGCGTCGTTTCTGAGACGCCAGTTGGTTGTGGTTGCATGATGATGTGGTTATGTGTTTAATAATAATAAAATAATAATAAAAATATAATCATGTAAAATAACTAAAAATAAAACTTTTGTAACATATCTGGTGTGTACGGATGCATACAAAAATATATAAAATATGAAAGTCGCAAAGTCAACAATTTTGGCTATACGTGTTGACGTGATTATGTGCGATTGCTTTATTATGTTTGATTGATATTTATGCCAATAACTCATATATATATTGTTCATTATCAGATGGAACCCGTTGTTAATGAACCAGTTAATGAAGTTAACCAACCTGAGCAAAACAATGAGGATCACTTTCTTATTAGGCAAGATATAGAAAACATTGTTGCCCAGGGAATAGCAAATGCTATTCCAGCAATCCTTGCTGCTGCCCGAAATCCAGTTGAACCTAAACCAACTACTCCCAGCAAACATACTCACGGCGACAATTTCAGTAATAGTGTAAATGGAGGCGGAAACATTAATAATAATGATAATGATGTGATGCAAGCCCTATTTCTTAAGAAAATGAAAGCTGCAACGCCTGGTTGCACTTACAAGGAATTTCTTGCCTGTAAACCAATCGAATTTGCAGGAAATGAAGGGGCAACTGCTGCACTGCGTTGGTTAGAGAAAACCGAGGCAGTCATCAAAATAAGTAAATGTGCCGAGGAGGATAAAGTCATGTATGCTTCTCACCTTTTTAAGGAAGAGACATTAGAATGGTGGAATACGGTGTTACAAGCCAAGGGAAGTGACATGGCCTATGCCATGAATTGGGAAGTATTTAAGCATTCGGTGGAAAGGAAATTCTGCCCTAAATATGAAAAAGAACAAATGGCGAATAAATTCCTGAGTCATCGAATGGTGGATGTTGATTGTCGAGGGTATACTTCGAAATTTTTCGAATATGCCAGAATCGTGCCCACTCTGGCCTTGCCAGAACCGGTACTTATCTCTCGCTATATTTGGGGTTTAATTAGCGAGATTCGTGATATCGTCAAAGCTGCAAGACCCCGCACAATCGACGATGCGATGGAATTAGCTAATACTTTGACCGACGGGCTGGTACGTACGCGGGAAGAAAACAGGAAAAAGGAGTTAGCCCAAAAGATTACCCAAGGATTTCGTGTGGGTAATAATATTAACTTCAAGAGGAAGGGAACTGGGTCCTCTTCCACCCCGCCATTTTGCGGGAATTGCAAAAAGAAACATTTTGGAAAATGTAGGGAAAATTGTAATTTCTTCAAAATTTCGGGCCATCGGGAAGAGGAATGCAAGAAGAAATCAAAAATCTACTATAACTGTGGAGAAGCTGGGCATTTCAGACCAGTATGCCCTAAATTGGTCAAACCAGCGGATAACAAGGTCAAACCTGCTGAAGGAACTAATAAGAAGAACGCAAGAGCCTTCCAATTGACCACGCAGGAAGCCGAACTGATTCCCGATGTAATAGCTGGTACGTTTCTAGTACATAACGTTTATGCGAAAGTATTATTCGACTCTGGTGCAAACCAACGTTTTATAAATACTTCTTTCTGCCAAGCTCTTGAGCTACCTTTAACCAAACTTAGGCAGATTTATACAGTAGAAACGGCAGACGGGAACTCTGTTAACATAGATACGGTTTTGCAAAAAGGAAATATAGAACTTTCAGGTCATAAATTTTCTGCAAACCTATTACCTATGAATTTAGCTGAATTCGATATCGTGTTAGGAATGGATTGGTTAGCAGCCAACCATGCTCGAATCCTCTGTGATAAGAATTCCATAGAAATTCGTGCACCTGCAGGAGAAGTAATTATGATTACAGGGGATAAGCCGCGTAAACCAATGAAATTCATTTCTGTAATGAAAGTTGCTAGTTATGAACGAAAGCAAGGTGTAGTGTATATGATTTCAGTAATCATTAACACTAAGGGTAAGGAACT
This sequence comes from Helianthus tuberosus, assembly GCA_030545235.1. Lineage (NCBI taxonomy): Eukaryota > Viridiplantae > Streptophyta > Magnoliopsida > Asterales > Asteraceae > Helianthus > Helianthus tuberosus. The sequence goes on from CM060400.1 coordinate 209,314,764, forward strand.
TAAGGAAATTCCTGTAGTATCAGAATACGTGGATGTATTCCCAGAAGAACTACCAGGATTACCACCAGATAGGGAGGTAGAATTTAGAATTCATCTGATTCCTGGAACAACACCCGTAGCTAAAGCACCCTACCGGTTAGCACCCACTGAAATGTTAGAACTGAAAAAGAAATTAGATGAATTGCTCAGTAAAGGATTCATACAACCTAGTTCATCCCCTTAGGGAGCACCAGTGTTGTTTGTAAAGAAGAAAGACGGTTCGATGCGAATGTGTATCGATTATAGGGAATTGAACAAGATTACAATTAAGAATCGATACCCATTGCCTAGGATTGATGATCTTTTCGATCAACTTCAGGGGGCTAGATATTTTTCTAAGATAGATTTACGCTCCGGATATCATCAGTTGAAGGTACAAGAAAAAGACATACCTAAAACCGCTTTCAAAACTAGGTATGGTCACTAGGAGTTTACAGTCATGCCCTTTGGGTTAACAAATGCTCCTGCAGCATTTATGGACATGATGAATAGAATTTGTAAGCCGTACTTGGATAAATTTATGATTGTCTTCATCGACGATATACTTATTTATTCCAAAAATCAGGAAGAGCATTGTGACCACCTGCATGCACTCTTAACTTTGTTAAGAAAGGAGAAGCTTTATGCCAAATTCTCGAAGTGTGAATTCTGGCTACAAGAGATACAATTTTTAGGACACCTGTTGAATCACGAAGGTATTCACGTAGATCCCTCCAAAATAGAAGCGATCACCAAATGGAAGGTCCCGCAATCAGCTATGGAAGTTAGAAGTTTTCTAGGGTTAGCTGGATATTATAGACGATTCATTAAAGATTTTTCTAAGATAGTTGTGCTATTAACTAAGCTAACCTGTAAATCAGTTAAGTTTGAATGGGGACCCAGGCAGGAAAAGGCCTTTAGGGTTTTAAAACAAAGGTTAATAAATACCCCTACTCTTGCCTTACCCGAAGGAACAGAAGATTTTGAAGTTTATTGTGACACTTCTAAGCTAGGATTAGGATGTGTGCTAATGCAACGCAAAAAGGTAATTGCATATGCCTCAAGACAATTGAAAAAGCACGAGGAAAACTATACGACACATGACTTAGAATTAGGATCGATAATTTTTGCCCTTAAGATTTGGAGACACTATTTGTATGGAAGTAAGTTTACTGTTTATACATATCGTAAGAGCTTAAGATACATATTTTGGCAAAAAAGAATTAAATATGAGGCAAAGAAGATGGATGGAAATTCTAAGTGACTACGACTGTAATATCCAATATCACGAAGGAAAAGCAAATGTAGTCGCAGATGCTCTAAGTCGTAAGTATCATGAAAAGCAAAAGCGAGTTCGTGCTCTTAGATTAAATCTACAGTTAGATTTAATGGAACAACTGAAGAAGGTTCAAGTAACAGCAATTGAGGATGATGCTGAAGGAATGAAAGGAAGAATAAAGGAATTAGAACAAGGAGCTGATGGAATTTGGAGATTCCACAAGAAAAAGATTTGGGTACCTAAGCAGGGAGAGTTAAGAAATAAGATTTTTGACGAAGCCCATAAATCTAGGTATACCATGCATCCTGGTAATAATAAAATGTATCAATATTTAAGAAATAACTTCTGGTGGATAACCATGGATTTTGTTACTAAGTTGCCCAAAACAACTGGAATACTTTAAAAAGAATTAAAGTAAATCTATTAAATATGAGGCAGAACTAAATGTTTCACTAGTTGGGATTTTGTTACTTTAAAAAGAATTAAAGTAATCATGGTAAGAGACATGCTCCGCGCATGTGTAATAGATTTTGGTGGAAATTGGGATAATCACCTTCCCTTAATTGAGTTCTCCTATAACAATAGTTATCATTCAAGCATTGAAGCTGCCCCGTTCGAAGCACAGTATGGACGAAAGTGTAGAACTCCAGTTTGTTGGGTAGAAATAGGAGAAAGTCAATTATCAGGTCCCGAAATTGTGCTAGAAACCACCGACAAGATCATTCAAATCAAGAACATACTAAAAACAGCTTGAGATCGCCAGAAGAGTTATGCAGACAATAGACGCAAACAACTGGAATTTTAAGTCGGAGATAAGGTACTCTTGAAAGTTTCTCCTTGGAAAGGAGTGGTTCGGTTCGGAAAGAAAGGAAAGCTAAGTCCAAGGTACGTAGGACCATTCTCAGTAATCCAACGAATAGGACCAGTTGCTTATCGCCTACAACTACCAGAAGAGCTGGCTGGAGTACATGACGTGTTTCATATATCTAACCTCAAGAAGTGTTTGTCCGACGAATCCCTGGTAGTACCTCTCCAAGACATAGAGGTAAATGAAAAGTTAAAATTTGTGGAGAAACCACTGCAGATAGAAGCCAAAAAGGTCAAGTTTCTCAAGCACAAACGACTAGTGCTAGTCAAAGTCAAGTGGGATTCAAAGAGAGGGCCTGAGTACACTTGGGAACTAGAATCAGAGATGAAGCGAAAATATCCCTACTTGTTCCAGTAAATCTCGAGGACGAGATTTTAATTAAGGTGGGGAGGATGTAACAACTCTCACCAAAATTTTTATTCTTATTTTATTAATGTCCATTAGGAAACCCTAATTGAGACCCCCAAGTAATATTGCATGACCCCTAAAATTTTCAGAACAGTTGGAACTAGGATCAGGGCCCCTAAAACTCAGGGGGTTATTCCCTAATTGGTATTATCTACACAGTTTGTTGTAGAATTCGAATTTCGTCGAACCGCTGACTCACCCAGGCTATAAATACACGGGGCTACCCTACCCTAAAAGGGTACCCGTCGCGCCACGCGCCAGCCTGTCGCGCCACGCGACAGGGACGGTTTTTCAGTATAAAATCCAGGGGTTTGGCACTTGCATGGCTGCGTTGGTTCGACGTTCAAATTCGTTTTGTACACTGAGTTATTCACTTTTTCGTTCAAAAAACACACACTAGCACGAAGATCTGCTGCGACAACAGGGTAATAACTCGATCACTGCTACGATATAATGTTCGATCGATTGAAACCAATCCGATGGATGTTTAAGTGCTGCCCGAATACGGGCTATACTTTGTCATTCATCGTGAGGGTTTTGATTTCGTGACCTTATCGTAAATGTTGTATTAAGTTACTGACCTAGTTACGTGTGCATTGTTATTTAAACTAGGTTACAAGGTGAAATCAGTAGGCAAGGTTCTGTCTGATTAAATTTGCAATGTGAGTCATTCTCGTTTTATCAAATTGCTTTACAAAACCCTAAATGTTTTCCAGTTATACTTTGCAGTGATTAAGTCTTTGCTAATCGTTAATTACTGGCAGTATGTGGGGGTTTTGTGCACATTACTACTAATGATTTATCACTTTAGGTGGGCGAGCCAAATTAGTGATATGTCCACAGTCATAGATTCGGTCGAGTGACAGCTGAACCAGATAATTATATGATAAAGGGCAAATATAAAAACCCTTAATGCTGTAAATTTATAACAATGTGTCTTTTGTGCAAATTGAATGACTCGCCAGTATTTCCCACTGATAAAATTCTTTTTAAACATGTTTCAGGTGATCTGCAGTGATCTAGGGAAAAGTGTCATGTAGCACGGCAAGCTTGAAGAAGTGGCTCAATAAAATAAATAAATATGTTTTGTAAAACCAGGGATTTCCTCGTGAAATTCCCTTTACTGTAAATTATGGGGTTTGTCCCAAATTGTGAAATAAAATAATTGGGCATTTTCAAGTTAAACGATCCTGTTAATATTTCCGCTGCCAAATTAATTATAAATACCACGGGTTTTCTGTCCCGCGGCCTCTGGACCGGGTCACACCGGGTCTGGGGCCGTGACAAGTGGTGGTAGCGATAAAAACATGAAACTGAAAAATTTTAGGGGAGAACCATTACAGCAATACATCTACGGTCACATTCAACATCATATCTACCGGTGAAAGAGGGCATCTCGGAAAGGAGCTTGAGAAATACGATTTAGCGATAGAAAACAAGATAAAAGGAGAGGGACCGCTAAATTGATGGAACGGTCAGACTCTGGCTGGATTGATGGAACGGAGAGGGACCGCTAAAAAATAGGTTCCCGGAGCTATTCGACTTGGAAAGAAATAAATGTGTAACTGTAGAAGAACGTATGACAGGTTGGGAATGTAGGAGCAATCTGAGCACTAACAATCAAAGGGAGCAACTACAACAGCTTTTGAACATTATTCAGACCACCGGTTTGGATAATCAGGCAGATAAATGGAGTTAGGCAGCAGCAAAAGACGGTACATTTTCGGTAGCATCATCTCGAGCGATACTAAAAAGATATGCTATCCCGTTTTATCCACTTGTATAGGTCAAATTGGTTCCGAAAAAGGTTAATATATTTGCATGGCGAGTAGTTCAGGATTGGTTAGCAACTATGAAAGGATTAATGAAAATGTGAATTTTATCGGGCACATCGATATGTAAACTGTGTAATGATCAAGAAGAGGACGCCGATCATCTTTTTACAGGATGTTATGTGGTTGTGAAAATATGGCAAAGGATAAGCACATGGTATAGACTATAGCAGATTCATGCGACTAGCATAAAGGACCTGTTGAACTTTCACAAGAACGAGACGGTTGATAAGCATGAGAAAAATTTTATACAAGTAATTTTTTTGGTAATCTGTTGGGAGATTTGGAAATCAAAGAACGAGCACATCTTCGGTGGGAAACGAATAAACTTAGAATCAATCTTCGGGGAGATCCAAGCAATTTCCTTCATGTGGGTAAAATTTCAGGCGAAACGTATAAACATAGAATGGGAAAGTTTGGTGATTAATAAAATATTGTTGTTTGCCATTAAAAAAAACAAAGCTATCGGTAGAATTTTAGAATGATGAGATTAGGACAAACTTTTTATCTATATAAGCAGTTAATTAGAGAGGCTTCACCTACTCAGATCCCAAGCCCAAATGTTTCTTTTACAAATCAGATTAACACATGTATATATGTAATGTTTATCATAGAGTAACACTTATAGTTTTTATGTTTACATTATATGTTGCTATTTTTATAATCAGGGTGTTACAATTCAGGTAACATTACTTTTCTAACACTTAAACTATAATTATGAAGAAAGTGTTTAACATTGAATGACTTGACCATATGAAGATTTAATAATGATATTAAGATGATGAAATATCATATGAACCTTGAAACACTTAAACATGGTATGGATAGTATAAACATTTATTTACCACTTTTAAGTAAACATAATTATCCAGCAACTAACAATGAAAATAATGGTCGATAAGAAAGCATAAAAACATAGATAAGTGGGTAAATTACTTTTTAAGTCTCTGTGTTTTATGGGTTTTAACCACTTGAGTCCAAAAGCAAAAAGTTTAACGACCTGAGTCCCCATAAGCATTTTCTATAACCATTTGAGCCCAAATTTCTAACTCCATCCACCAAGTCTGTTAACTATGAGGGTAATTTGGTCATCTACACACAAAGTACAAATCTTATATGCACATCAGTACAAGTCTCTTCTCTCTCTCTAAACACCACCGCACAGCCACCATCCCCACCACTGCCCCACCATCATCCCCACCACTGCCACCACCATCGCACTACCGCCACCTCCAAACACCCACCACCACCGTCTTTGATAATGATTGATTCGCAAATCTAAAACACAAAACAAACCAAATCAACAGCCAAATCTAACCACCAAAACCCTAGAAAAAACCAAATCGCAAATCTGTCGTTACAGATATGAAATTAAACAAGCTAGTGAGGTTAATTTACCATTTTGAAGAGTATTGAATCAAGTGTAGGTGTTTTGAGTATACTTGCAGAGTGAAAGTGTAGATCAAGGAGTGAGTTAACAGTGATCGGAGGAAGAAAAGTGGCTGGAGAATAGATCGGCCGGAGAGAAAACTTACCGGTGGCCGGAGTGAGTTAATCACCGTCCTACACACCTCCTACAACTACTCACCGGTGAATCTCTCCATCGTGGGACGCTACTATTTTCTTCATCACCGTCCACTACTATCTCCCCACCCCCAACAACCATCCCCGCCACCTACCTGACACCATTGTCCGTCGCCAACATCCACCAAAACGTTTAGAACTGTTTTTATTCTCCATCGGACCCATCATCTAATGATCACGGAACACCATCGTAACCTTTTAGTAACCTTCAATCTATCGGTGGTCGTCAGGGGACTCATCAGTTACCTGATTTCATATCTTCTGTCGTCGGAACCATCGTGATTTGTCAATCGTCGTCGTCGTTCTTGTAACACCCCAAAACCCGAATGTTTATATTCGGTAAATGTTCTGATACGGTATATCATGAAATAAACAACTAGGCTATTTAACCTAGTTAGGAATATGGTAAAAAACAATTAAAGGATGATAGTTGTGCCAATATTATTTAGTGGCAAACTTGAGGGACTAAAGTGGGGCAAAGTAAAAGTTGAATTTAATATATGAAAAACACACACAAACACACAAATCGTGTGCGTTCTAGAACGAGCAGGAGCTCCATGAGCTCAAGAAACCCTAAGCATGAAGAATCATCAAATTGAAGGGTGAATCGAGGTCTAAATTCATGAATAAACACGGATTAATGATCACCTACACGAGGGGATCATAAGGTATGTATTAAAAGTTAGATTGGTGATCTTTCACGAAGTGGGTTATGATGTAAGTTGCGAATTTGTATAAAATTGAGAACGGGTATGTATTAGAATCATCATATAGAACATGGATTATGCATGGTTTAGGTTAATTTGATGTTTAAGGGTGAAACCCGTTTGTTATGGTGAAGATGATGACATGGGTAAATCATCCATGTCCAAATTCTTGCTTATTATTGATGTATTTTGATATATATGATGGATTCTTGTTAGAGGGATTGAAAGAAATGTGATACTAGTAGGTCGATGTTTATGTATGGATGATTCATGTTGATTAGAATGAAGAATTTGATGAATTATGTGTGAGATTAGAAGAATATGCATGAATTAGTTGTATACTATGCTTAGGAGGTAGTATACACACCAAATGTATGATGAACTTATGAGGAATTTGAGATTAGATCACTTGTAAGTGATTAGCAAAGTAGTTATGAAGTGGGTTTTGATGATATGATAGAAGTAATGATATGCTTATGTTAATGATGTTTGAAAATCATATATGTGTATGTATGTTTAAAGAAATTGGATAAGAAATGATGAATTAGCATGTTATAAGGTTAAATGATAAACTTAATATAAGATCCGTGTGATGAAAAGGTTGTGATGAATGATAAATAAGCTAACTATCTTGAGAATGATATATGATAGTTGATGCTTGATAAGCGACATGGAAGCTTGGGAAAGAAGCGGGTCAATCGGGACTAATGCGTACGGGAAGCATATTCGGATGTTAGGTAAGTAAAGCTTACCCCTTTTTATTCGTATTAGAATATCTACTCGTTGAATAGATTATGAACATGGTAAGTGAATATGTGAAGTATTATGTTCCGACAAGTTTTGATACGAGTCGGAACATGTGGTCATGGTAAGAGACTAAGTTTCATGGTTAAAAAGGGTAAAAAGGGTCGTATGGTAATTTTAGTTACGAGTTAATGAAGGGATAAGTTACATGGAGGGAATAATGACTAATTAAAGATCTTATAAGCATGAAATGGGCATTTAGACTAAATGAGCCAAATGGTGAAGATATCACCATTTGGTAATATCGACTAATGAATTGTTTGGCAAGTATTACGAATTACAGAATGAATAGCAGAAGGATTTCGTTGCTATCATCTAACATGGTGGATGAAGTATTAAACGGATCTTAGCTTTGATCCGAGCAAGGTATGTGTGTTAGAATTGTAGTTAAGTGGTAGGATTGGTTAAATATGCGATGAAGTCCTTGGTTGTAAAGGATGGAGCAATGTTGACAAAAACGCCCTTGATAGGTATATCGGGCAAACGACCTTAAATGACAATTAGAAACAAGCTAATCGATTAGAGTAATGTTTTGGTCATGTGTGAAAGTGATTAGTATGGTTTTGTATGTCATAGACCATTTAATGCGTAAATACCCATAACGGGTCAAAATAGGCTTTTTAGCGGAAATGGGTTAAGAGGATGCAAGACATCCAAGAATTTAATCTTTTATGATAAACAACGTTGAAATTACAAGGCTCATGAGAAATTGAGGTCAAATAAACAGATTATTTTGATAAATGCATGAACGGGTCAAAACTTAGTAAAAAGGTGATAAGTCGATAGCTTAAAAGTCTAAAATTTTGTGAATCCGGATGTCAGATGTTAACTCCATGTGATGGATAATTAAATTACGATCACGCAGGAAAAAGAATCGGGTAAAACGGATCAAAAACGAGAAAGTTATGCTCGTTTCCGTAAAACTGAGTTATGCTGGGAATATGCAGCAACAGCTGCGAACATTCTGTTAAAAAAAGGGGGTGGCGCGACGCGACGGCGAAGGCCATAGGCCGTCGCGCGACGCCACGGGCTCCAGAATGTTGAAAAAATCATATTTTAATTGTATATGCAACGCGAACCCGTTTAGACCGTTTTTAAACGCTTATACACTAAGTATGACTGATTTATTTCATGTTTTAGGAGATGTAGACATGGGTGAGGATATGTATGTATGTATGTATGTATGTATGTATGTATGTATGTATGTATGTATGTATGTATGTATGTATGTATGTATGTATGTATGTATGTATGTATGTATGTATGTATGTATGTATGTATGTATGTATGTATGTAGGATTGTTGTTATGTATGGAAGTAGTTATGTATTAATGTATACAAGTATGTAGTTATGCTTGAAAGTATGTATGTATGTATGTGGGTACGTATGTATGCATGTAAGCAAGTAAGTATGCATGGTTGTACGCAAGTTTTCAATACGATCGAGTATCGACATTATTAATAGTATACCTTGTGAACGAAGTGTAACGCAGGAATAGCAAAGAAGTCTCACCGCGGATTGTATGATCGGATGGAAAGCCAGAATGTAAAGAGCTAACGAAACGAAAAGTAAACGTGAGTAAATCTTGTATGTTTATGATGCGTACTAATGTTATGAATTTTATGTGGTGAGCGCAGGTAGTACGAAACACGAGGATCATCAAGGGATAGAGATCTAGGACCGAGTCACTTGAAGGATTGTACGGGATTGTCTGAGAATGTAATTTGATACACATAAGTTATGTTTTATTCTGTAAATGAGTTAGATTGATGTATTCAATATAAAAGAGTTGTTTTAAAAAATGAACTTTCAAATAAGGCATAAAGTTTATAATAAAAGAAATTTTATGGCACGAATTTTCCGCTGCGACTTTTTGTCAAATACGAACTAGGGCCTTACAGTTCATCTTCATCGTTGAATTAGCAATCCATACTATCACCATTTACCTCCACAGCCGGAATCATTGGAAATCACCATCATCTCCGTTAACCTAAACAACTAACGCTAACTCCAACGCCCACAATCTTCACCACCGATCATCTAGAAAGGGTCACCTTCTCCGATCATCTCTCTGTTTCGACTCTCATTCTCTCTGAATCCCTCTCTTAACTATTTCTCTCTCTAGATTTTTCTGTAAATAGAAAGTGTGAAAGTGTGTATGGGGGTTTTCTTATGGAAGAAGAAAAGGAAAGAAGAAGTGGAAGAGAGAGAAAGAAAGACCAGAGAGGGATGAAGGGTGAGGAAAGAGAAAGAGAGAGAGAGTTTTTTATTTTTTAAATATAAGGGTATTTTGGTTATTTAGCAATACTTAACCAAAAAATTCTAGCAGTGTTAGAAATTTAGACTCAAATGGTTAAAGAAAATGCTTATGGGGACTCAGGTCGTTAAACTTTTTGCTATTGTACTCAAATGGTTAAAACACAAGGATTCAAAAAGTAATTTACCCTAGATAAATCTAATCAGGGGCGGACCTATAGTGTTACAAGGGGTAACCCCGTTGCCTCTTGACGCTCTGGCGGTAGTGTAAATTTTGGAACAATTTGACGTTTTTTCGATTTTATTACCCCGTTTTTTGAAACGTTACCCCTATGCGGATTTTCTAGATCCGCCACTGAATCTAATACACACATAGTATGTAGAGAAATAGTAAAACAAAAAATTGTTACACGCATGTGTTTTTTTCTTACACGACAATAAACAAATGAAAATACACGAGACAAAATTAACACATAACTCGTAATAGATTTTAGTCTAAAGGGGTATGTGTCGAACCCGCAAACACATTTAGATAAACGGATCATGTTCGAGGGTTGGCCCACTAAATTTATAGTTCAAGCATAATTTTTTATTTTGTATGCATTGGTTGTGAATTTGTACATTTAGTATATTAATATGTAAATAATAAAAAAATGGGTTTTGAGTTATGTTTGTGTCAGTATGTGAAAACTCGTTTAATGTCCGTGTTCAGGCATCTAACTTCTGGTTTATACCATGTTCGGGTTTGTATCAAACTTTCGGGTTCGTATTGGTTTCAACACACAAACTCGCAAACACAACTCATTAGACATCTAATGCTGCTAGCCACACAACTATATACCTGAACCAGTGTTGTAAAAATCGCGATTAGGCGGCGACTAGTCGGCGATTAATCGCTAGTCGGCCAGTAACTGAGTAATTTTTCGTTAATCAGTCCATTAATCGCTAGTCGGGCCTAGTCGGTCAGCCAAAAATCGGCGATTCTGGCAAAAAACCTGTATATTCCGGCCAAAACCTCTAAATTCCGGTCAGTTTCCAACCAAACCATGTGAATTCCAATAATTAATCTTGTATGCTTAAAAAAATGAGTTAAGTAAGCGTTAAAACCTAGCTACTTAAAATATCTACCTATAAAAATGTGTATATGTATACACAAAACTAAAAATTACATATAGAAAACCTAATCCAGTTAATCCCGAGTAGTCGCTAGTCCCCACCTCACAGGCCGACTAGCGACTAGCGAGTTCTCCAACCTTGATCTGAACCCATATAAGCCCTAAGCCGATTGAAACAACTGATCAACAATTTAAAACATCCCAAACCAGATTGTTAGATACCTAATTTATTACAACCATTCAAGTGCCTGCTAGCTAATAAAACCAAATCCCCTTAAAGAACTTAAAATATAGATATCTTTAGATCTCAAAATCGTTGAATAAAGGCAAATTATTTATTCTAGTCAAGCTAAAACCTGTATCTTCAATTATAATATAATTTCTGTGGGTCATAAACATACCAGAAAAAAATAACAATACAAAGAAATAAATAAATGAAGCACGACAAAAAATTTGAATCGTTAAATAGCTATTGAATCAACATTGCAAACACACTATGACTCAACTACTGGTGGAACTCTAATCTTTGGGTGTTCTGAAAGTAAGAGAGTGATGCAGGACAACAGTGGATTAAACATTATCAGAAGCATAAGTAGGGGAGTGGAAGATGTGCTCTCCATTGGTAGTGGTGGCAGCCCTTATCAGCGAAGCAGCCCCGGCGCTTTGGCCGACGAAGAGGCCTTGCGATGGGCTGCTTTGGAGAAACTACCCACCTACAACCGAGTTCGAACAACCATCTTCAAGAATTTTAATATTTCAGCTGATCTGAAAGACCGAACACCATCTGAGAGGTTGTTGTTGGATGTCAGAGAGCTCGACGCAAAAGCACATCAAGAGTTCATTGACAAGATATTCAAGGATGCTGAAGAGGATAATGGAAAGTTCTTGACAAAATTCAGAGAGAGGGTTGATAGGTAAGACTCCATCATCTATATGTTTTATTCTTTTTATGGGGTGTTTATCATGATTATTCAAACTTTTTACTTATTTTGTTCCTTTTGGTACCCTAATTAAACCGTTTTAAAGGTGTTTAAGATTGCCTTTATATGCTGTTATTTATTTACTTGTTCTCCCAGTTTGGAGGATTTTTTTTTTTTTAAAGGTTTGTGAGGGAATAAACAACTTTGGATAACAGCTTTTAGAATTGCTTATGGCTAAATAAAATGTGTTTGGTATCTCAAAAGTAAATTTTTATAAGCAATCTCAAATACTGATCCTAACTATCTTTTCACTTGACAATATACCAACTTTGTATTTCAGGGTTGGCATAACTCTTCCAACAGTTGAAGTTCGTTTTCAAAACTTGACCATCGAAGCAGATTGCTACGTCGGTGATAGAGCACTTCCATCACTACCAAACGCGGCCAGAAATATGGTCGAATCACTTCTAGGTTCTATTGGAATCAGTTTGTCTAAGAAAACAAAAATCACCATTCTTAAAAATATATCAGGGATAATCAAACCTTCAAGGTACATATGTCTAAGTCTACGTGTTCTCAATTCAGAGATCCGACCCAAAAGTAAAACCTTTATATGCTGTTATTTAACTAACAATAGTGAACTTTTTTATGTTACAGAATGGCCCTTCTATTAGGTCCTCCGTCTTCTGGGAAGACAACTCTTTTGTTGGCTTTGGCAGGAAAGCTCGACTCCAGCTTAAAGGTCAGTATAGATTTAGTTTTTATTTTCTTATCCATTAAATAATTTATTGTTGTATTTACATTCTGAATTCTACTTCTTATTTCAAGTGAGAAGTGAGTTCAAATTTAAGATGTATTTTCTAACAAGTTTATTTAGTAATTAGTACCCAAAAGGCATATGACTCTATCAAATGAGTTAGCCTTACATTGACGTGACGAGAATCTAAATGAGTTATGTTAAATATGATACGTTTTGTTATAACTAGAATTGATTCCCACGCGTTGCGGGGTCGGCTTTTAATGTAATTTGAGCATACTGAAATTTTTTTGTACTTGTTTGTCGATCAAACGTATACCAATTGAAAACGTCCATAAAAATAAGCACAAAACATATTATATTTGATATGACTCATTTTCAAAATAAATTACGTTAAAACGTAGACCAACTTAAATTTATACCGGAAACATACATAAAAATATGCAGAACTCTAGGGGGTCAAAATGTTACTACGTCGAAACATAAACAATTTGAATTTATACCAACACGTAGATAAACGCTAAAACGTAGACCAACTGAATGTCAAAATAAATAAGCACTAAAACGTATCATATTTGACATGTCTCATGAAACGTAAGCAACCTGAATTTATATACCATTCAATGAAAAACGTATTATATTTGACATGAATCATTTTGAAAAAAAAAAAATACTTTGAAATGTAAACCAACCTGAATTCATACCGACACGCACATAAAAATAAGCATGTAAAACTTAAGAAGGGTCAAAATGACATTTTACAATTTTTTAAAAATGTTGACGGGTGTAACTATTAATGTTAAAAGTTGAGAGGGTCAAGCTAAGAAAACAAAAACAAAAGTCAAAATTACTGTTGCAATGTAGTTAAAAAAAAAAAAATAATAATAATAATAATAATAATAATAATAATAATAATAATAATAATAATAATATCAGCCCAGACCACTAATAAAAGGAAAACCCTCTAGGTCTTTAATTTGTCATAATATCAGCCCAACCCACTATTAAAGAGAAACCCCTTTAAGTGTTTAGATAGGAAAAGATTATGGATTAAGAAGCGTAACATTTAACCATTAAAAAATAAATTATTGTTATAGTGCTGGTTCCGCATTGATATTGTAATAAACTAAACCAATACCGGTTGAAATTCCCCGCAACTCGCGGAGGAATTTTTCTAATTTTTTTATAATTATGAAACACAATCAAATACAATTAAGACAAAACGGAAAATATATCTAGCTTTTTTTATATGTTAACATATTTTATCTTTTAATTTATTCAATTTTATTTTAAAGTTGATAGTTTGGATATTAAATTTAATACTTTTATGTAAACATCATTTGCACAATAGTTTTTTTTCTAAACATCAATTATGTATAGAATTTATCAATTTTAGGATATAAGGTGGATCAAAATATAATGAAGTTTACCAAAGGTATGTAATTTACTTCAAAATCATTTTTAATGGACACTGGTTTATGACGTTTGAAATTTTATTTTCACTATCCAATTTGGCAATTATTTATTTTTTTGTTAATCTTAATTACTTTTAAATTCTTTTAAGTATTACTTACAGTAGAAAAACGAAAACCAAACCTCCATTTGATCATCCCCTTTACCATCCACAAGCAACATCAATACATCATGATACTATCTTTAAGTCTTGACTTACAATCACATATATCATGTCCCTTAGAGCGATGATGAATAAAACTCATGTTGTATAACACATTATTTCTTTACATATAACAACAATATATTAAAACTACTTATTTCAGATCATCATGTGCGGATTAATTGATTAAACTAATTCTAATTGCATGGGCACTTTTTGCTATGACCATCAGGAATGAGGTGTACGACAAACGTTGCCGGCAATGTTGGCGTTTGTCGATAACACCAGCTCCCGCTTTCATCTATACTCATATGAGATAGTGTTTTTAAAGATTAGGAATCATTTGAAACTTGTAATTTATATCTTTTGTCATCTTAGTTATAGTTTATAACTAAACGCACATTTTTTAAGAAATTGTATTTTTTACATATATAACTTTTGTCATAAACATTATAAATATGAATTTATTTTTAAAACAATATATCTAAGGTGACGGTTTTTTAATGTAGCTTCTTTTTTTGAGATTTATACAGTATGACTTTATAATAACGATAATAGATAATAATATAGAAGGTAGTTATTTCATTAAGATTTGACAATATAATTTTGTGTCCGTAGAAGAAATATAATGATTATAAATTCATCTTCAAATGTAAAAGTCTAAAAACACTCTTAGACACGTCTAGTTATCTAATATGCTATACAAATATTCTTATGATTTTTTTTACATTTCCACATCATCTCTTACTTTGTTAATAAAATAATTTAAAGTGTACGAATTATTAATGTACAACAAAAAAATATAATAATAAAGCAAGTTCTGCATCAAACTGTAACAATGGCTTTTGGTAGGGCATGTCACCTCTCACTCAAATGACGTCCACAGACATACAATTGGAGATGGTCTAAATTACTTAAAAATTGTGATTTCCAAAAACTTAATTTGACATTACAATATAGTTGATATTCTAAGCATTTTATATGAATATTTTACTTAAATATGAACTTTACTAGATTTTTATACGTGTAGAATATGAGATATCTAACTATACCTACATACATATTAAATAGGTTGAGGGAGATATTACTTATAATGGCCACAAGCTCAATGAATTTGTACCACAAAAGACGTCTGCCTACATAAGCCAGTACGATGTTCATGCCGGGGAATTGACAGTTAAGGAAACATTAGATTTCTCCGCAAGATGCCAAGGAGTCGGGTCGAGAATGGGTAGTTTTTTTTTTTTTTTTTTGAAAATTGTGATGTATTAATCCTTGGCACAAGCAAATACCATGTATAACTTAATAATAATACAGAATTGTTGGCGGAGCTCGCAAGAAGAGAGAAGCAAGTAGGGATTTACCCAGAAGCTGATATCGACCTTTTCATGAAGGGAACTGCTTTAGAAGGAGATGCTAGCAGTTTGATTACTTACTATACTCTAAGAGTAAGATAGAGTTTTTCAAATCTCATTATAGTCCTAGCTTGTTTAACGGACTTCTATTTAACGGACTTTATGTGTGTTGAATTGAAATAGATACTAGGCCTGGATATCTGTCGGGACACCTTAATTGGCGACGTAATGAGACAAGGGATATCTGGTGGACAAAAGAAGCGAGTAACTACGGGTGAATAAGTCTTTTTCTCTATCACTATTCATATCTTATGTAACCCTGAAATAATTGATGTGTAATCGGTTATGATTAAATCATATTTAATGATACACATCTATAGCATTCAATAAGAAAACTAAATGAAGTTAAAAATAAAAGAAAATCAACCTAGCTACATAAACACATAAATCAAGTAAAAAAACCCTTGATAAATTTTTTATTCTCTAATACTCTTCAATTTGCATGTTTGCTATATATCCTTCAATGTAGGTTATTTATATCTGACCAAACTGTGTTGCCAATCTAAAACAGGAGAGATGCTTGTTGGGCCAGCAAAAACTTTGTTTATGGACGAGATATCCACAGGTCTAGACAGCTCCACCACATTTCAGATAGTGAAGTGCTTGCAACAAGTTGTACACCTCACTGATTCAACAATCTTCATGTCCCTACTACAACCTGCTCCTGAGACTTTTGATCTTTTTGATGACATAATATTACTATCGGAAGGACAAATTGTATATCAAGGACCACGAGAATATGCGCTTGAATTTTTTGAAGATTGTGGATTTAGGTGTCCTGAGAGAAAGGGCATTCCTGACTTCTTGCAAGAGGTAAAAATTGTCATTAAGTTCATGAATATCAAATCTATAATCAAATTCATTTACATTTTTATACATCTTCATGACAATAGGTTACCTCTCGAAAGGATCAAGAGCAATATTGGGCAGACAGAAGCAAACCATATACATATATCCCAGTTTCCGAATTTGTAGAGCGGTTCAAGCAATTCCATGTGGGTGAGAAGCTGAACGATGAGCTTTCAATCCCATATGATAGAAACCAAAGCCACAAAGTAGCTTTAGTCTTCAAGAAATACACAGTACCAAAAAGGGAGTTGCTTAAGGCCTCATGGAATAAAGAATGGCTACTGATGAAAAGAAACAGTTTCATTTACATTTTTAAGACTATACAGTACATCATATTATCCTGTACTGCAATGACTGTGTATTTTAGGAGTAGAATGCACACAAGGAATGAAGAAGACGGATCAATATATATAGGAACACTTTTGTTCTGCTTGCTCCTAAACATGTTTAATGGTCTTGCTGAAATTTCCTTTATCATAATAAGGCTTCCCGTAATTTTTAAACAAAGAGACCTTCTTTTCCACCCACCATGGGCTTACACACTTCCAACATTCTTGCTTCGTCTACCATCATGCTTGTTAGAGAGTATCTTGTGGATGGCTATAGTATATTACGGTGTTGATCTTGCCCCCGAAGCTAGCAGGTATTGTTATTGTTGTAAGGTTTGTATTGTTACCACTAATCTCTAAGAAGAAGATAATTATGGTTTATGTGTAGGTTCTTCAAGCACTTCCTATTGGTTTTTATGATCCAAAACGTGGGAGGGGCATATTTTAGATTTATTTCTGGAATATGTAGGACAATGAACATTGCAAACACAGGTGGAACCCTTGCACTTCTCTTAATATTTCTTTTGGGTGGTTTCATCATTCCTAGATCTCAACTTCTTGATTGCTGGGAGTGGGGATATTGGGTATCGCCATTGTCATATGGCTTCAAATCCTTAGCGATAAATGAGTTCTTTTCGCCTAGGTGGATGAACAAAATGGTAA
Source organism: Helianthus tuberosus (assembly GCA_030545235.1). Taxonomy (NCBI): domain Eukaryota; kingdom Viridiplantae; phylum Streptophyta; class Magnoliopsida; order Asterales; family Asteraceae; genus Helianthus; species Helianthus tuberosus. The sequence goes on from CM060400.1 coordinate 209,332,184, forward strand.
GTTATTGTTTCTTAGCTAAAAACCACAAAACTCTAAAAGGGAAGTATATTCACTGTATATGTATTTGATATATCTGTTATGATGCTTATAGAGTACGGACAATACAACTAGACTTGGCATAGCAATACTAGAAAACACGGATATCCCAACTCAAGAAAGTTGGTTCTGGATAGGTTTTGCTTCTCTTGTAGGTTTTGCAGTTCTCTTCAACATCCTTTTCACTTTTGCTCTCATGTATTTAGACCGTAAGTATCCCTCAACCACATCCCCATTCAAAAATCCCTAAATATCTTACGACTAACTAACTTTTTCACTTTTTCTATTAAATAATCAGCCCTGGGAAAACCACAAGCAATCATCTCCAAAGAAGCATCTATGGGAATGCAAGCTAAAAAAGGTACCCACAAACAATTTGTTCTCAAAATGATCACAACTAGGCAAATAGAATTCCTCACTCTTCCTTTACAATTAATATAAGTATTTCTATTAAGAAGAAAAGATTAAGAAAACAAGAAAACAAATACACACAAAACACACAAGTTTTCCTATTTAACGCTATATATGTATGACTCTTGTAGATGGATCTACGGAAAAGGAACTTGTAAGAAGTCAATCCAGCTCTTATGATTCCAAGGCTCCTAAGAAAGGAATGATTCTTCCATTTACTCCATTGTCCATGTCATTTGATAACATGAACTATTTTGTTGATATGCCTCGAGTAAATTCCTATCCCTTTTAACTTGTTCTCAAAACTCTTACTTAAAAATCTAAAATAGTTACAGAATAACGATAATTTAAAATCCAATGATTATTGATTGAACAGGAAATGCGAGAACAAGGAGTGACTGAAAATAGGTTGCAATTACTTTGCGAGGTAAGCGGTGCTTTTAGGCCCGGAGTATTAACTTCTTTGATGGGAGTTAGTGGAGCTGGTAAAACAACATTGTTAGACGTTTTAGCGGGAAGAAAGACAAGTGGTTATATTGAAGGAGATATACGAATATCAGGATATCCAAAGAAACAAGAAACATTTGCTAGAATATCTGGATATTGTGAGCAAAATGATATCCACTCTCCCAATATCACTGTTTATGAATCTTTAATTTATTCGGCTTTCCTTCGGCTCCCAAAAGAAGTCAGTGACGAAGAGAAGATGGTAATAAATGAATATGCAATCAACTTTTGTTAAGACATACAAATACAAAAAAAAATAAGGCACAAATTAATTTCTTTGTGTTGATAACATTTCAGATTTTTGTACGTGAGGTGATGGAGCTTGTTGAACTAGACAATCTCAAGGATACTGTAGTGGGACTTCCAGGAATTAGTGGTTTGTCAACGGAACAAAGAAAGAGGCTAACAATTGCTGTAGAGCTTGTTGCTAATCCTTCAATAATTTTCATGGATGAGCCGACTTCTGGGCTTGACGCAAGAGCAGCAGCCATTGTAATGAGGACGGTGAGAAACACTGTTGATACAGGGAGAACTGTTGTGTGCACCATCCATCAACCTAGTATCGATATCTTTGAATCATTTGATGAGTTACTACTACTGAAAAGGGGTGGGCAAATGATCTATGCAGGACCACTTGGGAGGAACTCAAGAAATATAATAGACTATTTTGAGGTATTTTACAAGCATAACTAAACAAAGGGAATGTTTTATTTTATGTAATACAAAGATAATATTAACCAATTATCATACAATCAGGAAATCCCTGGGGTTTCAAAGATGCCAGATAAATACAATCCATCAACATGGATGTTGGAAGTCACTTCCACTGTTGTAGAGAGTCGACTTGGGATTGATTTTGCTGAACACTTCAAATCATCAGACTTGTATCAGTAAGTTTGTCTAATGATAATTTTGAATTGAAGTAACTCAAAATTATCTAAAGATTGTAATTTGTAATGATCTATGTATATATGAACCATAGAAAGAACACGGAATTAGTGATGCGGTTAAGTACACCTCCTCCAGGAGCAACAGATCTCCATTTTAGTACACAGTATTCTCAATCTTCTTGGGGACAATTCAAGTCTTGTATATGGAAGATGTGGTGGAGTTATTGGAGAAATCCTGATTATAACCTTGTACGCAACATCTTTACATTCGTTGCAGCACTCCTAGTTGGAATAACATTTTGGAAGATTGGTGAAAAGAGGTCACTCTAAAACACTTGAGATAAAAAAATTTATATTGGTTTATGAAATCCATTCTCTTAATACTTTATTTTACCCATATATTTTCAGGGAGAGCAGCAACAACGTGACCACTATCGTTGGGGCATTATATGCTGGAGTGTTCTTTGTTGGTATGAACAATTGCCAAACAGTGCAGCCTGTAGTAGCCTCAGAAAGAACGGTCTTTTATCGAGAAAGAGCAGCTGGAATGTACTCAACATTACCATACGCTTTGGCACAGGTCAGGGTTTGAATAAATGTTCGCATGATTAAATTCAAACAAAATTTATCATTTATTATAACTAGCTTCTAACTAGTAAATGATAATTCATTATTCATTTAGGTCCTCGTGGAAATACCATATGTATTTGTTGCAACAACATATTACACTTTGATAGTGTATGCCATGGTGTCCTTCGAATGGTCAGCAACCAAATTTCTTTGGTTCTTTTTCATCAACTTCTTTTCATTCCTATATTTTACATACTATGGATTGATGACGGTTGCCCTCACACCAAATGATCAAATAGCAGCCGTAGTAGCTGTTTTATTCTACGGGCTCTTTAATTTCTTTTCAGGGTTTTTCATCCCAAGACCCGTAAGTCTTCATTAATAGCAATTTTATTTTGTTTTTTTATTGTATAAAGTTAACACATTGTTGAATTTCAGAGAATTCCAAAATGGTGGGTATGGTACTACTGGATATGTCCCATAGCCTGGACTGTTTATGGGTTCATCATTTCACAATACCATGATGTCGAGAACACGATCACTGTGCCTGGGATGTCATATGACCCGCCCATGAATTGGTATATCAAAGATCACTTTGGATTTAGATTAGATTTCATGGGTCCTGTTGCCGCAGTTCTAGTTGGTTTTTGTGTGCTATTTGCTTTCATATATGCCTTCTGCTTAAGGACCCTGAATTTCCAAGTGAGATGATCATACATCACTTATTTCTAAGTATGTCTATGCACTTCTTTTGTCAATTTGAAACTTGTTAATTTAATCTTTTCTTTTGTTTAAAAATCATGTTTAGGGTGTCCTTAACGGGGATATTGAAATTTTGTATATTTAAATATGTATGTATCTATGTTGCTATTTTGATATTGTTTCCTTTAAGGGGGGGCGGGGTGGTTAACTAGTGATGGATTCTATCACTCACAAGCACCAATCAAGTTCCGCCATGTCATCAACCATTTTTTCCATCACTCACAACCTTTTTTAGGCGGGGTGGTCATCACTCACCACCACACCCAACAATTTCCCCCCAACCAACAAATACCCTCACATAAATAAATGTTTCGCCCCCTTTCTCTTTCATGAAACACACGTGTCAACATGCAAAGAGATGACACATGCAAGTGTCAAACATCAACCCCCATGCAGCAGAACAAATGCAGAATGTTACAGAACTTCAACGCGTGCTCGGTTCAACGCGTTTAAACTTCAACGCGTGGTGGCTTGGTCGGCGGCGGTGTGCCGTGATGAATCAACGCGTTGTGGGGTGGTATAACGCACCACCCCGTCCCCCCTAATAATTGTTTCTTTGGATAGTGTTACTTCGGGGATATTAAGAGTGTGCCAACATTGTTGAAAATTTTATTCATACTCATAATTTACCACTATATAATATCTAACCATCCACATATATGTAATTTATATGTAGAAGTTGTTATTAATATCTTTTTAATCACCCATGTAACACACAAATTATATGTATGTAGTTTTCCAGAGATGATGAATAGTAATTTCAAATTTAAAATAATATATAGCTTTTTAATATTTTATTATATAAATATATTTTTTTTAATATTAACTTTTTTCTTTTAACATATTTTAATTTATTTTTTTTTTCTATTTACTTTTAGCTTTTGACGTATTTTTATTTTCCTTTTCTAAAGTCATATTTCTTTTATCATTTATTTTGTTTTTAATAATATTTTCTTCTTTTTTTAAATTTATCTTTACTTCATCAATTAATTTGATATTTCTTTAATAAATTCGTTAATTTTTCTTCTATAAACTTAACTACGTAGTTGAGCTTACTTTTTACCCTCGATTAATATAAGTTTTATTAAAAACAAATTTATATTAAAAATAAAGTATTTATTTGCTATCGTAAAAATGATACAATGATAAACTAAACCGATTCTAATGGTTTGACTTTCTAAACAACATGCTACATTTTACATTATCATTTACTCCGTTTCGCCGCAACGCGCGACTGGAGAAAAAACCTAGTTATAATTATTAACCTTGTCTTCGCTTTAATATGAGGAGCCTACTAAATTTCTCTACAAAATAAACCACTATAAAAAGTAACCTTGTCTTGATTCTATAACTATAGAATCCACTACAACTACAACCACCATCGCCAACGCCGCAACTATCACCATTGTAACCACCATCGCTACTGCACATGATGGTATGGCATGTGGTGGTGATGGCGAGACTTAGTAGGCTAGGGTGGGATGAAGATGGTGACGGTCGGTAGGGGGCGATGCTAAAGGGGGTTGGTGTGGCGGCAAGAGATAGTTGGTAGCTACGGTTGTTGATTCAACTGTCTTTGTGATTGTTTTTTTTTCGTACAAATTCAAATTATTTATTATTTTCAGTTTCTAAAATTTTGAATGTGTTTGCTCGATTCAGTTTAATATCTATTTCTTCAAATTTCATTTCTTTTTAAATTCAGTATGAAATTTCAATTGTTTAACAGAGAAAAAAAATCTTAGGCCAAATGATTTCTATTTGTCGTCATCTCACTATCTCTAAAATGGTAAGCTCTCATCCGTTTTTCTTAGCAATTGAAGTTGAAAATCATATTGTATTAAATCTTGCTGTTGTTTGATTCGATTGTTTTAGTCGTCTAGTTCATCAATTTCTGTTTTATGAATATATGAACTTGAGAACCGATTAGTGGATCTAAATCCGAAGTTTATATTTTTTAATTATCTATTTTGATGAATCGATTTCATTTGCGATTTTGGTTGCTGACGTGTTAACTGCTGATTGATGATATTTTATAACACATACGCTTTCTGAAGGATCCTTTTAACTTAATTTGTTGAATTTGAGCTTTGTGTCATTACGTCATCATCTCCTGTTATATCAGTAAGTTAAAAAACAAACAGTCTTCTTCTTGCAGACTGCAGAGGTTTGGTCCACCTCTTCTGCTACAGATGTCTGCAGATGTGGTTCGCAGGCTACATACATTTTACCTCTGAAAAACAAACAGCACCTTAGAGGTGTACGAATCCCGGTTTGGGCCCAAATTGATTTGGTATAACCGCACCAATATTTTTGGGTTGAGCCTAAACTGGTTTGGTGTTGAAGACCCCAATCCACGCAAACCATTTGAATCTGGTTCAAATCAGATATGGCTGAAAAATGTTTGGTCAAGTTCAAAACCTGTTAGGCCCCACCGTTTTGACACATAAAAACACAATCCTATACCACACCGTCGAGTCCGGGTTGGGCCCAAACTGGTTTGGGCGAAACCGGTTTATGTGTGATAGCGGTCTGGGTCAGGGATCAGTTCTTCGATACAAAACCGCTTTTTACACCTCTACCTCTACTTAAATCAGTCTGCTTCGTCTCGATACTCAGCCCACTACCAAGCTGGCTTCAGCCTGCAAAAGAAAAATGACAACCAGGCCCCAACTGAGAACTTTTTTAATGTTCTGTTTCTTAGAGCATTCACAATGATTTCTCTATACATTTGTGAGTGAGTTACTTGTATTATAAGGAATGGTTGTAAGTAGATGAGAAAGAAAATGTTACTATCCATCTGTAAGTTTGAGTGGAGGAGAGAGAAAGTAAATATAAATGTATAAAAAATATTATTTAATTGAAAAGAAAAAAAAACATAGTAAATTTTAGTGTAATTATAAAAATGAGGATAATGAATTCAAAGGAATTCAATGCTCCTCACCATCACCACTACTAATTCTGAAAACTTTATATTTTTAAGAATATTCACACTCTTTGTAATCTGTATTATGCCATAACTAGCTAGGATCTTCAAAACAATGACTCCAAATGAATGTTTAGAATAATATGTGTTGGCCCCTCTGTCTCGAAAATCCTCGATCGTCGTATTCTGAACACATTCTTGCAAATTCAGCCGAGCTAAAAGGTTAATTTAACCAGCAAACCCACAATAACAATTTTTACCCTCTTGCAAGATACACATAACTTACACCATGATTGATTTTGATCCTTATGCTCATTTGGTGAATACATTTTTAAATAAGAAAACTGAAGAACAAAAATATAAAAATGTGTATATTTTAATAATTTTGTAGAAATTTTAACCACAAAGTGTGGGACAGAAAGATAAGTCGCAAATTATATTTCAAAAAAAAATTAAGGTGGTCAGTGATATGTTAGTTAAAGGGTATTTTTTTTAAATTCGTCCCTTAGAAACAAAACTCTATAAAATGTGCAGGTGATCCATTAGTAAAACTACTACCTACCCCTGGATCTCCAACAGACAGATTGCTAACTTATAGCAATCAAAAACTTGCAGAACTAGAAACCTATACCTTTTCGAATTACAAAGGTATCTTTCCTCTGTCTATGAGGTGGACGGTTCAAATTTTGCAAAATGCGAGTATACAAGTATTTAGGAATTGATTAGGTTGTCATTAAAAAACATATTATTTGAATTCTTTTGTTGGATTCTCTTCACGCACCATCGAAACATTCACTAGACTTTCCACGCGCAAACTGTTTGTTTTTCCGAAGACGTTTCATTAAAAAAAACGTTTGCGTGAGCTTTTCTCGGTGCAGACTTGGCACAGCCACTTCTAAGATCTTCTAAGGTCTGCAGAGGGTTAAACACCACCACCACCGTCCAACACCACCACCACCGTCCACCACCGTTCACCACCACCACCACCCACCACCAGTTTATTTTAGAAGTCTACATACGTTAAAAAACAAAAAAACCTTCTTCTTACAGACTGCAGAGGTTTGGTCCACCTCTTCTCTAACAGATGTCTATATATGTGGTCCGCAGACTGCAGACATTTTACCTCTTAAAAAATAAACAGTACCTTTATCTCCAAGCAACATAAGCCCAAGCCCAATATTTAACTACTCCATCAGCCGGGGTCAAATAACTAATGAGCCAACATACACCACCTGTTACAGTTTTTATAGATATTAAGGAATGCATCATGTAACTAGGGGTGGTGTTTGGGGTTTTTTTTTAACAACATTTGGGTTATTTAGGTTTGTTTGTAATCTTCCGTTGTTTAAAAATCTTTTGTTTGTTGGGCTTTGCGGTATTGGGCCCAAATTCAGCTTAGAAACTTGTTTGTCTTGTATTGTGTTATCTTCTGTTGTTTAAAAACCTTTTCTTTGCAATTTGTGGTATTGGGCCCAAACACCAAATGCATATATGCTGGATCTTATAAAAAGGAACATAATCATATGAATCTGAATCTGAAGATGTTGTTTCCTAATTTTCCTAAAATAGTTTGTTTTGCGACGAAAGAAAGTCATGAACTGGTTAATTAAAATCTGGCTGTGATCGTCAATCACATATTTCTATAGGTGATTAAATCGTAACAAGGAGTGGTAGCTTCTTTTTCATCTCTAGTTGTGATTGATGAAGACCATTGGATTCTCTCAAGGATTAATCAAATATAGCATGTTAATCAGGATGTCTAACATATGCATCATATTCACTATTTATTTAGGTGTTTGTGGAGATACCGTATCTACTAAGTTTAGGATTAGTTTGAAAGTTAATTTTATTCTCTTGGGGACCAATGGTCTTTATAAAATATAGCATTGCCATCGTAGATATTTTGAACAATGCACTTAATTTAATATACGAGGGTTTTAATCCTAAAACCAGTTTAGAAGAAAGTTGGAAGGTGAAAGAAGCAAGTTCAATTAAGTTAGTTTTTAATTAATAGTTTGGATTATCTAATAAATTTAGATTTATTTGAAAGGTTGATTTTATTAACCATAAACTTTATTAAAACAACCGAACACCTATCCCTAGTAAGAGCTAGAGATGGCCGGACACACAACAAGCAACTTACATCAAGAAAACTTTCCACGTATTCCAATCCATACTAAACTTTTTAGCTCTATTATTAATCCAGCAAAAATTAACCGATTTAATCTCCTCCAAAATGCATTTCACATTCACAGCAGCATTGGAGAATATGAAATTGTTCCTAGCACGCCACAAACTTCAACACGCCGCAAGAATGACCACCTGAAAAACCCTTTTCTTGTTGTCACTACCCGAAATAGATTTATGCAACTTGAGAAGGTCGTCCCAAAACCACTTTTTTGATCAATTTAGGTTTAGTAGTCCAAATATCATTGAATATATTTTACTTTTTAGGTTTTGTATTTCTTTTGCTATAGTGAGTGTATAAAAACTGACAAAGTTCCCTCCCATACAACGTGCGGATTTCATCCTACAAGTTATTTTATTATTAAGATTAAAACACAGTGGTGTGATAACGAAAAGAGAAGTTTTGTGTAAAAAAGGAAAAGGGATCACGAATTATGTAATTAGAGATTACTTAATGTGAATTGACCAGGAAATGCATCGAGGGTCATATTAATGTTTTCTTCCTCACCGTTAAAAAATAAAATTAATAGTGCCGTTCAAAAAAAAAAAATGCATCGAGTCATATTGATGTTACCATTGACCTCATTCTTCATGTTTTTCTTGAGGCATTCTAGTCGTATCAAACTTTATGATGTCACCGACGAATATTAATTACTATATATTAATTCATAAAATGCTGAGAAACAGTGATGATCCGCATTTTTTTTATTTAGCCATTAAACTTTTCACATTTCTTTCATTTTGGCCCCTCATTAGCATGTGTTCTCATTTTTTTTTTTTCTATAGCTGCTCATAAATTCCTCTTTCAAGTATTTATATGCAACCACATGACACCGATTGTTAAATTTATTTATATATTCAGCTATTTTATTATTATTGCTATTATTTATATTAATTTTAAGCATATTTTTTGTTATAAAGTTTTGTATATACTTTTAGACATACGATTTGATAAAAGTTTAATTCGAACATGTCTACATAGTTAGTTTTGTTTTTTACTGTGACTAACTGAACCGCTACCGTCTAAACAAAATCAGTATTGGTAGAGTATTCATTTTTATGGTTTTTCTAACGTATTCTAATAGAGTATTTTTTTGATATTGTAAACTATAGTGACTGCCAATATTTTTCGTTTTCCAAACGTGTATATCTCTGTTGATTGCTCTATCGAGTGCCGAAATCGTACCGGTACCGTAACGAACCAAACCGAACAGATATCGATCGAAAGCCCGCAACGAAGTGCGAAGAATACCCCACTAGTTTATATCATTATTCTTTTTGTATTAATTTCCACAAAAATTATTGAAAAGGACCCAGAATAATACATCATCCCTAATTTGAAATTTTATAAATATTTTAAGGTAAATATATTAGTTTCTACGAGCATTTAATGTAGCAAATAACTATCTTAGGGTGAGAGGGGCACTCCTCTCTTAGGGGAGTCCCCTCTCTTACGCACGCCCAATCAGCACGCGCCATGTCAACTCCCCTCTTAACTCCCCTTACACCCTCAATTTGATGGCGGCACTCCTCTCTTAGGGGACTTGCTTTTTTCTTTTTCTTTTTTTGTTTTTTTTATTTGTTGTAATTATGCATGTTTATAAATTAAACAAATATTAATAAAAATTAAATAAAATTTAATAAAAGACATTTCATTAAATTAAAAATAAAAATTACATTCAAACTAGAAAAATAAAAAAACAAACTACTCGTCGTCGGAACTCACTTCAAGGTGAGGTAGATCTAAACGTCCGAGATGCTCAACGAGATCGTGTTTTAGTCTCCAATGCGTTTCTTCGTCAATGAGCTCGCTATAAGCTGTATCATCGAAGACGGGTTCGACTGGAGGATCTTGAATGTGTACCGGTGCTATCGCCCTTCCGTCGTCTTTTAGATGATATGAATGGGTGAGAGTTGTTTTGGGTTTGAAAAATAAAATGGTTAAAGAGGTAGTATTTATAGGGGTTAGGAAAAAAAAATTTAAATGTGTAACGGCTATATAGCCGTTTAAACTCGTTCCTCTCATCGGTGAATACACACCGATCTTGGTCACCGAATTCACTCATGGCGGCGGTGTTCCCGCTCGGGGACTTGGGTCACCGCCCCACTCCCCGCATGGTGCCCCGTATACCCTTAAAATATCTACAAAGTACAGATATTGTCAAAAGCACCTAGATAAGGCTGAAGATGAGGTGATGATGATGCTCATAACCCTCCATATAGGATTATGTTACCCACCTTTAATCTATCATTTAAAACCATTATTCCCTTTATTTTTTAATATATTTTATAAAGTGTTAAAATCTAGGAAAATGGAAAAAAGTGGCCCGTGGAAATCGTGGTTCAATCCACGCCAACCACCATGAATCATTAAGAAGGGTGGTATAGTCTTCTATTCATGTTCCTATATAAAAAATTATGTTCTAACCATGACCCTCACACCATTCACCCTAAGTGGGTGCAATCTTCGAGTATGGAAAATGTGTGATCGAGTCAGTTGACCAAAAAGAAATGGTTTATGCGATAGTTTACACTAAAAATTACTACATTTTCTCTCTCATTTTTAATTGAATAATAATTTTTATATCTTTATCATCATAGTTTCTCTTCCCTCCACGCATAACCACTTTCAAAAAATATTAAAAAGTAAATGTGGGGAACAATGTATTCTTAAATATACGCATGAAAATTAGCATTTTCTCTCTTCTCCACTAACAACCGCTTCCTAAAACATGCAGAATTCACCCACAAATATATATAGAACCTGCTGTGAGTGCTCTTAGTGCAATAAATTTTGGTCCACGATGTACTGGTAGTCATCTGTTTCAGTAGTCTTTATTAGGGCTTTAAACAAACCAAACGTTCAGCAAACAGTTTGTGAACCGTTCGACGGGAAGTTCGTTTATGTTCGTTCGTTTATTAAACAAACAAACACGAACAAGAAACTTTGTTCGTTTAGTTAAATGAACGAACATGAATAGCAGTCGTGTTCGTTCATTAATGTTCGTGAACGTTCGGTAATGTGTTCGTTTATGTTCGATTGTGTTCGATGGTTCATTAGTGTTTTTAGTTTTTATATTTTATTTAAATACTACAAAATTCTAACAAATAAAATATTTAATAAGTGTCGGTGTATTATATATTTGTTCATGAAGGCTTCTTTGTGTCCGTTTGTTTCCATTTGTGTTCAAGAACATTAATTTGCGTTCATTTGTGTTCATCATTCGTTTTCGTTCATTGTCTAAAATTAACAAACGAACACAAATGAACACAAACACGTTCATTTTATTAAAAACGAACACGAACATAAAATCTCGTTCAGTAAGTGTTCATAAACAGTTTGTGAAAATATTTATTTTTTAACAAACGAACACGAACAAAATCTTGTATGTGTTCGTTCGATTCTTTGGCAGCCCTAGTCTTTATGTTTTGTGTCTCCTTAGCGGCTTGCTAAGGAAGTTGTACGTTTTTTGGGTTTTTAATAATTGCTTGGTTTGGCTTCTTTTTTAAAAAATAAAAAATACACATTACATTACACATGAACATAATAAATATGTAATTTTATTATAATAATAAACGAAAATCTTTTTTGACACATGTCATTCCCTGGTGTTTTTCACCTTATTTTTTAGTTTATCTCTTCTATTAAATAATAATAATATTAAAGAATAGTTAAACTAAATCCAATTTAGATAAAAATAAAGATTTGCTTTCAACTTGGAATTAATATTAGAAGATAACAATAATAATAATAATAATAATAATAATAAATCATTAAACGAAATCCAATTTAGATAAAAATAAAGATTGGTTTTTAACTTTGAATTAATATTAGAAGACAAAAGTTTTTTTTAATTTGTTCGTACATACATATAGGATAAGTAGATAGATTTTATTTTTATTATTCAATTAAATTTAGTTAAATTATTTTTTCTCACCTAATATCTTAATTTCTCTCTTTTATTAAAAAATAATCTAACTATATTTAATTCAGATAAAAATTAAGATTTTTTTCAACTTTGAATTAATATTAATAATAATATATATTCTTTGTATTTTCTTCTTCTTAGTAGAAGATAGAAGTTTTCTTTTAAATTTTTTCGTAGAACCATAATTAGGGTAAGTATGTAAAATTTTGTTTTTATTATTAAATTTAGTTAAATTATTATTTAATAACATTATTATTTATTTAAATTTATTTTCTCAATTGTTTCTTTTATTTTTCCGCTTATTAATAAGCATATAATATTTTATTGGTTTAACCCCGTGTAATACACATGTTTCTAACATAATAATAAATTAAAATATAATAAGTAAATAGTATATCATATTTCATTTTTTAAATACATATCTTGATGACTATATGTGTTAACCGATGACATTATATTTATTGAACTCGTGTAAACACGAGTTTTTAAGATATATTTTCTTATTACTAAGTATATAAAATTATATTTAGTTTTATGCAACCCGTGTAATACACGGGGTTATAATCTAGTAATAATTAATGAAACATATTTGTTTACATTTACTTTGCTACACAAACATCCCATACGAAAACACGCAAAGTTGTATCACATGACTTCTTTTTAATTATAAATCATACTTTTAATAACTTTTTAAGTACTTTTTATCAATTATCAAAGTGTGTATATGTTTCTTTCCAAGTGGACAATGATATGTGTATACAATTAGAATTAGTGAAAGTGTAAGTTAGATATTACAAAATTTAATAATTTTTTCAATGATTGTAACTTACACTTTGCACCCTTACTATTGGTCCCTAACTGAATCGTGAACTTGTTCGATGAAAAAATCGTTTATATTCATTTAATTAAAAATTGAATGAGCATGAACACAACTTTTTGTTCATTTAACTATGGATTATTGGATTTTAATAATCTTAATTTTCACCTGTTGGCCGATAATAATCTCAACTTTAAAAATTCCCTCCAATAATCCCAACTTGTAAAAGTTTGGCCGCCATTGATCATTTTCTAACATAGGTGCACTTAAATCAATTAATGAGTCTATAGGTGTAATTGAATCTATTGAGTAGACCAAATTATTATATGTTTGAAAAGGATCAATGGCGGCCAAACTTTTACAAGTTGGGATTATTGGAGAGAATTTTTAAAGTTGGGATTATTATCGGCCAACAGGTGAAATTTAGGATTATTAAAATCCAATAACCCTTTAACTATTTAACTAAACGAACGTATTCAAAAGGCAGCACTTGCGCATGCGACAGTGTCTGTAGGCCATAGTTATGTGTTTAGCCGAGTAGGATTTGCAATTCAAAAGGGGGTGGCGGCGCAGCTTGTTGCCCGTCTACCAACCCATGATTTGTAATTTGCTATACTAAGTTTATATCAATGAAAAAAATTAATGTTTGTTAAAAATTGAATGAGCATGAACACAACTTTTTGTTCATTTAACTATTTAACTAAATGAAATGAATATTAACACACGTTTTGTTTGTTTATTTATTTATGTTTGTGAACGTCCGTTTATGTTTATTCGTTTATGTTCCTTAAATTTAAATACATAAAGTAATTATATTTATATAAATATTAAAGATAATATAGACATCTAAACTATTATATAAGGATTATGATCAAATACAAAAACTCTTAAAAATAAGAAGTGTACAAAGGTTCCTAAAAATAAACCCACTACAAAAAAAAAAAAAAAAAAAAAAAAAAAACCTAAACACCCACCACCACCCAAAAACCTAAACAACCCCCCCCCCCCCCCCCAATCACCCACTAAAAATTAAAAAAAAATGCTCGGAGGGGGGGGGGGGGGGTGGTGTTAGGTTTTTTTATGTTTTTGAGGGGTGGGGGTTAGGTTTTTTGGGGGGTGTTTTGGTGAGGTATATATATATATATATATATATATATATATATATATTGCGGAGTGGGAGGGGGGTTGGGGGTTTAGGTTTTTGGGTGGTGATGGGCTGAGGTGGGAGTGGGTGTTTAGGTTTTGGGTGGTGGTGTAGTGAGTTTAGGTTTTTGGTTTTTAGACATTTGTCACTCTATTAGGCCTTTTTACACTACTCACAATTAGAAGCCTTTATAGAATAGCTTAACCCACATATAAATATAGCTAATTCGTAATTAACTGGATTTTTAGTAAAAAAAATGAGTTTTCTAATAGAATTTATCGTAATTAATCACTAATTTATATAAAAATTCACTTTATGTTCGATTTTGTCTAATCAATTATATTTTTTGGTGTTCATTTATACTCATTTGAGTTGTTTATTGTTTCTTAAATTATGATGTTTTAAATTTGTTTGTTTATGTTTTAGTTATGTTCATAAACAGTTCATTTATGTTTTAAACGAACACAAACATGATTATTGTTTTAATAAACAAACATGCACAAAAAATATGTTTGATTATATGTTAATGTTCTGTTAAAGTTAAATAAACGAACAAGAATACGTCGTGTACGTTCTATTTATTTACAGTAGTACTAATAATCCCTAATGTTTATTTCTATTCTTTAACCCCTCGTACTCGCCAACAGGCAACAGCTATTGTTCTGGAAATAATTTATTTATGTGTCACACCCTTCATACTTTTTCGTTGCTATGAACTTCAAGTTCTAGAATTCGGAAAAGTTACACTCCACACCCTCTCAATTTGCCTATTATATGTTGCTCTTTATTCACATCAATTTGCCTATTATATGTTGCTGTTTATTCACATTCACATCATTATAAAAGACAACAACGATTAAAAAAAAGAAGTACCTATTTCTTTATAACATCATTATAAAAGACAACAACGATTAAAAAAAAAAAAGAAGTACCTATTTCTTTATATATAAAGCTATGTAAAAAACTAAAAAGAACTTTATTGAGACATATTTATTAAAAAAAAATCGTACGGTGGTTGTCATAAAATGTTGGTTCTCGAAATTCAATTTTGTTGTCATTTTACTGGTTATTAATGATTAAGTCAGATAAGAAATAAATTAAGAGCATCGAAGTTTTTGAACGTTTTATCCCTGAAAAACGCCTCCACACGCCCATAAGACCCCCACCCCCCCCCCCCCCCCGAGGTGTGGTTTTCAAAAAAAAACCTCCATGGCATTCTTTTTTCCATGCCGGAGATGAATGCAATTGACCAATGACCGTCGGCAACGGTCATGATTGTAACGGCTATTTTCTTCTTTTTTTAATTTAACTTTTATATAAATACCATCAATCTTCACCCATTTTATACAAACCAGTAAACCACAACAAAAAACACTCACCTACAACATCAAACATCAAATTTTTATACAACCTTCACCTATTTTATACAACATTCACCCATTTCTTACACACCCTTTTATATAAAAATGGATTCCCCCACCTCCACGTCGTCCATTGCAAATTATTACTACAAAATTTTTTTAGCGGATGAGGGTGACTTGACCGATGAGGAGGTCGAGCAAGAGGCGGTTAGAAGTGCGTGCAAACTAGCGGCTCGATATATGAAACATTGTAGCCAGCCTCAATGTGAGATTTTACCAAGAGAATATATTCAACGAGACCGACAAGCGGCAAACGACCGGTTGATGAAAGATTACTTCGATAAAGCGCCTACTTACCTAAACCCCGAAGTTTGTAGGCATCTTGTCTTTTTCGGATGAGTAAACGTTTATTTTTACGCATCGTTGAAGACTTGGAAAACACGTATGATTATTTTAAACAAAAAGCAGATGCAAAAGGGACACTTGGATTCACCGGTATTCAAAAGTGTACTTCAGCTCTACGAGTCCTTGGGTACGGAAACACGACGGACATCAACGATGAATATTTAAAAATGGCCGAGAAAACAACGCGAGATGCCTTGGAGCATTTTTGTATAGGTACATTACCATTTTTTATTTATTAATTACATACATTCATAATTTTTAACTTAGCTTAAAGTTATATTTTTTTAAAGGTATTATAGAGTTTTACAGTCCCTGTTATCTGAGAAAGCCCATTTGGTACAACCTTCAAAAAATTAACGAAGTCCATTCTAATCTCCATGGTTTACCGGACATGATCGGGAGCTTCGATTGTCATCATTGGCAGTGGTATAATTCTCCGACCGCATGGCGAGGTCAACACACACGAGGTGACCAAGACGGACCAACTGTTATTCTTCAAGCGGTTGCCTCACACGACCTTTGGGTATGGTCGGCTTACCTTGGTGTCGCAGGGTCATGCAATGATTTAAACGTTTTCGAGTAGTCTCCATTGGTAGAGGACTATATTTCTGGTCGAGCTGCGAAAGCATCTTTTTATGCAAACAGGGACTGCTACCCGCATGAATACTATCTGTGCGATGGAATTTATCCTAGGTATTCAATTGTCGAGAAGACGTTCAGGGACCCGTACGATGAAAAAAGAGCTTACTTTAAAAAGGTTCAGGAGTCTTCGAGGAAGGATATTGAGAGATGTTTTGGAGTTCTTTCAACAACAGTGACATTATTTGAGAAATCCTTGTCGTGCATGGAGCAAAGAAAAAATGAGAGATGCTATGTACGCTTGTATAATCATGCATAATATGATTTTGGAAGACGTAGGAAAAGAAATATGCTAGAACTATCTACCAGATGACGTTCAGGAGTATCCCCAAGCAACAATGGAAGAAAGAGTGAAGAATGCACATGAATTGCAGTTTGAAGCCGCACATAGTGCGTTAGAGATTGATTTGGTTGAACACGCGTGGTCGGCTCG
This sequence comes from Helianthus tuberosus, assembly GCA_030545235.1. Lineage (NCBI taxonomy): Eukaryota > Viridiplantae > Streptophyta > Magnoliopsida > Asterales > Asteraceae > Helianthus > Helianthus tuberosus. The sequence continues at coordinate 209,349,198 of CM060400.1, forward strand.
TCATATTCCAAACGAAAGAGAGCAAGAATCGGATGACGAAGATGACGGGAATGGCGAAAGCAAAGACGAGAATTAGTAAAATTTATTAGTTTTAAAAAAAATAAAAAATACACATTACATTACACATGAACACAATAAATATGTAATAATAATTAATGAAACATATTTGTTTACATTTACTTTTGCTACAAACATACCATACGAAAACACGCAAAGTTGTATCACATGACTTCTTTTTCCAAGTGGACAATGATATGTGTACATAATTATAAATCATACTTTTAAGTACTTTTTATCAACGGGTTTGTTACCTGCTCTTATCAAAGTGTATATGTTTCTTTCCAAGTGGACAATGATATGTGTACACAATTACAATTAGTGAAAGTGTAAGTTAGCGATTACAAAATTAAATAATTTTTTCAATGATTATAACTTACACTTTGCACCATTACTGTTGGTCCCTAACTGAATCATGAACTTGTTCGATGAAAATTCGTTTATGTTCATTTAATTAAAAATTGAATGAGCATGAACACAACTTTTTGTTCATTTACCAATTTAACTAAACGAACGAACATTAACATGCGTTTTGTTTGTTTATTTATGTTTGTGAATGTCCATTTATGTTTATTCGTGCTCATTCATTTTTTAATTAAATGAACATAAACGAATTTTCATCGAACAAGTTCATGATTCATCGAACAAGTTTATGTTCCTTTCAATTATACCCTTATACATTTACCAACCAAAATTCCTATCATACTCAACCGTTGCGTCAAAAAAAATGAACGTAGCGTCCTTTTATAATGCATCCAAAATACATACCAGTTACGCATCCAATGATGATCGCAGATTTAACCGTCAGGGGTGTTGTGGTGTTGATTAGTCAGACGGTTACTACGGTGGGAATCCGGTTCTTACTCCTTTCATATTCCATTTGTTAACCAAAATCAACCCATTAATCATGTTCAACATCAAAGGTAACTCTTAAACTTTCTTCAAACGATGTAAGATTATTAATTTTTCAATCAATTGATTCAAGCATATGCAGTTTCTCTGTTTTCCGTTTTTTCCCCCTGTTGAATAGTGATTAGTGTAAGAATCATTAATCTGATTACCATTACCATGTACATCTTAATTAATTTTCTTTTTGATTCGGCATATGCAGAAATACGGTTTTAATATTCTGAAATTTTCGATCAGGGTTAATTAATTCAAGCATATCGTTAATAATTTGTTGTTGAATTAGGTTTAGTTGTTGTTCTATGTTGAAACTATGGGGAAGGATGTGAATCACTAATAAACTTATCACGCAAACCCATCCATTAAAGAATGACAATATGATGCTTCCTTCTTATTTGTTAAACGACGTTTTCGAAACCGTAACTCCATATTCCGGTTGGCGGCGCTGGTGACAACGATTATTTTCTCACTTAAATGTTACCAGAATCGTTGTCAGATCACAATGCCGATGATTTTGATGCAGAGTTCGTTGTAATCGACCTTCCGGATGAGTTCTGGTCGTTACGACGGGTTAGAATCTGAATGTCACATACTCCAAGTTATATGTTTATGTGATTTGTTTTTTCATCTAATTTGACCGATTGTTGTTATTTGGATTACTTTATTGGTATGATTTGCGGTACAAGGAAGCGTTAGGGCAGGGGACTTGCAAAAAAGGTGTATCCTTCTTTAATTTTCTCTTTTATTCAGAATATACAGAATGCTATGGTTTATATTCCATTCTTTAGTGGTTCCAATTGAAAATTCACTTAGAAATTATGTTATAACAAAAGAACCTTAGCAAAACCATTGTGTGGCTTCTTTATTAAATGTTATAGATCTGATAGTGTACGTTTATGATTTGTTAAATAGAACGATGATATCGATGAACTGAAATTCTGAAACATAACCTTTTCGCAAATTGGTAGATAATCGTTACGGCAATAGCATGGTGGTGGTGCCGTAGTGGATGTGGTTTGGTGGTGGTGGTGGTGCCGTGGAGCAGCGGTTCAGTTGTCGTGCTGTGGTGGCGGCGTGGGCTCGATGGTAACGTTGTGAATGAATGATCAAAGAATTTGATGTGAGACTTCGGAAATTGAATGTTCAATCGTTTTCAACAAAATTCTCAGCCAACTTGAAACGACAATCTTATTGTTCATCTTCATCAACTCATGCTTGCGTTAAATCAAATCAATCATTTTTCCGCACAACTAAACCTACAGGTAAGAATAAACCATAACGAATTGCCAATCGAATACGTGTCGAGAAATCTAAGGGTTGGTAATCTGGCCGCCAATGTTTCACATTCAGATTTGAAAAATATGTTTGAGATTCACAGATGTGTGAGCATCATCGTTTTATTTGTTGCGGAATTACAGGTTTGTGTACTTGAAGAATGCGGTGGATGCAATGAGGGCGAAGAATAAACTGCATGGCGTCATTTCACACAATCATGCTTTGAAGGTTGATTTTGCTAAATCCGTTGGTGTTATTTTGTTAGGTTTATATGGTTATATGATAACATATATTAAAACATTTCATGATCCTCTGTGCATGTGTGTGTTTAGATTTTAATAGAGATGATGTTGAAACATGAATTTGACAAAAGTATATTGTAATTTTGTTTGTTCATATCTTTCCCATCATTGGCTACGGTATGCTCTACAAATGTATATACATGTTGCTGTGACGGCCATTTTGTTGTAAGGGTAGGTTCTTGCTGATGGTGCTTCAAAGCATAGATTTTTGTTGATGTTGCTTCTTACTGGAAGGCCATTTTCAAAAGCTAAAAGATTCATACCTTGATATTGGTGGTTGGAAAACTTTTTTTTTTGGTTTGATATATAAAGTTTAAACAATAAGAAAGGTTAAAGTTTGTAATATTGTATATTGTGTAATGCTATGTTTTTTATTTAATGAAAGAGGATCTGAGAGAGGAATAGAGGATGGTAATGAGGATATGTATGTGATGTAAGAAATTTGTGGGAGTTGTGTGTTTATCGCTTTTGTATAATATAATATGTGTTGGTACCGTAAGAAGGCGAACTAATGTCAATTGAATTCCTATCAACAACCCGCCGCAATGCGCGGGTTCGCATTAACTCGTTTAAATACATAAAGTAATCATATTTATATAAATATTAAACATAATATAGACTTCCAAACTACTTATATAAATATAACTAATTGGTAATTAACTGGCTTATGAGTAAAAAATGAGTTTTCCAATAGAATTTATCGTAATTAATCACTAATTTATATAAAAGTTTACTTTATGTTCGATTATGTCTAATTAATTATATTTGTTGGTGTTCATTTATACTCATTTGAGTTGTTTATTTTTTTGAACGACGTACGCTTAGGATGTAACTAACCGGGTTAGTAGTTAGTATGTTACTATCACCAAGTTAGTATTAAAATCACCCCTTGCCTCGATTTGAGTTGTTTATTGTTTGTTAAATTATGATGTTTTAAATTTGTTTGTGTTATAGCTATGTTCGTAAACTGTTCATTTAAGTTTTAAACGAACACAAACATGACCATTGTTTTAATAAACGAACATGCACAAAAAGTGTTTGATTATATGTTAATATTCGGTTAAAGTTAAATAAACGAACACGAACACATCGTGTCCGTTCAATTTATTTATAGTAGTACTAATAATCCCTAATGTTTATTTCTATTCTTTCACCCCTCGTACTCACCAACAGGCAACAGTATTGTTCTGGAAATAATTTATTTATACGTCACACCCTTCATACTTTTTCGTTGCTATGAACTTCAAGTTCTAGAATTCTGAAAAGTTACACTCCACACCCTCTCAATTTGCCTATTATATGTTGCCCTTTATTCACATCATTATAAAAGACAACAACGATTAAAGAAAAAGAAGTTACTAAATAAGAACCGACAGGACTTTTCCAACCAAACTGAAACTTTCCTATTTGAAATCTATATTTTCCCGAATCTTCTACGCCTATTATATTTTTTCTCTTTATATAAAGCTATGTAAAAAACTAAAAAGAACTTTCTTGAGACATATTTATTTAAAAAAAAATCGTGCAGTGATTGTCATAAAATGTTGGTTCTCAAAATTCTATTTTGTTGTAATTTTACCGGTTATTAATGATTAAATCAGATAAAATAAAAAGATAAGAAATATATTAAGACCATCCACAATAAGATATATTAAAAACACTTAAAAACATTCATATAAGAAAAACACCAAAAAACCCCACCCAATAAGAAAACCTAAAAACTTTACCACATTATCATCACCTTGTAAGATTAAATATTTTATTTATATATTTAATCTAGTAGCCATCATTATCATTTATATAATATGGATCAAAATATATTAAAACCTATAATAAATTAGTTGGTAATTGTTGATGGGCCAGATTACCCTAATTAACTAATTGGGTTTCCCCTTGGGTGTATATAAGGAGATTACTAGAGAGGGATTAGGGTTAGACATTCATAACATCACACTCAATATCGCCCCTCCTCTCTCTCCATTACTACGAGTTCTTCAACCCTAAAGAACTCGGTACTACCATCGAGAAGATACATCCTAAAGGGGAACCAGACCAATCTGACGAATATGACGTCTACTTCCCTCTCTGGTGTGGTGACTGCTAATCAGGTACACACCTCTTATTTTATTGTTCATGATTGAATTTACATCATTAGGGTTCATGTTTTACCTTTGTTCTTATGATATAATCAACATGTGGTATCAGAGCAGATGTTGACTATATCAATTCAATCAAAGAATTCAATGAATCGATTTGGAAATTAAAATCAATCAAAATTATTTTATCTTTGATGATTGCTAAGTTGTTTTATGAAAATAATCGAAATCAGTTAAACTTTTTTTTTCTCGATAATAGTTCCCACTTCTGATTAATTATCGGTATATATTGATTTTGAATTTTGAAATCAAAATTAATTCATTGAATTGTTTTACGAATTACAGTTCATCAATATTTAATTGAAGTAAATTATTTTATGCATTCTTATGATTGATGACGAAAGGATCTGTCAGATTAAATTAACTTTAAGGCAATCCTTATCCAAAGTTTTTTTTTTTTTCAATTTAAATTATGAATTAATTGAATTAAAAAAAATATATATATCATGAACCATTAGTCCAACGAATTATATTTTTTAGTTGGTAGTAATGTACATAATTTTTCTTTTTTTATATTTATAAAGAAATCCCCTTATTTTGGGATAACGTCAGGATTTGATTATGTTTCCTAAAATTGTGTAACTTTATCTCCAAGTTTCGAATAAAATATATATATATATATATATTTTTAATTTATAATCGAATAATTAACTTGGATAGATAAACATAAGATATTTTGAAATTATAATCAAATCCCTTAAAATTAGTTGATTCAACCTTATCACACTAACAGCTGTTTACAGAAGGTTCGAGACCACAAGGTTGCGACTCGAAATCATAAAGGGTTTCAATCTTTACAACTCGAGACCACGATTTCGACTCGAGACCACTAAGGTTTCGACTAAGGACTTCAATCTTCACAACTCGAGACCGTGGTTGCGACTCGAGACCTCATTATGAGCGAGATCTCATAAAATACAGTAGTCGAGACCATGGTTTCGACTCGGAGCAACGAGGTTGCGACTCGAGACCTTAATGAGTCGAGACCTCATAATGTTACAAATGAGTCGAGACTTGACTCGAGATCTCACTCGAGACCTCATAACTTAGTCGAGATCTCACTCGAAACCTCATTATTTTAGGCTGTTTAATGTGAACTAAGACTTAAATAATTGGTTTTGTAAATACTTAGTTAATTAATAAGGATCGAATAATGTTTTACAAAACCAAAATGGCTTAACTTGAATGAGCTTCTGATGTATCACTTCTGGCCAAAGCTGATTTGATGCATCTATTTATTGTTCAAGTATTATAGAAGCTATGTTAATTATGCATTACAAACGTGAATGTCTTACTTCTGGCCAAAGCTGATTTAATTCATTTATGTATAGCATACTTAACAAGTGCATAACTAAAGTGATTGTCTCATTTCTGGCCAAAGCTGATTTGTCACGATTACTTTGCACACATGCTTAAATGATTACACTTCTGGCCAAAGCTGATTTGTCTTCGTTTAAGTAGAACTTTAAATAAGTCTATTATTTTGATGTTAGTAATAGACATATCACAACCTCTTCACATAATGATCCTTATATTAATGATCCTTAATTAATTTTATGATCATTTCGTCTGTCTTATTCTTAGTACCCATAATTTTACTCACTATAATTTACTTCTACACATATCTCATCCACTCTAATTCCTAAACCTAAAATGTTTGCTTTATTTAAAGTTTCTATTAGAATTAGCTCTTAAATTAAATCCTTGATTATTTCTTAAGACACGATAATCCTATTGCTCTCTTCTGATAAAGATTATAAAGAAGAAAATTAGAGCATGATGATTAGGACAAATCGAACATGATGTCTCTTATGATAATCAAGAACTCTCTAACATAATGCTATCACTAAAGTTATTTCAGATTAAGTCTTTCCTAAGGCTAATCTCTTATATATGGAAGAATCACTAGAACTCCTAAGATGCATGCCTTTTTTTTTAAATTCTAAACTATAAAGTTAAGTGGTATATGTGAATGCATAATAATGTACAATACCATGACCCATAAAGTTAAGGGCTTACGCATGGAAATAAGTACATTTTCCAGTACATTACATATTAAGATTTTCACTTGTACAATTTGATGCCTTATAAATCAACTATAACACTCAAAAATACCAAAGTATAATGAGTGTGTTGATAAGCAACATATGTACAAATAAATAAATGTTTGAAGCTGGAAAAATAAGTTGTTACTCACCTTACAACCACTTAAAACCTTAAAAGAGGATTGTTCTAAGGTCCATAGACAAATTACAACTGTTAATTCCACCTCTAAGGTTCTTCAAGGGAAAATCTCACTGCATCATTATGTCATTAGACTAGACATAAGCAACGAGACTATCCATTATTCTAAAGAACAGTTGGATGAATTAATTAGATAGTCACTTATTAAAGATATTTAAGTCTGCTAATTTTAATATTCCAACTAACACATGATTAGTTGACTCTAGTTTTATACGTTTCCTTACCAGAAGTTAACAAATAACTAACATGAGAGTTAGTGACAAAATTAAATGTTAAGGCTATAAAAACCATAATAATCAGTCTTCTAACAACGCCTTTCGATACCTTATATATTCTTAAAATTAATCAGAATATAGTATCATAACTAAGCAATGTTATGAAGGTTGTGAGGTTTGCATAGTCAACATAAAGTCACACTTACCCTAAACTCTCATCTTCTTTGTTCTAAATATCTGGATTGAAACATTACTAAGATAAAACTAGATGATACCTTACACTTTCACAACTTTTGTCATCATCTAAATGAGAATTTAACAAAAGGAAAATGAGACTTATAAATTTCATCCATTATAACCGAAATTCATGAGAAATCATGACATAGTTAATGAGGATGATTCTTCAACTAATCTCATTCTAAGTGATTTTAAATCATGACGTTAAAGCCCTAATTATTACTTGGCTTAAGGAATAAGTATGGGTCCATCATAAGTCATTCATTGACATTTGTGGAACTTATTTCAAATGGAATATTCAGACATAATTCATTTATCATTTAAAAGACTATCAACTTGTATCTAAATTTTGCCGCATATGGCCCATGGTCTTAGAAGAAATCTATTCATATATACTTAATAAGATTTCTATTAAATATGTCCCTAAAGTTTCTTATGATATATGGACATTAAGAAAATCAAGTAAAGTCTAACGTATATATGATAGGTTCCCACGTCACGTACCTCATTGAAACTTCTCTTGTAGCATTTCTAGATATACTAAAGATCAGTGGGAGCATTAAGTGTCTTAATAATAACTTGCAATAGTTGCAAGAGATGGGGGAGTGAAAATTTTACATTACCTAAATTTACACCTCTTGTACAAGACACTGCTCCATCTTGACACTGTTCTATCATCACTTGTCTCCTTAAAATCTAATCCTACTCTTACAAAAGTTTCATTGTTGCTTAATTGTGGGCACACTTAGATTTCTTACCTAAACTAACATAATCCTCAACAAGAGAAACTACAATGACTAACGTCATTAATATGTTTTCTCTATTTAGAATTTGTTTGGTCGTTAAATATTGACCCTAAGCATGCTGAGTTCCTAAAGTTTTCTAAGGTCAGTGGGAGCAGTCAAAGTTCTTGTCACGACTTGCAAGGAATACAAGAGGCGGGGGGAAGAGTGTCATTAAATTTTACTCCGAATTTAACTCCGATTACACCTCTTGTACACCATACTGCACCAACTCTTACAAACTTAGAATGAAAATGATAGCAACCTAACCAAGAGCTAATCCATAAAACTGAAACTTATAACTAACCCAATAATCAACTCAGGAGGTCATCTAGGTTTAAAAACCCACTAACTTTGATGATTACATAACCTCCCTAATTGAAGTTGAAATGAATTTTGGAAAAGTTTACTGATCCTATCTCTTCTAATTAAGCCATTAGTGTCAATCAATCTTCTGAATGGAATAAAACTGTTTTCTAGTAAAACTGATTTTATGTGTTCGCATAACGTTTGGGATTTGATTGAATAATCTAAGAGTGTTCATAACTAAACCAAATCCTGATATAAACGTTAAGACACAAAGAAGCATGATTGATTGTCAAAGGTTATACTCAAGAAGAGATATATTATTAAAGAATCTTTCTTACATATCTAACAAAAGATTTCTTTTAGGATCATCACTGTTCTAGTAGCTTATAATAATTTTGAGCTACATTACATGAACATTAATACAACTTTCCCTAACAACTGGCTGACATATTTACATGTTCATAAAACAACCTGAAAGTTCTAAACTTAAGGTTAAAGAACACTTTATTTATAAGCCAATAAAATCCATGTATGGGTTAATGCAAACATCATAATGTGATGAAATCTTAACGTAATTATTTTCATCAACAACCAAGTGGATTAATGTACCTACCTCAAAATGAGTGGGAGCAATTAAATTAAACTTGTCTATATAGATGACATTCTTTTGACAAGTATATGTTACACAAGCCAAAGTATTGTTGTTACAAACTTTGATATAATGAGATCTCAGAGATATCTCTTACATAATAGATATCATAACATGTTGAGATAGACCAAATGGGACATTACTTTCGTTCCATAAGTTTAACATTAAATTGGTCCTTACATATGTAACAAACAATACTGCTCTCCTTTAGAGGATAATAGGATAAATGAGATTATTTCTTATGCTTCATTAATTAGAAGCCTTATGTAAGTTCAAGTCTATACTCGTTTAGATATTACTCACATTGCAACACACTAGATATGTCTAGATTAATGTGAAGCATTTAATAGAGTATTACAATATCCTTAAAAGAAACGAGAGGCTATATTTTAAAGAAGAAGTGAGAAATAAAACCGGTTTATTACTCTAACTTTGTAATATTCAAAGATGACAAAATGTAATTTCGGGTATATCTTTATGTCAGCAGACAAAACCTATCTCATGGAGGAGTCATAATAAACTGATAACAACCTAAGTTATAACGACATAATATATTGTTGATCACAAAGCAATAGTCACTAAATGTTGTTGAAAATTTATCAGTGGACTCATAAGTTTATTAACTCCATATAATTAATATATTGAAGACTTATTGTGATAAAGTCAGCTACCATGTCTCCTTGAACAGTAACAGTTCGAGAGGTGCTGCATTAAATTTCGATACGAAATTAATTATTCGTTTATGAACGAATTGAGGAAACTAAATCTTTGTATCGAATGCATTCATGATATGCTTAAGGATCCTATAACTAAAAGTCTATCACCCATAACTATTATGTAAGCGCTTATAATAATCACGGGTTTATTGATGACTATGTACAACTGCATATCGTACTATGAATGATTAATTTTTAATATTCCTCATCAGTTTGATTTTGTATGTCTCTTACATATGTTCTGCCGGTGTAATGACATATAGACAACTATAAATACAAATCAAACGTTAAAGGGCTTACTTATTTTGATCATAACTGTTAGGTTTTAAATTAAGGCTATAGTATGACTAATGGGGGTCCTGAGTCGCATAATGATTCAACGGCTGTATTTCTCTGCTATAGTACTTGTTTAAGGCTAAAATGAGTATTAACTTCTGATCAGACTAATCTAATACTCATGATAAATGATTATTCGGCTAAGTGGGAGAATGTAAGATTAAATATTTTATTTATATATTTAATCTAGTAGCCATCATTATCATTTATATAATATGGATCAAAATATATTAAAACCTATAATAAATTAGTTGGTAATTGTTGATGGGCCAGATTACCCTAATTAACTAATTGGGTTTCCCCTTGGGTGTATATAAGGAGATTACTAGAGAGGGATTAGGGTTAGACATTCATAACATCACACTCAATATCGCCCCTCCTCTCTCTCCATTACTACGAGTTCTTCAACCCTAAAGAACTCGGTACTACCATCGAGAAGATACATCCTAAAGGGGAACCAGACCAATCTGACGAATATGACGTCTACTTCCCTCTCTGGTGTGGTGACTGCTAATCAGGTACACACCTCTTATTTTATTGTTCATGATTGAATTTACATCATTAGGGTTCATGTTTTACCTTTGTTCTTATGATATAATCAACACACCTTTTACATCAAAAACCCCCTCCTGGCCCCACTATGTGCCACATATCCCACTTTTTCTTCATTTTTTCATGTTTGTGAGGAAATATGGATATGCAAAATGAACTCAAAAATGGAATCCACAATAGGTAAAAATGAATGTGGTGAAAAAATGAGATAAAATAAAGGCTAAAAATGGCTTATTGTCAATGCTCTAACTAATTAAATGCATGATTTTGTATAGTCGCATATGCTCCCAAACTAATGAACTTAACAACTTTATATCTTCACACGAATACCTAAAACAAATTAGGGATTTTTTTCTTTAACAATAAGTTTTTTACACCTAAAATCACTCATTAATTTGTCTATACAGAGATCTAAATTCACATTACTTTTGTAGAGGACAATTACTAATGTTACTAGACCATTAACGATTGGGAAAATTAGTGATTGCAATTGATTACTATATTTTATTTCATTTTTTTACAGCAACTTTCATTAAGAAAACGCTCCTAGCAAGCCGCTAGGGCACAAAACAAGAACGAAACAAAACAAAACGACAATTACAACACAAAGTTACATCAGTCCTTCCATCCTATATCTTTGTGTACAAATCGATTCTTGATCCACATATATCCCAGCGCCTTTATGTTTTCCTTTATTTTGATGATGTTTGCCCTGTTGTTACAAAAATAGCCTCGTTTCTTGCTTTCCAAATGCACCATGCCGTCGTGATAATAATCCCTTGAATACACTTCTTGCTTTTGTTCGCTTTCACCTGACGATGCATCTTCACTAGATCTCTGATCGAAAACGCAAAGAAGTACGGTATTAAACCAACCACTAATAGGTTGCCAAATACCCGTAGCGACCATACAAGCCGTTAGGAGATGATCGTTGTCTTCTTCCACCTCTCCACACAAACTGCACAGGATGTTTGTGATGTTTACTCGCCTTCTTTTCAACGCCACTAATGTTGGAAGTTCGTTATCCAAAGCCTTCCGCATAAATGTGTTCAACTTTTTTGGAACACATCCATTCCATCGCCATCTAAAAAACATTGTGATTTTGTCTAAGCTTGCTCAAACCCGCTTTCATAGAAGCAACGCTAAAGATACATTTGTCATCCAATTTCCATTCCAATCCTAAAGATACCTTTGATTCTTTTTGGGAAAAGTTTTGCCTTTTCCATCTCCATTATTCCATGTAACATTTTGATTATCTATTATAACACTATGTTTCATTTCGTTATCTTAAAGAAAAATATTTAAACACCCATCAAACACTTCATCTTGGATACAAAATTAAGAATTATATTTTTTTTTTGTTTTACCTATATGGTTCAAACTCTATTACTCTTATTATTTTTCCAGTAATTTCATTTCGTTACCATAAAAATGTAACAATGATAGAACAATATATGCCCAATGGGAATTCTCTACCAACAAATTTTGCAAGGATTAAATATGACGCATATAAAAGTGGTGATAATCACTTAAAGAACTAAGGGTGCATTCGATTCACTGAAATTCAATAGAATTCAATGTGAACCAAACATATTAAGAATGAAATTGAGATTTAAATTCTTATTGGAATGTTTAAATTCCAAATTCAATTCCAAAACATTCCACTAACCAAACACTCCCTGAGTTTCCAATGAACGATTTATCAAGGTAATATTGGATTTATGATATAAGTTGTTATTCTTAATGTTATATGAGTTGAATATTAATTTTTAGTTAGTATTATGTGTCTTAATGTCTTATCAATTATCAAAATCAATCGACGGCATCATAGTAAAAGTGTTTTTCTTACTTCATTTTCATCACTTGTACTAATAGGGTATGTTTTGGTCAGTTTGGTTTGTTTTTACTTTGGCGAATGCCCTATTTGACAAAATCGTTCGGAGTCTGGGAGAAGCATTTGATCTGTCTTCACTCCAGAAGGCGGTGATTGAGTGCTTGAAAGGCCCCCATGCGCAAGACTTTTTGACTGTTATCCCGATCGAGGGGCTGGGGCAATGCATGTCGGCTGTTGAGTATAGGGCTATCCTCAAATACCGGCTGATGATCCCTATGTTTTCAGAAGACGAAACCTGCCCAATCTGTCGTAAAGCCTGCATGGATAAATACGGGGAGCATGCTGTTCATTGTAAGGAGCTCCCTGGTTTCAAATATCGGCATGACTGGGTAAGGGATGTTTTGGGGGACATCTTGAGGAGAGCGGGAATTTCTGCCAAGAAGGAGGCCCCTGTGAATTTCCTTACAGACCCCATGGAAGGGAGATCTACATTGAGACCAGCGGATCTGCTAGTCTTTGGCTGGGCAGGAGGGAAACATGCTTGTGTGGATCTCACAGGAGTCTCCCCCTTAGCTGGTTTAAGGGAAAGCGGGTTTGTAGCAGGACAAGCTATAAGGAAAGCGGAATCAAAAAAGGTGGATAAACACGCTAAAGCATGTGCTGATAACCAACACGCATTTGTCCCCTTCGCCTTCGACACCTTTGGCTCCCTAGCTCCAGAAGCTATCCGTTTGTTGACTAGGGTCCAAAAGGTTGTCCACAGCAGTTGCTCATCAACAGGGGGCAGGGGTTTGTCTTTAATAGGCTAGGGTTTGCTATTCAGAAAAGGGTAGCGGCACAGCTTGTTGCTCGCTTACCTGCGCTATTGATGTAAAGTGCACTTAGTCTTATATATATAACATTAGTGTTGAAATATACTAATTTCATTTAATGAAAAAAAAAATTTAATTATAACCATAACCTTCATCGAACTTTGTTTACAGTTATTCAGTTGTGAAGTCAGTTATGGTTGTGTTTTTTGTTTATTTCAGTTAACTAACCAATCAAGGTTTGAAATAAATAGGGTGTGCATTAGGGATGTGAAAGGTTTTGACTTAGCTTGGGCTTTTTATATAAGACAACCAATAATCCTTTTTTTATTAAACAACCGATGTGTGATCTCTTTTAATAAGGTAATTCCCAACAAACAAAAAAAATCTACCTAGGCCTTCGATATTGGATGGTGAATTTTTTTAGTTCATATACAGATGCATTGAAAATGATTCTTATTGATAGAATCGTGTAAAATCATCAACTTAAATCTATTAACTATGCACTTAGTGTTATACAGAAGATTCATACGGTCATAACACATCAATTCTTTATCAAAATAAAGTGCATTTACATCAAGATCGACTTATTACTAACATACTTGTATCTTAGTGAAAAAAAACTACAGATGGTTACTTAAAACATAAATCCATTCATAACATTATAAGTTCGGTTCGGTTTCGGTTATGTCGGCTAACCAAAGCTTCATAACTATAACCATAACTGATTGGCTGGTTAAACAGAACTTCACAACCATAACCATCGGATATGATGGTTATAATATGGGTTTGGTTATGTAGGTTATAGTTTGGTTATTGGTTATGGCGGTTAATTTGCTCACCCTAATATATACATAATATACGTTTATAACTCATTTAAGTTTTTACGAATTTGATTTTTCTCTAATAACTTACATTCGCGGTTGTTTTTAATTATATTTTTCTCATCATTCATGTATAAATTTTGTTGAAAACATAGTCATGTTTAGAATAAAAGTTTTTTTTGTGTCGTAAGCTATACGGTTGTCGGTACCGTGACGAACCAAACCGATTCTGACTGAACAACATTAGTACTGACATCGGCATTATCAGATGCAGTACATGTCATTTTATGGTCTTCGGTCGATGTAAAACATGTGTCGATATCATTTTAGATATCACATGACTTTATGTATGTATGTATGCATGTATGCATGCATGCATGCATCTTGTAGATACATGGTACCAAACCTGGTCATCGGGTCAGATTTAACCCATGTTATTTGGATATACATGGTTCGGATTGTGTCAAGTTCACCCACGATGTTTCGCCTACATGGCAAGTTGCGTGGAATGAATTTTTCGTGACCACCAATCATATTTGGAATGTTAACATCAATACAGTTATAACCTTGAATACGATATCAAACAACATATAGCATACATATATGTGACATCGATCACACAAATCGGGTCATTTATTCTCTTGCAACTCTCTCTCTCTCTCTCTTTTATATACTTATTTTCCGATTGTATTCTAATGCTTATTCTCACGCTGAATGTTGATCACAAATATATTTTTTTTTGTAGTGGCAACTAGCGACGTTCTATTTTGTATATATAATTTGTCGGTTCAATCCAAAATTACCCAGACTTCTATCTTGTGGAATTTTGTATTCAAATCCACTCGCTGACAAGTGTCTAGTTCTTCAATTATATTTGTAGGTATGTAGATCATCATAAAATAAAATAAAATAAAATAAAGAGTAAAGTACATGAATGGTCTATGTGGTTTACCAAAATTTTAAATTCGGTTCTTAGCTGTCTAAAAATATACAGATGGACCATATGGTTTGCACTTTGTAGCGCATTTGGTCCTCAATTTTATTCAAAGGTACATAGATGGTCTTTGTGATTTTCATTTTGTGGCATATTTAGTCCCTAACTTAGACATGCGAACATTTTTAGATTTGTTGGTTGAGAGCTAAATACGTTACATCCAAAATTTTGATAAACTTCCATTCGTGTACTTTACTCTAAAATATCAGATAGAAGAATTAGACGAACGAATTAAAATTTAGAATTTAGGTATATATATTGAAGTTTTTTTTTTTTTTTTTTTTTTGATAATTTGCAAATTAAGTATTAGTCGTATTTTGTACTTTATGACTTTACGTCTCAACCAGATATACATATATAGCAAAAAAATTAAATAATTTGTTGGGCCGATTTCAATAAAGCTTCGCAGACGCAGACAACTTAATTTCCTCACCCACCTATTTAATTGACGACTCAATACATTCATAGTCTATTTTTGTAGGAAAAAGAAGGTGAAAAGATACTTTTAGCAAAGTATATTTTAAATCGAAATCAAAATTGTTTAATTAATTAATTAATTGTAATTTTCATCCTTACATGTTATAAAATCATCACTTGCATAATATTAAGATAAAGAGTAAATTACAAGTTTTGTCCTTTATGTTTGTCCTAAATTTCAGACGTTGTCCTTTACCTTTAAAATTGATGAGTTTTATACTTAATGTTTTAAAATCATACACGTTATGTCCTTTAGCCCTATAATCATAGTTTAAGTTTGATTTGTTAAACAATTCCTAGCCAATCCAACAACCACAATGCATTTAAAGATTTTTCTAACTAACAACATATAGTTTCTCATATTATATCCAACACTAAGCCTAATTAAACTAGATTACTATGAAACCCAAACATACACAGGGTTTATACATCCATTATGATATTTTATAGATTCGTATTCACTTTTCTCACTCTTGAAAGCTATTTCTAACATAAGTAGACTTAATTTTACATAATTTAAACTTGACACACCATGGCTTCATAACTAACACAAAAATCTTGAAGTTTATGATCAAGGAATTGATTCCAGATGTTCTTTACTTGTGATAATTGTAAAATTTCTTTTTCTTTATTCCTTCACCATTTTTTAGCAGTTAGATTCTTCTCTCTTCTTGGTCACCCTCTCTCCGTTCTTTCTTATTAACACACATGAATACACATGTCTCTCCACTAGATTATCCATCTTTTTAGATCAACTTTTACAACTCAATAAGTATAACCCTTTTGATTTTCATCATTCAAAATGCTACAACCTTAAGTTACTCAAATTTTATAGAACTTATCATTTGTATAGAGGACTTTAACATTTTTTTATGTAAAGTTAAATATTTTCATATCAAATTTCTCATTTCATTGTTTGTATGAATCTTTTTAGTATATGTTTTTTTTTAACTTTTAACTATTATTCAACTTTTTTAAAATTCTCTTACAAACTTTACAATCGTTTAAACCTTCATGCATTTAAATAAAAATTGTAAATCCAAATCTTATCTCAAGTTAAAACATTTACTTAATTAAAGATTGTCAAAACATGTTTATCAAAGAACACTACCCTTGAATAAATATTGAATATCAGTTTCTTTTATTTTATTTTATTATGTTTTTTTTTTCAAAACATTCTTATTATCCTTTCCAATTTGAACATCCAAAAGTCGAGCATCCAGTTTTTTAGATAAAAAATCCAACCGAGTAAATTAAAAATGGTGACGATATATATTAAGCCTTTTCAACAGTTTAAATAAAACCATTAACAACCTTAAACTTAGCATTTATTACATTCAAAGTCCCTCAACTACGTAAAACCTACCAAATGGCCTATTTTAAAATTCATTGTACCCAACAGAGTTGTATACGCCCTGCTTGCGGTGTGTGCATATAATGTATATATGTGTGGGCTCTCAAGGGGCAAAAGTGAAATTGCACTAATTTTAACGTTATTTTACTGATTTCGTGAAAAAAAAAAACGTTAAAAGCGGCGGATGACTAATCATGCATCATGTGGTGGCGTTGATAGCCGAAAGACAAGGAGTACATGCACAAATCGGCCTTTGTCCCGATTGCCGAGTGTTATGTGCCTCATGTCCAAGGTTTGATACAAAACTACTATCAAGCCGGGGGTCTCATTGGAAGCAGTCTCTCTACTCATACGGGGTAGAGGTAAGACTGTCTACATCTTACCCTATTCAGATCATATCTTAGCTTTGCTATTGGTGGGATTTACTGACTATGATGATGATGATGAGTTGTATATGTTTTACATAACATGTTTGAATATCAATTATTGATGCATCTGATCCAGTTTGTTTACTTTAGAACATGCATGTGAGACATATTAATCCTTTAATATCTTCTATGGTACAACTGTTAGTATTAAAAACAAATTCATTAAAATTTAACTAAATAGATATATCATATTAACCATAAATCTTGATGTAATATACGTTTTGGCTGTTAGAAAACAGGTGTTAATAGTTATCATTATAGCCTAGTGACATCTTGGGGTGAAATAAGACTTAGGGACCATCAGGTCCTAGGTTCGATTCATATAAGACGTTTTTCCCAAATTTATTGGGTTTCCTCATAAATTAGTGTATAGGTATTATTGCCTAGTGGAGATGAATATAATCAAATAGTTTCGCTGATAACTAATAGTATTCTAGTAGCCGGTCAATGATACAAATTTGTCCTTAAAAAAGAATTAGTTATACCAAACATATTTGTATCATCTAGCAGCAATGATCATGTGTTTATTTTAATTTGTAATTTGTAAATACCAACTTTCTCTCTCTTACATATCTGCTGACGTAGTATTCTAGAAATTAAGTCATCATTCAGGGTCCACTTCTACCAGATTGTTTGGATGTCTTAAAAAGATGCAAAAGCTCGTAAAATTGTAAAAGGCCCGAATTTTTTTAAAATAAGACATATTTGTTAATAAAAATAATTTTTTGTTTAGGAGATTAACATAGGAATATGATGAAATACATTTTTGTATACGATGTTTAGAAGGTACATAGTCACACATATTAAAGATGGGGTGTGTTTTGATGAAAATAAAAACCTTTCACGTATATTGATTTTTGCTCTCATTGCCTGAAAGTTAAACGAAATCGAACAATTACCCATTCACATCTAATTTGTGAAAACTGAAAAAAAAAAAAACACAAGATGAATTTCAATTCCAACAGAATATTTGATAGATTGAGAGCTGATAATAGAGAAACGATCGAATGTGAAATGAACGTAATTAAACCCTAAAAATAGCTAGGTGCTCAACAGCTCAAGCTTCAGCCTATCCTTTTATTACGATCGAGTCTCCCCTTGATAAATAAAAATACTATATTATTTTATACATAAAAAGTAGTCGAATGTCTTTGGTAAATTAAGGTTTGCAATTCAGAAAGGGTGTCAAAGCAGCTTGTTGCCCGTCTACCTTCTGTTTTAATGTAATTTGGCAAGTATGAATCAATGATAATGAACTATATCATTTTAGTTATTAAAAAAACGAACTATGATAAACATAAAATACAACTGTATATAAAAAAAAAAGTTTATACAAGCTGATGTCTTTGGAAGATGATTTCTTGTAGCATCCTTGGTTGTAACAACAATGAACGAACTAACTAGGGTGGCCGAGGCTTCGTGGCAAACATATTTCTGGTTTCCCTAAGAAAACTCGTTCGTCTCTTAGCATATAACAATTGAAGCGGTAGCAAATTCCTACTAAACGAGAAGTAGCAACCGAGAGCTAGCACTTTTTTCAAGCTTTTTCCGAATGTGTTTTGAGTGAGCTACGAGTTGCGTGATTTTTGAACACTCTATGTCGTTCCTATGTATCTTAGCCCCCTTAGTGTCTTGTTAGGGCTGGGTCTCGTTTTTAGTTTCGAATAAAAGTCTCGTTTAGCCGTTAAAAAAACTAGTTAACCTGAATAAAATTAAAAAAAAAATATGAGAAAAATAAATTTCAGTCCGTTTATTAAGTCCTAGCCATAAGGGTGAGAGGGGCACTCCCCTCTTAGGGGAGTCCCCTCTCTTACGCACGGCCAATCAGCACGCGCCACGTCAACTCCCCTCTTAACTCCCCTCACACCCTCAATTTGATGGCGGCACTCCCCTCACACTCTCTTTCTCTATCTCTCTAGAAGTTGCAGGTTGTGTGTGGGTTTGGTTGTGCGGTGAACCCTCCCTGATCCCCCTCCCCGCGGTGATGGCGGCGGTGTTCCCGCTCGGGGACTTGGGTCACCGCCCCACTCCCCGCATGGTGCCCCGTTCACCCTAAGGAAAATAAGGGTCAACGGTCAGTCATCAGCACATCAAATTTGACCCGATATGAAATAACTTGAAGTGTCTGATACATACAAGAATAATATTTCCACAATACATGATCTTATACACTTGTACAGTTGTACCCACAGCTTTTCCACTTGTACATCAAAATCACTAAGACCATTGGGTGTGGTTTGGTTAGTCTCTTTGGGGACTAACCACCACGTAGGCGTCACATCACCAAAGGTGGAGGACCATTCTTTTGGGGACTACCCAAAGATGTGGAGGACTACCCAATTTAATAAAAAACCAATATATAATAAAGGAAAGAGAGAGAGGCCAGAGGGGGCCCACCAAATTACAAGCTCAGCCAACCACCAAGCTCGTCCCTTCCGTCTTCCTCCAGCCGTTTGCGACGTGACAAGTCCCAAGGGTGCGATGTGCGACGTGAGGGACGAACCGAGACGACAGGGAGGGGACGACCCCATACCCATGGTCTAACAATTTAACAAATATAGCCCCATCAACACATTATTATTCTACATCGTACCGGGCCCACCTCAACACATTATTCGTGCACAACAATTTCAAGCTTCCCTGAAACCAGTTTATAAATAACCCACATTTGCACCATTATTTTATTATTAGAGTACTTGCAACACCCGTCACTTTGTCGTTTTTTCGGACGCTTTAGAGATGGAGGACGATCGAAAAATGAGTATAAGTCAGAGTTTAGGGCGGAGCATAAGCCGCGGTATTAGCCAAGCCGCCGGGAGCTGGCGGATGGACGACGTGTTTGCTCCCGGCGGTGGTGGCAGCCACGACGGCCGTAGCAGCCGTCACTCGATGGAAGACGAGGAGGCGCTACGGTGGGCTGCCTTGGAAAAACTACCTACGTATAATCGGTTACGTACGACCATATTTAAGTCTTATGTTCCCGCGGATCAACAGCAGGTTCCTACTGAACAAATGTTGTTAGATGTCCGAGAACTTGACCCGCAGGCTCGACAAAACTTTATTGATCAGATTTTTAAAGTTGCTGAAGAAGATAATGAGATTTTTTTGAGGAAGTTTAGAGATCGGGTTGACAAGTAAGTTCGCTTTTGGTTTCGGTTTGTGTTTTTTATGTAGTTTTGTAAGACTAAAGGGTATGGTTTGGCCCATCCCAAATGGGATGAGCCTCCACGTAGGCGCCACGTGGGGGCTCGTGGGGGAGGGGCTCCATGAAATTTGAGGGGGATGGAGGCTCGTGTGGATGCGGCCCCACCTCATTATTTTATAATTTCCTAAGTTTTAATTTATTAAGTTAATTAAAACTTTATATTACATTTCCTAAAAAAAAAAATTACATTTCCTAAAAAAAAAAAATTACATTTCCTAAAAAAAAAAAATTACCAAAAAATAAAAATAAAAAATTACATTTCCTAAAAATAAAAAAACAACCTACGACGACCATTTTTTCATCACTTCTTCCTTCATCCTCCGATAAACCGCTCGTTCCTCCTCCGGAACCGAGTCGAGATCCAACCTCATAATCCTAAAATCCTCCGCTCGAGCTTGGTCGGCCGACACGGTTTTCTTGTGAGTGTATTTTTCGGCCGCGAACTGTTTGAACGAACGGAATTCGTCTATCAACTCGTCCATTTTCGCCGATGCCTTCGACCCGCCCCCTCCACCCGAGCCGCCCCTCCACTCGACCCGGCCCCTTTGCGCTTTCCGGCCGCCTCTTTTTTTGCTTTGTCCCTCCCGGGGGGACGTTCCGCCTCGTGAATGGGCAACACGTCCTCGTCATCTTCCGGGTCGTCGTTTATGTTGATTTGACAACGACCGGTGGAGCCTCCCGCACTATAACTTCCGGACTCGGAAGTTTTAGTCCGTTTGGCGGTTGCTACCTCATTTGGAACCGGCGCCCATTTTTGTTGATTCTTTACTACGTTCCATGCTCGAAAGTGCGGGAAAGGCTTTGTATTTTGAGAGTCCCACTTAGCGATAGCAAGGTTAAGAATGTCCGTCTCGTTACTCCCGCTAGGAGGCGTCATTCTAATTTGGTTATAAATTGCGTTAAAGTTATTGATGACCTTGCTCATTTTACGCCACTTGCCCGAGACGGCTTCTAAATCACGATCCGAGCTATGCTCCATAATCTCATAAAATTTAGCCATTGCCTTCTTCCAAAAACTATCACCCGTTTGATTGTTTCCTAAATTTTAAAAAATAATGCATTAGTAAAAACAAAAATTTAAAACTTTTAAAATTTAAATTAAAAATTTAAACTTTGGTTCATACCGATTATCGGGTTAGTAGAGCACTTAGAAACCGCCATTGCTAGCGCCTCCTCCTCTACTTTCGTCCAAGGTCTCCCCTGTTTTCTCGAACCGCTTTTTGACGCGGTTTCGGTTACGTTTTCAACCTTCTTCCCCTTCCCCTTGTTTTTTTTTCGCTTGAGCTCTTGCGGTGGCGATTCGGGGACGACTTCATCATCATCATCATCGTCAAGGTGAACCGGTTGGGAAGTTGGCAGTTGCGATTGGAGTTGTTCAAACGAGTTGCGTTGCATCATTTGTTGTAGCGCTTGGTATTGTTGGAGTTGTTGAACTTGAGACACTTGTGAGAATGCGTTGGGTGTTTGTTGGAAACCCGAAAAAGGAAATTGCGGAGCCCCCCACGATTGATCCATACTCGGAGTGTAAGCGGGGGTCGAAAAAAAGTTAGGTTGGTTCGGGTTGGGGTTGTTTGGGTTGGGGTCGTTCGGGTTGGGGTTGTTCGGGTTGGGGTTGTTCGGGTTGAAAGGATACATGATTTAGAGAATAAGGTATAAAAAATATGGAGTGTTTTTATAAAAAAGGAAGAGAATTGGAGAAGAATGGGAGTAGAAATGATAGAAATGTATAAAAATGGTTGAGATATTGGGTATTTAAATTGAAAAATGTTTTTTTTTTTTTTTTAAAGTGCCGTTCATAACGGCTAGTTTTTTGATGTGGGGCCTCGTCCAAGTCGTCCCGTGTGAGTCGTTTCCGCCGGGCCGGGGCTAAGGGGGGCGGTGTGGGGGCTCGGCGCCGGACCTAGCCGGGGCTAGCCGACCCCCATACCCATTAGTCTAACAGATCTTATTTTTTAATTGGTGTCATATGGTGTTGACTAAGTTGAGTCAGTTTTGTTTAAGTCAACTCATTATTTTAATTCTTGGATTTTCTAAAATAAAGACAGTCCAGTGGTGGATCCATGGATCCAAGTTTTATTTTTTGGGCGATTGGATTTTTGCCAACAAAATACACCTGAACTATGGTCTTTTTGATTGCGGGGCACACCAATTAGCGTCTGGGAGCGTCTGATTTTTAATAATCATATAACTAGTTTTATTTTTTTTTTCGGGGAATTTAATGTAATAAAATGAAAACCAAAGAAAAAAACAAATTCTTAAAAAAAATGCGAAGTAGGAAATAATGATGTTAACTAGTGTTAAAAAAATGCAAAGTAGAAAATAATGATGTTAACTAGTTTAGATACAAACAGAAACAGTTTTTTAGTATAGTTAAAGTGTTAAGGTGGTTGTTGTTGACTGAGTTAAAGTCTTTTTAAGTCAATGAAACTGAATAAATATGCACAAAAAAGTGAAGTAGAATAGTAAAAAGATGACCATGTAACCAACAATATGCAATATGTGCATACCATATTAACATAACAAACAATTTTCAGGGTTGGAATCTCCCTTCCAACAGTAGAAGTTCGGTTTCAAAATTTGTCGGTAGAAGCGGATTGCCATGTCGGAGATAGAGCGCTTCCAACGCTGCCTAACACCGCCCGAAATATCATTGAGTCACTTCTGTCATCCATCGGCATCAGTTTCTCCGAGAAAGCTAAGCTTCGCATTCTTAAAAATATATCTGGAATTATCAAACCAGCAAGGTATGTATATATCTTATTAACTAGATGATATTGTAGTACAAAGTTATTAACTAGATGATATTTATACAGGATGGCACTTTTGTTGGGGCCACCATCTTCTGGTAAGACAACACTTCTGTTGGCTTTGGCGGGAAGATTGGATCCGAGCTTAAGAGTTGAAGGGGAGATAAGTTACAACGGTCATAAACTCAATGAGTTTGAGCCTCGAAGGACTGCGGCTTACATCAGTCAGAACGATATTCATGCCGGAGAAATGACTGTTAAGGAGATCCTTGATTTTTCGGCAAGATGCCAAGGCGTTGGATCTCGTTTAGGTAACTTAATTAGTTTGTTTGGAAAAAATATACGATTAATGACTATAATATAAACAATGAAATACAGAAATGTTAACCGAGCTTGCGAGAAGAGAAAAGGAAGCAGGGATTATTCCAGAAGCTGAAGTTGACCTTTTCATGAAGGCGACCGCCATTGAAGGAGATGAAAGCAGTTTGATTACTTACTACACTCTAAGAGTAAGTGTTTTGATACTTTTAGTATAATCTTTCTAAAAGTACAATATTTATATGCTTGTTTCGTTACACTTAAATTCAGATATTGGGTCTTGATGTCTGCCGCGACACATTCGTTGGAGACCAAATGCGAAGAGGTATCTCTGGGGGGCAAAAGAAACGTGTAACCACCGGAGAAATGCTTGTTGGGCCAGCGAAAACTCTGTTTATGGATGAAATATCAACGGGTCTAGACAGTTCAACAACGTTTCAGATAGTGAAATGTATGCAACAAGTCGCACACCTCATGGATTCCACAATCTTCATGTCCCTACTACAACCTGCCCCCGAGACCTTTGATCTTTTCGATGACATCATCTTACTGTCCGAGGGCCAGATTGTGTATCAAGGCCCACGAGAACACATTGTCGAGTTCTTCGAGAGTTGTGGGTTTAAATGCCCTGAAAGAAAGGGTACCGCTGACTTTTTGCAAGAGGTAGGAACTAAAAACAACTTAATTTCTTCGATTATATTGTTAAATTCGATCACTCAATGTTTTTGGATGGTGATGATAGGTGACTTCTAAAAAGGATCAAGAGCAATATTGGGCAGATAGAAACAAAGCATATAGATACATCCCAGTGAGTGAGTTCGTTGAACGGTTCAAAAGTTTTCACGTCGGGGAGAAGCTGCGACAGGAGTTATCAGTCCCGTACGACAAAAACAACAGCCACAAAGCGGCTTTAGTGTATAAGAAATTCATGGTACCCAAAATGGAACTCCTTAAGGCCTCATGGGACAAAGAAGTGCTACTAATGAAAAGAAACGCTCCGGTGTTTGTTTTCAAAACGATACAAATCGTGTTTATATCGTTTATTTGCACAACTTTGTATCTTAGGACCACAATGCACCACAGGAACGAAATAGACGGGTCCCTTTACGTCGGTGAACTTTTGAACAGTATGCTTATTAACATGTTTAACGGGCTTGCGGATCTGTCACTCATTGTGATGAGACTTCCTGTTGTTTACAAACAACGGGACCTCATGTTTCACCCTCCATGGGCTTTCACACTTCCGGCTTTCTTGCTTCGTATTCCGATATCCATGATAGAGAGCCTCATGTGGACCGTTATTCTCTACTGGGGCGTTGACCTTGCCCCGGACGCTGGCAGGTATTACGCTGACCATCATTTTACTTTTCACAAAAAAAAAAATCCTATGCTAATAGAATATGTATGGTGTGATACAGGTTCTTCAAGCATCTCCTGCTGGTGTTTCTGATACAGAACGTTGCAGCGGGGCTGTTTAGGCTGATTGCGGGCGTTTGTAAAACAATGAATATCGCAAACACGGGTGGATCGGTTGTACTTCTGCTTATATTTTTGTTGGGTGGTTTTATTCTACCGAAAAACTCGATTCCAAACTGGTGGGAATGGGCTTATTGGGTATCACCGTTGTCGTATATCTTCAAATCCATTACCATCAACGAGTTCCTCGACCCTCGGTGGACCAGCCAAAGAGTATGCAACTTATTCATAACTAATATCTAAATAATTCTACATAAATAGAAGAAAAGCGAATTAATTCGTTACTTTTTTGGCAGAGTTCCGATAATTCAACCAACTTAGGATTCGCGGTGCTAAAGAACTTGGACATCCCGACTACCGAAAGCTCGTACTGGATCGGTGCCGGTGCTCTTCTTGGTTTTGTTCTTCTCTTTAACATTCTTTTCACTGTGGCTCTCATGTATTTAGAAGGTAAGTTAGTTTACATTTTTTCAAGGTTTAAAAGATTTATTATAGTTCAACTTTCAATAACTAACCTTAATGGTTCTTTTATTTACTAACCAGCCCCTGGAAAACCGCAAGCAATCATCTCCAAGGAAGAAGCTGCAGCCAAGGAGGGTCATGCTACTGAAGGAGCCAGTTCAAGTATTCCGCAAAACTTACTAGCTTTTATACTTTACGAGTTACGACAAATGGGCTTTTCTAACTAATGTTAACTTTTGTAGAGGGACATAAGGAAATGCGCCAGATTCGTTCAGCAATTTCCAACGCTAATGGTGCATCCAAGAAAGGAATGGTTCTTCCATTTACTCCGCTCGCCATGTCATTCGACAACATGAACTATTTTGTTGACATGCCTGGTGTAAGCCCCTTGTTCTAAAATGTTATCCATTTAATCTATATATGTTAGTCCAATGGATCGATGAACAAACACAAGATACGAATCAATGGTGTTCGAGTGAGCGGAAATCACTTGAACACCTATCATGGGTATAACCACTAAATCAATACACAAAATCTAGATGGTTTCTCCTCTAAGAAAACCCTCAAGAAACCATTAACCACTAAACTTCTATTCTTTCACTATTTATAGGTATGGGCTATAAGGCCTTAGGCCCTAATGAGCTTTAATCACCATTAGGTCCTTAATTTCAAACTAAAGCCAAATCTACATAATTACATTTTTATTTACAAATAAACCAAAATAAGACATCGAGCTAACTGTCAAAATATGCATCAACAATATATCATAGATGAAATCTTATGACTATTTGTTGAAACAGGAAATGCGAGAACAAGGAGTGACAGACACTAGGTTGCAATTGCTTCGTGATGTAACCGGTGCTTTTAGACCTGGAGTCTTGACCGCGTTGATGGGAGTCAGTGGTGCTGGAAAGACTACTTTAATGGACGTTTTAGCAGGAAGAAAGACTGGCGGTTATATTGAAGGAGATATTAGAATATCCGGATTCCCGAAAAAACAAGAAACATTTGCTAGAATTTCTGGATATTGTGAACAAACTGATATCCACTCGCCCACAATTACTGTTCATGAATCTTTGATCTACTCCGCCTTTCTTCGTCTTTCCAAAGAAGTTAGCAAGGAAGACAAAATGGTGAGATACGATATTACGATTGAAGTTATGAAGTAATCTAAAACATATTATTAAGTCTTAATAATAAATAATAATTGGCTTTATGTTTTCAGTTATTTGTGAGTGAAGTGATGGAGCTAGTTGAACTAGACAATATCAAGGATGCAATAGTGGGACTTCCAGGAGTTACCGGTTTATCAACAGAACAAAGAAAAAGGTTAACAATCGCAGTTGAGCTTGTTGCTAATCCTTCGATTATTTTCATGGATGAACCAACTTCCGGGCTTGATGCAAGAGCAGCAGCTATTGTTATGAGAGCGGTGAGAAACACTGTCGATACAGGAAGAACCGTTGTTTGCACCATTCATCAACCTAGCATTGATATCTTTGAATCCTTTGATGAGTTGTTACTATTGAAAAGAGGAGGTCAAGTTATCTGTTCCGGTCCACTTGGCAGACATTCTCAACAAATCATCGATTACTTTGAGGCGGTTAATGGAGTTCCAAAGATTCCCGAAAAATACAATCCAGCAACATGGATGTTGGAAGTTAGCTCTGGTGCTTCAGAGATGCGGCTGGGCATTGATTTCGCGGAGCATTTCAGCGCCTCATCTTTGCATCAGTAAGTCCTTTACATTATGATGATATGTTAAAAACTAAACTTATATCTTTATACAATTATGATTAGTTATAAAATATGATAATTACAGGAGGAACAAGGCTTTGGTGAAGGAATTAAGCGTACCTCCTCCGGGGGCTGCTGATCTTCACTTCGAAACACAATATGCTCAGTCTTCTTGGGGACAATTCAAATCTTGTATATGGAAGATGTGGTGGAGTTACTGGCGAAATCCTGATTATAACCTTGTTC
Organism: Helianthus tuberosus; assembly: GCA_030545235.1. Lineage (NCBI taxonomy): Eukaryota > Viridiplantae > Streptophyta > Magnoliopsida > Asterales > Asteraceae > Helianthus > Helianthus tuberosus. The sequence continues at coordinate 209,376,845 of CM060400.1, forward strand.
GTTTCTGCTTCACGTTGCTTTGCGCGCTCATGGTTGGGACCTTGTTTTGGAAAATTGGCAACAAAAAGTAAGTCTTTCCTCTAATAAAATCATGGTTGTAAAAATCCCGATTAGTCGCTGATTAATCGCTAGTCAGAGGTTCACCGAGTAATTTTTATCTAATCAGCCAATTAATAAGTAGGCGGTTAACAGTGGTCAAATCCAGTTCTAATTGGCCAAAAATCAGTGGCATTCTAGCGATTCCGGCTAGATTCTTGACCAAAACCTGTAAATTCCGGCAATTAATCCTATATACTTCAAAATATGGGTTGAAGAAAGTCTAAAAATTTGTCTACTTAAAACATACATATAAAAATGTGTGTATATATATATAAAACTGAAAATTACATATAATATCCTAATCCGATGAATCCCGATTAATTGCTAGTTGGTATCCCACTGGCCGACTAGCGCCTAGCGATTCTTACAACACTGAAGAAAATTATAAAAAGAATTTCATCAACATAGTATTCTGATATTAGATTTAACGATTTCAGGTCCAGCAGCAACGATGTAAGCACTGTGATTGGTGCGATGTACTCTGCGGTATTTTTCGTCGGTATTAATAATTCACAGACAGTGCAGCCCGTCGTAGCTACAGAAAGAACCGTCTTCTATCGTGAAAGAGCAGCGGGGATGTACTCTTCGTTACCATACGCCATGGCACAAGTCTGTTTTATTTTTTATGTTTTAATTCCAACACAAATATTCATTTACATATTCACAAATTTTTAAAAAAGCTTATGATCATGAACTTTGTTTTAGGTGTTTGTGGAGATACCGTATGTATTACTTCAAACGATATACTACACTGCAATCGTATACACCATGGTTTCGTTTGAATGGACCGCTGCTAAATTCTTCTGGTCGTTCTTCATCAACTTCTTTTCATTTTTGTACTTCACATACTACGGAATGATGACTGTTTCCATCACACCAAATGAGCAAGTAGCAGCTATATTCGCCGCTGGATTTTATCTGCTGTTTAATATCTTCTCGGGATTTTATATCCCACGCCCCGTAAGAACTTCAGTCTTGATTACTTATTGTTGTACTAGTTTTAGTTTTACAAATTTTAAGTTGACTGATGTTAACTTTTGGTTTAAAATTTCAGAAAATTCCTGGATGGTGGATTTGGTACTACTGGATCTGCCCAATGGCGTGGACTGTGTACGGGTGCATTGTTTCGCAATATCATGACGCAAATCATGAAATTACTGTGCCTGGGATGCCAAATAACCCAACCATGGCGGCTTACATCAAAGACTACTATGGTTTTGAATTGGATTTCATGGGTCCGGTTGCTGCGGTTCTTGTTGGTTTTTGTGTGTTCTTTGCCTTGCTTTACGCGACCTTCCTTAGGACTCTGAACTTCCAAATGAGATAGAATGAATGTGTAATGTTTGTTTATACAGTTTTTGATGCTTTGAAGAAAAGCTTTGTTTGTTTACTTTTGTGTTCCCCGTCAAAGTCGTGTGTTTTTGAATCCTTGCAAATGCTAGATTAAGTGGTATTTATGTGTGAAAAACATTGTTGTCCAAAAAAAAAAAAGATTAAGCGATACATGATGGTGTGGTTGGTGTAAGTGGGTGCCAAATAAATGCAACAGTTTTATGTGGTGTGTGGAGATAGATCGGCTTCCCACTCTCGAGCCTTTGATTAGAAGGAATATTCATGTGGATTCCCAAAGGTGCATCATGTGTGACTCGAGCATCGAAAAGTTTCTATTAGCTCTTGGTGTAAAGTTCCTCAATTTATGCATTTTCTATTAGAGATTTATTGAAGCTCCATAATTTCTTAAGGTTGGGGATCGTGAAAAGAAAGCTTTTCAAGGTGTTCTGGTTATACTGTGTTGGCGTATATGGAAAGCTAGAAATAAGAAATGCTTCACAAATTAAGAGATCAAGATCAACGATATTATCACGGACATGATGACTTTAAGGTTTCTTTGCTATATAAATAGATCTAAAAATAAGTCAATTTAATGGTCGAAATGATGTAATTTTAGCTTGATGTATGTAATTGTTTGCCGTTTTTGTGTTGGTTGTTGCCCCTTCGTCGTGTTGGGGTAGTGTTTGGTTTTAAAATTTATCTTGCGAGAAAAATCTCAAATTTTAAGGTAAAAACCAAATGCTAAGGGAGAAAAGTAAAAAAAAAAAAAAAAACAGTAAGTATAACTAATTACATAGAGTTTATTACTAAAATATTAATATTTATTCATAATCTATATTTTTCTAAACGGCTTAATTTTTGTCACCAATGGAATTTGAACCCTCACCACATATAAACGCAAAGTCTTATCTAACACCTTGATACCGCTAGGCTAAAGGCTCTTTGGTCGTAATCTATCATTTCTTTGTTATTTTTTGTATTCAACATCAACAGGATCATAACTCGGATTTTTTTAACGGCTAAAATTTTATTCAAAAAAGCAATCTAGCCTGGAGCTAGAAAACATAGAAGGCCATCTAAAGCAAAACAAACAAACACCAAAGAATCAAATTTTGAAACTACACCAATTTTTTCACTTTAAGGTAACTAACTTAGCCCTGTGTTTAACCTACATAAAAGTGATGCTTTTGATCTCCATAATTAATCTATGTATGTTTAGCTCACATAATTAGAATTTAGAAGTAAAAACTCGAAATCAAGTAGACAAGTAGTCATCACATACACATATGTACCTCCCCCATATGGATATTAGTAGTAAATTGGTAGTCATCAACTACACATATATACACCTCCCCCGCATAGATATTAGTAGTGGTATATGATAAGTGGAGGGTTCAAATGAGAATAAATTTTTTGTAAGAATAAAAAAGAACAAACTTCAACCAATAAGAATTCTTCATTTTACTTCATTTAATTTTTATATTTAATATGGGTGTAAGGGTATATTGGTAAAATTAGATAGATCATTAATTATTGGTCTTCCTTTTTAATAGCTAACTAAATTAAATTTGTAACTTATTTTCAAAAAAAAAATATATCTTTTCAAATAAGAAAAAAATTAATTTAAAGTGTAGGATAAATTATGAGGTGTGTAGGTTGAATTACGAGTTGTGTAGGATAAATTTCAGTATGTGTAGGATAAATTTCAAAAACGTGTAGGATAAATTTTGATGTGTCTAGGCAAAAATTTTAGTGTGGAGGATGATAGTCTTTATGACTAATTAATTAGTCAAAAATAATAATAAATGAGATGAGAGAAAAACTATTTAATATTTTACAATTGTACCCTTTGTTCTTTTTCTTCTCAATTTAAATTTCTTCTCAAATGAACCTCCCCCTATATGATAATTAACTATAAATAATGCATAAAATATAATATCGAGGTTGTTGCAATTTCCAAGGGTTAAAGAGATGGTTTTTTAAACTCCTATATAATTATATATATATGTTAGTTGGGAAACATAATCATATTTTTTATTTAAAGAGAAGAAAAATAAATAATTTGGTTTTATTTAATCACCCCTCAAAGATATAGTTATCATTATTCTTCTAATAAACTTATTTTTATTTGATTCTGTGGTGTGTGTAACATCAACCAAAGGTACAAGAAACGGATCTTGATGGATACTAGTAGCTTGTATGTGATGGATTGGCATGGTGGGTTATATTTATGTGGAGAGTCGAGATGGAAAGATTGTCTACCCCTACGGCTCTAGGTAAAAGAGGTATTTAGGTAGACTATCATGTGCCTGTTTTAAACGGTGAAGAAAATGCGACAGCATAACATGTGTTCACTTCCTGTTTGGTGGCGGTAATGGTATGGCAAGCTATCAGTACATGGTGTCAAATTCCGCAAGTGTGTGCTTTTCGGTTAGATATCTACTCGAATATCACAATTATTTTAGAAGGGGAAATTAGGAGAAATAGGTGATTCAATGGATCATTGTAATCGCTTGTTGGAGAATTTGAAAAGCGAGAAACGCGAAACTGTTCTCTAATAAGGAAGCTAAAGTTGAAGACATAATAGGGGACATGGAAGCAGTTTAGATCAAAATTTAGGAATGTTCTTTGGTCGGATTGGTGTAAGTGTAGTTTGATGTAAATATTGTGTCTATGTTATAGTGTGTGGTGTTGCCCGGTTTATTTGCGGGGTACATGGTTTTTTTATGAAGTTTACTTTTCAAAATAAATTAATAATTAAACAAAACTTTCTTAAAAAACATCATTTTTTTCATGGCAAATTTCATTAAACAACTAGCAAGATGCTAGACAAAACGAGACAGCTACATAAGAATTAAAAATCGAACTTACACCAATTATTTAAAAAATTATTGTTAAACATTTTTTATTTTTTCTACACAAAATATAAGAATTATCTTTGTACACCCACACCCCATTGTTTTAATAAAACGACTACATTTTATTAAAACAATAAAGAGACTAGCAACAAGCTAGAGTCTAACAAACAAAAAGAACAAAACTGTAATGGGAAAATCAAAGATTAAAAGAGCTCCAATCTCGCTATTTCAAAAATTTAAGGATAGACCGGTATTCTTCAGAAACCCGAAGAAAAAAAAAATCTCTTCTAACAGGTTTGGAATGTGGATACATTCAATAGTTACTTGTCACTCATTTCTAACATGTATTCAAACACAAAGAGGCCGGGTTATATACTCATATGGATAGAAGGTCAACTATTCACTTGCAACATAAAAAAAATAAGAATTGAGAGCCAAATATATAAATGATTCACAAACATTTTAATAAACATAAAAAAACAGTTTCAATATAACATCCACTTACTTACCTTATCTAGAAAAAGATTCATCTGATCCAAACATATACAACGTTAGACTCGGATCAATGTACTGAATCCTTACAAATGCCGAACAACACGACTACATTAAACAAGTGTCCTCATCATCCTTCCCCCTTTTATCATCACCACACTCTTATATATTCAATCAAAATGCCACCATTCTCAGTCACTTGTCACCCAAACCCCACTCTAAACAACGTAATACATTCTTCAAAATGTCCATCAAAGGGACCACATTTATGGTAATTTTTTTCATAATCATTATTTTATGTGATATAGTTTTTCATAACCTTTAATGGTTTTGTTCAAAATTTGTTGTAGAATAACAACTCCGTTTCGGGAGTTTCAAGAATGATGCAATCACAATCGTTGCGAGTGTCGGGTCGTTATCCTATGATAGTGTCTATGATGAACCGCAATGGCCGACCGGAAACAAGCGTTGGGGTTTCGGTAGACAACGTTGTTAAGGAGGTTAATGGTCCAATCGTTGTCGAAGTTGTCGACCGTAAACTAAAACAAGATTCTACTGTTGTTGTCGAAGGTAGCTCTGATAACGTGTACATCGAGGATACGTCCACTAAGGATGAATATGTCACTCCTTTGTCTGTTTCTGTTGCCAGGTAACCACCTGTCTATAGATAACTGTTTATAAAAAATGACTAGTAGTACGGGAATTCAGTTTTTAGTCGGTATTAGTTTGGTTCGTTACAGTACTAGTTCGGTACACACATGGTATATCAGCCGAAAAAAGAAAAGAAATATAATAAAGTTGTAATATGATCAAAAGGATAACAAATTAATTGTGTTTATAAAAAACGTAAACTAATACCGGTTTTGATAATATCTGATACTGGTACCAATGTGAGTGCCGGTTTGGTTGGTTACAGTACTAATACAGGATCGGCAAATGTTATGGCTTACGATACCAAAAAATAGTCTATGAATATCTCTGTTTTCAACAAATTTATACCAGAACGTCGAGAAAAAAATTGCACACACATTTTTTTTAAACTTAATGAATGCAAGTCACTAGAGGTACTAGAGGTATGCATGCAGTGTACTTATAAATTTATAAACATCGATCACTTTGTTAACGCAGTGGTTACTCACTGCTGCGCAATCCACGCCACAACAAAGGTCTAGCATTCACAGAAAATGAAAGAGATGCTCATTACATACGCGGTCTTCTTCCACCCGGTGTTGTTAAACAAGATCTTCAGGTACTCATTCTTTTCATTTTAGAGTGTTTGGATACAACACTAAACCATTAACTTATCGATACTCAAAGATCACGTTGATAAACAGGTGAAGAAGACGATGAATGATCTCCGCCAATATGAAGTACCTTTGCATAAGTACCAAGCCATGATGGCTCTTCAAGTAACCATTTATATAATATAACTCATTTTATAGATGATATTCAACATTTTTGTGTATATATTATTAAATTTTTTTTTGTTTTGGTTTATAGGAGAGAAATGAGAGGCTGTTTTACAAGCTGCTAGTTGAAAATGTTGAGGAGCTCCTTCCAATTGTATACACTCCAACTGTTGGTGAAGCATGCCAAAAGTATGGGAGCATTTTCAAGCGGCCGCAGGGTTTGTTTATCACTATAGAAGATAAGTAAGTTTATTTTTTGTCACGCGGTTACTAAATTATATTATTAGTTAACTTAAAGCTCCTAAACTAATAACCTTTTTCATAGGGGGAGAATTCTTGAGATTTTAAATAATTGGCCGGAGAAGGATATTCAAGTTATCGTTGTCACAGATGGTGAACGGATCTTGGGACTTGGAGACCTTGGTTGCCAGGTTCGAACCAAGCTTGTTGCGTTAAGTGGATGCAAATTACATATTTTGGTCTTGGTAATTAAGTTTGTTAATTATGTATTAATTTTTTATAGGGGATGGGGATTCCAGTGGGAAAATTATCTCTTTATACTGCCCTTGGAGGAATTCGTCCTTCGGCTGTAAGTATTTTCGCAAGATCATAATATGATATTATGATTCAGTGAATACATAATTAAAAAATGCAAAAATGATGTAAATGTGCAGTGCTTGCCTATAACCATAGATGTGGGTACAAACAATGAGAAGCTGTTAAATGATGAATTCTACATTGGTCTGCGACAAAAAAGAGCAACCGGACAGGTTAGTTTTTACTTTTACTATATGTTTCTTCTTTTTGTTAACATATATCATGTCAAAAGTTATTAAACAATGAAATAAATTGTGTATATACTTGTTAGGAATATGCAGAACTTATGAATGAATTTATGTCTGCTGTGAAGCAAAACTATGGGGAGAAGGTGCTTATTCAGGTACCTAAGCATATATTGATTATTTTCACTTGCTAATGATTTAATTTATGAGGGATATATGATATATGATTTTAATCGAATCTTTAATTTTCATTGCGCAGTTTGAGGATTTTGCTAACCACAATGCGTTTGATCTTCTTGCAAAGTATAGTCCCACCCACCTTGTTTTCAATGACGACATACAGGTACATAATGATATATTAACATTTGAAGAATTTAGCGATCTTTTTGTTTCTGAACGTGTTATTTTTTTAGGGGACAGCGTCGGTAGTACTTGCGGGGCTTATATCTGCACTAAAATTAGTTGGTGGATCCTTAGCTGACCATAGATTTCTTTTCCTTGGAGCTGGTGAGGTATGAAAAATTAACATGAACGATACACTCGTTTTGTTTCATTTTTTATGTCCCGATTTGAATTTTTTTTTATTTTTTTGGTTTAGGCTGGCACTGGCATTGCTGAACTTATAGCTCTTGAGATATCAAAACAGGTAAAAAAGATGTTTAAAACCTCAGGAAATGAAATGACACATGTTTATGTTATTATCTAATCACGCAGACGCGGGCCCCACTGGAAGAGGCTCGCAAGAAGGTTTGGCTTGTTGATTCCAAGGGGTTGATAGTTAAATCGCGGTTAAATTCACTTCAACATTTCAAGAAACCATGGGCCCAAGAACACCAGCCCGTTACAGATCTCCTAGATGTCGTCAAGGTGCGCTTTTCTTTCTTGATGTTTTGACTGTTGACATATGACCATGTGAATATGTTGCGCTGGATGACTAGATCGATGATCGCCTAATCATGTTGCTTTTTCAGGCAATCAGACCAACTGTGTTGATTGGATCTTCAGGGGTAGGACAGACATTTACTAAAGAAGTAGTTGAAACTATGTCCTCTTTTAACAAGGTAAGTTATATAATAATATATGTTGTATCTATCTAAGTATTTCCAATAAGAATAATAAACAAGTGATTTCGCAGAAACCGATTGTTCTTGCTCTTTCAAACCCGACTTCGAAATCTGAATGTACTGCTGAACAAGCTTATACTTGGAGTGAGGTTTGACTTTCATCCTACCTCGTTTATTAACTCATTGACTTATTGTTACTGTAATGTTTTTTCTTGAGTAACCTCTTTTTTGTATTATAGGGTCGTGCCATATTCGCTAGTGGGAGCCCGTTTGGCCCAGTTGAATATAACGGGAAAGTTTACGTATCTGGACAGGTGTGACTTTTTATTTATTTCCACATTTCTAATGAAAGATGATGGAGAATTATATTAACTATTGTCAGTTTGTCACAGTCAAACAATGCATACATTTTCCCTGGATTGGGCCTGGGCTTGATAATTTCTGGTGCGATTCGTGTTCATGACGACATGCTTTTAGCAGCCTGTATGTAAGCTTGCATCATACAAAAATTCCATATGTTACTACTGTGCGAAATCAACGGTTAATATTTATTACTTTCTGAGCAGCTGAAGCACTTGCTGCACAAGTCACACTGGAGCATATTGAAAAAGGACTAATATACCCTCCGTTCACTAATATTCGAAAGATTTCGGCCCATATTGCTGCCAAGGTGGCAGCCAAAGCATATGAACTTGGTAAAGTAACTGGTAATTTAACAAATTCGGCTCATTTAGTCACCTCCTAAATTGTTTTGTTTACGACTTGTGCAGATTTGGCTAGTCGATTTCCTCAACCAGAAAACCTGATAGCTTATGCTGAGAGCTGCATGTACAGTCCTAATTATCAGAAATATCGCTAGAAAATGCTTCTGCTCTTTAATAATAGGAGTATTTAGGTCATTTTTGGTATTATATGTGTTGGCGTCGCGTCGATGCTTTTGTGTTGATTTTCTTTTTAGTAAGCTAGATAAATCGTCCGTGTGGTTAGTATAAAATGCAGTTTTTGCTGTTTATCCTTTTGGAATTATAAGGGTTTTCTTTTGTAAATTAATCTTCATGGTCACGGCGTCATTGCATTTAACAAAATGATTGTTAATCTTCTTAAATAAAGACTAATTACTATTTGTGATTTCAGAAATTACAAAAATCTGTTAGGTTCATCATGACATCTTCAATATCACAAGTCACACGCTTAAAAGTGTATTTTTGAACACTATATTAGGGGAAATCAACTTTGACCAATAAGTTGATAAAGATGAACAACGACGAAAATATTAGTGACTTTCTAAATCAATATACAAGACGTGTGAGTAATTTGCACCAGTTAATATGGATCAATATCATACTAATACGCGGAAGAAGTTAGAGTAATTTCCGATGAAAGTGTATCAACAGAAACATTTTCACCTAGAGTGGATTGTGTAGGCAATTTACGCTAAAGTGTACTTTATGCACAAAGTGCACTTTTACACTTAGGGTGTACATATTGTATCTAATCGTGGTTTTTTTTTTTTTTGTTTGAAAGTCATTGTTTATGATTAAGAAATAATCTGATCAATGATTATTTTTATTTTAACACAATGCATACAATGTCTTCTCGGGTGATTTCTCTTTATATAAAGCTCTTTTTTCTTATTTAGAATGTTCTCAAATATAACTTGGGCTTTAAAAATATGACTGATCCAAATTAAAGTACATAAACTGGGCCAGCCCACGAAGTTGAAAGGCCACATAAATTATAACTCTATCTAAAGCCCAGAAGGAGATGTTTTAAATGTTTTTTAGAGTAAATTACAAGTTTTATCATTTATGTTTACATCAAATTTCAGATGCTGTCATTTAACGTAAAAGTTGACAAGTTATGTCTTTAATGTTTCAAAACCTTGCACGTTATGTCCTTTAGGCCAAACCCAGTTAGACTTTTTAGTTAGGGGGAGACTATTTGCACACTTGGTGTGTAGATAGTCAGCCCAAAAAGGTTTTTTTGTCCTATATGCATACCCTGCAGTGTCAAGCTGTGGCTAAAGTGCGGCGTTTAGGTCCGGTCAACCAGACAAAGACTGATGAGTGTCTGACGGGTCTGTTGACCGGACCAAAACGCCGAGTTTTGGTCGCGTTTTGGTCCTGTCAACCAGACACCCGGTCAGTCTTTTGTCAGGTTGACAAGACCAAAACGCGGCCAAAGTTTGGCGTTTTGATCCGGTCAACAGACCCGTCAGTCTTTTGTCTGGTTGACCGGACCAAAACGTTGTGCTTTGGCCACAGCTCGACACTGTAGGGTGTGCATATAGGACAAAAAAAAGTCCTTTTTGGTGTGCATATAGGCATTTAGATGTGCCAATAGGTACATCCTTTAGTTAAATATGGTCATGTGCAAGGCACATAAGGGTATTCTTATCATTTTATATTCCCATGGACTATTGAGTAAAGGTAGGGGATCCTGTAAAAAGTGCTCAAAGTGTGAGAAGTGTATTATAACACTATATATAACACCATATAAACACCGTATAACAATATGTAAGACCATATAACACTATGTAACTATGTAACACTATATATCATTATATAACAAATATAACACTATAGGTTGTCTGATAGCATGTCTATGATAGATGTATAGTGTTATATTTGTTATATAATGTTACATAGTGTTATATGGTATTATATGGTGTTACATATTGTTATACGGTGTTTATATGATGTTATATAGTATTATATATAGTGTTATAATACACTTCTCACACTTTATGCCCTTTTTACACTATCCTTGCCCATTGAGTAAATAAATTATAATAAAGGACTTTGGTGTAAAATATAAAAAATAAAAACTTGTAATCTCTCTCTAAACTCATATATCTCTCTGTACTATCCCTCTCTCTCCTCTCTCAAGAACTTTCCTCCTCAAGAACTGCATAAACAAATACAAATCAGATTAAAATCAATATCACAACAGAAATCTAGAATCGATTTAAAGATATCGCTCCTTTTATCGTAAACCGGCTTCCTAACCTCGTTATACTTCTGCTCCACTTCTAACACCTGATCACTTGCCTTCTCATTGATCAGGTGCCACATAAGCAATTAAAGAACAAAAATTGCATACCAGTTTACCCATCAAACAACAAATAATAACTTTCAGTTGAACCCAATTCACAAAACTAAAAATTAGTCACCAAATTTGAGTACAAATGTATCAAACTTCTGCTAAAAGCAACAAATGTAAGACTCCGATGCTGAAACAGAGGACGAGTCCAAAAAGAATAACGATTTCTATGTAGAAGTAGAAAACGAAGAAGATTCCCACAACATTCAAGTTGTATGTTCTTCGGTTTTGTTTTTAAACTATTAATTGTCATTTTATATTTTGATAATATTCATGAGCTAGGGTTTTGAACTTGTACGTTAGTTTTTAGGGATTTGAAGATTTCAATCTCTCTCCTGAGTTAATGAAAGCATTGTACGAGGATATGAAGTTTGAGAGGCCCAGTAAGATCCAATCAATGAGTTTGCCGAAGATACTAACTCCACCTTACAAGAATTTCATCGCTCAGGCACCTACTTGCTCCGGGAAGACAACTTGTTTTGTGCTCGGTATATTGAATCGCGTTGATCTTACATTACCTGCTCCTCTGGCTAGCCATCATCAACCGCCGCTCACCACCTCTTTTACCATCGCCGGTAAGCCTTGGGATGAAACCCTAGGGCCGCTGTAGCTTATGAGCACCAACTGAGGAGTGGAGGGGTTGGGTTTCTAAGGTGGTGGTTGAAGGTAGCAGGTGGTGGCAGTGGAGGCTAATGGTGGCGGTGGCAAAGATGGAGAGAGGGGTGGGTCGCCGGAGGTGGTGGTCTATGGTGGTGGATGGCTGAGAGAGAGAGATAGAGAGAAAGAAGAGAGAGGTAGAGAGATACTGAAGAGAGAGATGGGGGTTTGAGTTTATATATTTTTTAACTTTTTGTTTTTTTAATTAGCATGTATTTTAATTAAACGGATAAAATAACAAAAGTACCCTCATGTACTAACTAAAATTACAAAAATACCCTGATTTAACAGAAAAATTTAACTATGTTAGGCTCAAAGGGCATACCGTGCAAGATTTTGAAACATTAAGGACATAACTTGTCAACTTTTGCGCTAAAAGACAACGCCAGCAATTTGATGTAAACGTAAAGAACAAAACTTGTAATTTACTTTTTTTAATATTATTTTTGAATGCAGATGTTTTACACGTGACTTGACGAGATGAGGACATGACTTATCTTCGATTTGGGGAGGAACACTGTTATGTTACTATGTATACACTTTGTTACCGCTAGAATACAAGTGCATTGGTATGGGTAAGTTTTGTTTAAATATATGATCATTTTTTGCAAACTTTTTCTTTAATTACCAAGGGTTCTAATTTTGAAAAAATGATGAAAATGATAACATAAGATAAAAAAAAGTGTTAATCCAACTTACACCCCGTACTTGGTGTTAAAACTCCACACCTGAATCGTGCATTTATTTGTTGTCTTTTGTCCAGATGTTCTAGATTTGTTTTAGTTTGATATTCTTTTAAAACATTTATGCCTTATGCTATAAATAAAAAATAAAAAAAAATAAAAAAACTTGATTAGATTTTTTTGAATTAGACTTTAAAAATACAGTTTAGGGGTTCTTGAACTAGAAAACAACTTTACTGAGAGCATGCATAAGGAAGAACTTAAAAACATTATAAATGTTTGGTCATCTGACATTCAGTAACACCTAAGAACTTAAAAACGTTATAAATGTTTGGTCATCTGACAATTAGTAACACCGACAAACTTTCCCACAAGCTTTTTTCAAATAATGCATCAATCTAAACTAAAAATACAAGTTATGGAATACCTAAATTAGAAATTACCCAATCACCACATTTCTCCATTTTTACTATTTTTACTATTGTGCGCGTCTTCTCCTCTTTTAGACCGTTTAGTACTTTAGTATGCTCTCCATGCAAGGCAACCGGGTTTGACGTAGCAAGAAAACGTAGTGGGGGGAACACCCCGCCGCCAATAGCGGTGCCACTGGCAATGTTTCGTGCATGGGAAATCGCCAATGGCTTCATGGAGTGGTGAATGGGAAGCAGGGACCATATTTATTTTTGTATATTTATTTACCTTCTATAAGTACCATTTTCATCTTTCATTTTTTGACACCAACCAATTTCAATATTATATCTTTATACAAAAATATGGATGCAAACAACAATCGAAACACTTTCCATATATCCCCACTGTCATCGTATGTCCCTCAATATGATCAACACAACTTCTTCGGATGCACGTTATTACATGGACCTCAACGAGAAGGATGCTGACATAGACCCGCCCGAACCACAACACCTGTATAGGAGGAACAAAGGAAAACGAGCAAAAATGTCATCTTTAACATATGAAAATAGGACATATTGGGAGGTAAGTTGACAATATTAACACTACTTATGAAGATATCGAAAAAGCAAAAATTCATTGAAGGCAAGATAAGTCATTCAAGAGGCCGAATTGTTGAAGGTCTATGGTTGGCATTTTATTTTTATGTAATGTTTATTAATGTTTTATTATTATTTATGTAATGTTTTTTTATGATCAATAAAAGTATTAATTTATCTTATATTTATTTTTTTATTAGGTAACTATTTTAAACTTAGTAAATATTATTTATATTGAAAACGGTGGAGAATGGAGGATGATGGGTATATAGAATGTTTTCAAATTCAGATCGGAGAGTGAATCTCGTCTTACTAATTTACTGGTTGGATCGAATTTAAAATTCTGGGTGACGTCATAAATAATATAAAAATTAGAACCATATAAATACATCTATTAAAAACAAAGTATGAAAATAATTTATGTTTTGTTATGAACGAGTTGACGCTACCCGCGCGTTGTGGCCAGTGGCGGACCCAGGATTTTGGAACGATGGGGTCCAATTTTTCCGGTGTTCAAATTTTTCAGGTTTAAAAAAAAAACACAAAAAAATGAAACAAACAGGTATCGAACCTAGGATCTATTGTGTGTAAACAAGGGGTTTTACCACTACACCAGGCTCACTTTCATTGTTATGGGGTCCAACTTAATAATTTTATGGGGTCCATAGCAAATTTTATATACCGTTTCTACTACTTTTTAAAAAAAGATTGGGGTCCGGGGACCCCGTTCCGCTATACATGGGTCCGCCCCTGGTTGTGGCAGGATGCTGATATAAAAGTTTTTAATATCATTATATGAGATACGCAATTTCTTAGTTTAAGCAAAAAAAAAATCATTTTGCTCTACTCCTAACCTACATCACCAAACTAAATCATTTGTATATAAAAATGTTTTTTTAAGATCCAATTAATACGCCATTAAAGAAGTCACTATTTATTAACAAATAATAAAAAAAATCCCATCCAAATTACAAATAGGAATTGGCAACTTTTTAAAGTTTTATGTATACAATCTATTATTATCTCTTTAAAAAAAGCTATACGTGTCTCATTTACTACAACTTATCTAAATCATACAAATAACATAGTTATAGGAGTGCTATACAACAATAAATTAGAAAAAAAAAATATATTGCCATCAACATATCACTCACAACTTCATACTTATCTTTAATATCATAAATTCCGGCAGATAATTTGAAAATAATGTTAAACTTTATGCAAAAATAGGTTTCAAAGCAAAAAATAATATACTGTAATAATAATAAGAAAACATTCATCCTTTTAGTAATTCTTATTATTAATATATATAAATTTTTCTTTCATGTAGTCTGTGTGTTGATTGGAGGTGGCCGCTCCCGGTTTTGAGAGGGGTGTTGTATGAAAGTTTAGATTTTGGAACAAATATATATATATATATATATATATATAGGGTAGGGATCTTAAGAAAAGTCCACCCTATTTGAGAAACTTGAGAAACAATCTGGATCACACATTTTCCCTAAGCAAAAAATACAAAAAAAGGTGAAAAAAATGCAATTTTTTTTTTTTTTTTTTTTGGAAAAATCGCAGCTTTTTCTTTAAGGATTAAATTTTTTATTTTATTTTATTTTTGGGATTTATACACATGTGTATATTGTTAATCTTTTAACTATACATATATGTATATTGTCAATTATACATATATGTATATACATGTTTAAAATTGAAAAAATATGTGTTATAAATCCTAAACCTTATACCATAAACACTAAAGCTAAACCTTAATGCTAAACCCTAAACCCTAAAGATAAACCCTAATTCTAACCCTAATGCTAAACCCTAAAGCTAAACCTTAATTCTAAACCCTAAAGCTAAACCCTAATGCTAAATCCTAAAGCTAAAACTAAACCCTAAAGCTAAACCCTTAATGCTAAACCCTAATGCAAACCCTAAAGATAAAGCTAAACCCAAAAGTTAAAGTTAAAGCTAAACCCTAATGCTAAACCCTAAATACTATTACTAAATCCTAATGCTAAACACTAAACCATAAAGCTAAACCCTAATGTTAAACCCTAAATACTAATGCTAAACCCTAAATAACACTTATTTTTCAATTTTAAACATGTATATACATATATATATAATTCCCAAAAAAAAAAAAAATTTTAAAAAAAAATTTTAATACTTAAAGAAAATGCTGCGATTTTTTCAAAAAAAAAATTTGCATTTTTTTTACATTTTTTTTTTTTGCATTTTTTTGCTTAGAGAAAATGTGTGGTCAAGAATGCTTCTCAAGTTTCTCAAATAGCCTACTACTTCTCACATGATCCTTATCCTATATATATATATAGTGGAAGGTTCAAATGAGAAGAATTTTTTTGTAAGAAGAAAAAAGAATAAGTTTCAACCAATAAGAATGTTTCATTTTACTTCATTTAATATTTTCATTTAATTTTAATGTAAGGGTATATTTGTAAAGTTACATAGATCATTAATATCTAGTATTCCTTTTTAATAGCTAACTAAATTAAATTTGTAACTTATTTTCAAAAAATAAATATTTTTTCAAAAATAAAAAAAAATAATTTAGAGTGTAGGATAAATTTGAGCATGTGTAGGATAATTTTCGAAATGTGTAGGATAACTTTTTATGTGTGTAGGCAATGAAAATTAGTGTAGACAATAATAGTCTTTATGAGTAATTAATTACTTAAAGATTGTAATAAATGAGATTAAAGAATAACTACTTAATATTTTACAATTGTACCCTTTGTTCTTTTTCTTCTCAACTAAATTTTGTTCTCAAATGAACCTCCCCATATATATATATATATTCCCTTATCGTACATTACGTACGCTACAATCTCAGCCGTCAGATCATCTTCCCGCAATGAAAATCGCATGTTGTTTTTTTTTGTAATAATTTCGCATGTGATAATTTTGATGAAATAGCAGGTGTTTTTTTGTAACAATTTCGCATGTGGTAATTCAATTTCGCATGTGATAATTTTGATGAAATAGAAGGTTGTTTTTTTGTAACAATTTCGCATGTGATAATTTTGATGAAATAGCAGATTGTTTTTTTGTAACAATTTCGCATGTGGTAATTCAATTTCACATGTGATAATTTTGATGAAATAGCAGGTTGTTTTTTTGTAACAATTTCGCATATGGTAATTCAATTTCGCATGTGATAATTTTGGTAACAATTTCGCATGTGGTAATTCAATTTCACATGCGATTTTCAATGCGGGAAGATGATTTGACGGCTGAGATTGTAGCGTACGTAATGTACGATAAGCGCATTTGTACGTTAACCAGCCCCTATATATATATATATATGTATATATATATATATGTATGGTCTATTTGGTGCTAACTCATTTACAACAAGAAAACAAATTTGAATTATTGCGATGGAGTGGAAATAAATAAAAGGAGAGTGAAGCTTAGGGAAATCAATCCGGATAAGAATAAAGACCAACCGAGGGGACCTCAAAAATAGTATATTCTCATCAATTGTAGACGTGTTACATAGTTACAATGCTTACCCTAAAATAGATGTTTACTTGTGGTTAAGGTCTTTAAAAGTCCTCTCATTTTGCACTAGATGTCTTTTTCTTATTAATTTAATTGAAAAACAAAAACTAATGTAATATATGTGTGGTTATTTATATGTTTTCTTTTTGAAAAAACAAAAACTAATGTAATATATGTATGGTTATTTATATGTTTTCTTTTTTCTAATATGTCTTGATTAAGAATAAATGCAGCCTTTTGTACAAATTTATTTTGGGGAAATTGTATTTTAGTATGTTAAAAGAGAAACGGACCAACGGAGAAGCCCTCGTTCGTTCTCAAAAGACGAAAATTTTTAGAAAAAAAAAGGTTGAAAGTAAGGTTTCTTGTTTGTGTCCGTTTGTTTAGAAAATGAGTGTTCGTGTTTGTTTATGTTTGTTCGTCAACAATATGAGCGAAAACAAAAGTTCATGAAGGTTTCACAAACAAATGAACAAAACTAAACATAGATGAATGAACATAACTAGTGGAACATCAATTAAAAGAAAACGTGAACATCAATATGTTGGACTTAAATAGCTAGTAAGACTATATTAAATTGTAGTGCATGATGCTTCAATTTTACAAAACTAGACGAAATTGTAATGTGTCTAATAAAATAAATATAAACGAACGAATCCGGTGAAAATAAATGAACAAACATAAACGAATTTAAATGAATGAACGTGTACGTACATAACTAAATGGACAAAAGCCTACTAGTGTTCGTTCATTAATTTTTCATAATAAAATATAAACAAACTTCCCATCGAAATCTTTACAAATGTTCGATTCATTTACCATTGGAATTAATTACCAGTATAGTTACGTTGAGGAAAAATAAAATGTAAGGGGTCGATATCAAAAGGATGTCCGGATCTTATCCTACAAGTCTACAACATATTATTAAACTGAAGGGTGTGAGGGTCATTGTTGGTACATGATTTGCCACGTAGGAACGTGATAGAAAGTACACCACCCTCTTGCCTGATCCACCATGGTTCGCATGAATTAAACCATGGTCCTCTTTTCCATTTTTCCAAGATTTCCTTTCCTTTTACTTTAAACAAAAAATAAATAAATAAATAAATAAGGGGATAGCGGTTTGGGTAATGACCACACCTTTAGAGTAATAGTTTTGGATGATGGATTAGAGGCGGGTGACATGACGCTGACGTGGAGGGTCAGGTTGGTCATGATCATGAGGGTCATGACCACACCCTATAATAAAAGTCAAATGTCTAAATTTGGACGAGTAAAATATTTAACAATCAATTTGTTTTAAACGTATATTTAAATAATAAGTTTTGCAAAATTATGTAACATATTAAATCGTTTATAACGTTTCAAGGAAATAGGCCATGAACTTAAGTCAATATATAAATGGATATCAGAATTTTATTTAAACTGATTTTCATATGTTATCTAACTAGTAGGAGTGTAGGGCTCACTGTCTCACTCTCACCAATTTTGAAACCCATAACAAAATTTTTAACATCATCACTATTGTCACATATACTACGAAATTTTGCCTAAGAGCCTGATGTGATGCAAATAAAAAAATGTTTTCGATAAGTTGAAGACTAATTAAATAATAAAAAGATAACATTGAAATAACTATCAAACTATACAAAGAGTTACTCACGCATTAGGGTTTTTCTTTTGTTTTGTCTTTTTTTGAACTTAAGGGTATACGGGGCACCAGCGGGGAGTGGCTTCGGTGACCCAATTCCCCCAGCGGGAACACCGCCTCCATCCCTGCGGTGAGTGAATTCGGGGAGGGGGGTCGGGGAGTATTCACCGCATGAAGGAGAGAGGAGATGGTGGGCCACCCTCATTTTCAACCAATCTATTATTTTCCTTTTTTTTAATAAAAAAACAAGTCACCTAAGAGGGGAGTGCCGCCATCAAATTGAGGGTGCGAGGGGAGTTAAGAGGGGAGTTGACGTGTCGCGTGCTGATTAGCCGTGCGTAAGAGAGGGGCACTCCCCTCTTGCGTAGGAGAGGGGACTCCCCTAAGAGGGGAGTGCCCCTCTCACCCTAAGTGACATAACGAAAAGTCAATTTTGGACCACTTAATTAACACTAAAAGAAATGGATATATGGCTAAAGGTTTACAAAAAAGTAAAGACCAAAAGTCTATATTTTCAGAAATGAAAATAAAAAGAAAGAATATATGATAGTGCATACCGGCCGAATAGACAGTTTGGGTCATGAACTTTTATATAAGTAATCTATGTAGCCCCCTAATGTGCGGTCGGTACACGGCTTTATTAAGCATGTTCATTTCTGAAGTACGCACGTTATAAATTTCAAGTCCTAATTACATATGAAGAAGAAAATACGCATGGTCAAAACACAAAATCACGCATAGGTTGTTTCAACCCTAATTACGCATGTTATATGCTAATTACGCATGTTATTTGATGGTCACGTACCAGTCGTACTTTAGGAGCCTTTTGTATTTTAAACCTTTCGCATAACTTATAATTGTTAAGCAGGAGCGCAGCATAGTGGTGGCGAGAGAGGGCGGCTGACCCCCCGAACTTTTCGCTAAGTAGTGGAGAGTTTGTAGTTTTCATATAGAAATTTTTGAGTATATACGTTTTCGACCCCCCGTTTTATAGAATTTTTTTTGTATATACGTTTTCGACTCCCAGGTCGGAAATCTCAAGCTTCACCGCTGTTGTTAAGTATACGAAAACGAATAGTTTAGCACAAGTCTTTAAAATAAGTTTCTACTAAAAGAGTATTTAAACATTTTTAAGCGTTCATTTTACTAATTTGGCTAATTAGAGATTTGTTTTTTGGGTTCTGAAAAAAATCATGAGCAAATTTGACTTTTGGGTATTCAAGTTTTGTCATGGCGATCGACTTGTCTGTGTGGGTGTGTTTATATGAGTGTTGTGTATGTATGAAGTTGGTGGTCATGTTTGTGTGGATGTTAAAGGTGTGGTTATGGGTGCCAAAATTATGGGTGAAAAGGTGTTTAATAATTGCTTGTGTAGCCGTTAGATGGTGATTATAGCGAAAGTGGAGATTACAAGTGTTGATAATAATGGTAAATGATAATGGTGGATAGGGTGATAGTATTTCGTGGACGGATATGTGACGGTGGTGCGCGGAAAAAATGAATATGTGCCACGAGTAAAGGTTGACGATTAACAGTTGTAATAAAATCAGTTGTTATAAGTGTCAACGCTAAAAATGATATAATTGTGACAAAATAGATAAAATGACTTTATGTGGGTTGATATTATTAAAATGTTTCGAACAGAGTTAATTACATAGTTAGTCCCTGTGGTTTGCACAAAATAACATACTTAGGTACTAATAGTTTAAAATCACCTTCTAGGGTATTAACTTTTCATTTTGTAACGTTTGAATGTATTAACATAGTTAGTCCATGTGGTTCGTACAAAATAACATACTTAGGTACTAATAGAATGTGATTTTAAACCTACAAATAACGTTAATACCTCCAAATAGAGGTGTACAAAAAAACTGATTACGCAACTGAAACCGAAAAATTAACCGAAACCGGTTGTTGGGAAAACCGGTTTTTTTGAAACCGGTTCGGTTACAAACCGGTTTGACCGGTTATAGATCGATTGTTCGGTATGACTTAGATATCGGTTATAAAACCGGTTATACAAAAAACCGGTTTAAAAACTGATTAGGCCTAAAACCGGTTATAAAAACCGGTTAGACCCGGTTAACCGAAAACGTATACATAAAAACCGGTTAAAACCGGTTATTGTCGCTGAAATGCAGAAAACGGTCATATGACCGTTGAGACTAGAAAAGAGCCGTTTTTTTTGTTTTTTTTTTGTCAAAAATTCATCTCCAATTACTATAAAAGGGTGTTGGGTGTTTTGGTTCAATCACACCATTCTCTAATCTCCTAAATATCATAAAAACGCTCACTTTTCTTATTCGATAATTGTGAAAAAAACATGGCAAGCTCTAGTGCTCATGATTCGGTCAATGTTGGCGAGTCTACAACCGACACGGTTGTTCGTGTTCTTGCAACGAAGCGTAACCCCGAAGTTTGGTCACATTTCGATTTGTGCGAGATGGCGAGCGGACCGAAAAAAGCGCGTTGTCATCATTGTAATGGTTTTTACGCCGTTGGGGCAAACACCACCTTGAAACAACACATCGAAAAACCGTTTTGTAGGGCGTTGAAACAACAATCCGCTAGTGGTCAAGCTTCCATGGCAAGCGACGCTACTTTGTTCGCCTACAATTTCGATATGGCAAGGGATGAAATGGCGAAGTTTGTAATCCAAGAAAGTTTGCCGTTCAACCATTTCGACAACCAACGCTACACCAAAATGGTTCAAAGAACTCTCCAACCGCGATACACTCATGTAAGTCGCGCTACTCTTAGGAGGGATTGTTTAAGAATGTGGAAAAATGTTAAACTTGAATTAATTTCTTATTTTGAAAAATTAGAAACCGGTGTTAACTTGACTAGCGACGTTTGGTCCGCACCGCACGGTTCACCCGACTCGTATATTTGTGTCACCGCCCATTGGATTGAACCGGCGACGTGGCAAATGATGAAACGCACCATTTTGTTTAAACTTTTTGATTACCCTCACACCGGTGAAGCTATATATAAAGCTATCGACATATGTATTAAAACATCCAAATTGGAACAAAAGATTTTTTCGATAGCTTTTGATAACGCCTCAAACAACACGCTTTCGGTCACGCATTTAAGGTTAAAGTACACTCCGATTTGTGAGGGTATTTTTTTCCATAGTCGATGTGTCGCACACATCATAAATTTGGCCGTTCAAGACGGTTTAAAGGTTATTGAACGACAAAAAGAATCTTTCAAACAAATGTTACGTCATATATATAGTCATACGCAAAGGCATTCAAAATATATTAAAATGTGTAAGGAAGCGGGTCGAGTATGCTACGGACCCAATTGGGACGTCACTCATCGATGGAACTCGACTTGCACCATGTTTGAAAAAGCTATTTTGCAAAAAGAAAGTTTAATAGAATTTCATAACCTTTTGTCGAGTCGTGGAAAGGTTTCGTCTTACC
Source organism: Helianthus tuberosus (assembly GCA_030545235.1). Taxonomy (NCBI): domain Eukaryota; kingdom Viridiplantae; phylum Streptophyta; class Magnoliopsida; order Asterales; family Asteraceae; genus Helianthus; species Helianthus tuberosus. Next base: position 209,398,937 of record CM060400.1, read on the forward strand.
ACCAATCGAATTGGGGGCTTATTGAAACGGTTACACAAGTGCTTCAAGTTTTCAAAACATCAACAAAGACTTTATCGGGGGTTTACTATCCAACTAGTTCATTGGTACTTCACAATTTGTTTAAAATGTGTAGAAAATTAAACGAGTTGTCGGGGAGAGGTAGACCATATTGTGATATGGGAGATACGATGAAGGAAAAACTAAGAAAATATTTTAAAGAACTACCCGCGGTTTTCACTTGTGCCGCCGCTTTAAACCCTTGCTTTAATATTTTTGGAACCGGTTCTTTGATTGAAAAAATTACAAACGAGTTGAATTTAAACACCGAAGAAGAACCAAACTTTGGCGAAACCGCAAAAACTCGTTTTAATGAACAACTTTCAAAAATGTTTGATGTTTATGTAACAAAATATGGGCATATCTCGTCACACATTCACGAGTCAATGAGAAATGCCGCTTTCGGCGAAGGTTCGTCAACTATGGAAGATGAAGATTTGTATGTTTACAACTATTTGTATGATGAATCGAGTCAAATGCAACGTGGTAACACTAGTAGTAGCGAACTCGGTCGATATGGTGGGTCGAACTTTCTACGAACAATGACTTCACAAGACTTTAAAAATTTTGATTTGTTGGGTTGGTGGAAAAGTAAGGAAGAACAATTTCCGATCTTAGCCACAATGGCCCGAGATTTACTAACGGTCCAAGCTTCCACGGTAGCTTCGGAAAGTGCTTTTTCTATAAGTGGTAGGGTGATTTCGATACGGAGGACTCGACTAACACCAAAGGCGGTTGAGATGTCGATTTGCTTGAAAGACTACTTGGATGCGGCGGAGAGATGTCAACACATACGCTCACTCGAGGGTGAATTAGATTACGAAGCCGAAGTGTACGAAGACGAGGTTCGAAACGAAATGACAACCCCAATGACCGAAGAAGCCGAACTAGATGAATTACTACGCAATAGTTCGAGTTCGGGTTCGGCCGAAGAAGATTAGACGCGGCTCAAGATATATTACTTTTCTCGTCCCACTAAAAAAATATATATATTAGTGTGGACCTTCAAGTTTATGTATGAAGTTTATGTATTTTCGTTGTTACGCTTTAGCGTTCGTATCGTTCTTATTTCCTTATGTTATGTTTCCGTTTGTTCGTAGACTTAATGATATTATGTTTTGAGTTTTTACAATTTGCATTGTTATGTTTTTATAAAAAAAACTGCTGTTTTTTTTTTTAAAACAGGCTAAAAAACAGCAAAACAGCAACAAAAACTGCATTCTGTGACTTTTCCTGCAGACCGGTTTTTTTACCGGTTTTTATGACCGGTTACAGTAAACCGGTTTTAAAATCAGTTAATATAATCAATTACGGAAACCGGTTATTACAGAAACCGGTTAAAACCGGTTACGGTTAAAAAAAAAAACGGTTTTCAATTGCTCCAAAAAAACCGGTTCGGTTAAAAAACCGAAACCGGTTGCTTAAAAAAACCGATTTGTACATCTCTACCTCCAAACGTTACAAAATGAAAAGTTAATACCCTAGAATGTGATTTTAAACTATTAATACCTAAGTATGTTACTTTGTGCAAACTACAGGGACTACCTATGTAATTAACTCTTTCGAAAATTTATAATTATTTGTAACAATGACTTTATAATAATTTTAGTGTGTTTGTAAACTATACACTAGGAGTTGACTACAAAGTCTAGATTTCCTAAAAGGTGTAAAAAAAAATCACAAAACACTATAATGTCAGCTATAAAACACACAAAACCAACAAATAACATAATGGAGATTACTAAAACATCATATATGTGGGTTTTGTGTTGTATTTTGGATGATAAGACTCTGATTATGCAGTGACAAACATTATTGTGTTTTATGTTGATTAACATATTGTGTTTTATATTTATAGTTCTATGATGGTGTGTTTAATTTTTTTATGGACTATTAGAGTTTGAATATAATGTTTTAGTAATATTCACTCTGTTATTTGCGGGTTTTATGTGTGTTTTATAGCTGAAATTTATGTCTTTTTACACTTTTTAGAAAATTTGGACTTTGTAGCCAAAATTTACCCATACACTGTAAATCAATTTTAAGAAAGTGAAATGATTTATAAAAGAAAAAAATTCACACTCACAAACTTAATAATTTAAAATATCTCAAGAAAAAAGATAAGATAGGTTTCACATTTTTGTGACCGTCTTTTTAATCTTAAATATTTTTAAATTAAAATAATGAAGTAAATATAGACCGAAGGTAAGCCGTCAACGTGGATGATGGGGATCAGATCATCATCCATACCCAATCAATAAGTTGTCTGTCTGAGCTTATCCGCTTCACCAACGTGTATATGCGTGTTTGGCCACATCAACAAACAAGTATTCCATCCTTAATTTTTCTTTTTTTAATTTTCTTTTCTAAACAGCATGCATACCCATATTTTTTTTTATTTAACGACTTCAGCATACCTATATACCACCTAAATTATTTACTTCTAGATGCTTAATATATATATAAAGTAAAGTCAACAAAGAAATAAAAAATGTATATATGTTTTTACATTTAAAATGGATAGACTGTCAACGATTGTTAAAATAATTTTTATTATGTTTTTATAATATTTTTGTAACTAGGTTTATAGAAGTTCGCCGCGTTGCGGCGATTTTTTTTTTGTTATTTAGTATGTGTTTATATGTGGTTTGAAATCACTACGAGCGTGTTGCGAACGGAACTGCTGACAAGAATAAAAAGAAAATGTAGAAAAAAAACACTAAAAGATAATCGAAAGAAAATCAACCAAAAAAATTGTATGGTAACGATGTTGTTCGTATAAAACACGTGGTCAGAGATGAGCAAATTGTTATGGGTACCGGTACCGACTTTTGGCGTTCCTGGTACCGACTCACAACCGTTTTTTACATTCATATACCAGTACCGTAACCGGTGTTCTGTATCGGTTGGCACCGAGCTCATCCCTACCCCTGAAACTAAAAAAAGAAAAAATTAAAAGTTGAAGAAAATTAACAAAAAAAAGTTGTACGATACCGTTGTTCGTACGGTAACCGTGATCAGGGACGAGGAAATGGTACCGGGTAGCAGCACTGAATTTCCGGAACCAAAAGATTTCCAATATCAATTCGGCACCAACTTTTAGTTTTTCTGTATTAATGCCGGTTTTTACCTTCATGTACTGATGCCGAACACCCGGAGGTGGCGGGTTCGAGTCTTGCTCGTTCCCAATGCCCCTACGGTAACGGATTTACCCCCAGACTCAGGCTTGCTGGGTGGCGGTCTACGAGGTGGGATCACCTCGGCGGTTGGGAGGACCGTGAAATATCCCCCCCCCCCCCCCCCCGGTATTTTCGATACCTAATGCCGGTTTTTACCTTCACGTACTGATGCCGAACAGGACCGTCCCGGTATTTTCGATACCGGTACTGGTTCGATACCGGTTGACACCAAGCTTATCCCAAACCCCGATATTTAAAAAAGGGTTAAAATTTAAAAGTAAAGAAAATAACTATTATTATAATATTAAAATAATAAAAGTATTAAAAAACTATGTATTATTATAATATTAAAATCACTATTCATTTCGTTTAGTAATATATAGTAAAAATGTTTTTTAATGTCTAAATTTTACTCTTTTGCTTTAAATAATATACTTGTACTAATATACATTTTTACTCTATTTTATTTTCATTTAGTTTGATTTTTCTTTAATAATCTTTTAAAAAAATTAAGAAGGCAGGTGCGTTTGGTATTTTGTTGAAAACATGGTTGTATTTAAAGTAGAATAATTTTAGGAACTTTAAATAATATAAGCCTTTAACCCGTTTAATTTTCATTTAACTTGATTTTTTTTCTAATAAGTTCGTTAACTTTTAAAAAAAAGTTGAATACGTAGCGTAGGTATGTTTATTTTTATTTTTATCGTAGTTTGGTATTTTCTTTGTGAAAACAAAATTGTATACAAAGTAAATTATTTTTCATAAGTTATTTGTGTCAATGTACTTTTAGACATATTATGACTTTATTTATTGTGTTTCTCTTTCGGTTGCTATATATAACGAATTTTTTTAAAAGGCAAATTTCTTTTATTTCTGTCGTCTGTGAGACTTGAACCCAAAACCTCTCTCTCACAAAGTGTTTAGAGAGTTCGCCTTTACTAATAGACCACCATCCCATTAATTTGAAAGACACAATTAGACCTCTATCTTCATCAAAATCAAAAACTTTTTTATTTTCTAAAAGAAAAAAATATCTGACCCATTCTTTTTATTTCTTCTAGATCATGGTGTCAACTTTTGTTTAGATAATGATCAAGATCATGAAAATAATAATACTTTACCCCAATTTAAAGATGAATAATATAGGTTTTTTTTATTTTCATTATTATATACTACATTAGATTTTTTCAGCACGTTTTCATTATTATATTATATTATACTACATATACATTTGTAAGTTGGGGGGAATAGTGCCATGCAGCTGTCTGGCACTTTCCCATTGGACCAACACATTTATTGTTTTATATCCATTTTAAAATTACGTTTTAGCCCCCAGCTCAAAATAAAATTACGTTTTTTGTCCCCATCTCAAAATTATGATCTTGCCCTCAATTCACAATTACGACTTTGCGTGGCACTCTCTCATTGGACCAACCAGTTTATTATTTTATATTCATTCTAAAATCACGTTTTTGTCCCTCTTTAAAATTACGGTTTTGTCCCCAGCTCAAAATAAAATTACGCTTTTGTCCCCAGCTCAAAATTACGATTTTTCCCTCCATTCAAAATAAAATTGTGGTTTTGCCCTCAGCTCAGAATTACCTTTTCGCCCCCCAGTTCAAATAAAATTTTGTTTTTGCCCACAGCTAAAAATTACGATTTTGCCCTCTGTTCAAAAATGTGATTTTTCCCCGTTAAAAAATTGTGATTTCGCCCTCATTTCAAAATTACTTTTTTTCCCAGTTTAAAATAAAATTATGTTTTTGCCCCGAATTCAAAATTACGATTTTGCCCTCAGTTCAAAATAAAATTGTGTTTTTGCCTCCAGCTTAAAATTACGCCTGTGCCCTAAGTTCAAATTTATATTATGTTGTTACCTCAAGCTCAAAATTACGAATTTGCCCCTGGGACAAATTTACAGTACTGCCATTACTTTAGCTTTTGGCAAATTACGATTTTACCCCAGTAAAAAAAATACAACTTTCCCTCAGTTAAAAATTACAATATTGCCATTGTTTTAGTTTTTTTTTTTTTATCAAAACTATAAAAGTGTTTTGTTTTAATTGGTTTACTCGATTTAATTGTTTTTCGTGTCAATGAGCTAACTAAGGCTATGGGGTATGGGTTGGGGCGTGGGTTGGGGGAAAACGACCAAGGCACCACCCTGGGTGGGCTTGGGTTGGGGCGTGGCCCTTGGGGCTTGGGTTTCAAGTCGGGCGTGGAGCGGGGGAAGCGAGCTGACATGGCGGGCTGTGTATGGCCAAAACAAAATAGGCATTGGCCTAGCCGTTGGCCAACGGCTATGTTAAAAAAAATTAATTTTTCACTATAAAACTCACATTTTTCTTCCATTTTTTACCACATTCAACCACATCTTCTATAAATCATCTTCAATTCTCCTACTACAAAACGAAAAAATGCATCCTTATAACCGTCCTTTTGACCCGAACAACCCGTATGCATTCCAAGAAAATAATCCTAGCCCACCACCCAATCGTCCAATGTCTCGTCCATTTTTCATACTCTTCTTTGCCCCATGAAGCGAGTTACGCATCGCTTCTTGGGAATCGTTTGTTTACTAACTTCCCACACTCCGATGATTCGATACATACCCCGTTTACACAATCGCCCATCAACCTTTAACCAAACTCCATCGACCTTTCACAAAACGAAACCGTTCCCGAAAGTCAACCACCCAATGATGGTCCTTCCGCATCGAAACCCATCAAAAAGAGAAGTCATAAGAAAAAAACAAAGGCGGATAAAGTAGTTGAAACTGTCAAACGAAAACAACAAAAATGGGTCGTTGCTGAAGAAGTTGCATTGGCGAGGGCTTGGTGTCAACAATCTCAACATTCAACTTTAGGTATTCTTAACCTCTGTTTTTATTAATGGTTATTTTTTATATAACTTTGTAATATATTAAATTTTATTTTTATTAAAATAGAAAATTCGCAACATCGAACCGCCCTGTGGGAATCGGTTAGTAGACTATTCCATGGAGAAATGGGAAGGGAGGCTTATTGTGAAAACGGTAGCTTATCCTCAAAGTGGAGCGAGATAAGCACCCAACTTACAAAATATAGTGGTTTTTTAAATAAAGCAAAGCAAAACCCAAAAAGTGGTGAAACCGAAGCCGACATTTTGACAAATGCAGTGTGCACATTCAAATCAAATGTGGGGACCGACTTCCGTTTCATGCATTGTTGGGAGATTTGTAAGTTTCATCCAAAGTGGGTGAATATCCCCATTGGTAGCGAAACTAACTCGTCTTCCAAAAGGTCAAGGGCCTCATCCCAAGCCCAATCTGATGCACGAGATCAAGAGTTTGAGGACCTTTTTGATGATTCGCCAAGCCCAAACCGGCCTGAGTATGGAAGAAATGCCTCAAGAAGGCGTGCTCAAAAATCAAGATCTGGTACGGCATCGCCTTCAGCTGGGAGTTCGGGCTCGTGTAGGGGAATATACAGCGAGCAATTGGATGACATTTCATGCAAGTTGGATACATTCAACGTATTCCAACAACAAAGGGCCGAAATACGAAGGAGCAAAGAAGCTAGAGATGCCGCTAGAGATGCCCAGAAACAAAAACGGGATGATTTGAAATTTCTATCTCAGCCCATTAATCACCTAGAGGGTGAAGAGTTACAACTAATCTTGGCGATGAGAGAAGAGATAAAAAAACAAATATAAAAGTTAGGATTTTTTTTTTTGTAATTTTCTTTATTTAAAAATATTAAAAAAAATTAAATTTTTTGTTTTAAATAATATTCAAATAGCCCAGCGGGTCAGCCCAGCGAAGCCCGCCAAACCCACGCCCCAAACCCCCGCCCCACCATACCGTGTTGAATGTGGGTTAGCCCATGTCTGCCCCCCCCCCCCCCTCCCAAGCCACGTGTCAACTAATGCCCCAACCCAAGCCCAACCCCCGCCCCACCCCCGCCCCACCATACCCCACGGTCTAACACTCGCTCATTATTCGGCCATCGCCCCGCAACGCGGACGGGGCAACACCTAACCTAGTTATACACACAAAATGAGGTTTATGATTCTGTGATAAATAAAATTATGAGTATTGCTTAATTTAGGATTCATCCATATCTGTTGGTAGTTCTGATAATCTCATGTGCAATTGCTGTTTCAACTTACCACCAATTGATTGCCACGTGTATGCACTTTTCATAACCACCCATATTTATATGCTCCCCAACAATGGTTACAATCCTATCTTTGATTTGTGTTTCTCAAACACTCATCTCTTTATTATTATTTTCATACCATCTAACAATTCAGCTTTCACTCAATCCACTTGATCCCATCCAATGTTAATGGATAAACTAAATAACCAAAACTTTCCTCATCATCCTCATGAACATGAACATGAACATGAACAAGATCCATGTTCCTCTATAGAAGAAGCTTCAACAATCTCAAATCTATCATCATCTTCATCATCAACATGTTCTTCTTCTTGTTCATTTGACACAACAGATGATGCTTCTTCATCAAACTCCAGTAGATCCTCTTTGTATGATATGTCTGACCTCATGTCTCACCTACCCATCAAGTAAGTTGAGTTTATAATAAGTTTATTTTCACAAAAAAGATTCCAAATTTCATTACTTTTCTTTATGAAAGATCAAATACTAATATGGGTATTTTTATTTGTTTTTTGTTAATTATAGGAGAGGGCTTTCAAAGTTTTATCATGGGAAATCAGACTCTTTTACATCTCTTGCTAGAGTCACAAGCATAGAAGATATTCCCAAAAAAGAAAAGATGTTACACAAGAAGAAGATGAAGAAAAGCTACAGATGTCACACCCTTCCTAAACCTATCATCTCAAAGAAAAATTCCAAAAAGAAGAAGTTTGTTAGTAATAGCATCATCAAGAATTGAGTAATCTTATGTTGTTAATTATGAGTGTATATAAAGTTTTGGTGTAAATATAAGCTCCTTTTTTGCTCCAGTTATGTACTTGATAACTAACTACATACATAAACTTATTCGGTTTCATAGTTAAAATATCATTAAAGATGGAAACATCTATGAATAAGATGTCTTGCAAAAATTAATGTACCAAAATCATACCTTAGTCTACAATTGTAGCAACAAGAGATGCTCTATGACAAATCCATCTATTTGTATGCACAAAATCATACCTTAGTCTACAATTGTAGCAACAAGAGATATGCCCTATGATGATTGAATACAAACACATGAGAGGTGGTGAGGAAAGAGGTGTTGAAGTGGTTAGATGCGAGACCATCATCTATGCCATCTTTGATAGTGATTGGGTGGCTCCAACCCAAAGCGCTCCTAAGAAAGCAAGTATACAAATGGTGAAGGATTAAGATGAATGGCATATTGCTACAATTCCCGTGACACGATGGTAAGTTTGTATCGCCTATCGCAAGCTTAATGTAGCGGCGTCAAATGATCATTTCTCAAATCCAGTTATGGACCAAATTGTAGAGAGAAACCATCTTGTCATAAATTTTACTTCTTTCTTGATGGTTATACATGTTATAACCAAATTGTTATTTATCATAAAAATCAACAAAATACCACATGTACATGCCTATATATGGGTTTCATTTAGTGTTATTTCCAAATCATCGTCTAATTTGCCTTTAAAAGAATCACATTTTGTTATTAATGATGTTTGTATGCTCATATTCAATGCACTTAAAAAGCAACTCACATATCCCTCGTGTTGTAATCACCAAACTGGTCTTGACCTTTTGAGATCATGTGTGATGCTTGTGATTACGCGGCGGGGTGTTATAAGGTAAATATGTGAATGATACATAGAAGACTAATACATCGAGATAAAAGTTAAACGAGCATCAAGCTACACTGCTAGCCCTTTTAAAAGATGTATAAAGTCTATTGATTTAACTTTGATAGGTTATAATGATACATAGAAGACTAATACATCGAGATAAAAGTTAAACGAGCATCAAGCTACACTGCTAGCCCTTTTAAAAGATGTATAAAGTCTATTGATTTAACTTTGATAGGTTATAATGATACATAGAAGACTAATACATCGAGATAAAAGTTAAACGAGCATCAAGCTACACTGCTAGCCCTTTTAAAAGATGTATAAAGTCTATTGATTTAACTTTGATAGGTTATAATGATTAATTAAAATTTACTTATATCAAATGTATAGTTTGGGTTTTACATGACTTTTATCTTCATAATTCAAGTATCTTATGGTTAATTGTATATCTAAGGATTCAATTGTAGTTAGAGGTGCAAAAAAAGGAAACCGAACCGTGGAAAAAAAACAGGAACAAGTTATTCTAAGAAGTGGGTATTTTGGAACCAGAACTGTACCGGACCCTACCCACCGGGTACGCATATACCCAATACTCAGAACCGGTTCCATACCTGGAACCTGATTTTTTACTATGTTTTTATCTAAGATTTTCTAGTTTCTATCTATGTTTTTATGTTTTTAAATCTAATATCTTTTTATAATATTTTAAGTTTCTAATATATATACACACTTCTAATATATATACACACTTTTATGCTATTTGTTAATATATTACATATTGATTTTTACTGTTTTCAGGCCAAAAAAAAGTTAAAAACACTAAAAAAGTTGCAGCCCTCAACCGGTTTTTTTCATACCCGAAGACCGGTTTTTTTTATACCCAAACACCGGGTTTTTGTATGAACATGTTTCATACCCAAATCGGAACCGGGTATACTGGATGGGTATGGATTTTTTTGGGCTATAACCTGAATCGGAACCGGGTATTGAAAATATCCGAGATTTGCACCTCTAGGAGGACAACCAACATGGGCACATGGGCCGTTTTTTAGGGGGGCTAAAACTTTACCTAAAAACTTATTGGTCCGATACTTAAAAATTCAAAATAAACTAACTCAATATAAAACCTCTGTACTTATTGGCCAAATACCTAAACTCTTAAAACCTAAAAACTTATTGGGCCCAATATTTAATTAGCTAGAATCAATGGATTTTTGCCTAGTGGTAGACAAACATGTGAAGTTATCTTCATACATCATACTGAACTGAAGTTATTCAATTGAAGGAGTTAAAATCCACTACATACATGCACTTATAGTCAAAAAAAAAAAAAAAAAAAAAAAAAAGATCATCAATCGATGTTCAATTTCATACTCTTTACTAAGACATCACGAGGCTGATTCATGGAGACATGACGGAGGAGCGGGTTTTTAGTCTGCTTGATCTCCTAACCGACACCGAAGATGGTGTAGCCACTTCTGCGTTTTTGCGCCTCTGTTCCAAAATTAAACACATGAATAAACATCAGTTTCGGATTAGAAATTGACCTATGAATAATAATAAAAAGTGATTAAAAGTTTACCTGTTTCTTGACTGTATGGGAAGTTTCTGTTTGGCTGGAAGAAACTACCTCTGGTGACATATTGCTGCTAGTGGTTGTTTCTTCACCAAACACAAATTCGCCTAACAGCTCAACTGATGGTATATGAACATGGTTAACTTCTTTTGAAACATCATTCTGTTGTGGAGGTACAAATTCATTTGTTACCAACTGTTCTTCGATCACAGATTGTGGATTTGTAGAGGGTTCGGTAGCCTGGAATTCTTCTTTTTCGACCTTTTTACATCTTGAACGATAAATGGCACCAAAAGATGTCAAAACTAGCACATGCCCGAGTAATATTGCAATCGTTAGATCAAAACTTGTGAATTTGACCAACACATCATTGGTTTTTGCATCGTCTAACTCGTTCTCCACTCCGTCCTCCATGTCATTTGTGGTTTCAAATTCGACGTCATTTGTCAACTGATGATCCTTTCCATCATCATCTTCAGTAACATCATCTTGACCAACGGTTTCAGCTTCCACATAATCGCGATCTACCACTTCAGTAGCTTCGGTTTCGTCTTCTTGTAATATTTCGTTGTTTGTCAATTGATGATTCTTCTCATTTTGGTTAGAATCATCAACTGTTTCAGCGTCTACATACTCGGTTTCTATCACTTCGCTTGTTTTATTTTCTTCTTGGACGACATCTGAGTCATCGTTTTCAGCTTCATCCTCAACAAATTCTTCACTAGTCGCCGACACATCTTGTCTACCATCATCATAAACATCTCCTTCTTTCAATCTTTCCACCAACAAAACCGGTTCCCTAATCGGACCATATACAACTTCAGACAAATGATTAAGCGAACGGTTAAAACCCCAACCCGAATCTAAGCTATGCGAAGGGGAGGGGGTATCATTCATCGAACATATCGCTTGTGTCATTAACACAAGCGCAATCACTACCAACACAAACTTAAAAAACCCCTTTACACTACAACATCTATCTTCCACAAATTCAACCATTTCTTCTTCTTCATCATCTTCACTTCCACATTCATCGCCACTTTCATCTTCACTTTCACTACTTACATCCCGGGCTTCTTCCACGGATTCTTGTCCGGAACAAGAATCTTGCAATTCGGGTATCCCAACACTACCAGCATCAAAATCAGTACCAACTTCGACCCGATCTTCAACATTTTCTTGAAGACTCAATATCTTCCTACGCCTATCGGGATTGTACCTCAAGAATTTGGGCCTAGGGGAAAGGTAATTCTCAACAGGATCATAAGGTTTCGACCCAACAAAATCTTTCTCTACATCTTCATCAGAATCACACTTCACGGGTTTCGACCCGAAGTGTTGTTCTACAGCATCTAGGGTTTCATTATTCCTCTCACCCAAGATTTTCTTTTTAGGGAGAGAAGCTTTATTAGCTGCTGATATGGTGGGACTCATGAAATTCCTACTGGGTAATTGTTTTTTTCTAGGGCTTTTTAACTTGGAAGCCAATTCTGGGTTCAATTCATTCTCATTGTCTGATTTGTTTCCTCCTGCATTTATATGTCAAATTGCTAGCTATCAAGTAAAATAAACTCAAAATTATACAAAAAAAAATAGAAAATTACAGCCGGAATTACATTATATGAATTGTAAAACAAGTAAATCGTGAGAACAGAGGAATATAGAACGCACCTGAACTGGGTTTGTTGAAATTATTATCCATAGATTTCAGAAGTTGATGAAACAAAATGAAGTTTTTGAAAAGAGAGAAACAGAGGAATAAAATGTGACCGTTACATTTACTGTGAGATCTTTATAAAGATGATCGTCATTTAATTTTGAAATTCGATTCCTTTTTGACCGTTGGAGATTTTCTTGACCATGGGTCAGCCTGTGTTACGTAATGGATACGTTTTTATATTTACACATACAACAGCCACAGGCCCAAATCCCAGCCCATGGACTACTTGTATTTGATCGGACCATTTAGCACTGGATGGGCCCACTGTCTTATCACTCTTATCAGTATGATTTTTAATCTATTTTGTAGTCATAAACAATTTAAATTTCAAGATAGTTTTAAAGAATATTTATGTTTTTCCTTCATAATAATGTTGTAATTTATTCTATTTGTTTGGAAAATTCTTTTGATTATAAAAGAAATTAACTTAACTTATGTTATTATTTTTTTTTTAATATTTAACTCTTAAGTCCATTTTAGTTTTTTTTTTTTATATATTAGTTCAAGAATTAGATTTATCACACTGACATGTTATGTAATTTTGTAGTAATTTTGGTGCTAAGGGGTTTATGTTGTAATGTTTCTATTATGGTTGTTTGTTTGATCTTTTAGGGGCGTTTAGTTCGCAGAAATTCAATGGAATTTAAAGGAATTGGAATCTGAATTCCATATATTAAAATGTTTGGTTCACAAAATTTGATAGAATTAGAATCTAAATTCTAATTTTCATGTGTTTGGTTAACAATGGAATTGGAATTGGAATTGAGCATGAAATCCTTCAAATTCCTTGAACTAAAGGAATTCAAAATCCTACCTATATGTGAAGGAATTAAAGTAAATTCATTGGAATCTTCGACCGTTTCGACCGAACAGGTTTGAGCCGCACCATTTCGACCCGTATCATTTCGATCCGAACCATTTCAACCCGTACTAGTTTCGATCCGAACCGTTTCGACCCGTACCATTTCGAATCGTACCGTTTCGACGCGAACCGTATCGACCCGTACCGTTTAGACGCGAACCATTTCGACCCGTACCATTTCGAATCAAACCGTTTCGACCGTACCGTTTCGAATCGAACCGTTTCGACGCGAACCGTTTTTACTCGTACTGTTTCGACCCGTATTGTTTCCACTCGTACCATTTCGACCCGAACCGGGGGTTGTGGGTGCCGGGGTGATGGATTCCAATTCTTTTGACAACCAAACACAACAAAAATGGAATTGAGATTCCAATTCCAACAATTTCCAATTCCAATTGGAATGTTTAAATTCCAAATCCAATTCCTTCAAATTTTAATTTCTATACAAATTCCAATTTCAGTTCCAAAACATTCCTTGAACCAAACGCCCCCTTAGCTTCTTGCTATGGGCAAGCATGTTGGTGTTGTTATAATAAAAAGTTCTCCTTTTGGCTGTTCAAAAACAAACTTGTTATATACACTTATTAATTTATCCGTCGTGCTGTTCAAAAAAAAAAATTATCCGTCGCATTAAATGAGCTATACTTATTTTCCTATTGCTGAATTAAGTCAGTAATATCATTTATAAAATATGTAGATTTAGTTTGGCTAGGATATAATGACTAATAAAAATTACTCATGTAAAATGTATAGTTATATAAAGCTGTTTTTATATAACAATTCAAGTATCTTATATCTAAATGCATGCATAAGCATTCTAACAACTCCCCATTTTTTTTTTTTTTTTTTTATAATAAACCCTAAACAATGCATTGATGATATTTCTAGATTACATATTAACATTTAATTTTTTATCAGATTTTGTTAGTTGTTGTGTCTATTCAAGGGATAGAAAGCGATATCCTACTTTTTATGAATTTCAATAATTACTTTAATCTTTGACGAAGAAAAGTTTCTTAATAAAACCCATTTATATAGTTTTTCGTTAATGCAGTGACGGATCCAGGGTTTTATTCTAATGGGTTCCTTTTGGTAAATTCTCTTTAATTCTCACTATTTTTTTCCTAAATTCTATAAGATTCTCACTATTTTTTTCCATTTTTTTCTAAAAACATTGGGTTCCTAGGAACCCACAGATGTGGGGTAGATCCGCCCTTGCGTTAATGTAGTTCCTTGGTGTAAAGAGTATCAAAGCGGTATTCTTTTACGTATGTACACTAAGTTAAACTTTTTAACGATATTTAAAAACTGGGTTTTGAATTGATTCTACTTGTTGGAAAATCTATTGTGCAAGTTTCAACTTATAACGCATGTTAGCATGAAGTAATGATATAATGTTATTGTAAATTCAAAAGGATAGAAAACATATTCATTATGTTTTGTATTAATATTTAAATAGTTATGGTCATGTTGATATCATAAAAAGGTATCATTAAAAACTTTATTAGACAAACTTATGAAGTAAGCAAAATTTATCTTTATTTCAAATCTACTAGAAGAAGAATATTTTGTAGTTCACATGAATGAGCAATGATTATATGATAAAGGGAATAGTTTAACGAGGCCAATTTTCCTTCAATATAATCTATTAAAAGTATATTAATAGATAAATATAAAGATGATACTTATATATAGTATGTAACAATAACTATTATCTATATCTATACTATATAATAAAATAAACCATGTTTGGGACACTTGTCATAATATTAGGTCATGTACTCTATGAATAATTATCATTTAGTTTAATATATTCTAATTAATTATAGATAATCTCCTATGAAATATTATTTAGTTTAATCTCTTCAACCTAATTATTATAGATAATTATTATTTATATCTATACAAATAACAATTAAAATCTTTATCTATACTATATAACTAGTAGTTTACCCGTCCGCCGTCCGGGTATATATGATTAACATCATCCAAACTCACTGCTGTCCGGGTATATATGATTAACATCATCCAAACTCACTGTATATTTTAATATCACGATGGCTACTTATCTAACTATTAAGAACATCAATAACTATGTCTATATTTAAAATAATGTTGACTTTTAATTTGATTTCGATTAATAACTACAACTCTTCTTGAATTGTCATACATACTAATTTAAAATCTTACATCTAATTCGCACAATTTAAAATATTTAATTAATTATTTGTAATTGATTAACGTAGGAATTGCTAACACCATTAAATGAAGATAAATGAGATCTATCAATGTTACATGTTTACAAAAGTATTAAAAAAAACTATCAACACAGCCAAACGTAGATTATATTTATGTCATGAGAATATTATTTAAGAACATCAATAACAGTGTCTACATTTAAGATAATAATGACTTGTAATAAATGATAAACATGCAGGATACATCTACAAAAAAACAGATAATGTTATCAAGATCTCACAAGTATATTACAAAAAAGCCAAAAAAACACAATGTATACTATAATATACAATAAATCATAAACATGCAGAATACATATACAAAAAAAGCAATTGATGTTATCAGGATCTCCCAAGGATATTACACAAAAGCCAAAAAAACACAATATATACTATAATATACAATTTCGTTGGCAAAACACAAACCATTGTAACAAACACAATGACTTGTTATCCAACTATTAAGAACATCAACAACCATGTCTATATTTAAGATAATAATGACTTTTTATTCGATTGCGATTAGTAACTACAACTGTTCTTATATTCTTATACATCGAATTGTCATACGTACTAACTTAAAATCTTACATCTAATTCACACAATTTAAAATTTTTAAGTAACTATTTTTAAATTGATTAACATAGAAATTGCTAACACCATTAAATAAAGATAGACGAGATCTATCAAAGTTAGATCAACATAAACTAAATCAATTACAATTCTCTCTATGGTCGCTCGAAGAAAAGGGAGCATATGAAGAACTAACAGAAAAGTAGGCATCATTAGTGATAACAATTACAAGCGAACCTGGAGCAGCATCGGATAGCTTGATGAAGTCCTCCACTCTCCCCCATCAGATTTCAAGAACAACGCAGAAGAGTTTATCACATAACTGTTGAAACAGGATCAGAAAATCTGCGACATCCTGGCCGATCTGCAAAACAAAAGAAAGAATAAAATCGCGTGGAAGAAGGCGAGAGTCGTTGAAATCTTTGGAAGTGTTAATTGTAGCGTATAATATTTTATACATATTTCACTCTTTAATCTTTCTTTATATTTAATTTAATAAAATTAATATCCATTGCATACAAAGTAAACACAATGACAAGAACACATAACATAATGTATAGAAAACCCACCTAGTTGCAAAACACAATAATTAGACGCAATAACACAATATATAGAATCAGTTGCAATACCATGGCTAATATTAACACTATCCATACCACCAATATTCAAGTATTTCTTTATTTATTTAATTAAACAAACAATAAAATATATAAAAGATAATAAAAAGATACGCAATCAACATCTTCCTTATGTTTTCGCTTTTTGATCTCATACTTAACGACCAACATGATTCCACATCTAATGTATTGACAAATTTTGTTATTATCTATAATTTAGTCAATGAATGATGGTTATATTTTTGTTCCTCTTATAAGTTTTTATATATACAACTTAACTAATGTAGCATATTATTATAAACAACCAATATCTAAACTGAACTTCAGATACTCACACATAAGAAATCTGAACAGTATCAAAACATACGAGAATAAAAAAAACAGAAGAGAAAGTTTATGTCCAGAAAAAAAAACATTGAACAAACACAAAACATAAAAACCATCGCTCTAAAATGCAACAAACAAAAGAAACTACATCTCACTCATTAAAATGGGTAAACTTAATCTCTTTCTTACCAACATCTTTCACGCTCTCCACAATATTATTACTTGTACTTTCACAGATGCTCGAGTTCGAAATGACATCCAAATTGTAAAGATCAAGCAATTTACGCTTAGACGTCGTATCTTTACAAACCATTGAACATGTTTTTTTATCAATTGAATCACCATCGGAACTCATCACAAGCGAAATTGGAGTACCATTCTTCTTATCATCAAGCATACAGCTCTAAACCAAAATTGAAAAAGTTTATTAACTAAAGACAACTATAATACTTCAGTTAAAAATTCATAGTACCTGACTAATCCCAGGCATTTGTTTAACCACATCAACAACTGATTCATCGTCAGTTATTCTTTGAATCTCGTATTCTTCATCACAATATGTCAAGTTAGTCTCACTGACTTCAATCTTGAATGCAAACAATTTATCCACCAAAGTTTTTAATTCGTTTGGAAATCGCACAGTACCATCATCCTGAAAACATAAAAGATAGGATATATAACCAAAAAGTTAGCTTACAAAAAAATATAATTTGAGAAATAGAAACTAAATATAAATCATACACATGCATACTACCAATGTGTTATCCTGAATCAACTGTTTTGCAGACTTCTCGATAACATGGTTAGCTGTATTATGAAACAAAATAAGAGATACATCACCACTGCTATCCTCAACACGAACCTTCAATCTAATTGATAACATAACAAATAAATTTGAATTCAAACGGATTACATAAACTAAAATAAGGTAACTGATGAAGAAAGTTACAATGTCAAAATGACAACGTAAATAACAACAGAATAATAACAATACCTTAAAACCGGTTCATCAATAACATTTTTTCGACAAAATTCATTAGTGCACACATACAACGTATGTTGGTCTTGATCACAACCTCCGTCAGATTTAGTTAAACCCATGTTTTTTGTACAAGCCTCATTTAAACAATTAGGACACTTCAAAGAAAACCAACCAACCTCCTTGGTTATTTCCTTTACGGTACCCAGTATGATAACAGATCGTGGCTGTAAAAAATATAAATATATCCACTTACATCTAATGTAAATATTGAAATACGAAACTTGAAATGGTCTATGATTACCTCACTAATTTCCCACACATCATCGATGTTACTAAAAACAACATTCTTTAGAAAATCATCCATAACCACCTGCAACCCGATAGAATTAGAAAGCAATAATGCATCAACTTTGATGTCAGTAACTCAGAATGTAATACAAAAACAATGCAGACAATTATCACATAATGCAATGCACTTGTTTTCAAAACAGAAAGAATATGAACTAAACAAACCTTGCGAATAAAACTGGACATAATCGAGTATGATATGTTTATTAAATAATCAAGTAATACGATATTTATACACCATAAAAAGCAGTTGATGACACCAGATTTGTAGGAACATGGGCGACGGCACATAAGTAGTAAACCGTTAATACATACCATGATGTAAAACAAATAATACATAAAGTATAGCATGTAAAATAAAAAAACAATAATATAGAAAAAACGCAATCATAATACCATATAAAATAAAAAAAACACAATACTATATAAACACACAATCATAAACACTCCGGATACTTAGCTTATAATCCAATAAGGGAATTTATTAATTTCTCTGCCACAAAATATTTATTACACATCAAACACAACATTTAATGTTATACAATAAGATAAAATAAGACATAAAACTACAAAAGAATAGTTAAACCTGAATACAAAAGTTCTAATACATACATTGTCATATAATAAGAGAAAAAATCACTCTTCATAAAATAACACAATTTCTTAAAAAATTACACAATAATAACCATTCCAGATAACTACATCTACATTAAATTTGAGTTAGGATAGGTTAAGAGAGGTTTATTAACAAATGAACACAGCAGTTTACCTTACCATCTTTGTAGGACAACATGCAAGAAAGACTACAACAACTTATTAACCTAAAATCCTGGATTATAAACCGCTAGTACATACCATATATTAAAATTACACATATTAAATTTTTTTTTATGTGAAGCACTTTAAGATCATTGGTTTCATCAAAATACATTCCACCTGTATCACAGTTTTGAACATTTCGCTGAGAAAAGTCTGAGACGGACAACAACTTAAGGCACCTGGTTGTTGGATTCCAAAGGATCAGCTCACAGCATCTCGCTTTAAAAGACACTAACAACAGCCCATTAAGCGACGCTAGAATACGTAAGAATATAGGGTCAACATTCCCAGGAAAAGTGATCTGTTTGCTTGTAAACACATCCAAATTCCCACCTATTATGTTGTCAACAACAATTGACATACCTCGCAAGGAGACATATTTCTTATGTGAATTTCCAATTCGACAAGAATGCATAATCTAAAAAAAATGAGTTACAGTTCCTTACGGAAATCTTTGCAAACACATTTCAAACAACCAATAGCTTTGGCAGGGAGCCTTGTGAATATTTCATCGACGATCAATGCAAACCCAAGCTTTTCCATTTTATAATCTATGGGGCTACAATATAAAATATAATAAATGAAATACAATTGAGACAATTTGATATGTAAATGTTTATATATAAACACAATGTATACAACCGCTTTTCATACACAACCGGGTGATAAAATAAGACTAACCAACCACGTAACTGTAAGACCCAGCTTTAAATAACTAGATTAATATTGCATAACATGAAATTAGTACAAAATATTTGAGTTTACAAAAATTTTCATGATTCTAAGACCATACATGATCATGAATTTCAAGTTATAACCCTACTAACCAAATATTCATGACACGACAACAAGTGTTTACATATTCTTTAAAACAAAATAGATCAAGTTCGGAAGCTTCGTTTTGTGTGTTCGGTTCGGAGATATTTTCTTGATCATCATCCACCTACTTGTATTACCTAGAAACTGAAAATTTGAATAAACATTAGTATTAAAGTCCTTGGAAATTAATACAATCGAAACTATGTTCAAAAACAAATTCGATTAACCAAGAATATGAAAACTCAGCTTTTATGACAGGGTGCTACCGTAACTTACGGTAGCCACCGTAAGTTACGGTGGCCCCTGTGTAACAGTAGTCTGCCGTAAGACGGTAAGATCCCACCGTAGCATTTTGTTTGCTACCGTAAGTTACGGTATCCACCGTAACTTACGGTAGCTGCTGTACATGTTTTCTTGTTTTGCTGTTTTAGCCCATCCAATTCCTACGTCGCCGTAATTTAAATTCGAACATTTTTGTCACAAGATTAAGTCTATTTACTCATATCTAGATATTACCAACTATGGCGTTTCGCTTCCCTTTCGAGGGATTTCTTACGCAATAATCTACATGCTTGTTTCCAAGGTTTCAACTTGGCTTTTTATACTACTTGACATGCTTATGTTTCCGAACTTTAACTCCCTTAATAGGGGTTAAATTTCTCAACTAATTTAGCGTGTCCGCTACACGGCTTACGCTTTGTTTATAACAATTTATCAAGTGATGGTAACTAATTTCAAGGTTCTCTACTCAACTTGTTTTTGACCCGTTTGGATGCCGAAATTAAGGCATCATTCAAGATATTTCAAAAATCCATCTCTATCGCTTGTTTTGACCAATTTTACTTGTTTTAAGACACATAGTCACTTCCGTGACATATTGGTTTATCTTGTTACCATGTTTCGATATGACGACATAAGACTAACGAATAAACGTAATTTAACGAAACGTTAGATTTCGTACCTTTAAAGCACCCCCTTCAAGCGCGTATCTCCTCCTCCGGCTTGTCCGCTCGACGATCCGGATTCTTTGCCTAAGGAGTTCAATTCAACTTCAATTTAGGACTCTTTTTGTAATTATAAACACATAATTTTCCATAGAAGTCAATTATGCGTTTTCATCCGATTTTTAACCTATTAATCCCCGCTTAGGCATTTCAACAAACACCTAGCGGGTCAGATTTTCACATAATCATTATCAAGTTCATGACTTGTTATTTTGCCTAAATCAACTTTAATTAGGCAATATACACATATTTCAACATCAACATTCCAGAAATTCTCACATAAATTCAGATTTCACTAGAACACGAGTCTTAATCCTAGTGTTTATCAAGTTCTACTAAGTTATTAATCACCCATTATGGTGATTATGAACATTATAAGTATCATGCAAGATATTGTCAAGAAATCATCTAGGGTTTGTTCCTAAACTTCATATCACTTCCAATTTCATATATCTAACACATAATCAAGCTCAACATTCGATTTCTATCACATGCAAGAAATTTGAGTTGAATCAAAACAACCTAATTTGGCATACCTTATGATCCCTTTGATGAGGTGATCACGAATCTATGTTTGAAACTTGATTTAGGGCGGATTAGAGGCTTTAATTTGTGGATTTTGTGAGGATTTTAGGGTTTAAAGGAAACCCCTGGTCGCCCTCCTCCTCCGATCGATCCCAGCACACGCATGTGTGTGTCTGGTGGGTTATTTTTCTTATTTTAACATTTAAGTTTCAGTTTTTTATAAATTTGGCCCCTCAACTTTTGTTTAACTTATAGTTTAGGTATTTCAACCCCATTAATAGTCACTTCAAGGCTTCTTAACTAACTAGGTTATAAATTCCTAGTTAGTTGATTCTTGTTTATTTAGCGTTTTATTATCATGAATTTAATTCTATAAATTTCGGGGTGTTACAAGTCCACCCCCCTTAAAAGGGTTTCGTCCCAAAACCTGATTACGTACCGAATAATGTAGGGTAGAGTCGTTGCATCTCCTCCTCGGATTCCCAGGTGGTATCCGATCCCTTCTTGTGTTCCCATTTAACCTTTACTTGATTTATTTCTTTGTTCCTTAAGGCTTTCACCTTACGATCCAAAATCGCAATGGGCTTCACCACATAGTTTAGTCTATCATCCACCTCGATGTCATCGTAGTGAATATAGGTTGTTTCATCCGTTAAACATTTCCGCAGATGTGACACATGAAATGTGCTATGAATTCTGCTTAATTCTTCCGGTAGTTCAAGGCGGTATGCTACCTTCCCTACTCGTTCGACAGTTTTAAACGGCCCAATAAATCTTGGGCTTAATTTTCCTCTCTTTCTAAACCGGATAACCCCCTTCCATGGGGACACCTTAAGCATGACTTTGTCGCCAACCTGAAACTCGATCGGTCTCCTTCTTTTGTCCGCATACGACTTTTGTCTATCTTGAGCCGCCTTCAGATGTGCCCGAACCACGTCAATCTTTTCATTAGTGGCTCGAACTACATCCTGGTGGGCGAGTTCACGTGGACCCACTTCACCCCAACATACCGGGGTTCGGCATTTCCTACCATAGAGCATTTCGTACGGTGCCATCCTAATACTAGCATGGTAGTTGTTGTTGTACAAAAACTCGACTAATGGAAGATAGACATCCCAACTGCCTCCAAAGTCGATTATACATGCCCGTAGCATGTCTTCCAATGTTTGTATTGTTCTTTCACTCTGTCCATCCGTCTGAGGATGGTATGCAGTGCTGATGAACAATTTGGTTCCCATTTGCTCTTGGAAATCTCGCCAGAAATTTGAAGTGAACCGGGTATCCCTATCGGACACGATGGATACCGGTACTCCGTGGCGTGCTACTATCTCATTAGTGTAGACTTCAGACATCTTTTCGGACGTATACGTTTCTCGTATCGGGATAAAATGAGCACTCTTGGTTAATCTGTCAACAACTACCCATATAGCATCGAAACCGCGGTTCGTCTTTGGTAGTTTGGTTAATAGGTCCATGGTAATATGTTCCCATTTCCAAACCGGGATTTCTAACGGTTGGAGTTTACCGTATGGTTTTTGGTGCTCCGCCTTGACTTGTAGACATGTCAAGCATTTCTCCACGTATTTCACAACATCCATTTTCATTCTGGGCCACCAATAGTTTTGTTTTAAGTCGTTATACATTTTGGTCGCTCCCGGATGAATGGAATAACGGGATTTGTGAGCTTCATCAAGTAGAAGCTTTTTAACTCCACATGTGTTAGGAACCCAAATTCTATTGAAACGCGTTTTCAAACCGTGGTTGCCTTCTTCGAGGTCCTTAACTTGGCCAACAATTCTTTCTTTTCTCCAGTTTTCCACTTTCACTGCTTCAACTTGTGCTTCTCGGATTCGTTCAAGTAAGCCCGAGGTCACAATGAGCTGCAATGATTGTACTCGTATCGGGGCATAATCCGCCTTTCGGCTCAACGCATCAGCCACTACATTGGCTTTCCCGGGGTGGTAGTGTATTTCACAATCGTAGTACTTGACCGTTTCTAACCACCGCCTTTGTCTCATGTTTAATTCCTTATGATCGAAGAAATATTTCAAACTTTTATGGTCGGTAAAAATTGTACATTTTACCCCATACAAGTAATGTCTCCATATTTTTAAGGCAAACACCACTGCCGCCAGTTCCAAGTCGTGAGTCGGGTATTTCTTTTCATGGATCTTCAATTGCCTCGCGGCATAGGCGATAACCTTGCCTCGTTGCATTAAAACACACCCGAGCCCCGAATGCGACGCATCCGAGTAAACCACCATGTCGTCAACTCCTTTCGGTAATGTTAACACCGGAGCGTGAGTTAACTTTTCCTTGAGCGTTTGGAAGGATTTTTCCTGCTCGATGCCCCATACAAACTTTTCCTCCTTGCGAGTCAATTTGGTCAATGGTAAAGCAATTTTGGAGAAATCTTGTATGAATCTCCGATAATATCCCGCGAGCCCTAAAAAGCTTCGGATTTCCGAGGGGTTCCTTGGAATGTTCCATTTTGACACGGCTTCTACTTTTGATGGATCCACCAGTACCCCGTCGGCACAAATGATATGCCCGAGAAATTGCACCTCCCGTAGCCAGAAAGCGCACTTTGAAAATTTTGCATATAGTTTTTCTCGTCTGAGTGTCTCTAACACTTCTTGCAAATGATAAACATGTTCAGCTTCATTCTTCGAATAAACTAAAATGTCATCGATAAATACGATTACTGACTTATCCAGCATAGGTTTGCAAACCCGGTTCATGATGTAACAACCCTCGGTAAAACCGACACCCTTAGTATAATTCCAACACTCTATTATATTTTAAAATATTCCAATATGTCTTATATTACACCCCGTATGTGAAAACCGAGCCCAAATTATGTTATCGTTTATAAAATTAATTAAAAACAAGAAATAGTAAGCTGAGGCGGGCCTCGTAGGACCTCACCTCAAGCTCACGCGGGCCGTATCAAGACCAGACTTTGACTCCGCTGACTTCTTTAGTTCAAGCGGGCCGCGTAAGACCTCATCTAAGTTGACGCGGGCCGCGACAGATCATGAAACGCGGAAGCATCCGGTGATGACACGTGTCGACATCGTGTCGAGTCTAGTAGCTGACCCAGCTAAGCTATTATGTTGACCGGTGTTGACGCGGGCCGCGTAAGGCTTACCCTTACCTTACGCGGGCCGCCTGGAAGTCAGATTACACGACTATATAAGAAGGCCATCAGACTTCGTTTTCCGTCGCTCACAATCTCAATTCTCAATCTAAATTCTGTAGTAGTGTTATAATACTCGGGTATTATACCCCTAATTAAGCAAGGTTCTGCTCTGTTGTAAGTATTATAACCCCAGGTTCATAATAGTTACGCTGCCCGATTGATTTAGGGTTCCGTAACAACTGTCGTGGTTTTGCCCGACGTAGTTGTTGGAATGCCGTCTCAGGGAGGGTATCATTAATAATTTCAAAGGGTTATGGTACTAATCAATGTACATTTGTATAAATTATAGATTATATCCAGGAAACCCTTACGAAAAGCCTAAGACAGCAAAGTGAGTTTATCCTCTTTTTGTTAATGTTTTTGGTAATGTTTTACCAAACCTTAAATGTTTTACCATGAAAATTAGCAGTGATTGAGTCTTTGTAGTTATTCAATTACTGCCGGTATGTTGGGGTTTTGTATACAAAATTTGTACTACTTGCGAGTAGTAAGTCGGGATGACAATACGTTACCATTGGACAATGAGTTAGCCAATGGGTAATATGACCCACAAGTCAGGATTGATAGTACCAAATGGAGTAATTTTATAGACATAAACAATGTGATCGCTCTCAATACTGTTCACTGTGACTTTAAATTTGATTAAACTGGGATTCACTCACCAGTATTTCCCGCTGACAAATATTTTTAAAACATGTTTCAGGTAACCCAATGTGAAAGCCAATTAGTAAAAAGCCAGCTGAAGAGCACTGAAGGCTTGGGAAAAATGTGGCTATAAAAGTTACCAAATAAACGATGTTTTAAATTCAATAAAATAGGGTGTGTCCCTATAAATGTATTGTAATAAGAAACTTGGGTTTTACCCATGTGATTATTAATATTAAATGAGGTGGTTTTACTCTGATAAAACATTTCCTAACTACGGTCCTGATGTAAATTCCGCTGCGAGATTAAACAACCTGATACCACCAAACTCTGAGATCGCATCCGCCCGTTCCCGGGAATAAGGGATCGGGGGTTGCGACAGAAGGTGGTATCAGAGCCTAGCCACTGGCCTGAGCCAAAGAAGTGTTCTGCTGACACTTAAATTTTAAATTTTGTGTTAGGAAATGAATTACAGAAATACATGCATAACTGTAATTATGTGTTATGTGTTATTTGACTATTTGTTAGTTTTCAGTATGAGTGATCAAGGATCAGCAGACGTGAATCGTCAGTTGTCTGAATCACCTAGGAATGAGGGTACATCATCCCAGCCTGCCCTTTCAGGGTATACTGCTGATCAGGAAGATGGAATATTTGCTTTTAGAGCTAAATCTGAAGAGCCATTTCCTAATAAGAAACGAGGATGGTTCAGTAAAGAAGCTTTTGCTCGTAGGAAGAGAATGCGAAAATTGCAACAGCAAAGAGCATTAGCAGCTATTAAGAGAGAGACAGATGCCCATACTCAAGATATGCTAAATAGAAGCTTAGCTAATTTCCATATCTTAGCTACGACTGCTACTGACCCAAGTCTGGAACAATTAGTAGCCCCACAACCACAAAACCCAGAACAACCCATGGAAATAGAAAATTCGGAAAACCAAGTAGAGATGCACGATTTTAACCCAGAAGAAATCCCAAGGGTACTGACGGGTGGTCCATTGGACAACCCTTTAGGATGTTAAAAGACAAGTTTATCCCTCATTTAATTGTGTAATTATCTTGAATTAGATAACTACGGTTGCTTATGTTTCAGGTGCGGTTCGGGAGCTTAAAGTGGATAAAACGCAGCTGTGGACGGTTTGGAGATGAACGGATCGAGGGTGGAACGAAAGATGAAATAAAGCACAAAATTCAGGTTATCACCGTAAATTACGGTCCCACCGTAATTTACAGTGGACCTGAATCTTGCCATTTTCTCACCGTAAATCAGGGGCCAGCCACCGTAACACTTTGATAGCCACTGTAACTTACGGTAGCACCGTAAGTTACGGTGGAGGCTGCGACAGAATCGTAACTGCCATCATTTATTCAGTTTTTATGATGTCTTTTCACTATTCTCATCTTTGGACGTTTTGGGGAAGAGACTAGGGGCGAATTTGGCTGTTCTTGCTTGGTGCTAAACAATTTCTAACATTCGGTTTGTGATTTTGATTCGTATGAACATTGAACTTATTGTTATGATGATTCATCAAGCTATGTCTGGCTAAAACTTTCGGTGATCATCTTAGGTGAAGGTTTCTCTTGAACTTTTGTGTGTTTATTTCTGAATTTCTAGAATGATAACTTGTGTTTGCTTGATTATCATGGTGTATGCATAATTGTTTGTAGCTTGTTAATTGATAGTGCAATTTCTAGTCTCAATCGTACGTTCTTGGTGCCGTTGGCAATCGAGATATCACGGGAAGGGTTAGGGTTGGTTATTGATTAATTGATCATCGGGAAACAACCTCGCGTTTATATAATCCGAGTACTTTGTTCCCTTTTATCACTTCAATTATTTATGCACGAGTTATGTCTATGTAACTCTTTCTAGTTGGAATTTCACACAATTGTTAAAAGAAACTGAATCCTAAGATGGTCATTGTTCTCCTAATCTGTTAAACAACCAATTTTGATTTGCAATTAGTTATTAATTTAGTTTTCTAAAACAACAATCCAAATCATTGATCTTTATTTTCTGCAAATTAGGTTAATTATAGTTTAATCGCAAAGCTATATAATCGACATATTTTCCACATACTCCCTGAGTTCGATACCCTTTTACCACTATCTATAGTTTTTTGGAGAACATGGCAATTACATCAAAGAGAAAGGCTCAAGCATCGAGGAGAGCGCGACCGGCCATTGCCCGACCTCAAGTGCACGCAATAGATGATGGTAATGTTCAAACTACTAACCAAATTTATGATGTTTGTGCATTGTGTAATGAAATAGGTCATGCGGCTGAAAATTGCCAAGGGATGGTGGAAGGGCAATATGAAGAAGTTCATGCGGTTCAAGGTCAAGGAGGGGGTGGTAGAAATTATAACAACATGAATTCTAATACATACCACCCCGGGTTGAGGAACCACCCAAATTTTCGGTATGGGAACCCTTCAAATCAAGCTAACCCGAACTTTCAAGGTAGCCAAGGTAACTTTGGTTCGCGCCAACCTTACAACAACCAAAGTGGATATCGAGGCGGGAACAACCAAGGCTATCAAAAGCAATATCAACCGGGTCAAGAACAAGGGGGTCTTCGGGTGGAAATGAGATGATGGAGATGCTAAAAAGCATGCAAACGGAGATGCAAAAACGGAACCAACTCGATGAAGTTCGAATGCAAAAGGATGAGGTTCGTGACAAAAGCATCCAATCACTAACAACCCAAATGGGTCAATTGGCAACCGATGTGGCGGAATTGAAGAAAAACAAGGGTCAACTTCCTAGTGATACCAAGGTAAATCCTTCACATGGTTCGTCACGAGGTAATGTTAATGTTCATCATGTTAGTGTTTTAAGAAGTGGAAAAGAGTTTAAAGCCAATTTGTCACCCGAATTGGTTGAGGGGGTAGTTGAGGACATCACGGGTAATGATAGTGATGATGAAGTTTCACCGGTTAAACCTAAAGAAACAAATGTTAACAAACCGGGGTTGGGTGAAAATGAAAGGAATGAAAAAGTTGAGGGTGAACCGAGTCAAGTCCCGTTTCCATCGGCTTTACTTGACCCGGGAAAGAAGAATTTTATTGCATCAAGAGGTCCCCAAAAAGAAGAGTTGTGGGACATGTTTAAACAAGTTAAAATTAACCTTCCACTCCTTGATGCAATAAAACAAGTACCTGCCTATGCAAAAAATTTTAAAGAGTTATGTACACAAAAAAGGCAAAACAAGAAGAAAATGCCTAAGCGGGTCGATTTAACCGGGCAAGTGAGTACGGTTTTGAATGGGGAGCTTCCTCCTAAGCTCCAAGATCCGGGCACGCCATTGATTAACATACAAGTTGGTAATTTTAAAATGGCTAAGGCGTTGCTAGATCTTGGAGCCGGAGTTAGTATTTTACCGGGGGGCTTATATGACCAATATGATTTTGGTCCGTTAGCAAGGGTGGAGACAACGGTTGTTTTGGCCGATTTGTCTCATAAGCTACCTCGAGGGATGGTTCAAAATGTAATCGTTAAAATTGATGAATTTTATTACCCGGTTGACTTTTTAGTCTTGGACTACTCATCGGCGGACCCAAAGCAACAACAAAATGTAATTTTGGGTCGGCCATTTTTGAGCACCGCACATGCAGTAATCGATTGTAGATTTGGTACAGTCGATATGACTTTTGGGAACCGAAAAATGCGTTTGAATGTTTTTACTAACAATTCTAATGCTAATGGTGTTGATGAGTGTTTCATGGCAGATATAGTTGACGGATGCAACCCGCATGAGTATGAGGAGGATGGTTTGGATGTTTGCCTGTGTGATTTTTCTGAACAGGTACATGCTTATGCACTCCGGGTTGAAGAGGAAAAACAGGATGCAATGGCTTTGAAAGAAGGTCGACCACCATGGACTCATCAATTTGAAGGTTTACTGGCGGAGATAAATTCGGGTACTAAACCATCGCTAGAGGAACCGCCAAAGTTGGAGCTCAAAGACTTGCCAAGCCACTTGAAGTATGCATTTTTAGGGGATGATGACACTTTACCGGTCATTATTGCCTCTAATTTAGAGTTGGCACAAGAGCAAGCGTTGTTGGAAGTTTTAAAGGAGAACAAGGGAGCTATTGGATGGACAATTGCCGATCTCAAAGGAATTAGTCCATCAATTGTCATGCACAAGATTATTACCACCGAAGATGCCAAACCAACACGAGAAGCACAAAGGCGATTGAATCCGAACCTAAGGGAGGTAGTAAAAAAGGAGGTAATCAAATGGTTGGATGCGGGAATTATCTATCCGATTTCGGATAGTGCTTGGGTGAGTCCCACCCAAGTTGTGCCTAAGAAGGCCGGCATTCAAGTAGTCAAGGACGAAAGTGGTGAACAAATTGCCACCCGACAGGTTACCGGGTGGCGTGTATGTATTGACTACCGAAAATTGAATGCCGCCACTTCTAAGGACCATTTCCCGTTGCCTTTTATTGACCAAATCTTTGAAAAATTATCGGGTCAAAAATATTACTGCTTTTTGGACAGGTATTCGGGTTACAATCAAATAGCAATACACCCGGATGACCAACACAAGACCACCTTCACTTGTCCATATGGCACCTTTGCCTTTCGGCGAATGCCATTTGGCTTGTGTAATGCACCGGCAACTTTCCAACGATGTATGATGAGTATCTTCTCGGACATGGTTGGAGAGTCGCTTGAAGTGTTTATGGATGACTTCTTAATCTTTGGCACTAGTTTTGAATCTTGTCTCAACGAATTACAAAAAGTTTTAAAAAGATGTGTTGAGAAAAATTTAGTGCTTAGTTGGGAGAAAAGTCATTTCATGGTGTAAGAGGGCATTGTGTTGGGTCACGTAATTTCTGAAAGGGGAATGGAGGTGGATAAGGCAAAAATACGGGTAATAGCATATTTGCCACCTCCGAAAAATGTTAAGGGTGTAAGGTCATTTTTGGGACATGCGGGTTTCTATAGATGTTTCATCAAAGGTTTTAGTGTTATCACCAAACCTTTATGCAACTTGTTATTAAAAGATGTCCCATTTGATTTTACTAATGAGTGTATGCAAGCTTTCACTGTTTTGAAGGAACACTTGGTCATTGCTCCTATTTTGCAACCACCGGATTGGTCAAAGCCGTTCGAGATAATGTGTGATGCAAGTGACACTACTATCGGTGCAGTTTTGGGTCAACGGGTTGATAAAAAGCCGGTGGTGATTTACTATGCAAGCAAAACTTTATCCGAAGCGCAACTCAATTACACCACAACCGAAAAGGAGTTATTAGCGGTGGTGTATGCTTTGGATAAGTTTCGTGCTTATATTTGGGGGAGCAAGGTGGTGGTTTATTCAGATCATAAAGCGGTCCGATATTTGATGGAGAAAAAGGATGCGAAGCCCCGCTTAATTCGGTGGGTGTTATTGACATTGTTGCAAGAGTTTGATTTAGAAATCCGAGACAAAAAGGGAAGTGAAAACGTAGTGGCGGATCACTTGTCTCGGATTCCGGTTGAAGGAATTGATGATGATAGTGAAATAAATGAAACGTTTCCTGATGAGCAACTCTTAGCCGTTTCCACCTTTGTTGCACCGTGGTATGGTCATTATGTCAATTACTTAGCCACGGGTGCCATCCCAAGTCATTGGACCAAGAAGCGACGGCAACAATTTATGGTCCAAGTGAAGCAATACATTTGGGATGAACCGGATCTTTTCAATATTGGACCGGATTAAATGATTAGGAGGTGTGTGCCCGAAACGGAGGTGTTGGAAATTTTGACCCATGCTCATTCATCCGCATGTGGAGGTCATTTTAGTGGGCACAAAACAGGCTATCGGGTTCTCTCATGTGGGTTCTATTGGCCCACAATTTTCAAGGATGCATGCGAGTTCGCTAGAAACTGTGTAAACTGCCAAAAGATGGGAAGTATATCGAAGAGGGATGAGATGCCATTACAACCAATCTTGGTTGTAGAGATATTTGATGTATGGGGTATAGACTTTATGGGTCCCTTCCCGAATTCAAATGGTTTTCTATACATTTTGGTAGCGGTGGATTACGTCTCAAAGTGGATTGAAGTTATTGCAACACGCACAAACGACCATTCGGTTGTTTGTAAATTTGTTCAATCTAACATCTTCTCTCGTTTTGGCATCCCGCGGGTTATTATAAGCGATGGTGGTTCGCATTTCAAGAACTTTAATTTTGGGAAATTGCTGAAGAGGTATAGCGTGAATCACCGGATTGCCACACCTTACCATCCGCAAACGAGTGGACAAGTCGAAGTGTCCAACCGTCAAATCAAAGAAATTCTCATGAAGACGGTTAGAACGGATAGGAAGGATTGGTCAAGTAAGTTAGACGATGCATTGTGGGCATACCGAACGGCCTACAAGACTCCAATTGGCACAACGCCTTATCGGATGGTGTATGGAAAGGGTTGTCACTTGCCAATGGAGTTAGCGCATCGGGCACATTGGGCAATTAAGATGGTAAACGCGGATTATGACGAGGCGGGAAAGTTGAGAAAGTTGCAATTAAGCGAGATAGAAGAGATTCGAGACGAGGCGTATGAATGTGCATCGGCTTATAAAGACAAACTCAAGAAGGTACATGATGCAAAATTGAGAAAGAAAACATTTGAAGTTGGGCAAAAAGTTTGGTTGTATAACTCAAGACTCAAGATGTTCGCGGGCAAGCTTAAAAGCAAATGGATGGGCCCGTATGTCGTTCGGAGAGTTGGGAGGTTTGGTGATGTAGATATCCAAGATGAGCAAACACTGAAACAACAAACGGTGAACGGTCACCGGTTGAAGCCATACTTGGAAGGGAACGACATCAACAACTTGGAGCTTGATAAAGCGGGCTACATCTTACGCCCGGTTGATGAGGAACAACCGTGAGAGTCCCAGGTTTGGTAGTGTAAATTGTAGCATTTTGTTTTGTATAGTTTGCACAATTACAGTATTTCTTTGAAATCCGTGTTTGAAACAAGTGTGGGGATATTCGGGTCACGAATTACTCTAACATTGTGTTGAGGACAACACGGGACTTTCGAGGGGGTAGGGTGATTTTTTCACGTTTTTTAAAAATTTTAAAAGCATAAAAAAATCGAAAAAACTGAAAAATATAAAAAATAACACTTGAAATCACAATTTTGAGCGAACCAGAAACTCCCAGATACCACCGTAAGTTACGGTAATACCGTAATTTACGGTGGGGAACAAGAATATTGGAGCTTTACGGTGTAACCCTCCTGTTTTACGGTAGGAATTGTTGGCCAGCATCCACCGTAAGTTACAGTCCCACCGTAATTTACGGTGGACCTGGCGAGACTTTGGTTCGTTTCAGTTGCTGCGTTACATAAAAAAATATATATATAATAAAACATCAGATTACATGAACAAGCCCCATCCACACAATTCCCCTTCATCTTTCTTATTCATTACTTTTCACCTATCACTTTCCAAGACCCACAAAATCCACAAGAACTCCATAGCTTCTTCAACCTTCAATAACTCATAACTTTCTCAATTCTTGTCCAAACCAAGTGAAATTTAGGTCTATCTTGACTAATTTTTCACGTAGATTCTGATTTTGCCAAGAGATTTACGAGAAAACGCAGTTTTCGGGTCCGAATTCCAAACCCTAGTCCGAAAATTTTTGGGGGTTTTTGGAGTTTTTGTTTCACAAGCATTCTAGCATCTTCAAACAGAGGAAAATGGTTCGAACGAAAGAGAAAGCGGGAGCTAGTTCATCCTCTTCAGCGAAAGGAAAGGGCAAACAACCGAAAGTACAACCAAAGAAGAGACAATACATGGGTCGAGTAGCGAAAGCGAAAGTGAAAGTGAGGAAGAAATGGAGCTGGACCCGGTTGAAAAGCCAAAATGGGATTCGGGTCCATTGGAAGACCAACCAGAAGAGTGGCAACCGACACTCTACCATGATAGTATAAATAGATTGAAAAACAAGGCGGCCGCATTTATTTGCGAGAGAGAAGTTACTGAGGTTCAGTTCAGCCCGTTTGGTGTGTTTGATAAATTCCGCGCTCTAGGATGGGAGGGGGCGCTGAGTTGCTTTGATAAGGATAAAAACAACTTGTTCATAACTGAAATACAAGAATGGATGGCAACTCTCAAATGCAACAGATATGAAAAGCCATCACAAATGAAGCTAACGGGTATGGTGAATGGAATGCCGGTAGAGATGTCTTTTGACACGTTGAAGAAGCTTGGGAAATATGATAGTCTTCCAGCTCGTGACTATATGATTCCCACTCTTGATAACCTTTTGGTAAAGCCAGAAAAGCATCCCCGTTGGAACGACATGTTGGCGACATTGTTTTTGCCTGGTACCTATCATGGAGTCTTGTATCGGAAGAATTTGAGAATCGAAGCAAAGTTATTGTTAGCAATCTGTATTCTCAATGTTATTCCGCGAAGGGGGGACAAGGAACAAGTGAGGTACCCTGAAGTACCCGTCCTCTATTCACTACTTCATGGGTCTCCGCGTTTCCATATCAGATATCTGATCATGAACCATTTATGGATTTGCCGAAATAAGCTAGGAAGAGATATCGTCCCGTACTGCCGAATAATCACGGGACTGATGAAACAGCAAAAGGCAATAACGTCTGAAGATAGAGGGGCAACAAAAAGGCACCACCCTTTTACTTTAGACAAGTTGGGGATTGGTTGGACGTATACGCAGTCGGAGCGGTACCATAAACTTAAGTCGGAGGGGCAGCGATGGAGAGCACTAAAGGTGGGTGCAAGAGATCTTTTACCAGGTGAGCCGGATGAACCGGAAAGTGATGAGGAAGCAGCTCCAAGTGGTGACGAGGATTATGCGGATGAGCCGCATGGTGGTGAGAATGTAGGTCAAGGGGGTTATGGTAGAGGTTATGGTGGTATGTTCTACGATTATACGGAGCAGTCCTATGAGCCGGGTTGGGCTTATGAAGGCACGATGCAAGAAGTGATCGAGAATCAACGTCCTCCGGCATCCATTTTTGAGACATGGTCGGGTTCGGAGCGGACGTTATTTGATCAAAATACAAGGATGAGTGCAAGCTTAGAGCGGTCGTTAAAACATAGCTTTGATCGTCAAGAGGCGTGGAACCGCACACACGCGTATTCTCAAGAAGTGGAAATGAATAATCGATATCATGACGACCAAGAAAGGAGAATGCACGCGTATTGGCATGCCGGGCGGCCGGTGGTTGTGGATCCACAACATGTGGATTATGCGTCTCTACCACCGTATGATGGTAGTGTTTCGTATCCAACCCCGCCGATCCATCATTCACAATGGATTGATCCACGCCAACAAGAAGGAGCTCAACAACAAGGTGGGAGTAGTAGCGGCTCATTTGCATTTGGCGAATGGAACGACATGATGTCTTCCATTTTTGGACCTCCGGGACCCCGCTATTACTAGTCAGGTCGTGTTCTTCTTTGTATATTTTGTGAATATTTATTTAGCTTGTGTTGTTTATGGTTGGGCGGTTGGGTGGTGTTAGTTTGTGATGTTATGTTGGGTTGGTGCGAGTTGGTGGTGTCATGTTTTAAAAAGAAGAAAAACATAAAAAATATAAATAAATAAAATCCAAAAAGAAATTTGTGGTTTGAGTTGAAGAGCTTTTAGTTGATGTGAAAGAGTTTTAAGTGATCAAAGCTTCCTTAAACCATACATTGGGGTCAATGTATCCCAAGTGTGGGGATGGGGGGAATTTTTGAAGATTTTGAAAATTTTTAAATCAAGCGAAACGATGTGAGAATTTGAACACCCTAGATTAACCCCAATTGATGCACCGGCAACCCTTGATACCCTTTTATTCTTGGTGAGAGTTGAAGCCACACTCTTGTAAATAAATAATTCTTATCTTTGATGAGAGTGGCTACGGGTGGGGGGTGCATTAGAACTTGTGCTTTGATATGGTTTGAGTCCTTAGTCGGATATGAATGCGAAAAGGATAAGGGCATCTAGGTAGCCTCGTCTTTAGTGTGTGCGAGTGTGGGATTTGGGGGGTTGGACCTCATAAGTTATATATATGAGCATGGTTGCGAGAGGGGCGGGGGTTTGGACATGTAGTTGCCCAATTTTGTGCCTAAAAGCCTATCATTTGTTACCCCTAGCTAC
This sequence comes from Helianthus tuberosus, assembly GCA_030545235.1. Lineage (NCBI taxonomy): Eukaryota > Viridiplantae > Streptophyta > Magnoliopsida > Asterales > Asteraceae > Helianthus > Helianthus tuberosus. Next base: position 209,434,341 of record CM060400.1, read on the forward strand.
TTACTTAAAAATTTACCCAATTTGACCCGGTCTTATAGTGTTAGTAGTAATAATTTGAGTAGTATGATGTAGATATGTTTGATGCTTCATTGTATGTTTGTTTGTGTTTGCTTGAAAAAAAAATCAGAAAAAAAAGAGAGAAAAAGCAATGAAAAATGAAAAAGAAGTGATGTTTAGTTATCTTGTATATATTAGTTAAATGGGTAGTTGTTAGTTTGCTTATTTGTGTAATAAAAAGACCGGGTTAAGTTTCGCTACTTCATATATATTCCATTTCCTACCCATACACCTAGCCACGTTACAACCTTGAAAGTCCCTTTGATTTGCATTCATGTTTGGCACTTGTTAGGAGAAGGATCGATTTAGGTACAAGCCTATAGTTGTGCAACCGCCCATTAGCCTTTGTGTGTCTAGCTCATATTGCTAGTGCTTACTTGTTACCGAGAGGAGAGACATAGTGAGGGGTGCATTAGTTGGGTGTTAAAAAGGGGTTAGTAAAAGGATTGCATGTTTTTGCTTGGTTTACATTGATCATTTGTTGAGAAATTGATTTAATGAGTTGCTTGGGACAAGCAACGGTTAAGTGTGGGGATGTGACGGGTGGTCCATTGGACAACCCTTTAGGATGTTAAAAGACAAGTTTATCCCTCATTTAATTGTGTAATTATCTTGAATTAGATAACTACGGTTGCTTATGTTTCAGGTGCGGTTCGGGAGCTTAAAGTGGATAAAACGCAGCTGTGGATGGTTTGGAGATGAACGGATCGAGGGTGGAACGACAGATGAAATAAAGCACAAAATTCAGGTTGTCACCGTAAATTACGGTCCCACCGTAATTTACGGTGGACCTGAATCTTGCCATTTTCTCACCGTAAATCAGGGGCCAGCCACCGTAACTTACGGTGGCATCGTAAGTTACGGTGGAGGCTGCGACAGAATCGTAACTGCCCTCATTTATTCAGTTTTTATGATGTCTTTTCACTATTCTCATCATTGGACGTTTTGGGGAAGAGACTAGGGGCGAATTTGGCTGTTCTTGCTTGGTGCTAAACAATTTCTAACATTCGGTTTGTGATTTTGATTCGTATGAACATTGAACTTATTGTTATGATGATTCATCAAGCTATGTCTGGCTAAAACTTTCGGTGATCATCTTAGGTGAAGGTTTCTCTTGAACTTTTGTGTGTTTATTTCTGAATTTCTAGAATGATAACTTGTGTTTGCTTGATTATCATGGTGTATGCATAATTGTTTGTAGCTTGTTAATTGATAGTGCAATTTCTAGTCTCAATCGTACGTTCTTGGTGCCGTTGGCAATCGAGATATCACGGGAAGGGTTAGGGTTGGTTATTGATTAATTGATCATCGGGAAACAACCTCGCGTTTATATAATCCGAGTACTTTGTTCCCTTTTATCACTTCAATTATTTATGCACGAGTTATGTCTATGTAACTCTTTCTAGTTGGAATTTCACACAATTGTTAAAAGAAACTGAATCCTAAGATGGTCATTGTTCTCCTAATCTGTTAAACAACCAATTTTGATTTGCAATTAGTTATTAATTTAGTTTTCTAAAACAACAATCCAAATCATTGATCTTTATTTTCTGCAAATTAGGTTAATTATAGTTTAATCGCAAAGCTATATAATCGACATATTTTCCACATACTCCCTGAGTTCGATACCCTTTTACCACTATCTATAGTTGTTATTGGGATTAAATTTGCGTGTACCACTATCTTAGCTACGACTGCTGCTGACCCAAGTCTGGAACAATTAGTAGCCCCACAACCACAAAACCCAAAACAACCCATGGAAATAGAAAATCCGGAAAACCAAGTAGAGATGCACGATTTTAACCCAGAAAAAATCCCAAGGGTACCTGCACCAAACCCTCTAGACCCGAATTACGATCCCTGGTGGGACGACAATAGGGATTTTGTGCAACGTTATCCTATCCAGGATTATCCACCCATACAAAACATAGAAGCTTACCCAGGTATGGACCCTTTAGATCCCTATTACCAAGATGATTATATTAGGGAAATATTAGAGGATCCTTACCAATTTCAGGCACATACACCCCCATATCAGGAACAGGCACCCCAGATTCCAAACCCAGTCCGAGAACCTGCACCCCCAATGAGTGCAGAAAACGTGCAAGAACTTAGGGACTTTCGGGGAGGAAATCTTAGAAAGCAGTGAGAGAATGCGTCAGGTGGGAGAGCGTCTCGTATGGAAATACGATGAGCGCAATATGGATTTTTGGATAAATCCATATCCGTGAATGTGAGAATGGAGGAGATGGTAGTAATAATAATAATAAAAATAAAATAAAATATGTGTGTACGGATGCATATTACTATTTTATTTCTGTTGGTATTGTAATCTTTATTTCTGTACTAGTGTGTAATAGACGCATAGTATATGAAAAAGAGTATAGTCGCAATGATCGACGGTTTTGGTTAAATTGCGTGTCATGTGATTAACTATATTAAGATATTAATTGTGATATTAATATGGATACTTGTTTAAAATTCAGATGTCCGACGAAGGAAATCAAGGAAATCTGAATAATGATAACCAGAGTAACATTAACGTGGTTAATGAGAATCCAAGCATCAATAACAATAACAATCAAGTGGACAATAGTGCTATCCAACACATAGTAGCACAGGGAATTATAGATGCAATGCCATTTATTATTCAAACTGTTAAAGATGCTGATAATAAAAGTAAGCATAGCAGTATGCGACCAAGTGAACCAGAAAACAGCGTGAACAATGGACCTATACTTCAAATGCCCATTCCTAAAAGAAGAAGAACCGTGCCTTACGGTTGTTCTTATAAAGAATTTTGGTCTTGTAAATCAATGGAATTCTCGAGCAATGAAGGGGCCATTGCAACCCTACGCTGGATAGAAAAGACTAAGGCAGTCTCAAGGATAAGTAAGTGTACTGAAGAAGATAAAATACTGTTTGCTTCTAATCTGTTTAAGAATGCAGCACTAGAATGGTGGAACACTATCCTCCAAACAAAAGGAAGTGATAGAACCTATAATATGGAATGGGAAGAGTTTAAGGACAAGGTAGAAAGGAAATTCTGCCCTCCTAATGAAAAAGAACAGATAGCAAACAAATTCCTAAATCTTAGGATGACTGGTGTGGATAGCAAGGGGTACACTAAGTTATTCTTCGAATATGCTAGAATAGTGCCAACTCTTGCCTCACCAGAACCAGTGTTAATTTCCCGTTATATTTGGGGATTAATTGGAGAGATAAGACACATAGTCAAGGCAGCTAGACCTCAAAATATAGAAGAAGCTGTAGAACTAGCAAATACCTTGACTGATGAGTTAGTCCGTACCAGAGAAGAAGATCAGAAGAGGAACTTAACCCAAAGGCTTACACAGGAATTCCGTTCTGGAAATTACAATCGTAGGAATATGGGTTCTACCTCTGCAACATACAGCAAGGTCTGCAAGAAAAAGCATTCGGGAAAATGCTCCACTCTCTGTAATTATTGCAAGATGCCAGGACACAAGGAAGAAAGTTGTAGGAAGAAAACCAGTAATGGATTATGCTACAACTGTGGAGAAAAAGGTCATATCAGGCCAAATTGTCCGAAATTAGCTTCAGCCACAGACAACAAGAATACTAAAAATGCGAGAGCATTTGTTCTAACTGCAGAAGAAGCCAAGATGATTCCAGATGTCATAGCTGGTACGTTTTTAGTTAATGATGTCTTTGCTAAAGTATTATTTGACTCTGGTGCAAACCAAAGTTTTATTAATACGTCGTTTTGCAAATTTCTAAATCAATCATTAACTAAACTACCACATGAATGCTTAGTAGAGACAGCAAATGGAGAAACTGTTAGAATTTTTGAAATCTTGCAGGGAGCAAGTATAGAAATTTCAAATCAGGAATTTATTGCAAATCTTTATCCCATGAATCTGGTAGGATTTGATGTCGTTTTAGGAATGGATTGGTTAATAGCTAATAAAGCCAGTATTTTATGTGATCAAAAGTTAATTCAAGTAAATTCACCAAAAGGTAAAATGATCACAATTAAAGGAGATAAATCTTCTAGATCTACTAAATTCATCTCTATGATGAAAACTGTAAGTTTTATAAGAAAAGGTTCTATAGTGTATTTGATTTCTATAATCACTAACACTAAAGGAAAGGATTTAAAAGATATTCCAGTAGTATCGCAGTTTTCAGATGTATTTCCAGAAGAATTGCCAGGGCAACCTCCGGATAGAGAAGTTGAGTTCAGAATCCATTTGATACCAGGAACAGCACCAATTGCCAAAGCATCTTACCGTTTGGCACCTGCAGAAATGCAAGAATTAAAGAAACAATTAGACGAATTGTTGGAGAAAGGATTCATACAACCAAGTTCGTCGCCATGGGGAGCGCCGATACTGTTTGTTAAAAAGAAAGACGGATCAATGCGTATGTGCATTGACTACCGTGAATTAAACAAAGTCACGATTAAGAATCGGTACCCATTACCGAGAATCGATGATTTGTTTGATCAGCTACAAGGAGCTCGATTTTTCTCTAAGATCGATTTAAGGTCAGGATATCATCAATTAAAGGTACAGGAAGAGGATATTCCTAAAACCGCATTTAGAACAAGGTATGGTCATTATGAATTTACTGTCATGCCATTTGGTTTAACCAATGCCCCAGCTGCATTTATGGACATGATGAACCGAATATGTAAGCCATATTTGGATAAATTCATAATTGTTTTCATAGATGATATTCTAATTTACTCTAAGAATAAAGAAGATCATGCAAAGCATTTGCACGCACTTTTAAGTTTGCTAAGAAAGGAAAAGCTTTATGCTAAATTTTCAAAGTGCGTATTTTGGTTAGAACAGGTACAATTCCTTGGACACCTAGTCAATCATGAAGGAATTCATGTAGATCCAACAAAGATTGAAGCAATTACGAAATGGAAAACCCCTGAGTCACCAACTGAGGTTAGAAGTTTCTTAGGATTTGCCGGTTATTATAGAAGGTTTATTCAAGATTTTTCTAGAATAGCCATTCCCTTAACTAAGCTAACCTGTAAATCTGTTAAGTTTGAATGGGGATTTAAGCAAGAAGAAGCCTTTAGAATTCTTAAGCAAAGATTAACCCATACACCCATACTAGTATTACCAGAAGGAACTGAAGACTTCATAGTCTATTGTGATGCTTCTAAATTAGGTTATGGATGTGTGTTAATGCAACGACAAAAGGTTATAGCTTACGCATCTAGACAACTTAAGAATCATGAAGAAAATTATTCAACCCATGATTTAGAATTAGGAGCTATAATTTTTGCTCTTAAGATTTGGAGACATTACCTTTATGGTAGTAAGTTTACCATATTTACTGATCACAAAAGTTTAAGGTATGTTTTCAGGCAGAAAGAGTTAAATATGAGACAAAGACGTTGGATGGAATTTCTTAGTAATTATGATTGTGATATTCAGTATCATGAAGGAAAAGCCAATATAGTGGCAGATGCTTTAAGTCGAAAGTATCATGAAAAGCCAAAAAGGGTACGTTCTCTTAAATTAAATCTGCAAGTAGATTTAAATGATCAGATAAGAGAAGCACAAGAATCAGTAATCAAGGATGATTCTGAAAAATTAAAAGGTATGCTAAAAGAATTGGAACAAGGGACAGATGGAATTTGGAGATTCCATAAAAAGAGAATGTGGATACCTAAATTAGGAAATCTACGTCATTGTATATTAGAAGAAGCCCATAAGTCTAAATATACAATGCATCCAGGAAGTGACAAAATGTACCAGGATTTAAGGAAAAATTTCGGGTGGATAGGAATGAAAAAGGACATAGCAGTCTATGTTTCTAAATGTTTAACTTGTTCACAAGTTAAAGCTGAACATCAGAAACCCTCAGGTTTGTTACAGCAATTAGAAATGCCAGTTTGGAAATGGGAATTTATAACCATGGATTTTGTTACTAAATTACCCAAAACTAAGAAAGGAAATGATACAATCTGGGTGATTGTAGATAGACTAATTAAATCAGCTCATTTCTTACCAATGAAGGAAACAATTAGTATGGAACAATTATCTAAATTGTATGTAAATGAAATTGTTTCTTTACATGGCATTCCTTTATCAATTGTTTCTGATAGAGATAGTCGCTTTACATCTCATTTTTGGTCAAGTTTCCAAAAGGCAATGGGAACCAAGTTAAGGTTAGGCACAACTTATCATCCTCAAACAGACGGACAAAGTGAAAGAACAATTCAGACAATGGAGGACATGCTTAGAGCTTGTGTAATTGACTTTGGAGGTAATTGGGACGATCACTTACCTCTAATAGAATTTTCTTATAATAATAGTTATCACACAAGTATCAATGCTGCACCATTTGAAGCACTTTATGGACGAAAGTGTCGAACCCCAGTCTGTTGGGCAGAAATTGGGGAAAAGCAATTATCTGAACCTGAGATAGTGCAAGAAACAACTGATAAAATTATTCAAGTCAAGGAACGACTGAAAGCAGCACGTGATAGACAGAAAAGTTGTGCTAATAACATGCGAAAACCATTGGAGTTTCAAGTAGGAGATAGAGTATTGTTAAAAGTCTCTCCTTTGAAAGGAGTGGTAAGATTCATCAAACGGGGAAAGCTAAGTCCCAGGTATGTTGGACCTTTCAAGATTATTAGAAAAATAGGACCTGTAGCCTATCAGCTACAACTGCCAGAGGAAATGACAGGAATACATGATGTGTTTCATGTATCTAATCTTAAAAAGTGTTTAGCTGATGAATCATTGATAGTGCCTCTTAAGGATATAGAGGTAAATGAACAACTCAAGTTTGTAGAAAAACCTCTACAAATTGAAGACATGAAAGTTAAGAATCTCAAACATAAGAGACTAGTTCTAGTCAAACCAAAAGAGGACCGGAATACACATGGGAACTTGAGTCAGAAATGCAAAAGAACTACCCGCATTTGTTTTAGTAGATCTCGAGGACGAGCTCTAAAACAAGGTGGGGAGAATGTAACAACCCTCGGTAAAACCGACACCCTTAGTATAATTCCAACACTCTATTATATTTTAAAATATTCCAATATGTCTTATATTACACCCCGTATGTGAAAACCGAGCCCAAATTATGTTATCGTTTATAAAATTAATTAAAAACAAGAAATAGTAAGCTGAGGCGGGCCGCGTAGGACCTCACCTCAAGCTCACACGGGCCGTATCAAGACCAGACTTTGACTCCGCTGACTTCTTTAGTTCAAGCGGGCCGCGTAAGACCTCATCTAAGTTGACGCGGGCCGCGACAGATCAAGAAACGCGGAAGCATCCGGTGATGACACGTGTCGACATCGTGTCGAGTCTAGTAGCTAACCTAGCTAAGCTATTATGTTGACCGGTGTTGACGCGGGCCGCGTAAGGCTTAGCCTTACCTTACGCGGGCCGCCTGGAAGTCAGATTACACGACTATATAAGAAGGCCATCAGACTTCGTTTTCCGTCGCTCACAATCTCAATTCTCAATCTAAATTCTGTAGTAGTGTTATAATACTCGGGTATTATACCCCTAATTAAGCAAGGTTCTGCTCTGTTGTAAGTATTATAACCCCAGTTTCATAATAGTTACGCTGCCCGATTGATTTAGGGTTCCGTAACAACTGTCGTGGTTTTGCCCGACGTAGTTGTTGGAATGCCGTCTCAGGGAGGGTATCATTAATAATTTCAAAGGGTTATGGTACTAATCAATGTACATTTGTATAAATTATAGATTATATCCAGGAAACCCTTACGAAAAGCCTAAGACAGCAAAGTGAGTTTATCCTCTTTTTGTTAATGTTTTTGGTAATGTTTTACCAAACCTTAAATGTTTTACCATGAAAATTAGCAGTGATTGAGTCTTTGTAGTTATTCAATTACTGCCGGTATGTTGGGGTTTTGTATACAAAATTTGTACTACTTGCGAGTAGTAAGTCGGGATGACAATACGTTACCATTGGACAATGAGTTAGCCAATGGGTAATATGACCCACAAGTCAGGATTGATAGTACCAAATGGAGTAATTGTATAGACATAAACAATGTGATCGCTCTCAATACTATTCACTGTGACTTTAAATTTGATTAAACTGGGATTCACTCACCAGTATTTCCCGCTGACAAATATTTTTAAAACATGTTTCAGGTAACCCAATGTGAAAGCCAATTAGTAAAAATCCAGCTGGAGAGCACTGAAGGCTTGGGAAAAATGTGGCTATAAAAGTTACCAAATAAACGATGTTTTAAATTCAATAAAATAGGGTGTGTCCCTATAAATGTATTGTAATAAGAAACTTGGGTTTTACCAATGTGATTATTAATATTAAATGAGGTGGTTTTACTCTGATAAAACATTTCCTAACTACGGTCCTGATGTAAATTCCGCTACGAGATTAAATAACCTGATACCACCAAACTCTGAGATCGCATCCGCCCGTTCCGGGGAATAAGGAATCGGGGGTTGCGTCACATGAGGTCCATGAAAGCCGCGGGTGCATTAGTCAACCCAAAGGACATTACAAGGAACTCATAATGCCCGTACCGCGTACGAAAAGCCGTCTTCGGTACATCCTCTTCCTTGACTTTCAGTTGGTGATAACCAGATCGGAGATCAATCTTTGAGAAACAACTTGCTCCTTGCAGCTGGTCGAACAAGTCATCAATTCTTGGAAGTGGGTATCGATTCTTTACCGTGAGTTTGTTTAACTCTCGGTAATCGATACACATGCGCATACTGCCGTCTTTCTTTTTCACGAATAGAACTGATGCGCCCCACGGGGATACACTTGGTCGGATAAACCCCTTGTCGAGCAATTCTTGGATTTGAGACATCAATTCTTGTAGCTCCGATGGCGCGAGCCGATACGGCGCCTTGGCCACAGGTTTTGCGTCCGGAATCAATTCGATTCCGAACTCTACCTCCCGTTCTGGTGGTATTCCCGGTAGTTCTTCTGGAAACACATCTTCATAATCACGTACCACCGGCACGTCTCCAATTTTGAGGGATTCATTCTCCGACTTGCTTGCGTATACCATGTAGGCCTTGCATCCATGTTTCATAAGTTGGTGGGCTTCTAACATTGAGCATACCACCGGGTTACCCCCTTTTTCACCATATATCGTAACGTGCTTTCAGCTAGGGGACGTCAGTTTTATTTCCTTCCAGAAACAAACCACCTTCGCGTGGAATCGGGACAACCAATCCATCCCTACAATCACTTAGAATTCTCCCATCGACATCGAGATCAAATCTATTGTGTATTCTTCGTCATCAATGCTCAATTTACAGTTTTCACATACGTCACAAACAATAAAACTCTTGTTATTACCTATCTCTACTTCTAAGGGCATAGGTAATTTTGTTAGAACAAATGAAGGATGTTGAATAAATCCATATGAAATAAAGGATTTATTCGCACCCGTATCAAATAATACACGTGCAGGAATCGAGTTTACAACAAATATACCTGAGACCACTTCAGGTTCAACTTTTGCTTCAGCGGCAGTCAGTTGGAAGGATCTTGCCTTTGCTTTTGGGGCTTCACCTTTCGTGTCTTGCCCATCTTTCCTTCCAACCAGATCTGGGCATTCCGACTTCTTGTGACCCGGTCGATAACAATTGTAGCAAACTGTCACTTTCTCCGGGCATGACGTAGCCATGTGTCCCGTCTTCCGACATATGGGACAAGGTTTATCCTTGAAGCGACACTCGCCCTTATGACCTTTTCCTCAAATCTTGCAACTAGGCGACCCGCCTTTTACATCAGATTTCTTCCCAGTTTCGTTTGTTCGCGCTTTCTTGGTAGGGCTCGGATTGACATTTTGTGCCCTCCGTTCACCTCGTTCAACTTGCTTTCTCAATTCGATCTCCCGTTCCCGAGCAACATTTATGATCTCGGTAAGGGTCTCATATTTTGAAGGAGTAATAAACTCCCTATACTCGGCGCTCAACATGTTATAATAATAGTATATCTTCTGTTTTTCATTCGTCACCAATTCATCACAAAACTTCATCTTATCCATAAACATTCCCGTGATCTTGTCTATGGACTCGCCCCTGTGTCTGAGTTGCATGAATTCTTCCTTAATTCTATTAATGACCGCCTTGGGACTATGATGTTTAAGGAACGGCATCTTAAACTCTTCCCATGTCATGGCCTTAGCCGCTTCGCTTCCAATCTCTTTCTTTTTGTTATCCCACCAGTCTTTCGCTTGACCCCTTAATTGACCCGTACCAAAAGCTACGTAGTCATCTTCATCACAATGGGCCCTCTCAAATACCCCTTCGATATCGCTTAGCCATCGCTGGCATACGATTGGGTCAACCTCCCCATTATAGACTGGCGGTTTGCACGCCATGAACTCCTTGTATGTACAACGCTTTCGTCCTCCGGACTTTTCCTTTGCTAAATTAGCATTATCCTCCAATCTCTTGATTCTTTCCTCAACCACTGATAGTACCGTGTTCTGGATCTTATCGATGAAACCAGACAAACTATTTTCGATTGCCTTTCCAACTTCCTCAGCAATCACTTCTCTTGTTTGCTCGGTGACTCTCGCCACCGCATCATCGTTACCTTTATCCGCCATCATTAATACTGAAATGTTTACATTGACCGTTAAACATTTCATTTATAATATATGATTTACTTGTTTTGGTTTAATCAAGTTCATAACTTGATTCGACCGTTCTTGTTTCATGCATTTTCCGTGTTTGAGTGAATCTACTCACTCTTTTTGTGCATATCTATTCATGTTTCATTTCTATATTCTTTAATCTATTTAAACAATTTACGCTTACCGGATGTTTGATCAAGCTTGAACCGAACACACTTTATTGACAACCTTTAGCTCTGATTACCAACTTGTAAGACCCAGCTTTAAATAACTAGATTAATATTGCAAAACATGAAATTAGTACAAAATATTTGAGTTTACAAAAATTTTCATGATTCTAAGACCATACATGATCATGAATTTCAAGTTATAACCCTACTAACCAAATATTCCTGACACGACAACAAGTGTTTACATATTCTTTAAAACAAAATAGATCAAGTGCGGAAGCTTCGTTTTGTGTGTTCGGTTCGGAGATATTTGCTTGATCATCATCCACCTACTTGTATTACATAGAAACTGAAAATTTGAATAAACATTAGTATTAAAGTCCTTGGAAATTAATACAATCGAAACTATGTTCAAAAACAAATTTGATTAACCAAGAATATGAAAACTCAGCTTTTATGACACGGTGCTACCGTAACTTACGGTAGCCACCGTAAGTTACGGTGGCCCCTGTGTAACAGTAGTCTGTCGTAAGACAGTAAGATCCCACCGTAGCATTTTGTTTGCTACCGTAAGTTACGGTATCCACCGTAACTTACGGTAGCTGCTGTACATGTTTTCTTGTTTTGCTGTTTTAGCCCATCCAATTCCTACGTCGCCGTAATTTAAATTCGAACATTTTTGTCACAAGATTAAGGCTATTTACTCATATCTAGATTTTACCAACTATGGCGTTTCGCTTCCCTTTCGAGGGATTTCTTACGCAATAATCTACATGCCTGTTTCCAAGGTTTCAACTTGGCTTTTTATACTACTTGACATGCTTATGTTTCCGAACTTTAACTCCCTTAATAGGGGTTAAATTTCTCAACTAATGTTTGTATTGTTCTTTCACTCTGTCCATCCGTCTGAGGATGGTATGCAGTGCTGATGAACAATTTGGTTCCCATTTGCTCTTGGAAATCTCACCAGAAATTTGAAGTGAACCGGGTATCCCTATCGGACACGATGGATACCGGTACTCCGTGGCGTGCTACTATCTCATTAGTGTAGACTTCAGACATCTTTTCGGACGTATACGTTTCTCGTATTGGAATAAAATGAGCACTCTTGGTTAATCTGTCAACAACTACCCATATAGCATCGAAACCGCGGTTCGTCTTTGGTAGTTTGGTTAATAGGTCCATGGTAATATGTTCCCATTTCCAAACCGGGATTTCTAACGGTTGGAGTTTACCGTATGGTTTTTGGTGCTCCGCCTTGACTTGTAGACATGTCAAGCATTTCTCCACGTATTTCACAACATCCATTTTCATTCTGGGCCACCAATAGTTTTGTTTTAAGTCGTTATACATTTTGGTCGCTCCCGGATGAATGGAATAACGGGATTTGTGAGCTTCATCAAGTAGAAGCTTTTTAACTCCACATGTGTTAGGAACCCAAATTCTATTGAAACGCGTTTTCAAACCGTGGTTGCCTTCTTCGAGGTCCTTAACTTGGCCAACAATTCTTTCTTTTCTCCAGTTTTCCACTTTCACTGCTTCAACTTGTGCTTCTCAGATTCGTTCAAGTAAGCCCGAGGTCACAATGAGCTGCAATGATTGTACTCGTATCGGGGCATAATCCGCCTTTCGGCTCAACGCATCAGCCACTACATTGGCTTTCCCGGGGTGGTAGTGTATTTCACAATCGTAGTACTTGACCGTTTCTAACCACCGCCTTTGTCTCATGTTTAATTCCTTCTGATCGAAGAAATATTTCAAACTTTTATGGTCGGTAAAAATTGTACATTTTACCCCATACAAGTAATGTCTCCATATTTTTAAGGCAAACACCACTGCCGCCAGTTCCAAGTCGTGAGTCGGGTATTTCTTTTCATGGATCTTCAATTGCCTCGAGGCATAGACGATAACCTTGCCTCGTTGCATTAAAACACATCCGAGCCCCGAATGCGACGCATCCGAGTAAACCACCATGTCGTCAACTCCTTCCGGTAATGTTAACTCCTCCCATGAATGAGTTGTACTAAATGATAAACATACATGATACATATACAAAAAAAGTAATTGATGTTATCAGAATCTACACAAAAGCCAAAAAATACACGATGTATACTACCAAAATACAATTTCGTTGGTAAAACACAAACCATTGGAAAAAACAAAATTCATGATATCATGTTTGTAGGACTTCTTTACCTACATATATAGTAAAACAAATTAAAATGAAAATATTAAAAGTTCGAAATAATATATGATTAAATAACACCAATCGGAATTAAATATCCATGCAGGCAATTGTTAATACACTTATACATACGTAACTACTTGCAACAATAAACAAAATTCGAAAAAACGACCACCATTCCCTATAATATAGCATAATAATTTCTAATCGATCAGCGAAACAGTGGTCTCGATAAATAATGCTCGTTTCGCACCAATGTAGGAATCAACATGTTGGACGTAATTAAAAACTTCATTGCTCAGGTCAGCTTCAACAGCACCACTCCAAATGTTTTTTATCAACCACTTGTTGTTTTGAAATATATTGGACCAATGGAAACTTTCTACATAACCAATAATTTGAAGATTATTGATAGAAAACATCTTGATGAAGGCTTCATCTTCAACTTTGAACAAACCAACAGATAACTCGGGAGACCTTTCAACAACAATAAAATGGAGCTTCTTTGCAATGCTCAAAAATTATCCTCGCCAAGCGCTAACTTCCAAACTTTCAGGAAAACGAAGGCTTCTAAAAGTTTCAGAAATAACATCGAAAGCAACTATATACCTCTCCAAAGCGGGATACCAATTTTTTGAACACACGAAATATATGGTTTTGCCAGAATAAATTCCGGAAGACCATGAATAACCCCGACCACCGAAATTAGCTCCCCTCAAGAAATCTATTTCTCTCGACGTCTCACGACGTCGTGAATAAACACGAGCAGTAACGACATTCAAAAAAAAATATTTTATGTGAAGCACTTTAAGATCATTGGTTTCATCAAAATACATTCCACCTGCATCACAGTTTCGAACATACCACTGACAAAAGTCTGACACGGACAACAACTTATGGCACCTGGTTGTTGGATTCCAAAGGATCAGCTCACAGCAACTCGGTTCAGAGGACACTAAGAACAACCCATTAAGCGACGCTAGAATACGTAAGAATCTAGGGTCAACATTGCCAGGAAAAGTGATCTGTTTGTTTGTAACCACATCCAAATTCCCACCTATTACGTCGTCAACAACAATTGACATATTTGACAAGGAGAGATATTTCTTATGTAGAGAATTTCCAATTCGACAAGAATGCATCATCTCAAAAAAATGAGTTGACAGTTCCTTACGGAAATCTTTGCAAACACATTTCAAACAACCAATAGCTTTGGCAGGGAGCCTTGTGAATATTTCATCGAGGATCATTGCAAACCCAAGCTTTTCCATTTTATGATCTATGGGGCTACAATATAAAATATAATAAGTGAAATACAATTGAGACAATTTGATATGTAAATGTTTATAAATAAACACAATGAATACAACCGCTTTTCATACACAACCGTGTGATAAAATAAAACTAACCAACCACGTAACTTATATAAAAAAAAACTATTAATGAAAGCAGTTTAACATTGAATTACCACAATCTTAAACAACTGCTGATGTTAGCAAATATTGACCTTTCTACAAACATTTTGAAATGAACACAGCAGTTTACCCTACCATCTTTGTAGGAGAACATGCAAGAAAGACTACAGCTTATTAACCTAAAATCATGTATTATAAACCGCTAGTACAAACCATATATTAAAATTACACATATTAAATATTTCATTTAAAATAATAACACGATATTATACAAAAGAAGGATAGTACCAAGTCCAATATACCTTCTGAATAAACGTATATAACTGAATTTAACACACGTACAACCAATATAATAACTACTAACTACCCACGTTACATATATATAAAACAACAGTTGATGTTAGCAGTTTTCACTTTTCTACAACTGCCTTTTAGCATGAGTTGTACTAAATGATAAACATACAGGATACATATATAAAAAAAAGCAATTGATGTTATCAGAATCTACACAAAAGCCAAAAAATACACGATGTATACTATAAAATACAATTTTGTTGGTAAAACACAAACCATTGGAAAAAACACAATTCATGTTATCAGGTTTGTAGGACTTCACCTACATATATAGTAAAACAAATTAAACTGAAAACATTAAAAGTTCGAAATAATAAATGATTAAATAACACCAAGAGGAATTAAATATCCATGCAGACAATTGTTAATACACTTATACATACGGAACTACTTAAAACAATAAACAAAATTAGAAAAAACGACCACCATTCCCTATAATATAGCATAATAATTTCTAATCGATCGGCGAAACAGTGGTCTCGATAAATAATTCTCGTTTCGAACCGTTGTAGCAATCAACATGATGGAGGTATTTAATAACTTCATTGCTCACGTCAGCTTCAACAACACCACCCCAAACGTTTCTAAGCAACCACTTGTTGTTTTGAAATATATTGGACCATTGGAGACTTTCTTCATAATCAATTATATGAAGATTATTGATAGAAAACACCTTGATGAAGGCCTCATCTTCAACTTTGTACAAATCAGCAGATAACTCGGGAGACCTTTCAACAACAATAAAATGGAGCTTCTTTGCAATGCTCAGAAATTATCCTCGCCAAGGAGAAACTTCCAAACTTTCAGGAAAACGAAAGCTTCTAAAAGTTTCGGAAATAACATCGAAAGCAACCATATACCTCTCCAAAGGTGGATACCAATTATTTGAACACACGAAATATATGGTTTTGCCAGAATAAATTCCGCAAGACCATGAATAACCCCGACCACCGAAATTAGCTCCCCTCAAGAAATGTATTTTTCTCCACGTCTCACGACGTCGTGAATAAACACGAGAAATAACATCATCAAATTTTTTTTTTATGTGAAGCACTTTAAGATCATTGGTTTCATCAAAATACATTCCACCTGTATCACAGTTTCGACCATACCACTGACGAAAGTAGTCGTCGGACAACCACTTATGGCACCTGGTTGTTGGATTCCAAAGGATCAGCTCACAGTAATTCGGTTCATAGCACACTAACAACAACCCATTAAGCGAAGCTAGAATACGTAAGAATCTAGGTTGAACATTGTCAGGAAAAATGATGTGTTTGATTGTAACCACATCCAAATTCCCACCTATTACGTCGTCAACAACAATTGACATATCTTGCAAGGAGATATATTTCTTATGTAGTGAATTTCCAACTCGACAAGAATGCATCATCTCAAATAAATGAGTTGACAGTTCCTGACGAAAATCTTTGCAAACACATTTCAAACAACCAATAGCTTTGGCAGGGAGCCTTGTGAATATTTCATCAACGATCATTGCAAACCCAAGCTTTTCCATTTTATGATCTATGGGGCTACAATATAAAATATAATAAATGAAATACAATTGAGACAATTTGATATGCAAATGATTATATATAAACACAATGTATACAACCGCTTTTCATACATGACCATGTGATAAAATAAAAATAACCAACCACTAACTTATATAAAAAAAACTGATAATGAAGGCAGTTTAACATTGTATTAACACAATCTTAAACAACTGGTGATGTTAGCAAGTATACTATAATATACAATTTCGTTGGTAAAACAAAAACAATTGTAAAATACACAATTCATGTTATCAGGTTTGTTGGCCAACTTCACCTACATCTATAGTAAAATAAATTAAACTGAAGATATTAAATAATATACGAATAAATAACCACAAAGTAATGTATTCAAAAATCTACACAAAAACTATTTGAACTTCAACTATTAAGAACATCAATAACAGTGTCTACATTTAAGATAATAATGACTTTTTATTCGATTGCAAGTAGTAACTACAACTGTTCTTATATTCTCATCAGTGTTGCAAAAGTCGGATTCCTCGGCCGAGTACTCGGCGAGTACTCGGTCCTCGGACCTCCACCTTGGCGACTTCCTCCTAGGCAGTCTCAACTAGTCGGCCTCGGGAGTACTCGGTCCTAGTCGGCGCCTAGTCGGCCTAGTCGGTCTAGGCGGTCAACGTGGTTTGTTGACTTTTAATCGGTCAAACTCGGTCAAAATCAGCCTACTCGCCCTTGTACTCGGACTACTCGGCCTTGTACTCGGACTACTCGGCCTTGTACTCAGACTAGTCGGACTTGTATTCAGAATATTTGAACTTTAAACATGTTTCATTTTAAATTATACCCAATTGACATGAATTATGCTTATTTTAACACATAAATAATATATAACAATTAATTTTCTTTATATTTACCATGTCCGCGTACTCCCCGAGTACTCTCCGAGTACTCCGATTACTCCCAACTCCCCAGTCGGCCGACTAGGGACCGCCTAGCGACTTTTACAACACTGATTCTCATACATCGAATTGTCATACATACTAACTTAAAATCTTACATCTAATTCACACAATTTAAAACTTTTAAGTAACTATTTTTAAATTGATTAACATAGCAATTACCAACACCGTTAAATAAAGATAGATGAGATCTATCAAAGTTAGATGTTTATGGTATAGATAGTGTTTTTTTTTTCATGTTTGCAACTCTATATTCAGGCACAATTCAACATCAACATAAACTAAATCAATTACAATTCTCTATATGGTCGCTCGAAGGAAAGGGAGCATATGAAGAACTAAACAGAAAGGTCGGCATCATCAGTGACAACAATTACAAGCAAACCTGGAGCAGCATCAGATAGCTTGATGAAGTCCTCCACTCTCCCCCATCAGATTTCATGAACAACTCAAAAGAGTTTATCACACAACTGTTGAAACAGGATCAGAAAATCTGCGACATCCTAGCCGATCTGCAAAACAAAAAAAAGAATGAAATCGCGTGGAAGAAGACGAGAGTCGTCGAAATCTTAGGAAGTGTTAATTGAACAACATCAAAAATAGTTACTATTATAATATTCTCTAAATATATTATGAAATTTGATTTTTGTAAATTATCAACCAAAACAGAATATGTGAATTTTAATCTTTTATATGAAAAGATAAATGTATAATATATATATATATATATATATATAAAACAAAACGACAGCAGCAACAATATATCAGATTTTATGAAATCTTTTCTTCAAAGCCATATTCTCTCTCATAATTAAAGCTGTATCAAAAAGTCAAAATATCCATCATAGCTGAACTTCTTTATGACTACCCTTCCAACAAAGATCCTTTCGGTTAGTGGATTTGTGATAAGGGTTTCAAAATTTCTCTCATTTGCATTGCTCATTTCTCCAACATACGGTTTCTAAGTCAACAAAAATCAGGTAAAGTAATTCCTTTTTTTCAAACTTGATGTTCATTTGCCATTTGTTGGTTGGAATAACTTAATGAAAATGGCAATCTGTATACAGAAACGTAGATGTAACTTGTTTGGTTGACATAATTACCTTGATTCAGTTACATAACATACATATGTTCTTAGTGTATTGACTGCATACATGTCTTCGGGTATGAAAAAAAAACATATTTAGTGAGGTGTTTTATACAATTAGGTTGAATAAAAAGGGTCAGAAATATAAGATATGGTTATGTAATAAAAGAAAGATGCTAAAGTAGAATAAAGATGTAAAATGGCGAGGAATGGTATTATGCAGCTTATGTATGTTTGTCATTCCTTTAAAGTACAACAAAAAGAAAAAATAAATAAATTTCACGTTACTAAAATGGGTCAACGTTTTAAATGTTTCTTAGAATGGCTGGAGCTGAAAACGATGTTATCGTCATATCGGATTCTGAAGACTCTTCGGCTGAATCAGAGGAGTTTGATGATGATGAGACTGGTCCGCTGATATTTTTTGTGCCATACACCGAACGGTTTGTAAGTTCCTACAAAATTATATGTTAATAGGCGTCTAATATATTTACATAATTTGGTTAAGTTTTGTATTTTTTAATACTTCAACATCATTAATGGAAATTATTATTATGCTTTGTAACTTATAGCGCATACCGGTTGCAGTAGCACAAATAACAGGAATTGACGAAACCTTGAAAGTTAAGATCATCAACAGGCAACATGTGGAAACAAAACATGATGTTAGGGCGGAGCCAAATAAAAACAGTATCAAATACATTGTCAAAGGCTGGGCGAAATGGCTTAAAGATAACAACATAAAAAAAGGTGATCATTGCACGTTCCAGTACTTTCCAGATATTCGTGCTTTGTTCCTTACTGATGTTTTTCGCTAGTGGTGATGTTTAAAACTTTGAAACAGGGTTGAACCATAACATATGGTAGTTTTGGCAAACGAAGAAACTTAGCGTAGCTTCTGTAGTGTTAAAATAGTTGTTTGTAAGTAGGTTAACATGTTTGTTAGTTCCAAACTTTACATAGTTTGGACGGCTACTATGTAACCGTGTTTATAAATATATATGTTTTCTAGTTCTAGTTTATATGTTATATATTGAACATGTTTTTTTTATCAATTGTATCACCATCGGAACTCATCACAAGCGAAATTGGAGTACCATTCTACTTATCATCAGGCATACAACTCTAAACCAAAATTGAAAAAGAATATTAACAAAAGACAACAAAATGGAAAAGACAACTATAATACTTCAGTTAAAAGTTCATAGTACCTGACTAATCCCAGACATTTGTTTAACCAGATCAACAACTGATTCATCGTCAGTTATTCTTTGAATATCGTATTCTTCATCACAATATGACAAGTTAGTCTCGTTGACTTCAATCTTGAATGCAAACAATTTATCCACCAAAGTTTTTAATTCGTTTGGAAATCGCACAGTACCATCATCCTTTAAACATAAAAGATAGGATATATATATACAATTACGTAAGTAAAACACAAATCACTGTAAAAAACACAATTCATATTATCAGGTTTGTAGGACAACTTCACCTACATCTATAGTAAAAGCAATAAAAATAAACTGTTAATGTTAACAGTTTTCACTCTTCTACAACTGCTTTATAACACACATTCATGAGTTGTAATAAATGATAAACATGCAGGTTACATATACAGAAAAAAAAACAATTGATGTTATCAATATCTCCCAACGATATTACACAAAAACCAAAAAAACACAATATAAACTATAATATACAATTTCGTTGATAAAACACAAACCATTGTAAAAAACACAATTCATGTTATCAGGTTTGTAGGACAACTTCACTTACATCTATTACAACCACTGATTACTAATTATAAGAAAATACAAAACTTAAGTAAACTACTGCTTCAACTTTCCACTGTTGTAGTCTAAGCACTGATGGTGAGCATCAGTGCTTTCTTCAAAGGTGATCAGTCCTTGAATGGGCAGGGCTTGTGTCTTCAGCAGTACTTAGGTGATGACTGACTGAGCAGTGCTTGCAGGTTGATTCAATCCAAGAGTTTCTGCTATCATCTTCTTAATACCCTCTTTTACAAGGTCATCTCCTGCCATTAACTCGTCCACTGTTTCAGCATCCAACTGTTTTTGTTGTCTTCTTTTATAGATGGCAGCACCAGCTGGAGCAGTGGATTTCCTGATTTGCAGCTTTGGTGGTCTTGTTGAAACCTCTGCTTCAGGATAGTCAGGTTTTTGTGGAACCCTTGGATCTTTCTTCCTTAGTTCCTCCAACCTTTTGTAGGTGGTCCTGACTTTGTCTTCTTGCCATCTCATCACTTGATTTTTAGAACCATAATCAGCAGCAATTAGTTCCTCTTTCATTCTCTTCAGCTCCAATGTCTTTTCAGGTATATTCTTCTTATACTTTGCCCAATCAGGAGGAGTGTGTTTGACCTTGTTTTTAATCATTTCTTGAATCCTGGCTGCTTCACTTTCAAGCTCAGGAATGGTCCAATCTTTGTACATGTATTTTTCTCCCTTGTATTTCTTATGGGCCATAATGTTTTCAATATAATCTTTTCTCAAGGATTCATCTGCTCTTTCTGAAATTTGTCGACATACATTCTTTGCAAACTGCTCTAAAGATGTGACTTGTGTAAGCAAAAATTGATAATACCTTTGAATTTCTTTGTCAGACTTTCCTTGTGAATCTCTTTTAGAGATATCCTCTGCTTGTTGAGCCTTAACTTCCAAATATTCTTCAATATTTTTAGGCCTAGGATATCCTTCAACTGATGGCAACATCCTTTTAGCAGGGTCATCCTCAAAGTAGAAGGATTTGAACTCTTCTCTGACTGCTGCGAGTTCTAGAGGATATTGGATACCTGCAGGAGTGATGACAGTGATTGGTTGTTGAACTTGGGCTGAAGAGAGAGAAACAGGATTTGGAATATTGACAAGTGCATGAGATTGTGAAGATGTAGGTGGTGATGATGGAGAATCATCATCAGGTAAAATTACCCTTCTCCTTTTTACTTTAGGAGAGGCAGGTGGTGTGTTGGATGGTTGTGAAGTATTGATTTGAGTGGTGGAAGGTGGTTAACTAATAGTTGTTGAAACAACTGGTGTTTCAACCCCTGTTCTCATTACAACAGATGTTTTAACATCTGATGTCTTCTGCTTTTTTGCAGGAGATGATGGTGGTGAAGTTGTTTTTGGTGGTGATGGTAGCCTTGGTGGTGAAGTGATTTCTGGTAGTAGTGGTATGGCAGTAGTTGTGGTGTGTGTTGAAGTGGTGTGTGTTGAAGGGGTGGTTTTTGGTTTAACAACTGCTGAAACCACTGAAGTACCAACAGTTGTTGATACAGCAGGTGATTCAACAACTTTTTGTGTGGAGGTTTGATGTTTGGAGCCTTTGGAAGGTGGTTTGGAGACATGCTTTGTGGGACTGGATGGTGTGTGTATGGGTTGCCTCACTTGTCTAATGGGCTTCTTATTATTATCCTTAGGATTTTCATCATCCATTGGTTCAGAAGGACCTTGCATATTCAGCTCCATAAAAGCTCTTTTCTCTTGTTCCCACCCGGCTTCATCCTTAGCCTTTCTATCCCTTTTTACACTTGCTTTTGCTTCAGCAAGTGCATTTGTGGTAACACCAATCTTTTTACTACCATCTGGCAAGGGAATATCTTTAGTCATGCTTGATTTTTCTGGTTCAATATAAAGACCATCTTCAATTCCCTTCTTCTTCCACTGCTTCATTTTCTCCCCCTTTTTGGCATTATCTGGTGGTGGGTTATCAATGAAGAGAACAGTGGGAGGAGCAGTGCCAGTGGTGTTTAGAATGTGGGCTTTTATAGCCATGATGTCAGCTTGGGTATCTTTAAACCTTGACTCCAACATGTTTCTCAGCTTTTGAACATGTATCTCATGTTGCTGATCAGCCAATTGTCTTTGTTGTTGGAGCAGTGGTTGAAATAAGTTCCATAACTCATTTGCAGCAGGTGCAGGTTGTGCAGGTGCTTGAGCTGGAGTAGCAGTGGTTGGGACCTTTTGAGCTTTCAACAACTGTTGCATCATATCTTTTATTTCAGCAATAGATGTATCATGACTATCAATTCTAGCCGTCAATTCCTGATATTTTAAATCATCACCCAACTTAATGGGATCATCTGATTCCCCACCGGCAGTGGTTGTATCAATGTGTGATTTAGGGAACGAATTCCAAAAGTCACCCAATGATGCCCCTTGTTCTTGGTACTGGGGTCTTCTTCCTTCAACACTTGATAACCTTTTGATGGTACCAGTGGTCATAACAAACTCACTGGTGGATATCAGAGGCGCTATGGAAGGAATTGCCTTCAAGGGAGTCTGATTGATGAAACAACTGGCCAAATGTAGATCTGTTGATCCAACATTTGTAGTTGCTGCTCCACTTGAACTACTGACTGGAATTTCAGGCAATTCCAGCAGTGTAGCCTCCTCATTTGTTGTTGGTGGGTTAACAGAGATAAAAACACCAGACTCAGTCACTTGTTGATGTATGTTCTCATTGACAGGTGTTTGAGAAGAACTGATTTGTGTCTGGGCAATATCAACTGCATCCAACAAGGGTTTTATGGATGGTGGAATTTGTGAAGTGAGGATAGGAGTGGAAAGAAAATTTGCCCCGGGAAGTGGGCTGTGGATAATAGAATCAAGTGATTCTAGAGCATCATATTGTGGTGTCCCGATGTGTACAACCTGTTCTTTTTGTGAAGAAGCAGGAGGAGTTTGAGGCATGGGTTGAGAAATTTCTACCATCTGCTGTGAGGAAGTAGCAGCAGTGGTTTCTTGTGACTTTTGTGCTGTCACTGGCAGTTGCTCTGGTATCTCATCTTCCAGAGTTGCCTTTGATTTTGGTTTTGGTTTGGGGGGCTTTTTGGATTTCTTTTTAGGCTTTTTGGTAATGGCAGGTGTGGGTTTCATAGCAGTGGGTGTGCTACTATGATCACCTGGAGCAGTGGACTCAGCAGCAGATACCTGAGGAGAAGTGGTAACTGCTAAAATCTGCTCAGGCACCTCTGCTTGTGTTTTTGTAGGTTTTAACATTCTTGTGAATGTTTCAGCAGTTAAACAGTTTATTTGAAAAGGAGGACCCTGTATAAGTACACGTGCATTATCTTTTGAAATTTTTTTTATCAAAATAGTAACTCAAAAATCTTGGAAATAATAGAAAAGCCTTCTTCACATTTTTTACCAAATTATCGAAGATTACCTGGGAATAATTAAAATTTTCATCTTGAAGTATAGCATAACCCAGATATTGTATCTCCAATGGGATTTCATTGAAGGCAGTGGTTTTGTTAGAAACACATACAAGGAGGGTATGAAATAAAAACCTTGTAGCAGATGGAAAACTGCCCTTTTGTAAAGTATCTATTTTCATCTCTTCTCCATACCCTCTTTCAAGAAAATCTCTTTGGTACTCTGTTTTCGGAAAAGAATTTTTACCTTCAAGATCGTTGAGCTCAAAAACTTCAGATATGGCTTGAGGTATGATAGAGATTTTTACACCTTTTATTGTGGAGTTGATGGCAACAACCTTTTTGTCCACCTTCTCAAGAGTGGCATTCTTCCAAAATTCTCGTTGAGTATCGATGTAGACGGTTGCATTGCAAGTGAGCAAAGTTTTGTACTTTGTGGATGATAATGTGTCGATGATGGAATCGAAGGTTTTGGTGTCACTGGGTTTTTCAAAGATACCCAAGTAATTGAGAGACCATTTGTACGGAATCTCAACCGTGGCTGACTCATTTGCTTTAGATTTGCTGGCCTTTTTCACCATGATTGAAAAGAGTTGAAAAGATTTGCTTTAGACGATAAAGGTTGTGGGAGAATTTGTTTTGGGGGAAAACTGTTATGAAAAAGGAATTTTGAATTCGATTCGAGTGAAAACCCTGTTTGGGGGTTTAGGGCAGGTTTAAAAAAGTGGAAAAGTGAATGCTGACGTGGCAGCGGTTACAAAGATCTGATGGCGAAGAACTGACCACGTGCCAACCTCTGATGGAAGGATGAATAATGGAGGACAGCTGTTTAGGGAACCACTGATGAATCAAATATCAGTGGTTACAATGGACAAAATGAAGGCAGTGGGTGATTTTAGCTATCAGTGGATAGCTATATCAGTGGATAAAACACTGATTGGTAACACCTCGAAAATTCACGTCCTATAATGTGTAGACACGTGTCAAATGTTAAACGTGTGAAAGAAATATTATAGAAGGACTAAAGTTGACAAACATGGAAAGTATGTGAGATTACGTATTCTAAGTGTCAACCGTGAATAAAAATAATGTACATTAACCCTACACGATGCTCATACCTTCAAACGAATAAATCATGGATCATACGAAGCTAAAGGTGAGAGATTACAAACTACAGGGGTTAAATGTGTCAACATGTTTAAAGATATACCTCTGAGTGACCTTTTGACAAACCCGAAGCTTTGTAAATGTTAATTATGCTCACTAGAATGCACGGTTCAAATTTCATAAAGTTTCGTTAACGTATGAGAAAGTTATGATCGAATTCGTGTGCGAGGGGTTAAAGCGTCAACGTTGAAAATTAGGCCTTTTCGGGTAACAATAAAGTTACCCGGGGACTTAACGAAGTGGGTATATATCTTGAGGCCCTTATAGATCAATATTGAGGGTCCATATCGCAATAAACAAGTGTCTGTACGAAGTTTGAAGAGCCAGGGACCTAAACTGCAATAAACAAAAGTATGTTGGATGATCATAGGGGCTCGCGTAGCGCGAGCTTATAAGCTCAGGCAGTCGCGCTACGCGACTGCCATATCTGGACAGAATGTTATCTTCCTTGATTCTTTGTCTGCACATTGAACTTGGATGCAACTTTGATCGATCATTCATCACCCCTTGGCACCCCTAAACTACTCTAGAACACTAGGGACATGTGTTTATCATTTGTGGTGGATCATAGACATACTTGTCAACAAATTATGGTGATTGAAGGCACTATATAAGACCCACTAACTTGCAAACATTCACCATTCATCTTCTGAGCAATTGTGAAGCACAAGAGCTGATCCCAAGTCTTTCTAATCATCCCTAGTCGACCATTAATCACCTTGTAAGTTGCCTAACCCTTCTAAATTCAGTTTTGCTTTAAAATTAGCTTAAAAAGTCAATATATCGTACTTAACGATTGACTTCGTGATTAAGTATCGATAGCTCAGTCGTATCTCAAATTAAAAGTACCGTTAGATAGGTAATTATGTGGGTATTAAACCCTTATAAGGGCACGTACCGAATCCAGACCTAACTAGGTCGTTTGTCGGGTCAAACGTTGACCGAAAAAGTCAACAGAAATGAAAAACATGATTTAATGCACGAAATGCAATCCGAGAGACGTGTAACCTATTTTAACCTTAATATAACATGGTAATAAATATAAAAACTTGTCTACGCTTGCCCGACTCGACAAATTTCTGTTTAAACCCGGTTCGGAACCGAAAGGCGCAAAACCTTGACTTTTGCTTTGACTTCGGTTCTGACCCGTTTTAGTTTGATTCGAAGATGCCTTAGTGCTTCATTAGAGTAGGGTTGCATGATAGTATAAGTCTCCGTACTTGTTTCGTTGATTATCCGATTCGTTCGCGCGGTTCCATTAAATGCTTAAAATGGACCGTAATGCCCTTATGACCATGCAACGAGAATTTTGAAAATGTGGAAGTACAATAATCTTAGTTACTGATTATTAAACATGTACGTAAATTTTCACGTCAATCGGAGGTCTAGATTAGGAGATATGCGCATTAGCGTATGTAATAAACTTTTTATTAATTAAACGGCGCGATTAGCGCATAGCCTATCTAAACCCGATTTTCGGTACCAAAACTTTTACCCACTAATGTTAAATAATATTTTGGGATTTTTGAAGATTTTTAATTATTTTTAAACTGATCTTAAGCTAGGCTTATCGCCTTAATTCGGTTAATACCGAATTTACCCTTTTCGGTCATAAAATGATTTCTACAAGGAATTTTGATGCGAGTCCAATTGCTACTGATTTTAAATAATAAATGTAATGTTTTGAGCCTGTTTAACTAATCAGAAAACCCAAAATCGTATTTTGATTGTACGTCGCTTAAAACGGGTTTATACGCGTATTATACGCGTAGTTTAGGCTTAAAACCATTTTGACACATAAGGATTATTACCAACTAATATAATCTGTTAAAAATAAGTTGTTTACTGATTACTTCAGTCCTGAACATCGGGGTTACGTTAAATCCCTTTTATAATCTCTAAAATGACCAAAATACCCCTACGGGGCATAATTAATGATTAATCTCGTTTTGGGCATTATGGAAGATATCATAATGATATCACAACATATTTAAAGCATATTAACTTAGGAAACCTGTTCGCGACCCTTATGGTTACCCGTTGCGCCTCTGGCGCGTTCGGTTCGGTTTATGTAACTAGTTTGCATAAATTAGCCGAAACGGGTCAAACCTTATCCTTTTTATCTCAAAATCCAGAATGTGTTTAGTTTACCCATATTATACAAGTCTTCGAACTTGTCGGTTCTAAATCCCATTCTATTCCGGTCTTCGCTTAATCATGCGTTTGAACCGTAAACCTTCCTTAAAACTAACCGGTCTAAGTTACGACTTAAATAAGACCCGTTAGGAATCTAATAGGTTAATAAAACCTTCGTTCCAGATTGAGAGCCCCAGTAGAAGTACTCGTGCTTGCTGATTAGAATATACGGCTGAGTATAAATTGCATTGCTAGCTCAGGTAAATACTTTTAACTTATTTTCCCTTATACGGGCTTGGGATACGGTATTATAAAAATACCGCTTGGTCGGGTGTAGAAACCTTTTAATCGGAGATGATTAAATTGCATAATCCCGTTTTAATATGTATTGATTGATAACAAATAACATTGGGGGTTAATGACCGTGTCCTGGATATCCTTGGCTCATTTTAAAAAGTGAATGGCCACGACGTAAGCACAAGGTGTAGACATAACACCTCCTGTTGCATATGTATAACGTATACTCACTCGTAAGGGTATCTTCTTGTGAGATTATATTTGTGGTGTGTCGATTAATCTTGTCCGGCTTGTATTGTATAATCACCGGCCCTAAATGTTGGACAACCATGTAAATCGGATACAAGATTTTTATTAATAGAATTGTCCCAAGTATAAAAGATTAATTTTGCCTCTGTGCATTTTAATCAATGTGTCAAGATATTTTGTGCCGTTTGCACTCGAATCACTTTTCAAACTCTTTTTCCAAAATGAGTCAGTTAATTGTATTTACCAGTGTAAACTGACGTATTTTCCAAAAGGTTAAGTGACAGGTACTACGCATAATTGGCTGGGAGCTCAGGGTGTCATTAGGGAATCTTGCAAGTTCTAGATGCCTGAAGTCTGTGGAACAGTTTTAGTATCTTTTGTTTGATCCGCCTGTGGATTACCTTCCGTTGTAATACTTTGACATTACTTATATTCGGAATGTAATATATTTATCTTTTGCTTCCGCTGTGCATTATTATATTGTGTTGTTTGACTATTATGTTGCCAACCACGTCACGATACTCCCCCACCGGGCCCACCGGTGACACGTGGAAATTTGGGGTGTGACAGGTTGGTATCAGAGCCAACACTGAGTGAATTAAACACTAGCCTTAGTGTTTAATCTCAGTTACACAATTGCACATATCTAAATCTTCTGAGTCTAGACTTAACTTAGGAATATTCTCAATCCTAATCTGGAAATTTTACTTCCAAAAATTTTTATTGAATACGTCGCCAAGCGAAGGAGCCGTAATAGGAGTCCTCCACACCCGGAGCCTAGAAATGCTGAGCTTCGTACCGCGGCTAGAACGAAACGAGCATCCAAGGAGAAAGCATTCAGAAATAACTTGAAGAAGAAACTCCTTTTGCTAAAGATCGTTTCCTTAATAGTCCTCATAAGGACATAATTATCTTTCAGTCCCTTTAAGGACGTATTATTCCTTTCAAAGACCCGCTTAGGGCAACTCTGTACTCTTATTTTCATATAATGGATTGATTAAATTAAGTTTTCATTCTAAACATGAAATATGAAATAAATGGAAAATAACATCCCTTAGAAGGGAAGTGCCTATGGGCTATAATTAACGTCCTCTGAGACTAGAGACGGTGGTAGCCTACAGCTCCCTGTCAAGAAAAGGTAATGAACTTTGATTCACACCTAAATGCCTCGATCCCAGACGATCATGGCTTGTAAATTAAACTTGTCCACGTGACTAAGCCTTTTGTGCTATTACTAAATGCCTCGATCCCAGACGATCATGGCTTATAAAATTAAACTTGTCCACGTGACTAAGCCTTTTGTGCTATTACTAAATGCCTCGATCCCAGACGATCATGGCTTATAAATTAAACTTGTCCACGTGACTAAGCCTTTTGTGCTATTACTAAATGCCTCGATCCCAGACGATCATGGCTTATAAATTAAACTTGTCCACGTGACTAGGCCTTTTGTGCCATTACTAATTCATAAATTGCCCTGATTCTCCGAAATCTTGGCTTATAAATTAAACTTGTCTACGCGACTAGGCCATTTGCGCTATTATTAAATTATAAATTAGGATTTATGATAAAAATCCTAAATAAAAATAAATATCCTTACTTTCCTGCCAATATGCATTTTAAAGATGATCTTGATGGTGAAACCTAGCCTACGCGGCCAAGATGGTGAAACCTACTCAAGAGATTCAAATCCTTGTTGACACCTAAGAACGTGTTAGCACTCCTGACAAATGTGATTCGATAAAATCACAACAGTCATCCTTATATTGGATTCTTCCAATTTTCTTATCGAGCCTAGTGATTTAGAAATCATGGCTTGTGTCATCCTATAAGATGATCACATTATAAACATCCAGTAGTGATGAAGTGCCTACGGGCTAAACTTATTGTCCGATAAGGCAACGACAGTGGTGGTCTTTGACCTCCTGTCTAAAAATATTGGACCAGGTCCAAACACAATAGTCGGTAGGATCCATACGATCTCGACTAATAGCATCTGAGAAGATGATCATATTATAACCATCCCTCAGAAGGGAAATGCCCACGGGCTATATCTATTGTCCTAAAAGACAAAAGACAGTTGAAGTTCTTAGCTCTCTGTCAAGAAAATGTAATAAAATATGTTCAAACCTTAATGCCTCGATTCTCTGAAATCAGGGCTTATAAATTTAAAATTTGTCCTTGTGACTAGGCCTTTTTGCGCCACTTTATTATCCTTGATGATTTATAACTAGGATAAATTATAATGAAAATACAAATTTAATATAACTAACAAGTTAACCAATATGGTTTATATTACCATGGTTGATAAATCGTCAAAGATGATGATTCCATATTAATCTCTGAATAAATCATTGTTAATATTTATGTAGCAATCAAGCTACATGGCTGGATTAGATGAAGTTAACAGTCACTTGAAGGAGAGCAATGATACTACCAGAATTAATGTAACTGGAGCAGAACTACAGGCAATAATAGATTATGCTGTTGCTCGAGCACTTGATCGGCAGTATGATGAGTCAAATGATACCCTCTCTAAGACTCTATCTGCGGCTAGTTGTAAGCCCCCTCTTAAAACAAATGAGTCAAAGGAGGACGATGTTCATGACTTGTCAAATCAAAGGAGTATTCTGTCTAGACAAGTTGTGTTTCATCAAGAGGCACCAGTTAAGACCTGTTCATATAAATATTTTGTCTCCTGCAAGCCCAGAGACTTTACAGGAGAAGAAGGGGCCATCGATTTCATGACATGGCTCGATGAGATGGACGCTGTTGTTGACATCAGCGGTTGTGCAGAGCAAGATGTTGTGAAATTTGTTTCACAATCATTTAAAGGAGAAGCATTGGCATGGTGGAGATCATTGCTCCAAGCCACGGGGAAAGTTCTACTCTACAACTTATCTTGGGAGCAATTTGTTGCATTAGTCAAGGAAAACTATTGCCCCCAGCATGAAGTAGAAAAGATAGAATCAGACTTCTTGACTCTGGTCATGGAGAATTTGGATTGTCAGGCATATGTGACAAGTTTCAACACTATGTCCCGCCTGGTTCCTTATCTAGTCACCCCTGAACCTAAACGCATAGCGCGTTTCATTGGAGGCCTAGCACCAGGGATAAAAGGGAATGTTAAAGCATCTAGGCCAACCACATATAGGTCCGCGGTGGACTTATCCTTATCTCTCACCTTAGACGCAATCAGAATTAAGTCTGTTAAGGCTTCTGGCGAGGGAAGAAGAGAAAGAGAGGAGGAAAACTCTCATCATTATAACAAGAAGAAGAAGGGAAGCTTGGAGCGCGGGAAGGATTCCGAGTTTAGGAAGAACTCGAGTCAGTCTGATAACAGACCCAAATGCAGTAACTGCAAAAAGCAACATTTTGGAAAATGTACAATAGACCCACGTGCTAAATTGTGTGGAATTTGCAAGACCAAGGGTCACAAAACCTTAGATTGCAAGGGGATGAAGAACGCCACATGTTACAATTGTAACGGGGAAGGGCACATCAAAACCAACTGCCCTAGGAAACAGAAGAAGCCCGAGTAGGCCAAGATAACAAACGCACGAGTTGTCAGGATGAACGCCCAAGAGATGGGGCAGAATAATAATAGTATAATATGTACCTTTCGTTATCAAGCAGTTTATGTAGAAACTTATTTAATACTGGCACGTATAAATATACTATGAATGATAAAGGTTGAGAACTATTGTCTCCACCTGATTAAGACTCCGGTCCTTTAATGCCCGGTAGAAAGTGACGATGTTACGTCGAGAATGCTCCAATAAATCCTATATTGATATTAATATCTATTAGAAATCATTTTTCTAATATCCTTATAGCAAACTTTTGGTTGCATACTTAAGGACTCAAAATAGTGATAAAAATCGATTGGTTGCCTTACAAATCAAGTCCATATTGTGAGTGATAAGAAGCAATTAATTATCAAGACTCCTTATGAGACAACCCTCGTAATTACACGTGTCCGTACGATTAATAAATATTAAACAAAAAAATGGTGGAAATGGCCGTCCCCGGAATCGAACCCGGGTCTAGGCCGCACCCTTTCGCGCGCCTAGCCAACTGAGCTAGGTGCCTAGTTTGTGAAACTTCCATTATTGATTTAATATAAGCACTTGTACAATAAACTTCCTTATCATGTATCAATGATAATTCCTGCTAAGTGCCCTGTTTTTAATACAGGCAATAATAAATCTTCATGAACCATAAACTTAGCAAAATTGTTTATTATACCCACAAAGTATAATTACCAAGGAAACCTTAGTAACCGATTCTTCTCGTATCGGCAAGGAATCCTTCTGAAAATCTAAGAGCACTCTTTCTTCGCATAGAGTACGACAACATATGTTATTTTAATTATTTTTCTTTTCTCATTGTTTTCTATCGCCTGCGAATGCCAAACTATGTTTGATAAAAGTGTCATATGAGGATTGGCGTATCCTAGTGTGTCCCATAGATTATTTCCATGTCTGATCAGCATGGAGGTTTAATACATGGAACCCCTAAGATATCCCAAAGATCATATTGTACTAAAGTCGACTAGTAGTATTCAAGGGAGATATCCAAAAATGGAAATTTTTTTTTCCAAGTAAATGTTCCCGATTAATGAATTCGAGGACTTATAACATAAAGGTGTCACTCATTTGGCACGGACAATGATGAATGAACTGGAGCCTGAGATATGGAAAATCTCTGTAGCCTCCTTGTATCTTAATTATCTTTTCAAAGGTTGTCCCTGCTTACCTCCTGGAAGGCAGGTAGAATTACGAATTGTAGCCCGCCGTGGGCTGGAGTATTGTGAAAACTCCGTGTTGATTATGGAATAACCGAAAACCTGGTTAAATAAATTTTAAGATAGGAGATTCATATAGCCTAACTCGATAGTTTCAGAGTATGATACTAGTTAGATAAGAAAGACGGTTCATTTTGTTTATGCATACATTACCGCAATCCTAATTAGGCAACGATTAAGAATTTGCCATCAGCTAACCAGGATCGTCGAATTGTTCGACTAACGACAAGGATTAGCTATTCCTTAATATTAGTTAAGTACAGGTTGGAATAACCATCTCACCTTAAGATAAGCTTCTCGATAATATTTGATATATAAGTATCAAGGCTACTCCCTTGAAAACCTTGTATAGATGGAATGATAAACGTTCATTGATAGGACAATAGTTTGGTAAGTCCAAACATTAAGATCTGAAAATTTCATTATAGACAATCAATAAGATCACGCAAATTCATAATCATCAGTAAGATGCCAGTATTCGGCAGAAAATTAAGGATTATGAAAATAGCAAACCTCCTAAATTCTTATTAAAGAATAAGATTCAACAATAGATATCACCCTAGAAAGGAGTGATGCGGTTTGGTAAGAAAGGCAAGCTAAACCCGAGATACATAGGGCCTTTCGAGGTTATCGAACGCGTCGGTTCAGTTGCCTATAAGCTAAAACTACCTGAAAAGCTCAGTGGAATTTACAATGTGTTCCACATCTACAATCTGAAGAAGTGTTTTCGCTGATGAATCACTGGTTATACCGCATACGGATGTGCATAAAGATGAGAGCTTAAAATTTGAGGAAGAACCTTGTCGATTGAAGATCAATAGGTAAAGAAGCTTCGTAAGAAGCATGTACCTATTGTAAAGGTCAAATGGGATGCCCATAGAGGTCCCGAATTCACGTGAGAGTTTGGAATCCACAATGAAAGAAAAGTACCCTTACTTATTTCAGTAAATCTCGGGTCGAGATTTATTTTAAGGGGGTGAGGATGTAACACCTCGAAAATTCACGTCCTATAATGTGTAGACACGTGTCAAATGTTAAACGTGTGAAAGAAATATTATAGAAGGACTAAAGTTGACAAACATGGAAAGTATGTGAGATTACGTATTCTAAGTGTCAACCATGAATAAAAATAATGTACATTAACCCTACACGATGCTCATACCTTCAAACGAATAAATCATGGATCATACGAAGCTAAAGGTGAGAGATTACAAACTACAGGGGTTAAATGTGTCAACATGTTTAAAGATATACCTCTGAGTGACCTTTTGACAAACCCGAAGCTTTGTAAATGTTAATTATGCTCACTAGAATGCACGGTTCAAATTTCATAAAGTTTCGTTAACGTATGAAAAAGTTATGATCGAATTCGTGTGCGAGGGGTTAAAGCGTCAACGTTGAAAATTAGGCCTTTTCGGGTAACAATAAAGTTACCCGGGGACTTAACGAAGTGGGTATATATCTTGAGGCCCTTATAGATCAATATTGAGGGTCCATATCGCAATAAACAAGTGTCTGTACGAAGTTTGAAGAGCCAGGGACCTAAACTGCAATAAACAAAAGTATGTTGGATGATCATAGGGGCTCGCGTAGCGCGAGCTTATAAGCTCAGGCAGTCGCGCTACGCGACTGCCATATCTGGACAGAATGTTATCTTCCTTGATTCTTTGTCTGCACATTGAACTTGGATGCAACTTTGATCGATCATTCATCACCCCTTGGCACCCCTAAACTACTCTAGAACACTAGGGACATGTGTTTATCATTTGTGGTGGATCATAGACATACTTGTCAACAAATTATGGTGATTGAAGGCACTATATAAGACCCACTAACTTGCAAACATTCACCATTCATCTTCTGAGCAATTGTGAAGCACAAGAGCTGATCCCAAGTCTTTCTAATCATCCCTAGTCGACCATTAATCACCTTGTAAGTTGCCTAACCCTTCTAAATTCAGTTTTGCTTTAAAATTAGCTTAAAAAGTCAATATATCGTACTTAACGATTGACTTCGTGATTAAGTATCGATAGCTCAGTCGTATCTCAAATTAAAAGTACCGTTAGATAGGTAATTATGTGGGTATTAAACCCTTATAAGGGCACGTACCGAATCCAGACCTAACTAGGTCGTTTGTCGGGTCAAACGTTGACCGAAAAAGTCAACAGAAATGAAAA
Source organism: Helianthus tuberosus (assembly GCA_030545235.1). Classification (NCBI taxonomy): domain Eukaryota; kingdom Viridiplantae; phylum Streptophyta; class Magnoliopsida; order Asterales; family Asteraceae; genus Helianthus; species Helianthus tuberosus. The sequence continues at coordinate 209,468,715 of CM060400.1, forward strand.
ACATGATTTAATGCACGAAATGCAATCCGAGAGACGTGTAACCTATTTTAACCTTAATATAACATGGTAATAAATATAAAAACTTGTCTACGCTTGCCCGACTCGACAAATTTCTGTTTAAACCCGGTTTGGAACCGAAAGGCGCAAAACCTTGACTTTTGCTTTGACTTCGGTTCTGACCCGTTTTAGTTTGATTCGAAGATGCCTTAGTGCTTCATTAGAGTAGGGTTGCATGATAGTATAAGTCTCCGTACTTGTTTCGTTGATTATCCGATTCGTTCGCGCGGTTCCGTTAAATGCTTAAAATGGACCGTAATGCCCTTATGACCATGCAACGAGAATTTTGAAAATGTGGAAGTACAATAATCTTAGTTACTGATTATTAAACATGTACGTAAATTTTCACGTCAATCGGAGGTCTAGATTAGGAGATATGCGCATTAGCGTATGTAATAAACTTTTTATTAATTAAACGGCGCGATTAGCGCATAGCCTATCTAAACCCGATTTTCGGTACCAAAACTTTTACCCACTAATGTTAAATAATATTTTGGGATTTTTGAAGATTTTTAATTATTTTTAAACTGATCTTAAGCTAGGCTTATCGCCTTAATTCGGTTAATACCGAATTTACCCTTTTCGGTCATAAAATGATTTCTACAAGGAATTTTGATGCGAGTCCAATTGCTACTGATTTTAAATAATAAATGTAATGTTTTGAGCCTGTTTAACTAATCAGAAAACCCAAAATCGTATTTTGATTGTACGTCGCTTAAAACGGGTTTATACGCGTATTATACGCGTAGTTTAGGCTTAAAACCATTTTGACACATAAGGATTATTACCAACTAATATAATCTGTTAAAAATAAGTTGTTTACTGATTACTTCAGTCCCGAACATCGGGGTTACGTTAAATCCCTTTTATAATCTCTAAAATGACCAAAATACCCCTACGGGGCATAATTAATGATTAATCTCGTTTTGGGCATTATGGAAGATATCATAATGATATCACAATATATTTAAAGCATATTAACTTAGGAAACCTGTTCGCGACCCTTATGGTTACCCGTTACGCCTCTGGCGCGTTCGGTTCGGTTTATGTAACTAGTTTGCATAAATTAGCCGAAACGGGTCAAACCTTATCCTTTTTATCTCAAAATCCAGAATGTGTTTAGTTTACCCATATTATACAAGTCTTCGAACTTGTCGGGTCTAAATCCCATTCTATTCCGGTCTTCGCTTAATCATGCGTTTGAACCGTAAACCTTCCTTAAAACTAACCGGTCTAAGTTACGACTTAAATAAGACCCGTTAGGAATCTAATAGGTTAATAAAACCTTCGTTCCAGATTGAGAGCCCCAGCAGAAGTACTCGTGCTTGCTGATTAGAATATACGGCTGAGTATAAATTGCATTGCTAGCTCAGGTAAATACTTTTAACTTATTTTCCCTTATACGGGCTTGGGATACGGTATTATAAAAATACCGCTTGGTCGGGTGTAGAAACCTTTTAATCGGAGATGATTAAATTGCATAATCCCGTTTTAATCTGTATTGATTGATAACAAATAACATTGGGGGTTAATGACCGTGTCCTGGATATCCTTGGCTCATTTTAAAAAGTGAATGGCCACGACGTAAGCACAAGGTGTAGACATAACACCTCCTGTTGCATATGTATAACGTATACTCACTCGTAAGGGTATCTTCTTGTGAGATTATATTTGTGGTGTGTCGATTAATCTTCTCCGGCTTGTATTGTATAATCACCGGCCCTAAATGTTGGACAACCATGTAAATCGGATACAAGATTTTTATTAATAGAATTGTCCCAAGTATAAAAGATTAATTTTGCCTCTGTGCATTTTAATCAATGTGTCAAGATATTTTGTGCCGTTTGCACTCGAATCACTTTTCAAACTCTTTTTCCAAAATGAGTCAGTTAATTGTATTTACCAGTGTAAACTGACGTATTTTCCAAAAGGTTAAGTGACAGGTACTACGCATAATTGGCTGGGAGCTCAGGGTGTCATTAGGGAATCTTGCAAGTTCTAGATGCCTGAAGTCTGTGGAACAGTTTTAGTATCTTTTGTTTGATCCGCCTGTGGATTACCTTCCGTTGTAATACTTTGACATTACTTATATTCGGAATGTAATATATTTATCTTTTGCTTCCGCTGTGCATTATTATATTGTGTTGTTTGACTATTATGCTGCCAACCACGTCACGATACTCCCCCACCGGGCCCACCGGTGACACGTGGAAATTTGGGGTGTGACAAAAACACATCTTAAATCCTCATTATCAAGATTAACACATTTGTAGATTTTTCAGTTGTTTTATGAATACCACTGATTGAACAATATCAGTGGTTGCAACTGTTATAATGAAAACAGTGGGTGAATTTAACTATCAGTGGATGAAAACACTGATTTTGAACAACAGTAATATCCAATGAAATAAAGATAGATGAGATCTATCAAAGTTAGATGTTTATGATATAGATAGTGTTTTTTTCATGTGTGCAAGTGCAACTCTATATTCAGGCACAATTTAACATCAAAATAAACCAAATGTTTAAATAACCACAATAAAAAAAACGATCATAATAAAAAACACAGTTCATCCAGACTAACTGTCAGAAACATGGATGGGAAAACAGTTGTGAAGATATTAAAATTACACATATTAAACATTTCATTTAATATAATAACCACTGTTTAGTATATTACCAAAAAAAAAAAACAAAAAAACCATCACAAAAAACACAATAGCTGTAAATAACAAAATGATTTTAAGTAACACACAATATCATAAATAATAACAGAAACTTCATCATAAGCTTGCTTCTAAATGTACATTCTTATTAGAGCAATAAGAAAATTCAGACTAACTTTCAAGAAACAAAACAAAACATTCCATTAAAATAAAAATACCACCAATAACTCTTAATAATTGAATACAAACCACTTCACTATAACAACTATCACTAAACTTAACAAAACTACTTATAAGGAAAGTAAAAACCTACGCCTCAACTCCATTGACTCATTAACTTGTCTAAATATCTCTAACATCTGTGCCATTAACAGAACATCTTTGTTCCCACTCTCACCATTATTCAAAAGTGCCAGGTCACGAACAGCAGTTGGAGGCAATAAATGCAACGTCTCAGTTACATCATCACGAGAGCCAACTCCAGTCTTCAAAGAATGAAAGCATTTCCTCAGATCTTTAGAAAACTCTAACTCAGCTTCCAAATCTTCCATCACTGCTTTATAAAACAGTTCCTTTAAATCTTCTCCTTGATTACTTGATGAAGCCATTGAAAAAAGTTAACTTTTTAATTAGAAATCAGTAAAACTTAAATAACTTGAGATACGATATACATGAAATGTCTGCATATATATATAAAAGGCTTATGGACACTAACGCGGAACCATTAATGGCATCAACGGTTACATGATGTAAAAATTGGTCTGGGAAACGATACAATCATACAAAAAACTGAAGAGACACACGTTTACATACAGTTATTACTATAAACACACAAACCATTAATTAAACACGGGAAACTTAAACCGGTACACGGCTAACTATGCATCAATCAACGAAAATATTAATTACCCTTTAAATTATAACGAAAATATTACAAACAAAGAAAAACATGCATGTTTAAGGGAAAAGAAAATACACACATAAAAAAACTCCAACTCAACAGAGTATCATTACCAAAATATAATAACCATCATCATACATAAAAAAAACATAACTAATCTTCGCCAAAACTGTCGATTTCAATCACCTCATCCCACTTCCAATTCTTCAGCGCCTTTACCCTTTGATTAATTCTTCTGAAATTACGAGGCTAGAGAATAATATGTCAGTCACTCATCTAGAATATTAACTAAACACAACTAAACATATAGATATGGAACCAACCTTGTTGATCTCATGCTTTATAGAATTGTCGGGACATCCAACCAAAGCACCAAACTCCAAGTCAAAGCCTTTAGATTTGTTCTGAAATTTACAAAACAAAATATAAGCAAACATAATAATATTCAGCATAAACATCACCATCTATCACTAACAAAATAATTTACATACTTTAACATAAACGATTTACCTTTGCAGCTCCGATTGAAGACATAGTCAAGTCAGGAAGTACACCAAACAATTCTTCAAACTGAAAAACAATATACTCATTAATAAAATAAACTACCATGTTGAACTAAAACAATGTTATCTTACAGTTATAAAAGAATTATTACATACATCTCCAGTTTCATCAGATATCTTACTCAACTTTTGAAAATGATCATCCACAAAAATGTTGTCAGCCACAACCTGGAAAAAAAAACAACTGATAATCACTGTTGTCATAGCATATTACAAAAATAAACCAAAAAACACAGTATCTGTAAAAAAACACAATGATTTTTAAAAATAAACAACATGATAAAATATTTTACAAGAATTATTACGCACGTTTCCAACTTCATCACATGTCCTGCTCAACGTTTGAAAATGATCATCCACAAAAATTGTTGTCAGCCACCACCTGGAAAAGAAAAAAAACAACTGTCAACCACTGTTGTCATAGTATATTACAAAAAAACCATCACAAAAAACACAATAGCTGTAAATAACACAATAATTATAAGTAACACACAATATCATAAATAATAACAGAAACTTCATCATAAACTTGCTACTAAATGTACATTCTCATTAGAGCAATAAGAAAATTCATGCAAATGACCATCCACACACTCGTCAGCTACAACCTGACAAAAAAAGCATGTCAATGATTTTTTACTATAATAACACAAAGGATTCCTACAAAAACAAAAATAATATTAAAAAACACAATGCTATGTAAATCCCAATACTTGACAAAACAAAATGATATTACATTTCCAACTATATTAGAAGACATCATATCTGATGGCTGCTTCATTTCCACAACGCTGTCCAACCCAGCAAACTGAAAAACAAAGCATCATTATTCAAATGAACAAACATGGTTAAATAAACACAATACCATATAAATTAACAACTTACATTTTTCCCCGTAATTGAATCCTCATCATACACAGCATTATCCATCGATCATAACTGAAGCAAAACAAACAAACTAAATAAGAAACTATTATCGAAACATAACAAACATCATTAACACATAAAATATGTAACCACCTTACAGTGATATGCTTTATTGAAAAGGATGTACTGCAAAGCATGCACGGACATATATATACATCTTGTATGCTAACTACCACGTAGAAGTTATCCAAGATGAACCGACAAAGTTGAGGGAGCGTACCCACGTAGCAAGAAACATGCAGAAAACACAGCAAAACTTAACTTGCGTTGAAAAAACAAACTGCCAATTTTTTTGGGTTTGAACGGATGAGATTAAATCTTGAAGGTAACCACCTGAATTATTACGGTCAGGATCTACTTGAACGTGGGTTTGACCAACGGTTGTTTCGCGGCGAACAATTTATTAATAATAAAAGAAACCAATAAGTGACACGTGTCATTCATTGAATGCGTCTACATTTGTAATTTCCTGTTTTTTCATACTTATCTTATATCAATTAATTAAATAATAAATAATCAATTAATATTAAATCTTATCTTACTTTAATGTCAGATAGAATTATTCAATTTTTTCTAATAATATATTATCTTCAAATTTAAGTTATATATATTCTATTTTTTTCTAATAAGATATTACCTTCAAATTTAACTTATAAGTTAAAGATATTTTTTAAATAATAGCACAAAACAATAATCTTAAACTTAAAAAACAATAATACGCTCATATAAAAAATTTAAAGTACAAACAAAATATACAAAATAACTTATTAGACATTAGATCAAACTTAAAAAAAAACACTAATTAGGAAGAGAAGCTAATAATATAATTTTGTTTTTGATTTTTCAATTCGGGTTCTAATCAATTCGAATTAAACTTAACCAAGTTTGTGATTTGATTCGAATTAAACCGAATCAAATTTATGATTTTTTAAACGAATCCAATAGCATATTATTTACTATACAAAATTAAATTTATTTAACCCGTGTAATACATGGTGTTTTTAAAGATATAACTTTTTTTTATTATTTAGTATATATTCGCCCCGCTCGCGGTATGCGCATATAATGTATATGTGTGGACGCTCGAAGGGTAAAAGTGAAATTGCACTAATTTTAACGTTATTTTATTAAGTTCATGAAAATAACGTTAAAAGCGGCGGACGGTTAATAATGCATCATCATCATGTGGTGGCGTTGATAACAGAAAGATAAAATGGAACATGCACTAATCGGTCGTTGTCCCGATTGCTGAGTGTTATGTGCCTTATGTTCAAAGCTTGATGCAAAACTACTATCGAGTCGGGGGTCTCACTGTGTAACAACTCTCATTAAAAGTCCTATTTATTTTATTATTTTATCCAATAGGAAACCCTAATTAAGACACCCAAGTGATTCTACAAAAACCCTAAAATTTCCAGAACAATCAGAATCAGGATCAGGGCCCCTAAAATTCAGGGGGGAGGGGTATTCCTTACTCGACGATTATCCTTATAACTCGTTGTAAAATACGAGATTCTTCGAACGGTCGACTCAGCAAGCCTACACACACACGTGGCAAGCCTATAGTGAAAAGGTATCCCTTACGGACCGTAAGGGATAAGGCTTACGGTCCGTAAGCATGTCAAATTTCGTGTATAAATAGCAGACATTGGGACTTAAATTCTGGCGATTGAACGACGATAAAATTCGATTCATACACGGAGATATCGTCCAAATACTACAAAAACACACACTATTCACGAATTGCTGCCGCAATACTGGGTATTAACTCGATCGCTGCTACGATTCAATGTCCGATCGATTTAAACTATCCGATTGGATGTTTAAGCGCTATCCTTTGTCATTAGTCGTGATTCCGACAGGATGTTTGAGTACCACCCGAACTCGGGGAATACTCTGTCATTCGTTGTGAAGGTTTTAATCTCGTGAGTTATCGTAAATGTTGTATTAGTTACTTACCTAGTTCGTGTGCACTAGGTTACAAGGCTAAATCAATAGGCTAAGCTCTTCCTGTATAAATCTGCAATCTATCAAGGCTTATCTGTAGACTAAACTTTGCCCGTATGAATCTGCATGCTTATAATGTGAGTCATTCTCTTTTTATCAAATCTGTTTACAAAAGCATGTTTATTTTCAAGGTTATAATTACAGGGATTAAGTCTTTGTAATCACCAATTTACAGCCGGTATGTGGGGTATTGTGCACAATATTAATTTCTCACGGGGTTAGGCTAATAAGCCCTAACACAGGTTAGGCAAATAAGCCCTAACAGTGATATACGTCATCATTGGGGCAGCCAATGGTGATATGACCATAGTCACAGATCCGGTCGAGTGACAAATACTGTGGGTAGTTGGTTGATATCAGAAACATTGTAATCGCTCTTAATACTGTAAATTATAACAAATGAGTCGGTTTAGAAAATAGAATGATTCACTCAGTATTTCCCGCTGACAAAACCTTTTTAAACACGTGTTTCAGGTAATTACAGTAGATTGGAGTAAGAGATGAATACGGCACTGAAAGGCTTCAAGAAGTGGCTTATTTTATTAATTAAATCAAATTAAGAAATATTGTTTTATGTAAATTGGGTTTATCCCTTATTAAAGCTACCATTGTAAAACATGGGTTTATCCCATCTATTAAATAAATAAAATCCGGTGTTTTCTAAACTCTGATATTTTTCCTAACTCACGGTCCTGATGAAATTTCCGCTGCAATATTTTTCAAAATAATCACCGGTACTACTGGGCTGTTCGCGGCTCTCGATTCCGTCCAGGGTGGGTCGGGGGCCGTGACAGAAAGTGTTATCAGAGCCACTGATTTAAGCCTTTAGGTGTTGTGATAATAATATCTAAGTTTATATAAAAGAGTTAGGAGATTGCTATTAATTGGTAGCACACATGATAGCATTTAGACTTGAACTTAAGAAAAGATGCCTTAGTATCAGCTTCGAGATAAGCTAAGTACTTGTGTAAATAAAGTATGATGGATTTTGGTATGCCGTAAGAATGACGATTTGAACATTGCAGGCAATAGCACTTAATTGCTACTAATTCTTGCTTATTGATATTACTTGGTCTGGAATAAGATATGTTACGGGAATATAAATTTCCTTGATTCTGGATAAAAGCCCTAATAAAAGAGGCACTTTTAAAAATCTTGAAAAGATACTATTTATGGGAAATATAAAATTTTCTCCGGCAAGACTGGGTATGGTGTAGCAGACTCTCTAGTTTGTCCGGATATACTGGGATTACCTCTCCGGCGCGAACCGGATAAGACGGGGTATATAATATGTCAAACAAGTGACAAGATTTCCCTAAATAGTATCATGACCAGATATTTGACTGGTTCTTGGAAATACAAATCTGTTAAATACATAGACCTTATAGAGGGAATGTATATTACAGCATGTGAAATATATGATTATATAGATATGTATATCTATAAGGAAATCCAAAAACCATAAGGATTGACAATTTGGAATAAAGCACAAGCATCTGTATCTAGATTTCTTTATCAGGAATTTCTTTTCCGATATCAAACATTATTTCATTTGATCATCTGTCTCGTAACTCATGCGACAAAATAAACAATGGAAACTCTTTAAGTTGGGACACTATCAAAAGTATAAGAATTTCCAATACGTTACCATAAATTATTAACGCAAGTAAGAAGAATGTAAAGTTGTGCTAATGCACAAGAAAACACATGAAACTTAAATTATACGTCCACATACGTCAAAGTATAGCACACACGACTTCCAAGGCAAGACCTTTGGAAAATATAAATTGAGCACGATGACACCAATGCTAATTCCGTCAGTAGAAGAACTACTAATAAAAAAGAAGCACTTTGCCACATGATCCTACAAACAACATGCATATCGTTGAGGTACGTTGGAATAAGATTTCACGACCATCGTTGCACAGTCTAATCAGAATCATAATTATTATCACTGCAAAAGGAGTCACATACCTTTGCAAATTCCCTATTTCATTTTATTCGACATTCCCTGGTAATGTCATTTAACAACGATTATCACACGAAATTCCAGATAAAGTTCTTATATTTCTTTCGTTGAAATTCTGACTTCTGCATATAAAGAGTTGACTTTCGTGTTTCTACTTCCCCTAAAGGTCATCATACCATGAGGATTTTTTTTAATAGTAGCGAATATTGATCTATTTTATTTACTGGTAAATTCACACATTACACATGCACTATTTGTTGCGCATGTGATTCATTTGATTTATAAAGACCACTGGATGGCTTCATTCCGATTGTTATTTTATCCATACTCAATTATCATTCCGTTTTTTTTTTGTACTGTGAACCGCATTATTGCAAAACAATAACTCCTTGATATCGAGTCAATGAATTTCTTGAAAAAAATTTAATTTTCTTTGACATACATAGTTTCTATAGTGACCATGTTCGAACTTTCTTATTAAAACTTGTTTTGTTTAAATCAAGTTCAAATTATTTGACTTGCTCACATTACATATTCATTTCAAGATTCCATATAATGGATGGAAGCTATCATATTCAAAATAGTCCCAACAAACACTTCATTTGTTTTGAACCATAATAGGCTTGTTTAGTCTTCGACTTCATTGAATCATTTCTTTGATCATGATCACCTTGTACTGACATTTTCACAAAATTTAAAGCTTGCACTAATCTCGTTTATATATATCATATACGGATTTAATTATTTATTTAATTATATATTAAATTGCTTTGTTGATAAAAGCCATCTTAACACAAATCGTGTGCTAAGATAATGATACACAAATTCTTGTCATATTTCAGTGTATCTCTTAAAGATTCTTACAACATCAATCTAGCCTTTCATGATAATTATTGCTTTAACAATCTTCAATAGAAAAACATTATATAAAATTAATTATATATGGAAACTTACATAAGTAATTACCTAATTTACAAAATAGTATTACTAATAAGCCCTAACACAGGTTAGGCTAATAAGCCCTAACACAGGTTAGGCAAATAAGCCCTAACAGTGATATACGTCATCATTGGGGCAGCCAATGGTGATATGACCATAGTCACAGATCCGGTCGAGTGACAAATACTGTGGGTAGTTGGTTGATATCAGAAACATTGTAATCGCTCTTAATATTGTAAATTATAACAAATGAGTCGTTTTAGAAAATAGAATGATTCACTCAATATTTCCCGCTGACAAAACCTTTTTAAACACGTGTTTCAGGTAATTACAGTAGATTGGAGTAAGAGATGAATACGGCACTGAAAGGCTTCAAGAAGTGGCTTATTTTATTAATTAAATCAAATTAAGAAATATTGTTTTATGTAAATTGGGTTTATCCCTTATTAAAGCTACCATTGTAAAACATGGGTTTATCCCATCTATTAAATAAATAAAATCCGGTGTTTTCTAAACTCTGATATTTTTCCTAACTCACGGTCCTAATGAAATTTCCGCTGCAATATTTTTCAAAATAATCACCGGTACTACTGGGCTGTTCGCGGCTCTCGATTCCGTGCAGGGTGGGTCGGGGGCCGTGACACACTGAAAGCAGCCTCTACATCTTACCCTTCTCAGACCCTACCTTAGCTTTCGCTATTGGTGGGATTTACTGAGTATGATGATGATGATTTAGTACATATAGTTAGATTTATTCAACCCGTATAATACACGAGGTTTATAAAGATATAACCTTTTTATTATTTAGTTTATAAAATTACATTCATCCAACCCGTGTAATATACAAGGTTACAAAATTACATTTATTTAACCCGTGTAATACACAGTGTTTTTAAAGATATAACTTTTTTTATTATTTAGTATATATATAATTAGATTTATTCAACCCGTACAATACACGGGTTTTTATTATTTGTAATATAAAACTACATTTATATAAAATTACATTTGTTCAACTCGTGTAATAAACGAGATTTTTAAAGAATAATTGTTTTAGTTTAGTATATAAAATTACATTTATTCAACCCGTGTAATACACGGGGTTCTAACCTAGTCTTTACTATATAATAAAGTAAACTCTTGAAGGACGTATGGTATTAATCAACTATAAGAGATTTAGGACTTATTTAGTACGATAATTATAAATAATCTTGGTTAATTGTGATAATCATAATAAATATTTGTGCTATACGATAATCCATCACTGAAAAACATTAAAAAAATATATGACTATATTTAATTGTGATAAAATTATGATCAATATTAATTTATAACCATCTAATCGGGTTATAAATTATAAAAGTAATTTTACATATATTTAATTCATGTATTAGAATACATAGGATTTATTATATAGTTTAAATTGTTTAACCCGTGTAACATACGGGGTAGGGATGACAATGGGTCGGGTTTAGGTAATCCCAAACCCAAACCCGGTTAGATAAGCTTGTCCCAAACCCGTCCCAAAACCCGTCGGGTTTCTAGCGGGTAAATACCCATCGGGTATCGGGTATACCCGCGGGTTTCGGGTAAACCCGTTAATTTAAAAAGATTACTCGTTGGGTATACTCATCTCAAAACCCATTAGGTATTTATCGGGTAACTACTAACCGGTTACATTTTGCATTGTCATTATAAAAATATATATTAAATAACTACAATGTATACAAAATAAAATACCTATATCTGTAAAAAATGGATGTATCATATATATACATATTTAATAATATAAAAGAAATTATATCGGGTATACAATCGGGTAAACGGGTACACTTTATCGGGTAATTGGGTCGGGTAAACGGGTATATCACTAAATCCCAAACCCGCGAAAAAAATAAAAACTATTCCCAAACCCGTCCCAAACCCAATTAACCGACCCCAAACCCGTCCCAAATGTGTCGGGTTTCGGGTTTACCCAGCGGGTTCGGGTTTGATTGCCATCCCTACACGGGGAACTAACCTAGTATACTTTTAATACAAATTGGATTTTAATAATCACAGGTTTCTCAATTTATCCGATAATAATCCCAACTCAGTTATTGGCTGATAATAATCTGAACTGATCAACTTTTGGCCGATAATAGTCTGCGTTAAATATAGCTTAACGGAGTTAAGTTTTTTTGCGAATTACAAACTGGTGTTTTAGGGCTTTTGATTAGAATGAGGATACGAGTTGATTGATGTAAAATTTACCTCAAAATACTTCGTCGTTTGAAGTATTGTTTCGAGGTAAGTTTTTACATAAATCGACTCGTGTCCTCGTTTTGATCAAAATCCATAAAACATCAGTTTGTAATACGGAAAAAAGCTTAACTCCGTTAGGCTATTTTTAACGGCGAACTATTATCGGGCAAAAGTGGATCAGTTCGGATTCTTTTTGGCCAATAACCGAGTTAAGATTATTATCGGCCAAATTGAGAAAGCTGAGATTATTTAAATCCAATTTGCCTACTTTTAAACACAAATATTTTTGGTTATTTGTATATCACAAAAGTTAAAAAAATAGTCTATAGCACATAATGCACATTTAAAAGTCAAAAGTATCAATTATTCTTAACATGTTTACATAGAGTAAAAAAAAAAAAAAAAACCTCATTTAGAAGTCCAAGAAAACCAGACGAACTAATTATAATCAAAGGTTATGTGATTAATACAATTTGATTCGATGAATGTCGTTCTATTCAGAAGTGAACCTTTTACTTCATTTTAAGTGAACTTTTGCACCTTTTATTAAAAAAAAAAAAACCAAGGTTGGTTCCATGTGGTTTGGAAGTGAACATAGCACATGAAATTTGGTCTCCCAAAGCGAGGCTTTAATTACGTCATAACCTTATCTACATAATATTTCTTTACAATTTCTTGGTTACTACTTTCAATAACATGCCTTCCCTTCGAGTAGTGGTCCATTTCGTATTATAATTTATATGCAATAAATAATGGAATGTAGATATGGGGCTTTCATTTTAAATAACTTGAATGCTTAATTATAGAGTAAATTTTTGTTTTCGTCCCTGAGGTTTGTCCATTTTAACTAGTTTAGTCCAAAAATTTAATTTACAACAAAACCATCCCTAAGGTTTGCATTTCTTAACGCTTTTTATCCCTAAGGTTTGCATTTCTTAACGATTTTCATCCCTAAGAATTAAATGAAAAAGCACCCTTAGGGATGAAAAGCGTTAAGAAAATGCAAACTTCAGGGCTGGATTTGTTATAAATTAGATTTTTGGACTAAACTAGTTAAAATTGACAAACTTCAGGGACGAAAACAGAAATTTACTCTTGATTATAAATATAAATCTAGTTTAATTTTTTTAGATCACTAAGGAAGTGGTTAACCATGTTAGGAAGGATTCAAAAGGAAATAGACCGTTAGTATTAGATGGGTTAAACACTAAAATATTACTAAAAACATATTAAATACTAAAATATTAATAATTAAACAGAATAGGATGATGTAGCCTGAGTAGAAAAATAAGTATTGATTAATGCTCCAATTGAATAATATAAATACATACAAAATATAGTTTTCCTTTTTATATTATATTTTTGAATCAAGGAAAGATATTAAAACTTAAAAAAATAATAATAGCCGTTACCTTCAAATTCTCTCGGTGATGGACCCAACAAACATTTCAAAATTCAAAGTTTTTATATATTTTAAAATAACTTAAAATAATAGCCATCACCTCGATTTTCATTGATTAATACCTTAATTTTGTGTGATTTAAATCCTTGAATTACGTTAACAATTTGTCCTTTTCAAATCGAGTAGGAGTAGCATGGTTTTTGAACATTTGTCTCGATGAAGAAAATTGTGTGTATATTTTAACAACCATGATTGATGTTCATGTAACTTTCTCCTCGTACCTAGTACTTGTACTTTTTTAGTGTAACCAAAATTTTTTATTTTTTTTAAATGACTAATTTTATAGAAGCCCCTAATATTACAATAGCCAAATAGATCATCTAATAACTTCTTTTTAATGGTGATACCTAGAGATGGGCATAATTGGTTCCTTTTTATACCCGGAACCGGTTCCTAACCGGATCCGGTTCGTGAATGTGTGTCAATGGAATCGGTTCTTGTTGTAACCAGTGCCGGTTCTTAACCGGGTTTTAACCATTAAAACTAGAACCAAGTGTAACTGGTTCGGGTCGGGGTGGAACCGGTTCCAGTTCCTTTTAATACCCGGTTCCAGTTCTTCAGAAGACCGGTTCCTAAGGTTACTATGAAAAAGCTGCAAATACTATTAGGAACCGCAATTTGGAAGCACTTTGACTTGTGCTTAATGAGCGATAGCCACGAGATGGCAAGGTGTAAAGCTTGTGGGAAGTTCATGAAGGCTACGGCCAACTCCACGCTAAAGAAACACACCGATCGTCGTTGTCCGGTTACAAAGCCGAAGAAAAACGAAATGGGTGAAGGATCCGGAACCGGCTCTTCGAAGGTTCAGTGTGTTTTATGTAACCGGTTTAGTTATGTTTAGTTTGACGTGTTTAATTATGTTTCGTTCAAGGTAACCGGTTCTAATAAATATTTATGTTTCGGTTTATATCTTGTAGGTGTAAGTTAACGGTAGAGATGGGTATATCGGGTTTTTTTGTAATACCCGGAACCGGTTCCGGGTAGGAACCGGTTTCCGGGTACGCACCGGGTCCGGTACGAACCGGGTACGAACCGATTTTATTTATAAAATGTGGAACCGGGTCGGAACCTACGGGTTTTTTGAACCCGGAACTGGTTCTACTATTAGCCGGGTAGGAACCGGAACCGGTTCCAGGTCGGTTCCACCGGGTCGGGTTTAGAACCGGTTATTATGCCCATCTCTAGTGATACCGCTTTAATGACTAAAGATCGGCCCCTTTTTTATATCAACTCAATAGTTATGTGTGAAGTGATATGCTTGTTATACAAATAACTTATATATCTTTAATTCAAGAATGAATTTACATCGAGATCAGTGGCGGATCTTGCCTGTTGAAAGTGCCAGGGCCGAAAGACACGGGCACTAAAAAAAGCCCGGGCTCCAAACATAGTATATTTAAAAAATTTCGATCGAAATGCGGAAAATAACACTACGGCCGAAAAACTTGCCCGGGCCGTGGCCCTGCCAGAGCCCTTCTAAGAACTGCCCATGATCGAGATAGTTGGTAAACAAACAACAAGCTGCGCCGCTGCCTTTTTTGAATAGCAAAACTAAGTATTTTTGAAAATTTAGTCTTAGCTTGTCCTTCAAATGAGCCAAGCGGTACAAGAGAATATTCCCTAGTATGTTGAAACTTAGGTTGAGTGTTATGAGGTGACAGTGGACGCGTGAGTTGCTTAATCAGCATCAATCTCATGAGCAATACCACACTAGATGTGCGTGAATTGTGGATGAGTTGTCCATCGTGAAAAACCTCAGTCTATCTGGTGATTTTAGTGTCATCTAGTTATTCAATGTAATTGGATTTACTCAATAACACTATGGGGTATGGGGCGGGAGTTGGGGCGTGGGTTTCGGCGTGGCCCGTTTGGCGTGTGATTCAGTCCGGGAGTTGGGCGGGGCTATCCACAAGACATGGCGGAACCTCTTTGGCCAAGAGCACTAGCCATGGCGGAACCTCATTATGATGTGGCTTGGCGACGCCACCCCAGCCACGCCCCACCATACCCCTTTAAAATTGGCTTTTGGTCTTGGGTGTCTCATACTCCACGTGTCGCACCATGCCCCCAACCCACGCCCCACCATACCCCACGGTCTAAGTAATGAGAGATCATAGTCAAAGATAAAAAAAAAGTTGGAAAGTGAGGAGTGCGCACTTGTTTGAAAATGCTATGGTTTCACACCCACTATACAAAGGGGTCAAGGTGTAGACCCCCTGGTAGCGCCGTGGCAGACGCCCAGGGGAGTCAACCCCTGGTGCGGTCCAAGGGGAACACCCAATAGCCTTGTAAATAACTGTTATAACATCAATGTATAGCTTACTTTCTATTTTAATCATCATAAAAAAAACAAAACTTATTTTCTTACAAGTAATCTTTCAAAACAGTAAAATTACTTATTTTCTTACAAGTAATCTTTCAAAACAGTAAAATGACACTAGTGTCACGTCACTGTTATTATAATAACTAAAAGTTGCTACATACAATGAAAAAGTAAAGTATTATTCTCATGTAGCATATAGGACCTCCAAAAAGGTAAACAAATCTTTATTTTTTACCAAGGACTTCCTAAATCCTAAGACTTAAGACTAAACAAATCTATAGTTTTTACTTTTCTGTAAAATATTTATAACTGCTGAATAACTAATTTAACGGTTACTATGAATTGAAGCAAAGCCCACTTGTTATAAGTAATTTGGTACACATGCATTGAGTACAATGATAGTGTTCTGACCAAATGTTTAGGCCAAATCTTAAAATGCCTCAAATAGGAAAGAGGGAAATTGGGAACTTCAAATATATCATCTTAAATTGGGTTCAAATTTCATAACATATATTTATTTTATTTTTTTAAATTTAATCAACTTACCAACATTTCAAGATTCTTAAAACAGAGACGATTATAGACTAATAGCAGATAGACGAGCAACAAAAGAGTTGATTCAAGAAAGCTTCTTCATACATTCAAATCTCAAAACACTTTTAATATAATTTACACAAACAAAGCCAAGAAAAAGGATTTCATGTTCACATCTATGCCAAATTCTCTATTAAAAACAACACATTGATTGATTGATAATCTAAGTAGCTAACTTAACCACCATTACAAATCAAAAGCTTCTTGAACTTGAGAACAAGTCTTTTGCATCTTCAAACCACTTAAACTATATCTTGATGCCACAATTTCATTAAGTGACAACCTCTTCTTGGGCCCCGGCTCGGGCCTTTGTTTAGGTGCACTATGTGACCTCAGTTTCGCTTTAGACGACTGTGTGCCCGCCATGTAACTCGGGTGGTTTAAATACGGCCTGAAAAAGCTATCCCCACACACACTTTTAGCCGGGGTCACTTGCCCGTTTAACCTGTTTGAATTGATGAAACGAGGAGTGCTTTGAGCCGTGTTTGAGTACTTGTAATCATCGCCCACGTATCCCCACTCGAAATCTTGATGATTGTTGAATTCGGGAATCGAGAGGCACGCAGGGTTTTGGCAATGAAGGGGGGATGGCATGGTGTTGATGTAATGTGAATGTGAATGCGAATGCGAATGTGAATCCTCCCCAGAATCAGATGCACATGTGTTAATGCGTCGGGATCTAGATTGCGGCCTATAGGTGTCGATTTCAACTATTTTCGGGCTCTCTTCGTAGCAATTCGATTCATAAGCCGAGAGTCTCTTGCTATGGAATTCATTTCTCTCATTGTCAATCTTCCCCTAATAACAACATAACATTACATAATATAACAAGAAGTTAATTAAATTTGTGCCAATTCTACTCATATCATAATATCATATAACAAGTGTAGGATCTTACAATTGATTTTCGATGGCGAGACTCCGACGGCTCGTAACGGTTGTCTTTCGTGAACGAACGACGAGCCCGTTCGGATCTGATGGCAGCTTGAGCTCTAATGAGAGCTTGCATACTATGAAGAGTGGCAGCTGCTCTTTTTCTCACCAAAAATCCCCTCACTAGAGCTTGTAATTTCACTAGCCCCTTTAAAGCTCTTAAAGCCTTTCTAGCCTAACATAATCAATAATCACCATAAACTTAATTAAAATTAAAAAAAAAAAATCAAAACCTTGCCGAAAAAAAAAAGGCTATGATAATAATAACAATAATAATAATAATTAAAATTTACCAAATGGGATCTAAAGACTTTTTGAATCTTGACGGCGGCCAATGTCTCTCGGCCGCCGCCATACGGCGCCATTCTACGTTGGTTTGTGAGCCGCACAACGGCGACAGCCGCTTGTGCGGCTGCGACCGCCGCATCAGCGGCGGCGGCGGCGACAGCAATTGCATGCTTGTTTTGTTCATTTTTTGTCTCGGACATGTAAGATCTCAACCAAGCAGCCTCAGCAGCCGGCGGCTGAGATTCCTTCAAGGGCTTTCCAAAGCTCCATCTTTTCTTATCTTTCCGGTCACCGGAGTTGTTCAAATTGTTGACATTTTCTTTATCTTTCATACCCAACAGCCCTTTAAACCACCTTGTAGCCTTTCCCATTTTTACTATCTAAATTCACAATAAATTCAAAAATGTGAATTTAGAGAGAATGCAAGTGGAAATGAATGTATTTAAGTGGTGCAAAAGTGAGGGTAAGATGACTAAATGAGCCAAGTGTATGTATGTATGTATATTGTTATGTGTGAAGGAACATTTGGAAGGACATTTAGAATCTTTTACAAGTTGGAAATGCAGAGAGAGAGAGAGAGAGAGAGAGAGAGATTGCATGAAAACCTTAAAATAATGGTGTTTGAGTTTGAGAGATGATGTATTGTATGAGGTATTTTTTGAATTTTTAATCTTGGTTTTCTGACATTACCTCGTGATGAACTGCATTAGGTGACAAAAAGATGATGCAGAAAATAACAAAGGAAAAAGTTGGAAAATGAGACACAAGTTTTAGATTTTAGATTACAACAAATCTTTCAAACAGAGAAGATGATGATGATAGTGAACCAAAATAGGGAGGGAAGTTTCAATTTAAATAACCTATCAACTATGAATATGAATATGAATGAACAATTTTGTAAAAAAACAAAAATAAATAAATAATAATAATATAAGGATAAAAAGCAACATACATGAATCATTTGCATAAACACATAATCCAGTCAAAGAAGCCAAGAATCAGAGACAAAATCACTTGAAGTTTGATCTTTTAAAAAGGTTTAACATGTGAAAAGTAGCAATAATGATGTCAACAAGTTAAATAATCTAATGGCCACACACTCACCACACCTACTTCCTAAATTTCAAAAAAACACTCATTTAGCTTCTTCCCTCTTGTCACATACACCACACACACAAACAAAATGTAGTCAAATAATTCTAAGTATTGGTGACAAAATTAAATTGATTAGTGTTGGAACCCAAAAAAGTAGTTGAAAAAGAAGAAATTATGATGTCAACCAACTAATTAATACTCAAATGGAGACATACCACATACCCACCTCCTAATTTCAAATTAACCCTCAAATGTGTTCTTCCCCCTTTGCAAAATCTACAATGAGTGTGGACCTAAATACTCAACTTAATTGTTGTTGGTGGTTCATTGTCTAGATGTTGGATTTTAACAGTACTTGGTAGATAAACATTTATAATGAAAAAGCTTCAACTGATCTTTGCATAAATCTTTCTGGCAAATTCATACAGAATCTCAGTGAAAGTGGTGGGGATGGTAGATAAAATTAATTATATGCATATGTTAGGTTTACTATTAAACTTGCAATAACTTAAAATAATAATATGCCGTTCAAAAGAAAACCTTAAAATAATATACTTATAAACAAATTCAAACAAGATCTATGATTAGGGCTGTAAACGAACCGGACGAACACGAACAAGGTATTGTTCGTGTTCGTTCGTTAAGGAAATAAATGTGTTCATGAACGGTTCATGAACACTTACCGAACGAGATTTTATGTTCGTGTTCGTTCATTAAGGAAATGAGCGTGTTCACGAACACAAACGAACACAAATAAATTTGGCGAAACCGACGAAGGATAAAGATAGATGGACCAGAGAGTAGCACTCGATCTTGAATCCCTTCTTGTGGAATGGAGGTCGATCGTATTCGCCGATGAAAATAATGATAAATGAAAGGGAAATGATGCATAAACAAGGTGAAAGTGATTTTCTAGTTTAATTGTTGGGTAATAAAATAAATAAAAGTTTAATAATATAAAAAGTACAAATAAAATAAAAGAACGTACAAAGATCTTCAATTAAAACACAAACATACGAACATAAACGAACGCAAATCAACGAATGTTCGTGAACACGTTCACGAACACCTTACCGAACGTTCACGAACACAAACGAACGAACGAGACCTCTGTTCATGTTCGTTCATTTAACTAATCGAACGAAATTTCTTGTTCTTGTTCATGTTCGTTCGTTTATTAAACGAACTTCCCGCCAAACGGTTCACGAATTGTTCGCTGAACGTTCGGTTCGTTTACAGCCCTATCTATGATGATATGTTGTTCAGTTCATACAAAGAGTTTACGTGATATAACTTCGACATAGATAATAAGTCAAAGGGGTGTGGTATACCATACCTGGCCAACTCAGCAAGTTTGGCGTCCCTCCCCCATTTCCTGGGCGTTATGGGCAATTTCGTGACCCCAATGGCGAGTGCTATAGAGGGTATGCATGTGGGACTCATTCATTCCTACCAATCAGATTTCCTCATTTTTTATTTTCTTTTTTTATATTGTTTAAAATGAGCTCGTTATCCCACACTGTGCAAGTTACCGATAAAACCCCACGCTTATGTGGCGTGATAAAACCCCTAGGGGTTTTATACCACACCACATAGGCTAATTGTGTTATTAACAACTAGTTATCCCAATTTTATGAAAATGTGTGTATTACAAGTTGAGTAAATTGCCATTTTAGTCCCCGAGGTTTGGTCCAAATTGCCAATATAGTCCAAATAGTTTTTTTTCTCCTTTGGGTCCCTGACTTTTCCATTTTCTTGCCATTTTGATCAAATTGCCTAACTCAGTCTAAAAATCTGGTTATAACCAGGGGTATTTTAGGCATAACGGTTGTGTAGTGATAACCAGGGGTAGTTTACAACATAATTTATTAAATTATTATAAGGTTTATAAATTATGTTGTAAACTACCCCAGGTTATCACTACACAACAGTTATGCCTAAAATACCCCTGATTATAACCTGACTTTTAGACTAAGTTAAGCAATGTGATCAAAATGACAAGAAAAAAGGAAAAGTCAGGGACCCAGAGGAGAAAAAAAACTATTTAGACTAAAATAGCAATTTGGACAAAAACTCAGGGACTAAAATGGCAATTTACTCATTACAAGTTAAATAACTTTAATATATCAAAAGTAAACTAAGAAAGTTATTTTTATAAAATAAAAAGAGTATTTTATTGTAGAGTATAAACTCTTAAAAGAATCAACTTATTTAAGGAAATAACGGACTATATTAAACTTTGCATGCCCTTTCGTTATTAGCATATCATTACTCTAATTTAATTAGAACATGCGTAATGGTTAATGCCTTTTATGGGGCATTTTTCGCCACATCAAAATCATAATGTCCCTTAAAAAATTGTGTAATGGTTAATGCCCTTTAATGCCCTCATTCCATCATTACCTTCCAATTTTGTTTTACTCATTGGGCATAATACTAGAAATGCCCCTTCATCTTCATGCCCCTATAAAGCCCAAGGGGATAGTGTTGGGGGCATTATCAAGCCACTTCACGCCCATATAATGCCCATTACTTATGGTCTTATAAGGCCACACGTAATGGTTAATGCCCTTTAAGGGCATTTTTCACCACATCAATATTTATAACACCCCTTAAAAAGTGTGTAATGGTTAACCCCTCTTAATGCCTACATTCCATCATTACTTTCCAATTTTATTATCTTTATTGAGCATTATACTAGAAATGTCCATTTCTCTTCATACTCATATAAAGCCCACGAGGATGGTGTGGGGGCATCAATGTTTTAAAAACCGGTAAATACCGGCCGGTTATACCGGTATTACCGTTTTCGGATGTAAATTCGGTCCGAAACACCCCGGTAAGTAGGAGAAACGACATAGACTTTGTACCGCCGGTAAAATCCGGTATACCGGTTTGAACCGTCATACCGGTACCGTCTCAGGTCTGTTTTTAGGTTAGGATTTTACTTTTTATCGTTTCATCTCTATGTTTACTCTTAGCTTTAACCTAACAAGTTTTAATATTTTATCTCCATTGATCAAAATTCAAAACTTGCTTCATCACTCCATCATTCGTGACTTGTCCCAGACTTCCATCACCCCATCGTTCGTTCCAGATTTCCATTTTAATCCAAATTTGGATTATTTTTTGAGTTAATGTTGGAATTTATGAAATTATACAATTAACTAGTCAACCCGGTTGAACCGCCCGGCACAACCCGGTTCAACCGGTTAAACCGTTTTTGTGCCTAATCCGGTATGATTAAAAAACCGGATTTTAAAACATTGGGGGGCATTATAAAACCACTTTATGCCCTTATAATGTCTATTACTAATGGTCTAAGAATAAGATTTCTTATAAGGGTGAGATGGGCACTCCCCTAAGAGGGGAGTCCCCTCTCTTACGCATAACCAATCCTTGTGTGCCACGTCAACTCCCCTCTTAAACTCCCCTAACACCCTAAATTGATGGCGGCACTCCCCTCTTAAGGGACTTGGTTTTTTTTTTTTTTTTTTATTTGTTGTAATTATGAATGTTTATAAAAAAATATTAATAAAAATTAAATAAAATTTAACAAAAGACATTTCAAAGTAGAAAATAAAAATAAAAAATAAATTCAAACTAGAAAATTAAAATTACATTCAAACTAGAAAATAAAAATTACATTAAAACTAGAAAATAATAATTTTAGAAATCGCACGGCCACCCGTACTTGTTAGCGATGTCGCGTTTTCGGGCGAGGATGAACGGCAACATATTTGGCGGAGCATTGTCGTGCGGCTTGATGAATGTTTCCATATCTCGATCGTAATTGTAGTTTTTCATCGTCTCGCGTTGTTCCGATATGAGCTCGAGAGCCTGCGACTCTCTTTTCTTCCTCAATTCAATCGCCTCCAATTCAATCGCGTGCTTCTTTTCTTTCATGGCGGTGTACTCTTTGAATTGTTCCGCCAACTCGGCCGAGCTTCCCTCGGACGATGTCGCTTGACGCTTGTCTCGCCGTTGTGCTCTTTGTGGCGAGGGGTCTTCGTTCATATCGGGTATGGAAGGGTCCACCTCAACGGGCTTTCTTTTATGTCCCGAACCTTCCCCTTCCTCACCCAACAATGGGACTTGGGCCCATTTGTCGTGTTTTCGAACGACCTCCCACGCCTCGACATGTTGAAAACCATTCGGAAATCTCTCTTTAAATTCTTTTAAAGCGACTTTCATCACGTCGAGATCCTTGACTCCGCTTCCTCGTGTGCGATCCTACATATTATAAAAAAAAATAAAAAATACAATGTTAAAAAATATGAACTTAGTAAAGAAAATTAAAAAATATACAATGTTAAAAAATATAATTTTTACCGCTTGTTGGTATAGGCCGTTGAAAAAGTTTATTTTCGTCATCATCGGGCCCCATTTAGACCGTACTTGATGCACGGTCCGGTTACTTCCACCGACGGTGGCGTTAAAATGATCTAAAATCTTACGCCAAAAACTATCGCGGTTTTGTTGATTGCCCTTCTTTTTGTTGGTAGAGCAATGTACCCACGCCTTCGCCAACGCCTCTTCTTGGACCTTTGTCCATTTTTCGCTTGCCATTTTTCCCTTTTTTTCCCGAGCGTCATCTTCTTCGTTGCCCGCGTCTTCATCCACATTATATTCATCGTCCTCGTCCTCGTCGCCCAAATTTTGAGTTTCGGGCACTACCTCATCGTCCTCGTCGTCGTAAATAGGTAGAGGACGTTCAACATTTCCTCGTGTAGATGGAACTTGTGGGGAACGAAAACCATATGGGTCAAAGGCGGGGGATTGAGGTGGATCCATTGATAACAAATTTTGAAAATAGCCGAAATTGGGTTGAAGGTTGGTTGCTTGAGTGTTGTAAAAGGAGGGGTGTGAATGTTGTTGGAAAAAAAACGGGGGTTGTGAAGTATATCCGAAAGGGGGTTGTGATTTTGCACTTGCACCGCTCGAACCACCACGAGACGGTTGCTTGCCCCGTCCCTTAGTTTTTTTCTTGGCTTCGCGGGATTGGTTCTCCATTGCTCGGTTTGAAGTGGGTGTGGTTTGAGAGTATAAAAAATGAGTGAAGTGGGTGTGGTTTGAGAGTATAAAAAATTAGTGGTGGGTGTGGTTATTTATATTTGTTTAAAAAGTGAATTATTTTTTATTTTTTTTTTAAAAGTTGACCGTTTAAAAGTGACCGTTCCTCAAAAATCGTGCCATTCAACGCGGTGAACTCATGCCGAATCCCCTCCCCGAATCGGGTCCCCGCGTTGATGGCGGCGGTGTTCCCGATCGGGGTTAGGGGTCACCGCACCATCTCCCCGAGAGTGCCCCGGATACCCTAAGGTGCGTGTTTTAAGTTTGAATTTATGTTTTCATATAAAAAAATAAAAAGCCATTAACATAACTATTTTACCAAAGTTATAAGGTGCGTGTTTTATATGAAAAAAAAATGCCATTAACATAACTATTTTATCAATGTTATAAGGTGCGTGTTTTAAGTTTGAATTTATCTTTTCATATAAAAATAAAAAGTCATTAACATAACTATTTAATCAATGAATTGACACACGTTAGATTTTTTTTTTTTTTTTAGAGAAATCATTGTTCGAAAAATGGAGATAATGATAATGACAAGTCAAGTTTTGTTTTGGGTGAAAACAAATAATTTTAGGTAAGTTGATTGTCATAAAAACAAAAAGGCACCATCTTACTTTTATATTTATATCCATTACGTATTTTTTTTATTAATTATATAGTTGGTAATAGTTATACTTAACATAAGAAGTTATGTAATGGTGTATTCATGTATCTCGCAATGTGTTAAGAAGATGCAATTCAAACTCAACTTACAATAACTAGAATAAAATAAGAGTACATACTCCGCCATTCTAGTGTAATTACTAGACATGAGGCTTAGGTCTCTTTAATCGGAAGAATGATAATTCGCATCACGTTGGGTACGTTGATTTTGTGTATCTATCTTATCTACAAAGTACAATCTTAGTTATGTTACATATCCACATGCAACGGCATAGTTTTCTTTGAGGTCTTAAAGCAAGTTTCGACGTCGTCATTAGTATGTTGGACTTAGAAAAAGTATGCATTTTATAATATATTAAGTGAGACCAGATAATTATCAATGAAGACAATGCAACTTGCATAGCTCTTACATAGAATTGAAGTGACAAAATGAAAGTCGTCTAGGCAAAGTCTTTCTCAACACATGTTATGCAAGAAGAAAGTAAATCCAAACACTTGTCACAAAATTTTAGGCTCCGTAGACTGAAAGGTGTGAATTAATTTGATGGAAGACATTATACACATTGTACTTTTCTATCGGCTAAGGTTTGTTTTATTGGGTTTTTTAATAAGGTTTTTAACTTTTTATTGACACAACATAACTGATACAATAACATTAATCGTCATTCATTTAGTTTATATAATTTGTTGGGATTTAAAAGCCTTTTTTCCGATTTGGATAGAGCATTTGAATTCTCAAGATCGGCTTCATAATCTCTTAGCATATGCTCTTATGTTGTTCTCTATGGATTCTCTCATATTATATCTATACTATATTATAATGCATGAGTAAAGGGTATTTTAAGATAACCAAAAAATAAGAATTTTTCTCCCCTTAATTTATAGAAAGACCCCTAAAATGAGGGTAATTTGGTCTTTTAAACATCATTTATTTTTTTGCCCTTAAACTTATTACACTTAAATGCTGAGTTATAACAAAATTATAGATAATTAGTTCCACTTTCCCTCTCCAGAACAAACTTATAATTCTTTTACGTATTTTACCCATATCTTATAAACAATAATGTTTAAAAACAAAAAGTACCGAGACGACCTGCTCATTTATGTTGACGTTTCGATAGTTGTCTTAGTCAGTATTGACGTGTGAATTAAAAGGTACAAGTAGACGATACCTTAGTGTACAGGTAATTAAAGCCCAACGTACTTAGTCATTATCCCATAATGTTTAATAGCTACACAATGTCAAGTGATTAAATACCGTCAATTTAATCATCTCATCAAGATTATATTTTAATCTCTAATCTTTAACAAAATTATAGGTAATTAGTTAGTAATTACACTTATCTACTTAAAAAAAAACTAACCCCCCCTCCCGACGATTTTTAAACGGTCATAACCATTTGGTACGCCAAATTTTTTTTAAATTACACCATATAAAACAGTATTTTATTCTCTTTAATTTGAGTATAATTACTATAGTTTTTTAATTAAAAATTAATATGTTACGTGATTAACAATGTCTAAGTGTGAGTAATAACTGAATTGTTAACTGAAACTGAACTGATATCAAACCCAAAACTGAATTAACTGAAAACTAATTAGCCGAAACCCGAATTAACCCAAAACGGTTATCGATTTTTTGTACCCTCATTTAACCAAAAATAACTAAACCGAACCATTCATATTTTCTTATATTTCTAGCTTTTATACATCCAGTTCATATATTTCATATTTATACCCCCGTTTTATGTATTTATACCTCCATTTCAACTACCTATGCATCTATTTCATGTAATTATACCTAAGTTTCATGTATTTCTAATTAAAAGTTTTAACCCAAGTTTGGTATTGGCTATTAACCGAAAATCCGAAATTAAATAAATCAAACCAAAAACCGTCAATCTAACTGAATAAACCAAACCGATTAACTGAAAACAGATTGGTTAATAAAGTAGACTAATCGATGACCTCGATTTCGGTTGAGAATAATAATCTAATCAACCGAACAATACACACCGTGGCAATGTCTGTGTTTCCCGCCGCATCGCGCGCCCACCTATCGGTTAATAACCAAAACCGGTTATCGATGAGCAATAACTAAATCGTTAACCTAAACCAAACTGAAAAACAGACGAAACCGAACCGAAATCAACCAAAAACCGATTATCAAATTTTTTGTACTCTCGTTTAGCCTAAATTAGTTGAACCGAACCGAATCATTCATATTTTCATATATTTCTAGCTTTTATACCTCCAATTCAAATATTTCATATTTTATATCTCTATTTCATATATTTATACTTTCATTTCATGTATTTATACTTCAATTTCATATATTTCTAAGCAAAAGTTTTAGCCAAAGTTTGGTTTTTGCAATTAACTAAAATTAAATGCACGAAACCAAAAATCGTCAATCTAACCGAATAAACAGAAGTGATTAACCGAAAACCAATTGGTTAATAAAGTAGACTAACCGACGACTTTTGTTTCGGCTTCTGTTGAGGATAATAACCGAACCGACTGAACCATGCACATCACAATGAAATGGATTACCCGATTACTTTTCTTTTGATGATATCACAATGATGTTACGATAAATATTATATGAATAAGAAAACTACTAGAAATGAATACAACAATGCAAATTGTCACTCCCGCAGCATCGCGCGGGCACCCTGCTAGTTATTTATTATGGAACAGGATCAGGAGGAAACGTCTCAAAGTGTGAGAACGGTGAAAACGATTCTCAGCCACAATTCATGCGGTGACATTTTTGTGAATAATAGGGGCCTTGGAACTACAAGGATGGGTAATCACATGCCATTTTCCCCCATCATATTTAAACGACAATAACTTTTTTATACGTGATCATTCTTCGAAAAAAATTACACCATAAAACTCAGCGTTTTTTTTTATCTTTCCAACGAGTATACTATTGATATAATTTTCCAAAAAAATGAACTGGGTTTTTATGGCGTTTTAGACTAGGTATTTTTATGGCGTTTTTCTGAACTAGGTGTTTTTATGGCGTTTTAACTAGGTATTTTCATGGCGTTTTTTCTGAACTAGGTGTTTTATAACGTTTTAACTAGGTAATTTCATGACGTTTTTCTGAACTAAGTGTTTTATGGCGTTTTTAACTGGGTATTTTCATGACGTTTTTCTGAATTGGGTGTTTTTATGGCAATTTATTTGAACACCCAGTTCATGTGAGTGGGTTTTTTTGACAATATTACCCCTTAGTTTTATTTAGCATCAATGCCACATGTCAACACCAAAATCGTGCTCACTGTAAAACTTGTATAAGCAGTACAAAACAAACAGAAACTAACAATAACACCAGATCTAGCGACAAAACGTGACGGAAATTTTTATTACTTATCCAACCCAAAAAACGCCCAAACCTTCCCAAGATCTTACAAACTGTAAGATAAAAAATTATTAACAATACAAGATATAATCAACTGATAATTATCAGTTGATTAATAAGAACAATACAACCAAAAACCAAAGATCTGCAGCAACAATCGATCCACAGAATCTGCAGCAACAATCGATCCACAAGATGGATCAACAACTAGAACGATTTTCAGTAACAATAACTAGACAATGACTGCTTAACGATGAACCAGATAAACCCTAAGAACAGTCTTGAAGAAGATGGGAGGTGAATGAACAAACTGGCAGGCTCTCTCCTCTTTTATATCCAGCCACATCAAAGATACACTAAAGCCCCTTGAAATATACACTTTGCACCTTGCATTTTCTACCTGCACAAATTAGACCTTGTACCATCCCAACAAACCGATAATGTAACACCCCGAAAACAGGTTTGGTAATCAAACTCCGTTAATACTAAAAGACGGGTAAAGTACCGTTAGTAGTAAAAATAACCCGGTAAATATTTGGAATTTAATAAGAAATCCTAATATTAAATACAAGCGAAGCAAAGTTTTAAGGAATTGAGTTTATAAGAGCCCGAGTTAACGGGACTTAAAAGAAAATGGATTATAACTCCCGGGACCCACCAAGTAACTAGGAATATTAACCGAGTTAGTTAATGTCTTGACATAATAGAACAAATGTGGTTAAGATACCCTTTAAATAACTTGTGTAAAGTGGAGGGACTAGACATGGGCAAATGAATTAAAGTTTCAATTAAATCAAATATTAAACACAAAACACACACATACGCAGTGTGTTCTGCGATTTCAACCAGACCAAGGAGGAGGTCTCAAGCTTCAACCCTAAAACACAGAAATTCATCAAATTGAAGGGGCAAATCAAGCCCGAATCGACATCCAAGCATAGATTAGTGATCACCTCAGTAAAGGGATCATGAGGTATGCGAAATTTTACTATGTGATTCTATCTTAAATTTTAGATGAACTTGTGAGATTCGAATCTGAGCTTGCATGTTCGTTGTTTGGATGAAATTAGGGATGAAACTATGTCTAGGAGTAAACCCTAGTCATATATTTGTTGAATTGATGTTCATGGTTGTGAATTCATGATCATACACTCATGTGTCAAGTGGGTTTTGTAGAATTGGGTTAAACACTAGGATTATCTTTGTTAACTTAGTGTACTTGAGCTCTATGAAGCAAATCCAGATTTGTTGATATGAAGATTTGTCATGAACATGTGAAATGATGTTTAAATCTTGGTTAAATAGTTAGTCAAGAACATGATTTTTAAATTGTATGGAATCATGCCCACAAAGTGTTTGCTAAAATGTCTAAACGAACACTGATATGTTGAAATTTTGAAAGAAACGTGTAATTGAATAATATGACAAATTGTGCGAAGTATGAACCGATAAGGGTTCAAAGCATAAAGTTAATCTAGACTTAATTGTGTAAATCATGTGATCAAAAGTAGTTAACTTTTGATAAGTTGAATTAATAAACAATCAGGTCGAACGGTAGTTTCGACATAGAAAATACGTAAGGTGGAAAAGTTGTGATTATTAATGACTAATCTAACCACCTTTGAATGATGACGATAGTTTGACACTTAACGAGCAAGGTGGAGGCTTGGGAAGAAACGGGTCAAACGAATCAAAAAGGAAAAGAAAAGCATAGCTCGGATACGAGGTAAGTTAAGCTTACACCTTTTACTCTTACTACCAATTACTTATAATGCACGTCGGAAATAAGTGGGAATGTCAAGAAACCATAAGTTATGGTAAAAATGGCAAAAACGATAGAATGGTAATCCGGACATGAGTGACGAATAAATAAAAAGGATTTGAAAGGACATCATTTTACATAAGTCAAAATGGGTCAAACAAAGCAAGAAACGACTTTTAAGCAAGATGAATTCAAAGAGTAAATCGGAATAGGTTAAAGGGATGAAATGGTAATTAAATACCATCTCATAATTATAATTAGTCACTTCGACTAAACGGGTCAAATGGGGTTGTTAATACCATTTATCAATAATATTTGATGATCGCTTGTTGAGTTTGTGATCACAGGAATTAACACATGGTTAGCATGGCTATTAACTAGAAATTAATAGCGAAAGGTATTCAAACGGGTCAATCTTATGACCCAAGCCAGGTACGCATGCTTAGAATTATAGTTAAATGTCACACCCCGATATTTCCACGTATTACCGGTGGGCCCGGTGGGGAGTACCGTGACGTAGTTGATATCATCATAGTCAAACAACACAATATTAAATGCACAGCGGAAGCAAATGTTAAATATATTACAATCCGATATAAAGTAATATCAAAGTATTACAAACGGAAAATAAAGGATCCACAGGCGGATCTAGATTAGAAAGATAACACTGTTCAACAGACTTTAACATCTAGAGCTTGCGAGACTTGATTATTGATGCCTGGAGTAGCCAGCCTATTACGTATAGCACCTGCACTTAGCCTTTTTGAAAAATACGTCAGTTTACACTGGTAAATACAACTTAACTGACTCATTTTGAAAATGTTTGAAAATTGATTTGGATGCACTTAGGCAAAAATATCTTTTAAAACTTGGGACAATTATTTTAAAATCATGTATACAGTTTTACTTATTTGTCGTCCATCAGGGCCGGTTGGTAGAGCCAGACAAGATTAACTGACACGCCACATGTATAATACCCACAAGGTTAATTCCTTTAAATGGGCTACCAGTTTACATATGCAACTGTCAGGTGTACGCCTACACCCCGTGCTTAGGTCGTGGCCATTTCGTAAAATGATGCCAAGGATATCCGGGACATGGTCATTTAACCACCAAAGGCCATACACCAAATAATACATATTAAACGAGTTATGTAATTACATTAATCACAATCCGATTTAAATGATTACACACCCGACCAAGTGGTATTATTATAATACCGTATCCCAAGCACGTATAGGGAAAATAAGTTAAGAGTATTTACCTGAGCAATGCATAAGTCAAATACATCAAGTACAGATGGCTTTTACTGGGCTCCTAATCTGGAACGAATGTTTATAATAACCTATTAGAATCCTAACGGGTCTTTAATCAAGCTTAGGCTTAGACCGGTTAGTTTTCGAAAGGAATACACGGTTCGAACGCATGATAAAGCGAAGACCGGTTTAGAATGTGGTTTTGACCCGACAAGCTCGGACACTTGTTTAATATGGGTAACTTAAACACATTCTGGATTTGGAGATAAAAATGACAGGGTTTAACCCGTTTCGGCTAATTTATGCAAACTAGTTACATAAGCCGATCCGAACGCTAAAAGTGCGTAACGGGTAACCAAAATAGTCATGAACAGGTTTCCTAAGTTAATATGCCTTAAATATGTTTTGATATCAGTAGGATACCTTCAATTATGCCCAAAACGAATTTAAAACCAATTTATGCCCCGCAGGGGTATTTTGGTCATTTTGAAGGTTATAAGAGAGGTTAAATATTAATCTGAGGTTTAGGTCTGATATAATCAGTAAAAATACTTAATTTAATAATTTATAACAATAGGGTATCATATATATGTGAAATTTATTAATCATAACCATACTATGCACCGTAGGGGCATTTTGGTAATTTCACATAGTCTTAAAAGGTCAAAACTGAAAACCTGAGTTTAAAACTTTTCCTTACTGTTAAAATATGAAAATTTACTGAATATATCAGTAGGCATCAACCCTTATATGTTTAAAATAGTTTTGATACATACTATGCGTTAAAAACGCTTAAAAAGGCGATTGGGAGCCATTTCCGTGTTTTCAAAGGAAAGCTGATGTTTTTATTATTCCAGAAGGCTCAAAATATTTTATTTATCATATTAGATCAGTAGAAAAAGGTTTGGCATCGAAAGGATTTGTAAAACTCATTTTATGGGCCAAAAGGGCAAAACCGACGATTACCGAATCAAGCTTAGAACCCTATGTTATGCTCAACCTAAAAATAAATAAAGTCTCCAAAAATCCCAAAATATTATTTTATATCAGTAGGTATAAAGTTTGGTATCAAAAATTGGATTTAGATAGGTTATATGCTAATTATTTCGTTTAATTAACAAGAAGCTTTCTAATTACGCTATTGAGCATAACTCCTAATCTAGACCTCAAACTGATGTCAAATTTTAGGGACAAGTTTATAAATCAGTAATAAAGATTATTGTTCTCTCACATTTTTAAAATTCTCGTTTTAGGGTCAAAAGGGCATAACGGTCAACATTTAGGCATTTAACGGAAACATGCATGGACTAGGATTTCTATGGAACCAAGTTGTATAACCTCAGAGGGTTATACTAACCTATAATATGGTCCTAATGGAATCCTAAGGCATATCCAACCTAAGCTAAATCGGGCCAGAACTGAAAGTCAAAGCAAAAGTCAACTTTTGCGACTTTCGGTTCCGAACCGGGCCTATACTTAGAATTGTCGGGTTGAATCATGCTTAGGCATGTTCAACTAATATTTACCAAGTTATTAAAGTGAGAAAACTGATTTTATATTAATAGTTATGAATTTATTTAAAACTACCCGTTTGACTTTTATTTGACCCGACAATTTAACTAAGTAAACGTGGTAATTAGGAGGTGCCCTTTTGAGGGTTTAATACCTACCTAATTACGATCACGTAGCCATGTTCGTTACGAACAATGGCTCAACCGTTTAAAAGTCAAAGCGTTTATCGAAAACGCTTGACTTTTCGGCTATAACCACTAAATAAAACAAACTGGTCATGAAAGGACACTTACAAGGGTCCAATGGACTTAGGGAGGTTCTCAAAGAGTTCAAGATCCTCCAAGAATGAGAGAGCAACCAGAAAAATGGAATGAGGTGTGAGTGAAAGTGAAAAACCCACCTCCTTATATACTTTTCGGGACCTCGTAGGATCGCGACAAGTGTCGGGGAGCTATATTCAGATCATGACATGTGTTAAGTGGTTTTATCATACTATGGGCAGCCCCTAGAATCGAGTTTGTGAGTGTTGGAAACCATCTAGAACAAAAGCCAGCAAGAAACAGCCTGTTACCAGCTGTTTCTGCATCAGATCAACCCACGCGGCCCGCGTAGGGAATCCAGGACACTCACGCGGCCCGCCTGCATGTCCACACCAGCAGCAACAGTTTTAAAAATGACAGAAATGGTCCCTGTGAGCCTTTACAGTCATTTTAGGCACGTTAACCTCATTTTAAGGCTTCACTATGGTTTTTAAACATAGGGGATATGAAAGATGTTCAAAAACATGTCGGATGTCGGTTCGTTTGGCCGTACAGTCACGTTGTTCGTCTAAATACGACGAAACACGAACGGACGCTATAAATGATCCAAATTACGCGACGAAAGGAATTTTATCAAGCCGATCACTAAAATAAAATATTTTAGTGCTTACATAAATTTTTGGGTGTCCGAAGATATTCAGAATGTGAGATATGCGCGAAAATGCAAACTTGTGCACTTTTTGACACTTTTAGTCCCTGCATGACATAAAAGTTTATTTTTTTGCGCACGAAACACCTCTAAGCCTATATCTAAGCTATATAAAGAATAAATAGGGTATGTTTAACTCCTGGTCATATTCCGGAAGGTTCGATGCCCTACGAATCGGCATACTTTTGTCATTTGACGCAAATAGCCCTTTAATTGCGCAAAGTAGTGTGAAATGCTGTTTAATGATATCCAAGCCTTACATGGCCCATATTGATCATTCCCAAGCATATACATAAATTTTACTACGCTCTCGTTCGCTTAGATGGTCACCAAAAGGCGTAGATTCAAAAGTTGACGCTTTAGGTCCCTCTATTGCGCATACTTTCGCATCTCATCATTTAATAGCATTGAAGCCTCACCTAATCCATATTAGGAATTCTTGGAAGTATTATTAAACATCACGATGCTTCGGGTTCACTAAAAGGTCATTCAGAGATATAATTGAACATATTGACACTTTTAGTCCCTCTAACTTGCAAAGTTGTGCGTAACTTTACTTATAAGCATAAAAACCTTAGATGGCCATTATTTGGCATTCCCGAAGGTAAAATAAAATATCATGAAGCTCCCGGTTTGTTAAAAGGTCACTCAGAGGTAAGAATTAACATGTTGACGCTTTTAACCCTTCATTGCGCAAACTTTTAATTAATTACGCCAACGGCTACACTTGATCAACAAGTGACTCCTTTGTGAACATAAACACCGCATGATGCTATTTAGAAACTTATTTTAGGCATGCTATCACTTCCAGTCCTTTCCTAATCAAGGTTTTCTATTTTTCAAAAAATTTAGTCCTTTAATTTCGGTGTTTGACTTCATTAGGGTTTATTACACGTGTCAATACATCATTGGACGTGATTTTACGAGGTGTTACATCCTCACCCCCTTAAAAGAAATCTCGACCTCGAGATTTGCTAAAATGCTGGAAGTACTTTGTGTCACATAATGGACTTAATTTCTATAGCATATCTGGAGCTTTTCCAAGCTCCCAAGTTGATCTTTATAATGGGTACATGTATCCTTTTGGAGCTTCTAATCCTGTCGATCCTTAATCGACACAGGTTGCTCATCATATCATAAATCTGCATATCATTATGTGATAGTGCTTCTCGACTTATTGGTGACACGTCCTTAAATCATTAGTGTGGGTCACACTGCGAGTTCCACCAAGCTCCTTAAATAGGTCTTAGCTTGTAAGCTATTTAATCTTGATACATTCGAATCCTTCGAATGACTTTATATATTCAGAGCTTAACTAATCTGATAGTTACAACTTGGCACACCCTTCTAGGGTGTTATCTTTTGTTGAACCTTATTCCTTAACAAGAACTTAGGAGGTTTGCTATTTTCATTAATCCTTGATTTTCTGTCGAATACTGGCATCTTACAAATGATTTCGTATGATCTTATTCGTTGTTTCCAAGGCAACTTTCAGATCCTGGTAATTGGACTTTCAAATCTTTTGTCAACAATAAATGTTTAACATTCCATCTATACAAGATCTCCAAAGAAGCAGCCTTGATACTTATATAACAAGTATCATAGAGAAGCTTATTCTAAAGTGAGATGGTTAATTCAACCACTACTTAAAACTAATCTTAAAGAATAACTAATCCTTGCAGCTAGTCGAGCAAATCGACGATCCTGGGCAACTGATGGCGATTCTTAATTGTTGCCTAATTAGGGTTGCGGTAATCAATGCATAAGCAAAATGAACCGTCTTTCTTGATTAATTATACCGAATTCTCAGGATATTGAGTTAGGCTATACTAATCCTTTATTTTAAAACTTACCTAATCAAGGTTTCGATTATTCCATAATTGGTGTTAGCCGCCTTGGGGATTTCATAACAACGCGGCCCTAAGTGGGATACAAATCTTAACTCTACTTACCTCTCAGGAGGTAAACAGGGTAATCTTAGGAGATGATAATCAAGATACAAGGAGGTTGCAGAGACTTTCCATATCTCAGGCTCCAGTTCATCCATTATTGCTTGTGTCAAATAAATGACACATTTATGTTACGAGTCCATGAATTTCTTAATTGAAGAAATTTACTTGGACAATTCCATTCTGGATATCTTCTTTGAATACCATTAGCTGACTTTAGTACCATATGATTATTGGAATAACCTTGCGGTTCCATGCATTAAACCTCCATACTGATCAGGCATGGAAGCAATCTATGGAACTTATTAAGATACATCAATCCTCATGTGGTGCTTTTGTCACACCATCTGGTATTCGCAATCGATAGGGATCAAGAGATATCAACTACATATGCTGACGTACTACACCTAGAGAGAGGATACTTCTAAAATTCTACGACTGAAGGTTTCTGACAGGAACAGAAGAAATAGTTCTTATGATTTTGCCTGTAAGTTTTACCTTACACTTAATCTCTGGGGTTCTTACGGAAAAATTTCTAAAAGTTTGCTAAGCTTATGGTCTTATGAGAGACTCAGCAACACCTGAAACCAAACGTATCTCCTAGCAATAAAATCACAATAAGGGATTTATCTGGTGTCATTATTAACGTGAATTGCCTCTAATCACCCAACAGGAGGGTTAGATGCCTCCATTCTTAATCTTTTTTTTTTTAAACTTAACTGTAAAATCCTTGACAAATTCTAGGGCAGTCTCAGCTTTGACTGGTTATTTCTTAATCTATATAACGTGAGTAGCTGAGGTAGATCCATAATGGATTTATAATGAGCAGGCTTTGAAACCTTAATGTGCCCTCTTATTGCCGTTACTAACCACCAATAATTATTGCATTAAGCTTAGGTTTTGGGTAATTGGAATAGGGTACTATCTCAGCCAATGAATTAAAATTTTGCGACATACTGTCGACATTTTAGAACTTTTATGGTGAGAGTCAGAAAATTCTTATTCCATCTTTTTCCATTTCGATGCGAATAATAGGTCTTTCTAATAAGGTCCTTAACACTCGGTCCATCCCATAATGTATAAGGGGATCTCTCTTATGGACTCCATTAATGTCCTCACTAATCAAGGGTATTACCATCAAATGATTGTGATGCATACTTTACCGTGTGCTTTCCAGCATAACTGCTGACATACCTAATGGTTTCTACTTCATCCAACAATTTCTTATAATCGATGGTCCCTTTTTACTATTGAAGTCTCTTGACTTCCAAGAGACGAAGCACTTTTAAGTACATCCTAAAAGAATGGGCTCATTGCCACATATGATTTTATTTGTATTATTCTTCGCATATGAAGTATGAATAAAGCTCTTATCATGAGTAGCGACATGTGTTTTAGAGCAAACAACATTTGGCTTCTTGAATCTTCTCATGACTTTTCTCATAACCTTTCTAAAAACTGGGTTAACTTCAGTTTTGGAGATTAATTCCATTAATATTGAGGTTCACACTTGATACACCATTAACATTTGTCGCATTTCTAGCATTGCGACTGTTGTTTGTTTCTTCTGAGTTTTCCATACTCGAAGCTTTGTTGTTAAATACCAATTTCAATAAGTGCTTAGGTAACCCATACCTAGTGTTTCCTTGAATTGTCAAAGGCTCCCCATAAGGAGTCTTGATAACTACTTGCTTCTTATCATTCTCAATATAAGCTTGACTTCTAGGACGACCAATTCATTCCTATCACTATGTCGAGTCCCTTATTATTTAAATGGAAACAAGGACATCAGAAAAGAATGATTCCTAATGGATATAAACATCCATCTAATATTGCTGGAGCAGTCTCTGAGGTACTATCGGTCAATTCTACTTAACGCTTAGAGTTTTAACAGGCAGATTTAATGATTTACAAAATCTATTGTCTATGAAAGACTTATCTGAACCTGAATAAAATAATACTCTAGCATGAGCGTTATTAATAAAGAAAGTACCTGTTGTGACATTTTCATCCTGAATAGCCTCTTAAGTATCCACTTGAGAGCTTCCATCTTCGGTCTTCTTAGACTCCTAAGGCTTCTTGGTTTTATTTGGGCAATTTGTCTTGATGTGCCCTTTTTCATTGCAACCATAGCAGGTTGCGTCTCCCAATCTCTTGCAATCCAAGGTCTTATGCTCCTTGGACTTGCAGATTCCACAGGGTAGAGGCTGAGCTTCAAATTTGCATTTCCCGAGGTGGTATTTCCTACAGGTTTTGCATCTGGTCTTCTCACCGATCTGCTGTTTGTCCTTAAAATCCTTGCATTCATGGGTCTTGTGATCCGTCTCCTTACAGATGACACATCCCCCGGTCTCATCATAGAAACATTTTCCGAAGTGCTTCTTCCCGCAGGTTTTACATTCGGGTTTTGCCTCCCTTGGTTTGGACTGGTTATAGCTTGAACCGGTCTTACCCTTTTTGTAACCCTTATTCGGGGTATCATCGCACTTTCGCTTATGATCCTTCAACGCACGATCCACAGCGTTGTTTACGGTTGTATCTATCATAGCCTGTAACTCGGTGCTTGTTAAATTCAGTCTTACATCATCATTCTGATCAACCGGATGAGTGTGAGCTTCAGAGGAGTCAGCCATGGTGAAACTTTGAAGGCTACAAACCAAGTGGTAATAATTTGCTTAATTATACAAGGAATTTTCGAGTTTGATGATTAAATAGCCATGGTGCAATTAAACCATATAGGCCAGTAGATAGTATTAAATTTATTTGATTATGTTTTGCCTAGGTTTTTAAATAATCCATCTTCGGCGCTTAAACGGAATGTAATCCTTCATATTTATCAGACATGGGATATAAATCACGACTGTCAATGTCATACCGACATTTTATATAGCACTAAGGCTTGTCCCAAAGGACGCTTGATGGCACAGAAGCCTTGTCACTAGGGAAAATTTTAAAACATAATCGATGATTCCTTTGGATCGGAAAATTTCATAGTTCATTGTCTTGACAAGAAGTTATGAAATAAAACTATCTTTTTCATGCATACATCTTTGCCCGAAGGTATTCATCCCGGTGGATGTTTTGATGTGTTCATCATGTTCGACGTTTATTAGCCATGATTCCTCTTGATCATTTATGCTAAATAAGGGGTTTGGAAAATTCCTAATATAAAGATGACAAATGTGATTTTATCGCATCACTGTTGTCGGGAGTGTTAACACATTTTCAGGTGTTAACAAGGATCTGAATCTCTTTTAAACAGGTTTTACCATCGTAGCCAGGTCGTTAATGACATTCAAGCTAGGTTATACCCTTTAAGATTCTCTTTAATATGCATACTGGCAGGAAAGGAATGATATTTATTTTTATTGAGGATTATAATTATCCTAAATTTAATTAAAATATAACTATGGCACAAAAGGCCAAGTCATAAGGGCAACTTTAAATTATAAACCATGATTTTGTAGAATCAAGGTATTTAGGCTTTGAACGTTGTTCATTGCCTTTTCTTGACAGGGAGTTGTAGGCTACGACTGTCTTTTGTCTTATATGACAATGGATATGGCCCTTAAGTATTATATCCCTAATGGATGCTTAAATCACAAAATAAGGAAGGATTTCGGGAGAATCCAGTATAAGGATGATTTATGCGATTTTATCGAACCACGTCTGCCAGGAATGTTAACATATTACAGATGTTAACAAGGATTTGAATCCCTTGAATAGGTTGTACCATCTTGGCCATGTATGTAATGACATTTAGGCTAGGTTTTACCTTTAAGATTCTTTTTAATATCTAAACGCAGATCAAACCTAAATTGAGATGTTAACAAGGATCTAAATCTAATTGAGGAACTACCATCTTGGCCCTGTCTTAAAATGACACCTGAGCTAGGTCTCGTCCTTTTTAGATTTTTGCCATTTTATTATAATGGTAGATCTTATAAAAGGAATGTTATTTTAATTTATTTCATATATTATACTCATATATATTGAATAAATGAAATTTTGATAAAGCATTCCAATGATTTTAAAAAGAGGTACAGAATTGCCCTAAACGGGACTTAAAAGAAATGATGTTGTCCTCGAAGGGACAGAAAGATAAAAATTCCCTTATAAGGACTTACTAAGGAAACGAACTTCAGCAAAACGAGTTTCTTCTTCATTTTATTTCTGAATGCTTTCTCCTTGGTTGCACGTTCATCCTGGTCGCAGTACGAAGCTCGGCCTTCCCTAGGCTTCAAATGGGGAGAATTTCCATTATGGCTTCTTTGCTTGGCGACGTATTAAAATATATAGAATTAAAAGCAATAATTCTCCGAATAGAGATGAGAGTATTCCTATGTTAAGTCTAGACTCAGAAGGTTTAAGGAATGTGCTACTGTGTCATTGAGATTAAACACAAAAGACTAGTGTTTAATTCACTCAATGTTGACTCTGATACCAACCTGTCACACCCTAATATTTCCACGTATTACCGGTGGGCCCAGTGGGGAGTACCGTGACGTAGTTGATATCATCATAGTCAAACAACACAATATTAAATGCACAGCGGAAGCAAATGTTAAATATATTACAATCCGATATAAAGTAATATCAAAGTATTACAAACGGAAAATAAAGGATCCACAGGCGGATCTAGATTAGAAAGATAACACTGTTCAACAGACTTTAACATCTAGAGCTTGCGAGACTTGATTATTGATGCCTGGAGTAGCCAGCCTATTACGTATAGCACCTGCACTTAGCCTTTTTGGAAAATACGTCAGTTTACACTGGTAAATACAACTTAACTGACTCATTTTGAAAATTGATTTGGATGAACTTAGGCAAAAATATCTTTTAAAACTTGGGACAATTATTTTAAAATCATGTATACAGTTTTACTTATTTGTCGTCCATCAGGGCCGGTTGGTAGAGCCGGACAAGATTAACTGACACGCCACAGGTATAATACCCACAAGGTTAATTCCTTTAAATGGGCTACCAGTTTACATATGCAACTGTCAGGTGTACGCCTACACCCCATGCTTAGGTCGTGGCCATTTCGTAAAATGATGCCAAGGATATCCGGGACATGGTCATTTAACCCCCAAAGGCCATACACCAAATAATACAGATTAAACGAGTTATGTAATTACATTAATCACAATCCGATTTAAATGATTACACACCCGACCAAGCGGTATTATTATAATATCGTATCCCAAGCCCGTATAGGGAAAATAAGTTAAGAGTATTTACCTGAGCAATGCATAAGTCACATACAGCAAGTACAGATGGCTTTTACTGGGCTCCTAATCTGGAACGAATGTTTATAATAACCTATTAGAATCCTAACAGGTCTTTAATCAAGCTTAGGCTTAGACCGGTTAGTTTTCGAAAGGAATACACGGTTCGAACGCATGATAAAGCGAAGACCGGTTTAGAATGTGGTTTTGACCCGACAAGCTCGGACACTTGTTTAATATGGGTAACTTAAACACATTCTGGATTTGGAGATAAAAATGACAGGGTTTAACCCGTTTCGGCTAATTTATGCAAACTAGTTACATAAGCCGATCCGAACGCGAAAAGTGCGTAACGGGTAACCAAAATAGTCATGAACAGGTTTCCTAAGTTAATATGCCTTAAATATGTTGTGATATCAGTAGGATACCTTCCATTATGCCCAAAACGAATTTAAAACCAATTTATGCCCCGCAGGGGTATTTTGGTTATTTGTTAAATATTAATCTGAGGTTTAGGTCTGATATAATCAGTAAAAATACTTAATTTAATAATTTATAACAATAGGGTATCATATATATGTGAAATTTATTAATCATAACCATACTATGCACCGTAGGGGCATTTTGGTAATTTCACATAGTCTTAAAAGGTCAAAATTGAAAACCTGAGTTTAAAACTTTTCCTTACTGTTAAAATATGAAAATTTACTGAATATATCAGTAGGCATCAACCCTTATATGTTTAAAATAGTTTTGATACATATTATGCGTTAAAAACGCGTAAAAAGGCGATTTGGAGCCATTTCCGGGTTTTCAAAGGAAAGCTGATGTTTTTATTATTCCAGAAGGCTCAAAATATTTTATTTATCATATTAGATCAGTAGAAAAAGGTTTGGCATCGAAAGGATTTGTAAAACTCATTTTATGGGCCAAAAGGGCAAAACCGACGATTACCGAATCAAGCTTAGAACCCTATGTTATGCTCAACCTAAAAATAAATAAAGTCTCCAAAAATCCCAAAATATTATTTTATATCAGTAGGTATAAAGTTTGGTATCAAAAATTGGATTTAGATAGGTTATATGCTAATTATGTCGTTTAATTAACAAGAAGCTTTCTAATTACGCTATTGAGCATAACTCCTAATCTAGACCTCAAACTGATGTCAAATTTTAGGGACAAGTTTATAAATCAGTAATAAAGATTATTGTTCTCTCACATTTTCAAAATTCTTGTTTTAGGGTCAAAAGGGCATAACGGTCAACATTTAGGCATTTAACGGAAACATGCATGGACTAGGATTTCTATGGAACCAGGTTGTATAACCTCAGAGGGTTATACTAACCTATAATATGGTCCTAATGGAATCCTAAGGCATATCCAACCTAAGCTAAATCGGGCCAGAACTGAAAGTCAAAGCAAAAGTCAACTTTTGCGACTTTCGGTTCCGAACCGGGCCTATACTTAGAATTGTCGGGTTGAATCATGCTTAGGCATGTTCAACTAATATTTACCAAGTTATTAAAGTGAGAAAACTGATTTTATATTAATAGTTATGAATTTATTTAAAACTACCCGTTTGACTTTTATTTGACCCGACAATTTAACTAAGTAAACGTGGTAATTAGGAGGTGCCCTTTTGAGGGTTTAATACCTACCTAATTACGATCACGTAGCCATGTTCGTTACGAACAATGGCT
The DNA here is from genome assembly GCA_030545235.1 of Helianthus tuberosus. NCBI lineage: Eukaryota > Viridiplantae > Streptophyta > Magnoliopsida > Asterales > Asteraceae > Helianthus > Helianthus tuberosus. The sequence goes on from CM060400.1 coordinate 209,511,171, forward strand.
CAACCGTTTAAAAGTCAAAGCGTTTATCGAAAACGCTTGACTTTTCGGCTATAACCGCTAAATAAAACAAACTCGTCATGAAAGGACACTTACAAGGGTCCAATGGACTTAGGGAGGTTCTCAAAGAGTTCAAGATCCTCCAAGAATGAGAGAGCAACCAGAAAAATGGAATAAGGTGTGAGTGAAAGTGAAAAACCCACCTCCTTATATACTTTTCGGGACCTCGTAGGATCGCGACAAGTGTCGGGGAGCTATATTCAGATCATGACATGTGTTAAGTGGTTTTATCATACTATGGGCAGCCCCTAGAATCGAGTTTGTGAGTGTTGGAAACCATCTAGAACAAAAGCCAGCAAGAAACAGCCTGTTACCAGCTGTTTCTGCATCAGATCAACCCACGCGGCCCGCCTGCATGTCCACACCAGCAGCAACAGTTTTAAAAATGACAGAAATGGTCCCTGTGAGCCTTTAAAGTTATTTTAGGCACGTTTAAGGCCCGTTAACCTCATTTTAAGGCTTCACTATGGTGTTTAAACATAGGGGATATGAAACATGTTCAAAAACATGTCGGATGTCGGTTCGTTTGGCCGTACGGTCACGTTGTTCGTCTGAATACGACGAAACACGAACGGACGCTAAAAATGATCCAAATTACGCGACGAAAGGAATTTTATCAAGCCGATCACTAAAATAAAATATTTTAGTGCTTACATAAATTTTTGGGTGTCCGAAGATATTCAGAATGTGAGATATGCGCGAAAATGCAAACTTGTGCACTTTTTGACACTTTTAGTCCCTGCATGACATAAAAGTTTATTTTTTTGCGCACGAAACACCTCTGAGCCTATATCTAAGCTATATAAAGAATAAATAGGGTATGTTTAACTCCTGGTCATATTCCGGAAGGTTCGATGCCCTACGAATCGGCATACTTTTGCCATTTGACTCAAATAACCCTTTAATTGCGCAAAGTAGTGTGAAATGTTGTTTAATGATATCCAAGCCTTCCATGGCCCATATTGATCATTCCCAAGCATATACATAAATGTTACTACGCTCTCGTTCGCTTAGATGGTCACCAAAAGGCGTAGATTCAAAAGTTGACGCTTTAGGTCCCTCTATTGCGCATACTTGCGCATCTCATCATTTAATAGCATTGAAGCCTCACCTAATCCATACTAGGCATTCTTGGAAGTATTATTAAACATCACGATGCTTCGGGTTCACTAAAAGGTCATTCAGAGATATAATTGAACATATTGACACTTTTAGTCCCTCTAACTTGCAAAGTTGCGCGTAACTTTACTTATAAGCATAAAAACCTTAGATGGCCATTATTTGGCATTCCCGAGGGTAAAATCAAATATCATGAAGCTCCTGGTTTGTTAAAAGGTCACTCAGAGGTAAGAATTAACATGTTGACGCTTTTAACCCTTCATTGCGCAAACTTTTAATTAATCACGCCAACGGCTACACTTGATCAACAAGTGACTCCTTTGTGAACATAAACACCGCATGATGCTATTTAGAAACTTATTTTAGGCATGCTATCACTTCCAGTCCTTTCCTAATCAAGGTTTTCTATTTTTCAAAAAATTTAGTCCCTTAATTTCGGTGTTTGACTTCATTAGGGTTTATTACACGTGTCAATACATCATTGGACGTGATTTTACGAGGTGTTACATTAAAAGCGACATTTTGGTCAAATAATAGTAGAAGTCCTTTGTCGCATAAATGAAGGGCTAAAATTGACCCAAAAAGACCTTGAGGGGTAAATAGGGCAAACAACTTTCAAAAAGTTGTTTTGAAATAAGCGTCTTGTTTAAATTGAGTCTTTGGAATTAAAAAAAATGGGGATAGGATGTAACCCAATAGAAGCATGATTTAAGTCTAAAGATGTACTTAAATACCCTTAACGGGTCAAAATAAGCATACGAGCAAAAATGGGATAAAATATATAAGAAACCCGCAATTAGAACCTAACATGGTAGAAAATATTAAATTGAAGTGGTTCATGTGAAATAATAATCAAACAAACATGTTTGTTTGATAAATACGTAAACGGGTCAAATTTTTGTAAAAAGGTAATAAGCCGAAAGCATAAAAGTCTCAAAAATTATTAAGCCGGATGTGGGATTTTAACTCCATATGACGGAGAATCAAATTACAAACACGTAGGAAGAAACGGTAGGTCAAACGGACAAGCGGATTGAAAGATACGAAAGTTTTCGTGTCAAAAACGGCAAAAAGGAAAGGAATGATACAGGGGCCACCGTAACTTACGGTGCCCACCGTAAGTTATGGTGGAGCTGAAATCCTTACGGTAGTTGTCTCCTGAGTTACGGTGGGGGCACTGTGAACCAGGGGCCACCGTAACTTACGGTGCCCACCGTAAGTTACGGTGGAGGCCAGATTTGAGTTCTTGTTTCGGGAATCAAGATATAAATGTTAGAATTTCCTGATTTTTCTTTAATTCGATTATTCGACCCAATTTTCCTTGTTGTATTTGTATTGTAATTATCAAAACTGACTTTTAAGTTGGTTTTGAACACAGGTGAATGTTGAGAGCCCTGATGAAGATCAAGCGACGAGCAAGAACCGAACACGCGTTAAATGAAGCTTCCGCAAGTTGTTTTGTCGTTATTCTAAAACGGCGAATTAAATCACATTATGTTATATCACTTTAAATTGTAAAAGTTTTTAATAAACCAGTATTTTAGCACGATTGTTTAAATATAAATACTTAGTAATTGCGATTATTTACGAAAATCGCTAAATAAATTTATGGTTGTTACAGATAACGACTAGAACAATATAACCGTAACAACAAAGCCCGTAACAACAAAGCCCAATAACATGTAGTATGAATTAATTAGATATTGTTTTAACACCCCCCCCCCCCCATGATTATTCATACTGCAAACATATCAAACATACCTAATTTCTCACATAAGACATTGTGTTGACTACCATTTAATCCTTTTGTAAAAATGTCTGCTACTTGAAAATCAGTAGCAATTTTCTGTGGTTCAGTTATTCCACTTGCATTTTTTTCCCTCAGAAAATCCAAGTCCAGTTCAAAGTGTATTCTTTCATGGAAAACCGGGTTTAAGGAAATCGATATAGCAGACTTGCTGTAACAAAACTGTTTTACAGGAAAATTACACTTAACATTTAATTCTTACAAAACATGTAAAACCCACATCACTTCACAGGTGGCTGAACACATTGCCCTGTATTCAGCCTCCGCTGTGGACCTTGACACAACATTCTGTTTTTTGCTTTTCCAGGATATCAGTGTATTCCCTAGAAATACACCAAATCCTGTAACATATTTTCTAGTCACAGTGCATTTAGCCCAATCAGAATCAACATATCCTATTAGTTCAAAACCATCAGTTTTCCTAAACATAACACCGCTACCTGGAGACTGCTTCAAGTACCTTAACAGTCTCAAAGCAATATCCAGATGTGACTGACATGGTTTATGCATAAATTGACTTAAAAATTGAATCACATAACTTATATCGGGTCTAGTCAAAGACAAATATATCAGTTTTCCTATCAGTTTTTGAAAACCGTTAACATTTTCAAGAAGTTTCTGTTCTTTACTAGTTTTATTTGTAACAAGATGACTTTGCTCAATCGGAGTTCCAACAGGTTTACAACCCAAATACCCAAATTCATTCAACAACTCAAGACAATACTTTCTTTGAGATAAACAAACTGAATTATCAGAATACAGAACTTCTATACCAAGAAAATACCTAAGTATTCCCAAATCTTTTATTTGAAAATTATCACTCAAACACCTTTTAACTTTTTCTATTTCAGACTTATTATTTCCAGTAATCACAATATCGTCTAAATAAACCAATAATACCAAGAAAACATCTTCTTTACACAAAATATACATAGAGTGGTCACATATACTTTGTACAAATCCCGTATCAACCAAAACAGGCGTTAACTTTTCATTCCACTTTCTTGGAGCTTGTTTAAGCCCATAAAGTGACTTGATAAGTTTACACATTGACTTTATTAGCATCAAAATACGCCTGAGGAAGGGTCATATACACATCTTCAGTAAGTGAACCATATAGGAAGACATTATTAATATCAAGTTGATATAACGGCCAATTATTATTAGATATTGTTTTAACACTCATCGTTCTCACACTTTTCACCGTTTTCTCTAAATCTTGACCCTATATATTATATATTAATATTAAACACAACTCTTTGCTACAGTAGAGGCAAAGATCATTAATAAAAGGTTTATTACCATAATGCCATTTGGTCATTTTAACGGAAAAAAGATTTGGTCATACACGTAGGGGTAAAATGGAAATTAGTTGGTAGAAGTTGTCTTCTTGTCCACTCACCAAAACACCTTAAGGGTGGAGGGAGTGGTCATCATTTGGGGAGTGTTTAACTTATTTTCTAACCAATAATGTCATGCCATGTCAAGTTCTCACTCCACTCCACATTTTGCATTCAATCACTAGCAATTGTCAAACACATAGAGAGTGGTAAACAATTAAAAAAATATGATTGGTTGAAAAGGGTAAGGCCCACCATTAACCCCATCTCTCTCCTCCATCACTTCTCTTCCCGCATCGGTGAATACTCACCACCAGAACCTCTCCCCGCTCACCGATTGAAGGCCGGCGACACCTTCCCGCGCGGTAAAACCCCTTCCCGCATGAGTTCCCCACAACCACTCCCTCCACCCTAATGTTGACCTCATGCTCCTCTTCATTTATAAGAATTCAATTTTCTTTTGTTATTCCTTTTTTATAATAAGAATAAAACTGAATTATGATTCTTTTAATTATCATTGTAGACGTATAATGTTTTTTGTTTTCTCTTATTATTATTATTATTTTTTTGTGTGTTTTTTAAAGTTTTGTGGCACCCTTATATTTGAAGTAACTTGCGCTTGTTTTATTATATCGATTACCGTTATATATAATAAAACAAACCAGACCGATACCGACCGAACAACGTCAGTACCGGTATTCGTTTTTATTGTTTTTTAGATGTAAGGAACGTCTGATATCCTTTTGATCATATCATGACTTTATTATTTTCTTTTCGTTCCTCTTTCAATTCTATAGTGAGTATTGGTTACGTAATGAACCGAATCAATACAAAACGAATTCCTGACATTAACGTTATTTTTACTGTTGCGTCTACATTTCCACGTAGAATTTATTAAAAATTGGGTCACCCCGCTGCGTAGCGCGGGTGTAACCCACTAGTTAATAATACATTTGTGAATAAATAATGATACACAACTTTAAGAATTGAGTTTTCGATCCCTTTTTTCCATCTTTTAACAAAATGGATATTTTAGTAAACGTTTATTTTGCTGTGTCTCCGCCTGCCTAATGCTGTTGAAAATTAACAAAATAATATTTCAAAACTAATATATCTTAAATATGTTTAATAATTAAAATAAAATACACACCGCATATAATATTAGTATTGTAAAATTGAAATACATCAAAAGGTGGAATTTGCTTTTGACATTCACAAAACTCTACATAATATTTTTGTTTTAGTGTTTCTTACTTTTATTTTTCTATAACTAGTGTTATAGTAGAATATTAAAAAACTATTTTCTTTGTCTACATTCATATCTATGTAATATTTATAACATATATTCAACAACCGGATCATTTCAGTACTCCTAAGTCCTAAATGTTATGAAAACTTAAAATACTCATATAAACCGTTAGATCATTTGATGAATAACTCAAACGAAAAATGTTATCTTTGTAAGAGACTGTTTGTTTACCTTTTAATGAGGCTTTTAATGGTTCAGACATCTTATTGGTTCAACACTTAATGATTCAGCACTTAATGGTTCAGACTGTTTGTTTCACGAGCAGATGTTTGAATGGCTCAGACATTTGACTCTGAATGGTTAAGCATTATACAAAGTCTGAATGGTTAAGACCTCTAATCTGAATTGGTCAAACATTTGCCTCTGAACGGTTAAGCATTATACAAGCTCTTAATGCTTCAAAACTCTTACTGGTTCAGCAGGTAATGGTTCAGACCTCTTACTAGTTCAGCACTTAACCATTCAGATGTTGGCAAACAACAACTAATTAGCTAGAACTAGAAGTAGAAAAATCAAATGAGATAAATGGTAGCATAAGGTAATTTTTTATATCATCTCTTCTATCACTAATCATAATTTAAGTCTCCAAAAATCTCATATATAATCACTTTTCTTTCAAATATCCTATCTTTTATTCTTCTTTTTCTGTTGCCCTTCCTCTTTAATATCATGGACCACTTGTAAATCTCTTCAACCTTTATCTATAATCAATGTTTGAAAATGAAGATTTTAGCACCTGGACAAAATGTTTGATGATTCTAGACAAAAAGCATTAGTTCCCAAATGTGCCAAGATAATGCAACAGGTATGTTACATCCAACTTTTATCATAAAAATTCTTTATTTTTCCTTACTAAAAGGACCACAACTTTAGTCATTATTTTAGAAAAAAAAAAAGTTCTGGTTTTGATAAAAAATAATAAATAAACTTATCTGCTAATTTATAATTACAATCGATATATAAAACATCATTACTATTTTTTTGCAATAGCAGGTTAATGATAAAACATCATCTTTCTTTCATTTCTAATTCTTCTATTTGAAAATTATTTTCGGACCATATGTGTCTTCGTTTGTATCATTTAAGTTTTAGGCTTTATATATACGTGGTTATGTTTTCAAACTTAGCTATATGTATTTGAGCTTATGGACAGGGTCGTCTACGAGAATGTTAGAAAAAAATGAGCCCTTGGCGAGATAAAAAAACTAGACCCTACCCCCTAAATCAATTGGTGTATACTATTTAACTTGTATTTGGTTGTGGTGTCGGGGTGCAACACTAAACAAAGTCCTAAAAAGCATGGGGTGTGTAAAAGCCGAGCCGAGCCGAGCTTGAGCCTTGAAAAGGAAGTTTGTTTAAGTTTTTACTTAATTCTCTCGTATTATTTATTCATTTATGTGTGTTTATGTTCGTGAACTATTCAGTTAGAATGTTACGGAATGGGCACAAACGTGAACATTTTCTTTATGAACGAACTTAAACAAGAAGATATGTCCGTGTTCGTGTTCGGTTAAAGTTAAATGAATGAAAAACATGCTCTCGTTCGTGTTCGTTTACTGGTATCTTAAATCTACAACGCACAATGCTTTCGGTTTTGAATCTTTGGTCGATTACTAAAATGTTATTTTGAACACTACAAGAACATGAACTAAAGTAAAAGAAATTGTATACATTGAGGGAGAATTAGATGGTGTTTGTTTTTCTAAAAAAGATCTGCATAGGCTCTTCTGTCTGCGTCGCGCAAAGCGCAGACATTGTCATCTGCGGGCTCTTCTTGGTGCAGACTTGGCCCAGCTACTTCTAAGATCTTCTAAGGTTTGTAGAGAGTTATACACCACCACCACCGACCACGTCCACCACTCACCACCAGCGTCCACAACTGCTACGACCGTCCGTACACCACCACCAGTTTATTTTAGAAGTCTACATACTTTAAAAAACAAACAGTTTTCTTCTTACAAACTGTAGAGGTTTGGTCCACCTCTTCTTCTATAGATATCTGCAGATGTGGTCCGCAGACCGCAGACATTTTACCTCTTTAAAAAATAAATTGCACCTTAGTGATGATATGAGATTTATTTACCTATTATTGGTTTCTTGGTAAATGCTACAAAATTAATATCTTCACCTACTCATATTTCTAATAAATGTAAAACATCCCTTACTGTTTTTTGTTTCTTCAAAACCAACATGGTATAAAGTTGAATGATACAAATTGTAAATAAACTTTCAAGAGCAACAACCCACTGAACCAAACTAGTAGAAAATTTGAAAAGATAGATGGAGAGACTTGAATTCGAAGAGAGATGTGATGACGATATGTTCAAAGAAAAACCACAAATAAGCGTAAAATTTTAATAAAAAAAAGGTTAGATACGGAAGGAAAACGCAAACTTAAATCGAAGAGAGAAGTGATAGCCGATATGGTTCGAGAAAACTACAAAGAAGCGTAAAATAGTAAAAAAACAAAAAAAGTTAAATACGAGAGGAATATTGTAAATGGAACAACTTCGATTGCTACAAATTTAGTTAAAAAAATTTATGCAATTTTTTTTCTAAAATAATAAAAATAAAGAAACTAGGACTGAGCAAGACAAGCCCATTGTTGGTTAGTGGGCATCTTGCCCCTCAAATAGCCTGATAGATTTTAGTTGTAGCCACGAGGCCCCATGATGTATTAATGTGTATTGCTAATGGGCTACTGAATAAGTCTTGATAATGTAGCCATCGCGGCTAGAGGTGTACAAAAAATCCGCATCCGAAACCGATCCAAAAAATAATTTGAAACCGATCTGACGGAGAAACCGGATTTTTTGAAACCGGATACAATCCGATAAGATCCGCCGAATCCAATCCGATTTGTAAAATTTTTAGCATACCGGATTATTTCCGGATAATCTCTAACCGGATCCGAACCGGTTTTTTTAGGATCGGATAAATCCGGATTTTCCCGTTTTGCACTAAATCCCACAACCACATTAATATAGACATATAGCTTTTTAATTTTTGGTTCTTTGCATTAAATCCGAATAACACATGGATTTTTTATACTAGCTTCTTTCATATAGTTTACATGTTAAGAGCCCAATATGCAACAACTATATATCTTCCTTAAATAATTTTTGACCATTTGTTCTTTTGTATTTTTTTTGGGCAACTATATAGTTCTCTAAAATATTTTATGACACGAATCAATGGCTTCGGGTTCAAGCGGTGGTAGTACATGTAGGAACCCGATGCTAAATTTATATAATACTTTAAGAAACGAAAATAGTAAACGGGTTTGGGGAAACACACCAAGTAGCGAGCTCGGGAGGTCTATTGGAACCGATTTTATTTCCACTTTAAAACAAAACGAATTTGAAAACTCGACATTGAACAAGAAATCCATGAGTATGAAGTAGATCAAGAAGCGACAGCTCCACTATCCGACGAAGAAGAAGCTTACGATGAAGCTTATGAAGAATGAACCAAGTATGAAGACTACTACTATGAAAGACAAAGAAGACGACTACAACGAATACATTTATGAATTATGTATCAAATAAAAAATACAATTATGGTTTTATTATCTTTTTTTCTATGTTTTTAATGAATTGATGTTTTTTGACGAATCTTTGTTTTTATGGATTATGTATCAAGTAAAAAATATATTGATGTTCTTTTACGAATCTGTGTTTTTTGAGTTTTAAAATATCCGAAATCCGGATGTTTACTGGATTTTAAAAAAAAATCCGGATTCTCCAATTGGATCCGGATGCTATAGGATCGACCTTTTGGAACCTTGGATTCGGATAAAATCCGATCCGGATTTTTTTTGTAACCGGTTTTGACCGAGAGTTGACTTATCCGGATCGGATAAAATCCAATCCGGTTTTTAAAATTATCCGATTTGTTCACCTCTAATCGCGGCCCATGATTAGTTTCACACAATGACACAAAGCAATAAGGTGATAACATAATGATGATTCTTAGCCAATGAAGTAGTGGTGGAGTGGTTGGGGAAATACTTGGTGTTTCTTGTGACACAGGTTCGACTCCCACTCTCCCTATTATTTTCTGCGGCATCCAGGTGAAGGTCGAATATGGGTGGCGTCGGTTCGTCTTGGATGAGAGGCGAGGTTTTACTGATTATTCTATTGTTGTGCCTTCGGGCGGGTAGAAGCCGGGTTTCCGCGCATCTGTGAGAGCCAAGGGGCTGGCGGCAGTCGAATAGCCTATCTTGGCCACAGCGCCCAGTGTCACGGTGGTTGGCACGTCGTTCCTTGCCGTTCAAACATTTTGTATATTTTATTAGTCATAATTTCCATAAACAAACCTTCTTGTACTTTATTTTGTATTCTCTTGCTTTGTGCACAAGATTTTCCTTCAACGCCTCGTATTCTCTTGCTTTGTGCATCATTTTGATAGCTAGTTGGAGTATTTGGAGAGCTAGGAATGGCGTTAGATTTTCGAATTCGCCGGTCAAGATTGAAAATATTATTAGCGAGATCAAGGCTTTAAGTTTTCTTTGGTTCTCAACTAGATCGAGGTACAAAGGTGTAGATTGGAAGGATTTGAGTTCTTTTGTAAATATGTAATTTTATAGTCTTGTGCGGCCCGGCTTGGGTCGTCGTTTTTTCGTTAATGAAGTTTACCGTTAAAAAAAACATTCTTTATCTTCTTATTAGTAGCCTTAATGATTGGTGTAATCAACTCCAACAAATAACAAATATTCTGGAACTTCTATTAAAGAGGCCAAAATGTGTGAAGAAAGTTGATCAGTCCTTTAATGTGTGAACCATCATGATCTTACACAACATAATATATGTTCGTGTTATGGTTCTTGATTAATTCACCAAAGAAAATAGATAGAAAATAGAGATATAATTAGACTTTGATAACTATCATTCATAATACCAATTCAAACAATAATAGCCTTTTAAATAGGCATACAACTACATCATGTGAACCGTAAATCATGGGAATCATGGACTAATGGATTGCTAAAATGATAACAATACATGCTAAATTAATGGAAGTAGTGGGTAAGACTGAGAAGAATTGGAACGTGTCTTGTATTATTGTGTGGTTATTCACGAGGCACATAACAATCCCAACTTCTCCAAACAATCCATGTCCTCATGGATGCGACCGGAAGATGCTCGGCAACAGGCCACGGCGGCCGCCATTCGAGTCGTACCGCAACATTCAGGCGGTAGCAATGAAAGGCCATGGAGGGCGCCAATCACGTTTTCCAGGTATACCTGTGACCGGTGTCGTGCGATTTCCCTTCATAGTCCTGTAGGGCCATTCGACTATCGGAGGCCCAAGTAAAAAATTAGCAATGGTGGGAGCTTTTTGTGGGGTTGATTTACGAACAGCAGGAAGGAATACGATGTTGTGTTGGAACTGGTATTCCACTTTTGGGATGGGTTTTGGGATAGACGATATGGCTAAATTGACCTGTTACGGTGTCATGGTGGAAACGAATGTTAGTGGAGATGATGGTATAGGAACGGAAGTTGGTGGTCGTGAGGCGGCAACGGTTGACAAGGTTGGAACTGATACGAACCGAATCGTATATCAAATGGTCCTAATAAAATAGTAAGGAACTTGAAGAAATTTAGAAGGAAACAAGACTTTTACTAATTCTTTTCTTTGCATCCTTCATTAATGAAACCTAATGGCTATTATATAGCCTTACGTAAGAGTTGAACAAATTGTAAATAACTCCTACCACTAACTCACTAAAATTAGCATAATGCAAACATGGAGTAAATAAAGGAACTAAAAATAGATAACATGTGTAGAGTGGACTACGTGGGTAAGGGAACTAAGGGTGTGGCACACATCAGTTCGTAGCAGCAAAATGTGATGCAAAATGTATGAACCATCATGATCTTACACACACCATCTCTAGTGTATGCATCCACTGTTGTAAAAATCGGAATTAATCGGCGCCTAGGCGCTAGTCAGGCATTGACTGATTAATTTTGAGCTAGTCGGACCATTAGTCGGTAGTCGGTGCAAGGCGGCCCAAATCGGCTCAAGTCGGCCAAATCGTTTCTAGTCGGCCCACTCTTTTTTAGTTTAAATCAGGCCCAAAGAAATGTTTTTAACCATTGAATACATGGCCCAAGTTGTTTAGTTCCAACCTGTCCCAAAAAAAAAAAAAACTTGTTTTTAACCCATTAAAACATATTCCATGAAGCCATGGAATGATATGTTAATGTTTAAATGTTTAAATACTTAAATTGATATGTTTTAAACTTCATTGTTTAAATTTTGAACTATTTTTAAGTATTATATTGATATTAACGTGTGTATTGAATGTTTAAATACTTGATTTGCTATGTTTTAAACTTAGTTGTTTGAATTTTGAACTATTTTTAAGTATTATATTGATATTAATGTATGTGTATATATATAAATTTAAAAATTATATATATAAATTCCGATCCGATTAATCCCTAGTCAGTACTCTACCGCCCGACTGGCGCCTAGCGATCTCTACAACACTGTATGCATCAGAACACCAAAATGGTGTAAATTTGATGTAAATCAGAACATCAAAATTGGTGAAATTTTAGGTGACACCAGAGGCGGAATTATAATGTTAGGAGTCGTAGCACGGGCTACGATTCATCCCTGTATTCGTACTGTTTTTGTTTTCCGGTTTTATACAAGTAATACCCCTAAATAAAATACGAGGATACCCCTAACTAAAAAAACAAAGAATACTTGATATTACTAAAATCCCATTTTTTACAAGCCCAAATATTTTTAACCTGAAAACGTGTAGAATAATTAAGTCTGGATGATAAAATAAGCCCAAATTTTAACAATAATAGAATTGAAAGGAAGCCTTAAATATATAATTGATAAAGTTAGCCAAACACTCAAACAATAATCTATTAAGTATTTGTTTTACTTTATTTATTATCGTTTTTTTATTATTGTATGATTGCACAGTAAAAAAATCGGGATACACGTAAATTAATGGGCTAGCTCCGCCATCATCACACGATATTTACATACTTAACATTTTGATTAAACGTTTAAAATAAAAATGAAAGTTTAGTCCATTTTTAATAGTGTACATGGCTAGTTAATAAATGAATTTTGATCAACTTTGTGCAAGCTAAAAGGCCAAAATGCCAAATGCATCAAAATAAGGTTAAAAGAAATTAGAACACTATATAGACAACAATATGAACTCAAAATTATGCTTAATTATAGAAACATGAGAGTGTCTATTGTAAGACATTGGAAGGTTAAAGAAAATGCATCAAAATGAAATATTCAGATTGATCGTTATTATACTATCCTGCAATCGTTGATATACGCATTGGTAATTATTTGCTTACCTCCAAAATCCTCAATTTTTATAATTGAAATTACGGCACGAGACGAAACGAGACAAGCCGAACCGAGCAGACCTTTGTTTGTGCTTGGCTCGTTTACAAACCGAACCGAACGGAGCGGCTCATTTAAAACTGAGTCTCAAATCAAACGAGCATTTTCCGAGCAGTAAATATACCGAGCGAACTTCGGGCGATATTGTGTCGCCGGATTTAAATTTGTGGAAAGGAAAGAGAGAGTATTCACACTATAAAAATTAATTGAGCCCATTGGGCCAGTTGATCAAAATGTTTGGGCTGAAGAAGAAATGCATAGGCCATTAGCCATTAGCCATACATACAACACATCGGCTGGCACGCCGATCCAGGCAACAATATCTTGTGGATGTCGACTGCTACAAACGAAATAGACAAGGTTGTTAGATGAGGATTTCATGTTATGAGAGTAGTTTGTTATACTTATCATTCACTCGATATATATAATCTAATCTAACCTCTACAAGCTCATGTGTGTGATTCCCTTTGAGTATCAATTGGGACTTGACAATGTTCATATGTGATTGAATCATTACAAATCGTCATAGTTTATTACTGAAAGAAAACTAACCGGTTTATTACGGTATTCGATATGAAATTTTTCGTTCCTATAGAGGGATATGGTGTGTTCAAATCACACCGCCATAGTTGGTGTATTGCTTGAGTATCAATCAAACATAATAACACATACCATAACAAAAAGTTAGATACATAGTAGCCAATGGTAATATAATTAATGGAATGGTAATGATTGGATAACGAATATGAATATATGCTATTGTAACTTCTGATAATGCGAGCCGGGGGTCTCACTGGAAGCAGTCTCTTTATTTCTACTTGGAAGAGGCAAGGTTGTCTACATCTACCCTCCTCAGACCCTACATTAGTTTTGCTATTGGTGGATTTACTGAGTATGATGATGATGATGATGATGATGATGATGTAACTTCTGATAATGATAATAAGATATACATTACTTACATGGTTGGCTAAGTAAGATGGGCTATAATGTGTTATCATCTTCCTTGGTGATGTAAATTCTAAGGTTGAGTCATATTCGGTGTTAGTTTGGTTCCTTTATTAACTAAGACTATTAGGATTCATAATTATTAGCATCATGGCATGATTATTTAGTATAAATTTTTTTCATTTTTTTTATTAACGATCCATCCACGTTTTAGTGTGAATGAAAGAGGCCTGTAATGTAATTTAATAAAGTTAAAAAAATTATAGAACGTGTAATGTAATTTAATAAAGTTAAAAAATTTATAGAACGTTTACAAGTACTCATAAAATGTCTTTAATTTAATTTAACTATGTTTGTGTTTACTCTATAGTTGACATAATCGTTTAAAGAGGTTAATTAATATCGGAAATAGAACAATATATTTTATATATAATTTATTACTAGCAAATTTGTTTATAAAATACATTTTCATAACTTTTTTGACAAACTAACTTACCCTTAAGTACTTTTATAACTACACCTTGTAGGATTTGAAATAAGTAAAAAAAATACCAACATAAAACTATTTACTCTGATTAACTTATATAATATAACTAAGTTAGAGCCCGCGTAAACACGCGGTTTAACAAATGGAAATACTTCGAATTTGTTCAAATTTAATCATAACTAAATGAGGCTCTAATATTATTCAAAAACAAACTCACTGAGACCCTTAAAATGAGTACCATATGGTATATAGTTATAGAACTTATTAGTGGTCATTTATAATGACAGACTGGAAACACTATACGTATCAACCAATCATAAAGTAGCATTGTAGTTCACGTTCGTAATTGTTAGTGTACAGAATAGAATAATAGAATAGAATGAGTGAGTTAGCTACTATATTTTAATTTTATTTGAAAGGCAATTGGGGACATATCATTAAATACCAACAGCTCTTAGCAAGTTGCTAAAAGCTACCAAAATATAATACAAGGAAAACATAAAAAGTAACTGCAGAACCATCCCTACAAGAACAAAAACTACATGTGACCTAAAAATACAATCTTCCACACCAACATTCAATTTCTGCCATGAGATACTCCTTTGTTTGGATCTGCCTATGATCCAATTCTCTTTTAAGCAATGTGCGCAGTGCGCACCAACTGAATGACCCATCAAATCAAAATCACAATAAACAATTTTAAGCCCAAGATGATTCTATCGTACTGGAGAAGTGTAAAAATAAATGTACATGTTTGGATCACCAGAGTATTCAGTAATATTATTGGACACAAACGATATGCCTCGTGAAGCAAAAGTACATAACACTCCAAGTTTCACTTAAGCCACTGACACTTTCTAGTATATTATCAAAAAAGTGATAGAAAAGCAATCATGGACTAAAAAAAGAATGAATTATTGATAAAGAAACATAAATACTTAAAGACAACACGTATTGCTAATATAATTGTTTAAAGCACACCAATAGGTCTGGCTTAAGATGATGATAATACCCTCCCAATGCAAAAACTGGTCTGACCGGAGTATCATACGCATTGGACACATGAGCGGCTTCCTTAAATTTTAACCATGGACGCATCGAGTCAACCCAAAAGGATGTTTTATTGAATGGTTATCGCAAAGAATGTTGGCTCTTGGCTAACCAACCCAATTTAAGTTCCTTAATGTCATGCTCATGCCCATCAACCATTACTTGTCCTGCAAATTGTAACACACAACTATGAATTTTTCGAACAAAAGAAAGTCTCGATATACTTCCCCAAATAATTTGACAAAAACAATATTCTCAGAAAAATATAGAAGACTCATATGCAAACATGGTATTTTACAGTATGAAAAGGAAGTTGTACATATGCTTGAAGTGAGTTAATGAAGAGTCATTTGTCACTTACATGATGTAGCATCATAAAACCTTTTCGGTGAGGGAACAGAGCCCATGTAAATATTTGAAACTTCAAAGTAAGCAACAGAGCCCCCCAACTGAAAGCTAACCTGTCGTTTTAAAAACAAAGTAAAATTTACTCAAAATCTTTTCATGGAAAGACGTCAAATAAGAAGCTGCAAATTTGCCCAGTTCAAAAAGGTTTAAACACAGACTTATTGGCCAATTTGCAGAATCAAAAGAACGTGGACCACAAAGATATGAATGTTGTAATTGTTCGAACAGACTTTCATCATCAGTTCATCTTGTGCGCAAATTCAACGTGTAAATCATATCAAGTATAATGATAATCGACTACCTTGATGGAATTGATGCTTGATACCGATGCCGGAGCAACAACCACTTACAACATACCTAGCATAACTGGCTGACTTCTCGATCCTGACTGCCATAACAACTTCCTGTCATCACTCCATCGCTGCCAACTCTTTTCGGTAGACACTAAAACTAAATATAAGAGACATTAAATATTGAAAAATAGGTTTTTTTATCGACATATTGAAAAATAGGTATAAATAATAATTATAAACTGTAAAAATATTTTAAAAAAAATAGATTAACATATTATATTAACAGTTTATACATGTCGATAACCAAAATCAAACAAACAACCTTAGATTCTGAGAAATAATCATTCGAACAAAGAAAACCCTAATAACATTAATAACAATAGAACAAAAAAAAACGATCAGATTTATGTCTTAGAACACCGACCTCGGCATCACACAAGAATCACAATCTTACCCCTCCCCATGATCCCTAATTAATTATTTCACAAACCAATCAATCATCACTCTATATATTTAACCAATGAGTCAATACGATTATGATGATGATGATAATAACCACGTTTTATAATCCTATTCGAGCGAAAATCATTTACAGCAATTGATGATAAAACTGAAATCTATAAGAACTGAAGATTCGTGGACTTACATATGGCATTGGAAGGGGATTTGCAAGAATGGTGAAGGAGATCGATAGATTCAGCGATGAACTTTGTGAAAAAACGTTAGGGTTTCCACACAGAATTTGAAAAGGGAAACAGGAAGCGATGGGAATTAGGGCTTAGGAACGGGTTATAACAGATCCAGATGTTTCTTCATGGGTCAGGGTATCCGCATCAAATACCCATTTAATCAAGGAGCCAGTGACAGTGACACGTGTCCCAAATCAGGTTTCTTTTATTATATGTAATGATGATTAAGCAACTAAATCATCAATTTAGTTTACATAACTATTAACGACTTTTTGAACCCGATTCAAAAGTCGCACAGCGTCAGGAGCGAGACCACCAAAGGTATCAAACGCAAACGGGACAAACACATGTTGATTCTCTAGGCAGGCTTTCTCATGTTTTGCCACTTTGCTCGCCTCTGCCTTGAGCACCGCTTGCCCTACGACAAAGCCCTTATCCTTGAGCCCGACAAGGGGGGAGGCTCCAGTTAGATCTACACAAGCGTGTTTCCCCCCTTCCCATCCAAACACAAGGATGTCCGCCGGGCGTAAAGTGGACCTCCCCTCTAAGGGGCCAGTCAGGAAATTTACTGGAGCCTCCTTTTTGGCAGAGATCCCGGCCCGCTTAAGAACATCACATAACACATCTCTCACCCAATCATGCCGATAAAGGTTCAAAAAGTCGTTAATAGTAATTCTTCGTCGCTAAATGTTTCAAACTTTGTATTTAGTAGAATTGGTTTTTCTATTCAAAAGGGGGTGGCGGCGCAACTTGTTGCCCGACTACCTGTCATTGTTTTGTAATTGCCCTTTGTCGTGTGGAATGAAAATTGTACGTTTTAATTAAAAAAAAAGTTTACATAACCTTATCATATTTAATTAAAACATAAATTAACATTTTTATAACAACTGATTAATTAATTATGCATGGACTTCATACAATGTTTGTTGTGTGTAATAAAAAAGGGTAGATGTACGGTATCCTTGACCGCGGAAGTGATCTCACTTCCCAAGCTAGTGACCAAACAACGCTGTCTGGCGGTGAATACCCTGCCAACTCGAGGGGAACGAAGAGCCTGGGGTTACCAGGTTTCGAACCCGCGACCTCAAGGGCCCTCGAACCGGTTTTAAATGGGTGTCGATGGCCACTGAGCGGAGAACCAGTGGTTTGTTATGTGTAATAAAGAATGAGGATATTCGGTTTGGTATGATATAGGCTCAAATCTAATGGTTTGGATTTGGAGTTGGGATACATATCGGCACAAAAAACAATTTGATACATGGGGCCCGGTTAAAACTTAGTTAACCGTAATATATACATGTTTCTTAGACTGTGTTGTCGATTAGCTAACCACTTAGCAACTATCACTTTATTGTCACGCCAATGTTAATATAGGAGTTTAAGCAATAATTAAGTACCTAATAACTAGGTGTAATGAGATAACTAAAGGAAAAATTCTATACAATAGTAACCAAGTGTCCACTATATTTCACTCAAGTCCACTCAATTTTTCTTTTTCTTTTTTTGCTTAATAACTAAATATTAAAATTAAAGAAAAAAAAAACAGAAAATTATGTGATTGAAAAAGGGGTTGGCCCTATTTATCAAGAGCTTAACGCTTGTTGAAGACTCAAAAACCAGTCGATGCGACCTGGTCAGAGTATAGCTTCAGATGACCTAGCAAGAAACCTGCAAGATCACAAGAGAACAAACACACCGTTAGCCTCGTCACAGGGAGGGGGGCCTCTCTGTAACCAAGCTCGGGCGTGAGAATAAGTATCTGAGAGGAGGAAATAGGTCAGGGAGAGAGAGAGAGAGGAGTTTAGAGAGAGAAAGTAGCGATTACCCCTTGCTGGAAATCTTGGCGGGGCATTTATAGCGTTTGGGTGTGCTGACGTGGCAAGTTAGTTAGGGCCGGACCAGTCGCTGTCATGGCAGTTATGGATGTGGGACCCAGTTAGTTATGCCGCACCAGCATGTCTGTCCGATTCGTCTTATGGTGCAAGGTCCGGTCCGACCTTAGTGTGCCATGATTCGGTCCGGTCAAGGACGTATCCTCATCAAGTCCCCCTAGTTCGTAGCGTTTCTTAGATAACGGCTTCGAACTATGACGGCGCAATTTTTGGCGGTCTAAAACTCTGATTTGTCGCTTTGCGGAGTTTTTTGAATTTTAAATTTCTAAGCGGTGACCTTAGTTGGGTGACCGACAGTCACTTTATGTTTCCCGCCTGATGTGACGGTTGGTGTGCGTCAGCTGTCATGACGTGTCACCACCTGATTGGTGGTTTTAAGTCGGTTTCCATATCCCTATAAAAAAGGGAAAAAACAAACTTCTGATTTCACTTTTCACTTTTCATCTTCTTCATCCTCTTCACCTTCTTTTCTGAAAATAGGCGATCTGCAAGACAGGTTAGTTTCTTCCTTGTATAATGGCGAAAAACAACTTGTCCGCTTGCTTTAATGTTTTGAATAAAAACGGTTTAGCTTGGTACGTTGAAAGATATGCAATACCTGCATCTCTGCACCCCGTTCTCCCCAAAAAGGATACACCTATTTATCCGTTTCCTCCGGGGAAGATAGGGGTTTACACCCGTTTATTCGATTATTGTAACTATCGTGTTCTTTGACGAAGTTCTTGATCGGAGTTCTTACGTTTCACGAGGTTCACATTTCTCAAATGAACCCCTTCGGCCTTGCCAAGGTGTGTCATTTTGAGTTGGCTTGTCGTAGTTTGGGGTCCGACCCGGACTTGGATGTGTTCCGGGCTTTTTACAAATTGAATCGGTCCGGCAACTGGTACACTTTCGAGGTCAGAGATAAGAATTCCTGCTGCTATACATGGATTACTACTAGCATAAAGGACTGGAAGGAACGATTTTTCTATGTTGATGATCGGTGCGTTCCGGAGTTTATGGTATGGAGGACCAAAAAGATGAAGTTCCCATCTCCTCTTCCTGAAGATTTTGAATTTGATAGGGACTTATACGCAAACCTGATTAAGGAAGCAGGCCGCATACAAAGTTATCCGGAACACATTCTTGTTATGGGACGGATCAGCACGATTTGGGCCGAACCAGAGTGGTATCCTACCCTTAGGTGGAACGGAGAGGGTTAGTCATGCCTTTTACTTTAGATACGGTGCTCGTCGTGTCACTTGTATAATTATTTTATTTTTACTTTTATCTTTTCTTTTATTATACCGGACTTTGGATACTACTTGTTTACTTTTTGCAGCTATGGGTTTGAGAGAGGCTTTAAGATTGAAGTCCTTCGACTCCAAGGAGCTTGAGATCCGAGCCACAAGGACACCGAAAGGTGACCCTCCGTATCTAAACGTGGTGCAAGAGAACCTTTATCAGATCCGAGAGCCGGAAGTTCCGGATGACCAAGGAGGTTTAGCTGGTCAAGGGGGTTCAAGCTCAAACCCTGCGGCGCAGACAGCAAATGTTGTTCCGGTTCAAACGGTGGTGGTGACCGGTAGTGGTAAGGGTAAGGGTAAAGAAACCGGTTCGATCGGGTCGAAAGGATCTGGTTCCAAGTTTGTGATCGAAGATGAAGGTGTCCATCTATCTGTGGGAGATGAAGAGGAACGTGCTGAAAATTTAAAGGAGGGTGGTGATGATGAGGAAGAGGAGAACGAAGAGGAGCAGCCTCAGATTAGCTTGAAGAGGAAGAGGGCTCCGTCTAAGTCTGGTCCGAAACCCAGGCAAAAGAAGGCGAAGACGGACCTTAAGACTATTACTCTAGATGACGATGATGACCAAGTTACTGAATTTTCTGCTGCTGGAGGCGTGTTAGCGAATTTAGATGCTCATATTCATGGGGGTCGTACCCCAAGGGACCATCCGTTGAACGTTCCATCAAGCCCATTGTCCTTCGGGGGAGGTGCCACCAAAGTTGTTGCTGATGTTCTCATGTCCGACCCCAAGAGGATCGAACCTTCTCCTTCGGGTAAGTTCACCACGGGGGTTGCTTCTAATGTGTCAAGGCCGAGCCCCAAGCCCGTTGATGGTGGGGACAGTGCCTCTTCGTCCCCTTTGTGGTTTAATACTGAAGCTGTTTTCTTATCACGGGAGTTAGGTTCGGGCGGTATTGAAGATATGGACTCCACTCGAGCATTGGAGAAGTATGTTCCGGATTGGTCGCTGACGAACAAGGACCGGATAGTGGATGCTCTGTCGGCGAAAATGGCATTATTTCATTTGGGGACTCCTGCTGAGCACTCTCATTATCGGAAGATGAGCGGCCCGGAGCTTGGGAATGCCCTTATGATAAATCAAGCTCAATCTAATTCGTTGGTGGTGGAGTCGTATAAACGTTGGATCGAGTCGGAATCAACCTGTAACAAGCTCTGACGCGAAATTGCCAACTTGAAGAATGAAGATAATGTTCGGTCGAAGACGAAACAAGAACTGAGCTCTCTTCGATCTCATGTTAATCGTTTAAAGGAGCAAAACTTAGAGGCGAAAGAGGTTAATAAATCGACCCAAGCTTCGGCTGCGGCCGCTTATGATCGAGACAAAGCTCTTCAAGATTTGGAAATTTTTAAGTCAAAATTCACTGACTTGGAGAAAAAATTGTCTGATGCGGAGAAGAAACATGCGGCCGAACTGAAGGAAATGCATACATCTCACGACCAACTTCTGGCCGATTATCACCGCCTAACTGACGGTATGTTCATAATCCATTTATCTTTTATTGCTTCCCTTTCTTGCTTATTGAAACTTGTTTCTCTACAGCTAAAGACGAGTTAGAGAGAGCCCGTGACAGGGAGTTTGAGGCACATAAGATAACGATTGATGAGGCAAAGGGGATGTTGATTCGCTGCGAGCGTGATATGATTGAATCGTATGCCCAACTGTCGGAGCTTAAACTTACCAAACAATGGTTCTTAACAGACGGGATCGCGTGGGTTGTCAAGCTGGTGCATCAAAGCCCAGAGTTGGAGAAAGTAGTTGCGGATTTGGTAAATAATGTTAACGCGGTCGGAGTGAATGAAGGGATTAAACAAGGTTTTAAAGCAGCTCATGACTCGGTACGTTCTGCCGAAGAGGTTCCGGGGTATGACAAGGGAGCAGAGGATGCGCTAAATGTTGCGATAAAAGCCTTTGATAATTTCCACATCTCCGTTCTCGGGAAGGTGGCGGAGCTGGTGGATAAACCTCTGTCTGTCATCAAACAGGAAAGTTTGCTTCCCATTGTAAAGGATGACATTGAAGCCTGATGTTTAGTTCTGCTACCGTACGACTTTTTGTTACCATATTTTTATTATGGCATGTAATTATACAATTTTAACTTCCGGCTTTATATATTACCGTAACTTTGTACGAACTAGCGTTTTTTATCTGTGCCTGGCTACTTGGTTTTTAATTTGCGTCCAAATTTCTACTGTTCGACCAGGTTTCGTTCGGTCATCTTTGGTGACCGAGTCGTGACAGAGAAGTTTCTTGACTTCTTTCATTTTATCACGTTATTTTGTGATTGGATCACGTTAAATACGGATCACTTGCTTAATAGATTTTATTATTTTTTAACTATTTAAGCCTTCTCGATCGGCGCGAGGCATGGGTCGAGGCCCGTTTGTGCACATTTATGATACTGTTCGAACTTATGCGTATGCTGTTTGTTATACTTATAAAAACACAGATCGCTTTATTCATTGGTTTACTAATCATAGGTCCGGGGAAAACCCTCCCGGTTACAAATAGAATGGAAAAATATCGGGGCATTACCCTCCCGAATTACATACGGAATTTTGGAAATAAAACAAAAGATAGCGATCTTTTTTAGCCGTGACAGGCTGTTCACATGAAGCACTTCTTTAAATGCACCCCGTTCCACGTCCGGGGTACAGGAGTTCCATCAATCTTCTCTAACACATACGAGCCCTTATCGCTCGCCTCTTTGACCCGGTACGGTCCCTCCCACTTGGGGGTTAGCTTGCCGGGAGCTTCGATGCGACTCGCATCATTGTTTCGGAGCACGTAATCTCCGACCTTGAACTTGTAGAGTTTAGCCCGGGCATTATAGTATTTCTCAATCTTCTTCTTGTATCGGGCTTCCTTGATTGCCGCGATGTTCCGGTGCTCTTCTAACAAGTCAAGGTTGGACCGGAGTTCACGCTCATTTTCTTCCCAATTCTTGCACCTCTGGTTAGGGAGTCCGAGACTGTAATTGGTCCGTCCCGAGCATCATCGGGGTCGATCGGAGGGAAGTACGTTGGCTGATGCATCCATGCTGCCATATGCTGGTTTGACCGCTTTATTCCTCTTGGTTCGGTTGACCGGATCATATTGATTCCGGTCTCGGTATTCGGATTATCAATTGTCGTTGCGGACTTCTTCCCATCTTTTACTTCTTTTACAAGGTGCGAGAGTTTACCGGATCGTACAGCCTTTTCGATTTCTTGCTTCAGAGCCTAACATTCATCAGTTGTATGACCTTTGTCTCGGTGATATTCACAATATTTCTTGGAATGCCTGTCCGAGGTGGGTCGTTGCTTTAACGGCGTAGGGAACCGAGTAGTCTCCGTACTGAGGATTTCGCTTGGTGATTTGGTGAGCTCGGAAAAGGTGTTAAAACGCATGTTTCCTGTTCGAAAACTGCCTCGATCCGACTTCTGATACGGGCCACGATTTCTGTTCCAACTGCTGCTTCTATCTTTCGGTGGCGATGCATTGCGTTTCCACGAAGTGGTTCGAGCCTTGGCGTTTCTTGCTGTAGCTTCGTTCGGTTGACCGCAGGCACTTTTTCCCCGAACAAAGGCTCGAGCTCTCTCCATAAGGGTCTCCATAGTTTTTGGGAGATCTTCATGGAGTTTCTCCACAAGCTGGTTGTTCCGAACTCCGTGACAGAACCCGGAGACTCGGAGTTGGTCAACCGCGCCACTTATCTGCATGCTTTCTCGATTGAAACGATCAATAAAATCTTCTACGGACTCTCCGTCTCGGCGCTTTATATGGTGAACCTCAGTAATGTCTTTCTTGCAACGTCGCTGCTGACAGAAATTTTGCAAGAAAATGCGTCGGAAATCTTCGAAGTGGTCGATCGACCCCTCTGGCAACCCATCAAACCAAACCCTCGCCGATCCGGTGAGAGTTTGGGCGAACATAAGACACCAAGCCGGCATAGGCCACTGCTCGACCTTAGCCGCTCCGGCAAACGCGAACATATGGTCGTCCGGATCAGACGTTCCGTCGTAAAACTTCAACGTAGGAGGCATCTTCAGCTTAGCTGGGAGTGGAGCATTGACGATCCGTAACGTAAACTTTGATTGGGAAGTCATAGACGTGGGGTAGTATGGCATAAGCAGCTCTTGATCTTGGGGATTCAAACTCATAGATCCCTGGAGAAACAGGTCGTTTAGACCATTATTCATCGGAGCACTTGTAACCGAAAAAAATTGTGTAACATGTGTTATAGGAATGGAGATTATAGAACTTACCATAGGTCCAGGAGCGAAGGTTCCGACAGAGACGGAATTTCCCCCTGGATAGACGTTGTTAAACAAGTTTGTTCGGAGACTTTGCAGCATCTCATCTCGCTGTTGCTGCTGTTGTAACTGACGCAACAGATCAGCATTCCTTAAAAGGAAAGCGTTATCGAAGGTAGGTAATGGCGTGGCAACCGGGGCAGTAACAGACAGCGTGGTGACAGAACTTCCACCTACAGGATTTGCAGCTGGAGGAGCTGTAACACCCCAAAATCAGATTATTAATTTGCTAGTTTGTTATCATGTTTAACAAAATGAGGTATAATAACTAGGTTAGTAAACCTAGTTAAATGTCTAGCAAATTAAGTAAAGGGAAGAAACTTGTGGCAACTATGATGGGTGATAAACTTGAGGGACTAGGATTGCCAAATTTGAAAATGAATTTAATTAAAACAAAAACTCACACACACAAGGTGTGTGTGTGCGTGAGAACGATCAGGAGCAAGGGGAAACCCTTCTCCTTCAACTACTTACAAGAACTCAAGAATTGAACCTGATTTTGGGGAGAAATCGGATGCATGAGCTTATATTCTTAATCATCTAGACAAGATGAACATGTGGTAAGTTGAAATTTGTGAATTTTTGATCTTACATGAAGTGGGTTATTGATTAATCCACGAATTGGTTTGAAATTAAGCGTGATTATGTGTTAGAATCGCTATATAAAACGTGTATTATGTATGATTTCGGTTAATTTGATGATTTAAGAAGAAACCCACAATGTTGAATGAAGGTAGCGACATGGGTGTTCTACCCATGTCCAATCCTTGTTTGATGTATTTGTTACTAGCTTGAAATGGGTTTGGTGATGTTAGTTTAGGGTTAATTGTATGAATGGAATGTGATTTTGAACACTCTCTTGGTGATTTAGAAGTTGGAAGTTAATGACTATGCTTGAACTAGTTGTAAACTATGCATAGTAGGTTGTACGCACACCAAGTGTTTGATAAAATGACTAGGTAAAGCTAGAAAGTGAAATTGTATGCAAGTTGTGAGTTTACATGTATAGAAAGCGATTGTGATAAAAGTAGTGGTTTACTAACTTGGAAAAATATGCTTTAGATGGTACTCGTATATAAAATCGGGTTGAAAGTATATGTCGGTCAAACTTATGCATTAGGAGCTTGTACATTGTGTTTGAACGAGTGAGGTTGCTATGCGGTCTACTAATCCTTTAGTTAGGGTGAAGATGATGACTAGAATCACCTCCTATGTTCAAGTCTTGTTGAAAGATTGATGTATTATGTGGGTATGATGAAGTATTGTTAGATGAAAGTATAGGAATATGATGATGTTATGTTTAATGTTCATTTGGAATGATACATGATGATTAGTAGTTGGTTTTGATGGGTTATGTATGAGTTTAGAAGAATTGTGCATGAAATAGTTGTACGTTATGCTTAAAAGGTAGTACTCACATCAAGTGTATGATGAAATGTATATAGTGTCGTACGTATAGTCGATTATGATGTTACGGGTATTCGATGATAAGTCGATAGTTGAGTATGGTTAATAGTTGACTTTTGAAAGTCAACTAAGTATAAGAAACATGATTTGACTCATGGTCGTAATTGTAGGTTGATGGGAAGTCGTATGGTACATGTTATAGCAATCCGTGTTAAATGTAATGACATGATGAGTTATATGAGTTTAACGTATACGTATATGATTATATGAAGTTGATTATGTATTTTAATGCTTGTTAGAAATGACTAAGGCAAGTTAAGTGTGAATTATGCGAATGATATGAATGTTACATGTACAAATGAGTATGCTAATAAGAGCGTGGTTTCGATGAAATGAAAGTATAGGAATCACGTCGTGACGGACTCAAGTAGGAGGTGTTAACGGGTCAAGATGAGGCAAGGAATCGGATACGAGCGCGGACGCATAAGGTAAGTGATTTCTATAATCACTTCTTATGTTTGGATAGGTGATATGGTGTTTTAATTTACTAAACTTGATGGTTGAGGTCAAATATGTGACGTAATCTTATGTCGTAAAGGATGGAATTTAAAGTTGACCAAAATGCCCTTGATGGGTATTTTGGGCAAACGATCTTAACAAGTAGTTTAGGAACAAGTTATTTGATGAGTATAATGTTTTGAGCAAGTATGGAAGTGAAGAGTATGGTCTTGGTATGTCATAAACCAATTAATGCGCAAATACCCATAATGGGTCAAATAATTGGAATGTGATAATAAGTCGATAAGGCGTAAGATAAGAATTTCGTTAATCCGGATGTGGGATTTTAAGTTTATATGATAGAATGTGAATTTACAAGCATGTAGGAAGAAACGGGAGGTTAAACGGGTAAACGGTTCAAAAGTTATGCGCGTTTTAGTGCGTACGGACGACGAAACGGAACTGCAGAAAAGTGCCATTTTTAGAGGTAGTCGCCGACGGGTCAAGGGTAGTCGCCGACGGGCTCTAGAAAGTTGATTTTTTTGCTGACGGGTTATTTACCTGTCTACGGGGTTTTTGGCTACGGGAAGAACCACGGGCCGTCGCCGACGGGCCTAGGGCCGTCGCCGACGACCTCCCCAAGTCTAAAAAGTTGAAATCTTGTTTCTAAGTTGATTTATGTATCGTAGGCTTCGGTTTGTTATCCGTGGACTACGGCGGACCTTCCAAACATGATTTTGATGGTTCCTTAGATGTTTATGGGTTATAAAACTAAGTCTAAGACCCATGTAAATAATGAATGATTATGTAGGAGATACACGTGATCTAATACGTGTTCGTTAAGGTATGTACGTATGTAGATATGTATGTATGTATGTATAAAGATATGTACGAGTGTATGCATGTTTGTAACGATGTAGGAAGGGTATGTACGTATGTAGGTGTGTATGTACGTATGTATAAGAATATGTATGAGTGTACGCATGTATGTAAAGATGTAGGAGAGGTATGTATGTATGTAGATGCGTATGTATGTGTGTATAAAGAAATGTACGAGTGTATGCATGTTTGTAACGATGTAGGAAGGGTATCTACGTATGTAGATGTGTATGTACGTATGTATAAGAATACTTATGAGTGTACGCATGTATGTAAAGATGTAGGAGAGTTATGTATGTATGTAGTTGTGTATGTACGTATGTATAAGAATATTTATGAGTGTACGCATG
Source organism: Helianthus tuberosus (assembly GCA_030545235.1). Lineage (NCBI taxonomy): Eukaryota > Viridiplantae > Streptophyta > Magnoliopsida > Asterales > Asteraceae > Helianthus > Helianthus tuberosus. The sequence goes on from CM060400.1 coordinate 209,538,681, forward strand.
TATGTAAAGATGTAGGAGAGGTATGTATGTATGTAGTTATGAATGTAGGTATGTATAAAGTCAAGAATGATTGTATGCACATTTGTAAAGTTGTAGGGATGGTAGGTACGTATGTAGATGTGTATGTATGTATGTATGTATGTAAGTACATATGTAGTCATGAATTTAACACGTTGAGCGTTAACGTTATTAATGGTGTACCTTTAGAATGAAAAGTAATGCAGGTACGTTATTGAAGCCTCACCAGGAAATGGATACGCAGATGAGATGCTTAAAGTTTCTTAAAGATCTAAATGTGAAGTGTACGCGAATGATCTTGGTTATATAATGTGTGCTAATGTTTTGAATGTATGTGGTGAGTGCAGGTTGTACGGATCACGGGCGATTATCACAAGGAAAAGAGGTCGAAGATCGAGTCACTAGAGAGATTGTGCGGGGAAGTTGAATGTAAAATGTAGAAAACATAAGCTATGTTTTTAATTAGTAAATAAGAGGATGACGGATTTATGAATAAGAGTTATGTTAAAGTTAAAGTTTAAATAAGTTGAGGTATTTATAAAGAAAGAAATTTTATGGCACGAATTTCCGCTGCGACTTTTGTCATATACGTGTTAGGGTCTAACAAGTTGGTATCAGAGCCCTGGTTTGAGAGAATCAAGTACAAGAGGATAGGTACTTGAACTCGAACCTGTGTGCTCTTATGACAAGAAACCCGTACAATCCGAGACTCGACCAAGATCTAAAGGTAGAAGCAAAGGTAAGTATGTGCTTAAGTATGTATTGGAAGATAACTAACTATATGTTATGTGTAAGGTAAGCATGGTTGCTTGGAAAGAATGATTTGTGGATGCGGTCTAGCACCGACACCAAGGTATGTAATTTGACATATTGACCCAAGTACATATATTTAATATATGTAAGTACATGTGATGGTAAAACCTAACGATGAAAGGAAAATTTTAAATGAAAAATAATGATAAGAATGGTAATGAAGTTTTGGAAATGTTACACGTGCCGAAACCTAATTCTTCGGACATAAGGTGACAATTAGACGAAGACACGAAACTAGTGTGTGGATTGTGTACCTGGCCAGTACACAAGAAACGCATGACTTTCGTGAGCCCGTGATAATTGTTACAGGTGTGTCCGTTAGAATTAAGTAGTAGGTGGACGTGAGGGTGAAGAGAAATGTAAGACTCTCAAGAATGAGAGTATGAAATGCTATGTTAGAATCCGCGAGACGGATTCGAAACATGAAATGCTATGTTAGAATCCGCGAGGCGGATTCGAAACATGAAATGCTATGTTAGAATCCGCGAGGCGGATTCGAAACATGAAATGCTATGATAGAATCCGCGAGACGGATTCGAAACATGAAATGCTATGTTAGAATCCGCGAGACGGATTCGAAACATGAAATGCTATGTTAGAATCCGCGAGACGGATTCGAAACATGAAATGCTATGTTAGAATCCGCGAGACGGATTCGAAACATGAAATGCTATGTTAGAATCCGCGAGACGGATTCGAAACATGAAAGAAGTTAAAGTATGAATGCAATGCTTGAATCCGCGAGACGGATTCAAAACAAAGAAGGTACGAAAGGTATGAGTAATGTGTTCGAATTCGCGAAACATATTTAAGATATAAAAGACGAAACTAGTCTAAATAAGAAGAAGTCAGTAGCTTGACCATGTATGCGTCAAACAAGTCATATAAGTAAATGTAAAGCAAATAAACAAAAGAATATAGAAATGTAGAGCGATGTTAGCTACGAAGTTAAGCACGTAGGTATGACGATGACATAGCAGTTTTGTTGTGATAACAAAACAAGAGTTAAATGTTATACAATTTGTCTATGGAATGGAATCTTAAAGGATGAGATGAAAGTACTAAATCCGTTATAAACGGATCATATGAGTGTAAGCATTATTATAAGTTTGAATAAGTATGTATATTAACCTATTATTAACGGGTCAAAGGAAATGAGAATGTTATATGAAAGTATGCCATGGAAAGTACAGACTTGTTAAGAAGAAGAAGCTAAATGTTTGAATAATTATGAAATGAGATAGGATGATTACTTATGATTACGATGTGAGTGTTAAGTCAAACATATATGTGTGTGTGTGTAAGGGAAAATGAGAAAGGTTTCGGGGACGAAACCTCATTTAAGGGGGGTAGACTTGTAACACCCCAAAATCAGATTATTAATTTGCTAGTTTGTTATCATGTTTAACAAAATGAGGTATAATAACTAGGTTAGTAAACCTAGTTAAATGTCTAGCAAATTAAGTAAAGGGAAGAAACTTGTGGCAACTATGATGGGTGATAAACTTGAGGGACTAGGATTGCCAAATTTGAAAATGAATTTAATTAAAACAAAAACTCACACACACAAGGTGTGTGTGTGCGTGAGAACGATCAGGAGCAAGGGGAAACCCTTCTCCTTCAACTACTTACAAGAACTCAAGAATTGAACCTGATTTTGGGGAGAAATCGGATGCATGAGCTTATATTCTTAATCATCTAGACAAGATGAACATGTGGTAAGTTGAAATTTGTGAATTTTTGATCTTACATGAAGTGGGTTATTGATTAATCCACGAATTGGTTTGAAATTAAGCGTGATTATGTGTTAGAATCGCTATATAAAACGTGTATTATGTATGATTTCGGTTAATTTGATGATTTAAGAAGAAACCCACAATGTTGAATGAAGGTAGCGACATGGGTGTTCTACCCATGTCCAATCCTTGTTTGATGTATTTGTTACTAGCTTGAAATGGGTTTGGTGATGTTAGTTTAGGGTTAATTGTATGAATGGAATGTGATTTTGAACACTCTCTTGGTGATTTAGAAGTTGGAAGTTAATGACTATGCTTGAACTAGTTGTAAACTATGCATAGTAGGTTGTACGCACACCAAGTGTTTGATAAAATGACTAGGTAAAGCTAGAAAGTGAAATTGTATGCAAGTTGTGAGTTTACATGTATAGAAAGCGATTGTGATAAAAGTAGTGGTTTACTAACTTGGAAAAATATGCTTTAGATGGTACTCGTATATAAAATCGGGTTGAAAGTATATGTCGGTCAAACTTATGCATTAGGAGCTTGTACATTGTGTTTGAACGAGTGAGGTTGCTATGCGGTCTACTAATCCTTTAGTTAGGGTGAAGATGATGACTAGAATCACCTCCTATGTTCAAGTCTTGTTGAAAGATTGATGTATTATGTGGGTATGATGAAGTATTGTTAGATGAAAGTATAGGAATATGATGATGTTATGTTTAATGTTCATTTGGAATGATACATGATGATTAGTAGTTGGTTTTGATGGGTTATGTATGAGTTTAGAAGAATTGTGCATGAAATAGTTGTACGTTATGCTTAAAAGGTAGTACTCACATCAAGTGTATGATGAAATGTATATAGTGTCGTACGTATAGTCGATTATGATGTTACGGGTATTCGATGATAAGTCGATAGTTGAGTATGGTTAATAGTTGACTTTTGAAAGTCAACTAAGTATAAGAAACATGATTTGACTCATGGTCGTAATTGTAGGTTGATGGGAAGTCGTATGGTACATGTTATAGCAATCCGTGTTAAATGTAATGACATGATGAGTTATATGAGTTTAACGTATACGGATATGATTATATGAAGTTGATTATGTATTTTAATGCTTGTTAGAAATGACTAAGGCAAGTTAAGTGTGAATTATGCGAATGATATGAATGTTACATGTACAAATGAGTATGCTAATAAGAGCGTGGTTTCGATGAAATGAAAGTATAGGAATCACGTCGTGACGGACTCAAGTAGGAGGTGTTAACGGGTCAAGATGAGGCAAGGAATCGGATACGAGCGCGGACGCATAAGGTAAGTGATTTCTATAATCACTTCTTATGTTTGGATAGGTGATATGGTGTTTTAATTTACTAAACTTGATGGTTGAGGTCAAATATGTGACGTAATCTTATGTCGTAAAGGATGGAATTTAAAGTTGACCAAAATGCCCTTGATGGGTATTTTGGGCAAACGATCTTAACAAGTAGTTTAGGAACAAGTTATTTGATGAGTATAATGTTTTGAGCAAGTATGGAAGTGAAGAGTATGGTCTTGGTATGTCATAAACCAATTAATGCGCAAATACCCATAATGGGTCAAATAATTGGAATGTGATAATAAGTCGATAAGGCGTAAGATAAGAATTTCGTTAATCCGGATGTGGGATTTTAAGTTTATATGATAGAATGTGAATTTACAAGCATGTAGGAAGAAACGGGAGGTTAAACGGGTAAACGGTTCAAAAGTTATGCGCGTTTTAGTGCGTACGGACGACGAAACGGAACTGCAGAAAAGTGCCATTTTTAGAGGTAGTCGCCGACGGGTCAAGGGTAGTCGCCGACGGGCTCTAGAAAGTTGATTTTTTTGCTGACGGGTTATTTACCTGTCTACGGGGTTTTTGGCTACGGGAAGAACCACGGGCCGTCGCCGACGGGCCTAGGGCCGTCGCCGACGACCTCCCCAAGTCTAAAAAGTTGAAATCTTGTTTCTAAGTTGATTTATGTATCGTAGGCTTCGGTTTGTTATCCGTGGACTACGGCGGACCTTCCAAACATGATTTTGATGGTTCCTTAGATGTTTATGGGTTATAAAACTAAGTCTAAGACCCATGTAAATAATGAATGATTATGTAGGAGATACACGTGATCTAATACGTGTTCGTTAAGGTATGTACGTATGTAGATATGTATGTATGTATGTATAAAGATATGTACGAGTGTATGCATGTTTGTAACGATGTAGGAAGGGTATGTACGTATGTAGGTGTGTATGTACGTATGTATAAGAATATGTATGAGTGTACGCATGTATGTAAAGATGTAGGAGAGGTATGTATGTATGTAGATGCGTATGTATGTGTGTATAAAGAAATGTACGAGTGTATGCATGTTTGTAACGATGTAGGAAGGGTATCTACGTATGTAGATGTGTATGTACGTATGTATAAGAATACTTATGAGTGTACGCATGTATGTAAAGATGTAGGAGAGTTATGTATGTATGTAGTTGTGTATGTACGTATGTATAAGAATATTTATGAGTGTACGCATGTATGTAAAGATGTAGGAGAGGTATGTATGTATGTAGTTATGAATGTAGGTATGTATAAAGTCAAGAATGATTGTATGCACATTTGTAAAGTTGTAGGGATGGTAGGTACGTATGTAGATGTGTATGTATGTATGTATGTATGTATGTATGTATGTATGTATGTATGTATGTATGTAAGTACATATGTAGTCATGAATTTGACACGTTGAGCGTTAACGTTATTAATGGTGTACCTTGAGAATGAAAAGTAATGCAGGTACGTTATTGAAGCCTCACCAGGAAATGGATACGCAGATGAGATGCTTAAAGTTTCTTAAAGATCTAAATGTGAAGTGTACGCGAATGATCTTGGTTATATAATGTGTGCTAATGTTTTGAATGTATGTGGTGAGTGCAGGTTGTACGGATCACGGGCGATTATCACAAGGAAAAGAGGTCGAAGATCGAGTCACTAGAGAGATTGTGCGGGGAAGTTGAATGTAAAATGTAGAAAACATAAGCTATGTTTTTAATTAGTAAATAAGAGGATGACGGATTTATGAATAAGAGTTATGTTAAAGTTAAAGTTTAAATAAGTTGAGGTATTTATAAAGAAAGAAATTTTATGGCACGAATTTCCGCTGCGACTTTTGTCAAATACGTGTTAGGGTCTAACAGGAGCCGACGCAGATCCTATTGAAGCTGCCGAGGCGACAACTGCTGCTGAAGCAGTTGTGGAGTTAGCGTTTCCTTCCCATATATCATTGTAAGATGGGAAAGTGCTTGTGGAGACTGCTGTCGTCGATTCTGCCATATCTTCAAGTGAACGAGAGCAAAGAAACGAATTATGTGAATTCGAGGGGATGGCGCCACTGAAGACTCAAAAACCAGTCGATGCGACCTGGTCAGAGTATAGCTTCAGATGACCTAGCAAGAAACCTGCAAGATCACAAGAGAACAAACACACCGTTAGCCTCGTCACAGGGAGGGGGGCCTCTCTGTGACCAAGCTCGGGCGTGAGAATAAGTATCTGAGAGGAGGAAATAGGTCAGGGAGAGAGAGAGAAAGGAGTTTAGAGAGAGAAAGTAGCGATTACCCCTTGCTGGAAATCTTGGCGGGGCATTTATAGCTTTTGGGTGTGCTGACGTGGCAAGTTAGTTAGGGCCGGACCAGTCGCTGTCATGGCAGTTATGGAGGTGGGACCCAGTTAGTTATGCCGCACCAGCATGTCTGTCCGATTCGTCTTATGGTGCAAGGTCCGGTCCGACCTTAGTGTGCCATGATTCGGTCCGGTCAAGGACGTATCCTCATCACTTGTTATTAGGTTGGTGGAACTGGAAGAGGGCATTGGCGTCCCTCAATAACTAAAGGAGTGGTATTTAATGTTTTCATGTTGATTGGGCATTGAAACATTAACCCATAACAGATAATCTTATCATTTGGCCTTTAATATTCAACGATAAGACCACCCACATCGGTGACTTTTTAGGTGATTGGGTTGCCACCTGTAAATTAAAAAAAAGTTAAATTCAATTTTTGCCAACCGAACTTCACGACCCGGTTGCCACAACAACCTGGGTTGCAACCTAATTGTTCCTTTATTCTTTACACATGTCACTACTTCAATGGCTTGCATTTAATTTCTTTTTCTTCCCAAACAATTAGCTTCAGACATAAATTGATATTTGTCCTAACATATTGTAAAATTTAACTTTTTTATATAATACAGTCTTGTTTATCTTTTTATTGTAAACATTATGAGATAAGTTTTACAAAAAAAGAGTTGTTTCAAAAAATGATTTATTAATATAAATATATATAAAAATCGGTTTGACTGTCTTATTTGCCACGTGTAACTATACTATTGGTTCGTTAGATATTGTTTTATAAGCTAACTTAATTTTAGTATTGTAAAATAACTTAATCATATTTATATAATAAAAAATTGGGTTGAGTTAGGTTGTGAATGTGTGTAGAAAATTAAGTTGGGTTGGATTGTGTAGGTGTAAGAGAGAGAAATTATTTTTTTAATAAAAGGTTGGGTTGAGATGGGTCACTGATGTGGATAGTCTAAGGGTGAGAGGGGCACTCTCCTCTTAGGGGAGTCCCCCCTCTTACACACACCCAATCAGGTTATGCCACATCAACTCCCCTCTTAAACTCCCCTCACACCCTCAATTTGATGCGGCACTCCCCTCACACAATTATTTTTTTATGAAAAAAAATGATTGGTGGAAAAAGAGTGGACCCACATTAACAACCAATCACCCCGTCTCTCTCATGCGGTAACTACACCCCGAGCTCGGTCACCGAATTCACTCACCGCGGGGATGGCGGCGGTGTTCCCGCTCGGGGAATGGGGTCACCGCTTGCCTCCCCGCATGGTGCCCCGTACCCCCCTAATGTTCTCATGTTGATTGGGCACTGAAACATTAACCCAAAACGGATAGTCTTATTATTTGGTCTTTAATATTCAACTAACAAACTTGTACCAGAGGCTTGTAACCAAAAATTACAAAGAAAAACATATTTTAATACATTGTAGATACTAAAAAACATCAATTATAAAGAAAAGAAAAAATTACATATGTCGGAAAATCCCACCAGGCCTCTTTTAAAACACTAATGATTATATCTGAAATTCAGTTGTGAAGGAAATACTTTCTATAATTCTTACTTGTGTAATGTGACATAGTAATTATCTATTTTAATTAGTGGAGATGGCTGTTCGGACGAAAGCAACGAATTGCCAATCCGTTGTTCGAGTTATTCGTTTTTCGTTCCATTGATGACTTTTTATTTTTTTCTTTCAAATTTAGCAAACCCTGTTTATTTTTTTTCCTTTGTTACATGTGTGGAATAGCTAAAATAAAGTATTAAAAAATGTAAAATCATGCAAGAAAAACGAAAATTTTATTTCATTCTCCTCGTCCTGGATTACATTCTAGATCATTCGATAAGAATCTAAAGATAAAAAGACATGTAAAATACATGACAAATACCCAACAGATAATAAACAAGTTGGATACAATACATAATTATGAATCAGATATTGAAATTAGTGATACCCGACCTCTACCCAACCCATCACCAACTTTCAACAAATATCCTTTTTTTTTTGAAACGTAAACTTCATTCACCAAACAGCCGACCCAAACCGGGCCGACAAACTTTCAACAAATATCCTATCATCCCATAAAAATATCTAAGAAAAAAAGTCCAATAATGCACATCAAACACTACTTGTAGGACCAGTTTTACAAATTCAGATTTGAGACGGTGGGAAACGAATCATCAAATAATAGTCTCCAAGTTCAAGTGTGAAACCCAAAACCGAAATAAAAATAATCTACGTTTCAATTTCTTCACATCCACGTTCCCACTAACCCTAATTCTTCTAGGGTTTTCAACACACTCTCAATCTCCGAATTCACCCAGATTCAACCCCCAATTTCGTTTCACTTTTAGGGTTTCCTTCACCAAACGACACTACGTTCATTCCTCTTTGTTCTTGTTCAATCGATCACATCTTATAATGGTGGGTTCGGAGGTTTTACCTTCGCCAAAGCAGCACGGGGTTACGAAACCCTTGTCGTTAGCCGGACCGTCTAACTCTGATTTATTAAGAACCCAGAAGTTGAATAAGGTGGGTTTTTCATGTGTTTTAATTATATTTATTAATATAAAAGATATTAGGGTTTCTTTATTTGACTAATTTGTTGGGTTTTTGTAGTTCTTGGTTGATGCTGGATTGTATGAAAGTAAAGAAGAAACTGATAAGAGAGAGGAGGTTCTTGTTAGAATTAAGCAGGTGCGTTTTGATTCTGTTTTGGTTGTTGAAAAATATGGTATGCTTTAACAAGTAATTTAATGTTTTTTTCTTTTATGATTTGTGTTATTTTTTTTTTGCAAAATTTTGTTTGTGTAGATTGTGGTTGATTGGGTGAAGCAACTTACGCGTATACGAGGGTATACCGATCAGATGGTTGAAGATGCAAATGCTGTGATTTATACTTTTGGATCGTATCGGCTCGGGGTAAGTTTTAGTAAATAATAGCGGTAAATAACCGTTGACGATTTTAGTTGTCGGTAATTGGTTGTGTAATGTCAAACTTTGGTGGTAGGTTCATGGTCCTGGGGCAGATATTGACACCTTATGTGTCGGGCCGTCTTATGTGAATCGAGATGTAAGTTTTAGTTTAGTTAGAAAACTAGGAGATTGTTTCCACATTGTTTCCATGTATGCCCACAACTCACGGCACGTATAATATTTATTAGGCGGATTTCTTTTTTGTATTGCACGACATACTAAGTGGGATGGAGGAAGTTACTGAACTTCAACCGATTCCGGATGCTCATGTTCCAGTCATGAAGTTCAAATTTGATGGGATATCTATTGATCTTCTTTACGCCAGTGTTTCACTTTTGGTTGTGCCGGACGTAAGTTTTTGCGGTTAGTATCATTATTATGACTAGACAATGTTGTATTAAATATTTTTTCGTAACAGAATCTAGACATCTCCGATGTCTCTGTATTGTACGACGTTGATGAGCCTACAGTTAGAAGCCTTAACGGATGTAGGGTCGCTGATCAGATTCTTAAACACGTTCCAAACGTTGAGGTGTGATTTCTTAGTCAGTCTTGACCAACTTAGTTTGACTTTTTTTAACTTTTATTTCTGTTTATTTCTTAACCTTTTCAGCATTTTCGTACAACACTCCGTTGTTTAAAGTATTGGGCCAAACAGCGTGGCGTTTATTCAAACGTAAGTAGATGGATTTTGATTTTTTTAATTTCTTTTTATTGTTGACCATGTGACATGTTTGTTATTATCTTCAGGTGACGGGATTTCTCGGTGGTGTAAACTGGGCGCTTTTGGTGGCACGGATATGTCAATTTTATCCAAACGCTATTCCGAGTATGCTAGTATCAAGGTTCTTCAGGGTTTACACGCAGTGGCGGTGGCCAAATCCCGTAATGCTTTGTGCAAAAGAAGAAGAAGAGCTAGGATTTGCCGTGTGGGATCCCCGTAGGAACCCCAAGGACCGCACGCACCACATGCCGATAATAACACCTGCGTACCCCTGTATGAATTCTAGCTATAACGTCTCCACTAGCACACTTCGTGTCATGACAGAACAATTTCAGTTTGGAAATAGGATATGCGAGGTATGGTAATTAGTTAATTACCCGTTTAATGTTCTTTGGGTGTTTATTTTTACTTTGACTTTGACCGTTGACTTTTTCAGGCGATTGAGCTACACAAAGCGCAGTGGCCTGCATTGTTCGAACCATATATGTTTTTCGAAAGCTACAGAAACTATCTTCAGGTTGATATTGTTGCTGCAAATACCGATGATTTGCGTTCGTGGAAAGGTTGGGTTGAATCTCGTTTAAGGCAGTTGACTTTAATGGTAATGAGTCCAAGTTCGTTGACCTGTTGATGCTGATCGTTGACTTTTTTAATATAAAAATTTTGTTTTGGCTTTTTTTATAGATTGAGCGGGACACATCGGGGAAACTGCAGTGTCATCCGTATCCGCATGAATATTCTGATCCGTCAAAGCAATGTTCGCACAGTGCGTTTTTCATTGGATTACAGAGGAAACAAGGAGAAGTGATTCAAGAAGGTCAACAGTTTGACATCCGTGGTACCGTTGACGAGTTTAGGCATTCCGTGAGCATGTACACCTTTTGGGTACCCGGGATGGAGATTTACGTTTCTCACGTGCGTAGACGACAGATCCCGTCGTACGTGTTTCCAAACGGTGATAGACGTGCTCCGTTATCAAGTCAACACCTATCTGAGGAAGTTTCTAGAAAGAGAAAATATAACGGAACACGTGTGGAACAAAACGAGGGTCGTAAAAGGAAGCCAGTAAGCCCACAGAATCGCGATTCGGTTTCTCCGGTTATCGTGAATCATTCGCACGGGATTCAAGAAAGCAACTTGGAGAACACGTGTGGTAACGGTCAGGTGTTTGAAGCTGTTGAGGTTGTGGTTATGGTTATTTAAATTTTTACTTATTTTTTTCGAAAATTACGTTTGTTGCGTTTACCATATGGGGTATTATGGTAAGTTGTTCGAAAAAGGCTAAAGGGTGTGGGAACATGGGTTTTTCTAATATTTGATTTTTGGTTGTGTTTTAATATTGTGAAGCCGAAGATAGAAGTGGATATGGTACTAAATTCGAGAACACAAGCAGCCGACTTGGGGCAGAAGTCGGTAACAAGGCAAGTGTTGTTAAATTTTATGGTTAATTTATTTAATTTTTTAATTTACTTCGGTTTTGTATGGGTTTGTTTGCGTATATCAGGTTAGGCGTGACGTCAACGGCTTGAAAAAGAAGAGTAAAGCGTGTGTGTTGGTAGAGAACAGAAGCCGGAAGTTATGGTAAGTAGTAATGGTGTTGTGTAACTTGATTGTATCTCTGGCCATGATTGTTTTCTGCACAGCAAGCTGGATGGAAGGAAGAAATTAGAGGTAGTATTGAGTGTTGATTGTTTAGGTTTTGATGTGAGTGTGTGATTACATGTTTGGGTTAGAAATATTTTGAGGAGAGTAGAGGGTGAGGGCTAACTTGGTAGTTTTGTAACTTTGATACATCTATATTAATATTAGCGTGTGTTTAAAATGATGTGTTTTTGTGTTTGTGATATTTTTTTTGCGGAGCTCTGCGTGTTTAGTTTATGAAAGCTCGAGCATGGCTCATTAATGTTTTTTTAAACTCGAGCTCAGCTTAAAATCGCTAGTTTATTATTTATTATGAAACTTAGGTGTTTATGTTTCATATGTAACAAAAGAATATTACTTGGTTATGTTATCATAATTATATTAGTCATGTGATCATTGTACATTTGTAATGTGTGAATAAAATTAAGTCTTGTCATATTTATGTAACTGATAATAGGCTTGTTTAGGCTCGTGAGTAATAAACATGTACGACCTATGCCCGTCTGGAGGTTTTGACAAGCTGATCTTGAGTAAATTTTTACCTTTTCCGAAGTTTTCATGAGCTGATCTTGAGTAGCTCATAACAAGCGCGGGATTTGTTTTATGCACCTAGTTCAAAACCAGTGAATGTAGGCAATCCATATTACTTGTTAGATAATTCATAGATTGGCATCAAAGGCAAAGAAAAGACAAATCATACTAAAAATCAAAACTTGATATTCCCACAAGTTTTTAACACTAAACCATCACAAATGTGAAGAAAATTTGATTAGAAAAACCAGTGTTACATAATATGATTCTCCCAACCAAAACACAACAATAGCTTCTTCTTCAATCCAACTTGATTCATATAAACAAAACACTGCAGCAAAAAAGCTAACACTCTACCATCATCAAACTTTACTCTTCTCTTGCTTACTTCCCACTGCAATAAACCATCAAAAAAAAACCGATTAAAAATAACCTTCTTCAAGACGCAAACACAAACGACGAGTTGGGTTTACTCACAACGCGATATGTTAGAAATTTCCGAGCTCTTTATCACGCGCAGCCTCTTAACGGAAGAAACAAACATGCTGCAAACCACATGACAAAAAAAAAAAAAAAACTTAGAATATGAAATAAAAAACAAGGCACACTTGCATTAGTTTATGAAAAAGACAAGTCAGTAAAATGAGTTGTCATTTCAAAATGTCATTGTGATCTAGATTTCTGTATTAAAAGGAAGCAAATTTGCATACAACAAGCATCTTATGAGTCTATATATTATTATTAATAATAAAGGAATGATAAAAAAAAGTTCTGTTTAGAACCACTTGTTGAGTATTTTAAAAGTGGAAAACAAGACAATATACATAAACAAACAGTAGATGTCCCACTACTCATGTTAGAAACGTCTCAATTACGACAAGCATTTATATTAATTTTTGTGACAAAATGCATAAATATTATTAAGTGATGAGATGCTTACTGCCATGGGACATCCCCAACAAGCATCCTGTCTCCTTCATTATCCTCATATACTAAAGTATATTCCCCTTTCCCATCTAACAAACCGGTTATTGGTCTTTCGTGTTCGCGGTTACCGTTAACCCGAGCTCCGGATGTGTCGTTTTGAGCTGCGTGAACACATTTGACAAGTCAGTACTCTTTAATATATGCATAGCATGTATATAGGGTTGCAAACGAACCGAGCGTTCAGCGAACAGTTAATGAACTATTTGGCAAGTTTGTTTGTGTTCGTTTAGTTAAATGAACGAACATGAATAGAGGTCACGTTCGTTCACAAATGTTCGTAAACGTCCCGTAACGTGTTCTTTTATTAGGGTTTTTAATTTTTATATTTTATTTAAATACTACAAAATTGTCACTAAGAAAATATTTAGTATATTACAGTGTATTGTATATTTAATAAAATATTTAATATATGTTCGTTTTCGTTCATGAACGCTTGTGTGTGTTTGTTTTTTTTCATGTGATTGTGTTCGTTTGCGTTCGTTTTTGTTCATTTTTTTCGTTACCTAAATTTAACGAACAAACACAAACGATCACGTTATTTTTCTCAATGAACGAACACAAACAAAAAATCTAGTTCAGTAAGTGTTCGTAAACACATTTATTTTCTTAGAGCACGATTCGTTCGGTTCATTTGCAGCCCTACATGTATACATAAGCTTTAATTAATTTAACCTGCAAGAAGTCCTCTAAAGAGTTGATCAACAGCAACAGAAAGCTTTTCATATGTATCATAAGCATTAAGATCAACTTTTCGACCGATCGGGACACCGTTCATATTGATCTTCACAAAGAAACCTTTCTGACACTTTTCCACTGTTTTTTCCTTCTGAACAACGTTGTTTGAAACAACAACATTTTGAGAATCAGAAACAGGAGCCTGTTTTGAACTGCTGCTACTTGCAATATTCTTCCTAAATGACCTTATTGGAGGCCATCCCACAACTGGGGCAGGTGCACTTCTTCAAGATTGTCAAAATACCAACAGTTAAAAACTTAAAATCAATAAATCACTCAAATTTGGTAAAAAGATTGAATTTTTAGAAAAAACCCATTTAAATTATTGTCAAAATACCAACAGTTAAAAACTTAAAATCAATAAATCACTCAAATTTGGTAAAAAGATTGGATTTTTAGAAAAACCATGAAAATTAAAGCTAAAATGACCAACAGTTAAAAACTTAAAATCAATAAATCACTCAAATTTGGCAAAAAGATTGAATTTTTAGAAAAACCCATTGAAATTATTGCCAAAATACCAACAGTTAAAAACTTAAAATCAATAAATCACTCAAATTTGGTAAAAAGATTGAATTTTTAGAAAAATCCATTGAAATTATTGTCAAAATACCAACAGTTAAAAACTTAAAATCAATAAATCACTCAAATTTGGTAAAAAGATTGGATTTTTAGAAAAACCATGAAAATTAAAGCTAAAATGACCAACAGTTAAAAACTTAAAATCAATAAATCACTCAAATTTGGTAAAAAGATTGGATTTTTAGAAAAAACCCATGAAAATTAAAGCTAAAATGAATTAATTTGTGGCTGGTAAAGACTGGTACACCCATGATACTGCAAAAATTTAATGACAGATAAGATTTAGAAAATCATGTAGCAGAGTGTCACCAGTAGTGTCCAAACAAAACAAAACAAAGATACACGAGTTGGTGAGTTTCCCAAAAATATGAAACAGATACATACAAAGAAAAATATAAACAAAAAATATATCAAATGATTCAAATCCAAGAGAGAGAAATACATGAATTTTTTTTTTGTTTACATGCATGGACAATGAAAATATAAATATAAATATAAATATGAAATACTAATCTTTTTATCTTTTGAAAAGAATGGTACCTTTTCTGAGCTGCTTTTTGTGGCAATCTGTGGTTTTTTTGTGCATCTGAAGAAACAGACCAATCTTCAACACCAGGTGGACCAAGCCTTAACTCAAGCTTCTTTTCATTTGATTCTTCAAGATTATGATCATTATCTCTTTTCACCAGCCAGTTTCTCTCATTAGGAATCAAATCCAACAGTTGAGGATGAGCCTCATCTTTGATCCGTGAATACCCACCATCCATTTTGACTTTTTCTTCAAGAAAGTTTCAAGATTTTTGAAAAATCAACTAAAGAAAGTGTCTTTTTTACAAGCCCAACTGCAGAACATCAAACAAGATAAAAAACATTAGAAAAAAACATATATAAAGAAATCTTGTTATATATATATATTATATTATATTATATGATTATAATGATACCTTTTGTTTTACCTGCTAGAACAAACAACACTTTCTTGCTATGAAGAACACCAGCAAGATGTAATGAAAGCTCTATGAAATTAATATAACAGAACTCCAGATGGGTGATGGAAATAGGGTGGTAAAAAGTTAATTTCTTTTTGGGATTTGCAAGACACAGAATATCTTTTCTTGATTATTTCCCTATTTTCTGTGTCTGTGTGTGTGCTTTATGGCTATGGTAATGGTAATAGCTATGGGTGTCTCTAGAGGTCTGGTCTGTCTCAAATCTTGAAGATTGCAGAGGATAGACCAATAGGGAGGAACAAGGTACTAGAAATATGAAGCAAAAATGAGGAAAAGAGTAAAGAAAATAAAAGAAAGAGAGATTCTTTTTCACTCAAAACACACAGTGAATGTGTGTGTATACAACACGTAGATATATACTAGACACACGCAACCATCTTCCCAATATATATGTTGTTTGTTTCAACAAGCAAAGCGTGCCTTGTTTCTTCCTGAACCAAACATTTAAAAGGCATAAAAATATTCTCTTTTCACACACTTACACTTGTAGCCAATAAGCATATGCAATAGGGTCTATTGGTTTTTATATTATAAAACTAGAATAGACTGTCACATACACATCACCTCAGCTCCCTCTTCTTCCAGCAACTCGGTTTAATTGGCCTATAATAGCGCACCTCCCTATGCTTCTTTTTTTATTATGTTTTAATTAAATTTTTATGCAATTTAAACATATTCGATCTAAAGTTGACACATTTTTTTTTTTGAAACGTGAACTTCATTAAAGCAAACGACACACCTCAAAACGAGGGGCCAACCAACAACCAACACACCCGACCTACATAATTACAAATTTACACCAGTCTCCCCACTCAATATTTTTACATTTGCTTCTATTCTTGAACCATAAAAAACCTAAAACTTTAACATCATTAATAATTTCTCCAATTCTAGCCGTCTTGTTCTCGAACCTCACTTTGTTCCTTGCTTTCCAAATACACCAAACCGTAATTCTCACGATACCTTTAAAAGCCTCCTTTTTACTACCACTTAGGCCCACAAAGTCATGAATCTTAGATATGTCACTGAAATCGAAGAAGAAGAGGTTCTGGATGTTGCACCATCTACTGATGTGTTGCCAAACCACTGACGCCACAAAGCAAGACGGAAATATATGAGAGACCGAATCCATACCTTCGTTACATAATCCGCACTCCTCGTTTTGAACCTCTATATGCCTAGACCTCAAGGCTTCCACCGTGGCGATTCTATTAAGATTGGCCCTCCAAAAGAAAATATTGATCTTGTTCGGAACCCACCTGCAATCGTCCACCAAAAACCGCTGATCGACTACCTGATTACCACTACTGCTGAGAAGATTTTTAACGGCCCGCACACTAAAGTCTTTATCTTCCGCACCGATCCATTCCCATTTGTCCGAGAAATCATAAAGCGAAACATGTATGAGCATACCACAAAGTTCAATCAGCTCATTAACTTCAATCTGGGCAGATAAGGACCTACTCCAATTCCAGCTGAAAACTGAATTAATGCCTTCTCCCACCTCCCTCGGCTTGATTCTGTCCGCCACCCAACACTCCTTTTCTAATTCCAGTTTAAACAATTCTGGGAACTTACATTTAAGAGGTTCATTACATAACCACGGGTCCAACCAGAAGGAAGTACCTTTCCCATTACCGACAACACTTCTGAAAAAGGCTCTTAACGGCAACCCATCCACCGACGTCTTTGAAAGGGTCTTTGCTATGTTACACCACACACCTCCAATCGACGGTTTGAAAGGAATGAAGTTCCAGCTGCGTTTAGACTTATGAATGGCTTCCACAACCTTCACCCACAATTTTTCCTTCTCCACTTTAAGTCTCCACCCCCATTTAGAAAGCAAAGAAACGTTAGTATTTTTGAGACAATTCAGCCCCAAATCACCTTGGATCTTCGGCCGAGCCACCTTTTTCCATGCCACCCAATGAGTTTTCTTTTTAACTTCATCACCTCCCCATAGAAACCTTTTGATCTTGGCCTCTAAATCTTCTATAACTTTGCAAGGAGCTTTAAACAAAGAGAAATAGTAGATCGGGAGGCTTTCAAGCACCGATTTAATTAACACAATTCTGCCTCCAATAGAAAGAAGAGAAGCCTTCCATTTAGACAACCGGGCATCAAAGATATCATAAACCGGCCTCCAGTTGACCACCCGATTCATGTTCGCTCCGACCTTAATCCCCAAGTAACTGAAGGGAAACGAACCGGGTTTACACCCAATATCCAAGGCCATTTCCCCAATCTCCTCCGCACTCGCTCCCATCCCAAAAAGGTTCGATTTTTCCAAGTTAATTTTAAGACCTGAACACAACTGAAAAATACGAAGAATCTAAAGTTGACACATTATAAGGCAATTAAAGAAAGATTAAGGTGAGCCAATCAAGAGCATGAACATTAATTTTTATCACTTTTTTCACTTTAGTTCAAAATTTAAATATTTTAAATCTTGATCCCTGTGCTTTCAATTTTAGAGCAGCGATCCTGCGGAAAGTGTGTTTTTCCTAGAAAGTGTAGGAAGCGATCTGGGCCATTAGATGACTGTGTTTAATGGCTTAGATCAAATGGATGGCATTTTCGTAATATATGAGTTATATAATTAGAGACTTTTAATATAGTGAGGGTATTTTGGTAATTGGAAGTGTTTTAAATCAGTTAAGAAACTGCCATATCAATAACCAATCCCTAAATTCATGCGATTTCCCCTCTTTCTCTCTCTCTCCCCCTCTCTAAACCCACCTCCAAAAACCTCAAAACGGTGATGGCCGCAACACACAGTGGATGAGGGATTTTGTGGGGTTAGGTGGCGGCGCAGGTTGGCGCTGTGGTGGTGGTGCTCAGCGACCAGAAGGGGGTAGGCAGAGAGGATCCGCTGGGGTGACGCCGCCGCCGACGATCAGTCAAGGTTTCCGGCGAGCCCTTTTCGAATCCAGGTCAGTCTCATTTAACTCTAGGTTACCCGATTCACTTTAAAATGACATCTGAATATGTTGATGATGACAGTGTGTTTTAAGGTTTATGTGTTTTACCATTTTAATGTTGATGATGACAGTGTGTTGAAGACGAAGACACTGACAGTGTGTCCAGCAATCTGCTTGCTGTTAAAACACAATGTCAAGAAATCTGCTTGTTGTTAAAACACAGCGTCAAGAAATCTGCTTGTTGTTAAAACACAATGTCCAGCAATCTGCTTGTTGTTAAAACACAGCGTCAAGGAAATATGCTTGCTATTAAAGCACAATGTCAAGAAATCTGCTTGCTGTTAAAACACAGCGTCAAGAAATCTGCTTGTTGTTAAAACACAGCGTCAAGAAATCTGCTTGCTGTTAAAACACAATGTCAAGAAATCTGCTTGCTATTAAAACACAATATCAAGAATCCTCCAGCAAATCTGCTTGCTGTGATGTAAGACCCTAATTCGTATTTGACTAAAGTTGCAGCGGAAATTCGTACCATAAAAATTTCTTTCGTTACAAACACCTTGACGCACTTAAAATCATTTCTAAGGTTAATCCTTTTACAATAAATACGTTTATTATACTCATTTACAATAAGAAAACATAACCTAGCTTCACTCAGTTACGTACTCAACACTCCCGTACAATCTATCTTGTGACTCGATCTTTGATCGCTCCTCTTCAATATGATAATCTAGCTCGAACCACCTGCACTCACCAAATACATACAAGACATTAATATGTTATCAATATAAACAATACTTAGCCTTGGATTATTTCCGTTCCATTATTCCTTTACATTAAACATTCCTTCTGAGTACCTCGCCTTTGATGAGTCTTCGATACTGTACCTGCATTACCCCTAAAACTCCAGGTACACAAATAACAACGTACAGACTTAATCATACAGAATGACTTACATATATACCTAACTTCATACATATTATCTCCATACATACATATGTACACACATGCATACGTACCCATTTGCATACATACTCACACACATACTTGCCAACCTACATGCATACCTACATATAAATACATCTACATCATTATATACGTATCTACATATACACATACCAACACCTTTACGTATGCTCATGACATTATACACATATACATACATACATCCCTACTTGCAGCATACCAAACTCATACATGCCTACTCTCACACATACCATCATATATCCACGTACTTGCTCACATACTTATAAACATACATACATACCTATCTATACATGTGCATACACTCCAGCTTATAAAAACGTAAATTAAATTAGTCATACGCAACTTAAAACGCGTTTAAACGAGTTCCCAAGACAAAACGAGACACGAAAACAACTTTCGGCGAAAAACATCCCGTCGCGTCGCGCGACCCCCCGTCGCGTGGCGCGATGCCCCTGTTTGAGCAGAAAGGTTGCAGCTGAATGCTGCATATTCCCAGCACGTTCGGATTTTACGGAAACGAGCATAACTCTCTCGTTTTTTTATCCGTTTTACCCGATTCTTTTTCCTATACGTCCGTAATTTAATTCTCCATCTAATGGAGTTAAAATCCAACATCCGACATAATAAAATTTCAGACTTTTAACTCTTCGGCTTATTACCCTCTTACCAAATTTCGACCCGTTCATGCATTCATCAACATAACTTGTTTGTTTTACCATAACTTCTTATGAACCTAAAAATATCAGTGACGTCTATCATAAAAGACTAAATTCTTGGATGTCTTGCCTTCTCTTAACCCATTATCGTTCATATGCTTATTTTGACCCGTTAAGGGTATTCGCGCATTAATTGGTCTATGACTAACAAAACCATACTCCCCACTTTCATACTTGACCAAAACATTACACTAATCGAATAACTTATTTCTAAACTACTTTTAAGATCGTTTGCCCAAAATACCCATCAAGGGCATTTTGGTCAATTTTAATCCCATCATTTACGACGAAAGACTACAACACATATTTGACCTCAAACATCATGTTTAGTTAATTAAAACACCATATTACTTAATCGAACTAAGAAGTGATTACGGAAATCACTTACCTTATGCGTCCGTGCTCGTATCCGATTCCTTGCCTCTTCTTGACCCGTTAACACCTCATGCTTGAGCCCGTCTCGACGTGGTTCCTATACTTTCATTTCATCGAAATCACGCTCTTATTAGCATACTCATTTGTACATGTTAACAATCATATCGATCGCATATTTCACACTTAACTTTTCTTAGTCATTCCTAATAAGCATAAAACATATAATCAATTTCATATCCTTTCCAACACATGTAATTCATCATGTAATCACAATTAACGCATATTAACATAACATGCACCAAACGACTTCTTATAATCATGCTTTTACATCAACGAGTTAAATCAAGTTTCTTATACTTGTTGACTTTCAAGAGTCAACTATTAACCATATGTAACTATCGACTTATCAACGTATACTCGTAACATCATAATCGACTATACGGACGACACTATATACATTTTATCATACACTTGATGTGCGTACTACCTTTTAAGCATCACGTACAACTATTTCATGCATAAATCTTCTAAACTCATACATAACCCATCAAAACCTACTACTAACCATCATGGATCATTCCCAAATAAACATCAAACATATCATCATCATCATATTTCTCCTAATTCATCTAACAAGAATTCATCATACCCACATAATACATCAATCTTTCAACAAGACTCGGACATGGGTGGTGATTCTAGTCATCATCTTCACCCTAACTAACGGGTTTCACCTCTAATCATCGGATTAACACAAACCATACGTAACCCGTGTCCTATACAATGATTCTAACCCTTATACATGATCAATTTCATATTAACTCACGGATTTGAACATAACCCACTTCACACATGATCACTAATATTAGATTTAAGACATACCTTATGATCCCCTCGTGAAGGTGATCATTAATCCGTGTTCCTTCTTGAATTTGAGCTTCGATTCACCCTTCAATTTGGTGATTTAGTTGAGTTAGGGTTTGGAGCTCTTGAGAGCTCCTGAAGCTTCACGAACACACACGTATGTGTGTTGTTCTTTTAATTAGTAAGAAAGTTTCATTTGTTCCACTTTAGCCCCTCGGGTTTGCCTTTAAAACATAACTGACACTACCTTCATCATTTAATACTTTTGACCATACCCTTAACTAGGTTAAATAGCCTAGTTATTTATTTCATGACGTGTCATATAGGAACACACGACAAATATTAACATTCAGATTTTGGGGCGTTACAAGTCTACCACCCTTAAAGGATGTTTCGTCCCCGAAACCTTTCTCACCTCTATTTAACACTAATTAATTCTTCTCTACGTCCCATCAACACTACCGTTAGCCCATCACAACGACTATCTTCTTTCTTAAAGAACCCGTTCCGGAGTTCTTATTAGTGTCGCTTTCACTAATAACGCTAATTCCTAATAGCCTTCATAGCTAATGGTTCATTCATCATTCTAATACTCGTATATCATATGCATTATATATCTTTTTATTTACTTGAAACCATTCCAACATCCCATTACTAACATTCCCATTTGTTTATTTCAACATTCATAATGTTTTCATCGACTATACGATCTCGCATTGAAATTTGTACATACTCAGATATGTTTAACTCTAACTAATACATCATAATAATAGGTAACTATACATTCTCGATTCATAAACTATTCAAACAATTGACTTTTTCCAAACAAGTCCATACTTTCCTGAACATTCTTTCATATATCATTTTCATTTTCATTTTCATTTCCTTGACCTGTCAGTAACGGGTCAATACACATACTCTTCCAACCTTTAATATGATCCGTTCTTAATGGTTCTAATATCTCCATCTCATCTCATCTCTTAAAAATTACATTCTCTACATACTCTGTATAACATTTAACTTTTGTTTTGTTTTGTTACCACCACAAAACTACTATTTCATAGTCACACCTACGTGCTTAACTCTAACGTTAACCTTATTCTACGTTTTCTACAATTACTTGTTCCTTGCGTACCTTTACGTTACCTTTAAATCATTTCGTTCATTCCACATTACTATTGCTTTCACTTCATGCATTACTTAATTTACATATATAAATGTGTCATACTAGTTCATATCTATCCAACATGAGTTAAACATTTTACTAACCTCTTTTTCATTTCTCAAACCAACGACCCGCAACCCAGATCGACCATCTTCTCCTCGAGTACTAGCCGTACAGGCCAGGTTTCATTCATCCGTGTAATGAGCTTCCGCTCATGCACATCCTTTCACCAATACGATTGGTTTCATCACATCAATAGTTCTACATTATCATCAACAACATCGGCGGTTAGCATATGTCATTTAAACATTCATTACACTAGGTGATTACCCACCTATAACTCTTCTACAATTTCCTACGTGCCTACTATAACGTACCACACATTCTATCTCTTACATGCAATCCTTTCATTCTATTAATCATTTCGCCAACTGAAGTACACGCTCGTACTTCCTTCCATTCCTGCTTACTTGCAAAGACCTTATTACATCGTTTCAATATTTCTTACCAAGCTTACCATTCCCGCCCATACTCAAGTTATTGTCCGGGTCACTGCCCGTCATCATTCTGACTTCTAAGAGTCAATTACTAACACATCTAACACGTAACTTATACAAAACTTCGTCTATTATACTATCACCTTTCACTTTATACTTATTTCTATGACCCGTTCGACTCAGTCATGGTCAAACTGTCGACATCTTCTTATGCGGATTAATTTCATCTTTTTATATTTTTAAATCCGTCTCACGGATTCAGACGCATCATTCATGCTTTTTCATTCATTGAATCCGCCTTACGGATTCAAACATTACATTCATGCCTTTCATTACTTCTGTGTTTTGAATCCTTCTAGCGGATTCAAACATATTATCCATGCCTTTCATCTTTGAATCTGTCTCACGGATTCAAACATATCATCCATGCCTTTCATCCTTGAACCCGTCTCACGGATTCAAACATTGCATTCATACCTTTCATTCCCTGAATCCGTCTCCCGGATTCAAACATATTATTCATATCTTGTTGATCCGTACTTAATTACGGATTCAACATTCTTCATTCTTATCAGGCATGTTTTTCATTCTTACTTAATACTCTCAATTTCCCGAGAGTCTTACTTCCCATTTCACCCACACGCCCGCCTGCTACCCAACTCTACCGAACATACCTGTAACAATTATCATGATCTCACGAACGTCATACGTTTCTCGTGTACTGGCCAGGTACACAATCCACATAGTAGTTTCGTGCCTTCATGTAATTGTCACCTTATGTCCGTAGACTTAGGTTTCGGCGCGTGTATCACTTTCAATACTTCATTACTATACAATCATTGTCTTTCATTTAAAATTTTCCTTCCCTTAATGAGTTTTACCATTACATGTACCCACATATTAAATTTACATACCTGGGCTCATTTGTCTATTTGCCACTTGACCGTTCTAGTTATTCATCCTAAACTGCATTCACGGATCATCCTCTTCAAACACTTATGCTTACCTTGCACATACAAAACCATCAGTTTCTTTATACGTATACATAAGTACATACTTACATTAGCTTCTACTTTTGGATCTTGATCGAGTCTTAGATTGTACGGGTTTCATATCTCAAGAGCACACAAGTTTGAGTTCAAGTACTTACCTTCTCGTACTTGATTCCCTCAAACCAGGGCTCTGATACCAACTTGTAAGACCCTAATTCGTATTTGACTAAAGTCGCAGCGGAAATTCGTACCATAAAATTTTCTTTCATTACAAACACCTTGACGCGCTTAAAATCATTTCTAAGGTTAATCCTTTTACAATAAATACGTTTATTATACTCATTTACAATAAGAAAACATAACCTAGCTTCACTCAGTTACGTACTCAACACTCCCGTACAATCTATCTTGTGACTCGATCTTTGACCGCTCCTCTTCAATATGATAATCTGGCTCGAACCACCTGCACTCACCAAATACATACAAGACATTAATATGTTATCAATATAAACAATACTTAGCCTTGGATTATTTCCGTTCCATTATTCCTTTACATTAAACGTTCCTTCTGAGTACCTCGCCTCTGATGAGTCTTCGATACTGTATCTGCATTACCCCTAAAACTCCAGGTACACAAATAACAACGTACAAACTTAATCATACAGAATGACTTACATATATACCTAACTTCATACATATTATCTCCATACAAACATATGTACACACATGCATACATACCCATTTGCATACACACTCACACACATACTTGCCAACCTACATGCATACCTACACATAAATACATCTACATCATTATATACGTATCTACATATACACATACCAACACCTTTACGTATGCTCATGACATTATACACATATACATACATACATCCCTACTTGCAGCATACCAAACTCATACATGCCTACTCTCATACACACCATCATATATCCACGTACTTGCTCACATACTTATAAACATACATACATACCTATCTACACATGTGCATACACTCCAGCTTATAAAAAACGTAAATTAAATTAGTCATACGCAACTTAAAACGCGTTTAAACGAGTTCCTAAACGCCCCTGTTTGAGCAGAAAGGTTGCAGCTGAATGCTGCATATTCCCAACACGTTCGGATTTTACGGAAACAAGCATAACTCTCTCGTTTTTTTTATCCGTTTTACCCGATTCTTTTTCCTATACGTCCGTAATTTAATTCTCCATCTAATGGAGTTAAAATCCAACATCCGACATAATAAAATTTCAGACTTTTAACTCTTCGGCTTATTACCCTCTTACCAAATTTCGACCCGTTCATGCATTCATCAACATAACTTGTTTGTTTTACCATAACTTCTTATGAACCTAAAAATATCAATGACGTCTATCATAAAAGACTAAATTCTTGGATGTCTTGCCTCCTCTTAACCCATTATCGTTCATATGCTTATTTTGACCCGTTAAGGGTATTTGCGCATTAATTCGTCTATGACTAACAAAACCATACTCCCCACTTTCATACTTGACCAAAACATTACACTAATCGAATAACTTATTTCTAAACTACTTTTAAGATCGTTTGCCCAAAATACCCATCAAGGGCATTTTGGTCAATTTTAATCCCATCATTTACGACGAAAGACTACAACACATATTTGACCTCAAACATCATGTTTAGTTAATTAAAACACCATATTACTTAATCGAACTAAGAAGTGATTACGGAAATCACTTACCTTATGCGTCCGTGCTCGTATCCGATTCCTTGCCTCTTCTTGACCCGTTAACACCTCATGCTTGAGCCCGTCTCGACGTGGTTCCTATACTTTCATTTCATCGAAATCACGCTCTTATTAGCATACTCATTTGTACATGTTAACAATCATATCAATCGCATATTTCACACTTAACTTTTCTTAGTCATTCCTAACAAGCATAAAACATATAATCAACTTCATATCCTTTCCAACACATGTAATTCATCATGTAATCACAATTAACGCATATTAACATAACATGCACCAAACGACTTCTTATAATCCTGCTTTTACATCAACGAGTTAAATCATGTTTCTTATACTTGTTGACTTTCAAGAGTCAACTATTAACCATATGTAACTATCGACTTATCAACGTATACTCGTAACATCATAATCGACTATACGGACGACACTATATACATTTTATCATACACTTGATGTGCGTACTACCTTTTAAGCATCACGTACAACTATTTCATGCATAAATCTTCTAAACTCATACATAACCCATCAAAACCTACTACTAACCATCATGGATCATTCCCAAATAAACATATAACATATCATCATCATATTTCTCCTAATTCATCTAACAAGAATTCATCATACCCACATAATACATCAATCTTTCAACAAGACTCGGACATGGGTGGTGATTCTAGTCATCATCTTCACCCTAACTAACGGGTTTCACCTCTAATCATCGGATTAACACAAACCATACGTAACCCGTGTCCTATACAATGATTCTAACCCTTATACATGATCAATTTCATATTAACTCACGGATTTGAACATAACCCACTTCACACATGATCACCAATATTAGATTTAAGACATGCCTTATGATCCCCTCGTGAAGGTGATCATTAATCCGTGTTCCTTCTTGAATTTGAGCTTCGATTCACCCTTCAATTTGGTGATTTCGTTGAGTTAGGGTTTGGAGCTCTTAAGAGCTCCTGAAGCTTCACGAACACACACGTATGTGTGTTTGTGTGTGTGTTGATCTTTTAATTAGTAAGAAACTTTCATTTGTTCCACTTTAGCCCCTCGGGTTAGCCTTTAAAACATAACTGACACTTCCTTCATCATTTAATACTTTTGACCATACCCTTAACTAGGTTAAATAGCCTAGTTATTTATTTCATGACGTGTCATATAGGAACACACGACAAATATTAACATTCAGATTTTGGGGCGTTACATGTTAAAACACAGCGTCAAGAAATATGCTTGCTGTTAAAACACAATGTCAAGAATCCTCCAGCAATGTTGTAAAATCCTTTTTTACGAATTCCTGTGAATATGTTGTATGGATTGTATGATTTAAATTGAAACTGTCAATTTGAATTAAATGGGATATTTAGTTTCCATAATTTTCTGGTTAGTTAGTTATTCTAATAAAATAATCCATAATTAAAATAATATTCAAATTACACAATTGCCCTTTTAGTTAAAATCCTTTAATGTCACATGTCACGTTCTTATTGCTTCCTAGACTTTTTAGGAAAAACACACTTTCTACCCAACTCCTACTCTCAATTTTATTGCCATTTTCATCCAAAATCAAAATTTGGTCAAATTTTTAAGTTAACATCCAACTTTTTTTTTCTTTTTCCTCCCTTTTAATGAAAGGCAAAATGGTCTTTTAACATTTTATTATAACAAATTAAAAACATTTGACAATTTTACCCTTCATTAAAAGAGAGGAAAAAGACAAAAAAAAACTAGATGGTAACTGAAAAATCTGATTAAATTTTGCTTTTGGATGAAAATGGCAACAAAATTGAAACGGCCGGGACCCCGATTCAAAAGGTTTGTGTTTTGAACTAAAGTGACAAATTTGACCAAAACTTAGGGACCATTTTAGCAGTTTGCTCTTAATTTTGATAGTATGTTTTTTGTATCAGTAGACAAATTATGAAAAGAGTCATGAATTATTCAGATTTTACAAATAGTTACTAGTATTTTCATTTTAGGCAAACTTGAATAAGCTACTAAGGGCAAGAGGGGCGCATGCGGGGAGGGGATCGGTGAAGGGGTTTATCGAGCGGTAACACCGCCGTCAACCCCCTTCCCTTCAGTGAAACCCCAAATCTCGGTGACTACTCACCGATGCACAAAGGACCGTTGTGAAGCTTTTTTTTTACCGTTGGAAAGTTCTAACGGCTACATGCCGTTCAAAATAAAAATATTGTCTTCTATTTAAGCAACCAATTTACGATTCATTTTTCTCACAACTTCAAAACATTACTCACTTTCAACCTACAAAAATCTATTTTTGATAAGCAACCAATTTACGATTCATTTTTCTCACAACTTCAAAACGTTACTCACTTTCAACCTACAAGAATCTATTTTTGAATATGGCGGGCGAAATACCATAGTTTCTTCCACCCGACTTTACCAACGACGATATCTCCTCAAGCGATAGTAGTTTAATATTTTTAAAAAATATTATCGAACAAGCCGAGCTTAAAGACACGGGCACATATAGTAAAAAAAGATTTATCCGTCATGATCGGGAGAAAGGCCACGAAACCCTTAAGGAAGATTATTTTGTCGAGGAGCCGAAATACAATAATGATATTTTTTGTCATCGGTTTCGTATGTCAAAGAAGTTGTTTTTACAAATTGTGACCGGCATGGAAGCGAATAATCTGTGCTTTGTAAAGGGCATTAATGAGAAGATGAAGAAAAGTTTTTACAACGACAATTAAATAACTTGCAACCGGTAACCCACTAGATGAGAACGATGAGTATTTGAATATGTCTGAAAAGACTTCATGTGAATGTCTACAATCTTTCTCTGAAACAATACGTAGCATTTACGGTCCCGAGTTCTTATGTAGACCAACAAGCCACGACGTTGCGCTTTTGAATCAAGCTCACGAGGAGAAGCATCACCTCCGTGGGATGTTGGGTAGCCTTGATTGTACACAATTAGTTTGGAGAAGGTGTCCAACTGAGTTGCGTGGCCAACATATGAGAGGATATCACTTGTACCTGATAGTTATGCTCGAAGCTGTGGCCTCCCACGATTTATGGATTTAGCATGCTTTTTGTGGTCCACCAGGTTCACAAAACGACCTCAACGTGCTCCAACAATCTCCATTGTTTCTTACTGAGCGAAATGGGTCCGCGCCAAATGTCCGTTTTACGTGAAAAACCATTTTTACAATCGGGGATTTTATCTTACCGATGGAATCTACCTCACTTGGTCCATGTTTGTGAAAACATTCGCATATCCTCACATTCCAAACGAGAAAAAGTTCAAGAGCCAACACGAGACGGCAAGAAAAGACGTGGAACGTGCTTTTGGTGTTTTAAAGTCAAAACTGGGTATCATGTATCGACCAATGTATTATTTTACACAAAATGATTCTAAAAGACGACGGAAACACGATAGCACCGGTTCACATTCGGGATCCTCGAGTCGAGCCCGTTTTCGATGATACTGCCATTGACGAGCTCATTGATGAAGATACGCATTGGAGACTAAAACAAGATCTCGTGAAGCATCTTAGACCACTAGATTTTCCACATCTATTGGTGGATTCTGACGACGGGTAGTCATTTTAATTTATTGTCATTTTTATTTTCCTAGTTTTTAAAAATAATTTTTCCTTATTTTGTCTAATTTTATCTAATTTATTTTAATGTAATGTCTTTTTAAATTCAATGTCATTTTATTTTATTTAAAACATGTTTTAATTATTAATACATAATTTTAAAAAAATGGACTCCCCTAGAGGGGAGCACCCCTAGTGATTGAGTGCATTATGAGAGTTGGATAGGTTAGTTGACATGGTATATTGTGATTGGCTCCAGTGAGAGTTTACCACTCACCGATAAGAGAGCACCACTCTCAACCTGAAGTTTCATCATGCATGCTAAGTAGGGTTGATTAAGCTTTTCAACACGTTTTCACAGTCAACTTTTTTGTGGATGCATTCCTAAAAAAATTGTGGAAATGTTCAAGTTGACTATGTGATAATAATATTAGCTAAGCTTTATTTGCTACTAGGGGCGTTCATTTTATATGAAACCCGAACTCGAACACGATGCCATCCGACCCGAGAAACTATAATATCCGAATTACCCGAACCCGATGTGTAGCAAACCTGAACCCGATTGACATTAAACGGTTTGGTTAATGGATATAGTTTTGGTGATTCGGGTTAACATGAAAAACCCAAACAACTTTCACGCTTGTATTCAAATCCATATGAATCCTACCTTTGTAATACTTGACCCTGCACCTCTTAGACTTTTGTTTTCTACCTTTGTAATACTTGATAGTGCACTTCTTAGACTTTTGTTTTATAGGTTTTATTACTGAGCAATTTACTTGATATGCACTACCATTTTTAAGTTAAATCCTAGTTATATTATGGATATGCCTCCATAATAAAAAAAAATAGCAAATCTCAATTTATATATTTATATTATCGATGCCCTTCATAGTTCGTAGTATACGTTGATATTGATCATATACTATATTATATTTATATACATCGACTTCTCCTGAAACTACACCGACGATACCCAAAACATGTTCCAACCTTGCAAGCAAGTTTCGTAATGGAATTCTATATGAATTTCAAGTTTCGATCCAGTTTTCACCTCTGCAAAAGGTTTGATCTCTTACTCTTTAATTGAAATAAGTATGTGTTTTACATTTATTTTCTTGAGAAGTTGAAATCTGGAGCCGAGAAAACTATACTAACCTGAAACCCAACTTGATAAAACCCAAACTTGTCACACCCCAACCGATGGCGGAATCATTGGAGCGGGACTTGTTCGAGATTGCAAGAGACTTCATAACACTATTTGTGACAATATTTAAATAACCGATTTCATTTGATAAAGTAAATTTTCAAACGTTACAAGGAGTTCAAATAACAACAAGTTCAAATGAAATACATAACAACATAAACAAAACTGATACAGCATATTAAACCTAAACGTCTATATGTGTATCTAGGCATCAACGCTACTTCATTTCATAGCATTGTCAATCCTCAACCTGTAACATGTTTAAAATAAAGTTCAATGCAAAAGCAAAAGCGAGTATACAAGTTTGATACGTACATAGCATAAAAAGATGATTAAACAATTCCTCATTGCAAGCATGTGATACAAGATAAACATTAAATTTGGCATGTGTCTAACATATCAAACCAATGATGAAACGCAATATGCTCATGACATAACCACAAGTCTACGGGCGGTGCGTTAATCCTATAGCGCTATATATGTCACGGATAGGCTCGTACGAAGTTAATGATAAGTCTAACACAAGATGTAATTAACCCAAGTTTAAAGTATCAAGCAATCACGTATACAAGCATGTTATAGGAATGTTTGTGCATTTAAGTAAAATGTTCATGTGTAAATTTTGGTAAGTAAACATGTTACACCCCAAAAAGTGGTAAACGTAAAGAGGGGAATTCGAGTATACTCACGGTTTTGCAAGTTGTAACTACTTGAATCCGAGAGTAAGTTGGTTGCTTAGGGTGGAGCACTTTGTCCTTCTACAAGAGGAAAAACATAGGTGTATAAGTTTGGGGAAATCGGAAGATTATGGATTCAGAATTTAAACAACATGAAAATAACGTATGAAAATAATCACCTAGTACATATGATACTTGTTCTTGACACTAGGAAACTCTAAGGAGTTTAAATGTTTTCATGGAACAAGGTTCCATTAGAATCGTGACAAGTTATCAAAGTCTAGGGTGATATAATCTAGTACCTTGACATATGAACACTAGTTCATCATCAAAGATTCGATTATTCGGATAATATATTTATGTATTATATAGGTTATATTAATATGTCCAACAGTTTAATAGTTCAAGCATGAGGTAGAAGATTAAAATCTTCATTTAGGTACCTCTAAATGTCATAGAAATCATGTAGGAGGTAGGAAGAACAAGTCTTCCATTTAGGCACCTCTAAGTATTCACCACTACACTTGATGTAAAAACATTCAAGGAGGGCCATGAACTACAAGTAATACAAGAATATTAAACACTAATCTATAAGAAATCATCAAGCAATGTGTGGATTTTATGTAGGACAACCCAAGTAAATCCCTAATCACACATACATCAAGTCTTGGACTTGAACATCACTTGTGGGTTAAACCCTTGAACAAAACAGGAAGTTTGTGAGGATTAATCCTCTGATTTTGAATGTCTCAACCTTGTTTTTAAGCCTAACTAACCATAGAAGTGGTTATAAGCATAAGGACATAGATTTGAGATGAGTTAGACTCAAGTTAAACAAGTTTAGTAAAAGTTTAATCAAAACAGAAACAATCAGTGAACTTTGGATTCTTTTTGGCGACGTTCTAGGGACTGGTTGTCACACCCTGACTTTTGCGGAAGCGTGTTACGTGTGACTTGCTTAATATCATTGCATTCAACCATAACAAACAACTATATGATAGAAACCATGATGTTCATCCATAATTAAGTTTCAAATAATACAACCATCATTGTTTAACACCAAACTAAGACTTCAAATTCGTAATACAAACCATCCAAACTGTTTAAAGTTCCCTAAAGGGCTTGATACAAAAGACACTAATAAAACGAAGCTTTGAACCATGTATCCTATCAAAGATAAAATACACGATCCAAACCCTTTAGTACTGGATGACATCATTTATTTGAAGACACGACTTGAAAATCCTTGTACGCCTGCCAGATCCATAATCAATTCCCTGAAATACATGTAGTTTGAAAACATCAACAAAAGTTGAGCGAGTTCATGTGTTTTGTATGTGTGCTTTTTATCCACACGTCAACCTACTTCCCGATTCTACCGGACATACCTGTGATGATTATCACGGTCTCATGAATGTCATATGCTTCTTGCGTGCTGGCCAGGCGCGCAATCCACATACCAGTTTCGTGCCTTCATGTAATCATCACCTTATGCCCGGAGAAGTGGGCTTCAGTTTGTGCAACATATCCTAAACCTTACCAAGAAAGTATCATTGTCTTTCGTTTAACATTTACCCTCCCCGAGGAGGGTTTTTTTTTTTTTTTTTTTAACATCGGTACCCACATATATTAATATTGTGTACCTGGGATCCATCTGTCTAATTACATGCTTGATATTCATCCTAGACTGCATCCTCAGATCATCCTTCTCAAACACTTAAGCTTACCTTGCATAAACAATACCATCAGTTTCTTTATATGAATCACACATTCTCGTCTGCCATCTATAAGAGCATTTTAGATCAATACAATTTCTTATTCATCCAATTTAAATTTCATTATTACGCATACTATAACATAAACATTATACAAGCTTTGTAATGTAACATTTTTTGAAAACTTAATGGGAGTTGGGGCTGCTTTGGGAGCCATGGCATGACAAAGCAACAAAATCAGCGATGGAACTCCACAGGTAGCATCAGCGACGATAAGGATCCGCGTCGGCAACGACAAGGACCCGCGTCAGCGACGACAAGGATCCGCGTCAGCGACGCCTTCTACTTTGGGCGTCGGAGAGAAATTCGCGTAGGCAGTAGGGCATCGGCTGGGTTTGATATCCCAGATGTCGCATCGGCTACGACACATGCCGCGTCGGCGACGCCTTGTCTGGTGCAAAAACGCTGCATTTTTCTTATTTTTCAGCCTGTTCGACCCGTTTGAGTTTCGTTCGGTCAAACCTGCTACGAGACTTATAAAAACACCTTTACTATTAACTTTTGTTGTTTGCAAATTCTTTTCAACCCTTCCCGTAACAATACCCTTAAAATATGTAACTATTGAAATCATTAAATACTTACTTGTATTGCTCCTCGGAACGAACACATATTTACGTGAGCTTTCGGTTTGAGTTCAAGTGCTCTAGTCCTGATACTTGAATCCCTTAAACCTTGGCTCTGATACCAACTTGTGAGGCCCTTTTCGTACACGGGTTTAAAACGCATATTATAGACATACGAACATTTAACCAATTTTTTTTGCCATTTATTAACTTGTACAAACCCAACATTTACAAACGAACATAGTTATTTAAAAGTTTACTAGTAAATAACATAATAGGTTTTAAACACAGTCTTACAAACGTACGACTAAACTTAAACATAAGTACAAAATGTTTTTGACCCGTTTGAACATGAAACGAGGAAACATGATATACGAGTGATGTGTTCGTTCCAAGCTTGGCGCCATCTAACACGATGGTTTACCTACAACCATACCGAGCAATTTAGTTATATTATAATTAACTAACATAGAATTTAAAACCTCCCATCGAACGTGATAATAATCTTTCATTAACATTCATTCAATCATGCTTACTAATGGGTCATGATGTCGAATCACTTCAATCTTCTATGTCCGGTTCGACACCAATTCCCAACTCATACATATATCATTCTTACTTATTTGACCCGTATGCACGAATCAAACTTCCATGTATTTTCATTTAACATAATACAAATTTATATACTTAACATAAACATTGTAAATTACTAATATTTGTAAGTATAAGAACTTACCTCGATCTTGAGCCCTTTGTTGTTTTCCGAAACTTGGCCCTTTTTCTTTCGGTCCTACACATAACCCATTCTTATTTAGATTACATCATTCACTTAGATGCAAGCACATTCACGCATAATTCGTATTTCACATCATATTTCATATCATGTTTAATTTTCGTATCCTTCTTATGCATCAAAACTTTCAATTCATTCAAAACTATATAATTTTAATTTAGGCATTTTATCGAACACTTGGAGTGCGCACAACACTTAAAGCACAATGTACATGTGTTTATACTTAAATATGCATCCTTCTAATTTATCAACCGAAATCGCTTATATAGACTTGTATTCAACTCACATTCAGTTCACATAAAGTAATTTAAACACATATATATATCAGAATTCATCCATTCATTATGAGAATCCAAGGATTTCAATTTCATCATCAAACCCCATTTATCCTACACAAGGTTTTTCATATTTATCCTATCATTAACCAAGTTCATATAAAATTTCTTCATGGAGTAGTGATTTTAGCATAGCTTCTACTCTAATCCATGTCATACATAACATAATTCATCTCAATTTGATCTTCACATCCTTTTTATTACAAGAAAACTTCATCAAAAGATATTTTGCGACTTACCTTATGTTTAACACATTCAGATGGTTAGGAATTCGTTGACATGCATAGGATTATTCTTAAATCTTGCTTCAATTGATGATTTTTGCAGTGAAATAGGATGAACAAGGGAACCTCTTTGTCTCTCTCTCTAAATGTCGACCATAACACACAGTTGTTTGTGTTTGGTTTCAATATTGCAATTTTAATATACAACTTTCCATTTAATCAACTTAGGTCCCTCTTGTTTGAGTTTTATTTATTGGGAATTCATGATTCAATTCTATGTTAATAATTTCCTTTCATTTTTCCTAATCAAGTTATAATTTACTACCAAACTCCTAACAATTAACCGACATATTTTACACATTTTATATTTTAGATTTTTGGGGTGTTACAGAAAGCGACATGAAGGCGAAGTACCCGCAGTTGTTTGTTACGGCTTTGGCCTAATTTCGGGACGAAATTCCCTCAACTAGGGGAGGCTGTAACACCCCGTGTTTCGGAAGTCAAAGTCAAAGTCGAGATTGAAGTCAAAGGAAGAAAAGATTGCTAATTGCGATCTGTCGCTCCTTGCTCAATTCATGTTTTGACTTCTTTGACTCTTAGTTAGTCTATTTTGTTATCGCTTTAGTTGTATTATGTGGAGTATCTAATAATAATCACATAGTAATCGCTATCTATCGCATGTTTAATCGCTTTATCGCTATCGCAATCGCACTCGCAACTCGAATTACGCATTTTGATTATTGTTATATGTGTGTGTGTGCCTTATGTGTTACCTGTGCATGTTTATTTGTGTTATGTGTGGTAATCAATCGAAACGCAATCGAAACACAATCGCAATCGAATCGCAAACGCTAAACGAATATGAAATAAGGATGCTTGTATGATTGATATAGTAGTGGGATTAAAAGTAATTTGATTAGGAAACTCTAACGCATCTAAACGCTTGCAATCGCAATCGAAACGGCAAAACTCGTCGCACCGAACACTCGAACCAAGCGAATGATCGATCAGGAGACCATCCGATCAACCAGCCGTTCGATCGAGCTGCCGCTCGATCAGACAGCTGTTCGACCGGGCTGCCATCCGATCGACCAGCTCCTTTCCACTTTGGGTAACCCTATAAATACCCCATGTCACCATCATACTTTCCACGTTTGGCAACTCTCGTCTGACAAGCGCTCTAACCTTGCTTTTTCTCCAATTTCTCGCAATTCCGGTAAGATCTCGTCCTAAATCTTGTACTTCCTTAATCTACACGCACTCCTACACCTTTCTATCTTTTGAATCTTAACTTTTAACCGTGAAATCATCAAGATTCAAGGTGTTCTAGGATGACGTCATCATGTGTTCTTGAGAACTTCATGTTTTGGCCTCAATCCACCAAGAACAACCTAGATCTAATCGATTTCCACATTAAACAAACAAAGATCTTTCTTAGATCTAAACATATTCACAATGAAAAGGATTGAAAGATGGTTTTCCAATTTTCATTCAACTCTTTTACACTCAATACACTCAAAACCGATAGAATCGGAGCTTGCACCGACTTCCTACTCATTCTTGTGGTAGTGTGGTCCAAGACCTGGATTCTATCCATGAGGTTTACCGATTTCGGGTTAAGCATGGAACACCGTCTCGAACAGTTAACTAATCAGATTTGGGTGATTCCTGTCAGATCAGGAGTACCAAGTATTGACGAGGTTTCTATTGCTTAACTTGTTATCAAAACATCTCGATAAAACGACAAACTATCAAAACCACCAAGTGTAAGACGAACGGAACGACCAGGACGGAATGCCGTCCGATCGGACTGACGTCCGAACGGGTTGTCACCCGTTCGATCCACACCTTGGTCCCACACTTCACTTTTATTTTCAAAACCTTGAAGGATGAACATTGAACGAAGGGCTGACCGATCGGTTACCATTCGATCGGACTACCACTCGACCATGTAATGTTCTGACTTCAACACTTAAACAATTTTCAACATGTTCAATACCAGCGGGTTGCCACCCGATCGGACTATAATTCGATCGAACAACAAACTGCTGTGAACTTGTTCTCACTAAAAGTGTCTAACCTATCGGACTGTCGCCCGATCGAACGGTCGTTCGATCGATCGACCTGAAAGGTAGAGATGCTTCATTGTTTTCAAAATGCTACAACGAAAACTTCAAAAGTCAAGCCATCATACACAAACACATCCTTCCCAAAGGAAGAAACAATCCACTCGAAAGGTCACCCGATCGGATGACCATCCGAGCGGACTGGTAACCGAATGACTGGCTGACCAATCGGACTACCGTCCGATCGAACTGTTGTCCTACCCACTTGCACTCCGTATCATTTTACGCGTCGCTTATTGTTATGCTATCAATCTATTCAGGCTAACCCTACTCTATAGCGCTCCCTTCAATCCATCAATCGCTGTGAGTATACTCGATCCCTTTTTGTTTTACGCACTTTTGGGTGTTACATACGTTACTTATACAAAATCACATCGAACACACTACGCAATACTTTAAACGCTAACCATCATCGCATGTATACATGACTTAATGAATGCTTGTTTGTTATGTTTACACATGGAATGCTGTCTACTTGCCTTAGCAACGATAGTACTATTAGTTTGGACTCAGCACCTGTTCACTCAGGGGTTGTTAAGGACAATTACCTACATGGCTCACAATGGTGAGTGTGTATCGCGAACTGCCTTGGGTAGTCAACCCGCAGTCATTGGTATCGATAGGTTCATGTCGATAACTATCATGCCTCATTTTACGCTGTGTACGTGCTGGTTATGCGTGACGCTTTCGAACTCTATATGCTATTACCAAACTTGTATGCTCACCTTTACACTATGTGTATTGACTTTTACTTTAACGTATGTGACAGGTGCTTAGGATGCTTAATTGCTTTCTTTGGTGTGAAATCGAGGCTAGGAAAGACCTAGGTCAACAATAAACAATTGTCTGTAATGAAAATCTGAGTTGTCGGAACAGAACAATTTGACTAGATCTTTTCTGTAATAATTGTATTATCATTTATGACATGGTATGGGACATGTTGCTTTAAATATTTGGTAAATATAGTTGTTATGGAAACTTCTGGACAATCTGTTTCGCTCAGTGCCACGCCCCGATGTTTCCGCCATCGGTTGGGGTGTGACACAAGTAATCACACACATTGTGACTTCTAAATATATATACTTTCCTAAATACATATTTAGTCACTTTTATTTATCAAAAACAACCTCCAACATTTATAATTTTTGTAACAAAAATTATGGCAAATTTTATATGAAAAACCATTGTTAAAATATACTTGTAAATACTTGTTTAAAAATATTTTTCTAAGTGTTTAAATTCTATAAATTTTTTTCCATAGTTTCCCCTTAAAAATGGAGGTTTCCATGCTTTCAAAGCATATCATTTTCTTTTAAAATCATTACCAATCATCAACAATTCATTCAACACTTACCATAAGCCAAAATCATTCCATTTACATTACTTCATGAACTTGAACTTTTTTGTAAAAACTTGTAGTAATTTACCATGTTAATTAGTAGACTTAGTTATCCTTTAAAGCGTGGTTATTTGTTTAAAAACATCATTCTTGAGAAAGTTAGTCTTTCACAACTTGTAACTTGATTTTCTAAAAATATTTTTTCTTGAATTTTTCTTGTTAAAAACATATTTCTACACTTGATTAGTCACTAAAAATGTGATTAGTTTCTTTAAAAACCATGTTTATGTAAATCTTGTAAGTAAACTTAGTTTCTTGAGAAAACTAGTTTTGAAATCATCCATGTACTAGACTAATAACATGTATTCATAATCATCTTACACAAAATCATCTTTGTTTTCAAGTTAATGATGAACATAAAGGATGATCATCTTGACTTTTCACAAGATTATCCTCTCATCTTGCTAGATCATGTGTTTAATCACAATCTAGCAAGTTTCATATGATGTTTAACATCATAAACACAAACAATCAACAATCAAGAAGCATACATACACTTAAACAACATTGATTATTATGATTTTGAGCTTTATGTTAAAGATTATGTTCTTGATCTTTGATGTTCTTCATGATTAGTCTTTTACATATACTTTTAACCAACATAACAAGAAGTAAAATGAGATTAGGAAGGTCTCAGTACTAGCAAAAGGCTAGGGAAGAGGTTCAAGATGAAGATGATGATATTCTTGGTGGTTAATAGCACTTGAGAGAGGTCCTTCAAGCTTCCAGGTCACCAAGCTCCTTACACAAGCTTCGTACACCTTAAGATCACTAGAGATTGGATGGATATGAGGTGAAGATGATGATGATGATGATGCGGGTGGTGGCTCACGGCCGTAGGTAAGGAAGAGGGGGAGCGAGTTGAGTGGTGTTATGTGTTTGTGAAATGTGAAAGAATGATAGACTTGTGGGCATTATAAGCTTGTTCTCCAACATGTAAATAACCAAGGTATAATGTGCTTCGAAAGTGACAACAAGATCAAATAAATAATGCAAAGAAAATCAAGGGTGGGGGCCACCCTTGAACCGTCGCCAATGGGGGGGGGGGGGTATGGTTGGTTTGAAATGGCAAGTTAAAGATAACTAGTTAGAATCTAATATTTAGTTAGTGTATTTAGTTGTTATGTTGTTATATGAGGTGTTACGATGTTCCGGGACCATAACTAGCTCGGAAATGATAAAACAATGCTTCTAGTGAAAATTTGGTGTTTCGGGTAGTGTCCGGTTGTTCGGTTGGTTACCGGTTCGTTAAGGTGCTAAATTATGCAGTTTAGTGTGCTTTTTGTTACCTTTTGTGACAGTTTTGATTCCCGACACTTAGGAAAGTATTCTGGACCATTAAACCATAATTCTGCATGATATTAAGTTATTTAAATGTTGATTTTTGTTGAATTTTGCTGAATTCTGCAGTTTATGTGAGTTTTAGGCACTTTCCGGCACTTAAACTATCACTTGGAAGGCATTTTTATGATCCTTACTTCCCTACACACTATACTAGTGTAACTCTTGGTTTCTAGCTCATTCCGTGCTCTAACAATGTGTCTGACTGAGTACTGAACTTCCGCCAGTACTTTTGATTTGTCTGATAACTTTGCTGACTTTGTTTCATGCATCATTTGAATCATAAAGTGTTGTATGCAATAATGATATGACATCAAGCAATATGTGATGCACATGTATGTATTATGACAATAATCAGAAAGCATTCATGTCATTAATTTAAATCAGCACAGTCATTAAGTCATAAATTACTGTTTAATCAATGTACGGATACATGAAATTTTGACAGTTGTCACACTGGTTTCCTATGAAACACCCATGGAATCGAAGATAAGGTCAATCCAAGCACATAGGAAAAAGAATGAGGTAAAACGGACAAGAAACGAGTGAGTTATGCTCACTTTTGTGAAGATGTATGCTTCTGTCCGAACTTCAGAATCCAGCTGCGATTTAGATGATTTGAGAGTGATTTGGATGCGTTTGTAAAGTGAAATGAGCTTGGGAATGACTTGGTATTTATAGGTAAGGGTTAGGGTGGTTTGTAGTTGGGCATTTATTGTTAAAAACGAGTTTAAACTCCAAATAAACCCAAATCCCGCTCAAATTCATGAGCTGGAAATGAGGCTGTTGATCTGGCGTCGGGCTCGCGGGGGGCGAAGGCCTAGGGCCTGGTCCTTCGCGGCCGGTGACAAGGGTGACTGATTCATTTTCAAGTTTCCATTAATTGCAATTTGGCCCCTATAGTTTATAAATTAGGGTTTTGAGGTCATTTAGGGGTTGTTTTCATCATTTAAGCAAAGTCTAAGGACAAATCAAGTATGAGGAACATAAACCAAGTATAATTAAGCGTATGAATTTTGTATTTAAGTATCGTATGCATACAAAAGACGTATTAATAGCATGTTTCACATATTTGCAAGTTTGGCACATAATTGCCAAGAACTTTGAATATGTATCAATTGTTTCACGAAATTGAATGTATGAGCATGTATAAAGTATGTACAACATGAAATTAAAGAAATACAAGTTTTAATTAATGATCCAAGTCTTGGATTTTACAACGATTACAAAGAAAGAACGATTACAAAAACACAAGGCTTCCAAAAATAGAAACACAAACAAGACTTTCTATTTATGGAAAGTATGAAGAAGCAGGGCGTTACAAAACTATTCAACCTGAATACCAAAGAACCTGAACCTAGAATGGTTCGTTTATTGGATAAAATTTAAGTTTTGAAAACTCGAATAACCCGACCCGAAAAACCCGAATCCCGAGAAAACAACCTGAAGAACACCCCTATTTGCTACTCCAATAGCAACTGTTCATGGACATTATGTGGAACGATTTGAAAAATCACCCACACCGAACCATATAAGGTAGGTACAGGGATCGTTCCTAAGTTTCACCAAGATTCGGGTTCGGGCCGGGTCGACCCAAGAACAAAAAAAAAAAACGAGTATACAAACTAAACCAAAAGTAGTTGTAACATATGATGGGGTCGCTGAGCTACGGGCTGGGCTATGGTCCATTTGCAATTTTATTTTCGTAATAACTAACCTAATTAACTAGATCACGGCATAATCACTTCACAATCACTAGTTATACAATTACAATCATTCTTCATCTTTTGAATTTCTTGGCTGCTACTCCTAGTAGATTCATCAATTAACGTGAAGTTGACAAATAATCTCGTGTAATTTGGTACATATAACTTAAATGAAGTTAAAGAAATGTATTCTAATTTGAGGATTGCAAAGATCTTGTAGAACATACAGAAGCTAAACACAACAACTCATTCAGTCATTTTGAAACAACTAAACTGGAAATCTTGTCCTGGTCGGTCTTGTACCCGTTGATCAAGAAACCCGAAAGACAACAGAACCGGAACCTATTACTTATTTAGGGTATCATTCGGGTATTGATATTAAGGGTTTTCGGATATGGGGTCGGGTATTTATTTGGTTGGGTCTAGTAATGACTTTTGCTCACCTCTACTATTGATTCTAAAAAATGTGGATCGTTCAGACCTTTCAATTCATAGACGAAGATTGTCAAAAAAATCATCAAAATGAGTTTGAAGGTAATTATGCAATTAAATTTGATCATGATTATAGTTAAAAACAACAATAAAATGAACACATTTAACCATAATATGGCTTTTATATATTGATGAATATGTTTTTCTTATCTTAAATGTATATAAATTACAAAAAAAAGTCATGAACTATTTTGATTTTTTGAATAGTCATTAGTCTTCTTATTCTAGGTGATGACGTGGGTGCTTGGAAGCTCCCACTCAGCAGAGTTGGAAATAGTAAGTTGGAAGCAGATACACAGATAACCAGCAGCTGGAAACTTGGTTAATGTACACTTAAAAAATCTCGAGACTGCAAAGTCACACTGATGGGACTTTATCTAAAAGTGTACAAAAGCAACTTAGAGACTCACAATTCAGACTTTCACCAAAGAGGCAAGGCAAACCGCATAAGCAACATCGCATAGAATAAGACTTACCCCATATAGAAGATGAAGTGTCGAGGAGGCTTCCCCAAAGGCTGAGAACTCTGCCTATATAAAGGAGTCTTCTCAGAACTCTAAAGGTATTCCAATTAGGGCTGCTTTTTTTAACCGAAACTCGAAACCTGACCCGAAACCGAAGTCAATTGAACCCGAAGTAGTTGAAACCCGAAGAACCTGTAACCGAATAACTGTAAACCCAAACCCAAATATAGTTCTATGGATTGGTTAACGGGTTGAATAATGGGTAATTGGTTTAACCCAAAAAAACCCGAAATATATTTAAAACAATTTGCATATTTTCTAGATATAGTCGTATCTTCTAAAATGACCTAAAAATATTTCCTATTTAATGTGCAACAAACCATATCTTCTAAAACTTTTAAATCACAAAGTCCATCCATATCTATAAGACCACATGGTGTGAGCGTGGTTTTGCGGCGTTTATGTCACACCACCCCGGGAACGACGTTGTCCATGGCGTTTATGTTTGGGCTTGGGGTTTTCCACCAGCGGGGGGGGGGGGGGGGGGATTTGGGTTGTGAAATGAAGGTTCTTAATTGGTGGGTGGATTTTGGGTGTGTTTTAATTGGTTGATGTGTATGTGTATGTGTATGTAATGTGTGTGTGTGTGTGTGTGTGTGTGTGTGTGTGTGTGTGTGTGTGTGTGTATATATATAAACACCACTAACCACGCTACTCCCACACCGTCCCTTTTAGCACCACGCCACGTTCTGAAGCATGGTCCACGTGTCGCATAATGCCCCATCTTCAAGCCCCTCCATACTGTGTGATCTAATTTTTAAAAGTTTTAAATCAAAGCATACATAATACATTCCATATATTCAATATCCGACATACAAGAGTTGTTTCTAAAATCGTTTTTATAGTTAGCTAA
The DNA here is from genome assembly GCA_030545235.1 of Helianthus tuberosus. Lineage (NCBI taxonomy): Eukaryota > Viridiplantae > Streptophyta > Magnoliopsida > Asterales > Asteraceae > Helianthus > Helianthus tuberosus. The sequence continues at coordinate 209,581,947 of CM060400.1, forward strand.
TAACTAATATTTTTAAATCTTAAAGGTTGTGCTTTTTATGTTAAACTAGTTCATTTTCTAACCCAAAACCCGATCTAATACGACCCGTTCTAACCTGAACCATTTAACTCGAAAACCGAAGAACCATAACCTATAATGGTTCGGTTATCGGGTTAAATATTTAGCTTTGTAAACCCGAAAAACCCGATTAAAAGACCCGAAGAACACCCCTAATTCCGATCTCTACTCTCTCTCTCTCTACAACTACACTCTTATTCTCTATAATCTTCTTAATTCCTGAGAACCCTTACGTATTTTCACGCCAAACTCACGCGGGAGGCCGCCTCCTATTAAGACCAACGTTGCTTCTTTGTTCGCATATATCACCCAACGAGCTTCCCGACGAAGCGGATTCTAGACCTTCCTCTGTCATACCCTTGTTTTGTTTTAACACTAGACAAACTCAAAGAGACTACTAAACTTCCCGACGAAGCGGATTCTAGACCTTCGCATATTAAGTACGGTTGATCATGCTTTTCCATACATGTTCGTCACAACTAACTTTATGTGTCAATGCTTTCCTAAAAAAAGTTGTGTAAATGTTCATGATCGTCAAAACTACTTTGAAGGTAATTATGTTTTTCTATAAATGAACGCATTCTTCCATAATATTGTTTCTATACATTGATGTGTATATTTTTCTTATCTTTTATGCTCTATATGTTTTGATGACCCAAATTCAACTCTTATAATTTGTGATTAAAAAACGGTAATAAATTATAATAGTAAACCATGACTTTCTTGACAATGGGATCAAGATGTTACCCTACTAGTACTCAATAGATGACTTCAAGAATATGAGAGTTTCCTTGAGAAGATGAAAGTTCAGTTCAACTCGTGTGCATTAAGTTGGGTTGATTAAAAGTTTCAACCTTTTTTTATAAAATTCAATTTCGTGTCAAAATTTAATACCCTTTAAGTCATTGACTTTTTTTTGTCAATCCCATCTTGTCCCCTAACCACATCTTGTCACATTGAAATCCAAATTCACACGACAATTAATTAACATTTTCAAGATCAAAGGAGGGTATAAAAAGTGGTAGTAGGTTTCATGTATTGTTCCCTTTAAGTCAAACATATTCGTACACAGTTTTATAAATGTTCATTCAATACATGTTTTAAAGTTCAAAACATAACCTTCGAGCTTTGATTGTGCATTGCTTTTTTTTTTTTTTAAAGAAAACATGATGGTGGTTAGAGTTAGGGCTGACAAATTGTGTCTTATCGGGTTTAACAGGTCTCTAACGACGCGTGTAACACAAGTATTAAACTTGAATCTCGTTTAACTACTTACATCTCATGTTTATAATACAGTTTTACGTTTTATGTACCAAGAAAAAGAAATGATGGATCCTAACCTCATAATTATATTTACTTTTAAAAAGTAAAAAAATCACGTTGTGTATTTTTTTAGTAAACAAGTCTAACTTAGAGTTGAAAAGAATTAACTTCAGATTTGGAAGAGTAAATGATGTGAAACTCTAAGGGGAAAATATGTAAATAACAAGAGGTTTTCATGTGTACAATAAAATTAGGCAGGTTTGTTCTTATGTAAAGCCATATATAGTTTGTCATTTGTCATATACAGACTTTTTTGTTGCTTAAAATCCCATTAGATAACTTATCGTTTTCAAAATAGTGTGATTTACTTGTTATAACCGATTTTCCTAGTCCACCTGGCTAAAAAATGTGATGTTAGATAGTGTATGTGGTAATTATCTAACATGTCATATTGCCATATCTCCATTAAGTTTGAAAAATGAAGTTTTAACTTCTTTGGACCATCTACAATTTGGATGTCTTTGCGGCCATGGACGTTGAGTATTCAGTTTAAAATTTTAACTAAACTTTAGCATCAGTATTATGTAGTACGGTAGTGGTTTAGTACGATACCAGTACTTTGGACCATCTACAATTTGGATGTCTTTGCGGCCATGGACGTTGAGTATTCAGTTTAAAATTTTAACTAAACTTTAGCATCAGTATTATGTAGTACGGTAGTGGTTTAGTACGATACCAGTACAAATCTCATCTCTACAGAAAAAATTTGTAGTACCGACACTGAAATTGACCTAAATTCAAAACCGAATACCATACCGAATATATTCGGTTGGTACTGGTATGGTACGGTACGGTATTAGTACTCGGCCTGAACTTTCTCATCCCTGCTTTTTGTTGTTGAAAGCCCATTAAATAAATTATCATGTTCAAAATGGTGTGATTTACTTGTTAGTTAAAAACTGCCATGTTAGAGAGTGAAGTTTTATGTGGCAAACTTTTAATATATTGTGGTCCTTCAAAAGAGAGAAAGCCATCGGGGAGTGAGGAAAAGTACAAAAGGATACACATTGTAACATACATAGCAACAAAAATACAAAGCTAATCTTGCCTTAATGAGCACATCAAAAACCATAGACTAAGATTATAAGCTAGAAGCAAATAGTTGGAGAACCACACCAATGTGACCATTCAATCTTCAAACCAGATATGTTAATAATCTAAAAACATAATTGGGTTTTAACGTCTTTAGAACGTGGGGTATGGTGGGGCGTGGGTTGGGGGGGCATGGTGCGACACGTGGAGTATGGGGCACCCAAGACCAAAAGCCAATTTCAAAGGGGTATGGTGGGGCGTGGCTGGGGTGGCGTGGCTAGTGCTCTTGGCCAATGAGATTTCACCATGTCATGTGGGTGGCCCCGCCCAACGCCCGGGCTGAATCCCACGCCAATAGGGCCACGCCCAAACCCAAGCCCACCCGGGGTGGTGACTTGGGCGTTTCTCTCCAACCTCCGCCCATTACCCCATAGTCTTAGATATCTTTGAGGTGGAAAATCGAACTATGTCGAAAACCATCGCATTACGCACTTGCCACACAAACCAAAATATATAGATAAAGGCTTGAAAGTATTTGTTCACCTTTTTCTTGATGGAATGATTGTTGCCTTGCATATAAGGGTGGAAGGGGCACTTCCCTGACGTACTCGCCCAACTCTAAATACCTCTAATGACCGGACACGAAAGGAGCACATGCTCAATGACCAAATGTGCAAATTGTTTCATTACATATACAATTCTACTCACACTTTGTCTTTTGATGTTAAAGTATAACAACCCTCCAAAATAAATTTCGACATCCCTAATATATTTAGAATGTCGATATACGTCTTAAAATACACCCAGTACACGAAAACCATACCCAAAATACTATATATAATTAAAAATAAAATAAAAACAAGTCTGTCGCGGGTCGCGACAGACTGCTCTTAATTCTACGCGGGCCGCGATCACCTGGACACCAGGCGTTACCCGGTGCCGCCACGTGTCAAACGCGTGTTAAGCCTATACTCAACGAATCAGCATAGCTAGGCCCTACCCCCTAGGTTGCGGGCCGCGAAGGACCCCTGTGTGGTCTACGCGGGGCACGAGAGACTGGCGGATCACAACTATAAATAGAGGCCTTCAGCAGTTCATTTTCGTCGTTCAGTTTTTCAATCTCTCTCTCAATTTCTATATAGTACAAGCTATACTCGGGCATTATACCCCCTAAATAACGAAGTTCTATCTCGTTGTAAGTATCATAACCCCCGGTTACGTATTAGATACGCTGCCCGATTGATCTAGGGTTCCGTAACGGCTGTCGTGATTCTGCCCGACGTAGTCGTTGGAATGCCGTCTCGGGGAGGGTATTACTAATGTAAATATTGGGTTATTATACTAACGCATGTGCATTGTGTAATTAATAGATAATCATCAGGAAATCCTAAAGGAAAACCCTAAAACAGTAATGTGAGTAATCTCCTTTTTGCAAATTGTTTTTACAAAACCTCAAATGTTTTATATTATATTAAGCAGTGATTGAATATTTGTATTCTACAATTATCGTCAGTATGTTGGGGGTTTTGTATACAAAATTTGGTACTACATTGTGAGGAGTAACATGACCACAAGTCGGGTTGACAGTACCGTGGGTGGTAATTAAAGTAGATGGAAACATATGTAATTGCGCGACCGCCCTCAATACTGTAAAACGGTTTTACCTGTCTTGATTAAACTGGGATTCACTCACCAGTATTTCCCACTGACAAAATATTTTTAAACGCGTTTCAGGTAACAAAATGTGAAAGCCAAATAGAAGCCAGCTGGACAGCACTGAAGACTTGGAAAAGTGGCTATAAAGTTACCTAAAATAAAGAGATGTTTTATTTAAATAAAATAGGGTTTATCCCTATAAAAATGTGTGTACTTGAAACTTGGAATTTTCCCATGTGTTTAATGTTAGGAAAGCGTGGTATTTTACTCTGATAAAATATTTCCTAACTACGATCCTGATGTAAATTCTGCTGCCAAACTGATAAACACCGATACCACTGAAACTGGCCGCGACAGCCCGTTCCCGGGTAGATAGGGAACGCGCGTTGCGACATAAAGTTGGTAAGAAAATACATTTAAGAATTCTATATCCGAAACATCAGATACTATATTGACATAATAGTTTATATTTGTGTAGTTGTTGTACATCTGGGTTTATTTACATTTGTGTAGCTTTTTTTTTTAAGGTGAACTTCTAATGGTGACCATTGTCGCATCCGTACATTGCGGACCCTCTTCAAGAACGTGGGCCCAGATAGCGGGCCAGCGCTGGGTTAACTAGTGTTGTGTCGAAGGCTTTTCCCCGGAAACCGTACTGCCTCCACACGATTTTACTTGCTGGAGTAACAGCCGGATGAAAACCGGAGTGACGCTCATGATCAAACCCTCCTCGGTGGGTTTTTCACCATCATAGCGCACATGTCACACCTATTTGCCTTTACCGGGAATCGAACCGGAGTCTCACAAGGAAACAACCGGTCCAACAACCAACTTAGCTAGAGGGGTGGACACATTTGTCACACATTTCATTTATTGAATGTTGTCTTTATTGATTGTTTTATTGTTCTCTAAATTTTTATAATTTTTTTTGAATTAGAAGAATCCACTAGATCATTAAATCCTTTTATTTCCAACAACCCTTGTTTCAAATTATATTCACTCTAAACTCAAGCTACGAGAATAGCTAAAAATAATATACTAACATGATATAATATGTTAATTAATGATGTTATCATGATGTACCACATAAACTAAATTATCAACATCAACTTTTGTTTTGAACGAAAAATTTGGACTACTGACGGACCATTGAAGTATTATCGTATTATCAGCGGAATCACTCGATTATATCCATCTCCACTAGACAATAATGTCTATACACCAATTTAGGAAGAACCCCAATAAATATGGGAAAAACCTTCCTTGTGGGAATCGAACACATGACCTATTGGTACCAAAGTCTTATCCCACCACCAAGATGCCACTAGGTTATAAAGCCATATGCAAGTATCAACATCAACTGTCAATGACACTATAGCCTAGTGGCATCTTAGGGGTAATATAATATTAGAAACCATTAGGTTTTGGGTTCGATTCCCATAAGAAAGTTTTTTCCAGCAGTTGTTAAGAGAGAAACAGATCCTCACACCCAGGATATGCTCAATAGGAGTCTAGCAAACTTTCATATTCTAGCAACTACAGCTGCAGACCCTAATTTACAGCAACTCATAGCACCCCAGCCCTTACCACTGCTTCCCACACAGCCAATGGAAATTGAAGCAAACCCAAAAAACCAAATCCAATGCCTGTCCTTGACCCAACGGAGATACCTAGAGTACCAGCACCCAATCCCTTAGATCCTGACTACGACCCATGGTTTGACGACCATAAGGATTACCAACAACGCTACCCAATGCCGGAGGAATCCATGCCAAACCTAGTAGCCTACCCAGACTTGGACCTCTAGATCCCTACTATGATAATGACCAATACATCAAGGAAATTCTAGAAAATCCTTATCCATACCAAGAACCCATACCCTAGTTCCCAAACCCAGTACCAGCCCCTGCACCACCAATGAGCGCAGAAAATGTGCAAGAACTCCGAACCTTTGGTGAGGAGATTTTAGAAGGAAACGAGAGGATGAGCCAAATAGGAGAACGACTCGTCTGGAAGTATGACGAGCGTAATATGGAGTTCTGGATGAACCCATACCAGTAATAGTAATAATAATAACAACAACAACAACAACAACAACAACAACAACAATAATACTAATAATAATAATAATAATAATAATAATAATAATAATAATAATAATAATAATAAATAATATGTGTGTAGGTTTGAAAAAAAAAATCTAGATAATAGCTACGGATGCCTAATAGTATTATAATTTCAGTTGTACTGTAATATATATGGATGCATAATATAAAATAGAGTAAGTCGCAATGTTCGACGATTTTGATCAATATGCTTGTTGTGAGATTGTTTACATTAATTATTCTCTTGTGATATTAATACGTGGTAAATGTTTAAAATTCAGATGGACGACGAAGTGAATCAGGAAAACCAAAATAACGATAATCAGAATAACAATAATAATGGAAACCAAGTGGATAACAGTGCCATCCAACACATAGTGGCACAAGGGATTATAAATGCAATGCCATACACTATTAAAACGGTTAAAGAAGCTGATAATAAAAGTAATCATGGCAGTAAACGACCTACTGAACCAGAACACAGCGTAAACAATGGACCCATACTTCAAGTGCCCATTCCCAGAAGAAGAAGAACCAAGTCTTATGGTTGTTCTTATAAAGAATTCTGGTCTTGTAAGCCAATAGAATTCTCGGGCAATGAAGGGGTCGTTGCAGCTCTACGCTGGATAGAAAAGATTGAGGCAGTCTTAAGGATAAGCAAGTGCGTAGAAGTGGATAAAATAATGTTTGCCCCCAATCTGTTTAAGAACTCAGCCTTAGAATGGTGGAACACTATCCTCCAATCTAGGGGAAGTGATAAGGTTTATAATATTGAATGGGAGGAATTTAAAAATATGGTAGAAATGAAATTCTAACCCTCCTAATGAAAAGAAACAAATAGCAAATACGTTCCTAAACCTTCGAATAACTGGAGTAGATAGTAAAGGTTACACTACGCTATTTTTCGAATATGCTAGAATAGTGCCAACCCTTGCATCACCAAAACCAGTATTAATTTCCCGTTACATCTGGGGATTAATCAGTGAGATTAGGCATGTAGTCAAGGCAGCTAGACCTCAAACTATAGAAGAAGCTGTAGAACTAGCAAACACCTTGACTGATAAATTAGTGCGTACACGAGAAGAAGACCAGAGGAGGAACTTAGCTCAAAGGCTTACTCAAGAATTTTGTTATGGAAATTCCAACCGTGGGAAAAATGTAGGTTCTACCTCTGCACCTTATTGTAAGGCTTGCAAGAAGAAACATTCAGTAAGATGCTCTACCTATTGTAATTTCTGCAACATACCAGGACACAAGGAAAAAGATTGTAGGAAGAAACCTAATAATGGAATGTGCTTCAACTGTGGAGAAAAGGGTCACATCAAGCCAAACTGTCCGAAACTAGCTCCAGCCATGAACAATAAGACTACTAAAAATGCTAGAGCATTTGTTCTGACTGCAGAAGAAGCAAAAATGATCCCGGATGTGATTACCGGTACGTTTTTAGTTAATGATATTTTTGGTAAAGTATTATTTGACTATGGTGCATACCAAAGTTTTATTAATACTTCATTTTGCAAACTTCTCAATCGACCATTAACTAAACTTCCACAAGAATGTCTAGTAGAGACAGCAAATGGGGAAACCATTAAGATTTCTAAAATCTTGCAGGGAGCAAGAATAGAATTTTTAAATCAAAAGTTCATTGCAAACCTTTATCCAATGAATCTAGCAGGATTTGATGTTGTACTAGGAATGGATTGACTAATAACCAATAAAGCCAGTATTTTATGTGATCAAAAGTTGATTCAAGTAAATTCACCAAAGGGTGAAAAGATCACAATTAAAGGAGATAAGCCCTCTAGATCCATGAAATTCATCTCTGTGATGAAAACAACAAGTTATATAAGAAAATGATCATTAGTGTATTTGATTTCTATAATCATTAACACAAAAGGAAAAGAATTAGAAGATATTCCCGTAGTATCTCAGTTTCCAGATGTGTTACCAGAAGAACTACCAGGATTACCGCCAGACAGAGAAGTTGAATTCAGAATCCAACTGCTAACAGGGACAACACCAATTGCCAAAACACCTTACCGTTTGGCACCTACAGAAATTCAAGAATTGAAGAAACAGTTAGATGAACTACTAGAGAAGGGATTCATACAGCCAAGTTCATCACCGTGGAGAGCACCGATCTTATTTGTTAAAAAGAAAGACGGATCAATGCGTATGTTCATTGACTACCGCGAATTGAACAAGGTCACGATTAAAATTCGGTATCCATTATTAAGAATCGATGATCTGTTCGATCAGTTGTAAGGAGCTCGATTTTTGTCACACCCCGACTTTCCACGTGTCACTGGTGGGCCCGGTGGGGAGTATCGTGACGTAGTTGATATCATCATAGTCAAACAACACAATATATAAATGCACAGCGGAAGCAAAAGATAAATATATTACAATCCGAATAAAAAGTAATATCCAAGTATTACAACGGAAAGTAAAGGATCCACAGGCGGATCTTAAAACATAAACATTGTTCAACAGACTTTAAACGCCTAGGACTTGCAAGATTCCTTATTAACGTCCCGAGCCGCTTCCAGCCTATTACGTACTTGTACTTGTCACTTAGACTTTTGAAAATACGTCAGTTTTCACTGGTAAATACACTCAACCGACTCATTTGAAAAGAGTTTAAGAAAATTTATTTAGATGCACCAGGTACAAAATATTTTGACACTTTGATTAAAATGCACAAAGGCAAAATTAATCCTTTATAACTTGGAACAATTATATTTATAACCTTGTATACAGATTTACATGTTCGTTGTACGTTCAGGGCCCGATGTAGAAACCGAGTCAGATTAACAGACACGCCACAAGTATAGGCCCACAAGAGAGTGAGATACCGTTATTACTTAAGCAACTGTCAGGTGTATGCCTACACCCCGTGCTTAAGACGTGGCCATTTTATAATACAATGATGTCAGGGATATCCGGGACATGGTCATTAACCCCTAAAGGCTTTTATTTCAAACAATACATATTAAACCGGGTTACCTCAATAATTTAACCACAATAAGATTAAATATTCAATACCCGACCAAGCGGTGTCATTATACCGTATCCCAATCCCGTATAGGGAAAATAAGTTAAGAGTATTTACCTGAGCTAGCTCCTGTCTTAATTTAGCAAGAATTAATAACTCAGCCGTATTCACTTAAGTAAGCGTAGGTACAATTTACCAGAAGGCTCTAGTCTGGAATGATGGTATAAATAACCAATTAGAATGCTAACGGGTCTTCAATTAAGCCTAAGCTTAGACCGGTTAGTCTTACCGAAAGATACGGTTCAAACGCGTGATTAAGCGAAGACCGGATAGAATGTGATTTAGACCCGACAAGTTCAGGGACTTGCTTAATATGGGTATTTCATTCACATTCTGGATTTTGAGATAAAACCGTTAAGGTTTGACCCGTTTAGGCTAGTTTATATAAACTAGTTACATAAACCGAACCGAACGCGTAATAAGCGTAACGGGTATACATATGAGCCATTTGCAGGTTTCCTAAGTTAATATGCTTCATATATGTTGTGACATCAGTAAGATGTCTTTTATTATTATGCCCGAAACGAATTTAATCACAAACTATGCCCCGTAGGGGTAGTTTGGTCATTTAAAAGGTTATAAAAGAGTTTAAGTATTTACCTGAGTTACAGGTCTGATGTAATCAGAAAAAATACTTATTTTACCAAGTTATAACAGTAGGATAAAGTATATATGTGAAATTTACCAATTATAACCAAACTATGCCCCGTAGGGGTATTTTGGTAATTTCACATAAGCCGAAAAGCTCAAAACTGAAGTCTGAGTTAAACAACTTTTTCTTACTGTTAAAACATTATAATTTGCCTCAAATATCAGTAGGTATCAACCCTTGTATGTTTAAAATAATTCTAGTACATACTATGCGTTAAAAACGCTTAAAAAGGCGATTAGAAGCCATTTCCGGGTTTGATACATAAAGCTGATATTTTTACTATTCCGGAAGGCTTAAAATAATTTATTTATCATATTTGATCAGTAGCAAAAGGTTTGGAGTCATTTAGATATGTAAAACTCATTTTATAGCCCGTAAGGGCAAAACCGACAATTACCGGATTAAGCCTACGACTATAAGTTATGCTCAGCCTAAAATTAATTAAAAATCTTCAAAAATCCCAAAATAATATATTACATCAGTGGGTAATAAGTTTGATATCAAAAAGTAGGTGTAATTAGGCTATACGCTAATTACGCCGTTTAATTAACATAAAGCTTTCATTTTACGCTAACGAGCATAACTCTTTATCTACACTCCAAAATGTTGTCAAATTTTGCATACAAGTTTATATATCAGTAATTAAAGTTTCTACTCTTTTACATTTCCAAAAATCACGTTTTAAGGTGAAAAGGGCATAATGGTCAACATATGAGCAATTAACGGAATCATGCATATTAATTGGATAACTAATGATCCGAGGTGTATAATCACAGAGGGTTATACTAGCATGTAACCTGGTCCAAATAAAGCTCTAAGGCATTTCTAAAGCATACCATAACGGGTCAGAACTGAAAGTCAAAGTATAAGTCAAACTATGCGACTTTCGGTCCCGAACCGGGTCTAAACAGGAAATTGTAGGGTTGAACATGTTTAGACATGTCCTTACACTAATTACCAAGTTATATTAATGATCAAACAGGTTGTATGTGTTCTACATTGCTAATTATGCATAAATTGTAATTTACACATTCTGTTGACTTTTTAAATACAAGTTTGACCCGACATTTGACCTAGTTAGAGTGGGAATCAGGGGAACCCTTTTAAGGGTTTATTACCCACATAATTACCAACTTATAACTACTTTTGATTCGAGATTTGACTGAGCCATTATTAATTAATCTCAAAGTCAAACCGTAATTACGACGGTTTGACTTTTAGCTAAATAACTAAGCTAAACTCAATAAAAGAAGGTTAAGCAAACTTACAAGAGTCCTATGAACGAATTATGACCACTTGAGTCTGCTTTGGAGCTCCAAGAATGATCAGAAGTGCAAGAGAAGGTGTGAGGAACTTGGTTGCAACTTTGGTCCTTTATATAGTGAATTAATCACCATAAAAAGTTGACACCCAAGTCTATACCTGTCCACAACTGATCCACAAGTGTCCCTAGATGTTTAGGGGTTGTTTAGGGGTCAAGAGAAATGTGGAAAATCGGTTAAACTCGAGCAGAATGCAAAAGGCAGGCAAGAACACATGTTTCTCGGTACTGGCAGTCCCTCGCGTGGCGCGACGGAGTGTCTGCACAAATCTGAATTTTAGATTTATTGCGTTTTGATCCTTGGCTCTTCAAACTTCGATTAGACCTTTGTTTCTTGCATCTTGAACCCTCCAATTTGATTTATATGGGCTTTAAAACATATACCCACTTTGTTAAGTCCCCGATTAACTTTATTGTTACCCGAAAAGTCCTAACATTCAACGTTGACGCTTTAACCCTTCGCACACGAATTTGATCATAACTTTCTCATATGATAACGAAACTTTACGAAATTTATATCGTGCATTCTAGTGAGCATAATTAACAGTTACAAAGCTTCGGGTTTGTCAAAAGGTCACTCAGAGGTATAACTTAAACATGTTGACACTTTTAACCCCTGTAGTTTGAAATCTCTCACTTTTAGCTTCGCATGTTCCATGATTTATTCGTTTGATGATATAAACATCAAATAGGGTTAATGTACAATATATTTATTCACCGTTGACATTTAGAACTCGTATATTCACATACTTTCCATGTTTGTCAACTTTAGTCCTTTTATAACATTCTTTCACACGTTCAAACATATTACACGTGTCAACACATTATAGGATGTGAATTTTCGAGGTGTTACAAATTTTCTCAAAGATCGATTTACGATCAGGATATCATCAATTAAAGGTACAGGAAGAGGACATTCCTAAGACCGCATTTAGAACAAGGTATGACCATTATGAATTTACTGTCATGCCATCTGGTTTAACCAATTCCCCAGTCGCATTTATGGACATGATGAACCGAATATGTAAGCCATATTTGGATAAATTCATAATTGTTTTAATAGATGATATTCTCATTTACTCTAAAAGTAAAAAGGAACATGCAACGCACCTGCACGCACTTCTAAGTTTATTGAGAAAAGAAAAGCTTTATGCAAAGTTTTCTAAGTGCGAGTTTTGGTTAGAAACTTAGAACAAGTACTGTTTCTTGGGCATTTAGTCAACCATGAAGGAATTCATGTGAATCCCTCAAAGATCGAGGCAATTACCAAATGGAAAACCCCTGAGTCACCAACCGAAGTTAGAAGTTTCTTAGGACTGGCCGGTTATTATAGAAGATTTATTCGAGATTTTTCTAGAATAACCATTCCCTTAACTAAGCTAACCTGTAAATCTGCTAAGTTTGAATGGGGACCAAAAGAAGAAGAAGCATTTAGAATTCTTAAGCAAAGATTAACCAACACACACATACTAGCGTTACCAGAAGGAACTGAAGACTTTGTAGTCTATTGTGACGCTTCCAAATTAGGGTATGGATGTATGTTGATGCAACATCAAAAGGTTATAGCCTATGCATCCAGACAACTTAAGAATCATGAAGAGAATTATTCAACCCATGATTTGGAATTAGGAGCCATAGTTTTTGCCCTAAAAATTTGGAGACATTACCTTTACGGTAGTAAGTTTACCATTTTCGCCGATCATAAGAGTTTAAGGTATGTTTTCGGACAAAAGGAATTGAATATGAGGCAAAGACGCTGAATGGAAATTCTTAGTGATTATGATTGTAATATCCAGTATCATGCAGGAAAGGCAAATGTAGTAGCTGATGCTTTAAGTCGAAAATATCACGAAAAGCCAAAAAGAGTACGTTCTCTTAATTTAAATCTACAAGTAGATTTAAATGAACAGATTAGAAAAGCACAAGAATTCGTGATCAAGGATGATACTGAGAAACTGAAAGGAATGATTAAGGAACTAGAACAATGGACGGATGGAATTTGGAGATTCCATAAGAAAAGAATGTGGATACCCAAATTAGAAACCTACGCCACCGTATCTTAGAAGAAGCCCAAAAGTCTAAGTATACGATGCATCCTGGAAATGATAAGATGTATCAGGACTTAAAAAAGAATTTTTGGTGGATAGGAATGAAGAAGGATATAGCGGCTTATGTTGCAAAATGTTTAACATGTTCACAAGTTAAAGCTGAACATCAGAAACCCTCAGGTTTGTTGCAACAGCTAGAAATGCCAGTTTGGAAATGGGAATTGATAACAATGGATTTTGTTACCAAATTACCCAAAACAAGAAAAGGTAATGATACAGTCTGGGTGACTGTAGACAGGCTAACTAAGTCAGCTCATTTCTTACCATTGAAGGAGACTTTCAGTATGGAACAATTAGCTAAGCTGTATGTAAATGAAATAGTTTCATTACATGGAATTCCTTTATCAATTGTTTCTGATAGAGATAACCGTTTTACCTCTTATTTTTGGACAAGTTTCCAAAAAGCAATGAGAACCAAGTTGAATTTAAGCACCGCTTACCATCCTCAAACGGATGGACAAAGCGAAAAGACGATTCAGACAATGGAAGATATGATTAGAGCTTTTGTAATTGATTTCGGAGGTAATTGGGAAGATCATCTGCCATTAATAGAATTTTCTTATAACAACAACTATCCTACCAGTATCAATGATGCACCATTCGAAGCACTTTATGGACGAAAGTGCCGAACTCCAGTCTGTTGGGCAGAAATTGGAGAAAAGCAGCTATCCGGACCTGAGATAGTGCAAGAAACAATCGACAAGATCATTCAAGTCAAGGAACGACTGAAAGCAGCACGTGATCGACAGAAGAGTTACGCTGATAACAGATGAAAGCCACTGGAATTTCAAGTAGGAGACAAGGTGTTATTAAAAGTTTCTCCTTGGAAAGGAGTGGTAAGATTCATCAAAAGGGGAAAGCTAAGCCCCATGTATGTTGGACCTTTTGAAATTATTAGAATAGGACCTGTAGCCTATCAGCTACAACTGCCAGAGGAAATGACAGGAATACATGATGTATTTCATGTATCTAACCTAAAGAAATGCTTAGCTGATGAATCATTGATAGTACCTCTTAAGGATATAGAGGTAAATGAAAAGCTTAAATTTGTAGAGAAGCCTCTACAGATTGAAGACAGAAAGGTCAAGAATCTCAATCATAAAAGATTAGTTCTGGTCAAAGTGAATGGGACTCCAAGAGAGGACCAGAATACACATGGGAGCTTGAATCAGAAATGCAAAGGAAATACCCGCACCTATTCCAGTAGACCTCGAGGACGAGTTCTAAAACAAGGTGGGGAGGATATAACAACCCTCCAAAATAAATTTTGACAACCCTAATATATTTAGAATGTTCATATATGTCTTAAAATACACCCCGTACACGAAAACCATGCCCAAAATACCATATATAATTAAAAATAAAATAAAAACAAGAAATACAAGTTTGTCGCGGGCCGCGGCAGACTGCTCTTAATTCTACGCGGGCCGCGAGCACCTGGACACTAGGCCTCACCCGGTGCCACCACGTGTCAAACGGGTGTTAAGCCTATACTCAACGAATCGGCATGGCTAGGCCCTACCCCCTAGGTTGCGGGCCGCGAAGGACCCCTGTCTGGTCCACGCGGGGCGCGAGAGACTGGCGGATCACAACTATAAATAGAGGCCTTTAGCTGTTCATTTTCGTCGTTCAGTTTTTCAATCTCTCTCTCAATTTCTATATAGTATAAGCTATACTCAGGGATTGTACCCCCCTAAATAACGAAGTTCTGCCTCGTTGTAAGTATCATAACCCCCGATTACGTATTAGATATGCTGCCCGATTGATCTAGGGTTCCGTAACGGCTGTCGTGATTCTGCCCGACGTAGTCGTTGGAATGTCGTATCGGGGAGGGTATTACTAATGTAAATATTGGGTTATTATACTAACGCGTGTGCATTGTGTAATTAATAGATAATCACCAGGAAATCTTAAAGGAAAACCCTAAAACGTCAATGTGAGTAATCTCCTTTTTGCAAATTGGTTTTACAAAACCTCAAATGTCTTATATTATATTAAGCAGTGATTGAGTATTTGTATTCTACAATTATCGTCGGTATGCTGGGGTTTTGTATACAAAATTTGGTACTACATTGTGAGTAGTAACATGACCCCAAGTCAGGTTGACAGTATCGTGGGTGGTAATTAAAGTAGATGGAAACAAATGTAATTGCGCGACCGCCCTCAATACTGTAAAACGGTTTTACCTGTCTTGATTAAACTGGGATTCACTCACAAGTATTTCCCAATGACAAAATATTTTTAAACGCGTTTCAGGTAACAAAATGTGAAAGCCAAATAGAAGCCAGCAGGACAGCACTAAAGGCTTGGAAAAGTGGCTATAAAGTTACCTAAAATAAAGAGATGTTTTATTTAAATAAAATAGGGTTTATCCCTAAAAAATGTGTGTACTTGAAACTTGGAATTTTCCCATGTGTTTAATGTTATAAAAGCGTGGTATTTTACTCTGATAAAATATTTCCTAACTACGGTCCTGATGTAAATTCCGCTGCCAAACTGATAAGCACCGAAACACTAAAACTGGTCATGGCCGCCCGTTCCCGGGTAGACAGGGGACGGGGGTTGCGACATAAAGTTGGTAAGAAAATACATTTAAGAATTCTATATCCCAAACATCAGATACTATATTGACATAATAGTTTATATTTGTGTAGTTGTTGTACATATGGGTTTATTTACATTTGTGTAGCTTGTAGGTAGTAACACACCCTTTATTTCATTTATTATATTTCATTTATTGAATGTTGTCTTTATTGATTGTTTTATTGTTCTCTAAATTTTTATATATTTTTTTTTATGAATTAGAAGAATCCACTAGATCATTAAATCCTTTTATTTCCAACAACCCTTTCTCAAATTATATTCACTCTAAACTCAAGCTACGAGAATAGCTAAAAATAATATACTAACATGATATAATATGTTAATTAATGATATGGCTAAAGCTAGGTAGAAAACCCTCTATTTTGAGAAAACCCAACCTCTCGACATTTTTTTTTTTTAAAATAACACATGTAATATACATGTTTTTAAGAGTTTTGGGCCAAAAAAACAAAAAAACGCCGAAGGAATGTTTAAAAAAAAAACAAATTTCAGCAAGTTTCAGCCTTTTTTGCCTAACACATGTTAGTCACCCGAAGTTTGCTGAAATTTGTTTATTTTTTTTAAAAACATCCATTCGGCGCTTTTTTGTTTTGGCCCAAAACTCTTAAAAACATGTATATTACATGTGTTATTTTTTTCAAAAAAAAATGTCGGGAGGTTGGGTAAAAATGGGAGGAGTTTTGAGTTTCCAGAGTTTTTTTAAAAACATAAGGGTTTTCTATATAGCCCTCCCCTTAATGATATTATCATGATGTACCACATAAACTAAATTATCAACATCAACTTTTGTTTTGAACGAAAAATTTGGATCACTGACAGACCATTGAATTATTATTGTATTATCAGCGGAACCACTCGATTATATCCATCTCCACTAGACAATAATGCCTATACACAAATTTAGGAAGAAACCCAATAAATATGGGAAAAACCTCCCTTGTGGGAATCGAACACATGACCTATTGGTACCAAAATCTTATCCCACCACCAAGATGCCACTAGGCTATAAAGCCATAGGCAAGTATCGATATCAACTGTCCATGACACCATAGCCTAGTGGTGTAAAAATAGAATAAGATTTTAGAGGTGTAAAAATAGAATGAGCCTTAATTTATTAGAGGTTTAAACTTTAAAGTAAGTTTCGGTGCCCGACGCACATGAAATTATTGCCTAGTGGCATCTTAGGGATGAGATAAGGCTTTGGGAGCATTAGGTCCTGGGTTCGATTCTCACAAAGAGTGGGTTTTACCAGATTTATTAGTTTTCCTCCTAAATTGGTGTATATACATTATAGCCTAGTGAAGATGGATATGATCGGGTGGTTCTGCTGATGCAACAATGATACTCCAGTGGCCCGTCAGTAATTCTAATTTGCCGTTCAAAAAAAAGTTTAGGTGCCCAACCATCAAAGATTAACGCGGTGTTGTGAGGTCGGAGGTATTATTTAGGCTATGGGGTGTGGGATAAAGCCCCTAAGGGCTTTATCAGGACACGTCAGCGCCACCTAGGATCCTCATCAGCCAGGGGGCTTTATCACGTCTTCTCTTAACTTGCAGGGTGTGGAATAGCGCCTCCTATTAATCAAAGTTAAAAAAAATTATTAGATGAAATGATGTGGGCCCCACCTGCCCCCTCCCTTCTTCCTCGTTACCATGGTAAAGCCCCATCAATGGCGCCCCGGTTTAACTTGCTTGGTGTGGATGATGGCGCCAAAGGGGGCGCTATGGGCGGTGATGTGACACGGTGACGCCATCCATATATTCCGGCCTCCTTAGAGTAGCATCTTTGTTGCTGTCTCCTCTAGTCTCTTCTAGTAACCGCGTGGTTATCACGCACAAGGAGATCAATGAGTTTGGTGATGAAACACTACGTACTATGTCTATCACTATGTCTATTCCACCAATAAAGTAACCATGGGTTTATGGCCTATGGCTACTACTTATTCCACCCACTTTCTTTATAAACTCTAAATAAATAAATAAATAAATAAATTCTAAGTTTTTTATTAAATATTGGTAAGATATGAACTAAGGGGTTGTTTGGTAGCCTCTTAATGACTATTCAGATGCTACCTCTTAATGGTTTAAAACCTCTGAATGAATAAGAGGTAACCTCAAGTCTGAATGGTTAAGAGGTAACATCTGAATGGTAAATCATCACATGTCACATTCTTCTACCTTTTCATTGGTAAAATTCTTAATGATTCCATTAAGAGGTAGTCTCTTAATGACCATTCAGAGGCTACCAAACAGCCCCTAAACAAAGTTACTAGATTTTCCCAAGACAGTAGTCCGGATCATAGATCATAAGTTGACAATTTAAGTGGTTATTTTGGTATCTTTGTGGTTTATACGGAAGGTCCGGAATGAAAACTTTGCGTCCAAAATAAATCATGAACTAACAAAACATAATTCGTGGATAATCTTATAAGTTATAGCATATAGATTATTATTTTTAGTATGAAAATAAACAAGGTTGACCCGTCATGTTGACATGTACCTAAACATAATCCAGTTAGCTGATCGTGTTTGTAGGTTTGACATAACGCTAACCCAAACTCATTTAAACAAAGTAATGCTTACAACTTTGTGTTATTTTCACATGTTTTAAAAGATAAAAATTCACATTCTCTATTAAGAATAATCATATGCAAGTGTTAAAAAATTATGATTGGTTAGTATTCTAAAACTAATAACTTTGTAAGTGTTAAAAGTTTATGGTTAGTTTTCTAAAACTAATAACTTTTATTTATTTATTTATTTTTAAAATAATTTTTTTTATTAAGGTAAAAGTTCCATATAGTATCATAGACTTGGCTAACTAACCTACATACTATCTTGAAAATAACATAATGATATAAGGGAAATTGGCATGTAATAATCTCACATAGACATTATTAGCCATTAATAATCACACCTCAGAATATTCCCCCCACCAGTCCCACCTTTCACATATTTTTCTACAATGGTTCCCTGTTAAAAAACCTTAACGGAGTTAAGTTTTTTTTTTTTCCAAATTACAAACAGATTTTTAGGGATTCTGATTAAAACGATGATACGAGTCCATTGATGTAAAACTTGGCTCGAAACGGTGATCCAAACTATGAAAACGGCGCTTCAATTCGGGTGTTTAAATTTCCAATTAACCAAAATCAAGTCACTTGGAGCACCATTTCGAAGTAAGTTTTACATCAATGGACTCGTATCATCGTTCTGATCAAAAGTCCTAAAAAATCTGTTTGTAATTTGGAAAAAAGCTTAACTTTGTTAAGTTTTTTTTAACGGGGACTATTGTAGGAAAAATAAGTGAAAGGTGGGACTCGTAGAAGGAATATTCTGAGGTGGGATTGTTAATAGCCAATAAGGTCTAGGTGAGATTATTACATGCCAATTCCCCTGATAATGATAATGATAATGATAATGATAATGATAATGATAATGATAATAATAATAATAATAATAATAATTGGACGGTTTAGACATTAAATTAAATAATTTCAAATTGGTTCTAAAATACGTGGTTTCGTAATGTGTTATCATGTATATGACGGCGTTTACAATTTCCCCTCATCTTTATTTATGTGACTTAAATAAAATCCACGTTTTCAACATCAAAAAATCAAATGTGTCATCATCTCGCATCCACCCAAAAAGTGTTCACATTCTTCATGCCTACCTTTTTTGGGCCGTTTCAGCCCAATACATGTTACATAAAGTTTATGGCAGCAAAATATTCAACTACTTAATAAAAAATATAAACTTATAAAAAGGAAACACAGACTTCATATAACAAAATATCAAAGGATTTAGGATATCAGTTATATCTTTTTTTAATTTAGGATTTTCTGATGACCATAGAATATATTTCAATCACATGCATGGAGCCAATAATTAATGAAATTTTATTTAACATAAAAATGAGAAAGAATATATCCATGGGTAATTGAAGATTGATAATTGAACATTAGATTGTGGGCTCTATTTGAAAGATGACATTTTATATTTTAATAAAGATATTCTTCAGATATCACATAATAAAAGAGACAATAAGGATAACTACAAAACCACTTTGAACATTATGAAGAACATCTTACTTTATCATCACTATCTCAAGTGTAATCTTCAAAGATATAATCATAGGATGATAAGGCTATATGGTGACATGATGTATACTTTTTACTTATTTTAGTATATCAGGCAAATAATTGATTTTAAGTTGCTAAAAAAAGGTATTCTTTTAGGTGATGATGAATAAGTAAGGATACATGCAATGAACCCTTAAAAGTAGGATTGGCTTCCAGAAAAGGGGCCAAGAAAGAAATGCTCTTTTTGAAATGGTTATGATTAGGGTTGAACCCAAATTTGTAAAACGATTTAATTTAGGAAAATTGGTTTTTAATAAACCAACCTTTGTCCCGTTGGTAAATAATAATCTTACCTATGTAATTGGTATACAATAATCCTACATATCAACATGTTGGTACTCAATGAACTTCCGTTAATTTTTTTTAACTGAAGTTAATTTTTAAGTTTTATTTATTACACAAAAAGTCCATGTAGTTGTAATTTACTAGTTTTAACTATTTTATAAAACAAAAAAACCTCAAGGGACTGTAATTTACTAGTTTTAAAATAGTTAAAACAAGTAAATTACAACTACAGGGACTGTTTGTGTAATAAATAAAACTTAAAACTAACTTCAGTTAAAAAAAATTAACGGAAGTTCATTGAGTACCAACATGTTGATAGGTAGAATTATTGTATACCAATTACGTAGGTAAGATTATTGTTTAACAACAGGACAAATGTTGGTTTATTAAAAACCAATTTTCCTTTAATTTATCAATTATTAAAGCAACTAAACAGAAAATTAAGAGCATAGACCTTCCATCCACCATAGACCTTCTTTTTTTAAGACCATGCGTAGTGGGCAAGATCCGGCATTTTTTAGAGCCAATCACGCCCCATCACGCCAAGCGTCCCACCCCCGTGGGCGTGTTTGGGCGTTTTTTTCGCAAAAAAACCCCTCCGGCGTGGTTTAAATCACGCTTAAAAGGAACATTGTTGGCCAATCAGATTTATCCCTCTTTTTTCTTGGCCAATCCCCCTTTTTTGGTTAGTTTTTTTTATTTAATTCTTACACCCCTTTTTAACATGAAACCCACATCCACGCTACGCCCATTTTAGAGAAACGCCCAATAATGCCCCTTGCTGACTGGACTGTTACATGGCGGAAAACGCCCAAGGGTGGGGACATTATTCACCATTACTAGTACGCATGGTCTAAACATTAAGGAAATCACTTAAAAACACTCTCCATTTCATACCTTGTCTCCATATTGCACTGCCTATTTTTAGGGAAAGCTTAGATTAAAAGCTCAAATATGAGGGGCCACTATTCACCACACTTAAAGTTTTTAATTATTATTTTAGTTTTTCTTTTAAAAAATTATTATATATATACACATATGCTTAGATTTATTAGAAAACCATTAAAAACATGAGAATCGAGAAAATTACCACCAACTATTATTTTTACTTTTCATTTCTTTAGTTATAAAGCTAGTATCGTAGAAATTAAAAAAATTTATGTAGAATGACGAGCTACATATACGTAGCTTGTCGCTCTTCATATAATATTATATTTTCTTTTTTAATTTCCATGAATAAGAGTAACATATAAAAAGGATGATTTTTTTTTGGTTAGGAGTGGTTTTCTAAAAGTTTTCTATTATCTTTTAAGTTTTCAATGATCCATTTGTAACACCCACCCCGTAACCCGGGTGATTGTGCACAATTGATACACTTACAGCGGAAACAAACTAAACATTCATTAAAACTTATAATTGTCTGAGTACAACACTTTTTTTATTTACAAACTTTCGGCAACTAAGAACTCCTTTATCTTCTAAAACTCCACAACTGTCAAGTAGTTCCTATAGCTTTCCTCATGACTCACCTGAGATAAGTATACACAAAACGACATCAGATATATACTGGTGAGCTCATACTATACAATTTTTATAAAGACAGACCACAGTTTATATTATATGCATACACAATATGGGCATGTGACCACATTATAGTCAGGTTGGGCCTCATTGAACCTTATAGTTCACATTTGACTTGTCACAAACCACCGTACAAGAGACATACTGGTCCTCCAGCTGTGTCCCCCTACGGCCATCACATAGGTATGAGTGTGTGTCGCTGGATCTTATAAGCACGAAGTGCCTGTGGGTACAACACCTTATTACCCTTCCCAGAGTGACACACCTCATTAAGCATAATAGGATCCCATATACCCCTACTGACACATGCATACTGTAACATTCTCATTATTACCAGTTATGGACGAGTATACTATCACAGTTTAAAAGACAAGTATGATGACTCACCTGATTAGCAATTGCTTAACAGCCGCTAATACGACTGGGTTATGTCTCGAGGTCCTGACACAATTACATAATCCTAGGTTAGGTAATAGTACACCTAACTAGTCATTATCATGGTTGTATATTGGTTAGTGCTGCCTTGTTTAAGCATGGGTGATCATTCCATGCCTAACTAAGGCTAGGCTACCCAATACCCGCCCCTGACAATAACCCTAGTACCTAAAAATAATACTAACACTACTACTACTACTACTACTACTACTACTAATATATTATTACTAATAATAAAACTAATATTAACTACTAAAAATAAATAATAAATAACTAAACATAAACTTAAACGAGAGTATACCTCAAAACTATCTACGACACGTTGATGTAGAGTTTCCCTACTCCTGCTCCTACTCGTGCTCCAAAAACGACTACTAACAACACCCAACGGGGTATCGTATACTCGGGATTCTCAATACTAGAGCGTTCCCGTTAAAATTTTGGTGTATCTAAAATCCTATAATTTAACTCCTATATATATGTGAAGCAAGCAAGCACCTCAATGGATTTCTGGGCGATGTGGGACAATTGACGTGCTAGCTAGCTAGCTTAGTTATATTATTTCAGCTGCTTCACTCATTTTTCTTGTATAACTTATAAAATATGACGTTTTATAAAACGACGAATATGTCATTAGAACGAGCATATTTTTGTCTACGTTTTAACCTAAGTTTCATTAAAAACGGAGTAAAGTCAAAAATAATATATTTAATTATTAATATTAAACGGTCTCCTATACTAGCTAAGGCTTGTCAAGATATTTCACCTTTCACACCATCATCTTACTCGTTTAACAATATATGAAATATAAATTACATATTTCATACGTTTATAAACAGTATATTAAGGTTCGGGGTATTACATCCTTCCATCCTTACAAAAATTTCGTCCTCGAAATTTGTCATCACTTAAAAAGATGAGGGTACTTATCTTTCATTATGTTTTCTAATTCCCATGTAAAGTTGGGTCCATGACGTGCGTTCCACTGGACTTTGACTAACGGGATTTCCTTCTTGCGTAACTTTTTAACCTTCCTATCTTCGATTTGTAGTGGTTCTTCAATGAAGTTGAGTTTGTCGTCAACCTGTACGTCTTCCAAGGGTATTTGTTGGGCTTCGTCCACTAGGCACTTCCTTAAATTTGATACATGAAAAGTATTATGTATTCCTGCCAGCTGTTCAGGAAGTTTTAGCCGATAAGCCACTGGTCCTACTTTGTTTGTTACTTCAAACGGCCCAATGTATCGGGGTTTCAACTTTCCCTTCTTTCCAAACCGAATCACTCCTTTCAGATGTGATACCTTAAGCATTACTTTATCCCTTATTTGGAACTCTAGGGGTTTACGCCTCTGATCTGCATAACTCTTTTGTCGATCTTGAGCACTTTTCATCCTTTCTTTGATTTGCTGAATCTTTTCGGTGGTCTCCACAATGATTTCTGGTCCTGACAGTTGACTTTCCCCTACTTCCGTCCAACAGATAGGAGTTCGGCACCTTCTTCCGTATAAAGCTTCATAAGGTGCAGCTTTGATGCTGGCGTGATAGCTATTATTGTAGGCGAATTCGATGAGTGGTAGATGAGTGTCCCAACTTCCACCAAAATCAATTACACAAGCCCGAAGCATGTCTTCTAATGTCTGAATAGTCCGTTCACTCTGCCCATCCGTCTGAGGATGATATGCAGTGCTTAGATTAAGCTTGGTTCCCAACTCTTGTTGGAAACTTTGCCAGAATTTAGATGTGAAACGACTATCTCTGTCTGATATGATCGATACAGGCACCCCATGTCGCGAGACTATTTCTTTGATGTAAATTTGAGCTAGCTTATTCATCTTATAGTCCTCACGAATTGGCACGAAGTGTGCAGACTTGGTCAGTCTGTCCACTATTACCCAAATAGTATCATAACTGTGACTTGACCTTGGGAGCTTCGTGATAAAATCCACGGTGATTTTCTCCCATTTCCATTCTGGAATCTCTAGTTGTTGCAAGTATCCCGAGGGTTTTTGATGTTCTACCTTCACCTTAAGGCATCTAAGGCACTTTTCCACATAATGGGCAACAGATCGCTTCATTCCTGGCCACCAATAATCTCTCCTTAAATCCTTATACATCTTGTCACTGCCAGGGTGAATGGAATACTTAGACTTATGAGCTTCCTCTAAGATTGTATCCTGCAGTCCTCCAAAATTAGGAACCCATATCCTATTGCTGAACCTAAGGATATTATCATTTCCCATTGTCAGTAGCTTCAGTCTCCCAATCATTCTTTCTTTTACAATATGATTCTCTTTTAAGGCTTCTTGTTGTATATTCTTAACTTGTTCTAAGAGACTAGTTTTAACCTCTATTCTGGTTGCACGAATTCTTATTGGTTGAGGTTTCTCTTTTCTACTTAGAGCATCTGCTACTATGTTTGCCTTACCTGGATGGTATTGGATCTCACAGTCGTAATCACTTAATAACTCCATCCATCGTCTCTGACGCATATTGAGCTCCTTCTGCTCAAATATATGTTTTAAACTTTTATGGTCACTATAGACAGTGCACTTTGTACCGTAAAGATAGTGCCTCCAAATTTTCAATGCGAATACTATGGCACCAAGTTCCAAATCATGGGTTGTGTAGTTCCGTTCATGAATCTTCAACTGTCTAGAAGCGTAGGCAATTACTTTGCCTCTTTGCATGAGTACACATCCCATACCATAGTGAGATGCATCACAGTAGACGGCAAATCTTTTATTCCCTCATGAAGTGACAGTATTGGGGCGCTACATAACTTATGCTTTAACGTGTTAAAGGCTTCTTCTTGTTTAGGTCCCCAATTAAACTTAGAGGCTTTCTGGGTTAGTGTGGTTAATGGTGTTGCAATCTTTGAGAAGCCGTGAATAAACCTTCTATAGTATCCTGCTAACCCCAGAAATCTTCTGATTTCAGTGGGATTCTTCGGTACTTCCAATTTCTTGATGGCCTCGATCTTTGCAGGGTCAACTTGTATTCCACATTCATTTATCACGTGGCCAAGGAATTGCACCTCACGTATCCAAAATTCACACTTAGAGAACTTTGCATAAAGTTTTTCTTTCTTGAGCAATTCAAGGACCGCTCTCAGGTGTTGTTCATGTTCTACCTCGTTCTTAGAGTAGATAAGGATATCGTCAATAAAAACGATCACAAACTTATCGAGGTAAGGTTTACAAACCCTGTTCATGAGGTCTATGAACACTGCAGGTGCGTTGGTTAATCCAAATGGCATTACCAAAAATTCATAATGACCATACCTAGTCCTGAAGGCAATCTTAGGTATGTCTTCTGGTGCAACTTTCACTTGGTGGTATCCAGACCTCAAGTCTATTTTAGAGAAATAGCTTGCCCCTTGTAATTGATCAAACAAGTCATCGATCCTGGGCAAAGGGTATTTATTCTTTATAGTGGCTTTATTCAAGTCTCTATAATCGATGCACATGCGCATCGTCCCATCTTTCTTCTTGACAAATAAGATGGGTGCTCCCCATGGCGACGAACTAGGTTGGATAAACCCCTTGTCAAGCAACTATTGTAGTTGCTTCTTGAGTTCTTGCATTTCTGTCGGGGCTAGTCTATACGGCGACTTAGCAATCGGTGATGTACCGGGAACTAGGTCAATGCGAAACTCAACCGGTCTATCCGATGGTAGTCCCGGGAGCTCATCGGGAAACACTTCGGGGTATTCTCGTACTACTGGCACGTCCTCGACCTTCTGTTTTTCTGTAGTGTTTACGACATATGCTAGAAAGGCAACATACCCTTTCCTTAGGCATTTATGTGCTTGTGCTATCGTGATGAGGTTCTTAGTCTTGTCAGTGCGGTCTCCCGATACATTTAGTTGTTTGCCGTTGGGTAATCGGAGTCGAACGATCCTTTTATCACATATAACTTCCGCATGATATGGTGTCAACCAGTCCATTCCTATGACTATGTCGAATTCTCCAAGTTCCATAGGCATTAGGTCTATAGGGATATCATGGTTGTTTAAGCTTATTTTACAATTCTTAACAATGTCAACTATCTCTCTTTGACTTCCATCAGCCATTTCTACTGTAAAGGCATGATCTAGGTTTTGGGACGCCTGGTTCAAGTAAGGTCTAAAGGTAGTCGACACTAGACTTCTATTTGCACCGGTATCAAATAACACACGCGCATATACATCATTTACGAGATACATACCCATGATAACGTCTGTATTGGTCTTGGATTCTTCCGTGGTGAGTACAAATGCACGCCCTTTTGGCTGATTTGGTTGTGTCCTATCATTTCTTTTGAGTTCGGGACATTCAGATCTCATGTGGTTAGGGTCTCCACATTTGAAACACTTCTTCTTTTCCTTGCATTCTTGAAGAGCATGACCCGTCTTTTTACAATTTGGACAAGGAAAACGACATTCCCCCGTATGAAATGGTTTGCAAATTTGACATTGAGGAAATGTTTTAGGCCTTTTAAAGTTGTTATTCTGGGTGTCCCCCTTTCTTTCTTCCCACTTCCTTTTTGGTGCGGGAGATTCAGCCTGTCGCAGAATCATCTCGGCAGCCATGACGGCGCCAGCCTCAACAGTTTCTGCAAAAGTCTTGGGAGATTTGGATTTGATAAACACCCTCATTTCAGAGGGTAGACCCCAAATAAACCTATTGATCAGTTGTTCCTTAGTCAATGCTAAATAAGAAACCAGTCGAGATATGTCGTTGAAACGAGAAACATACTCTCGATAGGTTTTATTTCCCATTTTTAACTGAAAGAATTCCACTTCCAGTTGCTCAGTCTCATTGGGAGGGCAATACTTAGCAAGAAACTTATGAAGAAACTCCTCCCACTTCATCTCCTTAACCTTTTCTTTTCCCTCTGTTCGGACCACAATGTTCCACCAGTGAAGGGCTTCAGCTTCAAACATATGTACGGCGAATCGTACTTTGTTGCGGTCATCACACTCACATATGTCTAATACTGACTCCATTCTGTTGAGCCAGTCTTGAGCTTCTAGTGCTTCCTTTCTTCCGTCAAAGGACTGGGGTTTACAGGACATGAAGTGCTTATAAGTACACTCCTTTGATTTGGAATATTCACCTTTTCCTTCTAGTGGCATGGTTGCAATAGTGTTTTTCCTTTCGCCCATTCCTTCCCTTTGTACTGGCGTGGAGGCTGCTGAGCTTTTTCATGTCGTTCTCCAGATTGGTTAACATTACCGGTTTGTGCATTCTTCATTACCTTAGCCACTTCCACGGCTATATTGTGGATATCCTCAGTATTTAGACGCATGCTTGTACTAGACCGGGACCTGACACTGTGAGAGGGAGTTCGAGTCCTATAAGAGCCTTCCTCTCTCCTTCTATTATTCTGATTATTTCTAGACCCTTGTTCATCTCTATGTTCAGACATTGTCTCCTTCCTATAGTAATATGAGTATAAAGAGTTACTAGTATGTATGATACATTATTATAATATAACAACTATATACATCACATAGAGATATATATATATATATATATATACGTATATATATAACACAAAAAAAGGCACAACATAGTTTTACTTCTTCTAGCGTCACTCAATTTACTATGCAAATACTTTTCCTGAGAACATGTTATTTGGCCTAGTCTGAGTGTGCTATTAATCTTTAAAGAACTACTGGTTAAAGCTTAGGCATTCCTGCAATACCTAATTCGCTAAAACCTCGGGCTCTGATACCAACTGTAACACCCACCCCGTAACCCGGGTGATTGTGCACAATTGATACACTTACAGCGGAAACAAACTAAACTTTCATTAAAACTTATAATAGTCTGAGTACAACACTTTTTTTATTTACAAACTTTCGGCAACTAAGAACTCCTTTATCTTCTAAAACTCCACAACTGTCAAGTAGTTCCTATAGCTTTCCTCATGACTCACCTGAGATAAGTATACTCAAAACGACGTCAGATATATACTGGTAAGCTCATACTATACAATTTTTATAAAGACAGACCACAGTTTATATTATATGCATACACAATATGGGCATGTGACCACATTATAGTCAGGTTGGGCCTCATTGAACCTTATAGGTCACATTTGACTTGTCACAAACCACCGTACAAGAGAAATACTGGTCCTCCAGCTGTGTCCCCCTACGACCGTCACATAGGTATAAGTGTGTGTCGCTGGACCTTATAAGCACGAAGTGCCTGTGGGTACAACACCTTATTACCCTTCCCAGAGTGACACACCTCATTAAGCATAATAGGATCCCATATACCCCTACTGACACATGCATACTGTAACATTCTCATTATTACCAGTTATGGACAAGTATACTATCACAGTTTAAAAGACAAGTATGATGACTCACCTGATTAGCAATTGCTTAACAGCCGCTAATACGACTGGGTTATGTCTCAAGGTCTTGACACGATTACATAATCCTAGGTTAGGTAATAGTACACCTAACTAGTCATTATTATGGTTGTATATTGGTTAGTGCTGCCTTGTTTAAGCATGGGTGATCAGTCCATGCCTAACTAAGGCTAGGCTACCCAATACCCGCCCCTGACAATAACCCTAGTACCTAAAAATAATACTAACACTACTACTACTACTACTACTACTACTACTACTACTACTACTACTACTACTACTACTACTACTACTACTACTACTACTACTACTACGTACTACCTACTACGTACTACCTACTACGTACTAACTACTACTACTACTACTACTACTACTACTACTACTACTACTACTACTACTACTACTACTACTACTACTACTACTACTACTAATAATAATAAAACTAATATTAACTACTAAAAATAAATAATAAATAACTAAACATAAACTTAAACGAGAGTATACCTCAAAACTATCTACGGCACGTTGATGTAGAGTTTCCCTACTCCTGCTCCTACTCGTGCTCCAAAAACGACTACTAACAACACCCAACGGGGTATCGTATACTCGGGATTCTCAATACCAGAGCGTTCCCGTTAAAATTTTGGTGTATCTAAAATCCTACAATTTAACTCCTATATATATGTGAAGCAAGCAAGCACCTCAATGGATTTCTGGGCGACGTGGGACAATTGACGTGCTAGCTAGCTTAGTTATATTATTTCAGCTGCTTCACTCGTTTTTCTTGTATAACTTATAAAATATGACGTTTTATAAAACGACGAATATGTCATTAGAACGAGCATATTTTTATCTACGTTTTAACCTAAGTTTCATTAAAAACGGAGTAAGGTCAAAAATAATATATTTAATTATTAATATTAAACGGTCTCCTATACTAGCTAAGGCTTGTCAAGATATTTCACCTTTCACACATCATCTTACTCGTTTAACAATATATGAAATATAAATTACATATTTCATACGTTTATAAACAGTATATTAAGGTTCGGGGTATTACACCATTTCTCTCTCTCTCTCACACACAGACACATATATATAGGGTTAGGTTCATGAGAAAGCCAATAAAAACTTGAAAACCGAAAAGCCTACTACTAACCAATCAAACACTTCTTTTAATTATAAGGTTAAAATTGTAAAAATAAAAAAATATATATATGTATCTTTTGAAGGTACACATGTAAGGTATATGTATGTAGCTCGTCGATCTACATTTATATGACCATGTGTATTATGGTTTACTTTGTGAGCAGGCTGCTGACTTGCTGTTTAATTTTATGCCCTTTCGAAAGTGGTGGCAAAATGGGCGGTTTGGTAATGGGTCGGTCAAACCATGTTCGGGTCAAAACAGTTGGTTTTCTAGTGCGGGCGCTGATGTGGTTGGTTTGGGCCAACCCACATAGGCTTTTTGTTGAAGTTTATAAATAATTAATGAGTATGATTACAAAACTAGATTATTACATTGAATAAAGCAAATTTAGGAGGTTTAAGCATTTGAACACACTGAAGATGACTTTTAAAGTGTTCTACCCAATTTAACTATCCTACCTAAAAGGCTAAAACATTACCCATATCGACCCATTTGTAGGTAAATGGGCCGAAAATGTCACCTTAACCTTTTTTAAAAACATGTGAAACAATTATGGTAAACTACAATCTTAATATTCTTTCAGGAAGTTGCTATCAAAAGTATGACTGCAACAAAAACTAAAGAGCTTATAGCAGAAATAAAATTTTATGAAGCTATCAATTATGACTCTGTTTGGTTTTCTTCTTTTCTAGGTAGAACTTACTGGTTATGCAGCTAATCAGTGGCGAAGCTTGAGATTTCCGACCTCGGGGTCGAAGACGTATATACCAAAATTTTCTATAAAACCGGGGGGTAAAAAACGTATATACCCAAAAAATTTCTATACGAAAACTACATACCCTCCACTACTGAGTGAAAAGTTCGGGGGGTCGTCCGCCTCCACAAAGCTACGCCCTTGCAGCTAGTGAAGCTTTGCTCTTCCTCATTTATGAGTATCCTTAAAAAGGTTCACTTGCATGATCCTCAAAACCAGGGAAATATTGTAATTTCTACATATTGTCATATTACTAACAAAATGATAATATATGTAAAAGTGATTAAAGGTGCATGATATCATGTAGGTCTCCTACATTATCTTGGGCTCAAATTGCATTAGATACTGCAAGGGGCTTGGAATACATACATGAATACACTAAACCTCATTAAGTGCATACATACATACATATATTAGAACATGTAACATCTTCCTTGATGGCGCCTTCAAAGCCAAGGTATGTATATGTCTTACTTGCCTAACGAGTAAAAATATTATAATCCGTCATTTATCACATTAGAATAGCTTATCATGAAACAGATTTCTGATTTTGGGTTGGCAAAAACTTGCTGGAATATTAAGTGAATAACTAAGTTTATAACTTGTTATAAGGTTTCTGTACCTAAACTACTGTCCTAAATGGGAAAATTTACTAACTTTTGTCCTAATTTTCACCATTATATCGCCTGCAAATAGTCGAATAATTGCATAGTTGGTTTCGTTATTCTGTTAACCAGGATGAGGATTTTATACATACATAATTAAAAGTTTATTCGTTATAATGTTCCGTCCAAACAGTCAAAACTAACTAACTACAATCGTTGATCTTTGAAAGAGAGAATCATGAAACTAGTCATATTTCCAGATGTAAGATACATTTACTACAGTTATGTCAATTATTAGCTATGCCTATAGTCAGGAGTTCGGGACACAAGTATTAATCTTTATATCATCATCTGTCGATAAGGATCATGTCGTGCGTTAACCTTTCCTCGAGAAAATGTATGTGGCAACATTCAATACATAGTAACTGTATGTGGCTATTACTAATCTTATTTAGCACCAGAAATTTAGACAGTTGATTGTTGTTGTTGTGGTTGTTCTCATTTAAGTTCTATAAGATGAAGTATATCGCGCACTAAAGGTAAAGGAGGTATGCTGATGTGTCGCGTACACAAGCTAAAGGAGGTAAGTGAATGTGACTAAAGGAGGTATACGGATGTGTCGTGTACGCAAGGTCGCAAGCTAAAGGAGGTAAACGAATGTGTCGTGTACGCGAATCTGTTTCTGCATATCAACTCTCACAAAGTTAATAAGCAGGCAATGGTCTAGTATAACTCCTTATAAATGTCATACCTAGGTTCAAAAGTGTCTTTTGGCTTATAAAAGTGATCAACACATGTTCACAAAGTTGCAGCATGTGGTGGCACTATCCACAACTGAGGCAGAGTTCATTGCTTTAACTGAAGGGGTAAAAGAGTCCTTATGGTTAAAGGGTTTAGTTGCTGATCTGGGGATCAGATTGGATGGTGTGGAGGTCAACTGTGATAATGAAGGAGCTGTTCAGTTGTCAAAGAACAGTGTATTTCATGAAAGAACCAAACACATCAATGTAAAGATGTTTTGGATCAGAGATGTGGTGACTTCAAAGGAAGTGTTGGTCAAGTGGGTTGGAACTGATGTTAATCCAGCAGATGTGATGACCAAGGCTTTGCCAGGTGCAAAGTTTAATTTTTTCTTTAACTCATTAAGTTTAGGTTAAACTAAATTGTTACTTAGGTGGAGATTGTTGAAAGGAAGTAACATTTTAGTTTAACTGTAAACACTGATGAGTATTAAATGAATAAGGCAAACCTCTGTCTGTATACTAAAGAGGCAAACAACTGATGAAGTCCTTATAAACACTATTTGTGTTAAACCGCTGATATAGATTAAACAGCTGATGGTAATCACTGATGATGAACAATTGAAAGACAACTGTTGTTGTGATAAGCAGTGAATAGTAAGCAGTGGTTAGGGTATGTCAGTGGCTGTAAATCAGTTGGTAAGGTGAGGACAGTAGTTGGGCTTCAAGGACTGATTCTTACATTCTTGTAAGAACAGGGGGTCTTTATGAAAATTCTTACAACGGTCTGTTGTAACTGAATTGGGGGTTTTTAGTATAAATAGATGGGTTGTAATAGTTGTAGGTACTTCTTAGATTTCAATTCCTTTTGTAATTTGTTTTCAATTCAATAAGATTAAATCGTTAATCGTTGGTTCAATTCTCTGGGTCAATTTCTGAGTTGTTTCTCTCACAGGGTTCCTTCAGATTTTTCTATATGACGTAACACTATAAATCACGAACCGAACGGGTTCCTAGGAACCCCCTTCTTGGGTGTAGATCCGCCCTTGCTAGTCGCCGCCTAGTCGCGATTTTTACAACACTGCTAATAATATATCGTAGTTCCAAATAAGAAAGTTAGTAGAGCAACTAAACAGAAAATTAAGAGTATACACCTTCCATCCACCATAGACCTTCCTGTCTTTAAATATTAAGGCAATCACTTAAAAACACTCTCCATCTCATGATCTCATCCCCCGTCTCCATATTGCACCGCCTACTTTTTAGGGAAAGCTTAGATTAAAAGCTCAAATATGAGGGGGCCACTATTCACCACACTTAAAGTTTTTCATTATTATTTTAGTTTTTCATTTAAAAGATTATTATATATATACACATACGCCTAGATTCATAAGAAAACCATTAAAAACATGAAACCGAGAAAACTACTACCAACCGTTATTTTTACTTTTTATTTCTTTAGTTCTAAAGTTAGTATTGTAGAAATAAAAAAATCATATGTAGAATGATGAGCTACAAACATGTAGCTTGTCGCTCTTCATATAGTTTTTTTTTTCTTTTTAATTTCCATGAATAATAGTAATATATAAAAATGATGGAAAAAATCTTGGTTAAGAGTGGTTTTCTAAAAGTTTTCTATTATCTTTTAAGTTTTCAATGATCCATTTTACACACACATATATAGGGTTAGGTTCATGAGAAAGCCAATAAAAACTTGAAAACCGAAAATCCAACTACTAACCAATCAAACATTTCTTTTAATTATAAGATTAATATTGTAAAATAAAAAAAATATCTGTAGATTGACGAGCTACATATATGTAGCTTTTGAAGGTACACATGTGAGGTATATACATGAAGTTCATGAGCTACATATATGTAGCTCGTCGATCTACATTTATATGACCCTGTGTATTATGATTTACTTTGTGAGCAGGTTGCTGACTTGCTGTTTAATTTTATGCCCTTTTGAAAGTGGTGGCAAAATGGGCGGTTGGGTAATGGGTCGGTCAAACCATGTTCGGGTCAAAACAGTTAGTTTTCTAGTGCGGGCGCTGATGTGGTTGGTTTGGGCCAACACACATAGGCTTTTTGTTGAAGTTTATAAATAATTAATGAGTATGATTACAAAACTAGATTATTACATTGAATAAAGCAAATTTAGGAGGTTTAAGCATTTGAACACACTAAAGATGACTTTTAAAGTGTTGTACCCAATTTACCTATCCTACCTGAAAGGCTAAAACATTACCCAGATTGACCCATTTGTAGGTAAATGGGCCGAAAATGTCACCTTAACCTTTTTAAAAACATCTGAAACAATTATTCTAAACTCAATCTTAGTATCTTACTACTACAATCTTAAAATATTCTTTCAGGAAGTTGCTATCAAAAGTATGACTGGAATATTAAGTGAATAACTAAGTTTATAACTTGTTATAAGGTTTCTCTACCTAAACTATTGTCCTAAATGGGAAAATTTACTAACTTTTGTCCTAATTTTCACCATTATATATCGCCAGCAAATCGTTGCATAGTTGGTTTCGTTATTCTATTAACCAGGATGAGGATTTTATACATACATAATTAAAAGTTTATTTGTTATAATGTTCCGTCCAAACAGTCAAAACTAACTAACTACGATCGTTGATCTTTGAAAGAGAAAACCATGAAACTAGTCATATTTCCAGATGTGAGATATATTACTACAGTTATGTCAATAATTAGCTATGCCTATAGTCGGGAGTTCGGGATACAAGTATTAATTTTTATATCATCATCTGTCGATAAGGATCTTGTCGTGCGTTAACCTTTCCTCGAGAAAATGTATGTGGCAACATTCAATACATAGTAACTGTATGTGGCTATTACTAATCTTATTTAGCACAAGAAATTTAGACAGTAGATTGTTGTTGTTGTGGTTGTTCTCATTTAAGCTCTATAAGATGAAGTATATCGCGCACTAAAGGTAAAGGAGGTATGCGGATGTGTCGCGTACACAAGCTAAAGGAGGTAAGCGAATGTGTCTAAAAAAGGTATACGGATGTGTCGTGTACGCAAGGTCGCAAGCTAAAGGAGGTAAACGAATGTGTCGTGTACACGAATCTGTTTCTGCATATCAACTCTCACAAAGTTAATAAGCAGGCAATGGTCTAGTGTAACTCCTTATAAATGTCATACCTAGGTTCACAAGTGTCTTTTGGCTTATAAAAGTGATCAACACATGTTCATAAACTATAAGCAATCAGAACATATTTGATGGAATTATAAGATGAAGCTTTTACTTTATTCTAGGTTTATAAAAGGGTGCAAATGCATCTCTTACATAATCATTGCATTGTTCTCCTCACTGACAAAGAGAAGCTAAAACCCTACGAGGTGGTTCAAACGGTCGTCGAGCATGAAGAACCGCCAAATTATCAAGCAGCATTACGTCCCCTTTCTGCCATGGTATCGCCGCACTTTCTTCCTCCAAGATTCTCAGGCAGTCATGTATGACTTGTGCCGGCAATGGTGTACC
Organism: Helianthus tuberosus; assembly: GCA_030545235.1. Classification (NCBI taxonomy): domain Eukaryota; kingdom Viridiplantae; phylum Streptophyta; class Magnoliopsida; order Asterales; family Asteraceae; genus Helianthus; species Helianthus tuberosus. The sequence goes on from CM060400.1 coordinate 209,617,439, forward strand.
ATCTCCAAAAGTCACCGCCTTCACCGGATCGTTTCTTGCATCTTCCCAACCAGTATAAGCTGCCACCATGCTATTAAACCATGTTTTCCTACCCCGCGTTTCGTCCACCTTGATTGCTGGAATCGGTCCCATTATCGTTTTCACACCATCATCTGTCCATTCTAACTTCATTCCAAGCTTCGCCGCCCTGCAATTTATAACCAAACTTGTTTTGAATTCGCATTTGGATGTCATATAATACGCGAATTCTATTTTTTGTGGTTATACGGGAATATAAGTGTTCGTAGGTGGTCGGTCAGTGGTACACGCTGACTTCACCAAATCTGACGATCTACTCATGGTACAAGCGGACTTTAACTTTACAAAGTACACTTGTACTTTGAGCAGACTTTGTCAGATTTAATTAATGTTTAGTTGTACCACTAGCGGACCATTTTTTTCTCGGAAAACAACTTTTTACACCTAAATACCACTTAACCTCGGAAGTGCAGGGATTTGAATTTTAAACCCACACAACTAACAACTTGACCGCTAGAACACCTAAACAATTTTATAACCAGTGGCGGATCTTGCCCGTTGAACGTGCCAGAGCCGAAAGACACGGGCACTAAAAAAAGCCCGGGCAAGCCTGGGCCAAACATAGTATATATAAAAAATTTCGATCGAAATGCTGAAAATTAGCACTACGGCCGAAAAACTTGCCCGGGCCGTGGCCCTGCTAGAGCCCTTCTAAGAACCGCCCATGTCTATAACAGGTAGGCTTAATCGCAAACCTTTCTTCAGCGACGGCTTTGTCTTTGGTCATGAACGTGGATACCCATCCACGACCAATCGGGGACGAAGGATCATCATCTTCCCCTAACACTCTCGTATAGATCAACCCGTGTTGTTCCAACCGATCAACAAATTCAGGATATTTCTGTTTCATCTTGTCGTAAATCACATGGCTGAGTACTATAGGCGTTTCTCCCCCAACTTTCGGTTCCACTTCGCAAAAGAAGAACACCTTCAATGGAAACTTTGGAACCTATTTCACAAAAAAAATCATATTCACATTTATTTTCAAACCACCAAACTCACATAAATTTGTTATATCTCAGTGTCCAGTTCAATTACAATTGTAACCAATAAAAAAAAACCCTATTTGATCTAAACATAGAGAAATTTCATACCGAATAATACCCTATACCATACCATACAAATACCGATAGAACATATACGATACAGTATTCGGTTTTTGTTATAACTCACAGGTATGATACCAGTTCGTAACATATAACAGTACCATACCATACCGGTACTGACCAAAACATAAGGGGGAGACTATTTGCACACTTGGTGTGTAGATAGTCACACCCTGCAGTGTCGAGCTGTGCCCAAAGCGCGGCGTTTTGGTCTGGTTAACCAGACTAAGACTGACGGGTGTCTTTTGTCTGGTTGACAGGACCAAAACGCGGCCAAAGCTCGGCGTTTTAGTCCAGTCAAAAGACCCGTCAGACACTGTCAGTCTTTTGTACGGTTGACCGGACCAAAACACCGCGCTTTGGCCACAACTCGACACTGCTGGGTGTGCATATAAGACAAAAAACACTTTTTGGTGTGCATTTGGTTTGCCAATAGGTACACCCAAACATAAATGTGTTACAGTATCGGTTCATGAATCATGACTTATAAAGTACCGTACCGTACTAAATTTAGGTATATTTGGTAGCGTACCGATCTCATCCTAAATTTTGATCAATTACATAAAAAAGAGTGAATAGGATCTGGAAAAACAGACCTGAGCCATCTCATGATGAAAAGGAATCTTCTGATCAGGAGGAGATTCATTAGAAGTAAACACACGACCAACAACGTTGGTACGAGGAGCAGCGCCGCCGACATAAGGAAGTTCTTCGAACCCAAAAGCCTCAACGACGTCGTTGAAGTCAGAAGCAGAGGAAACGGATGAAAACCCACGAAACAAGATCGCACCGGATTTGTGGAGTAGGGATTGGAGCCATGGTTTCTGATCACGGATGATGTTTTTCAGATTGTGATCACCGTTAGGGATTAGAAGGGTTGGGAAGACAGTTTCGGTTGCATCATCTTTGTTGTTGTATTTTTTTTGGTGTGGTAATTGGGATTGAATGAAGAAAGATTCTGGCATGATGGTTAGTGTAAGCGTTGTCATCAGGTTGTGGATATGATGATGATGATCCTTAAAAAGTAGTAGAGTAGGAGATAGATGAGGAGGTTGAAGATTCCCCTTTGACCGGGTTTTCGTCCAGGTTCAGAGTTGGAGGAGGTAAGGTAACCGTAACCGTGCTTATCCTTGCATTTAAAAGAATTATATTTGAAATATTCGAATATTTTTTTAGTGTGAAAATTACGGAATTAATTTTTAAGTAGAACTAGGATTGCGACCCGCCGCATTATTTAGTTATAACTAAGTCGATCTTGGACCCGCACGTTATGTTAAACCTGTCAAACAGGGAAAAAATAGACGATGTAAAAACGTTCACCCACCCACCCACACACGCACGTTGCGTCGTGTTAACTCGCAAAATTTAGAACAAAACATAAAAACGTTAAACCAAAGACGCACGTTGCGATGTGTTAAGTCACAAAATTTAGACTCAAGCATAAAGCGAAAAATTTGTGGAAAATGAAAACTATAAAGGACCAAAGTTGAAAGTAAAAAAAAGTTATGAGGATAGATTGCAAAAGATAAAAAGTTTCGGGTTAGAAGTAATAAAACAAATAGTTTTGGGTTAAAAGTAATTTATGAAATATTTTTGGATGAAAAGTAAAAAAATCAATTTTTTTTTTTTTGAAAACCCCCAAAGCCAACGTTACGATAACCATATGCATAACCATTTTTTTTCTTTGAAAACTCTCCAAAGCACACCCCGCATTGCGGCGGGGCGTAAAACGGTGTCAAATAGTACTAATGTCACACAACTGTCATCGACCACCAACACTGACTCGACCTAGGGTATGCGTGTTGCAACGAACCTGTCAAACATAGGAAAATAGAGGTAAAAACGTTGAACCACGCATGCAAGTTGCGTCGTATTAACTCGAAAAATTTATAACTATACGTAAAACGAAAATTTGCAAAAGATGAAAAGTATAAGTGACAAAAGTTGTGAAGTTAAATTGCAAACAATGAAAAGTTTTTGGTTAAAGTTAAAAAACAAATTATGTAGGGTTAAAATTGCAAAAGGTAAACCTTTGGGTTAAAACTAAAAAATCAAGGGTTTTTTTTTTTTTTTTTTTTGGAAAATGCCCAAAGCACAATGCACAACTCATGATGCACTAAAAAGTTGCTTCTTTATATATGGAATAATGAGGTGAGAAACTAAGAACCACATAGATAAAGGTAGGGGTGTTCATCGGTTGGGTTTATGGTTTATTTAATTTATTCGATTTTTAAAATTTTATACCCCAAATCAAAAAACCAAACCAAATCAAATTAGGAATATGCAAACCGAACCAAATCAAACCAAACCAAACTCAAATAAACCAAATTGTACCTAGGTTCTTTTTTCCTAATTTATATTTATGTTTGTGTTCTAATTTTCGAACATCAAATCAATAACGAAATTAAACCTAACAATATATAAATAAAAGATATAGCAAAATAAAACAAACATATCCATAACATAGTCGTAAAACTTCAAAACATAGATCATAGAAACTATAAATAGTCAACAAGTCTAATGGCACAAAATATAAATAATCTTCGAATCAAGAGGATACATATACTTAGATATTAGACTTAGTATTTTGGGTTAATAAATTGTATATAGTTTATTAAACATTTTTATTTTTATTTAATAATTAGTTAAATTAACAGTTTATTCGGTTATCCAAATAAACCGAATAAACCAAATTAAAAAAAATGCAGATCTAAAAACCGAACCAAAAACCATATTCACAATTCGGTTTCGGTTAGAAACCAAACCAAAAAACGAATTCATTGTTCGGATCGGTTTATTCGGTTACAATTACGGTTTGGTTTATGATTTTCATTTGGTTACGGTTTTTTCTGAACACCCCTATATAAAGGGGACCAAAGATACATACATAAACAATATTATTTACATATATTTTTATTTAAAAAGTTGGTTGTGATTGCGAGGTAATGGTTTATAAAGGTATGGGGGTATTCTGGTCAATTAGCTAAGAATTAAATGAAAAAGCAAACCGAGTTAGCCATTTGGATGAAAAACGTTAAGAAATGCGATCCTTAGGGTTGATTTTGTTATAAATTAGATTTTTAGACTAGAGTAGTTAAAATGGACAAACCTCAGGGACGAAAACAGAAATTTACTCTATATTTAGATTAGATATTAATTATAGCGTTACTAAACTGGAGAGATCGTCACATAACACTAATTGGAATCCTTTATGATTAGTTAGATTAGATTAGATCATAGTTTCTTTATTATTTTTCATTTTATTATTATACTTATATGCAGAGACATAGCCACATAATTCGCTAGTTGAGCCACGATCTCCGATCCAATTCGAACGATCCCAATCGCGGAACGTTCGTGATCCCGGATCGACCCGGATCACGATTTTGAGGTTAAAATTGGCGTTTCCAACTCATCAATTCAATTGTATTACGTACTATCTGGATCGCGATTTTCTTGAATTCGGAACGTGAATACAAATACGTTGGAACGTTGGACCAAACCTGAAGATGGAAAGTCAGACTGAAAACAAAAAAACAATTTCTGCCTGAAACCAGGAATAGCAGCGGTGCTTCCTGCGTTTTAAGCCTTCTAGGTTTTTAATAAGTTTAGTTGTTTTAACTTTTAGCCCCTCTATCTCTCACTAGTTAACGAGGGAAAAGAAAAAAAAAGCAAAAGTGAGAAAGGAAAGGACGAGAAAGGAAAAAAAGATGTCTTTCCCCCTATTTCCTTCCAAATCGGAAGGAAATAAAAACTAAAGAATTTAGCCTAGGTTTTCTTTTCATTTCCTTTCTTTTCCTTCCTTAAATGAAACTCGGGAACACGAGATATTTTATTTTCCTTTCCTTCCTTAAATGAAACTCTGGAACACAAAATATTTTTACTTTCTTTTTGTTTATTTTCCTGTCCTTCCATTAGTAAACTCTGGAACATAGTGTAAAACTTGCAAAGTTTATATAAAAAGTGTAACATTAGTTTGTGTATTTTAATATTTAACCATCTCTATCTTCACTACTTTACATTTTATACTTTAACTTATAATTATAAATTGAGTAAATTACAAGTTTTGTCCTTTATGTTTACACCAAATTGCAGGCGCTGTCCTTTAGCGCAAAAGTTGACAAGTTTTGTCCTTAATGTTGTAAAATCTTGCACGTTACGTCCTTTAGGCCAAACCCAGTTAGAAATCTCAGTTAAAAACTGTCATGTGCAATGCACATGAGGGTAAAATGGTAATTTCCCTCACCCTTACACTTTCCCTTCTTTAATGATTTAAACCTTCAATTTAGTTTTTATCACTTTGTATGCTTCTTTCTGGTAAACAAATTCTGTAACACCCGTTCTTAATAATTGAGGTTTTACGTATCATTTACGAAAAACAATCATGTAATTAAGATTACATATGCATTGGAAAATTTCGGGTTTATTAAAACTTTTTACAATTTAAAAGTATACAACATATCATGTGTACGTTCGTCATTTAACATAATAACGATACATAGTGCGGAAGCTTATTTCGTGATCGTGTTCGGTTCTAGCTCGTCACTTGATCTTCATCCGTGCACTCATGGCATTCACCTATGATCAAAACCAACTTAAAAGTTAGTTTTGATAATCAAATATTAAGTTCAAACAAGTACAGGGGCTAAAAATGACAAAAAATAACAATTTTCGGAGTTTGGGGGCTAGGTGTGATGCCAAGGGCCTAGGCGTCACGCCTAGCCCCTGTTTTCACAGCCTTTTGCTTCAGTTGATGCTGTACATACTCAGCACGATCTGATTTCACGGAAACGGCCATAACTTCTTCGTTATTGATCCGTTTTACCCGATTCTTTTTCCTACGCGTCCGTAATTTAATCCTCCATCTTATGGAGTTAAAATCCTACATAAGAAATTTTGAGACTTCTAAGCCTTTGACTCGTTACCTTTTTACCGAATTTTAACCCGTTTATGCATTTTATCAAACAAACGTATTTGTTTGATTCTTATATTACATACACTTCTACAAATTAATGTTACCTACCATATTAGGTTCTAATCATAGGTTTATTACACAATTTAAACCCGTTTTCGCTTGTATGCTTATTTTGACCCGTTAAGGGTATTTAAGCACTTTCGAGCCTAAAATCGCTCTCGATTGTTTCTAGCATTTCATCACCACATTTCTTATCCTATAATCTCCCACCACAATTGTGTTTATGGCGGGTTTGAAGTGGTGATCTATATAAACCAAATTTTACCTCTCGAATCATTATTTTACGGCAAAAACTCAAATAGTACCGTTTGACTAATATAATACCTCTTTCAACTTCTATACCAGTTTAAAGAGGGTCGATCTAGAATTGACTAAAACTGAGATTCAACCGCACCGTAAAAACTAATATTAATACTCTCGTTTCATTTATTCTTATGGCATCTTTATATTGTTAACGTTATATATCTGTAGGGGATGGTTCAAATAAAAACCACTTTTATTGTGAAAACTCGAAAACTAACTAAAAAAAGCCTAAAAAACACACAATTTTTTTTTTTTCAATTTTTTTTTTATAAATTTCGCTGGTTTTTATATATGAAAAAAAAAATTTCAAAAAAAAAAAATTTTTTTTTTGGTTGTACTGCACATGTGTAGTACACTAATACGGAAATCCTAAACCACTTAACCCACCCCCCACCGACACCCCCCAAAAACCTAAACCCCCCACCCCCCAAAAACCTAAATTCACCCTCCCACCAAAAGCCTAACCCCCCACCCCCACCCTCCCGAAAACCTAAAACTAAACCCTAAACATAAACCCGAAAAAAACCTAAACCCCCCACCCCCACCCCCCAAAAACCTAAACCCCCCCTCCCCCCCACACCCAAAAACCTAATCATAATCCTAAACCTCCAAAAAAACTAACCCTAAAAGCTAAACTAGACTCAAAAAGCTAATTTTAAGCATGTAATGCAATTGTAGTACATGTTATATTGCACATGTGCACTACTATAATAATAGTGAAAACAAGACGACACCATAAATCTTTTTTTATGTCATAAAAAATATGCTCGAATATACTTGAATGAAAGATACAAAAATTTGTGATCTTATGGTGCCATTTTTGTTTTAAAATGATAACGTATGGAGAAATGGGAAATGTTTGAAAAGTTATATATATTTTTTCCAATTTTACCCCTCCTTCATTAAAAGTCCCCCCCCCCCCCCCCTCCTTTTTAGTGGTTTTTAATTAGTTTTCGAGTTTTCACAATAACTAGTGGTTTTCATTTGAACATTCCCCTATCTCTGTAATATTTATATTTTCATATTAAAGTGCAAAACTGATTAAAACCAATTGTAGTAGTATACTTTTAACGTTATATCTCTGCACATAGTCACATGGTTCGCGGTACGTTCCGGTACGGGAAGTCGGGAACGTGGAACGGGATCGCAATTCGCCAGGTCCCTAAAATTCGGTACGGTCAGGGGTAGGCTCATTTCGGATCAGTGGCGAAACTAGCCTAAAAAATCAGGGGTATCCCAAAAAAAAAAAATTTGTGGTACAATTACACAAAAATAAAAAAAAACGATAATAAATAAAGATAAACAAATATCTAATAGATTTGTTATATTCGAGGTTTTATAACTTGTAAATGGGAAACCTCTTGATTTAATCTTTTTCCCGTCTTAATTTTACCTATAAGAATTTTTTGCTAAGGGCAATTTTCGCTAATTAGTATATTCTTACTTGCTCTCGAATATTAATCAAAAAACCTTGGTTTACTTAAGGTAGGGTCAAAGAAAGCTTATTTTTTAATGATTTTATTTTTTCTAAACCTCCTTTTATTAGTTTTATTGAGATTTAACATATTTCTACATACTAAAATGCTAACAAAGTTATAACGTATATTTATATTAAATAATAAGCATTAAGTTAAATAAAATGATAGATAAATTAGATAATATATGATAACTTAATCCACTTGTGGCCTAGTGGTATGGAGGCTTGAGTTTTTCAATTGAGACCAAATTTCAATCTCCACTTGTGTCATTTTGGTGGATTATGCAATGATAGATGGAGTCTAGTCTATTTGCAGAGGTGTCAGGTTCTACTCTGAGTCCACCCAGGTTTTCGTCCCACCGTGTGTTATGATAGAGAGTGTTCAATTCTTGTGGTAGCACAATGTCTGTCAAGTGGCAGTCGGCGGTATGGTTTTTCGGGGAACGCCCAAACCAAACTCTGAAGCCAGCGTAGGCTCGGTTAAGACAACATAGTCTGGTCGGGGCGACACAACGGGGCTCTCTAATTTATGAAATACGGTGCCTAACATAAAACATTCGTCATGCAAAAAAAATATGATAACTTCTCTAGTAATCCAACGAATGAAATCAAAGAAAAACATATCTATATACGATTATAAAGTAATAAATATAGAATAAATTAAATAGAAAACTTAAAGCAAATATAGAATAGAGTTAATTGCCATTTTAGTCCCTGTGGTTTGGGCCATTTTGCCAGTTTAGTCCAAAGGTTTCATTTTTAACATCTTGATCCAAAAAGGTTTCATCGTTGCCATTTTGGTCCAACTGACTTAACCCCATCCATGCTTCTCAGTTAGTCAAGGGGCATTTTTGTCATTTCCTCTATTATTTTAATTAAGCCTCTATTATTTTAATTAAGGTTTTTATTAAAGTGCCATTTTTGGGTTTTGTTGTTTATTACTCTGTTCTATCGTTATCATCATCATCATATAACACCACCTCCACTGCAAACAGTCCCAATACATGATTCCGGAACGGCACACCGAACCCAATCATCTTTCATCTCCGTTCGCCGTCTTTCGTCATAACCATCACCTCGCACACCGTCGATCATCATCGTTCCACACACTTAACCGCACACCGGAACCGTCACTCAACTCCGATTATCTTCATCGTCTCCGGCAGATTCTGTCGAATCACCACCTCCGATCACGACACCATCACCTTCTCCATTTCGGTATCAAGTTCGAATTCGGGTTTCCTAAACCATCTCTGACCACTATAATCACACAACCATCATCGTCATCATCGGACATCAACCAACCTGCTACGTTCCCGTTCCGGTTACAACTTTCAACGCCATTCACCGTGAACCTTCCACGACATCACCATCTTCATTAATCACCTCTGCCCGCCTCCTCCGTCGCATCTTCTTCTCCGACGTGCTACACCGTAACACCTCCAATCACCACACCTGCCACTGATCATTTTTTTAACCTGAACGTCTACGGTTACCTGTCTCCTCCACACCTCCGTTCAGTAACAATCATCACCCTCGCAACCATCTTCGAGCTACTATCTCCGACCACCGTATCACCGCACAATTTCTTCTCCGGCCATCATCGAAATCCGAAACAGTGTTCACAACGTCCATCGATTATCTTCATCTCCAGTGGCTGAGGAAATAGGGTTTTGGTTCCAGGTGTTAAACGAAGAAGACGAACGGCGTTTGAACTTTAATAAAAACCTTAATTAAAATAATAGGGGAAATGACAAAAATGCCCCTTGACTAACTGAGGAGCATGGATGGGGTTAAGTCAGTTGGACCAAAATGGCAACGATGAAACCTTTTTGGATCCAGATGTTAAAAATGAAACCTTTGGACTAAACTGGCAAAATGGCCCAAACCACAGGGACTAAAATGGCAATTAACTCTATAGAATAAATTAAATAGAAAACTTAAAGAAAAGAAACAAATCAAACATATCAATACTTCAATATAAAATGAAAAGACTACACGAGCAGTACCACTTTAGAGAAAAAAATTATAATAATATAATACATTAGGTTTACTTTTTGAGAAACGTGTAAAAGGGTTTATTTTAATATTATATCTATCAATTGAATATTTCTCTTTCTTCACTTTTGTTCTTCACCGTTTACTACTGCAAGGTTTCTCCGGCAAATAGCCGACCGGAAAAGCTCCAGCAAATGAATTTTCATTCTTTTTTAAACTTTAAACACTCAAGAAAGCTTCACTGTTGAGCACTCAGGGGTATCCTCGTATTTATTTAGGGGTATCCTTGGTATAAAATGGAAAAAAAGTTAAAAAAATTGCACTTCAGAGACGGAGTTGAGGGGTAGCACGGGCTACCCCTGACAGACCTCTAGATCCGCCCCTGTTTCGGATCGTTCCTGTACGATGTACCATGTATTGTGGTACGATGTACCGGTTAAACATTGTGCTATTTTATAAATTTATAAGAGTAAATTACAACTTTTGTCCTTTATGTTTACACCAAATTGCAGGCGCTGTCCTTTAGCGCAAAAGTTGACAACTTTTGTCCTTAATGTTGTAAAATCTTGCATGTTACGTCCTTTAGGCCAAACTCATTTAATTTTTTTGGTTAAGTCTGGTCACTCAAGGGTATTTTTGTCTTTTTACCTATATATTTAATATTATTATTATTATTAAAAAATACTTTTATTATTGCTTTTATATATATATATATATCATACAGATTCTCCTCTCTCTTACTGCAACTCACTACCCTCTGCCTCTCTCTCTATCGCTAGTTCTCTACCACCATCAACCACCGCCTCAGCCGTTATCCACCACTGTAACCACCATCCCCACCGGCTACCCCTGCAACCACCATCCACCACCACACTCTATCTCTCTCTATACCCAACCACCACCGGCGCCACCAGCCACCACCGCCCCCACCCCACCTACCACCGCCACTGTCAACACCACTATCTACCACCTCCCCCACTCTCTCTCACTTCTCTCTCTCTCTCTCTCTCTCTCTCTCTAATAGACGATGACCATGACCAGTACCCGATTAGAATATTTAGCAAGCATAAACCCACAATTGAAGCATATGATTTCTTCTCATCTAGGATATGTTTGGAGCGAATTTGGGTGGGTTGATGGCTGATGATCTTACACTTTACCTTCTTCTTCAAAATCCCTAACTCAATCTACAACATCATTCCCAAATCCCAATTATCAAATATTCATGCCCTAAAACAGACCCACATCAAAAGTTGTAATCTTGAGGTGAAATAGTGATCAAGATTCAAGAACAGTGAAGGTGGGTAGCCATGGAAGCATCATATTTACAAGTTAATTCACCTGTGTGTTGTAGAAGAATTGCTTTAAGAAACTAAACCCTTGTAAAGATTAAACCTTTTATTGGGTCTCACCCTTCAAGAAGAACTAATTTGTGTTCTAAGGTAATCTTTGATTGATTTCTTTTAATGGGTTTTGATAATTTGTTGTTAAGAATTGTGGGTTTGGTTGTATGTTCTGTAATCATGTAATGTTGCTTCGTGGGTTTGGTTTTTGTGATGAAATGTTTGTGAATTGTTTATGTTTGGAGCGAATTTGGGTGGGTTTTCGAGGCAGATCATTGCAAGTTCAGGTTAGTCATCGAGCTTCGATTTATATATCCATTATTTATTGAGGTTTTAGTTGTGAATTTGTAACACCCCGAAAATGGGTTTGGTAATTAGCCCATGTTAATACTAAAAGACGGGTAAAATACCGTTAGTGGTAAAAGTAACTCGGTGAATATTAGGATTTTAAATAAATAAACCTAATATTAAATAAAAGTAGAATAAAGGCTTTTGAGGAAATAAAGTTTATAGAAGGCCGACCTAACGGGACTTAAAATAAACTTAGCCATAAATATTCCTGAACCCGCTAAGTTAACTAGGAATATTAAACCTAGTTAATAAGTGGGAATATAGTTAAAAATAAGTAGGTTGTGGCCTACTTAATAACGAACCAAACACGAGGGGTTAAAGTGGGATAACTAGAAAAGTTATTTAACTACACAAAACACAAACACGCACACAAATGTGTGTTCTGGATCGATCTCAGGAAAGCTCCCATGGAGCTCAACCCTAAACTTCAACAAAACCCTCAAATTGGAGGATCAAACAAGGGTCAAATTCGGATTTGAACACATAGAAACGGTCACCAAGTCAAGAGGATCGTAAGGTATGTCGAATTTCTAACAATCTTGAAGTTGTAAAAATTGGATAATCATCCTAATCGCGAATTAGGCATGGATTAAAGAAGCTATGGCTAGATTAGTGATGTATATTTGCTTAGGAACAAAACCCTAAGTGAAAATCATACATAACATGCTATGGATTGAATGATTGAATGATTTACCACACTAGGTTAAGTGGGTTTTAATCATATGATGAATTTGATGATATAATTGTGATTAGGATCATCATGCATGTTAGTAATCGGGAAATACTTAAACAATTTGCAAGTTTGAGTATTTGATCATAAGTGATAGTGGTGAATTTTGATGTTAATCTTGGTAAAAATAACTAGTTATGAACTAGTTGTAAATGTGTAAAAATGTATGCACACTAGGTGTTTGTTAAAATGCCTAAGTGAAAACTAAAGTGTTGAAATTAGAGCGAAAACGCGCATTTGAATGATATGGTGATTACGCGTAATATGAAGTGAGAAGGGTTCTAAATATAATGTTGATTTAGACTTAATGTTGTGAACCTTGTAATTTGAAGTGGTTAACTTTAATAAGCTAAGTTAACTAATCATGAAGTCGAATAGTAGTTTCGACGTATGAAATAAGTGAGATGGAATAGTCGTGAATAATTATGACTAATCTAACCATCTTACAATTTGCAATGATAGTTTGACGATTAACAAGCTAGGTGAAAGCTTGGGAACAAAGCGGGTCAAACGAAGAAAGAATGACGGAAAAAGCATAATTTGGAAGTAAGGTAAGTATAACTTACACTAGTCTTATATTTTAGAGTATTCCCTTATTGTATTAGTTACGAATAAGATAAATACATAATTGAGGTATGATGTTCCGGCGTGTAAACGTACGGAACAAGATAGGCGAGTATGACAAGAAACCATGTTGATGGTTTAAAAGGAGTTAAATCGGTAATTTGATCATTTTATGACAAATGGAAAATAAATTTTTGAATGGTTGCCTTATAGGGTAAACCAAAACAAACAATAAGGGTAAAACGGTAAATTGGTCATGCATCGACCATAACTATTAGCTTTAAAAGACACTTATGAAGTAAGCCTTAATAGGCCGAAAAGTGTTAAGAAATGAATTATAAGTAAAGCGACCGCACGATGTAAATCGGAGCGAGTCATATAGTCGAGATGAAAATACATGTCATCTCGCCAATATAATCGGTCATTTAGACCAAACGGGTCAAAGGGTGAAGATACCACCTTTTGATAATAGCGAGTAATGATTCTTGTCGAGTTATATGATTTCAGGAATAAATGTAGAAATGATATTTGCATCGCTACTATTTAGCGAATATTATAGCAAGGCATTAAATCAGGTCAACACATTGACCCGAGCCAGGTATGTGTAATAGAGTAATGATTCATTGAGAACGTAAGGTTCAATGAGTATTTAATGAAGTCTTAGATAGACAATGGTTACTTAAGTGGGTAAACCGAATGTTTTAAAAGAGGGTAGTGGCGTTTTGAAAAGCATATTAACTTTTCGAGCAAGATCATAATTCAAAAAGAAGAATCATGGGTCAAACATGCTCTCAAAAGACCTTGTCGTAATTGAAAGACTAAAAAGGACCAAAACGCCCTTGTTAGCTAATTCGAACAAACAACCTTTAAAGGTTGTTTGGAAACAAGTTTTATGATTAAGTAAATACTTAGATTATGTATGTGAAAGTATAACACAAACAAATAACACACAAGTTTTATGCCTTATTACAACTATTAAACCGCATTATTTGAAATGAAATTTACAGACATTACATTCCATTATTCCAACATCACAAAGTTCACTTGCAAAATGAAGCCAACACTCTGCGAGGCAGCGCAATCAATGGTCGCCGGGAATGTAGAACCGCTAAGTTATCTAACAACAGAACATCGCCCTTCCGCCATTGTAACGCAACACATTCTTCATCAAAGATCTTAGCACAATCATCAGAAACATCAGCAGGCAGTGGTTTTCCATCACCAAACACCACCGCGTTTGCAGGGTCATTGTTTAGTTTATCTTCAAATCTTCCTACCACACCGTTAAACCAAATTTTATGTTTCTTAACTTCATCATATCGGAAACCAGGTTTAGGCCCGATTATAACCTTCACTGCACCTTCCATCCACTCTAGTTTCATTCCAAGCTTTGCAGCCCTGCAATTTTGTTGCGATAAATATAATATATTAGTTAGGATTTATTGTTATCGCTTATATATTACACAAACCTTTCTTCAGCTATGGTTTTGTCATCGGTCATGAAGACCTCCTTCCAGCTTCGACCAACTGGCGATGAATGATCAGATTCGTCTCCAACAACTCGCGTGTAAATGAATCCTTTTTCTTCCATTTCTTTAACGAATTTCGGGTGTTTTTGTTCCATCCTTTCGTATATGACATGACTTAGAGCTATACATGTTTCTCCACCTTTTCCTGGTTCTATTTCGCAGAAGAAGAACAATTTGGAGGGAAACACAGGAGACTGTCATATGGAAGCTAGATTAGTTCCAAATTAAGTGGATCTAGAATCTAGATATGAAAATGATTAATCAATAGATCATAGTATAGGTGCACGAAGTAACCGGTTCCCGAATCGGTGCTCCCCCGACGCGGTCCCAAACCGTTTATAACCGCTAGTTCCAAACCAGTTCCCCTCCCCAAGCATACAAACCGACCCCAACCATATCAGTTCAAAATCGATTCCGAACTGAACCGGTTCAAACACACACACATATATACACACAAAAATACATGCACATTATCATACACAAATACATACACATTAACATAACATACACATCACATTAGGGATCCAAATGGTACTGGGGACCAGTACCAAATTTCCCAAACCCATATATTTTCTGTACCGACTTTTGACATTTACGGTACCAGTATATACCAGTTTTTACCTTCAAATATCGGTGCTGAACCGTACAAGATATTTTCGGTACTCGTACCCACTTTTATATATTTTTGTTTTTTAAAACTTTAAATTAATAAAAATTGAATTTTATGTGGTTTGTTACAAAAAACAATGTTAACATTACACATACAAGAACTGATCCCCAAACCGGTTTCACCACGAACTGATGAAGGCCAAACCGGTTTGGAGCCGGATTGGTTTGGAGACCCAAACCAATTTATTCACCTATAGACCATAGCTATGAGTCTCTAGTTAATTTCACCTAATCACCACATGTTTAAGAAACACATAGAACCTAAAAAAAGTCAACTTTCTAAACTGATTTCGCTAGGGGTGAGCAAGTTTAGGTCCGGACCGAAAATAACCGAGAACCGAACCGAAAATATACCCAACCCGACCCGATCCCAAGTACCTAGGTATTTAGATCGGTTCCAATTTTTCATAAAAAATAGGGTCGGGTCGGGTCGGTTCTCGGTTCTTTTCATGGTGAAACCCGACTTGGACCTCTGGACCGGAACCGACCCTATATTTAGGATAGTGAATCGGTTCTGTATTTTATGTTTGATCGGTTCTCGAGTCGGGTCGGGTAATGGTCGGGTAGGGTCGGGTTTTTCCTTTTGCTCACCCCAAGATTTCACCAAACAAATAGTAAAGTATTTACACAAAAGGATGAATAAATGAATGATATGTATGATACATGAGACATTTCGTGATGGAACGGGATGTCCTGATGAGGTGGAGCTTCATTAGCAGTGTAAACCCGACCCACAACTTTGGTTCTGGAGCCTCCACCACCAACACCATAGCTGAAATCCTCATACCCGGAGGACTCAACGACGTCGTTGAAGTCAGAAGCTGAGGAAACACTGAACCCCCTGAAGAGAATTGCGCCGGATTGATTGAGCACAGAATCTAACCATGCTCTGTTAGCTTTGATTGCTTCTGTTAGTTGTACTACTGGTTTGGGGATTTCAGGGTTTGGAGTGAGAACGATGGGGAAGAGGACTCCGTTGTAAGATTTTTGTTGTGGTAATAAGTCAACTGCTTCGTGGAATAAGCTCTGTTCCGCCATGGTAATTGATGAGTGTCTGTGTGCCAGTTATCAAAGATGAACAAATCACATTTGAAAACTGAAAAGTCAAATTTCTCTTGTTTTATCATCTATCGTGTTGGGTTGTATATATACGCATCCTATGGTATCATTAATTAACGTACTTTGCGTATTATGGGATATATTGTCCGTACGGGTCGTGTCGTGTCGGTGACGTTTGGTATTGTCACGTTTATAGTCTGTAAGTATCGTATTAGGGTGTAGATTGTCTATACGTGTCGTGTTATCATGTATTATGGCGTAGTATGTCTCTACTTGTCGTATTGTTCCGTATTATGGCGTATTATGTCTATACGGTGTCGTATTTTGACGTATATTGCCGGTTACTTTACGTGTTGTATCCATTAAACAAACAAAACACACTTTAAATACATTATACAAACAAACCAGCTGGGGTAGCCTAGTTGGCCACCGACACCCACCTCTTACCAAGAGGTACCAGGTTCGAACCTTGGGGCGAACAAAGTACCCTCAAAGGGTCGGCTCGGCAAGGGTATTTACTGCCAGGCTCAGGCTTGTCGGGTGGCGGCCTGGGAGGGGTTATCCCCTCCGCGGTCAGGGGTACCGTGCATTACCCTTTTTTTTTACATTATACAAACATAATACCTTTAAAATTACAAATTAACCTATACGATACATATACGAGACCTTTACTACACATATATATGCTCATACGGGACCTATACCCCACCTATACTATAATATGTTGGAAAAATATGTGAAAATAACATTTTTCACATATATAGGAAAATGATTTTTTTCCTCTTTTGGATTAGAAATAAATATAATAAAATGAGCGGGTTTTATATATTTATTTGTGGGTTTGTGTTCTATGTTGGAAGAGCTTCGCAACGAACTAAACCACATCCAAAACCGAGCTAAGATGAATGAGATATCGATGCTCAAAGTTGGGTGTTTGAAACATTGAATGCTGAAACAAAAGAGAAAGTAGCACCTTGTCCCACATCGGAGGAGAGATGGAACTTAAATGAGTATTTAAGGTGGAACTCTCCATCCTTATTGTTTCATGGAAGCACACACTAAGGGTCCTCGTGAAGGGTGCGGAGCATCCCGACTCGCGCTCTCGCGCGTGGCGTGGGCGATGAGGCGCAACGTGGCGCTTTGATGGTGCACTTCGCACGCTCGCATCGCCGCAAGCCGCTTGAGAGTCGCCTTTGTATTTTTCACCACGTGCGCGTGGTGAATCATAGAGGCTGCAAGGACCAAGTGGTGAAGTGGCGTGCAGGTTTGAGGCGCGTGACGTGGCGCACGCGCACATGGAAGTGAGCCAGTTGGACGCACCGCTCATGAGAGTGCTGACCTGCGCGCGCGCAGAAGCTTCCAGCATTGAATGACAGTGCAGTTTTAGTTCAGCTTCGTAACTGACGAGTTAACGGTCTTTGACTGAGAATTAAATGACGTATTTGTAACACCCTAGTTATTATTTAATGATTTAAATACAATAACTCATAAATATACGTGTATTTATGAAACACCTTCATATAAAAATACAGGTTTGTTTAAATCTTTTACAAAAGTTATCTAAACAGTTTAACGTGAACGAGTTCGTCATCTAAAAGTAACGATAATAATCATGTGCGGAAGCTTGTGTTTTGAACGTGTTCGGTTCCTCTTTCAGCTTGATCTTCATCCGGGCACTCTTGGCAATCACCTATAATCAAAACCAACTTAAAAGTTGGTTTTGATAGTCAAATATGAAGTTCAAACAAGTACAGGGGTTAAAAATGACAAAAATAGCATTTTTCCGAGTTAGGTGGCGTCGACGACTCCACTTCCCGCGTCAACCAGTGGAAGATGGCGTCGACAAAAAAAAACAAGTTTCCAAGCGGCGTCGACGACTTCACTTCCCGCGTCGTCGACGCCTAGCCCATTTGCAGTTTTTCTGCAGTTCCGTTTCGTCGTTCGTACACACTAAAACGCGCGTAACTTTTGAACCGTTTACCCGTTTAACCTCCCGTTTCTTCCTACGTGTTTGTAATTTGATTCTCCATTATATGGAGTTAAAATCTAACATCCGGTTTAACAAAATTTCAGACTTTTAAGTCTTCGGCTTATTACCCTTTTTACCATCTTTTGACCCGTTCATGTTTTCATCATCAAACATGTTTACTTGATCCTTAAACTTATGAAATTCATAGTTTCAATGTCTCCTATCTTGTTAATCTCAAATCACGGGTTTCTTACATAATAAAAACCCGTTTACGCTTATACGCTTGTTTGACCCGTTAAGGGTATTTATGCACTTTTAGGCTCAAAATCGCTTTCATTCTATTCTAACATTGTAACCTATATTTCTTATATAGTACTCTTCCATCACAACTGATTGTGTGTTGGATTTAAAGTAGATATCTATGTGTTCCGAATCATACCCTTAGGAATATCATTTTACGGCAAAGACTCATATGGAGTCCTTCGGCCCAAGAATTTCATCTTTCACTACTCATACTCGTTCTACGCTTTTGTTTAATCATAGGACTCGTTTTCAAACAACCTCTAAGGGTCGTTTGTTCAAATTAGCCTACAAGGGTGTTTTGGTCGATTTTAGTCCTTCTTTTACAAGGAAGGACTCTCCCCAAATATTCGACCAAAATATCACTTTTAACTACAACATAAATATGCGTACCTGGCTCGGATCAACAAATAGACCCGATTTCTACCTCGCTTTTATTATCACACCATCAATGATGACGCAACTATCCGATTTGCTAATTAGTCCTGTTAACATAAGACTTGACGACCACATTAATCGATATTGTCAAATGGTGTTATCACCACCATTCGACCTGTTTGGACTATATGCCCAACATTGTCTATTTAAATCAAAAACACCGTTTTTGATTTCCAATACGTACATCATCCCATCCCGGGTTTTATAACCATACCCTTTTTCCTTTACACTCTTTTCTTGCAGTTTCAACCCATTTCGGCTTACGCCATGGGTATCCTTTTAACCATGATTTACATAAGTCAACACTTGACGATTTTCCAAATTTCCAATTTTATTGTTTTCACGTTCACAAGTATCGAAATAACAAGCATTCTACATAAGTGTGTAAATTACACTTACCTTGCATCCGAGCTACGCTTTTCTTCTATGCTTGACTCGTTTGACCCGCTTTCACTCCAAGCTTCACCTAGCTTGTTTAAGCGCCAACTATTGTTCATCATTTACAAGGTGGTTAGATTAGTCATTAACCATCACGACTATACCACTTTACTTATTTTCTTAGCCGAAACCACTTATTCGACTTCATCACTAGTTAGTTTGACTTTCAAAAGTCAACTACATTTAATCATATAATATGCACGATTAAGGCAAATCAACATTATGATTAGAACCCGTTTTATCCCATGTCTCATGTAATTAGTCAAGCTTGTCAATTACGCGTTTCACTTGAATTTCAACACTTTACTTCTCATTTAGGCATTTTAACAAACACCTAATGGGCATCATTCTACACTTTTGCTAACTAGTCCGTAATTAGTCATTTTTAGCAAGATTAACATCAAATTTCAACCCTCTATATCTAGTGTTCATGAACTACATCAAGAACTTATATCATAACAATCAATATTCATCAAATTAACACTCCAATCCGAGTGTTCATCATAACATACAAAAACCCATTTAGCACATAATAGGGTAATTATCAAATCCCTAGTTTTGACAACAATTCATCAAATTTTCTACTAGGGTTTGTTTCTAAACCAAGATATAATCATAATAACACTCATAGAATCAATATTCATTCCAGAATTTCGATTATGATTATTCATCATAATCTCAAAGTATCACCAAATCATAATTTTTAACATACCTTGTAATCCCCATGACTAGGTGATCACGAATCTGTGTTCATGCAATGATTTGGCTCTTGATTTGGGCTTCAATTTGAGAGATTCTTGAGGGATTAGGGTTTTGAGCAAGAGAGCCCTTCTTGGCTCTGGTTGAAGTCGCAGACACACACACACGTATGTGTGTGTGTTTTGTTTATTAATTTGTTTAATTGAAACTTTAATTCAATTGTCCATGTCTAGTCCCTTCACTTTACACAAGTTATTTAAATGGTATCTTAACCACATTAGTTCTATTTTGTCAAGATATTAACTAACTAGGTTAATACTCCTAGTTACTTGGTGGGTCCCGGGAGTTATAATCCGTTGTATTTTAAGTCCCATTAACTCGGGCTCTTTTAAAACTCGATTCCTTAAAACGTTACTTTGCTTGAATTTAATATTAGGATTTCTTATTTAATTCCAGATATTTACCGGGTTATTTTTACTACTAACGGTACTTTACCCGTCTTTTAGTATTAACGGAGTTTGATTACCAAATCCGTTTTCGGGGTGTTACAAGTCTACCCCCCTTAGAGAGGTTTCGTCCTCGAAACCTTTTATTACTTAATTCATTGAGTTTAAACTCAATGTATTTGAGCCAAGAAGTCTTTTAATCAATATCTATACTTTTTTTTAACCAATGGTTAGTATTACCGAAAAGTACGATAACATCTTTTTGGTTACTAATTGTCTACATATCTCATGTGACATAGTGTAACTTCGAAATAACATAATCTCGTTCTTTCCACTAGTTTAGTTAACTTAGCGATATCCATCGCTTTCATATACTATCGAATTCTTTATGAATCCGTTACTTTGACCCGTTTAAGGGTCTTTAGTGAAATATTTCACTTTTAGCAACTATTTCTTTTGTTTTCAAATTTATTGATTCGGTTCAGCTATACCGAATCTACCGCTTACTAGCAAACCAAATTTCTTGATTTGAATTGGTG
Organism: Helianthus tuberosus; assembly: GCA_030545235.1. NCBI lineage: Eukaryota > Viridiplantae > Streptophyta > Magnoliopsida > Asterales > Asteraceae > Helianthus > Helianthus tuberosus. Next base: position 209,638,450 of record CM060400.1, read on the forward strand.
ACCTTAACCGGTCTCATTAACTAGTCTTATTAGTTCAGTTACTTTTATCGCTCGCTTGGTTATAATGTGATTTTACTTCACATTACATTTCCTAACCGTGATCGTGTCACATCGCGTTTAGTTTGCATCAACCTTTTTATTTTCGAAAATAACACTTTTCGAATATGTCGTCTTGCGCCTATCAGCGTCAAGACTTGTATTTTTCATGCTTATTATTTAAATTACTATCAGAATTTATGTTTGTAAAACGTTATTTCTTACTAAAACCGAAGTTTTAGTTTTAGGATCTTCTCATTAACTTTTGTTCATTATCCATACCAGGATATTGACAGTCCATAATTTATTCTTTTACAGTCTTAGTCTTATGCGGGGAATCACAACTAGTTCTCCTTGCTTTACACTATTGACCCGTAGATTCTTTCACTTAGCCCCATAGGCTATTTCTTTAAGTTTTTCACCTTCTTAAGGTGAGATATTAACAACTCGTTTCCCTCTCTTTATGACCCGAGGGTCTTTTTGGTCTGTAGACCTTAACACTGTGTTTAATCCCGTAGGTTATGATGATCCCGTAGATCATCTTTTATACTTGTCTATATTCAAATGTATATATACACATATAGCTTCAGGCATTTCTTTGTATGTTTGGAATCGTTTATTTTCACCCTTGAACTTCAATTGACCTTGACCGTAGTCTAAGGTCTCATTTGTTTACTTCCGGACTAATCCTTCCGACTTTATGACTTCTGACGTTATTTACGCGTCAGTTTGTTCTTATGCTTACTGTTATTTGATTTGCATATATTCTTATTTGGTTATATCCCATTACCGGGCTTATTATTCTCTTGCATTGAACGCTACCTTTATCTGGCTAACGTTCATTAGTGCCATTCGGCGTTATATTGTATTCAACTTGTTTGACCTATTAATGTGAAATCCATCACTTATAATAATCAACTTTATTCTTTATTCAACCCATTCGACTTCGAATAGTTGAACATATTTACTCACAATTTCTATTTACGAGATTTTATAGTCATAACTCGTAATCCAAGTCCTTTGATTTCTCAACCCGTGTTCACGTCTCTTGGTTTCTACGCATGTGTTTAATTCTTACCCATTAACCGGGTGTTTTACCGAAATCGTTATTATTGCAACCCTCCCGGTATGCATTAAGACCTCGCTTCATTTTTATATTCAGACTTTGCCCTTAAGTTTGATGTTTTACCAAAACGACCCGTTAAGGGACATATTTGCATGTTCCGGGTTCGAGTGTAAGTACACTCCCTCCCGATACCTGTCTAAAACATTTTTCATGCTTGCGTTTTCTGGGTTCGAGTGTAAGTACACTCCCTCCCAATTCTTGTCTAAAACATTTTACATGCTTGTGTTTTCTGGGTTCGAGTGTAAGTACACTCCCTCCCAATTCTTGTCTAAAACATTTTACATGCTTGTGTTTTCTGGGTTCGAGTGTAAGTACACTCCCTCCCAATTCTTGTCTAAAACATTTTACATGCTTGTGTTTTCTGGGTTCGAGTGTAAGTACACTCCCTCCCAATTCTTGTCTAAAACATTTTACATGCTTGTGTTTTCTGGGTTCGAGTGTAAGTACACTCCCTCCCAATTCTTGTCTAAAACATTTTACATGCTTGTGTTTGTCCCTTCACTCGGGCTCATTATCCTAATGTGACACGCTTCCGTCACTCGATTGTGCGTTTACATTATTTTCAAATATCTCGCTTATCTGTTTCATTTGGGTACTTTTTAATTAGTCCCATTCATCCCGCCCTTACTACATCGGATGTAAACGTGTCTGCCATAAGAAGTTCATGGTATCATATGCCACTACTTACTTGGCCAGAGTAAGCGGTTAACACATGACACACATGACCTTTTTATAGTTTTCACATCGCGCCCTATGTAAGTAACGCCTCTATTTGTTTCTCTTGGAAACAATATCCCGAATACATTTTCTATTCGGGTTTTTCCAAGTTTTTAATCTACATATGCAACCTTCAATTTCTACGTATTGGTTGCATAATTATATTTGTGCAATTATTTAAAATGTGCACCTGGTAATGTTTGCCCCGACGGGCGTTCCTTGCCATTAACCTTGTTCGCGGTCGTTACGCGATTTAGTCCTCGGTGAGCATGCTCCTCTTGTCATGCTTCGGACCTTTCCATCATCGTATTCACAATTCCTTTGACTCTCGTCGTCTTCAAACGCGAGGGTCCTTCAATTAAGACATTCAAAAAAGTTAGTAACGTCAACTTCAATAATCGCCCGTATTATAATACAAGGCTTTTTCTACTATACGCGTCAACGCGCGTATTTTCGTCAACTATATCAATCGTTTTAATTGGGGTAATGTTACACCCTAAAATTTTACCCTTAAAATTTAAGCAAAATATAGTTTAAATACACGTCATTCTTTAACAAAGATCATATTTAATTAAAACCTTAGTCAACTAATGACTAAGTTAAAATGTTTCAAAAATTGTTTAACAAGAGTTTACAACCCATATACAAGAGCTACAAAAGATTCATATAATAGCGGAAGCTTCATAAGACATGTTCGGTTCTTCGACGTTGCTTGATCATCATCCGTAAGGTCCATCTAGTTACCTAGGGTCAAAACCGTTAAACATTAGTTTTGACATCAATATATAACATTTTAAACACAAGCTCTAACATTTAAACTTTGAAAAGCAATTAATAAAGAAAAACATATAAAGTCCACCGTAAATTACGGTATCACCGTAATTTACGGTGAGACCTGAAACTTTATTTGGTCACCGTAAATCAGTAGACCTGCGCCGTAAACAAGTTTGACCCTCACCGTAAATTACGGTACTACCGTAATTTACGGTGGAACCTGGAAATCCATGTCTTGATTTGTTAGTTCATTTCCTTCAAACAAATTTCGAAATTTGCCTTGCAAACAACCCATTTCATCTAAAACTAGTATTCCTAGCATGAGATAAACATTAACCAATAGCGTAGAACAATCTACATATTTCCGGAATATAATTTATGATTTACTCGATTATTTGACCCGTTTGGCTCGTCTACGGAAATCCTTTCCTATGACGACTACCAAAGAGTACCATCCGTATTTAACAATCATTATAGCGACTTCATCGTGTAACCAAAAAAAAACTCTTATTCAAGGATTCAATTACACACTAAAATCATCAAGTCAAATAATGTAACGGGTCAAGTTACATACCTTCAAAGTTTGCCCTTCAAACGTGGTTCGCCTCCCGCTTGTCCACTTGACGCTCCTGCGTCCGATCCTATAGAGTTCATTCACAATGCGTTTTAGAACTCTATTTAAATCATGATTCGCATAATTCACCAAAACATCACGATTATGCGGTTAAGCTCAGAATTTCTGTTTTACGCCTTCATAGAGGCATTTCATCAAACACCTTAAAGGCAGAATTTCATATCCTTCATATTCAAGTTTATAGCTTGCTAGTTTGCTAACTTAACCCTCAATATAATTTTCATATATCATCTAAATATCATGCATTTCCAGAAATCATTTTCTAAGATCAAATTACACCAAAATATTCATTCTAAATCCTAGTGTTCATCACCATATTGTAAAACCCACAATCCACCTTCAAGGTGTTCATGGAATTTCCTGAATTTGGTAGTGTTTTCACATGTGGTTGGCTAGATTTCACATCTAGACACCATATCAACCCTAATCTAACTACATAACACACATGCAACCTCAGATTCCAGATTTTACAAAATCATGAGAAATTCAAGTTGAAGGATTTCATCAGATTTTACATACCTTAGAATCCTCTCGCAATGAGGATCACGAATCTATGATTTAATTTCGATTTCGAGTTGGATTGAGCCCTCAATTTGTAGATTTAGTGAGGTTTAGGTTTTGTGAGAGTGGGGTGTCGCCCTGCTCTTCTTCTTGTGCGACCAGGATTAGTAAAAATGGGGTTTTGTTTTTGTTTTTATTAAAAACATTATTATAGTTTCCATTTTTCACAACTATGGCCCCTCTACTATATTCAACCTATAGTTTGTTAACTTTTTGCCATGTAATGACCCATTTCAAGGAATTTATCTAACTAGGTTAAAATTCCTAATTAGTGAATTCTCGTTATTTAACCTTAAAATTTTAAATATAAGGTTTTATATTTTCGGGGTGTTACAAGTCCACCCCCCTTAAAAAGGGTTTCGTCCCCGAAACCGCTTTACGTACCAAATAAAGTAGGGTGAAGACGTCGCATCTCTTCTTCGGACTCCCACGTAGTGTCCGAACCCTTTCTATGTTCCCATTTAACCTTGACTTGTTCAATTTGTTTATTTCGTAGATGTTTGACCTTTCGGTCCAAAATCTCTACCGGTCTTACAATATAATTCAAACTATTATCCACTTCGATGTCGTCGTAATGGATATAGTCCGTTTCGTCCGCTAAGCACTTTCTTAGTTGTGATACGTGGAACGTGCCATGGATTCCACTTAACTCTTCCGGTAATTCAAGACGGTAAGCTACCTTGCCAACTTTCCCGATAATTTTAAATGGTCCAATGAACCTTGGGCTTAGCTTTCCCCTTTTTCTGAATCTAATAACGCCTTTCCATGGGGAAACCTTTAGCATGACTCTGTCACCAACTTGGAATTCAATCGGTCTTTTCCTTTTATCAACGTACGCCTTTTGCCTGTCTTGAGCCGCTTTCAAGTACGCCCGAACTTTATCGATCTTTTCATTTGTGGCTCGTACTATATCTTGGTGGGCGAGTTCACGTGGACCCACTTCACCCCAACATACCGGAGTTCGACACTTTCTGCCGTAAAGCATTTCGTATGGTGCCATTTTAATACTAGATTGGTAACTGTTGTTATACGAAAACTCTACTAACGGTAGATGAACATCCCAACTGCCTCCAAAGTCGATTATACACGCCCGTAGCATGTCTCCCAATATTTGTATCGTTCTTTCGCTTTGCCCATCCGTTTGAGGATGGTACGCGGTGCTAATGAACAATTTGGTTCCCATTTGCTCTTGAAATTCCCGCCAAAATTTCGAAGTAAACCGGGTATCCCTATCAGACACGATGGACACCGGCACCCCATGACGGGCTATTATTTCATTGGTGTAGACTTCTGACATCTTTTCTGACGTGTAAGTCTCACGAATCGGAATGAAGTGAGCGCTTTTTGTCAGTCTATCCACCACTACCCATATGGCATCAAAACTATGATTTGTCCTAGGCAGTTTGGTTAACAGGTCCATTGTAATATGTTCCCATTTCCAAACCGGAATTTCCAACGGTTGGAGTTTGCCATAGGGTTTCTGATGCTCCGCCTTGACTTGTAAACATGTCAAGCATTTTTCCACATACTTCGCCACATCCCTCTTCATTCCGGGCCACCAATAATTTTGTTTCAAATCATTGTACATCTTGGTCGCACCCGGATGAATTGAATAACGGGATTTATGAGCTTCATCAAGTAGAAGCGCCTTTACTCCACAGGTATGTGGGACCCATACCCTTCCGGATCGAGTCTTTAACCCGTGATTCCCATCCGACAAGTCTTTCAACTGACCAATTATTCTTTCCTTCTTCCAATTCTCTTCTTTTACCGCTTCTAATTGCGCCTCTCGAATACGTTCAAGTATACCCGAGGTTACCACGAGTTGCATCGATCGTACTCGTATCGGGACATAATCCGCCTTTCTGCTTAGAGCGTCCGCTACCACATTTGCCTTTCCGGGGTGATAATGTATCTCACAATCATAGTCTTTCACCGTTTCCAACCATCGCCTTTGTCGCATATTTAACTCATTCTGATCGAAGAAGTATTTCAAGCTCTTGTGGTCGGTGAATATGGTGCATTTTACCCCGTATAAGTAATGCCTCCATATTTTTAATGCAAATACCACCGCTGCCAGCTCGAGATCATGCGTGGGGTATTTCTTCTCGTGTATCTTCAATTGTCTCGAGGCATAGGCTATTACCTTGCCTCGTTGCATCAACACGCAACCGAGCCCCGACAATGAAGCATCCGAATAAACCACCATGTCTTCTACTCCGTCCGGCAATGTCAATACCGGAGCTTGAGTTAGCCTTTCTTTTAGCGTTCGAAAAGCTTTTTCTTGCTCGACTCCCCAGACAAACTTTGCTTTCTTTTGGGTTAGTCTTGTTAGCGGCGATGCAATCTTGGAGAAATCTTGAATGAATCTCCTATAATATCCAGCAAGCCCCAAAAAGCTTCTAATTTCAGAAGGGTTCTTCGGGGGATTCCATTTTGACACCGACTCTATTTTTGACGGATCCACCAAAACCCCATCGGCATTTATGACATGACCGAGAAATTGTACCTCTCGTAACCAAAAGGCACATTTGGAAAATTTCGCATAAAGCTTCTCTCGTCTAAGTGTCTCTAACACTTCTTGTAAATGGCGTGCATGTTCGGCTTCACTTTTCGAATACACTAATATATCATCGATAAACACGATGACCGACTTATCCAACATTGGCTTGCAAACCCGGTTCATGAGGTCCATGAAAGCCGCGGGCGCATTTGTTAGCCCAAATGACATCACGAGAAATTCGTAATGTCCGTATCTTGTGCGAAAAGCCGTCTTCGGCACATCTTCTTCTTTGACCTTTAGTTGGTGATACCCCGACCTAAGGTCAATTTTTGAAAACCAACTCGCGCCTTGTAGTTGGTCAAATAAGTCGTCTATCCTCGGGAGCGGGTATCGGTTCTTTACCGTGAGTTTGTTTAACTCCCGATAATCGATACACATGCGCATACTCCCGTCCTTCTTTCTCACAAACAACACCGGTGCGCCCCAAGGAGACACACTCGGCCTTATAAATCCTTTATCAAGCAAGTCTTGAATTTGGGACATCAGCTCTTGTAATTCCGACGGTGCAAGTCGGTACGGGGCTTTTGCCACAGGTTTCGCGCCCGGAATCAATTCGATTCCGAACTCTACTTCCCGTTCAGGCGGTATCCCCGGTAAATCTTCCGGAAAAACATCTTCATAATCTCGTACTACCGGTACTTCTTCGATCTTCCGTGATTCTTTCTCGGTCTCATTTGCATAAATTATGAATGCTTTGCATCCTCGCTTCATGAGCTTGTGAGCTTTCAACATTGAACATACTATGGGGTTGCCTCGTTTTTCGCCATAAATGGTGACGTGTTTTCCGCTCGGAGATGTTAGTTTTATCTCTTTGCGAAAACACACGACCTTTGCATGGTATTGAGATAGCCAATCCATCCCCACGACTACTTGGAATTCTCCCATCGACATTGGGATTAGATTTATCAAATATTCTTCATCGTCGATGCTCAGTTTACAATTTTCACATACATCACAAACAATAAAGCTTTTGTTATTACCTATCTCTACTTCTAAGGGCACATGTAATTTTGTTAGAATAAAGGAAGGATGTTGAATAAACCCATATGAAACAAAGGATTTATTCGCACCCGTATCAAATAACACGTGTGCGGGAATTGAATTTACAGCAAATATACCTGAGACCACGTCAGGTTCAATCTTCGCTTCTGCGGCAGTTAGTTGGAAAGATCTTGCCTTTGCTTTCGGGGCTTCATCTTTCGCTTCTTGCCCATCTTTCCTTCCAACCAGTTCCGGGCATTCCGACTTTTTGTGACCCGTTCGATAACAATTGTAACAAACCGTCACCTTCTCCGGGCATGACATAGCCATATGTCCCTTTTTCTTGCATATGGGACAAGGCTTATCCTTGTAACGACATTCGCCCTTATGATTCTTCCCACAAATTTTGCAACCTGATGTGCTACCTTTAGCATCTGATCTCTTTGCGGATTCATTCGTTCTTGCTTTCTTGGTAGGGCTTGGATTCACATCCAGTGCCCTTCGTTCACCCCGTTCTATGCTCTTTTTCAATTCAATCTCCCTTTCCCGAGCAGCATTGACAATCTCGGTAAGGGTCTTGTACTTCGAAGGGGTTATGAACTCTCTATATTCCGCGCTTAGCATGTTATGGTAATAATAGACCTTTTGCTCTTCATTCGTTATCAATTCGTCACAGAACTTCATCTTGTCCATAAACATCCCCGTGATCTTGTCTATGGATTCACCTTTGTGTCTGAGTTGCATGAACTCTTCCTTGATTTTATTTACGACCGCCTTGGGACTATGGTGTTTAAGAAACGGCGTCTTAAACTCCTCCCAAGTCATGGCCTTAGCCGCTTCGCTTCCAATCTCCTTCTTTTTGTTATCCCACCAATCTTTCGCTTGACTCCTTAGTTGACCCGTACTAAAGGCTACGTAGTCTTCTTCGTCACAATGGGTTCTCTCGAATACCCCTTCGATGTCACTTAGCCATCGTTGGCACACTATCGGGTCAACCTCCCCATTGTATACTGGTGGTTTACAAGCCATGAATTCCTTGTATGAACAAGGCTTTCGTCCTCCACGCTTTTCCTTTACTACATTTGACTCGTCTTCCAGTTTCTTGATTCTATCTTCTACTATTGATAAAACCGTGTCTTGGATTTTATCAATAAAGTCCGACAAACTGTTTTCGATCGCCTTTCCAACCTCTTCGGCAATCACTTCCCTCACTTGTTCGGTGACTCTTGGCACCGCATTATCATTTCCTCCATCAGCCATCTCGATTTCTGAAATGTTTACATAGATTGTTAAACATTCTATTTGTAACACATGCTTTACTTGTTTTGATTTAATCAAGTTCGTAACTTGATTTGATAATTCATGTTTCTATTTAATTAAGTCCGTAACTTGATTTGATAATTCATGTTTCATTTAATCAAGTCCGTAACTTGATTTGATAATTCATGTTTCTATTTAATCAAGTCCGTAACTTGATTTGATAATTCATGTTTCTATTTAATCAAGTCCGTAACTTGATTTGATAATTCATGTTTCTATTTAATCAAGTCCGTAACTTGATTTGATAATTCATGTTTCTATTTAATCAAGTCCGTAACTTGATTTGATAATTCATGTTTCTATTTAATCAAGTCCGTAACTTGATTTGGTAATTCATGTTTCTATTTAATCAAGTCCGTAACTTGATTTGATAATTCATGTTTCATGCATTTCTTGCTTTTTGAGTGAGCTTACACACTCTTTTCATGCATATTGTCCATTTCTCATTTTATACGTAGTACATAATTTATTAACAAAACAAGTTAATTCTTACCGGACGATCGATCAAGCTTGAACCGAACACTTATTGACAACCATGAGCTCTGATTACCAACTTGTTACACCCTAAAATTTTACCCTTAAAATTTAAGCAAAATATAGTTTAAATACACGTCATTCTTTAACAAAGATCATATTTAATTAAAACCTTAGTCAACTAATGACTAAGTTAAAATGTTTCAAAAATTGTTTAACAAGAGTTTACAACCCATATACAAGAGCTACAAAAGATTCATATAATAGCGGAAGCTTCATAAGACATGTTCGGTTCTTCGACGTTGCTTGATCATCATCCGTAAGGTCCATCTAGTTACCTAGGGTCAAAACCGTTAAACATTAGTTTTGACATCAATATATAACATTTTAAACACAAGCTCTAACATTTAAACTTTGAAAAGCAATTAATAAAGAAAAACATATAAAGTCCACCGTAAATTACGGTATCACCGTAATTTACGGTGAGACCTGAAACTTTATTTGGTCACCGTAAATCAGTAGACCTGCGCCGTAAACAAGTTTGACCCTCACCGTAAATTACGGTACTACCGTAATTTACGGTGGAACCTGGAAATCCATGTCTTGATTTGTTAGTTCATTTCCTTCAAACAAATTTCGAAATTTGCCTTGCAAACAACCCATTTCATCTAAAACTAGTATTCCTAGCATGAGATAAACATTAACCAATAGCGTAGAACAATCTACATATTTCCGGAATATAATTTATGATTTACTCGATTATTTGACCCGTTTGGCTCGTCTACGGAAATCCTTTCCTATGACGACTACCAAAGAGTACCATCCGTATTTAACAATCATTATAGCGACTTCATCGTGTAACCAAAAAAAAACTCTTATTCAAGGATTCAATTACACACTAAAATCATCAAGTCAAATAATGTAACGGGTCAAGTTACATACCTTCAAAGTTTGCCCTTCAAACGTGGTTCGCCTCCCGCTTGTCCACTTGACGCTCCTGCGTCCGATCCTATAGAGTTCATTCACAATGCGTTTTAGAACTCTATTTAAATCATGATTCGCATAATTCACCAAAACATCACGATTATGCGGTTAAGCTCAGAATTTCTGTTTTACGCCTTCATAGAGGCATTTCATCAAACACCTTAAAGGCAGAATTTCATATCCTTCATATTCAAGTTTATAGCTTGCTAGTTTGCTAACTTAACCCTCAATATAATTTTCATATATCATCTAAATATCATGCATTTCCAGAAATCATTTTCTAAGATCAAATTACACCAAAATATTCATTCTAAATCCTAGTGTTCATCACCATATTGTAAAACCCACAATCCACCTTCAAGGTGTTCATGGAATTTCCTGAATTTGGTAGTGTTTTCACATGTGGTTGGCTAGATTTCACATCTAGACACCATATCAACCCTAATCTAACTACATAACACACATGCAACCTCAGATTCCAGATTTTACAAAATCATGAGAAATTCAAGTTGAAGGATTTCATCAGATTTTACATACCTTAGAATCCTCTCGCAATGAGGATCACGAATCTATGATTTAATTTCGATTTCGAGTTGGATTGAGCCCTCAATTTGTAGATTTAGTGAGGTTTAGGTTTTGTGAGAGTGGGGTGTCGCCCTGCTCTTCTTCTTGTGCGACCAGGATTAGTAAAAATGGGGTTTTGTTTTTGTTTTTATTAAAAACATTATTATAGTTTCCATTTTTCACAACTATGGCCCCTCTACTATATTCAACCTATAGTTTGTTAACTTTTTGCCATGTAATGACCCATTTCAAGGAATTTATCTAACTAGGTTAAAATTCCTAATTAGTGAATTCTCGTTATTTAACCTTAAAATTTTAAATATAAGGTTTTATATTTTCGGGGTGTTACAGGTAACGTGTATCATACGATAGCCCTATGTGCTGTTTACAACACTTTAGCATGCTAAGCTATTAACATACTTGTACTTACCGGATTTGCGATAAAGCCTCGAACCGAACACTTTACCCTTTAACCTTGGGCTCTGATACCAACTTGTAACACCCTAGTTATTATTTAATGATTTAAATACAATAACTCATAAATATACGTGTATTTATGAAACACCTTCATATAAAAATACAGGTTTGTTTAAATCTTTTACAAAAGTTATCTAAACAGTTTAACGTGAACGAGTTCGTCATCTAAAAGTAACGATAATAATCATGTGCGGAAGCTTGTGTTTTGAACGTGTTCGGTTCCTCTTTCAGCTTGATCTTCATCCGGGCACTCTTGGCAATCACCTATAATCAAAACCAACTTAAAAGTTAGTTTTGATAGTCAAATATGAAGTTCAAACAAGTACAGGGGTTAAAAATGACAAAAATAGCATTTTTCCGAGTTAGGTGGCGTCGACGACTCCACTTCCCGCGTCAACCAGTGGAAGATGGCGTCGACAAAAAAAAAAGTTTCCAAGCGGCGTCGACGACTTCACTTCCCGCGTCGTCGACGCCTAGCCCATTTGCAGTTTTTCTGTAGTTCCGTTTCGTCGTTCGTACGCACTAAAACGCGCGTAACTTTTGAACCGTTTACCCGTTTAACCTCCCGTTTCTTCCTACGTGTTTGTAATTTGATTCTCCATCATATGGAGTCAAAATCTAACATCCGGTTTAACAAAATTTCAGACTTTTAAGTCTTCGGCTTATTACCCTTTTTACCATCTTTTGACCCGTTCATGTTTTCATCATCAAACATGTTTACTTGATCCTTAAACTTATGAAATTCATAGTTTCAATGTCTCCTATCTTGTTAATCTCAAATCACGGGTTTCTTACATAATAAAAACCCGTTTACGCTTATACGCTTGTTTGACCCGTTAAGGGTATTTATGCACTTTTAGGCTCAAAATCGCTTTCATTCTATTCTAACATTGTAACCTATATTTCTTATATAGTACTCTTCCATCACAACTGATTGTGTGTTGGATTTAAAGTAGATATCTATGTGTTCCGAATCATACCCTTAGGAATATCATTTTACGGCAAAGACTCATATGGAGTCCTTCGGCCCAAGAATTTCATCTTTCACTACTCATACTCGTTCTACGCTTTTGTTTAATCATAGGACTCGTTTTCAAACAACCTCTAAGGGTCGTTTGTTCAAATTAGCCTACAAGGGTGTTTTGGTCGATTTTAGTCCTTCTTTTACAAGGAAGGACTCTCCCCAAATATTCGACCAAAATATCACTTTTAACTACAACATAAATATGCGTACCTGGCTCGGATCAACAAATAGACCCGATTTATACCTCGCTTTTATTATCACACCATCAATGATGACGCAACTATCCGATTTGCTAATTAGTCCTGTTAACATAAGACTTGACGACCACATTAGTCGATATTGTCAAATGGTGTTATCACCACCATTCGACCCGTTTGGACTATATGCCCAACATTGTCTATTTAAATCAAAAACACCGTTTTTGATTTCCAATACGTACATCATCCCATCCCGGGTTTTATAATCATACCCTTTTTCCTTTACACTCTTTTCTTGCAGTTTCAACCCATTTCGGCTTACGCCATAGGTATCCTTTTAACCATGATTTACATAAGTCAACACTTGACGATTTTCCAAATTTCCAATTTTATTGTTTTCACGTTCACAAGTATCGAAATAACAAGCATTCTACATAAGCGTGTAAATTACACTTACCTTGCATCCGAGCTACGCTTTTCTTCTATGCTTGACTCGTTTGACCCGCTTTCACTCCAAGCTTCACCTAGCTTGTTTAAGCGCCAACTATTGTTCATCATTTACAAGGTGGTTAGATTAGTCATTAACCATCACGACTATACCACTTTACTTATTTTCTTAGCCGAAACCACTTATTCGACTTCATCACTAGTTAGTTTGACTTTCAAAAGTCAACTACATTTAATCATATAATATGCACGATTAAGGCAAATCAACATTATGATTAGAACCCGTTTTATCCCATGTCTCATGTAATTAGTCAAGCTTGTCAATTACGCGTTTCACTTGAATTTCAACACTTTACTTCTCATTTAGGCATTTTAACAAACACCTAATGGGCATCATTCTACACTTTTGCTAATTAGTCCGTAATTAGTCATTTTTAGCAAGATTAACATCAAATTTCAACCCTCTATATCTAGTGTTCATGAACTACATCAAGAACTTATATCATAACAATCAATATTCATCAAATTAACACTCCAATCCGAGTGTTCATCATAACATACAAAAACCCATTTAGCACATAATAGGGTAATTATCAAATCCCTAGTTTTGACAACAATTCATCAAATTTTCTACTAGGGTTTGTTTCTAAACCAAGATATAATCATAATAACACTCATAGAATCAATATTCATTCCAGAATTTCGATTATGATTATTCATCATAATCTCAAAGTATCACCAAATCATAATTTTTAACATACCTTGTAATCCCCATGACTAGGTGATCACGAATCTATGTTCATGCAATGATTTGGGCTTCAATTTGAGAGATTCTTGAGGGATTAGGGTTTTGAGCAAGAGAGCCCTTCTTGGCTCTGGTTGAAGTCGTAGACACACACACACGTATGTGTGTGTGTTTTGTTTATTAATTTGTTTAATTGAAACTTTAATTCAATTGTCCATGTCTAGTCCCTTCACTTTACACAAGTTATTTAAAGGGTATCTTAACCACATTAGTTCTATTTTGTCAAGATATTAACTAACTAGGTTAATACTCCTAGTTACTTGGTGGGTCCCGGGAGTTATAATCCGTTGTATTTTAAGTCCCATTAACTCGGGCTCTTTTAAAACTCGATTCCTTAAAACGTTACTTTGCTTGAATTTAATATTAGGAATTCTTTTTTAATTCCAGATATTTACCGGGTTATTTTTACTACTAACGGTACTTTACCCGTCTTTTAGTATTAACAGAGTTTGATTACCAAATCCGTTTTCGGGGTGTTACAGTATTAAATTGCATTGAAGACGTTTAATGCAATTTAAACCTCTCTTTAATTCTCTTTTGACTGTTTCGACTTAGGAGCTGTATAAATACAGCTCCATACCCAACTGCAGAGGACACCAGACACACAACAGCAAAACCAACTTTCTCTCTACATTCTTCAGATACTTTTCTTGCAGTTTTCAAGGTAACCTTCGGGTTGTAGGCGAACTCCGGCAGTACTACTGCTCCGGCTGTTGTACCCTGGGAAACAAAACGAGTTCTCCTGGGAGACTCGTAATTTGTTTTAAGGGAAGCGTGTGTACACGTGACTCAGCCAATCTTCTTCATCTTCTTTCTTGTATTTTCTTTATTTCAGTTGTAAATTGTAATAGCTTTTCAGTTTTCTTTAATTTCTGTATTGTAATCTTTGAATAAAATTTGTTTATTTTATTTATTTACGCGAACGGTTCCTACAATCTTAAAACAAATTTTTAAAACCGTTCGTGTAATCAAAACCATCCTGTTTGCGATTCAAACCAGTTTTGTTTTCACACAGTTTGTGTTTTAAAAACAGATTTTTTTTGTTGTTTTCTTCTTCAAAGGAGCGACTTTGGGTGAAAACAATTTGATTACTTCAGATTTTGTCTTAAAAATTGCTAAAAATCTTTATGTAAGGTCTTCAAAGTTGGACTTAGAAGCCAAACAATAAGTTCTAAAAATTATAAATTTTCTGTTTTTGGTCTTCAAAGTTGGACTTAGAAGCCAAAACAGTAAATTGTGGTAAAATTAAAATTTATTAGTTTACTTATGTTTTTTGAGTAAAACAGACCTTTTGTCTAAAACTTTAAATTTTAATTTTTCAGCATGTCGACCGAGAACGTCAACGTTAACAACACCTCCAATGTTGTGACGGGAACCCCCCCTGAACGCCGCCACTGTGGGAGCGTCCATAGTGGCTAATCACGCTGAACGACCTGAGAAGTTCTCGGGTCTACACTTTAAGAGGTGGCAGCAGAAGATGTTCTTCTACCTGACCACCATGAACCTTGCGAGGTTCTTAACGGAAACCGCTCCCCAACCTGTGGAAGGGGAGACCGACACACAAAGACAGTGTGCGGTAGATGCGTGGAAGCATTCGGATTTCATATGTCGTGGCTATGTGTTAAACGGCCTATCGGATGTGTTGTATAATGTGTACTACAACGTCAAGACTTCCAAAGACCTTTGGGATGCCTTGGACAAGAAGTACAAAACGGAGGATGCTGGCACAAAGAAATTTGTGGTAGCCCGTTTCTTGGATTTCAAAATGGTTGATTCTAAAAGTGTTATGAATCAAGTCCAAGAATTCCAAATTATACTACATGACATCTTTGCGGAAGGCATGACACTTAGCGAGACATTCCAAGTGGCAGCGATGATTGAAAAGTTACCTCCTAGTTGGGTTGATTTTAAGAATTATCTTAAACACAAACGAAAGGAGATGACTATAGAGGACCTTATTGTTCGTCTTCGGAATTGAAGAGGACAATAGAATTGCCCAAAAAGGCAGCCTTGCGCAGACTAGTGCTAGTGCAAATGTGGTTGAGCATGGGCAATCCTCTAAAGACGCGAAGGGTAAGGGGAAAAAGGACAAGGAGAAAGCAAAGGCTAGCAAACTTGGACCGAAGAAAGGGGTTGTGAAATAGAAACCTCAAACGTTCCAAGGAACTTGTTACAACTGTGACGAGCCGGGGCATCGGGCTAACCAATGCAAGAAACCAAAGCGTGAGCGTGCGCACATGGTGGATGAAGACGGAATGCCTTTGGTGGCAATGATTTCCGACAAAAGCGCAATGATGGATGAGGTCAATACTGTGACCAACACTCCAAAAGGATGGTGGGTTGATACGGGTGCGACCCGTCATGTTTGCGCAGACAGAAGCCTCTTTACCACCTTCAAGGCGCTTTCTGGAGAAGAGAAGTTGTATATGGGAAATGCAGCCACCGCTGACATCAAGGGTGAAGGAACGGTGATCTTGAAGTGGACTTCGGGGAAGGGGCTCACTCTAAGCAACGTGTTGTATGTCCCGGACTTGCGCAAGAATCTAGTCTCAGGTTGGTTGCTTAACAAGTTTGGATTTCATTTAGTATTTGAAAGTGACAACTTTGTTCTTACTAAACGAGGAATGTATGTGGGTAAGGGTTACGCCCAAAACGGCATGTTCAAATTAAATGTAATGGCTGTCAAGAACATGGTAGACTATGTTGTCTTAACCGAGCCCACGCTGGCTTCAGAGTTTGGTTTGGGCGTTCCCAGAAAAACCATACCGCCGACTGCCACTTGACAGACATTGTGCCACCACAAGAATTGAACACTCTCTGTCATAACACACGGTGGGACGAAAACCTGGGTGGGCTCAGTGTAGAACCTGACACCTCTGCAAATAGACTAGACTCTATCTATCATTGCATAATCCACCAAAATGACACAAGTGGAGATTGAAATTTGGTCTCAATTGAAAAACTCAAGCCTCCATACCACTAGGCCACAAGTGGATTAAGTTATCATATATTATCTAATTTATCTATCATTTTATTTAACTTAATGCTTATTATTTAATATAAATATACGTTATAACTTTGTTAGCATTTTAGTATGTAGAAATATGTTAAATCTCAATAAAACTAATAAAAGGAGGTTTAGAAAAAATAAAATCATTAAAAAATAAGCTTTCTTTGACCCTACCTTAAGTAAACCAAGGTTTTTTTATTAATATTCGAGAGCAAGTAAGAATATACTAATTAGCGAAAATTGCCCTTAGCAAAAAATTCTTATAGGTAAAATTAAGACGGGAAAAAGATTAAATCAAGAGGTTTCCCATTTACAAGTTATAAAACCTCGAATATAACAAATCTATTAGATATTTGTTTATCTTTATTTATTATCGTTTTTTTTATTTTTGTGTAATTGTACCGCAATTTTTTTTTTGGATACCCTTGATTTTTTAGGCTAGTTCCGCCACTGATCTGAAATGAGCCTACCCCTGACCGTACCGAATTTTAGGGACCTGGCGAATTGCGATCCCGTTCCACGTTCCCGACTTCCCGTACCGGAACGTACCGCGAACCATGTGACTATGTGCAGAGATATAACGTTAAAAGTATACTACTACATTTGGTTTTAATCAGTTTTGCACTCTAATATGAAAATATAAATATTATAGAGATATAACGTTAACAATATAAAGATGCCATAAGAAAAAATGAACGAGAGTATTAATATTAGTTTTTACGGTGCAGTTGAATCTCAGTTTTAGTCAATTCTAGATCGACCCTCTTTAAACTGTATGTGAAAGTATAACACATACAAATAACACACAAGTTTTATGCCTTATTACAACTATTAAACCGCATTATTTGAAATGAAATTTACAGACATTACATTCCATTATTCCAACATCACAAAGTTCACTTGCAAAATGAAGCCAACACTCTGCGAGGCAGCGCAATCAATGGTCGCCGTGAATGTAGAACCGCTAAGTTATCTAACAACAGAACATCGCCCTTCTGCCATTGTAACGCAACACACTCTTCATCAAAGATCTTAGCACAATCTTCAGAAACTTCAGATGGCAGAGGTTTTCCATCACCAAACACCACCGCGTTTGCAGGGTCATTGTTTAGCTTATCTTCAAACCTTCCTACCACACCATTAAACCAGATTTTATGTTTCTTAACTTCATCGTATCGGAAACCAGGTTTAGGCCCGATTATAACCTTCACAGCACCTTCTATCCATTCTAGTTTCATTCCAAGCTTTGCAGCCCTGCAATTTTGTTGCGATAAATATAATATATTAGTTAGGGTTTATTGTTATCGCTTATATATTACACAAACCTTTCTTCAGCTATGGTTTTGTCATCGGTCATGAAGACCTCCTTCCAGCTTCGACCAACTGGCGATGAATGATCAGATTCGTCTCCAACAACTCGCGTGTAAATGAATCCTTTTTCTTCCATTTCTTTAACGAATTTCGGGTGTTTTTGTTCCATCCTTTCATATATGACATGACTTAGAGCTATACATGTTTCTCCCCCTTTTCCTGGTTCTATTTCGCAGAAGAAGAACAATTTGGAGGGAAACACAGGAGACTGTCATATGGAAGCTAGATTAGTTCCAAATTAAGTGGATCTAGAATCTAGATATGAAAATGATTAATCAATAGATCATAGTAGAGGTGCACAAAGTAACCGGTTCCCGAATCGGTGCTCCCCCGACGCGGTCCCAAACCGTTTATAACCGCTAGTTCCAAACCAGTTCCCCTCCCTAAGCATACAAACCGACCCCAACCATATCAGTTCAAAATCATTTCCGAACTGAACTGGTTCAAACATACACATATATACACACAAAAATACATGCACATTATCATACACAAATACATACACATTAAAACATACACATCACATTAGGGATGACCAATTGGTACTGGGTACCGGTACCAAATTTCCCGAACCCATATATTTTTAGTACTAACTTTTGACATTTTCGGTACCGGTATATACTAGTTTTTACCTTCAAATACCAGTGCCGAACTGTACCAGATATTTTCGGTATTCCTACCCACTTTTGAGGATTTTCAGTACCAGTACCGGTTGGTACCAAGTTCATCCCACATCACATATACATACATACACATATACATATACATAACTATCATACACATCACTTAACAGTAACACTAAAACATACATACATATACAGTATACACATCACATATCCATACACATATATATTTTATACATATTTATTTTTGTTTTTAAAACTTTAAAAATTAATAAAAATTGAATTTTATGTGGTTTGTTTCAAAAAACAATTTTAACATTACACATACACGAACTGGTTTACGAACCGAAACCGACCAAACCGATACCTCCCCCAAACCGGATTCACCACGAACCGATGAAGGCCAAACCGGTTTGGAGCCGGATTGGTTTGGAGACCCAAACCAATTTATTCACCTATAGATCATTGGCTATGAGTCTCCAGTTAATTTCAGCCTAAAAAGTCAACTTTCTAAATTGATTTCAACAAACAAATTTCAATCGCACAGTAAAGTATATGTCAAAAAGGGAAGAATACATGAGACATTTCGTGATGGAAGGGGATGTTCTGATGAGGTGGAGCTTCATTAGCAGTGTAAACCCGACCCACAACTTTGGTTCTGGAGCCTGCACCACCAACACCATAGCTGAAATCCTCATACCCGGAGGACTCTACGACGTCGTTGAAGTCAGAAGCAGAGGAAACACTGAACCCTCTGAAGAGAATTGCGCCGGATTGTTTGAGCAGAGAGTCTAACCATGCTCTGTTAGCTTTGATTGCTTCGGTTAGTTCAATTGGTTTGGTGGTTTTGGGGTTTGGAGTGAGAACGATGGGGAAGAGAACTTCGCCGTTAGGTTTCTGTAGTGGTGGTAATAAGTCAACTGCTTCGTGGAATAAGCTCTGTTCCTCCATGTTTGAATCGAAGTCAGTAGTGGGATTATTCTTAAATACAAAATTGATGAGTGTGTGCTAGTTATTAAAGACGAACAAATCACATTTGAAAACTGAAAAGTCAAATTTCTCTTGTTTCAACTACTTTTATTATATTCTAAAGACGAACAAATCACATTTGAAAACTGAAAAGTCAAATTTCTCTTGTTTCAACTAGTTTTATTATATTCTACTTTATTGACCCGCCGGCGTATTACACGAGTTTATACAATATAAATAATATAGTTATATAATCTTTAAAAAACTTTATACTGCTAACGACTTATGTTAATTAATGACGAAACTTTATATAAACAAATTTCTATTACCATATAATAGTTCACACAACTAACTTCAATTTATCACAAAAACTGGCCCATCTTAATTTGTAATACTGAAAATACCATAATAGTCGTGTATTACAAAGATTGAATATTGAAAAACATGTAATAAACAAATTTATAAATTATTAATATGAATGATATTATGTATTATGTTACATATAACAATGTGTAAATAATGATAATTTTTATCATTGTGTATCATTTAAATATAACTTTTATTTAAAATAAATATCTAAGATCTCAATTCTGTTCACAAATTCATTATTTAAGTTGTTCTTTTTCTTCCTATGGGTAAAAAGCCAATTTTATTTGTATGACATAAATTTAGATTTGTTATTATTACTAATAATTGTTACGTGAATTTAATTAATAAATAATATTTGTAAAGTTATTATATAAGTTAAAGGTTTATATACGATCATTAAAATCTTTTCATTATTAAAGGTTAACTGACTATATCACACCTATGTATAAAATGAAATTAATATATTTCTTAGCTCTATTAAATTGAAAACACATCATAAATCAATAAAGATACAAATCTAAATATTATCTCATCTATAAAACATCAAAACGTTAAGTTCTCTCCGTCTATCATTTTAAAACCGAGTTCAATAAAACTTTAGTCTTTTTGCGAGATAGTCCTTTGGTTAGTTACTTTTTTTAGCTTTTATTTATATGTTAGAAAAACTCATATATCGATTTTATAGATAATCTCAGATATGGATCACAGTTTTTGCTTTTTTTTTTCTTTTTTAATTTAAACTATTTTAATTTTAGAAGTACTAAAATCATAGTTTTAAAATTATAGATCATTTATGTATATTTTTTAATCACAAATTAAAAATAGATATTAATTATTATATATTAATTAATGAATTAAATATGAAAGTGCCATATGGCATTAATTGAAATAAATGTTAGAGGAGAAAATATCATGTGGCATTAGAAATATTCTTTTATTAGTATTAGATTAAAAAGTGGTGTTAGTGTTGCGTAGGATTAACTCTCATTCACTTATTTGTATAATGTAGTGTTTTTGTAGTTTGTTGCCGGCCTGGTGTTTGGTCGGTGTGTTTCTAATGAAGTTCTCCTTTCCAAAAAAAAAAAAAAACTTTAATTCACTTTTTTATTTTGCATAAGAGTTAAATGCCATTTTAGTCCATTTGGTTTGAGTCATTTTGTCGGTTTTGTCCAAAGGTTTCATTTTTCGCTCGTGGGTCCAAAAAAGTTTCAATGTTGCCATTTTAGTCAATTGGATTAACTTCATCCATTATTTCTGTTAACGAGAAGGGCAATTCGGTCATTTTATATGGCCGAATTGCCCTTCTAGTTAACAAAATTACACATAAAATGACTGAATTGTTCTTCTCGTTAACAGAAAAAATTAATGAAGTTAACCTAGTGGACTAAAATAGCAACGGTAAAACCTTTTTGGACCCACAAGCGAAAAATGAAGCCTTTGGACTAAACTGGCAAAATGACGCAAACCATATGGACTAAATGGCATTTAACTCTTTGCATAATTAGGCTATATCTAATTGGTTCATTTGTTAATATTGGCATGGTTATAAAAGTTGCTAGGCGTTACCTAGTCAGTTGAATGGGAGTTGAGAGTACTTGGCCTAGATGGAGAGTACTCGAGGAGTACTCGCTTATGTTAAATTAAAAAGAAATTAATTTTGGGAAATTAAATATATATCAAATAATATAAATTTACTAATAGTTATAACAAAATACGTGAAAATGATATTTATTCTTTTTGATCGATTTTGAGTAATTAAGCGGAGGTAAAGAAAGTCATATCGCCAGCCTACCTTCGACTACTCGGGAGGTACTCGGCCTTGGAGACCTTGTTTTACAATCATGCTATCAAATAGGCATGAAATCTTACTCTTTTTTTTTTTTTTCACATTTAGCATTTAGTATGGAATTTTTCATTGGTTAAAAATGAAAGTTAAAGATGAGGTGGATTTTTTTCATTGGTCGTCGAAGACGCTGTTTGTTTTTTAAGAGATAAAATGTTTTTGTGGCAAGAGGGTTCATGTCCACGAAAAACTAGCGTGGAGTGGAATGTGAGACGTGTTTCAAGGTAGTAGAAATCTAGTTAATTGGATAAAAAAAGGGGATAATGACACTCCCCTGTGTAATCAAGGTCGAAGGAGTCTTTTAGGCGAAGCCAAGTCAATTTTGGGCCACCAAACCCTGTAACAGATGAAAATGCCCTATGGTATGGAGTAAAAGGAAACGTGTACGTTGTCACACTCCTTGCCTTCTAAAGATACTTATGTGAGATGATAGAATGACATGTTAACGTGACGTTAAAGTGAAGAATGATAATAAGACTATTAACTAATAAACACATACCCCTCTGCCTGTGCCCTTTTTGCAACGAATTTGAGGAATCGGTGGAACACCTCTTTACCGCTTGCGAGGTGGCGAGTCGGGTTTGGTCGGACATAAGTGGGTGGTGTAAAATTCCCCCGATATATTTTTTCGACTTCAAAGACATTTTGGATTTGCACAGTCATTCGCAAGTTGGAAAAAAGGCTAAAAAAATCATTCAAGGTTTGATTATAATTTCATGTTGGTGTCTATGGAAAGGGAGGAATGAGTTAGTGTTCAAAGATATCAGACGAAGTACGCAGGGGGAGATCAAATCGAGAGGGTTTTCTTGGTTTAAAAATCGAACATCTTGTAATTATATTAGTTGGGGTGATTGGAGTAAATACCCTATGTATATGTTGTAATTTGTTGCCCTTTACCCGTTTGGGTCGGGGGTGCTTGTGTTGTTTGGCCTTTTGCCCTTTTGAGTCGGAGGTGTGTTTTTAATGAAGTTCTCTTTAAAAAAAAAAAAAAAAAAAACATACCCTTCTGCCTTATCTTGCTTTCAAAGGCCACAAACATTAATAATTAAAGATGCATTTAAAAAGTCTTGGTTTTCTACTTCAAGGATAAATACAAAAATCACATGTTTAAAGCATACAATAAATTCAAAAGACAATAAATTAAGCATGATATCTTTTTGAATTAGATTTATTAAAGTCGTACTATAGTCTTTGTTTGTTGTTCGAAAGGGAATTTTGTGATTCTTGATTTGTTGCATCTTTTATTTTTTAGAGTTAACTGCCATTTTCGTCCCTGTGGTTTGGTCACTTTGGCCATTTCAGTCCATTTTTCAAAAATGCGCCATTTTCGTCCCCCACGTTCTGGAAAGGTGCCATTTCAGTCCAAAAATCATAACCCAGTTAAGTCAGTTTGTAAATAAGGACTGATTGTGTAAATTTGTAACATAAAGGACTGATTGTGTAAATTTAAAAAATGGACTGAAATGGCAGTTAACACCACCACCACTAGCCCTGCCACCACCACCACTCCGCTGCCACCACCACCACCACCGCCACCACCGCCACCACAGCCACCACCGCCGCTACAGCCACTGCCACCACCACCGCTGCCGCCGGAACCACCACCATCAACGTCATGGCAAGACCCATATTTTCAGGGATCGACATGTGTAGCCGCCGCCGGAACCACCACCATCAACGTTGGCTTAAAAGAGTTTGATTTTGTAAAGCTTGCTCATTTTGATCGTTTAAGGGATCGACATGTGTAGCCGTTCATTTCTCCGATTTCACAATAATGTATTCATTCAAATGCAGTGAATTGTCTTTTGGATTTTTATTTTTTTCCTTTCAGTCTAATTTTCTATTCAACTTCATACACAATCCACACTGCAGTTCATGCACTTTTGCAAAATATGCCCATGTTCACCAAAAGAAAATCATCATTAAATTCTAAAGCAATCTTGATCACGACAGGCTTTATCAACACGTCCAGTACACATTCTAACGTGCTTTATGGACGTTTGTATGTAATATAAAGTCAGAATTTATTGTATTTAATCCGAAAAGTAAACGAGCAAAACAAAGGAACGAGAACGGTATACCGAAACGAAAAGCTTGCGGGTTACGGGGACGTCTTCGTCTTCTCCGGTCGTCTTCTCCGATGAACTCCGAACTCCGGCGAGTTGCAGAAATGAGCAAGGGTGGAACTAGATGTTTGTGGGGATCTGAGGAACTTCTATAATCCATCGGAGAAGACGACCGGAGAAGACTAAGCGTCTCAGACAAAGTCGAAATCGTTTCAAGCCATGGAACAGTAGCATGGATGGTGTTGCTTGTTTTAGTCATTCTTGTGGTGGCGTATGAAGATGGTTGTCGGAGTGAGGTACTACGGTGTCTAATGGTGGTTCGCGTGATAGTTGCAGGTGACGAAGATGGTTGATGTAGTCGCCGGCGATGGTGATGATGCAGTCGCCGGTAACGATGAAGTAGCAGCAGGTTTACTCGATACAGATCAGACGAAGATCAATCATGAAAATCTGATAAAAGCAAACCGATGCATCAGACTTGATTCCATCACTCGGCTCGAGATAATTGCTCGCCGGTGATTATCGTTCAACTCGTTTGGATTGGTTGTCTGGTTAGATCGATGAGGTGATTAGATGGTGATGATATGGTAGACGCAGGTCATCGGAGAAGAAAGGTTGTTGGCCGGAAGTGGAGAAGAGTGGCGGCAGATGGTTGTTTACAATGGCTGCCATGGTTGTTTGTGGTGGCGGTGGTGGCGGTGGCAGTGGTTGTGGTGGCGGTGGTGGCGGTGGTGGTGGTGGTGGCAGCGGAGTGGTGGTGGTGGCAGGGCTAGTGGTGGTGGTGTTACAAATTTACACAATCAGTCCTTTATGTTACAAATTTACACAATCAGTCCTTACTTACAAACTGACTTAACTGGGTTATGATTTTTGGACTGAAATGGCACCTTTCCAGAACGTGGGGGACGAAAATGGCGCATTTTTTAAAAATGGACTGAAATGGCCAAAGTGACCAAACCACAGGGACGAAAATGGCACTTAACTCTATTTTTTAATTTGATAACCATCCAAACGTTATTACCACTTCCTTATTTATTAAAATTCTTTTTAATTAAAAAAGGTCACAAGTTCCAATTTCTAAATTTTGTTATAACTTCTTATAGCATTGTAAGAAATTCTTTAAGAAAATATAAAACACCTACATAATATTGATTTAACAACATTTCGGTTAAACTGGAGGGGATAATAAAGGAAATCAAATCAATGGGCTTTTTTTTGGCTTAACTCTAGATCTAAGGACATTGTAGTCAGTTGGGAAGATTGGTGTAGTTTTGTTAATATGTAAGCTTGTCTGTTTGTCTGTGTAGTTTTGCCGCCCTTCTTTGGGGTTTTGGCGTTTGTTAATGAAAGTCTCTTTTCAAAAAAAAAAAAAAGCCTACATAATATTGATAAAAACATTGTTCATTAAAAATAACTTATTACTTTATAAGAATTAGTGTTCACTAAGAATCTATTAAATTAGTATAGCCAGCTTACTTATAATGTTATCGTCATGAAATATATAATATCACTCTATCATTAAAGACAAAATTGTAGAAAATAACCTTTATGTTTGCCTCAAACTGCACTTTATACATTTCACAATGAAATCGGCAAAAACCAACCTTTATGTTCATGTTTTGTTACATGGTTCAACCTTTACCACTAACCCCATTAGATTTCTTGGTTAAGTTATCTCATATGCTTTGCATGTGAGGGTATTTTAGTCTTTTTAAAATCCTTATTTTCATTTCTATTTTTTGTTTCATCAGTCAAACATCAAAGTCAACACCCCACCCCACTCCACACCTAGATCACCATCTCAGCACCTTTCTCAACCATAACCACAACCACCTACACCATCCCCACTCGCCACACCAACATCACCCATCTTATGAAATTTTCAATCTTATCATTCGATATCAATAAATCTTCAATATTCCATCCGGGTATCAACAAATTTTCAGTTTTTCTATCTGGGTATTAATAAAACATCAATTTTTCCATCTGGGTATCAGAAAGTTCCAATCTTTTAATATGGGAATCAAGGAATTCACAATTTTTTCTGTCGTTAGTAAACCTAAACGTTGATGACAAAATATTCAAAAGCTGACCAACAACACTTATACCTGTTAATCCGATATAGTAAAACGTGTCAAGCTTTGAGTTACGTAACAACGGAGCGGTTATCGTGTCGTGAGGAATCGGTGGGTTGAACTCGAGAGTTGACGCCGAGTCGGAATCGCGATCCACAAGGCAGTAAGAGTATGACGTGGCGTTGATTCAGATGATGTCAGCATTTGCGATTGTAATTGTTGAGGTAAGAATGAGACCACATTGAGAGTTTTTGGATTGAGTCGGTGACGTCGAGCTCAGCTGTGGATACGGTGGTGGTTGGTGAACGGTGGAAATGTTGATCAGTTCTGTTTTAGGCATAATGGAAAACATGAATAACATACCTGATTGCAGCAGTACAGGCCAACAGAGAATCCAGATGGATACGCAGCAATAGTGTTTGACATGATTGTCAGCTTGGTCTGGTTCCTCCTTTGGGTGCAATCTAATGATTGTGATGATGAAAACCGATAAAGGGTAATCAGTTGAGGAGAGGAGGCGATTTGATGTTATGATAATTAGGTTATGTGTCTAACCTTAGAACCTCCACATAAGTCTCCTTATATATGCACCCAAGAGGAAACCCTAATTAGTTAATAAGGGTAATAAGGCCCATCAACAATTACCAACTAATTATTTAATAGGTTGTTATATATTTTGATCTATATAATGTAAATGATTATAATGGCTACTAGATTAAATATTACATCATAATATATTTAATATTACATTCTCCTACTTAGCCGAGTAATCATTTACTATGAGTATTAGATAAGTCTGATAAGGAGTTAACACTCCTTTTAGCCTTAAACAAGAACTATAGCAGAGAAATACAACCATTGAATCATCATGCGACTCAGGACCCCCATTAGTCATACTATAGCCTTAATTTAAAACCTAATCGTTATGATCAAAATACGCATAAGCCCTTTGTTTGATTTCTAACTTTATTTGTCTATATGCCATTATACCGGTTTAACTTATTCTTAGAGACATACAAAATCAAACTGATGAGGAAAATTAACTAATACTTAGTCATTCATAGTACGATATGCAGTTGCGCACGGCCATCAATTAATACCCGTCTATGAGCTCTCTTAATAAGACTTATAGGTAATAGCCCTTCAGTTATAGGATCCTTAAGCATATCATGAATGTATTCGATACAAAACTTAGTTTCCTCAATTCGTTCATAAACGAATAATTAATTGTGTATCGAAACTTAATGAAGCACCTCTCGAACTGTTACTGTTCAAGGAGACATGGTAGCTGAGTTTTTCACAATAAGTCTGCAATACATTAATTATATGGAGTTAATAAACTTATGAGTCCACTGATAAATTTCCAACAACATTTAGTGACTATATTATGTCGTTATTATCAGTTTATTATGACTCCTTCATGAGATAGGTTTGTCTGCTGACATAAGGATATACCCGAAATTACATTTTTGTCATCTTTGAATATTACAAAGTTAGAGTAATCAACCGGTTTAGTTCTCACTTCTTCTTTAAATTGTAGCCTCTCGTTTCTTTTAAAGATATTGTAATACTCCATTAGATGCTTCACATTAATCTAGACATATCTAGTGTGTTGCAATGTGAGTAATATCTAAATGAATATAGACTTGAACTTACATAAGGCTTCTAATTAATGAAGCGTAAATAAATAATCTCATTTATCTTATTATCCTCTAAAGGAGAGTAGTATTGTTTCTTACATGTGTAAGGACCCATTTAATGTTAAACTTATGGAACCGAATTAATGTCCCATTGGGTCTATCTCAGCATGTTATGATACCTATCACGTAAGAGATATCTCTGAGATCTATTACATCAAAGTTTGTGTTAACAATGCTTTCACTTATGTAACATATACTTGTCAAAAGAATGCCATCTATATAGACAAGTTTAATTTAGTTGCTCCCACTCATCTTGAGGTAGGTATGTTAATCCACTTGGTTCTTGATGAAAATGATTACATTAAGTTTTCATCGCATTACGATGTTTGCATTAACCCATACATGGATTTTATTGGCTTATAAACAAACTGTTCTTTAACCTTAAGTTTAGAACTTTCAGGTTGTCTTATGAACATGTAAATATGTCAGTCAGTTATTAGGGAAAGTTGTTTTAATGTTCATCTAATGTAGCTTTAAACTATTATAAGCTACTAGAACAGTGATGATCCTCAAAGAAATCTTTGATAATTTATCTCTTCCTGAGTATACCCTTTGACAATCAATCATGCTTCTTCGTGTCTTAATGCTTATATCAGGATTTGGTTTAGTTATGAACACTCTTAGGTAATTCAATCAAATCCCAAACGTTATACGAACACATAAAATCAGTTTTACTAGAAAACTGTTTTATTTCATTTAGAAGATTAATTGACGCTAATGGCTCAACAACAGGAGGATCAATGTGAGTAGGGGCTGGATCAGGTATGAGGGGTACAATGTCAGGTATACCAGAAGGAATGGGGTTAGGATCAAATAAAGGCTCTGGATCAGCTGGTGCATCGTCAGGCTGATCAACAGGAACAAAATCTGGCTCAAGATCAAGCTCAAAGTCGTGTGGATGAGATAGTGCAGCTGATATGGCCATATTATCATTAGAATCAGTGGCATAGCGTCGTAATCCAACTGCCTGCAAGGTGGAAGAAGTCACGTACTAAAAGGAATCTGGGACGGAGTGTAAACTAGTATCAGGGGAAATCTCAACAACAGGGATCTCAAAAAGTGGAATAGCAATAACGTCCTCATCTAGCTTTTCATCACCATGGGCGTCATCAAAAGGACCATCAACAAACAAATCAACGTCAATATCAATCAAATCGTCAAAAGGCAAATCCTCGAGAGGAATGGCCACTAAAGGAACGGGAGCAAGGATCGGTGTCACGACATGCTCACCATCGGGATGATCGATGATAAGATGCTCATGGACAGGAATGAGAATAACAAAAGGATCCTAGTCTGGAATGCCATCAGTAGTCGGTAAATTATCTCCCAAGTCGGGCAGCGCAAATGGCTGAAAACCGTCATCGTTGTCGGACATCATCTCCGGGTCACTCTCGGTATCAGGAGTAAAGATCTCTGGCACACTCTCCCCTGTGCCAATAGCCATGGGGTCGTCGGTATCGAACAATCTGTAAGGACCTGCAAAAATGTCCAAAAATGACCCGTAAGTGAAAACCCGGACCCCTGAAACCCTAATGTGCATGAAAAACCAAGAAAACAAGAATTTTGAGTTTCAGGCGGGCCGCGTAAAACGTAAGCTTAGGCTTACGCGGGCCGCGTCAAAGTAAAGTTGACCGGATAAGCGTTCCAAGCCACGTGTCGCACACGTGGCGGACCTACCTGTGACACACAAGCCCTACACGTAGACTAGGGGCTCTCGCGGGCCGCGTAAAAGTGTTGTTAAGGTTTACGCGGGCCGCGTAAAACCTAAAATCTGGCTATAAATGGGTTGGACATGAGTAGTTCAACTACACTCGAAAAACTTTTCAAAGGACGAAGTATACTGCTCAAATTCGTGATTTTACTTAGGGAAACGCTGCTACGAATACAGGGTATTAACTCGATCACTGCTACGATACAATGTCCGATCGATTGAAACCGATCCGATGGATGTTTAAGTGCTGCCCAAATCAGGGCTATACTCTGTCATTCGTAGTGAGGGTTTTGATTTCGTGAGCTTATCGTAAATGTTGTATTAAGTTACTGACCTTGTTTCGTGTGCATTAAACTAGGTTACACGACTAAATCAGTAGGCTAAACTCTGCCCAATTAAACCTGCAATGTGAGTCATTCTCTTTTATCAACAATGTTTTACAATACCTAAATTGTTTTCAAAAAGTTATAGTTACAGGGATTAAGTCTTGGTTATCTTGAATCACTGGCAAGTGGGGTATTGTGCACATTACTAATTCTCACGGTTAGGTTCACCAACCTAACAGTGATAATCATCACTACTTGGGTGAAAGGACCCAATAGTGGTATGACCATCGTCACCAGGGTGTGACACGGCGCCAGATAAAAATAAGATAGTAGCCATTGTAATCGCTCTTATGCTGTAATTTATAACTAGGAGTCGTTTTAATTAAATTTGAGTGACTCGCCAGTATTTCCCCGCTGATAAAATATTTTTAAACATGTTTCATGTGACTTACTGTGAATCAAGGAAAAGTGCCACGGAGCACTAACAAGCTTGAAGTGGTGGCTCAATTAAATAAATAAACATGTTTTGTAAAACAAGGGATTTCCTCGTGAATTTCCCTTTACTGTAAATTATGGGGTTGTCCCAAATTGTGAAATAAAATAATTAGGCATTTTCAAGTTTTAAAAGATCCTGTTAAACTTCCGTTGTCGCATCAACTAATAAATACCACGGGTTTCTGTCCCGCGGCTCCTAGACCGGGTAACACCGGGACGGGGGCCGTGACAGAAAAAGGTGGTATTAGAGCCACTGATTTAAGCCAATTAAGTATTTAGAAATACTTAATTTCTTTTCAAATTACTATTTTGTGATTCTATGAAAACTCAACAGGATGAATAAAATATTAACTTAAGTTGATGTGTGTTTCTTCATGTATGCTAACAGCATGAATGAGTTGTCTGAAGCTCTTCAGAATCTCACTATCTATTCTGCTGACATGGAAGTTTCCGGGGGATTTCCGGTTACTGGGCCGACACTGAGAAACCTATGGAATTCCAAGCCCAGCCTCTGGAGAAACCCAAGTCGAAAAAGAGAAGGAGAATCATAGGCTGGAGACGCACACGGAGGAAGAAGCCAGCCGCACAGAGGGTTAAAAAGACTGAGGATCCCAAGGATAAAGGCAAAGGAAAGGAGATCGGGGAAAGTTCAGAGCAAGCCCAGGAAATGCCACCGTGGGAGGAGCTGGACCGCAAACTGGCAAATAGCGACCTCATCGGACCTGCCGATGAAAACCTCTTCAATTACCCAGTTGAATCACAACTTCCAGTTAATTTGGAACCTGCTATCTCAGATCCTATTGTCAACCCCCGACCATTACCAGGAGAGCTGGAAGAATGGTGGACAACTGACTGGCAATTTCAGAATCTCTTGAATAACCCTAACACCTTTTTCCCTCAGTTTGACCCTGAGCCTGCACCAAACCCACCTATGAGCATAGAAAACTTGGATGAACTCCGCCACTATGGCGAGGAGCTGGTGGACGCAGGAAATAGAATCTGGGAAGTGGGGGAGAGGATATCATGGAAATACGACGAGAGGGAACGTCGTTTCTGAAGTGCCAGTTGACAGGGATCGTATGTGGTTGTGTGGTTACATGTTTAATAATAATAAAATAATAATAAATAATAAAAATATAATCATGTAAAATAACTTAAAAATAAAAGTTTTGTAATATAACGGGTGTGTAATGATGCATACTAATATATATAAAAAGATGAAAGTCGCAAAGTTGACAATTTTAGCTATACGTGTTAACTTGATTATGTGTGATTACTTTATTACGTTTGGTTGTTATGTATTTGGTGCCAATAACTTATACATATTGAAAATTATCAGATGGAACCCGCTGTTAATGAGCCAGTTAACGAAGTTAACCAATCTGAGCAAAACAATGGAGACCAATTTCTTAATAGACCGGATATAGAAAATATCGTTACTCAAGGAATAGCCAATGCTATTCCAGCAATCCTTGCTGCTGCCCGAAATCCAGTCGAACCTTAACCAATTATTCCCAGCAAATGTACTCGCGACGACAATTTCAGTAATAGTGTAAATGGAGGCGGCAACAATAATAATAATGATAATGATGGGATACAAGCCCCATTTCTTAAGAAAATGAAAGCTGCAACGCCTGGTTGCACTTATAAGGAATTTCTTGCCTGTAAACCAATCGAATTTGCAGGTAATGAAGGGGCAACTGCAGCACTGCGTTGGCTAGAGAAAACCGAAGCAGTAATTAAAATAAGTAAATGTGCCGAGGAAGACAAGGTCATGTACGCGTCGCATCTTTTTAAAGAAGGGGCACTAGAATGGTGGAACACGGTACTACAAGCCAAGGGAAGCGAAGTGGATTATGTCATGAATTGGGAAGAATTTAAGAGACTGGTAGAAAGCAAATTATGTCCCGACTATGAAAAGGAACAAATGACAAATAAGTTCCTCAATCACCGGATGGTAGACGTTGATTGTCGAGGATATACTTCGACATTCTTCGAATATGCCAGAATTGTGCCAACTCTGGCCTCGCCAGAACCGGTACTTATTTCTCGCTATATTTGGGGTTTGATTAGCGAGATTCGCGATATCGTCAAAGCTGCGAGACCTCGCACAATTGACGATGCTGTGGAGTTAGCCAACACCTTAATCGACAGATTGGTACGCACAAAAGAAGAAAATCGGAAAAAGGAAGTGGCCCAAAAGAGTACCCAAGGATTCCGTGTGGCTAATAGTAATAATTTCAAGAAAAAGGGAACCGGGCAATATTCCACTGCTCCATTTTGCAGTGCCTATAAAAGAAAGCATTTTGGAAAATGCAAAGGGTATTGCAATTTTTGCAAAATTCCGGGGCATCAAGAAGAAGATTGCAGAAGAAAGAAATCAACAATCTGCTTCAACTGTGGAGAAGCTGGACATTTTAGACCAGACTGCCCTAAATTGGTCAAACCAGCCGACAACAAAGCCAAACCTGCAGAAGGAACTACCAAAAAGAATGCAAGAGCATTCCAGTTGACTACCCAAGAAGCAGAACTCACCCCAGATGTGATAGCTGGTACGTTCCTAGTTCATGACGTTTATGCAAAAGTATTATTTGACTCTGGTGCAAACCAAAGTTTTATAAATACTTCATTCTGCCAAGCTCTTAACTTACCCTTAACCAACCTTAGGCAAATTTTTACGGTAGAAACCGCAGATGGTAATTCTGTTCACATAAATAAGGTCTTGCGAGAAGAAAAAATAGAACTCTTAGGCTATAAATTTTCTGCAAACCTGTTACCTATGAATTTAGCCGGATTCGATGTTGTGTTAGGAATGGATTGGTTAGTAGCCAACCATGCTCGAATCCTCTGTGATAAGAATTCCATAGAAATTCATACACCCACAGGAGAAGTAGTAATGATTACAGGAGATAAGCCACATAAGCCAATGAAATTCATTTCAGTAATGAAAGTGGCCAGTTATTCAAGAAAACAAGGGATAGTGTATATGATTTCGGCAATCATCAACACTAAAGGTAAGGAACTTAAGGAAATTCCAGTAGTATCAGAATACCCGGATGTATTTCCGGAAGAACTACAGGATTGCCACCAGATAGGGAGGTAGAATTTAGAATTCATCTAATTCCTGGAACTA
Organism: Helianthus tuberosus; assembly: GCA_030545235.1. Lineage (NCBI taxonomy): Eukaryota > Viridiplantae > Streptophyta > Magnoliopsida > Asterales > Asteraceae > Helianthus > Helianthus tuberosus. The sequence goes on from CM060400.1 coordinate 209,671,825, forward strand.
CACCGATAGCTAAGGCACCTTATCGGTTAGCACCCACCGAAATGTTAGAATTGAAAAAGCAATTAGATGAATTGCTTAGTAAAGGATTTATTCAGCCTAGTTCATCCCCTTGGGGAGCCCCAGTGTTGTTTGTAAAAAAGAAAGATGGTTCGATGCGAATGTGTATCGATTACAGGGAATTGAATAAGATTACAATTAAGAATCGATACCCATTACCTAGGATTGATGATCTTTTCGATCAACTTCAAGGAGCTAGATATTTTTCTAAGATAGATTTACGCTCCGGATACCATCAGTTGAAGGTACAAGAAGAAGACATACCTAAAACTGCTTTCAGAACTAGGTATGGTTATTACGAGTTTACAGTCATGCCCTTTGGATTAACAAATGCTCATGCAACATTCATGGACATGATGAATAGAATCTATAAACCGTATTTGGATAAATTTGTGATTGTCTTCATTGACGATATACTCATTTATTCCAAAAGTCAGGACGAGCATTGTGAACACTTGCATGCACTCTTAACTTTGTTAAGAAAAGAAAAGCTTTACGCCAAATTCTCGAAATGTGAATTTTGGCTACAGGAGGTACAATTTTTAGGACACATGGTGAATCACGAAGGTATTCACGTAGATCCTTCCAAAATAGAAGCGATCACCAAATGGAAGGTCCCGCAATCAGCTATGGAAGTTAGAAGCTTTCTAGGATTAGCCGGATACTATAGAAGATTCATTAAGGATTTTTCTAAAATAGCTGTTCCATTAACTAAGCTAACCTGTAAAGCAGTGAAGTTTGAATGGGGATCTAGGCAAGAAGAGGATTTTAAGATTTTAAAGCAAAGGTTAACAAACGCCCCAATTCTTGCCTTACTAGAAGGGACAGAAGATTTTGAAGTTTATTGTGATGCTTCTAAGTTAGGACTAGGATGTGTGTTAATGCAACGCAAAAAGGTAATTACATACGCATCAAGACAATTGAAGAAGCGCGAAGAGAATTATACGACGCATGACTTAGAGTTAGGAGCCATAATTTTTGCCCTTAAGATTTGGAGACACTATTTGTATGGCAGTAAGTTTACAGTCTATACAGATCATAAGAGTTTAAGATATATATTTGGGCAAAAAGAATTAAACATGAGGCAAAGAAGATGGATGGAAATTCTAAGTGACTACGACTGTGAAATTCAATATCACGAAGGAAAGGCAAATGTAGTAGCAGATGCCCTAAGTCGTAAGTATCATGAAAAGCAAAAGCGAGTTCGTGCTCTTAGATCATTTTTACAAATAGACTTAATGGAACAATTGAAGAATATTCAGGAGACAGCAATCAAGGATGATGCCGAGGGAATGAAGGGACGGATAAAGGAATTAGAGCAAGGGATTGATGGAATTTGGAGATTCCACAAGAAAATGATTTGGATACCTAAGCGAGGAGATTTAAGAAATAAAATCTTAGAGAAAGCCCATAAATCTAGATATACCATGCATCCTGGTAATAATAAGATGTACCAAGATTTAAGAAATAATTTCTGGTGGATAGGAATGAAAAAAGACATAGCTAGATATGTATCTAAGTGTCTAACTTGTTCACAAGTTAAGGCAGAACACCAGAAACCTTCAGGATTACTCCAACAATTAGAAATGCCTGTTTGGAAATGGGAACTAATAACCATGGACTTTGTTACTAAGTTACCCAAAACCAGAAAGGGTAATAACGCGTTTTGGGTAATTGTGGATCGATTAACCAAATCAGCTCATTTTCTACCCATGAAAGAAACCTTTAGCATGGAAAGATTAGCCAAGTTATATGTAGACGAGGTAGTATCCTTACATGGAGTTCCACTCTCCATTGTATCGGATAGGGATAGTCGTTTCACTTCACATTTTTGGACCAGTTTCCAGGAAGCAATGGGAACCCGACTAAATTTAAGTACTGCATATCATCCCCAAACATAGGGACAAAGTGAAAGGACGATCCAAACCGTGGAAGACATGCTTAGAGCATGTGTTATAGATTCTGGTGGAAACTGGGATAACCACCTACCTTTAATTGAATTCTCCTATAACAATAGTTATCATTCAAGCATTGAAGCTGCCCCGTTCGAAGCACTGTATGGACGAAAGTGTAGAACTCCAGTTTGCTGGGCAGAAATAGGAGAAAGCCAATAATCAGGTCCTGGAATCGTACAAGAAACCACCGACAAGATAACTCAAATCAAGGAAAGACTGAAGACGGCTCGAGATCGTCAGAAAAGTTATGCAGACAATCGACGCAAGCCGCTAGAATTTCAAATGGGAGACAAGGTACTATTGAAAGTTTCTCCTTGGAAAGGAGTAGTTCGGTTCGGAAAGAAAGGAAAGTTAAGTCCAAGGTACGTAGGACCATTCCCAGTAATCCAGCGAATCGGACCGGTTGCTTATCGTTTACAACTACCAGAAGAATTAGCCGGAGTACACGACGTGTTTCATGTATCGAACCTTAAGAAATGTCTATCTGACGAATCGCTAGTAGTCCCTCTTCAAGACATACTGGTGAATGAAAAGTTGAAGTTCGTGGAAGAACCGCTCCAAATAGAAGACAGAAAAATTAAATTCCTCAAGCATAAAAGATTGGTACTGGTCAAAGTCAAATGAGATTCAAAAAGAGGACCGGAATACACCTGGGAGCTGGAATCGGAAATGAAGCGAAAGTACCCTCACTTATTTCAGTAAATCTTGAGGACGAGATTTTAAATAAGGTGGGAAGGATGTAAGGACCTGCAAAAATGTCCAAAAATGACCCGTAAGTGAAAACCCGGACCCTGACGGGTGGTCCGTAGGACAACCCTTAATGCCGTTAAATAGAATAAAATCCCATACTTTGTCCGGTTATTTGCTTGAATTTGGTACCCACTCGACGTTTGATGATGCAGGTGCTAAAATGCTCAAAATGCGGGTTTTAAGTGGTTTGGATGGATGCTAGGAGTTGGTGGAGTTAAGGAATGGAAGAGGTGAAGATTTGGTGAATAAATAAAAGGAAACAAGGCTCAGTGCCGTAGCCTACGGCACCTGGCCGTAGGTTACTGCCCCAACTCTTTCAAGAATATCCCCGCCGTAAGACAGAGTGTAACCGTCGTAACGGACCTTTGCTCGCCGTAAGCTACGGCCCTGTGGCGTAGCTTACGGCACCTGCTGACTTTTGGAACACGTTGACCGCCGTAAGCTACGACGGCTTGGCGTAGCTTACGGCGCCGGCCATTCCAATTGTGTAACTTCTTCCATTAATGCTCATTTGATGGGGGTTTTTATGGTGTCTAATGATGTTTTCTCGGTTACTTATCACTTGGGCACGAATTTGGAGAGCATCTTGGAGACTTTGGCAAGAAGAACACTTCCTTAATCATTAGTTTTGTTGCTTTGATCTTTATGAACAATAATACTATTTCTATGATGTTGTTTCAAGCCATGAGTGGCTAAACACTTTGTGATCATCCTGGATTGAAGGTTTGCTTGAGACATTTCATGTTTGATTTCCTAATTTCTAGAATAACAACCTTTATCTTTATGGTTTGTTTGTTATGGTGTGTGATTGTTTGTTAGTAAATTGTTAATTCTTATGTCAAACTAATTAGAAACCATACGTTCTTGGTGCCGTTGGCAATCGAGATATCATGGGTATAGTTAGGCTTGGGTAAGGGTTGATTGATCATCGGGTAACAACCTCACGTTCTAGGAATCTAAGTACTTAGTTCCCTTTCATCACTGCAAGTAGTCACACATGAGCTATGTCTATGTAGTTCTTTCTAGTGGAATGATAACATGAATGTCAATTGAAACCGGAAGTCTAGGATGGTCATTTGTCTCTAATTTGCTTACAACCAAAATTGTTCTCTTGCAATTTAATTAGTTAATTTAGTTTTAAAATCAATCCAATCAAATCAACTCTTGAATTTTATTTTATTTGCAACTAGAGTAATTTTAGTCAAGTTAGATAGTCTTCTAAATAACACATATTCCACAAACTCCCTGTGTTCGATACCCACTTACCGCTAACTATTTAGGTTCTGTTTGTTTTTGCTTAAAATGTCTATGAAGAGCTTATGTCTGCGGGCGGGCAGACATAAGCCCTTGAAGACTGTTTGTTAAAAAAAAAGATCTTAAAATAGCTTTTAATAGCTTCACAAAAAAGCTATGTATAATAGCTTCATGATGTGACAACTCGTATTATTTAGGTACTTCCAATCTTTTTGTTTTTCCTTCCATCTACGTTAAACGTTTTGTCCGTGTAACTTCATTGAACTTGATTATACAATAACCGGTTGATTAGTGTGGGTCACATCATTAATTATATTATCCAGTTAATCTCAGCCCATTATACATCTAACGTACGGCCCAAATTATTGCAACACAATAGCCCTTTGTTATTCGAATAATCATTTGGGCTTGAGCCCACTTTGGACAACAACTTAAACCACCCTAGACTTCCTGGCTCAACTAGCATACGTACTATACACTTTATTATATTATGTATCCACAAACAAACCCTACGCTATTATCAACAAACAAATCATACGCCCTAGTCTTCCTAGATCGCACAAAGTCAGTGGAGACCCCCCCCCCTCTGTTGGTGACTGCACCGTGATTAATCAAGTTTTCGGTAAGTGATTCTTGCTTGTTGATTTCCTGTTTGTGTGACCTTGATTGGTGTTATAGTTATTATGATAGTTCTAGTACGGATATAATTGTAATACTCATTAGTAAAATATATGATCGGAATATGTTTGAATGTTGTTTATCAATGCGAACCGAGTATGTGTTTAGTTTAGTATCACCGATCTGAATGTTAAAGATATAGGCTGCTCATGCATGATGTATTACGTTTGTAGATTACATTATATATTAGGGTTCTTGATGGATATTACATGGTTGAGAAACTGAAATCTAGCTGTGATAATAAACATGCTCATGTGATAAGGAATTATAGGAAATTGATACATGTCAGAAGCATGTGATTTGTATTAAAAAGGGCAGCCAAATAACATAAAGATCACTTCATGGTTGTCGGCCATGTTTTTCTTATTTGCATGAGAATTGTCAGGGATATGATTGTTTATAGGTGTGTAAATGGTTAATTAATAGCTTAAAGGATTCCACATGATAATAACCTTGAGTGGGCCACACATGGTGCTTACTTAATTGTTAGAATCTAATGATGGTGGGTAAATCATTAGGATGCATGTCAGGTTAATCGGTTATGTGGGGTTTGATAAGTTGCATGTTAGATAATCGGGAATGGTAATATATAATCGGATATCGGCTACTTGATAAGTTATACATTATATGATCGGATCTTGAATAAAACTGCCAATCGGATATGTATGTGTGGTGATATGTGGTAATCAGAATTGTAACTTGATTGGACTACTCGATACTATGTACTATTGGATCAACTGTTTGAATAATCATTGTTCTTTGCTTGAGTGGTTGCTTAACTGTTATACGTGCCATACGTGACAACCACTGATGTGATCTATGTGTAAACAAACTGTAAAACTGATCATTACCAAACACTCTTCTAGGTCGTGAGTATTGAATTTATTTAACGAGTAGCTTGTCTAACCGAGCAAATCAAGGTGAGTTCATTGCACTTCTCTAAGCATGCGTCCCGGTGGTTTTGGAACATCATTACCAATGCTTGGTTAGGGGCATTGGGGTTGGGCACACTCCCAGGTTATATTGGGCACACTCCCAGGTTATATTGGGCACACTCCCATGGTATATATTGGACACACTTCCAGTATATAAGACTCTCCTACGTTAATAACAATTTCAAAACGAAACGATGAGTTGACTTAACAGAAATCTGGTAACTACACACGTTAACAAAACCTTGAACTCACCAGCGTCGTCTGACACACTTGTCTGCATGCTTGCAGGTCATTAGAATTCGTGACGTGGACTTGCTATCTGGGAGTGCTGGAGTGGTCATGGATCGAGGCTCTTGGATTAATTTATAAGTGAAACATTGGTTTTGAACATTTCTTATGAAACAATTGTTAAACGATTTATTATATGCTTCCGCTACTCAACTCTTTGGGAGTAACTTTATGTTAGACATTTTCTATTGGTAACTCATAACATGTTTTATTTAAATATTTATCATTGGTTCAATGTGATTGGTGGCTCGAACTCTGATGAGTAACACGCCTCGCGGAGTTTCCGCAGGTGGTATTTTGGGGGTGTTACAGTTGGTATCAGAGCCACTGGTTATAGCGAACTAGGTTTTAAAACGTTTTATAAAACCAGACTATAACCGAATACCTTCGAAGAATCGATCATGACACTCAGCTCCAGATCGCAAGGTTCGTCTTCTGTTTAACTTATGCATTACTTCCTTAGTAGTCACACACTCATAACTTGCATGAAACGATACATTTGATATTATGGTGACTTGATAGTGTGACACTACTCTTCGACTTATGTGAATTGTAAACTTGTGATATCAATCGTTGGGTTGTGTGAACGGGGGAAACTTCGAGCGCAAGCTAAGAGGCGCTGAGACAAGCATGCAAATTGCCTTATTATTATGGGTGCACACTTAATAATAACGTGGGGTGCATGCAAGTCCCAGTGAGGCTTATCAAGTGTGAGAAGGGTTCTGCCTTATTATGTGTGAACTTGGTAGTGCATAGATATCAACATGATCCTTGATTTCTATCTCGTTTCAATTTCCTAAATCGGTTCATCTCTATCTATAGAATCATGAGTGGACGAGGACACGGACGTGGCAACATTAACATGACTCAGGCTGAGTTGACTGACCTAATCAACACCCGTGTGGCTGAGGCTTTAGCAGCCTATCAAGCTGGTACGGAATGTACCAAGTACTCTTTACTCTTATATCGCGTACACGTCTTTTTACTCATATAATGTGTTTCCTTTCATCCTTTAGGTCAGCAAGCGCAACCTCAGAACAATCAGCCTGTCTGTACGTTTAAAACGTTCATGGACTGTAAGCCACAGACCTTCACCGGCACTGAAGGGGCTGTGGGACTCTTGAGATGGTTCGAGAAAGCAGAGTCCGTGTTTGCTATATGTAACTGTCCCGCTGGGGACAGAGTGAAATATGCTGCGGGTACCTTGGCGGATGGTGCCCTAACGTGGTGGAATGCTCAAGTGCAGTTGCTGGGCATCGAGGCAGCGAATGCCACAACTTGGGATGATTTCAAAGAACTGATCAGGGAGGAGTACTGTCCTCGGGATGAGATCCAGAAGTTGGAAAACGAGTATTATGACTTGAAGATGGTAGGATCTGATGTCGAAGCGTATGTGAAGCGATCGTATGAACTGGCCGACATGTGCCCGAACTTGTCCCGGCCTATGTCTCGGAGGATTGAGTTATTCATCAAGGGGTTACCTCCACGTGTGAAGAATTTGGTCACTGCAGCCCATCTCAATGATTTGACACAGATTGTCCGTTTGACCCACAAGATTGTGGATCAAGAGGTAGAGAGTAACTCGTTACCACCGCGTGTTTCAACCACTACTGCTGCACCCACTACCACTGCATCCGCTAATGATAACAAGCGGAAGTGGAACGATTACGACAAAGCATCCAGTGCGGGTCAGACTCAGAAAAGGCCAGACAACAATAGCAACCGCAACATCAGCCAGTCGTCTTATGTCAATCAAGGCCAGGGAGGTAGCCAAAGTCAGGGTTCGTATGTAGGGAGGAAGCCACGGTGTAACAAGTGTGGTTATCATCATTTCGGGCAGTGTGGACGGGTATGTAACAGGTGTGGTAAAGCGGGCCATGAGGCCAAAGATTATAGGGCCCCATAGCCCAAACACCAGCAGCAACAGAACCAGCAGAACCAGAGATAGCAGGGACAACCACCCCAGCAGAATCAGGGCTTCAGGAAGGGGTGCTATCAGTGTGGGGACGAGGGTCACTTTAAGCGGGATTGCCCTCAGTTAAATCAAAACGCTAACGACAACAACCGCCCGAATAACAATAACGCTGGGAACAACAACAACAATGGCAACAATGGGGGCAACGTGGCGCGTGGTCGCGGATTTACTATTGGAGCTGGTGAAGCTCGAAACGACGGCAATGTGGTTACTGGTACGTTTTCAGTAAATGGTGTTTATGCTTCTATTTTATTCGATTCAGGTGCCGACTGGAGTTATGTGTCTTTGGAATTTAGTAGACGTCTAGGATTGAGTCCTACGCCTCTTGTTGTTAAGCATATAGTAGAAATAGCGAATGGTAAAACTATCGAAGCGTCACATGTTCTCATGGGTTGCAAATTAGATCTCTTAGGTCAAGTATTTGACATTGACCTACTTCCTGTCACTCTTGGGAGCTTCGATGTAGTTGTTGGAATGGATTGGTTATCCAAATATCAGGCGGAAATTCTTTGCAAGGAGAAGGTCGTTCGTATTCCCCTTGCCAGTGGTGAATCTCTATCGGTCCAGGGTCATCGTAGCGGCGCTACAGTAGGTATTATCTCAGCCATGAAGACCCTAAGTTTTCTACGAAAGGGCTATCCTTCCATTCTCGCCCTGGTTACTAATTCTCAGACTAACGAAAGGAAACTCGAAGACCTTCCTATTGTTCGAGAGTTTCCTGATGTCTTTCCTGAAGAACTCCCCGGTCTACCTCCACATCGTCAGGTGGAATTTCAGATTGATCTTCAGCCAGGAGCAGCGCCGATTGCTCGTGCTCCGTATCATCTTGCACCAGGAGAGTTGCAAGAATTGTCGAACCAACTTCAGGAATTATTGGACCGAGGTTTCATTCGTCCTAGTTCATCTCCTTGGGGAGCCCCTGTGTTATTTGTAAAGAAGAAGGACGGGTCTTTTCGTATGTGTATCGACTATCGTGAGCTCAACAAGGTGACGATCAAGAATCGTTATCCTCTGCCTCGCATCGACGACTTGTTTGACCAGCTACAGGGATCCAGTTTTTATTCCAAGATTGATTTAAGGTCGGGGTATCATCAGGTACGGGTTAGAGAGGAGGATGTGCCTCGAACGGCTTTTCGAACGCGGTATGGTCACTATGAGTTCTTGGTTATGCCATTTGGGATGACCAACGCACCAGCGGTTTTCATGGATCTCATGAACCGCGTGTGCAAACCTTACCTTGACGATTTCGTTATCGTTTTTATTGATGACATCTTGATCTACTCCAAGAACAAGGAAGACCACGAGCGCCATCTTCGTCTCATCTTGGAACTTTTGAGGAAGGACCAACTGTATGCAAAGTTTTCTAAGTGTGACTTCTGGATTCGGGAAGTGCATTTCCTCGGGCACATCGTTAACGAAATGGGTATTCATGTGGATCCTGCCAAGATCGATGCTATACGAAATTGGGCGCCACCAAAGAATCCTTCGGAGGTGCGTCAATTTCTTGGTCTCGCGGGGTATTATCGTCGTTTTATTCGGGATTTTTCGAAGAATGCACAGCCTCTCACCGCCTTGACTCAAAAGAAAGTTGTTTATTCGTGGGGATCGAACCAGGAAGAAGCTTTTCAGCTCTTAAAGCAGAAGTTGTGCAGTGCACCGATTTTATCTCTACCAGAGGGTACTGAAGATTTTGTGGTTTATTGCGACGCGTCTATTCAGGGTCTCGGCTGTGTGTTGATGCAGCGAGACAAGGTGATAGCTTATGCATCTCGACAGTTGAAGGTACACGAAAAGAACTACACGACACACGACCTGGAGTTAGGAGCCGTAGTCTTCGCGCTGATAATTTGGAGGCATTACCTGTACGGTACCAAGTGTACCATCTATACCGATCACAGGAGTCTTCAACATATTTTCGACCAGAAGGAGTTGAATATGCGGTAGCGGCGTTGGGTTGAGCTTTTTAATGATTATGAGTGTGCTATCAAGTATCATCCGGGTAAAGCTAATGTTGTAGCCGATGCTCTTAGTCGCAAGGAACCGAAACAGAAGCGTGTTCGTGCCCTACAGCTTACTATTCACTCTAATTTACCTGGCCGGATTCGTTCAGCTCAGATTGAAGCGTTAAAGGAAGAAAATATCGAAGCTGAAGGATTACGAGGTCTACACAAGAAGAAGTTCGAGCAACGGTCTGACGATATCTACTACTTCATGGAACGGATATGGGTTCCTTCATTTGGTAATCTTCGAGAACTTGTGATGGACGAAGCACACAAGTCGCGATATTCCATTCATCCAGGGTCTGATAAGATGTACCAAGACCTCAAGGTTTTGTATTGGTGGCCGAACATGAAAGCTATTATTGCCACCTACGTGGGTAAGTGTTTGACCTGTGCTAGGGTCAAGGCCGAGTACCAGAAGCCTTCGGGTCTACTTCAGCAGCCAGAGATACCCATGTGGAAATGGGAACAGATCGCTATGGATTTTGTTACGGGGTTACCTAGAACACAGGCTGGGAACGATACTATATGGGTGATTGTCGACCGTCTCACAAAGTCAACACATTTCCTAGCAATCAAGGAGACAGATAAGTATTCGCAGCTCGCAGCAGTGTATCTTAAAGAGGTAGTTTCTAGGCACGGGGTGCCGACTTCTATTATTTCTGATCGAGATCCTCGTTTTACTTCGGAGCTATGGCAGGCTATGCATAAAATGTCCGGCTCACGTCTCGATATGAGCACGGCTTATCATCCACAGACAGATGGTCAGAGTGAGCGTACTATTCAGACATTAGAGGACATGCTGCGGGCATGTGTTATTGATTTTGGGAAAGGATGGGAGAAGCACTTGCCGTTGGTAGAGTTTTCCTACAATAACAGTTACCACACCAGCATCAAAGCGGCACCATTTGAGGCACTGTACGGGAGGAAGTGCCGTTCACCTCTCTGCTGGGCTGAAGTGGGTGATAGTCAGATCACAGGTCCTGAGATGGTACTCGAAACTTCGGATATGATTGTGAAAATCAGGGAACGTATGGCAGCTGCTCGTGACCGCCAGAAGGCCTATGCTGACGAGCGTGCCAAGGAAGTGGTGTTTGAAGTGAATGACCGTGTCATGCTGAAAGTCTCGCCGTGGAAAGGGGTTGTACGCTTTGGGAAGCGTGGCAAGCTGAATCCACGTTATGTTGGGCCGTTTAAAGTTCTTGAGCGTATTGGTAAGGTGGCTTATAGGTTGGAGTTACCCACTGAGTTGGGCAATGTTCACGACGTATTTCATGTATCACAGTTAAAGAAGTGCTATGCTGACGACCCATTAGTGGTACCATATCAAGAGCTGAAAATAGATGACAAGTTGCAGTTTGTCGATGAACCAATTGAGATTATGGATTGAGAAGTCAAAGTTCGTAAGCACAGCCGTATACCTATTGTGAGAGTTCGTTGGAACTCAAGACGTGGTCCGGAGTTCACGTGGGAACGCGAGGACCAAATGGAACTTAAGTATCCACATTTGTTCCCCAAGGACAAGACCAAGCCTAGCAATTCTAGATCCCATGTAACTGGTGAATTTCGGGACGAAATTTCCTTCAAGTTGGGGATGATGTGACAACTCGTATTATTTAGGTACTTCCAATCTTTTTGTTTTTCCTTCCATCTACGTTAAACGTTTTGTCCGTGTAACTTCATTGAACTTGATTATACAATAACCGGTTGATTAGTGTGGGTCACATCATTAATTATATTATCCAGTTAATCTCGGCCCATTATACATCTAACGTACGGCCCAAATTATTGCAACACAATAGCCCTTTGTTATTCGAATAATCATTTGGGCTTGAGCCCACTTTGGACAACAACTTAAACCACCCTAGACTTCCTGGCTCAACTAGCATACGTACTATACACTTTATTATATTATGTATCCACAAACAAACCCTACGCTATTATCAACAAACAAATCATACGCCCTAGTCTTCCTAGATCGCACAAAGTCAGTGGAGACCCCCCCCCCTCTGTTGGTGACTGCACCGTGATTAATCAAGTTTTCGGTAAGTGATTCTTGCTTGTTGATTTCCTGTTTGTGTGACCTTGATTGGTGTTATAGTTATTATGATAGTTCTAGTGCGGATATAATTGTAATACTCATTAGTAAAATATATGATCGGAATATGTTTGAATGTTGTTTATCAATGCGAACCGAGTTTGTGTTTAGTTTAGTATCACCGATCTGAATGTTAAAGATATAGGCTGCTCATGCATGATGTATTACGTTTGTAGATTACATTATATATTAGGGTTCTTGATGGATATTACATGGTTGAGAAACTGAAATCTAGCTGTGATAATAAACATGCTCATGTGATAAGGAATTATAGGAAATTGATACATGTCAGAAGCATGTGATTTGTATTAAAAAGGGCAGCCAAATAACATAAAGATCACTTCATGGTTGTCGGCCATGTTTTTCTTATTTGCATGAGAATTGTCAGGGATATGATTGTTTATAGGTGTGTAAATGGTTAATTAATAGCTTAAAGGATTCCACATGATAATAACCTTGAGTGGGCCGCACATGGTGCTTACTTAATTGTTAGAATCTAATGATGGTGGGTAAATCATTAGGATGCATGTCAGGTTAATCGGTTATGTGGGGTTTGATAAGTTGCATGTTAGATAATCGGGAATGGTAATATATAATCGGATATCGGCTACTTGATAAGTTATACATTATATGATCGGATCTTGAATAAAACTGCCAATCGGATATGTATGTGTGGTGATATGTGGTAATCAGAATTATAACTTGATTGGACTACTCGATACTATGTACTATTGGATCAACTGTTTGAATAATCATTGTTCTTTGCTTGAGTGGTTGCTTAACTGTTATACGTGCCATACGTGACAACCACTGATGTGATCTATGTGTAAACAAACTGTAAAACTGATCATTACCAAACACTCTTCTAGGTCGTGAGTATTGAATTTATTTAACGAGTAGCTTGTCTAACCGAGCAAATCAAGGTGAGTTCATTGCACTTCTCTAAGCATGCGTCCCGGTGGTTTTGGAACATCATTACCAATGCTTGGTTAGGGGCATTGGGGTTGGGCACACTCCCAGGTTATATTGGGCACACTCCCAGGTTATATTGGGCACACTCCCATGGTATATATTGGACACACTTCCAGTATATAAGACTCTCCTACGTTAATAACAATTTCAAAACGAAACGATGAGTTGACTTAACAGAAATCTGGTAACTACACACGTTAACAAAACCTTGAACTCACCAGCGTCGTCTGACACACTTGTCTGCATGCTTGCAGGTCATTAGAATTCGTGACGTGGACTTGCTATCTGGGAGTGCTGGAGTGGTCATGGATCGAGGCTCTTGGATTAATTTATAAGTGAAACATTGGTTTTGAACATTTCTTATGAAACAATTGTTAAACGATTTATTATATGCTTCCGCTACTCAACTCTTTGGGAGTAACTTTATGTTAGACATTTTCTATTGGTAACTCATAACATGTTTTATTTAAATATTTATCATTGGTTCAATGTGATTGGTGGCTCGAACTCTGATGAGTAACACGCCTCGCGGAGTTTCCGCAGGTGGTATTTTGGGGGTGTTACACATGATCTTCACACAACATCTGCAAGACCTTCTTCTTCCTCTTCTCCCCTGCCACCACCTCTCCGCCACCACCTCGACCTGCCACCACAACTCCGCCACCACCTCCTACCTCTCAGCCACCACCTCCACCACCACCATCGTCAAAACCCACCACCACCTCGACCTGCCCAAATCGACTTAAGACCGGAACCAAGCCGTATGTGACCAGCTTCATCGGAGAATGAGAGTCGTCACCGGAAAATAAAAATATATTTTACAGAGAAACGAAAAAACATGTATATATTTATAACAGATCTGCGATCGGAAAGAGGGATGGGTGAGGTGTGTTTACCGGAGAAATAACGGTTACCGGACCTCGCCGCTCGTCGATCATCGTCATCTTCATAGCGAGTTATCACCGGTGTGCCCAAACGGAAACCGACACCGGAAATGGGTGTCGGCAGCAACTAATGCCGATATCGCTCTCTGGAACTCCCGTCACCATCATAATCATCGTCTCCATCATCATCGATTTTCATAATCATCACCGGTGAACTGTTGTAACTGCCGGACCCGTCGCCGGATTCCGACGACCAGAACATGAGCGAGAGAGGGAGACCGAGAGGGTGAAGGTGTGGTTGGGTTATGATATTGTTTGGAGAGGGATGGAGTTCTGTGAGAGAGAGACCGTAGAGAGAGAGAGGCGGTGGTGTGATGGCGGAGGTGGTGCGGTGGTGGTGGCGGAGGTGGTGCGGTGATGGTGGTAGTTGTAGAGACAGAGAGTGTTTGTAGAGAGAGAGAGCAGAGAGAGAACTGGTGGTGTGTGTTGTGTGTGAAGTTGTTTTTAAGGAAAAAAACAAACCCTCTTCTCCTTGCAGACTGCAGACATTTGGGCCACATCTTCTCTTGCAGATGCCTGCAGATGTGGTCCACAGACTTCAGACATTTTACCTCTGAAAAAACAAACAGCACCTTAGTTGTATTTGGATTAAATTTGATTGTGACCACGACATCACGTCAAATTTTGGCGCCGTTGCCGGGTAGTAGTGCGCAACGTGTGTTATTTTTATTCCTTTTTAGTTTGTTATTTTTCTGGTTTACGCTGGGTGTGTTAGTGTGCAGGTATTTACAGGTGCATGCGTACTAGAAGCTCTCACAAGCTATCACCTTTGGCGTTTGATCCGGAAATTGAGCGAACACTAAGAGGAAACAGAATTTTGCTAAGAGAGAACAGAATCAGCGGTTCACCAACAACACCAACTACACCAATCACACCACTTCGATAAATGGATCAACCACCACCACCCACTACGGGTGAGCTTATTCACCCATTCATACCATCATCTACACAACCTTCACCAAATACCACCATGCCTAACACTACTGCGGAACCCATTCCACCTCATGATGTTACAACGTCCAACACTACACAACCCATTACCACTCAAGATGGACCTCCACTTACCTATAACCCTTCCACTACAATTCCACCATTATCCCATTTCTTCCCAGCTTCAGGTCAATCATCCTCTACTTATACATTACCACAAGGCTCAACTGTTGTTCATGCTACTTCATCATTTAGACCACCAAACCAGTCGGGCTTTCAAAACTCATCTTTTCCATTTGGGCAACCATCGGGTATATGAGGAGATGGATACGAAGAAGGATATGAAGATTTTGAGGGTTATGAGGAAGAAGGATATGCTTATGTGGGCGATGGGGAACAAGGAGAACTTACGTACGTGCCAGGGCAAACTCAAAGAATGCTAAGTGTTGGTGGGTTTCAACAACAACAAATTATACCATGACATATTAGGCCAAGGCCACAAGGGCCACAAGTGCAACGTCCTATACCATTGCAGCAAGTTCGTCCGCAAAATGTACAACCACAATTCCAAAGGCCGATTCAACACCCACCGATGCCACAATAACAATTTCAAACCTATGTACCACAAGGGCCAATGCAAAGACCAATGGGTCCTATTCGACCAAGGGTTTGGGTGGGTGTGCCAAGAAGGCATCTTAGAGAACATGCAAGAGGCATTGAAGCGCATTTTAGGCTGGTAATCACTCAAAATCCTTCACCGGTAGTTATTCCTCACAATGATCAAGGGAGGACCTTTGAAGTGAGAACAAATTCTTTGCAAAGTTTGCCAAAATATAAGGGTCTAGCAACGGAGGAACCGTATTTTCATTTGGAGGCCTATGACTCAATTTGCAATACTCTTGGGAGTCAAGGTTTTTCGGCCGATGATGTCAAGTTAGTTTTGTTTCAATTCTCTTTGGAGGACAAGGCAAAGAAGTGGTTCTACACTTTGCCTTCAGCATCTATTTACACTTGGGCGGAGATGCAACAAATATTTCTAGATGAATTTTACACCGCTCAAAAGACCAATGATGCTAGGAAGGGATTGAGGAGTTTTCAGCAACAACAAGGTGAAATGTTTCATGAGGCCTTTGAGCGTTTCAATATGATGATCAAGAATTGCCCTCACCATGGAATTGAACTTTGGGAATTAATGAATGCTTTCCATGAGGGGTTGAGTGCCGAAGATGCTCGAGACTTAATGTCTATTACTGGTGGCACTTTTGGTACGAATTATGAGCAAGACGATTGGGAGTTCTTGGAGCAAATGGCAATCACTTCAAAGAGGAAAGCTCAAGCATCAAGGATAGCACGACCGGTAGTTACCCGAACTCAAGTGCATGCGGCCGATGATGGTAATGTACAAATTTCTAACCAAATTTATGATGTTTGTGCTATTTGCAATGAAATAGGTCATGCGGCTGAAAATTGCCAAGGAGTGGTGGAAGGGCAATATGAGGAAGTTCATGCGGCACAAGGTCAAGGAGGGGGTGGTAGAAACTATAACATGAATTCTAACACATATCACCCCGGGTTGAGGAACCACCCAAATTTCCGGTATGGGAACCCTTCAAATCAAGCTAACCCAAACTTTCAAGGTAGCCAAGGAAACTTTGGTTCGCGCCAACCTTACAACAATCAAAGTGGATATAGAGGTGGGAACAACCAAGGGTATCAAAAACAATATCAAACGGGTCAAGAACAAGGGGGGTCTTCGGGTGGAAATGAGATGATGGATATGTTGAAGAGCATGCAAGCGGAGATGCAAAAGAGAAATCAAATGGATGATGCTCGCATACAAAAGGATGAGGCCCGAGACAAGGCAATTCAAACTTTGACCACCCAAATGGGTCAACTCGCAACCGAAGTGGCGGACTTGAAGAAAAAAAAAGGTCAATTACCAAGCGACACTAAGGTAAACCCGTCTCATAATACTTCTAGAGGTAACAATGTTAATGTTCATCATGTAAATGTTTTGAGAAGTGGGAAAGAGTATAAAACCAATCCTTCACCGGATTTGGTTGAGGGGGTGGTTGAAGACATAACGGGTCAAGATAGTGAGGAAGAAAATGAACCAACTATTATTTCTTCTAAAAAACCCAATTTTGAAAAACCCAAAATTAATAAAGAAAATGAAAATAAAAATGAGGAAGGGGGATCTAGTCAAGTACCATTTCCCTCGGCTTTATTAGATCCGGGTAGGAAAAATTTTATTTCAAAACGGGGTCCTCAAAAGGAAGAAATGTGGGAGGTTTTCAAACAAGTTAAAATCAATCTTCCTTTACTTGAAGCAATAAAACAGGTACCCGCTTACGCCAAGTTTTTGAAAGAATTGTGTACCCAAAAGAGGCAACAAAAAGTGCCTAAGTTGGTTGACTTGACGGAGCGGGTAAGTGCGGTCTTGAAAGGAGATCTTCCTCCTATGCTACAAGATCCGGGAACGCCTCTCATAAACATCCAAGTGGGAAATTTTCAAACTGCAAGGGCGTTATTGGATCTTGGAGCCGGAGTAAGTATTCTACCGGGGGGGTTATATGACCAATACGATTTTGGTCCATTGAAACGGGTTGAGACAACGGTGGTATTAGCCGATTTGTCTCATAAACTTCCTCGGGGTATTGTACGGGATATGATAGTTAAAGTTGATGAGTTTTATTATCCCGTGGACTTTCTTGTGCTAGACTACTCATCCGCGGACCCAATTCAACAACAAAATGTTATTTTGGGTCGGCCATTTTTGAACACCGCACATGCCGTTATCGATTGTCGATATGGTACGGTCGACATGACATTCGGTAATAGAAAGATGAGATTAAATGTTTTTACTAACGGTACTAACGTTTATGGTGATGAGTGTTTTCTAGCAGATTTCATAGATAGATATGACCCAAAGGAGTTCGAGGAAGAGATTTTTGGGTTCTTGTGTGTGTGATATGTCTTTGAAGGTGCATGCATGTGAGTTGGAAAAGGAAGAGAAGGAGCAAGAGGCTTTCGCGGTGAAAGAAGGAAGACCGCCATGGACCCACCAAACTGATACTTTACCGGTGGGAATTGATTCGGGTACAAAGCCTTCTTTGGAATGTCCACCAAGTGTGGAATTTAAGGAGCTACCGAGACATTTAAAGTATGCATTTTTGGGAGAGAATGACTGTAACACCTCGTAAAATCACGTTCAACGAAGTATTGACACGTGTAATTAAACCCTAGTAAAGTCAAACCTTGAATATAAGGGACTAATTTTTCGAAAAATCGAAAACTTTGATTATGAAAGAACTGGAAGTATTATCATACCTAAAATAAGTTTCTAAATAACCTTCTACGGTTTTATACTCACAAATGAGCCACTTGTTAATCAAGTGTAGCCGTTTATGTGATTAATTGAAAGTTTGCACAATAAAGGGTTAAAAGCGTCAACATGTTAACCCTTACCTCTGAGTGACCTTTTAACAAACCGAGAGCCTCATGATATTTGATTATACTCTCGGGAATGCCAATCATTGACCATTCAAGGCTTTTATGCCTAAAAGAGAATTTACGTGCAACTTTGCAAGTATAAGGGACTAAAAGTGTCAATATGTTTAATTATACCTCTGAATGACCTTTTATCGAGCCCGAAGCATTACGATGTTTAATAATACTTTCAAGAATGCCTAATATGGATTATATGAGGCTTCGATGATATTAAATGACGAGTTACGCAAGTTTGCGCATTAGAGGGACTAAAGTTGACAAACAAGGAAAGTATGTGAGTATAAGGGTTCAAAATGTCAACAATGGATAAATATATTTTACAATAACCCTACATGATGTTTATACCCTTAAACGAATAAATCATGGATCATACGAAGCTAAATATGAAAGAAAGTGAGAGATTACAAACTACAGGGGTTAAATGTGTCAACATGTTTAAAGTATACCTCTGAGTGACCTTTTAGCAAACCCGAAGCTTTGTAACAATTAATTATGCTCACTAGAATGTGTGATAAAAATTTCATAAAGTTTCGTTATCGTATGAGAAAGTTATGATCAAATTCGTATACGAGGGGTTAAAAGCGTCAACGTTGAAATTTAAGACTTTTCGGTGATCGTGTGAATAGCCGGGGACCTAACAAAGTTAGTTTATGACTTGGAGTCCTTAAAAGTCAAGTTTGGGGGTTACAAGTGCAAGAAAGCATCTTAAAAATCAAGTTTGGAAGTTCAGGGGCCAAACTGTCAACTTTTGAAAGATGTATCATGCTGACCAGGTCCTTGCGCACCTCAACAATATGGATGTTACGGTGCGCAAGCAGTGCCCAGATGCAGCAACTCGTTTATTTTTCCTGTTCAGCCCATTCAAACGTCAGTATTGCCCTTTTTCACTTCCATGCTCGTCCCTTACTAATTTTAGGGTTTAGGGACATGCGTTAATGATCAGGGATCACTCTTAGACTTAGTTGTCATCATCAAGATGGATCAAGAACACTATAAAAGGCCACTAATTTGCAACCATTTGATCATTCACTTCTTGTGCAATTCTGGAGCTTTTGGGAGCTTAAGAGCAGACACAAGACCTTCCTAATCAAGCATAGGACTTCAGTAAGTTTGCTTAACCTTCCTTAGTTAAGTTTTTACTTAGTTTAAGCTTAAAAGTCAAACCGTCGTACTTAACGGTTGACTTAACGATTAATCACTAATGGTCCAGTGATTAGTCGAATTGAAAGTAGTTATAAGTTGGTAATTATGTGGGTAATAAATCCTTAAAAAGTGATTAGTCGAATTGAAAGTAGTTATAAGTTAGTAATTATGTGGGTAATAAATCCTTAAAAGGGTTCCCCATGATTCCCACTCTAACTAGGTCAAATGTCGGGTCAAACTTGTGATTAAAAAGTCAACATGATACTTAGTTTCTAATTTATGCATAATTAGCAATGTAGAACACATACAACCTGTTTGATCATTAATATAACTTGGTAATTAGTGTAAGAACATGTCTAAACATGTTCAACCCGACAATTTCCTGTTTAGACCCGATTCGGAACCGAAAGTCGCAAAGCTTTGACTTTTGCTTTGACTTCAGTTCTGACCCGTTATGGTATGTTTTAGAAATACCTTAGAGCTCTATTTGGACCAGGTTACATGCTAGTATAACCCTCTGTGATTATAGACCATGGTTCATTAGTTAACCAATTAATACGCATGATTCCGTTAATTGCTCATATGTTGACCATTATGCCCTTTTCACCTTAAAACGTGATTTTTGAAAATGTAAAAGTGTAGAAACCTTAGTTACTGATATATAAACTTGTATGCAAAGTTTGACATCAGTTTGAGGTGTAGATTGAGAGTTATGCTCATTAGCGTAATTAAGAAGCTTTATGTTAATTAAACGGCGTAATTAGCGTATAGCCTAGTTAAGCCTACTTTTTGATATCAAACTTATTACCCACTGATGTAATATATTATTTTGGGATTTTTGAAGATTTTTAATTAATTTTAGGCTGAGCATAACTAATAGTCGTAGGCTTAATCCGGTAATTGTCGGTTTTGCCCTTACGGGCCATAAAATGAGTTTTACATATCTAATCGACTCCAAACTTTTTTCTACTGATCTTAAATGATAAATAAATTGTTTTAATCCTTCTGGAATAATAAAAATATCAGCTTTGTATGTAGAACCCGGAAACGGCTCTTAATCGCCTTTTTAAGCGTTTTTAACGCATAGTATGTACTATAACTATATTAAACATACAAGGGTTGATACCTACTGATATTTTAGGAAAATTATAATATTTTAACAGTAAGCAAAAGTTGTTTAACTCAGACTTCAGTTTTGAGCTTTACGGCTTATGTGAAGTTACCAAAATGCCCCTACGGTGCATAATTTGGTTATAATTGATAAATTTCACATATATACTTTACCCTACTGTTATAACTTAGTAAACTAAGTATTTTTGCTGATTATATCAGACCTGTAACTCAGGTTAATACTTAGACTCTTTTATAACCTTGAAAATGACCAAACTATCCCTACGAGGCATAGTTTGTGTTTAAATTCGTTTCGGGCATAATAAAAGACATCTTACTGATGTCACAGCATATTTGAAGCATATTAACTTAGGAAACCTGTATATGGCTCTTATGAATACCCGTTACGCTTATTACGCGTTTGGTTCGGTTTATGTAACTAGTTTGCATAAATTAGCCGAAACGGGTCAAACCTTATCGGTTTTATCTCAAAATCCAGAATGTGTATGAAATACCCATATTAAGAAAGTCTCCGAACTTTTTGGGTCTAAATCACATTCTATTCCGGTCTTCGCCTAATCGTGCGTTTGAACCGTATAATTAACCGGTCTAAGCTTAGGCTTAATTAAAGACCCGTTAGCATTCTAATTGGTTATTTATACCATCATTCCAGACTAGAGCCTTCCGGTAAATTGTATCTACGCTTACTTAAGTGAATACGGCTGAGTTATTATAATTCTTGCTATTTAAGACAGGAGCTAGCTCAGGTAAATACTCTTAACTTATTTTCCCTATTACGGGCTTGGGATACGGTAATATAAATACCGCATGGTCAGGTATGGGATTCAAAGACCAATAAGTCAGGAAATCCAAATAACCTGTTTTAATTCGTATTGCTTGACTGAAACATTGGGGATTAATGCGACCGTGTCCTGGATATCCTTGACTCATTAAATGCAATGGCCACGACCTAAGCACGGGGTGTAGGCATACACCTGACAGATGCTATATGCTTATTAATTAATTATACCCAATAAGGGATTCCCAATAAGGGAATAGTGGTGTGTTGATTAATCATGAACCGACATAGAACCGGGCCCCGTATGTAGAGCAAGTTATGTAAGACTGATAACATGAAATATAGTTTGTCCCAAGTGTAAAAGATTAATTTTGCCTCTGTGCATTTAATCAAGTATAAAAGATTAATTTTGTCTTGTGCATTTTAATCAAAGTGTCAAAACATCTTCGTGCCTTGAGCACCTAAACAAATTTTCATAGACATTTTCAAATGAGTCGGTTGAGTGTATTTACCAGTGAAAACTGACGTATTTTCAAAAGTCTAAGTGACAGGTACAAGTACGTAAGAGGCTGGAAGCTGCTCAGGACGTTAATAAGGAATCTTGCAAGTTCTAGGCGTCTAAAGTCTGTTGAACAATATTTATGTTTTAAGATCCGCCTGTGGATCCTTTACTTTCCGTTGTGATACTTGATATTACTTTATATTCGGATTGTAATATATTTATCTTTTGCTTCCGCTGTGCATTTATATATTGTGTTGTTTGACTATGATGATATCAACTACGTCACGATATTCCCCACCGGGCCCACCGGTGACACGTGGAAATCCGGGGTGTGACAGGTTGGTATCAGAGCCAACACTGAGTGAATTAAACGCTAGCCTTTTGTGTTTAATCTCAGTTACACAGTTGCACATTCTCGAGTCTAGACGAGAACATAGGACAAATTCTAATTCGTTTTATTTTGTCCTTATTTGGTTCCTTTGTTATTTTCTGATTAGCTCTTGCATGGGCAAGTCATTTTTGTAGAAGACCCGTTTAGGGCAACCATATACTTGTTTAAATTTTAAAGGAACGATTATATTAAAAATATCATTCCTATATTATAAAATCTACCATTATAATAAAATGGCAATATCTAAAAAGGACAAGAGCTAGCTCATGTGTCATTTTAAGACAGGGCCAAGACGGTAGTTCCACAATTAGATTCAGATCCTTGTTAACATTTCAATTTAGGATTGTTCTGCGTTAAATATTAAAGGAATCTTAAAGGTAAAACCTAGCCTAAATGTCAATGCAGACATGGCCAAGATGGTAAAACCTAGCCTAAATGTCAATGCAGACATGGCCAAGATGGTAAAACCTAGCCTAAATGTCATTGCAGACATGGCCAAGACGGTAAAACCTACCCAAAGGATTCCAATCCTTGTTAACATCTGTAACATGTTAACATTCCTGGCAGACGTGGTTTGATAAAATCGCATGAGTCATCCTTAAATAAGATTACTCCAATTTCCCTTATTTATATAATCATCCCTTAAGGATGAAGTGCCTACGGGCTATAATTGACGTCCTCTGTGACTAAAGACAGTGGTAGCCTACAACTCCCTGTCAAGAAAAGGTAATGAACTATGATTCAAACCTTAATGCCTCGATTTTCTGAAATCATGGCTTATATCATCCTATAAGATGATCATATTATACACATCCCTTAGAAGGGAAGTGCCTACGGGCTATAGTTAATGTCCTCTGAGACTAGAGACAGTGGTAGCCTACAACTCCCTGTCAAGAAAAGGTAATGAACTTTGATTCAAACCTTAATGCCTCGATTCTCTGAAATCATGGCTTATAAATTAAACCTGTCTACGCGACTAGGCCATTTGTGCTATTATTAACTTGTAAATTAGGATTTATAATAAACATCCTGAATAAAATAAATATCCTTCCTTCCCTGCCAGTATACATATGAATAAGAATCTTAAGAGTGAAACCTAGCCTGAGTGTCATTATAAAGACCTGGCCAAAATGGTAAGACCTGTTTAAAAGATTCGTATCCCAGTTAACATCTGAAAATATGTTAACACTCCTGGCAGACGTGATTCATTAAAATCACACACGTCATTCTTATATAAGGATTCTTCAAAAGATTCCTAACCCAACTTAATGATCTCTGCATCATGGGTTTAAATCATCAATTAAGATGATCATATTTTGACCATGCATTGATAATATAGTGCCTACAGGCCTTGCTCATTTTTACATGAGCCAAAAGACAGGGGTAGCGATGACTCCCTGACCGAAATAGGTAATGAACTATGATTCAAACCTCAATGCTTTGATTCTCTGAAATCATAGCTTATAATTTATAAATGTCCATGTGACTAGGCCTTTCGTGCCACTAGTAAAACTGTTATTGTTTTTATAATTAGGATAAGTTATAATATAAATCCTAAATAAATGTGATTAATAAATTAACCAAATATGGTCTCCGTTACCATGGTTAATGAATTGCCATAAAAGACAATTCCATAATAAACTCCCAAGTAAACTATTGTCCTTGTTTTATGAAACAGTTCAATTAAATGGCTGGCTCAGATGAAATTAATAGCCACCCAGTGGAGAACAATGATAACGCCCGAATTAATTTAACGGGTGCTGAACTAAAAGCGTTAGTAGACGACGCAGTTACAAAGGCCTTAGAGCGGCAGTACGAAGAGTATAGTGGGACTCGGAGTAGGACCCTATCTCCACCGCATTCGAAGCCTCCTTCCAAGAAGGATAAACCCAAGAAGGAAGATGACGAGCGTCACTCTTCTAATCATCACAGTGATCCGTCCCAACAGATCATACTGAATCAAGGACCCCGTGATAAGGGTTGCTCCTACAAGTACTTTGTTTCATGTAAACCCCGGGATTTCACTGGGGAGGAAGGAGCTGTAGATTGTATGACATGGTTAGATGAGATGGATACAGTTGTGGATATCAGCGGATGCGCTGAGAGGGATGTGGTCAAGTTTGTGTCGCAATCATTTAAGGGTGAGGCTTTAGCCTGGTGGAGATCGTTGATTCAAGCCACCGGGAAGATCCCTTTATACAACATGACTTAGGAGCAGTTCGTTGCTCTTATCAAAGAAAATTACTGTCCTCAACATGAAGTTGAGAAGATCGAGACTGAATTCTTGACATTAGTCATGGAGAACTTAGATTGTCAAGCATACCTTACAAGTTTCAATACCAAGTCTCGATTGGTTCCTTATTTGATCACACCGGAACCAAAGCGAATAGCTCGCTTTATTGGGGGTCTAGCCCCAGAAATAAAGGCAAGTGTGAAAGCATCGAGACCTACTACATTCAGGTCAGCGGCAGATCTGTCGCTATCTCTCACACTCGATGTGGTTAGAAACAAGGCTGCCAAAGCACCTGAAGATGGGAAGCGTAAAAGGGAGGAGGATTACTCCCAGAATCCTAAGAAGAGCAAATCCGAGTTCAACAATAACCAACAGGATTCCAACAAGAAGCCAACATGCAAAACCTGCAAAAGAAGACACTGGGGAAAGTGTCGATCAAACCAAAAGATAAAGCAATGTGGTATCTGTAAGAGAACTGGCCACCAGTCCCACGAATGTAGGGACATAAAGAATGCAAACTGTTTCAGCTGTGGCGAAAAGGGCCACATCAGTACTAATTGCCCTGAGGCTGCCAAGGAAGGAGCAGCTAAGTCTGGGATGGATAAGAAAGAAAACGCCTAGACTAACGGTTGAATACCAGGGACAGTGCATCTCAATAATAGCATTAGGTACGTCTTTACCTTTTAGCATCGATTGTATCTGCTCAGTATTTTACGTTAATGCAAGGGATAATAAACCTTTAGTAAACCATAAACTTAGCAAGCTTTTGATTACATTCATAAGAACTACAGATATTAAAAATAAGGTATAATTTACCAATGGAATCTTTAATGACCCTCTCTCCCATCCTCGGAGATAATCCTTTCATAAGAATCTGGAGTACTCTTCCCCAGAAAGAGTACGACAATATATATATTACTTTATTTTATTATTTTCTCATTATTTTATATCGCATGCGAATGCCAAACTATGTTTGATAAGAATACCATATGAGGATTGGCGTATCCTAGTGTGTCCCATAGATTGCTTCCATGCCTGATCAGTATGGAGGTTTAATGCATGGAACCCCTGAGATATCCCAATGGTCATATTGTACTAAAGTCGACTAGTAGTATTCAAAGAAGATATCCAATATAAAATGTCCTTATAAGTATCTCTACTTAGGGCATCCTTGCATTTGTAAAGAGAATGTGTCATATACCGACATCGATAGATGAACCAAAGCCTGAGAATACATACATCTCTAACATCTCTCTGTGTGTCATGATTATCTTCTTTATTAGAATGACCATGTTTACCTTCCGAGAGGCAAGTGAATGTTAGGACGAACATCCCGCTTAGGGCTACAATTATTGTAAAAGCCTTATATCTGTTAGTATCAACGGAATAGGAAGAACTAGGAGCCAAATCAATAAGCTTCTAGAGAAGATTTCATAAAGCCAAAACTCGAAGTCCTAAGAACTCCGATTTATATAAATAAGAAAGACGGATCATCTTGCTTATGCATTGATTACCGCAACCTTATATAGGCAACAATTAAGAATCGCTATTACCTGGCCAGGACCGTTGATTGGTTCGACTAGCTGTAAGGATCAGCTATTCTTTGAGATTAGTTAAGCAGTGGTTGGAATAACCATCTCACCATAAAATAAGTTTTTATAGCATTTATTATATAAGCATCAAGGCTACTCCTTTGGAGACCTTGTATAGATGAAATGTTAAACATCTATTGTTAGATAGAGAATTGGTAAGTCCAATTAACAGGATCTGAAAGTTGCCTAGGAAACAACAAATAAGATCATACAAATCCATAATCGATTGTAAGTTGCCAGTATACGGCAGGAAATCAAGAATTAATGAAAATAGCAAACCTCCTAAATTCTTGTTAAGAAATAAGGCTCAACAAAAGATATCACCCAGGAAGGGTGTGCCAAATTGTTAAATTTTCAGACTAGTTAAGCTCTGAATATATAGAACCATTCGAAGGAAATCGAATGTATCAAGATTAAATAGCTTACGAGCTAAGACCTAATTAAGGAGCTCGGAGGAACGCGCAATGTGACCCACACTAATGATTTAACGTCGTGTCACCAATAAGTCGAAAAGCACTATCACATAATGATATGCAGACCCATGATAGTATGAGCAACCTATGTCGACTGAGAATCGACAGGTTAAGGAGCTCCAAAAGAAAGTAGGCACCTATTGTATAGGTCAACTGGGATACCCTTGGAGGCCCAAATATACTATGGAAGTTAAATTCATGATACGACAGAAAGTACCTCCTTTACTTTAAGCAAATCTCGAGGTCGAGATTTCTTTTAAGGGGGTGAGGATGTAACACCTCGTAAAATCACGTTCAACGAAGTATTGACACGTGTAATTAAACCCTAGAAAGTCAAACCTTGAATATAAGGGACTAATTTTTCGAAAAATGGAAAATTTGATTATGAAAGAACTGGAAGTATTATCATACCTAAAATAAGTTTCTAAATAACCTTCTACGGTTTTATACTCACAAATGAGCCACTTGTTAATCAAGTGTAGCCGTTTATGTGATTAATTGAAAGTTTGCGCAATAAAGGGTTAAAAGCGTCAACATGTTAACCCTTACCTCTGAGTGACCTTTTAACAAACCGAGAGCCTCATGATATTTGATTATACTCTCGGGAATGCCAATCATTGACCATTCAAGGCTTTTATGCCTAAAAGAGAATTTACGCGCAACTTTGCAAGTGTAAGGGACTAAAAGTGTCAATATGTTTAATTATACCTCTGAATGACCTTTTATCGCGCCCGAAGCATTACGATGTTTAATAATACTTTCAAGAATGCCTAATATGGATTATATGAGGCTTCGATGATATTAAATGACGAGTTACGCAAGTTTGCGCATTAGAGGGACTAAAGTTGACAAACAAGGAAAGTATGTGAGTATAAGGGTTCAAAATGTCAACAATGGATAATATATTTTACAATAACCCTACATGATGTTTATACCCTTAAACGAATAAATCATGGATCATACGAAGCTAAATATGAAAGAAAGTGAGAGATTACAAACTACAGGGGTTAAATGTGTCAACATGTTTAAAGTATACCTCTGAGTGACCTTTTAGCAAACCCGAAGCTTTGTAACAATTAATTATGCTCACTAGAATGTGTGATAAAAATTTCATAAAGTTTCGTTATCGTATGAGAAAGTTATGATCAAATTCGTATACGAGGGGTTAAAAGCGTCAACGTTGAAATTTAAGACTTTTCGGTGATCGTGTGAATAGCCGGAGACCTAACAAAGTTAGTTTATGACTTGGAGTCCTTAAAAGTCAAGTTTGGGGGTTACAAGTGCAAGAAAGCATCTTAGAAATCAAGTTTGGAAGTTCAGGGGCCAAACTGTCAACTTTTGAAAGATGTATCATGCTGACCAGGTCCTTGCGCACCTCAACAATATGGATGTTACGGTGCGCAAGCAGTGCCCAGATGCAGCAACTCGTTTATTTTTCCTGTTCAGCCCATTCAAACGTCAAGTATTGCCCTTTTTCACTTCCATGCTCGTCCCCTACTAATTTTAGGGTTTAGGGACATGCGTTAATGATCAGGGATCACTCTTAGACTTAGTTGTCATCATCAAGATGGATCAAGAACACTATAAAAGGCCACTAATTTGCAACCATTTGATCATTCACTTCTTGTGCAATTCTGGAGCTTTTGGGAGCTTAAGAGCAGACACAAGACCTTCCTAATCAAGCATAGGACTTCAGTAAGTTTGCTTAACCTTCCTTAGTTAAGTTTTTACTTAGTTTAAGCTTAAAAGTCAAACCGTCGTACTTAACGGTTGACTTAACGATTAATCACTAATGGTCCAGTGATTAGTCGAATTGAAAGTAGTTATAAGTTGGTAATTATGTGGGTAATAAATCCTTAAAAGGGTTCCCCCTGATTCCCACTCTAACTAGGTCAAATGTCGGGTCAAACTTGTGATTAAAAAGTCAACATGATACTTAGTTTCTAATTTATGCATAATTAGCAATGTAGAACACATACAACCTGTTTGAGCATTAATATAACTTGGTAATTAGTGTAAGAACATGTCTAAACATGTTCAACCCGACCCAGGTAGTGCCTAAAAAGTTCGGCATCCAGGAAATAAAAGACGGACAAGGTGAGCAAATCGCCACCCGCCCGGTCACCGGGTGGCGATTTTGCATCGATTATAGAAAATTAAACGCGGCTACCTCCAAAGACCATTTCCCGTTACGCTTCATTGACCAAATAATTGAAAAACTTTCGATAAAAAATACTACTGTTTCTTGGATGGGTATTCGGGTTATAACCAAATTGCTATTCACCCGGACGACCAACACAAAACCACGTTTACATGTCCATATGGTACATTTGCTTTTCGGCGAATGCCATTTGGACTATGTAACGCCCCGGCCACATTTCAAAGATGTATGATGAGTATATTTTCAGACATGGTCGGGGAATCTCTTGAAGTGTTTATGGATGATTTTTCCATCTTTGGCCCAAGTTTCGATTCTTGTCTTGACGAATTGGAAAAAGTTTTAAAAAGGTGTGTTGAGACGAACTTGGTGCTAAGTTGGGAAAAGAGCCATTTTATGGTTCAAGAGGGTATTGTGTTGGGGCATGTGATTTCGGACCGGGGAATGGAGGTAGACAAAGCAAAAATTCGGGTAATTGCATCTTTACCCCCACCAAAGAATGTTAAGGGGGTGAGATCATTTTTGGGACAAGCGGGGTTTTATAGAAGGTTTATTAAGGGTTTTAGTGTAATTACAAAACCTTTATGTAACTATTATTGAAAGATGTTCCATTTGATTTTACTGACGAATGTTTGCAAGCTTTTTGTGTGTTGAAGGAACAGTTGGTGAAGGCTCCTATCTTGCAACCACCGGATTGGTCGAAGCCATTTGAGATTATGTGTGATGCTAGCGATATGACCATTGGAGCGGTTTTGGGTCAAAGGGTCGATAAGAAGCCGGTGGTAATCTATTATGCAAGCAAAACTTTGTCCGAGGAGCAACTGAATTACACCACAACTGAGAAAGAATTATTAGCGGTGATGTATGCCTTGGACAAGTTTAGATCATACATTTGGGGGAGCAAGGTGATCGTGTATTCGGATCATAGCGTGGTCCGATATTTAATGGAAAAGAAGGATGCAAAGCCCCGGTTGATTCGTTGGGTGCTTTTGTTGCAAGAGTTCGATCTAGAAATTCGGGACAAAAAGGGATGTGAAAATGTTGTTGCGGATCATTTGTCCCGGATCCCTTTGGAAGGTGTTGATGACCCGAGTGAAATTAATGAACGGTTTCCCGATGAGCAATTGTTAGCCGTTTCTACTTTTGTTGCACCTTGGTATGCTCACTACGTGAATTATTTGGCCAAGGGTGCAATTCCGAATCATTGGACAAAGAAGAGACGACAACAATTTCTAAGTCAAGTAAAACAATACATTTGGGATGAACCGGATTTGTTCAAAATTGGACCCGATTAAGTGATAAGAAGGTGTGTTCCCGAAACTGAAGTATTAGAGATTTTAACCCATGCTCATTCGTCGGCATGTGGGGGGCATTTTAGTGGGAACAAGACGGGTTACCGGGTATTATCATGTGGGTTTTATTGGCCCACAATTTTCAAGGATTCTTGTGAGTTTGCCCGGAATTGCATTAATTTTCAAAAAGTTGGAAGCGTATCGAAGCGGGATGAAATGCCTTTACAACCAATTTTGGTGGTTGAGGTGTTTGACGTTTGGGGGATAGATTTTATGGGTCCGTTTCCTAACTCGAATGGGTTCTTATACATATTGGTTGCGGTTGACTACGTTACAAAGTGGATAGAAGCCATTGCTACAAGGACCAATGATCATTCCATTGTATGTAAGTTTGTGCAATCCAACATATTCGCTCGATTCGGTGTGACAAGGGTGATAATAAGTGATGGTGGTTCACATTTCAAGAACTTCAATTTCGGCAAGTTTCTAAAAAGATACAATGTGAATCATCGAGTGGCAACACCGTACCATCCGCAAACAAGTGGACAAGTTGAAGTGTCCAACCGTCAAATTAAAGAGATTCTCATGAAGACGGTAAGAACGTATCGAAAAGATTGGTCAAGTAAACTTGACGATGCATTGTGGGCATATCGGACGGCCTACAAAACTTCAATTGGTACTACCCCTTATCGGATCGTGTATGGGAAGGGGTGCCATCTACCAATGGAGTTAGCACATCGAGAGCATTGGGCCATAAAAACTGTTAATGCGGATTACGATGAAGCGGGTCGAGTGAGAAAGTTGCAATTGAATAAGATTGAGGAGATTAGAGATGAAGCCTACGAATGTGCTTCCGCATACAAAGACAAACTGAAGAAAGTTCATGATGCGAAGCTAAGGAAAAAGACTTTCGAAGTGGGTCAAAAGGTGTGGTTGTATAATTCAAGGTTGAAGATGTTCGCGGGTAAACTCAAGAGCAAGTGGATGGGCCCCTACGTCATCCGAAGAGTGGGGAAATTTGGTGATGTCGATATAGAAGACGAACAATCCAATAGGCAACAAACGGTGAACGGGCATCGGCTCAAACCGTACTTGGAAGGTAACGACATCAACCATATTGACCTCGACAAAGTGGGTTACATTTTACGCCCATTGGATGATGAGGAAACGTGAAAGAGGCCCATGTTTGGTGTTTTGTACATATTTTAGCTTAGTTTAGTCCCGTTTAAAGCTTGTGTTTGAAACAAGTGTGGGGAAATTCGTACAAATTTCCCGAACATAGTGTTGAGGACAACACGGGTTTTTAACGGGGGGTAGGGTTAATTTTCATGTTTTCAAAAATTTAGAAAAACCATATAAAATTAAACAATTTTATAAAGTAAAAAAAAAAAACAAAAAACATAAAATTTTTTCGAGATTAAGGGTTTTTGGTCCCCCCCCAGCGCCCAGTACCCCCCGTAAGCTACGGTGGGGGGGGGGGGGGGGCGTAGCTTACGGCGGAAATCAAAACAGAACTTCCTTACGGCACCAACACCCTGACCTATGGCGAAGTCTTTTTCACCCAGATACGACCGTAACCTACGACACCGAGTAGGATGATTAGGGTGGAGCTGCTCGGCGGTTTCATTTAGAAAAAAAAAACCGGAATTTAATAATAATAATAATAATAATACTATTTTTTTAATAAAAACAAAACTCTTGACTTTACCCCAACCACATATTTCGATCAAACCACCCCAACCACACACTTCTTCTTCTCCATTCTTCCACTCAAGAACCCTAGTTCTTCACACCTTCAAAGCTTCTTAGTTCCTTCAAATCTTGTCCGAATCCAGTGATTTTTTAGTGCATTTTGGGTGAAATTTTACAAGGAATCCAGATTTACACTTGTATTTCAAAGATTCCATTGTTTTGGGGACGGATTTAAGCATTGGGGTGCCGAAAATTTGGGGATTTTTGTGGGTTTTTGCGTGAACATGGATAGTTTGTTATTCTCATCTTCTACAACATTAAGGTATGCAATTTCTTGTCATTATTTGAAGTACATTGAGGTTTGTAAGTTTTCATTATAGTTTTTGCTTACACACTTGCTTGTATGAGATAGATGATAGGATTTTGTGAGCCATTGATTGTTTGGGTATGAATGTATTTGATGTCTAGTAAAAATCTTTTGAAAAATTCTGAATTATAGAGACATCATGCCAAATTTTTGTGTGAAAGGATGAATCTTTGGTGTTTTTTGTACATTTATACCCGTAACATAAAGCAAGTGTGGGGAAGATTTTGGAAAGGAACTAACTTGAAATGTTTTGTGTGGTTTATGAATGTGTGTAGGCATGGTGAAAACAAAGGGTAAAGCGGTTGCAAGCTCGTCTAACCAACCTCAAGGGGAAGAGGATCAGCCAAAGGGGAGGAGATTGACACGGGTTGGTGACCCGGATTCGGAGGAGGATGCGCCTCCAAGGGGTCCGAAACCGGATTGGACATCCGGTTCATTGCTTGACCAACCCGCAGAATGGAGAAAGGACTTGTTCCACAAACAAATGAACAAGTTGAAGCAAAGGGCTGAGGCATTTATTTGTGAAAAGGAGATCCGGGAAGCTGATTTTGGGCCGTTTGGGATAACGGCAAAGTTTAAAGAATTGGGTTGGGGGGCAGCTTTGAAGTGTTATGATGGCGAGGTGAAGAAGATGTATGATACTCAGATTCAAGAGTGGATGGCTTCACTCGAATGTCCCCCATTTAAGGCCCCGCAAAAGATGAAGCTTATTGGATGGTGTAATGGGGTAAAGGTCGAAATGTCTTATGATTCATTGCGCCGAATAGCAAAGTTTGACGACCTACTAGCTGGTCAAAACATATACCCAAGCCTTAAGGATCTCTACATTGAGCCTGAGAAGCACCCTCAATGGCAAAACATGTTGGATTATCTCTTCCTTCCGAGTACGACACATGGTAAATTGTATAGACAAAATTTGAGAATGGAGGCGAAGTTGTTATTGGTTCTTTGTACATACAATGTCATTCCGCGGCGGGGTGACAAGATGGAGGTCCGGTTTCAAGAGGTGCCAATCTTATATATGTTGATGCATGGTTCTCCCAAGGTTCCCTTCCGATTTCTAGTGTTGAACAACATCTGGTTAAGCCGAAATAGTGGAGAAAGAAAAATTGTGCCTCATTGCCGTTTGATCACGGCGTTGTTGAAGAAATATGGGGCAATTAAAGGTGATGAAAAAGGTTCTTACAAGAGGTTTAAGTCGTTTGATTTGAAGAATCTGGGGCCAGGTTGGGAGTACAAAGAATCGGAGAGGTATCATAAGCTGAAGACAGATGGGAGAAGATGGAGAGTTATCAAAGCGGATGCGAGACCACTACGACCGGGCGAGGCTAATGAGCCCGAAACGACTGATGAAGAAGCTAGTGGTGACGATGATTACCGTGAAGACACTTTCATGGTTGATACTCTGATAAGGGGCGCTGGTTATGTGGGGAGTGCGTTCGACTATGCACAACAGGCCTATGATCCTTATTGGGCTCATTCGGGGAATATGGGCCAGATTATTGAACAAAGGTGACCACCCACTTTTGGCGAATGGACTGAACCCAACCAAATGCTCTTCGATCAACAAACTTTTATGGGGGCGAGTATGGAGAGGGCTTTGAAGCAGAGTTATGATAGGAGTGAGCAATGGAACCGTGCTCATATGTATGCCCATGAAGAAGAAGTGAACAATCGCTACCTAGACGATCGCCAGAGACGCTTGCATGATCAGTGGCATTCGGGCCAACCACTTGAAGCGGATCCGCCAGTTGTGGATTATACTACATTCCCGCCTCATGACGGTAGTGTGTCATATCCCACCCCACCATTACATCATTCTCAATGGGTGGATCCACACGCTATGAGTTATCAGCAGGCGAATCCAAGTGGTGATCAAGGTAGTAGCAGTGGTATCAGAGCTTTTGGGTTTGGAGAGTGGAACGACATGATGACATCCATCTTCGGGCCTCCACAGCCGAAGTACTACTAGCCAGGTCGTATCTTGCTCCTTTGTATATTTGTGTATATTTGTTTATCTCGTATGTTATGTTTATGTTTAGGAGGTAGGGTGGTGTTTTGATGTTGATTGTTTTTGTTGGGATGTGTTAGCGGTGGTGTGTTTGAATAAAAAAAATTGGGATTTGAGAGTATTAGCGAAAGCTAATGTTGTTGATTAAAAGCGATCTTTTCCTCAAAACCATACATTGGGACAATGTATCCCAAGTGTGGGGATGGGGGAAATTTTTGAGAATTTAAAAATTTTTGTAAATCCGAGCGAAAATTGTCAAAAATTTGAAAGCTCGATTTTGTCCCGCTTGACACACCGACACCTATTCCTAGTCTTTTCTTGGTGAGAATTTGGGCCACATATGATTGTTATTGATATTTCTTTGTTTGAGTGGCGGTGTGTGTCGTGTGTTAATAGAACTTGTGTACGAATTCTTGTTAAATCCTAGAATTAGCATGCTTTTGAAAATGATAAGGGACTTTTAGGAAGCCTCGTCTAGATGTGTGAGAGTGCGGGATTGGTGGGTTGGACCTCATACTTTACATATATGAGCTTGGTATTGTGAGGGGTGGGGGTTTGGTCCTTAGAAAGCCACGTTTGAGCCTTAGACCATTCGGTTGTGACCCAAGCCCACTTCCTATA
The DNA here is from genome assembly GCA_030545235.1 of Helianthus tuberosus. Taxonomy (NCBI): domain Eukaryota; kingdom Viridiplantae; phylum Streptophyta; class Magnoliopsida; order Asterales; family Asteraceae; genus Helianthus; species Helianthus tuberosus. The sequence continues at coordinate 209,706,555 of CM060400.1, forward strand.
AATTTTACCTTTTGAGATGACCCGGTTTAGGAAATTTAGTATGTAGTGTTGATGTTCGTGTATATATTGTTGAGCTTTTATGTTTTATGCTTGAATTAAAAAAAAAAACAAAAAAAAAAAGAGAAAAATATGAAAAATACCAAAAAGAGTGTTCAGTTGTAATAGAAGTTGAGAAGTTTATGATGTTTTGTATATATTTGGTGTTTGCTTTGTTTAGTAGTAGAAATAAAAACCGGGTCAAATCAATTAGCTCTTATATATATATCTCCCACTATGTTCCTACCTTTGCACCTAACCCCGTTACAACCCGTAAGTCTTTTTGATTCATAAGCATGCTAAATATTTGATAGGAGGAAACTTGATTTTTATACAAGTTTATTGTCGCACACACACACATACGCATTGAGTGGTTTAGCATCATGTGTTATTATTTCTTGTCACCGAGAGTTTTTGTGAGGGGTGTGTCTTGTGGTATGATTGAAAGTTAGTAGAAGGACGGCACATTTTAGTTTGGTTTACAAGATTGATCGCTTAAGGTTATGAATAGTTGTTGAATGGGTTGCTTGGGACAAGCAACGGGTAAGTGTGGGGATGTGACGGGTGGTCTGTAGGACAACCCTTAATGCCGTTAAATAGAATAAAATCCCATACTTTGTCCGGTTATTTGCTTGAATTTGGTAACCACTATACGTTTGATGATCCAGGTGCTAAAATGCTCAAAATGCGGGTTTTAAGTGGTTTGGATAGATGCTAGGAGTTGGTGGAGTTAAGGAATGGAAGAGGTGAAGATTTGGTGAATAAATAAAAGGAAACAAGGCTCAGTGCCGTAGCCTACGGCACCTGGCCGTAGGTTACTGCCCCAACTCTTTCAAGAATATCCCCGCCGTAAGACAGAGTGTAACCGTCGTAAGGGACCTTTGCTCGCCGTAAGCTACGGCCCTGTGGCGTAGCTTACGGCACCTGCTGACTTCTGGAACACGTTGACCGCCGTAAGCTATGGCGGCTTGGCGTAGCTTACGGCGCCGGCCATTCCAATTGTGTAACTTATTCCATTAATGCTCATTTGATGGGGTTTTTATGGTGTCTAATGATGTTTTCTCGGTTACTTATCACTTGGGCACGAATTTGGAGAGCATCTTGGAGACTTTGGCAAGAAGAACACTTCCTTAATCATTAGTTTTGTTGCTTTGATCTTTATGAACAATAATACTATTGCTATGATGTTGTTTCAAGCCATGAGTGGCTAAACACTTTGTGATCATCCTGGATTGAAGGTTTGCTTGAGACATTTCATGTTTGATTTCCTAATTTCTAGAATAACAACCTTTATCTTTATGGTTTGTTTGTTATGGTGTGTGATTGTTTGTTAGTAAATTGTTAATTCTTATGTCAAACTAATTAGAAACCATACGTTCTTGGTGCCGTTGGCAATCGAGATATCATGGGTATAGTTAGGCTTGGGTAAGGGTTGATTGATCATCGGGTAACAACCTCACGTTCTAGGAATCTGAGTACTTAGTTCCCTTTCATCACTGCAAGTAGTCACACATGAGCTATGTCTATGTAGTTCTTTCTAGTGGAATGATAATATGAATGTCAATTGAAACCGGAAGTCTAGGATGGTCATTTGTCTCTAATTTGCTTACAACCAAAACTGTTCTCTTGCAATTTAATTAGTTAATTTAGTTTTAAAACCAATCCAATCAAATCAACTCTTGAATTTTATTTTATTTGCAACTAGAGTAATTTTAGTCAAGTTAGATAGTCTTCTAAATAACACATATTCCACAAACTCCCTGTGTTCGATACCCACTTACCGCTAACTATTTAGTTGTATTTGGATTAAATTTGATTGTGACCATGACATCACGTCAGACCCCTGAAACCCTAATGTGCATGAAAAACCAAGAAAACAAGAATTTTGAGTTTCAGGCGGGCCGCGTAAAACGTAAGCTTAGGCTTAAGCGGGCCGCGTCAAAGTAAAGTTGACCGGATAAGCGTTCCACGCCACGTGTCGCACACGTGGCGGACCTACCTGTGACACACAAGCCCTACACGTAGACTAGGGGCTCTCGCGGGCCGCGTAAAAGTGTTGTTAAGGTTTACGCGGGCCACGTGAAACCTAAAATCTGGCTATAAATGGGTTGGACATGAGCAGTTCATCTACACTCAAATAAAGGCTCTGGATCAGCTGGTGCATCGTCAGGCTGATCAACAGGAACAAAATCTGGCTCAAGATCAAGCTCAAAGTCGTGTGGAGGAGATAGTGTAGCTGATATGGCCGTATTATCATTAGAATCAGTGGCATAGCGTCGTAATCCAACTGCCTGCAAGGTGGAAGAAGTCACATACTAAAAGGAATCTAGGACGGAGTGTAAACTAGTGTCAGGGGAAATCTCAACAACAGGGATCTCAAAAAGTGGAATAGCAATAATGTCCTCATCTAGCTTTTCATCACCTTGGGCGTCATCAAAAGGACCATCAACAAACAAATCAACGCAATATCAATCAAATCGTCAAAAGGCAAATCCTCGAGAGGAATGGCCACTAAAGGAACGGGAGCAAGGATCGGTGTCACGACATGCTCACCATCGGGATGATCGATGATAAGAAGCTCATAGACAGGAATGAGAATAACAAAAGGATCCTCGTCTCGAATGCCATCAGTAGTCGGTAAATTATCTCCCAAGTCGGGCAGCGCAAATGGCTGAAAACCGTCATCGTTGTCGGACATCATCTCCGGGTCACTCTCGGTATCGGGAGTAAAGATCTCTGGCACACTCTCCTCTGTGCCAATAGCCATGGGGTCATCGGTATCGGACAATCTGCAAGGACCTGCAAAAATGTCCAAAAATGACCCGTAAGTGAAAACCCGGACCCCTGAAACCCTAATGTGCATGAAAAACCAAGAAAACAAGAATTTTGAGTTTCAGGCGGGCCGCGTAAAACGTAAGCTTAGGCTTACGCGGGCCGCGTCAAAGTAAAGTTGATTGGATAAGCGTTCCAGGCCACGTGTCGCACACGTGGCGGACCTACCTGTGACACACAAGCCCTACACGTAGACTAGGGGCTCTCGCAGGCCGCGTAAAAGTGTTGTTAAGGTTTACGCGGGCCGCGTAAAACCTAAAATCTGGCTATAAATGGGTTGGACATGAGCAGTTCATCTACACTCGAAAAACTTTTCAAAGGACGAAGTATACTGCTCAAATTCGTGATTTTACTTAGGGAAACACTGCTACGAATACAGGGTATTAACTCGATCACTGCTACGATACAATGTCCGATCGATTGAAACTGATCCGATGGATGTTTAAGTGCTGCCCAAATCAGGGCTATACTTTGTCATTCGTCGTGAGGGTTTTGATTTCGTGAGCTTATCGTAAATGTTGTATTAAGTTACTGACCTTGTTTCATGTGCATTAAACTAGGTTACACGACTAAATCAGTAGGCTAAACTCTGCCCAATTAAACCTGCAATGTGAGTCATTCTCTTTTATCAACAATGTTTTACAATACCCAAATTGTTTTCAAAAAGTTATAGTTACAGGGATTAAGTCTTGGTTATCTTGAATCACTGGCAAGTGGGGTATTGTGCACATTACTAATTCTCACGGTTAGGTTCACCAACCTAACAGTGATAATCATCACTACTTGGGTGAAAGGACCCAACAGTGGTATGACCATCGTCACCAGGGTGTGACACGGCGCCAGATAAAAATAATATAGTAGCCATTGTAATCGCTCTTATGCTGTAATTTATAACTAGGAGTCGTTTTAATTAAAATTGAGTGACTCGCCAGTATTTCCCCGCTGATAAAATATTTTTAAACATGTTTCAGGTGACTTACTGTGAATCAAGGAAAAGTGCTACGGAGCACTAACAAGCTTGAAGTGGTGGCTCAATAAAATAAATAAACATGTTTTGTAAAACAAGGGATTTCCTCGTGAATTTCCCATTACTGTAAATTATGGGGTTGTCCCAAATTGTGAAATAAAATAATTAGGCATTTTCAAGTATTAAAAGATCCTGTTAAACTTCCGCTATCGCATCAACTAATAAATACCACGGGTTTCTGTCCCGCGGCTCCTAGACCGGGTAACACCGGGACGGGGGCCGTGACATAATCCACTCTCTGATGATGACATAGTGTCTGTAACAAACAATTACAATATAGGCACATATATTAACTATCAATGTTTAGCTTGTAACCAAAGATAATGAGATCGTGTAATCATGTATCCTTCCTAGTCTCCCCGACTAAACCACCTAGCCTCCCAGACTAAACCAACTAGCCTCCCAGACTAAACCAACTAGCCTCCCAGACTAAACCAACTAGTCTCCCAGACTAACCCAACTAGCCTCCCAGACTAACTCAACTAGTCTCCCAGACTAAACCAACTAGTCTCCCAGACTACCGAGTCTCTCGGACTGAACAACCCAGTCTCTCAGACTGAACCAAAAAGTGACTGTGCGTTGGGTTTCTTTTTATTTTGTAAAAATGTTTGTTTCATGGATCTAGGCGGTTCGTGTATGCAATGAAAACATGTTGTAAAAACATTTTTGTGAGAGCACTAATGATTGTAGTCTAGACTCGAGAAAGAATCCTAGTTCGCTACAATCGAAGCTCTGATACCAAACTGTCACACCCTAACTTTTGCGGAAGCGTGATTTGGTATGACTTGCTTAATATCATTGCATTCAATCATAACAACAACTATATGATAGAAACCGAAGGTGACCATCCATTAATTAAGCTTAAAACATAACAACATTGTTTAAAACATAGACATCAAGTTCGAGTACCAACCATGCAACTTGTTTTTAGAGCTCACAAAGGCTCGACAAAAGACATTAATTAAAACTAGGCTTTGAAAGTCGTGTCTTATCTAGAATAAGACGCACAATCCAAATCCTCAGACATAGGACGACACCTTTTATTCTCAACTTTACTTGAAACATCCAAACGCCCGCCAGATCCATACTTAATTTCCTGAAATACATGTAGTTTGAAAAACATCAACAAAAGTTGAGCGAATTCATGTGTTTAGTGCGTGAGCTCGAATAGACTTGGAAATCATTGTAAGTAAGTATGAATTTGCAACCCTGGTATGAAAGCAACAAGGAAAAACATATCACCAATGGTTTGCAAGGCCATTGATATGTGTGAAGTGATGCAGGAAAACTCAATCCTAGCAGATTTTGCCACGGCTTCAGTTTGAAGACATAGTCACCTCATGGGCCAAATCCCGGTCCACATGGGTGTGGGCTCGCTACACCCAAATAGATCTATCACTCATGTCTCTTGGTCCTACGGCGAGGATTAATGGCCTTAAGTGTTATACCCACCACTCACATGATCAAGTCGTACCCTTCCTTAGCTAACCATACCAAATCAAAATGTTTGTAAATAGTTGTAACATGTATTTCACCTCCGAAGTTATAAAACCGAAAAAAAAACAGTTAAAAGAAAAGGGGGGTCATGAACTCACAGTCTTGCGTCTTCAATAATCGTAATTCAAGCTTCTTCGGTGAACACGACTGCCTACAACGCACTAATGTCTATTAGAAGAACGGGCCATGCCTTGACTTAGTGTTAATGTCTTTGAGTTACATTTCATTGTGTCTTCGATATTATTTCGAGTTATATAATTATTTGCTAAAATAATTGATATTTTAACTTAAGTTATATTTATTAAATTTTGGAATAATTGTTAAAACAATATATCTTAACTTAATACTTCCCAATTATTTATACTTGTATTTCCTTCCCAAGGATGGGGGTATTTGTATTTGTATTCTTGTATTTGTATATTTTTGTATTTGTATATTTTTGCCATGTGTTGTGGCCATATTCCGGTGTGCATTTATACATATGAGAATACGTATTTTATTGCATTCATTAAGTATTCATATACTTCATTTCGTATTAATTTTTCCGGAATAATATCCCAAAATAAAAATCCATATATATTTCAAAAATATATATTTAAGAAATACCATTTAGAAAAATTATTTATATTCTTTCACTTGGCAAAAATATTTGTATTTTCATATAAGATCCAAAAGTAATATATTTTCAAGTCTATCTTAGAAAATATATATACAACCATATTTTTCTCCAAAAATAATGTATTTCAAGTTTACTTCAAGAAAATATATATATCTTTCCCAAAAATAATATATCTTCTAATTATTCCGAGAAAATATATTTTTACTTCAAAAATAATATATTTTCTTCTTGTCAAAATATGATATAAATTTGTAATACTAGTAAAAATCATATTTTTGTTCCTTGGTGTCCAAAATATTATTTACCAAAATATACTTTGTGAATCAATTTTTTGGAATATTTTATAAGTTACATTCCTTTGTTCGGTTTCACCAATATTTTTGTGTGTAACTTGTATATTCATATTCTTGGAAATTTTGGTAATATTTTGGATTGTAATCCTTGGTATTTTGATGTGTTATATTATTTCATGTCCTAAAATAATATAGCTAATGCACAAAATATACAAATAATCACACACATGATGTTATCTAAATATATATTTCCTAAATACATATTTAGTCACTTTTATTTATAAAAACCAACCTCCAATATTTGTATTTTTGTAACAAAAAATTATGGCAAAGTTTTTGTAACAATTTATGGCTTAAGATCACTCGTAAATACTCGTTTAAAAACATTTTTCTAAGTGTTTAGATTTTTAGAAAATTATGCCATAGTTTCCCCTAAAAATAGACGTTTCCATGCTTTCAATCATATCATTTTTTTTTGTAAAAATCATCACAATCAATCCACAATCAACAATAAACAACCTTTACTTACCAATTTGCCAAAAACAAGTAATAAGCAACCACTTCATGAACTTGAATATTTGTAAAAGTTTGTAGGAACTCACTAGTGTTATTAGTAAGCCTTGTTATCATTTAAAGTGTGATTAGTTCTTTAAAAACTTCATTTTTAAAGATTATAGATGTTTACAACTTCAAATCATGTTTTCTACAAATATTTATTTATGCATTCTTCTTGTTACACAAGGGTTTCTACACTTGTTTATCCACCAAAAACAAAGTTTGTTTATGTAAGAACCAAGATTAAGTGAAACTTATATTTTTAACTTGGTTTCTTTGAAAACTCATCCATAAATCTTTAGATCTACAAGTGTTATTACTCACTTTGATCATTATTTTTCAAGAAAACATTATGTTCCTTCAAGTTCATGATCTTTGTGTGGATGATCCATCATCCTACAATACTTTACTTTCTCATCTTGCTAGATTATGTTTTTAATCATGATCTAGCAAGATCACATGATGATCTATGTCATATGCATGAACAACCAACATTCAACAAGCAAATTATCACATAAACAATTTAGTTTCATTATTAAACATGTTTATGTTCATGTTTACATATTGTGATCTTTAGTGTTCTTCAAGATTATGGTTATGTTTCTCCTTTTAACCACTTAAAATAGAAGTAAACTAGCAAGATCAAGACTCTTACCACTAGCACAAGGCTAGGGATGATCAAGTGTAGAAATGAAGTGGATAAAAGCAAACAAGAGAGGTCCTTGATCTTCCACAAGCTCCTAGCTTCTTTATGTAATCTCTAACACCTTTGTATATACTTGGATTATATGAGAATGATTGAATGAAGGTGGATGTGTGTGTGCTTGAGTTCGGCCGAGAGCTCCAAGGGGGAGGAAGAGAAGCTTGTGTGTGTTAATGTGTGTGAGAAATGAGCATATGGTCTTGCATTTTCTTTTATAAACCATATTCAAGTGTTAACTTGCGTGTAATATGTCATCAAAGAGGGAACCATATCTATTACTAAATTAAAATAAAATCTTGAGGTATAGGGGTGAGCATGGCCGATTTCTAGGTGGGGGGGTAGTAGAGTAGGTTCAAACTAAGTTAGTTTGTTTAGGTTAAAAACCAAGTATATAGTTAGTTACTTAGTTACTTGATATTTTATAGGGTGTTATGATGTTTGGGGACCATAACTAGCTTGGTAATGTTAAAACAATGCTCCTAGTGTAAATTTGATATTTCGGGTAGTGTCCGGTCGTTCGGTTGGTTACCGGTTTGTTAAAGTGCTAAACTATGCAGTTTAACGTGCTTTATGTACCCTGTTGTGACACTTTTGATTCCCGACACTTAGGAAAGCATTCAGGACCATTTATCTATATTTCTGCATAGAATTAGATTGTTAAAATGCTGATGTTTGCTGAATTTTGCTGAATTCAGCACTTTGGGTGAGTTTTAGGCACTTTCCGGCACTTAAACTATCACTTAGAAATGCATTTTTGTGATCCTCACTTTCCTACACACTATACTAGTGTAAGACTTACTTTCTAGCTCATTCTGTGTCTCAACACACTGTCTGTCTATCTACTGAACTTCGTCAGCATTTTTTTTCTGATTTGTCTGATAGTTGTGCTAGCCGTGTTTCGTGCATCATTTGGACCAATAAAGTTTTCATGCAGTAATGACATGACTTTAAGCTATATATGATGCACATGTATGTATATGGTAATAATCAGAAAGTAGTTCAGGTAATTAATTAGCACAATCATTAAGCATTAATCACCGTCTAATAATCGTATGGATTCATGCAAATTTGACAGTTGTCACAAAAATCTAGTGCCATTGATGACAAAGGAATAAATGAGAAGGACTAAAGATGGGAAATTGAGTTTAAGTTTAATATAACTAGGAACAAACTAACCTAGTGGTAACATGTATATAAGTAACAAGATAATGAGTTTAATCTCATTTATAAGCAAATCGAAACTTGAGGGACTATTATTGGGCAATTTGAAAGATGAAAAATTAAAATTAAATAAAACACCAAAACTCACACACTAATGTGTGTGAGTGTATCGACCAAACAAGAAAAGAACAAGGGGAAACCCTTGTTGATCAAGAATCAGCCCAATTGAAAGGAAATTGAAGATCTTTATTATGCATGTATCAAGATTTTCGATCTCCTAAGTGTTCTTCACACCAAGTAAGTTAAATTTTATGATTTGGTGATGTTGGATGAAGTGGGTTATGATGAATCCGTGAATTTGGTTGAAATTAGAATGATTAATTGTTAATGCTATCATGTTAAAGTTGAATCATTGTTAAGTTTTAGTTATTTAGATGATTTAGAATGAAACCCATTGTATGAGTGTGAAGATGATAATCTTGATGAACATGTGGATGCTATAGTGTGATTTTGTGATGTATAAAGTATTATATGATAGATGGTGATAGATGAACTTGATATGGAATTGATGGTTATGTTATTTTTTTTATGGTTCATGAGATGAAATTGGGAAGAAACATGCTTAAAACACTTGTACACTATGCTTAAAAAGTGGTATGCACACCAAGTGTTTGATGAAATGCTTGAATCATTAGCTAATGCACACATACATTCAAGCATGTGTAGTTTCAATGTGGTTCATGTTCTATGTAGAAATTTGTGAGAATTATTGTATCATATGGTCTCTAACATGTTTATGATGCTTAGCATAAATTATGAACATAAATTGATGACTTAAAGTCGAGTTTTAGTTCATAATTCCAAAGATTTACAAAGCTGATTGGAAGTAATTATTGTTGCGCACCTGTTTTGAAAAATTCATATAAAATTAACCGTAGCTCTGTTTTAGGCATATGATATATGGTTGGAAAGCTATCAGAGCATATTACATTTTACATGTGAACATATTGAGCTAATTGTCACGACCCCCGACCCCACCCTGGATGGAATCGAGAGCCGCGAGCAGCCAAGTGGTACTGGTGGTTATTTTGAAAACATTGCAGTGGAAATTTCATCAGAACCGTGAGTTAGGAAAAATATCAGAGTTTAGAAAACACCGGATTTTTTATTTATTAAATAGATGGGATAAACCCATGTTTTGAAAGGTAGCTTTAATATAGGATAAATCCAAATACATAAAACAACTTTTCTTAATTTAATTTAATTGATAAAATAAACCACTTCTGTAAGCCTTGTTGGTGCCGCATCCAACTCTAATTCCTGATCTACTGTAATTACCTGAAACGCGTTTTAAAAAGGTTTTGTCAGCAAAAAATACTGGTGAGTTCATTCAGGTTTTATAAAATGACCTTTAGTTATAATCTACAGTATTAAGAGCAATTACAATGGCTTCTATCTTATTGTTATCTGGCGCCTTGTCACCCATGTGACGATGGTCATACCACTATTAGGTCCCACCCCAAGTAGTGATGATTATCACTGTTAGGGCTTATTAGCCTAACCCGTGAGAAATTAGTAATGTGCACAATACCCCACTAGCTAGTGATTAAGATAACCACGACTTAATCCCTGTAATTATAACATTTGAAAATGGAGTATTGTAAAATGCTTTTGATAAAAAGAGAATGACTAACATCGCAGATTCATACGGGCAAAGTTTAGCCTACAGATAAGCCTCGATATATTGCAGATTTATACAGGCAGAGCTTAGCCTATTGATTAGCCTTGATACCTAGTTTAATTAACAATGCACACGAAACTAGGTAAGTAACTTTAATCCAACTTTTACGACAACTCGCAAGATTAAAACCTTCACAACGAAAGACAAAGTGCAATACTTAAACATCCATCGAATTAACGATGAATGACAAAGCATAACCCAAGTTTGAGCAGCACTTAAACATTCATCGGATAGTTTCAATCGATCGGACATTGAATCGTAGCAGCGATCGAGTTATTACCCTGTTTTGTGGAAGCGTTTAGTGCTGTGTGTGTTTGGTAGTAATCTGGTGATATCTCGAGGTATAAAGCGAATTTTAACGTGGAACCAACGCAGGAAATCAAGTGCCAATGCCCTCTATTTATACTGGAAAGTTGGCTCCCTCGCGTGGCGCGAGAGCCTGTCGCGTGGCGCGAGGGGTGCCCTTCTAGCATATGGTAGCCCCGTGTCTTGGTAGCCTAGCTGAGTCAATCATTCGTTAAAATTCTTTCTACACGTAAAACTGTCGAGATAATACTAACTAGGGTTTACCCCCCCCCCCCCCTGAGTTTTAGGGGCCCTGATCTTGATTCCGATTGTTCTGAAAATTGTAGGGGTTATGCAGAATTACTTGGGGGTCTCAATTAGGGTTTCCTATTGGGCAAATAAAATAATAGGTAGGACTTTTGATGAGAGTTGTTACAGAATAAAACGGTGAGAAAAGAGAATGGACCCACTTTGTAACTTTAGGGTTCAACTAGAAAGTCTCCTGGTATAAATCTTGGGTATAACTTTTGAGCTATAAAAATATATAATGCAATCGTGTTAAGTATAGTACCCCTAATTCAACCTTATCCCTATGTCACGAGACAGAACCCCAATGAACTTAGTCAGGCAGAGCCTTGACATGTGTTATGGGGCTCAGAGCAATCGGAAAGGGTAGCGATGATCGGGAGTTAAAACACTTAAAACGATGCATGGCTTTAAAGTATAATGATGTGAAATATTAAAAGAAAAAAAATGATTATAGAAGTGACAGGGGGCTAGAACGAAAGAAAGAATAGAAGCAGAATTAAAAGTTTGAATGGCAAACTCTATATATATAGTTGAGAGGAATCACTCAAGTGCACGACACTTGTTTAAATTGGAGACACGTATCCATCAAACATCACACGTATCCATCAACATCATTTCAATTAATTGTTTAGTTTGATTTCTTTTATAGGCAGACACGTCTACTGTCTACACACACAATTTCAATTTGAAATTGAATTGTGATTTAACTATATTATTATTATATTATTATTTTATATATTTATAATTAATTTAACTGCTTCACTTATTTGGCGCTTATAACTTCTAAAATATGACGTTCTAGAAAATAATAAATATGTCATTAGAACGAGAATATTTATATCTACATTTTGAACCAAATTTCATTAAAAACGGAGTAAGTCCAAATACAATGTATTTTTATAATTTAATTATTAAACGGTCACTAGGCACGTCTAGGTACTTTATATTTCTAATAGTCAACTTACCCATAAGCTACCCGTCTAATAATATAAGTTTTTATATACTTTTATTTTATTTAGAAATGTCACCCATATACAGGCCAATTAATAATATTTCAACCAACTAAAAATAGTTTTTAAACTATATGGGTTGAATAATTATTTTAAAAATAAACTAGTTACTAGTGGTTAATAAATTTAAACAAACCTATAATTCTTATATGATAAAAATGGGAATGTTACATCCTCCCCACCTTGTTTTAAATCTCGTCCTCGATATTTGGGCTATGATATCTCTTTTAGAGTTATGTTACATCTTAGTCAATAAAAATAATATTAAGGTAGATGGTACAGAATCAAAATATCAAATTTTATGAATACGAGTTTTATAATATATTGGACTCAATGATTCAACTGAATTAGTTTCAGAAATCGATATCAAACGAATGAGATGAAATGATATAATGACTAGGTTCAAGCCAAAAGAGATATATGATCAAATAGATGTCTAAATTGAATGTTTAGAAGTTGTGAATGATTTTTAGAATCAATAAAATTCATTGTCAAAAGAAAACTTATTTTGATTGTCAACTGAGGAAGACTCAGAATTAATAAGCTCAAATGAAATAGAAGCACGAAAAATGATTGTCAACTATCGAATTATGATATGAGAAAAATCAATGTGTGGACATTTTATTGAATAGCAATGATACACCGATTAACAACAGAGTTTAGTGTATCATTGTCTTAATACATAGTTGTATTAAGACCACTTTCAAGGATAAGTCAAGCGAAAAGTATATATAGATTAGCTCAAGCTACAAGTTTATATTGATGCCACAAGGTGTCGTAGTGATCGAAATAATAATAGCGGTGACCGGACGAGTTCATCGTGTTTTAAATCAAATGAAAGTTCAACGAAGTAAGTTCTAATGCTTGTTTTAAACAATCTAGTAGGATTTTTTTTTGATTAAAAATGAAACAATTGAATATTGTTTTTCGATTGAAGATGATAAAGCAATAATTATCACGGACGGCTCGATTGATGCTGTGGAAACTGTTAAGAGATACACTGAAATATGTAATGAATTTGTGTATCATTATCTTAGCACACGATTGTGTTAAGATTGTTTTTATAGGATAAACCAACAAAGCGGATTCAATATAAATAAATAATTAAATCCGTATATGATGAGTGCAACGAGATGAGCGCAAGCTTTAGATTTGTGAAAACGTCACCATAAGGTGATCATGATTTAAAGAAACGATTCAATGAAATCGAAAACCAAACAAGCATGTTATAGTTCAAAACAATTGAAGTGCTTGTTGGGATTATTTTGAATATGATGGCATCAATTCATCATATGGGACCTTGAATTGAATGTGTAATGCGAGCAATTCAAACAATTGAACTTGGTTTAAACAAAACGATTTTTTAATAAGAAAGTTCGGACATGGTCACAACAAAAACCATGTATACCAAAGGAAATTGAGTTTTTCAAGAAATTCATTGACTCGATATCAAATAGTCATAGTTCTGCAATAATGCTGTTCATAGTGTAAAAAAATCAAGTATAGCGAAATGATATTTGAGTTTGGATAAAACGACAAATTAGAATGAAGTCCTCCAGTGGTCTTCATAAATCAAATGAACCACATGCGCAACAAACAGTGCATGTGTAATGTGTGAATTTACCAAAAATGAAACAGATCAATATTCGCTACTATGAAAGAAATCCTCATGGTATGATGACCATTAGGGGAAACAAAAACGCGAAAGTCAACTTATTATGCAGAAATCAGAATTTCAACGAAAAAAATATAAGAACTTTATCTGGAATTTCGTTGTGATAACCGTTGTTAAGTGACATTTATCAAGAAATGTCGAATGAAATGAAATAGGGGATTTGCAAAGGTATGTGACTCCTTTTTGCAGTGCCAATAATTATGACTCTGATTAGACTGTGCACCGATGGTTGTGAAACCTTGTTCCAACGTACCTCAGCGAGATTCATGTCGTTTGTAGGATTATGTGGCAAAGTGCTGCTTTCTGATTAGTAATTCTTCTACTGACGGGATTTGCATTGGTGTCGTCATGCCCAATTATATTTTCCAAAGGTCTTGCCTTGAAAGTCGTGTGTGATATACTTCGACATCTATGGACGTATAATTTAAGTTTCATGTGTTTTCTTGTGCACTAACACAATTTTACATGCTTCTTCCTTGCGTTAATAGTCTATGGTAACGCATTGGAATTTCTTTATACTTTGGATGGTGTCCCAACTTAAAGGGTTTCCAGTGTTTATATTATCGCACGAGTTACGTGGTAGATGATCAAACGAAATAATGTTTGATATCGTAATTATAGATATATGCAAGAGATTCCTGATAAAGAAATCTAGATTTATTATTGACACATATGCTTGTGTTTTATTCCAAATTGTCAATCCTTATGGTTTTGGATTTCCTTATAGATATACATATCTATATAATCATATATTTCACATGCTGTAATATATATACCCTTAGTAAGGTCAAATGTATTTAACAGATTTATATTTCCAAGAACCAGTCAAATATCTGGTCATGATACTATATAGGGAATTTTGTCACTTGCTGACATATTATATACCTTCTTACCCGGTTCTAGGCCGGAGAGGTAACCTCAGTATATCCGGACAAGTTGGAGAGTCTGCTACACCATACCCAGTCTTGTCGGAGAAGAAATTTAGATTTTCCCATAAATAGTATTTTTCTTAAATTATTCTTTAGAAAGTGCATTATAACTTTCAACAACGAATCAGGAAATTAATATTCACCTGACTGATCATATTCTAGAACAAAGTAGTACCAATAAATAAGAAATAACAATGGTCAAGTGTTATTGCTTATTTATTATACTTGCAATGTTCTAGTTATTATTCTCACGGCATACCAAAATCCATCATACTTTATTTACACAAGTACTTAGCTTATCTTGAAGCTTATACTAAGGCATCTTTTCTTAAGTTTAAGTCTAAATGTTATCCTGTGTGCTACCAGTTAATAGCAATCTCCTAACTCTTTTATTTAAGCTTAGGTATTATTATCACAACACCTATTGACTTAAATCAGTGGCTCAATTAGTGGCTCTGATACCACCATCTGTCACGACCCCCGACCCCACCCTGGATGGAATCGAGAGTCGCGAGCAGCCAAGTGGTACCGGTGGTTATTTTGAAAACATTGCAGCGGAAATTTCATCAGAACCGTGAGTTAGGAAAAATATCAGAGTTTAGAAAACACTAGATTTTTTATTTATTAAATAGATGGGATAAACCCATGTTTTGAAAGATAGCTTTAATATAGGATAAATCCAAATACATAAAACAACTTTTCTTAATTTAATTTAATTGATAAAATAAGCCACTTCTGTAAGCCTTGTTGGTGCCGCATCCAACTCTAATTCCTGATCTACTGTAATTACCTGAAACGCGTTTTAAAAAGGTTTTGTCAGCAGAAAATACTGGTGAGTTCATTCAGGTTTTATAAAATGACCTTTAGTTATAATCTACAGTATTAAGAGCGATTACAATGGCTTCTATCTTATTGTTATCTGGCGCCTTGAAACCCGTGTGACGATGGTCATACCACTATTGAGTCCCACCCCAAGTAGTGATGATTATCACTGTTAGGGCTTATTAGCCTAACCTGTGTTAGGGCCTATTAGCCTAACCCGTGAGAAATTAGTAATGTGCACAATACCCCACTAGCCAGTGATTAAGATAACCACGACTTAATCCCTGTAATTATAACATTTGAAAATGGAGTATTGTAAAATGGTTTTGATAAAAAGAGAATGACTCACATCGCAGATTCATACGTGCAAAGTTTAGCCTATAGACAAGCCTTGATATATTGCAGATTTATACAGGCAGAGCTTAGCCTATTGATTAGCCTTGATACCTAGTTTAATTAACAATGCACACGAAACTAGGTAAGTAACTTTAATCCAAATTTTACGACAACTCACAAGATTAACACCTTCACAACGAATGACAAAGTGCAATACTTAAACATCCATCGAATTAACGACGAATGACAAAGCATAACCCAAGTTTGAGCAGCACTTAAACATTCATCGGATAGTTTCAATCGATCGGACATTGAATCGTAGCAGCGATCGAGTTATTACCCTGTTTTGCGGAAGCGTTTAGTGCTGTGTGTGTTTGGTAGTAATCTGGTGATATCTCGAGGTATAAAGCGAATTTTAACGTGGAACCAACGCAGGAAATCAAGTGCCAATGCCCTCTATTTATACTGGAAAGTTGGCTCCCTCGCGTGGCGCGAGAGCCTGTCGCGTGGCGCGAGGGGTGCCCTTCTAGCATATGGTAGCCCCGTGTCTTGGTAGCCTAGCTGAGTCAATCATTCGTTAAAATTCTTTCTACACGTAAAACTGTCGAGATAATACTAACTAGGGTTTACCCCCCCCCCCCTGAGTTTTAGGGGCCCTGATCTTGATTCCGATTGTTCTGAAAATTGTAGGGGTTATGCAGAATTACTTGGGGGTCTCAATTAGGGTTTCCTATTGGGCAAATAAAATAATAGGTAGGACTTTTGATGAGAGTTGTTACAGAATAAAACGGTGAGAAAAGAGAATGGACCCACTTTGTAACTTTAGGGTTCAACTAGAAAGTCTCCTGGTATAAATCTTGGGTATAACTTTTGAGCTATAAAAATATATAATGCAATCGTGTTAAGTATAGTACCCCTAATTCAACCTTATCCCTATGTCACGAGACAGAACCCCAATGAACTTAGTCAGGCAGAGCCTTGACATGTGTAGCGGTGATTGGGAGTTAAAACACTTAAAATGATGCATGGTTTTAAAGTATAATGATGTGAAATATTAAAAGAAAAAAAATGAATATAGAAGTGACAGGGGGCTAGAACGAAAGAAAGAATAGAAGCAGAATTAAAAGTTTGAATGGCAAACTCTATATATATAGTTGAGAGCAATCACTCAAGTGCACGGCACTTGTTTAAATTGGAGACACGTATCCATCAAACATCACACGTATCCATCAACATCATTTCAATTAATTGTTTAGTTTGATTTCTTTTATATGCAGACACGTCTACTGTCTACACACACAATTTCAATTTGAAATTGAATTGTGATTTAACTATATTATTATTATTATTATTATATATTTATAATTAATTTAACTGCTTCACTTATTTGGCGTTTATAACTTCTAAAATATGACGTTCTAGAAAATAATAAATATGTCATTAGAACGAGAATATTTATATCTACATTTTGAACCAAATTTCATTAAAAACGGAGTAAGTCCAAATACAATGTATTTTTATAATTTAATTATTAAACGATCACTAGGCACGTCTAGGTACTTCATATTTCTAATAGTCAACTTACCCATAAGCTACCCGTCTAATAATATAAGTTTTTATATACTTTTATTTTATTTAGAAAGGTCACCCATATACAGGCCAATTAATAATATTTCAACCAACTAAAAATAGTTTTTAAACTATATGGGTTGAATAATTATTTTAAAAATAAACTAGTTACTAGTTACTAGTGGTTAATAAATTTAAACAAACCTATAATTCTTATATGATAAAAATGGGAATGTTACACTAATTCAGATCGTATAGAGGCAAAAATGGGCCGAGAACAGCTGCTGTACATAATGTGCAACAGTGAAAAGAATGTGTATGATGAACTTAACATGAATGATTGTCCATATACCCGTTGCCTAAACACTATATGTTGTTTTGTATGAATGATTAGGATTGTTCAGGTGTGTTTAAAGTGTCTATATGCATGAAAATGGATTGTGCAAGTATTTTCTTAAATGGGTCGAACGGGTTGACTATATAGTCAATAATCTAGTAGAAAAGTATGTGGATTATTATCAATCTATTTGAATGGCATGTATAACTACAAGGTATACTCTAATGATTAAAGGAATGAACTTGTTTCCATCAAGGTGTAGCAATACTTGGAAGACAACATGGCAAACAAGTGGAAATGGTGACGACTTTCTTACTGGCAAAGGTAAGTGATTCCGATTCACTTCTTAGTATGTATATAGAATTTTGATATTTATGAATGTGGGGAATTTTGTAAGGTTGTGTAATGAATGAGAGTAATTAAGATAAGTATTGATTTAGTTAGACGAAGGTAGTTATCTAAGACGAAGGTATAATGGTGGGATTAAACAGGTCGAATAAACATGCGTAAGTAATGTAACGATAATGAAATTCGTAAAGATTAAGGACCCGGGGTAATGATTTTTAGTCAATTGTGTAAGGATTTGTTTTACGGACAATTAGGAACAAGTTCCAAGTGATACGGATGCAAAACGATCAAGTTTTGAGAGTTTTGGTATAAAAATGGTGGGCTGAACTGGGCACCGCCGTAGCTTATGGTACCCACCGTAGGCTACGGTAGGTTCTGAAAACCCTTCTTCCACCATAAGGCAGTTTAAAGGAACCGTAATCTTTTGGGTGGCACCGTAAGCTACGGTCACCGTAGCTTACGATGGAGGCTGTCGCTCCCCGCAACAATAGAAGTTATGTCTCTCGCGGCCCGCGAGAGACCACTGAACTGGCAAAAGTCCCTATTTTTGTTGTTTTGGACATGGAACTTGTTTTAATTGGCTTTCAAGGCTTCATAACTAGTGTTTAAGATGGTTTTGATAATAAGTAAATGTTATGGGGCTCCGGATAGTATAGGTATGGATTTACCTTCGCGTTAGTGAAGGAAATCTATAAGTAAACGTATCTGGAAACGAGTAAGTATGTAGGTCGGTATGTATAAAACTTATATTATGGAAAGTTGTGAATATGATATGCTAGTATAAATATATGTGAATAATAGTGGTAGGCAAGAGCTCACATGTATGTATATAGGTGCATATGATTGTTTGTACATAGGAATTAGGAATGTATGCATGTATGAATGTAAGTTGCTATGAAGGTACGTAGGAATTAGGAATGTATGCATGTATGAACGTAAGTTGCTATGAATGTATGTAGGAATGGTTTCAATACGTTTGGGTATTGACGATTACTAATGATGTGCCTTGAGATTGGAATGTAATGCAGGTATGAGATCGACGGGTTCGTGAGGAGTTGAAGCCGAACTTGGATTAAGAGAATTTAAAAGAATGCTTGAATGAATCCAAGTTTACATTATGGATTGTTATACGATTTTAAATTATATAGAATAATGATGTATGGTGTGTCAAGGACTAACGGTTAAGTTGTATATGATGTCCACAGGTATCACACGGAATTCCTCTACCACTAACGAAGATAACCGGGTGTAGATCGAGTCAAAGAGCAAGGATTGTACGGAAGAACGGTCACATAGTTTGAATTATGTAACGCTTTAAAGTATTAATTTAAGTGTGAAGGTTGTGAATTACTTTTAGAAAACGTATGACTTTTTGTAATTGAGCCTTCACGTAAGTAATGTCGTTAATAAAGAAAGAAATTTTAAGGCTCATATTTCCGCTGCGTCCTTTTTAAGATATTACGTGTTAGGGTCTTACATAAGTGTAGTATTATATTTTAAGGAGACAAGTTTTGATAGAACAGTGTCGAGATGGAGCAGTGTCTTGTACAAGAGGTGTAAATTGAAGTAATATGAAGTTTTCACTCCCCCACCTCTTGCAACTATTGCAAGTTATTCTTAAGACACTTAATGCTCCCACTGATATTTAATATCTCTAGAAATGCTACAAGAGAAGTTTCAATGAGGTACGTGACGTGGGAACATATCATATATACGTTAGACTTTATTTGATTCCCTTAATGTCCAGATGTTATAAGAAAACTCAGGGACATATCTAATATAAATCTTATTAAGTATATATATATATGAATAGATTTCTTCTAAGACCGTGGGTCATATGCGACAAAATTTAGATACAAGTAGATAGTCTTTAAATGATAAATTAATTATGTCTGAATATTCTAAGTTCCACGAATGTCAATGAATGACTTATGATGGACCCATACTTATTCCTTAAGCCAAGTCATATTTTAGGGCTTTAACGTCATGATTTAAAATCACTTAGAATGAGATTAGATGAAAGAAAACCATCCTCATTAACCATGTCATGATTTCTCATGAATTTCGGTTATAATGGATGAAATTTATAAGTCCCATTTTCCTTTTGTCAAATTCTCATTTGCATGATGACAAAAGTTGTGAAAGTGTAAGGTATCATCTAGTTTTATCTTAGTAATGTTTCAATCCAGATATTTAGAACAAATAAGATGAGAGTTTAAGGTAAGTGTGACTTTATGTTGACTATGCAAACCTCACACCTTCATAACATTGCTTAATTATGATACTATATTCTGATTAATCTTCAGAATATATAAGGTATCGAAAGGCGTTGTTAGAAGACTGCTTATTATGGTTCTTATAGCCTTAACATTTAATTTTGTCACTAACTCTCATGTTAGTTATTTGTTGACTTATGGTAAGGAAACGTTTAGAACTAGAGTAAACTAATCATGTGTTAATTGGAATATTAAAATTAGCAGAATTAGATATCATTAGTAAGTGACTACCTAATTAACTTATCCAACTGTTCTTCTGAATAATGGATAGTCTCGTTGCTTATGCCTAGTCTAATGGCATAATTATGCAGTGAGATTTTCCCTTGAAGAACCTTAGATTTGGGATTTTGTACTTGTATTTTGACTATGGACCTTAGAACAATCCTCTTTTGATGTTTCAGTGGTTGTAAGGTGAATAACATCTTATTTTCCAGTTTCAAACATTTATTTCTATGTACATATGTTGCTTATCAACACACTCATTTTCCTTTGGTACTTTTGAGTGTTATAGTTGATTTATAAGTCATCAAATTGTACAAGTGAAAATCTTAGTATGTAATGTACTGAAAATTGTACTTATTTCCATGCATAAGCCCTTAGTCTTATGGGTCATGGTACTATACATTATGATGTATTCACATATACCACTTAACTTTATAGTTTAGACTTTTAAATGAAGGCACGCATCTTAGGAATTCTTGTAATTATTCCACAGATAATAGATTAGTCTTAGGAAAAACTTAATCTGGAATAACCTTTTAGTGATAGCATTTATGTTAGAGAGATCTTGATTATCATAAGAGACATCATGTTCGATTTGTCCTATTCATCATGCTCTACTTTTCTTCTGTAGTACCTTTATCAGAAGAGAGCAGTAGAATTATCGTGTCTTAAGAGATAATCAAGGATTTAATTTAAGAGCTAATTCTTATAGAAACTTTAAATAAGGCAAAACATATTAGGTTTAGGAATTAGAGTGGATGAGATATAGATTTGTAGAAGAAAATTATAGTGAAAAAAGTTATGGGTACTTAAAATAAGGCAGGCGAAATGATCATAAGATTAATGAAGGATCATTAATATAAGGATCATTATGTGAAGAGGTTGTGATATGTCTATTACTAACATCAAAATAATAGACATAGTTAAACTTCTACTTAAACGAAGACAAATCAGCTTTGGCCAGAAGTGTAACCATTTAAGCATGTGTGCAAAGTGATTGTGACAAATCAGCTTTGGCCAGAAATAAGACAATATGAATGAATTAAATCAGCTTTGGCCAGAAATTAAGACATTCACGTTTGTAATGCATACTCAACATGGCTTTTATTATACTTGAGCAATAAACAGATATATCAAATCAGCTTTGGCCAGAAGTGATACATCGGAAGCTCACCCACTTTAAGCCATTTTAGTTTTGTAAAACATTATTTGATTCTGATTAATTATCTAATTACAAAACCAATTAGTTCACACTAACAACTCAATAAAGTGATGAGATTTCGAGTGAGATCTCGACTCAATTATGAGATCTCAACTCAACATGAGGTTTCGAGTGAGGTCTCGAGTGAGGTCTTATGGTCTCGAGTTGGAACCTCATGGTCTCGAGTCGGAACCTAATGGTTTCTAGTCGGAATCTTAGTCTCGAGTTATGAAGACTGAAACCTCATGGTCTCGAGTCACAACTTTATGGTCTCGAGTCGGAACCTCTTGGTTTCGAGTCATGAAGACTAACACCTTTATGATTTCGAGTCACAACCTTAGTCGAAACCACCTAATTTCGAAACTTATTCTCCAAGTCTCGAAATCTATTGATTAACAGCTGTTAGTTGTGATAATTTTGAAATTCAAATTTTAAGGGATTTTGAGATATAATTTCCTATTTTAGTGCTGATCTAATTTTATCAAATATTTCAAAAAATTATAATCTGTTTATCTTTTAACATTTTTCGAAATCTTTAGAGGACAAAATCATATCAAAACAGGAAAAAACACTCAATAACCCGAATCATATTCCAAAACATAAAGGAATTTCAAATTTTGCTAAGAACACATGATGAACCCTAAAAATAAAAACATAAATTCTGGAACCCGAAACCTGAAAATTAAGGTTTTATAAAGATTTCGGACATAAAAAATTAGCCCATTTGTTTTCGAGTTATATAAAACACATTCTTTTCCTTTCTTTTTCCCGAAA
This sequence comes from Helianthus tuberosus, assembly GCA_030545235.1. Taxonomy (NCBI): domain Eukaryota; kingdom Viridiplantae; phylum Streptophyta; class Magnoliopsida; order Asterales; family Asteraceae; genus Helianthus; species Helianthus tuberosus. The sequence goes on from CM060400.1 coordinate 209,729,112, forward strand.
CAGAGGACTTGGGACATGTGACTCGAAACTGGCCATGAGTTTTATTAGGTTTTCAAAAGTTTATGTTTTCCAGATTTCAATCCCAGAATAATGGATACGAAAACAGAACTGATTAATCAACATATGCTCTGATACCACATGTTGATAAGTTCTATTTTAGGCATGATGGAAAACATGAATAACATACCTGATTGCAGCAGTACATGCCAGCAGAGAATCCAGATGAAGACGCATCAATAGTGTTTGACATGATTGTCTGCTTGGTCTGGTTCCTCCTTAGGGTGCAATCTAATGATGGTGATGATGAAAACCGATAAAGGGTAATCGGTTAAGGAGAGGAGACGATTTGATGTTATGATAATTAGGTTATGTGTCTAACCTTAGATCCTCCACATAAGTCTCCTTATATATGCATCAAAGAGGAAACCCTAATTAGTTAATAAGGGTAATAAGGCCCATCAATAATTACCAACTAATTATTTAATAGGTTGTTATATATTTTGATCTATATAATGTAAATGATTATAATGGCTACTAGATTAAATATTACATCATAATATATTTAATCTTACATGAAAGTGAGAAGGTGAAGAGGATACAGAGAAGATGAAACCCTAATTTCGCCATTGGAGAGTGTGGAGTGAAGAGTGAAGAAGGGGAAATGTGGATATATAGTGGTGAAATCTGATTAATTATGTTTTTGATTAAAAAAACTAATATTAAAAGAATAAGTAAAATGACTAAAAACCCCTCACATGTTTTGCATGTGAGGTGACTTAATCAAGAATATTAACAGAGTTTGTGTTAAAGGTTGAAACTGTAGCAAAACATGAACATAAAGGTTGGTTTTTGTCGATTTCGTAATGAAAGGTACGAAGTGCAGTTTGGATATAACATAAAGGTTGTTTTCTATAATTTTGTCATCTTTAAATGCTAATAAAACATATAAATATATTTTTTACATGTCACGTGATACCAAACCTTATAACATGGGTATGTTGTGATCATGATATGGTTACATCTCACTCTCAAACATGTATCATATAGGTTCAAATTCCCTTTGTCATATGATACAATGATTTATTAATATTAAGATTTATTTAAATCGTCACACTACTAGATAAAATATAACGGTTATTATTTATATATAAACGAGTTGACGCAAATCCGCGCGTTGCGACGGGACCAGATACGGTTCAAAAGATTTATTATAATGGTGACGATATTTTTAGATGTTCAAATTACATAAAACCTAATAGAAAATTTCTCCGGGTTAGTTCAGCGGTTCAGGTCAGCATAATAAAAATACAATATAATAAAAAAAACATCGCTGTTAGAATTTAAACAGATAATATAAATATAATAAAATTAAAAGATAAAATAATAATATAATAAAATAAAATAAAATTAGTTTGTGTTGTAGTAAATTGAATAATCCATATTTTATGTTACAGTAAATTGAATAATCAATAAAATAATAATTAAGTTTTCAGTTGACATTTTTATATAAATAAAAGCATAAAAAAATAAGAGCATTTAGCTTATCTCTTGAAATTGCACTCAATTTAAAAAAAAAAAAATCCAATTACAAACTCTTCTTCTCCGTATCACAGTAGCAAAAGAATTTTCACCCAGTAGCCTCCGCCATTTCCGGAAAAATAAAACTTGCAATGAAAGTTATTTCTCTCAGTTCTCTTGTTTCTAATGGCAAAGTTCAACGATTTTATATTATTACATACATAATTAGCAACTTAATGGTAACTCAGGCATGTAAATTAATAATTATATTTAATAATATAATTAGTACCAACATAAAGTTTAATGAGAATACATCTGAGATACATTCGAGATAATCAATGATATGGGTTGGAGGCAATGGAGAGAAAGATGATGACCGCCCGCCACCAAGAACACTGGAACCAAAAAAATTATCGGAATCGACGGCATCGGAGCCAGCGGCAGAAACAACAATCAACCCACCACGAAAAGCATGGCGACCATTGATCCAAATTCCAATGCCCCAGCCGTACTCAATGCTTTCCATATTTGTTTCTCTAATTTGTTAGAGAACAATTTGGTTTCATTCTGCCCGCCGAGTGATGATGGGCATCTCACGGAATTTGTTTGTTTGAATGTGTGCATGTAAGTTTATGTATATTATGTTGGGGTATGTGCCTATTCGGAAGGGTACGATGGTTGCATGGCAGTTTTTGCGACGGTTTGAAGTTTAGTGCGGTTATTCGGTGACGTGTGAGTTTTGGTGGGTATGTGTTTGAATTGAAAGGGCACGTTGTGTTGGGGTATGTGCTTATTCGGAGGGGTACGATTGTCGTATGGCTGTTTTTGGGCGGTTAGTGGTTCAGTGCGGTCATCCGGTGTGTTTGAGTTTAGTGGGTATGTGTTTAAATTGAAAGGGCACGTGTGAGTTTAGTGGTAACTTAAGTTACTTTTTGTATAAGGGTATAATGATAATCTATCTAATACACATGGTAAGAAAAGGGACCATTCGTTGTCAATGTAATATCTCATATGCCATAACCGTAAAAAATGAAAGGTACACAATGCTTTTATTTTAAAAACCATTTCCATCTATTCTCTTTTAGTTCTTGCAATATATATCATTTATTAGTGTTTTACAAGAAAGATTATTGGTTTGCTAAGTGAAAGCCAAATGTTGTGGATCATAAGGTGAAACCACAGTCACTTGCAAAGGGATGCAAGTACGCGCCGAGGTGGTTTTAGCAGTGGCTCGCGCGCATGAAGGACTGTCAAATTATTAACAAGCATAACATCACCTTTCTTCCAAGGTACTACCACACATTCTTCTTCCAAAATCTTCACACAATCATCCATCGCATCATCATCCACAGCTTCACCATTTCCGAGCTCAGCAAACGCCCCCTTATCGTGAATTTTACGAGGACCCTTTGTGGGGCCGGTCAAATTATTAAACCAAGTTTTCTGTTGAGTTTCCTTGTCGAATCTGATGGCAGGCATTGGACCTGCTATAACTTTTGCAGCATTCCCTATCCATTCTAGCCTTGTTCCCAGCTTTGCTGCCCTACACTCCATCATAAGAAATGGTTAAACAAGATTAAGATCCTCTTCATATATGTTGTTTAACACAAAAGGAGTTAGCCCAAAATGAACATATGAAAAAGTCAAATTTTTCTAAAATGAACTTTTGACTTTTTAAATTCCAAAATAACATCATCATCATACTCAGTAAATCTCATCAATAGCAAATTTAACGTAGGGTCTGAGGAAGATAAGATGTAGACTGCCTTATCTCTACCCCCATAAGAATAAAGAGGCTTCTTCCAATGAGACCCCCGACTCGATAGTAGTTTTGCATCAAGCCTTAGACATAAGACACATAACACTCAGCGATTAAGACAAAGGCCGATTAGTGCATGTACTCCATTGTCTTTCGGCTATCAACGCCACCACATGAGGCATGATTAACCATCCCCCTCTTTTAATGCTATTTTCACGAAATTAGTAAAATAACTCTAAAATTAGTGCACTTTCACTTTTGCCCCCCGAGCGCCCATATATACATTATATGCTCATACCGCAAGCGGGAAGTATAAATTCCAAAGTAACATGCATCTCTTAATTCGAAGATGTCAATCACATGGACGCCTTTGTGTGCTTTCATTGTTAAATATTAAAAAAATCAAACGGTTCATTCATATCGCGTATCGAAGGGCCTGATTTTCCAACAGTTAGTCCCTTTTATGACACAAATTCTTGCTTTATCAATATTGTTAGTGATCAACGTCAAAGTTGGTGATTCCCTAGTGCTATGACTTATGACTAATAAAATTTGATGTAGAGAAACTAATGTAAACCTTTCCTCGGCAACTTTTTTTTCGTCGGTATCATATGCGGTCTTCCACCCTCTACCAGTGGAGGACAATGGCTGGTCCTCATCGCCGGTTAATATTATATACGTCACTCCATGCTCCTCTAGTTTTGCAACGAACTCTGGGTGCTTCTCTTTCATCTTTTCATATACGATATGACTCAAAACTATTGGAGTCTGCCCCCCACTTCCTGGTGCTTCCTCACAAAAGAATGATATCTTGGAGGGGAATTCTGGAACCTATTAGACAACGGCGAAATCAAAACTTTTTAGTCAGGGGTCCTTATAAGGGTTTTTCTCTACCGGTTAAAATCACGGAGTACAATTCATTTAAAAACTAAAATTAGATTTTATATCTAAAAAATCCAATAAGTTTAGATGAAAGGGTCATCAAACCCTCTTGACCGTCCCAACTATATAATTTAATAGCAGTGGGGTCAGCAGACCCTGTTGACCCCACCTGCTAATTAATCTAATAGTCAAACCAAGTAGCGCAAACATAGAAATGTATAGAATCAAAGAATTAATCTACATACGTAAGCCATCTCGTGATGGAAAGGAATTTTAATGTCGGGTGGGGTTTCATTGGCAGTGTAAACCCGACCAACGACTTGGGTTCGAGCTGCCCTGCCGCCTACATAGGGCGCTTCAGGGTAGCCAAAAGCTTCAATGACATCATTGAATTCAGAAGCAGTGGTAACCGGGAAGCCTCGGAAGAGAATAACACCACTTTTCTTTAATAGAGATTCTAGCCATGGCTTCTCGGCTTTGATAGCCTCTTCAAAGGCGGTGATATTCGTGTTAGCGGTTGGTGTCAACACCACCGGGAAAACAACGCCGTCGCTGTAAGTTTTTTGTTCCGGTAACTCTAGTTCTTGGAAGAATCGTCCGGTGGCCATTTAGATAGTTGTTTTTTTCTCTTTGGTCGTGTGTGTATATATAAGACTTCAAAAGGTATTTTTTTTATTTATTTTACTAAATTAGATCGAGTTTGATGATATCGCCAGTTTGTATACGATGATCACTAGGTAGCTTTGCTATGCATATGACAAAGGGAGAACTTTTGATAAGAGTTGTTTGAATTTAAATCTGTTTATTATTATGGCGTTTTCATAGACAAGTTATCTTGTTATACATTATATTTTTTAATAAAAAAATGTGAAGAATTTCTTGTTGGTGCGCACACACCAATCTTTTCTAAGCAAAAAGTTTTAGCAAAGTCAACTTAAGTTAATATGATCAACTAGAGTTAGGCAGCTGCATGCATGGTAGTGAAAATGACAAACACTTATTTTAGAGACACCTTTTTTTTTTTCTTACAAACAACAAGAATATGCTTACAACAACAACAACCATACACAGTATAATCCCGCATATAGCGAAGCTATTGATAGGGTCTGGGGAGGGTAGGATGTAGGCACGTCTTTCCTCTATCCCAGGGGATAGAGAGACTGCTTCCAGTGAGACCCCCGGCTCCAAAAACCATAACCAAGACATAAGCTTCTAAAAACACATATATAAGCACGCCACTACTACAAAAGATAGAAATAAAAAAAATAATAATAAACGGATAAATAAGTAAGTGCTTGTTAGTAATACTACGACACCGAGAATAGGTGAAAACCTATATATATATATAAGTATCCGCTAAAATGAGAACCACCTCGAGTTGTAAGAACCGCGAGAACTTTTTGATCCGGGGCGAGGTGGACCAAATTTTTTTTTTCAGAAACGTAGATGCATGTATAAAAACAACATTTGTAAAAAAAAAAATTCAAAAAAAAAAGTCGTGGGTGTAGTTTTGAGCACCACAAGTTTGTGTTTACAGGACCCGTAAATTTTCCGGCCAGATTTACGGGTCCCGTAAACACAAACTTGTGGCGCTCAAAACTACACACACGACATTTTTTTTTTTGAATTTTTTTTTACAAATGTTGTTTTTATACATGCATCTACGTTTACGGAAAAAAAATTTGGTCCACCGCACCCCCTACGGTGTAGTTCTCACGGTTCTTACAACTCGAGGTGGTTCTCATTTTAGCATTCCCCTATATATATATATATATATATATATATATAGAGTGCGGTTAACATACAAGACGCCTTATCGTACTTCACGTACGCGACAACGTCAACCATCAGATCAGGGAAAAATAACGCATGGAACCCTAGTTTTTGTGATAATCACGCATGGAGGTACAAAATCACGCATGGGAGCCTTATAATCACACATGGGATACAAATCACGCATGTTATAGTTGATCAAAAAAAAATCACGCAAGTTATATATGTTGTCGCGTACGTTAATGTAGGATAAGCCTTTTTGTACATTATACTTTCTCTCCACTATATATATATAAAACTATATCACACCTTATAGAAACTGAAGAAATAAACTCATAAGATAGGAACCTAAGCTAAAAACCATGCCAAACTCCTAAAAATCTTTAACCTTAATCCTACGTCTCCACGAAGTTCTGTCCTCGACCATGTCCTCAAAAAGGTGCAAATCTAGCAAATCTTGCCTAATCCGCTCATCCCACGTCATTTTCGGTCTGCCTCTACTCCTCCTTCCATCTACCGCGAGTGTTTCAACTATTCTAACCGGGTCTGTCGTCTACCTCCTCCTGACATGCCCAAACCATCTCAGTCTCCCCTCCCTTATCTTGTCTGAAATACTAGCAACTCCTAATCTTTCCCTAAAAACCTTATTTCTTATCTTGTCCAACCTAGTGTGCCACATATCCATCTTAGCATCCTCATCCCTGCTACCTCTAGCTTTCGTGCATGAATTTTCTTGATGGCCCAACAATCTGTTCCGTATAACATAGAGGGTCTAATTGCAACCCTATAAAATTTCCCTTTTAATTTATCAGGGAACCTCTTGTCGCACAACACCCCTGTGGCTGCTCTCCACCTACACCATCCAGCCTGGATACGATGAGCTACGTCACTGTCTATCTCGCCATTGCTTTGAACAAACGAGCCTAGATACTTGAACTTAGTTGCCCGTGGAACCACCTGGCCTTCAATGGTGATCTGGGTGTCGTGCTCATCGCCCGCTCCACTAAAATCACAGTAAATGTATTCAGTCTTAGAGCGACTTATCCTCAAACCTTTGCATTCTAAGGCTACCCGCCATTCTTCTAACCTCGCATTCAAGCTCTGTTTACTTTCTTCAATCAACACAATATCGTCTGCAAAAAGCAAGCACCACGGAACTGACTCCTGAATCGACTTTGACAACTCATCTAGGACAATCGCAAACAACAAGAATATGCTTGTGATCTATCAATTCCAAATTTTGTCCTTTATTTTTATAACACATTTCAAGCAGTATCCTTTATCTTTAATTTGACGAGTTTTGTTCTTTATGTTTCAAAATGTTGTACGGTTTGTCCTTTAGCCCTAGACTAGTTTATTTTTTCAGTTAAATTAGATCATGTGCATGTCACATGAGATACAAACAACACGAATATGCTTGTGATCTGCTTAATATGCTTAATCACACAAATGCATAGTCATGGTAAAATATATCACCTCTGTGGGAATGGTAGAACTTCACCGGAGAGGGGTGGTCGGAATCACACAAATGCATAGTCATGGTAAAATACATCACCTCTATGGGAATGTTAGAAGTTCACCGGAGAGGGGTGGTCGGCCGATCTTTGAGTATAGGTGATGATGTACAGTTGAGGGTGAGGAGATGAACTGATATTTATAATGTAGAGTTTATAATAATAATAATAATAATAATAATAATAATAATAATAATAATAATAATAATAATAATAATAATAATAATAATCATCATCATCATCATCGTCATCGTCATCGTCATCGTCATCGTCATCGTCATCGTCATCGTCATCGTCATCGTCATCGTCATCGAGAGACAAAAGTTAATATCTGCTCTAAACCAAAGAGACGCAAATTGCACTTTATTTTTTGTTCTTTAATCATAAAGGCACTTTAGTAATATTATATGTTGTTCGTATTAATAATAGTTTAATTATTAATTATTTTAAATAAGTTTTTCTTATCACATGTTTAAAATTAAAAATAGCTGAAGTGTATTTAAAATTAAAATATAAGAAAGAAGAGGGATCACTAATGAGTATATAGTATAGGTTCAGCGATATATGTGAGGGATGAAAGGAGATGGTGATACGATATTGGGAAGTCATAAATCAAGGAAGATTATAAGACATAATCTAAGAAGATAAGGAAGATTGTAAATGGCATGATTGTAATTAATTACTTCTTTTAAGTTGAATTTATTTCAGTGAGTATCAACTTAATTATTGTTATTACTAGGGAGAAAGCCCGTGCGATGCACGACATGCATAATAGCTATTGTTTGTTCATGGTAAAACGTCTGACACGGCCGGTACATAACATGTAAGACAATACGCCTACAAAGGGGCGTGCTAAAACTTTATTAAACCATGGCTATAAATAGCCTACATACTCAACGGAAATATGATAATAAAAGTTGCACTTCTATTCAACATAAACAATGGCTATAAATAGCCTACATACTCAACGGAAATAAACCAATTCCCCTACTAATTAGACCCACATACTCCTAAATGTAGGCTACACTCTCCAACGTGCTTTTTCTCCACAAAACTCGGTCAATCCACTTGAGTTTCTACCATTATTTAATTTCTAAATAAAACAAACTAAATACTAAATAATAAAACTAAAATCAAGATTAATTCTAACAAAAGTAACCACTAACACTACAAATTTCAACAGGAATAACAACAAAAACTAAAGCAATAAATCATGTAACCCAACCAAACCACCCAAACACGTCACCAGACTAATAAGCTATGATAAAAACTAAATCTTTGGTTCATCATTTTGCTGAAGGTAATCTTAACTTTTTTTTTTGTTTCAGGTCCTATATGAAGAGTGGTTAGATTTAGTAGATAATAAAAATTATTGGTTTCTTTTGGAATGTCCGTATTGCATAGATGTAGTTTTCTACGGGATAACATAAAGTAAAATTTGAGAGGTTATTACCTTGGGCTGAAAAAGGAAAAGCTGCTGATGCTATAGCCAGTGTGTCAGGATAAATGGTCAATCCTTTTGAGGCTGGTGTTAACAGAATAAGCCGCTGTGATTCTGTTGAAATTTTAAATTGAGTTGATACTAAAATTAGGATCAGTAAGCATTATGTAAGCGAAACTTAAGCAAAATGATTTCTTTACCTTAGCTACGATACCGCCTGCAATCAATGTACTGGTCTCTTGCGTGATGGTAATGGGATCGGAAACAACTCTTTAGTTCTGTCCAATATCCTAAATAATTTTTCTACAACATTCACATCCAAAATGGATGGTCAGTTTCTCAAAAATAAAACAAAAATAAGTATGTGTAGAATCTCATGCTTAGCGTCGTAAGCGTACATTTGTAAGAAGCGAGGTCGTTCACCAGATGGTGGGCACAAAGAACCAATGTGATGACAAAGCTAACTGCTTACTTTAAATACGTATGGACCAGACCTAAGTTTAATGGAGTTATCTACAAATGCACCAACAACAAATTAAGTAACATGTATCAGGTCAAACTAAGTTACAGGTATCAGGTCAAATTCTTTAAAACTGTGCAGATGAATCGGGTCAGGATAGTAACTGCAATATGACATTGGTGAACGCCATACCAGCCAAGATTCGGAAAACTACCTGTAACACTTATTGGCACTAAGCTTTGTAATCTATAACCTGTCCCGTCTCAAGGGTAACCTAACTCGACCAAAACAGTTTTGACCCGCACAAAAAAATACATGTTTGACCCGTTCCAGACTTATCAATTTTTCACCTCTGAAAAGTATGTTCACAAGCTACCATGAGTGTGTTGTACCTTCTCCTTTAATCCAATAACCTCAGAAGCTAGCAACTTGGCATGTTCGTCAGCTGCACTGCATTCTAGCTGGGCATTTCCATACTCGGTCCTGTGACAGTAATATGAAGTTTTGGAATATCACGTTTCATTTTCATAAAGATTAAAAGATATAATCAACATTGGGGTCTTCAATCGTGGGTTACTAAGTTAAACTTAGAAACACTTTTAAAATATTAAAAAAAATGCTAAATGGCACACCTAACATGCCAATAGTTTACTAATATATTCTCCAGAATATAGATCATAAACATGCTAATGAGCCAAAGCCAATTTAGGAGTGTCATTTTTAATCAAATTCCGGAACCCGACATGACTGGAAGTAACCCGAACCCGATAAGAGCAAACCTGGCCGTATCCGAACTGAATAAAACTACCTGTACACGAAGTTTTTTAAATGGTTCGGTAATCAAATGATTCGGGTTAACCCAAACAACTCCATTACTGTTTACATGTGAACCCCAACATATTTTAAGCTTTAGATTTAATGTGAGCGAACATTCATTCATATCCGCCTCGAACTTTGTTCCAAAACTTTCAACAACTCGAGGTAAAAAAGAACAACTGGCCACCCCTAACTCTGAACCCGTTCCTTACTTCCTTTATTGTACCTGGACTGCCATTTATATGCCCATGACCCAACTATACCTGACTTTGACCCAAACAGACCTTGACCCGACTAAACCTGACCTGACCTGACCAGATTTGAACTTTGATTCAACCGGGCATACCTTGGACCAGGTAGAACTTGGGCAGTTGGACCGCCAAAGTCGAAACCAAGCTGTGAACCATCAAGCACGGGCTCCTCTTCTTCCAACCAGTGAGTCTCGAGAATTTTCACGGCATTTTCATAAATTTCATTATTTTCCTGAGACTATAAGTTCTCAATCTTTGCTAAACTCACTGTCACAATCCATACAAACCGTAAAACATTACAAAAAGTAAAAAAAAAACAGATAAAAATCGTTAAAAAGGATCAAGCCAACATCAATATGAACACATTTTGACCTGTTACTCACATTTAGGATCTTGAGTTTATAAAGAATGTAAAAAGTAACTTCATTTTTTCATTAGTGCAAGCAGAAGTGGCATTTGCAAGCGCCCATTCAGCTTCTTTCTTTATATCAAATTCAGCAGTCTCAAGGAGATGGACCAGAGGAGTGATTAACCCAGCTTCGATTACAGACTGATATGAAAAACAAAATATTTAAAAATTACCATACTGTTAATATAATGGTAAAAAGTATGAAAAGATAAAGATGTAAATTTGTATTCTTACCTAGATTTGTTATTTCTTTCCAACCGTGATGTTTGAGATTGTCCATCAGGCTTCTTATTTGATGCTTTTTTGTGGTTATTGGCCAACAAACTCAACAGGCACGGGAGTGCACCATGCTCAATAATACACTGCATAAAACATCATGGCACAAACAATGGGAATGAATGTCTGATGTATTATTTTGGACCTGGTAGCTTGGGAATAATAAATTCAGATTGACTTTATCATAAAGAATATTGAATTTTGATTATAAATGGGACACCTTATCCTAGTACTGTTCGAATGCAGAACTGAGATAACTAATTCTACAGATTTAACAACAATATTTTGCTATTTGAAGTATTTCTATACAGTTTGATGTTTATCGATTTTTATATTTAAGTTTTGAATTGGGGGCAAAACTGGGAGAATATACACTAACTAACTTCACAATAAGAAGGCGTATGGATGCATGTTTTTCAAGTAACTATAACCACTTCAAGAATTGAGAATTATAATAATAAGGGTACAAATCCACATTTCTCTCAACAACAGTCATACTCATGACTGATAATTGCAACTCCAAACAACTATTATCGGTTTAATAGTGCGTCCAAACACCCCTCTAAAACTGCGTGTTATCTTTAGACTAACACAACACAACCTGCATCTTCAATTAACATAAATTACCAAACAATATCCTAAATTAAACCCTAAATTCCAAAATCCAATTAATAATTTCAACAAAACTCAAAACAAATAACTGAAAGTTGAGATTCTATTGGTTGCTTCACAGCTACCACCATTAGGGTTTTCTTTCAAGATCAAATTTTTACCAAACCCTACATATTAATTTTGATAAATTTATGATTATAGTAAAAAATACCATGGAAAGACGATTAATTGATCAAGAATTAATGAAAATCTTGCATCTTTTTTATTAGAGGAATTCTGTCACTTCCAGAAGAGATAATCGATCGGCTAGTCCAAGTGCTGCAGAGGGAGAATTGGTCTGATTTATGGGATTGAAATCGTAGGGTTTTGGTGGCTTTTGGTGCGATACCAGTTTCATCCATCAAACCTTATTGATGATATCAGTAACTGATTTCAGTTTCATGGGGGAAGAATTGATTTCAATCTTGATTGTATTAGTATCGCACTGACGTTTGCATCTCCCTATTCGGCTGGTTATTAGTGGAGACATTGAATTGAGGGCAAAACTGGGAGAAAGGGCATGCGTTTAGGGAGGAAGCCATGGCCATTTGTCTGCCGTCTTAAAATTTTAAAGGAAATGACTCTTTTGTACATGGGAAATGTATTATATAAGGAAGAATGTATTTAAGAGACTCATAATGAAGGTTGTAAAATAGTTGATATACCTAAATTTTTAATACCTAAATTTTTAAGTATTTATTTTAATCAATATTATATTAAGTATTGCATTTAAAACTTCATAAATGTTGGTTTTAAAATAGAACATGCAACTAAATTTTAGATTATATATAGATTACTAGTTTTTGCCCCGCCCGCGTTGCGGGACAATAAGCCGAATATTTCTCTCTCATAACATGTATGTCTGTACAGAGGGCAAAATCGTAATTATATTTTGTACTGGAGGCGAAATCATAATTTTAAACTGAGAGCAAAATCATAATTTTGAGCTACGGGGAAAAACATAATTTTATTTTGAACTGTGGGCAAAAACATAATTTTGAGCTGATGGCAGAATTGTAATTTTGAGCCAGAGGAAAAAACAACATTTTATTTTAAGCTGGGGGCAAAAACGTATTTTTAAACGGAGGGCAAAACCGTAATTTTAAACTGGGAACAAAATAAAAAAAGAGTTTTTGACCCTAGGGCAAAAGCGTAATTTTGAGCTAAGGGCAAAGTTATAATTTTATTTTGAGCTGAGGGCAAAAACGTAAATTTAAACGAAGGACGAAAGCGTAATTTTATACTGTGAATAAAATTAAATTAAATATGGTATGGTCCAATAGGGAAGTGCCACACAGCTGTGTGGCACTATTCCCCCAAAGTTGTTTTTGTATACTTGTGTGGCACTATTCCCCCAAAGTTGTTTTTGTATACTTAGGGCAAAGTTGTTTTTGTATACTTAGGGTAATTTTTGGAATCGCATGAAACCATCAGCTAAATAAGATAAATAAAATGGGCTGAAATTATGCAACAATGGTGGATTATATTATTTGGCGTCTCTTGGGCTGAATTAAAAAGGCCCAGCAGACTTTAAGTGGGCTATTGCCTGTTAGTGATAAAAGTCTAATTGGGGTTTTTAGGATGGCACAACACAACTTCAGTGCAAAAGAAAACGGTTACTATAATCATAATCGGTTATTAACTTAAATCGGTTTAGGTTAGAAAAAAATTGCAGATTAGAAACTGGTTTGAAGATTTTTGAACAAGAACCGGTAGTAACCGTTGTTTTAACCCATAATAACCGGTTATTACCATTTTTTGAATTTCTTTTTACCATTTTTTCCTCACTCACACATGCATATTTACACATATACAGATACTCAACAAACATACATGTGTACACATATACATCAAAAAATAAAGTCTATTCGTTAATCCGTCGAAAATCCAAAGGTAATATTGGTTACTGACAAGAATTCATCGATGAAAGATTCCTAACCTTCTTAAGATTTATTACGGACGGTTCCTACCTTCACCAATGAACAGACAAATACGATCGTGCTTGTAGCGAACCAAATTTGACCACACATGCCATAGTTGCATAAAAATGTGCATCACATGCTCTTTTGAATTTTTAACCACGACATTTTAACCAGGTACGTGAATCCAACCATGTCTAGATTGAACCATATTGAACGCATCAAAATGCATCTCCATTTTTATCACTATATGCTAACCTAGTACCTTTTAACTATCTTTTACAAAATTAATTAGAGGAAAATTTTCCAAAATAAAGATATTACTTTTCGACTACCTCAGTATAAAACATTGACTTCACAAATTTGAATATGAACATGTAGTGCAAGTTGTACTCCCCATGTGAAACTTTGTGCGAAAACGCACTCCATGTGGACACACTAGGGAATCGCGACGTGTATTTTTGTGCAGAAATAAATTCATTTTTAACATCTTTTTGCGGCACACACAAAGAAATCAATGGTGCGACATCGAGACACACAAAGAATACACATGTACGTGTGTCACATAGCTAAGGTGTACACCTGTTGCACATTTTTTTTCCCAAGGTCGTTTTCACATAGTGTACACATGTCACGCTGCTAAGGTGTCTGTGTTAAGTTCGCTCTCGCACTAAGTTTGACATGACGATTTCGCATAGAGAGTAGATGATCATTTTTTCAATTTTGAAAAGTTAATGTTTATTTTGGGTAGCTAAAAAGTAATGTACTTATTTTGAGAATTTTATGTTCGTTAGATATTTTTCCGAACAACATCTATATATAAATATAGAGCCCAACACAAAGCTTGAAAAGAAAGAAAGAAAGAGTCTCCAATTACATCAGATTAACAACATAAACAAGGTATTTATCATTTAAACATAGCTCTATTTTAAGCCAAACTAGGATTGGGACCCCCGCGTTGCGGCGGGGGAGTAAAATCATGAATAAAGCTAATGTCACGAAACGGTTTTTTGATTATGTAATTCAGTCAGTGTCAGTTTGGACGATACCGGTAAAACCACGTAGCAATGATATATTCATATAAACAAAAGATAAAAAATAGGTATAAACTATAATTAATTAGAATATATAATTAAGTAATAAAATAAACTTAATTAAAGGGAGTGTTAATTTTTTTTTTGTTGTTAATACGTTGACCTATTTCACCTCATTACATATTTTTTTATTACCACTTTCAATATATAAAGTATTTACTATAGTCATGGTAAATCATGTGCAAAACTAAGTAAATAAAAACAAATTTTAGAAGTGAAAAAATTGTTTATATGCGTATATATAAAACAAAATAGTTAGTAAACTAAAACAAATTAAAAAAAGAAAAAAATGTCCATTTCACATAATTATGTTGTGTAGGTTTTGAAATACTAAAAAAAATTAAAAGTCATTTAACTTTCTCATCAGCTGTTAGTGTTAGGAAAGAAAAAATGAAAGAACAACTTGTACCATGTGCTAAGAAGAGAAGAGTGTACAAAATTGAACAGTATATTATACTCACATCAGAAAAATGCAAATTAATATAGAGGAAATAAACGAATCTTCTTTGATAATCTCCACCATTTTGAATATGGAAGGGACTTTCTCTTGAACTCTTTATCGTTCCTACGTCTTCACAATCTTATTCCACGCCTTAGACCCGGGTTGTTCATCAAAATACGTAAGAATCTTGATGAAACACTGGTTAACACCTAGGGTGAAACTAGCCGGTTCGTCTCTTTTGTGGGGTTCAATCTCCTTCGTTGCTCACCAAACAGCAGGTCCTGCAAAACAGCAACGCCTCGTTAAGAGGGGAATATGAGGGTTTCCCTCTTAACCGGGCTCCGACGTGAGAATAAGTTCTGTTCTGAGGAATAAACAGTGTGTGTTAAGAGTAAGAGAGTGGAGAATAGAATGGTTTAACCTGAATGATGAAGGGTCCTATTTATAGCCGGAGGGTGAGAGAGGGAGGAGCATCCTCGCCAGCTGGTATAGGGCGCCAGCTGTCCGACCAAGGGGAATATCCTATTGGTCTCCTCTGCTGTGGTCAGTGTAGTGGTACACGTGGCGCGCCTATATTTGTTCATGCTGGAAACACCGTACTGGCATTGTCGGTCTGCTCCTTGATTTGCTGCAGGTTTACATGGCGTACAATGGGTAGTGACACGTGTCGTCCTTTATGTCGGAAGGAGCATCTTTGGTGCCACCTTGACGTATTCCAGAAGCTTCTAGAAGCTTCTGGATTCGCTTGCTGATGCAGACGCCATGTAGGATTAAAAAGTGGTGTGGTCCTTGCCATGTAGGCAAGGAATTGGGACCATACCTCTTCAAGTCCCCCCAGTCCAGTGTGTCTTCTAGTTGAGTTGATCGTCTAGGAGGGATTCTGGACTTATAAGGGTAGTGGTCGTTGGCCTCGTAAAGTTGAACCAACTGGGCGCGTGGTGCACGCTGTGTTGATGACTTTGTGAACTTGAGCATACTGGACGCATGGCGCATGGCATCGTGGTAACTTTGTTAAGTTGAGTCAACTGGACGTGTGGCGCATGGCGTACTGGTAACTTGTAAAGTTGAGTCAACTGGACGTGTGGCGCATGGCGTACTGGTAACTTGTAAAGTTGAGCCAACTGGACGTGTGGCGCATGGCATTGTGGTAACTTGTAAAGTTGAGTCAACTGGACGCGTGGCGCATGGCGTACTGGTAACTTGTAAAGTTGAGCCAATCTGGGCGCATGGCGCACGGTGTGTTGGTAACTTTTAAGGTTGAACCAAGTGGACGCATGGCGCACGGTGTGTTGGTAACTTGTAAAGTTGAGCCAAGTGGACGCATGGCGCATGGCGTATCGATGTTTCCTTCTGAAGGAAGTTTCTGTATTTGGGGCAAAGAGAATTGATGTGACCGTCTGATGTCTCTGTCTTATCTGATGTGAACAGTCGCCTTTTCAGTGGTGTCAGTTACTTTCTGTCCCTTCGTCAGACGTGTGCCTGCCACGCTCCCGGAAAAAGAGGTGACGGTTCCTCTCTCTGCTGACGTGTTTATTCCCCATTGGGTGACCTTCTGAATTTCTGACGGCTCACTACCCATCGCATTAAATGCGATGGGTATAAATATATGGCGGTTTCCTTCATTTTTCCCACTTTTCAAAATTTGAACTCTTGTTTTCTCTCATATTTCCTTATCTTTCTTCCCCTTTCCTATTGAGTTTGTTCATACTATTGTTCTCATCATCTTTCAATATGTCTGGAGCGAATCCCTCGTAAAAGAAGAAGAGGAACAAAGGTAAAAATCCACCGGGCCCTGGTCAGGCGACGATAGGGTGGAAGGAGGAGGAATTTCATAACCTGGTGAGGGAGATGGGTTTCCTTCCCGAGTAGGGTGCTCAGTTCCCAACTCCGGGTTCTACTGCCATGGACGCACCTCCTGGTTACATCACTTTGTATGCTGCTTTCTTCCGGGAAGGCAACTTTAGACTCCCGATGACGAGGTTTACTGCTGAGGTGTTAAGGAACTATGGGCTCCATATCTCTCAGATCAATGCGATTGGGTTACCCCGTGTTACCCACTTTGAGTTTATCTGCAGGGCTAATCGCGTTGAACCGACTTTTGAAATGTTCAATGTGTTTTACACCGTGACTTATACCAGCGGTTTCTATTCTTTTAACTCCCGGACCGGTGGTGTTATCCCCTGTTGTTCTACTCCCTTAAAAAGCCTACATGACTAGAAACAAAGATTTTTCTACATCCGCCGTGGTGTTATCCCAGTGGATATGCATTATCGAGCAGGGAGTGAGGGGATCCCCAAGGTTGATGTGGTTGCAGATTTTTCCAAACAAGCATGGTACAAAAAGTTGACTCATAAAGCCACTCCTATTCTTCAGCTTGAGGAGATGGCGTTGGTGGGTGCTGGTATGAGTATGTTGTGGGTCCCGAAGCATCCTTTGGGGGTCCCAGCTTACGGTTATAATGGCAAACGTATGTGTTGTTCTATAACCTTTTGTTTCTTTCTCTCTCCTTTTTTTTATATATTATTCCTCATCTCCTTGTTTTTCGCAGTAGGTTACAGCTTGTTTAATGTTTTGGATACGAAGGCCGGTGGTGCCATGGTTGAGGCGATTCAGGAGGCTGGGAGACAACCCTGGTTGGATCAGATTCGCCCCCGTTTCCTGCATCCGACCAACGAGAGTTTTACCGCTTATGCCAACACTGTTTTAGGTGAAGATAGTGAGGATGATGATGATGCTATTAATCCTACTTGGGAAGAAGTTGTTGTTCTTTCGAGTGATGGTTCTGACAGATCTTGTAAAGGCCTAACTTCTCATTCCCCGCGTGCAGGTCCAGCACAGGGGGTTGCGCGCGAGCCTGTTAATGAACCCATTGATGATGATGTGGAGATTCCGGTTGAGACTGCTGATCAGTTGGAAACAAGGAGAAAAACAAAAACTGACAAACCAGAAGGGAAAGGGAAAAAGGCTGAGGAACATGCCACTGAAACTCCTCGTAAGCGACCTTCTACTCTTCCTGTCCTAGATTACGTTGTAGTTTCTGATACGTTGTCCGGTTTAGGGACCGGAGAGAAACATCGTGGGTCTGATCCTGAAGACCGCGCTACTCCGACAGAGATGATGCAGAAAAAGGCTTTTGAAGATAGAAAACGGAAAGTTGACGAGCACGCTGCTGCTATGCTTGCATCAAAAAAGGTTAAACTTCAGAAGGAGGATCCTCCTGCTCCCTCGGAGTCGGAGGTTGACATGGGTGTTTTTACTGAGAGACATGGGAATTTGTTGGAGAAAATTTTTGAGGCTTCTGGTACTCGTTTTATCAGTTTTCCCGTTTGTCTTTTCTGGTTGCTTACTTTCCCTTCTTTTCTCTAAATGTGTTGCTCGTTTTGGAGCAGGTGCCAAGCCAGCCAAGACTTCACACAAAATTGATATTTTAAAAATTACTCCTCCTGCCTCTCCTCCGTCGAGGACATTTGAGTTGACCCCTCCTCGTGATGGTCTTGGTGAGAAGAGGAAAGAAGATGACGTAAATGTTGAGCAGGTTGGGGAGGGTGGTGGCGATACAGGTGGCGCTGGTGGTGTTAATCGTGGTAAGGGTGTTGAAATCGGGGTGGAGTCAAGTGAGACTGCTCCTCGCCAAACCATATATACCAAGCGTCCACCGGGTGGTGGTGGTGCAACTTCCGGAGTGGTTCGTAGTCCTGAGTTTGAGCATGTTCAAGGTGGGTCTTGGGACACTCAAAACCCAGCGTGTGATGATATGCCACATGCTCCTCGCTGGAATCTGACCCAAGGCTCCCGGACGAACGATCTTGAAAACTGCCATGAGTTCTTCTCTTTGTCTCTCCCCCCGCTGAGAGGTTATTTCAGAAAAGGCGCCGCCGGTTAGAGCTATTAGACGATCATGTTCGTGCCGAGGTCAACTTTTTGTCCACCTCTCAGGAGATTGTGTGTGAGTGGAAACTGATGGGGGAGGACACACTTGAGTTTGAAAATGAGAAGAAAATGTTTGCTGAGGAGAGGGAGAAGTTTAATGCTGAGAAGAAAGGTTTGATGTGGAGGGTTTCAGATGCGGAGAACAAGCTTGCTGCCGAAAAACAGGCTAATTCGCAGAAACAGAAAGATTGGGAGGCTGCCTGTGAACGTACCAACAAGGAGTTGCAGTCGCAACGTGATGCGATTATGCGGATGTCTGCTGAGAAGCGTTAGATTAGTGAGAAGGCTGAGCAAGCGCGTGTTGCGTTTGAGAAAAGGGAGACAGAGTATGTTGAGCGTATAGCTGCGTTGGAAGAGTTTGTTGAGAAGAAGATTGCTGAGTGTAAAGCCTCTGAACTCCTTGCTGAAGAGATGTCCGCTGATTGCAAGTGGTTGCTATCGCGTGCTGTACCTCTGGTAACTTCTTTTGTTTATGTTTGCTTTTGGTTTGCGGTAGTTACTCTGTTTACATTGCTGTGTGTTTCTTGTAGATTGTTGGTCGTATAGTGAACTCTCATGAACTCGCCAACTACATGTTTGAGTTGGGGCAAGCTGGGTACAATAGCGGGCGGAAGGATGGTTACAGTGAGGGTAGAGCTGCGGCTCTCAATAATGAGAAGGACCATCACTTCGAGTTATATAAGGAGGATTGTGGTGCTGCTTACACCGCAAAACGACAAGAGTTCGCGTCTTTAGATTTTGGTGTTGTTAAAGCTGCCCAAAAATTGGCTCGGAAGCCTGATGGTGTTGCCTTACTGAAAAAAGCTCTTGGAGATGAGGATCATGCGGCTGGGGGTGCTGGTTCCAGTCATCCGGAGTGAAGGGATCCGGCTTGCATGCCGTGTATGGGCCTTGATGGCCTTGTAACCCACTTGACAATTCCTTGAACAATTTACTTTATGTTTCCGTGAACAATTTTACTTATAACTATCGTACCTGTGCCAAGTTTTGTTGTAGTTGGCATGTTTAATGCTTAATATGCGTTTGTGAATTTTGTTTGTCGTTACAATATGTGCATGTTTAATTACTTTGGTTCAGGTATCACGAATGAATGATGGCGCTGACAGGTTATGTTGTGTTAGCTACAACGTTTATTCTGTCATTTATTGTACGCTGGTTTGCTCGTGAATACGAAGTGATCGAGTTACAGGTTATTGTGTGCACCCAGCTGTGCTCAGCCTTGGGGGTTTTTACAATGTGTGTTTACCATGTGTTCGATGCTTTCGTGTTTATGTGGGCACGAAGTATTTATTTGGCGTTTTATAGGCTTTGGTTGTGTTTTTGACCCGGCTGTGCACTTGTTTGTGACCGGCCTTGGAGGTCTACAACGTTTCCTAAGGTCGAGCCATTGATGTTTTCGTGTATGCCCAAAGTAATATATGCAGTTGTGACAAGAAATTCGCATGAAACTGAATAGCCAAACACTTCTTATATTAATGTTAACTGTGTTGGCGCGCGGCCGTTACAAGTACGTAGGAAAACTTCAGCCTTTTACATGTAGCACCTCCTTAACTGTTGAGCGTTCCAGGTTCGTGGAACTTCTTTGTCATCCAGGGTGCGTAACTTGTATGCCCCTTTTCCGAGTACCGTATCTATAACATAAGGCCCCTCCCACTTGGGGGCTAATTTTCCCGGTTTTTCGGCGTTAGACGCCTCATTTTCCCTCAGGACGTAATCCCCCGGGTTGAAGGTGCAGATGCGGACTTTGGAGTTGTAATACTTTTCCAGCTTTGTTTTGTACTTCGCTTCATTGATAGCCACCATCTCTCTCCTTTCTTCTAGAAGGTCAAGGTCTAACCTTCTTTCTTCCTCATTGTTGATCATGTTCATGGAAAGCATTCTTGGTGATGGCAGCCCGATCTCTGCTGGTATCACAGCCTCGGACCCATAGACTAAGCTGAACGGAGTTTCGCCGTTGCTTGTTTTGGGCATTGTCCTATGGGCCCACAAGATGCTGGGCAATTCGTCGACCCAACCTCTTCTTTTCTCTCCTAGTCGTGCTTTGATGCCGTCTACGATGCTTTTGTTGACGGCCTCTACTTGACCATTCCCCTACGGATGCGCAACCGAGGAGAAGGTATGCTCTATATGTAGCTCTCTGAACCATCATTGAAGGTCTTCTGCGGCGAAATTTGTCCCATTGTCGGTGATAATTCTCAGAGGGAGTCCGAATCTGCAGATTATCTGCTCCCAGATAAAACGTCAGACTACGATGGATGTGGTTGACGCCAGTGCCTTCGCCTCTACCCATTTTGTGAAATAGTCAACTGCGACTATAATAAATTTTACTGCACCCGGGGCTTCGGGGAAGGGGCCAACCATATCTATTCCTCACTGTTGGAACGGCCATGCCGTTGTTACGGGGACTAATTCGTTCTTGGGGCGCATCGTTTTAGGGGCGTGTCTCTGGCACCCGAAACATTTTCTTAGAACCTTCACTGCGTCTAGATGCATCCCGGGCCAGTAGTACCCGACATTCATCACTTTTGCTACAACCATTATTGGTCCGGCATGAATGCCGCAGATCCCTTCATGCACTTCTCTGATCAAGTAGTTCGCGTCTTCTGGGTCGACGCATCTCAACAATGGCCCAAGGTATGACTTTCGGTACAAAATCCCATCTACCATTTGATAGTGTTCGGCTTTGTATTGGACCTTCCTTGCCTCAGCTTTGTTTTCTTTTCTGGCAGTATCCCAGATTGAAGATACATGATTATGGGGGTCATCCAGGATGTCGTCCCCAACTGAATAACATTCACTTGCCGCAACGGTACTGATGGATTACTGAGGACTTCAATGCGCACATCCTTTGCCAAATGCTGGAAACTTGTGGATGCTAGCTTGCTTAGTGCGTCGGCTGGTTTGTTCTCGCTTCGATTGATGTGGTGCACTTTGTAAGAGTTGAAGTTCTGCAGTAATGTTTTCGCTTGGTCTAGGTATAATGCCATTACATCTCCTTTGGCATCATATTGTCCGTTAATCTGCCCAGCTACTAACATGGAGTCCACATGCGCCTCTATGTTCTTGACTCCCATCTTTACTGCTAACCTCAGACCGGTGAGGAAGGCTTCGTATTCGGCTTCATTATTCGTGCTCTTGAAGTCTAACCGGATGGCATACGTAAATTCATGTTTGTCTGGACTCACCAGTCTAAGTCTTGCGCCTGCGCCGTCCTCGTTGGACGCGTCGTTTGTATACAGTAGCCATGGTTCTTCTGAATGTTGTCTTTCAGCTCTTTCCATTGCCTTGCACTCCCGGTCTTTGTCATCGGGCACTTCTGTCATGAAATCGGCCAACACCTGGCCCTTGATTGCTGGTCTTGGCCTGAACACCACATTATGGCCTCCCAGTTCTATCGCCCATTTTGCTAATCTTCCAGAAATCTCGGGCCTTGCAAGGATGTTGCCAATGTTGTAATTTGTTAAAACATGAATGACGTGATTGGCGAAATATCTGCGCAGCCGTCTTGATGCATGGATTAGTGCGAGCACTAGTTTTTCCATTATGGCATACCGGGTTTCTGGGTCTGTCAGAGTGCGGGACACATAGTAAACTGGTGTTTGGACACCTTGGTGATCAACGAGTAAAACTGCCCCGACTGCTTTGTCAGATGTTGACAGATATAATACCAGGGGTTCGCCTTTTACTGGTGCCGTCAGTGTTGGCAATCTTATCAGGAAATCTTTCATCTCGCGGAATGCGTTTTCGGCTTCCGGAGTCCACTGAAATTGGCTTTTCTTCATGCAGTTGCGGAGTGTTTTGATAAACGGGAAAGATTTGGCTGCGTGATTGGCCAGGAAACGGTTAAGTGCTGCCAACCGCCCTGCCAATTTTTGCATCTCCTTGATCGTCGAAGGTGAAGGCATGCGTTCGATTGCTTGTACCTTATCAGGATTTACTTTGAAGCCGTCTTTTGTGACGATGAAACCCATGAATTTTCCCTCTTCCATGCCGAAAGAGCATTTCGCTGGGTTTAACTTGATGCTTACTCCGCGCAGGGTGTCAAATGTTTTTTGGATGTTTATCAGCATTGTATTCTCTTCTTTGCTCATAATGACTAGGTCATCCATATACACTTCGATGTACTTGCCGATAGCATCGTGGAACGTTTCATTCATCAGTCTCTGATAGGTCACGCCCGCATTCTTTAAATCGAAAGGCATCTTGGTGTAGCAGTATAGCCCTGTCGGTGTGCGGAATGCGGTTTTGTCTTCATCTTGCACAGCCATCTGTACCTGGTGGTACCCCTTGTAACAGTCGAGGAAGCATTTCCATCAGAATGTTGCCAGCGAGTCAATCTTTTCATCAATGTCTGGTAAGGCGTAACAGTCACGTGGGCATGCCTTGTTTAGATCCTTGTAATCTACGCACATTCTCCAACTACCATTCTGTTTCTGTACCATTACGGGGCTCGCCACCCAATTTTGGTATCGGACTTCTCTGATGATGCCTGCATTCAGCAGCTCTGTGACCTGTTCCTTCATAGCATCATGCTTTATGTCTCCTAAGTGACGTTTGTCGTGTACCACAGGTTTGGCAGCTTCTGAGACGTTAAGTCTGTGCTCTGCTATATGGCGTGGAACACCGGTCATGTCTGCCGGTGTCCAGGCAAACACATCCATGTTCTCGAATAACAGCTTTTTAAGCGCGGCGCGCGTGAGATCAGACATTGCGGGGCC
Organism: Helianthus tuberosus; assembly: GCA_030545235.1. Lineage (NCBI taxonomy): Eukaryota > Viridiplantae > Streptophyta > Magnoliopsida > Asterales > Asteraceae > Helianthus > Helianthus tuberosus. The sequence goes on from CM060400.1 coordinate 209,752,965, forward strand.
TAAGGTGATCGGTTGCTCTGGGTATTTGCTGTTTAGCACCCATTTTTCAGCCTCTGCGCGTGGTACAGATTTGCTTGCTTTTGCTGGCCTGCATTCGTCTGTTGCCAAGACTTCTTTGCTTGCATAGATCAAGGCTACTCTTGTCTCTGTTGGGAATCCCACGACTGAATGTGGGCCCGAGCAAATCATGCTGAAATCCCCTTGAGATTCTCTTCCCAACAGGATATCATGTCTTGAATGTGCTGGTAGTACCATGAACGTGACTTCCTCTGTTCTTGAATTCCTTCCGTCTGAGAGCAGCACTGGGAATGATATCTGGCCTAGAGAAAAAACGGCTTCATTGCAGAAACCGGTCAGCGGGTAATCTACCGGTTCCAAGCGCGCTTTGTCCTCTTGGTCGAATTGATTAAAACATTGTTCGTAGATGATATCCGCAGTGCTCCCAGGATCTATGAAAATGTAATCGGTTTGGTAGTGACCGATTACACCGGATATAACTATGGGTCTTCTTTCTCTTGGACCTCCTCTTACTACGGGGAAAACAACTTGTCTCTCGCGCCATGAATCATCTTGTGTGCGCTTGTTATAATTTTTTCCTTGGCTTTTGTGGACCCCCTTGAACCATGTGAGTTTCTAATTTCCGGAGTTTTTTGTTATCTGGCCCTTCTTCTCTTCTTTGGATCTGGCGGTAATCACGCTTTCTGCCTTTTATCAGATGAGTGAGCTTTCCATCTCTTAAGGCCCTTTCGATCTCCTGCTTAAGGCTGAAGCAGTCGTCGGTTAAGTGGCCTGTATCTTTGTGAAACTCGCATAAAAGATTTGGGTCTTGGCCCCTCTTGTTTCGCATTTGTAGCGGTGGCTTGAACTGGTGGTTCTCAGTTGTCAAAACTTCTGAAGGAGTTTTTGTTAGGGGTGTCCGCTGTTTGTCTCTGTTTTCACGTTTTACTTCCTTTCGGTGGGCTATCTGATTGATTGTATGGCGCGCATCTTCTCTTGCTGGGCTTCTTTCTCTGTGACCGGACGCTTTCCATGGTTGGCCTCTGCCTTTCTTGTTGTGCCGGTCATTATGGTTGTATCCGCGCTGACGGTGGTCGTCCTCGGTCAACTGTTTGTCAGTTTGCTCAATGGTCTTTGCTGCCTCAATGAAGGTTTCCCAATCTTTGGGACCTCCATCTCTTCCCTTTACTCGCTTGATCAAGTCGTCGCATTTTACTGCCCTCATAAAATGCGCGCGCATCATCTTTTCGCCCACATCTCCGATCTCCAAACATTCTTTGTTATACCTCGTAATGAAGTCTTCTACGCTTTCATGGTCTTTCCTATATATATTCAGACAGTCTGCCGGATCTCTATTATGCCTGCGCTGTTGGGAAAAGTGCGCAAGGAACTTGTCTCGAAAATCGACCCATGATTTAATTTTTCCTGCTGGTAGGCTGTCGAACCACACGCGTGCTGCGCCGACGAAGGTTTGGGCGAAGAGATGGCACCAAGTTGGTAGATTCCATCCGCCTGTTGTTCCAGCACCATTAAAAACTTGGAGGTGATCATCTGGGTCTGTCAAACCGTTGTATTTGCCGACGTTGTGTGGTAGTTTCGTTTTGTCGATAGCGGCCGTGGCAATCTCTTTGATGAGTTTTGAATTTTCAGCCATGTCGTCCGGACGATAGCTCAAGGTGTAATCATGCTCTGCCTTTGGGTTATAACCTGCACGCTTGTGAGGTTTGTATGCTTCATGTTCCGGCGGCAGTCTGCTGAACACTGTGCTTTCTTTGTATGTCTCGTCGTCTTCCTCTTTATAGTTGTCAAGCTCGTCGTTTATGTTGCGCGGACCTAAACGACTTTTTATTGGCTTCCTTGGTGGATGGGAATACTGCACGTAGTTGCTCTCCGTTTCACCGTACGTGTCGCGTGTATCATGCTCACTTGGTTTTCTGATGTTTGGTACAGGTCCCTTTTCTGGACACAAATTCCATGCATTGGTCTGCTGAGTTGTGTGCATACTCAGAGACCTTTGCGGTGGGGTAACAAATGCGGACTGGTTGGGTTGGCTTGTGCTTGGAGCAAAGCCTGTTGTGCGCTGAGTTGTGTATAAACGAGGTTTATCGACGCCATCTGTTCGGCATACCAGGAAGCCAGAGTTTTTCCTTCAGGTAACCCCAGAAGTGCAGAGAAGTTCAGTTGTGTTTGTTCCGATGGAGCTGAGGGACCAGCTCCATGGTTTGGTGTCTGCACTGGTGGGGGTGTTTGTTGGACTATTCCGGGCGGAGGTTGGAAAGCGGGTCTGTTTGTAGTCTGGGTGATGATCCTAGGTGGAGGTTGGAAAGTAGCTCTAGTTGTGTTTTGGCTAACAACCCTGGATGCACTTCCAAAGATACTAGGAAAATCGTTGTTCATTGGCCCTTCCTGGATGATTTCGTTCCTTTGGCCCCTTTGGACGTGCGCGGTGTCCGAAATAAGCTCAAAAGAAGAAACTTCTCCGTCCACTTGGGGGGAAGGGTTTGTGTCAGCCATTTGAAGAGTTTTTTGAACGAAAAGGAGGTGAAAAAGGTTTGCAAAAATTGCGGTGGGCGCCAATGATGAAACACTGGTTATGTTAACACCTAGGGTGAAACTAGCTGGTTCGTCTCTTTTGTCGGGTTCAATCTCCTTCGTTGCTCACCAAACAGCAGGTCCTGCAAAACAGCAACGCCGTTAGCTCGTTAAGAGGGGAATATGGGGGTTTCCCTCTTAACCGGGCTCCGGCGTGAGAATAAGTTCTGTTCTGAGGAATAAACAGTGTGTGTTAAGAGTAAGAGAGTGGAGAATAGAATGGTTTAACCTGAATGATGAAGGGTCCTATTTATAGCCGGAGGGTGAGAGAGGGATGAGCATCCTCGCCAGCTGGTATAGGGCGCCAGCTGTCCGACCAAGGGGAATATCCTCTTGGTCTCCTCTGCTGTGGTCAGTGTAGTGGTACACGTGGCGCGCCTATATTTGTTCATGCTGGAAACATCGTACTGGCATTGTCGGTCTGCTCCTTGATTTGCTGCAGGTTTACATGGCATACAATGGGTGGTGACACGTGTCGTCCTTTATGTCAGAAGGAGCATCTTTGGTGCCACCTTGACGTATTCCAGAAGCTTCTGGATTCGCTTGCTGATGCAGACGCCATGTAGGATTAAAAAGTGATGTGGTCCTTGCCATGTAGGCAAGGAATTGGGACCATACCTCTTCAAATCTCTTCCTCCATGGCTAGGAAGAGATTCTGGAAATTATTTATATCTTATTTTATTGTAATCTTTCTTAGCCCGAACATGCAAAAGCTAACTAGAGGTGTTTTTCCTAATTTTTAAGGTCATTTAAGGTATGAAATTATAATTTCAATAAAGCCATGCGTTAGAGACGAAGGCTACATATATTTTGGTATGAGGTTCAGAAAGATTATCAGTAAAAAGTATCACGCATCACAGTGGTGAATTTAGAAAATAATTATACGGGTAACGTTTCATAAAAATATCTATAGGAGCACCAAAATCGAAAAAAGGTCAAATTTTCAAAAAAGTTACACACTACCGATGGAGCGTCGAGGGGTAGCAGGGACTACCCCTTGTTCTAAGGTATATCCTCCATTGATGCATCACTTATTCACTTGCAAAGGGATGCAAGGATGCGACGAGGCGGTTTCAATAGTGGCATTCGGCTGTGAAGCACCATCAGGTTATTAACAAGCATAATATCGCCGTTCTTCCAAGGAATGCTTACACATTCTTCTTCCAAGATTTTCAAGCAGTCTCTCATGGCCACATCAGGCACCACCTCACCGTTTCCGAGCTCGATAAATATATCCTTATCGTAGATTTTTTCTTCACCATTGACGGGGCCAGTCAGATTATTGAACCAAGTTTTGCGTTCACTTCCCTGGTCGAATCTAATGGCTGGTAATGGACCTGTGAAGGGTTTGTGAAAATTCACCACAAATTAGTATTTTATTATTCACGAGTATTTAGAATTAACTACCATTTTCGTCTCTATGGTTTGTCCAATTATGTCAGTTTAGGTCAAATTTCAAATTTGTATGATTTTCGTCTCTGACATTCTTGAAACATTCCAGTTTCATCAAAAAAAAACATGAGCTAGTTGCCATTTCGTCTCTGTGGTTTGTCCAATTATTCGATTCAACATTTAGTTTTTTGGACGGAATTGGCGTGTTTCAAGAATGTCAGGGACGAAAATGGTACAAATTTGAAATTTGGTCTGGACTAGTATAACTGAACAAACCACAGGATTGAAAATGACATTTAACTCAACTTAACTAGATAACCTGTTATGGTTTTTACAGCATTCTCGGTCCATTCCAGCTTTGTTCCCAGCTTTGCAGCCCTATCAAGTATATATCAAAGACAACTACATGAGTTTATATTCATAACAAGTACGACGTAGCGTTTAATGTTGTAAAACACAAATTAATTGGAACCTTTGTTGAGCAACTTTCTTGTCATCGGTCATGTATGCAGACTTCCAGCTACTGCCAGTAAAAGAAGATGGGTGGTCGTCATTACTCATCATCATTATATAAGTCACTCCGTGCTCCTCGAGTCGTGAAACGAAATCCGGGTGTGTCTCTTTCATCTTTTCATATATAATATGACTTAATACTATCGGGGTCTCTCCCCCGCTTCCTGGTTCTTCTTCGCAAAAGAAAAATAACTTGGACGGACAATCCGGAACCTGTTAGTGTCAATGAATTAATTTGAAGAAAGTGATTGAAATTCTAATCAAAACAAAAAAGTAATTGTATACGTCCTCAAGGGTACATCGTGGTGATAAGTGGTGTATTCCCCAACCAAAAGTACACGTTGAGAGTTTCAGTGTACTTATCGAAAACCTAGGAATTGTTGTTAAAAAAAAGGGTGCTACTTTCTACACCCCCTAATTACTTTTTACACCCCCCTCCTCTCACATACTTACAGGTGGGGCCTGCGTGGGACCGACAGTTTTCCTCTCACAGGGGGGTATAAACAGGAAGAAGGGGGTGTGTGTTTAGAATAAGCCTAAAAAAATTAGGTTCTCTTTAATAATTTATATACAATGACAATTTATAATTTATAGTAGTTAACCACCTAACTAACTCACATCTCTCTAACTAACTCTATTTTATTCACTCTAACATTGAGGCAAGAAGTCAAATAATTGAAAAGGGAAGTTGAGAGATATATCAAAGAATATATATACATATGTCATCTCATGATGGAAAGGAATTCGCATTTCCAGAGGGCATTCATTCGCGGTGTAAATCCGGCCAATGACTTTGGTTCGAGAGGCTCGGCCTCCAACATAGAGTGACTCTGGGAAGCCGAAAGCTTCAACAACGTCGTTGAAATCAGAAGGAGAGATAACAGGGAAGCCGCGGAAGAGTATAGCACCATTTTTCTGGAGTAGAGATTCCAGCCATGGCTTGTGTTCTCTAATAGCTTCTTTAAAAGCACACAGTTTTACTTGTGTTGTGTTTGGGGATAATACCAATGGGAAGATAATGCCGTCGTCATATGATTTTTGCTCGGGTAATTGTATCTCTTGGAATAATCTTCCGGTCGCCATTTCCATTGTGTTTGGAGAGTTTGATCTTTTGCCTCTCGTGATGGATGTTTGTGTGTGTGTATGTAAAGATATATATATAAACCTCAAAAAGACACTTTTCTTATTAAATAAACAAACTGAAGGTTCTGAAGATTTCTATACGATGATGATAACTAGGAAACAAATAGGGAGATCGTCCAAGAATTTATTCAACAAGTGAGGTTGGCATAACTTAGTTGAGTTACGGTCCATAAGTAATGGACAAAGCTCTAATTATAAATTTGACGGTTTTTCTTAATTAATTGAGTTTTTAGGTGGGTATATCGTGTTATTGTAAAAACAACTGAATTGTGGATATCTTTCAAGGTTGCCAATTTTAATATCATTTAAGGCAGCCAATTTTTAATATCACTTGAAAAGACCAACGTACATTATAGGGGTGTCAATGAGTTTGATAACGTCCTTAATACCGTTCTTTAAGTGTATTAAGGGGCGTTTACCATTACACATTTTTTGAAGGGGTGTTGTGATTCTGGGCGGAAATGTCCATTTGGGGCATTAACAATTACCAATAGTATAAGGCTGCCAATTTTAATTTACGAAATTTGACTAGGGGTACGCAAAGTCGGTTAACCGTGAGTTTAGTTAACCGAGAGTTCTGTTAATCGAAAAGTGTTAACCATAATCGATGATCAGTTAACCATGGTTCGGTTAAACTGTCAATTATGGGTCAATTTCAGTTAGGTTCAGTTAACTGTCCAATATTTTTTTTTTGTTTATTTATTTATTTATTTATTAATTAATTTTTGCTTTGTTCCGGCCGAAATGGTTTGATTATGATGTTCCAAGCTCGGTTTCTCTTAAACATTATGGAAATATGCATCATGGGGCCCGATAGCAACCATGGATCAATTGATGAAGTTATTATTCTGAAACCTTAAAGGTATTTTTTGTACATAAATTTTAACCAGCAAACTAGTAACATATGTTTACAAATAGTTGATGACATACATTAAAGACTTTCAAGAGTAGCGACAAAACTAGCCATAGAAACATATGTTCCAAAACCTTGGATCCTTTTAACAGTAGTGACAAAACTAGCCACAAGCCAGCATTTAGTATACACAATATAGAACAACATATGTTCAAAGCTATGAATATTTTTTAGAATAGCAACAAAGTTAGCCAACACTAAGTATAAAATTTTCTTGTTAGATCAATTACATAAGACAAGCCCAAACACCTTTCATTACAATAATTCAAACAACTTAAGCAAAATGTTAACAACTAATGATTGCATTTGGCCTTTTTTTTCTACCAATAACAAGCTGAAGTGGACAACCAGTAGCTAGAATTTTGATAATTGATCGAAGTGATACAGAATTTGTTATTTTGACCTATATGTGCAAAATGCATGAAAATGGGTTAATAAGTTATAACTTACAGGGTAAATTACTTTTTGAGTCCTTGTGTGTTAGAAGTATTATTATTTTTATTATTAAACTTTAGATATGTTATATTATTCGAATATGTATTTATGATATGTAATTAGGATGATAACTTATGTGATTAGGATGATAAGCGGGTTAACATTCAAACTCAACTGCCAAGGCAGTTACCCGCCAAGATTAACCGCCAAATCTGTGGTATATATTGTTGATTACCGGCAAACGTTACCGGTCATCAAGACAGTTTCATCACAACCGAAATTGTCCAAGAAACCTGTTCACTTTCTGCGTTTTTTCTTGTATCGGTCAAACTACTGCATATTCACAATTCATAATCATGTCTTCGACTGCAAACACAAAACTTTCCGCTGCCTATGATTCTGCCGTCCAACATAGTGGTATCAGAGCCACTACAAGAATCAATGCAGAAATTAAACCGGCTGCAACCATCATGCCTTGTCAACACTGCGTTGATGAGAAGAACGAAAAAAAATCGACGAATCCCTCATGAAAGATTATGCTACTACTGCCACTTGCCGGGACACCAAATTTATATGTGTAAGGCCAAGGAGAACGACGAAGCGACGCAACTGATCAGACAAGCAATCAATGCCGGGATCAGAAAGCAAGAGGATGATGTGCATTGCTAGAGTGAAATGATTGTCACCGGGACTGATGGTGGACAATGGGGAGAAATCTGGTATGTTAATCCAACGTTTAAACATCACTTTGCTGGTAATCTCGATGTTTTCAAAAGGGTAAAACATATAATGGGTGTCGAAACAAGATCTGGAATGAACAATTTCTTGTTTATTCGAGGGGTGGGAACGGTAGAGATGAAAACTGGGAACGATAAACTGAATATTCATAGTGTATTCTATTCACCGGATATAGACCGGAATGTACTAAGCCTTGATCAGTTAACACTTCAAGGGTTCACGGTTAGAAAATCCGGTGATACATGTAAAATATATCCCATGTTTTCATCTCCGGTGGTGAATACAATAAACGAAGTGACTGGGTTGACGAAGGAGGAGGAATTGGGTTTAAACGAGAAAAGAAGGCTGCGAGATATGTGTGGTGTAGATGATGAATTCAAAAATGATTATTTGAATTCTTATTCCGAAACACTAAATGTTTCGAACGAAGATGAGAATGATTGGAATCGAATGATCTTAAAGGCATTAGAATTCCATGAATTTGCTGATTGCAAAGCCTTGATAAACATGCTTGATGACCGAGAGTATGTATTGCAAGTACAAGGTTGATCTTCAAAAGAAATTTGAAGAAATGGTGCGATGGTTTCTGAATGGATACTTGGGGATCACTTCAAGACCAGTCCCTCCCCACTCTCCGGATCAAAGAAAGATTGATCTGTTAAGCTTATACATACTAGTAGCGAGAGATGGCGGATACCATGAAGTAACCACTGAAAACACGTGGCCTATTATAGCAAAAGATCTAGGATTCGAATATCAAGATGGAGATTTTATGAGGATCATATACGCCATGTATCTTGATGTTTTGGAATATTACTATAAGTTCAAATCGGTGCAAGAAGAGGTACATGTGAAGGAAGTGGTGAATGGTAATGCTGGTTCGTCTCAAGGCTGTCACAGGAGGACAAGAAGTGCAGGAAATGTGCGTGATGTTGATGTTGCTGCAGGTGATGATCATGAAGCTGTTGGTTCGACACAATATGCACTGTTTACTGGGAGTGGATGGGAAGATGACTGGAATTTGCACAAGAGAAGGAAGAGATTCAACTTCAACCACATGAAGAAAGCCGGAGAAGACGCGAATTGGAGTGTTATGCAGCAAGCTTCTAACATAACTAAAGTTTAAGGGGGTTGTGTTAGAAGTATTATTATTTTTATTATTAAACTTTAGATATGTTATATTATTCGAATATATATTTATGATATGTAATTAGGATGATAACTTATGTGATTAGGATGATAAGCGGGTTAACATTCAAACTCAACTGCCAAGGCAGTTACCCGCCAAGATTAACCGCCAAATCTGTGGTATATATTGTTGATTACCGGCAAACTTTACCGGTCATCAAGACAGTTTCATCACAACCGAAATTGTCCAAGAAACCTATTCACTTTCTGCATTTTTTCTTGTATCGATCAAATTACTGCATATTCACAATTCATAATCATGTCTTCGACTGCAAACACAAAACTTTCCGCTGCCTATGATTCTGCCGTCCAACATTGTGTTTTAGTGGTTTTAACAAATTGAGTTCAAAATCAAAAAGTTTAACGCCATGAGTGCTTAACCGTTCATTTTGTAACGTTTTGAGTACCTGTGTTTTAGTGGTTTTAACCACTTGATTTCAAAATCAAAAGTACAAGTGTAAAAAGTTGGACCCAAAATGTTATAAAATGAATGGTTAAGGACTTAAGACGTTAAACTTTTTGATTTTGGACTCAAGTAAAACAACTAAAACACAAAGACTTACTCTAACTTATAAGCTATCAACTACTTAAAATAACAAAAGCAAACTCATGTCTATTGTAAAGGTTCATAAATCATATTAATTAAATATATACTTAGCAAACTCAAAAGCTTGTTATTTTTTTAAACTCAAACTCTACGAACCATGGCATTGTTATTTTTGAAAAGCTATCAATTACTTAAAATAACAATGTAATGGTTTGTGCGGTTAAAGAATTTTTTTTCAAAAAGTAAAAGACAACGATGTGATAGAACAGTTTCAAGCTATGAAAATAAGACAAATTTATTAGTTATTTATTTTACTTTATTTATTTATTGTTGCTTTTAAAATTGTATAACTACACGGTAAATTTTTTTGCATGCCCCTGTTTAAAGGGCTAATTCTGCCACTATTCATACTATCACCTTGGGTGATGTATCACCTTGATGGTTAGCTAGTTTCGCTTTTATTTATTACCACTTTGGTTAACCGATTTTGCAACATTAACTCTTAATTTTGTAGCGTATTGCAACATTAACTCTTAATTTTGTAGTATATGCATGATAGACACATGACGTACGGTAGCTAAAATTCCAAGTACAAACTCGAATGAGATCAAACCCCTCTTATTGTAATAAAGTGATATGTAACGCCTCAACAGATCAAAGCTCGTTGATAAACATTTTGTGTGGAGGCTTTATTGAATCACTTGCACAGCGAAGCTAGTATACGACGAGGAGGCTTTATTAGTGGCCACCGGCTATGAAGAACCGTCAAATTATTGACCAAGAGAACATCGCCTTTCTTCCAAGGTATCGCAACACATTCTTCTTTCAAGATTCTCAACATGTCTTTCATAGCATCATCATCCACAGGATCGCCGCTACCCAGCTCTACGGATGTATACCGCTTCTCACTTGCAGGAACATTGTAAGCAACAGCAAGACTATTAAACCATGTTTTCCTGCGAGTCGCCTCCTCAAACCTGATCGCAGCCACTGGACCTGTTATAGTTTTTGCTATATTCCCCATCCATTCTAGCTTTGTTCCCTGCTTCGCCGCCCTATCAATTACGCCATTCTTGTAATGTTTACCAATTGGATGAAATTTGTAACGTTTATTGTAGAGATACAATTATACAAACCTTTCCTCTGCAACATTCTTGTCATCGGTTTGGTATGCCTTCTTCCAACTAGTACCAGTAACGGATGATGGATCGTCCCAATCACCTGATATCTTTATATACATCAATCCATGCTCCTCAAGCTGTGCAACGAAATCCGGATGTCTCTCTTTCATCTTTTCGTATACGATATGACTCAGAACTATAGGGGTTTCTCCCCCTTCTCCTGGCTCTTCTTCACAAAAGAAAAATAACTTTGTGGGGAAATCTGGAACCTGTCATAATTAATCTCAACTCTGTTCAGGTATACCATTTCTAAACTTGTGTTTGTTTTTCTAGGAGTCTGCTAGTAAAATGGAACATGCTCATTCTTTTGAGTTTTACCGCATGATGGGAGTTCACTTGCCACATGAATACATGACATTAGATTTTTTTTCCTCTAATTTATAAAGAAATTTAACCGGGTTAGGGCTAACAAAATTCCCTATAAAGGGCCAAACCTGTCAAAATTCATGTATATAACAAAAAACACAAGACGTGCAGCAAAATTCTATATAAAGGGCAAAACCTGTCAAAATTCGTTGAAAAGGACACCGCCTAAAAAGGGTATATAGATAAAGGATAAAACTTGTAATTTTTCCTATAATTTATAAAGAAAAAAAAAACTATATATAGGTGTAACTTGTATTAACTACCTGTGTTTTTACACGGGTTTTACATCTAGTCTATATTAAGAGTAAAGCTTCTATGAAAAAAGAAAATGTTAAGGGCAATGGTGAAAGGAAAAAGAAGAGACAAAGTGGAAATTGAATAGAGTAGTTTGTAGGGTTGAGAATTGTGTGACAACGAACCAATAAAATGCTTGGAAATTGAATAGTAACATCTCCTCGCTAATGAAATTTGGAAATTAATATATAGGAAATAACTATTATATAAATTTTATAAATAAAAGACCCGTTTAAACTCGCGAGCCAGCTCATGCCAAACAAGCTCAGCTCACGCTGACGGGCTTATTTATTAGACAGGTTTATTATAGGCTTGGGCTCAAACTTTTTTAAGCTTGGCTAAATTCAAGCTTTTAGCAAGTCTAGCTCGAGTAGGTCACAAGCGACTTGACTCATTTATACACCCCTACTAGAACAAAAAACCTAAGACTTTCTCCAACGCTTGCAGCCCTTCCCCTCCGCCCTTATCTCCTGCCCGATGCCACCTCAGCTGCCCAACCAACCTCTTCCTCCTCTTCCACGGGCCTCCTCCTCTTCTCTCTCCTCACCCTCTCATAGCAATCTTACGGGGCCCTTGTGCAAGGGCAGCCCCAACAACCTCTCTCTGCCACGTCCCCTGCCTCTGTTCTCTTTCCTCCACCTCCTCCGCCACATCAAAACGGGCGGGGTATAAACTCCCGCATTGGAGACAGTCTAATAGAAACACTCATCATTCTATTAAACCATTTAGAAATAATTAAAAAAAAAACTTACGTAAGACATCTCGTGATGAAAAGGAAGTTCCATATGAAGAGGGCTTTCATTTGCAGTATAAACTCTACCAACGACTTGCGTCCGAGGGGCTCGGCCGCCTAAGTAGGAGAATTCTGGGTAGCCGAAAGCTTCAACGACGTCGTTGAAGTCGAACGGAGATGTAACTGGGAAACCTCGGAAGAGAATAGCGCCACTTTTGAGTAGAATAGATTCCAGCCATGGTTTTTGAGCTCTGATCGCCTCTTTAAATGTAGAGAGTTGTACTACAGTTGTACAGGAGGGTGATAACACCGCCGGAAAAAGAACGCCGTCGTCGTTCTGGGATTTTTGCTGAGGCAGTGTTACTTGTTGGAAGAAATTTCCGGTGGCCATTTGGTGGTTCAAGTTCAACACTGATCGATGTTAATTTAGAGTGTATATAGACAAGTGAACGGAAAAATTTAACACGTCTCATGAGTCATGACTGGGAACGTGTAGGAAAATGCAGCTTATGGTAAAGTTTTTTACTTTTACGTATGAAAAAATATATGAAGTAAAATAATTTCTTATAGAGTTATAGACTTATAGGTATGGGCTAATTAGGGGGTAGGGACGCCCGTCACTCACCACTCACAACATCCAATCAATTTCCGCCATGTTATCGAGCTTTATTTCATCACCAGTGGTGGTTTTTAGTGGAAATGTCCATCACTCACCACACCCAACAATTTTCCCTCACATTCTCTCTAACATTCAACAATTTTTTCAAGTTATCACGTGTGATAAAGTTCATACGTTATAAAGTTCACGCGTGATGGAGTATGGTGACGGTGGTGTGCGTTATAATTTCACTAGCTATACTTGGTCTCTCTCTTCATGGTGGTGCCCATCACCCTCTTCTTTTATCTTTTTTTTCATGTGGGCCCCCGTTATTTAAAATGTGTAGTGGTAAGTTGATGAATCGCTTTAGGTAAACCATCACTTGTGGTAAGAAAAGTACAAAATTAGTGGAATATGATGTCGCGTTGACGTAGAGAAGAGAGATGATCCAGTAAGAAGAGTATACGGGATATATATACAGTACACGCTAACTTCTTTTTCTTGTATTTAATAAGTTATATAGGATAACACATGACCAAACAAACATAAGCATTTGATTTTTTCTTAATCACAACGTAAGCCATTGATTTTTTTCTTAATATAAGGACTATCAAGTTGGACGGTGCTAGAAACTTGTAATGAATTAATGACCGGTAGAAATTTGTCAACCTAAATACGACTCCTGTGTATAAGCGCTAAATTATAAATATGACTCCTGTGTATAAGCGCTAAATTATCTAAAAATGTCAAACTCATTAATTAGTAAGTTGAGCAACATGTCTAAAATCATAATTGTTAAGCAATGATAACTACCATATTACAAGCACAATTACCTTCATTACAACAACTTAAACAAGGTAAGCGAAATGTAAACAACTAATGGTTGCATTCAACCTTTTATTTATTCTTCCCATGACAAGATGAAGTGTACATTCAGATTCCCATTAGCTAGAATCTGGAAAATTAATCAAAGTAAGATAGAAATTTTGTTGTCTTGACCTATATGTGCAAAATGCACTAAGATGATGAATTGGTCATGTTCATTATTTGATCATAGATAGACATTGATTAAGAAAGTAGCCAAGGTTATGGAGGCTTTATTACATCACTTGCACAGCGAAGCTAGTATACGACGGGGAGGCTTTATTAGCGGCCGTCGGCTATGAAGAACCGCCAGATTATTGACTAAAAGAACATCGCCTTTCTTCCAAGGTATCGCAACACATTCTTCTTTCAAGATTCTCAACATGTCTTTCATAGCATCTTCATCCACAGGATCGCCACTACCCAGCTCCATCGTTGTATTCCGCTTCTCACTCGCAGGAACACTGTAAGTAACAGCAAGACTATTGAACCATGTTTTCCTTCGACTCGCCACGTCAAACCTTATCGCAGGTACTGGACCTGTTATAACTTTTGCAGTATTCCCCATCCATTCTAGCTTTGTTCCCAGCTTCGCCGCCCTGTCAATTATGCCATTCTTGTAAGGTTTAACATCATCATACTCAGTATATCCCACCAATAGCAAAGGTAAGGTAGGGTCTGAGGAGGGTGAGATGTAGACAGCCTTACCTCTACCCCGTAGGAATAGAGAGGCTGCTTCGAATGAGACCCCCGGCTCGATAGTAGTTTTGCATCAAGCCTTCAACATAAGGCACATAACACTCAGCAATTGAGACAAACGCTGATTAGTGCATGTACCCCCTTGTCTTTCGGCTATCAACGCCACCACATGATGCATGATTAACCCCCCCCCCCCCCCCTCTTAACGTTATTTTCACGAAATTAGTAAAATAACGTTAAAATTAGTGCACTTTCACTTTTGCCCCCCGAGCGCCCACACATATATACATTATATGAGCAGCATACCGCAAGTGGGGCGTTCTTGGAAGGTTTAACAATTGGATGAAATTTGTAAGGTTTATTGTAGAGATACAATTATACAAACCTTTCCTCTGCAACGTTCTTGTCACTGGTTTGGTATGCCTTCTTCCAACTACTACCAGTAACGGATGATGGATCGTCCAGATCACCTGCTATCTTTATATATGTCAATCCATGCTCCTCAAGCTGTGCAACGAAATCCGGATGTCTCTCTTTCATCTTTTCGTAGACGATATGACTCAGAACAATGGGGGTTTCTCCCCCTTCTCCTGGTTCTTCTTCACAAAAGAAGAATAACTTGGTGGGGGAATCTGGAACCTGTTATAATCTCAACTCTGTTCAGTTATACTAACTAACTGGTTGAAAAGGTTTCTAAACTTGTGTTTGTTTTCAAGGGAGTCCGCAGGTCAAATGCAGTGGCGAACCCAGAAATTATTTGTTAGGGGTGCGAATGAGGTGTTCAACCTTATTTTCAAGGGGTGCAATCGGGTGGGATTTTTGCCCAGAATATACACTAATTTTTTTTTCAAGGGGTGCGGCCGCCCACCTTAGCCAAAGGGTAGGTCCGCCCCTGGTCAAATGGAACATACTCACTCTTTTGAGTTTTGCCATATCATTTCAAGTTTAATTGCCTCATGAATATATAATGTTAGATCATTTTTTAAGAGTCCGCTACCAGTAACGAACTTCCTAGAAACAAGGGTTGTAAACGAGTTGAGCTAATTAATTAATGTAATACAAATCTGTAATTAGTTTTTATATACTTTTTAATCATAAATTTTATATATAACATAATATATTATTTATGTTTTTATCGTAATCTTAAAAATTCAACTTAACATGTTAAAAATCAATTTTTTAAATGTTTTTCAGCGCTTTTCCTTATAAAAATGTGTAGAAGCTATTCCAATAAAAACAATTTTTGTAAAAAAAAAAAAACAAAAAACCTTTTTAACTGTTTCAAAAAAAAAATGTAGTTTTTGAATTATTTATTAAAAATACTTCTACGTGTATTTATAAGAAAAAGCGCCGAAAATTAAAAAAAAAACAATGATTTTTAAAATGTTAAGTTGAATTTTGAAGATGCTAAATGCATTGTTTTCCCCACTTTTTTAGTGTTCCCCTGTGTTCTCTCTCCTGTAATAATATTATATAAATATATATTAAATAAAAATTATATGAATAAAAGGCGCCCGTACTCATTAAGCTCAGTTGGAGCTCGTTTATTAAACAAGTTTATTTTAGGACCTCGGACTCGAGCTTGTCTAACTTCGGCTGAAATCAAGCTTTTAGCGAGCTGATCTCGAGTGGTTGACGAACGGATTCGCTAATTTACACCCCTACTATAAAGTATAAACCAAAACACTTCCAAAAACCTACTAGAAACACTTATTATTTTCCTAAACACTTATTAACTATAAAAGAAATCAATAAGAAATAATAATAATGTAGAAAATCAAAGAACTTACATAAGCCATCTCATGATGAAAAGGAACTTCCAAATGAAGAGGGCTTTCATTTGCAGTATAAACCCTACCAACGACTTGGGTTCGAGAGGCTCGGCCGCCAACGTAGGGGAATTCCGGGAAGCCGAAAGCTTCAACGACGTCGTTGAAGTCGGACGGAGATGTAACCGGGAAGCCTCGGAAGAGAATAGCGCCAGTGTTGAGGAGAATAGATTCCAGCCATGGCTTATGAACCCTGATCGCCTCTTCAAAAGTAGAGAGTTGTACTGCAGTGGTACAAGTCGGGGATAACACCGCCGGGAAGAGACCACCGTCGTTATGGGATTTTTGCTCAGGCAGTATTACTTGTCGGAAGAATTCTCCGGCTGCCATTTGTCGTTTAGAGATGAAGTAAAGGAAAAGTTTAACACGTCTCATGAGTCATGAGTCACGAGATTTTTATTCATGTAAATTGTTTCTTGGAAAAATTACAAGAATTTTCTTTTATCTTTATATCACTTTTCAGGCGGTATCCTTTTTAACGAATGTTGACAGACAGTGTCCTTTACTAGGTATTTTGTTGCAAGTTTGGTCCTTTACACCCAACCATGTTAAAAAACTCTGTTAATTGTTGGGTATAAAGGACTAAAATTGCAACAAAATACGTAGGTAAAGGACTAAACTTGCAACAAAATACCCAGTAAAGGACACCGTCTGTCAACAATTAACAGGGTTTTTTAACTAGGTTGGGTGTAAAGAACTAAACTTGCAACAAAATACCTAGTAAAGGACACCGTCTGTCAACATTCGTTGAAAATGACACCGCCTGAAAAGTGGTATAAAGATAAAGGACAAAACTTATAATTTTTCCATGTTTCTTTTCTAGTGTTTGGTATTTCTTATTTTTGCCTTCCTTTTTGCTTATTAACTTTTATAAGTTAGTTTTATAGTGTTAGGTAAACCCATAAGTCTTTTTACAATAATTTATAGCTTGTGTCGTAAAAAGCCAATTTTGAGAAGTCGGGATTTGTAACTTCTCAATATGAAAAAGGACTTTTGGAGAAATATTACCATAAAACCCTTGTTGCCGCCTCCAACATCAATCTGTTTTGCTTAACTGGATTAATTTTTGTTCAAGCAAATGTTGAAGAAGAGACAAAGACACTTACTTGATTTCTATGAAAATAATGCTTTGAATTTGAAGCACAAGGTGGAGAAGAATACTGTGGCTCGGACAAATTAAGTTAAAATGCGCTTCAAGTTATTGAGTTAAATTCGGATACTTTAAAATGCGCTTCAAGTTTCGTCTTTTTTGCTTCAAGTCAACAAATTAAGTTTCGAGTTAAATGCTTGGTTGGTCCCTGTGGTTTGCGAAAATTGCAGACTTGGTCCTAATGGTTTACTAATTACACACTTGGTCCTAATGGTTTCAATTTTTAAACTCGGATGGTCCTTAACATTAACTTAGGTTAAATTTCTCAGTCAAGTGTGTGTAAAATTACTAAATTACCCTTAAACAACTAAAAACTAAAACTAATGCCCTCACCCTCTTCTTCCTCCACTGTACCACCACCCTCTTCCCTTATAATTTTCATCCACACATACAGACACACATTCTGCACATTTAGAGAGATGTTGAGAGAGAGAGATATATATATAGAGAAAGAGAGAGAGAGACAGAGAGAGAGAGAGCGCGAGCGCTTGAGGGTGGAGGAAGAACTGACCACCGAACCCGGCGGCAGCTCCTCCGCCTTCAGATCTGGATCATTCTTCGTCTCCGGATGAATCTCCGTCGTCTTCTCCAGCTACATTACCGGAATCGGTACCGGAAACTGCACTGGAACCGGCAGCGGCTAGTGACGTCACTGGAGAAGTGAAGAGAGAAGAATGGACAGAATCGATTGGAGTTTTTCTAGATAAAGTTTTCAAGTTTGCGGATTTTGAATTTGATTGAGTTTTATGTGGAATGTGTTTCTATGTTTAGATCTAGATCTATAGATTCAAAGTATCATATCAATTACTATACAGTTATATATTCAACTCATTATATATATATAATCAATTTCACCTGCTGATCGGAGTTCTTACTTAAAGAGAGTTTTTGAATTTCGAGTTTCGAATTTGATTGAATTTTACCCGCAAAGCATTTCTACAAGCTTCAGGTATGTTTTTTCGGCGTGGTGGTGGGTGGTACAGCGGTGGTGGTGCTGGTACAGTAGTGGTGGTTTGGGGTGGTGGTATTTTTAGAGATTTAAGTGGGGAAGTTGCAGGTAATCAGATGGTGGAGTGGCTGAGTTAGTTGCAGGTTGAAGGTGGTAGTGGGTTAGAGAGAGATGGTTTTTTTTAATTGCTCAGGGACAATTTAGCCATTTCACAAAGACTTAACTGGAAAATTTAACCTAAGTTAGTGTTAAGGACCACCCGAGTTTAAAAATTGAAACCACTAGGACCAAGTGTGTAATTAATTAGTAAACCATTAGGACCAAGTCTGCAATTTTCATAAACCACAGGGACCAACCAAGCATTTAACTCTTAAGTTTCACAAAACAAACAAAAAAGTACAAACGTAAATAATAAATAATTTGACTACATAGTAAAAAAAATTAACTTTAAAGTTAAGACCGTGGGGTATGGGGCGGGGGTTTGGGCGTGGGTTGGGGGAAAACGCCCAAGCCACCATCCCGGGTGGGCTTGGGTTGGGGCGTGGGGCGGGTCTAGCAAGGTGACATGACGGGCTGTGAATGGCCAAACCAAACTAGCCGTTGGGTGCTATTTTGAAAAAAAAAATTAATTTTTCCTTTATAAATACCTTACCATATTTATCATTTTTCTCACACAATATCAAACACATAAAACACAATCTTGCCATGAGTTCTTCAAGTTATACTGAATCGTCATCATCATCTGACGATGGTGCGGAAATATTTCTACAAACGATCGCGACGGTGGTGAAAGCTATCGTGGAAAACGAAGAGGAGGAGGAAGAGACTCAACAGCCTAAACGCAGGAGAAGGTACATCGCTCGTGAACGGCTCACCGCTAACGATTTGTTGGTAAGCGATTACTTCTCAGCGGAACCAAAGTATGATGAAAAAATGTTTAGGCGTCGTTTTCGTATGAGTAGAAACTTATTTTTAAGGATATCTAGAGATCTTGAGGAGAAGTATGTTTACTTCCAACAAAAACCGGATGTAACCGGGCAATTAGGATTTAGTACGTGGCAAAAGGTCACGGCCGCACTTAGGCAATTAGCGTACGACAATAGTTCGGACATTATGGATGACTATTTAAAAATGTCTGCACGTGTAGCTAGAGAAAGTCTTTACAACTTTTGTTCGTGTATTCTAGAACTTTATAGGAAAAGATATTTGAGAAAGCCCTCGTTCAGTGACATGCAACAATTATTGGAACATCACGCAGATTATCATGGGTTACCCGGGATGCTAGGTAGTTTAGATTGTATGAAATGGGGTTGGGAACTTTGTCCTACCCAATGGCAAGGCGCTCACACGAGTGGATTTCACGGAAGTCCAGCCATCATGCTTGAAGCGGTTGCGTCCCAAGATCTTTGGATATGGCATGCGTTCTTCGGTATGATAGGTTCACATAATGATATTACCATCATAAACCACTCGCCCCTTTTCAATGATCGGGTAAATGGTATAGGACCCAAAGGAACTTTCTTTGTAAACGGGGTTGAGTACGTGTATGGGTACTACCTAGTTGATGGGATTTACCCAGAGTGGGGGGTTTTCGTAAAATCGTTCACAAAATACGGTACCACAGATCCAAAGAGATTAAAGTTTAACAGGGTCCAGATGGTTGCACGTAAAAACGTCGAGCGAGCATTCGGTGTTTTGAAGAAAATGTGGCGAATATTGGCAATGCCTTGTCGACTATGGGCCAAGGATCAAATTGGAAACGTGATGTACACATGTATCATTCTTCACAACATGATTTTGGAGGATGAAGGTAGAGCGGTCGTTACCTACTATGATGACGATGACCCCCAACCAGGTAACGTAACAGACGAAGATAAAGCGGCAAATGAATTTTTGATCAAGTCAAGGGATATACATCACAACCTTCGATCTGATTTGGTGGATCATGTTTCAACGATTCCTGGGTTCGAAACAAACGACGAAGACAACGAAGACGACGAAGAATGATTGTTTTTTATTTTGATAATTATTATGTATGTTTATGTAGTTTAAAAAAATATGTATTTTTATTATTTATGTAGTTATAAATATAAATATATATATATTTAAAAAAAATGTTGATGTGGCTTGGCCACGCCAGCCAACCCAAGCCCCACCATACCCCTTAAACTTGGCGTGGGTTGGGGGAATATTCAACATGCACGTGTCAACTAATGCCCCAACCCATGCCCACCATACCCCACGGTCTAAGGAATCTTTGCGTTATTTTTATATTCTAATAATAATATTTTTAATACATAAGTACAAAATACATATAGCATTGGTCCATACATTTTACCTTTATATTTACGTCATTAATCAACACCTAAAGTGAAAAAAAATAACTAACATTTTACTTGCATAATTTTATCTATGTGTCAGTATAAATTTGATTTGTTCTACATTTCTATGTAAACTTTTTCTGAAAAAAGAATCGGGTAAAATATAATACCTTTTCGTTTTTAAAAAAATTATTTTTACGTGCATATTTTACATACGTGTCCAAAAAGACTACTCGGGTTTACCGGAGCAGGATCAAGTAGTTTTCGAACAAAGGAAACAACAAATTTGTGAACGCCTCCGAAAAACGAATTTCAATTTGTCTTTATTTTAATTCCTTTGTAGCGGTTTTTTAAGTTTGTTTTATTTTAAGTCTTTTAATTTTAATGTAACTTTTATTTAAGTCTCTTTAATTTTTTTTAATATAATGTAGTTTTATTTATTCATATGTCATTACTTTAAAAAAAAAATATTTTAAATAAAAATCAAAAAATTAATATTAAATGATTGTAATGTAGTTAATCCACAACGCCTAGTTAGGTGACAATACTTTTTACTAGTTATTGAAATCTATTATTAATCCACAACACATAGCCTTATAGAATTATTAAGTTCATCTCCAAGCTACCTTGTTTAATTTACCAGATTTAATGATATCAATAAAATTCAGAATTCCATTTATTGATTTTCTCGTTCAACAACATAGAGTTTCCTACTTAAAGGTATGTTCATATTATCACTTGGAAGGAATTTTCTTTTTTCTGATTTTTTTTTTGTTTTAACGGCAAACTAATCTACTTATAAATACTTGTATATGCGCACCTTTCAGGATTTAAACACTCCATCTCATAGACAGAGAAAAATAACCTTACTACCGCACAATGTACCCTGGGGGATGTATCACTTTGATGGTTAGCTGGCTGCGTTTTTATTTAGGCCGGAGGGTGTGGTATAAAGCCCCTAGGGGCTTTAAGAATGTGCATGACTTCATATCTAGTCGTGGTTTTGATATAGTTCTCATCGATCATGGCGTTACAAGTTTAATTAACAAAATCTCATTTGTTTTTTTTTCACAAATTCTCTAAACGTTATAAGCTTTTTACAAAGCTGCTAAAATTGGATAACATATCTATCTATTATACTAAATGAATTCTCTTAGGCCACAAGGGCTATTCTTAGCCAATCATTTTGATGATGTGGACATGCTCTAAAGGCTGATAATTGAGAATGAGCGCCAATCTAATTTTCTTTATTCTCCTTCCTCTTCAATTCGTATTCAATGCTCTCTTCTCCTTCTCACGTACGTTTCTTCACCCTGTCTCTCTCTTCAATCAAATAAATCTTTCCTTTTTCCTTATTCCTTCTCCTTCTTCAACTTCTTTGATCCATCGGGTGGTTGATTCTATCAACAAACCCTAATCGCCAAGCAAGTTCTTCTGTTTTTTGTGTAGATCTACGGCATTATTTCAACTAGAAAAAGAATAAAAAAATATAGATCTCTTGGGTTACAATTGAAAGCAACCAGGTAAACAACCCAAATTTAAATTTATTATATGTTATTGCATTCTTTCGGATATTGTTATTGAAGTTTCATTTTTTTGTTTTTGCATATCATCAACGCATCTGCTTCTCCCTTTCTAATCGATAACGCCGTCAGGTTAGCGATTCTTTTGTAAACCCATTCTTTATGTGTAATTTTTGTATCTCTTATGGTTTATGGCTGCTCAATTTTTTTTTATGAAAAGACACTTGAAATTTAGGGTTTGATGGTGATACTAAAATGGGGGTGAGAGTTGACGAAAGAGATACTCCTTTGCTTCTCTGAGTCTGTACAAAAATTTGAAGTTCTGACACCAGGTATTCGATTAAATGCTAACTCGAGATTCACTATTAATTTTGAGGTCAATTTGGTTTTCTTCAATGGTATTTTGGGAAATCGATCTGTAGGTTCATGTTGATTGTGGTTCCTTATACTTCAAGATTTGGAGGGTGCCCATTTGTATTTTCTTTTGTACGATGATTACAAATATATGATTAAAAGTTCAATAATAATAAATTTCTTTGAGTTAAGTGATATAGGAGGTTTTATGCATTTCAAAATACAAAACTCACTTCTTTGATCCGTTTCCTTTTTAGATATGTTTTTTTTATTATAAATTTGTGCGTATTTCGAGTTTTTGTGTTTCATCCGTGTTTTATCCCCTTCTCTGTCTTCACCATCTCCTCTTTGTTCAGCCAACGCTAGCTAATAAGTGAAAGTTGACAAAATTTTATCTTCATTCCAAGTATGGTTCCATTTCACTGATTTTTGTCTAGATTTGTTAGATTTTGGTTTCCAAGTGGTTCAAAGAAACGTTGTTTAAGCTGTTGTAGTTGACCACTTCACTTATTTTTTGTTCTTGCAAAATATCTTACTCCACATTTGTTTTTAGCCATTTCATATGTCCTCTTGATGGTTTTAGGCTAAATTTTAGCAGATTATGGCCGCTATGTATCAACACTAATGGAACATAAGAGCCTTTATGAAGTAAATCTCCCTAATTAACCTTTGGTAAGAAATTTTATTCACTTTTTTAACAATATAGGGCTTATCTTTGTGTTTTAGAAAACCTTGGGACCCAATTTTCTGATTAGTTTAAGTTGAATGTAAGTTCACATGTCATCTTATGTGTGTTTTTATTTTTTATAGTGGCTTGCTTAAAGATTGATAATATGTTAAAGTACATGTCATCCTAGAGAAACTCTTGTTATGGATGGTGGGTGTTTAATGCAGAAGATAAGGATGGTGGATGGCGGTGCAAGAGTGCTACCCCGCCACCTGCCGGTGGTGAAAGACCACCACGCGCGACCCGCACACATTGTCGTACCTTTAGGTGTACACACCCTGCGCCTTTTTTATTCCTTCTTTTGTTCTCAAATTTATATCATTTCTTTTTTGGGTGTAAACGAGCCAAGTCGCTCTTGAGCTAATCTAGATCGGCTAAGAGCTCGAATACTGTCAAGTTTAGATGAACGCAATCCTAAGCTCGGGCCTAAAAATAAAAATTTGTTTAATAAATGAGCCTAAGCCCGAGCTTCCTTTATCGAGATCAAATTGGCTCGCAAGCCTAAACGAGCCCAAGCCAGAACTTTTTTAATAAATTGCAGCTCGAACTCACTTACTTACGAAAAACTTAATGCATTAATGATTAAACCTCCTAAACTGTTATATTTGAAAAGTTAGTAGTTGATTTAAATTTAGAAACGAATTTTGTGTTTCATAGTTATTGAAGGACACTTAATCTTTAATGTTTTGCAGTTTATTGATCTTCTTTATTTTATCATATGGGAAGTTAACATCTTTACATGATTCCATGAGACATGGATATAATAAGCTCTAATTGCATAACTATACAACTTTCTTTTGTTGATAGATGTGACCTGGATTGGTAAAAACTGCAAAAGGAGGTGTAGACGTGATTGGAACATATGTATTTTGGAATGGATGAGCCATCACTTGATTTTCTAAAAACATCTAAAAGTACTAGGTTGGATGTCTAAATGTTGACTGATTAATCATTTTTTTGCAGTTTTTATGTGGTTTTAGTACTACTTTGGTGAGAGGTATGATTTACCCAAATTTGTGAAGATAGTTCAGGATGTCGGTATGCTTTTGATTTTTTGGATCGGCCCATTCGTTGCTGCAGAATGGAACTTTGGGTATGTCTATAACTATTGTTTCTTAGTTTAATATCGATATTTGGTTTTTTTAGCTTAAAGGTAATATATGTTTTAAATTCTTAACGATTTACCATAAAATATTTAGTTGTATGCCTGTTTGATTACACTATTTACCAAGGTGAGAAATTGCTTATGGTTTCTGTTTGATTACACTATATTCAGTGTTAGTGGAAAATGTAGCATTATATGCAAAACTTCACAAGTCAACATATTATTGTGATTGTGATCAGGTTAGTAGCATGTAAACTGTAGTTAAAGATTGCGATTTTTGACTCATTTGTAGACACTATCAATTGGTTCGGGTCGATATTGGTTAGGAGCAAAATGAGTTCGGGTCAAAACGGGTTTGGAGCAAAACGAGTTTGGGTTAAAATCACATATTTAAAAAAATTATCAATTTGGTTCGGGTTGATATTGGTTATGAGCAAAATGAGTTCGGGTGAAAATGGGTTTGGAGCAAAATGAGTTCGGGTTAATAAATTTTTTTAAATTCTTTTGGTAACTATGTTTACATAAAAAATGACTGTCACTCGAAAGGATAACCGGTTAGTAGCGAACTGAGTTTAGGTTAAAACGGAACATTTGGAAAAAGAACTACAATTTGGTTAAGGTCAAAACAGGTTTGGAGCAAAATGAGTTTTAGTGAAAACTGTATATTAAAAAAAAACTATCAATTTGGTTCGGGTCGATATTGGTTAGGAGCAAAATGAGTTCGGATCAAAAAGGGTTTGGAGCAAAATGAGTTTGGGTTAAAATCATTTTGACAGTTTATTGTTATTTGTTTTCTTAGGGACTCATTTAAGTATCTCCTACATTTCAATTTTAATCTTTTACCCATCATATTGTTTCTTCACTATTTATATTAGTAAAAAACTAAGAATGAATTTTTGATGTCTTTATGTGTTACACTGATACAGTACCTGGATCAACATTTCATTCAGTACCCTTCACATGACTGGAAAAATAGAGAAACTATATAGTTTATTAGAGGTAAATTTATTCAATTATTGAACATGTTGAAGGTAAAATCTACATTTTTTTTTACTTTGGTTGTGAAACTTGCTTATGTTGTTGTTGTTGATACCCTTATAAGATCATACAAATAGCACTATTAGAATTTTGAAAGTGTCAGGTTTGATTTTGACAGTCTTGATTTTAAGTTGAGACTGATGTGTATTTGTGTAGTTATATATCAAAGGTTCATGATTCCTAACAAAACCATACATGGAGCACATCAAAGGGGAAAAATTATAAAGTTTTTTTTTATTTAAATATTGAATATTTAATACTAAGAAGTGCTTTGATTATGAAACTCAAACCTGTTGTTCTTTACTTTCAAGTTTAATGTAAATACATGGATGCAAAGATTTATGTCAAACTAATCATGAATCACTTCAAATGGACCAAAGGGTGCAAAGAAGAGCAAAGTTTTTCTATCAAAATTAAGCCTTTAAACTACTAAATTTGACTTTCAGTTTCAGTTATACAGGTATAGGTTTGTGGATCAATGGTGACAGAAGAGCATGTTGTTGAATATGGCTTAACTAAAATATTTTGACTGTCACTCGAAAGTATAACACGGGTTAGGAGCGAACTGAGTTCAAAAAAATCATATTGAAAAAAAACTATCAATTTGGTTCATGTCAAAACGGGTTTGGAGCAAAACGAGTTTCGGTTAAAATTGTATATTAAAAAAAACTATCATTTTGGTTCGGGTCGATACTGGTTAGGAGTAAAATGATTTCGGGTCAAAACGGGTTTGGAGCTAGGTAAATGAGTTTGTGTTAAAACTGTATATTTAAAAAAAACTATCAATTTGGTTCGGGTTGATACTGGTTAGGAGCAAAATGAGTTCGGGTGAAAATGGATTTGGAGCAAAATTATCTTATTAATAACGCAGTGTGGAACTTGGAAGTCATATCTATGCAAAAGCATAGTTCATACTGTTTCATTTGGTAACCCATTAGAGATAAAACATAAGCGAAAATGACCCGTTTTTAGCCTTTTTGGTAAATGGGTTCGAAGGTAATTAATTTTGTTGATGTTTGCTTGATAAGTTTTTGACCTAATTGTTTATGTTGTTAGATTTTATGATTTTGACTAAATTTTTGAGTTGTTAGGTTTAGGTATTGAGCGATTGGTGAATTGTGATGTCTTGTGTGTTCATACTTGATAATGGCTAAGGGGGTTGATAGCAACATAAACATGTGAGGAACAATATGTGATTTATGAATAATCAAAATACAATATAGAGGGGTTTATTCTAGCAACACAATCATATAGTTCATGCTTTAGCTTAATGGTATCACAATACAAAGGGGTTTATTCTAAACATTAAGTTTTTATTTCATAATTATTTGACTATTATATTCCTGGCCACTAGGACTTTTCTGAGTAGTGGTGTTTTGGATGGTTTAGCTTACACAATGTTTAAGAGATGCTAAGTTTTAGAAATTTCAAATATAACCTGCATCCATGGTAAGTTTCAGTTTTGTTTGGTTTTTTCACTTAATTTGTTGTTTATGAAGGCTGATACACGTTTCTTTGTTTCTTAAGCTAATTGCTCTCTCTTCAATCCGTTTCTATTGGATTTCTGGAAGTTGAATGTAAGCTCTAGAAATCAACTATATATATATAAGGGTTTCAGTGGTGACCCTTAGATGGCAATAAGAGAAAGTAATGGACACAAGGTAATCTTTCTTTTCTGATTTAACTCCGGTAAGTTCGTAAGCTTCCTTTTGTATTTCTTTTTTTCTTGATGTTTCTAAACAAGTTATTGTAATCTTTTTACTGTCATCTCATACGACCACCAGTTGTTCAATGAAATTCCCCAACGAGTAAAATTTCTACGTTATTAAATTTGTTTTGTGTTTTTCTTCAACATGTTCGGCAATGGATTCGTAGTCTATAAGATATAAATTGAAGTCATAATGAGCATTCTGATCCTATAATGTGCTCAAGACATCACTGTTGGTTTTGTGAATGAATCTTTTGCAAACAGTGTTCCAAGGGAAAGAAGTTTACTACCTACAAAGTTCCTTAAAGGAAACCCTAACGGGTCTATTATGTGTGATGTGTACGGCTTGATGGTTCAACCGTGCTTTTGTCATATTTGTGTGTGGTGGAAATGCATATTTGTCCATGGTAGTAGGAGCGAGTGTTGTTGGTGGGCCTGCTGGAGCTGATTTCAGGGCTGGTGATGATACATACAGTTGCAGTAAAGGTAACTTAAAGACATGGACAGTGACATGGCAATAACCAGTTCCAGGTTAGCGTTAGTAAATTTATCTTTTGAAGATTAAATGAAAATTTACTTAATGTTTGGGTTGTTTTATAGGTGCTTTTTTGGGTTGCTCACTTGAAGGAAGCATGGTGACAACACATACAAGAAAATTGCAGATTTTATGGTAACCCGTCAATAAAAACATTCGATATTCTTCTTAGTTCATTGCCTCGACCTACTCACCTACTGTTGCGATTCTTTATGATGTCCCATGAAATGCTATGCTGGAAATGTGCTGGCAATATACATAGTAAATTATAGCTTATAATTTTTATATGATACATGTTAAAATGTAAAATAAACAACACCGGTACATAAGAAATTGTTGTAATGTCACTTAAATAAGCAAGAGGTCGATCAAAGTTTGTTAACGCCTTATTTCATTTAGTTAATTAAGTTTCATAATAATATGCCACTTAAAAATAGTTAGTATTGATTATACCTTTGAATCTTTGATTAGTATTGATTATCTTTAACAAGTTTGTGTAGTCTATCACTAATGAACTATGCTACTTTCGATGATCTTATTAGGCATAATGGCGGTGGTTCGTTGATTCATTCAGCTGCAAATCCGAGTCGATTTCATGTTGGCAAACTATTCATATTAGGGCTTCGGTGGTGGCGATTAGTTATGAGACATGACGCACCATGATGAGGTATTAATTAAGTTTTTTATGTTGTCATAGCATTCTATATTTCTATCTTCTAATGTCTGTCATATTATTGCAGTCTTCACTGAATATGCAGTTATACGAAAAAGGTTTAGATTTGTTCGATGACAACCCAACAACCTCAGTAATCTACTAAAATTAAAACTTTAACTCTATAAATGACGTTTGTCTTGGAGAGAACGTTTCTCACTTTTATGTTACAGGCTCTTTTGCACCGGCATTTACTAAAGAATACAGCTGCTCCTATGATAGACATGCTTTTATCAAATTGGTAACATTAACAAATCATTGAATCTAAATTTATTATTTTATAGCCCACATGACTTAATTTAAGGTAACTTGCATGATTTTGTGATCCTTTCCTTAAATCAGGATATGCCCAATAAGTTGAAAAATGGTATTGATGTTCAAGACTTCGATACTATTGAACCCATTACACTTTGCTCATGGGATGATACTATTGAACCCATTACACTTAGCTCATGGGATCGAATGGCTCTGGTATGAGATAATTTGTTTTTTTTTTTACTTTCTAACAGTTTTTTTATTAAATAGATATTTTTTTTCTGTATGGTCATAGGTAAAGAAATTTGAGGGAGCGTTATCTGTAAAGGGTAATGCGGTTGTTGAAGCTTTGGAAAGGAAGGTCTGTCCTTTAGTGGTGAAACTTATGAAATACGTTGGAAATAAAATAGTAAAAAAATTTCGAATATTTTACGTGACAGCGTGTTGAAGCATATATGACAGGACTAAGAGCATTTGCGGATGAGTGGTAGGAAAGATGCTTCAATCTTAGTCATTTTTTTGGTGTTTTTTAAGTTTCTATTTTATCATATATTTGATTGTTTTTCTGTATTTGCAGTGGGTTAACTGTGAAAAAGCTTGACGAGAAATTAGAAAGAACTCTTCTCCATTCGTATCGCAAGGTATGTCCTCCTTGAAGCTTTTAAGTTTTAACAGTTGAAAAAGGAAGCTTTGACAAATTTACATTTAGAGTAAAATGCCATTTTCGTCCCTTAGGTGTGGCCCAGTTTTGTGCTTCGTCCATAGGTTTGTTTTTCCGCGTTTGGATCCAAAAGGTTTGAAAAGTATGTATCATTGAGCGAGTGTCCTCAAGAACAAGAGTCACATGTTTTTTAGAGAAGGTCGGGGACTAGATGACGGTGTGAAGGTTGAGTTTTGACTTTATTTGCAAAACGGGGTGGAATTTACTCCCATTTACTTAATGTGGGTCAATTTGGATTGGATTTTATTGTTGAATGTTGGTCAAGTTTAAAAGCTTACCTAAATATGAGGCGGGTCAACTTGGTCATAACGAGTTGAAAGTCAATGAAAATGGTTTGACCACGTAAACAGACCCCTAAAAAAGATAAATAACGAGCTTATAGTGATCCACTTTTATGGCCAGGATTGACACCTCAGTTCTTCAAAGTTTCATTTTTATTTTCTAAACATTTTTTAAGTTAAAAAAGAAAACAATTAGTATGCTTTAAAATTAACCAATGAAAAAAAGCACCAATGGGCATTAACAATCTGGGATAGGAGTTTTCCACCAAATGGGTCAGAATGGAGTTATGTGGATATGGGAATGAAGATGCTGGTAAGGGGAGTATTAAATTGAATTATTGGGCTCCATTAAAGGTGAATTATCTTGGTTGGAAGGCTGTTGAGGGTCGGTTGGCTGCCAAAATGGAGTTGGGCTGCAGTGGGGTTTCTGCAAATTGTTTGATTTGCTGCAGGTGTGGGCAGGATAGGGAAGACACAAGTCATATCTTTATTAAATGCTTGGTGGCGAGATGTTTTGGGTGGCTGGCTGGTTAGCGTCGGGTTGAAGGTATAGTTGGTTGGTGCTATGCATTTTTGGTGAGACATAGTTATAATTAATGATTAATGATAGTTATAATTAATGATATTAGCTTTATTGTTTGTTTGTTTTTGTATACTGATAAATGTATTATATATTATAATTATAATTGAATGATATCTTTATATAGGTCGGTTTCCTTTTATTTTCTACACAGCACACGTAGTTGATTCATAAGCCCAAATGCCAATGGTCTATTTTGAAATTCTATTGTGTTTTCTTTTCTGAAAAATGACCAACCCAAAAAAACAAATTCACCACACAAATTCCAGCCCATTAGTTCGTTACTTTAATTTGATTAGTCATCTTGATTGCATTTTTGTATCCTCCATGACTAATTCGAAAGAATCCACTTCTAAAAATAAAAGTCAAAACAAATTATGGGATCCCCTTATTGTTATGTGGAATATAATTTTTTTATCTATTTTAGATTTCACAATAGATTTGACATCTCGTGATATTTAGAGCGAAATAATTAAATTATATATTTTGTAAATATACTTTTATATCAAACTATATAACTTTAAAAATGCAATTTTCGTTGTGACATTTTACCTCTATCAGAGTAAGTTGGAAGTTATGTAAAGTAATGAAACGTTATTTTCATTTCAAAGTTTATGTCAACATTTTTATATAATATAATTTACTATGAGTAGCACGTGTAACACAAGGGCACTAAGTTAACGAATACTATAGTTGGTCTAATATTTGACAATACTATTTTTACTTGGAGATAATATTAGTTTTAACTTTATCGGCTTATTTTTAATTGTAAATGTATTGATATTTTGTTCTAATATGAACATATAGGAGCCATGCAGACAAGGGGGTTGCTTATCCTGGATGGCATCAAGATCAAAATAAGTGATGGTAGCAGTTGGGCAACATGTGGCGGGAAAAACATAGTTGACCGGTCGAAAGGTACTTTCATTGCATCGTATGCAATTTTCTTACATATATGAGCATACGGTATATATAATCTTTTGTATGCCATAGGTTGAAGGGCTTATGAAGTGACAACCCAACAAGAAGTTGCTGCAGGCAAAGCAGTGGAACAAGATTACGTAGCAAAGGTATACTCACAGTTAATTTTTGGTTTTTGTGTGATCTTTAATATGTGAGATATATAGAGTTTATTTTGTACTAGATAAGATAATTTGTTCACCTATCTCTGCTTTGATAGCGTTCATAAACAATTTGTCAGCCCCGTAAACCTTCCCTTTGTACTTTCTCATTCGAGAACAGAGGAACCTGACCGTTGCACGCCTGCACAATCATTCCGCCAGTCGCCGCCGCACCAAAACCGTTGCAGAGATCAACTTTGGTGCTATAGTTATGGCTTTCAAGCATGACATGACTTAAAGCCAATCCGCTCAAGCATGACTTGAATTTAAGTCGGTCAGCTATTGTAACATAGGATTTAGTACACTATTTGCTTACCAATTATCTCATTGTAACACATGTAGTCTACTGTTAACGAAAAAACAAACCCCCTGCGAAGCGCGGGCATTATTTACTATTATCTACAAATGTGTGACGGTTGGTTTTTTTAATATGGTTGATTTTTATTAATTTGATTGGTCTGTGCTTCATCCGTATTTGATGTTATTGATCTGATAAATTTTGGCAAAGAAATCAAGTTGTATAAAGTAAAATATATTATATAAAATGATCTGTAATTTTTTCTTAATTATTTGTTAATGAGAAGCAACTTCGTGTTAAAGAGTATGGGGTATTAAAATCAGTTAATAATCATAATACGGGAACCAATTACGAGTATAGTAGCATCTATATTTATGTGTAATTTATCAAATCAATAGATTTATAAGAAGTATTTTCTTTATACAACCCGTGTAATACACGGGGTCTTAAGCTAGTGTTTAATAGATGAATGCAGATATTAACTAAAAACTTTTAAGAGTAGCAAATTATAAAATAGCATATGTTCAAAAACCTTGGATTCTTTTATGAGTAGTCTAATTGAGTGAGAGGACTTATGGTACTAACTACCGTTAAATTGGCTTTTTAAACTGTAACTGCCGTTAAATTGTTGGTAGTGCAAGTATCATTTTGACCAAAAACAATGATATATTGTAAAACAAACTAAATGGTTTTATTGAATCACTTGCACAGTGAAGCTAGTATACGACGAGGAGGCTTTATTAGTGGCCACCGGCTATGAAGAACCGTCAAATTATTGACCAAGAGAACATCGCCTTTCTTCCAAGGTATCACAACACATTCTTCTTTCAAGATTCTGAACATGTCTTTCATAGCATCATCATCCACAGGATCGCCGCTACCCAGCTCCACCCCTGTATTCTGCTTCTCACTCGTAGGAACACGGTAAACAACAGCAAGACTATTAAACCATGTTTTCCTGCAACTCGCCTCGTCAAACCTGATCGCAGGTATTGGGCCTGTTATAAGTTTTGCAGTATTCCCCATCCATTCTAGCTTTGTTCCCTTCTTCACCGCCCTGTCAATTACGCCATTCTCGTAAGGATGAAATTTGTAAGGTTTATTGTAGAGATACAATTATACAAACCTTTCCTCTGCAATGTTCTTGTCATCGGTTTGGAATGCCTTCTTCCAACTAGTACCAGTAACGGATGATGGATCCTCCTTATCGCCTTGTATCGTTATATACATCACTCCATGCTCCTCGAGCTGTGCAACGAAATCCGGGTGCCTCTCTTTCATCTTTTCATATACGATATGACTCAAAACTATGGGGGTTTCTCCCCCTTCTTCCGGCTCTTCGTCACAAAAGAAAAATAACTTGGTGGGGAAATCTGGATTCTGTTACAATCTCAACTCTTTTCAGTTATACCAATTGTTTCAGAAATTTCTAAACTTAAGTGTATGTTTTCTAGGGAGTCTGGTAGTTAAATGGAACACACTCTTCTTTTGTGTTTTAAACAGGTTTATTTTAGGCTCGGGCTTGTTTAAGTTTGGTGGCATTCAAGCATTTAACAAGCCGACCTCGAGTAGCTCTCAAGCCAGTGGCGGAGCTTGAACAAGAACTCAGTGGAGGCCAAACTCTCAAAATCCAAATAGGTGGGGCCCGGACTCTTAAAAATCAATTATTTTACACTAAAAAATAAAATAAAATTTCGGTAAAATTAACACTATGATCGAAAAATCAATGGGAAGATTCACCCCTCTCAATCCGCTTGACTCATTTACACCCCCTACACGAAACCAAAACACTTCCAAACACCTATCAGAAACATTTATTATTTTACTAAACCATCTACAAATAATTAAAATTAAAAAAATGATCAATTGGCTCATGAAATTTTAATATAAAAATATATTTAATATATCAGACAAAACTTATATAAATAAAAGGCCGGCTCGTTAGCTCATGAATGTTTAAGATAAAAACATATTTAATACATCAGATAAAACTTATATAAATAAAAGTCCGGCTCGTTAAGCTAATGAGCCGGCTTGTGCTTGGACCCGAGCTCATTTAAGCTCGGCTCGATTTGAGCTTTTAGCGAGCCGAGCCGAGCCGAGATTAACTATTTCAAAAACAACTTCATTTACACCCCTACTAGAAGTCAAAACACCTGCAAAAACCTACTAGAATCAATTATTATTTTACTAAACCGAAACCAGATCAATGTGTTCATGAATGTTTAAGATAACCTAGCTATAATACCCCCAATCTTAAACATATCCTAACAGTTAGATATGATAAATGATAATGTATAGAGTCAAAGAACTTACATAAGCCATCTCATGATGGAAAGGAACTTCCAAATGAAGAGGGCTTTCATTAGCAGTATAAACCCTACCAATAACTTGGGTCCGAGGGACTCGGCCGCCAACGTAGGAGAATTCCGGGAAGCCGAAAGCTTCAACGACGTCGTTGAAGTCGGACGGAGATGTAACCGGGAAGCCTCGGAAGAGAATAGCGCCAGTGTTGAGGAGAATAGATTCCAGCCATGGCTTATGAACCCTGATCGCCTCTTCAAAAGTGGAAAGTTGTACTGCAGTGGTACAAGTGGGGGACAACACCGCCGGGAAGAGAACGTCGTCGTTATGGGATTTTTGCTCAGGCAGTGGTACTTGTCGGAAGAATTTTCCGGTGGCCATTTTTGGTTGTTGGATATTGTCGGTTATAGAAGTAAACGGAAAAGTCTAACACGTCTTGTCACAGAACATGCTATTTATTGTAAAGTTTTTGTTTTTACTAATAATAAAATACTCATTTAATTTTGTCCTTCTGTAAACTTGTTTAAGTATAACCAACCCAGTGTGAGCCCGGTTAAGAGAATGTAGTCTGAGCAGATCTTGTCTAGGGCGCTATTTAGACGGTGTGACATTAGATCAATAAAAAAGAAAGTCATTGTTCAACGGAAAGTACTGTACTATCGAAAGAACATTTGAAAAATATAAAAATAAAATGCAACGTGGAAATTTTTGTTAAATATGCAAAAAAAAAAAAACAAAGTTGAGGTTGTTTGAATATGCGAAAAATTAATAAGGTTAGGTATTGTACTTTCCAAAGAATATTTGAAAAATGCAAAAAATTACAAAGTTGAAGTTGTTTGGCAAAAAATTACACTTTCGAAAGAATATTTGAAAAATACAAAAAATAAAATGCTACGTGGAAATTTTTAGAGTTTCGTTCGTACATAGATTATAAAACTTAATTGGTGTTAGAGTTTTCATTCATAAACAGATTAAAACTTAATTGTTCTTACTAGAATTAACATTAAATGTGTCTAACAAATGAACATGTATTATAATTTCTCTTCTATTTTAAGGTATGTATTATTCACAATAATGTCGCCCCTATAACACAAGAGGCGGCACACCAAAACACAACAAAACCAAAATTACATGAAACCAAACTTACACAAAGAATCCTACGATGAACTTCTATTTCTAGACCTATTTTTGTACCAAATAAGCTAAGAACCTTGACTTCTTGGATGATTCTCTCGATCGCCACCACTCTATTAGAGAACCGTTTATCATTTTGGGCCTTCCATAAACTCCACATACTAACCATGATACCGTGAACGATATCCTTTAGTCGATCTTCCATACCGACTCCTCATGGATTTGCAGCAGGTCTTTGATAAAGGAGGCGTATATTGGCTTGATCCTACACCGACTCACACTCTCCCATATGATAGCAGCCGCACCACAAGAACAAAAAATATGTTCAGCCGACTCCCGCTCTCTGAATCGGACAACACACATAACTCGCTTCTAAAATAACAATTCCTTTTTGCCAAAGCATCCAACATCGCGATGCGCCCATACCGGCTCTCCACGCCAAAATATTACATTTTTTGGGACGTACACCATTTATGAATGAATCTCTTGCTGAAAACTTGGCCGCTAAGCAAATACTTCTTCACAACACTGACCGAGAAACCATCGTTACCCCCTCCCAACCATTCCCACCTGTCCTTACAATCTGATAACTAATAATTATCCAAAAGATCGATACACTTGTTCCATTTATCCAACTTCACCGCCGACATCCGTGGTTTACACCAGTTCCACTGACGCGTAAAATTTATTTCTTCGTTATTGAATTGATATTTCACCTATCATTTCTTATTTTTTTTCAAGTTTGAACAGATTAGGGAAACACTCCTTAAGGGGACTACTACATGCCCAAGGTTCAAGCCACATTTTAGTGTTTTTTTTTCCATCACCAAGAATGCCTTTAACAAGCTGATTAAACTTGACCAGGCCACCTTCGTTTTTTCGACATCATTCACTATACTTTTCCAGCTCCCGTTTAAAGACTTATTAATCAGCACTTGCTGTAACAACCCGTGTTTCGAAAGTCAAAGTCAAGATTGAAGTCAAAGGAAGAAAAGATTGATAATTGCGATCTGTCACTCCTTGCTCAACTATTGTTTTGACTTCTTTGACTTGTAATCGAATCTATTATTAAACCGCTTTAGTTGTATTATGTGGAGTATCTATTAATAATCGAGGTTTAATCGCATATTAATCGCTAATCGACTTATCGCTATCGCATCGTAACCCGAATTACGTGTTATGGATATTGTTTTACGTGTGTGTGATATTTATGTGTTACTTGTGCATGTTATGTTTATGTTGAGGTGTTAATCGCAATCGCAAATCGCAATTCTATCACATCGAAATCAAATCGCAAACGCTAAACGCAAGTTGTTTATAGTGATTGTATGTTAGATATAGTAGTTAGGTTATTTGTGTAACTAATGGGTAATATTATCGCATCGCTCACTCGAATCGCATCGCAACGCTCAACACGCGAAACGAAACGACAAAACTCATCACGCCAGACACCTGGATCGAGTGGCCATCCGATCGGATTGCCATCCGATCAGATTGTCATCCGATCGAGTTGCCATCCGATCGGACTGCCATCCGATCGGTGACCAATCCGACACTTTGACATTTTCACTTTGGGAAACCCTATAAATACCCTCCTGTCACATCATTTGTGATGTGACAGCTCCTTACTCGAACCAGCCGCACTCAAGCACTCATTTCTCTCGATTTCTCACGATTCTTGTAAGTTTCCAACCTAAATCTTGTACTTCTATGATCTATACACACTTCTTCATCATTTTCACCTTTGAATCTTAACTTTTAACCGTGAAATCACCGGATTTGAGGTGTTCTAGGGTGATGTCATCATGGAGTTCTTATGAACTTCAAGGTTTGGCTTCATTCCACCAAGAACAACTTAGATCTTAAGGATTTCCACATGAATAATCAATGTTTTCGCATAGATCTACACCAATTCATGGTTAAAAGGATTGAAAGAAGGTTTTCTAACTTTCTTTCAACTCTTTTACACTCAATGCACTCAAAACCGATAGAATCGGAGCTCGTTCTGATCTTCTACTCTTTCTTAGTGATGGGTTAGTTCCAGATCTGAATTCTATCCAAGAGACAACTGATGTCGGGTTAAACAAGAACAACCGTCTCGAACAGTGAGCTGATCGGAATCGGATCACTTGGGTAAAGATGGGGTTTCTGTTACCGTCTCAATCAGAACTGCAAAAACCTTTCAAAATAATCAAGTATCAAGATGATCAGGTCGTTGGGACGGATTGCCGTCCGATCGCATTGCTATCCGATCGGATTGCCATCCGATCGGACAGCCATCCGATTGGCTTGCACTTGGTTTCACACTTAAACATTTTTCCAAGTTTTCAAAGTACTGGACGTCGAACGGATCGCCATCCGATCGAACGACCATCCGATCGTGTGACGTTTGGGACTTTGGTGCTTGATCAACCTCAAAGAACAGTAGTTCCAATGGATTGCTATCCGATCGGATTGCCATCCGATCGAGTGACAACCCTGCTGTGAACTTGTTCTCACTAAGTGTCCTGCCAATCGGATCGCTATCCAA
The DNA here is from genome assembly GCA_030545235.1 of Helianthus tuberosus. Classification (NCBI taxonomy): domain Eukaryota; kingdom Viridiplantae; phylum Streptophyta; class Magnoliopsida; order Asterales; family Asteraceae; genus Helianthus; species Helianthus tuberosus. The sequence continues at coordinate 209,790,333 of CM060400.1, forward strand.
TCGGACTGCCGTCCGATCGATCGACCTGAAGGGTAGAATATAACAACCCTCCCGAATATTTTCTGACACCCTAATATATTTTAAAATATCCCAATATGTCATCAACCCTAGCAGCTACACCCCTACTACGCGGGCCGCGTAAGCCTTAACCTAAGCTTACGCGGGGCGCGAGAAACTCGAAATGTGGCCCTATATAAAGGAGGCATCGGCTGAACATTCGAACTCGCTCAATTCTCACTTTCTCTCTCGAATTACTATATAGCAGACACTATACTCGGGTATAATATCCCCCTAATTAACGAAGTTCTGCTCCGTTGTAAGTATTATAACCCCGGTTACGTATTAGATATGCTGCCCGATTGATCTAGGGTTCCGTAACGGCTGTCGAGGTTCTGCCCGACGTAGTCGTTGGAATGCCGTCTCGGGGAGGGTATTACTAATGTAAATATTAAGGGTTATTATACTAACACGTGTGCATTTGTGTAAATTATAGATAATCACCAGGAAACCCTTACATAAAACCTAAGACATCAATGTGAGTAATCTCCTTTTGTAAACTGTTTTTACAAAACTTTAAATGTTTTACAATGCAATTAAGCAGTGATTGAGTCTTTGTAATTCTTCAATTACTGCCGGTATGTTGGGGTTTTGTATACAAAATGTGGAACACGTTACCATTGGACAACGAGTTAGCCAATGTGTAATATGACCCACCAGTCAGGATTGACAGTACTGAATGAGTAATTGTGTAATATAACCCACCTGATGAAATTTCCGCTGTCAAAATGATAAACAAATGATACCACCAAAACTGGCCTCGCGGCCGCCCGTTCCCGGGACAGATAGGGGACGGGGGTTGTGACAGAAGGTGGTATCAGAGCTAAGCCACTGATTCAGCCACAGAAATGTTCTGCTGACCCCGAAATATTATTCAAATTGTTAGGAAATTAATTATGGAAATACGTGCATAATTGTATTTTATTATTGTGTATTATTTGACTATTTGTTAGTTTACAGTATGAGTGATCAAGGACCCTCAGACGTTTATCGTCAGTTGTCCGATTCACCTAGGAGTGAAGGTACCTCTTCACAGCCTGCCTTTTTTGGGTATGTCGCTGATAATGAAGAAGGGATGTTTGTCTTTAAGGCTCAGTCTGAAGAGCCATTTCCCTTAGAAAAAGAGAGGATGGTTCAGTAAGGGAGCATTCGAGTGTAGGAAAAGAATGCGAAAGTTGCAACAGCAGAGAGTCCTAGCAGCCGCTAAGCGAGAGTCAGATGCCCATACACAGGATATGCTTAATAGGAGCTTAGCCAATTTTCATATCCTAGCAACAACAGCGGCCAACCCAAACTTGGAGCAACTAGTAGCCCCACAACCCTTACCTTTGTTCCCCACTCAGCCGATGGAGATAGAAGACAACCCAGAAAACCAAGTCCAAATGCATGATTTCAACCCTGAGGAGATACCTAGGATACCAGCCCCTAATCCCTTAGACCCAGATTATGATCCATGGTTCGATGATCATAGGGATTATGTGCCACGCTACCACCTGAACGACGAACCCATGCCAAACTTAGCAGCCTATCCAGGTCTGGACCCTCTAGATCCTTACTACGATAACAATGAATACATTAGGGAGATCTTAGAGAATCCATACCCTCAGGAGGATCCCATGCCCCAGTATCCAAATCCAGTACCTAGGGCTGTAAACGAACCGAACGTTCAGCGAACAGTTCGTGAACTGTTCGGCGGGAAGTTCGTTTATGTTCGTTCGTTTAATAAACGAACGAACATGAACAAGAAATTTCGTTCGATTAGTTAAACGAAAGAAACATGAACAGAGGTCTCGTTCGTTCGATTGTGTTCGTGAACATTCGGTAAGATGTTCGTGAACGTGTTCGTGAACATTCGTTGATTTGCGTTCGTTTATGTTCGTATGTTTGTGTTTTAATTGAAGATCTTTGTAGTTTCTTATATTTTATTTGTACTTTTTATATTATTAAAGTTTTATTTATTTTATTTCCCTAATAATTAAACTAGGAAACCCATTTTCACCTTGTTTATGCATCATTTCACTTTCATTTCTCATTATTTACATCCACGAATACGATCGACCTCCTTTCCACAATAAGGGATTCAAGTTCGAGTGCTACTCTCTGGGCCATCTATCTTTATCCTTCGTTGTGATCGCCAAATTTATTTGTGTTCGTTTGTGTTCGTGAACCGTTCGCGAACACGCTCATTTCCTTAATGAACGAACACGAACATAAAATCTCGTTCAGTAAGTGTTCATGAACCGTTCGTGAACACATTTATTTCCTTAACGAACGAACACGAACAAGGCCTTGTTCGTGTTCGTTCGGTTCGTTACCAGCACCTGCACCCCCAATGAGTGCAGAAAATGTGAATGAGCTCCGAACTTTCGGAGAAAAGATTTTAGAAAGTAGTGAGAGGATGAGGCAGGTAGGAGAGTGACTCGTCTGAAAGTACGACGAGCGCAATATGGATTACTGGATGAATCCAGATCAGTGAAGGTGATGGTGGAGTTGGTAATAATAATAATATAATAATTGTTAGGGGAGGATTTTCCAATCCTAAGGATCATGGATCCTCATGTGCTACCAGGATCATGGATCCTCAATTCTGTTTGAATTAAGGATCCTCAGTAGGCGTTGCAGGATCAGGATTCAGGATCCTTATTGTTATCCTTATACTAACAATTGTCTACCTTGTACGTAAGCTTGTTTTGCAGGAGCAAAGGCATGGACCAAGTCTCACCGAAATTCCTGGAGCATATTCCTTCAATATTCCGCACGTGCTTGGCCATTGTGAACGTTGTAGAGATCGTGGGGGGCTTGCATAAATTGCGGATAGTTAGTTAGTTTAGTTATTTCTAATTTAAAATGGGGATAACAAGCTTGAGTTAGACACTTAGCTAATTTTGGCATTCACACACTCTCGTAACAGCTCTCAATCAGCTCTCGAACACTACTTGGCAATTTCATACATTTTTTGCACATTGCACACTAGTGATCCTTGTAACAAGCTTGTTATCATCCCGAGTTGTAAACTTCTTTTGTTTAATCTTAGTTGGTGATCGGTAGTTTCCATCATCCGAGGTTTTTTATGCCGGAGATCAACTCTTGATCAAGGGCTTTTTCCTCGTATAAATCCTTGTGTCACTTGTTCATCATATTTCTGAGTTATCCTTAACATTGTTCATTGATTCAAGCATCATTCCTCACAACAAAGATTTGGTTACATTATCTTAGCCTGATTTTTGACCAAAACAGTTTGGCGCCCACCGTGGGGCAATTGGTGCTTCATTCCTAAGAAACTCTTGTTTTTGTGATTATTCCGGTTCATTACAACCAAGCAGATGGCTTCTTCAGCAAAGAACACTTCAAGTTCAATGCCGACAATGAGTTCTTCACAGGGCGTTCCTCCTTTGCCTCCACCACCTTCTGGATCCCAGAAGAATGCTGAGAATGCTGCAAAGAGACAAAGCCCAATTTTTCCAAAACCACCAACTTCTTCTGTTTCTTCTAATCCTACTACTAATGATCTTTTTACTCTGATTTTGCAGATGAGGGATCACATACAAGAGCAGGACAAAACCAACGAAAGGATCCTCCAGGAAATCGGTGACATCAAGAAACAGAAGAGATCGGGGGAGGATCACTCTCCTCTGATACCAAGGTCACTGGATTTCGACACTCCAGCTATAACTGCCCAGCAATCTGCAGCCTTAGACATCCAGTACCAAACTGAACCATTGGGAAGGCGTTATGGAGCAACAACTATGAGTCAGGCTTTTGGGTCTCACTTCCAGCCTCAAGGATCCTGTTTCCAGCCTTCGGGATCCTCTTTTCAGCATCAGGGATCCTTCGTCAGCTCAAGAGGATATTTGGGAATGCACACAGTCCAAGGATCCTCTCAGGTTCAAGGATCCTCTAGGGTCCAAGGATCCTCCATGGTTCAAGGATCCTCTCTGGTTCAAGGATCCTCTAGGGTCCAAGGATCCTCCATGGTTCAAGGATCCTCTCAGGTTCAAGGATCCTCTCAGTCTCAGGGATCCTTTCAAGTTCAAGGATCCTCTCAGCCTCAGGGATCCTCTCAGGTTCAAGGATCCAACATCTTTCAGGATCAAGGATTCTTAAGAAGTGTACAACCCCCAAGCACAGATGTTCATCAAGGAGACTTCATTCCAATGCAGACCATTGCCTCTTCTAGTCCTTCAATCATACCAGAATCCCGTCAATATGGATTCACATCTGCAATTCCTAACTCAAATCCTATGGGAGGTAATACTTTCAATAATTCTTATAACACTAACCATGGCTCTATGCAGGATACAGGTATCAATCAAGCTATGGCTAGGGAATTACAGAAGCTGAAGGATATGATATCCAGCGTTCCAGGAGTGGTTAAGCCCATTCCTGAAATTGCAGATGGAAGCCATAGGATATCTCGTTTTGCACCACCCATTTGTGATGCTGAGATACCCAAAAGGTTCCAAATACCAACTATGAAGCTGTATGATGGTTCAACGGATCCAGAGGAACATGTAGCTCAATATAGAGAAAGGATGGAGATCAACCCCATCCCAGAGAGGTTAAAAGAAGCATGTCTATGCAAGGGTTTCGGATCCACACTCACAGGATCAGCTCTTAAATGGCTGCTAAGTCTCCCCCCTTACTCTATTACTTCATTTGCTAATCTAGTTAACCTGTTTAATAGTCAATTCTCATGTAGCAGAAAATTTGAACGATTAACTAGTGATTTATATAGGGTAACACAAGGTCAAAATGAATCACTTAGAGATTATATCACTAAGTTTAGTAAAGAATCCTTAGACATCCTAATCTGGATATAGCTACGGCTGTGGAAGCCTTTAAAATGGGATTGCTTAGGGATTCATTATTCTATGATGATCTTGTTATGACCCCATGCAGGAATCTTGATGAAGTAAGAACCAGGGCCCTTAGGTTCATCCGTCTAGAGGATAACAAAAGGATCCAGGAGAGATTGGCAGGATCCTCAAAACAGGAAAAGCAAGGATCCTACTTCAAGAATAACAAGTTCAAGCCCTACAACAAGTCTGACAACCAGAATGTGCATGCAGTAGAGCAAGAAGAGGATGATGAGGATTATCCTCCAATTTATGAATACTGTTTTTCTGTTGATAACAATGAGCTAATCCTTGCAATGCAGAATCTAGGTGAGAAAGCTAGGTGGCCAAGAAAAAGTGATAAACCAGCTGCTACAAAAGACAAGTCCAAATGGTGTGCATATCATGAGGATTTCGGCCATCTCACTGAAGAGTGTATTGCACTTAGAAAAGAAATTGGTTACTTGTTAAGCAAGGGGCACTTGAAGGAGCTTTTGGGAAGAAAGAAGTCAAGGATCCGGGATCCTGAAAGGATCCCAGAAAAAGCTCCTGCTCCTCCGGCAGATGCACAAGTTATAAACTTCATATCCGGTAGATCAGACATTTGTGGTACTTCCTTTTCAGCAGCCAAAATACACGCTAAAGAGACCAAGATGGATAATGGAGATAGACCCATCCGGACCTCCACTGTTACCAAGGATAAAATTGTAACTTTTGATGAGGATGATCGTGTTGATGTGCAGGATCCTCATCATGATGGTCTTGTTATTACTATGTTTATTTCTAACCATTTTGTTCGCAGGATCCTGATAGATGGAGGAAGCTCAGTAAACATCATTCAGCTTGGCGTCCTCAAGAAGATGAACATTCCTGAATCAGACATTGTCCCAAGATCTTCAGTTCTTGTGGGATTCAGCGGAGAGACCAAGAATACATTGGGGGACATCAAACTCCCCATCTATATTGAAGGACTCCATTCTTATCAAAAATTTTGTGTTATAGATTGCTTATCTTCTTGCAATGTTATCCTTGGCAGGCCATGGATACACGACATGAAGGCAGTCCCATCTACCTATCACCAATGTGTAAAGCTTCCTAGTCCGTGGGGAGTGGTGAAAATCGAGAGTGACCAACAAGAAACTAAGAATTGTTACACGTCATCAATGAAGCCAGCCTCAAGACCAAGGGAGCAATAGCAATTAAAGCATCCTTCAAGAGATGTCTTGGAGGCACGAGAACAGGATGTGAAATAAATCCTTATGGATCCTCATGATCCTGAATCCATAGTCTTCATAGGATCAGGGATCCTCAGCAACATTGAACAAAAGCTAGTATCCTTCCTTAAGAGGAGGAAAACTACCTTTTCCTGGAAGCATGAGGACAGGTATATCTAAAGATATAATTACTCATAAGCTTGGCATTGACAGGTCATTCAAGCCTATACATCAGAAGAGGAGGAAGTTTGCACCTGAAAGGAATGCTATTATCCAGGAAGAGGTAGATAAACTACTTCGGGCAGGTATGATAAGAGAGGTTAAGTATCCAAGGTGGTTAGCCAATGTGGTTGTTGTTCAAAAGAAAAATGGAAAGTGGAGGGTATGTGTCGATTTTACTGATTTAAACAAGGCATGTCCCAAGGATCCTTTCCCATTACCCCATATTGACTCCATGGTGGATGCTACCGCGGGTCATGAGTTGTTGACTTTTATGGATGCTTCATCTGGATTTCAACAAATTCAGATGGAACCATCTGATCAAGAGGATACAGCCTTTATGACCCCAACTGGTATATATTGTTATATTGCTATGCCATTTGGACTAAGGAATGCAGGTGCTACTTATCAAAGGCTAGTCAATATGATGTTCAAGGAACAAATTGGACACACTATGGAAGTCTACATAGACGACATGGTGGTTAAGTCCAAGAAAGCAGAGGATCACCTTAGAGACTTGGAGGAAGCATTCAATATCCTTGATAAATTTAATATGAAACTAAATCCTTCCAAGTGTCACTTTGGTGTTAAAGCAGGTAAATTCCTAGGCTATATGGTGACAAAAAGACGCATTGAAGCAAGTCCAGAACAAATTAAGGCTACTGTGAATATCAAATCTCATGCCAATGCCAAGGATGTGCAAAGATTGACAGGCAGGATCACAGCAGTTAGGGGAGGATTTTCCAATGATCAGTGATCCTCAATTACTGTCAGGCTTAGGGATCCTCAATTCTGTTTGAATTAGTGATCCTCAGAGAGTATTGTAGGATCAGGATCCAGGATCATCATTGTGATCCTTACACTAACGATTGTCTGCTTTGAATATGAAGTTGTTTTGCAGGAGTACGTGCTTGGACTTGGTCTTGGCGATATTCCTGGAGCATATTCTCTTTTTATTCCGCACGTGCTTGACTAATATGGACGTTATGGAGGTCGTGGAAGACTTGCACGAAATGCGGATAGTTAGTTAGCTTAGATATTTTCCAAATTTATAAGGGGATAGCGAGCTTAATTGGAACACTTGGCTATTTTTGGCTAAACACACACACTCGTAACTGCTCTCATCAACTCTCGACAGTTTGCTCGGCGATTACACACTTTTTTGCACATTACACTCTAGTGATCCTTGTAACAAGCTCGCTATCATCCAAAGTTGTAATCCATTTTCTGTTTAATCTGAGTTGGTGATCGGTAGTTTCCATCACCCGAGGTTTTTTATGCCGGAGATCAACTCTTGATCAAGGGATTTTTCCTCGTATAAATCATTGTGTCACTTGTTCATTACATTTCTAAGTGATCCTTAATATTGTTCATTGATTCAAGCATCACACCTCACAACAAAAGATTTGGTTGCATTATCTTTGCTTGATTTTTGACCAAAACAGTTTGGCGCCCACCGTGGGGCAATTGGTGCTTCGTTCTTGAAAAATTATTGTTCTTGTGATCATTTCGGTTCATTACAACCAAGCAGATGGCTTCCTCAGCAAAGAACACATCAAGCTCTATGCCGGCAATGAGTTCTTCACAAGGCGTTCCTCCTTTGCCTCCACCACCTTCTGGATCCCAGAAGAACGCTGAAAATGCTGCGAAGAGACAAACCCCCATTTTCTCAAAACCACCAACTTCTTCTGTTTCCTCTAATCCTACTACTAATGATCTTTTTACTCTGATTTTGTAGATGAGAGATCGCATGCAAGAGCAGGACAAAACCAATGAAAGGATCCTCCAGGAGATTGGTGATATCAAGAAACAGAAGAAATCAGTGGAGGATCACTCTCCTCTGATACCAAGGTCATTGAATTTTGACACTCCAGTTGTAACTACCCTACAATCGGCAGTTCCGGGCATCCAGTATCAAAGTGGTCCATCAGAAAGGCGTTATGGAACAGCAACTATGAGTCAAGCATTTGGCTCTTACTTCCAGCCTCAAGGATCCTGTTTTCAGCCATCGGGATCCTCTTTTCAGCATCAGGGATCCTTCGTCAGCTCAGGAGGATATTTGGGAATGCACACAGTCCAAGGATCCTCCCAGGTCCAAGGATCCTCTATGGTTCCAGGATCCTTTCAGGTTCAAGGATCCTCTCAGCTTCAAGGATCCAACATCTTTCAGGATCAAGGATTCTAAAGAAGTATGCAACCTCCAAGCTCAGATGTTCATCAAGGAGACTTTATACCAATGCAGACCATTGCTTCCTCTGGTCCTTCAATCATACCGGAACCCCGTCAATATGTATTCACATCTGCGATTCCAAACTTGAATCCCATGGGAGGTAACACTTTTAATAATTCATATAACACTAACCATGACTCTATGCAGGATACAGGTATCAATCAGGCTATGGCTAGGGAGCTATAGAAGCTTAAGGATATGATATCCAGCGTACCAGGAGTGGTTAAACCCATTCCTGAAATTGCAGATGGTAGCCCTAGGATTTTGCACCACCTATTTGTGATGCTGAGATACCCAAAAGGTTCCAAATACCAACTATGAAGCTATATGATGGCTCAACGGATCCAGAGGAACATGTAGCTCAATACAGGGAGAGGATGGAGATCAATCCAATTCCTGAGAGGTTAAAAGAAGCATGTCTATGCAAAGGTTTTGGATCCACACTCACAGGATCTGCTCTTAAATGGCTGCTAAGTCTTCCCCCTTACTCTATTACTTCATTTGCTAATTTAGTTAATCTGTTTAATAGTCAATTCTCTTGTAGTAGAAAATTTGAACGATTAACTAGTGACCTATATAGGGTAACACAAGGTCAAAATGAATCACTTAGAGATTACATCACTAAGTTTAGTAAAGAATCCTTAGATATCCCTAACCTGGATATAGCTACGGCTGTAGAAGCCTTTAAAATGGGTTTGCTTAGGGATTCATTGTTCTATGATGATCTTGTTATGACCCCATGCAGGAATCTTGATGAAGTAAGAACCAGGGCCCTTAGGTTCATCCGTCTAGAGGATGACAAAAGGATCCAGGAGAGATTGACAGGATCCTCAAAACAGGAAAAACAAGGATCCTACTTTAAGAATAACAAGTTCAAGCCCTACAACAAGTCTGACAACCAGAATGTGCATGCAGTAGAGCAAGAAGAGGATGATGAGGATTATCCTCCAATTTATGAATACTGTTTTTCTGTTGATAACAATGAGCTAATCCTTGCAATGCAGAATCTAGGTAAGAAAGCTAGGTGGCCAAGAAAAAGTGATAAACCAGCTGCTACAAAAGACAAATCCAAGTGGTGTGCATATCATGAAGATTTTGGGCATCTCACTGAAGAGTGTATTGCACTTAGAAAAGAAATTGGTTATTTGTTAAGCAAGGGGCACTTGAAGGAACTTTTGAGACGAAAGAAGTCAAGGATCCCGGAAAAGGCTCCTGCTCCTCCAGCAGATGCACTAGTTATAAACTTCATATCCGGTGGATCAGACATTTGTGGTACTTCCTTTTCAGCAGCCAAAAGACATGCCAAGGAAACCAAGATGGATAATGGAGACATACCCATCCGGACCTCCACTGTCACCAAGGATAAAATTATAACTTTTGATGAGGATGATCGTCTTGATGTTCAGGATCCTCATCATGACGGTCTTGTTATTACTCTATTTATTTCTAACCATTTTGTTCGCAGGATCCTGATAGATGGAGGAAGCTCAGTAAACATCATTCAGCTTGATATCCTCAAGAAAATGAATATCCCGGAGTCTGATATTGTCCCAAGATCCTCAGTCCTTGTGGGATTCAGTGGAGAAACCAAGAATACATTGGGGGACATCAAACTTCCCATCTATATTGAAGGACTTCATTCTTATAAAAAATTTTGTGTTATAGATTGCTTATCATGTTGTAATATTATCCTTGGCAGGCCGTGGATACATGACATGAAGGCAGTCCCATCCACATATCATCAATGCGTAAAGCTTCCTAGTCCGTGGGGAATGGTGAAAATTGAGAGTGATCAACAAGAAGCTAAGAATTGTTACACATCATCAATGAAGCCAGCCTCAAGACCAAGGGAGCAATAGCAATTAAAGTATCCTTCAAGAGATGTCTTGGAGGCAAGAGAGCAGGATGTAAAAGAAATCCTCATGGATCCTCATGATCCTGAATCCAAGATCTTCATAGGATCAGGGATCCTTAGCGACATTGAACGGGATCTAGTATCCTTCCTTAAAAGAAGGAAAACTACCTTTGCCTGGAAGCATGAAGACATGACAGGTATATCTAAAGATATAATTACTCATAAACTCGGCATTGACAGGTCATTCAAGACAATTCATCAAAAAAGAAGGAAGTTTGCACCTGAAAGGAATGCTATTATCCAGGAGGAGGTAGATAAACTACTTCGGGCAGGTATTGTTAGGGGAGGATTTTCTAACAATTAGTGATCCTTATTCGTTATCCTAACTAGTGATCCTTACTTCTGTGATAGGTGGTGATCCTCAGAAGAGCTTCAGGATCAGGATCATGGATCACTTTAAGGATCCTCGTACTGACGATTGTTTACTTATGTATTATACTATCTCGCAGGTATAACGAGCTTGACCAGGTCTTGGCGACATTCCTGGAGAATATTCCTAAGCTATTCTGCACGTGCTTGACCAAAAATAGACGTTGTGGAGAACGTGGAGGGTTGGCACGAAAGTCGGATAGTTAGTTTAGGTGGTTATTTCTATTTTAAAAGGGAGTAACGAGCTAGTAGAAAAAACTTAGTCATTTTGCAGTTACACACACCCGTACAAACGCTCATACAAGCTCTCGTTCAAACACTTAGCAATTTCATACACTTTTTACACATTCCACCGTAGTGATCCTTGTACCTAGCTCGTTACTATCCGAAGTTGTAAACATTCATTCATTTATTTGAGCTTGGTGATCGGTAGTTTCCATCACCCGGGGTTTTTTGTGCCGGAGATCAACTCTTGATCAAGGGCTTTTTCCCCGTATAAACCCTTGTGTTGTTTGTGCAATTTTACACTAAAGTGATCCTCATCATTGTTACACATTTTAAGCATCATACCCCGTAATCTAGAGTTTGGTTGCAATATCCTCATCTGATTTTTTGACCAAAACAGTTTGGCGCCCACCGTGGGGCAATTGGTGCTTTGTCCTTAGAAAAATACGCATTTCTGTGCTCATTTCGGTTTACTACAACCAAGCAAATGGCTTCCTCAGCGAAGAATGCTTCAAACTTGATGCCCTCATTCACTTCTTCACAAGGCGTTCCTCCTTTGCCTCCACCACCTTCTGGATCCCAGAAGAATACTGAGAATGCTGCGAAGAAACCAACTCCCATTTTCTCAAAACCACCTACTTCTTCTGTTTCAACTAATCCTACTACTAATGATCTCTATGCCTTGATTTTGCAGATGAGGAATCATGCACAAGAGCAGGATAAAACCAACGAAAGGATCCTCCGGGAGATTGACGAAATTAAGAAACAGAAGAAAACGGCAGAGGATCGTTCCCCACTGATGCCCAGATCGTTGAATTTTGATACTCCGGTGATTACTTCTCAGCCATCAGTGGTTCCAGACATTCAATATGTGGGTGGACCAAAAGGAGTGCACTACGAAACAACAACAATGAGCCAGGCATTAGGTTCACATTTCCAGCCAGCGGGATCCTATCCTCAGCATATGGGATTCCTCACGAGTTCAGGAATGCAGCAGTTTCAAGGATCCTCCTTCATTCCAGGATCATCCCAGGTTCAAGGATCCTCCTTCATTCCAGGATCATCCCAGGTTCAAGGGTCCTCCTTCGTTCCAGGATCATCCCAGGTTCAAGGATCCTCCTTCGTTCCAGGATCATCCCAGGTTCAAGGATCCTCCTTCGTTCCAGGATCATCCCAGGTTCGAGGATCCTCCTTCGTTCCAGGATCATCCCAGGTTCAAGGATCCTCCTTCGTTCCAGGATCATCCCAGGTTCAAGGATCCTCCTTCGTTCCAGGATCATCTCAGGTTCAAGGATCCTCCTTTGTTCCAGGATCGTCCCAGGTTCAGGGATCCTTCCAGATGCCAGGATCCTTGAGGAGTTTGCAAACAGGAAGTTCAGATGTCCATCAGGGAGATTTTATTCCAATGCAGACCAATGCCTCTACTGGTCCCTCGATCATTCCAGAGCCTCAACAATATGGATTAACATCCATTCTTCCTAACTTGAATCCAATGGGAGGTAACACTTTTAATAATTCTCATACTACTAACCATGGTCTTACGCAGGATCCAGGTATCAATCATGCCATGGCCAGAGAATTGCAAAAGCTAAAGGATATGATATCAAGTGTCCCGGGAGTAGTCAAACCTATCCCAGAGATTGCAGATGGGAGCCATAAGATATCTCATTTTGCACCACCAATCTGTGATGCTGAGATACCCAAGAGGTTCCATGTGCCTACAATGAAACTATATGATGGCTCAACAGATCCCGAAGAACACATAGCACAATACAGGGAGAGGATGGAGATCAATCCAATCCCAGAAAGGTTAAAGGAAGCATGCCTGTACAAAGGATTCGGATCCACTCTTACTGGATCAGCTCTCAAATGGCTGCTAAGTCTTCCTCCCTATTCTGTTCCCTCATTTGCTAACCTAGTTAACTTGTTTAATAATCAGTTTTCTTGTAGTAGGAAATTTGAACGATTAACTAGTGATTTTTACAGGATAACCCAGGGTCATAATGAATCATTAAGGGACTACATTACCAAATTCAGTAAAGAATCCTTAGACATTCCTAATTTAGACATAGCCACGGCTGTTGAGGCCTTCAAAATGGGATTGCTTAGGGATTCGTTATTTTATGATGATCTTGTTATGACACCATGCAGGAACTTAGATGAGGTAAGAACTCAGGCCCTTAGGTACATCCGGCTAGAGGATGACAAGAGGATCCAGGAGAGGTTAGCAGGATCCTCAAAGCAGGATAAGCAAGGATCCTCGTTCAGGAATAACAAGTTCAAATCCTACAACAGATCCGATAACCAGAATGTGCATGCTATCCTTGTATCTTGCAGTATCCTCAAAAGCAGAAACCAGAGATGTCAGGAAGGATGGCTAAGTGGGCAGTGAAGCTGAGTGCATATAATATAAGATATGAGCCTAGGACAGCCATCAAATCCCAAGCATTAGCTGACTTTGTGGCTGATTTCAGTAGTGATTTACAAGAAGAAGCTGAGTTAGAAGTCCAGCAGCTAGAGGAGACCAAGGATCCTTGGATACTCCACACTGATGGATCCTCAAATGTCAAAGGCACAGGGCTTGGAATACTACTAAAATCGCCACAGGGGGACATAATACCCCACTCTATAGCTTGTGAGTTCCAAACCACTAATAATGAGGCTGAATATGAAGCCTTAATTGCTGGTTTGCAAATTGCAAAGCATATGGGGATCAGGTATCTTGAGGTACATGTAGATTCATTGTTAATTACAAACCACTTTAATGGATCCTACGCTGTTAAAGGTGAAAAACTAACCAAATATTTAGAGATAGTCAAAAATTTGGCACTCTCCTTTGTTTCCTTCAGTTTGACACAGGTACCAAGGGAAGAAAATACAGAGGCTGATGCATTGGCTAACTTAGGATCTTCCTTGAAGATCCCGGAGGATATCAAGATCCCTATTATCCATATCCTGACCCCAGCTATTGAGGATCATGTGGCGATGGAGATAGGAAATGATTCTGCGGTTATCCCTAGTGAGGATACTCAATCTCATTCAGGATCAAGATCATGGATCTCACCAATTATGAGATACTTACAACATGGAGATATTCCTACAGGAGAAAACCCTAGGACTTTCAAATCTAAGGTATCTCAATTTACAATTATAAATAGTATGTTGTATAGACGATCTCTTGCAGGACCATACTTGAGGTGCATTGAGGATCTTGAAGTCCAAGAAGTTTTAAAAGACTTCCATGAAGGAGATTGTGGAAACCACACTGGGGGCAGGGCATTATTCTCAAGGATCCTGAGGACAGGGTACTACTGGCCAACCATGAAAAGAGATGCTGTGGAGTATGCTAAGAAATGTGATCCTTGCCAGAGACACAGCAATATCCTTCATCAACCAGCTGAATTATTGCACCCTATATCCTCCTCCTGGCCATTTATGAGATGGGGTATGGATATAGTTGGTAAGCTCCCTAAGGCACCTGGTGGAAAAGTATTCATGCTTGCTATGACTGATTACTTCTCCAAGTGGATAGAGGCCGAAGCTTTTGCCCAAGTCAGAGAAAAGGAAGTTATATCCTTCATTAAAAGAAATATTATAACTAGATTTGGAATTCCTTCTGAGATTATATGTGATAATGGTTCCCAATTTATTGGGGGCAGAACCACTAACTTTTGTGACAGCTGGGGGATTAGGATGATAACATCAACACCAGTCCACCCACAAGCTAATGGTCAGGCAGAATCATCCAACAAGATCATCATCAACAATTTAAAGAAAAAGCTTGGATCCAAGAAAGGGAAATGGGCAGAAGAACTACCCTATGTGCTTTGGGCTGATAGGACAACCCCCAAGAATGCTACTGGTCAAACACCATTCTCTTTGGTATTTGGGGCAGAATCAGTGATCCCAACAGAAATGGTGGTTCCAACTGCAAGAACAAGTACCCGTGATCCTGAGGAAAATGATGAAAACTTGGCTCAAGACCTGGATACTATTGAAGAAATCAGGGATATGGCTAGGATAAGGATGGCCAGTTATCAACAAAGAATGGCTGGTGTTTACAACAAAAATGTCAGGATCAGAAGGTTTCAAGTTGGAGATATGGTATTAAGGAAAGCATTTCAGAATACCACCAATCCTGCGGATGGAAAGTTGGCTCCAAAATGGGAAGGCCCTTATTTGATTGAAGCTGAAGCAGGAAAGGGGGCATATAGATTGCTAACCATGGAAGGTGATTTGCTACCAAGAGCTTGGAATGCTGTCCATTTGAAGAAATATTTCATGTAAGTAGGATCCTCATGGCATAGATGATCCTCATGATAGGGATATCCTTAAAGGATCCTCAGAGTATCGGTGATCCTTACTTAGGTAATATCCTAAACTTGAACTATTTCATTTTTTTATTTTCTCATGTAAGGATAAGGATCATGTATCCTTTATCCATCTCTCATGCGAGTTTGAGTTTTGAAAGTTCAGGTATCCTTAGCATAACATTGGTTATCTGCTGAAGCAATCCGTTCCTTGGGTTTAACCCCAGTTATTTGGGCTTGTCCCCAGTTCCGCCTGTAGCGCACGATGATCCTGGTATAGTTCAAGGCATTGGGACCAGTACTCGTTTTAGGGGCTGATAATTCCATTGTACTGGCTATGCTAAGGATCCTACGTATAATGGTAGACGTACCATACATCCGTTCATAAGGTTTCTAACGTTTTCACGTTAGCTAAGGTTTCTAACGTTTTCACGTTAGCTAAGGTTTTGGCATCTTCATGTCACTAAGTTTGGATAGTCGCCAGTTAGGGCCATACTCCAGTTTACACACAATCCTTGGGCTTGTCCCCAGTTATCCTTGGGCTTGTCCCCAGTTATCCTTGGGCTTGTCCCCAGTTATCCTTGGGCTTGTCCCCAGTTGCTAACTCTTTTCTTATATTGGCTTAGTCCCAAGTTATGCTCTATTTCAGGTCCTTGAAGATAGGCAGCTAGGGATCCTTGATCCTTACTTCACTCTAAGGTTTATTTTATAGTTATCCTTATTATGGTTAGGATTCTAACTTGGATCCTCAGGTATGATCCTTAACTCTTTTGATCTTATTCATTATTCTTTTAAATAACCCCTATACTTGACAACTGAACTTGTGATTCTTAAATTGTATCACTTTTTAGAACTTATCGGTTATGGGATATGTGATCCTGATCATATCCTAAGCTTTTTGGATAATTTTCAAGGCTTGATAATTATAAACAGAATGAACATTACAACAGTTGGAAAGGAAGATATTAAAAAGTATAACAACACAAGATAAGCGACAAAAGGTTAAGTTTTTATTTATTAACAAAAGGCTAACCCTTTAAAGGTTGTCAAAATTACCTACCCGAGCATCTACCAGCAAAACGTGGCCCGTCCGCTGGGGTAGGTAAAGGGTGTCCATGATAATGAGTTCAAAGATAGTGCAGGAATATAAAGGCGGCAGGATCACAATGGCTTCATCCCCCAAACAGAGGATCCCTCCACCAATTGCAATCCTGCCTATTGTCCAAAGGATCATACATGACCCTTAATCCTAAAAACCTATTGTTCAGTACAACCCATCATTGTTCAACAAAAAACACCATCACCAAAACAAACTACCACCAGATTTAAAAATTGGGCTCCGGCTACGTCTAGAAATGTCCTTCATCGCCCAATCATGCAGCCTAAACCTTCGCTGCATTGTCACCTCCGGCTCCACTTGCCTCACCAGCTTCACCCTTGCTTCCAGCCTCAATTGTCAGGATCTCTTCAGCCTCCTCTTCATCACCCAATTCAGCCAGCCTTGCCCTCAATTCTTCAATTTCCCAGCTACTTTTGTCAAAGGCAGGATCCTGAGCCTCCAGGGCCATTTGAAGCTTGGTTTTGTACATTGCTATGGCGGCAGAGACTTTGGCATCATCTGTGATCTCCTGCCTTTCATAGTCAAAATTAACCAGCACCTTAGCCATTTTCTGTTTGGTATCCTGGAGTTCCTTCTGAAGATCAGCGAGTGCAAGATCCTTGAGCACAGCAACCTGCTGGAGATCGGCAATCTTTTTATCTTGATCCTCAACGTGGCCCACATAATCCTCAATCTCAGCAAATTTCTGCAAAAGAAAAGGTTAAGGTCAGGATTAAGTGATCCTCAGATCATCAGGGTATGTCAACAGGATATACAAGCAGAGACAGTGATCCTTACTTCATTGAAGTACTCAAGGAATTGGTGGCGGATTAGAGGCAGACCCTGCAAATCCTCAGCCTCGGAGACCTTTCTCTTCTTGATTCCCTTTCCTTTGAGGGGTGCCTTGGGGATTGAAGCCGTCGGGCTGGTAGGAACCTTTCTTTTGGAGGATTTGACGGTGGTGAGATCGGTGACACTGAATCTTGAAGCAGCTTTGGCAGATTTTCCAGCACCTACATAACCAAAACAAGATAAGTATCTTCACTATATTTATGTTTCACTATTTATAAATTTTCAAACAAAGATACTTACTTGACATTGTGACAGAGCCTGAGGATACCTCCTGAGAATCTTGGGTTGTTGTTTTGAAAGTTCTAGTTTCAGGATCAAGTCCCCAGAAAGCAGCAAGTCTTTCTCTGGTTGCGGGTGTTGTGATGAGATGTGAAACAGAGATGGCTGCATGACACAAGACAAAAAGGGTTAGTGATCCTATTACAAAAACATGACCATCTGGTGATCCTTCTCAGGATCCTCTGTCCTACCATTGGTGGACCATTCCCTTGGTAAATGCTCTCCATCAAGAATAGTATCCCTTCTTACAAAGAAGAAGCGGCGTTTCCAATCTTTATCGTTCTTGGTGACTTTAAGAAGAGGATGTTCTGCACCGGGTTTTCGTTTGAATAAGTAACGATGGGAACCAAAGGTAGTAAGATCATACAGCTCCGCCAGTTCCGACATTCCTAAATCAACGTCCTCCTGCTCAATGATCCTCTCTAGGGTATACAGAACCCTCCAAATCATCGGCATGGCTTGGATGTAAGATATGCCGGTAAGGGAAAAGAAGGATTGTGTGAACTCCGGGAAAGGATAGGTGTACCCTATAGCAAATGGAGTAACTGGAAAGGCAACCCATGTTTCGGAAACGTAGTCGCTCAGAACAGTGGGATCAAAGGGTTTGAAAAAGACATTCGCCGAAAAACGGTGACGAATGTTATCTACTTGTGCGTCGTTAAAGCAACACCTCTCGTTCACTGAGTCCTTGATGATCTTTTGACTCTTCAAAGGGCTATCCTTCTTGTGATCCTTGCCCGGTGAGCTTCGGAGCAACATTCTCGAAGTGACGGAGATAAAGAAGAAAAACAGAGTAAGAGAGGAAGAAAGAGAAGAAGGAGATACCTGATTGATCTTCAACTGAGAATATAAAGGGAGTTTCTTTCGGATTTGAATGCATATTGATCCTATCTATATCTCTATTTATAATTATGATTCTGCAGGATTGTCACTTCCGTGACGTCATGATCGCAACGACTAGTTCCATTTTAACGGCTATATATCCGTTAGTTTGTTACGGATGAGATCAAGAAAACATAACTCGCTAATTTTACAATTTCACTCCTTATATTTTGGGGGCAATTGTTAGGGGAGGATTTTCTAACAATTAGTGATCCTTATTCGTTATCCTAACTAGTGATCCTTACTTCTGTGATAGGTGGTGATCCTCAGAAGAGCTTCAGGATCAGGATCATGGATCACTTTAAGGATCCTCGTACTGACGATTGTTTACTTATGTATTATACTATCTCGCAGGTATAACGAGCTTGACCAGGTCTTGGCGACATTCCTGGAGAATATTCCTAAGCTATTCTGCACGTGCTTGACCAAAAATAGACGTTGTGGAGAACGTGGAGGCTTGGCACGAAAGTCGGATAGTTAGTTTAGGTGGTTATTTCTATTTTAAAAGGGAGTAACGAGCTAGTAGAAAAAACTTAGTCATTTTGCAGTTACACACACCCATACAAACGCTCATACAAGCTCTCGTTCAAACACTTAGCAATTTCATACACTTTTTACACATTCCACCGTAGTGATCCTTGTACCTAGCTCGTTACTATCCGAAGTTGTAAACATTCATTCATTTATTTGAGCTTGGTGATCGGTAGTTTCCATCACCCGGGGTTTTTTGTGCCGGAGATCAACTCTTGATCAAGGGCTTTTTCCCCGTATAAACCCTTGTGTTGTTTGTGCAATTTTACACTAAAGTGATCCTCATCATTGTTACACATTTTAAGCATCACACCCCGTAATCTAGAGTTTGGTTGCAATATCCTCATCTGATTTTTTGACCAAAACAGGTATGATAAGAGAGGTTAAGTATCCAAGGTGGCTAGCCAATGTGGTTGTTGTTCAAAAGAAAAATGGAAAGTGGAGGGTATGTGTCGATTTTACTGATTTAAACAAGGCATGTCCCAAGGATCCTTTCCCATTACCCCACATTGACTCCATGGTGGATGCTACCGCTGGTCATGAGTTGTTGACTTTTATGGATGCTTCATCTGGATTTCAACAAATTCAGATGGAACCATCTGATCAAGAGGATACAGCCTTTATAACCCCAACTGGTATATATTGTTATATTGCTATGCTATTTGGACTAAGGAATGCAGGTGCTACTTATCAAAGGCTAGTCAATATGATGTTCAAGGAACAAATTGGACACACTATGGAAGTTTATATAGACGACATGGTGGTGAAATCCAAAAAAGCTGAGGATCACCTTAGAGACTTGGAGGAAGCATTCAATATCCTTGATAAATTTAATATGAAACTAAATCCTTCCAAGTGTCACTTTGGTGGTAAAGCAGGTAAATTCCTAGGCTATATGGTGACAAAAAGGGGCATTGAAGCAAGTCCAGAGCAGATTAAGGCTATTGTGAATATCAAATCTCCTGCCAATGCCAAGGATGTGCAAAGATTGACAGGCAGGATCGCAGCCTTGAACAGGTTCATATCCAAATCCTCATAAAAGTGCAAGGAATTCTATGACATCCTGAGGAAGAACAAGAAATTTGAATGGACTGAGAAGCATGAAAGTGCCCTCAAAGCTCTTAAGGACTACCTATCCTCAGCCCCCGCCTTGATGAAACCAGAAAAGAGGGATATATTATCCTTATACCTAGCAGTATCCTCAAAAGCAGTAAGTGCGGTCCTTGTTAAGGATCACCAAGGTACACAACATCCTGTTTATTATGTAAGTAAGAGTTTGCTTGATGCTGAATCCAGGTATTCACATTTAGAAAAACTTATCCTTGCATTAATTATGGCATCTACTAAATTAAGACATTATTCTGAGACTCATGCAATTATTGTTAATACTAATTTTCCAATTAAGAATGTTCTCAGGAAACCTGAAATGTCAGGAAGGATGGCTAAGTGGGCAGTGAAGCTTAGTGCTTATGATATAAGATATGAGCCTAGAACTGCCATTAAATCCCAAGCCTTAGCTGACTTTGTGGCAGATTTCAGTAGTGACTTGCAAAAGTAAGCTGAGTTAGAAGTCCAACAGCTTGAAGAAACTAAGGATCCTTGGATACTCTTCACTGATGGAGCCTCTAATGTCAAAGGAACAGGACTTGGAATACTACTAAAATCGCCACAGGGGGACATAATACCCCACTCCATAGCTTGTGAGTTTCAAACTACTAATAATGAGGCTGAATATGAAGCCTTGATAGCTGGTTTGCAAATTGCCAAGCATATGAGGATCAGGTATCTTGAGGTACATGTAGATTCATTATTAATCACTAATCACTTTAATGGATCCTATGCTGTTAAAGGTGAAAAGCTAATCAAATATTTAGAGATAGTCAAAGAATTGGTACTCTCTTTTGTTTCCTTTAGTTTGACACAAGTACCAAGGGAAGAGAATGCAGAAGCTGATGCATTGTCCTATCTAGGATCATCCTTAAAGATTCCAGAGGATATCAAGATCCCTATTATCCATATCCTGACCCCTGTTATCGAGGATCATGTAGCCATGGAGATAGGAGAGGATTCTGCAATCATCCCTAGTGATGATACTCAATCTCATTCAGGATCATGGATCCTTCCAATCATGAGATACATACAACATGGAGAGATTCCCACAGGAGAAAACCCCGGGGCTTTCAAAATCAAGGTATCTCAATTTACAATATTGAACAATATGTTGTATAAACAATCTCTTGCAGGACCATATCTAAGATGCATTGAGGATCCTGAAATCCAAGAAGTCCTAAAGGATTTCCATAAAGGAGATTGTGGAAACCACACTGGGGGCAGAGCATTATTCTCAAGGATCCTGAGGACAGGATACTATTGGCCTACTATGAAGAAGGATGCTGTGGAATATGCCAAGAAGTGTGATCCTTGTCAGAGACATAGTAATATCCTTCACCAACCAGCAGAACTTTTGCATCCTATATCCTCTTCTTGGCCATTTATGAGATGGGGAATGGATATAGTTGGTAAGCTTCCTAAGGCACCTGGTGGAAAAGTATTCATGCTTGCTATGACTGATTACTTCTCCAAGTGGATAGAGGCTGAAGCCTTTACTCAAGTCAGAGAAAAGGAAGTGATATCCTTTATTAAAAGAAACATTATTAATAGATTTGGTATCCCTTCTGAAATTGTTTGTGATAATGGATCCCAATTTATTGGGAGTAGAACTACTAACTTTTGTGACAGCTGGGGGATTAAGATGATAACATCAACACCAGTCCACCCACAAGCTAATGGTCAGGCAAAATCATCAAACAAGATCATCATCAACAATTTGAAGAAGAAGCTTGGATCCAAGAAAGGAAAGTGGGCAGAAGAACTACCTTATGTACTATGGGCTGATAGGACAACTCCCAAGAATGCCACTGGCCAAACTCCATTTTCTTTGGTATTTGGGGCAGAATTAGTGATCCCTACAGAGATGGTGGTTCCTACTGCAAGAACAAGCATTCGTGATCCTGAAGAAAATGCTGAAAACTTGGTTCAAGATTTGGATATTATAGAAGAACTCAGGGATTTGGCAAGGATAAGGATGGCCAGTTATCAACAAAGGATGGCTGGAGCTTACAACAAAAATGTCAGGATCAGGAAATTCCAAGTTGGTGATATGGTGTTGAGGAAAGCATTTCAGAATACCACCAATCCTGCTGGTGGAAAGCTAGCACCAAAGTGGGAAGGCCCCTATTTGATTAAAGCTGAAGCAGGAAAGGGGACATATAGATTGCTAACAATGGAAGGTGATTTGCTACCAAGAGCTTGGAATGCTGTTCACTTGAAGAAATACTTCATGTAATAAGGATTCATGATCCTTAGCTAATAAGTATCCTTGAAGGATCCTTACAGGACAGAGGATCCTCATTCTGGTAATGATCTGATCTTAAACTATTTCACTTTTTAATTATCTTATATATATAAGGATAAGGATCCTGGATCCTTTATCCTCCTTTCACTTGAATCTGAGTTTTGCAGAAGGTTTAGGTATCCTTAACAAAGGATTGAGTATCCACAGAAGTATCCAGTTATTTGGGCTTGACCCCAGTTATTTGGGCTAGTCCCCAGTTTTGGGCCTGTCCCCAGTTTCGCCAGTAGCGCACGATGATCCTGGTACAGTTCATGGCAATGGGACCAGTACTCGCTTTAGGGGCTGGCAATTTCATTGTACTGGCTGTATCCGGGATCCTACGTATAATGGTAGACGTACCATACATCCGTTCCTAAGGTTTCTAACATTTTCACGTTAGCTAAGGTTTTGGCATTTTCATGTCACTAAGTTTGGATAGTCGCCAGTGAGGGCCATACTCCAGTTTACACACGATCCTTTGGGCTTGTCCCCAGTTATCCTTTGGGCTTGTCCCCAGTATATTGGGCTTGTCCCCAGAATTGTTGGGCTTGTCCCCAGTTACTAACTTTTATCTTATATTGGCTTAGTCCCAAGTTATATCCTATTTCAGGTTTTTGAAGCTAAACGACCAAGGATCCTTAATCCTTACCTTCTATTAAGGTTTGTCTTTTGGTTATCCTGATAATAAGTGTTAAAGGTTAGGATCCTAACTTTGATTCTCAGGTATGATCCTTAATCATTTAGATTTTATTCATTATTCATATAAGTGACCCTTATCCTTTGACAACGGAACTAGTGGTCCTTAAGCTGCATAACTTTTCTGAATTTATGGGATATTTGATCCTTGATCATATCCTAAAATTTTCAACATAATTTATTAAACTTGATGAATTTAAACAAAGTGGATAACTATAATAAGAAAATATAGAATGCACAAGGATAACAACACGGGAAATAGTCAAAAAGTTGAAGTTATTTTTATTCACAAAAGTTAACCCTTCGAAGGTTGTCAAAATTACCTACCCCGAGCATCTACCAGCAATACGTGGCCCGTCCGCTGGGGTTGGTAAAGGGTGTCCATTGTTAATAGGTCTTTGAAGTGCAGGAAATAAAAGATGGCAGGATAACAAGTGGTTTCATCCCCCAAACAGAGGATCCCTCCACCACCTATTATCCTACCTATTATCTTAGGATCCTTGATCCATAACCCTAGAAACTATTGTTCAAAATACAACCCAACATTGTTTAAAACAACATAAGCAAAAACTACTACCAAGTCCTAAAAAATGGGCTCCGGCCACGTCTAGAAATATCCATCATCGCCCATTCCAGCAGCTCAAACCTTGGCTGCATCACCACCAGCATCATCGCCACCAGCCTGATCCTTCCCGCTGCCACTCGCCTCAAGTGCCAAGACTTCAGTAGTCTCCTCCTCGTCCTCAAGCTCAGCCAGCTTTGCCTTCCAGGCCTCCTTGTCCCAAGTGGTCCTGTCGAAGTCAGGATCCTCCGCCTCTTGAGCCATTTGAAGCTTGATTTTGTACATGGTGATAGCAGCAGAGACTTTAGCATCCTCCAGCAGGTCGTGTTTCTCATGATCAGCATTTATCTGGGCCATGATCACCTCCTGCTTTGCGAGAGCAAGATCCTTCTCAAGGTGGGAGATAGCTTGATCCTTGGCTAGAAAGAACTTTTGGAACTCTCGATGCTTTTGCTCCGCCTCTTCAACGTATGCATCAAACAACATTTCCACCTCAGCAAATTTCTGCAAAGAAATCAAGGAAAAGTTCAGGATCACATGATCCTCAAGTGGGCAGGATAATCAAGTAAAGTCAGTGATCCTTACATCAGCGAAGTACTCTTGGAACTGGTGGCGGATAAGAGGCAAGCCTTCAAGATTTTCAGTATCAGAGGCCTTTCTTTTCTTTCCTCCCTTGGAAGTGGTAGGCTTTGGAACCATAGCACTTGGGCTAGCAGTCGTCTTCTTCTTCCCGGACCTGGGACCAACAGTGGTGAGATCGGTGACACTGAAGCGGGAAGCAAATCTTGAGGATTTTCCAGCACCTACACATCCAAAACAGATAAGTATCCTTATTTCATTTTAATTTAAACATTTAGTTATGCACAAAATGGGATACTTACTTGACATCGTAACAGAGCCAGAGGATACTTCTTGAGAATCCTGGGTATTTGCTTGAAATGATCTTATTGCAGGATCAAGTTTTCGGAAAGCAGCGAGCCTCTCCTTGGTGGCAGGCGATGGAATAATATGCGAAACAGAGACAGCTGCACAAAAGAAACAAAAGGATGTTAGTGATCCTCAGCAGAAACAAGGTTATCCTGTGATCCTTCTAAGGATCCTCTATCCTACCGTGGATGGCCCAATTTCTTGGCAGATCCTTCCCATCAGGGATGGAATCCCTTCTGACAAAGAAGAATCACCTTTTCCAGTTGGTGTCATTCTTAGTGGTTTTGAGGATGGGGTGTTCTTCACCGGGTTTGTGTTTGAATAGATATCGATGAGATCCATGGCTCACAAGGTT
Organism: Helianthus tuberosus; assembly: GCA_030545235.1. Classification (NCBI taxonomy): domain Eukaryota; kingdom Viridiplantae; phylum Streptophyta; class Magnoliopsida; order Asterales; family Asteraceae; genus Helianthus; species Helianthus tuberosus. The sequence continues at coordinate 209,815,284 of CM060400.1, forward strand.
GTACATTTCTGCTAACTCCGACATTCCTAGATCAATACCTTCATGCTCAATGATTCTTTCAAGGGTATACAAGACCCTCCACATCATTGGCATCGCTTGGATGTAGGAGATGCCGGTGAGAGAGAAGAAAGATTGGGTGAAATCAGGAAAAGGATACGAGTATCCTATCGTAAATGGGGTGACCGGAAAAGCTACCCAGGTTTCAGAAACAAAGTCGCTTAGGACGGTGGGGTCAAAAGCTTTAAAAACGGTGCTCGCCGGAAAACAATGGCGAATCCTGTCTATCTGCGGATCAGTAAAGCAGCATCGTTCCTTCGCAGAGTCTTCGATGATCCCTTGGCTCTTCAAAGGACTGTCCTTTTTATGATCCTTAGCCGGTGAAGATCTTAGCATCATCTTGGTCAATGATGATGGTGAAGAAGAAGAAGAAACAGAATGAGAATATGAAGAGAGAAAGGAAAGAGAAGTACCTGATCAGATCTTCGAATGAGGATTTAAAGGATGAAACGCACGAATTTAAATGCTTCCTAACCCTTATCTCTAACTTCAATTTATAATCATGATTTTGCAGGATAGTCACTTCAATGACGTCAGATTGGCAACGGCTAGTCAGAATGTAACGGCTATATATCCGTTGGTTTGTTACGGATGAGAACGAGAAAATATAACTCGTTTATTTACACTTTACTCCTTATATTTTGGGGCAATTGTTAGGGGAGGATTTTCCAATGATCAGTGATCCTTAATTACTGCCAGGCTTAGGGATCCTCAATTCTGTTTGAATTAGTGATCCTCGGAGAGTATTGTAGGATCAGGATCCAGGATCATCATAGTGATCCTTACACTAACGATTGTCTGCTTTGAATATGAAGTTGTTTTGCAGGAGTACGTGCTTGGACTTGGTCTTGGCGATATTCCTGGAGCATATTCTCTTTTTATTCCGCACGTGCTTGACTAATATGGACGTTATGGAGGTCGTGGAAGACTTGCACGAAATGCGGATAGTTAGTTAGCTTAGATATTTTCTAAATTTATAAGGGGATAGCGAGCTTAATTAGAACACTTGGCTATTTTTGGCTAAACACACACACTCGTAACTGCTCTCATCAGCTCTCGACAGTTTGCTCGGCGATTACACACTTTTTTGCACATTACACTCTAGTGATCCTTGTAACAAGCTCGCTATCATCCAAAGTTGTAATCCATTTTCTGTTTAATCTGAGTTGGTGATCGGTAGTTTCCATCACCCGAGGTTTTTTTATGCCGGAGATCAACTCTTGATCAATGGCTTTTTCCTCGTATAAATCATTGTGTCACTTGTTCATTACATTTCTAAGTGATCCTTAATATTGTTCAATGATTCAAGCATCACACCTCACAACAAAAGATTTGGTTGCATTATCTTTGCTTGATTTTTGACCAAAACAGCAGCCTTGAACAGACTCATATCCAAATCCTCAGAAAAATGCAAGGAATTCTATGACATTTTGAGGAAGAACAAGAAATTTGAGTGGACTGAAAAGCATGAAAATGTTCTCAAAGCTCTTAAGGATTACCTATCCTCAGCCCCTGCCTTGATGAAACCAGGAAAAGGGGATGTATTATCCTTGTATTTGGCGGTATCCTCTAAAGCAGTAAGTGGGGTCCTTGTTAAGGATCACGAAGGTACACAACATCCTGTTTATTATGTAAGTAAGAGTTTGCTTGATGCTGAATCCGGGTATTCACATTTAGAAAAACTTATCCTTGCACTATCTACTAAATTAAGACATTATTTTGAAACTCATGCCATTATTGTTAAGACTAATTTTCCAATTAAGAATGTTCTCAGGAAACCTGAAATGTCAGGAAGGATGGCTAAGTGGGCAGTGAAGCTTAGTGCTTATGACATAAGATATGAACCAAGGACTGCCATTAAATCCCAAGCCTTAGCTGACATTGTGGCAGATTTTAGTAGTGACTTGCAAAGGGAAGCTGAGCTAGAAGTTCAACAGCTTGAAGAAACTAAGGATCCTTGGATACTCTTCACTGATGGAGCTTCTAATGTGAAAGGAACAGGACTTGGAATACTACTAAAATCGCCACAGGGGGACATAATACCCCACTCCATAGCTTGTGAGTTTCAAACTACTAACAATGAGGCTGAGTATGAAGCCTTGATAGCTGGTTTGCAAATTGCAAAGCATATGAGGATCAGGTATCTTGAGGTACATGTAGATTCATTGTTAATTACTAATCACTTTAATGGATCCTATGCAGTTAAAGGTGAAAAGCTAATCAAATATTTAGAGATAGTCAAAGAATTGGCACTCTCTTTTGTTTCCTTTAGTTTGACACAGGTACCCAGAGAAGAGAATGCAGAAGCTGACGCGTTGGCCAATCTAGGGTCATCCTTGAAAATTCCAGAGGATATCAGGATCCCTATTATCCATATCCTAACCCCCGCTATTGAGGATCATGTAGCCATGGAGATAGGAGAGGATTCTGCAATCATCCCTAGTGATGATACACAATCTTATTCAGGATCATGGATCCTTCCAATCAAAAGATATATCCAACATGGAGAGATTCCTACAGGAGAAAACCCCAAGGCTTTCAAAATCAAGGTATCTCAATTCACAATATTGAATAACATGTTATATAAACGATCCCTTGCAGGTCCATATCTAAGGTGCATAGAGGATCCTGAAATCCAAGAAGTCCTAAAGGATTTCCATGAAGGAGATTGTGGAAACCACACTGGGGGCAGGGCATTATTCTCAAGGATCCTGAGGACAGGATACTATTGGCCTACTATGAAGAAGGATGCTGTGGAATATGCCAAGAAGTGTGATCCTTGTCAGAGACATAGTAATATCCTTTATCAACCAGCAGAGCTTTTGCATCCTATATCCTCTTCTTGGCCATTTATGAGATGGGGAATGGATATAGTTGGTAAGCTTCCTAAGGCACCTGGTGGAAAAGTATTCATGCTTGCTATGACTGATTACTTCTCCAAGTGGATAGAGGCTGAAGCCTTTGCTCAAGTCAGAGAAAAGGAAGTGATATCCTTTATTAAGAGAAACATTATTACTAGATTTGGTATTCCTTCTGAAATTATTTGTGATAATGGATCCCAATTTATTGGGAGTAGAACTACTAACTTTTGTGACAGCTGGGGGATTAAGATGATAACATCAACACCAGTCCACCCACAAGCTAATGGTCAGGCAGAATCATCCAACAAGATCATCATCAACAATTTGAAGAAGAAGCTTGGATCCAAGAAAGGAAAATGGGCAGAAGAACTACCTTATGTATTATGGGCTGATAGGACAACTCCCAAGAATGCTACTGGCCAAACTCCATTCTCTTTAGTATTTGGAGCAGAATCAGTGATCCCTACAGAGATGGTGGTTCCTACTGCAAGAACAAGCATCCGTGATCCTGAAGGAAATGCTGAAAACTTGGTTCAAGACTTGGATACTATAGAAGAACTCAGGGATTTGGCAAGGATAAGGATGGCCAGTTATCAACAAAGGATGGCTGGAGCCTACAACAAAAATGTCAGGATCAGGAAATTCCAAGTTGGTGATATGGTATTAAGGAAAGCATTTCAGAACACCACCAATCCTGTTGATGGGAAGTTGGCACCAAAGTGGGAAGGCCCCTATTTGATTGAAGCTGAAGCAGGCAAGGGGGCATATCGATTACTAACAATGGAAGGTGATTTGCTACCAAGAGCTTGGAATGATGTCCACTTGAAGAAATACTTCATGTAATAAGGATCCATGATCCTTAGCTAACAAGTATCCTTGAAGGATCCTTACAGGACAGAGGATCCTCATTTTGGTAATGATCTAATCTCAAACTATTTCATTCTTTAATTATCCTATATACAAGGATAAGGATCTTGGATCCTTTATCCTTCTTTCACTTGATTCTGGGTTTTGCAGAAGGTTCATATATCCTTAGCTAAGGATTGAGTATCCACAGAAGTCTCCAGTTATTTGGGCTTGACCCCAGTTATTTGGGCTTGACCCCAGTTATTTGGGCTAGTCCCCAGTTTTGGGCCTGTCCCCAGTTTCGCCAGTAGCGCACGATGATCCTGGTACAGTTCATGGCAATGGGACCAGTACTCGCTTTAGGGGCTGACAATTTCATTGTACTGGCTGTATCCGGGATCCTACGTATAATGGTAGACGTACCATACATCTGTTCCTAAGGTTTCTAACATTTTCACGTTAGCTAAGGTTTTGGCATTTTCATGTCACTAAGTTTGGATAGTCGCCAGTGAGGGCCATACTCCAGTTTACACACGATCCTTTGGGCTTGTCCCCAGTTATCCTTTGGGCTTGTCCCCAGTTACTAACTCTTCTCTTATATTGGCTTAGTCCCAAGTTATGCTCTGTTTCAGGTTTTTGAAGTTAAACAGCTAAGGATCCTTGATCCTTACCTTCTACTAAGGTTTGTCTTTTGGTTATCCTGATTATAAATGTTAAAGGGTTAGGATCCTAACTTGGATTCTCGAGTATGATCCTTGATCACTTTTATTTTATTCTTTATTTATATAAGTGACCCTTATCCTTTGACAACAGAACTAATGATCCTTAAGTTGTATAACTTTTCTGAATTTATCGACTATAGGATATTTGATCCTTGATCATATCCTAAAACTTTTAAACATGATTTACTAAACCTTTATTCTTTACTTAAAAATTAAGAGAAAGTGAATAACTAAAATAGAAAAATAAAGGATTCATAATGATAACAACACGGGAAATAGCCAAAAAGTTAAAGTTTTATTTATTCACAAAAGTTAAACCCTTAAAGGTTGTCAAAATTGCCAACCCAAGTTTCTACCAGCAATACGTGGCCCATCCACTTGGGTTGGCAAAGGGTGTCCATTGTTAATAGGTCTTTGAAGTGCAGGAAATATAAGATGGCAGGATAACAAGTGGTTTCATCCCCCAAACAGAGGATCCCTCCACCACCTATTATCCTACCTATTGTCTAAGGATCCATGATCCATAACCCTAAAAACTATTGTTCAAAGTACAACCCAACATTGTTTCAAAACATAATAACCAAAAAACTTTCAAATCCTAAATGGGCTCCGGTCGCGTCTAGAAATGTCCATCATCGCCCATTTCTGCAGCTCACACCTTGGCTGCATCACCACCTGCATCATCACCACCAGCTTGATCCTTCCCGCTGCCACTTGCCTCAATCGCCAAGACCTCTGTAGCCTCCTCCTCATCGTCTAGCTCAGCCAACTTCGCCTTCCAGCCCTCCTTGTCCCAAGTGGTCCTGTCGAAGTCAGGATCCTCAGCCTCCTGAGCCATTTACAGCTTGATCTTGTACATGGTGATGGCAGCAGAGACTTTGGCATCCTCCAGCAGATCATTCTTCTCGTGATCAGCATTTATCTGGGCCATGACCACATGCTTCTTCGCCAGATTGAGATCCTTTTCGAGGCGAGAAATAGTCTCATCCTTTGCCAGGAAGATCTTTTGGAACTCCAGATGCTTCTGATCAGCTTCCTCAACGTATGCATCAAAGAGCATTTCAACCTCGGCGAATTTCTGCAAAAAGACAAGGTAAAGTTCAGGACCCGTGATCCTCAAGTGGGCAGGATAATCAAGCAGAATCAGTGATCCTTACATCAGCAAACTATTCTTGGAACTGGTGGCGGATAAGAGGCAAGCCTTCAAGATTGTCAGCCTCAGAGGCCTTCCTCTTCTTTCCCCCTTTGGAGGTGACAGGCTTGGGAACTATGGCACTCGGGCTTGAGGCAGTTTTCTTTCTTCCGGAGTGAGGAGCCACAACGTTAAGATCACTGACACAGAAGCGGGTGGCAGACCTTGAAGATTTTCCAGCGCCTGTCAATCCAAAGTAACAGATAAGTATTCTTATTTCATTCTTATTTAAACATTTAGTTACATACAGACATGGATACTTACTTGACATTGTAACTGAGCCTGAGGATACTTCTTGAGAATCCTTGGTACTTGCTTGAAATGATCTTACTGCAGGATCAAGATTCCGGAAAGCGTTGATCCTCTCTTTGGTAGCAGGTGATGGAATGATATGAGAGACAGAGATAGCTGCAAAACAACAAAAAGAAAAGGGGTTAGTGATCCTCAGCAGAAACAGGGTTATCCTATGATCCTTCTATAAGGATCCTCTATCCTACCATGAGTGGCCCATTTTCTAGGGAGATCCTCCCCATCCGGGATAGAATCCCTCCTAACGAAGAAGAATCGTTTCTTCCACTTAGTGTCGTTTTTGGTGGTCTTCAGGATTGGGTGTTCTTCGCCGAGTTTGTGTTTGAATAGAAAGCGATGTGAACCATGGCTCACAAGGTTGTACAGTTCAGCAAGCTCAGACATTCCTAACTCTATATCCTCCTGCTCAATGATCCTTTCTAGGGTATACAAAACCCTCCACATCATTGGCATGACCTGGACATAGCATATGCCGGTAAGGGAAAAGAAAGACTGGGTAAAATCGGGAAAAGGGTAGGAGTGTCCTATCAGGAATGGGGTGACTGGAAAGGCAACCCAAGTTTCAGAAACGAAATCGCTCAAGATGGTAGGGTCAAAAGGTTTAAAAACAGTGTCCGCCGGAAAGCAATGGCGAATCCTGTCTATATCTGGATCAGTGAAGAAGCAACGTTCTTTCGGAGAATCTTTGATGATCCCTTGGCTCTTCAAAGGACTGTGTTTCTGATGATCCTTAGCAGGGGATGATCGTAACCTCATTGTGATTCAGAGATTAAGAGAAAGAAGGAACAGAGCAAGAATGTGAAAAGAAAAGGAGAAAGAGAAGTACCTGCTTGATCTTCGAATGAGGATTTAAAGGGTGTAACGCACGAATTTAAATGCTTCCTAACCCTTATCTCTAACTTGAATTTATAATGATGATGTCGCAGGGATGTCGCTTCAATGACGTAATGTTTGCAACGGATAGTTAGATCCTAACGGCTATATATCCGTTAGTTTGTAGCAGATGAGATCAAGAAAATATAACTCGCTAATTTACACTTTACTCCTTATATTTTGGGGGCAATTGTTAGGGGAGGATTTTCCAATCCTAAGGATCATGGATCCTCATGTGCTACCAGGATCATGGATCCTCAATTCTGTTTGAATTAAGGATCCTCAGTAGGCGTTGCAGGATCAGGATTCAGGATCCTTATTGTTATCCTTATACTAACAATTGTCTACCTTGTACGTAAGCTTGTTTTGCAGGAGCAAAGGCATGGACCAAGTCTCACCGAAATTCCTGGAGCATATTCCTTCAATATTCCGCACGTGCTTGGCCATTGTGAACGTTGTAGAGATCGTGGGGGGCTTGCACAAATTGCGGATAGTTAGTTAGTTTAGTTATTTCTAATTTAAAATGGGGATAACAAGCTTGAGTTAGACACTTAGCTAATTTTGGCATTCACACACTCTCGTAACAGCTCTCAATCAGCTCTCGAACACTACTTGGCGATCTCATACATTTTTTGCACATTGCACACTAGTGATCCTTGTAACAAGCTTGTTATCATCCCGAGTTGTAAACTTCTTTTGTTTAATCTTAGTTGGTGATCGGTAGTTTCCATCACCCGAGGTTTTTTATGCCGGAGATCAACTCTTGATCAAGGGCTTTTTCCTCGTATAAATCCTTGTGTCACTTGTTCATCATATTTCTGAGTTATCCTTAACATTGTTCATTGATTCAAGCATCATTCCTCACAACAAAGATTTGGTTACATTATCTTAGCCTGATTTTTTACCAAAACAATAATATATATAATATATTTGTATGAAATATATATATATATATATATATATATATATATATATATATAGAGTAGGGTTCGCACGGAAAGTGTGTTTTTCCTAGAAAGTCTAGGAAGCGATCTGGTCCATCAGATTGGTGTGTTTAAGGGTTGAGATTAAATCAATGGCAATCTTGTAATATTTAACTAGATTTAATAGATTGTTTTAAATGACTAGGGGCAAATTCGTCATAACAGTGTTTTAATTCAATAAAAAATAACCGTCAACATGTCACATCTCCTTATTACATGCGAATTTCCCTCTCTCTCACTTTCTCTCTCTAAACCCACAACGAAATCACTCAAAAATCATACCAAAAATACCTAAAATCATGGATGAAGATAAGAGATTTTCCAACTTCTATATACGTAAGATCAAACGGATATTGTGTTCTGTGTTTTAGAAAGCGATTAGGGTTCAATCGTGTTCTACATTGAAGTGTTTTATGTTTGCAGGGAAGATATTCAAAAAAAAGGAGGATTTGAACAAGATGGATGCGAGCAGAATTGAAGTCGCTGGAAGAGAAAACACAGTCGCCGGAATCAAAATTGTAGGCTCCAGAACCGTAGGTATGTGTTTAAAATAACAAATGTCTGTATGATTTCCGATTGTTGGGGATGACTGTTATTTATTAGTTGTGTTTGGTAATGTGTTTTATGGTCAGGTGATGTAGGTTTAATTTGTGTGTTTTATAATTTTTTGTTGTTAATGAGTTTTGGCCCCAAATGTGTTTTATGGGTTGGTTTTTAAAAAATATGTGTTTTAACCTCATTATGTTAGTCGGTTTTTCCTAATCAAATGTGTTTTATGGACATGTGTTAAACAAAAATGTCTTTTATGTGCACGTTTTAAACTGATGTGTTTTAATGTCAGGTTGTTAATGGGTTTTTTCTTAAACAAATGTCTTTTATGGGCAGTTGTTAAACTCTGTTTGTTAATGGGTTTTTCCCTAAAATGTGTTTTAAACATATGTGTTTTAAGGTCAGTTTGCCCAGGTTTTAAAGATGATTAAGTTGGGTTTGTGGATTGTATTTTACAAAACATAGATGTCCTACTGGGTGTTTCTCATAAATGTGTTTACCATTAACTGGCACATGTGTGTTTTACAATTATACTTGATTTTGTAAGTTTATAAAGGGAATGTGGGATTGGGGATTGAGTTTTATAAATCCTAAACAAGTGTTTTCCAGTCAAACGGAGAAAGAGTGAGAGGATAAAAGGAAAATGGCTTTCAAAGGTACCCGGAAACCCACCTGACAAACCAATTATACTGGATGAATCAGACACAGACGAAGCATCGCCTTTACTAGGTGCGGTTAGTTGTGGCAGTGAAGGGTGGGGGTAACTTATATGGCTATCTGTCTGATCAGTTGTGTTTTTTTGTTACTAACAGCACAACCTGTTAACAAAACTACAAAAACGGTAGACAACAAAGTAGACTGCGCACAAAAACCGCCTGCTGGCACCCTTCTGTCTGACATTGCACAACTGTTTCCGAACGTAATGGGTACAATTGACGATTTACAGTCGGAACCCAACGAAAATCGTGAAATGCCAATATGTAAGTTAGATGAACAAACGTGAAACCATATGATTGATGATGTAAAACACAATGCATAATACTAACAACTTGTATGGGCTTTAAATCAGCCGACGCAAGCAACAAGGGTATCGATACCGATAAGAAGAGGAAGGACAAAAAGGCTGGAATCGAACCGAAAGAAAAGAAATCGGCGGTTATACCAACAGTCAATAAGCGTAAAGAAGTAGCACACGGTAAATTGAAAAATATGAACTAAATTTCAGTTACTGAATAAACTGACTTGCTGATCGGCTTCGTGTGTTGGTGTTTTGTCAGGTTCCACAATAGAAGACTCTGATGATGATTTTGACAACCCACCTTGGAAAAAAACGAGGTCGGGTGCTAGCCCACAAGTTGTTGAAAAAACACAACGACCACCAGATGCTAGTTCAAGCAAAGACTCAAAAACACGCAAGAGGCCAACAACGGTCAAGAATTACATACCACTCTCAGATGGTAAACTAACTTTGCGATTGGCTCTTAAGCACATGGGGGAGTTGATGGAATCTTTGAACGAAAATCAACGGGGGGCAGTTAGAAACATAGGTTTCGGGTCAATACTTAGCTTTAGAATGGGTCCGATTCCCTCAACTCTGAGTTGGTGGTTGGTAAATAACTACGACACTAAAACACGGGTCTTGAATTGCGGTAGCCACCACATTCAAATAACAGAGGAATTGGTGCACGATGTGTTCGGCGTACCAAGAGGGAATGAAGAAATAAAGGAAGTAGAGAGAGCAAGGGCTGATTTCCACGAGGTTGTGGCAGAATGGAAAGGACAATTCGAAAACCCTCCTGCACGTTTGACGCCTGTTCAGTTCAAAACATACATGCAGGGCCAACAAGCGAGCGGGAGAATCTTTGTGTTGAACTTTTTGTTGTTCTACAACACACTGCTCGGAGAGACAACTACGAATTCATCAATTAATATGAAGTTTTTACCAGCCTTGCATCGAGGGAAGGATATCAGAAGTTTTAACTGGTGTGAGTACATGATCAGGTGTCTGGATCGAACGGTGGAAACATGGACGCCAAAGGAACCCTTTCTTGGACCAATGCCTTTGCTGTTGGTATGATCTAAATACATATATAATTTTCTAAATCAGACACTATGAGTGTGCTATAAAACACATATGTTTGCTGGTAAAACACATTAATATTGTTTCAATATATTAATGCAACAATAAAATCAAAACATGCATGTGAAAACCATTATGATGAAATCTGATCATCAAAAAACACAATGTGATGTAATGTGTAATAGGAAAAACCATCAACACACATTCGAAGTTTTGTTAAACAGCATTATAAGTGATAAAACACAATCTCATGTATATAAAACCCTAAAAACACATCTGACATCAGTTCTTCGTTTTTTACAGGCTGCGTTGATATGTGACCAAAAGGAATACAAAGAAGATGAGCCAAGAGCAACTCATCTCATCGAAGATATCACTGATGACGATATCGAGGCAGTCAGCATGAAGTTGGACTCGGTCAGATTTGATCAAATCTTAGTGGATGCATATGAGTTGCAACCGGAACAAAGGTATCCATTTGCAAAAAAGTCTGATGAAGAAGCTGAAGCAACAGATGTGAAATCAAAAAAGAAAGATGAAACCAAGACTGTAAAACACATTAGGAAATGTGATCCAGAAAAAAGAAAAAAGTCTGTTGTGAAGCGGGCCGGTAAAACGCATGGTAAACCTCCTGTCTCAGAGGTACCGAAAAAAAAAACAAATTGAAAAGGAGCGGGCGAAAACCGACGAGGTTGGGAAGAAGAAAACTGATGTTGAAGGTGGCACGGAAACTGCGCCTGTTGAAGGTGGCCCGGAAACTGCGCCTGTTGTCGAAGAAATTCCGATTAATGCGGGTTTCCATGCAGAGTTTGATCAACGCAGGTATGTAGATGTTGGCCCGGAAACAGAGCTTGTTGTTGATACATCCGATATAGAGAAATACTACAGAGAAACAGGCGAGTGGGGCCAAACACAACAAAGTCAGCCGGGGATTACCTCACCTATGGTATCTCAATATGGATCAACACCACAAGCGACACAAAGCGACGAGGTAATCTTATAATTTTCGAATTTATTCTACTAAACACAAACATAAGTGAAAACATTTACATTGAAATAAGAAATTACTTAAAAATAATTTTTTTGAGATGTGGCACATGCAACACCTTATAACACATTCAGAATACCAAAAAAACACATATATACATATGGTAAAACACATTGAAGATTGAGAAAATAGAACGCTGGACCTTTGATACACATTCTGATTGGTAAAACACAATTCTGATTGGTAAAACACAATCAGAATGGTAAAAATCATTTTCCTACTGGTAAAACACTCTCAGAATGGTAAAACACATTGAAAATTGGGAAAAATAGCACACTGAACCTTTAAAACACATTCTGATTGCTAAAACACAATGCTAATTGGTAAAACACATTAAGCATTGAACCCACCATACGCTGGACCTTTGATACACATTCTGATTGGTAAAAGACAATTCTGATTGGTAAAACACAATCAGAATGGTAAAAATCATTTTCCAACTGGTAAAACACTTTCAGAATGGTAAAACACATTGAAAATTGGGAAAAATAGCACACTGGACCTTTAAAACACATTCTGATTGCTAAAACACAATGCTAATTGGTAAAACACATTAAGCATTGAAATAAAAAGAAAAACAATAATGATTGGTAAAACACATTTTCAATCTGGTAAAAACACATTGCATTTTGGGAAAAAAGACTGATAATTTGTGGATGATCTAAATCAGGTACATGCGGGAATGTTGGAAGTGTTCTTGAATCAATTCGACGAGTGTGTTAAAAGGATAAACGACACTTTTACTGAAGGATTCCAATTGTACCCCGAAAGCGAGAAAATAAAAGAGATACACACATTGTGGACTGAGAAACTGAAACAGTTTGGATCGACATGTACGCCAACTGAACAACCACAAACTCCTACGGATAAAACACCAGAAAAAGAGGCAGATAAGGAGAATGTGGATATGTCACAGTTGTCCCAGTGGACACCTTCGTTGGTAGAAGAGATATGTAAGACGGTTGACAAGACAACCACCCCGATGACTCAGCTTACATTAGTGGAGCAGCCCGCACTCGCCGTCACACCGATCTCCTAAAAAACACAGGAGGAATATGAATATTCGATTAGACGTGGGCAGCTTATACACGAGTTGGACCTTGGAAAGCGGGATTTAAGACCGCAGAGACAAGCAGAGTTGACCGATGCTCTAAGGTCTCCATACGTGAAGCGGGCAGTAGAGATTAGGGCAAAGCTTGAAAACGCTGAGGTCTCGGTCAGCTCATACATGTTTTCAGCCTGGGGTTCAATGTGGTATGTTACAAAAATGCCATTTTTGTGACACTTGTTTGTACATTTTCACACAATATGATAACACATTGATTAAAATACATTTGTATACATTAGGGATGTTGTGTTTAGGACTAAGAGAGGAGTGCCGGTTATGAGATCTCCGCTCGAATCATTAATGTCGGGTATCGAAGTGCACGTATTGGTAATAAGCGCATGGGCGGATTTGTTGAATTATGAAGAAAAATTCAAGCAAAGGGGGAGCATTGCACGCATCTTCTGTTCAGTAAACATGTTGGTAAGGCTGATCATAATGAACTTGTAATAAAAGTGTACAACTTTTGTAATATTGTTTAACACAATGACTTTGAAATGCAGAATGAAGACGACTATATAAAAAATGCAAAAACCAGAGCAAAAATATTCGAAGATAACATGGAACCGGTTTTAATTTCTGCTGATGTGAAAAAGATACCTGACAAGTCTCTCGTCTTTGTACCAGTCTTACACGACGCACATTTCTATTGCGTGTGTTTTAATCTAAGGGACATGAAGGTAGAGGTTTTGGACAACAGCGCTAAGGATATCTCAATGTAAGCCAAATACAAAAAACGGCCGGACAAATTGGTACGCCCCTCTATATATAAACTACAAACGTCCTTTGTTACAACACAAATAACAAAAATTTTAAAATAGTTCATAAAGTTTTATAAAGTTTGATGTTGAAACACAGTTGATACTGAATGATGTTAACTTAAAACACACGTAATCAGATTTTTAAAGGTTGATGTTAAAACACAGTTGATACTTTAAAGCACAGAGTAATGTAGCAATACATAGTAACAAATAATATTAACTTAAATAATATTAACTTAAACACACTGCAACAGAATTTTAAATTATTTACCTTTGTTTATAATCCATTATGCATTTACCTTTGTTAAAACACAATGGATACTGCATGATACGTTATCAGCACTGTTAAAACACAATTGATACTTTAAAACACAGTGTAATGTGGCAATGCATAATAACAAATAATATTAACTTAAAACACACTTCGTCAGAATGTTAAAGTTTGATGTTAGAGCAGAATTGATACTGAATGATGGTATATTGAACTTAAAACACACTGCCTCATAATTTTAATTTATTTACCTTTGTTAATAACGGTGGTGCATTTACATGAATTTAGTTTAAAACAAAATCTGATTAAAATGTTTATCATGCAGCGTGATGCTTTATCAGTGTACTTGGAAAAAAATGGGCATCCAGCGGGCGGGTTGATCGGTAAAGTTGAGCCGGTACGATTGGAGATGCCATGGCGTACAAAAAATAATGTAATCGATTGTGGCGTTTTCGTGATGCGCCATATGGAAACCTACAAGGGCGTAGCTGGAAAAGGTTGGGAATGCGGGTTCTCGAACGAGTGCACTGATGCGGGAGAGATTTCATACAAGCAGCGCTAAGAAATTGATGATCTCAGGCAAAAATACATTACGAAGATGATCCTAAGTGAAGCAAACGAGTACAAAGGTTTTGTTAAATCTGAGGTTGCTAAATATAACAAGTTGTCGGCCGATGAAAAAAAGAGGCTAGGAGCAAAAGCCTACGACGCAATCATTGAAAGATTGGATAATTAGCTTGAAATGGGATGTTTTCGTAAAACACTTTTCTTGCCGGTGGTTTGTTTGAAGTAATGTGGGAAGTTCTACAAAAAACAGTTTTAACATTTTGTTCAGAATGTTCAGATCTTTTGGTTTTTATAAGTTAGAACTTGTTTAGTGTTTACAGTTACTTTTTTTTTTTTTTGTGTTTGGTGTCTATAAAAATTACAAGTATAACAGTTTGAACCCCCTTAACAATGTGAATTTATATCGAAAATGTTAATTGGTTTCGATCTACATAAGACATACAGATTGTATTAATGTATTACCTCTTCAAACACAGCCTATATAGATTATGAAAATACTGTGATCTGGAAACCAGTCTATAATATGGGAAAAACCTGCATGCCAAAACACATCAGGAAAAAACAAAATTAATAACTGATAAAACACATTACATAAAACATTCTGATGGTTTCTCAGGAAATTAAAACACATTGTAATACTTTAAATAAAGTTGAAATACTGTGATCTGGATACCAGCCTATCAATTTCATCAACTTTCTATAGTTTAAAACAAAGTTAAAACACTTTTGGTACAACTTAAACTGTATAACAAAACCACGAACAAATCAAGCATCATATAAACACAGGAGGATATTTAAAAAACAAAGTTAACCCTAAAACACAAAGCAACAAAAACATAAAATGTCGAATCCAACAAGTCTTAAAATGAAGAAAAACAAATCCAAAACAAACACACGAGAAAAATAAAACATAAATTTGAATAGTTCAGCAACAGACTTTAAATTTTGATAAAAAGGATCCTACTCTGCCGCGTCTTCATCATCCATATCTGCATCGTTTCCAGATGTGTAAAACACATCATCAGCATCGTTTGATCCAGGAGCATCACCTTCACCCACTGTAGCAGCGTCTCCTTCAACAATTGTATCTACATTACCTTCAGCATTCCGCGAAGCACCTGCCTCAGACGCAGCCACGGTGTATTTCCAGCACGTTACTCTGTTATGACCATATTTTTTACATAACGAACATTGACGACGTTTACTTCCAGACTGACTTATGGCTCGCTCCTTTTGAGATTTAAGGCGTTTATGAGAACCACAACCCTTGAACCTGGTACCAACTGGAACACGGATAGTGGCCGTGCTCTCAAGAGCAACTCCCAGTAGTTCAGCAAATCGATTACGTCGTGTCTTTGGAGGTGCATTTATTTGAGCTTCATCAGCGACTGACATAAACTGCTTGATATGATCCCGAAAAGCAGACAACTGATCAAATTTTGAAATCAACTTGTTCACGACATACTCAGTTGCGTGACTAATCTCACGAACACAACGGTTAACCTCCTCACTATGATCTGGATCTCCACCATCCGTAAGAATGGACCCGGGGGAACTATTTGGAACAGCTTCACGCGTCCAACGCCTCAATATATATTGTTTCAGAAACTCCCTTACATCAAGAATCCGTAACACACAAAAAATGTGACTGCACAACAATCCAAACTGCTCAAACCTGTTGCAGTTACACTTAACAGTAACATCCTCCTCACGTATCATAACCTATAACATTTAGTATCCATAAAACACAGTTCATATAAAAGATGGTTATTTAAAAAAAATAAAAATAATGTATACATTAAGTAAAACAAAATATCACCTCGAAGAACGAAGAACATGGCTGATCGAGATCCTTTATAAAAAACTTAATGAAATCACCGATGTGATCTAATCTGACACTGGTACAACGATGAATAGCATGTTGAATCTCGAGTTGAACATCAAAAAATATAGTTCTGGTATATATCTGAGCTGCTTGCTTCTCGAGAACAAAATCACTCCACTCTCCAGGGTTGGTGTATCGAGTGTCATGATCGTTTTTTCGATGCTCGTGTCTTTGCGCTTCAACAGCTGTGTCGAAGTGGCTAAGAAATTCAACCAACGTGCACTTTGGATTGCTAATCTTGCCGAAAAAATGATTCTCGCTTTCGGACCTAGATGATGTCCGCATAAGACCAGACATTTCTTCTTCACGATAGTAAGCTGGAATCCATGATTCACGTAGCCCGTATATGTACGTCAGCCATTCATGGTCGGTTAAACCGAAATCATTTAAAATAGCTGCCCATTCAGTCTCAAACGCTTCGGGCAATAAAGAATCAGTCCAAACAACTGCAGACAATCTTTTCCTGAAATCTGTATTTGAACACAGGGCAGCCCCGACCTAGAGGAACATTATACGCATGTATGTTATAAAACAAAATTTAAAACACAGTAAAAAATACACATGTAAAAAAAAGAAAAACCTGTCATATAATAAACAGACCTTTGTAGTGAGTTTATCCATGATGTGCCACATACATAATCGATGCCTAGACTCAGGCCAAACATCCGCTATAGCCCTTTTCATCGCAGGGTCTTGGTCAGTAACGATTACGGGAGGCGCGTACCCATATGCGTTCTTGATCGCCTTAAGCAACCAGCTATACGTCTCTGCCGTTTCAGAACCGAGAATTGCAGCACCAAGTGTGACGTTCCTATTGTGATTATCAATCCCAGTGAAAGGGACAAACATCATGTTATACCTGCAAAACAAACAAATCAGCGGTGACAAATACATAATGCTGTATTTATAACACAGTAGGTTTTAAAACACAATGAATATATAAAAACTGAATCTCGTCGTTACTTGTTACGCTTGTACGTGGCATCAAACGATATAACGTCTCCAAACATATAATAATTCCTTTTCATATCCTCGTCGGCCCAAAAAATGCACTTCAACACACCTTCGTCTGTCGTTTCATATTCACACGAGAAGTTCGGTAAAAACTCCTTTTTCCTCATCAGTCGCTTCACAAACATTTCAGCATCAAACTCTCCGATAAAAATATTTAATTCTTTCTTGAAATTTTTAAAATCGACTTTCGTCGCACCGACTTTGTCGAACCCACCATACACTTCCTTCATAATGTTAAATGCACGAACAGGACCAATGTTGAGATGTGACATCTTGTTTATCATCTCTTCGTGTGCACGATTAATACCTCTGTTTTCCTTGAGAAGATGTAAATCTTCTTCGTGCACAAAATCATGGTTTTGCGCCTCTGTAAAATGATACAGCAAATACTTCTTGGCATCGGTAAGCTTTATTCTGATCGCAGCTTGGCATCCGGTCCTTTTGGAGGGGACCCTACGTACCCACCTATCAGACGGCTGTTCGACTAAAGTATTGACCGGTCGAAAATCTTTTTGACCCTCCTTTGAACAATAAAAATACTTGTTTATAACAATACCACGGTTCTCGTGCTGTGTGCCCTTCCTTACCGTCCACCCTCCAGCTTCTGCGTAAGTTTTGTAAAAGTTATAAGCATCATCAACAGAGTCAAATAACATGCCCTCTGCTGGCGTCAACGAAGAGGGTGAATCTGGAATATATCTCTTTGTTCCAGAATTTGGAGAGACTTGTTCAATACCTCGTAATTGGTAAGTGGGTGCATCTACAACACATGACAAAAAATTAGCCTATAACACATTTGTAAAACCCAATGTAAAAAACATATGATGCAATTAGTAACCATGGAAAAAAACAAAATAATGCAATTTAAAACACACCATTCAATTAAAAAAAAACGGGCACCACAACCTCAATATCTGTTAAAACACATAACTGATAAAACACATTACTATTAAAACACATCATTTAAGAAGAAACTATAAACAACGTTGACTACAACCTCAATATCTGTTAAAAACACATATCTGATAAAACACATCACAGTTAAAACACAACATTAATTGAGGATTAATAAAAAAATTATTTACTTCAACCACAATAACTGTAAAACACATTACTATTTAAAAACACCATTCAATGAGATTATAAAAAAATTGACTTCAAGCTCAAGATCTGTTAAAAAACATAAATGGTAAAACACATAATTATTAAAACACATCATTCAATCATAAACTATAAACAACGTTAACTACAACCTCAATAACTGTTAAAAACACATAACTGGTAAAACACATTACTGTTAAAACACAACATTCATGGTGGAACAATAAAAAATATTGACTTCAACCTCAATAACTGTTAAAACACATTACTATTTAAACACAACATTCAATGAGATTATAAAAAAATATGGAGTTCAACCTCAATATCTGTTAAAACACATAACTAGTAAAACACACTACCGTTAAACACAAAAAAAGTTGAACCTGTATGACAGTTAAAACACAACACCAATAACAAATATGATGGTTTGGCACATAAATTAAAAATATGGATTTTAAAACAAACAATGAAATATCTTAATAAAAAAAAATTAATCTTCATATTACAAAACATCAGTCACCTTATACAGTAAACTAAACACTAAAACCTCAACCTCTGTGGCTGTTAAAACACAGCATCAAGAACAAACTGACGATTTGCAGAAAAATTATAACAAACAGTGCAAAAAACTACAAAAGTAACTTTAATTACCATCTCCACCATCAACAATTGTGTTCGATGCCATGGTTTATCACACTGAAAAAATATTGAATATGGACGATGCTGGTGAAGAAAAGAATGATCAAAATTATAATATATAGATATGTGATATGTGTTCGTGAGATTTGGAAGAGATTTGGATTAAAAAAAAACTATAATCCCGAAAATCATGCATGTAATCGGTTACACATATGATCCTGCGAATATAAGTTATTTGAGATAATTACCAAAAATAAAATTAATATATGAAATTACATGTTTGCCCTTCTAGTTAAAATACAACAATGACAAATGTCCAATTACTATTGCTTCCTAGACTTTCTAGGAAACATGGACTTTCCACCCAACTCCTACTCTATATATATATATATGAATGTGTAATAATAATAATATATGTTGTAGTATAGATCACTTCGTGGTTAGCGATGCATAGTAGTATTGTAATTTTAATTCCAGTCTTAGTGTGTATTTGACGCATACTATAATAGAAAAGAGTAAGTCGCAATGCTCGACGCTTTTGATCAATATGTGTGTTGTGTGGTTGTTGCCTAAATTATAATTGGTGATATTAATAATTGGCAAATGTTTAAAATTCAAATGGACGACGAAGTAAACCAGGAAAACCAGAATCATGATCACCAGAGTAACATTAACCCGGATAATGAAAACCCGAACAACAACAATAATGGAAACCAAGAGGATAACAGTGCCATGCAACATATAGTGGCACAAAGGATAATAGATGCGATGCCATATATTATCAAAACGGTTAAGGAAGCAGAAAATAAAAGTAAACATGATAGTAAACGACCCTCTGAACCTGAACACAGCGTAAACAATGGACCTGTACTTAAAATGCCCATTCCTAAAAGAAGAAGAACCGTGTCTTACGGTTGTTCTTATAAAGAATTTTGGTCTTGTAAACCAATGGAATTCTCGGGCAATGAAGGGGCCGTTGCATCTCTACGCTGGATAGAAAAGACTGAGGCAGTCTTAAGAATAAGTAAATGTGCTGAAGAGGATAAGATAATGTTTGCTTCCAATCTGTTTAAGAATTCAGCACTAGAATGGTGGAACACTATCCTCCAGTCTAGGGGAAGTGATAGAACTTACAATATGGAATGGGAGGAGTTTAAAAACATGGTAGAAAGGAAATTCTACCCTCCCAATGAAAAAGAACAGATAGCAAACAAATTCATAAATCTTAGGATGACCGGAGTAGATAGTAAGGGTTATACTACATTATTCTTTGAATATGCTCGAATAGTACCAACCTTTGCATCACATGAACCAGTTTTAATCTCCCGTTACATCTGGGGATTAATTGGGGGAGATTAGGCATGTAGTCAAGGCAGCTAGACCTCAAACCATAGAAGAAGTTGTAGAACTAGCAAACACCTTGACAGATGAGTTAGTCCGTACACGAGAAGAGGATCAAAGGAGGAACCTAACCCAGAAGCTTACTCAAGAATTCCGTTCTGGAAATTCTAACCGTGGGAGAAATGTAGGTTCTACCTCTGCACCCTACTGTAAGTATTTCAAAAGGAAGCATTCTGGAAGATGCTCCATATATTGTAACTTTTGCAAAATATCGGGACACAAAGAGGAAGATTGCAGGAAAAAGCCTAACAACAGGATATGCTACAACTGCTGAGAACAAGGTCATATCAAACCTAACTGTCCAAAGCTAGCTCCAGCTACGAACACCAAGAATACTAAAAATGCTAGAGCATTTGTTCTGACGGCAGAAGAAGCAAAGATGATCCCGGATGTGATCGCCGGTACGTTTTTAGTTAATGATGTTTTTACTAAAGTATTATTTGACTCTGGTGCGAACCAAAGTTTTATTAATACTTCATTTTACAAACTTCTTAATCAATCATTAACTAAACTCCCACAATAATGTCTAGTAGAAACAGCAAATGGGGAAACCATTAAGATTTCTGAAATCTTGCAGGGAGCAAGAATAGAAATTTTAAATCAGAAATTTATTGCAAATCTTTACCCAATGAATTTGGCAGGATTTGATGTTGTGTTAGGAATGGATTGGTTAATAGCCAATAAAGCCAGTATTTTATGTGATCAAAAGTCAATTCAGGTAAATTCACCAAGGGGTGAAAAGATCACAATTAAAGGAAATAAGTTCTCTAAATCCACAAAGTTCATCTCTGTGATGAAAACAGCAAGCTATATAAGGAAAGGATTATTAGTGTATTTGATTTCTATAATCACTAACACTAAAGGGAAAGAATTAAAGGATATTCCAGTAGTATCCCAGTTTTCAGATGTATTTCCAGAAGAGCTACCAGGGAAACCTCCAGACAGCGAAGTTGAATTCAGAATCCATTTGATACCAGGAACTGCACCAATTGCCAAGGCACCTTACCGTTTGGCACCCGCAGAAATGCAGGAACTGAAGAAACATTTGGATGAATTATTGGAAAAAGGATTCATACAACCAAGCTCATCACCATGGGGAGCACCGATTTTATTCATTAAGAAAAAGGACGGATCAATGCGTATGTGCATTGACTACCGTGAATTGAACAAAGTCGTGATTAAGAATCGGTATCCATTACCAAGAATCGATGATCAGTTCGATCAATTGCAAGGAGCACGATTTTTATCTAAAATCGATTTAAGGTCAGGATATCATCAATTAAAGGTACAGGAAGAGGACATTCCTAAGACCGCTTTCAGAACAAGGTATGGTCATTATGAATTTACTGTCATGCCATTTGGTTTAACCAATGCCCCAACTGCATTCATGGACATGATGAACCGAATATGTAAGCCATATTTGGATAAATTCATAATTGTCTTTATAGATGATATTCTTATTTATTCCAAGAGCAAAGAGGAACATGCAGCTCATCTGCACGCACTTCTAAGTTTAATGAGAAAAGAAAAGCTTTATGCTAAATTTTCGAAGTGTGAGTTTTGGTTAGAACATGTACAATTTCTTGGACATCTAGTTAATCATAAAGGAATTCATGTAGATCCCACCAAGATCGAGGCAATAACCAAGTGGAAAACCCCTGAGTCACCAACCGAAGTTAGAAGTTTCTTAGGATTGGCCGGTTATTATAGAAGATTTATTCGAGATTTTTCTAGAATAGCCATTCCCTTAACTAAGTTAACCTGTAAATCCGTTAAGTTTGAATGGGGACCAAAACAAGAAGAAGCCTTTAGAATTCTTAAGCAAAGATTAACCCATGCACCCATACTAGCGTTACCAGAAGGAACTGAAGATTTTGTAATCTATTGTGACGCTTCCAAGTTAGGTTATGGATGTGTATTAATGCAACGTCAAAAGGTTATAGCTTACGCCTCTAGACAACTTAAGAATCATGAAGAGAATTATTCAACCCATGATCTAGAATTAGGAGCTATAATTTTTGCCCTTAAAATTTGGAGACATTACCTATACGGTAGTAAGTTTACCATATTCACCGACCATAAGAGTTTAAGGTATGTTTTTGGGCAAAAGGAGTTGAATATGAGACAAAGACGCTGGATGGAAATTCTTAGTGATTATGATTGCAGTATCCAGTATCATGCAGGAAAATCAAATGTAGTAGCTGATGCTTTAAGTCGAAAGTATCATGAAAAGCCAAAAAGAGTACGTTCTCTTAAGTTAAATCTGCAAGTAGATTTAAATGATCAGATTAGAAATGCACAAGAATCAGTAATCAAAGATGATACTGAGAAACTGAAAGGAATGATTAAGGAATTAGAACAAGGAACAAATGGAATTTGGAGATTCCATAAGAAAAGGATGTGGATACCTAAGTTAGGAAACCTACGTCACCGTATATTAGAAGAAGCCCATAAGTCTAAGTATACGATGCATCCTGGAAGTGATAAGATGTATCAGGACTTAAGGAAGAATTTATGGTGGATAGGAATGAAAAAGGATATAGCAGCATATGTTGCAAAGTGTCTAACCTGTTCACAAGTCAAAGCTGAACATCAGAAACCCTCAGGTTTATTGCAACAGTTAGAAATGCCTGTATGGAAATGGGAATTGATAACAATGGATTTTGTTACTAAATTACCCAAAACAAGAAAATGTAATGATACAATCTGGGTGATTGTAGACAGACTAACCAAGTCAGCTCATTTCCTACCAATGAAGGAAACTTTCAGTATGGAACAACTAGCTAAATTATATGTAAATGAAATAGTTTCATTACATGGAATTCCTTTATCAATTGTTTCTGACAGAGATAGTCGTTTTACCTCTCATTTTTTGATAAGTTTCCAAAAAGCCATGGGAACCAAGTTGAATCTAAGCACATACACATTGATCCATCCTTTTTCTTAACGAATCGGTGCTCCCCATGGTGATGAGCTTGGTTGTATGAATCCTTTTTCCAATAATTCATCCAACTGTTTCTTCAGTTCCTGCATTTCTGCGGGTGCCAAACGGTAAGGTGCCTTGGCAATTGGTGCAGTTCCTGGTATCAAATGGATTCTGAATTCAACTTCCCTGTCTGGAGGTTGCCCTGGTAGCTCTTCTGGAAATACATCTTAAAACTGGGATACTACTGGAATATCCTTTAATTCTTTCCCTTTAGTATTAGTGATTATAGAAATCAAATACACTAATGATCTAAGCAGTTAAAGCGGTAAAATAGCGGATAGCGGTCAAGGTCCGCTATACAATATATAGGTTATAGCGGTGGTATAGCGGTAATTTTTATACCATGCATAATTTATATACTTTTATATATATATATATATATATATATGTCTTGAAAAATATTAATAGTAATATCAAAATTCATAGTTTTATCATTCCAAATATTAGTGGTAATGTCTCCACTTCAAAACATAAAAACATAAAGTGTCGATGTTCGAAACACGATCTAGTCATAAGCAATGAAATCTTCCTCCGAGTCTACATCAACCAAGGAATCCAATCGTTCATCAAGATCTTCCACTTCAACTGAATTAACTCTAACATCATCATCATCATCTCTATAACGCTCTCTTTTGCTCCTAGTACTTGGCCCAACGTCTTCGTTTCCTCCCATTGCCTCTCGCGCAACCGACCATAGAAGACCATCACTACCATCAACAAAATCTCGATGCTCAATTTCCGTTGGTATAACCCAATCATCATTTTCATCTACGTCTCTTAACAAAATAGGATCCAAAGATTTGTTGGTTTTTAGTGAGTTGAAGCGCCTTTGTAACCTTGTGTTGTATTGGATGAATACAAGATCATTGAGTTTTTGTTGAAAAGACAATTTCTTTTCTTTGAATGTAACTAAACATAAAGAATAAAAAAAATTACATAATGAAGTAAAGAGGTTAAATATTATAATATAATTTTAAAAAATATGTAGTAGGAAAACTTACATTGTCGAATGTACTCCAATTGCGTTCACAAGGTCAAGCGCTACAAGTTTGACTAAGGACAGTAATAGCAAATTTTTGGAGCAAAGGTGTGTCGATCCCATAAGTACGCCACCATATATCTACATTTTATATAAATAAATGGACTGATGTAATAAGAACATATGAATACATTGAAATGTTTTTACTTACATGGTGCGACTTTCGTTCGAGCCCTTGTAGCAGCCGGAGATCCAAAATGCCCAACTAAATCAATGTATAAATTCAAGTCTTGCCTGACTTTATCATTATCTTCCAAATTGGGTACTAAACGGTCAATAGCAACATAAAGTCCAGCTGAAATGTCCGGGTTCTTCATTAAATCCTTTGATGTATCCGCATGGTAATTGGCAGGGTTCAAGAAACATCCAGCTGCACGTACATTCAATAAAGAGTTTCAATTAGAACAAAGCAATTATATTAATTTAATTTAAAAGTAATAAATATAAAGTTTTATGCCTGCATGTAACGGATGATGAAGTTGGTCAGACCATCTTGTTTGAATGAAACTCCAAACTTTAGTCATCAGTCTTTCATCGGTTAAATTTTTCTTGATTTGCTCCTTTGCTCTAGACACTGCATCATAGATGTAACCCATACACGGCTTCTCTTCTGTATCAACCAATCTAACCACATCCACCAACGGAGCTAGCACTTGACAAGCTAGGTGTACATTGTCCCAAAATTCTGTTTTTGCAACTATTCGCTCGACTTTCTTTCCAACTGCCTTATTTGCAAAGTCACTTTTCCTCCATTCTTCGGAAACGGATAACACTTGAATATGATGTCGATTCTCGTGGATACTTTGAAGGGTATAGAACTGGGTTGCAAATCTAGTTACACAAGACCTGTGTAGCTCCTTGTTTTTCGTCAACTTCCTCATCATATTAAGAATCCTTCCGTGGTTGTAAATGTAAACCACAATTGCTCTAGCATCAGTCAAAACAGACTTTATCTTTGGTATTTTCTCGCCGATATCTTGAATCATGAGGTTCACACAATGTGCTGCACAAGGAGTCCAAAACATCTTAGGGTGTTCTTATTCTAAAATTTTTCCTGCGGCTTTAAAGTTTGACCCATTATCTGTAATAAACTATAAGAAACAATAACGAATTCAATTAACAAAATGAAGAGAAAGTAAAAATAACAAATAAAATAACTAGAAATATAAAACTACCTGCACAATATTCGCCTCTCTAACACCTTCTATCACCTCATTTATCATTTTAACAATTAAATCAGCATTATTCACATGCTCGGATGCATCAATTGATTTCAAAAATACCGTTCCACGAGGACAATTGACTAAGAAGTTTATCAAACACCTTCCTTTCCCGTCTGTCCAAAAATCGGACATAATGCTACATCCATATTCTTCCCAATGTGGCCGAAACGAATCCACAAATTGTTTCGTTTCTTCCAAACGTTTTTTCATCAACGTCACACGAATATTATGATAAGATGGAGTTGGCATACCTAACATAAATGTAAAACTAAGTTATATAGTAATAATCAAATAACCAATGAAGCTTAATGACTTAATCAAATAAAGTACCTCTTCCATATTCTCCAATGGCGTGGATCATTTCTTGGAAACTTTCGTCACGTACGGCATTAAAGGTAAACCAACCGCATAAGCCCAAGTTGCAATTTTATCCCAAGCATTCATCGTTAACTTCTCCTTTATTGGATTATTTCTATCCAATGTATTTTGCGTTGTTTTTTCGTAATCAGTCTTGAACATGTTATCCATAGCACCTCGCACGTTACTAGCACCTACAAATTTCTTTTTCTTTGAAACATTTTTTTTTGTACTAACATCTTGTACATTATCCTCATCTTCATCTTCATCAGAAAGATCAACCGTGTTTGATCTAAGAATTTGTAAATTTCTTTTCCTTTCTAATTGTATCTTATCTTTTTCTTTCATTCATGCTAAGACTCGCTTCTGAATATCCACAGTCACTTTCGTACAACCGGTGACTTGTCCTCCGGTATGAGTAAGATGTTGCTTGAGTCGTGTGATTCCTCCGAATATCTTCTTATCACATAGTGTACACCAGACGTGATGTTTTTTCAAGGGGTCTCTTTGCTCTCCCCATTCCCAAGCCATGTCTCCACTTAAACTTTTTTTGCTAGCGCCCCCGGCATGAGTGCCGGCATCAGACGATACCGTATTAGTGTTTGTAGGGTTGACAGATGCATGTGTAGAAGGAGCTGAACAATCCATTATCAAAAACCTGATGCAAATAATGTAACATAATGTAAGACAGACACTAACACAATCAAACTAACACAATCAAACAGACAATCCAGGATCGATGCCCCTGTTTCTCATTCAATCAACCACTAATACATTCAAGACTAATACATTCAACTATTCAAGACTAATACATTCAACTATTCAAGAATCAAGATGTTATTTAAGAATCAACTATTCAAGACTAATACATTCAACTATTCAAGAATCAAGATGTTATTTAACATAAGTATGTAACAGATTCATGAGTATCAGACCACTAATACATTCAAGACTAATACATTCAACTATTCAAGAATCAAGATGTTATTTAAGAATCAACTGTAACAGATTCATGAGCTCGAGTATTAGACCAGCAATCGAATCGAACACTAATAGTAACTTTGAAGACCGAAGAGAACACTAATACCTTGGTGACAGGTGACTGTCGAAGACTGAAGAATCGAACAGCTATGATGAACTCGAGTATCAGACCAGCAATCGAATCGAACAACTTTGATTCGATTTTTATCAGCTTTGATGAACAGCAATTGAACTCTGATGATGTCGAAGACTGAAGAATCGAACAGCGCTGGTCGTTGAACATAATAAATTGGTCGTATCTAGGTTTTAATTGGTCGTATTAGGTTTTATCAAACATTGGGCCTTTTTTAGTGTAATGGGTTTTATTAAAAAATGGACTTTTCATGAAGTTGGGCTGACCGTTAATATCACAGATCCAGCCGCTATAAAGGTCTACAAATAGCGGTCAAATAGCGGGCTATAGCGCCGCTATTAGCGGAACCGCTATGCCCAACCGCTATTTGGACCGCTACGATGCCAGGAGACCGTTAACCGCTATAGCGCCGCTATAACACCACTATAGCGCCGCTATTAACTGCATAGCTAATGATCCTTTCCTTATATAGCTTGTTGTTTTCATCACAAAGATGAACTTTGTGGATTTAGAGAACTTATTTCCTTTAATTGTGATCTTTTCACCCCTTGGTGAATTTACTTGAATTGACTTTTGATCACATAAAATACTGGTTTTATTGGCTATTAACCAATCCATTCCTAACACAACATCAAATTCATTGGGTAAAGATTTGCAATAAATTTCTGATTTAAAATTTCTATTCTTGCTCCCTGCAAGATTTCAGAAATCTTAATGGTTTCCCCATTTGTTGTTTCTACTAGACATTATTGTGGGAGTTTAGTTAATGATTGATTAAGAAGTTTGCAAAATGAAGTATTAATAAAACTTTGGTTCGCACCAGAGTCAAATAATACTTTAGCAAAAACATCATTAACTAAAAACGTACCGGCGATCACATCCGGAATCATCTTTGCTTCTTCTGCCGTCAGAACAAATGCTCTAGCATTTTTAGTATTCTTGGTGTTCGTAGCTGGAGCTAGCTTTGGACAGTTAGGTTTGATATGACCTTGTTCTCCGCAGTTGTAGCATATCCTGTTGTTAGGCTTTTTCCTGCAATCTTCCTCTTTGTGTCCTGATATTTTGCAAAAGTTACAATATATGGAGCATCTTCCAGAATGCTTCCTTTTGCAATACTTACAGTAGGGTGCAGAGGTAAAACCTACATTTCTCCCACGGTTAGAATTTCCAGAACGGAATTCTTGAGTAAGCTTCTGGGTTAGGTTCCTCCTTTGATCCTCTTCTCGTGTACGGACTAACTCATCTGTCAAGGTGTTTGCTAGTTCTACAGCTTCTTCTATGGTTTGAGGTCTAGCTGCCTTGACTAGATGCCTAATCTCCCCAATTAATCCCCAGATGTAACGGGAGATTAAAACTGGTTCAGGTGATGCAAGGGTTGGTACTATTCGGGCATATTCAAATAATAATGTAGTATAACCCTTACTATCTACTACGGTCATCCTAAGATTTAGGAATTTGTTTGCTATCTGTTCTTTTTCATTGGGAGGGCAGAATTTCCTTTCTACCATGTTTTTAAACTCCTCCCATTCCATATTGTAAGTTCTATCACTTCCCCTAGACTAGAGGATAGTGTTCCACCATTCTAGAGCTGAATTCTTAAACAGATTGGAAGCAAACATTATCTTATCCTCTTCAGCACATTTACTTATCCTTAAGACTGCTTCAGTCTTTTCTATCCAGCGTAGAGATGCAACGGCCCCTTCATTGCCCGAGAATTCCATTGGTTTACAAGACCAAAATTCTTTATAAGAACAACCGTAAGACACGGTTCTTCTTCTTTTAGGAATGGGCATTTGAAGTACAGGTCCATTATTTACGCTGTGTTCTGGTTCAGAGGGTCGTTTACTATCATGTTTACTTTTATTTTCTGCTTCCTTAACCATTTTGATAATATATGGCATCGCACCTATTATCCCTTGTGCCACTATATGTTACATGGCACTGTTATCCATTTGGTTTCCGTTATTGTTGTTGTTCGGGTTTTCATTATCCGGTTTAATGTTACTCTGGTGATCATGATTCTGGTTTTCCTGGTTTACTTCGTCGTCCATCTGAATTTTAAACATTTGCCAATTATTAATATCACCAATTAATAATTTAGGCAACAACCACACAACACACATATTGGTCAAAAGCGTCGAGCATTGCGACTTACTCTTTTCTATTATAGTATGCGTCAAATACACACTAAGACTGGAATTAAAATTACAATACTACTATGCATCGCTAACCACGAAGTGGTCTATACTACAACATATATTATTATTATTACACACACACATATATATATATACATATATATTTTTCATACAAACATATTATATATATTATTATATTATTATTATTACCAACTCCACCATCACCTTCACTGATTTGGATTCATCCAGTAATCCATATTGCGCTCATCGTACTTCCAGACGAGTCGCTCTCCAACCTGCCTCATCCTCTCACTACTTTCTAAAATCTCTTCTCCGAAAGTTCGGAGCTCATGCACATTTTTTGCACTCATTGGGGGTGCAGGTGCTGGTACTGGATTTGGGTACTGGGGCATGGGATCCTCCTGAGGGTACGGATTCTCTAAGATCTCCCTAATGTATTCATCGTTATCGTAGTAGGGATCTAGAGGGTCCAGACCTTGATAGGCTGCTAAGTTTGGCATGGGTTCGTCGTTTAGGTGGTAGCGTGGCACATAATCCCTATGATCATCGAACCATGGATCATAATCTGGGTCTAAGGGATTAGGGGCTGGTATCCTAGGTATCTCCTTAGGGTTGAAATCATGCATTTGAACTTGGTTTTCTGGGTTGTCTTCTATCTCCATCGGCTGAGTGGGGAATAAAGGTAAGGGTTGTGGAGCTACTAGTTACTCCAAGTTTGGGTCGGCAGCTGTTGTTTCTAGGATATGAAAATTGGCTAAGCACCTATTAAGCATATCCTGTGTATGGGCATCTGACTCTCGCTTAGCGGCTGCTAGTGTGACAACTGTCAAAAATCCAGGTATCCGTACAATTAATTAATATTGATTAGTGCTTAATGACTATGCTAAATTGCAATTAACTGCTTTCTGATTTCTGCTTAATACATGCATGTGCATCACATATGGTTTAATGTCATATCATTACTGCATGAAAACTGTATTGCCTTAAATGATGCCTTAAGTACAGTTAGCATAGTTATCAGACAAATCAGGAAAATGCTGACAGAATTCAACACATAGATAGACAATGCATTGAGGTACAGAATGAGCCAGAAACTAAGTACTACACTGGGGTAGTGTGTAGGAAAGTAAGGATCATAAAACTGCCTTTCTAGGTGATAGTTTAAGTGCCGGAAAGTGCCTAAAATTCACCCAAAGTACTGAATTCAGCAAAATCCAGCCAAAAATCAGCATTTAAACAACCTAACTTCATGCAGAAATATGCTTAACTGGTCCTGAATGCTTTCCTAAGTGTCGGGAATCAAAAGTGTCACAAAAGGGTACATTCTAAACTTATAATTTAGCACTTTAACGAACCAGTATCTAACCGAACAACCAGACACTACCTGAAACATCAAAAATTACACTAAAAGCACTGTTTTAACATTACTAAGCTAGCTATGGTCCCCGAACATCATAACACCCCATGCAAAATATCTACTAACGAAATCATGTAACTAACACTTACATTTCAACCTTAAACAAACTAACTAGTTGCAACCTAATCTAAGACCCCCCTATTTTCGGCCAACATATGGCCCACTTAATAGATTTTATTTCATTATTAAATTGGATTGTGTTCCCTCCTAAATGACATAATATACAAAGGTTAAGCATGAGAATTTGGTTATAAGTAATACACTAGAGATCCTATCATTCATTCTACACACACACTTCACACACAAGCTCTCTATTCCTCTTCCCTTACTCTCTACCGCCTCTCACACCCATACACCCACCATTTTCGTTCAACCTACAACCATTCCAAGCTTATACAAGGATGCTAGAAGACGTATGATGAAGCTTGGTGGCTTTGGATCTTGAAGGACCTCTCTTGTTTTCTTTTATCCTCTTCATTTATTCACTTGAATCATCCCTAGCCTTGTGCTAGTGGTAAGAACCTTGATCTATCTATTTTACATCTATTTTTAGTGGTTAATGATGAATCATGATCAAAACTTAAAGAACACTAAAGAATCATATGAAGAGAACATGAACATAAGCTTGTTTAATAAAGATATCTTGATGTATATAAGTTGTTAAGCTTGTTGATCTTTGATTGTTTGTAGAAATGATATTGATCATCATAAGCTCTCGCTAGATCATGATTAAAAACATAATCTAGCAAGCTGTGAAAGTAGAAATGATGAAGGATGATAGATCATCCACATAAAGATCATGAACTAGAAAGAATACTTTGTTTTCTTGAAAAGTAATGAACAAGTAAGTTGTTAAACATGTAGATCTAAAGATTTATGAATGATCTTTCAAAGAACCCAAGTTAAAATATAAGTTTTGCTAAAACTTGGTTCTTACATAAACAAGTCTCATTTTAGTGGTTAAACAAGTGTATAAACACTTGTGTAACAAGAAGAATGAATAGAGAGATATTCTTAGAAAACAAGTTTTGAAGTTGTAAACTTCTAACTTCTTCAAAAATGAAGTTTCTAAAGAAGTAAACACATTTTAAAGGGTAACAAGACTTACTAAGAATACTAGTGAATTCCTACAAATTTTTACAAATCTTCAAGTTCATGAAGTAGTAGAATATTACTTGTTTATGGAAAAATTGGTAAGTATAAGTTGGTTAATGTTGATTGTAAATTGATTGTGATGATTTTTACAAAAGAAAATGATATGCTTGAAAGCATGGAAACCTCTATTTTTAGGGGAAACTATGGCAAAAATTTTCTAAAAATATAAACACTTAGAAAAATATTATTAAACAAATATTTACAAGTGTATTCTAAACCATGGATTTCCTACATAAACTTTGCCATAATCTTTGTTACAAAAATGTAAATATTGGAGGTTGATTTTTATAAATAAAAGTGACTAAATATATATATTTAGGAAATATATAATTAGAAGACACATATGTGTGATTATTTGTATACCTTGTGTATTAGTTATATTATTTTAGGACTTGAACTAATATAACACATCAAAATACCAAGAATCACAACCTAAATAATACCAAAATTCCAAATAATAAATATACAAGCTTACACACAAATATTGGAGAATCAACCATGAAATGAGACCTACAAAATAATCCGGAATTTATTCACAAAGTATATTTGGTAAACAATATTTTGGGACACCAAAGAAACAAATATGATTTTTACAACTACCACAAGAGTATATCCTATTTTTGACAAGGAGAAATATATTATCTTTGACAAAGTATAAAATATATTTTCTTGAAATTTTTAGAAGATATATTATAACAAACATAAAATACAATATTTTTGGGAAAATGAGTTTATATATACATATTTTCCAAGTGGACTTGAAAATATATTATTTTTTGGTATTTATAAGAGAATACAAATATTTTTGCCAAAGAAAAATTATAAATAATTTTTCTAAGTGATATTCCTTAAAATATGTATATTTTGGAAATATATTGGATTTTTAGTAAGGATACTATTCCGTAAAAATTTAATACAAAATTAAGTATAAAGAATATTTAATGAATACAATAAAAATACGTATCCTCGTACATATAAATACACACCGGAATACGACCTCAAAACATGGCAAATACACATGTATAAGGTACCCCCATCCTTGGGAAGGAAATACAAATATAAATACTTGGGAAGTATTAAGTTAATATACAATGTTTTAACAATTATTCCAAAATTTAATAAATATAATTTAAGTTAAAATATTAATTATTTTAACGAATAATTATATAACTTGGAATAAATATCAAAGACACAAAAGAATCGTAACTCAAAAACATTAATACTAAGTCAAGGCACGACCCGTTCGCCTAATAGACATTAGTACATTGTAGGTAGTCGTGTTTATCCGAAGAGCTTGAGTTACGATGATTGAAGACGCAATACTGTGAGTTCATGTCCCCCTTTTCTTTTAACTGTTTTCGTTTTAGAACTTCGGGGGTGAAGTACATGTTATAATTGATTATGATATCAAAAGGTTTACAAATGAAATGAACTGCTAGATCATGTGAAAGGGTAGGCGTTAGCTTGAGACCGTTAATCCTTTAGAAGGATTAAGGGGCATGAGTGATAGATCTATTTGGGTGTTGCGAGCCCCACCCATGAGTCTGCGAGTTGGCTCATGTGGTGACTATGTCGTTCTAGCCGGGAGGCCCGGTGCGAAATACGCAAAGGATTGAGCCTTCCTACACCATTGCACACATATTGATGGCCTTGCAAACCATTAATTGATCTGTTCATTTTTCCATATAAATTTACGTACAAACATGTCAAAGGATTTTTCCACAAACACACACATAAACTCGCTAAACTTTTGTTGATGTTTTCAAATTACATGTATTTCAGGAAATTAAAGGTGGATCTAGCGGGCGTTCGAAGGTTTTCAAGTGTTGTTAAAAATAAAAGATGTCATCCATGGTTTAGGGTTTGGTTAGGGTGTCCTATCCAGGACCAGCTGGACACCTCTTCCAAATCTTGGTTTTATTTAGAGTCTTTTGATGAGTCCTTGTGAACTCTGGAAGTAATTTGTTTGGTTTGTAAAACTTGAATTTGGAGTCTTGTTTAAACATTGAAGTTTGTGATGTTTTCAAATCTATTTAATGGATGACGATCTATGGTTTTATCATATAGTTGATGTTATGATTGAATGCGATGATATTAAGGAAGTCACACCATAATCACGCTTCCGCAATATTCAGGGTGTGACAGCTAGGACTCTCTGCTGTTGCAACTTTCGCATTCTTTTCCTACGCTCGAATGCTCCCTTACTGAACCATCCTCTCTTTTTCTGAGGAAATGGCTCTTCAGACTGAGCCTTAAAGACAAACATCCCTTCTTTATTATCAACGGCATACCCAGAAAAGGCAGGCTGTGAAGAGGTACCTTCACTCCTAGGTGAATCGGACAACTGACGATAAACGTCTGAGGGTCCTTGATCACTCATACTGTAAACTAACAAATAGTCAAATAACACACAATAATAAAATACAATTATGCACGTATTTCCATAATTAATTTCCTAACAATTTGAATAATATTTCGGTGTCAGCAGAACATTTCTGTGGCTGAATTAGTGGCTTAGCTCTGATACCACCTTCTGTCGCAACCCCCGTCCCCTATTTGCCCCGGGAACGGCTGGCCGCGAGACCAGTTTTGGTGGTATCATTTGTTTATCATTTGGCAACAGAAATTTCATCAGGACCGTAGTTAGGAAATGTTTATCAGAGTAAATACCACACTTTTATAATATTAAACATATTGGGATAAAATCCAAGTTTTCATTACAAACATTTTCATAGGGAAAATCCCCATTTTATTGAATAAAACATCTTCTTTTATTTAGGTAACTTTTATAGCCACTTTTTCCAAGCCTTCAGTGCTATCCAGCTGGCTTCTAATTGGCTTTCACATTTTGTTACCTGAAACACATTTAAAAACATTTTGTCAGTGGGAAATACTGGTGAGTGAATCCCAGTTTAATCAAGAAGAGTTTTATCTATTAACAGTATTGAGAGCTATCACATTGTTTATTTCTACACAATTACTCATTCAGTACTGTCAATCCTGACTGGTAGGTCATATTACACATTGGCTAACTCGTTGTCCAATGGTAACGTGTTCCACATTTTGTATACAAAACCCCAACATACCGACAGTAATTGAAGAATTACAAAGACTCAATCACTGCTTAATTGCATTGTAAAACATTTAAGGTTTTGTAAAACAGTTTACAAAAAGGAGATTACTCACATTGCTGTCTTAGGTTTTCTGTAAGGGTTTCCTGGTGATTATCTATAATTTACACAAATACACACGTGTTAGTATAATAACCCTTAATATTTACATTAGTAATACCCTCCCCAAGACGGCATTCCAACGACTACGTCGGGTAGAACCTCGATAGCCGTTACGGAACCCTGGATCAGTCGCGCAGCGTATCTAATACGTAACCGGTGTTATAATACTTACAACAGAGCAGAACTTCGTTAATTAGGCGGATATTATACCCGAGTATAGTGTCTACTATAAATTATTCGAGAGAGAAAGTGAGAATTGAGCGAGTTCGAATGTTCAGCCGATGCCTCCTTTATATAGGGCCATATTTCGAGTTTCTCGCGCCCCGCGTAAGCTTAGGTTAAGGCTTACGCGACCCGCGTAGTAGGGGTGTAGCTGCTAGGGTTGCTGATTCGTCGAACTAGGGTTGACACGGAGCTGACAAGTGTCGGCTCAGGGATGCGCCTCGTTGCAGGGCTGTCGCGCCCCGCGTAGACCCAGGTGTGGTCTTACGCGGCCCGCGAGCGACACAAAAACTTTGTTTTTTTTTTTTTGTTATATGGTATTTTGGGCTCAGTTTTCACATACGGGGTATATTTTAAGACATATTGGGATATTTTAAAATATATTAGGGTGTCAGAAAATATTCGGGAGGGTTGTTATAATTGTTGTCTACCTGCCTTAGCAACGATAGTACTATAGTTTGGACTCAGCACCTGTTCACTCAGGGGTTGTTACCCGCGGTGGCGAACATGTGATGCGCACTCGCTACTCGCAGTCAAATCGCAGTCATTGGTATTGATAGGATCTTTGTCGATAACTTACATGCTTCACATTATACGTTGCACATGCTGGTTATGCGTAAACGCTTTCGAACTCTATTACTATTATCAAACTTGTATGCTCACCTTTACACTATGTGTATTGACTTTATTTTAACGTATGTGGCAGGTGTTTGAAATGCTTAGGATGCTGTGCTCTTGCTTTTGTGGAATCAAGTAGGAGAGAGTCTAGAAACAATCAAACAATTTATTTATTTGAATCTGAGTTGTTGGAACATGTTAACTGTCTTGAGATATCTATGTCTGTAATAATTAGCTTACTTGATGGGTTATGGTATGGGACATAATATTAACTATCCGGTAACATAGTTGTTATGGAATTTCTCTCGACAATCTGTTTCGCTCAGTGCCATGCCCCGATGTTTCCGTCATCGGTTGGGGTGTGACACTTGCTCCCCACACACCTTTGTATTATGAAAAGCATCAATAACCGTTTTCTACAAGCTATATTCTTCATTTTTATACCGCCACACCCACTTCGATAAGAGCACCACATTTGTATCCTTAAGCTTAGAAATCCCAAGACCTCCCATATCGATTGACAAGGCCACCCGATCGCACACAACCCAATGAGTCTTCTTAACATTCCCGACCCCGCCCCCGCCCCATAGAAATCTTCTAACGATAGCTTCAAGTCCCTTAATAACTTAACTCGGAGCCTTGAATAAAGAAAAGTAATAATTTGGAAGATTCTCCAAGACAGGTTTTATAAGGGTAACCCGCCCACCCATAGACAAGGTGGATGCTTTCATTAGCGAGAGGCGCGCTTCAAAGATATCAAAAATACATTGCCAATTCACCACACAGTTCATATTAGTTCCCACCAACACCCCTAAATGCACAAAAGGGACTGACCCAACCCTACACTTTAGAACCGACACCATATCCTCCACTTCTCCCGAGTCCACTCCAAAACCAGAAATATTAGACTTGCTCATATTGGTTTTTAAGCCCAAACATAGATAGAAGGGCAAATTACATTTTTCGTCCTTTATGTTTGTATCGGATTACAATGGATGTCCTTTAACTTCAATAATTACAGTCACAATCCTTTATTTGAAAAACTCGTTACACCTTTCGTCCTTTAGCACTAACCAGGTTAATTTTAAACGTTAAGTCATATCCTGTACAACACATGTGAGGGTATTTATGTCTTTTCACACCTTGTTTCTTCAGCCTTATGATTCCTCATTTATAACACCACCACCACACCATTGTCACCACCATCATGCCAGACTTCATCATCTAACTCCACCATCCCATCTTCTTCATCTACATTTATCAAACCAGAACATCTCTCTCTCTCTCTCTCCTAGACACTCTTTGTTTCTCTCTCTGCATCACCACCCATAAGCACCACTTACAAAACTTAGGTTACAAACTGAACAAAAAACCTTCAAACTAAAAAACTCAAATTACACTCCTGAACATAACTATAACAAAAATTACTAAACGGGTACCTCAGAATTAGCTTTGGAATACATAATTTCCTACTTTTAAACACAACAGGGCACTGCGTCTTCAAAAAAATAAAAATAAATAAAGCATACATAAATTACTAAATGGGTACTTCAGAATTAACTTTTCAAAAATCAAAACTTTAACACAAAAATTACCTAAAAATCTATAGAATAAGGGACCCTCTAAAAATCTGTTGCTAGAAAAATCAAGTAAAATGTCCAAATTCTTCATTTCAATGCCTTAAACACCAAAAAATTTGCAAAATCCCATCAACCTAATTCTAATAAAATCCATGAGCAAGGAAGCAAAACAAATGAAATTAACCAAAATCAAAGTCTCGTATACTTAATTGGGTTAGCTGGAAGACCATTTACAAGTTTACCGCTGTCGACCAACCTTAAAATCCTAGATCCCAAGTCGTCGCCGGAGATACGGTTGTTTCCGCTCATGATTATCACCAGACGCCACCTTCAATCGACAACAAACATCAGCTCTGCCTTTAATCGGCAACAAACATGATTATCACCACCGCCTTGAAACTTGGAACGTCATTCCAGATTGGCGTTCCGTCAAAGGTTTCCGGGTTCTTACAGTTCTGGCAAAGTGATTAGCATTCTTGTCATCGATTGAGGATTTATAGATCTAGAGGGGAAGGGGGTGGTGGTGATTCGCGGTACGTGGTGGTAGGTTGTGGTGGAGGTGGTTACAGATACAGGAACTCGAGATATATGGGGCTGGGAGTAGGATGTTGTGGTATATATGTATTTTTTTAGCAAGAGACATTTTAAATAAAAACATGAAATGACTAGAATACCCTTAAGTGAATAAACTTAATTGAAAATTTTAACCTGGTTAGTGCTAAAGGACGAAAGGTGTAACGAGTTTTCCAAATAAAGGACTGTGATTGTAATTATTGAAGTTAAAGGGCATCCACTGCAATCCGATACAAACATAAATGACGAAAAGTGTAATTTACCCTAGATAGAAACATCTAAGCAATTTTACTATGTTTTTGATATTTGACCGTGACCACTCGCCTGTCACCGTACAATCATCCGCATACTTAACATGTATAGGACAACACATTACCACACAAGGATAAACCATTTTTCATATGGGGTTGACAAGTTGAAATATGAAACTTCGAGCGTGACTTATGTGTATGTTTTAAATTTGTAAACTCTAATGTGTACGTACTTAAAAATTGTGTAATATGAGCATTCCCTGTGTAACTTAATAATCTAAGCATGTTAAACTCGTCAATTGGTAAATTAACTAACATATCTAAAATCATACTTGTTTAAAATTTGATGTGTAAAGTATATAAAAGAGTAAACTGCCATTTTGGTCCCTGTGGTTTGGGCACTTTTATTATTTTAGTCCAAATCTCAAATTTTTTAAATCTGGGTCCCTGTGGTTTCACTTTTATTGTCATTTTCGTCCAAAATTTAAAAACCTCCTATTTTGACTATTGAAAGCTGATTGTTTTGTCCTTTTCTTCAGGGGCATTTTGGTCATTATACTTTTATTATAACTAATTATTAATTAAAAATAAATATATATAACTAATCAAATTATATATAACCAATTATATAGACTGCAATCCTCTCTCTCTCTCTCTCTCTCTCTGCCACTACTATCACGCAACAACAACTTCATCTCTGAATGTTCAATCGCAAAGATCCCAGACCTGCAATCCTTCAATTTTCGATAACAAACACATCTGCAACTGGGGGTTTTATCAGCAATCAGGGTTCTATCGGCAATGGAGGTTTATTTGGCTGAGAAAACAGGGATTGAAAGGGTTTCGATGTGAAAATAAGGGTTCGTTAGATGACGACAACTACCTGTGCGTTTTTTGGTGGATTGATGCGGTTTCTGATACTAGATCTGAGGATATAGGCGACGTACTAGGGCTTCCATACCGGCTGAGGGTAGAGGTTGTGGTTGTGGTTGTGGTATTGAGGGTGTACGGTGGTGGTGGGTGTACGGTGGTGGAGGGTGTACGGTGGTGGAAGGGAGACGGTGGTGGTGGGTGTACCGTGGTGGTGGAGGGGAGACGGTGGTGGTGGGTGATTGTTAGGGTTTTGTGGAGAGAAAGATCACCGAAGAGAATGTTGGAGTTGATTTTTGGGTCTTTTGTGGAGAGATTGATCACCGGAGAGAATGGATGTTAAGGCTGGTGAGTTTAGAGAGAGAGACTGAGTTTCAGATTTGGGGTTTGAAGATGATGAAAATGGGGAAACGAGAATTAATAAGGGTATTTTATAATTAACAAAATGTTAAATGAAAAGCACTTGGACAAAAATACCCCTGCACAAAAAGACAAAATAGGCATGTTGGAACAGTAAAAAATGAGAGTTTTTGAATTTTTGACCAAAATGGCAATAAAAGTGAAACCACAAGGACCCAGATTTAAAAAGTTTAAGATTTAGACTTA
Source organism: Helianthus tuberosus (assembly GCA_030545235.1). Taxonomy (NCBI): domain Eukaryota; kingdom Viridiplantae; phylum Streptophyta; class Magnoliopsida; order Asterales; family Asteraceae; genus Helianthus; species Helianthus tuberosus. The sequence continues at coordinate 209,854,951 of CM060400.1, forward strand.
AATGGCAAAAGTACCCAAACCACAGGGACCAAAATGGCAGTTTACTCTATATAAAAATATGATAACTATCACATTTATATTTATATATTATTAATTAATAACTGGTTTGTGCTTTTTATGGCTTTGTTTGTGTTTTGTGTCCGTGGGTGTTGTATAGGTTGTACCTTTTTTCGTATTTAAGCTGTTTCGTTTTTTTTTTTTCGTTGGGAACTTCATTTGCACCCCACCGCTCCACTTCGAATCCTATAAAACCAGACTTGTTTTGTAAACTGGATCTATGTGAATTTTTATTATTTATATTATTATTGTGTATTAAACTAATTAACATAATTAATTTCAGTTTAAAAATATTAGTTATATATATATATAGAGAGAGAGAGAGGAAGTGTAGGATACAAATCCCCTAATCGTACATTATATACGTGAGTGTATTGGCCGTACACGTGTCTGATTCGTTTTTCACTCAGAAGGTTAAATCAGATAATTCATTCAATCATCTGAGGGCAAAATCGTCTGATCATTCAATCAACGAGAAGTTCATTACACTAATATCCCGGTAATTATTATTCGAATCAGTTTCAAATTTTTCATAATTCTCAAATTGCAGTTTTCGTTCTTCTACGTTAGGGTTTGATTCAATTGGTTTTTTCAATGGATCCACAGAGCAGCACCGGACGAAACACAGATGTTGATTTTGAATAAGCTCGATCGATCGGTGATCATGTTCAATTATCTGCGTATCAGAGAGTTGCGATTGACGATGTTTTAAATCCGGAACCTGCAAATCCAAATCCAAATCCAAATCTAAATCCATATCCAAATGCAAATACAAGTGGTGTAAATGAGTGTTCGAATGGTAATTATGTTAATTCAGATCTTTAAATTGGAGAATTGTTCGTAGACTTGTTTTGTTTAATCGTAGCAATGATTTTGCATTGTTGTAACTGTTTTGAAGTTTGAATGTTGAGCAAAATTGATATGAAAGCAACATGTATAAGTTCGCATGTTATGAGTCTGGCAATTCGCATGTGATGTTTATTCTAAATACTGATTTCGCATGTTATGATATCACATGTGTAAAACATATTTATCAAAATCATCATTTTCGCATGTTACGAGTCATACAATTCGCACGTGTTGTTGTTCTTATGATGAAATTATGGAGTTTTGAATATATCGCATGTTACGAGTCCGATAAATCGCATGTGTTTTCCTTTGTTTGATTTGATTTATGTAGATGAAAGGGTTTACACTCCGGAGGTTAAACCATCAGCTACACCTGTGGTTGGAATGCAATTTACCTCTATTGAACAAGCATATGTGTTTTACCAAACACATGCTAAGTTAGCTGGTTTTTCTACTCGGAAAGGTGGTGAAGTACACAGTGGTGGTATATTCAAAACTAAGTATTTTGTTTGTTCTAAAAAGGGACATAAGCCATTGTGTATTGACGATGCTTATTCGAAGTAAAAAAAGCCATTCAAATCAAGGAACAGGGGGACCATTAGAACTGGGTGCAAAGCTCAACTTATGATTTGCACGGTGGATGGTAGATTATATACAGTAAAGAGATTTGTTGATGGCCATAATTAGGGCTGTTCAAAAAGCTCGTGGCTCGGAGCTCGCTCGAAGCTCGCTCGGATTTAGCTCGGAAAAAGCTCGCTCGATTTGGCTCGGTTTAAAAGTGAGCCGAGCCGGCTCGGCTCGGTTAGAAAGTGAGCCTAGCTCGGCTCGGCTCATAACGAGCCGAGCTGGCTCGGTTCGGCTCGCTTTGTAGCTCGGCTCGGTTTAGCTCGAATTATTTTACTTATAATAAGTTTTAATTTTATATACATTATAATATATTACAAAAAAAACTGAATATTATTTACATGTATATAGGTTTTTAATTTGATATTTATGGCATATTTGAAGATTGATTACCATACTAATGAACTAATATTGTATTTTATTGAAATTAAAACTTATTTTGCGTTGTTAAACTTGATTTTGGTTTGAATTGTATTAGGTTGAACTTATTTTGAATATATTCTTTTAAATTATTGAATAATATTTTAGGCTATTAAATTTTAAGAGGTATATATTAGCTTTTTTTTTTTTTTATAAAATTGAGCCAAACCAAGCCGAGCCGAGCTAGCTCGGTTTAAAACCAAGCCGAGCCCGAGCTTAGATTTTCAGCTCGGTTTCAAATCAAGCCGAGCCGAGCCAGCTCGGTTTATAATCGAGCCGAGCCCGAGCTTGGCCTGGCTCGGCTCGGCTCGGCTCATGAACAGCCCTAGCCATAATCATAAGTTTGTATGTCCACATGATATTCATATGCTGCCAGCGTACAGACAATTTTCAGATGTCCAGGAGGAGATGATATGGGAATTAGGCACTTTAAACCTTGGTCCTGTCAAAGCTTTCCATATAATGAGGAAGCGTTACGGTGGTTTCGAGAATGTTGGCGCCACGGTCGATGATTGCAAATATTTTAGGAATCGAATTAACAGCTATATAGGAGAATATGACGCTGACATGGTGATTAATAGGTTGACCGATAAAAAACAGTATTTAGTTGATTTTTTGTTTGAATATTCTGTTGATGATGACAAACGGTTAACTCGTTTGTTCTGGGTCGATGGGTTATGCAAGCGTAACTTTATGGAGTTCGGGGATGTGATATCGTTCGATGCAACTTTCAAGACAAACAGATAAGTGTTACATAAAATGGTTTTTAATTTTTTTCGCATGTTATATGATTTCCTAAACTTGCAATATCGCATGTTATTATACATTGAAGATTAGGTGTTGAATATATCGCATGTTATACTGTATATTTTCGCATGTGATATTTTGTCTATTTCGCATGTTACAATGTGTATTTCGCATGTGTTTGTTCAGGTACAAGATGGTGTTTGTTCCGTTCACTGGGATTGACAACCACTGTCGAAATGTAACCCTTGGAGCTGGGTTGTTGGCATCGGAGAGCATTGAATCTTATAAACGGCTTCTCAATTCATTCGTACAGTCATTTGGACGGCAGCCAAAGGTTGTAGTGACGGACCAAGACCCTGCGATGAAACAGGCTATTGAGGAGGTTTTTACTACCAGTAGACACAGATTGTGCATGTGGCACATAATGAAAAAAGTGGCAGATAAGGTATAGCATGCTATATTGTCTTTCGTTAGCATTTTTTTTATAATATAGATTTTGTTATAGGCTAATATAAAAACCATTTATTTGTATAGGTTGGACACGAGTTGTGCAATAATGATGAGTTTAAAAGGAGGATGTGCGATATTGTATGGACTGATTCCATTGATCCTGAAGAATTTGAGAGACAGTGGAAGTTGGTAATGATTGAGTATGGTCTTACACAAAATAAATGGATTGATGATATGTTTGCGATGAGATCCATGTGGATTCCGGCTTTTTACCGTCACGAGCCAATGTCTGGACTTATGAGAACAACATCGAGATCAGAGAGTGAGAACCATTTTTTTTTCCAGGTGGCTAATTCACAACTCACTCTTGTAGAGTTTATGAATCATTTTGATGGTGCAATGGATGTCCAAAGGTTCAGTCATAGAAAGAATGATCACATTTCAAGATATACTGAGCCTAATAATTGGAGCCAAACTACTTTGGAAAAAGATGCTGCTAAGATATACACCAGGTCTATATTCTTTGATCAGCAAATAGAGATATATGGAACTATTACCAAATGTCTGCCGATGGACACCAAAATCGAGGGTCCACAGATAACGATATCGTTGAAAGACTTTAAAGCTCATGGAGATGGGTTATTAGAGGTAATATAGCATATATATTTAAAACATGCGATTTTGAAAACCCACATGCGAATTTCATACGGAACATGTTTTTTGCAATATGCGATTTGGATTAACGCATGCGATTTTAAATTAATTGAATAAAATGATTTTTTAGACATGCGAAATTGTTCATATACACATGCAATTTTAATTTTAATTTTTTATTTTTTGGTTTTCTTAGGTGTGTTTCAAGAATCTTGAAAATGATGTAACTGCACAGTGTAGCTGTTTGCGTTTTGAAGAGTATGGGCTGCTATGTAAACACATCTATTTTCTTTTCAAGATGTTTGGTGTTAAAGAAATACCAAACAAATATGTTATGAAGAGATGGGCAAAGGATGTGGTTCCGAATGAATTAAACGCTATGTTCGATGTAAAGGTGGATGATAAGGATGAGCAACACAAGGCTAAACAGATTGCTCACGAAATCATCTACACAGGGGAGTATTTGGTTAGCAATTTGATTCCCGACCTTGATCAACTTGTTTTAGTCAGGGATCAAATGAAGCAGATTAAAGAAAAAGTTGATCAGAGTCGTATAACCAAGCAGCTTGATCCAAAGTTTGACCGGTTTTCAAAGTTGATTGGTTACCAACAACCAGTAACTAACGCACCTCCTACTGTCCGTGTGTCGGTTGGTATAAGAAACAAAGGACGTGGCTCGCATAAAAGGATTAAATCAAAGAATGAACAAATGATCAGCCACAAAGGAAAAAGGTCAAGGACATGTAGTGTATGCAACGAAAAAGGTCATGATATTCGGACTTGCGAGATACTAAAAGGCAAACAACAAAAGAAGATGAAGGGAGTCCAGATTGAAAAAGATCCCAGGCACAAAGCCAACAAGGTTGAAGACGATGAAGAGGAAGATGAGTTTGAAGATTACAGTGGAGGTAGTGATGATGGCACTGAAGAAGAAGATCAGTGGGAGGAGGTTTCAGATGAGGAAGATTAAATTTTTTTTACTGTACATGCGATTTTACAAGACAAACATGCGATTTCATACATATGAGTTTATATCATACAATCATGCGATTTAGTATGTAAACATGCGATTTCATATGCATCAGTATATAAGTAGGTTACATGCGATTTCACTTTGTTTTCATTTTAGTACATACGATTTTGAGTTATCTTGTTTTTTTTTTTTTTTTTTTTTTTTTTTGTGACAAAGATGTCTAAATCATTCATGCGATTTATATTATAATGAAGCAGAAGATGTTTTCAAAACTTGTACCAAAAACATAAATATAAAGTAGTTGTTATTGTCTAACACAACTAAAACCATTAAACAGAAATCTAGTTACTTGAAGCAAATATTTTGTCACCTTCAGCCGAGCTGAACTCTATCTTCTCTTTCACAGTGTTTAGAGCATCTTTCAGGAAAGAGAAGGCTAAGTCATCAGCTCGAGACTGTTCCTTTATGTGATCCAAAGCTACGTCCCTGAAGCTTGATGGTTGTTCTTTAAGTAGTCTCTCCCACATCTCTTGATTTTTCTTGATTTCTTCAAGAATCTTCCCCTGCACATCAAGAATCAAATGAGAAGATGTGACATCGGTGCTTATTTCTGCCAACGTGCGAGTTGACAATAGTTCCTTTATTGCAATATTTTTTACCTGTTGTGAATCTTCAGATGACATTTTTGTGGGTGTGTTTTGTGTTCAGTTCTTAATATGGAAGGTAGTTATCCTTGGGTGTTTTATATTAAAATAGTAAATTTATCATGTAGGTAGGGTGGTAAGTTCAGTAGTATTTATGGTAAAATTGATCATTACAAACAGTCACATCGGTAATAAATTCATTTTTTATATATAAAATAGTTACATTTAAATTTTTTTAATTATCAATTCATATTTTTTTGTTTTTGCATTTTAGGACAAAGTTACATGAAATCATCAACTGCATTTTTTTCAAAATCGTATATTATTCAAAAACGAATTCGCACACTTTAAGAAACCACAGACAACTTCACTTTCTAAATCGCATGTGTGTAAATATAGAATTCGCACACTATAATTAATCTCAAACATTATTAACTTTTTTTAGAATCGAATGTGTAAAAACAAGAATTCGCACACGATAAAAAATCTTAAACATTATTTCCTTTTTTTAAAATCGCATGTTATAAAAAATGATTTCGCACACTATAAAAAAATAAAACCTTTCTTTATGTATGGAATGGTTTTTCGCACGTTCAATATGTATTTCACATATTTATAATTTTCATCCTGCATCATCTTCTTCGATAGACTGTCTATCGATTTGTTTCAGTTATGAACTTCCAAAATCATCATATATGAAATCACAGAAGGAGGTTGGTGAATAAGAATCTTACGTTGTTGTATTTGATTTTATGGATCGAATTTTGATTAATGGTTGGATTTTCGGATACGATTTTGAAATTAAGATTCAAATCTCCGTCGGTTACAGAGATTAAGATATTGTAATGACGATTTTAACCTTTTTTTCAATATTTGAATACATTAATTTGGCTAATTTAATGACTTAAATTGGTTTGATGGATTGAAGATTCAACGGCTGAGATTATCACGTACGTAATGTAGGATAAGTGGTATTGTACGTTAACCGGCCTCTCTCTCTCTCTCTATATATAAATATATATAGGGCTGGGCTCTATAGAAAACTCTATCTTTTTAAGAAAACTATGCAAACCCATTGTCATCCATTGATTATCTTTCATCTAACTTGATCAATGGCTCTCTTAATTTTGGTCAGAATTATATTTAAAAGAAATCTTATAATAGACATTAGTACAACTGGAAGGGCATTTTCGGAAGTACATTCCTTCTCTCTCCTCTGTCCAATCCTATCATCTCTCTTTAATGCACTGATCTTTCTCTCTCTTCCCTCAATTGCCTCTCTCTAAAATCACAGATCTCATTTCTCTCCTCCCCAAATCAAAACCCTAGCCCCCATGACTTTCCCTTCTCTCTACACAACAATTACAACCTGCAAAGCCTAGAGAGAGAGTTCTATAACGGCAATGGCGGTGGTTAACCAACCGGTGTTCCGATGTTCGCTTCTGTTGCTGCTTATAGCCGTCGTCGCCACCACCGGTGCCGGTCAGGAAGAGATGGAATCTAATCTCAGGTGTGATGATTTTTTCCCTCATTGAATGATATGTTCTTTTGCCTGTTGATTTCCCTCATTGAATGATATGTTCGTCGCCACCACCGGTGCCGGTCAGGAAGAGCAAATGAGTCTGAAGCCTTGAATGAGAGTGAAGTTCAAGACCCTGAAGAGTGTGGTATCCATGGTAGAAATATAAGATTCTCATTAATTCACTTGTATCTAGATACATTATTGGAATTGATATATTAACAATGTCTTTATGATATTCCTGACAAAATTACTTAAGATATTTCAATAGCAAATTGTATTTTAAAAATAATAATAATAATAATTCATATCCACAATTGACCAATGACACTTCTAAATATCACTTTCGGTGCTAACAATCTGTCCATAACTTTCATTTATGTCGTTTCAAAACCATTTACAATATGTTGATTATGATAACAATTAGTCATTTTGTTCATTAGAGGCAAAGTTACTTTTTCGGTAAACTGGGATTGCATATTCAACATATTAGTTTGTTGTGATGAGCAGGAGCATGAGAAACATCACTGAAAGAAGGAAACTAGGACTGCTGCAGGTGTGACCCGAACTGGCAAAAGAACCGCAAGCGCCTTGCAGACTGTGGTAACGGTTTTGGGCTGAATGCCATTGGAGGCCGTGATGGCCGGTTTTACATGGTCACGGATTCTGGAGACGAGCCATTTATGGTAACACATGTACCGGTAATGTGGATAGTATGTAACGTGTAATATGAAACGAGCCATTTATGGTAACACATGTACCGGTAATTTTGGAATATATAATATGAAACGGGTCATTTGTTTTGCACATTTTGGAACGTATAACATGTGTTAAGCCTCTGTTATAATCTTTTTGTAACCTGACATGTATTCATGTATAAGCTAGTGATTTACAAAACACCATGATGTGTATATACTGATCTAACATGTGTTACAATTTGTCTGTTTGGAACATGTAATTGCTTAACATGTGACAAGGGTGAAAACAGTCGACGGGGGCGATGAGTTTAATGGTGAGCTTAGTTAATATCGTAATCTTGTTGTAACCCCACTTGTTGTAACCCTATATAACGTGTGTTAACCTTTTGTTAATTAAAAAAAACAAGTAATATCTATTTTATTTTTGTTGATGTTTAAAATATCCGATAATGTGGATACTGATCGTAAAACTTGTACAAGTAATAAATGTACAAGTTAGTATGTAACGTGTAATATGAAACGAGCCATTTATGGTAACACATGTACCGGTAATTTTGGAATATATAATATGAAACGGGTCATTTGTTTTGCACATTTTGGAACGTATAACATGTGTTAAGCCTCTGTTATAATCTTTTTGTAACCTGACATGTATTCATGTATAAGCTAGTGGTTTACAAAACACCATGATGTGTATATACTGATCTAACATGTGTTACAATTTGTCTGTTTGGAACATGTAGTTGCTTAACATGTGACAAGGGTGAAAACAGTCGACGGGGGCGATGAGTCTAATGGTGAGCTCAGTTAATATCGTAATCTTGTTGTACCCCACTTGTATACATATGATGCATAAACTCCAATACTAACTTAATAACAACATAGTATACCTGATATAACGTGTGTTAAGCCTCTTTTATAACGTGTGTTAAGACTTCCAGAATGGATGCATAAACTCCAATACTAACTTAATAACAACATAGTATACATGATATAACGTGTGTTAAGCCTCTTTTATAACGTGTGTTAAGACTTCCAGAATGTGTTAAGTCCATACCGTTTTAACATCTTGTACTAGACAAAACAAAATAAGAGTCTCACATTACATATTACTAGTAAACGAAAATACATAGCACTAAGAAAATGGTGGAGCTTCCTTTTACAGTATGCCTTAGCTTTTCAGCGGCTACCTTTGCTGCCTTAGCTTTTCAGCGGCTACCCTTGCTTTATTGTTTGGGTCGGTCTTGAAATGGTTTGTAAACATGTGGGTGTGCGTATGCCAGGGAAGTTATAAAAATGTGTTTTCATGTCACACGTAACACGTGTTATGTTGTACATGGGTTTCATGTCACATGTAACACATGCATGTCCGAGAAGTTCAACCTATAACACGTGTTAGTTGTGTTGTGCTGTAACATAAACATGGTCATGATCCTTGAGCATTTGATCCACGTTTGACGAAACCAACGGTCCCGATAATTGGATCTTATTTCCCTTGAATCCATCACCATCCTAATAACAAAAAGATAAGATAACCGTTAAGTCGTTAACCAGACATAAATATTAACACATTCATAGCCAGAAGTTCAGACTATAACACGTGTTACGTTGGTTGTGCTGTAAGACAAACTTGGCTTAGCTGTGAAACAGGAGTTCAGACTATAACACGTGTTACGTTGGTTGTGCTGTAAGACAAACTTGGCTTTTCGTTTCTAAAAACAGATGTGCCGATTATTAGACGTCTAAAAATAAAAAAATCGGGCATGTGTTAAACACGTCATAACTATAATAATTTAAACTGTATGGCTATGTCTAATAGGATAAAGTGTAACATGTATTAGGGTATGACGATGTTCAAAATTGCAATCAGATCCACATTGCAATCTATCTTCTTCTTCTCAAATATGTTCAAAATTTCTAATTTGGTCTAAAAATTGTATTTTATTACCTTGTTTCTTACTTTCTTTCTTATACATTATATTGGAAGCAAAATGAAATAACCAATGTTGTTGGTCCAAAACATGCCAAGATTATAGGCAAAGGTCTACTGGTGTATGTAGAAGCAAAAATAAAACAAATTGACGTTAATAAACCAAACATCAAACAAATTCATCTTCATCTATGTATGAATTTCATCTTAGGTTTTCTAAGATGATATAAAATAATCATATTGAACTAATCCACATAATAAATAAAGAAAACATCAAACAAAAATCTTGATGAGAGCATGGATACAATACACAAAGAAATCAAACCCTACAGTTGAACTTCAAAGCAAATTGCTTGCTTGATATCAAAATCAAATATAGAAAAATAAGGGTAATAACTTGATTAAAATAAATCCAACCTTCACATAAGAAGCCGGGTACGCACATCATCTTCATCCATCGCTTCCTGCAAATCTATTTCTTAACTCGTCATCAACACAACCTGCAATTTGACACTTCTTCAATTAAAAACTTGAACCTCAAATCTCCACCTCTATCATTTTATCCTTTTCCTCTTCTTCAATTTGACACTTCAAGAACTGGGGAATGACGATTTTTGGGGAGCGAAGAAATTGATGGAACCAAGCTTTCTCTCTCTCTCTCTCTCTCTCTCTCCAAATGAAAAGAAAAATCAGTAATACCTGTTGGTTCTATCACCAAACCCTAGAGCTGGACTCACCATTCACCATCAGCATTTGTCTCTATTTCTTTGTGGTGTGTGTATGAAGGGGGGAAATGAAGAGATTGGGGGGGGGGGGGGGTACTTGAAAGTAGATGGCATTCAAAATTTGAATCTCGTTGGGGAGCAGATGAACCGGCGACATTAACTCGGAGGTTGGTGGATTTGTCTCCATGGACATTAATGGAGAAATGATGATATGCAGGAGAAGATGTTAAAGGAGATATGAGGGACATTAATGGAGAAGAGATCTATAAATTTTGGCTTTTAAAAATGAACTAATAAAAAAGAAATGGGGGGTTGGGTGATTTGTACAATGAGGTGATGGGCATTAATGATAATGTCAAATCAAATGGGGAAGAGATCTTGGGTTGGGTGGATAGATGTATAATTACTGATATACCCTTAGAGGTAAAAAGGTTAATCAGTTGACTATGGATACGTGGATAAATGTAAGCCACATGTTGAGTTTGCAAAGTTTTCTAAAAATCTAAGGTTTCCTATGGAGCATTACCCTATATATATATATATAGACTCCGTTAGATCAGTTAATTATACAAAAGGAATAACAAACTAAGTTAATAGAGTTGGTTAACAAGTCAAGGGACCAGTACTGCATCGACTTTCAAAAGAGACCCGACTTCACATACCGTTTGGCTCGACCAAACAACAACCTTGTGACATCAAATGACATTGGTCGGTATCAAATGACATGTGACATTAAAGTCGAGTATAAAATCTGTACTATATAATAAAAGAAACCATGTTAGGGACACATGGCGCTCTACGAGGCATTCTTAATTATTTTTTTAAATATTTATTATGGAAATTTAATTATTGATAATATTAAATTTAAAATTTAAAATTTATGGAAGAGATTTAATGATAAAGACAAAGATAACTGATAATAATATATTAATTATTATAATCATATATTAATTATTAAAATCTAAAAAAATTATTAGCGTTTTAAATATTTAGAGTTAATTACATAGTGTTGGATCGATGTGTGACCCTAACGAGTCAATCAGAAGAGTCTAAGATCAATATCAGAGGCGGAATCAATGATATAGACGTGAAAACAGCTTAATTTCTCTTAATTATCTTTTTATTATTGATTTCAAAGCAATCCTGATCGTTTGACAAATTGGCAGCACCTCGGCTCTGAAATCTCGAACATTACAAATGAACTAGCAACAACCCTATATATAGTGTTGGTAATTCCGTTTGAAAGTGGCACTGGCCATTTCAAGCGGAATTAAACTTGTTAATTTCGTTTGAAACTGCCAGTGGCACTTTCAAGCGAAATTACATGCAAACACATATAAAACCCTAATTTCTGATCCTGTTGTGTGCTAGTTTATCCTATCTAGACATAAGACTCGATAAAGACGAAGTTAACAGACATTTATGCACCAACAGACTCCCCCTTGGATGTTGACGAAGTCTTCAGCGTCGAGTCTTTAGTCTTTGTCTATCTTCTTACTTTGTCCAATTTGTCTAACAATGTATGCTTCCTTCAAATCTTCTCTTCTTCCATCAACAGCTAGCAAGAATCACAGAATCTGAATCTTTAACAACCTTCAAACTCCCCCTTGAATGTAGATTCAGGAACTGTATCTGACTTTTAAGTCTTCAGACTCCCCCTATCAGATAGCTGGGATTTTGCTTAGCTGTTATCTCAATAAACAACTTTTTACCTGCATAATCTCTACCTTAACATAAGATTTATGATTATAACAATTTCAATCCAAACTTACCATTTGACTTCATTTGTTGATTTTGTCAGAATTTATAAATCCTCTTAAGTATCCAGGTCTAAATTAATGACCCTGAGAACTTAATTTGTCTACCAAGTCCAACTTAATGACCTTGGTTGACCAGAGATAAATCACACTGACATTTTGTTCAAACTTATTCAAACAATTTTCTGAAATTTACAAGTTTCAAATTAATGATCTTGTTTTGACTTTTCAAATTTTTACAACTTTAACATCGTAAGCTCACAACTCATCATCCAGCTCATAAACTTCCTGCATCTGCTTCAAATTGCGAATCTGAAGATCAACTTTCCACTTTGGTTTGTCGGAAAATAAAGCAGAAATGTAAAATCTTTTTGGATTTTGAATAAAGTTTCTAAACTAGAAATGAAATGCAGAAATAAAAATGCAGTAAATGTAAACTATTTACAAACATATTTTTGGTGAGCGTGTTAGGGAATCATATCAGCTATCCGACAAGTCACAAGTACCATTAAGCTTTGATTTCATACTCAGAATTAAACAATTCACTTAGATTGTCGATATACTGATCCACTTAAATTCTCACACAAATTTCAATCTGTCCAGGATACGAATTAAGTGAATTAAGAACTTAAACTCATTCATGTGTCCCACCTCTTGAATATACTCCCGTATCCAAATCCCAATATTCAGTCTTACAGGTGAGTATACCACAGATGATATCTGTAAGGGGTTAAATTGCGAGGGCCGTGAGAGCTCAGGTCAGAACTTCCGTTCAGCAGAGAGATGACGGCTTCGACTTTTGGTGTGTCCCCTTTAGAGGATCTTTTCTTCAACAGCGCATGATTAGCATTTTTCAATGTTTCATCATTTTTTATGCTGAGGGAGATGCTATGTTTCAAGCAAGCAGTAAAGTATTATACGGAGACTAGGCCATTGCTTCCGCAAAATCAGAAGTCTCGGGATAATACCCCAGATATCACTGAGTATAAAGACCTAGTATTTCAGAAAGACCTAATGAGTCAATCATAAGAGTTTATCATCTATTTCAAAGGTGGAATCAGAGAATTAGACGTGTAACAACTTGATTCCTCTTAATTATCTTTCTTTCATTGATTCCAAAGCTTTTTACAGATCAAATTTTGGTCCAATTCTTTCAAGGGTTCGTTAAAACAGTATTTTACGTGATATATATGAAAATCAGTCCAATTTGTCCGTTAAATCTCGTTTAAATTTTGAAAGAAAGGTGTAGAAGTGAGAAATTCAAGCTGAATAGGTATGAACTCTTCGTCCTGAGCTCTGATACCACTTGTTGGATCAATGTGTGACCCTAACGAGTCAATCAGAAGAGTCTAAGATCTATATCAGAGGCGGAATCAATGATATAGACGTGAAAACAACTTAATTTCTCTTAATTATCTCTTTATTATTGATTTCAAAGCAATCCTGATCGTTTGACAAATTGGCAGCACCTCGGCTCTGAAATCTCGAACATTACAAATGAACTAGCAACAACCCTATATATAGTGTTGGTAATTCCGTTTGAAAGTGGCACTGGCCATTTCAAGCGGAATTAAACTTGTTAATTTCGTTTGAAACTGCCAGTGGCACTTTCAAGCGAAATTACATGCAAACACATATAAAACCCTAATTTTTGATCCTGTTGTGTGCTAGTTTATCCTATCTAGACATAAGACTCGATAAAGACGAAGTTAACAGACATTTATGCACCAACACATAGTTAGTCCCTGTGGTTTACATAAAATAACATACTTAGATACTTATAGTTTAAAATCACCTTCTAGGGTATTAACTTTTTCGTTTTGTAACGTTTGAATGTATTAAATTCTAGGGTATTAACATAGTTAGTCCCTATGGTTTGCACAAAATAACATACTTAGGTACTAATAGAATGTGATTTTAAACCTACAAATAACGTTAATACCTCCAAACGTTACAAAAGGAAAAGTTAATACCCTAGAATGTGATTTTAAACTATTAGTACATAAGTATGTTACTTTGTGCAAACCACATGAACTAACTATGTAATTAACTAAAATATTTATAAAGATAAAGATTTTATTTAATTGGTAGTTTTAATTGTTTTTATATTTGATGATAAGGACAATGATAACTGATAATCACATATTAAAATAAAAATATTTATTCTAATCAACTGTTTCGTTGAAAGGATTTATTCAATACATGTAGAACATATATATTTTTTATACATGTGGTATAATTAGAATCATATTTTTAATAAAGGATCCCATTATCCCGTTTTACACTCCAATGAAATAATAATATTACATCATAATATCCAACTTAATATTACATCATAATATTCAACTTATCTCTTGTGTATTTAATATTTTTTACTAAAATATTTTTTTTTTCTGCTGATTATCCAACATCAAGTAATACGTAAGTTTCTAACCTAATAATAAATAAAAAAAACAAAGTAAAATGTTATAAACCATGTAATACACAACTTTCTAACCTAATAAAAAATAAAGTGAGATGTTACAATAAGTAAATAGTACCTCAAAGTTCATTTTGTTAGAAAACATATCTTGATGACTAAATGTGTTAACGGATTACATTATTCGTATAAGACATGTGTTTATTCAAATCGTGCAATACACGAGTTTTTAAAAGATGTAACTATTTTATTACTTAGTATATAAAGTTATATTTATTCAACCCGTGTAATACACGGGGTTCTAACCTAGTACATAATTAAAAAAAAATCAAATTAAAATGTTATTAAAGTCGAGTATAAAATACATCTTAACTTCCAATGAAACGAAACGCCCAATCCTGAAACATTTGAAATTCAGCCGCTCAAGTTACCGTTAGAACCCGTGAACGACCGGAAGAATAATAATGCCAATCACCGGCGGCAAATCCAAATCAAGAATGAAGAGGAAGCCCCTCCGAGATGTATCAAATGCTACTGCTTTCAAACGTCCCGTTACCACTCATTCAGTTATGAAGAAACAAGAATCAGTTACGACTTCCGGCGACCCTCTCGATCGACTCCTCCTCGTTCACTCCGATCTATCTGTTCTTATTCACCAGGTACCTTATTCCGATCTATTGTTTGTTGTAGTTTACTGTTTTGAATTAGGGTTTGTTTCTTGGGTTTATGGTGTTTTAGTTTGATGACTAGGGTTAGGGTTTTTGTTAGGTTAATTTAACTAGTTATGTGACGGAGAAAGAGGGGTTTTTTGTCAGGATTAAATTAAACCACATGTGTGAGAAATTAACCATGATATGTGACTGTTAAACTTGAGGAAATTGGGTCATTATGCACATGATGAGCAAGTAGCACCGGTGAAATTTTGTAGTTGATTATAAGTTATACGTTAGGAGGCGAAAGTTCTTTAATTTTTGGGCGAGAATCTGGCAAGATTTCGGCAAATTTCTGTAAGTAATTTTTGCAAATCTTTGGCAAACTTGTCTAAAACATCCAAAAATGGCCTAGAGTCAGTCTAAACTAGCCCTAAATAAGCCTAAAACATGTCTAAAACACCAAAAAATGGTATGTTTATGCTATGCATCTTGCTTATCTCGAGCCCTCGCTTTTTAAGTGCCTTGTGCCTAGGCTCAAGGCTCACCCTTTGCGCCTTTGACAGCTATGCTTGGAACACTTTATTTGTGGATGATACTAGGAATGACATTTTTTATTCCAATTTTACACTGGTTTTTCGGAGTCTTGTAGTCAGTAATGCACTTTTCTTTTCTCATGGAACAGTCTCCTTTTGCTTGATTTTGTAACTTTCTGCTGCACCAAAGTTTTCTCCCAGCACAAGCATCATTGCTAGTTTACTACAAAAGAATGTTGATGTTAAACTTGTAATATCAATTCAGTATTAGATTGCTAGCCATAGTTATTAAAGGCGCTAAGCGCACTTAAGGCGCATAGGCCTCGCTTGGGGCCTAGGCGTAAAGTGCAAAAAAAGCGAGGGCCTGAGAAAAATTAAGCGCATAATGAAAAAAAGTTAAACTATATTATGTATTAGAAAAAGAATACTATTCTTCAAATAAAATAAACAAAATCTATTATATAAAACTATATATCATCTATTTAGAACCAAAAGTTCTAAAAATATTAGTGTATTAACGTAGAAAAGTAGTTTTCCTTAGATAAAAGTAGAAAGCTGGCTAGAATCTTGTCGGAATTTAGAGAATTTGGCCGGAAACTCTCCGGAATCTAGGAATCTCGCTGAAATGTGCGCCTGAACCATCTCCTAGAGAATTAAAGCGCAATTTCCTCGACTTAAAGCGCAACTACCTCGCCTCGCCTGAAAAATGGGCCTAGGCGCACGAGGCGATGGCTTTTAACAACAATGCTAGCAGGTTTTGACAAGAATGAAGAATGTTGTTTTTGAAAAGGACTAGAAATCGCTCATGAAGTTACTCAACATATACAGTTATACACATTACACACATATTTCATCCATATATGAATAATGAAAAACAGAAATCAGAGATGCAGGACAAAATAATGAATAGGGGAGGGACTGTTCTAAAATATATACTTTAACTGTGATGGAAAAGAGTTATATATAGGTTTTAATCAATGGCAGCCTTTGGATTACATGTATATGTGTAATTAACTTTGTAGGATCTTTTGTATGTGAGTTTTTGTTCATTGGAATCATTATGGTATCAGGTAGGTAGTAACATGCAATTCATAGTTCATAGAAGTATGTACAGGTTTATTGGAAAGGATAATCTGCACAAAACTCCAACCAATTCACAAGTACAAACTGATACAAACATTCAAGAGATAATAAATTCATTTAACACTGAAAAACTTGAGTTTGGTTTTCTTCACTTCTTTGTATTTGTATTTCAATTGTTTATACCTTATAGCACACCTTCAATATTTTAAATCGTTTAACAGGTAAAATTCTTATGTGCAGATCGACGAACTCGTTGTCCAAGCGTTGGAAAAAAAAGTGAGGAACGAGAAGGAAATAGAATCTTTTTCCCAAGTATTGCATGAAATGCAAAATTCATTAAAGGTTAATTTAGTTAATGCTTTTAGAATTTCAGTATTTTCTATGTATCAATCTCAAATTTTGTGTCATACTGATATTTTGAATCCAAATTACAGCCTTGGGTTTCAAGATTCCAGAACATTCTTCCTGCCCATGTTATAGAATCCAATAATCAACTGGAAACACGTTTCGCAAGTATGAAAATCACTCCTTCCTCCGTAAACGAAGAAACAAGCAAAAATCTAGTCAGCCCATACGTCGACAAGTTTGACTTTTTGGTCTCCCCATCACCGCTTGTGTCTTGGCGGCGTGCTGACTGTGCAGCAGATGGCGGTAGAAACCTGTTCCTGCTAACACCTCTACCTAAATGTACACCATTCTCATCACGATTAAAGAAATCATCCAAATCAGTATTCAAGAAGATAACGAATGACGTTACTGCTAAACCCGTGTGCCCAGTGGCTGATAAGTTCAATATTCCTGTAAATGAGAAAAGTGTTACCACATGGGAGAACGTGTTTGCTTCTCCTGAAAAGGTGGTAAGGAGGAGTGATGTCGTTATCGTTTCAACTCCTTACATGAAAATGTCTCCGCCGAAATCTTGTACATTGTTGGAACCATCTTTGGAATGGTGCAACAAGATAAACAGCACTAAAAAACGACCCGTGGATCCTGTTGGTGGTGGGTCGGGAGATTCTGACCCGTCTAACTGTCAACTACCGTCTGGACATCTGGCTTTGAAATATCCTGAGATTTTTGGAATTAGGGCTTCTTGTAAAATGGGAAATTCGAGAAAAGCGGTGGAAGCATCACCGAATTGGTGTATGCAGATGTCACCGCCCAAGACGTGTGTTCTTTTGGAACCAAGTGATGATGATCAGTACAAAGACGTTGAAACAGAGTTGAAAAAGGCTGCTGGTGTACCGACTGTTGTGTCATGCAAAGAAGGTATGTCTCTTCTAGAGGTGGAACATTGGGCGGGCCGGGCAGGCTGTATAACTAGCCAAACGGGTTTTGGCTTAAAACGGGAAAGTTTTTAATATGGGTCAGGTCAGGCCAGGTCAGGCGGGCTGGGTAACAGGTCAAATGAATCAGGGTCAAAATGGAAAACTTTCTTGATACTCGTCCAAACGGGCCGGTTGGGCTGGGTTTGGCAACCATTAACATATTTTGATTTGTTTTTTATTAATACTTATGTATTATATAAGTTTATAAGGAACTATCTTGAAGATAATAATTACATTTAAAATATAGATCCAGGAGGTTTTAAGCATTTTTAACAATTTTGTTAACTTTTGACCTGATTGATGCATTTGGCCTGTTTTCATTTAACAAAAACAAATGAACACGAACGCGTGTAAACAAACGAACATGAAAGAACAAGACCTTTGTTTGAGTTCGTTCATGTAGTTAATCGAACGGAATATCTTGTTCGTGTTCGTTCATTACTAAATGAACGAACATAAACAAACTTCCTGCCGATTGTCAAAATAATAATCAAATTTATTTTTTTAGAGATTTAGTAGGAGGTTTTAGTCTTTTGTAAGACTTTGAGTGACTATTGACCCTATTTACGTAGTCGATTTATCTGATATATTTCCGTTTTAGTTAAGTTTTAAAATTTTGCTTGTTTGGCCTATTGGCGAGATTAATATAAAACAACTTGGGTTGAAATTGCCACTTCTAGCTTTTTTGTATTCACGCGTTATGTGTATTTATTAGCAGTGATTGAAAGCACTCCAATGTGTAAGGATCTTGACACCACAGTTTTAAAAGGCAAGCGTGCTGGTGAGAACACTTTGAAGAAAGAACTGTGGACAAGATTTGAAGCAGCAACGGCTCACGGAATTCATTTTAAATCAGCTTTTAATCAAGAAAGTGGTAGTACATCCGGAACCAACAAAGGGTTTATGGACTTGTTAGAAGAGGTTTCTTGAGATGAAACAAACTTTTGACAAAAGTTTGCAAATGCAGAAAGTTTTGGACTATTGAAGGTTCATGATGGTTTGTACTTTCAGTCTAATGATGTTGGTCCATCAGAATATTTGTTAATGTTCTTGAATCTTGAAGTTGCAATTTGATACATAAACATTAAAATTTTGGACTTGTCTCTCTGTGATAACATGTGATGTATGTAGAATATAATATTGTTGTGTGATGCTTTTTATTTGAACGGAAAATTTGAATCATTGACGGAACACTGGAGTATCATTGTTGTGTGATACTATTTTCCAATTCAAATAAGGTATTTGAACGTCAAGTATGTGACAAAATCTTTAGAGGATATGAACGCTTCTAATACGACCTTGGTGTTCCGGGATACACCTATTATATTGTTAAGTGGTTGATCGCCTTTCGCCAAAGGCATGGCTTTAGATTCAACATGCATATCTTATTAGATACATGTGTTGTGTACTCGTATCTATATTATCCGGATTAACAATGATTTATCATCGCATGATATGAGCCATTTTGTCAATTGGTCTTGTGAGAGATGCAACTACACTTGGTGATCCTCATTTCATATGACTAAAAGTGGCTTGGGCTTTCATGGGTTTCTTTGGATAATAAAACCGAATATGTTGCGTTTTTTGTGTTAGTGTTGTATTTGTATTTTTTTTTTGTTGGTCTTTGTATTTTTGTGCAACAAATTTAAACAAACAGATATAATATTTAAGATCTAACTTATAATAAAAGACTCCAAATAATGCCACATGTCATTGTCTCCTTCAACCTCATAAATTTTATTTATATTTGTTTAATAAATTTCTTTTAATATTAATATTAACTAGTGTTTTTAAGCGTCGCACGTTGTGCGAGTGGACATCCGAGTTTCTCGAGCATCGTTGAAACATCTTTCGTCTTGTCTAAAAAGTACATAGTTGGACTCGGTTTCTCTCCTACTATGCATGTAAACACTGAATTGTTGTTGGTTATCTGACCCTTTTTTCTTTCATCCTCAATGGCCACAATCTTGTCTTCATCACTTTTATCATCTCCAACGCTCAACACGTAGGTAATTAAAGAGGCGCCTATAGTTTAACTTCTACAATGCATTGACCTTGTCAAAATGCAACAGGCTCATTAGCCAACACGTTTTCAAGGTGGTCCAACAGTTCCATAGCCTGCTCTGACATAAACTCTACAAAATAAAATCAATATATTATTTTGACTGTGCAAATAAAGACTTTTGAGAATTCAAACTTTCTTACACTTAACAACATAAAAAAAATTCTACACCAATCATCATGTTGTTGATTTATTTCTGTGATAAGTACTTAAACTGCCTATTCCATACAGTGGGTGCAAGTTAGTATATTACTTAAACTTAAAAGACTTTTTAAAATATAACAAAAATGTTTCAGTTAGTTTGCCTAGAAATAGCTTTAAACGACGAATTATTATGTGAGTGAACCAATTCTAAAGTCACATATACTTTGAGAATATGATAAACTAATTTTAACCTTTTAATTTTCATTAATGACTTGAAATAAATAGTTATATATCCTGATAACTATTTGGAATACTAAGACCATGCGTAGTGGGCATGATCCACCCTTGGGCATTTTGCGTCATGTGGCAGCCCAGCTAGCAATGGGGTATTGTGGGGAGTTTTCTAAAATGGGTGTAGTGGAGATATGGGGATTGTGGGGCATTATGTTTGTAATCAAATAAAATAAAATAAAAACAATTTAAAAAATGTTATTGGACAAAACAATGCAAGCTCAAATCTGATTGGTCAATTCTTCCCCCTCTTGGCGTGATTTAAACCATGCTGCACTAATTTTTTTCTCAAAAAAAACGCCATATAATGCCGCGGGGGGGTGGGAATCGGGCGAGATTGGGCGTGTTTGGTGGAAGATTTTGGAAAAAACCACGCCCACTACGGGTGGTCTAAGAATGAAGAATTTGATTGATTATATGAATTCAGGTATCCAAAATATAGGATACTGCTTGTACACATAACTAAGAAAAATTAGCCTAAGATGCCTTAAGTTAGTTAACCAATACCTCAAGTGAAATGATCTTAGAACAGATGCCAGTTTCGCAACATTTACCATATCCACTATAGTACAGGCAACCTGCACATAACTTAAAAAAATCATCCAAGGCTAAGAATCATAAAAAGCGTCCATACGTCATGTTACATGTGCACCAACTTGAAATAAGGAACTTATTTCATTTCTAACGTCCATGTTTTTAGCAAATTAGCATCATCGTCTATGTTGTCAAAAGCGTAAAAAGCGCGCGCCTAGGCGCCCGGGCGCAGCGAGGCGCACCTACAGCGCCTGGTGGTAGCCTAGGCGCAAAAACGGGCTTTTTTTTGAAAAAACGGTTCTGAGGAGCAAAAAGGGCGCGCCTAGGCGCAAAAAACGTGGTTGAAGCGCAGGGAAAAAAGGTAAAACAGCAAATGACCATATTAAAAACGAAAGCGTGCAAAAACTGGCTCACGCGGGCCCGGGTTTTCCGGAGCTGATTCGTGTCCGCAGGTCGCGCGGGCACGCACGAGTTCAACCAAATTCAAGCTCAGAAACTCATTTTTGCATTCGTGTCCGCATGTATAATAGTTTTTTTTTAATTTTATATGTGGAATCTTATTTATTTTCAAAGCATAACATATTTTTTATATTTTTTTCTCTATGTGCGCTTTTCTTAAAAAATCCCACACTTTTTTTGCGCCTTGCGCCTAGGCTCCGGGCGAGGCCGATGCGCCTCGCCTGCGCCTTACGTCTTTGACAACATAGATCATCGTCTTCTTAAAAAATCACAAATGCATCAACCTTTGATACCAGTTTATGTTCATGTAATTATTTTATTTACAATTCCCAATTACTACAAAAAATAAATTCTAAAACAAAAGTGGCTAAGTAAAACTTGAACATTTTTCCTTTTTCTTACAGAAATCAACACCCAAGTTAAACAAACTGCATATTAAATTAGCATAACATAACTCAAGTAACTAACTAATACCTTCAACTCAAATGATTTTAGATTAGGTGCCAGCTGCTCAGCATTTATCCCCTCATGTGCAAGTAGCCTGCATATAAGTAAACAAATTACACATCATGTTAAGTTCACTATTACACAAAGTCAATTTTTCCTCAGTTTTTAAAAGCAAACACCTAATGGCCATGATCTTTTGTTCCTATCTAAAGATAGGACCAAATTGACGTTGAATTAGAAATTTTATATGTGTTCACATGTTGTCCCTTTCTTGTTCTATGACAATGACGATGTGGACTAAATAAAGACAATGGCCGCAAATGTCGTCGTGAAACCCACTAAAATCCAATGGGGGTAAGACTGAATTTAACAATCAAGTAACCATTGTACACTTCCGGCAACTTATGATCCTTATCAGCTAGTTTGCCCAAACAACCCAAAGAAAACACCCTTGAATCAGACCTGAAAAACGACCACAACCAGTAATTAATAACCTAATAGTCAGCCTCATTTTGGGGATAGTCTTCCACGTTTAATCCTAAAAACCAAAAAAAATAAAAAAATAATATCAGTTATTTGCTAAAAACCCTAGTTGTTTACAATCTACAACCTTTAGGAACTGATCAACAGAAGAACCCGATTGACTGCAAAGACAATCGATACGATATGCCATTCTAAGTCTGACCGTACTGGTTAGCAAAATGGTAACCCTAAAAACCCAAACGAATTATCAATTACAATTGTTAAAGCTCCATTGAAATGTTTGAAGATTTCTGGTGGTTGGTGGGTTTGAATAGTGTGGTGTGATAACTAATATGCAATCAGTATGACTTTTAGGGCAACCACGGAAACCCTAGAAATTGGCCGGATGCACCACCGCCAACCTCGCCGGAACCTTAATTTGGCTGGAAATCGAGAATAAAACCATCATCAACATCTATGTTATCGTCCTTCGCCGACACTCCTCCAAACCCTAAAACCCTCTGTCATCGACCGGATCCCACCATTGTCGTTAATCTCACTCTAATCTCTCTCTCTCTCTCTCTCTCTCTCTCTCAATACAAAGAAGAAGAGGTTATGGATGTGTGTTTGGCGGTGTTGGGAACCATGATGATGCTAACACCGCCAAATAGGCCCAATCACGCAACAACAACAACACATTCACTTTTCATTTCCTTTGCCTATTATAAGAGACTAATTGTGCAAATAAATCGCCACCTGCACCATAATCTGCTTTACAATTGTTGTTTTATCATATTTGATTTGTTATAGAAAACATGCTCAGATACCCAGATCAATGTAAGCCAATATATTGACTAAATAAAAAAACATATGAGCATACAAATCTTAGTAGCCTATGCATACTACATGCACATGTTTAATCTACAGTGAAGTAGAAACTCACAGAACCAAAGAAAATCATTCCATCATATACCGGTCTGTGTATAAAAAGAACAGATCTAAAAGTACAATTCAGACTGAAAAACAACCACAACATCAATCTGCGGTTAAACCTAAAAAAAGAAACTCAAGTCACCTGAAATCGCACCTCACAGTCTTAACCGGAGCTCCTGGTTCATCACTGGAACCCCATGTCGTCACTGGGGACCCACACCCTAACGTCGCTTGATTGCTGAAATCCATAAACCCCGCCACCATGTGCGGCAGACCCTGATTCCGATGGTTTAACCACCCTCGCTGCCGCTGGAGGCATGGCAGCAGCCTACCCCGTCTCTCTCTCCCATCTCTTCTCCGATCTCCCCCCCACCCTCTCTCTCTACCAGACCCCTCTCTCTCCTCCGGTTCTCTTGGTATCTTCTGGAATCTAGAAATGTGAAAAAATGTGAGTGAGAGATGAGCAATTTGGGGAAGAAGCCCTGTCACACCCCGATTTCCACGTGTCACCGGTGGGCCCGGTGGGGAGTATCGTGACGTCATGGTTGGCAACATAATAGTCAAACAACACAATATTATTAAGCACAGCGGAAGCAATTGTAAATATATTACAACCGAATTTATTATTGTAATATCAATGTCACAATATTCGGAAGTTTATCCATAGAAGGATCGTACATAAAATGGAACAATAGTTCAACAGACTTTTAGGCATCTTAAGCTTGCGAGACTTCTATTGATGCTAAGGAGAATTATCCAGCCAAGTTCGTATAGTACCTGCATTTAGCCTTTTTGGAAAATACGTCAGTTTACACTGGTAAATACATTCAACTGACTCATTTTGGAAAAAGAGTTTGTAAATTGTTTTGAATGCACGTGGCACAAAATATCTTGACACATTGATTAAAATGCACAGAGGCAAAATTAATCTTTTTAACTTGGGAGAATTATTTAATATTATAATCTTGTGAACGATTTACATGTTACTTATGCGTTCAGTAGCCCGGAACGTATTCCGGGTTAAAGATCAATAGACACACCACTGTAAGTGAGTTATACACGGGAGTACGCCTACACCCCGTGCTCAGGTCGTGGCAATCTCGTAAGATAATGCCGAGGATATCCGGGACATGGTCATTAACCCCCCAAAGGCTGTAAAGTAAACACATCTGTTTAAAACGAGCCGATCAAATTATTCAATTAACCACTAAGCGTGGAAGATTTGATGCCCGATCAAGCGGTACGCTATGTACCGTAACCCAAGCCCGTATAGGGAAAATAAGTTAAAAGTATTTACCTGAGCTAAATATAAATTCAATCCCAGCCGTATATCAAATCAGCAAGTACAGATAGCTTTTACTGGGCTCCTAATCTGGAACGAAGGTTTTTAAATATAACCTATTAGGATCCTAGCGGGTCTTTAATTATGCTTAAGCTTAGACCGGCTAGTTTCGAAGATACGGTTCGTACGCACGATTAAGCGAAGACCGGATAGAATGTGATTCTGACCCGACAAGTTTGAAGACTTGTTTAATATGGGTTCATTATTCACATTCTGGATTTTGAGATAAAACCGATAAGGTTTGACCCGTTTCGGCTAATTTATGTAAACTTGTTACATAAACCGAGCCGAACGCGTAATATGCGTTACGGGTATCCGTAAGAGCCATATACAGGTTTCCTAAGTTAATATGCTCCAAATATGTTGTGACATCAGTAGGATGTCTTTCGTTATGCCCCGAACTAATTTAAACACAAACTATGCCCCGTAGGGGTAGTTTGGTCATTTTAAAGTTTGTAAAAGCGTTTATATGTTCAACTGAGTTACAGGTCTGATGTAAACAGCAAACATATTCATTTTGATGTGTTATATCAGTAGGCTAAGGCATATATGTGAAATTTATCATATTTAACCAAACTATGCCCCGTAGGGGTATTTTGGTAATTTCACATAAGCCGCAAAGCTCAAAAACAAAGTCTGAGTCTATTAACCTTTGCTTACTGTTAAAACATCATAATTTGCCTTATATATCAGTAGGTATCAACCCGGGTATGTCTAATATGTTTCTAAGACACACTATGTGTTAAAAACGCTAATTATGGCGATTAAAGGCCATTTCCGGGTTTCATACTTAAATCTGATATTTTTATATTTCCAGAAGGCTTAAAATAATTTATTTAACATATGTGATCAGTAGCAAAAGGTTTGGAGTCGTTTAGATAAGTAAAACTCATTTTATGGCCAGTAAGGCAAAACCGACAATTACCGAATTAAGCCTACGACTATGAGTTATGCTCAGCCTAAAATTAATTAAAATCTTTAAAATTCCCAAAATAATATATCATATCAGTGGGTAATTCGTTTGATAACAAAAAGTATGTTTAATTAGGCTATACACTAATTACGCCATTTTATAAACATAAAGCACCGTAATTACGCTAATGAGCATAACTCTTAATCTACAAGTCAAACTGATGTCAAATTTTGCATACAAGTTTATATATCAATATTTAAGGTTTCTATACTTT
The DNA here is from genome assembly GCA_030545235.1 of Helianthus tuberosus. Lineage (NCBI taxonomy): Eukaryota > Viridiplantae > Streptophyta > Magnoliopsida > Asterales > Asteraceae > Helianthus > Helianthus tuberosus. The sequence continues at coordinate 209,880,872 of CM060400.1, forward strand.
TACATTTTCATAAATCACGTTTTAAGGTGATAAGGGCATAACGGTCAACGTATGAGCAATTAACGGAAAGTTGCATATTAATTGGATAACTAGCGAACCAAGATGTATGATCACAGAGGGTTGTTCTAACATGTCTCCTAATCCAATTTAAGCTCTGAGGCATTTCTAAAATATGCCCAAACGGGTCAGAACTGAAAGTCAACCGAAAAGTCAAACTATGTGACTTTCGGTTCCGAACCGGGTCTAAACAGGAAATAGTCGGGTTGAACATGTTGGGACATGTTCTTACACTTATTTCTAAGTTATAACAATATTCAAACAGGTTACAAATGTTCTAGATAGCTAATTATGCATAAATGACATTTTAAGCAATATGTTGACTTTTTAAGTAAAGGTTTGACCCGACATTTGACCTGTTTAGGATGGTGATCAGGGGAAACCCTTTTGGGGTTTTATTACCCACATAAATACCATTCTAAAACTACTTTTAATTCGAGATAAGACTGAGTCATTATTGACTAATCTCGAAGTCAAACCGTATTTACGACGGTTTGACTTTTAGCTAATTAAACAAGCTAAACTCAAATAAAGAAGGACTAGTAGACTTACAAGAGTCCTATGCACGACTTTAGATCAGTTGGACCTGCTTGAGAGCTCCAGGAATGATCAATCATGCAAATGAAGGTGTGTGAATGAATGTTGCACTTGAAGGGCTATTTATAATGGTTCCATACACCATAAATCTTTGACAACAAGGTCTAGCATACACCACAACTGATAAACACCTGGTCCTAGATGTTAGGAGGTGCCTAGGGGTCGTCCATGAGTGAGAATAACCGGCCAAATGGGTCAAAATCGCGTAAAACAGGCAACAGCCTGTTTTTTAGTTCTGGGCAGACCCTTGCGCATCGTAGGGCTATCTTTGCTACGATGCGCAAGCCTTCAAAAGCCAGAATTTTCATTTTAAATGTTTTGCAGCTTGACCTTTGGCTTTACGAAGGGGCAACTAGGGTTATTTCTAGCATTTTGGCCCCCCTATATTTACCCACAAGGGCTTTAGGACTTATACTCACTTTGCCAAGTCCCTGAACACTTCCGGTTAACCCGAAAAGTCTTAACTTTTAACGTTTGCACTTTAACCCCTCGTACACGAATTTGATCATAACTTTCTCATACGATAACGAAACTTTATGAAATTTTAATCATGCATTCTAGTGAGCATAATTTACATTTACAAAGCTTTGGGTTTGTCAAAAGGTCACTCAGAGGTATATCTTTAACATGTTGACACATTTAACCCCTGCAGTTTGTAATCTCTCACTTTTAGCTTCGTATGATCCATGATTTATTCGTTTGAAGGTATGAGCATTGTGTAGGGTTAATGTACAATGTATTTATTCACAGTTGACACTTAGAATACGTATAATCACATACTTTCCACGTTTGTCAACTTTAGTCCTTCCATAATGTTTCTTTCACACGTTTACTTAATGACACGTGTCAACACATTATAGGACGTGAATTTTCGAGGTGTTACATCCTCACCCCCTTAAAATAAATCTCGACCCGAGATTTACTGAAATAAGTAAGGTACTTTTCTTTCATCGTGGATTCAACCTCCCACGTGAATTCGAATCTTCTAAAGGCATCCCATTTTACCTTTACAAAAGGTATATGCTTCCTTCGAAGCTTTCTTACCTGTCGATCCTAAATCGACAAAGGTTTCTCTACAAACTTCTAGCTCTCATCTATATGCACATCTGTATGTGGTATAACCAGTGATTCATCGGCGAAGCACTTCTTCAGATTGCAGATGTGGAACACATTGTGTATTCCTCTGAGCTCTTCAGGTAAGTTTAACTTATAGGCAACTGACCCGACTCGTTCGATAACCTCGAAAGGTCCTATGTATCTCGGGCTTAGTTTGCCTTTCTTACCAACCCGCATCACCCTCTTCCAGGGTGATGCTTTAAGCAATACTTTGTCACCTATTTCAAAGTGAAAAGCTTTACGCTTTAGATCAGCGTAACTCTTCTGCCTATCCCGGGCAGCTTTGAGACGGTCACGAATCTGGACAATCTTGTCCGTTGTTTCGAACACTATCTCTGGTCCTGATAACTGGACATCTCCAATTTCCGCCCAACAGTTAGGCGATCTACACTTTCTACCGTATAATGCCTCCAAAAGGCGCAGCCTTAATGCTGGTATGGTAGCTATTGTTGTAGGAGAATTCGATTAATGGTAGGCTCTTATCCCAACTACCACCCAAATCAATCGCACATGCACGTAGCATGTCTTCAAATGTTTGAATAGTACACTCACTCTGACCGTCAGTCTGAGAATGGTAAGTCGTACTAAAATTCAAACGTGTGCCTAAAGATTGTTGGAAAATCTTCCAAAAATGCAACTTGTACCTAGTATCTCTATCAGAGATAATAGCCACAGGTATGCCATGTAGGCTACAATCTTATCAATGTATAATTGGGCTAACATATCGGAGCTATAAGTCTCCTTGATGGGTAAGAAATGAGCTGGTTTAGTCAGTCGGTCAACTATAACCCATTTCGCATCATTTCCTTTCCTCGTCTCGGGTAATTTGGTAATAAAATCCATAGTTACCATTTCCCACTTCCACGTAGGAAGTTCAAGCTGTTGTAGCAAACCTGACGGTTTCTGATGCCCAACTTTGACTTGCGTACAAGTCGAGCATTTAGCTACATAGGTGGCCACAGACTTCTTCAAGCCTATCCGCCAATAGTTTGCCCTTAGATCCTGGGTAGCTGATGGCAAATTCTAAATTGTTGCTTAATTAGGGTTGCGGCATGTATGCATATGCAATATGAACCGTCTTTCTTATTTAATAACATAAAACCCTCAGAATATTGAGTCAGGCTTTATGTGCCTATGTTTTAAAACCTACTTAATCAAGGTTTCGATTATTCCAAAATCAATATGGAGTTTTCACAATACTCCAGTCCACAGCGGGATGTTAATCTTAGTTCTACCTGTCTTCCAGGAGGTAAGCAGGGGAAACTTTTGAGAAGATAATTAAGATACAAGGAGGCTATAGAGATTTTCCATATCTCAGGCTCCAGTTCATCCATCATTGTTCGTGTCAAATTAGTGACACCTTTATGTTATAAGTTCACGAATTCCTTAATCGGGAACATTAAAAAAAATTTCCATTTTTGGATATCTTCTTTGAATACTACTAGTCGACTTTAGTACAATATGACCATTGGGACATCTCAGGGGTTCCATGTATTAAACCTCCATGCTGATCAGACATGGAAATAATCTATGGGACACACTAGGATACACCAATCCTCATATGACACTTTAATCAAACATAGTTTGGCATTCGCAGGCGATAGAAAACAATGAGAAAATAATTAAAATAACATATGTTGTCGTACTCTATGCGAAGAAAGAGTACTCTTAGATTTTTCGGAAGGATTCCTTGCCGATACTAGAAGAATCGGTTACTACGGTTTCTTTGGTAGCTATACCTTGTGGATGATAAAAATTTTTTTTGCTAAGTTTATGTTTCATGAAGATTTATTATTGCCTGTATTAAAAACATGACAATTAGCAGAAATTATCATTGATAAATGATAAGGAAGTCTATTGTACAAGTGCTTAAATTTAATTAATAATGGAAGTTTCACAACACTAGGCACCTAGCACAGTTGGCTAGGCGCGCGAAAGGGTGCGGCTGGCCTAGACCCAGGTTCGATTCCGGGGACGGCCAGTTCCACCATTTTTTTTTTTTACTATTAATTAATCGCACGGAGACGTGTAATTACGAGGGTTGTCTCATAAGGAGTCTTGGTAATTAATTGCTTCTTATTACCCACGATATGGGATTGGTTTTTCGAGGCAACCAATCGACTTTTATCATTATATTGAGTCCTTATATTTTAACGGAATTAGGACATCGGAAAAAATTTTTTCCTAATGGATATTAAAACATCCATCTACTAATGCCGAATCAGTCTCTGAGGTATACAGGCTTCTTACTGAACTTTCGTTGCTCTTTATTACGCCTGTATTTGCTCTCCTTCTCCGATTTCTAGGAGTTATCCTCCTTCTTTGGTTCATCCTTCATTTTTGAAGTGTGAACATAGCTCTCCTCATGAGAAATTTAAACATGGTTTCGAATGAGATTTAGAGCGAGAAGTATTCGGCCCCTTTGATTGTCTCATGACCTTTTCCCATGATCTCTCCAACTGCTGCGTCAACCACAGCTTGGAGATTAACTCCATCAATATTTGAGGTTTACGTTTGCAGTTTTATTAACTTTCGTCGCATTAATAGTATTGCGACGGTCGTCTACCTCTTCCGAGTTTTCGATACTCGTAACTTGGTACTAATCACCAAGATTTAACAATTATTAGTCATCATCCTGATGACCTGACTTATTTTAGCCACGGCATTCGTAATCCGTATGGGCTATTCCGTTCTGAACATTCATAGCGAATGTTATTTTGAACGTAATTCCATTATATTTAGCCTAGGTCACAACGGGACCATCAATGGCATGCAAAGTTTGGAGCGAGTCCAATACCTGCTTGACAGGGGACCATAATGTCACAACTGTCTTTGTCACAAGGACGATTATAAATAGCTCAAAAGGCTTGCCTTACAAGACCTTTATTATATGTATGCACATATGGCCTAGAAGCCTGTCTCGATGGACGTAGAAAGATATGGCATAAAGCCTAGTCACGAAGGACATAAATGATTATACGGCACAAAGGCCTTGTCGTAACTGTCATTTAGATATGGCACAAACGGCCTTGTCATAAGGACATTTATCAAATTTGGCACAAAGGCATGTTTCCAGGAATGTTAACATTTTAATATGTTAGCCTGTCTCGAATGACAATTTATAGCACATAGGCTTGTCATGAATGACTTTAAAACATGACTCGATGGTCTATCATCAAGGACCTTAATTTATAAGCCTGCAATCTTAATAGATTGGGGCTTCTAGGTTTGAACGTGGTTCTTCACCTTTGGACAGGGAGTCATAGACTACAACTGTCATCGTCTTGAAAGACGATTCTTTTGGCAGAAAAATATGCCAATCAACATCACTAATGGATGTTTATTTATAACCATCGTGTCCAACGATATTAGACATGATCACATCGATCATGTTGACTATTAGATTTGGGTATAATCACACCATTTTGAACAGGGGATCATAAAGGTCACTACTATCTTTGTCTTACCGACTCTAGAATAAAGTATAGCCTGTAGGCATTTCATCACGAGGGATGTTAATATTATGATCAGCATACTGCGGATACCAGTCAGGATCGCACTGATAGTATAGACTATGGGAATTGAGTATAGCTCACCCCTTTGGCAAAGAATCACAAAAGCTTTACAATTGCCTTGTCTCAGTTGGACGATCTAATTATAGCCCTTAGGTAAAACATCATTACGGATGTAAAAAAAAAAAATTTTAATCATCGTATTGATGATTTTTGTCTTGATCGTATTGATCATATGAACTATTAGGCTTGAGCATAGCTCACCACCTTGGACAGGGAATCATAACGATAACAACGTCAATGTCTCAAATGGACAATATATTATAGCCCGTAGGCAAAACATCACTAGAGGATGTTAAATAATATTATCATCGTATTAGATGACATTAGTCATGATCGCATTGATCATATAGACTATTATGTTTGGACATAGTCCAATATTTCAGACAGGAGGTCAAAGACCATCACTGTCGTTGTCTTAACGGACAACAAGTTTAGCCCGTAGGCACTTCATTACTAACGGATGTTTATATTATGATCATCTTATAGGATGATATAAGCCATGATTCTTAGATCACTAGGCTAGATTTGAGAATTGGAAGAATCCAATATAAGGATGACTGTTGTGATTTTCTCGTATCACATTTGTCAGGGGTGCTAACACATTCCTAGGTGTTAACAAGGATTTGCATCCCTTGAGTAGGTTTCACCATCTTGGCCGCGTAGGCTAGGTTTCACCTTTAAGATTTCCTTCAATTGCATACTGACAGAAAAGGAAGGATATTTATTTTATCCAGGATTTTTATCATGAATCCTAATTCATAAGTTAATAATAGCACCAATGGCCTTGTCGCGTCGACAAGTTAAATTTATAAGCCATGATTTCAGAGAATCAAAGCAATAATAATAGTTTTATTTTATAGCACAAAAGGCCTAGTCACAAGGACATATATCATTTATAAGCTATGATTTCAGAGAATCAAAGCATGAAAGTATATTGGCACAATAGGCCTAGTCACGTAGACAATTATAAATTATATGCTAGGATTTCAGGGAATCAAAGCATTTGAGGTTTGAACCTAGTTCATTACCTTTATCTGACAGGGAGTCATAGCTACCACTGTATTTTGGCTCATGTAGAAATGAGCAAGGCCCGTAGGCACTATATTACCACGTATGGTTTAAAATATGATCATCTTAATTGACGACATAAACCCAGGATTCAGGGATCATTAAACTGGGTTAGGAATTTTTTTTTTTTTTTTTTTGAAGGATCCTATAAAAATGACGTGTGTGATTTTAATTGAATCACATCTGCCAGGAGTGTTAACATGTTTTAAGATGTTAACAGGGAATTGAATCTTTTTAAACAGGTCTTACCATCTTGGCCCGGTCTTATAATTGACCCAAGGCTAGGTTTCACATTTAAGATTCTTAATTAATGATTTGAATCTTTTTAACAGGTCTTACCATCTTGGCCCGGTCTTATAATTGACCCGAGGCTAGGTTTCACACTTAAGATTCTTAATTTATAATTAACGCAGAACAATTTTTAAATTGAGGTGTAAATATGGATCTGAATCTAAATTGCGGAACTGCCATCTTGGCCGGTCTTAATATGACCCGAAGCTAGGTCTTGCCCATTTAGATTTTGCCATTTTATTATAATGATAGATCTTGCAAAAAGGAAATATTATTTTTCTATTTATTTAATATTTCTTATTTAGAATGAAAGTTTAAACTTAATCATTCCATTATATAAAAATAAAAGTATAAAGTTGCCCTAAGCGGGACTTAAAAGGAATAATGTCGTCCTCGAAGGGACTGAAAAGGTAAATATGTCCTTATAAGGACTATTGAGGAAACGATCTTCAGCAAAGGAGTTTCTTCTTCATTCAATTCTTGAAGGCTTTCTCCTTGGTCGCACGTTTCATCTTGGTCGCGGTACGAAGCTCAGCATTCCAAAGCTCCAGATGTGGAGAATTCTTATTACAGCTTCTTCACTTGGCGACGTATCCAATAAAAATTTGGAAGTAAAATTTCAAGATTAGGATTGAGAATATTCCTAAGTTAAGTCTAGACTCAGAAGGTTTAGATATGTGCAACTGTGTAACTGAGATTAAACACTAAGGCTAGTGTTTAATTCACTCAGTGTTGGCTCTGATACCAACCTGTCACACCCCGATTTCCACGTGTCACCGGTGGGCCCGGTGGGGAGTATCGTGACGTCATGGTTGGCAACATAATAGTCAAACAACACAATATTATTAAGCACAGCGGAAGCAATTGTAAATATATTACAACCGAATTTATTATTGTAATATCAATGTCACAATATTCGGAAGTTTATCCATAGAAGGATCGTACATAAAATGGAACAATAGTTCAACAGACTTTTAGGCATCTTAAGCTTGCGAGACTTCTATTGATGCTAAGGAGAATTATCCAGCCAAGTTCGTATAGTACCTGCATTTAGCCTTTTTGGAAAATACGTCAGTTTACACTGGTAAATACATTCAACTGACTCATTTTGGAAAAAGAGTTTGTAAATTGTTTTGAATGCACGTGGCACAAAATATCTTGACACATTGATTAAAATGCACAGAGGCAAAATTAATCTTTTTAACTTGGGAGAATTATTTAATATTATAATCTTGTGAACGATTTACATGTTACTTATGCGTTCAGTAGCCCGGAACGTATTCCGGGTTAAAGATCAATAGACACACCACTGTAAGTGAGTTATACACGGGAGTACGCCTACACCCCGTGCTCAGGTCGTGGCAATCTCGTAAGATAATGCCGAGGATATCCGGGACATGGTCATTAACCCCCCAAAGGCTGTAAAGTAAACACATCTGTTTAAAACGAGCCGATCAAATTATTCAATTAACCACTAAGCGTGGAAGATTTGATGCCCGATCAAGCGGTACGCTATGTACCGTAACCCAAGCCCGTATAGGGAAAATAAGTTAAAAGTATTTACCTGAGCTAAATATAAATTCAATCCCAGCCGTATATCAAATCAGCAAGTACAGATAGCTTTTACTGGGCTCCTAATCTGGAACGAAGGTTTTTAAATATAACCTATTAGGATCCTAGCGGGTCTTTAATTATGCTTAAGCTTAGACCGGCTAGTTTCGAAGATACGGTTCGTACGCACGATTAAGCGAAGACCGGATAGAATGTGATTCTGACCCGACAAGTTTGAAGACTTGTTTAATATGGGTTCATTATTCACATTCTGGATTTTGAGATAAAACCGATAAGGTTTGACCCGTTTCGGCTAATTTATGTAAACTTGTTACATAAACCGAGCCGAACGCGTAATATGCGTTACGGGTATCCGTAAGAGCCATATACAGGTTTCCTAAGTTAATATGCTCCAAATATGTTGTGACATCAGTAGGATGTCTTTCGTTATGCCCCGAACTAATTTAAACACAAACTATGCCCCGTATGGGTAGTTTGGTCATTTTAAAGTTTGTAAAAGCGTTTATATGTTCAACTGAGTTACAGGTCTGATGTAAACAGCAAACATATTCATTTTGATGTGTTATATCAGTAGGCTAAGGCATATATGTGAAATTTATCATATTTAACCAAACTATGCCCCGTAGGGGTATTTTGGTAATTTCACATAAGCCGCAAAGCTCAAAAACAAAGTCTGAGTCTATTAACCTTTGCTTACTGTTAAAACATCATAATTTGCCTTATATATCAGTAGGTATCAACCCGGGTATGTCTAATATGTTTCTAAGACACACTATGTGTTAAAAACGCTAATTATGGCGATTAAAGGCCATTTCCGGGTTTCATACTTAAATCTGATATTTTTATATTTCCAGAAGGCTTAAAATAATTTATTTAACATATGTGATCAGTAGCAAAAGGTTTGGAGTCGTTTAGATAAGTAAAACTCATTTTATGGCCAGTAAGGCAAAACCGACAATTACCGAATTAAGCCTACGACTATGAGTTATGCTCAGCCTAAAATTAATTAAAATCTTTAAAATTCCCAAAATAATATATCATATCAGTGGGTAATTCGTTTGATAACAAAAAGTATGTTTAATTAGGCTATACACTAATTACGCCATTTTATAAACATAAAGCACCGTAATTACGCTAATGAGCATAACTCTTAATCTACAAGTCAAACTGATGTCAAATTTTGCATACAAGTTTATATATCAATATTTAAGGTTTCTATACTTTTACATTTTCATAAATCACGTTTTAAGGTGATAAGGGCATAACGGTCAACGTATGAGCAATTAACGGAAAGTTGCATATTAATTGGATAACTAGCGAACCAAGATGTATGATCACAGAGGGTTGTTCTAACATGTCTCCTAATCCAATTTAAGCTCTGAGGCATTTCTAAAATATGCCCAAACGGGTCAGAACTGAAAGTCAACCGAAAAGTCAAACTATGTGACTTTCGGTTCCGAACCGGGTCTAAACAGGAAATAGTCGGGTTGAACATGTTGGGACATGTTCTTACACTTATTTCTAAGTTATAACAATATTCAAACAGGTTACAAATGTTCTAGATAGCTAATTATGCATAAATGACATTTTAAGCAATATGTTGACTTTTTAAGTAAAGGTTTGACCCGACATTTGACCTGTTTAGGATGGTGATCAGGGGAAACCCTTTTGGGGTTTTATTACCCACATAAATACCATTCTAAAACTACTTTTAATTCGAGATAAGACTGAGTCATTATTGACTAATCTCGAAGTCAAACCGTATTTACGACGGTTTGACTTTTAGCTAATTAAACAAGCTAAACTCAAATAAAGAAGGACTAGTAGACTTACAAGAGTCCTATGCACGACTTTAGATCAGTTGGACCTGCTTGAGAGCTCCAGGAATGATCAATCATGCAAATGAAGGTGCGTGAATGAATGTTGCACTTGAAGGGCTATTTATAATGGTTCCATACACCATAAATCTTTGACAACAAGGTCTAGCATACACCACAACTGATAAACACCTGGTCCTAGATGTTAGGAGGTGCCTAGGGGTCGTCCATGAGTGAGAATAACCGGCCAAATGGGTCAAAATCGCGTAAAACAGGCAACAGCCTGTTTTTTAGTTCTGGGCAGACCCTTGCGCATCGTAGGGCTATCTTTGCTACGATGCGCAAGCCTTCAAAAGCCAGAATTTTCATTTTAAATGTTTTGCAGCTTGACCTTTGGCTTTACGAAGGGGCAACTAGGGTTATTTCTAGCATTTTGGCCCCCCTATATTTACCCACAAGGGCTTTAGGACTTATACTCACTTTGCCAAGTCCCTGAACACTTCCGGTTAACCCGAAAAGTCTTAACTTTTAACGTTTGCACTTTAACCCCTCGTACACGAATTTGATCATAACTTTCTCATACGATAACGAAACTTTATGAAATTTTAATCATGCATTCTAGTGAGCATAATTTACATTTACAAAGCTTTGGGTTTGTCAAAAGGTCACTCAGAGGTATATCTTTAACATGTTGACACATTTAACCCCTGCAGTTTGTAATCTCTCACTTTTAGCTTCGTATGATCCATGATTTATTCGTTTGAAGGTATGAGCATTGTGTAGGGTTAATGTACAATGTATTTATTCACAGTTGACACTTAGAATACGTATAATCACATACTTTCCACGTTTGTCAACTTTAGTCCTTCCATAATGTTTCTTTCACACGTTTACTTAATGACACGTGTCAACACATTATAGGACGTGAATTTTCGAGGTGTTACAAGCCCCCTCAACACGTGTGTGAAGAAACGTGTCATATGCCACACATCTGTTTATCTGTGGCCCAATGAATATTTGCCAGGTTAGCTGACACTGTTCATTTCGTTTGCCTATTATCATATTTGAATTGAATTGAATGAATTGAATTTGAATTGAATTGAATGAATTGAATTGAATGAATTGAATTTGAATTTGAATTGAATTGAATTGAATTGAATTTGATTTGAATTGAATTGAATTGAATGAATGAATTGAATTGAATTGAATTGAATTGAATTGAATTGAATGAATTGAATTGAATTGAATTGAATTTGAATTTGAATTTGAATATTAATTAATAACCACTATATAGATATCACTTATTTTTATCTTTAATTTTATCTAAAATTAATAAATAACTTCACTTTTGCAATTTAGACCCTGTGTTTTTTACTTTTAACCCAAAGTTTTTCATCTTTTGCAATTTAATCCCAACTTTTTTTTATTTTCAATTTTGGTCCACCATACTTTTCAACTTTCCCAATATTTTGTTTCGTTCTAAATTTTGTAAGTTAACACACCGCAACGTGCGTGTGGATTCAACATTTTTTTGTATATTTTTTCCCGTTTGACTGGCCTGTCGCGTCACATCTATTTTTATGCGTTTGACAAGTCCGTCCAACACGCGGATGAACTTAGTTATTTTTTCTATGTTTTGCGTTTCGGTTTAATTTCTCAGTAACGAGCGTGCGTGATTCAAAGATTTTACGTCTACTTTTCGCTCGGCGTTATTTTTTTCCCGTTTTTATTTATTTTGTTTTTACGAGATTTTCCGGTGTTGGTGGTCGCTGACAATGATATAGTATTACTACTACTACTTAACACAGTTTTATGACAATCGCTGCAAACGCAGGGGCTTAATACTAGTTATATAACAATAAAATGTACTTTATTCATAATTTTCTTCTTTTGTAATTTAAGAGGGTGTTTGGGGTTGAGTTTTGATGGAAATTTTTAGATTATTGATTTTTGAAATAGTAAATAATCAGTTTTGAGTGTTTGGGTAAAAAAATTAAAAAATTGATTATTTGTGTTTAGAAAGTTACAAAACGCACTTTTCCGAAAGCAGCCCCCCCCCCCTACTGCAACAAAACGCAGTTTTCCAAAAAAATGATTATTTGCGTTTAGAAAAGGATTTTCACTTGTTTATTTTTTAAATATATATTTGCCAAACACTCAAATAGTTAATTATTTGATTATTGTGATATCAAGCAACATAATCAAATCCAAACACTATCTTTCAACATCACGTTTTGTTACAGTTAATTATTCTAATTATTCGAAACGCATAATCTATTTTCAAAACTTAACCCCAAACACCCTCTAAATCTAGCCAATCTTATTATTTAAAATTTAATGCATAGCAATGTTTTAAAATCCGGTTTTTATACCGTACCGGATTTGGCTCAGAAACGGTTTAACCGGGTGTATCGAACAGTTCAACCAGGTGTATCAGACGGTTTAAGCGGTTCTACCGGTACAACCGACCGGTTTGAACCGGTTTTTAAAACATTGATGCATAGTACATTAATCACACTAATAATGATAATGAAAAGACTAAAAGCATTCCTTACGTCTCATCAATCCTCTTTTAATTAGATATATTATACAATCAAAGAAGGATATACTATTTATTGATATACGTTCGTATAGGGCTTTTTATGACACATATACTCGATGTTTTAAAAATCAGTTCAAGGTTGTACCGGTTCAACCATCTGGTAGAACCGATTAAACCGCTCGATACACCTGGTTAAACCGTCCGATACCCCCGGCTAAACCGTTTCTGAGACAAATCCGGTACGGTATAAAAACCGGATTTTAAAACATTGCATATACTCCCATATAAGCTTTCATACGCCCGACAAACACCGTGATCGTATGTATGTATACATTTGTTTATATAGTGATTGATGGTATGACCATTGTAATGCCTAATGTGCTGTTTGTTTTTTAAGACGTAAAATGTCTACAGTTTGCGGACTACATCTTGTAACAACCCGCACGTTCGTGCGTTGTTACTACTCGATATACTCGTTACGCCTAGCACCAGGGATTCGGATCATAATGTAGCTATATTGCATACATCGCTATTTCGCAGTATTTTCGCATATTACGCATACTTTATTGCTATCACATCACATTGCACTTGCTGGCAACCACAAAGATATCAAATGAGGACCAATTCTACCCTCCTTGATAGCCGTGATGTGTCGCAGTGCAACTCATTACGCAAAACGCACATCGCAACACACACATTAACGTTCACGATGACGTTGAGTGAGGACCTATTCTACCCCCCTCGATGACCGTGAAGCGTCGCAAAGCAACGCATATTTGAAACGAAACCCGGTTATTGTATCGCAACTTTGAAATATGGATATGTATATACGACCCAACGTAGCTAATTATAATAAATATATGGAAATGTGGATGAGAATGTGTAACCAAACTATCGCAACGCTTAGCAATCGAAACGGAACGCCAAAACTCAGCTCGCCGGAGGCGTTTGATCGAATGGCACTTCGATCGAATGGCCATCCGATCGGACAGCAATCCGATCAGACAGCCATCCGATCGGACAGTCAACCTATCGGACAGCCCTCCGATCCAATGCACTGCACCGCCTTTCTCCTCCTTTGCCTATAAATACCCCACTTGCCACATCAACAATAGTTGATGTGACTGCCCTCGCTCGACCAGACGCCTTCTCGCCATTTTCACTCGATTTCCCACTATTCTTGTAAGTTTTCACCCTGAATATTGTACTTCTATGATCTACACGCACCCCTTCATCTTTCTCGTCATCAATTCTCACTTTTTCACCGTTAAATCTTTGGATTTGAGCCGTTCTAAGGTGATGTCATCATGGAATTCTTAGGAACAATGAAGTGTGACCTCATCTCATCAAGAACAGTCCAGATCTGATAGATTCCACGGTGTATAAACACTAATCGTACCTAAATCTAAGCTGAATCTAAGTTTTCTAAGTTTTTCTTCAAACTTTCCTAACTTATCACTCGAAACCGGTAGCAATAGAGCTCGTACAGACATTCTACTTTTCCTATAGTGAAGTGTCGGTTTGAGAACTGGTTCCTATCGACGAGATGACCGGCTTGTCGTGTTAAACACGAATAACCATCGAGAACAGTTAACTGATCAGACGGGGTGATTCCCATCTGATCCGGTGACTCGGACCTGGTGGAGTTCCATTGTTTAGCTCGTAGTCGTAACGTCTCGATCAAATCGCAAAAACTTAACGAGATAGCCAAGATGTAAAACGATAAGATTGCGGGATGGGTTACTGTCCGATCGGATTGCCGTCCGATCGGACTGCCACCCGAACGACCTGCAATCCGGTCGGGTTGCACTTGGGGTCATGACTTAATCAAATTTTCAAACATTCAAGGATCTGAACAACGAACGGACTGCCGTCCGAACGGTCTGCCGTCCGAACGGACTGCCGTCCGGACGGATTCGGACGGCAGTGAACGGACTGCCGTCCGGACGGACTGCCGTCCGGACGGACGGACTGCCGTCCGATCGGACGGCCGTCGGCAGTCCGTCCGGACGGCAGTCCATCCGGACTGCCGTCCGATCGGCTGACTTTTGGATCCTCAACACTTAAACGTTTTACAAATCCTCGTCACACATCAGTTCCAACGGATTGTCGCCCGATCGGGTTTCCACCCGATCGAGCGACCAGTCTGTTGTGAACTTATCAGCAACCAAAGTTTCTTGCCAATCGGATCATCGTCCGATCGAACAACCACCCGATCGAGTTGCCACCCGATCGACCGGCCGTTTGATCGACCGACCTGAAAGGTAAATATACTTCTCTGTTTTCAAAATGCTACAACGAAAACTTCAAAAGGCAAACCATCATACACAAACACATCTTCACCAAACGAGGTGACAATCCAATCGAATGGCCATCCGATCGGATGACCATCCGAACGGATTGCCACCCGATCGACTGGCCATCCGGTCGGATTACCATCCGATCGGATTTCCATTCGACACTTAGTTCACTCGCCACCGTTTAACGCACTGTTCGATGCTTACGCTATCAATCTGAAACCAGGCTAATCTCAGACGCGCTCCCATCAATCCAATCAAGTTGTGTTTGCTTGCCGAACACCGATTGTGAGTATACTTGAACTTTTTTTGCTTTTGCACTTTTGGGTGTAACATACATTGCTATCAAATCGAATCACATCAAATGCTTAAACTACTTATCACTTGCGAATGACTTACGTGCATAGTTATACGTGATGCTAGTTACATATGTGCTAGGACTTATACTCGAGACGTCCCACCATGACTAGTATAGTACTATTGCGCCCGACGGGGTCTAGACGTCCCACCATGACTAGTAGTATCAGTTTTGTGAGTATATATGTCGTGTATTACGTTTATGTATGTGGAAATTCGCAGCTTTTATCTATTACACTATTACATATCAAACCTGTATGCTCGCCAATACTTTTGTATTGACATTATTTTAACGTATGTTGCAGGTTTAGTCGCAGTCTACATCAAATCAAGCTAGGAAGTCTAAAAACTCACCTAAAATCTAGGTTGTCGGATTTGTATTGTTCGAGAGGACAAGAAATCTGTGATAACTTATGTGATTGTATTGTTTGTTAGTATGGGATAACAAATGTAATCAATATTGTCGCTTTATAGTTGTTATGGATTCTCTTGAGCAATCTGATTCGCCTAGTGCCGCGCCCCGATGATTCCGCCATCGGTTGGGGTGTGACATATCTGCAGACCTCTGTAGAAGAAAAAGTGGAACAAACCTCTGCAGTTTGCAAGAAGAAGTATATTTGTTTTTTAACGTATGCAAACTTGTAAAATAAACTGGTGGTGGTGTACGGACGGTGGTGGTGGGTGGTGGTGGTGCTGGACGGTGATGGTGGTAGACGGTGGTGGTGGGTGGCGGACGATGGTGGTGGTGATAGACGGTAGTGGGTGGTGGACGGTGGTAGGTGATGGACGGTGGACGGTGGTGGTGGTGATGGGCGGTAGTGGGTGGTGGACAGTGGTGATGAACGTTGATGGAGGTGGTGATGGACGGTGCTGGTGGGTGGTGGTGTTTAACCCTCTGCATACCTTAGAAGATCTTAGAAGTGGCTGGGCCAAGTCTGCACCAAAAAGAGCTCGCGCAAACGTTTTTTAATGAAACGTTTTCGGAAAAACAAACAGTATGCGCGGCACAGACAGGAAAACCTACGCAGAGCTTTTCAGAAAAAACAAACAACACCTGAAAGAGTTACCATAATCTAGTGAGAGTGAGTAGATACTTGATATTAAGTTTTTGAGTAAACTTCCGTTTTGCTCCCTGTGGTTTGGTCATTTTAACGGTTTTGCCCAAAACCTTTAAAAATAACCATTTTCCTCCAATAGTTTGCGATGGTTTTTTCATTTTGCTCACCGCCTCTAACTCCATCCAAGTTGTCTGCTTTTCCATTTTGCTCCCCGCAGGGAGGAAAATGGAAAACCATAGCAAACTATTGGAGGAAATTGGTTATTTTTAAAGGTTTGGGGCAAAACCGTTAAAGTGACTAAACCATAGGGAGCAAAACGGAAGTTTACTCTAAGTTTTTTTTTTCTTTTCTTTTTAATTTAAGAGTAAATTACAAGTTTTGTCCTTTATGTTTACACCAAATTGCAGGCGGTGTCCTTTACCTTTAAAATTGACAGGTTTTGTACTTAATGTTTCAAAATCTTGCACATTATGTCCTTTGAGCCTAACCCAGTTTATTTTTTTGGTTAAATAAGATCATGTGCATGTCACATGAGGATAAATCTGTCTTTTCCACTACCCTCTTCAATTTTTCCCCAAAATAAAGAA
Source organism: Helianthus tuberosus (assembly GCA_030545235.1). Classification (NCBI taxonomy): domain Eukaryota; kingdom Viridiplantae; phylum Streptophyta; class Magnoliopsida; order Asterales; family Asteraceae; genus Helianthus; species Helianthus tuberosus. Next base: position 209,897,806 of record CM060400.1, read on the forward strand.
CCCAAACCCTAAATCATTTCCCCCTCATCGGTCAGAGCTTCTGCAACATCATAACTATAATTCCCAATTTGAGGGCTAGTTTCATTAACCTCTGCATCATGATGATCATCATAATCCACTTCTGTTTGGTCTAGATATTCTGTTCCAGTTCGTGAGAATAATGGGCCTTGGCCCAAGTTTGTTTCTTTTCTTTATTAAGTCCAGTAGTCAGTCCTGTAGTCTTGTTTTAGTGCCTGTGTGCACACGTTCTTGTTTGTTATCTTCTCCGGAAGATTAGGTCAAAATAGTTGAGTCATGGGTAGCTCTGATTAGTGAGGTGAACGTTGGGGTTTTGAGTCGCGGTTGTAGGCTATTTATAGTCAGCTCTTTCTATTGAATAATCATCAGAAATTTGAGTGAAAAACTTCTGGTATTACTTGTGAATCTAACAAGTGGTATCAGAGCAAACTCTGGGAGATTAATCGAGAGATTTGAGTGAGCAATGGCAGAAGAAGCTTCCAATTTCCAGGTGCCGAGCGTACCAAAGTTTGATGGAGACTACGATCACTGGAGTCTAGTTATGGAGACACTCCTGAGGTCGAAGGAATACTGGGTGGTGATCGAGCGTGGGTTCAAGGAACCCACACCAGGAGAACAGCTAACACAGACTCAGAGAACGAACTTGGAGGCCATGAGGATCAAAGATTTGAATATGAATGTCGTGGAAGAGGAAGAGGTAGAGGTGAGTGTCACACCCCGAATTCCACGTGTCACCGGTGGGCCCGGTGGGGAGTATCGTGACGTCATGGTTGGCAACATGATAGTCAAACAACACAATATTCTTAAGCACAGCGGAAGCAATTGAAAATATAATACAACCGAATTTATTATTGTTATATCAACTGTTACAATATTCGGAAGTTTATCCACAGAAGGATCGAACATAAAATGGAAACAATAGTTCAACAGACTTCAGGCATCTTAAGCTTGCGAGACTCTTTATTGATGCTAATGAGACAATCCAGCCAATTACGTTTAGTACCTGCATTTAGTCTTTTTGGGAAAATACGTCAGTTTACACTGGTAAATACAATCAACTGACTCATTTTGGAAAATGGTTTGAAAATTGGTTTGGATGCACATGGCATAAATATTTTATAACTTGATTAAAATGCACAGAGGCAAGATTAATCTTTTTATTAACTTGGGAGAATTATTTAATATTATAATCTTGTGAACGAATTACATGTTACTTATGCGTTCAGTAGCCCGGATCTAGTCCGGGTTAAAGATCAATTAAACACACCACATCATAGAGTTATACACGGGAGTACGCCTACACCCCGTGCTCTGGTCGTGGCCATCTCGTAAGATGATGCCAGGGATATCCGGGACATGGTCATTAACCCCCCAAAGGCTGTAAAGTAAACAAGACTGTTTAAAACGAGCCGATCAAATTATTCAACTACCCACTAAGCGTGGAGATTTGATGCTCGATCAAGCGGTATGCTATATACCGTAACCCAAGCCCGTATAGGGAAAATAAGTTAAAAGTATTTACCTGATGCAAAGTATAAATCACAATAAGCAAAATGCACGTAGCTTTTACTGGTTCTCCTAATCTGGAACGAAGGTTTAATATAACCTATTAGAATACTAACGGGTCTTTTATTAAGCTTAAGCTTAGACCGGCTAGTTTCAAAGATACGGTTCGTACACACGATTAAGCGAAGACCGGATAGAATGTGATTTAGACCCGACAAGTTCAGAGACTTGTTTAATATGGGTCCTTCATGCACATTCTGGATTTTGAGATTAAACCGATAAGGTTTGACCCGTTTCGGCTAATTTATGTAAACTTGTTACATAAACCGAACCGAACGCGTAATAAGCGTAACGGTTATCCGTAAGAGCCATATACAGGTTTCCTAAGTTAATATGCTTCAAATATGTTGTGACATCAGTAGGATGTCTTTCGTTATGCCCGAAATGAATTTAAACACAAACTATGCCCCGTAGGGGTAGTTTGGTCATTTTAAAGTTTGTAAAAGCGTTTAGATGTTTAACTGAGTTACAGGTCTGATGTAAACAGCAAACATACTCAATTTGATGAGTTATAACAGTAGGCTAAAGCATATGTGTGAAATATATCATTTTTAACCAAACTATGCCCCGTAGGGGTATTTTGGTAATCTCACATAAGCCGAAAAGCTCCAAGAACGAAGGTCTGAGTTTATCAACCTTTGCTTACTGTTAAAATATCATAATTTGCCTCATATATCAGTAGGTATCAACCCGGGTATGTCCAATATGATTTTAAAACATACTATGCGCTAAAAACGCTAAATAAGGCGATTAAAGGCCATTACCGGGTTTGATACTTAAATCTGCTATTTTTATATTTCCAGAAGGCTTAAAATAATTTATTTATCATAACTAATCAGTGGCAAAAGGTTTGGGGTCGTTTAGATAAGTAAAACTCATTTTATGGCCCGTAAGGGCAAAACCGACAATTACCGGATTAAGCCTACGACTACTAGTTATGCTCAGCCTAAAATTAATTAAAAATCTTTAAAAATCCTAAAATAATATATTACATCAGTGGGTATTAAGTTTGATACCAAAAAGTAGGCTTAACTAGGCTATACGCTAATTACGCCGTTTTATTAACATAAAGCTTTAATTTTGCGATATTGAGCATAACTCTCAATCTATAAGTCAAACTGATGTTAAACTTTGCACACAAGTTTATATATCAGTAACTAAGGTTTCTACACTTTTACATTTTCATAAATCATGTTTTGAGGTAATAAGGGCATAACGGTCAACATATGAGCAATTAACGGAAACTTGCATATTAATTGGATAACTAATGAACCAAGGTGTGTAATCACAGAGGGTTGTTCTATCATGTATCCTAATCCAATTTAAGCTCTGAGGCACTTCTAAAACATACCTAAACGGGTCAGAACTGAAAGTCAAAGTGAAAGTCAAACTTTGTGACTTTCGGTTCCGAACCGGGTCTAAACAGGAAATAGTCGGGTTGAACATGTTTGGACATGTTCTTACACTTATTACTATGTTATAATAATGATCAAACAGGTTATATATGTTCTAGATAGCTAATTATGCATAAATGACATTTTAAGCATCCTGTTGACTTTTTAAATAAAAGTTTGACCCGACTTTTGACCTGGTTAGAGTGGTGATCAGGGGAAACCCTTTTGAGGTTTTATTACCCACATAAATACCAACTCATAACTACTTTCAATTCGAGATATGACTGAGCCATTATTGACTAATCTCGAAGTCAAACCGTAATTACGACGGTTTGACTTTTAGCTAATTAACCAAGCTAAACTCAAATAAAGAAAGACTAGCAGACTTACAAGAGTCCTATGCACGACTTATGATCAGTTGGACCTCCTTGAGAGCTCCAGAATTGATCCAAGAATGCAGGAAATGGTGTGTGGAACATTGTTGCACTACATGGCCTTATATAGTGGATTTAGGCACCACAATTAGTTGACAACCAAGTCTACTACTGCCCACAACCTTCCAACATGTGTCACTAGTGTCTAGGGGTCGTTTAGGGGCCTCTTAGAAGGTTTTAGATGCATTACAAGTCGTTTAGAAGGCTGAACAGGCAACCAGCACGTTTTTCTGCATCTGGGCCTCCCACGCGGCCCGCCTCAAAGTTCAATAAGTCCCACGCGGGCCGCTTGGCCAAGCGAAATCAGAATTTTTGATTTTATTTGTTTTCCAGGTTGACCTTTGGCTTCACGAAGGGGTAATTAGGGTTATTTCTTGCATTTTGACCCCCATATATTTACCCACAAGGGCTTTAGGACTTATACTCATTTTGCCAAGTCCCTGAACACTTCCGGTTAACCCGAAAAGTCTAAACTTTCAATGTTAACACTTTAACCCCTCGCACACGAATTTGATCATAACTTTCTCATACGATAACGAAACTTTATGAAATTTATATCGTGCATTCTAGTGAGCATAATTCACATTTACAAAGCTTCGGGTTCGTCAAAAGGTCACTCAGAGGTATATCTTTAACATGTTGACACATTTAACCCCTGTAGTTTGTAATCTCTCACTTTTAGCTTCGTATGATCCATGATTTATTCGTTTGATGTTATAAACATCATGTAGGGTTATTATGAAGTATATTTATTCACTGTTGACACTTAGAATCCGTATAATCACATACTTTCCATGTTTGTCAACTCTAGTCCTTTTATAACATTCTTTCACACGTTCAAACTTTATGACACGTGTCAACACATTATAGGACGTGAATTTTCGAGGTGTTACAGTGAGTTTGATAAGTCAATAGTAGAATGTTATAGATGTCATCAAATGGGACATTTTCAATATGAATGTCCTAGGGGAGATCGTGCAGTTAACTATGCAGAATTTGATGAGGGTGAAGATCTGCTGCTTATGGCTCATTCTCACATCAACACAACTGAAAGAAAAGAATTTTGGTTCTTGCACTCGGCGTGCTCAAACCACATGACAGGTACAAAAGATTGGTTTATTCACTTAGATGAGACTTTTGTACATAGTGTCAAGTTGGGAAGTGATGTCAGACTTAGTGTAAAAGGGATTGGGGACATTCGGTTTGAGGTCGATGGGCTGACACAAGTGGTTACTAATGTGTATTACGTTCCAGACCTCACCTCAAACCTGTTGAGTGTGGGTCAATTACAAGAGAAAGGTTTGGTGATCACAATAAGAGAAGGTGTTTGTAAACTAGAACATCTACAAAGAGGTTTAATTCTTACCTCACACATGACCAGGAACAGAATGTTCCTTGTGAAAGGTACGATGAAGCCTTTAGTGGATAACTGTTTTAAGGTGGATAGTGATGGTAACAAGCAGATTTGGCATAGAAGGTTCGGCCACCTGAATCACAAGTCAATTAGAGTGATGCAATATAGACGTCTTGTCCATGGGTTATCTCTTGAAGCCGAATCAACCGAGGTTTGTGAGGTGTGCAATGTGGGAAAGCAGCACAAAGAAAACATGCCCAAAAGAAGCAATTGGAGGGCAAGTGAACGGTTGGAACTGATTCATACGGATCTTTGCGGTCCAGCTTCTCCTTCCGGAAAAAGGTATGCCTTGGTTTTTATCGATGATTTTTCTAGAAAGAATTGGATCTATTTTCTCTCAAACAAGAGTGACAGTTTCGAGATATTCAAGAAATTTAAAGCATTAGTAGAAAATGAAACGGGAGAAAAGATAAAGGGGCTGAGGAGCGATCGAGGTGGAGAATTTACCTCAAAGGCTTTCAATGAGTTATGTGAAAATCATGGAATTAAAAGGAAACTTACACCAGCCTTTACCCCACAACACAATGGGGTAGCAGAAAGAAGGAATCGTACAATCATGAACATGGTGAGGTGCTTACTTGCTGAGAAGTCCTTACCAAAGTGGCTTTGGTCTGAAGCTGCAAAATGGGCGAGTCATATAGTAAATAGATGTGCTACCTCAACCTTAGAAAACAAAGTTCCAAAAGAGGAGTGGTCTGGAAGAAAGCCTAATGTCGATTATTTTAAGGTATTCAGGTGTATATGCTATGTTCATGTACCAGCACAACTGAGAACCAAGCTAGATAACCGAAGTCGCAAGTGTATTTTCTTGGGTATAAGCACAGAATCTAAAGCCTATCGGTGTTATGATCCTTTGGAGAAAAAGGTGATAATAAGTCGTGATGTCGTGTTTGATGAAGAAGGAAGTTGGGTCTGGGGTAAACAAGAACTTGGGGACTCAAGGTTGATTATTCCAGATGAAGAAAATGATGGAGCTGGTACTCATCAGTCAGATGATGAGGCTGCTGAAGAAGGAACTGTAGAGGCTCAACAGAATCAAAACTCGGAGGTATCGCCCTTAATTCCCAATGTAACATCTAATGATAATAGTGGTGATGGTACAGAAGGAGAAACTCTGAATGAGAATATAGGGTCAAGTACACGGGAAGGAAGACCGAGAAGAGTCACTACCCAACCTGTTTGGATGCAGAATTATGAAATGGGCGATGGTTCCTCAAGAGAAGAGGTTGATTTTGCCTTGATTAGCTCATCTGAAGACCCTATATTCTGGATTGAACAAAAATATCAAAATTGGTACAGAGATTTCAAAAACCACCAAGATTTCAAATTCTGGATTGAACCCAGATATCAAAATTGGAACTTTAACCGATCTTGATCATACACATAAACATAAACCCATAAATTCTGGACTGGTACAGAGAAGGGGAAATGATTTAGGGTTTGGGTTGTTTATTTTGGGGAAAAAATTGGAGAGGGTAGTGGAATAGACAGATTTACCCTCACGTGACATGCACATGATCTTATTTAACCAAAAAAATAAACTGGGTTAGGCTCAAAGGACATAGCGTGCAAGATTTTAAAACATTAAGTACAAAACCCGTCAATTTTAAAGACAAAGGACACCGCCTGCAATTTGGTGTAAACATAAAGGACAAAACTTGTAACTTACTCTTAATTTAAAGAATAGAATGTTTGATGCCGATGATCTCTAGATCAAGTGGTGGAAGACTTGCATTTCTCTTGAGAGATGCATGTTCAACTCTCAATTGGTGCATAGTGAGACACTGATGGACAATGATAGGAGACCCAGGGAAACCTAGGTTGGATCCTTGAGCCAAACCGGTTTTACCGGTAATTTCACCGTCGTGCCTACAGAATTAGTGGTGGACTCGGAATTAGTGGTGGACTCAGGTTACTCTCGGAGTACTCCGTTTGTCCAATGGGTGTTCCAAGAGTGCTCGAGATTGATTCTGTTTATGGTTAAAAAAAGGGTAAATTACTTTTTGAGTCCCTGTGTTTTATGGGTTTTAACTAGTTGAGTCCAAAAGCAAAAAGTTTAACGACCTGAGTCCCTATAAGCATTTTCTTTAACCATTTGAGTCCAAATTTCTAACACAGTTAGAATTTTGTTGTTAAGTTTTGTTAAATGACCAAATTACCCCTAGGATTAAAAAATAAAAAAAAATATTTAGATTTTTCTTCCCCTCTTATACATCTCTCTCCTTAACTGTTGAACTCCTAGAGCCATCGCAGGGACAACATTGTTATGCCTCACCTTAATCATCTGCTTAAACTCCCTCTCATAAAGAAGATGCATGTGTTTCAAGAACATAATGTCATGATCATTGTACACACCCAAATCCCAATTCTACCACAATCCCATGATAAAGATAACTTTTACAAAACCCACAACATAAAAAGTAAAAAAAAAACCAAAATCAGTACGAAATTGAGGTCGGTTATATTAAACAATCCAAATTTTACCACAAACCCATGATAAAAAACAACTTTTACAAAACCCACAACAGAAAAACCCAAAATCACAACCAAATTGATACCTCCTCCTTCATTCGAACTGTGAACGAATCCAATACATATCTGATGTGCTGGTCTTGAAAACATGATACCTCCTCCTTCATTCGAACTCCTTAGAAGACGATCTGCAATCTCTCGTTCTAAGCCGCTACTGCAACAGTTCATGATGCACTTCCAATTGTAGATTTAGGGATGGTGTGACGATGGCGTAGTTAACAGATCTGGGTGATGTTGTTGAGATTCAGAGATCCAGATCAGAGTTTGACCAGATCCGGGTGATGTTGTTGAGTGCGGCGCTGCAAAGCAAACCCACCGTCAAACACCACTCACCGCCTGCAAATTCAGATCGGAGTTTGGCCAGATCTGATTCGCCTCTCCGCCTCCCCGATCCAGATCTGGTAGTTTGGCATTGTGAGGTTTGTTATGGTTGCAAGTGTATGGAGAGAGAGAAGAGAGAGATAGAGTGTGTGAGAGAGAGAGAGTGTGTGAGAGAGAAGGTTTTGTTTTAGGTTTATATGTTTTTTTTCTAATTCAGGGGCATTTTAGTCTTTTTATGAAAAACTAACCGCAAATTCTAACGGTGTTAGAAAATTGGACTCAAATGGTTAAAGAAAATGCTTATAGGGACTCAGGTCGTTAAACTTTTTGCTTTTGGACTCAACTAGTTAAAACCCTTAAAACACAGGGACTCAAAAAGTAATTTACCTTAAAAAAAAAATGTTTGATTGATGTTAAAAGTTTACGCAGAAAATAATCATAAATTCCCCCAACACAAGTAAAGTAGTTCTTGACTCAAAACCCTTAAAACCCTACACACTTCCATTCTGCTACAACCAACCGACTCATCAATGGCCGATTCAACCACAATCAGCTGTGTTAAACACATCGAAACCTACGTCGATTCTTCGTCATCCAGATCTCCATCTCAACAGGTCTGTTAAACTTCAAATTCACTTCTTAATTCATCATCAATTTCATTCTTAATCGATTAATTGTTACTTTCAGGACGCAAGTTTAGATGCACTTGCAAAGCTCTTGTTGAATGATATCATAACTCTCGAATTACTAGTACGTTTCTGATAATAATCAATTAATCATGTCTATTAGCTCATTCATGATTCATTCTGATAATAGTTATGTTCAATGTTTAGGTTAGAGAAATGGAGATGTATTTAACTACTACCGACAACATTATTCGAGCTCGAGGTGATTAATTGCTTTTTAATAGTTGTTTTAAGTTAGTGACAGCATTATACACTGAGCCTGTGATTAATGTTACCTTATTGTTGTTTAGGCATACTTCTTCTTGCAGAGTTGTTGACGCGATGTTCATCGAAACGTTTGGAGGATAAAACAGTTCATAGCTTGATTGGATTTTTTGCAGATAGATTGGTGAGTTTAATCAGTTATGTTGTGTTCGCTTACAATTACATATATACACAAGTTAATATTCAATGTTCTGTTGTGAGTTGTGAATACATTTGTCATTATGTTGTGGCTTCACTATAGTTTATGATGTAATGTAAATCTGTAATATCAGGCAGATTGGCGAGCATTGCGTGGTGCTCTTGTGGGTTGTTTGGCTCTAATGAGGAGGAAAACTGACATTGGTGCAATCAGTAGTAGTGATGCAAATGTGGTTGCTCAGTCGTTTATGCAAAATCTACAAGTTCAATCTTTAGGACAGCATGACAGGAAGGTGATATAAATATAGCCATTTTTTTTTTCTGAATGCTCATCTGTTATCTTTGATCTTCACTGGTTTGACCGTTTGAATCTTTATCTAATGCTTTTTTTTTGTTCAGCTCTGCTTCGAGAGTCTAGAATGCCTTATGGATTCTTATCCTGACACAGTGATGTCGATGGTAAACCTCAGTTATTCAGAATGTATCTCTCTTTTATTAATTATATATTTTTTTATGTGATTCTAATATAGTAATTATGTAGGAGGATGAATTTGTTTATGTAATCTGTGAAGCAATAGACGGTGAAAAGGATCCACAATGTTTGTTGCTCACATTTCGTCTCGTGGAAAGACTGGCACAGTTGTATCCAGAATCTTCTAGTTCATTAGCAAGCTATGCTGAGGATCTTTTCAACATTTTGGGATCTTATTTCCCCATTCATTTTACACACGTGAGCTTACTTCGAACATCTTCTAAATTACAAAAATACGAATTTCAAGTATTATACTGTCATCTCATGTTCCATTTTTCATTTCCATTTTCAGCCAAAAGGCGAGGATGATACGAAAAGGGAGGAGCTCTCAAGGGCATTAATGGTATACAATATTACTTAGTTTTCTTGTAGTTCTTAATGTTTTTTTTACGGGTATATAACGTTTATACTCTATTTCAGCTGGCTTTTGCATCTACGCCCCTCTTTGAGCCGTTTGCCATACCTTTGCTTTTCGAAAAACTTTCTTCATCTCTTCCATCCGCAAAGATAGAATCTTTAAAGTATCTTACTTATTGCATGGATAAATATCATGGGAACGTAATTCAAGAACAACATAAACCTCTTTGGTCATCATTAAAAGATATAGTTTTGACTTCTGCACCATCTTCTTTGACTGCGGGTTCAAGATACGAGGATAATAAAGTTGCAGATGAAGCTCTCGTTCTTGTACAAAAGCTTATTCAGCAAGATAACAACTCGGTTTCGTTTCTAAAATTGATTTTGAACGATGCGGATGTCAACATGACTCTAAAGAACCTTTCAAATTATAATAATTACGATGATATCACAGTGACAGATAAGCAAAGATTAAACGCTGTTAGTCGAATTCTACATGTGGCGGCTGCAGCTTCAGTTGCTTCATGTAATGCAATATTTCAAAGTGTATTCTCGGAATTAGTAAATGGTTTGCAATCAACGATGCAAGAGAAAGATTACACTCCTGGTGGACTTAAGTTCGGGTACCTTTACGTATGTGTTGACTTGCTTACTGCTTGCAGCACGTTGGTCAAACCGACAGACAAAACTCATCTCGACAAAGAGACATGGTGCACCATGCTTCATAGCTTCTGTCCTTTGTTAACTTCTTCCTTTGTTAAAACTATGAAAGAAAGCACTCTTGATATCTATACACATACCGGTGGTGAGTAATTGAGTATCAATTAAAAAATTGTCTTTTGATTGCTGTTTGATCTTTCGGAAATAACATTAATATTATTATCGTTAAAATCTTTTGCAGTTAGGGGCTTGCAGATTTTGGCTTCGTTTCCCGCAAATTTCTCGCCTGTGTCAAAGTCGACATTCGAGGAAATTTTGGTGGAATTTACTTCAGTTATCACCCTCAAGTTTAACAATGCATCTATTTGGAGATTTGTATTAAACACATTAGTCGAAATTGGCTCGCTTATCAAGAAATCCGATGATTCTGAGAAAATGGCAAGCTTTGATGTTATTGTTGTAGAGAAGATGTTGCCTTTATTGTCTTCTGATGATTTATCAATGCCGTTTTCACTCAAAGTTGTAGCGGTATCCAAAATTGGTATGACTAATTTGAAGTATATGCGGAAAATTGTCCAAGAACTTAACACAGCTATCTCTACCAACTTACAAAAATACTGGGTATGTATAAATAATAAAATCTTTTTTTTGGGTAAATTGAATTTCATTTTTTAATTTCGTTAATGCGTTTTGTTCTTATAGCTTGATGGAAACTCAAACTCAGCTGAACATGCAATGCTCCTTTTGGAATGCTACGTTGACGAGGTGCTTCCGTGGTATGTTTTTTTGTTGTAATGTTCTTTTTTATTATATACGTTTGACCTTTGTTGACTTCGGAAATAACATGAAGCAATGACGCAATGACTAGGTTTCAGACTGTTAAAGATATCGACAATGTGCCTATGCATTTCGCATTAAAAATATGGAACAAAATAGAAGACAACACAATGTTTTGTGACAGCCTCAATGAAAAAGTAAGTCTTTTTTTTTATATATGGTTTTACACAATTAAGTTATATTAGATAACGTTCAAGTGACACATATATTCTGTTGCGTCAGAAACTTCTAGAAACAACAATGAACGGAATGAAGCGCGCTGTGGCAAGTTGTTCAGAGGACAGTCAAAGCACGATTCTCGATAAAGCCTTTAGCATACTTTCATCAAGCACAAGCTTTCAAGTCGATGAATCCATGCAACCCGCTGAATATTCTTGTAGAGAAGAGTGGATCATCTCGTTATTTGATTCAGTAATAATAGCACTTCGTCCTAAAACGCAAGTAAAAAACACCGAAGAAATATTACAGATTATCACGAGAGCTCTTTCCAACGCGCCTATTCCATCCGCTCACGCGTTGGGATCTTTATTTAACAAGATTCCCAATGATAGTTTGGAAGAAGCTATGGATATTACCTTTAACAAATACATAGTGAGATTCGCTAATGGCGATGGTGATAATGAGATCGGAGTGAGTAATTTAAGATTGAGCAATGTAAACGATGGATTAGTAACTTCCGATGCTATTGTCGTTGGGTTAGCTTGGGTCGGAAAAGGATTACTTATGCGGGGCCATGAAAAAGTAAAAGACGTGATCAAGTTTTTTCTGAATTTTTTGATTTCAAATCGTTCAACCTCAAACGGAAGCGTAAGTTCATCTGAAGACTGTGATGACCTAATGAGAGCGGTTGCAGACTCGTTTAGTATTATAATGAGTGATTCCGAAGCTTGTTTGAACAGAAATTTACACGCAACCGTAAAACCGCTTTATAAGCAACGGCTTTTCAATATGGTGATGCCAATTTTGTTGGCAGCAATAGTGAAATCGGATTCACCGATACCTTATAAATCCATGATGCATCGAGCTCTTGCACATGTTATATCTAATACTCCCTTGAGTGCTATTCTTGGTGAAGCCAAGAAAGTAAGTATATATTTTTTAGAGTAAAATGCCATTTTCACCCCTGAGGTTTGGTCAGTTTTGCGACTTTCGTCTAAAGGTTTGTTTTTCCGAACGTGGATCCAAAAGGTTTGAAATCTTGCCATTTTCATCTGGCTCGTTAACTCCATCCATATTTTTCCGTTAAGTCAAGGGTATTTTGAATATTTGTACGTTATGCTAAAATGCTTATACATAAAGTGGAAAAGACTGAATTGCCCTTTAAGTTAACAAAAAAGACGAAATACCCCTAACTTAACGGAGAAAAGTGGATGGAGTTAACGAGTCGGATGAAAATGGCAAGATTTCAAACCTTTTGGATCCAGATGCGGAGAAAACAAACCTTTGGATGAAAGTCACAAAACTGGCCAAACCCTAGGGACGCAAAAGGCTTTTTAATTTATTTTTTGTGTAATATTTACTTATTTTAAATTTTATGTTCAGAAATTTTTATTTGCAATGAGCCAATGATGGGTTTTTAATTTTACAGCTCATCCCCTTGATGGTAGATGGTTTAACGATCCTGAGTGAAGATGTTCAAAATCGAGACATTGTATACAACCTTCTACTTGTTTTGTCAGGAATATTGACTGATAAAAATGGTGAGACTTGTTATGTGTTTTTTATATTATAAATAATGCAAAAAATTATATTGGAATATGGTTTATATATTCATTGCGTGTACAGGTCAGGAAGTTATTGTAGAAAATACATATACGGTCATCATGTGCCTTAACAAACTTGTATTCTACCAACACATGATGGTATGACCCTTCCTTTGACTTGTTTTAAAAACCTAATTTGTTTGTATAATACTATAATTACATTTTTATTCTTTTTATGACATATGTAGCTGGTACGTGAGACAGCGATTCAGTGTCTGACTGCAATGTCGGAGCTGCCTTATGCTAGTGTATATCGGTTCCGGCCAGAGGTTAGATTACGTTACTAATCACCAACTGACAGATGGCTGTTTAGCTGTTTAGACATTTATGTATTCTTTTTTTGACGTAAATTGTTTTCGTTTTAGGTGCTACAAACATTATCAAGAGCCCTTGATGACCCAAAAAGAAGTGTCCGGCAAGAAGCCGTTAGATGTCGACAGGCATGGTAAGAAATTTTATACCTGAAAATTAATTTCTATAAGATTAATTCATGGCTGTAACCGTTTTTGTTATTCTTTAATTAGGGCTTCAATCTCATCTAGAAGTCTTCATATTTGAAAGCGTAAGATTTCCTATTGTTTATAGTGCAATATTCTTTCGTATAATGTCATTTTGTGTAGCACTTAATAGACGTGTTCTTACGATATTTAATGATTTTTTGATGTAGGCTCGTCTTCTAATACTGCAACGTACATAATGCATGCGTCTAGCTAATAGCTTTGGAGGGCACGATATTTAATGATATTTTGATGTAGGCTCATCTTCTAATACTGCAACGTACATAATGCATGCGTCTAGCTAATAGCTTTGGAGGGCATCTGCTGCTGTCTGTTCATCTCTTATTTATGTAATTTTGACCTTTGATTCTTTGTTTTTTCCAAACTATATTTGTGAGTGTTAGCTTGTGGCGGATTATTACGTTTATTCTGATGCATAAAGCTGGTTCTCATTATGTCAAAATTTGTTGAACTCATTCGGTGGTTGCATTATGACACTTCACATGTATGATGTGTGGCTATGTGCCATTTAGTGGACTTGTATTGTACCAATGTTTGAACCTGTAGATTTGGCTATTTTTGTCTGTTATTTTTCTTTTTTTAAATGGTAGTTTAGTATCACAGTTCTAAACGAGCCGAAACCAAACTTAAACTCAACTAGCTCAAACCAAGGGCTCATGATCGTCTCAAGAATAATTTTATGCGCAACTCGTTTGCCGTTTGTTATTTTTATGCATGTATATAATTTTATGCGCAACTTGACCATCAAGGATTTAAATTTACCGTTCAAAAAAAAAAAAAAAAAACAGATAAGTAGCTACCAAAATGGCTATGTTATATGCTATTACCACATCCCTCTACAGAAGTATCTGCTTAATAATGTACACCTACCAACACAACAAAACTGGTCAAACAACCTTAATCCACTTCCAAATAACTGTACCCTTCTGTTTTTTCTCCTCCTAAAAACTCACTTAACCTTAATCTGATTCCAAACAGCTGTTTATCATCTTTATTTACAAGTGTTAATCAGACATGTCATATTCAGCTCCACTCAACTGATCCATATCACCATCACCGTTTTCTTGTTCATATTCCATATCTATTCTTCCATCGTGTCTAGAATTTGAATTCCTCTCCTGCAAAATTTTGCAATATCAGAATCAACGGAATACAAATATTATACACACTTTGCAAATACAGAAAATACATGTACCTCAGTTTCGGTCATTTCTACTGAAACCTTTGATCTTTGCCTTACGGTTATACTTGCTGGTACAGGAAAATGCTCCACATCATCACTCGTTTTTCCTTCCCTTGCTCTCTTTTTTCTTAAAATGAGTTTCGTAGGCAGCCGCTGAAAAAAAGTTGAATTTTCATCACAAAATGATACAATTTAAAAAAGTCTAAATCTAGGTCTATTTATTTATTAATTATTATTAGATTTTACCATGTAGCGAGCCTCAGATTCACCAAATGCCACGAGGTAATTCGTAGGGTCATCTGCATCCTCACCACGAACCTGATAAACCAACAAATGCAAATAAAGCCACGTCAACTTTTGAGACGGCCCCAATATTATTACCTTTTTGTAAAATAACAAGTATGCGTTAGCGTTACATACATCCCAATGATACTCGCGAACCCAAGTGTAAGAAAAATCTTCGTTTTCATCACCCGCATCCTTGGATAACTGCAATCGTTAGTATAACTCATTAAAAATCAGAAAAAAAAATTAAAAGAAAATAATTTTAGAAAAAATGTTGCACTGAAAACTAATTTACCTCACCAACTGAAGGAACCATATAAGCTAAAAACTTGTCGGGTTTAGCTGAACCCGGAGTACTTGCCACAAAACTTTTCATTATCGCCTGCAAATTTAAAACATTTAACCAACTAATTTGGATTTAATATAACTGGGGTACAGCCGTACATGATAACTAAACTTTTAGATTTGTAACAGGATAATTAATAAGATTTTACCTGACATTCATGAGCATCACGAACAGACTTGTCCATTTTATTATAGCTTTCAGAATCAGCAGTCGGAGCACCATCAAAGGCTGCAACAACAAATTGTTCATCCCACCTGTCCAATTAGATCAAAGATCAACAATATATTCAATATTACTATATATACTACAAATATGCTATTCCGTCAACATCAAACAACTGTAGCTCCTCAACTTAAATAATAAACAATGTTAGCCCCTCAACTTTAATAATGACATGTTTAGCCCCTTAACTACATCAATCAACTTTACCTCTCGCAATTTGCTTGTTTTTAGCTACGTTTCGAACCCGCTGCAGAGCGCGGGTGGTAACCCACTAGTTAATTAAAAGTACTTACCGTTCAAAATCAGGAAATAATGGTAAAATCTCTACAGGCTGCAGCTTTTTATTAGTAGCGTGAACAGGAAGTGATTTACACGCCTCAAATGACGCCTCAATATCCTGGATTTTTCTTTCCCTGTTTCAAGTCAATGTCGGTTATAATTTGCAAAAATAAAGCCAACAGCCATATCAAACCTGCATTTTCCTTAAATATAAATAATAATATACCTGCTATTAAAAGTGTCTAGTATGTTGAGTCCTCGTGTTTCCCTGAGTTCTTTTGCTTGTTTTTCACTTAAAGACTGCAAATTTTATTAAAGGACGTCGCAAAACACAATATTTTAACACAATACTCAAGCCAAAAAAAAGTTAAATAATTTACGTTTTACACAACTATACGAACCTGCCTCGTGGCTTCTGTGCTAAGAGAGGATATATATTGTGTTTTTACCAACCACGACATGCCTTTATCTGTAGGGCGTTCCTTTCGTTTTAAGCCATTGCTTTTAATAGGTGTCGCTGAAGTATCTTCTTGCAACAGTTTTTCATCCCCTGGGGCAACGCGCAATATTTCGTCTTTTGAAGTACTAATCCATGGTTAAAAATATAATGATTAATCGAAGATGGACTTCGAAAAATTGGAAAACTTATAATGAATAAGAAGATAATGAGGTATTACTTGTATACAGTAAGATCAAGTAAGTCAAGTGGTATTCCAAGATCTGGCTCGACATATAACTGAGGCTTGTGCATTTTTTCCAATGAAGTGATAGCGTATTTAGCAGCTCTGCAAATATCAATTGCAAAATATAAAAACATACGTATTAAATATGCGTGTATATACGACATCAACATTCATGGTATCCAAAATCTTTGATCGTGAATGCATACCGATCTTCGTCTCTTCTTAAAGACAGAAGCTTTGGTTGAGCGGTCGTGTTTGGCAACTCATCCCGGAACCTTCAAAGAGCACAAACATGCAAAAAAAAATGTATAAAACTAATTAGCCTGCAGATCACAGAATACGAACAAAACTGAAACAATGTGTGATAACTGATAACATACTCACTTTAACTTGCAGAGAAACGTCGTTGGCTTTTTCAATCGATTATCACCCCGTTCGCCACTCAAAAAAGGCGTCGCCCTCTTCCCACCCATATGCGAACCGCTGATTGAACCACGTGGCTTAACGCTCGAAGATAACTTTTGAGTTTTTTCCATACCTTTATTCTGAGATTCCTTCAATTGCCTCCTATGTTTCTCCATCTCTCTCTTCTTTCCCCTCCTCTTTTCTTCTTCCACCTCAACCCTGTTAACCGTTCTCACCGGAACCGGAGGTACCGCAGAAGCCAACTTCTTAACATGCGGTTTAGAATCAACCTTCTGGTGCGAAGACGGTTCGTGCCGTTTTGATCCTGCCGGTTCCTTGGATGAATCTTGATGGTCACTCTGTCTATGTTCCTTGATTTCATTAGTCGCGGAGACTGACGAAGGAGGCGGTGGAGGCGAAGGCGGGTGTGACAGAGGCGGTGGCGGTGGCGGGATTGCCGAACTCGGAGGAGACGAAGATGGCGGTGGAGGCGGTGGTTGCAGAGACTGCTTATTGAACTGAGGGTACTGTGAAGGTGGAAAGTACATTTGTCCTGCTGGTGGTGGTGGTTGTTGTGGTGGCTGTAGTGGTTGTGGTGGTGGATATGATAAAAACTGTTGTTGGTGATTTAAATTAGGGTTTATAGGTGGAGGTGTGTAATTTGGATAATTCCACATCTGGGTATACATATTTCCTCCCGGTGGTGGCGGTGGTGGACCGGACGGATGAGGTGGCGGCGGAGGGAACGGACGGTACGACGCCATGCCGGAGTTAAACTTTTTCACAAAAAAGAAAAACCCTAAAACCCTAGAACGAGAATATACACATATATAGCAGCAAAAAAGCTGTAATTTTTATGGTGGAAGCAGGTGAAGATGAAATTAAGTTTATGAAATTGAGATTCATGTATGTGTTCTACTTTAAAGAAGAGATAAACTCACAAGAGACGCCGGAATCAATGGCTGCGTGCAGGATGATGTTTCAGAGGAAGCTTCTCAATATATTATGTTTTAGATGAAGAGGGAGGGGTAAATAATGCTTTTGTAAGGTAAATAATAATGTTTTTGTATTGGGCTGGTAAACGGTTTAATCGGTTGTATTGGGCGGTTTAACGAGGAGACTAGTTAACTTATAATTTTATAAATACTAAAATAGAAGTGTACGACAGATTTATGATATTGGATTGTTGAATGCGTCAAGTTTACGATGACCTTAAAATACGAAATTGGTCATCATCAACATGAGCATAATTGTTTTTGTTTCTATATAAAATAAGAAGTTTTGGTTACCACTAATTATAATATACTAAACTTACGTAAGATAAGCAACATATGTAACAAAGTAAATTGCACGGTTGGTCTCTTAGCTTTGCATATGTTGCTTTTTTTAATCCTCAAGGTTTAATAATCACACAATTGAGCATAATGGTTGTAAACGTATTACTTACGTATTTCCAATGGTATGGATTTTGTAACTATGGTAGTCCTTACTGACTAGCATAGTTAGGCGGTGTCTTGTCTTTGTTGTTGATTATTGATTTGGATTTTAAATTGGAGTTGGGTGTTGGGTGACGGTTCAGATTCCAACGACTTAGTATGGTCGGAGATTGTGACTTGAGTTAGGGCGGACGATGGGTTTGACTCTTGTAAGAGAGATATGGGTTTGACTCTTGTATGTTAGGGTTTGGGTCCCACACATATATAAATATGTTATTTATTAATTAATATTAATTATAATAAGGGTACAATAGACATTTCATACTCACTTAACTGAAAAAACTAACACCATCCACCATCAAGAAAAGTTTAATTATAATTTCCAATCAGCGACACCAACTATGCTAACTGTGTAATTATTAAACCACAAGGAGCAAAAGTGCAATATATGCAAAGCACAGAGACCAATCGTGTAATTAACTCTATATAAAAAGTAACCTTGTGTTTCAGAACTGGTTCATCCTTGTTAAAACTCAAAATTAAACATGGGTATCAACCGGTTCATCGTTATATACTGGTAATACCAGGTTTTCTGACGGTTCGAAAATTATTAATGGTGGTGTTGGTTTAGGTCACAACTGACAATTCAATTGAAGAAGATGAGGATGACAAGTGGGGTCCACCTTAAATAAATTATACAAATGGCTCAACTAATCAAATAGTGTTAATTACAAAAAATGGTCCTTTAGTACTTGAAAGACCTTTCAAACTGTTCAAGGAAGATAGTGGTAATTCTTTACCATACTTGAAAGAAGTTGCGATTATTTTCACGATATTCGGGAGAAGATAATACACTAACGATGTCTAGCATATTAGAGAGATGATTGTTGAATAACAACTCCTGGTGAAATATCAACGAGTAAACGTAAGATAGACTTGTAAACATTCACGATACAACGTTGCATTTGCATGTTATTATATCTTTCTATCTCTTGGTATAAATCTGATGACAAGATTTTATGAATTTAAAAATAATGCATCCGTGCATCTAACTTTTAACGTGTTACATATTGTTGCATTAAAAAGCATCTAAACATGTATTTATTAATTATTCATCTTTTTTAACAAACACTTTATGGCTATATCTTCAAATACATTATTTAAATTGTTTATAGATTACAAGTTAGATAAGTATATAAAAAGAGGGAAACTAAAAGTAGAAAATAAGTTGAGTTTATACATTAATAGTAAGATTAGTTGGAACCAAAATAGAAGTACAAGTAGAAGTACACTTGCTACCATCCTATTTCATTCATGTAAGGCCTCGTTTTATGACAACAATACCACTCCTAGTCTACTACTACGTGAGGCCCAATGGGTTACTAGTCCACTACTGGATCACCTCCATTGATAGTCCAAAGCTTCTACCTGGGCCGACATGCCGTCTCAATAGGCCCAACTTGTCTTGACATCTGATGAGACATAAAAAACATCAACACGTTAGCGGTTAGCATATTTCAAAGTTAAAGCAATCAGAAAATGAAGGTTCTTGTGCAAGGACGCCTAAAAGCGGGTTATGAGAGAGGAGATGAGAGAGAATGCGTGTTTTTTTAAGCCGGGTTTGACTCAGTAAACCCCAGACAGTGAGAGTAGATACTTGTGTGGCCAGTTTTTGAGATCGATTGTTGTGGGTGCTCTTGGAGCCGCTAATGACGACATATCATTATGTTTTAAATACACATTTTGAAACCAAGAAAATACCTGAAAATAAGCTTCAAGCTTCTTCCTGAGAGTTGTATACTCTCTCTTGACATTTTGGTAGGTCCTCTTGCATCTGCATTATGTTGCATTTTATTTTTTATATCAACAACAAATAATAATTAAAAAAAATTATAAAACTAAAAGGGCAGAATGGTAATTATGGTACCCTTCAGCATTTCTAGCATTGCAATAATTTCTGAAGTGGGTGCACTCAATTTTAACCTTCTTGGCTCCAATGCTAGTGCTGCTACTCTTAAACTGATGCATCAAGCTGTCTAGTTTACTAAAATCCAAAGGCCTTTTTTCCCTACATATCATATTTTGCATTATTGATTTACATAACAAATGAAGCAACAATTTATTTTTAAATAACGAAAAAGAAACCTACAAGGCTTGATCGAGATTAGAGAGAAAACGAGCAGAATCACGATAGAACAACGTGACAACTTCCTCTACAAAGTTAGGATTAGAATTGTCTTGCAACTCCTCCAATTGTATGAATTGTTCATCGAGATATCCCTAAAAAAATAAAAAATAAAATCCTTATACGCGAAAGTTAAATATGTCTAATTAAGGAATAAAAATAAAACGAACCTGATCGAAAAGGGATTTGCGAGTGTTAGCAACTTGCCTATGCATTTGAGTTCTTTCCATTGCAGTGATGCCAAATACGGAATGGGAGAATGGGGTTTTATAGGCCTGTAAAAAAAAATTAAAAGAGAAATGTCATGTCATTTATGAAATAAATTCCCTTTTTAAGCATAATATCAATATAATAATATGAAATGATTATTATTTTGACACATAATTGAATATAAAATATTGGATTGGTGTACCAAGAAACAAAAGCCGCTTATCTGGTTTTTTGCATACCAAATGGGACGTGGATTCGATTCTTGAGGCGGGCGAAAAGGGAATTCAATTAATGCAAGAATAATAAATCATGACACGTGTCATTCATTGTATCTATTTATTTTTTGATTTCTCTGTCTTTATCTTCTACTTAATTTTTTATTGATTTCTCTGTCTTTATCTTCTACTTAATTTTTTATAAGAGTTAACTTCCATTTTGTTCCTTGCGATTTGGTCATTTTAACGGTTTTGTCTTAATACTTTAAAAATAGCCATTTTCCTCCCCGATTTCTCTAACTTATCGTCATTTTGCTCCACACCTCTAACTCTATCCAAAAAATCCATTAACTAGAAGGGTATTTTTGTAATTTTATAGATAAAAACAAGGGCATGTAAGTCTTTTCATCTAAATAAACCTATAACTTGTTTATTTACATGTATATAAGTAACTCTTTTCTGATCCTCCATCTTTCCAACCACTCTTTCTACCGGCCACTACCATCCACCACCACCTGCAACTACCACCTGCCTATCACGACTACCACGACTTTTAACTAAACGTTTTTAATTGAGTTAGAGTCAGGGAGTAAACTACCGAAATACCCCTACTTTTAATTGAACGTTTTAACTGAGTTAGAGCCATGGAGCAAAATGGCGACGAACTCGAAAGATAAGGGAGGAAAATGACTATTTTTAAACTACTGGAGCAAAACCGTTAAAATGACCAAACCACACGGAGCAAAACAAAAGTTCTTTTTATAATTAATTTTTAATTAATACCTTTATCTTCGACTTAATTATGGCTAATTAGTATTAATTAAAAACAACAACAATAATCATACCTAGTAAATCCCACAAATAGCAGAACTATTAGTAGGGTCTGGGGGAGGTGGGATGTAGGCAAACCTTTCCTCTATTCAAGAATAGAGAGGCTGCTTCCTGAGAGACCTCCGGCTCCAAAACAACCAACAGACAGATAGATGAAAAACGGGCAAGTAAATCGCGTAGCAATAGGCAGATAAATCATCAGTAAGCAACATATATGCATATATACAAGAAAATCATCATATGTTGGTCTACCTAAAGTGTAAAAGAAATCTAACCCCCCACTCCCAAGGAAAAGGTAGGGCACATCTATACCCTCACCTACAAGTCCTTAACCTTAATCCTACGTCTCCACGCACTCCTATCATGAACCATGTCCTCAGAGAGGTGCAATTCTACCAAATCTTGCCTAAGTCTTTCATCCCAAGTCAACTTGGGTCTGCCTCTACTCCTCCTTCCTTCCACTATCATGGTTTCCACTGCTCTAACTGGTTCTGTCAACTGCCTCCTCCTCACATGCCTAAACCATCTCAGCCTCCCCTCTTTTAACTTGTCTGATATACTAGCTACTCCTAACCAATCCCTAAAAACCTCACTTCTTATTCGGTCTAACATCGTGTGGCCACACATCCACCTAAGCATCCTCATCTCCGCTACCTCCATCTTGCGCGCTTGTGTCTTCTTGATGGCCCAACAATCTGTCCCGTATAACATAGCCGGTCTAACTGCTACCCTATAGAATTTTCCCTTTAATTTTGTTGGGAACCTCCTGTCACACAAAATCCCAGTGGCTGCTCTCCACCTACACCAGCCAACCTGGATGCGGTGAGATACGTCACTATCTATCTCCCCGTCCCTTTGCACAAACGATCCTAAGTACTTGAACTTAGTCGTTTGTGGGACCACTTGACCCTCAATGGTAACCTGAGTGTCCTCGTTGTCACCTGCACCGCTGAAATTACAATAAGGGTATTCGGTCTTAGACCGACTAATCCTTAAACCATTGCCTTCTAAGGCTGCTCTCCATTCCTCTAGTCTGGCATTTAGGGTTTGTCTAGTTTCAGCAATTAACACTATATCATCCGCAAAAAGCATGCACCACGGAACTGTCTCTTGAATAGACTTGGACAGCTCATCCAAAACAACCGCAAAAAGAAACGGACTCAACGCGGACCCCTGGTGGAGTCCTACTTCCACGGGGAAAGACTCTGTATCTCCTACAGGCGCCCGAACCCTAGTCACAGTCCTATCATACATATCCCTAATTAAGTCTATATACTTCCTAGGAACTCCCCTACCCTCCAAGCTTTCCCAAATCAGTCTACGTGGCACACTGTCATATGCCTTTTCAAGGTCAATGAATACCATATGTAGATCTCGCTTTTTCTCCCTATACTTTTCCATTAATCTCCGTAGAATATGAATTGCTTCCGTAGTTGAGCGCCCAGGCATGAAACCAAACTGGTTTACCGTAAAAAGAAACGGACTCAACGCGGACCCAATTTACGTCTCTGTGGTTTGTCCACTTTTGCCATTTCGGGTCATTTTTTAAAATTGCACCAATTTCCTCCCTGACATACTTGAAACGTGCCATTTCGGTCCAAAAAACAAACCTCAACTAAAAAAACTGTTGTTTAATGAAAGGAAAAATTGTCATTTCATATATATTTTTAATATTTTTCTTTTTTTATATCCCTATTAACACCCCAAATCCTCCATCATCCCCTCTTCTTCCCATTTCTCCCTCACAACAACCACTGCCAAAACCACTACATCGCACCACCCTCACATTCTACCATTAGCCACACCGTTACCCTTACCATCATTGCACATCCACCCTACACCACCATAACCCCATCATCACCAGTGCCATCACCACTGGAGAACCTACATCACCTCTGCCACCTCCAACTACGGCTGCCAAAGGCACAACCGCCACCACCCGACAACACGATAATCTATCCTAGTGCCCCTAACACCACCATCATCTACCCTAAACCACCCCATCCCCTATCCTATGCCAGAAAGTCGAGTTCGCCACCGCCAGAAAATGGAGATCTACTACGACGGAAAATCGAGTTCGCCACCTTATCCTTTATCATATGCCTGAAAATCGAGTACAATTGAAATAACTAGCAAGTTTAAAAAATAATTGTTGTGTGATCTTCTGGGGTTTGGAATTACCGGAAGATGAAGGTACTACGGTGGTGTGCGGTGGTCATTGGATGGTGGTGATACGCCAAAAGATGAAGTGCTAGGATCTGCAACCCGTTTAAAGGTTGTCGGCTAAATCTGTTTCCGGTGATCGGAATCATGAAGAAGAAAAGGTTCTGAGTAAGGGTTGGGGTAGGTGGGGGTTGCAGGTGCCTAGGGTAGGTGGGGGATGGTGGCAGCGGCTGGTCGACGAATAGTGGTGTAGGGTTGAGAGTCTGTGGTACAACAACAACAACAACAACAATAAAGTTAAAAAACCTATGTAAAATGACGTATTTACTCCTGAACTAACTTAGTTTTTTAACTGATGTTTGTTTTTTGGACTGAAATGACACGTTTCAAGCATGTCGGGGAGGAAAATGGTGTAATTTTGAAAAATGGCCTGAAATGGCAAATGTCACACCCCAACCGATGGCGGAAACATCGAGGCGTGGCAGTGAGCGAAACAGATTGTCCAGAAGTTTCCATAACAACTATAATTACCAGTTATTTAAAGCATCATGTCCCATACCATGACATAAAAGATAACATAATTATTACAGACAAGATCCAGTCAAATTGTTCTGTTCCGACAACTCAGATTTCAAATACAGACAATTCATTTATTCGTTTCTAGACCTTTCCTAGCCTCGGTTTCACAGCAAGCCAAGCATCTAAACATCTTAAGCACCTGCCACATACGTTAAAGTAAAAGTCAATACACATAGTGTAAAGGTGAGCATACAAGTTTGATAGTAGCATATAGGGTTCGAAATCGTTACGCATAACCAGCACATACACAGTGTGAAATGAAGCACGTAAGTTATCGACATGAACCTATCAATACCAATGACTGCGGGTTGACTGCCCAAGGCAGTTCGTAATACACTCTCACCACTGTGAGCCATGTAACATATTGTCCTTAACAACCCCTGAATGAACAGGTGCTGAGTCCAAACTATAGTACTATCGTTGCTAAGGCAGGTAGACAACATTCCATGTGTAAACATAACAAACAAGCATTCATTAAGTCACGTATAACATGCGGTAACGGTTAGCGTTAAAGTATTGCGTAGTGTGTTCGATGTGATTTTGTATAAGTAACGTATGTAACACCCAAAAGTGCGTAAAGCAAAAAGGGTTCGAGTATACTCACAGCGATCGATGGATCAAGGGGTACAATTAAATCATGCTCAGCTAAGCATTTTCTGAGGTTCGAAACATGGAAAGTCGGGTGGACGTTACTAAGTTCCTCCGGTAGTTCGAGTCTGTAGGCGACTTTTCCGATCCTTTCTAGAATCTTAAAAGGTCCAACATATCGAGGCGCTAGTTTCCCTTTCTTGCCGAATCTGACCACACCCTTCCAAGGTGAAACCTTTAGGAGTACGTAGTCGCCAACGTCAAATTCAAGGGGCTTGCTTCGTCTATTGGCTTAACTTTTCTGATGACTCCGAGCTTTCAGCAGATTGTCTCGAATTTGGAGGACTTTGTCAGTCGTTTCTTGCAATAGCTCAGGACCGGTTAATTGCGAGTGCCCAATCTTGTGCCACACAATTGGCGATCGACATTTTCTTCCGTATAGAGCCTCAAACGGTGCCATTTGAATGTTGGAATGATAACTGTTATTATACGAGAATTCGACTAACGGCAGGTAAGTATCCCGATTACCACCGAAATCTATGACACACGAACGGAGCATGTATTCAAGAGTACGAATCGTCCTTTCAGTCTGACCGTCGGTTCGAGGGTGGAATGCGGTACTTAGATTAAGCGTAGTACCGAGAGCCATTTGAAACGTCTCCCACATGCGCGAGGTAAACCGAGCATCACGGTCAGAGATGATGTCGCGAGGCGTCCCATGTCGACAAATGATCTCATTGGTGTAGATTCGGGCTAATCGTTCTACCTTGTAGTCTTCTCGTATTGGTAGAAAATGAGCAGATTTGGTCAAACGGTCAACGACAACCCAGATACTGTCATGACTTGATGGCGTACGTGGAAGTTTCATTATGAAGTCCATAGCTATACTTTCCCACTTCCACATAGGGATCGGGGGTTGTTCAAGTAAGCCAGAGGGTCTTTGGTGCTCGGCTTTGACTTTCGAGCAAGTCAGGCACTTTCCAAGATAGAGGGCGATATCTCTCTTCATGTCTGGCCACCAGTACTTGTAGCGAAGGTCCTGGTACATCTTGTCGACACCGGGATGAATAGAGTATCGGGATTTGTGGGCTTCGTCCATCAAAATTTGTCGCAAATTGGTCCGCTTAGGGATCCAAATTCGGTCCAGAAAGTGGAATATCCCATTCAACTTACTCACAAGCTGGGCTCCATCGTGGTAGATTCTTTCCTTCTTCAGAGTGCGCTCATTAAAACATGCATGTTGAGCTTCGCGGATGAGGGTTTCGAGATCGTATTGGGCTTGGACATTACGGATGCTGAGCAGATAACTCCGTCTGCTGAGAGCGTCGGCAACGACATTTGCTTTGCCAGGATGATAACGAATCTCACAGTCGTAATCGTTGAGAAGTTCTACCCATCGACGTTGACGCATATTAAGTTCCTTCGGGTCAAAGTTATGTTGTAGGCTCCTATGATCGGCGAAGATCGTACACTTAGTACCATACAGGTAGTGTCGCCAAATCTTTAACGCAAAACCAAATGCGCCTAGCTCTAGATCGTGGTTTGTATAGTTCTTCTCGTGGATTTTGAGCTGTCGAGATGCGTAAGCAATGACCTTGTCCCGTTGCATGAGAACACAACCAAGACCAAGGTTCAAGGCATCATAATAGACAATCAAGTCGTCGTTTCCGTCGGGTAAAGTGAGAACAGGAACATTGCAGAGCATGTGCTTGAGGGTTTGGAAAGCAGACTCTTATTCAGTTCCCCAAACAAAAGGCTTGTCTTTATGCGTAAGAGCGGTAAGCGGCAGAGTGATTTTTGAGAATCCTTCGATAAATCGACGATAATAGCCCGCTAGTCCGAGAAAAGAACGGACTTCAGAAGGGTTCTTAGGTGTAATCCAGCTCTTAACTGCTTCAATCTTCGAGGGATCGACATGATTACCTTGACTATTGACAATGTGACCGAGGAATTGAACCTCCTCCAGCCAGAATTCCCACTTAGAGAACTTGGCATAGAGTCGATTCCCTTGGAGTAGCTCGAGAACCAAACGTAGATGTTGCGCGTGTTCGGCTTTCGACTTGGAATAGATCAAGACATCATCGATGAACACGATGACGAAGCGGTCAAGATAAGGTTTACACACGCGATTCATCAGATCCATGAAAACCACGGGTGCGTTGGTTAGACCAAAAGGCATAACAACGAACTCATAGTGGCCGTATCGAGTGCGAAAAGCGGTTTTGGGTATATCCTCCTCTTGAATGCGTAGTTGGTGATAGCCTGAGTGTAGATCGATCTTCGAGAAACACGTAGCACCTTGTAGCTGATCAAACAAATTGTCAATTCGAGGCAGGGGATAGCGGTTATTGATTGTCAGCTTATTCAATTCCCGATAGTCGATGCACACTCGGAACGACCCATCCTTCTTTTTGACGAAAAAGACTGGTGCGCCCCAAGGAGAGGTGCTCGGGCGAATGAAGCCTTTATAAAGTAATTCCTGGAGCTGACTCGAGAGTTCGCGCATTTCGGACGGAGCGAGTCGATAAGGAGCTTCGGCAACAGGGTTTGCTCCAGGAATGAGGTCGATACGAAAGTCGATATCACGACTTGGTTGCAAACCTGGGAGATCATCAGGAAACACATTCAGAAATTCACACACAACGGAAACATCGCTTACTCCCGGACTACCTTTCTTTTCCTTCTCCGCTACTACAATGTTAGCCAAGAAAGCTCTGTATTCCTTGCGGAGATACTTGTTAGCTTGAACACACGACATGAGCTTGAGACCTTTCGAAGCAGTTTCACCATAAACACACAATACATCACCATTGGCGAGCGAGAATCGAATCATCTTAGCGAAGCACACAACTTCAGCATGGTTTTCACGAAGAAAGTCCATGCCTATTATGACGTCAAAACTTCCGAGTTGCATTGGAATAAGGTCGATTGGAAAGATGTGATTGTTGAGCTCAAGAGTACAATCACGAAGAATAGAATTAACGGCAACGGTTCTTCCGGTGGCGACTTCGACATCGAACGTCGAGGGGAGATGGGAGCGCTTACGATTAAGGAGCTTCTCGAATTTGAACGACACAAAACAGTTATCGGCTCCAGTATCAAACAAACACGAAGCATAAATACCATTCACAAGGAACGTACCATTGACCACATTGTTGTCAGCCTGGGCCTGGCGCATGTTGATGTTGAAAGTTCTGGCGCGGGCGGCTTGTTGCTGTTGCTGCTGCTGAGGCTGCTGTTGCTGGGGCTCTTGTTTCACAACCCTGTTCGGGCACATGTTCGTGAAGTGGTTGGGATCACCACACGCGAAGCAGACTCTGGCGTTGATCGTGGGTGCCTGAGCTGCCTGTTGGCCTTGAGGAGCTGGAAGTAGAGCTTGATGAACAGTAGCTTGAGCTGGTGCTTGTCGGGGACCAGTACGGCAGTTGGCGGTGAAGCGGCCGTACATGTTGCAATGCACACAGAATCGGCAGGCGATGCCCACCGGGTGATGGTAAGTACAGGTCGGGCAAGCAGCGTGAGGACCCGTGTAAGCACGCTTTGCAGGCGTTGCATAGGTAACTGGTGCTGATCGGTGCTGAGCCGGTACGGCTTGGAGTGGGGCAGCAGTGGTAGTGACTTCACAGTTATTGTTGCTTAAGCTGTTGTTGTTGTTCTTTTTCTTGCGACGTGAGGACTTTGATGACTGAGCGATGGCGGTTTCAGTGGCAGGTGCGGCGGTAGCTTGGTGCAGGTTCTTCGAAGCTTTATCCCAAAAACCAGCTTTGACGCGCTTGTCGTTGATTTCCGCGGAAAGCAAGTAGGTTTCTTCGATCGTTGCTGGCTTGGCAGCATGCACAAAATCTGCAACACAATCCGGCAGAGCGCGTATGTACTTCTTGATTGTCATGTCAGCAGTCTTGACTTGGTCGGGGCAGATGATACTGAGCTGCTTGAAGCGGGCAGTCAGGGCAACGTTGTTACCATCTTTCTGCTTGATGTGCCAGAATTCGTCCTCCAACTTTTGGCGCTCATGGGGAGGGCAGAATTCTTCGAACATAACATTCTTCAACTCATCCCATGACAGACCATAAGCTGCGTCATTTCCGTGTTTGTTTCTTTCGACCGTCCACCAGTCTAGAGCGCGGGACTGGAAGACGCCGGTAGCATTCAAAGTGCGGAGATTGTCAGGACATCCACTCTGACACATGGTGACCTCGATCGAGTCGAACCATTGAAACAAAGCCGTGGGGCCATCTTCGCCAGTGAACTCTTTCGGTCCGCATGCCTTGAACTGTTTGAAGCTGAAAGCAGCTTTAGGAGTCTCGGTCCTGGATTCTTCGGACGATTTGCTCATGTTCTCGTATAGTTCACTCACGGTCCGAGGAACAACCTTTGCCATTTGCTTGGCGACGAGTGCGGCAAGGAGTTTGTCTTTCTGGTTTTGGCTAGCAGTGCGCGTGTGACGGGATCCAGATGACGACATTGTCTGCAACAGACATCGTCATAGGACTCAGACACAACATAGTCGAATCTCACCTCACACGTCTATACTACTAAAGCTCAGAAACACGTATAATCACGTAGACACATAGGCACTTAATCACAGATTCACATAAGCACAGAAGCACGTGAGCACGTAAGGCACAGAAACACAGAGGCACATAAGCATGTAATCACAAGAGGTAGTCAGAATACAGAAACCTATCATTCAAAGTCCGCGAGCGTTTGAGTATAGCGATCGCGAATAACATAGAGAGTAGTATAGTATAAGCGAATAACATAGTAATCAACATAGCGTACGGTGGTTCCTCGTGTAGTAGCGATTTGTCAGCGTTTTGAGGTAAATGTGCAGTGCGGGCCGTGTGTGTCGATTCGAACGAATAGCGAAAAATCGAATAAATCACAAAAAAATTGAAACATATAAACAGGTAAGTACACATATAAACACATAAAATCGACGAGTATCAGAGTCAGCAGTTGCGGGCTCAGAATCGAAACACATAAAAATCGAGAATATATTTTCTGCGGCTAATTAGACATCGACTAACCAAAGTGATTTGACTATTCACAAGGACTGTCTGTGCACACTTGACCTCCGGGACTGTGTTCTCGCCTCGAATCTGGGTGAATGGCACACATCCTTCCAGTTTCAGCGTGACTTCAAGTCGTTGGAGTCCGTCGAGACCTTGGTGAGAATTTTGTAAAACAACATAGAGATCGGAACAAGTCATCAAGGTTTTGGTTTCACCCTTGACTTAACGACTTCGTTCCTATCCTTGATAAAGTAAAGGAAGAATTATACGTCAAAGCATGGATTTAACCCCTAATTCAACGTAATTTCTCCTGTTTGTATATAAAATTGCGAGTTGAACAATCAATTTAGTCGAGAGTTTGCGGCTTTCACACCTAATCTCGACCTAATTGCTCGTTCGAAAACTAGAGTGCAGTGATAGTGTAGCGCAGGCGAGAATGGCGAGAGATAGCAAGTAAGCTCGTACATAATCCCTACCGGATATGCACAGGTCGGTCTGTTGGTTCCTAACTATAGACTAGGTCGTTTCTAAGACATCGACCCGGACTAGGTGAGTCTTGCCTAATTCCCTATAGTTATGGCTCTGATACCAATTTGTCACACCCCAACCGATGGCGGAAACATCGGGGCGTGGCACTGAGCGAAACAGATTGTCCAGAAGTTTCCATAACAACTATAATTACCAGTTATTTAAAGCATCATGTCCCATACCATGACATAAAAGATAACATAATTATTATAGACAAGATCCAGTCAAATTGTTCTGTTCCGACAACTCAGATTTCAAATACAGACAATTCATTTATTCGTTTCTAGACCTTTCCTAGCCTCGGTTTCACAGCAAGCCAAGCATCTAAACATCTTAAGCACCTGCCACATACGTTAAAGTAAAAGTCAATACACATAGTGTAAAGGTGAGCATACAAGTTTGATAGTAGCATATAGATTTCGAAATCGTTACGCATAACCAACACGTACACAGTGTGAAATGAAGCACGTAAGTTATCGACATGAACCTATCAATACCAATGACTGCGGGTTGACTGCCCAAGGCAGTTCATAATACACTCTCACCACTGTGAGGCATGTAAAAAATTGTCCTTAACAACCCCTGAATGAATAGATGCGGAGTCCAAACTATAGTACTATCGTTGCTAAGGCAGGTAGACAACATTCCATTATAAACATAACAAACAAGCATTCATTAAGTCACGTATAACATGCGGTAATGGTTAGCGTTAAAGTATTGCGTAGTGTGTTCGATGTGATTTTGTATAAGTGATGTGAGTGTGTTTAATCGTGTTTTAAAGTGTTTAATTATGAGGCTTTACATGATTATGTGTATGGAAACGGTTTACTTTGGGTTGATTTTGATTTACAGGTACTCGGAGCATAACGGATGGCTTTTGGAGCTTGACGGAAGGTTTTCGAGGAGCATTATGGAGTATTGGAAGCATACACACAAGTTGGAAGGCCAAATTATGAAAAATGGGAAGTTCAGTAGCAATCGGCGCCACTAGGTGCTGATTTCAGCGCACCACAGAAGAAACTACAAGTTGGCGCATAGGGTGTTGTTTTTGGCGCACTGGGCACTGACTCCCATATCTGACTTGCGAATTTCTTGTTTTTCCACCATATTTAAGCACAAACACCCCCCAAACGAGATTATCATTAACTCTAGCCGTTTTCCACTTCCCAAGGACGAATTTTGGAGTTCCCAACCTCAATCCAATCATCAATCATGCAATTCCTCATCAAGATTGAAGATCAAATCAAGAACATGAGCGGCTAAACCACCCGTGATCATCTCCGGGACTAGGGTTTGTGTTAGGAACCGGGTTGACTTAGTTTTACAAACTTTTGGATCGAGATTTGACTAATCATTCGGTTAGTTTATCTTTATTGTTTATTTGTTTTTGATTAAACATTGTTGAATTATCATTTGCATACTTGCTCATCAGTTATTTGGTTTTGTCATCAACAATTGGGATTAAATTCTAAGTTGTCATTGTCTTCAACCTTTAACCATTGAACTTGTTCATGTTTATGAAATCTAGGATTGGTAATTATCTAGGTTACTATTCAGTTGCATCAATCTTTCGGTTTCGATCGTGGATCATTGCAATCAAATATATTATCTGTTAATTATTTATCAAAACAAGTAGTTAGCAAATCATGTCTATGTGATTTCCAATTTGTAGTAATTAGGTTACACGTGTTTCTACACAACCTGAAAACCCGGAGATTGGTCCCTCTTCTTACAATTGTTTACAATCATAATTTATATTTGTTTTCATAGTTATTTTCAAAACTGCAAAAAGCAATTAGTTTAGACATAGATGATAATTAAAACAACGAGCTTTCGTACTTTCCACTGATTCTGCGTGGATTCGACACCCTACTTACCCTTTACTTGTAAAAGGTGAATAAGACACTTTTAACTTTATTTTTGACCGACCTTACGACATCGATCAAAATGGCTCCGTTGCCGGGAAGTCGGTGCGCTTAGTTTAGTTAGTTGTTTTTCTTAAAAATTCAAAAAAATATAAAAATTAGAAAAAACCAAAAAAAATCCAAAAATATTTCCTTTTGTTTGTCTTTTATTTGTTTCGTTCAGTTTTACGCGTGGTTTCTTGTTTGTCTGTGTGCAGGTGATTCTCGAGTTGCATGCATACTAGGTTTTCAAAGAAATCATCACCGCTCTTATTTGATTCAGAAATTGAAAAGACTGCTCGACAGAATCTCGTTCTTCTCTGTTCAGCAGTGAAAGCTAGAGCTCAGTCATCAACAGTTGCTCAAGATCTTGAACAAGCAGCTCACGAGATGGCTGATCAAGAGCCACAAAACCAAGCCCAAAACGAACCAATTCCACCTATTCCAGATCCACCAATTCCTCAAAACCAAAACCAAAATCAAAATCTTAACCAACCCAATAACCAAAACCAGAATCAACCACCACCACAACCATTTCCACAGTTCAACCCAGGCCCACAAAACTAACCTGGAAATCTTAATCTCCGACATGGGGAAATTATTCTCCTTAATCAACCACAGCATCAACGTGGGTATGATGATGGTTCTCGACACAGAGAAGGCAGTGTTCACACTTGGGAATCTGGTTGGGAGGAGGATGATTATCAAAACTAGTATGACGGAAGGTACGCGGATTATAGATACGATGAGGGGTATAATGTTAACCAAGGTTATCCGGTACAACAACAGGTCAATCAAAGACATCACATCCCGCAACCGATTCCACAAAATCAAGTTCATAATGGAGTCCCGCAGTTTAATGCGGGAAGAGCTAATAATCAGTTTAGGGGTGATCAGATTCAGTTTGTGGATGGTGTCCCACAAGTCGTTCAAGGGGCACCAATTCAAAGCGTTGAAGGTCATTGTCGACCCGTTGTAGTACCCAACTCATCAGCTATAGTTACACCGGTTGGGAACAATAATCGACCTTTCGAGGTGAGGCCTCAATACTTAGGCCATTTGCCGGAATTCTATGGAAAAAGAACTGAAGGACCATACTTGCATATTGCAAGTTTCGATTCAATTTTCCAGACGATTGGGGGTTCGGGGTTTACAAAGGATGAAGTGAAGCTGATGCTGTTTCAGTTTACTTTAAAAGACAAAGCTCGACAATGGTTCGCGACATTACCTCCAGGTAGTATATACACTTGGCAAGAGATGCAGCAGGTGTTTTTGGAGGAGTACTACACCATGAATAGAACCAGTGAAGCTCGGGATGCAATTAGAGCATTCCAGCAACATTCAGGGGAAGCGTTCCATGAGGCGTTCATAAGGTTTAAAGAGTTGCTTAGGAAATGCCCAAATCATGAAATTCAGACATGGGAGTTGATCAAGGCGTTTTATGATGGGCTACTTCCTGATGATGTAAGAGATCTTATAGCCATCAGCAATGGTACGTTTCTCACAAATACAGAAGCTGCGGATTGGGCATATTTGGAGAGACAAAGTGCCACTTCGAAGAGACAGGCACAATCTAGTAGGAGGGCAAGATCGAGTTCAGCAAAGTCAGTTGATTATGAAGCTGAGGAGCGGGTCGAGAAGTTGGGAAAGGGAGCCGAAGTTAAAACCGCCAATACGTTTTCGGTGTGTACTGAGTGTGGAGAGTTAGGGCATCAAGTTGGAGAATGTACTGTACTGGGTGGTCAGACTGATGAAGTGAATCAAATCTATGGTGAACGAAAGCAATATGATATGAAATCGAATACATATCATCCAGGTTTGCGAAACCACCCCAATTTTAGTTACGGTAATTTTTCTAATCAAATGAACCCTAATTTTCAGGTACCCATGCAAGGAGGCCTGCAGTATCAGAGCCGTCAAGGTAATTACTTGCAAGGTAATTACCAAAATCAGGGCCCATATAATTAGGGTACTCAACAAGGGAACTGCTCAAGTGCTAGTGGTGGAACACGTGATGACAAATTGGATGTTATTATGAAGTTCATGAAGGACATCCAGAAAGATAATGAAGTTCGGGACAAAACGTCTGAAGCAATGCAGAAGCAGTTGGGGCAGCTAGCAGAAGATCTAGCTCAGTTGAGAAGAGATCCAGGTAAGTTGCCGAGCACTACCACAGTTAACCCAGCACATCAGTCATCTAGTTTGAAAAATGGAAGAAATGTGCACATCAACGCGGTAAGTATTCTTCCAACGTCTGAAATTGGTAGTGTCACAATTACTCCACCATCACAATTAGTTGAGGAGGTGGTGGAGGATGTTGGTAATGGACCGGACTCTCAACATGACCGGGACCCACCAAGGGATGAAAGGTGGGAAAGTTTTAAACAAGCTAAAATTAATCTACCCTTACTTGATGCGATTAAAGAGAGTCCCGATCAGGATGAATGTCTGAAAGAGTTAAGTACCCAAAAACGACTTCACAAGTTTCCCAAAAAACTTGATTTAACTGCAAATGTGAATGCCGTTTTGTTGGGTACTCTTCCCCCGAAACTCCAAGATCCAGGAGCACCCATTATTTCCGTACAAGTGGGTGAATTTAAAATAGAAAGGGCACTTTTGGATCTTGGAGCGTGTGTTAGTATTCTACCAGGGAGTCTGTTTGACCAATATGATTTTGGTCCGCTACGAAAGGTTAACACTACCGTGGTGTTGGCTGATCAGACTCCCATGTGTCCGAGGGGGATTGTAAGGGATGTAATTGTGAAGGTAGAAGAGTGTTACTACCCAGTTGACTTCTTAGTGCTTGATTGTGCCACAAGTTCAAAGAACACGCACCCTCCAGTCATTTTGGGTAGACCGTTCTTAGCGACTGCTCATGCAATTATCAACTGTGTTGATGGAACGGTAACTATGAAGTTTGGTGACCGTGAATTACAGTTAAACGTATTTTCGTATGCGACTAATCCTTCCATTTCAGGTGAACGCTCAAAAGCTGAAAATGGTGATGAAAATGTCTCTCCTACAAAGGAGATTCAAACCAAACACGAGTGTTTGTTGGTTGACAGGTTTGAAGTGGCAGGAAGCAAAGCAGTGAGGAAAACGGAAAGTGTGGCTCATGAGGAGTTCAAGAGAGACAAAGGGAAGCGACGAGGGAAGAAGAAGAAAAAGAAACCGCCTGAATGTGACAATGCAAAACGAAGGTTAAAGTTATTTGGTCCAATGTGGTAGACAGTGGACGACTTACCAGAGCAGTGGCGGAGTACATACTTAGAGGCCACGGAACGCAAACATCCCACTCGACCACCATGAGAGTATATCAGGTATGGTCTGGCTGAAGACCTATAAACTTAGCGCTCTCGGGAGGCAGCCCGAGGATGTAGAGTAGTGTATATTTGTTTTGTTTTGTTTTGCGTCAGTATTGTTGCAGGTTACCAGGTTATTAATCTCTACGGATGCAATGGTCCAAGTGTGGGGATGATTGGGAAGTCCCGATACGTTCTAGATGCAGTTGTAGACAATGCATGGATCAGAGTTCAGTCAGAACTGTCCATACTCAATCTCCATTTGGACGGGGATGATCTGAACACTAAAGGTAGAGATCGACCGAGTACTTGTTGGACATGACCGCGAATGGAATGCTATACGGTCGTGGTGGAACATGACGTATGAGGATTCTACACATTAAACCAGGGGAGTCTGTTCCACTCTTATTATTGTTTTTTTTCTTCTTGTTCTTGGTGGTGTTAAATTATTTTATGTGTTAGAGAAGGTGTTATGTTCTTTGTGTTAGGAATGGTAGCTCATGAGGTTTGTTAGTTGGTATTCCCGGGTTTGTTTTAAAAGCACGATACATTGGGGACAATGTCACCCAAGTGTGGGGATATGGAAACCCGGGAAGGGAAAAGTTTGGGACAAGAGTTTGAAAGAGTTGAAAGTGATTGAAAACGATGAAAAGCGAAAAAATTGAAAATTTTAAAATTTTTTAAGAATTTTGTCACCTTAAGTGAACTAAATGGATATGAAAACCGAATGTTTCAATCACTAATGGGTTCCTTGCCGGTAGTAAACTAACATAGTCCCTTATCATGGTCGTTTCTTTAAGTTTCATGAAAGTAGGTCCGACAGGTGTTTTTAGTTAAAAGAGTTGAAAAGAGATGTCTATTTAGGGGTAACATGCTTTAGATTGCATATGCTACGTGTCGGCAGCCTTTTTACCCTTCTTTGGTGAGTATTTTAAGTCTGTAGAATGATATTATGATTTACAGTATGAATTCATTTGTTGAGAGCAGGCCACATGTTATTCTGTGTTAGAACTTGTATGATTTGATGCATGCTGAGACTGTGGTTTGACATGTGCACATAAATGATAAAGGCATTAGGATATACTTTACACCCATTGTGTTTGTTTTATGTTTACCGAACAATTACCCTTAGTAGCCCTGTTGAGCCTATTTACCGTTCGTTTGTCCATCTAATGTGAATTGCTTGATACCGACCGTGAACGACAGATTATGATTAATTGGAAAAAAAAAAGAAAACAAAACAAAAAAAATAGAAAAAATAGAAAAAGAAAAGAACAAAAAGAAAGTTTTGTGAATATCGTTTATGTTCTTGGGTAGAAACCAACCCCAATGTTTTAGCTGTTATGTTGCAAATAAAGTTGTCACGGTTTGGTCGTTTATTCGTTCGCCACATAAAAATACATAAATATAAACCAAAAATCTTCCTACCTTTAGCCTAAGCCCAAAACCCGAAAGTCTTTTTGATTTGTGCCATATCATATGATACAGTGGATGTATGATTGTTATACAAGCCTATGATTACAGGATTTCATGTTTGGTTTTGAGTGTATAAATACTAGCACATTACAAGCTAGTTCATATTTTTAAACCGAGAAGAGAGTTTATTGTGAGGGGCGTGTAGCATGTGTATAATCCTAAGCATGTTAGTTTTGAATAGACAAGTCTTAAGTTTTAGAAAGTGCATCAATTGCTTGTCGGACTGTCAATCTTGATTGTGTCAGTCTATGGAATGGGTATGACTTGGGACTTAAACTGTTGCATTGGTTAAGGGGTTTAGAGGTGTTGTTACGATGGTGAGTAGTTCTGTATCGGTTTGCTTGAGGACAATCAAAGGTAAGTGTGGGGATGTGATGTGAGGGTGTTTAATCGTGTTTTAAAGTGTTTAATTATGAGGCTTTACATGATTATGTGTATGGAAACGGTTTACTTTGGGTTGATTTTGATTTACAGGTACTCAGAGCATAACGGATGGCTTTTGGAGCTTGACGGAAGGTTTTCGAGGAGCATTATGGAGTATTGGAAGCATACACACAAGTTGGAAGGCCAAAATATGAAAAACGGGAAGTTCGATAGCAATCGGCGCCACTAGGTGCTGATTTTAGCGCACCACAGAAGAAAACTACAAGTTGGCGCACTGGGAGTTGTTTTTGGCGCACTGGGCGCTGACTCCCAGATCTGACTTGCGAATTTCTTGTTTTTCCACCATATTTAAGCACAAACACTCCCCAAACGAGATTATCATTAACCCTAGCCATTTTCCACTTCCCAAGGACGAATTTTGGAGTTCCCAACCTCAATCCAATCATCAATCATGCAATTCCTCATCAAGATTGAAGATCAAATCAAGAACATGAGCGGCTAAACCACCCGTGATCATCTCCGGGACTAGGGTTTGTGTTAGGAACCGGGTTGACTTAGTTTTACAAACTTTTGGATTGAGATTTGACTAATCATTCGGTTAGTTTATCTTTATTGTTTATTTGTTTTTGATTAAACATTGTTGGATTATCATTTGCATACTTGCTCATCAGTTATTTGGTTTTGTCATCAACAATTGGGATTAAATTCTAAGTTGTCATTGTCTTAAACCTTTAACCATTGAACTTGTTCATGTTTATGAAATCTAGGATTGGTAATTATCTAGGTTACTATTCAGTTGCATCAATCTTTCGGTTTCGATCGTGGATCATTGCAATCAAATATATTATCTGTTAATTATTTATCAAAACAAGTAGTTAGCAAATCATGTCTATGTGATTTCCAAATTGGTAGTAATTAGGTTACCCGTGTTTCTACACAACCTGAAAACCCGGAGATTGGTTCCTCTTCTTACAATTGTTTACAATCATAATTTATATTTGTTTTCATAGTTATTTTCAAAACTGCAAAAAGCAATTAGTTTAGACATAGATGATAATTAAAACAACGAGCTTTCGTACTTTCCACTGATTCCCCGTGGATTCGACACCCTACTTACCCTTTACTAGTAAAAGGTGAATAGGACACTTTTAACTTTATTTTTGACCGACCTTACGACATCGATCAATAAGTAACGTATGTAACACCCAAAAGTGCGTGAAGCAAAAAGGGTTCGAGTATACTCACAGCGATCGATGGATTGAAGGGAGCGCTAGAGAGTAAGATTAGCCTGATCAGAATGATAGCATAACGATAAGCGTCGCGTAAAACGAAACAAAGTGTCATTGGATCGAACAGCAATCCGATCGGATGACAATCCGTTCGGGTGGTCACTCGATTGGATAGTCACCTCGTTTGGGATGGGTGTGTTTGTGTATGATGGCTTGTTTTTTGAAGTTTTCGTTGTAGCATTTTGAAAACAGAGAAGTATCTCTACCTTTCAGGTCGGTCGACCGAACTACTGTTCGATCGGACAGCAATCCGATTGGCGAGGCTTCTCAGGTTGAGAACAAATTTACAGCAGGACGGTCACTCGATCAGATGGCTATCCGATCGGGTGGCAATCCGTTCGGAGTGAACATGTTGAAAATTATTAAGTCCCTAAACGTCACACGATCAGATGGTTACTCGATCGGATGGCAATCCGATCGAGTGTTAGTCCGTTTCAACTTCCAGATCCTTCAATAGTTTGAGAAAATGGTTTAAGTGTAGAACCAAGTGCAGCCCGATCGGACAGCCGGTCGATCGGGTGACAATCCGATCGGGTGGTAACCCGATCGGACGGTAGTCCGTTCCGACGGTCTGATCGTTCTAACACTGGTTTCCGTTTGGAGTGTTGTAGTTTTGACGTTTTGATGTATTGTTTGTACAACAGAACCCTGATCTCATCCCGAGTGAGCTGGCCGGATAGGAATCACCCTGGTCCGAACAGCTTCTGGTTTGAGTCGGTTGTTCATGTTCAAACCCGAAATCAACATCTCTTGGATAGAATCCAGATCTTGAACCAACTCAACACTACGAAAGAGTAGAAGGTCAGAACGAGCTCTGATTCTACCAGTTTTGAGTGCATTGAGTGTAAAAGAGTTGAAAGAAGGTTGAAAAACCATCTTTCAATCCTTTTCACCATGAGTATGTTTAGATCTATGAAAGATCTTTGTTGATTTGTGTGGAAATCGTTCAGATCTAAGTTGTTCTTTATGGATTGAAGCCAAAACATGAAGTTCATAAGAACACCATGATGACATCATCCTAGAACACCTCAAATCTAGTGATTTCACGGTTAAAAGTTAAGATTTAAAAGATAGAAAGGTGTAGGAGTGCGTATAGATTAAGAAAGTACAAGATTTAGGTTGAAAACTTACAAGAATCGCGAGAAATCTGAAGAAAAGTGGGCAAGAAGCGCTGGTCGGTCGAGAGGTGCAGAAAAGGTAAGTTTGTGATGTTGACAGGGGTATTTATAGGGTTTCCATAAAAGGAAAGGGGGGAGAGGGCTGGTCGATCGGGTGGTAACCCGATCGGGTGGCACCTCGATCGGGTGGCAGCTCGATCGGTTGGCCACTCGATTGGAGTGAACGGCGCGACGAGTTTTGCGATTTCGATTCACGTGTCGAGCGTTGCGATGCGATAGAGTTTCCTATTCAAATTACTTTTAATCCCAACTACTATATCAACATACAATTATCTTTAATTGACTTGCGTTTAGCGTTTGCGATTCGATTCGATTGCGATTGAGTTCCGATTGCATTTCGATTGATCACCACGATATAACATGCACAAGTAACACATAAGGCACACACACACATAAGAACAATAACCAGATTGCGTAATTCGAGTTGCGATTGCGATGAGCGATAAGCGATAAAACATGCGATAAATATCGAATAAACCTCGATTATTAATAAGTACTCCACATAATACAACTAACGTAAAGCATAAAAGACTATATATAAGTCAAAGAAGTCAAAACAGGTTTCGAGCAAGGAGTGACAGATCGCAATCAGCAATCTTGTCTCCCTTTGACTTCAATCTTGACTTTGACTTTGACTTTCGAAACACGGGGTGTTACAGCAAAAGTGGACAAGCCATAGGGACGTAAATGACACTTAACTCTAATGTTAATTACTATATCGTTATCTAAATAAGATATTAATATCTATTTATATTTAGGTCTATCTATATTTGTATCTATTTATATATCAAAATCTAATCTTCTAAATTCTAGTTAAAGATTTAAATTAATGTCACATAACATTTTCTCCTTTAACCAAAAAAAATAATTTATATATTTTTTAACTTTTACCAATTAACTAATACATAAATATCACTTATCTTTATCAATAATAATAAAATTAATTAAAAAAATATTCCAAATAATTAAATTAATTAATTAAAAAGGTTAAAAGTTTAATTAGTTACAAATCATTACACAGGTTTGTGTAGTACCTGAAAGTTAATTTACATATTTATAATATTTGCCCACAAATATTAATGTATCAATACAACATAATGAGCAATAGATATATTTAATTGAAATATGTTGTTAATTGTAATACAGTGCAATGGGTTCTTCATATATTGCAACTAAAAAATTAGTTTTTTAATAAATTAATTAAAGAAATTAAACCTTTTTAATAATTAACTAATTCACAATTTCAAATAATGTTAACCCGTGTAATACACGGGCGGTGGCGGAACCAGAAATTTTTTCCTATGGTGTCGTTTTTTTCTCGATATTCGGGTTTGTAATTACTCAGAGTCCAAATTTTCGGATCGGGTTGGGTCGAGTCGGGTCGGGTCAGGTCGAATCACATAATAAAAATCAATATCATAATAAAAGTGCCATGTCATTGAAATAACACAAAATAAAAATACAAAGTTATTTACAATATATATAATAAAATACATTTTATAGTTGCTCCATGCGTGTTTTCATGTTTTGAAAATGACCCATAACGTCTTCAATCGCAACTTTCGCAAGCATCAGTCAAATCTTCATCACCCATCCGATTTCATAAATCCGTCTTCACATGCTTCATTGCCAAAAAACATCTCTTAACACTTGCCGTGGATTCGGGTATAATGGATTAGAGTTCGGAATTCGGTGTAAATCAATAAAATACATATAAGTATATAACACCAAATGATTGAGATCAGGGAATTGCTATTTGTCATGCACTCTTGCGAATATGCCATCTTCACACTTCAATCTTGATCTATATATTATAACTAGTAGATGCCCAGCCCGCGTTGCAGGGCGATGGCCGAATAATTATCAATCAATTAAAAAAAAGACTACTATAATTTTGCAATGAAAAAAAAACGATGATAAGACCGTAATTTTGGGCTCAGGGTAAAAATATAATTTTTCAGGACTAATGAGCCAGTGTTTGGCAGCTAGAGTTATGCGCCGCCCGCGTTGCGGGGCGCTAAACCGAGTATTTCTTAGGTTAATAACATGTACGCCTTTATGTCGGTTAGTTATACATGCTACCTATAACACAATATAAAAAAAGATACATCAAGTTAACCAATTAAAGAAAAACAGTTCCATAGTTATGATAAAAAAATTTAACTAAAACGATGACAAGCGTGTAATTTAGAGTTGAGGGCAAAACAATAACTTTTGAGTACCAATTAGCGAGTGATAGGCAGCAATTTGGCATGAATAAAAACAAAATTAAGTCAACAAAGTAAAATAAAACACTACCATGGTTTTGCCAAAGAAAAAAAAACGATGACAAGATTGCAATTTTTAGCGGAGGTAAAGTCGTAATTTTAAAAAGGACGCAAAATAATATTTTGAACAGAGGGCAAAACCATTTTTTTTTTATTTTGAAATGGGGCAAAATCGTAATATTTTAGCTGCGGGCAAAATCGTAATTTTTAGCTGGGGGCAAAATCGTTATTTTAAACTAGGAACCAAATCGTAATTTGGCAGGACTCCAGCTGAGGGCAAAACCATAATTTTATTTTTAACTGGGGCAAAATTGTATTTTTTAACTGAGGGCAAAGTCATAAATTTAAGCAAGGGGCAAAATCAAAATTTTATTTTGAATCGAGGGCGAAATCGTAATTTTACACCTGGGATAAAATTGTAATTTGGCATCACCTATAAATCTTTCTATACTAATAAACAAAAATCATTTTTGGACACATGTCATTCTCTGGTAATTTCTCACTCTTATTTTTTTTATTTATCTCTTTTATTAAATAATAATAATAATAATAATATTAAACATCAATTTAACTAAATCTATTTATCTCTTTTGTTTTCATAATCTGAAATTGCTTTCTTTTTTAACTCTAAAGTTTCAATCTTTAGCAATTTAAGTCTAAAGTTTCAATCTTTGATATTTTAACCCCTTTGATTAATTTGATTTTTCACTTCTAATTCAAAAGTTTTCATCTTTTGCAATTTAACCCCTTTAATTTTTTTTTTACTTTCAACCCAAAGCTTTTCATCTTTCGCAATTTAATCTCAAGACTTTTTTTACTTTCAACTTTAGTCTCTTATATACGTGTCGTTCTGAATTTCCGAGTTAACACGCCGCAACGTGCGTGTGGGGTTCAACGTTTTTTCATCTATTTTTTTCCTGTTTGACATGTCCGTCGCAGTGCGTCTATTTTTCCCGTTTGATAGGTCTGTCGCAACGTGCGATTAATTATTTTTTTCTCTGTTTTACACATAGGCTCGTGGTCATGTGAGAAACATTTGTCTTTCATGTCACATGATATATAAGTAATAAATCCCCCGCCGCATTGCGGCGGGTGGTAATTCTAGTAACTATTATATAAAAAAAAACAAAAGTCAAAAGTGGCCGCCACTTTTGGCCAACCACTGTCGACAACTATTACCCGCTGACGTAATCAACTTGTGAATGTTAATATGTATAATACATACATATGCATCAAATATTTAAATGATAAAAAACGAATGAGAAAACTAACATTTACTCATATTATTTGATTGATAATGATCATAATTCAAAATTGCGATTCAAGAGGCAACGTGACTTTT
Source organism: Helianthus tuberosus (assembly GCA_030545235.1). Taxonomy (NCBI): domain Eukaryota; kingdom Viridiplantae; phylum Streptophyta; class Magnoliopsida; order Asterales; family Asteraceae; genus Helianthus; species Helianthus tuberosus. The sequence goes on from CM060400.1 coordinate 209,941,535, forward strand.
AGTATTCTGGTAATTTGATTGCAATTCAATAGGAAGGAGGGAGATCAATCACACAACTTTTTTTTAAGGTTAGTTTTAACAATTGAATTCACTAATTGGATATGGCCTATAATAGTTATTGGGTTATAAAAGTTAGATAAATATGAGTTTTTTGATGATTTAAAGCTTACTATATAAAAAATACCTTATTGAGCTTAATTTTTAAACTATAAATTTGTTTATTATGTAAAACGTTTAGAAAAAAATATAAGTGTCTCTCGAAAAAAGTAATGGTGTTGCTCGTAAAAAACAATGGTGTCACTCGTATTTGTTCTTTTGTTCTTACACGATACATATAAAACGCAAATTTGAATGGTGTCGGCCGACACCGTTGCCGAGTATGTGGCTCCGCCACTGTACACGGGTTTGTAATACTCGTATAATAATTAATTAAAAAGTTTATAATTCATTTTTTTTTATAATCAACCTTTGTAATATACGAATTTCCGAAGAATGTTACATATCACTCACTTATATATAAGTAACAACATACTAATCTACTTATTTATTTATCAAGCTCATAATAATTATAAGCAACAAATTAACAATATTATATTTCTTAAAACTATTTGTTTACGATAATATTTATTTATTCAACTTGTACACTACACGAGATTCTAAGATAGTGTAATAATATAATAAATAAATACAAATTGCGTTAGAATTGGAATATAACACTTATTCGGTTAGTATTTCCCGAGTAAGCAAATCGATGAAACATGGAATGTAAAAAAAGCATGAAGCAACTGACATTAGTAGTATGTGTATTGGAACATATTTCTATTCCTCAATGCAATAGGAATATTATAATGTTAGTATATTACTTTGCATTAATCCACCAATATCACTTTACCACAAAACTTTATCATGAGTTGTACGATCAAGCTATTAAAAAAACTATATGTTCTGAAATGTACAACTATAATTTTTTTTAGAGTAAACTGCCATTTTGGTCCCTGTGGTTTGGCCAGTTTTGCCACTTTAGTCCAAATCTCAAACTTATTATATCTGGGTCCCTGTGGTTTGCATTTTGTTGCCATTTTAGTCCAAAATCCAAAAACCCTATTTTTTTTACTGTTGCAACATCTTATTTTGTCCTTTAGTGCAGGGGCATTTTGGTCATTTTACTTTTCATTTAACATTTTATTAATTCAAAAATTAATATACATATTATTAATATACACACATCATCAGATCCTTCTGGATTTTCCTAGTCAAACTAAATAAAGGATCTCACTCAACTCCACCATCTTCAATCCACAACAACAATGTTCGGCGTCGTCTTCCCCAACCGCAGTTTCCCCATCGACATCTCCACCATCTTCTTGCAGTTTAATGGCTGGCCGCCACCGCCACGGTGGTGGCGTACGGCGACGACGCAAACAGAGAGGAGAGAGAGAGAGTAATCGGAGGAGAGAGATGGGCACGACAGCGGCGGCAGACGAAGGTGCCGTCTCCGATAACGCCAAGAACGGCGGCGGTGGTGGTGGTGCTTGGCGGCGAGAGGGGGTGGTGGTGGTGGCAGGTGGTGGTGCTTGGCGAGATGGTGATGAGGGTACTGGGTTTGAAGATAAAGAGTGTTATTGTTCAGAAATCGAATCGGATTCAAGTTACATTAGGTAATTTATCTTGTGTTTTTGGATTGGTTTTTGTTACTTGAATCTGGTGGTTACTTGAATCTGCATCTCTGGGTTTTGATGATGTTCACAAATACAATGGATGTTCAGAAATCGGATTTGTAATCGTTTGTTGATTTTTGTAATTTTTCTGGGTTTTGTTTAATAGTGTTCATATGTGTGAGAAAACAATAAATTTGCTGGGTTTTGATGATGACTCGATTAGCAATGGATTCAACAAGCAAATTGTTCAGAAATCTTTTGTTGATTTTTGTAATTTTTCTGGGTTTTGATGATGATGTTTGAAGATGAACGATGTCTGGGTTTTGATGATGTTCTTGAAGATGATGATTTTCTGGATTCTTTATTTTCTTGAAGATGTTCTTGATTTTATGGATTTTCTGGGTTTTCATGATGATGTTTGATGATGTTTTGAAGATGATATTATTAATTATTGAAATGTTATAATAAATTAATATGGACCAAAATGCCCCTGCACTAAAGGACAAAATAACCAGTTTTCAACAGTCAAAATGGAGGGTTTTTGGATTTTGGACTAAAATGGCAACAAAATGCAAACCACAGGGACCCAGATGTAATAAGTTTGAGATTTGGACTAAAGTGGCAAAACTGGCCAAACCACAGGGACCAAAATGGCAGTTTACTCTTTTTTTTTATTTCAGCTATAATTAATTAGGTATTCATTTAAATATACAATAAGCAACACAATAGATTAGATATATTTGAAGTTTGACACCGTCAAATACAAGGGAAAGTTATTGTACAAATAAATTTAACGTATAAAACATACGAATTGTATGAAAAAGAAAAAGTAGACGGTGACATTTTTGTAATTATCAGTAACTATCAAAGTTACTCTACAAATGTACCTGTAGAGTAATTTTGATCTTTTGTAGAGTAATTTTGTAAAATGGTCTTATAGAGTAATTTTGTTCTTGTAGGGTAATTATTAAAATTACTTTACAAATGATATTGTAGAGTAATTTTGATCTTTTATAGAGTAATTTTGTAAAATGTTCATGTAGAATAATTTTGGTCTTGTAGGTTAATTATCAAAATTACACTAACCCCCACCCCAAAAAACTAAAAAAAACTAAACCCCCAACCCCCAAAAACCTAAAAAAAACTAACCCCCCCCCCCCCCAAAAAAAAAATAAAAAAATAAAAAAAATAAAAAAAATAACCCCCCCCCCCCCACCCAAACTAAAAGCTAAAAACTAAACCATAAAGCGAAACCCCATAACTAAATGCTAACAAAATTACTTTATAAGATCAAAATTACTCTACATGATCATTTTACAAATTTACTCTACAAAAGATAAAAAATACTCTACAATTTTTTGGGAGTTAGTGTAATTTTGATAATTACCCTACAAGACCAAAATTACTTTACAAAAGATCAAAATTACTCTAAAGTTTTTTGATAAACTTGCAGTGTAATTTTGATTCACTTGTAAATTTAATTTTGATGCAGAGTAATTTTACAAAATTACTCTACAAAAGATCAAAATTACTCAACAAGAGTAATTTTGATAGTTACTCATAATTACAAAAATGACACTGTGCTTTTTTATCTTTTCCTTCAGTTCGTATGTTTAGTACGTTTAGTTTATTTGTATTTGATCTTTATCCATCAAATATAAACATTTGGTAATATCTTTAAGGAAATCCCACACTCGTAGTTAACGAATAAATATCGGGTTAATAACGAATGAACGGCTTCAAATATCATCAATATGTTTGTGGGCGTTTTAGTGTTTAGGGTTTAGGGCGTTTTAGTGTCATCAATATCATTTTAGTATAGCATAAAAAGATTATATTTAACCCTGGCCCAATCCGAAAAGACCGAGACCAACCCATTCTATATCGTTCTGGTCCTTGGTTTGGATTTTCAAGCCATCGCTAACCAGGTCAAGCCAGCAATTGAGCGTGTTTGAATAAGTTATACGATACACCCTCATACTGGGCCTGGTCAAGCCATCGCTAACCAGGCCGTTATGATTGACACAGTTCCCTTCAAGGGACACATGTTGATCACACCTATCATATCTCTTCTTCCAGGTAACAAGCAAAACTGTGAGCTTTCGAAAAAGTAGTAACAGTTGAATATCAAATGATCATAACTGATACACATCAAGAAAACATGTATAACATACAACATAAAACAAAGTGGTGGCCAATAGTTACTGAAATAGACAAGTGATGCTCATACATTTAATCATTGTTCATCACAAGTCAGCGCTTTCATTCTTTTCTTTTCATCAAATTATATCTCACGACATGACCCTCGATTCCCACTTTTCGTCGTTTCTTGTTTTGCTTCCTTTTCAATATCAGATTATACCCAACAGAATAAACACATACCGTTTTTCCTATATTATGCTGTCCAATGCCTAAAGCCACTTATGGCTGTGTTTGGGAATGGATATAGCAATCATAGAAGGTGTTTGTTTTGGTTTGAGGATATAAGTTCTAAGATTAGAGACTCAAATGAAAAAAATAAAGTTATTTTGCTCCTGTTGTTAAATCTAGATGCAGGAACAATTCAGTTTCTGCCTTTTCTTCATGTGAAAAAGGGTAGTTGCACGGTACCCCTGACCGCGGAAGGGATCTCCCTTCCCAGTTCACCACCCGACAAGGATCCCTGGCGGCAAATACCCATAGCCATCAAAGAGGGGTAAGAAACATGTTTCGAACCCGAGACCTCGAGTGTCCTCGGTCCGGCTTAAAGCGGGTGTCGGTGGCCACCAAAGTGGCACTAATGGGAATTGAACTTGGGTCTCCATTGGAGAACCCAAGTCACTCCACCACTAGGCCACTTGTGGTGGTTTCTTCATGTGAAAAAGAACAAAGGTTCCATAGCTCTGTATCTATACCCATTTGAACATGATATTAGCTTATGCTATACTGTTTACTTTTTTTTTTCTAAAAAAAACCACAACTTTTGGCAATTTTGATTTTTGTTTGATGTAACAAAAGGATGAGAATAGAATTCATGACATCTTATAAATTATCTCCAGGAAGTTCCACTAACTTTGTATTAAAATAATCACTCGTAAACTCATAACTTAAGTGAAAGACAAACTTAGAGCTGGTAAGATGGACATGTGTGAATTGGTGACACGACACAAACCTAACATGAAATTCGTGGTTTTGGTTTAGTATAAATGGGTTCGGCTCAGTTTCAGGTTTAACCTGTTTAACCAATAAAATTTTTATTTGTATTATCTTAACATGTGTTTTATGTCACAAATTATATTGGTTGGGTATTTCATGCCAAATCTAAAACTTAAAAGATAAATTGACATAAGATTTTTATGATTAAAATGATATTGTCTTATATACATTTTTGTATTTTTTTTTTTGTTTGTAAAAATGTTAATCTAGTTCATATGCGAATTTTTTTTAATGTTAAACGTGTCGTGTTCGGGTTCAGGTGAACCCGCCAACTTCTTAAGACGGCCCATTTAGCACCCTAGTAAGATGGAGGGCTTGAGTATCAGAGTATGGAGTTGAAATGGGTCTGGTCGGGACATGACGGGTTGACCTACAAACACTTTTTTTATCCGTTCTAAGAAAAAATATTTTTAGATGCCTTGATTACAACTAAAGCCAATATGGTCACCATGATAATCTAGAATTCTAGATATCGTTACAGCTAAATTTATTATTTTACTTATTTGCAAGCAGACACGTCCATATTATTTTACTTGCACTATATGTTGTATGGTCACATCTAATGCTTTTGATAAAGAACAAAAGCTTATCATGGGTGGGAAGGGATCAGAATATGTTTTTTAGACTTTTAGGGGACAAGAGAAGGAGATTCCCCGTCTCCATCATATTATTGCATTTTTTTAACTTTGTACTTTCAGATTTAACAAAGGCACCATCCTGAAGCATTTATATATATCATGTATATAATATATAAAAAAAGAAAATAAACAAAGAGTAACATAGCTCAAACGGTTTAACACAAACTATTGTTATGTTGTATGTCCATCAACTTATTAAGATTATACCAAACTGCAACATGTTTTTATGGCTGCCTTTTCAAGTCCACAACAATCACCGAAAAGTTATCGCTGCTTGATCTTGCCAATGCCTCTTTGAAAAGATATTTTGCAACACGTTGTGTTGGTTTTTCATTGGTGCTTGGAAATTCCCGCTCATGTCGCAGCAGACTAGTAGCCATAGTTCCCACAAGCTCTGTAGACATAACATCCCATAAACCATCACTAGCCATTATTAAACACTCGTCCTCATCGGTCCTCGTGGTAAAAGTCACCTCAGGAACCGCGCTTACATATGGCTTCATCGACCCATCTCCTGAAATTGTATACCATGTATAGAATCATGATCAAATGAGAAACTAAATACACATGACAAGTGTATGAAGCAAGCAAACTAATACACCACTTTTGTAACATTCATAAAATTCTAACCTATTGCCCTTGTCATGGCAAGAACACCATCAACTCTCAGTAAACCGCACGGGTCTGGTATAACATGACCCCCACTCCTGACGATTCTTTCATTTTCATCTTGCCTGTAAGGCTGTTAAAAAAAACACTTCGCGGGTGTGTTAGTGAAAACACTACATGATTAAAATGGCAAATTCCATTTTTATCTAGACTTTAGCAACCAGGTTTACTATACACGCAAAATAGAAACCAAACTACATTTTGTTATCACTTTTAGCAACTTATTTACATTTTAAAATCTATTGTTTGTATGAATTGCCTCTTCAACCCGTAGCAAGTCATTTGCGGTTAACTTTCAAAAATTACTGAGGTGGCATATTATTTGTCATTTAGTATACATGTATGTTTCTCATTGCAACTGATGTATATTTTCAAATGAGTTTCAAATACAAAATCCTTTAAACATTGTGATTTATGGTGATGATGACCTAAGTTAACCGGCTTTCATGTGACACGTCAGTGTCACATTAGCGTCACATCGACAAAAAGGTCAAAACTTAACGCTGCATCATCGTATTTGACAGCCAACCGGGGCAGATTACCATATCACATAACTTCTGAAATTTTGATGATTTCTTTTTTGCCTATTTATGTGATTAACCTGATTAATACTGAAATTAAAGCCAAGGAAGAGACCTTATGATCAGCAGTCAGAGGAATGGTGTAGAACCCACGACAAAGAATGGCCCTACTATCACCACAGTTTGCAGCAATGATTTGGCAAGGTGAAATTAGAACAACTACTGCAGTTGATCCACCTGAAAGATCTTTTACGCAAGCTTTATCAACGTTATCATACGCCTTATATAATGCAGATTGCCACTTGTTGTTCCATTCATTTGTAGAGTCTTCAGATCCCCATGCTTCTTCCAATTCTTGGTGCAATGAGTCAACACAATAATCACTCACCTGTGTCATTATCAAAACATAAATTATTAGAATCCTTGGTGGAGTTATATCATCCATTCCACTTAATTTATAGTAGATTAGCAAGGTAAACAATGCGGATAATCACATGTTTTAGCCAAAAGTAACAAAGTGTGTAAGAATGTGCAGTAGAACAATCAAGCAAATTTATTGTCATCCTATTTTGACTAATTACATTCAAAAGCCATCACAGATCGACCAAATGAGTATTTATGCTCTTATTATGCTATATTTATATATGGAAAACAACATATAGCCATATAAGAAATAATCATTAATATAACACATAAACTATTATAGATTAGGAAGGGAAATTGTATAGACTAATCACATGTTTTGGCCACAAGTGGAAGTGTGTAAGATTGCTAGTAGAACAATGGAACAATTCCCACTATGGCCAGTTACATCCACAAGCTATAGTAGATGGATCAAATGAGCATTTTTGCTCATAGTAATGGCATGTGAATAAAAAGCAAATCTACGAAATGTGTTTATACACCGTCCGTCCCATTGGGTTGTCATTATATATGGATATAGAAAATTCCCTTGAAGAAACCCTTAAACTAAGACGTCTAATGACTTCGTTCTAACAAAAAGTTAGATCACTTGTTTCACCATCTAGTCCCTTAAAATGAAACCAAATGATACCTCAAATATGTGACCTCAATCACTTGTTTCGCCATCTAATTCATGCACTCACTAAACATGTCCCGAAATCTACATCGATGTCCATTAGAACCCTCAATCACATGATAAGGAACACTTTTAGTACACTTGATATCGCTAGGCTACAATCCCTTTGGTCGAAGATGTTACGTAATTCAAATGTTCTCAACAAAATATAGAGTCACGTAATAATCATTCATTGACATTATCTTCGTTTAGTTTTTGGTAGCAGAGAAACATAACCATGATACAAATCAATCAACGACATCATTTTCATTTGAATTCATCTGTATGCATTGATTGAATCTCTAGTTTGTTTGATTTTACTTGATCGTGACTTTGTTGTCTTCATTATATTAACTAAATAAAAGCCGATATAGTTATACACTATAGTTATCAAAACATAAATTATTAGAGTATAGTTATACACTATAGTTATATACCTTATGCCTGACTAGCTCATGAGTATTAGTTACTAGAACCAAACACTAAATTTGGGTTTTTCCGTGTGTAAGTCTATATCCAATCACTCATTCAACCTTTAAATTCATCTTTAAAAAAAGTTGAAGTTTCAATTTAAACAAAATAAAGGAACATAACTCCTTTATATGGAAATCATAAAAGAAAAATATATAAGTAAACCAAATAAAGATAAAAGACTCGACGCTGGAGACTCGTTGCATACTATATCAAAAAAAACTTTGCTCAAGCGGAAGATTGATTCTGTTGTTACTCTCAAGATCTAAGTATTTATGATGCTATGTACCCAGACTTCAATCCAGGACAAAGAAAGCAACTTTGGGTGAGTTTTCATATTTTTCACAAATCAACAATGCGAGAAACAATTATTTAGAACCAAATGAGTTGTCACCATATATCGGCATGTATCATCTATTCAACAATGACGCTAACCCACCTCACTTAACCTTGAAATTCATCATTAATAAAAAGAAGTTGAAGTCTTAGTCTACATAAAACAAAGAAAGATAAATCCTATATATGGAATATCTAAAAGCTAGACATATAAGCAAGCCTAATAAAGGTACAGACTCGAAGCTGAAGGCTCGTTGCATACTATTTCAAGAAGAAAAAAAAAGCTCAAGCTGAAGATTGATTGTGTTGTTACTCTCAATATCTAAATATTATTGATGATAAATATCCAAACTTCAATCGAATGACAAAGGAAACACGCTGGGTGAGTTTCCACAATTTTCTGCAAATCAACAATCAATAATAGCTAAATACATTTAATGATTATCTTACTCGTTTAGTCCTTAAATTTTAGATCTCCTCCAGATCGTCTGTACCTCCCTAGTTGATGTTGAAATTTTATCACTCCCTCTAAACATCAACTTCCATAAGTCTCCCTCTTAATCAATTGACTCATTCTATCTCGATCTACGGCACCATCTTCGGTAAACACATGACTTCCATAGTCATCTTCAGTAGACACTATTATCGTACTTGGTTGCAACATCATTGTCGGTACTAATATCACGTCTTCCGGTAGTTACAACGCCACTTCATCCTGAAAAACCTGAGCGACACACGCTTCGCCTTGGCCAAAAAATGTCTATTCGTTTGGATTCGATTGGTAGTCACGAACTATATGACCCTTTTGACAGGACTTCAAGAGGCCCTCGAACGCCTTTCTAGTAGCACTCAAACTATCCTTCAAACCTACTTCAATCGAACCTTTGAACTTGAACAATAACATAACTCGATCATCTGGAAGAAGGGATAACTTGTCAACTGCCTTCAACCGAATTGAATCAAAGGGTTCACCAAGATCTGATTGAGATATTTACCACGGCCTTTAAACGAGTCTTCTTATTGTGTTCATCCAACTAAACTACCCCAAGACACGGAGATCTAACCATCCCAATGGTACTCCCTCGTGACACAGGCTGATCCGAACCACCATTCGCCATCGTACAACACCACGTTGACAACCCTCACCGGTTCACCACTGAATCGTTATGAACTGGCTATTCATCTCCCGGAAAACCAAATCTATTTCTTCTCCGATCAGTTGTCGAACACCATCAAAACATTGCTGCCCGTACCCATCTCACAGCATGCTTTGATCCCAAAACCACACCCAATATACGTAGCCGCTGCCCCACGTTAATCTTTATCCATCGATTTATTTATGGGATTCACAAATTACTTCTACGAATTTGTTATTGAATAAAATTACAAGACTTAAGGGATATAAATAGAGAAAACAATCTAATTCTACTAGGACTCCTATTCTTACTCATGTGTATTTTTAAACTATTAGACACTAATCAAATCTAATACTAAAGATAACTCAAATAATCATTAAATACATTTAATTATTATTTTACTCGTTTAGTCCTTCAACTTAAGATCTCCTCCAGACCGCCCCTTCCCGAGAAGAGGGAGGTGTACCTCCAGCAACAACAAGATGGAACCATGGGCTTCTATGCTTGGAGCATTTCGGGGTATAGGTCTAACCATCTCAACTCCCCGTTTTTGGCATGCTATAGTTATTTAAGTCTCTTGACGGCGGGAACGTATTCCTAAGCATAATGCGCGAAAACAATAAGAAATTAGCTCAAGGAGTACTAAAAAGGTGCTAATGGTAGTGGGACTCCTGCGGGTAATAAGAAACTTCAAAAATGAAGCTCGTTTCTTTGAAATCCCACTATAGTAATGCCAATAAAAATAGAAAATGAGAGACCTAAAGTAATCAGAAAATGACTTGTAACTGGAGCGTCCATACCTCCCTAATTGATGTTGCAATTTTATCACAATAGGCATGTATCGTCTATAAAAGCTCATATATCGTCTATAAAATCTCATATTCTACAATGATGTTGCACAACTCACTCAACCTTGAATTAGAAAGAAGTTGTAGTCTCATACTAAACATAATTAAGGAAGACATATATATGCAAACCTAATAAAGATAAAAACTCGAAGTTGATTACTCGTTGCATGCTCCATTATGAAATTTTTGCTCAAGTTGAAGATCGACTAGTGTTGTAATCTCAAGATTTAAATATTTATGATGACAAGTATCTAGCTAGACTTCAATCTAGGACAAACGAAACACGTTGGGTGAGTTTCCACATTTTCACCAAATCAACAATGCGAGAAGCACTTCAATAGAATCAAATGAGTCGTCAACGTAGGCATGTATTGTCCATAAAAGATCATATTCTGCAATGACGTTGCGTCACCTCACTCAATGTTGAAAATCATCTTTAACAAAAAGAAGTTGAAGTCTCAATCTGAACAAAATATAGGAAGATAACCCATTTATATGGAATATCTAAAAGAAAGGCATGTAAGCAAACAAAATAAAGATAAAAAATCGAAGCTGAAGACTCATTGTATACTTTATCAAGAAAATATTGTTCAGTTATGAGGTTACAAACAAGAAACTAGCGATACAAGGGAATAAAGAAAGAAAAATATCCAATTATGAGGTTACAAAGTTGGAATTTTGCCATTTCTCCCGATCTAAATTGGATACATTTGCTCTATGTTGAACCAAAAGGAACCCGGTAGATTTAAGTTCTTCATCGACTTTTAAAATAGGAGTTAGGAGAAATTAAGAATCACATCAAATGAAGGCTCCTTAGAGGACTTCGTTGAACGAAAAATGAACCCATTATTTCTGAATTTCCACAACACCCACTAACTCGTTTGAATGATCGTCTTCGTAAGAAGTTTCCTTGTCTTGGAAGCGGGAAACACATCTAGAGATGCTATAAGCTCCGAAGTCTGAGATCACCAAAAATCGGAATATCTAGCCACTCGAGAACTGAGCACCATACATTCCTAGCAATCGAACATTCCCCAAGCATATGGTCCGTAGTCTCCACAAAATCTGAACATAATGGACACAAAACCGACGGAATATCCAAACTTTTATTACTACGAATGCTATGAGCCGAATTAACCTTCCTTGGAGCATAGTTAATCCACCTAGTCGGTTAAGATCCTTCCGGTTAAAGACTTAAATCAAGGTGTTTGCGAATAGCCTTGACTAAAAATTCATCACAACCCTCCAACACCCCCCCCCCCCAAACGTCCAGAGTCGAAGAAAGCGACAAGCCACCCAAAAAGGAACATAAATCGTGGAGTTGGTTCTCATCAATACCTCCTATTAGAGGCCGACGTCAATTCCATATCCACTTCACACCACTCCACTCCACTGATCTGAAACTGAACAATCTTTATAATATCGAGAGCAAAAAGACGAAGAAAAAGGAATGTGTTCACACCATCATCATCATCATCATCATCATCATACTCAGTAAATCCCACCAATAGCAAACCCAAGGTATGGTCTGAGGAGGGTAAGACGTAGACAACCTTACCTCTACCCCGTAGGGATAGAGATGCTGCTTCCAGTGAGACCCCCGGCTCGAATATCTCCACATCAAATATCCTTAAAAAAATACACAGAACTTCCATTCCCAATCTTCCTCCAAATAGAGGATAATAGGACAAGGGCCTTCCGATCAAGATTCACCACCGTTTTCACCATTCGAGTTCATCAACTTGTTCCTTTCCCAACGGAAACTTCCCACAAAGAAGAAGAATGCGAGCAGTAAATTGCTTTTATAACTCTCGGCCAAAGGGCATTAAGAGAGTTAACGAATCTCCAATGCCATAAACCGGACCTTCTTCTTCCTCACAAACCAGACATGCTCATGTTGGGTTGTTAATCCCTTTATTAGCTAATTCCAAACAATGTTGAGCCCTCCAAATGGGGAAAAATAACTTTGATCGGAACCTATCTATTCCATGTCACAACATTACCCTATATGTTGGCTAAATTGTTGTAATTAACCAACTTCTACCTCGTCGAAAGTATTTTTGCTCCAATTCCAAAACCAAAGGACATTGTTGTTTATTAAATCATACATGTCACTTGTTTTGTTCTAGAGCAACCAAGGTTGGAAACAAATCTTTTAACGGGACTTGGCTTGCCCAAACAACTTTGCTCAAGTTGAAGATTAACTAGTGTTGTTACTCTTAAGATCTATATATGATATATCTATGATAATAACTATCCAAACTTCAATCCAGGACAAAGGATAACACGTTGGTGACAATTTTCGACAATTCAACAATGCGAGAATCAGTTATACAGAATCAAATGATGTTAGAATATAAACTTAGCATATATTGTTTATTATTATTATTAGTTAGGATAACTAGATCATAAGTTAGTAATTATTAGATATTAATTAGCGGTTAGCAAAAGGTGTGTCGGTTGACAAACCGTCACCACCACCCTATATATGTATGATGTATTCTAACAGTTACGGTTACCAAGACAATTCAGAATTATCCATTCGAATTGTCCATCCTTTAATCTTTTGATCTCTGCATATTATATGTTTGTGATGTTCTTCGAATTCTGTTCTTGATATCCAATATAGTGGTATCAGAGCATCAGGAAACGATCCCAGGGATTTCGAAACGCTGCGCAAACCGGAATATCAAGAACAGTCAAAGAAAGAAAGACGATTCAACACAAGATTGTTGAAAAGGAATTAATTCCAATTTCGATCCAGGGAGGAACAAACACTAGTGAGCGATACCGGAAGAACATCCAAAATACGGTTATGATTTGTCTGTTACACGGGACGAATCAGATTTAAAGAAGAGCGACATATGCAGGAAGTCGATAAACATAGAAGATCTCTTTCTTAAGAAGAAGAAGAAGAGAAGATCAAGAAACAGGGGAAGAATCAGATTTAAAGAGATCTGAGGAAGAGACAGGAAAACACGGTTACAACATCAGTGTTGAAGAAGTAAGAGTGAAACAGAGGAAGGAGAAAAGGAAAAAGAATTACGAAACGAAGAATCATCGCAGAATTACGACCCAGAATTACGAAACGGGATTAATTTGATTCATATATGACACCGAGTTCATACTCTCATATATGGAAAAAGGAATTAATCGAGATGACTCCGCATGGCGTTGAGTAAAAGACGACTCCGCATGGCGTTGAGTAGAAGATGACTCCGCATGGCGTTGAGTAAAAGATGACTCCGCATGACGTTGAGTAGAAGAGAGACAGGAGCGATGATGAATATACAATTGCCGGCAACAAGACATTCAGATCCGACATGATGTTTCCATTGCCGGCAACAAAGAAAGATAAATACAGAAGAAAGAAAGAGACGGTAAAGAACGAAGATGTTTCAAGAATGAAGGCAGCAAGACATTCAGATCCGCAGAACGGAAGAAAGATAAATAAAAAAATAAAAAAAATAAAAAATAAATAAATAAATAAAAGAGAGAGACTGTGAAGAACGAAGATGTTTCAAGACAGAACCGGAGTCAAGGTGACAAACGAGAAGTTGTTGCAGGTCGAATGGAGAGAAACTCAAGTGATGGCTGCGTTACCGAACAAGAAGGAGAACATTATACATTCTCGAAACAAATCAAGGTGGATCTATGGACGCATCATGACAAGTTTAAAAATGCGTTTATCATCAAAGCCGAAGTGACGAGTCATTACCGATGCTAAGTTTAGGGGATGGTGTTAGAATATAAACTTAGCATAAATTGTGTATTATTATTATTAGTTAGGATAACTAGATCATAAGTTAGTAATTATTAGATATTAATTAGCGGTTAGCAAAAGGTGTGTCGGTTGACAAACCGTCACCACCACCCTATATATGTATGATGTATTCTAACAGTTACGGTTACCAAGACAATTCAGAATTATCCATTCGAATTGTCCATCCTTTAATCTTTTGATCTCTGCATATTATATGTTTGTGATGTTCTTCGAATTCTGTTCTTGATATCCAATAAATGAGTCATCACCGTAAGTATGTATAGTCTATAAAAGCTCATATTCTGCGATGATGTGCCGCCACCTCACTGAACCTTGAAATTCATCTTTAATAAAAAGAAGTTGATGTATCTATCTAAACAAAATAGAGGAATAATAAAAAGAAGTTGATGTATCTATCTAAACAAAATAGAGGAAGATACCTTCTTTATATGGAATATCTAACGTCTGTACATATAAGCAAACCTAATAAAGATATAGACTCGAAGAAGCTGAAGACTCATTGCATACTTTATGAATAAAATTTTGCCAAGCTAAAGATTGATTGTGTTATTACTCTCAAAATCTAAAAGATTATGATGGGAAGTATCCAAATTTCAACCAAAGACAAAGGAAACACGTTGGGTGAGTTTCCACAACTTTCACCAAATTAATTAACAATAGTAGCTGTTATTTAGAATCAAATGAGCCGTCACCATAGGCATTTATCGTTTATAAATGCTCATATTCTGCAATGACGGTGCGCCACCTTACTCTCAATTGAATGAAAATATTTTGAGTAAAGCAACGCATTGTCGCATTCCCCTCTTATACAACTGTTATGTTACAATCGCGAGTACACTTTGTGTGAGAATATATAGGGAACTTAGTGTTGCAAATTAGATTGTGTTTTGTTGGCAACTATGATCTACATAGTGACTCTCAGAGTGTCTTCTTTAAGATCTGTATGTCCTATTATTTGAGTCTTTCATTTTACAAGAATTTGAATTATAAGCTTTAACATGTTCAAGACGAGTGCATATCTTAAACACTCTGATCTCTACTCACAAACATTTTTCTAAGGGGAAGTTGCATTTTGAAAATTGTACTTAAACAAACAAATACACCAATTAAGACCAAAAATACAACAATACGTTATTAAAGTTATGAAGAGATTTTTTTATGTGTAGGTAGACATGAAAATAGATATTATTGCTATTTTATTTTGTAGAGTCATGATGTATATCTATTATACCATTATATATACTTATCAATATGCCTTTAAAAATTACACCTTTTCTTCTTTAATTATTGTATTTATAACTTGTAAACATATAAGTTTGAATGTATTTTAGTATCTTAACTAGTTGGATCCGGTATATCTCATTTCATATGTTTTTTAAGTCAAACTAGCATCGTTAATATCGGACGGGTCCAAACTCCAAAACAATATGTAACGGTCTGAAAAGTGCCTCAAAATCAATGCTTTGAAGGATAATATCTCTTTTGTATTATACAAAACATTATTTCAAAGTGAATTAATTGGATCATGTTGATTAGTTTCATGGTCATCTATTATACACCTTCATCTTAAGATATGTGTGTGAATGAAGATATGTATATTATATATATTTAATTTAATGTGTATTAACTTCAAACATGTATAAAATTTAAAGACAGAAAACCTAATTAAAAATGATTACTCAGTTGAGATTTTAAGAGTAAATTTGCAATAAATTATTTCATCATTAATACGTTTATAAATTATAAATAATTTAACTCTTAATTATAATAAGATTTTTAATCAGAAACTAAACTCTAAAAAAGTTAGGGTTTTTTTAATTTTTATTATAAATATCTTAAAAAAGTTACAGTTTTATTTTAATTATTATGATAAATATCTAAAAAGTTTATTAATTAATAATTAATTAATTTACCTGCGATCCACCATGACCATCAAAGACGGCATAGTAATTGATCGGAGACTCCTCCGATGCAAACTCAGAATCCGGCACCGTGCATCCACCGAAACCCTCACACTTCATCGACATGAACGCCGGAATGATTGCTATTCTGTCCTCCATGTGTCTTCTCCGCCCTTGCGCCAAGCAAAACCCACAATTCATCTTATCATTCCTACCTCCGATACACATCAGATTTTCACTCTCCGGCTCCGATCCATCACTCCAATCTTCACCACTATCGTCCGATCCAGACACCCTTTTCCAGTCATGAAAATCTTCCTCGGTTGTTTCGTAAGTTTCAGAATCGGTGGCTGAGATCCTGGTAGGAGACTCGCTTGAAGGTGAGCTGCTTCCAGAAGCCATTGATTGGAGTGAAGGTTGATTTCTAGAGAGAGAGAGGATTTGAAGGGGTTGAGGAGGAGGAGGAGGAAGAAATTGTTGAAGGTTGATGATGGATCATTTATGAAGAAGAATGCATGAACAAGTTAGGGTAGTGTGACAGAGAGTTCATGTTTTAGGGATGACTATCAAATCATGGTTTGACAGCTGGTATATAAGCTTCCCAATTTAGTATGATGGTCTTCTTTTTCTTTAACTTGTTGACTCGAGAGATCACTGGAAGCTATTATTAAGTCAAGTTATGTCACGGTCAATGATCTTATGGTGGAGCGGTGGGTAGGTTGGTTTCCACGCAAGTGGTGCCGGTTCGATCCCCGTTCCCATCAAAAGTGAGACAGCCCCGGTTTTACCCATGGTACCCGAGTTCGACTCCCGGTTCGCTGGTGTGCTATCAACTCGTCACGCCCTCTTGTGTGGGCAAGGTACCTGTGGGGTTTCCGGGTGAACGCCGGCAACGCTCTGATGCCAGCTGGGGCACTGTTCAGACACTCACGTCTGGCCGGAGTGGGGCAACGGGCCACCCCGGAATGGGGGGGTGTAAGGTATCCCGCATCCAAAAACTGTATGATACTTTGCCGTTCAAAAAAAAAGTCAAGTTATGTCTTTTTTTTTTTTTTTTTTTTAATTCTACGTTAATTTTGTGGAAAAACATAAAAAAAATTACTTTCGAATATGTATTTGATGATATATTGTTTATACTTTTTTATGAAGATAACTTTTGTTATTTTATCATCATCATATTTACATGATTTAGAAATTTCAAACATTTTATGGTGATGATGAAATACATTTAATTTATCATATATATTTTAATTTGTTATAGTTATTAAAAATATAAAATTATAAAGATAAGAAAATTAATTGTACTTGAAAAATTCAAACGAGTATTTTTAAAAAAAAAAACTAATAGTTATTCCGGGAAACCTACGATTATACCTAATACCCAACTAGTATTGAGTAGGGTATGGGCCACAATTTTACAATCAGATACGAGAGTGAGATTACCAATATTTGTCCCATCGGCATTCTTAATTAAAACTTTGACTCCAAAATTAACAAGAACTTAACATAACTGAAATTTACTAATTTATAAATATAATCCTATTTTTTGTTCATCAACAAAAATAAGTGGGGGAAAGAAAAAAAAATAATAGATACTATTGTCGACTTTAAATAAACTTCCTTTACAACTTTTAAACGACCATAATTCTTTCACATGTTAAATGTTTATTTTTAAAAAACGTACACTATAAAAACGAGTATTTTGTTTTTATTTTTAATTTGAGAAGATTATTGCTATAGTTTTTTAATTATTTTTTAGCATGTTACATGATTACACACCAATACGTGATTACATAACATTACGTAACATGCCTTATAATTAGAACAAATATAATGTTACGTGATTTGTATACACTAGGTGATTGTATATCATTACGTAATTACATAACACTACATGATTACGTACTGTTGCCATGCCCCTGGCTTCGAATACTGCTATCAGAAATTGTGGCTTCGCAGGATTTACACGACTTTTGTACTTTATAGAGGATCGGATCCCTATATATATATAGTGGAGGGTTCAAATGAGAAGAAATTTTTTGTAAGCAAACAGACCCTTGCATAGATGATTAGTTTGTAGTATTTCTTTTTAATAACTAATTACATATATATTTTAAAGAGTAAATTTCTGTTTTCGTCCCTGAAGTTTGTCAATTTTAACTAGTTTAGTCCAAAAATTTAATTTATAACAAATCCAACCCTGAAGTCCAAAAATCTAATTTATAACAATTCTTAGGGATGAAAAGCGTTAAGAAATGCAAACCTTAGGGATGAAAAGCGTTAAAAAATACAAACCTTAGGGAAGGTTTTGTTATAAATTAGATTTTTTGACTAAACTAGTTAAAATGGACAAACCTCAGGGACGAAAATAGAAATTTACTCTATTTTAAAAAATAAATAAATTCACCTAAAGTGTAGGATATATTGCAAGTTGTGGAGGATAAATTTTGATATATGTAGTATAAAGTTCCATAATGTGTAAGATAAAATTTTATGTGTGTAGGATAAAATGAAATTGACTAATTAATTAGAAAGAAGGGTAAATTACTTTTTAACTCTCTGTTTTTTAGTTGTTTTATTCACTTAAGTCCAAAATCAAATTGTTTAACGCCCTGAGTCCCTATAACCACTTTTTTAACCATTTGAGTCCAAATTTCTAACATTGTTAGAATTATTCTGTTAACTTTTGTTAAATGACCAAAATACCCTTGTACTAAAAAACCATTTTATTATTATTAAAACTATTATTAAATATATAAACATATTCCGTCCACTCACATTCTCTCTATCTCCATATTCACACACACTATCTCTCTCTACCTAATCACTTTCTCTCTCAACAAAACAACCACCACCATCACCACCCCACCTCCACCAACACCACAGCACAACCACCATTGTAGCCTTTCCATCACTGCTGCAACTCCCTCCACCACCACACCACCTCCTCCATCGCTACAACTTTTACAAAGCACCTGCAATTCTCCTTCAACCCGACCCATGCCCTAGACTGAACAACATTTACAGAGCACCTGCAATTGGAAGCCAAACGAGGGGAATTTGAGCACCTCCCCCTACTCATCCCCTTCACAATACATATCCTTCATATCCCAAACATAAAGACTAAACCATAACATTTTAACACCTCTGCTTTCTTCTTCATTCAGATTTCACCATCTTCTTCCCCATGGCTGTTGAAGGAGGAGCTACACTTCCAGACCTGTATAATAGATCGAGGCGGTTACTCTTGAAAACCAGAGATGATCTGGAGAAGCTCGAGCGCCTGTTCGCCGCCGTGATCTGTGGAAAAGGTTTGTTTAATCGTTTTCTGCACTTTATTGTTGATTTTTTGATGTGCGATCTGAATTTTAGGTTTAATCTTGTTTGAAATTGAAGCTGATGTGAAATTAGTAGGAATTGATGTAAACTTGTTTTGCGAAGTTAGGATGATTCGTTCTAAATAAGATATTTGTGCCAAAATTCAATGCGCGATCTGATTTTTCGGTTACTTTTTGTTTATTTTGATTTGAGATTGAATCTGATTATAAATTAGTAGGTGACGACGGGCCTATGGGTTGCCCCATTTACCCGTCTTGGGCTACTATCACGTGGGCCCAACAGGATATAAGCCCAACATCAACTTACCTTGCCCATTAAGGTTTCCCTTACACAAAATGAGCGGGAAAAAGGATCAGACGGCACAGGCAACATTTAATACTTGATTAGAAAAGGATCTCTGGCTGGAAAGTGTACTTCCTAGCCGGAAACCATTAAATGAGGCTGCCATCTTACCGTTGGGGGTCAGACACGTGTCTGAGCCCCCCGAAGACTCTCGGAATCCGTCGGATTATCTCACTAAAATATCTTCCATGGGAGATAAGGCTTGACGGTTATATATAAGAACAAGGAACGGTGATCATGGGGGATTCAAGGTATCACATTTAAAGCTCTCTCATTTACTCCTCTCTCATTTATTCCGACCAATATTCTCATACATTAATCACACACACATTTATTGGATTCACACCTTAGAGGAAACATTCCGGTGATCACTCTCATCGGAATAAACTCCTCCAGTTCTCCGGCAAGTTTACTTATTCTCACGCCAGAGCTTGGTCACGGATCCCCCTCCCGGGGCCCTCCGTGACGAGGCTAACGGTTTACTTTTTTGTAGTAGCAAAGGCCGGGATATCTTGACGTCAGCGAAGATCCATTGAACGTCAGCGGGGATTTGAGTATTCGACATTGGCGCCATCCGTGGGACAGCAGTCTAGCTGGTGTTCCCACTCTGAAACTCCGACGTTGGGATAACCCGTTTTACAAAAAGGAACATGGAACAAGAGATCCTGAGGACCATGCCCCCTAAGACAAAACTACCTCCAAACTTCGACCGGTACGATGGAACAAGAGATCCTGAGGACCACCTCCATGCCTTCAGGGGTGCAGGACAGTTGGGACGGTGGCCCATTCCAGTTTGGTGCCATATGTTTGTGCAGACCCTAACGGAGGGAGCTAGGCTTTGGTTTGACAACCTTCCCCCCGGAGGTATTGACAGCTACGAAGAGTTAAGTGTAAAGTTTCTCAGAAACTTTGGTCAACAAAGGAAAGTGGTCAAGAACCCAAACGAGATCTTGCACATAAGGCAGAGGGACAATGAGCGAATAGATCAATACATGGAGAGGTTCGTCAAAGAAAGCATGAACATCAAGGACGTCCCGGAGGTCATGAAGATCAGCAGTTTCATTAACGGGTTAAAACATGTACAACCATGTGAGAAGCTGGGGGAGGAGTTCCCACACTCGTTTGACAACTTCATGGACAGAGTCAGAGCCTTTTTCAGGGGCAAAGACACGGTTAGCAAAGCTAAAGAGATGGACACCCCACCCCGAAGGCTCACCCCGGCTGCAAAACCTCCTGAGAAAGGTACACCTTACTCAAGAAAACCCGCTTTTGATAGAATGTTGCATGAACAAGGCCCTTGTACTCTCCATATAGGCCTCGGGGGAGAGGCCCATCCCCCTACTCTGACAGCTTCACCCCTCTCACCAAAACCCCAAGTGAAATACTAGCCACCGAGAGGGTGAAGAGCTCATTCCCAAGACCACCACCCATAAAACCCGGGCCAAAAGCACAACCAAACGAGTATTGTGATTTTCACAAAGGATTTGGTCATAAAACTGATGATTGCATGTATCTAAAGAGGGAAATAGAGGTCGCGATGAAAACGGGTAAGCTAGCCCATTTGGTTAAGGAAATTAAGGAAGGGGTAGGGGACCGCAAAGGGAAAGATGCGAGGGAGCCTGGAAGGGCAGATGTAGATATGATTCGAAGAAGGGATGAATTTAATACCACCAGAAGTGTAAAGGCCAGAATTCTGGGCTCCCCAGACCGCATAAAAGCTCCCATCTTGATGCCACACCTGGAAGAAAATGAAGTGCAGCGACTCCCTCTTAACATTTCAGCCATAATAGCTGGCCACAAGGTGGCCAGAATACATGTGGACGGGGGATCCGGGGTAGAAGTAATATATGAGCATTCCTTCCTCAGATTTGACAGGGATGTAAAAGATAGGCTCGAGGAGGACTCTATCCCCCTAGTAGGCTTCAACAACAGTGTATCACACCCTTTGGGAAAGATCAGGCTCCCATCTACAGTCGGGGTAGGGGATCGTGTCCGAACTATAAACCTAACTTTCACGGTGGTCCGGGCACCCTCAAAGTACAATGCAATCCTGGGAAGATCTGGGATTGGGGATCTACAAGCACAAGCATCAACCCCACACGGAGCTCTAGTGTTCCAAACGCCAAAAGGCTTGGCTAGGGTAAAATCTGCATACGAAGTAATTTCTTCCGTATCTGAGGGGGGAGCATCCGAGAAACCCCAAAAGGATGGGGTCGAAGAGTGGGTCCTTTGTGACAGATTCCCGGAGCAGACGGTTAAAGTAGGAAGTTACCTAAGTGATAAGTGCAAGAGTGCTCTCAAGGAGCTGCTCCTTCTCAACATAGATGTATTTGCATTTCAACATGGAGACATGACAGGAATCCCAAGAAGCTTGACCGAACACAGGCTCAATACATACTCCTGGGCAAAGCCAGTCAAACAGAAGAAACGGAGCATGCGTCCCGGCAAGAGGAGGGCCGCCTGTGAAGAAACCAGGAAGCTACTCAAAGCCGGAATAGTCAGAGAAGTGAAGTACCCGTCTTGGGTTGCCAACCCGGTTATGGTCCAGAAGAAAGACGGAGGGTGGAGGATGTGCATCGACTTTCAAGATCTAAACAAAGCATGCCCCAAGGACTGCTACCCCCTCCCAGAGATAGACGTCCAAGTGGACTCCTTATCTCAGTATCCCCTAAAGTGCTTCTTGGACGCCTACAAAGGGTATCATCAAATACAAATGTCAATAGAAGATGTGGAAAAAACCGCCTTCATCACAGACGAGGGGACATTCTGCTATACCAAAATGCCCTTTGGACTCAAAAATGCCGGGGCCACCTATCAGAGGTTCATGAATGCCCTCTTCAGAGAACAACGGGGACGAAACCTGGAGGTGTACGTCGATGACATCGTTATCAAAAGCCTGACTGAGATGGCCATGATAGATGATATAGCTGAGACTATTCGCACCATGCAAGATGTTAACATGAAGCTGAACCCCGGGAAGTGCTGCTTCGGGGTAGAAGAAGGGAAATTCCTGGGGGTAGTGGTTACTACGGGTGGAATCAAAGCTAACCCAGAGAAAACTCAAGCCGTGGCTGAAATGCGATCCCCCGGGTCCCTGAAAGACATCCAACAGCTGAATGGAAGGTTAATTGCCTTGAACCGCTTCTTATCAAAGGTAGCTGACCGGACCCTTCCCTTCATGAAGGTACTGAAAGACTGCCTTCAAACAGACAGGTTTAAATGGACCTCTGAGGCAGAAACCGATTTCCAAGAAATGAAGGCCTACATTTGCAAACTCCCAACCCTAGTCACCCCAGTACCTGGGGAGCATCTCCTCTTATATCTATCCGCCTAAAAAACAACCATAAGTGCGGTTATGATGGTGGAACGAGAGGGGAAGCAGATACCAATATATTTCATCAGCAGGACCCTCAAGGGTCCCGAGGAACGCTATATGCCCCTAGAGAAGCTGGCTCTAGCTCTTGTCTTTGCATCCCGAAGACTTAGAAGGTACTTCCAAGGACATAAGATCACGCTAATGACAGATCAACCCCTCCAGAAAGTGCTAAGAAGGCCGGAGTTGTCGGGACGTCTGGCTAAGTGGGCGATAGAGCTGGGGGAACACTCCTTGGAGTTCAAACCCAGAACAACCACAAAGGGACAAATACTGGCTGATTTCTTAGCAGAATTCCCTGAAGATGAAGAAAAGGAGCTTTTAAAATGGGAGGCCTTGGAAAGAGAAGAAAAAGAGAAGGAGGACGAGGTTGTGTGGAAACTACTCAAAGATGGAGCCTCCAGCGAAGAAGGAAGTGGAGCGGGCATTACGTTGATAAGCCCTAAGGGAGTTGAGCTAACCTACGCCATCAGGCTAGATTTTGAAAACACCAACAACACTGCGGAGTACGAAGCCCTCTTAGCAGGGATGAGGCTAGCTAAAAAGATGAAAGCAAAACACGTGGAGGCCAGTACAGACTCGCAGTTAGTGGTTAAGCAATACCAAGGAGAATACGAGGCCAAAGACAGCACAATGGCTCAATATGTGGCAAAATTAAAAGAAACAGCCAAGGCATTCCGGACCTTCAAGTTAGAGCACATCCCCCGCGGGAGAAACAGGAAGTCCGATGCCCTCAGCAAACTGGCCTCCGTGGCATTCGATCATTTGGCAAGAGAGGTCAAAGTGGAAGTCCTGACGTCCCCCTCTCTCGACTCAGCTGAAGTGGCTACAATCGGGAACGAACAAGAGACATGGATGACACCGATTGTAAGATTCCTTAGAAGCGGGGAATTACCCGAGGGGGACTGGGCAGCCAGAAAAGTAAGTGTCAAAGCCCTGCAATACGAATTGATTGACGGAGAACTCTACCGGAGATCCTACCTGGGTCCATCACTGAAATGTGTCGATAATGAGGAGGCCAAATATGTGATTAGAGAAATACAAGAGGGAATTTGTGGAATGCATTCTGGGCCAAGGACAGTAGTGGCGAAGGCAATGAATGTGGGATTCTATTGGCCTAGAATGTTTGAGACGACATCAGAGGAGATAAAGAGATGTGACAATTGCCAGATCCATGAACCCGTGACACACCGCCACAAACACCCAAAGATACCTGTCTCTACTTCTTGGCCCTTCCAAAAGTGGGCCATCGACATAATCGGACCATTCCCAGAAGGTCCAGGAGGAGTCAAATACGTGGTGGTTGCTTTTGATTATTTTACCAAGTGGATAAAGGCAAGGCCCTTGGCAAAAATAACAGGGGAGCAGATGAGACGGTTTGTGCTAGACAACATTATCTGCAGATATGGCGTCCCGAAGGAGCTCGTGAGTGACAATGGCGTACAATTTGCTGGGAAACCCTTCAGACCATGGTGTGAGCAAATGCACATACATCAAGTGTTCACTTCCGTCACCCATGCCCAGAGCAACGGGCTAGTAGAAAGAGCAAATCAAAATGTTATCAAAGGGATGAAAGGGAGACTCGGAAGGAAACAAAAAGGATGGCTGGAGGAATTGCCATTTGTGCTATGGGCATATAGGACCACCCCTAAGGACTGTAACGGGGAGACTCCTTTCAGCTTAACCTACAGGACGGAGGCTGTCATCCCGGCTGAAATAGGATCCCCAACTGACAGAATGAAGCTCAGGGAGGCCGAAAACGAGCAAGACCTCCGGATGAACCTGAATTTGCTTGAAAAGAGAAGGGAAGTCGCGGCAGTCAAGGAGGCTAGGTACAAAAAACAGCTCGAAAGCTATTACAATGCCGAGATGAAAAAGCTTAACCTTGTCCCGGGGGACTTGGTCCTAAGAGCAAACGAAGCCAGCCTACAGGAGAACACAGGAAAGCTAGGGCCCAATTGGGAAGGACCTTACCGGGTTACATGGGCAAACGGCAAAGGAACTTGCAAGCTGGAAACACTTCAAGGCAAGGAGGTCCCTAGGACATGGAACCTCATGCAGCTCAGGAAGTATCACATATGAGGGGTTTACCCCCCCAGGAAAAATGGTCAGGGAGCCACTTTTGTAATAATTAACTACTAGTCAGGGGCCTGCCCCAAGAAGAAATCTTTTGTAAAAACTTGTACTGGGAAATTTAGTCCCCAAGAAATGAATGACAAACGGACAACTAGCTTGTCCCCTTTTGGCAAAATGACAGGTGTTATACCAAGGCAGACGTGCCCAGAACGGTTATAAACTTAACAATAAACGAACACACGTGTACAAGGTATACCAAACATGCCAAACGCCCGGCTGTGGGGAAAAATAGGGTCTACCTAACCCAAGAAAAGCGGACAAACAAGCCAAGAACATAATCTCACATTATAGACTTGTCCAGCGACTGGCCTCGAACAGACAGTCCTGGTTTATAAAGCAAACTATAAACACAACACACTTCTGTAAACAAACTACAAAAAGAAAGATTCTTTATTACAAAACGAATGTACAATAGGAAGCCCTATTGGCCTTTGCAAGAAAAACTAATACAAGCTAGAAAACATGGTAAACAGACCAAAGCACAATTTTTAGCAAACAACTAAAGGTCTTCAGGAATACGCCGGCCTGATCCCTGGCAAAAAACTCCTGCAAAAAAAAACACACCAGAAAACAAGCAAAAGCGAGATAGCAAAATACAGTCATAAGTCACATGATTAAGTGGTAGGAGAACCCCTACACAAAGGTTCTCCCCCCAAACATCAAAAAGTTAAAAGTAACCTACAGCATATAATTTTTAGGTTACAACCATATCGAAGTGAGTTAATGTTCAGAAATTACTAGGAGCCACCCCCAGACGAAGACTTTGGAGATGAGGGACCAGCAGAAGCAAACAGGGCTTTCAATTCATCGATGGATAGCAGGGGATGCTCCAAGATCTTCTCGTGAAGGGCCGGGGTTTTACCCCCAAACTCCTTGTCCAACTTAGACAATTGCTTCTTAGCTTTGGAATTGTAAAGCGGATTCTCCTTCCTGCCCAGACCATGAGCAGAGTAAATATATCCATCCTTCAGCCCCGCCTGGTACCCAACATCCCGGTACGCCCTATACACCTGCTCAAGGCCACTCTTGAACTCCTCCGATTGAGAGACGACAGTAAGAAAGGCTCTGAAGCCTTCAGTAATCAACCAATGCTTCTCCTTTGCCAACCGCTGGTTATCATCAGATGCCATCCCATATTCAGCATACATCGCTTCCAGATCTTTCTGAGAAACAGAGTCAAGCTCCTTTTGATGCTTCAGCTCAGCGGCTAGCTCCTCCTTCTCCTCCATCAAAGCTGCCATCTCCCTCTCACATGCTCGCTCCCTCCGCTCCAGCATAGCTCCAGCCCCCTGAGCAAAAGACATCATAAAGAGTCCAAAAGTAGTTGGAAAATAAAAGAAAAAAAAAGAAGGGGGGGGGGGAGAGGGGAAAAAAGCTATATACCTTCTCCTCTTGCAGTTTTCGTTCAGCCTCAACCACTTGACATCGAAGTTCAGCAGCAACAGACTGGGAGGTCTTGAGTTCACCCTTGAGTCCTTCATTTTCCTTCCTCAAATCATCAACCCGCTGCAGCATGCCGGCGCCCCTGAAAAAGCTCTCACAGAGTGACATGCTATACTGATCCTCAAAAAGGTCATCCCTCAAAGCAGAATTCATGAACCTATGGGAGGGAGGAACAACATGACTCAAAAAATCCCTAGCAGTTTCAGGGGTCCCTACCACCGAAGAATGAGTTATTTTCCATTTAGGAACATAGGTGAAAGGGAGGGCATCAGCAAACAGGGGAGCCAAAGGGGATCGATGAGCAAGACTCTCAAACAGAGAAGGTTTACTGGTCCCAGTAGCATGATGAGGAGAAACCTCAAAAGCCGAGGCAACACGAGCAATGCTTGCTTCCGGAGTCTTGTCCCGAACACGGGAAGAGGAAGGGCCAGTAGGGATCTCTATTGGATCATGAGAACTTCCCTACTCGGACAAAGAAAGAAAAAAGAACATCAAAAATCCCACAAAGACAAGGCGAATACAAGACAACAAGAAAAAGAAAAAGTAAACTCACCAACAAGGGTGCACTCACAAGGCTGGAGGGCCGCATGTGTTTAGACAAATAACCCTTAACCCCAGCAGGGGGAAGTTCGGAAGCAGCCTTTGTCGAATGAGGGGGTTTCTGTCCGCTAGCACTTCGGAGCCTCTGTCGGATATCACGAGGAGCAGGGGCTGTCCTAGGGCTAACGGTTTTCCTCTTAAGAGCCAAACGACTCTCCAAATCTTCATCATCATCACGACTAGAACGATTAACGGGAAGGGGATCAGGGGAACTCTCCTCCCCATCAGAAGAAGTCCCCTCACCTTCTCCCGTAGCAACGGAACCCCCGGCCTGAACAGACCCTCCAGCAGCCCGCATCTCAACACTCCGGTTCAAACCCGGTTCAACTTCGTCACCAACCACAAACTTAACATCCTTAGAATCCCCTTGGAGCAGTTTCCACAAAGTCAACTCTGCACAAGGAAAACACCAAAGATAACTGCACAAATCTCGAAGAATAACAACAGATATAACAAGTCCAGGGCAAAAAGATACCTTTTTTACCGAAGAAGGCCTTGGGGCGAACTGAATAGGAGGGGCTCAACCCCCCCATAGCCAGAATTCCCTCAGAAAAAGTAAAAGCCCTCGTCGGATTTTCATACATACGCTTCCATTGAACAATCTCGTCAGCAGACAAAATGGGAATGTTGTCTTCAATAGCAGCCTCGGTATCCTTCGGAAGTGGAGACTCCGGTATCATGGTAGCAGAAACAAAGATAAATCTACTCTTCCATTCCTTAGGGTAGGTGGAGGTCGGCATAAAGGTATAACAGGGCTTCGACACACTATCCTTTCGCTTGGCAAAAGTGAACCAATCCCCATCGGAGATCAGTTTATAAAACATGCAAAACAAAGGGACAGACGGCTCGCCGGAGACAGCCGCACAGGATAACTCGAAATGTACCACCCTCATAAACCCTAAAGGGTGCAACTGAGAAAAATGAACACCGAAGTGCCGCAATAGGGCTATCTTGAAGGGAGAAAGGGGGTATCGGACTCCACAGGAGGAAAATGCCAAGGTGTAAAGGACAATCCTATCAGGGGTGCACTCAGCCGGTTCATTAGGACCCGGAAAGGTAGGAGCAAAACGCTCAGGAATATTGTAAGTCTCGACGAAGGACTCCAAGTCCTTCGCTGTCAAAACGGAACGGATCATTGATCGGCCTGTACGGCTCATGATCAGAGAAAATGGTGATCGGAGAAGTGTAAAGAAAATAGAGAAAAGGGGGTTATGATGGAAGTTGAAGGAAGATTCAAGAAACCAGGGGGTATTTGAAGGAAATAACTGACTGGTATGGAGCAAACCGTCACATCACCATTCATTTCAAATTTAAACCGCTCAGCACGTGCTCCAGTAGGATTAAACCCCAGCCGTCGATTACTAACAATCAATAGCACCCTGGAAAGAGAAAGAGGGACACATAATGATTACCTAGGGAGGGGCCCACCTCCTTAGCCCAATGTAACTGATCTCTCGAGTAATTATAACTCAGCCCTGGGTTAGGAGATTTAAATCTCACAATGAGGGACTAAAGATGACTTGACGACGGGCCTATGGGTTGCCCCATTTACCCGTCTTGGGCTACTATCGCGTGGGCCCAACAGGATATAAGCCCAACAGCAACTTACCTTGCCCATTAAGGTTTCCCTTACACAAAATGAGCGGGAAAAAGGATCAGACGGCACAGGCAACATTTAATACTTGATTAGAAAAGGATCTCTGGCTGGAAAGTGTACTTCCTAGCCGGAAACCATTAAATGAGGCTGCCATCTTACCGTTGGGGGTCAGACACGTGTCTGAGCCCTCCAGAGACTCTCGGAATCCGTCGGATCATCTCATTAAAATATATCCCATGGGAGATAAGGCTTGACGGTTATATATAAGAGCAAGGAACGGTGATCACGGGGGATTCAAGGTATCACATTTAAAGCTCTCTCATTTACTCCTCTCTCATTTATTCCGACCAATATTCTCATACATTAATCACACACACATTTATTGGATTCACACCTTAGAGGAAACATTCCGGTGATCACTCTCATCGGAATAAACTCCTCCAGCTCTCCGGCAAGTTTACTTATTCTCACGCCGGAGCCTGGTCACGGATCCTCCTCCCGGGGCCCTCCGTGACGAGGCTAACAGTTTACTTTTTTGTAGTAGCAAAGGCCGGGATATCTCGACGTCAGCGAAGATCCATTGAACGTCAGCGGGGATTTGGGTATTCGACAGTAGGAATTGCTGTAATTTTATTTTGCCAAGTTAGAATGAATGAACGATTCGTTCTAGATAAGATATTTGTGCTGAAATTCGGCTTCGTTAGTTAAGTATGGTGATCTGGTATTGTATCGTTTATGTTTTGAGGTGCGATCTTATGGCCATTGATGCAGATATGATGGTTTGAGAGAGACACGGACAAGGGGAGAGAGATGTATAAGAGAGAGAAATCTAAATAAATTAGTTTTTTTATTTTTTAATTATAGAGGTAATTTGGTCATTTAACAAAACTTAACGATAAAATTCTAACTGAGTTAGAAATTTGGACTCAAATGATTAAGAAAAATGGCTATTGGGACTCAGGGCGTTAAACATTTTGATTTTGGACTCAAGTGGTTAAAACCACTAAAACACATGAACTCAAAAAGTAATTTACCCTAGAAAGAATAATTAATTAATATAGGGAGTTATATACTATTTAGTGTTTTGCCAACTATATTATTTTCTTACTTTTTTTCTTAAATTCTTCTTTTCATTTGATCCTCTCCCCATGCTACCATTATACCGTTTTCTTCTTTTTTTTTTTTTTTTCCTTAAATTTTCTTCTCATTTACCCTCCCTATACGTATAATAGTAATAAATAATGTTACATAAACGTGTTGATAAAAAGATTGTCTGAACTCCAAGCCTTCTTAACTTGTCAAGATTTTTTTTTTTTTTTTTGTCTTTGGTGGTGGTGGTAGTGGA
This sequence comes from Helianthus tuberosus, assembly GCA_030545235.1. Taxonomy (NCBI): domain Eukaryota; kingdom Viridiplantae; phylum Streptophyta; class Magnoliopsida; order Asterales; family Asteraceae; genus Helianthus; species Helianthus tuberosus. The sequence continues at coordinate 209,971,945 of CM060400.1, forward strand.
GCTTTGATGAACATGATGATCAGGGTACTCTTTGGTGTTGTTTGGCGGTGGCTGTTGAATGTTGATGACGCATGTGTGGTGTGGTGGTACTTGGTAGACTTGAATATTGATAAATATGTGATGTAGTTTATAAAAATACATGAACAATAACTCAAAGTTAACTTAAATGATTCAAAATATTATATACATGTTCTATGAAGATTTATAAAATGTTAATATTTGAAAACGTCAATTGTAAATCGGTATATCAATATTTAGTAAATAACAATTTGAAGATAATTATTCCATATATTAATAAGCAAATGGTGTTGGTGAGTATAGATAGAGCTTAGGATAGAAGAGGTCAGGGGTTCGATCCCCATGTATATAAATAAGCAAGTGGTGTTGGTGAGTATAGATAGAGCTTAGGATAGAAGAGGTCAGGGGTTCGATCCCCATGTATATAAATAAGCAAGTGGTGTTGGTGAGTATAGATCCCCATGGTGTGCAACGTTAGCCATTCAAAAATAAATAAATAAATAAATAAATAAGCAAGTTTTTGGCAAAACCACTTAGAGCATTCACATCCAATCCACTAAAAATATACATACATTCCACTAAAAAACAACTCCTATATCAATATATTTCCATTAAAAACAAATACTTTTTCTCTCTCCTTTTCAATATATATTACATTTTTCTCTTTCCTTCACTCACAACCACTTTCAATATATATTAAAAAATTATAGTGGGTGAACAGTGTCCCCCCAAATATACAGATGAACAGTAATATTTTCTCTCTCCTCCACTCACAACCACTTTTTATACTCTTTACATTTTAAAAATCACACACTCACAATATGATGCCTTGGATGTGAATGCTCTTATACCTAGTGCTTTGGGAGTTTTTCAAAAAAAACTTGATTTTTCACTTTTACCTCAAAGGTTTTTAGCTTTTGTAAATTTAACCCTACATAATTTGTTTTTTAACTTTAACCCAAAACTAAACTTTATTTTTTACTTTTAACCCAAACGTTTTTACCTTTTACAATTTTAACCCTACATAATTTATTTTTTTAACTTTAACCCAAAACTTTTCATTATTTGCAATTTAACTTCACAACTTTTATCACTTATACTTTTTATCTTTGGCAAAATTTCGTTTTACGTATAATTCTAAATTTTTCGACTTAATACAACACAACGTACGAGTGTGGTTCAACTTTTTTATGTTTTGTTTAAAATTTTGCAAGTTAACACGGCGTAACGTGCATGTGTTGTTCAACGTTTTTACCTTTTTTTCATGTTTGACAGGTTCGTCGCAACACGCAGATCCTAGGTCGAGTCAGTGTTGGTGGTCATTGACGGTTGTGTGACATTAGTTGTAACGCCCCAAAATCCAAATGTTATATATTCGAAATATGTCCTTATGCGTTATACTATGAAATAAATAACTAGGCTACTTAACCTAGTTAAGTGCATGGTAAAAACTATTAAAAGAGAAAAGTAGTGCCAAATATGTGTTAGAAGTAAACTCAAGGGGTTAAAGTGGATAAGATGAAACTTGGTTACTAATTAAAAGAAAACCAACACACAAATAAACGCACACATCGTGTGTGTTCGAGAAGGAGCCAGGAGCTCCATGAGGACTCCTCAAACCCTAATCAAGAAGATCATCAAATCGAAAGGCAAGATGAAGCTTAAATCCATAACCGAGCATGGATTAGTGATCACCTTCACGAGGGGATCATAAGGTATGTCTTAAATCTAGGATTGGTGATCATGTGTAAAGTGGGTTATGTTCTAATCCATGAGTTTAAGTGGAATTAAGCATGAGTAGGTGTTATAATCATCATATAGAACATGGATTATGAATGATTTGTGCTAATTTGATGTTTAGATGTGAAACCCATTAGTTATGGTAATGAAGATGACTTGACTCATCACCTATGTTCAAGTCTTGTTGAAAGATTGATGTATTATGTGGGTATGATGAACTCTTGTTAGATGAATTAGGAAGAATATGATGATGTTATGTTTTATGTTTATTTGGAAATGATACAAGATGATTAGTAGTAGGACTTGATGCATTATGTATGAGTTTAGAAGATTATGCATGACTTAGTTGTACGTTATGTTTAGAAGGTGGTACACACACCAAATGTATGATGAAATGTAGATAGTGTCGTCCGTATAGTCGATTGTGATGTTACGAGTATATGATGATAAGTCGATAGTTAAATATGGTTAATAGTTGACTTTTGAAAGTCAACTAAGTCTAAGAAACATGATTTGACTCGTTGTCGTAAATGTAGGAGTGTAGGAAGTCGTATGGTACATGTTATAGCAATCCGTGTTAAATGTAATGACATGATGAGTTACATGAGTTTAAACGTATACGGATATGATTATATGAGTGATGTTTGTTAGAAATGACTAATGAAAGTTAAGTGTGAAATATGCAATTGATATGATTGTTAACATGTACGAATGCATATGCTAATAAGAGCGTGATTTTGATGAAAAGAGAGTATAGGAATCACGTCGAGACGAGCTCAAGCAGGAGGTGTTAACGGGTCAAGAAGAGGCAAGGAATCGGATACGAGCACGGATGCATAAGGTAAGTGATTTCTGTAATCACTTCTTAGTTTGTTAAGTAATATAGTGTTTTAACTAATTAAACATGATGTTTGAGGTTAATTATGTGTTAAAGTCCTTCGTCGTAAATGTTGGGGCTAAAGTTGACTAAAATGCCCTTGGTGGGTATATTGGGCGAACGACCTTCAAAAGATGTTTAGAAATAAGATAAATGATCAAGTGAATAATTAGGATAAGTATGGAATCGAAATGTATGTTTTTGAGAATCAAATGCATTGAAATACGAAAATACCCTTAACGGGTCAAAGTAAGCTTTTGAGTAAAAATGAGTTTAAAGAATGCAAGACATCCGAGAATTTAATCTTTTATGATAGACGTCATTGATATTATTAGGTGTATAAGAATTTATGGTCAAACAAACAAGTTAGGTGGATAAATGCATGAACGGGACAAGATATGGAAAAAGGGTAATAAGCCGAAGGCTTAAAAGTGATAAATTTCGGTAGTCCAAATATTGGATTTTTGCTCCATGTGATGGAGAATTAAATTACGATCATGTAGGAAAAAGAATCAGGTAAAACGGATCAAAAACGAGGAAGTTATGCTCGTTTCCGTAAAATCCGAACGTGCTGGGAATATGCAGCAACCAGCTGCAACAATTCTGTGAAAACAGGGGCTAGGCGTGACGCCAAGGCCCTTGGCATCACGCGAGGCCCCCTTGTTCAGCGAAAATTGTTCGTTTGCTCCGTTTTGGCTCGGGAACTCGTTTAAACGCGTTTTAAGTTGCGTATGACTAATTTAACTTATGTTTTATGACCATTAGGGTAAGCGCACATGTAGATAGGTATGTATGTATGTTTGTATATCTCTATGCACGTATGTAGAAATGTATGAAAGCATGTATGCACCTATGTGGGTATGTTGATAAGTAGGAGAGCAAGAATACGCGGATATATGAAGGTTTGTATGTGAGTAGGCGTGTATGAGTTTGGTATGTTGCAAGTAGGAATGTATGTATGTATAGATGTATAATGTCATGAGCGTACATAATGGTGTAGGTATGTGTATATGTAGATATGTATATAATGATGTAGATGTATTTATAGGTAGGTATGCATGTAGGTTGGCATGTATGGGTGTACATATGTATGTATGGAGATATTATGAATGAAGTTTAGGTATGTATGTAAGTCATTCAATATGATTAAGTTTTTATGTTGTTATTCGTGTACATGGAGGTTTAAGAGTAATGCAGGTACAGTATCGAAGATTCACCGGAAGTGAGGTGCTCGGAAGGAACGTTTAATGTAAAGGAATAATGGAACGTAAATATTCCAAGGCTAAGTATCGTTTATATTGATAACATATTAATGTTGTGTGTGTGTTTAGTGAGTGCAGGTTGTTCGAGCCAGATTATCCTATTTCAAGAGAAGTGATCAAAGTCGAGTCACAAGATAGATTGTACGGGAGTGTTTGTGTACGGAATTGAGTGAAGCTAAGTTATGTTTTCTTACTGTAAATAAGTTTCATAAATGTATTTATTGTAAAAGAGTTAACCATAGAAATGAATTTAAGTACGTCAAGAGGTTTATAATGAAAGAAAATTTTATGCTACGTATTTCCGCTGCGACTTTTGTCAAATACGAACTAGGGTGTTACATTAGTACTATTTGACATCGTTTTACACCCCGCCGCAACGCGGGGTATGCTTTGGGGGTATTCTAAAGAAAAAATGGTTATGCATATAGTTGTTGTGACCTTGGCTTTGGGGGTTTTCCAAAAAACTTGATTTTTTTACTTTTCACCAAAAAATATTTCATAAATTACTTTTAACCAAAAACTTTTTATCTTTTGCAATCTATCCTCGCAACTTTTTTTACTTTCAACTTTGGTTCTTTATAGTTTTCAATTTCCGCAAATTTTTCGTTTTATGCTTGGTTCTAAATTTTGTGACTTAACACATCGCAACGTGCGTCTTTGGTTTAACGTTTTTACGTTTCGTTCTAAATTTTGGGAGTTAACACGACGCAACGTGCGTGTGTGGGTGAACGTTTTTACATCGTCTATTTTTTCCCGTTTGACAGGTTTAACATAACGTGCGGGTCCTAAATCGACTTAGTTATAACTAAAGGATCCCCGCCGCATTGCGGCTGGTCTCAATTCTAGTTTTTATAAAGTTGTACAAATTGATTAAAGACAAACTTTAATTATCGAATTTAATAAACTTTTTAGATTTTTTGTTCATTGTGTAAACATTTTCTATAACAATCAACACTTTTGTTGTTTTCGGTGAAAGACTAGAGTAATAACAAATTTTTTATGCAAAATTTAACATTTTTTTATGATAACAATTCACTTAATTATATATTTATTAAATTATTATACGTTTTTATTAAACACGATAATGATTTAGTCAAAACGTTGCATTTAATAGAAGGATGGTTATTTACATAATATATTTTTTTTTAACATCAAAGGCCTAAACACTCGGGGTCATCTAGTAAATGAATTACCCTTTCATCCGAAAAACATAATGTGATGACCCGACTCACCCACCAAGATGAAACCCACAACTGAAAAACCATTGATTCAATCCAAAACAAAAATTTTCTAAGACAATACTTCAACCCATAACCTCCTATTTAAAAAATAATGAGGCTACCACTCAACCTGAAAACTACATAATATTAGTTTACGAATGCCTAAGAAAACAAGCATAACATCTTTTTCGTGCATTACCCTCAAACCCTAGTGAGATAAGCTGCAGATGTCTCGTTTTCCTTTATAATAATCTTTAAAAGTTGTGCTCTCAAGGTAAATTCCCATGAAGATGTGTGTGGTACATAGGCACGTTCAAGGGACAATCATAGATCACGAGAGGTGTCCCCTTGAAGAGGGTTGTTCACAAAACTTGCGGCTCGCAGCTCGCTCAAAAGACGCTCGAGAAAAAAAACTAGCTAAATAACCTCAATTTGAGATTACTTGAGCCGAGCTGGCTCATTTTGTAACCAAGCCAAGCTCGAGCTAAGCTCGGCTCAGTTCAAAAGCGATGAATATATAAATTAACAATCACTAAATAGTTTATGTCTATGGTTGGGTCGATATGCTACATAGTACATAGTCATAAATATCAATCATAATAACACTGTTTATATTACAAAACAAAACAAAACAAAAAAAAAAAAAAAAAAAAAAAAAAAAAAAAAAAAAAAAAAAAACCAGAACTGTAATTATTGACAATCAACACCTACATATTATTTTCACTATCAGACCGTTTACACAAAAATAAAAGAATATAAATATATTTAAAAAAAACCAAAAAACAAAAACAAAACACACTAATCTAACATGCCATCCCAGTCATTAACTTGCATTGCAAGGTCAGTAGGGAACAAGTAAAACCCAAACAAGCACTTGAAGATAATTATCACAAACCATACCAGCTCACTTTCAGCTTTAAGCCCATCAATGTTTACACCGGACCACCGTCGCCACCCTTGTTTACACCGCAGCTACTGCTACCGATGACCGGAGTACTAGCATGAAACGCCGACTGCCTTGAGGGTTCGGCCAGTAACTTCAACGACAATGGTGACGGCTCGATGTTGTGTTGATGCTCAGGATCTTTCAAGCTAAGCTGTTTCGACATCCCGACTAGTTCATCTAAATTCATGGGTTCTTTCGAGAGAACTGGGATTGGTTTCACGACCCGATGGTGCGATGCATCCGGTTCGGTACTGTTATAATTAGTTGGTGATTCAAACTGGGCCATGGTTGATGGCCACACCGGGAATGGGACGGGTATGTAAGCGGGATAAAAAGCCGGTATTATAGGTGGAAGCTCGTTCACGGGTTGTTTTGACGATTCTTCTTTGACGTTTTCTTTTAGTTTTTCACTTGTAGAGGATTCCACGCATTGATCGGAATCGGGTTTTAACGAGAGTTTAAGCGAACAGTTGTCAGGATGATCCGTACCGCCCGTACCGGCTGCTGGTGGCAGCATGAAATGATCTTCCGGTGTTTCTGCAGCCTGCAGGACGCCTCATATTATATAAGTAATGTTATATTAACTTATAAAACTAACTAATATGATGATAATTAATGTTATATTAACTTATAAAACTAATTAATATGATATTAAGAAGCAAGACGAACCATATCTGGAGCCATGTCAAAGAGGCTAGAACGCCTTTTCCTTCGAGAGGCGTTACATTGTCTAATGAAGTATTTCTGGGCATGACTGGCGACCTGAGTAGGAGTTCTGGATAAGACGTAATTACGCGCTATACCACGCCAGTCTCCTTTGCCTAATTTTTGGAGACCAAGTAGGAACAACCGATGCTCCTCCTCTGTCCAGGGTGTACCTACAATAATGCAAGCATTTAAAGCATTCAATATCCTATGTCAAACTTTGTTATCTCACGCGTTTGCTTTAGACTTTTTTTAGAATGACATAACACCCTTATAATCTTTATGGACCATGAACATCTCATACGGTTCACGTAATTTAGACGTTTACCAGTACCAAGTAGGGATGAGCTTTTTTTCCCAAATACACATACCTGTACCATACCCGTACCAGTTGTTGTACCCATACCGATTTTAGGTATTCAGTACTTTCGGTATCACTACGGGCGTACAGGTAAAATAGGGTACGGGTACCAAATTTTATATAGACCTTTAAAAGTTTTTTTTAACTTTTATTTCGTATTATGGTATTTACGGTACTCGTATTGATTTTACCTACTTGGTACCCGTATCGTATTGGTACTCGTACCAATTTTACCTATTTGGTACTCGTACTATATCAGTACTTGTGCCGATTTGACCTATTTAGTACCTGTATGAGTGCTCAAAAACTAAAATAAAAACAAAGTCGTACCAAAGCGGGTACTGTACCGCAATACCCATACCCCTACCGTACCAATATATTCGTTACTATATTTGGTACCCAGTTTTGTCCAAATTTGGTACCGGTACAGGTACTGTACTAATCCCATCCCTAGTACCAAGTGTTTTAAAGTAGTACTGAACCAACATCAGCTTGATATTCTTTCTTAAGGAAGATAGCTTCAGCCATTGAAAGTTCTTAAACAAGTAAACATCCATCTAGTTAAGATTTAAAAATTATTTAATTTAATCGTGTTTAATTTCATCGTTTGCGCATTCAAGGTACTTCAACATGTTTTAGACTATTTCTATTATCAACAGAGATATGAACGTTAAAACAGGCATAAGATTTTATCCCTACACAACTTCTTCATTTGCTAACTTATATCTATCGGTCTTAAAGTTTTTAAACACAATCTTAGGTCTTAACACCATACAGCTGCAACGTGCTAATGTGTTTCACATTATTAGTACGTTAGGTTTACAACCAGGCGGCTTTATACAAAGTTACAAACACATGTGAATGTTATGCTTGTACGAACACTCCCAACTCCTTTCGTAATCCTAACATATAATACCCAACATGTTCGCAAACTAATTAGCCGTCATTTTCACTAATGAGTTACAAATATCACATGTTTGGATAAACCGACATAATTACGTCAATTCAATAACGTTGCCATAAACTCATAAATTTCAAAATCTTTCCTTTTCCCCAAAACTTGTTTCTGCAACCAGGGGTGAAGTATAGAAGGGGCGGGAGGGGGCGCCCGACCCCCCGAACTTTTCGCTCAGTAGTGTTATATATGTAGTTTTCGTATATAAATTTTTTGGTATATACATTTTCAACCCCCCGGTTCTATAGAAATTTTTGGTTATATACGTTTTCGACCCCCCCATCATTCGGGTCAAGCTTCGCCACTGTCTGCAACTCTGTTCTTTCTCTAGTTGACCACTGATAAGAGTGTCAACATGAACACTAGATATGATATAATGAACCCACAAAGTATATGTTACCAATAATAATTAGCATAAACATATCAAAATCTCCCATATTAAAACTATAAAAATCACTTAATTTCATCCACTTATACGGCAAAGATGCTAATCAAATCAAAACAAAACAAAAGGTGATAAAAAGGCAAACTTATCCAATGAAAAGCAACAACCACATTTCCTCCAATTTCATCAGTAACCAGAGATAATATTAAAAAAAAAAAAAAAACTATAATAAATCAACGATCAGGATCCTAAATCCTAATTATCATCATTATTATTCATTGAACAATATCATTCAATCAGAAGATTGAAGATTGAAAAGCACCTTTTTTGCGATCTTGGCGACGTTTAGCGTGAGCAGGATCATCGGAAAGGTAACCGTCGATGGGGTCAGGGGAGGTGGGGTTGGGTGAAAGGGCGGCAGCAGGGGACGATGGGTGATAAAGAGCGGATAGGTTGCCCATACTGGCACTCTTCTTCATGATGGAGCCATCGGTGAGTCTGACACCGAAGAGTTTGATGCCAGCGGTGGTGCGAGTGGGGCAGGTGCGAGAGTTGTGGCCATTGTTGCTGCAATGGGAGCATCGCCGAGTCATTGTTGACTCGACTCGGCTCGGCCACCCGATTTGTTAACAGTTTGTGATTTATTAAGAGGGTTGTTTGATGGATTGCATGTGTGAAGGAGAAGGAGGAGGAAGAAGAAAAAAAGGAATGAATGAATTGGGGATGGATTTGATTTTAATTAAGGAAGCGGTGGGTGTACGTATCGTTTCAGATAACGTCCTGCCCTGCCCTTCTTTTCCTTTCATTCTACCAATTGTCACATGTTTTTATGCTATTAAACTTTACTTTTAATATAATTTTTTATTATTATTTATAAGAATGGCATGACACAAAACCTTTTAAACACTTTTCAATGCAGTAATGGAGTGGACGAGATGATAGAACATTGCCGGTCCTGAGGTGGGTGAGGAGGACCACCGGCCAGGGCCTGATATTTCGTGAGGCAAGTTTTTTTATGGAAAAACCCAGTATGTATATATAAAATATTTTTTAATCGGGTATATCCATACAAACACTAACATAGGCCCCCTTACAAAACTATTCTTATGGTTTAGATTAGTTATTAACCCCGTTGGCATTAGGTTTAGACGTTTAGTGAGCCTAATACCCAATTTCGTTAATGCCTAAGGGCACATTTTTTAGAGCTCGAACAGTGTACACGAATTCTCAGGGCCGGCCCTGTAATAGAATACACGAGGTAACGGGATAGACGAGTGAATAGGTGTGGTCCCAAACGACATGCGCAGACGCTCTTCAACGGGACAACACCACTCCAAAGACATAACCTCGTCATCTAGAAAGATCTAGAAGGGCCTAGAAGGATGCACCTGTCACAAGATCCTTAAAGGACAACCAGGAACAAACCGACAGTAGGTAGCAAAAGACGTTGAGGTGGAACGAGTACTCGCGCGCCATGTCACCCCTAGGTACAAGACAAGGTCTCGTCGTGTCAGAGGGGACATAATGAATATTCTCCCCTGGTCGGACAGCTGGCAGAATACCAGTTGGCGTCTCCTTTTCTTCACAAACCTCCGGCTATAAATAGAAGGTTTGACCTCCAAGTTTAAGGATCCGTTTTCTTACTCTCTCACTTTATACACACACATATATCCTCAAAACGATTACTTATTCTCACGCCGGAGGGTAGTTACAAGGAGAAACCCCATCTTCTCCTCCTTGTAACGAGTTCACAGGTGTTGTTCGTTTTGCAGGATCGATGGGAAGAATCAAACTCATTGTCGAGTGAAGAATAGAGATTGAAGTGTTATACACGAGACGAACCGGCTAAGTAGCTTAGTGTTACTTAGTGTTTCTTCAACGATGGAATACAATGAATCATTATCATTCTATGTTTTGTTTGGTTACCATGTGGGAATCGAATAAATTATTACCGTGTATTGTTTGATAGGCAAGAAAAAACTGTCGCAACCCCCGCCCCCTTATCTGTCCCGGGAACGGGTGGCCGCGAACTCAGTGTTGGTGGTATCGATGTTAATTATTTTGGCAGCGAAATTTACATCAGGACCGTAGTTAGGAAATATGTTATCAGAGTAAATACCACGCTTTTATAATATTAAACATATTGGAATAAAACCCAAGTTTTTATTACAAACATTTTTTATAGGGAAAAATCCCTATTTTATTGAATAAAACATCTTCTTTTATTTAGGTAACTTTTATAGCCACGTTTTCCAAGTCTTCAGTGCTGTCCAGCTGGCTTCTAGTTGTCTCTCACATTTTGTTACCTGAAACGCGTTTTAAAAACATTTTGTCAGTGGGAAATACTGGTGAGTGAATCCCAGTTAATCAAGAAGAGTTTTATCAATTAACACAGTATTGAGAGCGATTACAATGTTTATATCTACACAATTACTCATTCAGTACTTGCCACTCGACCGTATCTGTGGCTATGGTCATATCACACATTGGCTAACCCGTTGTCCAATTGTGAAGGTTATCAAGTAATGTATACAAAACCCCATAATACCGGCAGTAATTGAAGAATTACAAAGACTCAATCACTGCTTAATCACATTGTAAACATTTAAGGTTTTGTAAAAACAGTTTACAAAAAGGAGATTACTCACATTGCTATCTTAGGTTATCATTTAGGGTTTCCTGGTGATTATCTATAATTTACACAAATGCACATGTGTTAGTATAATAACCCATTATTTATATTAATGATACCCTCCCCGAGACGGCATTCCAACGACTACGTCGGCCAGAACCACGACAGCCGTTACGGAACCGTGGATCAATCGGGCAGCGTATCTAATACGTAACCGGGGTTATGATACTTACAACGGAGCATAACTTCGTTATTTAGGGCGATATTATACCCGAGAATTAGGCCTACTATAAGAAATTCGAGAGAGAGTCAAGAAATGAACGAATTATTTGAAAGCTCGATGCCTGCTATTTATAGGGCTGAAATTCGGTTTCCTCGCGGCCCGCATAAGGTGAGACCACGGGCTACGCGGCTCGCGTAGTAGACTGGGTAGGCCCTAGCCTGGCCCAGTCAGCGCACTAGCTCCGCCACAATCGTGACATGTGGCAGCACCGGGGGTCGCCTGATCTCGTAGCTGTCGCGGCCCGCGTAAGGTCAAGGGGTGGCTTACGCGCCCCGCGAGAGACCTATTTTTCTTGTTTTTGTTTAATTTTTATAAAAATAAAGGTATTCGAGGTCCGTTTGTGACAACTGGCACAAAACCGGTAATTTCCGTACAATTTAATTAATACTTTATAACTGCAATTATGTGCTTAAATATCAACATTGTCTGATTACATACTATACAAGTGAATTCATGCACGTTTTATACTACAAATATTGCTTTATGCATTAATGAATAGCGTTGCGTCAGAAATACTAGTAAACTCACCGGTAAGACACATTGTGTCAACAATTCTGCAGAAAGCAGTCAGACAATAGAATTGGGGCCTAGGAGTAGGTCCAGCGTCAAGAATACAGTAAAACCCAAGAATGTATACAAGGGTTAACATATAGACTTTCCGGAAGCTAGAATATGCACTAAAAAGTACCCGAAACGCACTTTAAATGCAGAATTCTGCATAAAGCAGCTATAATCATCTTTTAACACATAAATATCATGCAGAATTCATGTGTTATTATCCAGAATACCCTCCTAAGTGTCGGGAATTGAAAGGGTCACAAAAGGGTACATAAAGGACACTAAACGGTACAATTTAGCACTTTAACGAACCAGTATCTAACCGAACAACCGGACACTAACCGAAACACCGAAATATTACTAGAAGCATTGTTTTAATGTTTCTGAGCTAGTTATGATCCCCGAACACCATAACACCCCTTATAACATAATAACACATTAAATCCCTAAACTTTATACTTGAAAACTAACTTATTTATGAAATTAGTGATTGGAACTTACACTTTACCCCCCCCCCCCCTATGTGGTGGACGGTCACCTTAGTGGCCCCACTCTTGATCTTGTGTGATCTTGCTAGATTCTACTCAATCTTACAAGATCTATGGAGATTGTAATCTTGGATTTGTTTGTACTATTAGGAACATATAAAACATTGGTCATTACACAACCTTGGTTATAAGTAAACCTAAGGATCAAGACCCTCATTCATCACCTCACACCACTCACCTCTCCTCCCTCCCACCTTCGGCCGAGATCAACCCACCACACCACCACCACCTTCTTCATCCATTATTCAATCATTCTAAGTTCTTCACAAGGTGCTAGAAGGTATTCAAGGAGGTTTAGAGCTTGTGGATCTTGAAGAACCTTCTTCATTTGCTATTATCCAACCCATTTATCACCTTCAACATCAAGTGTTCTTCCCTAGCCTTGTGCTAGTAGTAAGACCCTTATGATCCCTTGTTATTTCATATTTAGTTGGTTAAAAGATGATAAACAATGTTAATCTTGAAGAACACTAAAGAACATGATCATGATACTTTAACATAAGCTTAAATACATAAGAACACATGTAAATGATGATGATTTGCTTCTTGATGATTGATGATTTGTTTTAGTGATGTTAGACATCATAAGGAACCTACTAGATTGTGATTAAACACATGATCTAGTAAGTTAAAGTGGTGATCTTGTGAAAGACTAAGATTATCATGCTTTATGTCTTCATGAACTTGAATGATGAAATTGGTTTTCATGTGTGAAGATGATTTAAACAAAATACGAATCTTGTAAATAGATGATTACCAAAATGATTTTCTAAAAAAAACAAGTTTATTTATAAGATTTACAAAGTCATGGTTTCTAAGTAAACTAGTCATATTTTTAGTGTTTAAACAAGACTAGGAACATGATTGTAACAAGAAAAATACAAAAGAAATATTTTTAGAAAAATCATCTTACAAGTTGTAGATGACTAAATCTTTTAATAATGTGATTTACAAACAAATAAATATGTTTTTAAGGGTAACTAAACCTACTAAATAACATGGTAAGTTACTACAAGTTTTTACAAAAACTTCAAGTTCATGATGTAGTGTAAATTACTTGATTTTGACACTTGGTAAGTGTTGAATGAGTTGATGATTATTTGTGATGATTTTAAAAGAAAATAAACACATGTTTTGAAAACATGGGAAACCTCCTTTTTAGGGGAAACCATGTCAAAATTTATATAAAATTTTGACACTTAGAAAAATATAAGTTTTGGTGAAACTTATTCCCTAAAAATTCACCTAAAAATATTTACCAAGGTTTCCCTAAGTTTTATGTAAACTTCAAGTTAAGAAATGATGATTTCTTCAAGATAAAACTTGATACTAAGTATGTATATTTTTGAGGAAAATATACATATTTATTGATCAACAAATTTTGTGCTAAGTGTATGTAGTATGTATTATACGTAAATAGTGTATAAGGACTTGAAAATACACTAAATACTCCTAAGGAGTGAAGATACAAAAATACACATACAACATGCTTAGACAAATACAAGAAAATATATTTATGAAAATATATTTCTTAATAGATTATGTAACTCGGACAAGTTACGAACTGAAAATGTCTTCTTGGACAAAGATACATAACTCGGGTAAAAAATACACGATACTTATATTTATTTTTGAGAAAATAATATAAGTAAGATACATAGTTAAAAATAAAAGTTATTTTTAACAACAAAAAACACATACATAAAAGATGGTGACTTGTACTTGTACGATACAAGTCTAGTGACTAACGTTAATAAAACATGTATAGGTCACGACGCTATATAAGCAAACCCGATGAAGTTTACGGCGCAAGAAACGCAAAGTTGTGAGTTCATGTCCCCACTTTTAAACTTTTACATACGTTTTAAACTTGGGGAAAATACATGTGTTATGGTATGCTGGATACAAAAACTAAGGAATGATACTTTAAATCGTGTCACGAATAGGGTACCAGAAGCACCATTAATCGTGTACATACTAAGACCGCAGAACAAAAGGTTAGATCTAATGGGTTTTCGGGTAGCCACACTCTTGGTGATAACTAGTACCAAGTAGTGCTTTTGTGTCTCAGTCGTGAATCTACAACTAGAAAAATGTCTGGTTTGGATGCTTCCTATGTCGTGTCACATGTTAATGGCCTTGCAACCCATTAACAATCTCGATACTTACAGAAATACTTGATTTATACAAGTTACATACCATGTTTTCATACAAAGTATACAAACGTTCAATACAAAAAATGCATGAATTCACACCAACATTATGTTGACGATTTTCCAAAAACTCACATGTATTTCAGGTAACTAAAGTGGATGTGCGTGCGGTCTTACTCTTGCTCTTGGATGTCGTTTATGTTTATCTTCGAATAATGTTGTAAACTTTTCAGACAATGTCTTATGCTGTCTTGTGATGTAAACACTCAAACTATGTTTTCAGTTATGTAATGTTTGGCATTTGGAGTTATATTTACGAGCATGTAGTTTGTTTACCAGTCGTATGCAATGAGAACCTTTCAAGATCACACCTCGTGCTTCTGCCTAAGAAAGGGGTGTGACACCGTTTTCGCGTATGGGGTGTATTTTGAGACATATTGGGACATTTTAAATATATTAGGGCGTCGGAAAAATATTTTGGAGGGTTGTTATATCCTCCCCACCTTGTTTTAGAGCTCGTCCTCGAGATCTACTGGAATAGGTGTGGATATTTTCTTCGCATTTCTGATTCAAGCTCCCATGTGTATTCGGGTCCTCTTTTGGAGTCCCACTTCACTTTGACCAGAACTAATCTCTTATGCTTGAGGTTCTTTATTTTCCTGTCTTCAATCTGTAGAGGCCTCTCTACAAATTTTAACTGCTCATTTACCTCTATGTCCTTAAGAGGTACTACTAGTGATTCATCAGCTAAGCATTTCTTGAGATTAGATATATGAAATACATCATGTATTCCTGCCATTTCCTCTGGCAGTTGTAGCTGATAGGCTACAGGTCCTATTCTTCTAATAATCTCAAAAGGTCCAACATACCTGGGACTTAGCTTTCCCCTTTTGATGAATCTTACCACTCATTTCCAATGAGAGACTTTTAATAACACTTTATCTCCTACTTGAAATTCCAATGGCTTTTGTCTGTTATCAGCATAACTCTTTTGTAGATCACGTGCTGTTTTTAGTCGTTCCTTGACTTGAATGATCTTGTCTGTTGTTTCTTGTACTATCTCAGGTCCAGATAGTTGCTTTTCTCCAATTTCTGCCCAACAGACTGGTGTTCAGCACTTTCGTCCATAAAGTGCTTCGAATGGTGCAGCTTTGATACTTGTGTGATAACTGTTATTATAAGAAAATTCTATCAATGGTAAATGATCAACCCAATTACCTCCGAAATCAATTACACAAGCTCTAAGCATATATTCCATTGTATGAATTGTCTTTTCGCTTTGTCCGTCCGTTTGAGGATGATAAGCGGTGCTTAGAATCAACTTAGTTCCCATGGCTTTTTGGAAACTTGTCCAAAAATGAGAGGTAAAACGACTATCTCTGTCAGAAACAATTGATAGAGGAATTCCATGTAAAGAAACTATTTCATTTACATATAATTTAGTTAACTATTCCATACTGAAAGTTTCCTTCATTGGAAGGAAATGAGCTGACTTAGTTAGCCTATCTACAATCACCCAGATTGTATTATTACCTTTCCTGGTTTTGGGTAATTTAGAAACAAAATCCATTGTTACCAATTCCCATTTCCACACTAGCATTTCTAACTGTTGCAGCAGTCCTAAGGGTTTCTGATGTTTAGCTTTGACTTGTGAACAAGTTAAACATTTTGCAACGTATGCTGCTATATCCTTTTTCATCCCTATCCACCAGAAATTCTTTCTTAAGTCCTGATACATTTTGTCACTTCCAGGATGCATTGTATACTTAGACTTATGGGCTTCTTCTAATATACGGTGGCGTAGGTTTCCTAATTTAGGTATCCACATCCTTTTCTTATGGAATCTCCAAATTCCATCTGTTCCTTGTTCTAATTCCTTAATCATCCCTTTTAACTTTTTAGTATCTTCCTTGATTACTGATTTTTGTGCTTTCCTAATTTGCTCATTTAAATCTACTTGTAGATTTAATTTAAGAGAACGTACCCTTTTTGGCTTTTCGTGATACTTTCGACTTAAAGCATCAGCCACTACATTTGCTTTTTCTGCATGATATTGGATATCACAATCATAATCACTAAGCATCTCCATCCAGCGTATTTGTCTCATATTCAATTCCTTTTGCCCGAAAACATACCTTAAACTCTTATGATCGGTGAAAACGGTAAACTTACTACCGTAAAGGTAATGTCTCCAAATCTTAAGGGCAAAAATTATGGCTCCTAATTCTAAATCATGGGTTGAATAATTCTCTTCATGATTCTTAAGTTGTCGGGATGCATATGCTATAACCTTTTGACGTTGCATCAATACACATCCATAACCTAACTTAGAAGTGTCACAATAAACTACAAAATCTTCAGATCCTTCTGGTAATGATAGTATGGGTGCATGCATTGGTTAATCTTTGCTTAAGAACTCTAAATGCTTCTTCTTGTTTTAAATCTCATTCAAACTTAACGGATTTACAGGTTAACTTAGTTAAGGGAATGACTATTCTAGAAAAATCTCGAATAAATCTTCTATAATAATTGGCTAGTCCTAAGAAACTTCTAACCTCAGTTGGTGACTTAAGGGTTTTCCATTTAGTAATTGCTTCAATTTTGGTGGGATCTACATGAATTCCTTCATGATTAACTAGATGTCCAAGAAATTGTACCTGTTCTAACCAAAACTCACACTTCGAAAACTTAGCATAAAGCTTTTCTTTTCTCAATAAACTTAGAAGTGCGTGCAAATGCTTTGCATGTTCCTCTTTACTCTGAGAGTAAATGAGAATATCATCTATAAAGACAATTATGAATTTATCCAAATATGGCTTACATATTCGGTTCATCATGTCCATAAATGCAGTTGGGGCATTGGTTAAACCAAATGGCATGACAGTAAATTCATAATGGCCATACCTTGTTCTGAAGGCGGTCTTAGGAATGTCCTCTTCCTGTACCTTTAATTGATGATATCCTGACTTTAAATCGATTTTAGACAAAAATCGAGCTCCTTGTAACTGATCAAATAGATCATCGATTCTTGGTAATGGATACCGATTCTTAATCGTGACCTTGTTCAATTCACGGTAGTCAATGCACATACGCATTGATCTGTCCTTCTTTTTGACGAATAGGATTGGCGCTCCCCATGGCGATGAACTTGGCTGTATGAATCCTTTCTCCAATAATTCGTCTAATTGTTACTTCAGTTCCTGCATTTCTGCGGGTGCCAAACGGTAAGGTGCTTTGGCAATTGGTGCTGTTCCTGGTATCAAATGGATTCTGAATTCAACTTCTCGGTCTGGAGGTTGTCCTGGTAATTCTTCGGTAAATACATGTTGGTGCATATGTGATGCGCGTTTAAGTGTCGTTTATTTTAGGTGTATATTTTAAGCCCTTTTTAACACTTATTTTAGCCAAGTTTTAAATTTATAAAACACGATATTTCACTAACACTAAACACACATATGGGCAAGTGCACCCATCGTTGAGTGTAGTATAGCGTTGGTAAGATACCGAGGTCGTCCAAGGACACAAGAGCTTTTAGTACCGGTTTATCCTCAACGTCTAACCAAAATGAAAGTTTAGAAAAATGTTTTAAACCAAGAAAAATAAAAACTAACTAAAATGCTGAAAATAAAAATAAAAAAAAACAGATAGACAAGATGAATCACTTGGTTCCGACTCGTATCTAGTATAACCTTTGATTATTTCCGCACTTTTGCACATAATTAAGAGATTATCTTAGTTATTGTAGTAGGCCCCTCTTTTGAAGGTGACGTTACCCTCACCCCAGTAGTTTGAGTCAGCAGGGATACAATCCTAAAAGGGTGGATTATTGGAAGATAATGAATTAAGTTATTAATGCAGTATTGTGGTAGGCCCCGCTTTTGGCGGTGACGTTACCCTCGGCTAAGTAGTCTGAGTCAGCAGGGATACAGTCCTAAATAACCGGGTTATAGTATTAATAGTAGTTAACTTATGAGGGGATCAAAGAGTTTGGATCCCCGCCATCCAATACCGTGAAGTATTGAAGGAGGTCCTACTAAATTTGACCCAGGTCCATTGCAGGACCTCTAAACGCTGAACAATGGCAAGACCTTTACCAAACCGTTCCCTTAACCCCCTACCAGGTAGCCAACATATCTCCATATAGACCGTGGAGATATGAATGGTGAAAATCCTTTATTTTATATAGACAGTAAAATAATGCCAAGACACCACGGACAAACGATAAGGAAAGATCACCTTCAACATAAGTAACTAGTTATTAAAGTCATTAATACAAAACCAAATAAAAAGTGCAAAAGATTAGAAATAAAAAGTATTATACTAGACACTTTGTCTTCACCAAGTGATGTAAGAGACTTAGGCAAACATGGCCTTGATTGTCAAGAACTCTTACGATCAATCTTGGATCCCGAGACGACTCACACACTCTACGATGGACAATGGATGATGGTGGTGGATGATGGTGTTGTGATGGTGGTGGGTGGTGGATGAAGTGTGAGAGAGGTGGTGTGCCAAGGGATGAGATGAAATGAATCCAAGCACTCCTATTTATAGGTTGAACAGAGAGCTGGACACGGCCCCGTATCCGCTGGGCACGGCCCCGTGTCCGTCTGACAATCTCTCTACTCATTAATTGTAATTCGCAATTATAATAAATGCGCATGCTGTACTTTCGACACGCCCCCGTGTCTGCTGAGCATGGCCCCGTGATGGGCAATAGAAGCTTCTATAGATTTGTCTTTTCTACTGCTTCTTGGGCACGGCCCCGTGCTGGCTGAGCACGGAGCGTGTTCAGTCTTCTGATTTCTCTACTTTGCTTTGGAAGGTGCCGTTGAGGGGTCGGGCAGTCCACTAATATTCCTTTTCTTGTATTTATGTTGGATTTAGCTATCTTTTTGCTGCTTTTGCGTTTTTGAGCTCATTTAATCCTGAAAATACAAAAGGAAGACAAAAGCACTCTTTTTCCAATATTAGTACTTAAAAAGGGTTAGTTTTATGCCTCAATTGATGTAATTTATATGTTGCATTTTACATACATCAAATACCCCCACACTTGAACTTTTGCTTGTCCTCAAGCAAAACTCTTTAATATGTGGCTTACACTCCCAAATGGAATATGTAGAAGAGAAGGTTTTGGGCTTGTCGTAGAGTGTCGGGATTTCCAAGATCTTTTTGGGTTTTATTTTTATTTATTTACATTCCTATTCGTAATGATTTATTTAGAACTTTTCATAAAAGAGATTACTTATATGGGCATAACATGCCTTTAAAATTCTATTTATATACAAGTTCACATACCTCACGGGGAAATCACTCACACTCGGCCGAAGGTGTATTTTTAGTGAATCACTCGAGAGCGGCATGGAACTTATTCCTACCATAGGCTTGCCAAGAAATCAATCCTCCTCCTTTTTAACTTTTATACCTTTGTAGATATCAAGAGGACTTTGTGGGTTAAGGGTTAGGCTAGGGTTAAAGGTAGGTGGTTGGGTTAGTGGTTAGTAGAAAAAGGGCAAAAAGCGTAACAAGTGTCGGTTTTCGTATTTTTGCAACTTTTTATTTTGATGAAGCTTTTATTCAAACTAAGTTATTTTTGATTAACTTGTTTGTTTATTTTCTTTTTGCTTCATCCTTATCACACATTTTTTTTTTCACGAAGAACCGAACTTGTTACTAAAATAAAGGGTTAAAAATGAAAAAGGTTTTGGTGGGTAAAAGGGTTTTTGTTTGGGTGATGAAACGAAAAGGTTTAGGCTCAAAGGGGCTAACTAGGGGGATTTTTGGGTAGGTGGTAAAAGAAAAAGAAAAATAATGGTGTAGAAATAAAAAGGGTTAGTCCTAATGCCTCCATCATTTACTTACTCGGGTTTAAGTCGATAAGGACCGGGAATGTATTGTCATGGCAAGTTCTAGAGTCGTAAGAACCAAGCGGCTATTCACACAAGAAACGAAAAATGAGCATTTATTCAAATGATATGTAATTGTGTGCTCAATAAAGGCTCAAAACTCACTTTTGTGGGAATGGGTTTTTATGTGATCAAGTATATATAATCAAATTTTAAATAAGTTTGCTATGCCTTTTCATAATTTTCTTATGTTGGTTCTTTTTATCACTACGCTATCGGTTGTAAATTTGTAAAAATATAACCTTTTTGAGAACTTGAATTTCCCGAGTTAAACCTAGACAAGTAAAAAAAAAATGAAATTTTTGATAAAATTTGGGGTGATTAGCGGTTCCAATAGAGTTTTGTGTAAGGCTTGTATTTAGGACTTGCAAAATTCAAGGTTTTAGCATCCCCCCCCCCCCCCCACACACTTAAATTACACATTGTCCTCAATGTGTCCCAAAAATAAATTTTTAGGTTGATTAGATGTGTAAAATAGTGTTTAAAAAGAAAAAAATTTGTGTTACTGGGCACTGAACACGGCCCCGTGTTATCCGGGCACGGCCCCGTGTTCAAGTGCCAGTAACAAAATTAAAATAAGAGAAACAGAAGTCTGGACACGGGGGCGTGTTGGGTGAACACGGCCCGTGTCCAGGTACCTGTACTGGGCGTTTTTCTGCAGGTGGTTCGGCACGGGGCCGTGTTGGTTGGGCACGGCCCGTGTTGAACCTTCTGGAATGGAGAGAATTGTCGGGTTGCCTTGTTCTTGTGCATGGGATCATTTTTCTCGTTCCCTTTTCCATCCTTTACCACCATGAGTGTGTTTTATTCATTACAAACCATCCAAACCTTAAAACCATCATTTCATTTCATCATAGAGAGAACTTATATAGTCCTAAATTAAAAAAAAAACTAAAACTTAACTAAATAGGTCAGCAGGTACACGAGGTTATCATAAGGAGTTCTACTATTTTAAGAAAATTTCGAGAATGGTTTCCCGATATAGTAGGACTTTTAGCCGAACGAATTCTTCCCTAAACGTTGTTTAAAGCCATTCTTTGTAACACCCCAAAACCCGAATGTTTATATTCGTTACATGTTATGCTATGGTACTTTAAGAAATAAATGACTAGGTTATTTAACCTAATAAAATGTATGATAAAAACTAACTAGAAGATGAAAGTTGTGCACAACATGTTTAAGTGGCAAACATTGAGGGGTTAAATGGAATAAGGTGAAAGTTAGGTTACTAAATAACAAAACACACACACAAACACACATAGTGTGTTCGTGAAAGAGCAGGAAGCTCCCATGGAGCCAATAACCCTAACTTCATCAATTCCCTCAAATTGGAAGGCTAAACGAAGCTCAAATTCATAACCAAACACGGATTAATGATCACCTTCATAAGGGGATCGTAAGGTATGTCTTAGATTCTAGATTGGTGATGATGCACGAAATGGGTTATGTTGTAAATCACGAATTTGTATGAAATTGAGCATGAGTATGTGTTAGATTCATCATTTGGAACATGGATTATGCATGAAATAGGTTAATTTGATGTTTAAGGGTGAAACCCATTTGTTATGGTGAAGATGATGACATGGGTAAATCATCTATGTCTAAGTTCTTGCTTAATATTGATGTATTTTGAGTTGTATGATGTATTCTTGTTAGAAGAATTTAAAGAAATGTGATACTAGTATGTTTGATGTTATGCATGTATGAATCATGTTGATTAGGAGGAAGAAATTGATGAATTGTGTATGAGATTAGAATGATATGCATGAACTAGTTGTACACTATGCTTACAAGGTAGTACATATATCAAAAGTATGATGAATTATGAAGAACTTAAGATTAGATCACTTGTAAGTGATTAACAAGTAGTTATGAAGTGGGTTTTAGATGATGTAATGTAATTTGATGATTCACTTATGTTAATAATGTTTGGAATCATACATATGTGTGAATGTTTAAAGAAATGGGATAAGAAATGATGAATTGTTGTTAGATGAAGTGAATAAAATGTGATGATAACATGTTTGATGTTTAATTTAAATACCCCATGTTGGATTGTAGAAGCATTTGATGAACTATGTATGAGTTTAGAAGATTATGTATGAATTAGTTGTACGTTATGCTTAAAAGGTGGCACGCACACCAAGTGAATGATAAAATGTATATAATGTCGTCCGTATAGTCGATTATGATGTTACGGGTATATGTTGATAAGTCGATAGTTATGTGTGGTTAATAGTTGACTTTTGAAAGTCAACTAAGTATAAGAAACATGAGTTGACTCGTTGTCGTAAATGTAGGTTGATGAGAAGTCGTATGGTACATGTAATAGCAAGCCGTGTTAAATGTAATGACATGATGAGTTACATGAGTTAAACGTATACGGACATGATCATATGAGTTATGTTTGTTAGAAATGATTAATGAAAGTTAAGTGTGAAATATGGGATTGATACGATTGTTATCATGTACAAATGAGTATGCTAATGATAGCGTGATTTCGATGACATGGAAGTATAGGAAACATGTCGAGATGGAATCAGGCACGGAAGGCTAACGGGTCAAGAAGTGGCGAGGAAATGAATATGAACACGGATGCATGAGGTAAGTGATTCCGTAATCACTTCTTAGTTGTTTATGTAAAGTTATATGTATTTTAACTAAACGTGTTAATTGAGGTCATATAGGAATGAGTTGAATGAAATCGATGAAGTATTAAACGGATCTTAGCTTTGATCCGAGTAAGGTATATGCGTTAGAATTGAAGTTAAGTGGTAGGATTGGTTAAATATGCAATGAAGTCCTTGGTTGTAAAGGATGGAGCAACGTTGACAAAAACGCCCTTGATAGGTATATCGGGCGAACGACCTTAAATGCCTATTGGAGATAAGCTAATCGATTAGAGTAATGTTTCGGTCATGTGTGAAAGCGAAGAGTATGGTTTTGTATGTCATAGACCATTTAATGCACAAATACCCATAACGGGTCAAATAATTAGAGAATGACAATAAGCCGAATGCATGCAAGTTAAGAATCTCCTTAATCCGGATGTGGAATTTTAATGTCATATGATAGAATGTGAATTTACAAGCATGTAGGAAGAAACGGGAGGTTAAACGGGTAAACGGTTCAAAAGTTATGCGCGTTTTAGTGCGTACGAACGACAAATCAACACAGCAGAAAATTTATGATTCTGATAGGCGTCGACGACGCGGGCAGGTGGCGTCGCCGACGCCGCTTGGAAAACCCGTTTCCTGTCGACGCCACTTCCCCCTGGTTGACGCGGTCCCGACGCCATAACCCGGAAAAATGTTATTTTTGGTCATTTTTAACCCCGACGGGCCCCAGGGCCGTCGCCGACTCCCTCCCCATGTCCACAGGCATGAAATTTGCTATTTAAGTTGTTTTATGCATCGTAGGCTTCGGTTTGTTACCCGTGGACTACGACGGACTTTCTAAACGTGATTTTGATCGATCATTAGATGCTTATGAGCTATAAATCAAAGTCTAAGTCACATGTAAATAACGTATGAGTGTGTAAGAAGTATGCAAGATTTAGTACGCATGTAGATGTGTATGTATGCACGTATAAAGATATGTATGAGTGTATACATGTAAGTAAAGATGTAGGAAAGGTATGTACACACGTAGATGTGTATGTATGCATGTATAAGGGTATGTATGAGTGTAGACATGTATGTAGGGAGGTTGGAAAGATATGTACGTATGTAGTTGTGTATGTATGTATGTATAAGGACATGTATGAGTGTATGCATGTATGTAAAGTTGTAGGAAAGGTATGCACGTATGCAGATGTGTATGTGTGAATGTATGTATGTATGTAAGTACGTATGTATGTATGGAATAGACACGTTGAGTGTTAATGTTATTAATGGTATACCTCGAGAATGAAAAGTAATGCAGGTACATTATTGAATCCTCACCAGGAAATGGATATGCAGATGAAATGCTTAAAGCTTAAAAGATGACGAAGTGTGAAGTGTACGCGAATGAACTTTGTTCTTTAATGTGTACTAATGTTGTGAATGTATGTGGTGAATGCAGGTTGTACGGATGATGAGCGATTATCACAAGGATTAGGGATCGAAGACCGAGTCACTAGAGAGATTGTACGGGGACGTTGAATGTAAAATGTAGTAAATGTAAGCTATGTTTTTAGTTAACAAATAAGAGGATGACAGACTTTTGATTAAGAATTAAGTAAAGTTAAAAGTTTAAATAAGTTGAGGTATTTATAATGCAAGAAATTTTATGGTTAGTGTTTCCGCTGCGACTTTTTGTCAAATATGAATTAGGGTGTAAAATTCTTCGATTTCCCTAGGAAGGAAGAATGCGGCTTCATTTTCCTCCGCTGCTGGTGGCTGAGGGGGAACATTCACCGGGACTCCTTGCACCATTCTTCGCGGAAGCTCTTGGTGCATGGCGTACCATTCGGCTGGGATGACAACTTCGGGCACCATGTTCCACGCCCTTTGGGTTATTATAGGTACCAAAGGCGGGGAGGCGAGAAGGTTCAACCTCTGGTGCAAGAGGTTTACTTCATGGAGACAGCCCTCCAGCCCTACTGTAAGATGGTTGATACGGTCGACCAATGCTTCTTCCACTCCCGTCATTTCATCAATAGCCTCCCTTAGAGCGTAAACATAGTTTACAAGAGAGTCTTCTGCTGTTGAAGATCTCCTCCCTTGTCGGTTATTTCTTGAAGATGATCCACTTGTTCTGCTTGCCATTTTCTGTGAACGAAACCGAAGAAAGCTAAATTTTTACAAAACAGAGCCCCTGGACACGGCCCCGTGCTCGTTGAGCACGGCCCCGTGTCCATCTGTCTGCAGGATTTTTGGCTAAAGAATCTTGGAGTTTTAAATTATTTTTATGATTTCTATCTGGGTTTTAAGCTCAGATAATCTAAAACAAAGTTATACAACTAACTTTAAGCAAGAATCTTTAGCAAATAATCTTACAAACTTCACATAGAGGGTTGGAATCAAGGGATTTCCAAGCTTCCATGGAGGAATTTTTTTGAAAAATTTTGAAAGAGGAGGAAATGAATAAAAGTGGAAGGGACAAGAGGGTCCTTTGGAACCTTCTTTTAACACTTACCTAGGATGGTATGAGTGAAAATCCCAGGGATCTCTGTCAATTGAGGTGGTCAAAATGAGCAGGAATCAGGCTGCATTTAAAGAAAACGACAGCGCACTGGGCACGGCCCCGTGTTGACTGGACACGGCCCCGTGTTCAGAGGAAATCCTGACACATTTTGTCCGTATTCTGACCAAATCAGCAGAGAATCCTTTTTAGTGAGCACGGGGCGTGTTGACCTGGACACGGCCCCGTGTCTGGAGGCTGCTTTATGGAGTTTTGCCACTTCAAGGATCTTATCGACATCGGGTGGTTCCTTACTGGTTGGAACAAACCCAAAGTGCCTAATATACCTTAATTGTCCTAGACTAAGGCGAGAACGCAAGTGGTTGTCGGTGAGGGTAATTCCTATTTTCATTCTAGGTGGACAAGTCCAACCCTTTCCCGGGCTCTTGTTAAAGAAGGTGTATGTCGAATCGCTCAGGTCTATGTATGCACCGAACGAAGTCGATGGAGAGTCCTTCACGGCACAATCGACACAGGGACGACTATCGTCCAAGTCTTTGCTAGGTACGAAGGTATTTTCGGGAGCAACGAGGTTGTCGGAATGCGGTTCCAACATTTCTTCATGGTTATCGTCTTGGGGTGGATCAATAAAATCCTTCCTAAGCTCTTCTAACCAATTCTGAACTAGCTTTTCTAGTTGAAATAACTCATCAAGGAGCATTTCCCCTAGAATATCTGGCTGGGCGCATTCGAGGGAGAAATAGTGTTTATTTTTACTTTCGCCCCTCTTAAGGTTGTAAGATGTTGGTGGGTCCATGTAGTGGGGCCTATAATTTAGGAAGTAGCATTTTACTTCTTCATGTTTTCCACCACATAATTGACACCACGTACCATAAGAGTGCCGAAAGTAAAAATAATTACTATCACTCATGTTTATGTCAGAAATTACCAACCGCCGGGATCTAACGGTTCTGTTTTCAGTAACTGAAACTTGGGCACGGGGGCGTGTTGGGTGGGCACGGCCCCGTGTTCAGCTTACTGTCTGATGTAAAACAGGATTGCCAGTTCCAATGATTGAGCACGGGGGCGTGTTCAGCGGGCACGGCCCGTGCTGAGCTCTGCAGAAGCTGAAAAACTAAGAAAATCCTAAAAATATAAAAAGAAAAAATAAAAGATGATTAAGCCGTTGATTCCTAACTTTCTTAAAATCCTTGTGTCCCCGGCAGCGGCGCCAAAAACTTGATGCGCATTTAAGTGTCGTTTATTTTAGGTGTATATTTTAAGCCCTTTTTAACACTTATTTTAGCCAAGTTTTAAATTTATAAAACACGATATTTCACTAACACTAAACACACATATGGGCAAGTGCACCCATCGTTGAGTGTAGTATAGCGTTGGTAAGATACCGAGGTCGTCCAAGGACACAAGAGCTTTTAGTACCGGTTTATCCTCAACGTCTAACCAAAATGAAAGTTTAGAAAAATGTTTATACCAAGAAAAATAAAAACTAACTAAAATGCTGAAAATAAAAATAAAAAAAAAAACAGATAGACAAAATGAATCACTTGGTTCCGACTCGTATCTAGTATAACCTTTGATTATTTTCGCACTTTTGCACATAATTAAGAGATTATCTTAGTTATTGTAGTAGGCCTCTCTTTTGAAGGTGACGTTACCCTCACCCCAGTAGTTTGAGTCAGCAGGGATACAATCCTAAAAGGGTGGATTATTGGAAGATAATGAATTAAGTTATTAATGCAGTATTGTGGTAGGCCCCGCTTTTGGCGGTGACGTTACCCTCGGCTAAGTAGTCTGAGTCAGCAGGGATACAGTTCTAAATAACCAGGTTATAGTATTAATAGTAGTTAACTTATGAGGGGATCAAAGAGTTTGGACCCCCGCCATCCAATACCGTGAAGTATTGAAGGAGGTCCTACTAAATTTGACACAGGTCCATTGCAGGACCTCTAAACACTGAACAATGGCAAGACCTTTACCAAACCGTTCCCTTAACCCCCTACCAGGTAGCCAACATATCTCCATATAGACCGTGGAGATATGAATGGTGAAAATCCTTTATTTTATATAGACAGTAAAATAATGCCAATACACCACGGACAAACGATAAGGAAAGATCACCTTCAACATAAGTAACTAGTTATTAAAGTCATTAATACAAAACCAAATAAAAAGTGCAAAAGATTAGAAATAAAAAGTATTATACTAGACACTTTGTCTTCACCAAGTGATGTAAGAGACTTAGGCAAACATGGCCTTGATTGTCAAGAACTCTTACGATCAATCTTGGATCCCGAGACGACTCACACACTCTACGATGGACAATGGATGATGGTGGTGGATGATGGTGTTGTGATGGTGGTGGGTGGTGGATGAAGTGTGAGAGAGGTGGTGTGCCAAGGGATGAGATGAAATGAATCCAAGCACTCCTATTTATAGGCTGAACAGAGAGCTGGACACGGCCCCGTGTCCGCTGGGCACGGCCCCGTGTCCGTCTGACAATCTCTCTCCTCATTAATTGTAATTCGCAATTACAATAAATGCGCCTGCTGTACTTTCAACACGCCCCCGTGTCTGCTGAGCACGGCCCCGTGATGGGCAATAGAAGCTTCTATAGATTTGTCTTTTCTGCTGCTTCTTGGGCACGGCCCCGTGCTGGCTGAGCACGGGGCGTGTTCAGTCTTCTGATTTCTCTACTTTGCTTTGGAAGGTGCCGTTGAGGGGTCGGGCAGTCCACTAATATTCCTTTTCTTGTATTTATGTTGGATTTAGCTATCTTTTTGCTTCTTTTGCGTTTTTGAGCTCATTTAATCCTGAAAATACAAAAGGAAGACAAAAACACTCTTTTTCCAATATTAGTACTTAAAAAGGGTTAGTTTTATGCCTCAATTGATGTAATTTATATGTTGCATTTTACATACATCAATATGTCTGTCGACTTCGTCTTGTATCGAGTCTTGTAATAGGTTAGATAGAACAAGACACGTAGAACGAGATAAACGAGAAAAAGGTCAAAACAAGCCAGTTCACACGAACTGGGATTCCAGTTCGTGCGAAGTGCCACTTCATGTGAAGTGGGTGTGTCCAGTTCATAGGAATGGCGTGCCTATAAATAGGTGTCTTGGTTCTTTCATTTGTAACATTCCTGATTCCGGTAGCGAAGCTCTGCCGAAGTATCTCCAGCTTGTAAAACGTTGTGAAATCAATACAAGAGATAGTTAAAGTGATTCTAGTGTGTATCCAGCTGAAATAACTCCGATACGTCTGATTCTGCCTTTCGTATTGGACGAGATCTCTTCTGAACGACTCGTTTGGTCGTCACAACGATCCTACAAGTGGTATCAGAGCTCAGGAGGAAGAGTTCTTACCATTTCAGCTTGTTTTCACAAGAAAATCTCACTTCTAGTCGCTTTCTACTCATTTTTCAAAGTTAACTGAGTTTTTACGGTTAAAATGCACTGATTTTCTCGTATAACACGTGAAATACAGTTTTAAACAATCCTTGAAAGAATCAGACCTTAATTCAACCTAAAACGTGATCAATTTTGACAAATTTCAACCGAAAACTCATCAGATCGTTCGAAAATGTTCCACTTCGTTTGAAAAGGTGTTCATTTCGCTTGGAAATCATTCAATTCGCACGAATTGGACATTACTCAGTTCAGTTCGTTTGAGATATTCATCAATTCGCACGAATTGGACATTACTCAGTTCGGTTCGTTTGAGATATTCACCAGTTCGCACGCATTGGTAGAATTAGATCCAGTTCGTTTGAAACATACTTTGGTCGCATGCAATCTTCTCAGATCGCTTGAAAATTTTCAGTTCGTTTGAAAAGCACATCAGGTTGTTTGAAATTGAGTTTGCATGTGAAATAATTCACCGACCCATGTGCTTTGACTGAATGAATTATGCGGCCCAATCATACTTTAATATTGGATTCAGATTTATGGAGCGGCCCAATGAGATTTGAGTTGTGAATTAAGATTGTCGGTCATCTTAATTGAAAATATAAGATTTTCACGTGATTCATGGATGTTGTCAGTTTATATATGAGAATCTTTATATCTGAAAAAACCTGACTTGCCGGAGCTCCCAGGTTGGTAATCGTGGAGCAGGAATCGACATCATTCTTGAGAAATTCAAATTGTTATATTTCGACTTACAAGTGGTATTGGATGATAAGAACCTTCAAGTGGTTAATCAAGGTCATTAAGTTGAACTTGATTTAACTTTCAGTCAAGTGGTTAAAGAAATGTCATATCTTACAAGTGGTAATTTGAAAACAAAATGATGAATTAAACCCCGTTTTTACAAGTGGTATCAACAAAACTAATTTTCCGGAAAAACCATTTTGATTAAAACAAACTTAAGTGTTTTGAAATCATAATGGGAAAATAGTTTGTTGTCAGGGGGAGTTCTGATTGTTTATGTCAAGTGAATGGCGAATTAAAGCAATTCACATCAGTTTGTCATTTTCTGTGTACAGTTTATTGCAATATTTTCAAATTTTCCCAGAAAATCAAAAATTGAAACATGTTTTTGATTTTAGGGGGAGTAAAAATTTAGAAATTTCGAAAATTTGAAAAATCCAAAAACATGATAAAATCTGAAAACCAAAAACATCGTAAAATCAAAAATGAGTTTTGTTGTGAAAAAGAGGAAATGATAGTACATCGGTAGACAATTACAGTACGCTAAAGAATTGGAAAGTTAAAATGTGATAAGCGGTCTCACTGATGATATGCCAGTAGGTTTTCGCACGCTTAGTAGATTGTTATCGAGATATAAACCTAAATTTCAAATACTTACTTATTTCGTGGGGAACATCTCTCGGATATATAGGTAACCCCTGAAATCTTGTTTGGATGGCTTTCTATTTCTGACATAATAGGTCTTTGTGCGTGATCATATCTGGGGTATTATACCTGGACTTCTGATTTTGCGGGAGCAATAGCCTAGTCCTCGTATAATACTTTGCACAGCTTTAATCATAAAGCTCACCCTCAGCATAAAAAATGATGAAACATTGAAAAATGCTAATCATGTACTATTGAAAAGAAGATCCCCAAGGGGGACACACCTAAAGACGAGCCATCATCTCTCTGATTTTGCAGAAGCAATAGCATGAGCTCTCATGGCCTCACATTTACCCATTTACATATATCATTAGTGTACATTCACCTGTAAGACTGAATATAGGAGTCTGGATACGAGAGTATATTCTGAGGTGAGACACGCGAATAAGTTTAAGTCCATTAAAATACTAATTCCGTATCTCAAAACAGTTGAACTTTGTGTGAAAATTTAAGTGGATCAGTATACTAACAATCTAAGTGAATCGTTTAGAACTTAAAGTGTTTAAAGCTCAACGGTGCTAGTGATTTGTCATAAACTGATATGATCCTCTTACACAAACTCACAAAAATATTGTCTGTAAATATTTCTTTACTTCTTTTCATTAAAACATAATCCAAAAAGAATGTGTTTCAATATAAAATTTTTGAAAAACTCAAAAAGATTCTATTTCATCTTATTTTCGACAACTGATGTTGAAAAGCTGATTTTCAAAATTCCAAGTGCTGAACATGATGAACAGGTTTGGGAGAGTTTGCTTAGAAATAAGAAAAATGGTATTCTTACAAGTGGTCATTAGAGATTATAAATGTTAAATCATTTTGAATGATATCTACAAATGATGGTTTGAGATTGATTTATCAAGTGGTAAGCAGAGATTAAAATTGTTATAAATAAATCTACCCAAAAGTAAGTTTGAACTTGATATAAATTGTTGATAATTGAACGATATCTACAAGTGGTTTATAAATTTGTCAAATTTTTAAATTTGTGAAATTTATTTCGAGGTAGAGTTTGTGCAGGTAGAAGCAGCTAGGTTTCGACTCCTAAGGATATGCAGATTCAAGCCAGGTTCCAGATCCTGTGGCTATGGAGAGCCAAGCAATGGTCCTGAATCTGTGAAAGCTGCAAAGCGTGAGCAGAGTTTGAGCTAGGTTTCCGATCCAAAGCTTGTAGATTGTGAATTCCAGACTGCGATCCCAGTTTATCGAAAGGGGGAGTCTGAAAACATTAAAGCCAGAAGCTGCTGATGCTGATAAGCGAAAAAAAGAAGGAGATTGAAGGACGCTTACAATGTCAAATACTTTGGAGAGAGCGAGAAGACTGAAGATTTGACATACTGAAGACTCGTACCGAAGACTTCGTCAACATCCAAGGGGGAGTCTGTTGGTGCATATGTCTGTCGACTTCGTCTTGTATCGAGTCTTGTAATAGGTTAGATAGAACAAGACACGTAGAACGAGATAAACTAGAAAAAGGTCAAAACAAGCCAGTTCACACGAACTGGGATGTCCAGTTCGTGCGAAGTGGGTGTGTCAAGTTCATAGGAAGTGGCATGCCTATAAATAGGTGTCTTGGTTCTTTCATTTGTAACATTCCTGATTCCGGTAGCGAAGCTCTGCCGAAGTATCTCCAGCTTGTAAAACGTTGTGAAATCAATACAAGAGATAGTTAAAGTGATTCTAGTGTGTATCCAGCTGAAATAACTCCGATACGTCTGATTCCGCCTTTCGTATTGGACGAGATCTCTTCAATTCTTTCCCTTTAGTGTTAGTGATTATATAAATCAAATACACTATTGACCCTTTTCTTATATAACTTGCTGTTTTCATCACAGAGATGAATTTTGTGGATCTAGAGGGCTTATTTCCTTTAATTGTGATCTTTTCACCTTTTGGTGAATTTACTTGGATTGACTTTTGATCACATAAAATACTGGCTTTATTGGCTATTAACCAATCCATTCCTAACACAACATCAAATCCTGCCAGATTCATTGGGTAAAGGTTTGCAATAAATTTCTGATTTAGAATTTCTATTCTTGCTCCCTGCAAGATATCAGAAATTTTAATGGTTTCCCCATTTGCTGTCTCTACTAGACATTCTTGTGGGAGTTTAGTTAATGGTTGATTGAGAATTTTGCAAAATGAAGTATTAGTATTAATAAAACTTTGGTTTGCACCAGAGTCAAATAATACTTTAGCAAAAATATCATTAACTAAAAACGTACCGACGATCACAGCCGGAATCATCCTTGCTTCTTCTGCAGTTAGAACAAATGCTCTAGCATTTTTAGTATTCTTGTTGTTCGTGGCTGGCGCTATCTTTGGGCAGTTTGGCTTGATGTGGCCTTGTTCTCCGCAATTGTAGCATATCCTGTTATTTTTCTTTCTGCAATCTTCTTCCTTATGTCCAGATATTTTGCAGAAGTTACAGTATATGGAGCATCTTCCAGAATGCTTCCTTTTGCAATACTTGCAATAGGGTGCAGAGGTAGAACCTACATTTCTTCCTCGGTTAGAATTTCCAGAACGAAATTCTTGGGTAAGCTTCTGGGTTAAGTTCCTCCTCTGATCCTCTTCCCGTGTACGCACTAACTCATCTGTCAAGGTATTTGCTAGTTCTACAGCTTCTTCTATGGTTTGGGGTCTAGCTGCCATGACTACATGTCTTATCTCTCCAATTAATCCCCAGATGTAACGGGAGATTAATACTGGTTCAGGTGATGCAAGGGTTGGCACTATTCTAGCATATTCGAAGAATAACGTAGTGTATCCCTTACTATCCACACCAGTCATCCTAAGGTTTAGGAATTTATTTGCTATCTGTTCTTTTTCATTGGGAGGGCAGAATTTCCTTTCTACAATGTTTTTAAATTCCTCCCATTCCATATTGTAAATCCTGTCACTTCCTCTAGACTGGAGGATAGTGTTCCACCACTCTAAGGCTGAATTCTTAAACATATTAGAAGCAAACATTATCTTATCCTCTTCCTCACACTTGCTTATTCTTAAGACTGTCTCAGTCTTTTCTATCCAGCGTAGAACTGCAACAACCCCTTTATTGCCCGAGAATTCCATTGGTTTACAAAACCAGAATTCTTTATAAGAACAACCATAAGGCATTGTTCTTCTTCTTTTGGGAATGGGCGCTTGAAGTAAGGTTCCATTGTTCACACTGCTTTCAGGTTCAGTTGGTCGTTTACTGCTATGCTTACTTTTATTATCAGCTTCCTTAACAGTTTGAATAATAAATGGCATCGCATCTATTATTCATTGTGCCACTATGTGTTGGATGGCACTGTTGTCCACTTGGTTTCTATTATTGTTGTTGTTTCGGTTTTCGTTACCCAGTTTATTGTTACTCTGGTTGTCGTTATTCTGGTTTTCCGGGTTATTATCCGGATTCTCTTGATTCACTTGGCCGGCCATCTGAATTTTAAACATTTACCACATATTAATATCACAAGATAATATCTTAATATGATCAATCACATGACACGCATTTTGATCAAAAGCGTCGATCATTGCGACTTACTCTTTTCTTATAATATGCATCTACTACAAACCAGAACTGAAATTAAAATTATAATACTACTATGCATCACTAACCACGAAGTGGTCTATAAAACAATTTATATATATATATATATATATATATATATTTTTCATACACGCCTATTATATATATTATTATATTATTATTATTACTACCTCCACCATCACATTCACGGATATGGATTCATCAAGAAATCCATATGACGCTCGTCGTACTTCCAGACGAGTCGTTCTCCTACCTGCCTCATTCTTTCACTACTTTCTAAAATCTCTTCTCCGAAAGTTCGGAGCTCTTGCACATTTTCTACACTCATTGGTGGTGCAGGTGCCGGTACTGGATCTGGGTACTGTGGCATGGGTTCTTCCTGATGATACGGATTCTCTAAGATCTCCCTAATGTATTCATCATTATCGTAGTAGGGATCTAGAGGGTCCAGGCCTGGGTAAGCTGCTAGGTTTGGCATGGGTAGGTCTGTCAGCTGGTAGCGTTGCACATAATCCCTATGATCATCAAACCACGGATCGTAGTCTGGGTCTAAGGGATTGGGTGCTGGTACCCTAGGTATCTCCTCAGGATTAAAATCATGCATTTCTATTTGATTTTCTAGGTGGTTTTCTATCTCCATCGGCTGATTAGGAAACAAGGGTAAGGGTTGTGGGGCTACTAGTTGCTCCAGATTTGGGTCGGCAGCTGTGGATGCTAAAATGTGGAAGTTTGCTAAACTCCTATTAAGCATTTCTTGGGTATGGGCGCCTGTCTCTCTTTTAGCTGCTGCTAGCAGTCGTTGTTCTTGTAACTTTTTCATTTTCTTCCTACGCTCGTGTGCTCCCTTACTGAACCATCCTCTCTTTTTCTGAGGGAATGGCTCTTCAGACTGAGCCTTAAATACGAATATCCCTTCTTCATCATCAGCAGAATACCCTAAAAGGGCAGGATATGAAGAGGTACCTTCGCTCTTAGGTGAGCTGGACAATTGACGATACACGTCGGATGGTCCTTGATCACTAATACTGTAAACTAACAAATAGTCAAATAACACATGACAATAAAATACAGATATGCACGTATTTCCGTAATTTATTTCCTAACAATTTGAATAATATCTTGATGTCAGCAGAACACTTATGTGGCTGAATCAGTGCCTTTGGCTCTGATACCACCTTCTGTCGCAACCCCCGCCCCCCTTATCTGTCCTGGGAACGGGCGGCCGCGAACTCAGTGTTGGTGGTATCGATGTTAATTATTTTGGCAGCGGAATTTACATCAGGACCGTAGTTAGGAAATATGTTATCAGAGTAAATACCACACTTTTATAATATTAAACATATTGGGATAAAACCCAAGTTTTTATTACAAACATTTTTTATAGGGAAAATCCCTATTTTATTGAATAAAACATCTTCTTTTATTTAGGTAACTTTTATAGCCACTTTTTCCAAGCCTTCAGTGCTGTCCAGCTGACTTCTAGTTGGCTCTCACATTTTGTTACCTGAAACGCGTTTTAAAAACATTTTGTCAGTGGGAAATACTGGTGAGTGAATCCCAGTTAATCAAGAAGAATTTTATTAATTAACACATTATTGAGAGCGATTACAATGTTTATATCTACACAATTACTCATTCAGTACTTGCCACTCGACCGTATCTGTGGCTATGGTCATATCACACATTGACAAACCCGTTGTCCAATTGTGAAGGTTATCAAGTAATGTATACAAAACCCCATAATACAGCAGTAATTGAAGAATTGCAAAGACTCAATCACTGCTTAATCACATTGTAAAACATTTAAGGTTTTGTAAAAACAGTTTACAAAAAGGAGATTACTCACATTGCTGTCTTAGGTTATCCTTTAGGGTTTTCTGGTGATTATCTATAATTTACACAAATGCACACGTGTTAGTATAATAACCCATTATTTATATTAATGATACCCTCCCTGAGACGGCATTCCAACGACTACGTCGGCCAGAACCACGGCAGCCGTTACGGAACCCTGGATCAATCGGGCAGCGTATCTAATACGTAACCGGGGTTATGATACTTACAACGGAGCAGAACTTCGTTATTTAGGGGGATATTATACCCGAGAATTATGCCTACCATAAGAAATTCGAGAGAGAAAGTTGAGAAATGAACGAATTGTTTGAAAGCCCGATGCCTGCTATTTATAGGGCTGAAATTCGGTTTCCTCGCGGCCCGCGTAAGGTGAGACCCGCGTAGTAGACTGGGTAGGCCCTAGCCTGGCCCAGTCAGCGCACTAGCTCCGCCACGATCGTGACACGTGGCAGCACCGGGGGTCGCCGGATCTCGTAGCTATCGCGGCCCGCGTAAGGTCAAGGGGTGGCTTACGCGCCCCGCGAGAGACCTATTTTTCTTGTTTTTGTTTAATTTTTATACAAATAAAGGTATTCGGGGTCCGTTTTCGCGTATGAGGTGTATTTTGAGACATATTGGGACATTTTAAATATATTAGGGCGTCGGAAAAATATTTTGGAGGGTTGTTATAAAAACAAAGGAATAAAATCGGTGGTGAGTGGTGGTGGTTAGTGGCGCCGGTGGTAGCGACGATGGGTGGCGGGACGGGTGGGTGGCAACGATGGTGGTGGTCGTCGGTGGAGGTTGGTGGCAAAGGAGGCGGCGGTGGGTGGCAACAGCGGCGATCGGTGGCAACAGCTGGGGGTCGGTGTTGGTTGGCCGCGACAGAGGCGGTGACAGGTAGCGATGGTTGCGGTGACGGGTTATGGGTGCTGGTAGCGGTGGGAGTCGATGGTGGGTGGCGGGGGCGGTGGTGGTGGGCGTCAGTGGTTGTTGGTGGCGACAGAGGTGGCTATGGGTGGCAATGGTGGTGGGTGGGCGGCGGCGGAGGTGCTTGTCGTCGGGGTGACAGCGGAGGCGGTGGCAGCAACAGTGGGTGTTGGTGGTGGGTTGTAGCGACGATGGTAGGTTGTGGTGTTGTTAATGAAGGGTGTAAGAGGGATGAAATGAAAAAATATATTGGGGCGGATGGAATGATTTTGAGGGAATAAAATGTCTTATATAATGGGTGATTACATTCCATTGACTAACCAAACACAATTTTCTTCATTCCCTTTTAATGGTCAATGCCATTCCGGCTCTTATTCATGTATATCAAACACTACCTTAAAAGTTTGTAAAAATTTAAACCTTGAAACCTGATTTGCTTGATGGATAAAACGATTTCTTGTGACATGTTTCACAACTAAATTAACCTTGTCAAATCTAACAAGCTTGATTTATTAATTTCAAAATTGAAGTTTATATTTACTTCTTATGAGTTATGATTACCTTTTAGTCTAAAACTGACCTGATATTCGCTCTCCATATATCTTATATTTCGGTTGTGTTAAACTCCTGTTCAAAATGCCATACCAAAATCGAGGACAATTTTGATCGCGTATATACAATTCTCAAGTATTATGGTGTTTATAGGATTTTCTACGAACTTTTCATGATTGATTTCTTAGAAAGGGGAAATATATAATAAAACCTTTATCTTTTCAACTATTACAATGCTCATATGGATGTCAATGGATAGAGTATGAGACATATTTTGGTTATTTTAATCTCATACTCCATGAAAAAATCATGTCTCGTTCCTAATCTCTTATTCGTCAAAACACATTGCATATTACCCATCAGATTTAAGATTTACGAATATAACCAACAAGTACCGGACATACACGTGTAGCATGTTCCTCTTTTAGCACATTAGGCTACACGGTATGGGGTTCGGCCCCGGGTCGTCTTGGTTCGGCGACGGGCGGAACACCGTGCCCCCCCCCCCCCCCCCCCCGCGGTCGCGTCTTCCCCGTCGAATTCTCGCCGTTTGTGACGGTCCAAAAAGGTGGGCCCCCAAGCAGAAGTTACCGTTTGAAAAAAAAATTTAAATTTCCAATTTAAACAAACAAACAAACGGTAATATTTATAAACTTTATATATTTCCATTTTCACTTTCATTCACCAATTTAACCTCAAAATTTCATCTCTCTCCCCCGTAATTTTTATAAATCTTCTTCCACTTTTATAAACCTTATACTCTATCATGGATCCCTTCAACAACTCGAGCGACCCGAACAACCCGAACAATCCGTATAACCCGACGACTCCCATCAACCCGACCCAACCTAATGTTTTCTCGGGTCCGGGATATTATCCGACGCTAGAACCGAACCAATTCATGCAATATTCATCAAATGCGTTTGCATCATTCCAACACTCGCCAAACCAATTCGCTCAATTCTCTCAAAATCAAGCCCTTCAACAAATGATGATGCGGGGTGCTTATAATTTCCCACCGAACCCGACACCACCCGTTCAACCCCAACCGATCCCGACGCAACCCTTTCAACAATCCGAACCCGACGACGATGTGGAGGTTGTTCCCGAAACCCAACCGCCTAAAGGAAAAGGAAAACGAAACAAAGGCAAGAAAGTGGTGGGTGATCAATCGTCCAAACCAAAGGGGACTAAGTGGACGCCAATCGAAGAAGAAGCCTTAGCCAAGGCTTACATTGGCACGTCTGACCACCTGATAAAAGGATCGTATTTTTTTAAGGTTTAATTTGTTTTTTTTGTTTATTTTTAATTTTTTTAAGGTTTAACAATTTGTTTTTTTTTTAAGTTTAATTTGTTTTTTTTGTTTTTTATTTACTTAACAGTTGGTTTTTTTAATTGTTTTAAAGTTTGTTTTTTTTAAGGTTTATTATTATGTTAACAGTTTGTATTTTTTTAAAGGTTATTTATTATTTTGTTAACACTTTATATATTTTGTTTGTTTTTTTATAGGTAATAACCAACCGGGTGACGGGTTTTGGGCAAAGGTTTTGGCGAAGTTTCTCGACTATATGGGCCAAGGCGCGTATCGAGATGTCGATTCGGTCTCATCAAAGTGGCGGAAAATGAACGCGCTCATCAATAGGTTTTGCGAGGAATATAATAAATTATATACAAGTGACCGTCGTAGCGGCATGAGCGACGACGATGTGTTCAGAATGGCGTTGGACAAGTATAAGGCGAACAATGGTAATACCAATTTTGCTCAAGTTCGCGCGTGGATGGTTGTAAAAGACGAACCAAAGTGGAAGCCGATTCCCAACGAGGTGGCGATGGCGAAACACCAAAAAAACATCGGAAACGAGTAGTTTTAGCGCCGGTGGATCGGACGCGAGGTGTAACTTAAACTTAAATGATGACGCCGAATTTGACGAAGAGGAGTACGCCGTACATGAACCGGAGCGTCCACCGGGCCGAGACAAATCAAAGAAGGAGCGGGCCAAGGGGAAAGAAAAGGAAAAGGTGGACCCGAACATGGTTGAGTTTATGGAACACTTAAAAATGTACAATGACGTCACGGCCCAAAAGACGAAGGCGAAGGACCAGGTCGCCGAAGAAAAAGCTCGTGTAGAGGAAGAAAAGTTACGCGAGAAGGTGCAGTTGTCGAATGAGAAAATCCGAATTTCCGATGAAAAAATTCGGCTCAAGGAATGAGAAATAATGATGATGAATGTCGAGGACGAACCCGAGCCGAAACGTTCGATGTTGAAAAAACTTCAAAACGACATCATGAAGAAGCATAATATTATTTAAGTCTATGTTTTTTTTTAAGTCTTTGGTTTTTTTTTATTAAGTTTATGTTTTTTTTTTATTAAGTTTATGTTTTTTTTATGTTTATGTAATGTGGTTTTAATATTAATGAAAATATTTTGTTAGTATATTTGTTAAATGTTAAAAAAAAATAGAAGACTAAAAAAAATAAAAAAAACATAAAAAGTGGTGGAGTACTATGACTAGGACCATCCTCCCATGTCTTCTAGTTTTGGGTGATGGACCATCCTTGGGAGGACTATGACGTGGTGCCTACGTGGCGGATCATCCTCCAAAGATGGTCCATCACCATACCGAGTAGCCTTACCCAGTGGCGGACCCAGGATTATTTTTTACTGGGGTCCATTTTTTGTCGAATAATTTTTCACAATCAAATATTAAAATTTTCTGGTCGGTAATCGTAGTCGGGTCAGGGCTAAGAAATAATGTAGAAGCATTTAGTGGACATGAAACCACTACTTTATTAAAAAACTAAAAAACAAGACTTGTAAGACTTGAACTTGGGATCTATGTGTTAATACTATGGGGTCCAACTAATTTATTTTATGGGATCCTTGATAAAATTAACATACCGGTTCTACTATTTAAAAAAAAAAAAACATTGGGGTCCGTGGACCCCGATCCGGACATTGTGGGTCCGCCCTGGCCTTACCACCAAGTTTGTGAATATACTGAAAGATATCTATTGCGTATACCGTATACCGTATACCCATTAACAATGATTATGGATTGTTTTGCAACTTCCATCAAAATTTTAGTGGATGATTATACTAGGGACACATTTGAAGTTTCATTTGATGAACTCAAAACTATTCATAAAAATAAAAACAAAGGGTCTAGGTGACACTCGAAGTATATTTTTTCTTCTCGAAAAAAAAAAACAAAGGCTACTTGACTTGCATTATTATTTTATTATATTTTTAATAGAAAGTTTTGCACTATTATTTTATTATATTTTTAACTATTATTAGACCCGTGTATTACACGGGTTTAAAAATAGAAATTATATAATTTTATAATCTTCACGTAAGTTTATTTATTGTAATGACAAAAGATACGGCGAGAGGAATTTGTCTACTTTTCAATACTTACAGAGTCATTTTATCTAAGGGTATTAATCGAAATCTAGATATAAGCCTTTGAGCGCCAATTTTACTTCCAAATAAGATTTGTGCCTCAATAACCCGATCGCCATTGATTGGACCTGTAGTCGGGTTCCATTATATAAACCATATCTTTTGATCAATATTTCTTAATGACGTTATTAGAATATTGACCTTTAGTAATGATCTGTGGTTTAGCAAAGCCAAAAGTTTAAGTCCAATAAGGAAATTCGATGAGTGTAGATTTGCATCGAAATGAAATTATCTTGAAGATACCCTGACTCTGATAAACTAAAATAACTTAGATATTCTTCTTCTTCGCCAAGAAATAGTGAAAGAAACTGATCATTAACTTTGTATGCAAGATTTTTTTGTAGATGCAAGTATGGCTCTGTTTTTTTAATATTCAAATTGTTTGTAGTTTTGAAGAATGCTAGTAAGAGAAAATAGGATTAGATGGGTTAGTAATGAGGAGATCCTTTGGTATATCTATAAAATTTTTATTTAGGTTTTTTTTTGCTTCCCAAACCCAAAAAAAAGTATCATCAAATTTTAATGGCGTGTTATAATTGTTATAACCATAAAATTATAATAACTTAATTATAAACAATTAACTTTGCGATATAACAATAATTCTTTTATAATAATTGATTAATACAATAATTCTTTTATAATAATTGATTAATGGTTAAAAAGCTTTTGATTCTGATATATTCATTCATATTAATAATTAATGATTAATGATTTAATTTAATAGTAACATATTAAAAATATTAAAATGGCAGTTTGCGTAAGAATAAAAATTAAAACAAAATGAATCAAGGGATAAGCATTGAATTAACGTTTTTCTTTATTATTGCAGCGGTCGTCGTAAAACTATGTTAATTAATACAAATGCTATACCACTGTCAGTGACCATTAACACCGGAAAAGCTCGGAAAAGCGGGGAAAAAACGCCTAGCGAAAAGCAGACGTAAAATCTTTGAATCACAAACGCTCGTTGCAGAGAAATTAAACTGATACGTAAACCATATAAAAAACTAATTAAGTCAATCCAGGACCCGCGCGTTGGATGAACTTGTCAAACAGAGAAAAAATAGATATGTTGCGACGGGCCAGTCAAAAGGGGGAAAATATACAAAAAAAATGTTGAACCCCACACGTACGTTGTGTTGCGGTGTTTTAACTCACAAAATTTAAAACGAAACGAAAAACTTGGGAAAGATGAAAAGTATGATGGACCAAAATTGAAAA
This sequence comes from Helianthus tuberosus, assembly GCA_030545235.1. Classification (NCBI taxonomy): domain Eukaryota; kingdom Viridiplantae; phylum Streptophyta; class Magnoliopsida; order Asterales; family Asteraceae; genus Helianthus; species Helianthus tuberosus. The sequence continues at coordinate 210,014,018 of CM060400.1, forward strand.
TAAAAAAGAGTTGGAGTTAAATTGCAAAAGATGAAAAACTTTAGGTTAAAAATAGAAAAAACAAACGGTACAAATTGCAAAATTGAAGTTATTTATTAATCTTAGATAAAAATATGAATAAAGGATAAGTTATTAATGTTAAAATTAAAAGAAATTTATTAAATAAATATAAATAAAATTTATGAGGTTGAAGAAGAGAATGACGTGTGACATTATTTGTAGTCTTTTATTATAAGTTAGATAGAAAGTTGTGGAACAGCGAAACTAGTATAATACCCGTAGATTAGTAGTGACATCATCAACTATAATATATTTACAACTTGTGAAACAAATATTAAAATAGATTTAATTTAAACGTTGTTATTTTTAAAAATAAATAAATAAATAAATATCTAACACAAAAGAAAAAAAACCATAACAAAATTGCATTAGCGTTACAATGTTCAAACTTAAAAACGTTGTATAGTTTGACTAGTAACTATTCCAACCTTGCTTGAAATTTATCTTGAGAAAAAAACTGAAGCTAGTTTAGCCTGAACAAATTTTCAAGCCGATATAAGCATGCCCATGGGATTGTTTGCATAAGTACAAGAAAACCCGACTAACAATCCTACTAAACAGGGCTGGCGCATTAGGTTTTCCATTCTAGACACGGGCCTAGGGCCACAAAAAATAAGAGCCTCTATTTTTAAGTAAGTTATCATATATAGTATGTGTGTTAAGACTTAAATTAAGAAATTAATTGCAAAATAAAACTAGTTTCCTATTAGAAAAAAAATACTCAATTTCAAAGACCTACTAAAAACTCCAGCTAATATGCATAACTACATACATCGACATATTGTTATTCATTATAATGGTATGTGTTGTTAGAAAGAATCAATAGGTGTTTATGATTTTTTTTAGTTTATCACTTTATAGTGTAGTTGTTCTTTTTATTTCCAAGGTTTATTTTACTCATAGTCAATTTCCTCATGGTTAACATGAATTCACACGTAACGAAATGTAGACTTACGTATGGAATTTATTTTATCAGTATAACATTCATTATGTAAATAACTCCACACAATTCCGAAAAACCTATACATATTAATTTCTTTTCTAATTTTGTTTACTTATGAGTTCATTTGAGCCTATTCAAACTTTTCAAATTTTGTTTACTTATGAGTTCATTTGAGTCTATTCAAATTTTGTAACTGATTCATTTGTATAAAATCTTACTAAATAGGTAAAAATAACACACATAATTGTTTCTCTGTATATATGAACTAGGTTACACCTGTGTGGTACACGGGGCTGGGTAACAAAAAACTGAAATAAAAAGTTATAACAAATAAATACATATCGTATTTGTAAATTCTTTACTAATAATTACATATCATATTTACAATCACAACTAGAAATCTATAGATAAAAATACAAATCTCTAAAAACTTCTTTATATACAACATTCAATGTCGTATTCGTAAGTTTACCATCTTTATCAACAATTACGAGTTTGAGTCCATCTCTGCTTTTAACTTTGGACAAAGCAACGTAAAGCTAACCTTGAGAAAAGACTGGTTGTTTAAGAAACAGACCGACTTTGGATAATGATTGACCTTGACTTTTATTTATCGTCGTGGCGAAGTATACAACAATAGGAAATTGTCTTCTTTTAAATATAAATGGAATCTTCTTGTCTAATGATGTTAAAGCAATTTTAGGAATGAAAGTACGGTTGCCTATATTACTTCCAGATATTACTTCAGCTTCTATAACACACGATCCTAGCATTAAGACTTTTAGTCGAGTCTCATTAGATAATCCATTTCTTTGATCAATGTTTCGTAATAACATGACAGGAATTCCCACTTTTAGCACTAATCGGTGATGTGGCAAACCTGAAATTTTAAGTCCGTTATCCGATGAATATAAGCTTTGATCAAAACCCTCCTGTAGATTTTCGGACTCGCAAATACTATCGGAACTCAAGTATTCCTTTTCGTCTCCGGGAATCAAAGATAGCAATCGATCATTAATTTCATCTACGACTTCATTAGTTGGCGCAAGAATAGCTCTTTCTTGGAAAAATGTTGCAACACTTGAATTTTAATAATTGAAGGATAAACGAAGTCAATAAGATCAGAAACAGGATCATTTGAATCCATAATAAAAAGATCTTCAGATATTTCTATAGTTGCCTCACCATCGTTGGAACCATCTATGTTCCCTTCACCTAGGTCCAACAACCATTATGCAAAGACCTTTGTTTGTTCACCATCATGTAACTCACCTCCAACAGTTAACCACATGTTTTTGGTTAACCTAAGTACTTTGCAGTTATTCCAAATGTAAGAAGAACTTAAAAAAGCATTAACAATATCTTGTCTACTACCACTTGAAATTACCAGAAGAATTTGTCGGAAATCTCCACCAAATACAATCGTTTTACCTCCAAAAGGTTGTTGACAATTGCTAGAATCATAACAATATCTTGTCTACTACCACTTGGAATTACCGGAAGAATTTGTCGGAAATCTCCACCAAATACAATCGTTTTACCTCTAAAAGGTTGTTGACAATTGCTAGAATCATCAGATGACAATATCTATTGTTTATCCAATAAAAGACAATGCCTTGAAATTGACAGTATCTTGGGATTCAAAGTCCAAGGACTTGGTATTCATGGAGTCTGATGGGTTAACCTAAATTGTATATAAAAACCTAAAAGTTAAATAATGAAGATATATCATTATAACTTAAATATAATTAGGTCATATGCAATACCTGATAAACCTCTAGATTTGCTTCAAGCTTTGATATGATGGAGGGATCGTCAGTGAAGTTGCTAACAGTGAAAGACTTGTAGTTGTTTGTGATATTAAAGTTGGAAATGTCAATTTTAAATGTATACTTTTTTTTTCCAACCAAATCAGCAATTTCATCGGGAATCATGCTAAGACTATCATCATGTAATATAATTAAATTAAAAGTATAAATACGTGTGTAAAATATGAATTCATGAAAATGAATTATTTTGAATTTTGGAAAACTACACATCCTAGGATCCTATCAAGCAAATCTTTGGAGCTTTTTTTCAGTATTTTTTTACCCTCACGATCCAACACAGTTAGGGAAACAACACGAGCATTATCTTGCAACCTTAATGGAATTTTGTACCTACAATATATAAAAATAAGAAATGTTGTAAGATTAAAAGATAAATAGTTTACGTAATGCACACATAATTATATGGAATAACTCAAAATAATTTAAGAAAGTCATCTAATAAGCATTACTAACCTCGGAACAGTTACAACTACTTTTTTGTTGCAATTTGCAATAGGGCATTGAATAATCTTTTTTTTTGTTCCACCGGTTCAGATCCGTCAACTCCGTCAACTGGGTTAGTTATAACATAAGCAGTTGTAACCTTCTTGTTACAAGCTATACACACATTGTTGTACCACTCTAAAAAACATATGAGAGTACCCGTGACAATTACCGACATCTCCTAAGATATGAATTTATGTATTGTTGTTAAGTTGTGAATATATTGTTTTAAAAAGAAATATTATAAATAAATTTACTTTTGTTGTTTTGTTAACTTCTTCTATGCTGTTGAAAGGTGTCTTGCTTAAGAACTCATCTTGTAGACTGGTAACACATTGTGACGACACCAAACGACGGCTTGAGATGGAGTCGTCAGATTAATTATTTAGAAACAAATATATTATTAATTATATAGAATATAAAAGTATTCAATAATAGATGTAGTTAATAATTATGTAAAAAACATATCTGTTTTTGAAAGCAATGATTTCTTCAATGTCATCGTTAATGAATAGTGTACTACCATGGAAACCACATGAAACATATGCCTTCCCTAAAAGATACATAAATAGAAAAAAAGATAATAAACAATAAGTAAAAGTGTAATTAATTGATATTTAATAGAAACTCATTATTCTAAAAATAATGAAAACATTAAAAATACACAATATACCGCCTGAAAAGGTGAATTTCCCGGTTTACGATATCAAGACAACAGACACCCTCAGGTTTTTTTGACACGGACTTCTGCATCTTCTCCGCATATGATTCCCACAGTGAAACATAAATATTACGGTGCCTACAAAATTTAAATACACAAAATGTTGAAAAACGTATTCTATGCAAATACAAAAAGACAATTAGATATTTAAAAATTGTGGAAGTTGAAAAGATCTTACTGAGAATCAAGAGCTTGAAGGTTCATTTTCTTTTTCAATTTCCCACTTTTTGTTTTGTGATCATACATATCGAAATACATATACAAATAACTAATTATCCTATATATTAATAAACCAACCTTATGAATAGTATTAGGACATTTTAGTAATTTTACTACACAATTGGTTAACCTGGGCCACATCACAACCCTAATAAATAGTATAATCATCTTTAGCTCTCTCTCTCCTGAATACAGGTCGTCTTCTCCGACGAAATCAGAGATGGCGAAATCATCTTCTCCGGTTCGTAATCCGACGAAATCAGAGATGGCGACGATCCGCCGTAATCCGACAACCCCCTAAACCCTCTTTAATGATGGCGTAACTTGTGTGTCTGATGCTCAATTTTGAAGCACGGCGGCGGAGGTTGTGGGTTTTGAAGGACACCACCCGACGGTTCGGAGGTTGTGGCTGGGCTGAAGGACGGTGACGGCGTTTTGTGTTTGGTGATCGATTTGAAGGACGGTCGTTCCAGATCTAGCGCCGTCGTCAACAACCCACACCACCAACACCGTTCCCTTTCACACATCGTCGTCGTCAACAACACTTCTTCAATTTATGATTTCATGGTAAAAACCCTAATTTCATCTTATCGTTTTCCTTGCAAATTAATCCCCTGTACAGTTGATTTTGGTATAAACTTGATTCAAATATTTGTTCTTGGTAGTTTATTACATCTTTGATAAACTAAATTAAATCAAATATGTTGTTTTCTTACATTTTAATCTATGTAGAAAAAGGGAAATCTTGAATCTTGATTGAATTAATGGATACAAGAAGATTACTTGAGAATCAAGGAGATGGGTTGTTCCCAAATTCCGGAATTGGGTTTCTTTGGTGCCCTAGAGACGACAGTTTCTCACAATCTAGCGGGTTTTTCGCAAGTGTGGGTCAGATGGGTAATGGGGCTTTTGGTGGGGTTACCCCTAACTCAAAGAACACCGACAATCCAGGCGGTATAAAGCTTCCGTTATCGTCGAAATTCGTTTCGAGTACAACAACCGAATCAAATTTTCGGGTGGTTGGGGTACCGGAAATCGAGGCCGATGAGGAGTTGGTAGGGGCGTTGAAGAAGAAGAAGAAAAATGGTGGGTTGAAGTTGAAGATTAAGATTGGTAATCCGGGGTTACGGCGGTTGATTAGCGGTGCGATAGCGGGGGCAGTTTTGGGGATGTCGGTTGCACCGTTGGAGACGATTAGGACTCATTTGATGGTAGGGAGTTGTGATCAATCTACAACTGAGGTTTTTCAAGATATTATGAAGAATGAAGGGTGGACTGGACTTTTTAGGGGTAATTTGGTCAGTTTCATTCGTGTTGCGCCTAGCAAAGCAATTGAGGTATTCAATTTTTTCCATATACGTTCCAGATTATTAGGAAATTTCAGTGAATATATATGTGGTAGACGTCTAATTATTGTTTTTAATGATATATGTTGATTTATGTTGCTTATTTTTTCATGGTAAATGTGTTTTCTGGTTCATAGTTCTAAAGTTGCCATTTTGAAGGTTTCTATAGTTGATTAATCTGGTGTTTGGATGTGTGTTATGAAAGGATTCTATAGTCGACTATTATCGCTTTATTAAAGCTAGAAATATTTTGTAAATCTATATTTTCTTCAATCGACTTTTTTTATTAGCAGCTTACATGCATTCTCCAAAATGGACCATTTTATCGTTGATAACCAGCAAATCAAAACAAGATAATCAGTTGACTAGGTAGGCGATTATGAATTTATTTCAATTAGTGTTTTTGTCTTTTTGAAATGCCTCTTACATACATCTCTAAAAGGGATTATTTATTAATCCTAAATATAGATATTTAAGACATCTAATTATTGCTTTAGAGAATCAAACAACACAACAGACAAACAATCAATCAGATACAATATAGACAACAGCAAGACTGTATTAGAGGCCAGATTCCAGGGTCATCACTCTATAGGTGCCTGGACAAGCATAATACAGTTGCAAGATAAAAAATAACCCGAGTGAACCAGGCGCAACGCGCCGTTGAAATAAACCTAGTTATATCTATAAAGAAGCCAAATAGAATATGTTAGGCTTAGAAAGAGTAAAGTAGAAAAAAACCATTTTAGCAACGTATAGAATAAAAATCATTATGACTACTTACTGACAACGAAATTAGCTGGAAGAACATTGTTAAGAAGGAGATTAAATTCAGTAAATGAGAAGCCATGAGGAGATCCAACAACATCATTACATCAGATCATATATGTTAAGAATATTATCGATTTGGACCAGCGGGTCGGTTACTTAATACGGTAGATATATTACTAACCTTTCCAGCGATGTCAGGAGCTGAACCATGGACAACCTTAGGTAGAGCAATTCATGCCTCTGTAAAAAAATGTCAAATAATATAAGAGAACGAACCATAGCAATACCTAAACCGATTGAGTAGAAAATCAAAATTCACAACTTGTCAAACTCTAATCTAAATATGAATAAAAGACTACAAATAATGCCACATGGCATTCTCTCCTTCAAGCTCATAAATTTTATTTATATTTGTTTAATATATTTCTTTTAATATTAATAACTAATATATAGATATCACTTATCTTTATCTTTATCCATATATTTATTTTAATATTAATAAATTCAATTAATAATATTATAAATATCTAAATCTAATATCTAATAAATTATTAATATCACTTGAAGTAATATGAAAATAATTAATTCATAAATATTAAACTAATCAAAAAATAATAAATAGTTTGAAACCATATTGTGTATTATGCAGATAATAAATAATTATTTAACCACTAAATAGAGTTTACTCTATTAATATAATAGTTTATTCAAGTGCACTAATTTTAAAAGTGGAGGACGGTTAATCATGCATCATGTGGTGCATGATTAATTTTAACGTTATTTTACTAATTTCGTGAAAATAACGTTAAAAGTGGAGGACGGTTAATCATGCATCATGTGGTGGCGTTGATAGCTGAAAGACAAAAGGGTACATGCACTAATCGGTCTTTGTCCCGATTGCCGAGTGTTATGTGCCTTATGTCCAAGGCTTGATGCAAAACTACTATCGAGCTGGGGGTCTCACTGGAAGCAGCCTCTCTATTCCTACGGGGTAGAGGTAAGGCTGTCTACATCTTACCCTCCTCAGACCCTACCTTTGCTTTGCTATTGGTGGGATTTACTGAGTATGATGATGATGATGATGAGTTTATTCAAGTTTTACAAAAATAAAATTTTTAATTTTTTTTAACTTATGGTGTTGTATCTCATGTATAGAGTTTTTTCTTTTTTCATTTCTAACCCAAAACTTTTACTCTTTTGCAATTTAGACCCTTAGTTTTTTTACTTTTAACCTAAAGTTTTTCATCTTTTGCAATTTAACCCCAACTCTTTTTATTTCAATTTTGGTGCACCATATTTTTCATCATTCCCAAGTTTTTCGTTTCGTTCTAAATTTTGTGAGTTAACACATCGTAACGTGCGTGTAGGGTTCAACATTTTTTCGTGTATTTTTTCCCGTTTGGCCCGTCGCAACACATCAATATTTCTCCATTTGAAAGGTTCGTCGCAACGCGCGGGTCCTGCATTGACTTAGTTATTTTTTCTGTGTTTTACGTTTCAGTTTAATTTCTCTATAACGAGCGTGCGTGATTCAAAGATTTTACGTCTGCTTTTCGTGTGGCTTTATTTTTCCCGTTTTTATTTATTTTGTTTTTACGAACTTTTCCGATGTTGGTGATTGCTGATAGTAGTATAGCATTGGTACTACTTGACACAGTTTTACGACAACCGCTGTAACGCGGGGGCTTAATACTAGTACAATAATGTGAAAGGATAATACCAACATGTAACATAAAAAACAAAGGTCTTACCACTAATTTGCCATGAATAGTATGATAATGAAAACCATGGCCCATAATTGTCATAATGGCAGCAAACTTACACTCAATTCATGATGCTTTTACCACAGATTAAACATTTGAAACTGGTCTTTTTTTACAACTTTAATCATGGACAAATGCAACGAAACATAAAGACTAAAGTGATGTTATGATCTGGAAAAGTTTTCCTCTTTAAGGCAATTCATCGAACATGTAGCATGCGACTTATTAACATCAGATTAAACCATCAATTTGGAATAATGGAGGTGCCCAGATGGAATTCTCATATTAAGTAATATATTATTTTCTTACGTAAATTGATTTAGTATTTTGATAGCACTTGGATGACTTCCAACCATGTTTAGCTCATTTGATATTTAAGTAAGGTTTTCAAGGTTGACACATTCGACTCGTAAAGCTAACCTAAATCAACTTATTTTAAAGCAAACTAGCTGCTGTTACCTTCTTCACACACATAACAGCTCGAGGCTCGTCTTGAATCACCATGCACTTTGCTCGAGCAAGTAATATGAAAAATTCCGGTTCCTACGGAATCATCAGCTACGGCTCCTTCGGCTCTGACTTTATCTTATTATCTTTGTATTCATGATAATGATTATGTTATTATCTTTGTTTCTTTCAACCAAGTTTCCTATTTTCGTGGATCAGTCATTGTATTTATTTTATGGCTTGGCCATCATTGAATGAATGAACAGAAACTTTGAAACCCTCTCATCAAATCGAAACTAGGTTTTTCATGGTATCAGAGCGGGTTTCGAAGCCACACCAAAATTAAGATCATAAAATATCCAGCCATGGCCGGCGATGAAGCCGACCCTAAACCAATCGAACCTAGCTCACCATATTACATCCATGCGTCAGATTATCCCCGACAGATGCAGGTCAATGACAGCTTAACCGACTCCAACTATAGCGATTGGGCGCAGGAGATGATGAACTTTCTCTTCGCCAAGAACAAGATGGGTTTCGTTGACGGATCCATACCAAAACCAGCCGAAGGTCACGCAATGCACATGCCATGGAAGAGATGCGACGCAATGATCAAAGGGTGGCTGACCACTGCTATGAATAAAGAGATCCGGGGCAGCGTTAAATACGCTAACTCGGCTGAAGAAATCTGGAGCGATCTAAAGGAGCGGTTCGGGAAAGAGAGCGCACCTAGAGCCTACGAACTTAAGCACCTTCTCACAACAACCAAACAAGAAAACGCTTCCGTTGCTGTTTACTTCACCAAACTTCGATCTCTCTGGGATGAGATCGAGTCTGTGCTGCCAATGCCAAAGTGCTCATGCAGTGGGTGCAAGTGTGATGTAGGCAAGAAACTTGCAGAATTTAAAGAAAAAGAAAGACTTTACGAATTTCTATTGGGGCTTGACAGTGATTTCTCAACAATTAGGACTCAGGTCCTAGCCATGAAACCGACTCCAAATCTCCGGGAAGCATACCGCCTCACTTCAGAAGATGAACACCAGCGCAACCTAACTTCAGGCAGAAGAAATATCGACCCGGCTGTCTTTCAAACGTCCGTTCAAACCAGCAAAGAAAATCGAAACCCACAACAGCGTAGCGCCGGTAACCAGGGGTCAAAAAGACCCGAAAACCCTAATAAAAACGAAGTCTGTGGACACCGTGGGAAGACGGGTCACAACCGCAACGGTTGTTTCGAAGTTATTGGATACCCAGAATGGTGGCCGGGAAAAACAAAGCGAGAAAAGGGAAAGCCGAGAGCAGGCTGTGTTGAAACAGAAGGAGGAGCCGGTGGCGTAGCAGGTCTAAGCGAGGATCAATACCAGTCCTTATTGAAACACTTCACTAACACCAAGGAACCGATAAATCAAGGTGATTACACGCCTAGGGCAAATATGGCCGGTAAGTCGTTCATTAATGATGAATGGATCATTGACTCGGGCGCAACTGATCACGTGTTGTATGACCCACAATATTTCGATAACATGATTGACGGGAAGAATGAGATTCCCATGGTTATCCCGACTGGTGAAACCGTTCCCATAAAGGGAAGAGGCGAGTCTTTCTTAACGAAAGACACAAAAATCCAAAATGTGCTTTATATTCCTCAATTTAATTGCAATCTACTGTCAGTAAGCCGTTTGGCCAAAGATTTGAACTGTGCAGTGAGCTTTCTTCCTGATTTCTGTTTCACGCAGGGCTTACACTCGAAGAAGCTGATTGGTGTGGGTAGATGCGTGAATGGTCTCTATCGGATGGGCATGGTGGTAGGAGAAAGGAAAGCTATGATGTCTAACACCGATGCGGAAATTTGGCACAAAAGGTTGGGTCATGCGTCTTACAACAAACTCAGTCGAGTCGGTTTTTTTGGTGATGTTAATTTTAGAGTCAAAGACAATGTTTGTGAAACATGCTTTAAAGCTAAGCAGACTCGTTTACCTTTCCCTAAGAGCACAATTAAAACTTGCTTGTTTTGATCTCATTCATTGTGACATTTGGGGCCATTATCGTACACAAACCACGTCACACACACGATTTTTTTTAACAATCGTAGACGATTTTAGTAGGGCAGTTTGGGTTTATTTGATCAAACACAAAAGTGAAGCAAGTGATTGTCTCATAGATTTTCAAAGATTAATAAAAACCCAATTTGGAAAACCAATCAAAAGAATCCGTTGTGACAATAGGGGGGGGGGGGAGTTCGTCTCGAACAAAATGAAGAATTTTTATGCTCAAGAAGGAATTTTACTAGAAACTAGCTGCCCACATACCCCACAACAAAACGGGGTAGCGGAACGCAAACACCGCCATCTCCTTGAAACGGCTCGAGCCCTCATGTTTCAAGGTTCCTTACCAAAAAAATTTTGGGGTGAATGCATCGAAACCGCTACTTTTTTAATTAACCATTTGCCCTCCAAAGTTATTGGTAACAAAACTCCGTATGAAATCATTTTTAATGAAAAACCAAACTATGGCGATTTGAAAGTGTTCTGGTGTTTGGCGTTTATTTGGAATACTGAGACAGGGGGAGATAAGTTTGAAATGAGGGGCCGACCTGGAGTTTTCCTCGGATATCCTGTTGGGACAAAAGGACACAAAATTTTTGATATAGAAAAGGGAAAGTTTGTGAATTCTCGACATGTAAGGTTTATTGAACATGTTTTTCCCTTTGAAAAAACTAAGTCAGTGCTTGAGAAAACCAAAAAATTTGGCCCACTGAACATGGAAGATTACCCACCTGTTTGTGAGAATGAGTCACCCATTAGCCCACAAATCAGTGAGCCATCGAGCCCAACAAGCGGCCCAACTGAGCCCGTTGAAAATGTTGATATGGGGCCACCCAACTCACCTCCAACCCAAGCTGAAACAAATCCAGCCCAAACCGAAGGTGATCAGGCCAACTGTAACACCCCGAAAACGGGTTTGGTAATTAAACCCCGTTAATACTAGGAACGGGTAAAATACCGTTAGTGGTAAAACTAACCCGGCGAAAAAATTAGGATTTTTAATAAATAATTTTATTGTTAATAAAATTAGAAAGAGAATAAACGCTTTGAGAAAACAAAGCGTATATAAAGCCCGACGGGTTATCGGGACTTAGAAATACTACGGGTTATGACTTCCCCAAACCCATTAAGTAACTAGGGATATCAACCTAGTTGGTCAAGTGTTGTTAAAACAATAAAAGAAACAAGAAATAGATAACCGTTTTAAATAACTTGGGTAAATTGAGGGACTAAACCTGGGCAAATGAGATAAGCTTTTATCAAAACAAAATAAATAAATAAAACACACACATACGTGTGTGTATGTCTGCGATTTTAACCAGAGCCAGGAAGGCTCTCTTGCTCAAAACCCTAAAGTGCCAAGAATCACCAAATTGAAGGGCGGAACTAGCTCAAATCAGATGCATGAATACGAATTCATGATCACCTAGTCATGGGGATTACAAGGTATGTCGAATTTTACGATTTGGTGATACTTTGAGATTATGATGAATAATCAAAATCGAAATTCTGGAATGAATGTTGAATCCATGAGTGTTGTTGTGATTATATCTTAGTCTAGAAACAAACCCTAGTAGAAAACTTGATGAATTGTTGTCAAAACTAGGGATTTGATAATTAACCTATTTTGTGCTAAGTGGGTTTTGATTATGTAGTGAAGATGATGGTTTACACATGTTTAAAATCATCATAGTTACTAGTAGAAACAAGATACTTGAACAATTTGCAAGTTTGAGTGTTTAACATACATAACTTGAGATGGGTTTTTTTTATGATATGATGATGTTAGTGTCAAACTTGTGATTAGAATCATCATATTAGTTAGTAAGACAAAGTACTTAAACCATTTAGGTGTTTGGGTGCATAAATCATATTTACCATGAAATGGGTTGTTATATGATATAGACGGATTGATGTTAAGATCGTGATATAGATGCTTGAAATCATGTTACTTAGTTGTAAAATGTGTAAAAACAATGTATGCACATTAGGTGTTTGTTAAAATGCCTAAATGAAAACTAAAGTGTTGAAATTAGAGTGAAAATGTGCAATGAATAAGTTGATAAGTCGATTGACCTTAAAAAGTCAAATCGACCAAGTGTATGATCGGATGGTAAATTCGATATAAGAAGAGAAGGATGGAATAGTCGTAAATGAATATGACTAACCTAACCATCTTACAATTTCAATGATAGTTTGACGCTTGGCAAGCTAGGTGAAGGCTTTGGGAAGGAAGCGGGTCAAACGAAGCAAGAATGACGGAAAAGCATAATTCGGATGCAAGGTAAGTATATCTTACACTAGTCATATATTTATAATATTCTTTCGTTGTATTAGTTGCGAAAAAGAAGAATACCTAAATGAGATATGATGTTCCGGCGTGTAGTCGTACGGAACAAGAAAATCAAATATGACAAGAAAACATAGTGATGGCTAAAAATGAGTTAAATCGATAATTCGATCATATTATGACGAATGAAACATGTACTTTTAATGGTTATCATATAAGTTAAATCATAATAGCCATTAAGGGCGAAATGGTAATTTGACAATATTTGACAACTTGACAATGGTAATTGGTCATTTATACCAAACGGGTCAAAAGGTGAAATTATCACCCTTTGACAATATCGATTAATGGGTTGTCAAGTTGTATGATTTTAGGAAATAAATAGCACATGGATGCTTACATCGCTATCACTTAGCAATCACTAAAGGAAGGTATTGATCCGAGCCAGGTATGTATAATGATACAACTCATCATGTAGAATGTGGAGTTCTATAAGAGTTAGACAAGGTTAAAACATAGATATTGGGTTATCTTTTAGGTAAACCGAATAAATTTAGTTACGATTATAACGTTTTAGAAACATAATGGTTTCTAAACAAGACTATAGTTAAAAAGTCAGATTTTTGGGTCAAACATGTACTAGAAGTCCTTCGTCGTAAAAGAAGGACTAAAATTGACTAAAACGCCCTTGTAAGCGAAATTGAGCAAACGCACCATAATGGTTGTTTGGAAATAAGTGATAGGATGAAATAAATACTTTGAATATGTATGAAAAGCGAAAGATGTAAAATATTGGTTCAATGACTCTATAAATAGTCTTTGCCGTAAAATAATGATTTGAAGGGTAAATTTTGGAATATACGGATCACCACATTTAAACCACCATAAATATAGTTGTATTGGGAGATATTAGGATAAGAAATGTGGTGATGGGATGCTAGAAGCAATCGAATGCGATTTTAGGATCGAAAGTGCATAAATACCCTTAACGGGTCAAAATAGAAGTATTAGCGAAACGGGTTAAGAATGCGTAATAACCCGTGATTTGAACCTTGTGCAATAGGAAATAATCATAATAATTTGTTTACAAAAGAAACAGGGGTCACAAACAAGTTTGTTAGATGAAATTACGAGCGGGTCAAAATTTGGTATAAAGGGTAATAAGCCGAAGACTTAAAAGTCTTAAATTTTGTTAATCCGGATGTTGGATTTTAACTCCATTTGATGGGAGATCAAATTACAAACAGGTAGGAAGAAACGGTAGGTCAAACGGATAAGCGGTTTGAAAGATACGAAAGATTCCGCGTCAAATTACGGCAAAAAAATGGAAAAGCTGATGCAGAGTCCACCGTAAATTACGGTGGAACCGTAATTTACGGTGGAGTTGAGAAGTGTTCCGGCAGCCCCCTACTGGTTTACGGTAGGGGCATGCCAAACCAGGGGTCACCGTAAATTACGGTGCCACCGTAATTTACGGTGGAGGCTAAGTTGAAAATTTTGTTTTTGTTATCAATTGTTTCTCGGACTCGTTTAGACACGTTTTAAGCCCTGTATGACTAAAGCATTTCATGTTTATGAAATGTAGGTACACCTTGAATGCCGGAAGACGATCAAGCTCAACGAAGAACCGAACACGATAAAGACACACGCTTCCGCACTTTGATACATTGTAAATTCTAAACAACGAATTCAACCACGTTATGTAGAATAACTTATGAATTGTAAAAGTTTTAATAAACTCGTATTTCCAAATGTTTATGTAATCTTAATTACATGATTGTTTTACGTAAAATTTACGTTAAACCTTGATTTATAAGAACGGGTGTTACACCAACACAAGCCCAGTCACGCCTATTCATGTCCCTCTCGAACCACACACTACCGAGAATAGTTCTATTCCCCAACAAACTCGAGCAAGACGGGATAGAACCGTTCCAAAAAGGCTTGAAGATTATGAGGTACGGCTTCTGCCATCGATAGACCATAATCGCACTACCGGAACCGATCAGTCTTCTTCAACGGTACACCCTCTTACTCATTATGTTTCTTATGAGAAATTTACTGATTCACATCGAGCTTTTCTCACGGCCATTAGTGAACAAAATGAGCCGAAAACCTTTTATGAAGCTATGCAGGATCAGAGATGGATAGATGCCATGCAAAAGGAAGTCCAAGCTCTCGAAGCAAACGAAACGTGGACTCTTGAAGAATTACCACCAGGAAAGCGTGCTATTGACTCCAAATGGGTCTACAAAATTAAGCACAAACCTAATGGGGATGTAGAAAGATATAAAGCTCGATTAGTGGCAAAAGGGTTCACACAACAAGAAGGCGTTGACTACCACGACACTTTCGCTCCCGTAGCAAAACTTGTTACCGTTCGAACCTTGTTATCAGTGGCGGTTAAACAAAATTGGTTGTTACATCAGTTAGATGTAAACAACGCTTTCTTACACGGGGATTTAGAAGAAGAGGTGTTCATGAAGCTCCCACAAGGATTTGCAAAGAAGGATGACAAGCGTGTGTGTAGGCTGCGCAAGTCATTGTATGGTTTAAAGCAAGCTTCTCGCAATTGGTATTCCAAGTTCACGGCTGCACTTCTTGATGCAGGCTACCTTCAATCAAAGGCTGACCATTCCTTGTTCACGTACAAAAATGGCAAACAATTTGTGGCGGTTCTTATCTACGTCGACGATGTCGTGATCACCGGCAATGATCTCAACAAAATTACCGACACCAAAACGTTCCTTCATCAGCGATTTAGCATCAAAGACTTGGGAAATCTTAAATATTTTTTGGGAATCGAAGTGTCTCGCACCAACGATGGGCTTGTACTAAGTCAACGTAAGTATACGATAGATATCCTTCAGGATAGTGGAATGACAGGTTGTCGACCAAGTCCGTTCCCCATGGAACAAAACCTTAAACTTGATACTTGTTTGGAAAGTGAGAAAGTAGACGCCGGGCAATATCGTCGTCTTGTTGGCCGATTGTTGTACTTACAGGCCACTCGGCCGGATGTGGCTTACGCCGTGAATATACTTAGCCAATTTGTGAGCGATCCTAGACATGAACACATGGAAGTCGTGTATCGTATCCTGCGGTATTTAAAAACAAGCCCAGGTCAAGGTATTTTTTTCCCAAAAGACGGGGGCCTCTCATTAACCGCTTATTGTGATTCTGATTGGCTTGGCTGCCAATTCACTCGCCGTTCAAGAACAGGTTATTTACTCTTGTTAGGTGGTGCCCCCATATCTTGGAAAACAAAAAAGCAATCCGTTGTTTCTCGATCGTCTGCAGAAGCAGAATATCGTGCTATGGCAAGCACCGTTAGTGAAGTCTTATGGTTGCGGTGGCTACTCTCGGATTTACAGGTTCCACAGACTGGTCCAACACCTTTGTATTGTGACAACATTGCAGCTCGTCAGATTGCTAACAATCCGGTATTTCATGAACACACAAAGCATGTAGAAATGGACTGCTATTTTGTGCGTGAACGAGTTGAAACCAAAGAAATTAATCCACTTTATGTTGATTCCAAAAATCAGCTTGCAGATGTTTTTACCAAGCCTCTGAGCACTCAGCAGTTATGTTTTTTGCTAGACAAGATGGGTGTTCGTGATCTTCACGCTCCATCTTGAGGGGGAGTGAAAAATTCCGGTTCCTACGGCATCATCAGCTACGGCTCCTTCGGCTCTGACTTTATCTTATTATCTTTGTATTCATGATAATGATTATGTTATTATCTTTGTTTCTTTCAACCAAGTTTCCTATTTTCGTGGATCAGTCATTGTATTTATTTTATGGCTTGGCCATCATTGAATGAATGAACAGAAACTTTGAAACCCTCTCATCAAATCGATACTAGGTTTTTCATAATAAACCTCTATTTTATTAGTTGAATATGGCTACCCAAATCTTTAACACATACGTGTAATCGTAATGACATTTTTTTTGTTGAATATAGGTTTTTGTAAAACCCTAATCGGTGAAGAAAGTAATGGGAAAACAAATTTATACCGAAAAGAAACACGAATCATTAAAGAAAGCGTACATTGACATAGAAAAAAAACTTAACATGTTGATTGAGACAGCGGTAGAAGAGATCTAGGGTTTAATATGGGTAAAACAACTTAAAAGGATCCGAACGCATGATACCAGGTCTCCGTGTCAACATTGGTGGTTTTTTTTATAAAACAAAGACACTCGAACAGGATTAAGAATGGATTGCCATGTGTAAATTTTGTTTAAATAATGAAAGGAGAAGAATCCACTTGTCAATATAATAGGGTACACTTATGTATAAATGACACATAAGCAAAAATAACTTTGTTATATTAGAATAGATGTATAGATTATTTTAAGACATGTTTTATGTTTTTATGATATCTTGTAATTTTAAGAAAAGATATGTGAAAATGTGAAACATCTAAGGACGGTTATTGGGCCTATGAAAGTAGCACATACATGATATACCTTGTTGGTTTTTTGTTTGGTTATTGAGTTCAAAATTATTGGGCCTATAAAAAATTTACCGAAAAGAGGTAGGACTATAGGAACTCAAAATTATTGGGCCTATAACATTACTCAGCCTGTAATCATTTTCTGTTTTTTTTTCTCCGGATTGTAACTAGAGATTAAACAAGTTTGGATTTCCAAACCTGTTTATAACCCGAACCACTGCTCCATAAAAAACTGGTCTGGCCCAAACCGATCTAAGCATGGGCTGGTTTGGTACCCCGTTTGTGATTTTTGGGATACCGGTTTATAAAGCGAAAAGGTTGGGCGTAAAAATGGTTTTGACAGTAAAAAACCAGTTTCTAACATTAAAAAATTGGTTTGTCAAATCGTTTATGTTCCAAAAGTTCTCTCAAATGGCTTTATCAGATGTGCAATCTTCCGTTGGCTTTGGTGCAACTGCAAGAGACTTGGTTACGGAGGTTCGAGTTGTTCCTACGAAAAGGAACAAGGAAAATTTGGTGCAACTTTGAATTATGTGAAATATCGAGCGGTCCAAACAAGGCACGTCAAGTTTTGTGGTAATTTTTTTCAAAAAGTATAAACTTAACTTTGAAAAACCGCATTCTCCTGAAATATTGTAGCGTTGATGAAAAAAAAAGGAAAAGTGTGGGCGTGTAGTGTTGACGTTGTTCGGAAGGGAATGCGCAATTCATGATTCAAGAAAGTTTGCCATTCAAACACTTTGATGCGACATAACGCATACAACATATTTTCTCATTCGAAAGCAAAATGGAATATTAAGGTAGAATGCGGATTGACGGCCCCAATGATTGACGATGAAGGAGCAATTGATAAGTACCTACGCAATAGCTCGGGGTTCGGGTGGCAAATGTTACCCACATCACTATACCGTAGAATAAAAAATAAGACGGAAAAAGTATTACGACTTGTATTTTTTTCAATGTATTTATGGGTTTCTAAAGTTTTAAAATATTTAATAAAATAGTGAATGTCAATTATTGTATCTTAGTTTGTATTTTTTTTATAACAAGTATTGAAATTTAAATAAAAAAATATTAAAACTAGTTTAGGGTATAGGTTTGGGCATGACTCAAACTGATTAAAATAAGTTCAATGTTCACCTAGTGTAACTAGTTTATAACCTGAACCGGTTTGGCACTAAACGGGTTTGACCAAAATTAACCAACCCGGTTCGGTTTATAACACGTTATATTATTCCGGTGGAAGACTATCCAACCATCGGAAATTAATATACAGCATAACTACATATCAAACCTATTTTGCACTAAAAAGTGAATACACCTATTATATTATATTTCATTAGTAAGCCAGATGCTAGTAAACTTACAAACACCAACCAAAACCCCAATAACAAAACATAAGACAAAACATCAACTCCACCATACATCTTCTCCTTACAGAAAATAATCATTCACAATAAGTGCTTTGCAGGGCCGGCCAGGAGGGGGTGCGGGGTGGGCGACCGCTCAGGGCCCAATCTCTCGGGGGCCCGAAATTCTTTAAAAAAGCTATGTATATATTGAGTGTGTGTATATATATATTTTCAAAGAACATAAAACAAAGATGTCTTATGGCACCGTGGTTAGCCTTGTTAACTTAATACTGCTATGTCTGCATGCATTTGTCCCGAGTTCGATACCAGGTAAAGCTTTTTCAATTAATTTTCCCCTTTTTTGATTGTCACTTAATTTTTCCTATTTTCTTTTTATTTCGTTATTGTTTTTTTTCTTCCTATTTCAGTTTGAAGTTTTCTTTTTTAATATAAAACTGAAATCTTTTATGATTTATTTGTAGTTATTTAAATTAAATTATAGCTAAACAACTTTTGAAATGGTTTTATCCATTTATTATATAAAAAACTAGTAAAGTGAAAACGTTTTGGACATATACGACTATATTATTCTGGATTTTATCTTCCGTTTGCTATAGAGAGTGCATCAAACTAGACAAAGTTTTCACCCGGCGAAACGTGCGGGTTTGATCCCTCTATATGTTTTTTTATTTTTTGTATATTTTTATAAAAATTTATATTTACGGCTCAAATTTTCATTTATTCTTATGTTTTTTAGTACATAAATATGTAATAATTCAAATGTATTTATTTTTTCTTTTTAAAATTGAGTTATCGACTTTATATTATAGGGGCCCGTTTTTTTTTTTTTTGCTCGTACAGGGCCTAAATTTTTTTCAAGATTTTCGAAGACGGCCCTGGTGCTTTGTTTCCTAATTATCACATAAACTTAGTTTACTTTACTCGACTTTGAACAAGT
The DNA here is from genome assembly GCA_030545235.1 of Helianthus tuberosus. NCBI lineage: Eukaryota > Viridiplantae > Streptophyta > Magnoliopsida > Asterales > Asteraceae > Helianthus > Helianthus tuberosus. Next base: position 210,033,708 of record CM060400.1, read on the forward strand.
CTTATTTATACAAACAAACGAAGTCGTACAAACAATCAACCTGAAGCAAGAATGAAGTCGAGTCAATTAGCCGACGTAGTACATAGGATCAGGCACCTTGAAGGTGCGATCTCCAGCGTTGCTACCGATTAAATCACTCCATTGATCACCCATGTTCCCTCTAATCCTGTATCCAGCCTCTTCCAACTCTTTTCTTTTGCCTGATTTGAACTCCACTGCATTACCCTTATAATTGTCTCCCCTGCACATAATATTTTCAAAGAAAGAATACATAAAATATATTAGATAATTATTTGTACATAAAACTTTAAATAATGAGTTCCAACAAATGAATTGCTCACTTTAGGATGAGCTTTTCCCACTGAGTATAACCAACTGCCTTTAGATTTCGGCTACGAGGTTCCGTTAAATATTCCCTCGATCCCGTGAGAAACACGACCTTAAATCCCAGCTCTATAAGTTGTTCGTAGAGCTTAAGAGACGCTGGTATCGCAGGTGTGGTTGCTTCTGCCACCCATTGGTTAAACTTGGTCGAATTATATGGTATGAACCTTTATGTGACAAATGAAATATTAATATTCACTAGCTCAAATCATTACAAATTAGTAACTAACACCATATATAGAAGGAAAATTGGTAAATAATAATCTTACGGTCTTACCTACGTAATTGGTATACAATAATCCTACCTATCAACATGTTGGTACTCAATGAACTTCCGTTAATTTTTTTTAACTGAAGTTAAATTTTAAGTTTTATTTATTACACAAAAAGTCTTTGTAGTTGTAATTTACTAGTTTTAACTATTTTATAAAACAAAAAAACCTCAAGGGACTGTAATTTACTAGTTTTAAAATAGTTAAAACTAGTAAATTACAACTACATGGACTGTTTGTGTAATAAATAAAACTTAAAAACTAACTTCAGTTAAAAAAAAATTAACGGAAGTTCATTGAGTACCAACATGTTGATAGGTAGGATTATTGTATACCAATTACGTAGGTAAGATTATTATTTACCAACGAGACAAAAGTTGATTTATTAAAAACCAATTTTCCTATATAGAATCCAAACAAACCTTAATAACAGAATTACTATACTACCCTTAACGAATATTGACTCTAGAATCCTAACAAACCTTAATAACAAAATTACTATACTACCCTTACTCTAGAATCCTACCAAACCTTAATAACAAAATTACTATACTACCCTTAACAAATATCTACTCTTTAGCAAACTTGAATATTCGACACAAACTTAATAGAATACAGACACGACATGAAGTAAAAGAAATTTGTCATTCAAAAAAAACAAAAGAATACAAAATATGAAGAAGAAAATTTTCTTTAATAGTTATTACCCGAAAGCAACATCATCCCTAGCGTAATATGGGATATTAGAGAGTGTGGTTTCATCGATGTCGAAAACCCAAACGTCTTTGCCGTCTCCAGTGAGGTTAAGGCCTTTGGCGTACTCATAGGCTTCGGCCGCGACAAGATCACAGTCCTCGCGGTATTGTTTTCCAAGCATGTAATGCCCGACATAGTCTACGCATGATTCGGGAATATGGGACCATCCCTTGAGGTTGTCGGTCTCTACGGCGAGCCGCCAGCTCAAGCAGTTGAGATCGGCGTGTTTGAGACCCGCGGAGCCGGAATGTGGCATTAGCAAGTGGATCGGAGATGCAACTGAGGTTGCAATGGTTACCATAAGGATAAGAAGTGAGAAACCCATGTTTTGAGTGGTAAGTTTATTATACACGTTGTGAAGTGGTACCATAACGTTTGGTTAAATAAGTGGTGTTTTGTAAAAAAAGTGCTCTCTTTTGTGATTTATTACGAGCCTGCCACTAAATTTTTCTTTTATTATAACTAATTTAAATTTATTATTATGTGTCACAACTGCAAATTTAAAATAGTAATTACTCAAACATAAAATGGTGATAGACCTAACACTTGTGAAGAGTATGAGTCGATTTAAATGTTAAGTTATCTAATTTGGACAAAAACAATACGAGTGACCTAATTAGAATACTTTTAAAACTTATTTACTATTCTGTGACCATACTTTATGATTTTTCAACTCGTTTAATCTATTATTATTTATTTATGTTAATCTCAACCATAATTCAAGGCTTTTAAATTCAAAATAATAATGATGATGTTCATCCCCCATCACAAAGAATTTCGCACGTGACTTAATTGGAATGAGTTGGGATTTTTGTCTTCCAGTTATTACGAAATGGACAGGCATGGACCTGTGGTCCGTTAAATACAAAGAACCGATCATTGGTTATTTATGTATTAATTCCTATTTACATTAATTCAGTTATGGCAGGTAGGTTGTCGACTCATGAAAAGTTAATGGTTGATGTTTAGCAAGGGGGCTAGGGGCGCAAGCCGATTTGGCAGGGGCGGCCCTGAGAGTGTGCGGGGAGGACCACTGGACAGGGCCCATGATTCCGAGGGGCACGACCCGTGATCATGAGAGGCACGTTCATAATTTGGTGCCCTCAATTTTGAAATAGAAATAGGAAAAACTTTTGCTGGAAACTTACTAATCAAGGAGTAATTGGGGTGGAGTTATTGTAAAAAAGACCAAAAGTGTGAGAAAGGTAAGAAAGAATCTCAACCATTAGATCTAAATGAATTGAAAAGGGTATAATTGTAAATGCATTAACAAATTCAAATATGGTAATCCTTGATTTAAGGATTTGGAGAGAGAAAATCCTTGATTTAAGGACTTATAACCGTTCATAAATATAACACCATTCAGAGCATGTTCATACATGGTGTTTTAAATATAACACCATTCAGAAAATATAACACCATCCAGCACAAATATAACACCATTCAGCACAAAAAAACAACATTCACACAAAAATAACATCATTCAGCACAAACATAACACCATTCAGCACAAAAAAAAAACATCATTCACACAAAAATAACATCATTCAACACAAAATATAACACCATTCAGCACAAAAAAAAAACACCATTCACACAAAAAATAACATCATTCAGCACAAAAATAACACCATTCAGCACAAAAAAACACCATTCAGCAGTAAATAAAATAAACACTATTCAGTACAAGAATATAACACCATTCAGTAAAAGAAATATAACACCATTCAGAAAAAGAAAAAGAACACCATTCAGAAAAGAAAAAAACACCATTAAGAAAAGAAAAATAACACCATTCAGAAAAGAAAAAACACCATTAACAAAGGAAAATAACAGATGGAGATGAACATGCCGGTGAGATTTGTTGTTTTCGCCGGAAATTTTCGCCAATGATTCGACGGTGATCGGCTCCGCTGCTCGCTCCTCCGCTCGATTTTACCAGGTAACTATAAACTACGGCGAGATTGTTTCTATTTCAAACACGATTCTAAATCGCCTTCATCTTGTTTTTCAAATCTGAATCGAGCACGAACGTGTTAATTGTTGCCGGATGACAGAACAGAACTAATATCCACCGTCCGTTCTCTGATTGATGTTTACGTTTTCTATTTGCAGGGATTCTGTTCTGAATATGGAAGAAGAAAGAGAGAGAAAGAGAGAAATTAGGAATGTATGATAGAGAGAGAACGAAATTGTAGGGATTTTGATTTACAAAATCCAGATAAAAAGACACAATTGCCCTTAGATATTTCAATTCAATCCAAATTAATAAAAATATTTTACATTTTGGTCCCTATTGATCTCAACCATTAGATCAAAAAATCTAATGGCTGAGATTCTTTCTTACCTTTCTCACACTTTGGGCCTTTTTTACAGGATCCTAACTCGGAGTAATTGAAGTGAAGAGTAGTTTAAAAGAAGAAGAATTATAAAAAAATTTCACCGGAATTTTTTTTCTGAGTTGTTAAATAGTTGCAGCGGCAGACATTGAAGAGGGAAGAGAAAAGAATGTGTATTGTTTTGTAGGCTAACCTATACTTTGACTTAACATCCCCTCAAAAGTTGTGCATTCCTTTCTAGTCATCTTAAACCTTTTCTTTTCTTTTCTTTTCTTTTTTCTCTATCAACTTAAAAATTCAAAAATTATAATAACAATAACAAACGGCAAACTAAAGCTAGCTATTATTTATTTATTTATTTCTTGCTATAAGTTTACTTATTATTTATAGAGTTAATTGCTCGGATGGTCCCTGTGGTTTTACGTTTTTTCGCGTTTAGTCCCCACCTTTTGAAAATAGCATGTATGCTCCCTATGGTTTGTCATTTTGTTACTCGGATAGTCCCCCAACATTTACTCTGGGGACTACCCGCTTAACAAAATGACAAACCATAGGGAGCATACATGCTATTTCCAAACTAACTGACATCTACTCAGGGACTATCCGAGTAACAAAATAACAAACCATAGGGAGCATACCTGCTATTTTCAAAAGATAGGGACTAAACATGAAAAAACTTGAAACCACAGAGACCATCCGAGCAATTAACTCTTATTTATATATGTATTTCTTAGTATACTTAATTTAGCCAACTTTTGCTATTTCTTTTCCTTTATTTTTTAGCTCAATAAATATATCAAAAACTTTATACTAGGGCCTATTTAGATTTTCTTGAATTAGTTTTACCTAACTCATTTTGAACCAACTTGTTTTGACCCGCATTGTTTTGTCCTAATTAACTTGTTTCAACGTTAATTATCAATTAGTTAGGACACAGGTGTTATTCGGCGTTAATTATCGATTATTTAGGTGTTATTTGACATTAATTGTTGATTATTTATGCGTTAATTTGTTAGAAAATTTGTCTATTAGTTAGGACTAAAGGGCACATTTTTTCAAATTCGGACATGGCACATAAATTCTCAGGGCCGGCCCTGCGATTTGGGTTCAAGTACCCACTACCCGAATCGGCAACACCGCCGCCAGTCAATCGGGTAGTAGGTTTCAGGTAGCAACCACAAATATATATCGTCGCAATTGTCACAATGGATGAGCCAGGTCAACTATTGGTTGGAGTTCAGAACATAGATATAAAGATTTGGACTAACACATAAAATTAGGTGAAGTATCAAAATGATCCAGGCTTTATTGTTCGGTTCAGTTTGTGTATATATATGCTTAGTTTAATTCATTTTAGCCTTAGTCAGTAGTCATTTTTAAAATTCCTTTTTCCATTCTTTGAACTGTAGCACAACTACAACCCTTACAAAAGTTCTCTTGATTTATGTAATTTTTCGTGTTAGTTGACATAAATTTGGCCCCTTTACAAGCATATAATAGTGATGTTTAATTGTTATGCATAGTTAGATATTAATCTATTATATATTGATGACGGGGATAGCTCAAGTCTCAATAAAATTACTGAGAATACATGATAGCTTGAAAGGTTAAAAGGTTCAAATGTTTAAAGCCCGGGAACTAAGGTAGACAACACGTGTATAGTAATCAGTCACTTCACTGATTACTTGAACAACTCTCTCAGCCGCAAAAGCAAAACGTGTGCAGAGGGTGTACTCTTTTATCCGCAGGTCCAAACGCTTCAACCCCTAAAAGGGTAAGTCCTCCACTGCAAGTAGGGTTCACTGGTCAAAGGTTTCTCCTTTGAGCAATCTCTTCTTCTATAAAGGACACTTCATTAAGTGAATTTGAAACATTCTGAATCAGCTCAGATCTCTTGGGATCTCTGATCTTTCTTCCTGTCTCTCGAGTACTTGTTTCATACAAGTCTCTTTTCTTCACATTCAACACACACAACCTGATTGCTCTTGCATCCAAAGTTGAGTACTTTTCAGCCGAGGATCTTGAACAAACAACAAACATAACTAGTGAACCTCTCTCCACGTCTTGCAAACGTGGGGGACCCCACGACCTGCGTTAGGTAAACCGGAACCCTCCAAACCTTTTTCCTAACCAGACAAATCACTGTCGTTGGTCTTGTATTTGTTGCATCAACAAGTTGGCGCCCACTGTGGGGCTACGCCGCTTATTTTCTTCAAAAGACAAGTAGTGTAGCTCCATTCTCTCAAAATCATCATGTCGGAAAGTGAATCTCCGGGAGATGTGAACCAAGTTCCACGTACCTCTACCCCTAGCACTAGCCAAACTCATGTGGCTATACCAACTTCCTTCTCAACACCGGGAATCACTCCAACTGGAGCAACATACCCCGAGTTCCTCATTTTCCAAACACCGACTCCGTCTCGATCAGGGGTTCCATCTCCTAATGTCGGTGCTTCTAACACCCGCTCACATGTTGACCTTACCCCTGAAGGGGTCGCCAATAACTTTCTAGAGTTAAGGTCTCTCCTTAACCAATACGTGAGTAGGGAAAGAGACAAGGGAGTAAGATTTCGGATGGATTATGACGAGCCAGAGTCATCGTTATCCCCTGGACCTCCTGCTCTTCCCTTTGCAAGCTCACAACCAACCATGTCCAGGAATGAGGCTGGTCCCAGCCATCCACCTCCGAATCCCAACCCATACACATACGCGAGGCCAGATCCGACGTCTTTCCCTCTCTTTTCTTCCCAACCAGTTGCTATCGGTGCCCCATTGGGGAACGAGCTAACGTTGGATCAGCTACTATAATCTTCTGTTGCAAGTCTTCCACCTCCAGCAACAACTACATGGGAACAAGCTCTGTCTGTACTCCCTTTGGCGCGAAATGCTGTCATGAGCACTCCTTTAGGGATAAACTGCATAGCCGCACCTGGAAGCCTTCAACCTTATGCCTCAAATGATGGCTCAGATGATGGCCAGCTTCCCTTGGCAACACTTTATCAATCAAGCGTTGGCTACCCAAGGGAACAACAACAACAACGCGGGTGCAAGGGTGGAAGAGGATCTGGCAAGCCATATAAACCAAGCAATCTGTCATGCTTCTCCCAGCAGATCGCCAATTATGATTTCCAATGTCACACCCCCAAAATACCACTTACGGAATCCCCGCTAGGCGTGTGACGTACCAACAACGAGCCACTAATCATGATGAACTCATAACAAGTTTTGAAATGAAAGTTCCAATTATTAATGAAATGTACCAACAATAAGTTTAATGAAAATCCAACAAGTTCAGCGGAAGCAATAAGTAAATCAAAGTTTAAGTGTTTCAAAGCAAATATGTAATGTCAACAATCACGTCATGTGTATCCAATCAGTTCGACCCATGACTACTCCAGCTACTCCAGACAGCAAGTTCCAAATCCAAGTAATCTAACGACCTCTGTGAATGCAACAAGTGTATCAGACAAAGCTGGCGAGTTCATAGTTTGTGAAACGTTAGTTACCAAGTGTTTAGTTCAGTTCAGAGATTATAATGTTGATAATAACTCAAGTACCCACTGCCCCCTATCTAAGCAATGGTCATGATTTAAGGTCATTAGTTCACGCCCGTCCTCTCAGGTACGGTGTGAGGTTGCCAGTTTGTTTGCCCGTCCCCACTACCCCCTATCTAAGCAATGGTCATGATTTAAGGTCATTAGTTCACGCCCGTCCTCTCAGGTACGGTGTGAGGTTGCCAAGCCTAATAGCACTATCAACTAATACCCCGTTACCTCTCAGGTAACTATTCGGTATAAGATGGGACTTAAAATGATAGGAAGAGTGTATTATCCAGCATTCAAGTTTTACCCAAGTGACTTATTCCTCTCAGGAATACCCAATGATTTACCCAAGACCTATTCCTCTCAGGAATACCCAATTGACTGTCCCAACCACCGGGACGCATGCTCAAGGGAAATGAACTCACCTTAGGTTTGCTCGGTAAGACTAGATACTCGTTTACGTTTACAGTTGGTCAACCTAGTCCTAGAAAAGTTACCAATAATTGTCTGTTTTGCATACAATTAATTCACGTGTTCCATTAGATTGCATGTAGTAAACATCATCATCACACATCACATAACAATCATTTATATTACATGCAAGTTCTCATCATAAGTTCCTGTTTCATAGTCACACCTAACAGTTAGTTCTTCATTCATCATAGTGTGCGGCCCAAGCAAGATAATGTGCGACCCAAGAAAGTGTGCGGCCTTATTTCTATTAGGGGTCATTTTCTTAACGTATATATCCTGACCAATATCCTGCCTATGTTTGTTCATTTGTGACCAGGATGCTGGAAGAGGATATTGCTAACATCTTGGGCGATATCCTGAGGCTTATTGAATTAACCACGTGCAGGTTAAGGGCTGAGACTTGCTAACGGTCCAGAGGACTTCTTCTCCTCGAGACTCGGACGAATTTGTTGAGGAAGAGACGTTGAGCCCGAAAGACCAGGTCTACAACGTTCGAAGAAGGAATATTCGGTGGATCCCGCGAGTTTAGGGTAGTTTGTTATTTTATCTTTACTATAAATAGATGGGGGCGGATCAGCTTAGAACACACAATTTTTCACTAACACTCTCGTACACTTTCACTCTCTAGCTCATTGCAAACACCACACTTGTATTCAAGTTTCATTGTAACACTTAGTCGATCCGTACCACATCCTGCACTGTATCCTGATTTGTGAAGCAATTGAAGAACTAGGCAGCTGCGATTGTCAGCTCCCGAGGTTTTATGCCGGCGATCTAGATTGATCAAGGGCTTTCCTCGTATATCCCGTGTCGTTTACTTTACTTTTACTCATTGTTTGATCATAGATACAGCTCTATATCTTGAGCCGTATCCTGAAACTGTTTTTTACAATTAATTTGATTAACATATTTTCGACACTCATTTCTAGCACACTACCTCACTTAACTAATTTGATCACTTAATTACTTCGGTAATTTTTGACCAAAATAATTTGGCGCCCACCGTGGGGCAAGTGGTGCTCTCCTTACTAAAATTTTTTGTCAAATCGCTAATCGGTTTTCTATTTTCAAAAATTTTTGCCACATTGTCCATAATGGCCTCAAGATCAAACATGAGTTCCTCTACTGTGTCTACTGTGACTTCTGCTACTACCGGTTCGGTGCTTCCACCACCTCCTCCAAGGATGCCAGCCTCTACACAATCTCAAGATGTTATCCCTACTCGGAGTGTCCAGGGATCTGCTCCCGTTTTAGCTTCTAATGATGAAATTTTAACCTTATTTGGAAGTGTGCAGGAACAAATGAGGCAGCAACAGGAAATAAACCAAATGCTTTTGAGGGAAATACAACTCCTGAAGTCTGGCTCGAGCAGATCTGCTGAGGACAATGTCACTCCATTACACCCCAGAGCGTTGAACTTTAGTTCAGCTGTATATACCGAGGATAACAGGGGGAATATTGTGCCCAGTCTTCCTCAGAATCATACTCCTGAGATACCCTCATCGGTCAGGATGTCAACCATGAGGAGCTCAGGATATGCGTCAGGATATGGGCAAAATCCTCCAATGGGTAACGTGTCGAATAATAATAATACTCATGCTACTAACAATGGTGGATCTTTGCAGGATACAGGTGTAACATCAGCACTTACCAGGGAACTTCAGAAGTTGAAGGACATGATATCTAGTGTACCTGGGGTGGTCCAGCCGATCCCGGAAGTGTCTCAAGACAGCCACAAGATATCTCGTTTTGCATATCCTATCTGTGATGCTGAGATCCCGAAGAGATTCCAAACTCCCAACATGAAGCTTTATGATGGGAGTACGGATCCTGAGGAGCATATTGCTCAATATAGGGAAAGAATGGAGATTAACCCTATCCCTCCGGATCTCAAGGAAGCGTGCTTGTGCAAGGGATTTGGTTCTACTCTAACAGGATCAGCCTTAAAATGGCTGTTAAACGTTCCTCCTCACTCAATTACTTCATTTTCTCATTTGGTTAATTTATTTAACAGTCAGTTTTCTTGTAGTCGGAGTTTTGAGAAACTAACCAGTGATCTTTACAGGATAACTCAAGGGCCTCAGGAATCCTTGAGGGATTATGTGAACAAATTCAGTCGAGAATCCTTGGATATCCCACATCTTGATGTTGCAACAGCTGTGCAAGCTTTTAAGATGGGATTACAAAAAGATTCTCAATTTTATCAAGACCTTGTAATGAACCCATGCAGGAACTTGGATGAAGCTCGGAACAGGGCCCTAAGATATATTCGGTTAGAGGATGACAGAAAGATGCAAGAAAGAATGAACTCATCAAACACTTATGAGTCAACTAACAGGAAGTCAGAATCCTCATTCAAATCATATCGGCCTAAGCCATATGGTAGAAATGAAAACAAGAAAGTGAATGCTGTCGAAGACGAGGATCCTAAAGAGTATCCTGAATTATCTGAATATTGCTTTTCTGTTAACATTCCTAAATTGATGTATGCCATGCAGGGTCTAGGAGACAAGGCTCGATGGCCTCGAAAGAATCAACAAAAAGCCGATTGGAAAGACAAATCAAAATGGTGTGCTTACCACGAAGATTTCGGACATGTGACTGAGGATTGCATTGCTCTAAGGAAAGAAATAAGCTATCTTCTAAGCAAGGGATATCTGAAAGATCTCTTGGGAAGAAAGAAGAATAAGGGTCAGGATACTGAGAAGGATCCTGAGCGAGCAGCATCACCTCCCGTGGATGCCAAGATAATCAACTTCATTTCGGGAGGATCCGACATTTGTGGAACTTCGTATTCGGCAGCAAAGAGACATGCAAAGGAAGCTAAGGCCGAAAGGGGAGACAAACCTGTCAGGATGACTACCCTCACAACTGACAAAGTGATCACTTTTGATGCAGATGACAGGGATACTGTCCAGGATCCTCACCATGATGCTCTGGTAATAACGTTATATGTGGCTAACCATTTTGTACGCAGGATACTGGTTGATAATGGCAGCTCCGTCAACATAATTGTTGTGGGCTAATTTCTGAGCTCATATCCTGAGAAATATCTTGGCTTTTATCTTGATTAAATAATATCTGTTCATATCCAGGGTGCGGATTCAGGGTATTGGTAATATCCTGAATGGTATCCTCAGGATCACTAACGGATTACGTGCAGGTACGTGGGCTGGAAGCTAGCAACGTTCACAAAGACTTGTTCTGCGGAAGACTCGGTCCAAACCGTTCAAAGAAAGACGTTGAAGCCTTATTACTCGGTCTACAACGTTCGTGATGGAATATTCGGAGCATCCCATATTTATAGGGATATTTGTTTGTATTTCGTTACTATAAATAGGAGGAACACCAGATCGAATAGGACACAACAATTTCACTGCAATCACACTCACTACACACCAACACTTGCTCTCTCGCAAATTGTACTCTCACACGAATTCATTGTAACACTTAGAGATCTGGTTGATATCCTGCACTGTATCCTGAAGTTTAAAGCAATAAGAAGAACAAGGCAGCTGCGATTGTCAGCTCCCGAGGTTTTATGCCGGCGATCTAGATTGATCAAGGGCTTTCCTCGTACATCTCGTGTCGTCTCCTTTACTTTTTGCTTATTATTTGCTCACTGTTTGATCGCAGATACAGCTCAATATCCTGAGCCGTATCCTGAATACTGATTTTCTAAATAACTCAACAAGCATATTTTCCACAAACTTTTTAGCACACTACCTCACATTACTAATTTGATCACTAAGTTGCCGGTGTACGTTGAAGGAGTCAACTCGATACAACGTTTCTGTGTAATGGACTCTCTATCCTGCTATAACATTATATTGGGAAGACCGTGGATTCACGATATGAAAGCCGTGCCATCAACATATCACCAATGCATCAAGATACCTACCCCCTGGGGAGTTGTTAAAGTTGATAGCGATCAGCAGGAGGCGAAAGAATGCTACTCATCCTCAATGAAATCCTCAACTAAACCTAGTGCAGCATAGCAATTAAAGATGCGGGCCCAGGATATCGTGGAGGATCCGGAGCAGGATGTGAAGAAAATTGTCCTGGACCAAGATAATCCCGATATTTCGGTGCTCGTAGGAACCAATATCCCTCAGGATATTGAAGAACAATTAATTAACTTTTTAAAATGCAGGATGTCGACGTTTGCATGGAAGCATGAGGATATGACAGGCATATCCAAAGATATTATTACTCACAAGCTTGGAATTGATAAATCATTCAAACCCGTGCAACAAAAAAGAAGAAAGTTTGCTCCTGAACGCAATGCAATTATTCAAGAAGAAGTTGAAAGATTGTTGAAGTCCAAAATGATTAGAGAAGTCAAATTCCCAAGGTGGCTAGCAAACGTGGTAGTGGTACAGAAGAAGAACGGAAAATGGAGAGTCTGTGTGGATTACACAGACTTGAATAAAGCTTGTCCTAAAGACCCATTTCCCCTTCCCCATATTGATGCGATGGTAGATGCCACTGCTGGGCATGAAATGCTGACTTTCATGGATGCATCCTTAGGATTTCAACAGATCCAAATGGAGCCTTCTGACCAGGAGGATACTGCCTTCGTGACACCAACAGGTATTTATTGTTACACAGCTATGCCTTTTGGTTTGAAAAATGCAGGTGCAACATACCAAAGATTGGTAAACATGATGTTCAAAGACAAACTGGGGGACACCATGGAAGTGTACATTGACGATATGGTAGTAAAGTCAAAGAAAGCTCAGGATCACCTCCAGGATATTAAAGGAGCGTTTGATATCCTGGATCAGTATAATATGAAGCTGAATCCTGCTAAGTGCCATTTTGGAGTGGGGGCAGGAAAATTTCTAGGATATATGGTGACCAAAAGAGGAATAGAAGCAAGCCCGGAGCAGATCAATGCCATCTTGGATATTAAATCACCCTCAAATATGAAAGATGTTCAACGATTAACGGGGCGAGTGGCAGCATTAAACAGATTTATCTCAAGATCCTCAGAGAAATGCAAAGATTTTTATGATATCCTGAAGAAGAACAAAAAATTCGAGTGGGGTGAGAAGCACGAAGCGGCCCTACGGGAGTTAAAGCAATATCTTTCAACCGCACCTCTACTAATGAAGCCTGAGAATGGTGAACCATTATCCCTATACCTCGCGGTATCGGGGAACGCTGTAAGTGCCGTCCTTGTAAAGGACCATGAAGGTCAGCAATATCCTGTTTATTATGTTAGCAAAAGTTTGTTAGATGCTGAAACTAGATATTCTCACTTAGAAAAATTAATACTAGCATTAGTCATGGCATCAACAAAACTTAGACATTATTTTGAGACTCATAGGATTCATGTTAAAACAAATTATCCTGTCAAGAATGTGCTTAGAAAACCAGAGATGTCAGGCAGGATGGCTAAGTGGTCGGTAAAGTTAAGTGCCTATGATTTAGTATATGAACCTAGGAATGCCATAAAGTCTCAGGCTTTAGCTGACTTTGTGGCTGACTTTAGTAGTGACATTCAGGATGAGGTAGACTTAGAAGTTCAACAGTTAGGAGAATCCTCAGGATCCTGGACATTATATACTGATGGTGCATCTAATGTAAGAGGAGTAGGATTGGGAATACTACTAAAATCGCCACAGGGGGACATATTACCCCAGGCTATTAGGTGTGAATTTCCTGCTACCAATAATGAGGCAGAATATGAAGCTTTAATTGCAGGATTAGGACTAGCTAAAAGTATGAATATCAAGAATTTGCAAGTATATGTTGACTCCTTGTTAATTACTAATCATTTTAATGGATCCTATGCAGTTAAGGGTGAGAAGTTAATCGAATACCTCGATATTCTCAAAAAATTAGCAGGATATTTCGATGTTTTTACACTTGAACAGGTACCAAGAGAGGATAATGCTGAAGCGGATGCCTTAGCAAATCTGGGATCATCAGTCAGGATACCGGAAGGGACCCAAATACCAATAATACATGTTTTATATCCTGCAACGAATCCTCAGGAAAAAGAAGTAGCGGATATTCGGGATCCTGGAGTGGAATATCCTGAACAGTATCCTGAATCCTGGACAACTCCAATTCTGAAATATCTTAAAGATGGACACATCCCCGAAAATGAAAATCCTAAGGCATTTAGGATGAAGGTATCACGATTCACTATTATAAATAATATTCTATACAAGAAATCTCTTGCAGGACCATATTTAAGGTGCTTGGAGGATCATGAAGCCAAAGAAGTACTTCAGGATATACATGAAGGGGACTGTGGTAATCACACTGGGGGCAGATCGTTATTCTCGAAAGTATTGAGGACAGGATACTTTTGGCCAACAATGAGAAAAGATGCTGCAGAATATGCTCGAAGATGTGATGCATGTCAAAGGCATAGTAATATACTACATCAACCAGCTGAACCACTATATCCTGTAGTTTCCCCTTGGCCATTCATGAAGTGGGGGATGGATATAGTAGGGAAGTTACCAAAGGCTCCGGGAGGAAAAGTATTTATGTTAGCAATGACGGATTATTTCTCTAAGTGGGTCGAGGCTGAAGCATTCGTTCAAGTAAGAGACCAAGAAGTAGTATCCTTCATAAAGAGGAATATCCTGACTAGGTTTGGAGTACTAGCTGAGATCATTTGTGATAATGGGTCCCAGTTTATAAGCAAAAGGACTACTGACTTTTGCAAGAGTTGGGGAATCAAAATGATCACATCTACTCCGGTACATCCTCAAGCGAATGGACAAGCCAAATCCTCGAACAAGATAATAGTCAATAACTTAAAGAAGAGACTTGGAGCCAAAAAAGGAAGATGGGCGGAAGAGTTACCCTTTGTTTTGTGGGCTGATAGGACAACGGTGAAGAATGCAACTGGCCAAACCCCGTTTTCCTTGGTATTTGGAGCAGAGGCAATGATTCCAACAGAAATGACGATACCTACTGCAAGATCTATGCTACAGGATCCTGAACAGAATCCTGAAGTCTTATGTTAGGATCTGGATACTATAGATGAAAAAAAAGAGATGCAGCAAGGCTGAGGATAGCAACATATCAACAAAGAATATCCAGAGCATACAATAAGAACATGAGGACTAGAAGATTTCGAGTTGGTGATTGGGTGCTGAGAAAGGCTTTTCAAAACACCACTAATCCTGCCGATGGCAAGCTAGCTCCGAAATGGAAGGACCTTATGAAATCGAGTCAGAAGCAGGGAAAGGAGCATATCGACTCAGGAATGTGGAAGGGGATATGCTACCAAGATCCTGGAATGCAATACATTTGAAGCTCTATTTCAAGTAAGAGTAGAATTTATTTTCTATCTCGGAATGGTATGTGTTCTATCTCTTTAAAATATATTTGTTTATTATCTTGAACCCAATACTGACTTAAGCATCGGAGGGGTGTTAGCCAAGCTAACACCCACCTTAGTTTAGAACTGTTTTGCAGGATATGCTTCAGGATATATACTCAGGATAAGTCGAAAGATTAGAGGATTGGCCCCCTCTCTCACGATTAAGGGATCCTGATCCCTTCAAAGGTTTAAAGGTATTCACCTTTCTTTCGAATTGGGTTTAAACACCTCGCCTGGAGCGCAAGTTATCTAGGTGTAGTTCAAGGTAGCGGGACCAGTTCATGTAAAAGTGGCTGACAATTTCGTTACTGTTGGCTATATCCTGGATCCTAAAGGTATATGAGGATTGATCACCCTCTCTCACGAAAGAGTATTTTCATACTCTCAAAGGTTTAAAGGTTTTCACCTTTCTAAGTCTAGGAGTTTATACACTCTCTCCTGTAGCGCATGAAATTCAGGGTTTATCCCCAGATATGAGGGTTTATCCCCAATATGCTAAGGATTCTTTTCAGGATATCAGGGGTTCTGCCCTTGGGCATTCGGAATTCATTCGAGTCAAAAGGTAAATACATTTGTGTCTTTGTCAAACGCAGGGGACACTCATTATTCTAATTCAAAGGATGGATCCAAGTTTATAAGTATGCACTGGGGATAAATTTATGATAAAGGATTGGAACTGATTCTCTAAGAATCTCTGGTATGATCTCTCCTTTTTGTTTGGACAATTTATAGATTATATTTCAATATCCCTTTTAAGATATCTTTCAGGATATCTCCCAGGATACATTTATGATATGTGTTCCTAAGAATGTTCAAACCAAACAATTTTCACAAGTAAAATTTGTATGACAATAACAATAAGGTCAAGAGGATAGTCATATTATTAACATACCAAAAGATGTGCTCTTAGTTTCACCTCAAAACAAGGCCCATCCACTAAGAGCACTAGTAGTTCATAACCATATTCACCCAACAGTTGAGGGCTTCATCTCAAACCGAGACCCATCCACCTTCAACTGTTGTATTGTTCAAAAAGCATGCAGGAAATATAAATTGTTCAGGTACGGAAAAGTAAAGTGCGGAAAAGTAAATTGTTTGTGGGACTACAAACCAACATTCAAATTCAAAAAGGTGGGCTCTGGCCTTGGCACGTATATCCGTCATCGCCCACCTAAATGCCCTCACACAGCGGCATCGCCTCCAACCTTCTCAGACTTCTCTGCTCCAGTATTTTTACCAGCATCCTGCGCAGCATCCTGACCAATGTCCATCTCAGCATCACCTCCAGCATCCTTCTTCTCTCCAGCTTGGACCACTACCTCCGTTGACTTGGAAGACTCACCGGCTTCAGCAGGAAGTGGCATAGCTTTGCCTCCGAGCTCCTTCAACTTGGCCACCCAGGATTCAACTGGCCAAGATGGACAAACAAGGCCTGTCTCCTTGGCCTCGTAGGCCATCTTGATGCGTGCTTGTAGCAGGGAGACGATAGCAGAAGCCTTGACTCCCTCTCGAAAGCTGATTAAGGCCTGATCATGGTCCATTTGAACACTGGCAAGTTTGACCTCAGCATCTTGGGTGACCTTCTTTAGCAAGCTTTCATAGTGCCGGCTCTTTGCTTCGGCGATAGCACCTTGGTCGGCAACGGTGCCCTCAAGCTGCTTGATCCTGGCTTCATGAAGTGCCACAGTACCACAAGCGTCATTGTACAAGTGGAGCAAATGCTGGAGGCCCTGTACATTGATCACAGGTATGGGGTTAGAATATATGCTGACTAAGACGTCCTACCAGGATATCCTGTTAGGATATACGTGCAGGATATACGTGCAGGATATATGTGCAGAATGTACATGAAGGATATGCGGCAGGATGTTACCTTGTTGAGGAAGGATGTCATTGTCTCTAAGGAGTCGGAGAAGCTGAGCTCATCATAGGAGAACCCTTCAGAGCCTGGAGTACTGACCTCAAGGCCCTTTCTCTTTTACGCTGCGGAAGCACGGGTTCTTGGATTGGTCTTGGGAGCCGGGAGTGGCTTGGAGCTGGTGGTAGCAGGAGTCTCCTTCTTGATTATGGCTGGAGTTGGATAGCTGTCAAGTTCATCCAGGTCTAGATAGACTGGGACTTTGCTGGAGTCTGCACACAGGGAGTAAATTCTAAATCCCTCCTATAAATAACAGATAAGAAGCATATGTGTGCAGGATATCTTGCAGGATCCTTACCAGACATGTTGGCACTTGAAAGAGGACTTGGAGTTGGTGGAGAAGGGTTGAAACTTCTTTCTGCCTCTGGGAGAAGTCTAATGGCGTCTATTCTTTCTTGAGAATTGGCAAGAGGAGGAGCAATCTTCCTGAAATCAGCTGCACAATAAAGAAGATAAGTTAGTTCAGGATATGGAACAGGATAAGCGACAGGATCATTCTTAAACCCTAAATCCTACCCTTTCTCAACCATTGTACCGGATATTCCGTCCCACCAGGGATTGAGTCCCTTTTTACGAAGAAAAACTTGGATTGCCAACCATCCTCGTTCCTGGTGGCACGAAGTATCAATGGGTCACCGGAAGTAGAATAAAACAGAAATCTACATGATCCGTGGCATCTAAGCTTGTAAGCCAGGGGGAGATCATGGATGGAAAGATCAGGAATGTGGTTTCTCTTGATCTGGTCAAGAACAGTTAAGACACGCCAGAGCATTGGCATTGTTTGGCTAAAAGAGATTTTTGTGATATTAAAGAACTCGGTGATGAAGTCCGGAAAGGGGAATCGTAGCCCTAGGGTAAAAGGGAAAGCATTAAAGCAAATCCACTCGTTGGAGACCATATCTGACCGGATTTCACGGTCAAACGGTCTAAATATGGTTCCTTCCGGGAAGATAGCGGAGGATTTTAAGGCAGACAGGTGGGCACTATCAAAGGTACAGGCTTCCTTCTCCGGTTCTTGGAGAAGGTTTTGTTGGTAGAACGTAGGGGCCGAGTCACCTGAACTGGATCTTGTTTGGCGCGGCATTTAATCGACTGAATTTTTCGCCGGAGAGAAAAGATGAAGATAAGTATGAAAGATAGAGAGAAAATGTACCTTTTTCCTTGTCGATTATGATTAAAAAAGAAGATGAGGATGAGAAGATATAGGGTATGATGAGTAGATATAGGCTGGGTAGTTGCAAACGGTCACATCACAGGTCTTATCTCTTAATTGCCTCGGTTTGCGTAAAAAATGTAACCGTTAGTAATGAGGATACTAAACGGTAACATTTTTGGGGACAATTGTTGTGGGCTAATTTCTGAGCTCATATCCTGAGAAATATCTTGGCTTTTATCTTGATTAAATAATATCTGTTCATATCCAGGGTGCGGATTCAGGGTATTGGTAATATCCTGAATGGTATCCTCAGGATCACTAACGGATTACGTGCAGGTACGTGGGCTGGAAGCTAGCAACGTTCACAAAGACTTGTTCTGCGGAAGACTCGGTCCAAACCGTTCAAAGAAAGACGTTGAAGCCTTATTACTCGGTCTACAACGTTCGTGATGGAATATTCGGAGCATCCCATATTTATAGGGATATTTGTTTATATTTCGTTACTATAAATAGGAGGAACACCAGATCAAATAGGACACAACAATTTCACTGCAATCACACTCACTACACACCAACACTTGCTCTCTCGCAAATTGTACTCTCACACGAATTCATTGTAACACTTAGAGATCTGGTTGATATCCTGCACTGTATCCTGAAGTTTAAAGCAATAAGAAGAACAAGGCAGCTGCGATTGTCAGCTCCCGAGGTTTTATGCCGGCGATCTAGATTGATCAAGGGCTTTCCTCGTACATCTCGTGTCGTCTCCTTTACTTTTTGCTTATTATTTGCTCACTGTTTGATCGCAGATACAGCTCAATATCCTGAGCCGTATCCTGAATACTGATTTTCTAAATAACTCAACAAGCATATTTTCCACAAACTTTTTAGCACACTACCTCACATTACTAATTTGATCACTAAATTGCTGCGGTAATTTTTGACCAAAACAGGTGTTAAGAAAGGCTTTTCAAAATACTATCAATCCTGCCGATGGTAAGTTAGCTCCAAAATGGGAAGGACCATATGAAGTTGAATCAGAAGCAGGGAAAGGAGCATATAGACTCAAGAATATGGAGGGGGATATGCTACCGAGATCTTGGAATGCTATACACCTTAAGCTCTATTTCAAGTGAGTTTAGAATTCAATTTCTAACTCATAATGGTATGAATTTTATCTTTTTTAAATATGTTTTGTTTTAATTTATTCTTTGTAACCCAATACTGACTTAAGCATCGGAGGGGTGTTAGCCGAGCTAACACCCACCTTAGTTTACAATTGTTTTGCAAGATATGTTTCAGGATATAGCTCCAGGATATGCACTCAGGATAACTCAGAAGATTAGAGGATTGGCCCCCTCTCTCACGTTTAAGGGATACTGATCCCTTCACAGGTTTAAAGGTATTCACCTTTCTTGCGAATTGGGTTTAAACACCCCGCCTGGAGCGCAAGTTATTCAGGGATAGTTCAAGGTGGCGGGACCAGTCCATGTAAAAGTGGCTGACAATTTCGTTACTGTTGGCTATATCCTGAATCCTAAAGGTATATGAGGATTGATCACCCTCTCTCACGAAAGGGTATTTTCATACTCTCTAAGGTTAAAAGGTTTTCACCTTTCTAAGTCTTGGAGTTTATACACTCCCGCCTGTAGCGCATGAAAATTTGGGATTTTCCCCAGGATACAAGGGATTTATCTCCAATACATCCTTGGGTTTTGCCCTTGGAACGTAAAAATTTGCCTATGGAAACTGACATTCAGAAGATTTCTAAAGTGTTTGAAGACATTGTACACAGGGGACATTCCCACCAAGATGGTGATGTAAAGCTAAAAGGATGAGGTTTGGAATTAATGCACTAAGTACCTTGCACAAGGGACATCTTCATTGAAAGAATTGCAAAGGGATCGAAGTTTGGTAATAGGTTTATACCCTATCTCTGGTATGATCTTTCCTTTGTAAACATCATTTAAGTTTTTAAGTGACATTATGATAAGTATCCTGATATATATCCTCAAAGTCCTTTTAAGGATATTTGGTTAGGATGTTTGAAACCAGTATTAGTTTGGAACTCTGATTATTTAAATATTATCAAAACTTGGTTTTGAAAAGATAGACTATTTTTTACTTTCTAAAGAAGTTTTTACAAAGTTGAAGGAACATTTGGAAGATCTATCTAATAAAAGGCTTTTGCAGTATGTTGCTGAGCATACTGATCAGGATATTTTATAAGATAACAATACAAAATCTTTACAAAGCTAAGAGTCACACCAAGTAATGCAAGGTAACAGAAAATAAGTCAAAAGATAGTTATATTATTAACAAGCCAAAAGTTGTGCTTTTGGTTTCACCTAAAACCAAGGCCCATCCGCCAAAAGCACGATCAGTTTTTACCATATTAGTGTAACGGTTGTCGGATATGTCTCAAAATAGAACCTGTCCATCTACAACCGTTATCACATTCAAAACAAGTTATACTAATTGATGACCAAGGGCTTCATCCTAAAACCTAGGACCCATCCACCTTTGGTCATCACATTGTTCTAGTGCAGGAAAAGTAAATTGTTCAAAGACAGGAAAAGTAAATTGTTTATGCAACCACAACCATGAAATTAAAAAGTGGGCTCCGACCTTGGCACGTACATCCATCATCGCCCACTCCGCTGCCTAAGGGGCAACGTCCTCTTGAACAGCAACCTCCTTGCCAGCATTCTCCCCAGCATCAGCCTCAGGATTCTTCTCGGTATCACCATCAGCATTGACCACCTCCTCTTCCGCCTTAGAAGGCTCTTCACCAGCATGTTTTGCAGAATGAGCAACGGGATGACCTCCAAGATCCTTTAGTTTCGCCTCCCAAGTCTTTACGTTCCAGGAGGGGCATTCAAAACCCAAATCCATGGCCTCATAAGCCATCTTTATCCTGGCTTGGAGAAGGGAGACGACCACGGATGCTTTAAGGCTATCCCGGTATGAGCTCATATTCTGCTGATATTGAAGAAGGGCGACATCTAGCTTGGCTTGAGCGTCCTCATTAGCTTTGTGGAGGGCAGCTTGATGTTCCTGGGTCATTGCCTTGTATTTGTCTTCATAGTGCTGGGATTTGGCAGCTGCAATGGTTCCTTGATCAGCTATGGTGGCTTGAGCTTTCTCCAGCTGAATCTGCAACATCTTGTTAAGCCCGCAAGCGTCCTCGTATAAGTGCATAAGACGATCCAGACCCTATCGATAAAGACACAGGTATTAATGTGAAAAATAAGCAGGATAAAGACTAACATACTTGTACAGGATATCAAAAAAGAAAATTCTACCTGTTTGAGGAATGAGGTGGCTTCATTGAACCCATGATTCTCAAGAGAGAACGTTTCAGAAACAGCAGGGGAGTCAGTCTCCTTTCTCTTCCGAGAGCTGGATGCCCGGGTCCTGGATGCCGGAAGGCCTTTGGGAGCAGAAACAGTTTTCGAGGAGGTAGGCTTTGGTGTAGCAGACGACTTTGGTTTGGATTCTTGTTTGGCGGGTTCAAGGCTGGAATAGCAATCCAATTCGTCAAGTTCGAAACCTTCAAGGTTGACGACTGGTACTACATAAGGGAAGATATTCTTAAAACTCATCATATTTTTGAAAAATAATTAATATATGAGAATGTGCTTACCAGACATTTCTGAGCTTGATTTTTTATGAGAATCTGTAAGAGACAGGGAAAAAGTTCTTTCACTGGCAGGAAGACGGTAGATTTCCTTGATCTTGGATTCGGATTCTGCACTAGGAGGCACTAAATCTCTGAAATTCGCTGCATAAAAACATCAGAATATAAGTTCGGGATACAGTTTGAAGATATAATTGGGGATATTCCTAAAACTCTAAATCCTACCCTTGGTTAACCATTTAACCGGTAGATCGAAACCCTTATCAATAGAGTCTCTTTTTACGAAAAAGAATTTTCGTCGCCATCGATCCTCATTCTTGGTGGCTTTAAGGACCAAAGGGTTCTTGATGGAAAACATAAGATAACGGTGATTCCCATGGGATCTCAACCAGTATGCTACGGGAAGGTCCTCAACAAGTAGGTTAGGAAAATGACGAGATTTGATTTGATCCAACACCATCAAGACTCGCCAGACCATTGGCATAACTTGGGCATAGCTAAGGCCGGTGAGGTCGAAAAAGCTAGAGATAAAGGGTGGAAATGGGTACCGGAGTCCAAGAGAGAAAGGATAAGCGAAAAAACAAACCCACTCGTCAGATGATGCGTCCGATAGGGCTTCCTGGTCGAAGGGGCGAAAGACCGTTCCGGTGGGAAAGGCACCAGAATCTTTGAGAGCAGCAATGTCAGCATTATTGAAGCAGCAAATCTCCTTTACTGGATCGGTGATGAAGTTTTGACTTATGAGGGTTAAGGCTGGTCGGTCTGATCGGGATTTCGTTCGTGGTGCCATGAAGAGTATTGAGCAAATTAAGAGAAATTCAAGAAAGGAGAATAGAAAAGAAGATACATGATGTTTGCTTGCGGATAAGGATAACCGAGACAAGGAGCCCCTCGGTTAATATAGGATGAATATAGGGGGTAAAGAGTAAATAATGCCTTGGAAGTTGCACCGCTGTCATTTCAAGGGTCTAGTCGTATTAATTACCTTAAGTCATGAGGTGAAACTTTTGAAATATATCCGTTGGATTGGTATCCCAACCGATATATTTGGGGACAATTGTTAGGGGTCATTTTCTTAACGTATATATCTTGACCAATATCCTGCCTATGTTTGTTCATTTGTGACCAGGATGCTGGAAGAGGATATTGCTAACATCTTGGGCGATATCCTGAGGCTTATTGAATTAACCACGTGCAGGTTAAGGGCTGAGACTTGCTAACGGTCCAGAGGACTTCTTCTCCTCGAGACTCGGACGAATTTGTTGAGGAAGAGACGTTGAGCCTGAAAGACCAGGTCTACAACGTTCGAAGAAGGAATATTCGGTGGATCCCGCGAGTTTAGGGTAGTTTGTTATTTTATCTTTACTATAAATAGATGGGGGCGGATCAGCTTAGAACACACAATTTTTCACTAACACTCTCGTACACTTTCACTCTCTAGCTCATTGCAAACACCACACTTGTATTCAAGTTTCATTGTAACACTTAGTCGATCCGTACCACATCCTGCACTGTATCCTGATTTGTGAAGCAATTGAAGAACTAGGCAGCTGCGATTGTCAGCTCCCGAGGTTTTATGCCGGCGATCTAGATTGATCAAGGGCTTTCCTCGTATATCCTGTGTCGTTTACTTTACTTTTACTCATTGTTTGATCATAGATACAGCTCTATATCTTGAGCCGTATCCTGAAACTGTTTTTTACAATTAATTTGATTAACATATTTTCGACACTCATTTCTAGCACACTACCTCACTTAACTAATTTGATCACTTAATTACTTCGGTAATTTTTGACCAAAATAATTTCCTTGTGCGGTTCATAAATTACCCAACCCATTAACGTATAACTCCCAAATGAGATGTGCGGCCCATTGTTTTTCCGGCCCAGCAAGTGGGTGGCCCATCTCAATGTGTTATATAGTAGATGTGTGTGTGTGTGATCCATTGCAGCCCATTACGTCTCACAACCCAACCTGCTTTGAACCCGAAGGAGCTAACTGACCCATCAGGGCCCAGCCCACTTCGGTGTGCGGCCCAGCTGTCCCCGAGTCAATTACGCAGCCCGACCCAAGTCTGGGTATGGCTTGTTTGGTTTAGGTAACCCGGTTACTAGGTGAGGCCCAAACACTTCCCTAATCTCTTCCAATTCACTTGTTTTTTAACCCACTTCATTATAGGTTATCATATAATACCAGCAACAACTATTTAGATGTAATCAGCAACAATTGTTCAACACGTTATCACAATATTAATCACTAACATATCAAATTAATCGAACAATGTGGTCATGGATTGGTTAGTATGGAATGAATGTTTATGTATGGAATGAAGGTGACCACATTGTTCGATTCCATATTAATCACCTTCATTCCATACATAAACATTCATTCCATAGTTTATGTGAACACATTCAATTCATTCAATCCATGCGTGATATTACATAAACTAGTCCATCTATTCAATCCGTACGTAACACAAATCGACACGATGTGATCACCTTCATTCCATACATAAACATTAATATCAACTAGTTAATCCGTTATCAATTAACAATAACTATCAAGGTTTCCCATAGTCATGGTAATCACGGTTTCATCATACTTCATACTCGTATTTAACCTACCATATAATCATTCTAACAATCCATCATAACCAACACCAAGAACCCTTATCAATCAACTATGTTAATTGTTATATATCAACTAATGATCGGCCCCCTCCCTCAACACAGTTTATACACATCAACACATATTCATATATCAAACACAATCAAAATAACCAACTAGTGTTCAACGAGTGGAAAGGAAAGATATACTAACCGAAGGAGAGAAGAGGTTTACGGGAGAGAAGGGGCTGCCGCTAAGTCCAAGAATATTAGGGTTTGGGTGCCTTGTGTGCGTTTAGGGATTATGGGAGCAACATCAACATGCACAATCGTATATAATTAGATGTGCATGTGGACTGTGTGGGCTCGGATTGGGCCCCGAGTGGTGTGGGCCGAAGAGAATGATATGAGAGAAGTGTGGCCTCCGGCCCAAGTGAATGTGTGTATGTGTTAAACAAATTCGCGGCCCAATGAAGTTAGTAACCGATTCCTAAATTAACTAACCAACACGTATACACATTAACCCACACATACAAACATTTAACGATTTCATTTATGAATAACCAATATACACACATGGACATTTAGTGGTGCACGAGTGTAATCCAACAAGTCTCACATGGTTGCACAAAATAGACAATTAAACGTAAAGACACACGTCGAAGGTTGTGGAATTTAAGTAGTGCTAACCTTAAATGTTCGGGTTGTCACATCCAAGCAAAAATCAAGATGCCGTCCCATATCAAGACATATGATGGGACCGAGGATACAAAGGATCACCTCGAGATCTTTACTGGTGCTGCTATGATCGAGAAATGGTCTAATGTTGAATGTTGCCTCATGTTCATGCAGACCCTCATTGGTTCAGCCAGAATATGGTTCAATGACATGCCTGCCAGAAGCGTTCGAAGCTTCGAAGACCTAAGCAAGGGGTTCATGTCCAATTTCTTGCAACAAAGGCGATACGTTAAAGATGCCATGGTAATTTTCCAGATAAAACAAAGAGATGACGAAAGCCTTCGAGAGTTCATTGAAAGATATAAAAAGGAAGGTCTGACGTATGTGGGGGCATATGAAAAGATGAGAGTGGCGGGTTTCATGAACGCCATTACCTCTAAATATCTTACAAGGGATTTCAACAAATTCCTACCAAAGACCTTGGAAGAAGCTCTCGAAAGAGCCGAAGCCCACATTAGGGGAGAGGAGGCTGTAGACATAAAGGAACAGAGAAAAAAGGGATCTAGCTGGCGAGTTAACAGCCCGGCTCGAAAGAAAGGGAACTTTCATCCCTATGACAGGCGCCCCAGGAGCTCAGAGCAACGAAGGCCTGAAGGTCGGAACCCCCCGAGTAGGGAGAGGACTACGAACTTTACAGCTCTTACAAAAACCCTACAGGAGATCCTTGCTACAGAGGAAGTAAAGCAAAGCTTCCGACCTCCTCGACCTCTACCCAAGAGTAAAAGAAATGAAAATTCCACCCAGTTCTGTGAATTTCATGAGGTAAAGGGTCACCATACTAATGATTACTTTCAACTCACAAAGAGAATTGAGGAGGCTGTTAAGTCCGGAGAACTAGCCCACTTGGTGAAGGGGGTAAGGGACAAGATAGCTGAAGGTAAAAGCAAGGAGGTTAACATGGTGGATTTCGATGAAAAGGTTCCCCACAAACGGCAGCGGTTGGAAGCTTGGGAGCTTCAGTGTGTCTGTTTCCCACCATCAGAAAGGGATCCGCTTTCAAACCCTCTGGTGGCTGAAGCAACTGTGGGTACAATCAGGGCCGGCCCTGAGCATGTGCCGGGTGGGCGTCGGCTCAGGGCCAAAAACCTTAAGGGGCCCGTAAAATTTTTTTAAATTTCAGTTATAGTTTAATTGTCTTGAGATTACTAATACTAATTACATTGCAATGATAAACATCTAACCTTATAGCTTAGTGGAAGAGTGCTACTCATATAACGTGAGGGCTGTAGTTCGAGTCTGTGTTACGCCAAATTACTTTCTGTTTGACTTGTGAACTCTTTTTTAATAGGGAACGATAGCAACCTATAAGGAATCTTTACATTTCATTTACACGCGGGCCCTCTTAACCTTTCAATAACTTTTAGAGCTTATTTATTTTTCAGACGAAATCTCTAAACTAATTTTGTTTTTATATTTGATTGAGTCACGGTTTACTAACATTTAAGAGGAATCAAGGCATAAAATTGACGGATCATAATGGTTTGGTTCTATATTTATTTACGTTTTAATATAAGTTTCGTTTAAAATTGAATTGCACGTGATAATGTACGAGTCATCTAAGCATAGACGAATAAGTCATTAAAATTTTTTAGTTTTTTTTTTATTTTCTTTTATACGTTGTTTGGTTACCGTTTCCACTTAGTTATTTTTTTACGATAATTTTTTATGTTTCGGTCTGAATTTGGCGAGTCTAAACGTCGCAACATGTGTACGTGGTTCAATACTTTTACGTCTATTATGTTCGGTTTATTTATGTGATTGATGAGTTAGTGGGGGTAGGGCCCCAATTTCTTTATCACGCCTGGGGCCAAAATATTTTTTAACATTCTCGGAGACGGGCCTGGGTACAATGAAGACATGCAAAGCCTACATAGACACTGGTGCAGCTACTGAGATCATGTTTGAAAAGTTCTTCAATCGATTGAGCAATGAGGAACGTTCAAAGCTTCAACCATCCGGAACCTCTATAAAAGGTATTGCCGACATACCCCTCAAGCCTTTAGGGCAACTAACCTTTGACGTCCGTTTCAGTGAAGGCAAGATGGAAAGAGTTCAGCCTCTCACCTTCGTGGTTATCAATATACCTTCCAACTATGATGTCATCATAGGGAGGCTAGGACAATGTGCATTCTACATGGCTGTTTCAGTTGGTCATGGCACGATGAAGTTCCCTATCGAGAGAGGGATTGCAACCCTTCAACCCACTCAAGAGGCTTACATAGTTGAAGGGGAAAACTCAAAAAGTGAAGATGAAACGCAAGGGCTGATCATAAACCCCAAATATCCTGAACAAAGGATAAGGGTTAATACAAGTCTTTCCCAAGAAACCCTCTCGTATCTTGAAAAACTACTAATACATTATAGCGATGTCTTTGCTTGGGGCCCGGAGGACATGACGGGTATCCCTCGAAGCATTGTTGAACATGAGCTGAAGATACCACCTGATGTCAAGCCTGTTGTCCAAAAGAAACGAAGTCTAACACCCGAAAGAAGCTTCACAGCATGCCAAGAAGTAGAAAAGCTTGTCCTAGCGGGAATTCTCCGGGAAGTCAAGTATCAATCCTGGGTTGCAAACCCAGTCATGGTTCGAAAACCTGACAACTCTTGGAGAATGTGCGTCGACTTCAAGGATTTGAACAAGGCTTGCCCAAAAGATTGCTACCCTTTACCAGAGATTGATCTCAAGGTGGACTCTCTCACTGGTTACCCTTTCAAGTGTTTCCTTGATGCCTACAAGGGTTACCATCAAATCCTTATGAAATAAGATGATGAAGAGAAGACCATTTTTCACAAGGACAAAGGTATCTTTTGCTATCAAAAGATGCCTTTTGGCCTCAAGAATGCGGGTGCAACTTACCAACGCCTGGTTGATAAAGCTTTTGCTAGTCAAATCGGAAAAAACATGGAAGCATATGTCGAAGATTTGGTAATCAAAAGCAAAACAGATGTAACACCTCGTAAAATCACGACCAATATAATGAGGAAACGTGTCATGAACTTTAAACGTGTAAGGAATTATTTCCGAGGGACTAAAATTGCCAAACAATGTAAATATGTGAATAAAGGGATCCAAAGTGTCAACATGCCTATCTTGTGCCTCTGATTGACCTCACACGACGTTCGTATTCTTTAACGAATAATTTATCGAACATGGAAAGTCGTTTGTGCTTAAAATAAGGATCTTGTGAAACATAGGGGTTAAAAGTGTCAACATGTTGAAAGTAACCTCTGAGTGACCATTTAACGATCCCAAAAACATTGTAACGATTATATTTTTTGCCCGCAAGAATATTGGATAGTAATGCGTGGAGTTTCGACGCATATACATAATCAATAAGGGTTAAATGCGTTAATATTGCATTTCAAGACCATTCGGGTAACCACGTAACTAACCGAAGGCTTATTGTTAAATGTTTAAAGACTCAAGACCCTTAAAAGTCAAGTTTGGGGGTTAAAAGTGCAATAAACGCAAGTTTAATCAAGTTTAGAAGGACCAGGGACCAAAACTGCAATTGCTGAAAGATGGGATCCGGTCAAACAAGAGCCACACGGCCTGCATAAGACTTTAAAAGAGTCTTCGCGGCCCGCGTAGCAGTCGCCAGCTCCCAAAAACATCACAGCTGCAGGTTAGTCAGGTTACACCGCCTTTGCATGCCTTGTTTTCGATTCCAGGGACTGAGCCAACAGTTTTTCATGCATAGGGACACCTGGAATCATGAGGGATCAATTGTAGACTTGGGTGGAGTGATCTTGTGAAGTTTATTTGGCTATATAAGAACTTGTTGGTTTGCTAGTTCATTGGTTCATTCACAAAATTATTCAAACTCACTCTCTGGAGCTCTCTTGACTTCAAGCAAGTTTTCTCAAGTTCCTAATTCGTGCTAAGAGCCTTTGTAAGCATTCTTAGCCTTCCTAGTTCAAGTTTTATTAGTCTAATGACCAAAAGTCAAAGTCGTCGTAATTAAGCTTTGACTTAGTGATTATTCACTAATGGTCCAGTCATTTTTTGAATTGAAAGTGGCTATGAGTTGGTAATTATGTGGGTAATAAACCCTTAAAAGGGCACCCTCTGATTTCCACTCTAACTTGGTCAATTGTCGGGTCAAACTTAATTATAAAAAGTCAACATAAGCTATTTTTGCAAATAAATTCATAACTGATAATGTACAAGTTATGGAACCTGTTTTAACACTAAAATAACTTGGTAAATAATATAAGAACATGTCTAAGCATGTTCAACCCGACAATTCTGAGTTTAGGCTCGGTTCGAAACCGAAAGTCGCTAAAGTAGACTTTTGCTTTGACTTTCAGTTCTGACCCGATTTAGCTTAGTTTAGATATGCCGTAGGGTTCCTTTAGGACCAGGTTATAGGTTAGTATAACCCTCTGAGGTTATACAACTTGGTTCCTAATTAATCCGATTTATTTGCATGTTTCCGTTAATTGCTTAAATATTGACCACTATGCCCTTTTGATATTAAAACGAGATTTTTGAAAATGTGAGAAGACAAAAACCTTTATTACTGATTTATAAACATGTTCTAAAAAATTGACATCAGTTTGAGGTCTAAATTAGGAGTTATGCTCAATATCATAATTTGAAAGCTTTTTATTAATTAAACGACATTTTTAGCATAAAGCCTATTTAAACCCAAATTTCGACACCAAACTTTTTACCCAATGATGTAATATAATATTTTGGGATTTTTGAAGATTTTATTAAATTTTAAACTAATCATAACATGGGGTTCTTGCTTTGATTCGGTAATTGACGGTTATACCCTTTTTGCTAATAAAATGAGTTTTACATAACATTTTGATACCAAATCTTTTTCTACTGATTTATTATGTTAAATAAAATATTTTAAGCCTTCTGGACTGATAAAAATCTCAGCTTTCCTTATATAACCTTAAAATTGCTTAAAACCGACTTTTTACGCTTTTTAAACCCATAGTATGGGTTAAAACTATTTTTGACACATAAGACTTATTAACTACTGATATTATAAGGAAATTTTTATACTTTAACAGTAAGTAAAAGTTTTGAACTCAGATTTCCAAATTTGACCTTAAAAGCTTATGTGAAATTACCAAAATGCCCCTACGGTGCATAGTTTGGTTATAAATGTTAAATTTCACATATATGCAATACCTTACTGATATGTCTTGCAAAAATAAATAGTTTTACTGATCATTTAAGACCAGAAACTCAGATTAATATTTAACCTCTTTTATAATCTTTAAAATGACCAAAATACCCCTACGGGGTTTAAATTGATTTTAAATTCGTTTTGGGCATAATGGAAGGTATCCTACTGATATCACAACATATTTAAGGCATATTAACTTGTGAAACCTGTACATGACTCATTTGGTTACCCGGTATGCATTGTTCGCGCTCGGTACGGTTTATGTGACTAGTTTGCATAAATTGACCGAAACTGGTCAAACCTTATCATTTTTGCTTTAAAATCCAGAATGTGTTTAGTTTACCGATATTATACAAGTATTCATACTTGTCGGGTCTAAAACACATTCTAATCCGGTCTTCTCTTAATCTTGCGTTTTGAACCGTATATCTTTCTTTAAAACTAACCTGTCTAAGTTTAAACTTAAGTAAGACCCGTTAGGAATCTAATAGGTTATTAAAACCTTCGTTCCAGATTTAGGAGCCCAGTAAAAGATATTTGCACTTGTTGATTGTATACGGCTGAGATAAATTTGTATATTTTACTCAGGTAAATACTTTTAACTTATTTTCCATTATACGGGCTTGGGATACGGTATTATAATAATACCGCTTGGTCGGGTATGTAGTTATTGAAATCGGATTGTGATTAATATATTTACATAACCCGTTTTATTCTGTTTTGTTTGGTGCAATGCCTTTGGGGGGGGGGGGGTTAATGACCATGTCCTGGATATCCTCGGCTCATTCATTGAAATGGCCACGACTTAAGCACGGGGTGTAGGCATACACCTGACAGTTGCGTATGTATAAATGGTATCCCACAATAAGGAGTTTCCTTTTGGGCATTATACCAGTGGTGTGTCAGTTAATCTTGTCTGGCTCTTCTAACCGTCCATGACGGACGACAAACATATAAAACTGTCTACAAGATTATTTTTTTTTAATAATTGTCCCAAGTTATAAAAGATTATTTGTGCCTTGTGCATTTAAATCAATTTTCTTAAACATTTTCAAAAGAGTCAGTTAATTGTATTTACCAGTGTAAACTGACGTATTTTCCAAAAGGTTAAGTGTAGGTACTATGCGAAATAGTCTGGCTACTCCTAAGTAAATAAATAAAGAGTCTTGCAAGCTTTATCACTTTAAAATATGTTGAACAATATTTCCTTGTTTTGATCCGCCTGTGGATCTTCTTACATTCCGTTTGTAATACTTATGTTACTTTCATTCGGTTTGTAATATATTTTACTTTAGACTTCCGTTGTTCATTAAACTGTGATAAATTGACTATGATGATATCAACTACGTCACGATACTCCCCACCGGGCCCACCGGTATTACGTGGAAATATCGGGGTGTGACAGGTTGGTATCAGAGCCAACATTGAGTGAATTAAACACTAGCCTTTTGTGTTTAATCTCAAAGACACAATTTGCACATTCCTCGACTTCCGAGTCTAGGCAAAGAACTTAGGACTAATCCTAATTTAATTTATTTTATTTTGTCCTTTATTGTTTTCCTTTGTGTTTCTTTTGTTTTGTTTGACAGGATCAACAAATGCCGCCACGATTCAGGAGAGGAGGACGAGGCAAGGGGCCATTCACTGCCCCCAACGATCATGAGGCTGGGCCTTCACACCGACGAACTCCGTCAGCAACCATGAGCACTAGTCCTCAAGAAGACTGGAGGACCTACTTAGAGCCTGCGAGGCGTTCTGTCTCGCTTAGTTCATCACCCTCTTACTACCATTCCTTTGGGCCACAATCAGAGAACGAGCCCAATGATTCACACCACTCCTACTTACCACTGTAGCGGTCGGGGTAGCACCGCGCATTTCAAGACCCGACCCCGTATTTCCAGAGCCGGTTTAACCCAGCAAATCAGATTGAAGAATCAATGGGTCATAACCCATTGGGCCCCGAAGACCATTTTCCGGAAGCTCAAGACATGGATATGGATGATGACCCTGATCCTGCCGAACCACCATCTGGGACGCCCACGCATCCCATAGAGATTTCAGATGGGTCGTCTTTTCATGGATCACCTTATCGGGGTCCAGACCGCTATGAGGCAAGGTTTGCCTCGTACCCTTGGGAGTTTACTCCCTCTTTCAACCCATCTCACCAGCAGCAGCAGGATCCCTATAAGGATTCGCGTTTCCAGGCGGTTACGCCGCCACCACCGCCACCAGTACAGCAACTGCCTCCGGAGCCACCGAGGCGAAGAAGAACAGGTGCACGGATGTCCGTGCGAGGAGGGGATTTCCACTTCAGCACCCCTCAACACTCCAGTGGCAGCCACTACCCGCCACTATATGAAGACCCGCAGATGGGTGGGCCTTCAAACCCCGTTTCTGAGGTGGACTCTGCGCCAGTCGCACCACCACCACCGCATGTGGGTTTTGATAACCCAATACCTTCTTACGCCGGTGCAGCGGTGTATAACCCTTTTGAGCAGCCAGCCTACCCGGGGTATAACTACTACAATGCCCCTGATGTAGACCCATATCTCATAGTGGCAAACTACAATGCTCTTCACCCTGAGGGGCCCTATGCAGCTTCGTACCAATTTGGGTACCAATACCCGCCACCTGCTTAACCCCCATAGCAATAGCCGCCGCAGCCGCCGCTGATCCCGCCGCCGCAATAACAGGAGATTCTTCAAAGGTTGAGCCAGGTGGAACGCGAGGTTCAAGAGGAGCGTAGGAGCCAGCGGGGATTTCTTAAGGGTTTGGCGAATCTGATCAAGGGGAAAAAGAAGAGGGATTTTTGAAGATTCCTTATTTATTTGTATTGTAATTTCTTTATTTCAAGCAAGTCCCTGCGTGGACATTTTTATTTATGTACTTAGTCCCTGCGTGGACTTATTTTTCTATCTTTTGTCCCTGCGTGGACCTGTCTTTCTTATTTAGCCCTTGCATGGGCAAGTTATTTATGTAAAAGTCCCGTTTAGGGCAATCTATGTACTTCTTTTTAAATTTAGTGGAATGTTTTATTTAAATTTCATTGTCATCTTATGTATGAATATAAAATATGAAATAAATAAAAAATACCATTCCTTTTAAATGATCCGCCTTTAAATATTAAATAAGAATCTTAAAAGGTATAACATAGCCTGTATGTCATTATAGACCTGGCCATGATGGTAAAACCCGTTTAAAAAGATTCAAATTCCTTGTTAACATCTGAAACATGTTAGCACTCCTGGCAGATGTGACTCGTTAAAATCACATAAGTCATCCTTATATGGGATTCTTCCAATTCCTTACCTTTATTTTCATTTTAAACATCCATTAGTGATGTAATACCTACGGGCCATATTCATTGTCATATAAGACAAAAGACAGTTATAGTCTACGACTCCCTGTCAAGAAAAGGTAATGAACTATGTTCAAACCTAAAAGCCTTGATTATATAAAATCATGGCTTAAGAATGAAAATTGTCCTTGTGACTAGGCCTTCTGTATGCCACCCTATTATCCTTAATAGTTTATAACTGGGATAAAATATAATAAAAATTTAAATAAATTAAATTAACCAATATGGTTTATGGTTACCATGGTTAATGAATTGCCATAAAAGACAATTCCATAATAGACTTCTGAATAAATCTTGTCAAAATTTTATGTAGCAATCAAGCTACATGGCTGGGTCAGATGAAGTCAATAGTCACCCGAGGGAGAATCATGACACTTCCAGAATTAATGTAGCGGGCGCGGAATTGCAGGCATTAATAGATAATGCCGTTACTCGAGCTCTTGACAGACAATTTAATGAATCGAGTGGAACTCGCGTTAGAACTCAGTCTGTACCACATTCAAAACCACCCTCCAAGACTCATACAGCTCGCAAGAGTGATTCTCATCACTCATCGAATCAGAGGAGTGTTCCATCTAAGAAAGTAGTGCTCAATCAAGAGCCACGTGTTAAGGGCTGTTCTTATAAGTATTTTGTCTCCTGCAAGCCCAGGGATTTCACTGGGGAGAAAGGAGCCATCGATTGTATGACGTGGCTCGACGAGATGGACACTGTGGTTGATATTAGTGGTTGTGTAGAGCAAGATATTGTGAAGTTTGTGTCACAATCGTTTAAAGGAGAAGCTCTAGCTTGGTGTAGGTCATTGATCCAAGCTACTGGGAAGATCCCGTTGTATAATCTGACATGGGATCAGTTTGTTGCTTTAATCAAAGAGAATTTATGTCCTCAACATGAAGTTGAGAAAATTGAGACTGACTTCCTGACATTGGTTATGAAGAACTTGGACTGCCAAGTGTACCTCATGAGCTTCAACACTATGTCACGATTGGTTCCATACTTGGTCACCCCGGAACCGAAACGAATAGCTCGATTTATTGGAGGTTTAGCTCCGGAGATTAAAGCAAGTGTGAAAGCATCTAGACCCACCACTTTCAGGTCAGTGGCTGATTTGTCATTATCTCTTACCCTCGATGCGGTCAGGCAGAGATCGCTTAGAAATTCCGATGAAGGGAAAAGGAAACGTGAGGATGAGAACTCACGTCGTTCAGATAAGAAACATAGGGGGAACTCGGACCACAAGAAGAATTCTGGGTCCAACAAGGGTAACCAGCAAACAGATGAGAAGCCTAAATGCAAAACCTGCCAGAAGCGTCATTTTGGAAAATGAAGGTTTGAATCAAAGTCATAGTCGCAATCAAAGCCGATTGGATGTGGGATCTAAAAGTCCAAAGAACATAAGACTTTGGATTGCAAGAAGTTGAAGGACGCGACCTGTTATGGTTGCAACGAGAAGGGGCATATTAAGACTAACTGCCCAAAATATGCAAAGAAACCTGAAGAAGGCAAGAAGACCAATGCTCGGGTCTTTCAAATGAATGCACAAGAAGTGATTCAGAATAACAACGTGATAACAGGTACCTTCCTTGTTAATGATGTTTATGCAAGGGTATTATTTGATTCGGGTGCAGATAAGTCATTTGTAGATAATAAGTTTTGTAAGTTATTAGATCTGCCTGTTAAAACCCTAAGCATAAAGTATGAAGTAGAATTGGCCAATGGTCCCATAGAAACTGCTTCAACTGTGTTAGATGGATGTTTTATATCCATTAGGAACCACTCTTTTCCATTGTCTTTGCTTCCTTTGAAATTAGCTAGATTCGACATAGTAATAGGCATGGACTGGTTAACTCATAACCAAGCTCAGATCATTTGTGACAAGAAGCAAGTGGTTATTAAAACTCCTTATGGTGAGCCGTTAACAATTCAGGGAGATACCCAGTATGGGTTGCCTAAGCAAGTGTCTATGCTTAAGGCGTCAAGGTGTTTGAAGAAAGGATGTGTCATTTACATGGCACAAGTGACTATCGATGAACCAAATCCCAAGATCCAAGACATTCCTATCATTTCTGAGTATCCAGAAGTTTTCCCTGAAGAGCTACCTGGGTTACCTCCAGATAGGCAAGTGGAGTTCAAGATTGACATTATTCCTTGAGCAGCACCAGTTGCAAGAGCACCTTACCGGTTGGCACCAACTGAGATGAAAGAATTGAGGACTCAGTTGGATGAATTGTTAGCAAAAGGATTTATTAGACCTAGCTCATCTCCTTGGGGAGCACCTATTCTGTTTGTGAAGAAGAAGGATGGCTCGATGCGTCTATGCATCGATTATCGCGAGCTAAACAAGGTTACAATCAAGAACAGATATCCATTGCCCAGGATCGACGATCTGTTCGATCAACTTCAAGGAGCAAGTTACTTCTCCAAGATTGATTTAAGGTCAGGTTACCATCAGCTGAAGGTTAAAGATGAAGATGTGCATAAGACTGCATTCAGAACTCGTTATGGTCACTACGAGTTCTTGGTGATGCCTTTCGGGCTCACTAATGCACCAGCAGCGTTCATGGATCTCATGAATCGCGTTTGCAAACACTATTTGGACAAGTTTGTCATTGTTTTTATAGATGACATACTCATTTACTCAGAGAACCAGGCTGATCATGAAAAGCACCTCCGATGTATTCTGGAACTTCTACAACAAGAGAAGCTCTACGCCAAGTTTTCAAAATGTGAGTTTTGGCTTCGTGAAGTCCAATTTCTTGGACATGTGGTTAGCGAGCGTGGTATCCAGGTGGATCCAGCTAAGATTGAAGCCATCATGAATTGGCAAGAGCCGAAGACGCCCACAGAGATTCGTAGCTTCTTGGGTCTGGCAGGATATGACATGCGTTTTATTGAAAATTTCTCAAGAATTGCTGCACCCCTAACTTCATTAACTCGAAAGATAATAAAGTTTGATTGGGGTCCGAAACAACAAGAATCCTTTGATATTCTTAAACAGAAGTTGAGCAATGCTCATGTGCTGACATTGCCTGAAGGGATCGAAGAATTTGTGGTTTATTGTGACGTATCACACACAGGTATGGGATGCGTGCTTATGCAAAAAGGAAAGGTTATTGCCTATGCTTCCCGACAATTAAAGGTGCACGAAAAGAATTACACCACCCACGATTTAGAATTGGGTGCCGTTGTGTTTGCACTAAAACTTTGGAGGCATTATTTATATGGTACCAAGTGTGTGATCTATTCTGATCATAAGAGCCTTCAGCATCTGTTTAACCAGAAGGATCTGAACATGAGACAGCGTCGATGGATGGAGACGCTGAACAATTATGATTGTGAAATCCGATATCACCCAGGCAAGGCGAATGTGGTCCCCTATGCCTTGAGCAGGAAAGAAAGAGTTAAGCCCATTAGAATCAATTCCAAGAGCATTGAATTGAAGAACAGCTTGAATAATAGATTGTTAGCCACACAGAAGGAAGCTGTATTAGAAGCTAACTATCCAAATGAAAAGTTGGGCGTAACTGCGGAACAATTATCATATGGTAAGGATGGAATCCTAAGATTGAATGGACGAATATGGGTTCCAATTTATGGAGGACTTAGAGACGTGATTCTTCAAGAAGCCCATAGCTCCAAATATTCTGTTCATCCTGGATGTGATAAGATGTACCAAGATTTAAAGGCAAATTATTGATGGATAGGCTTGAAAAAGTTAAAGCCGAACACCATAAGCCGTCAGGTTTGTTGCAACAGCCTGAACTTCCCACCTGGAAGTGGGAAATGGTAACTATGGATTTTATCACTAAGTTACCAAGAACAAAGCGAGGAAATGATACTATTTGGGTTATAGTAGATAGACTGACCAAGTCAGCCCACTTCTTACCTATTAAGGAAACATACAGCTCCGATAAGTTAGCTCAGCTGTACGTGGACGAGATTGTATCTCTCCACGGAATGCCGGTATCTATTATCTCTGATAGGGATACCAGATACACGTCTCACTTTTGGAAAAGCTTTCAACAATCCTTGGGCACTCGATTAAACTTCAGCACCGCATATCATCCTCAGAAGGATGGGCAAAGCGAGCGCATGATTCAAACACTGGAGGATATGCTAAGGGATTGTGTTATTGATTTAGGTGGAAGTTGGGATGATCATCTTCCGTTGATTGAATTTTTGTATAATAATAGTTATCATTCGAGTATTCAAGCTGCACCTTTTGAAGCTCTGTATGGAAAAAAGTGCAGGACGCCAGTTTGTTGGGCGAAAGTTAGAGATGTCCAACTAATAGGACCTGATATAGTCTTGGAGACGACAGATAAGATTGTGCAGATACGCGATCGTCTCAAAGCTGCCAGGGATAGGCAGAAAAGCTACGCAGATAAAAGGCGTAAACCTTTGAAATTAGAGGTAGGTGACAAAGTGCTACTTAAGGTATCACCCTGGAAAGGGGTAATGCGATTTGGCAAGAAAGGCAAGTTAAGCCCAAGATACATAGGACCATTTGAGATCATCGAATGTGTCGGAACAGTGGCTTATAAGTTAAACCTACCTGAAGAGCTCAGTGGAATCCATAATGTGTTCCACATCTACAATTTGAAGAAATGCCTAGCCGATGAATCGCTAGCCATGTCACATAAGGATGTGCATATAGATGAGAGCTTAAAGTTTGTTGAAAAACCTTTGTCGATCGAGGATCGACAGGTTAAGAAGCTTCGAAAGAAGCATGTACCGATTGTGAAGGTAAAGTGGGATGCCCGTAGAGGTCCCGAATACACGTGGGAGGTTGAGTCCACAATGAAACAGAAGTACCCTCATTTATTTCAGTAAATCTCGAGGTTGAAAAGTTCTGAGATCATGTTTGAAAAGTTATTCAATCGATTGAGCAATGAGGAACGTTCAAAGCTTCAACCATCTGGAACCTCTATAAAAGGTATTACCGACATACCCCTCAAACCTTTAGGGCAACTAACCCTTGACGTCCGTTTCAGTGAAGGCAAGATGGAAAGAGTTCAGCCTCTCACCTTCTTGGTTATCAATATACCTTCCAACTATGATGTCATCATAGGGAGGCTAGGACAATGTGCATTCTACATGGCTGTTTCAGTTGGTCATGGCACGATGAAGTTCCCTACCGAGAGAGGGATTGCAACCCTTCAACCCACTCAAGAGGCTTACATAGTTGAAGAGGAAAACTCAAAACGTGAAGATGAAAAGCAAGGGCTGATCATAAACCCCAAATATCCTGAACAAAGGATAAGGGTTAATACAATTCTTTCCCAAGAAACCCTCTCGTATCTTGAAAAACTACTAATACATTATAGCGATGTCCTTCCTTGGTGCCCGGAGGACATGACGGGTATCCCTCGAAGCATTGCTAAACATAAGCTGAAGATACCACCTGATGTCAAGCCTGTTGTCCAAAAGAAACGAAGTCTAACACTCGAAAGAAGCTTGGCAGCATTCCAAGAAGTAGAAAAGTTT
Source organism: Helianthus tuberosus (assembly GCA_030545235.1). Classification (NCBI taxonomy): domain Eukaryota; kingdom Viridiplantae; phylum Streptophyta; class Magnoliopsida; order Asterales; family Asteraceae; genus Helianthus; species Helianthus tuberosus. The sequence goes on from CM060400.1 coordinate 210,072,879, forward strand.
GTCCTAGCGGGGATTCTCTGGGAAGTCAAGTGTAACACCCCGAAAATTCACGTCCTATAATGTAATGACACGTGTCATAAGTTTGAACGTACGAAAGAATGTTCAGAAAGGACTAAAGTTGACAAACGTGGAAAGTATATGAAAATACGAGTTCTAAATGTCAACAGTGAATAAAGGTATTGTATATTAACCCTACATAATGTTTATACCCTTAAACGAATGGATCATGGATCATACAAAGCCAATTGTAAAAGAAAGTGAGAGATTACTAACTACAGGGGTTAAATGTGTCAACATGTTAAAGTATGCCTCTGAGTGACCATTTAGCGAACCCGAAGCTTTGTAACGATTAATATTGCTCACTAGAATGATGTGGTAAAATATTACAAGGATTCGATATAGTATGGGAAAGTTATGATCAAATTCGTGTACAAGGGGGTTAAAGCGTCAAACTGCTAAAGTATGCCGATTCGTATGTTATCGGACCTCCCGGAATATGACCATGAGTCAAACATACCCTATTCATACTTCTCATAGCTTAGATATAGGCTTTGAGGTGTTTGGTGCGCAAGAATAAACTTTTATGTCCTGCAGGGGCTAAAAGTGTCAAAAAGCGCACAAGTTTGCGTTTACGCGCATATGTCGCATTCTGTATATCCCCGGACACCCAAAAATTTATGTAAGCACTAAAACATTTTATTTTAGTGTTCGCCATAAGAAAAATCCATTCGTCGCGTCGTTTGGTTCGTTTTTCGCGCTTATGCGCATTCCGTCGTAATTAAGCGAACATCGCGACCGTACGGCCAAACGAACCGACATCCGAGATATTTTTGAACATGTTTTAAGTTCCCTATACTTTAACTTCATTTTTGAGCTTTGAAATGGGGTTAACGGGCCTTAAACGCGTCGAAAATGGGCTGATTGCAATGCAGGGACCAAAAGTGCAAATCTGCCAAACTAGGCCTAGCGGTGCGCTACACTTTTAGCGTAGCGGTGCGCTAGGGGTCTCCTGACCAGATGCAATGTTTCTAACAGCCTGTTTTCAGCTGAATTAACCACAACCACATGTTCTAATTTGTCTTGTCATCAAGATAAGGAGCATATGTAGCCACCATAACCTTCCGACACTTGTACGGATAAGATTCGGGCACGATATTCGATAAACGATCCTAACGGTGGTGCATATCCTATAAATACCCAACCCCTCACAACTCAAAAACCCACAAATCTGATCCTAGAGCTCTAAGTTGAAGCCATTGCTTCATACCTGAGCTATTCGATCAAGATTTACTAGCGGGGACCCTTCGTAAGTATTCTTTCGTTCTTTTATCGCTTTTCGGGTCCGAAAGTCAAACTTTGTTTGACTTTCTGCATTGACCAGTTTATGGTCAATGCGAAGTTCGTTTGAACTTCATAACGTGAGCGTGATCACGATGGTTATAGTCCCTAGTGACTATACCTACTGATTACCACGTTATCTAGGCTCAGTGACGAGCCGTAGTTTCGGCCAGAATACGTATCCTTGCGTATTTTGTAACCAAACTACTTATGGGTATCAAAACCGTTTGTTTTGATACCAAACTTGTTTTCTAACTTAGTTAAGCATGTTCTAACATGCTTAGCTCGTCACTTTTAGTTTAGTGCTTATATAGGGTCGTGAAGGTAAGCGATCTAAACAATCGCTTATACTTTCGAACCCGACCCGTTTGGTCGATCATTAGGATCCGACCAAACACATTAAGTGACCTTATGGTCACATCGTTCGAGTAGTTGTATGACAGGTAGTATATATGCCTTAGGTAAATGACCGAAATACCCCTACGGGGCTTAAATTGAGATTAAACTCTTTTTGGGCATAATGGAAGGTATCCTACTGATATCACAACATATTTAAGGCATATTAACTTAGGAAACCTGTTCGCGACCTATTCGGTTACCCGTTACGCGTTATTCGCGTTCGGATCGGTTTATATAACTAGTTTATATAAGTTAGCCGAAACGGGTCAAACCTTATCGGTTTTGTCTCAAATTTCAGAGTGTGTATTAAATACCCATATTAAGCAAGTCTCCGAACTTGTCGGGTCTAAATCACATTCTATCCGGTCTTCGCTTAATCGTGCGTACGAACCGTATCTTCGAAACTAGCCGGTCTAAGCTTAAGCTTAATTAAAGACCCGTTAGGATTCTAATAGGTTATTATAAACCTTCGTTCCAGATTAGGAGTACCGGTAAAAGCTACGTGCGTTTGCTTATTGTGATTATACTTTACCAGTGTAAACTGACGTATTTTCCCAAAAAGATTAAACGCAGGTACTAAGCGTAATTGGCTGGGATTTCTCCTTAGCATCATTAGAAGTCTCGCAAGCTTAAGATGCCTGAAGTCTGTTGAACCATAAACAATATTTTTATCATTCGATCCTCCTGTGGATAAACACCGGATAATTGTGACTCTGTTTACAATAAATAAATTCGGTTGTATCTTATTTTAAAATTTGCTTCCGCTGTGCATTATTATATTGTGTTGTTTGACTATTACGTTGCCAACCATGACGTCACGATACTCCCCCACCGGGCCCACCGGTGACACGTGGAAATTCGGGGTGTGACAGGTTGGTATCAGAGCCAACATTGAGTGAATTAAACACTAGCCCTTAGTGTTTAATCTCAATGACACAATTGCACATTTCAAAACTTCTGAGTCTAGACTTAATTTAGGAATATTCTCAATCCTAATCTAGAAATTTTTGCTTCCAAATTTTTATTGGATACGTCGCCAAGCGAAGAAGCCGTAATAGGAATTCTCCACGTCTGGAGCCTTGGGATGCTGAGTTTCGTACCGCGACCAGGATGAAACGTGCAACCACGGAGAAAGCATTCAGGAAATGAATGAAGAAGCAACTCCTTTTGCAAAAGATCGTTTCCTTAATAGTCCTTCTAAGGACATATTTATTTTTCAGTCCCTTCGAGGACGACATTATTCTTTTGAAGACCCATTTAGGGCAACCCTATACTTGTTTAAAATTTTTAAAGGAACGATTATGTTTAAAACGTCATTCCTATATTATAAGATCTACCATTATAATAAAATGGCAAAACCTAAAAGGGACAAGACCTAGCCACGTGTCATTTTGAGACCGGGCCAAGATGGTAGTTCCATAATTAGATTAAGATCCATATTAAAACCTCAATTTAAAAATTGTTCTGCGTTAATTATTAATTAAGAGTCTTAAGAGTGAAACCTAGCTTGAGTGTCCTTTTAAAGACCTGGCCAAGATGGTAAGACCTGTTTAAAAGATTCAAACCCCTGTTAACATCTGTGAACATGTTAACACTCCTGGCAGATGTGACTCATTAAAATCACACACGTCATTTATAAAAGGATTCTTTAGAAGATTCCTAACCCAGTTTAATGATCTCTGAATCCTGGGTTTACATCACCAATTAAGATGATCATATTTTAACCATACGTGGTTACATAGTGCCTACGGGCTATAGTTAATGTCCTCTGCGGCTAAAGACGGTAATAATCTATGACCCTGTCCAATAGAGGTAATAAAATATATTAAAACCTTAAAAGCCTTGATTCTCCGAAATCATAGCTTATAATTTACACATGTCCTAATAACTAGGCCAGTTTTACCAGAACACCTTCATGCTTGATTCTCTGAAATCATGGCTTATAAATTAAACTTGTCTACGCGACCAGGCCATTTGTACTATTATTAACTTGTAAATTAGGATTTATGATGAAAATCCTGAATGAAATAAATATCCATTCCTTCCCTGCCAATATACATAGTAAAAAGAATCTTAAAGGTACGACCTAGCCAATACGTCGTTCCAGACAAGGCCAAGATGGTAGAACCTATTCAAAGGATTCAAATCCTTGTAACATTGTAAAAATGTTAACACTCCTGGCAACAGTGATGCGATAAAATCACACTTGTCCTCTTTATATTAGGAATTTTTCCAAACCCCTTTTAACATAAGCGATAAATGGGAATCATGGCTATATATTCATCAAAATTTGACAAATTCGCCATATACTTAAACCAATTATTACTACTTGGTTTGTAGCCTTCAAAGCTTCACCATGGCTGACCCCTCTGAAGCTCACAATCATCCGGTTAATCAGGAGGATGAAGCAAGACTGAAATTAATAAGCACCGGGTTACAGGCTATGATCGAAATAGCCGTAAACAACGCTGCGGACCGTGTGTTGAAAGATCTTAAGCGAAAGTGCGATGATACCCCAAATAAAGGTTACAAGAAGGGTAAGACCGGTTCAAGCTATAACCAGTCCAAGCCAAAGGAGGCAAAACCCGAATGCAACAACTGCATGAAACAACATTCTGGAAAATGCACAATCGACCCACGTGCTAAATTATGTGGAATTTGCAAAACCAAGGGTCACAAGACCTTGGATTGCAAGAAGATGGAAGATGCGACCTGCCATGGCTGTGGCGAAAAGGGGCACATAAAGAACCGCTGCCCAAAGAAGGCGATTAAAGGAAAAGGCACCTTAAATGCGAAAGCTAAGCCTTGCGGAATTTGTAATAAGGAGGGAGCAACTAAGTCTGGGAAGGATGTAAAGGTCAGACAGCAGACCAGTAAAAAGACCAGGTGCGAAACCTGTAGGAAATACCATCTTGGGAAATGCCGATTTGAGTCTCAGCCTCTACCGTGTGGAATTTGCAAGTCTAAGGAACATAAAACCCTGGGTTGCAAGAAGATTAAAGATGCTACATGCTACAATTGCAACGAGAAGGGGCACATAAAGACCAACTGCCCTAAGTATGCCAAAAAGCCCGTAGAGGCCAAGAGAACAAACGCATGAGCTTTTAGGATGAACGCCCAAGAGATAGTGCAGTATAATAATCGTATAGCATGTACCTTTCCTTATCAAACAGTTTATGAAGAAACTTATTTAATATTGGCAAATATTATTATGAATGATAAATATTGAGCACGGTTGTCTCCGCTGTCCTTGTTTCGTTAATAAGAGGACCGATTTAGTAATAGGAAAGGATTGGTCGTCTTGTGACCAAACCCATATTGTGGGTGATAAGAAGCAAATAACTATCAAGACTCCTTATAAGACAACCCTCATAATTATATGTATCCGTGTAATTAATTAATATTAATCAATATATAAATTATACCTTAAAAAAAAAAAAAAAAAAAAATGGTGGAACCGGCCGTCCCCGGAATCGAACCTGGGTCTAGGCCGCACCCTTTCGCGCGCCTAAACAACCGAGCTAGGTGCCTAGTTTGTGAAAATTTCCATTCTATTTTAATATAAGAACTTGTACAATAAACTTCCTTATCATTTATCAATGATAACTTCTGCTAAGTGTCCTGTTTTTAATACAGGCAATAATAAATCTTCATGAACCATAAACTTAGCAAATTTTTTTTATCATCCACAAGGTATAGCTACCAAGGAAACCGTAGTAACCGATTCTTCTAGTATCGGCAAGGAATTCTTCCGAAAAATCTAAAGAGTACTCTTTCTTCGCATAGAGTATGACAACGTATATTATTTTAATTATTTTTTTCTCATTGTTTTCTATCGCCTGCGAATGCCAAACTATGTCTGATAAAAGTGTCATATGAGGATTGGCGTATCCTAGTGTGTCCCATAGATTATTTCCATGTCTGATCAACATGGAGGTTTAATACATGGAACCCCCGAGATATCTCAATGGTCATATTGTGCTAAAGTCGACAAGTAGCATTCAAGGGGGATATCCGGAATAGAACCATCCAAATAAATATTCCTCGGTGAAGGAATATGTGGAATCATAACATAAATGTGTCGCTTATTAGGCACAAGCGTTGTGGAGTGAATTGGAGCCTGAGATATGGAATCTCTGTAACCTCCTTATACCTTGATTATTTTCTCCTAAGATTACCCTGTTTACCCCTGGGAGGCAGGTAGAATTAAGATTTATATTTTTAGGCTGTGTTGTTATGAAATCTCCAAGACAACTGGTACCATTATTGGCAGAACCGAAAACATGATTAAGTAAATTTTGAGATAGGAAATTCATATAGCCTAACTCGATATTCTGAGAGTTTGATGTTGTTGGATAAGAAAGACGGTTCGTTTTGCTTATGCACTCATTACCGCAATCCTAATTAGGCAACGATTAAGAATCGCCATCAACTACCCAGGATCGTCGATTTATTCGACTAACTGTAAAGATTAGCTATTCCTTAAATTAGTTAAGCAATAGTTGGATGACCATCTCACCTTAAGATAAGCGTTTATATAATAGTTGATATGTAAGCATCAAGGCTGCTCCCTTGGAGACCTTGTAAAGATGGAATGTTAAACATCTATTGTTAGGACAATAGATTGGTAAGCCAAATATTCAGGATCTGAAAGTTGCATTGGAAACAACAAATAAGATCATACAAATCCCTAATTTTCTATAAGTTGCCATTGTTAGGCAGAGAATACTTCCTTTTTCGGTAAATCTCGGGCCGAGATTTCTTTTAAGGGGGTGAGGATGTAACACCCCGAAAATTCACGTCCTATAATGTAATGACACGTGTCATAAGTTTGAACGTACGAAAGAATGTTCAGAAAGGACTAAAGTTGACAAACGTGGAAAGTATATGAAAATACGAGTTCTAAATGTCAACAGTGAATAAAGGTATTGTATATTAACCCTACATAATGTTTATACCCTTAAACGAATGGATCATGGATCATACAAAGCCAATTGTAAAAGAAAGTGAGAGATTACTAACTACAGGGGTTAAATGTGTCAACATGTTAAAGTATGCCTCTGAGTGACCATTTAGCGAACCCGAAGCTTTGTAACGATTAATATTGCTCACTAGAATGATGTGGTAAAATATTACAAGGATTCGATATAGTATGGGAAAGTTATGATCAAATTCGTGTACAAGGGGGTTAAAGCGTCAAACTGCTAAAGTATGCCGATTCGTATGTTATCGGACCTCCCGGAATATGACCATGAGTCAAACATACCCTATTCATACTTCTCATAGCTTAGATATAGGCTTTGAGGTGTTTGGTGCGCAAGAATAAACTTTTATGTCCTGCAGGGGCTAAAAGTGTCAAAAAGCGCACAAGTTTGCGTTTACGCGCATATGTCGCATTCTGTATATCCCCGGACACCCAAAAATTTATGTAAGCACTAAAACATTTTATTTTAGTGTTCGCCATAAGAAAAATCCATTCGTCGCGTCGTTTGGTTCGTTTTTCGCGCTTATGCGCATTCCGTCGTAATTAAGCGAACATCGCGACCGTACGGCCAAACGAACCGACATCCGAGATATTTTTGAACATGTTTTAAGTTCCCTATACTTTAACTTCATTTTTGAGCTTTGAAATGGGGTTAACGGGCCTTAAACGCGTCGAAAATGGGCTGATTGCAATGCAGGGACCAAAAGTGCAAATCTGCCAAACTAGGCCTAGCGGTGCGCTACACTTTTAGCGTAGCGGTGCGCTAGGGGTCTCCTGACCAGATGCAATGTTTCTAACAGCCTGTTTTCAGCTGAATTAACCACAACCACATGTTCTAATTTGTCTTGTCATCAAGATAAGGAGCATATGTAGCCACCATAACCTTCCGACACTTGTACGGATAAGATTCGGGCACGATATTCGATAAACGATCCTAACGGTGGTGCATATCCTATAAATACCCAACCCCTCACAACTCAAAAACCCACAAATCTGATCCTAGAGCTCTAAGTTGAAGCCATTGCTTCATACCTGAGCTATTCGATCAAGATTTACTAGCGGGGACCCTTCGTAAGTATTCTTTCGTTCTTTTATCGCTTTTCGGGTCCGAAAGTCAAACTTTGTTTGACTTTCTGCATTGACCAGTTTATGGTCAATGCGAAGTTCGTTTGAACTTCATAACGTGAGCGTGATCACGATGGTTATAGTCCCTAGTGACTATACCTACTGATTACCACGTTATCTAGGCTCAGTGACGAGCCGTAGTTTCGGCCAGAATACGTATCCTTGCGTATTTTGTAACCAAACTACTTATGGGTATCAAAACCGTTTGTTTTGATACCAAACTTGTTTTCTAACTTAGTTAAGCATGTTCTAACATGCTTAGCTCGTCACTTTTAGTTTAGTGCTTATATAGGGTCGTGAAGGTAAGCGATCTAAACAATCGCTTATACTTTCGAACCCGACCCGTTTGGTCGATCATTAGGATCCGACCAAACACATTAAGTGACCTTATGGTCACATCGTTCGAGTAGTTGTATGACAGGTAGTATATATGCCTTAGGTAAATGACCGAAATACCCCTACGGGGCTTAAATTGAGATTAAACTCTTTTTGGGCATAATGGAAGGTATCCTACTGATATCACAACATATTTAAGGCATATTAACTTAGGAAACCTGTTCGCGACCTATTCGGTTACCCGTTACGCGTTATTCGCGTTCGGATCGGTTTATATAACTAGTTTATATAAGTTAGCCGAAACGGGTCAAACCTTATCGGTTTTGTCTCAAATTTCAGAGTGTGTATTAAATACCCATATTAAGCAAGTCTCCGAACTTGTCGGGTCTAAATCACATTCTATCCGGTCTTCGCTTAATCGTGCGTACGAACCGTATCTTCGAAACTAGCCGGTCTAAGCTTAAGCTTAATTAAAGACCCGTTAGGATTCTAATAGGTTATTATAAACCTTCGTTCCAGATTAGGAGTACCGGTAAAAGCTACGTGCGTTTGCTTATTGTGATTATACTTTACCAGTGTAAACTGACGTATTTTCCCAAAAAGATTAAACGCAGGTACTAAGCGTAATTGGCTGGGATTTCTCCTTAGCATCATTAGAAGTCTCGCAAGCTTAAGATGCCTGAAGTCTGTTGAACCATAAACAATATTTTTATCATTCGATCCTCCTGTGGATAAACACCGGATAATTGTGACTCTGTTTACAATAAATAAATTCGGTTGTATCTTATTTTAAAATTTGCTTCCGCTGTGCATTATTATATTGTGTTGTTTGACTATTACGTTGCCAACCATGACGTCACGATACTCCCCCACCGGGCCCACCGGTGACACGTGGAAATTCGGGGTGTGACATCAAGTATCAATCCTTGGTTGCAAACCCAGTCATGGTTCGAAAACCTGACAACTCTTGGAGAATGTGCGTCGACTTCAAGGATTTGAACAAGGCTTGCCCAAAAGATTGCTACCCTTTACCAGAGATTGATCTCAAGGTGGACTCTCTCACTGGTTACCCTTTCAAGTGTTTCCTTAATGCCTACAAGGGTTACCATCAAATCCTTATGAAAGAATGGATGAAGAGAAGACCGCTTTTCACACGGACAAAGGTATCTTTTGCTATCAAAAGATGCCTTTTGGCCTTAAGAATGCGGGTGCAACTTACCAACGCCTGGTTGATAAAGCTTTTGCTAGTCAAATTGGAAAAAACATGGAAGCATATGTCGACGATTTGGTAATCAAAAGCAAAACAGATGTAACACCTCGTAAAATCACGACCAATATAATGAGGACACGTGTCATGAACTTTAAACGTGTAAGGAATTATTTCTGAGGGACTAAAATTGTCAAACAATGTAAATATGTGAATAAAGGGATCAAAAGTGTTAACATGCCTATCTTGTGCCTCTGATTGACCTCACACGACGTTCGTATTCTTTAACGAATAACTTATCGAACATGGAAAGTGGTTTGTGCTTAAAATAAGGATCTTGTGAAACATAGGGGTTAAAAGTGTCAACATGTTGAAAGTAACCTCTGAGTGACCATTTAACGATCCCAAAAACATTGTAACGATTATATTTTTTTCCCGCAAGAATATTGGATAGTAATTCGTGGAGTTTCGACGCATATACATAATCAAAGTGTTAATTTCAAGTAATAAGGGTTAAATGCATTAATATTGCATTTCAAGACCATTCGGGTAACCTCGTAACTAACCGAAGGCTTATTGTTAAATGTTTAAAGACTCAAGACCCTTAAAAGTCAAGTTTGGAGGTTAAAAGTGCAATAAACGCAAGTTTAGAAGGACCAGGGACCAAAACTGCAATTGCTGAAAGATGGGATCCGGTCAAACAAGAGCCACACAGTCCGCGTAAGACTTTTAAAGAGTCTACGCGGCCCGCGTAGCAGTTTCCAGCTCCCAAAAACATCACAGCTGCAGGTTAGTCAGGTTACACCGCCTTTGCATGCCTTGTTTTTGATTCCAGGGACTGGGCCAACAGTTTCTCATGCATAGGGACACCTGGAATCATGAGGGATCAATTGTAGACTTGTGTGGAGTGATTTTGTGAAGTTTATTTGGCTATATAAGAACTTGTTAGTTTGCTAGTTCATTGGTTCATTCACAAAATTATTCAAACTCACTCTCTGGAGCTCTCTGGACTTCAAGCAAGTTTTCTCAAGTTCCTAATTCGTTCTAAGAGCCTTTGTAAGCATTCTTAGCCTTCCTAGTTCAAGTTTTATTAGTCTGATGACAAAAAGTCAAAGCCGTCGTAATTAAGTTTTGACTTAGTGATTATTCACTAATGGTCCAGTCATTTTTTGAATTGAAAGTGGCTATGAGTAGGTAATTATGTGGGTAATAAACCCTTAAAAGGGCACCCTCTGATTTCCACTCTAACTTAGTCAATTGTCGGGTCAAACTTAATTATAAAAAGTCAACATAAGCTATTTTTGCAAATAAATTCATAATTGATAATGTAGAAGTTATGGAACCTGTTTTAACACTAAAATAACTTGGTAAATAATGTAAGAACATGTCTAGGCATGTTCAACCCGACAATTCTGAGTTTAGGCTCGGTTCAGAACCGAAAGTCGCAAAAGTAGACTTTTGCTTTGACTTTCAGTTTTGACCCGATTTAGCTTAGTTTAGATATGCCGTAGGGTTCCTTTAGGACCAGGTTATAGGTTAGTATACCCCTCTGAGGTTATACAACTTGGTTCCTAATTAAATGTTGACCATTATGCCCTTTTGATATTAAAACGAGATTTTTGAAAATGTGAGAGGACAAAAACCTTTATTACTGATTTATAAACATGTCCTAAAAATTTGACATCAGTTTGAGGTCTAAATTAGGAGTTATGCTCAATATCGTAATTTGAAAGCTTTTTATTAATTAAACGACATTTTTAGCATAAAGCCTATTTAAACCCAAATTTCGACACCAAACTTTTTACCCACTGATGTAATATAATATTTTGGGATTTTTGAAGATTTTTATTAAATTTTAAACTAATCATAACATGGGGTTCTTGCTTTGATTCGGTAATTGACGGTTATACCATTTTTGCTAATAAAATGAGTTTTACATAACATTTTGATACCAAATATTTTTCTACTGATTTCTTATGTTAAATAAAATATTTTAAGCCTTCTGGACTAATAAAAATCTCAATTTCCTTATATAACCTGAAAATCGCTTAAAACCGACTTTTTACGCTTTTTAAACCCATAGTATGGGTTAAAACTATTTTTGACACATAAGACTTATTACATACTGATATTATAAGTAAATTTTTATACTTTAACAGTAAGTAAAAGTTTTGAACTCAGATTTCCAAATTTGACCTTAAAAGCTTATGTGAAATTACCAAAATGCTCATACGGTGCATAGTTTGGTTATAAATGATAAATTTCACATATATGCAATACCTTACTGATATGTCTTGCAAAAATAAATATTTTTACTGATTATTTAATACCATAACCTCATATTAATATTTAACCTCTTTTATAATCTTTAAAATGACCAATATACCCCTACGGGGTTTAAATTGATTTTAAATTCGTTTTGGGCATAATGGAAGGTATCCTACTAATATCACAACATATTTAAGGCATATTAATTTGTGAAACCTGTACATGACTCATTTGGTTACCCGTTATGCATTTTTCGCGCTCGGTACGGTTTATGTGACTAGTTTGCATAAATTGACCGAAACGGGTCAAACCTTATCATTTTTGCTTCAAAATCAAAAGTGTGTTTAGTTTACCCATATTATACAAGTCTTCATACTTTTCGGGTCTAAAACGCATTCTAATCCGGTCTTCGCTTAATCTTGCGTTTTGAACCGTATATCTTTCTTTAAAACTAACCGGTCTAAGTTCAAACTTAAGTAAGACCCGTTAGGAATCTAATAGGTTATTAAAACATTCGTTCCAGATTTAGGAGCCCAGTAAAAGATATTTGCACTTGCTGATTGTATACGGCTGAGATAAATTTGTATATTTTTCTCAGGTAAATACTTTTAACTTATTTTCCATTATACGGGCTTGGGATACGGTATTATAATAATATTGCTTGGTCGGGTATGTAGTTATTGAAATCGGATTGTGATTAATATATTTGCATAACCCGTTTTAATCTGTTTTGTTTGGTGCAATGCCTTTGGGGGGTTAATGACCATGTCCTGGATATCCTCTGCTCATTCGTTGAAATGGCCACGACTTAAGCACGGGGTGTAGGCATACACCTGACAGTTGCGTATGTATAAATGGTATCCCACAATAAGGAGTTTCCTTGTGGGCATTATACCTGTGGTGTGTCAGTTAATCTTGTCCGGCTCTTCTAACCGGCCCTGACGGACGACAAACATATAAAACTGTCTACAAGATTATTTTTTTAAAAATAATTATCCCAAGTTATAAAAGATTATTTGTGCCTTGTGCATTTAAATCAATTTTCTTAAGCATTTTCAAAAGAGTCGGTTAATTGTATTTACCAGTGTAAACTGACGTATTTTCCAAAAGGTTAAGTGCAGGTACTATGCGAAATAGGCTAGCTACTCCTGAGTAAACAAATAAAGAGTCTTGCAAGCTTTATCACTTTAAAATCTATTGAACAATATTTCCTTGTTTTGATCCGCCTGTGGGTCTTCTTGCATTCCGTTTGTAATACTTATGTTACTTTCATTCGGTTTGTAATATATTTTACTTTAGACTTTCGCTGTGCATTAAACTGTGATAAATTGACTATGATGATATCAACTACGTCACGATACTCCCCACCGGGCCCACCGGTATTACGTGGAAATATCGGGGTGTGACAACAGAATACCAAATGCTTGACGACATACAAGAGACTTTCCAAAACTTGAGAAAGGTTAACATGAAACTCAACCCTGAAAAATGTTCGTTCGGGTTTGAAGAAGTTAAATTTCTGGGGTATATTGTGGGAAAACAAAGTATAAAGGCCAACTCAAACAAAGTCAAGGCTGTCCTTGAAACCAAGTCCCCACAAAGCAAAGAAAAAGTGGAAAGTCTAAATGGAAAGCTTGCGGCTCTGATGCGTTTTACCTCAAAGCTGGCTGAGAAATCTTTGCCCTTCTTCAAAACGCTTAAAGGATGCTCTGACAAGAAAGACTTCAAATGGACTGAAGAAGCAGAAGAAGCTTTCAACCAGATGAAGCAACACCTAGCTTCACTTCCAGATATTGCAGCCCCGGAAATAGGAGAGCTGATCTCTGTCTACCTCTCGGTTGCTGAAGAAGCAATAAGTGCGGTCTTAACCATCGAACGAAACAAAGTTCAGGTACCTGTCTACTTCTTCAGTAAAACATTAAAATTGGCAGAAATCAAGTATCCTCCTCTGGAAAAACTTGCTCTAGTCCTAGTCCAAACGGCTAGAAGGCTTCGAAAGTATTTCCAAGCACACCCTATACAAGTGGTCACCGACCAACCCATCAAGAGTATGCTTGAAAAAACAGAAAATTCAGGACGGTTAGCCAAATGGGATTGTGGAACTAGGTGAGCACAAGATCACCTACATTCCAAGAAAAGCTATCAAAGCCCAAGTCTTGGCTGACTTCATTGTGGAAGTCCCCAAGCAAGCCGTCACGGAAGTTAATACAACTACCGCTGAACCTTCTGACCCTGAAGCCTGGAAGCTCTTTACCGATGGAGCTTCAAGCGTTGAGGGGTCAGGAGCAGGGCTCATTTTAATCAACCATGAAGGTATAGAATTTACATACGCTCTTCGACTTGAATTCCAGACCACAAACAATGAAACTGAATACGAACCATTGATAGCTGGTTTGAGCATAGCCAAGGAAATGAAGGTTCAAAAGCTTCAGGTCTTTACAGACTCGTTGCTTATGTCAAGCCAAGTCAATGACAATTATGTTGCAAAAGAGCCCAACATGAAGAGGTTTAAAGAAAAGTCCAAAGAATTGATGAAAACGTTCCAAGCATGTACCATCAAACAAGTCCCAAGATCTCAGAACAAGAGAGTCGATGCCTTGAGCAAACTTGCCTCCCTCACCTTTGCCCATCTTACCAAAAAGGTATTGGTGGAAGTGTTGAAAACTCCCTCGATTCAGGAGTTGGAGGTTCAAGATGTAATCACCGAAGAAGGCCCCAGTTGGATGACTCCTATCAAGAAATTCCTCAAAAACGGTGAATTACCCGGTGACCAAACGGAGGCTGAAAGGGTAAAAATCAAGTCTAGGCAGTATGTGTTACAAGGTGAAATCCTTTACAAAAAAGGTTACCTTGCACCATTACTGAGATGCATTAGCCCGGAACAAAGCCAGTACCTTGTCAAAGAGGTTCATGAGGGGATATGTGGAGCTCATTTTAGAGCAAGGACGGTGGTTGCTAAGCTAAAGAATCTCGGGTATTTTTATCCTTCCATGCACCGAGACACCACCGAACAACTAAGAAAATGTGAAGCTTGTCAAATACATGCACCGGTACCCAAGAGCCCCAAACATGATCTTGTCCCGATATCTTCAGCCTGGCCATTTCACAAATGGGGAATGGATATTGTTGGTCCATTCCCACTGGCCAAGGGTGAAGTAAATTTTTTGTTGGTAGCTGTAGATTACTTCACCAAGTGGCCTGAAGTCAAACCACTTGCAAAAATCACAGGCAAACAAGTCATTGACTTCGTGTGGGAAAACATCATTTGTCGCTTTGGGCTACCAGGAGTATTGGTCACGGACAACGGGAAGCAATTTGCTGAGAAGCCTTTTAGCACTTGGTGCAAAGAATTCAGAATAACTCAAGTATTCAGCTCAGTTGCATACCCACAATCCAATGGCCAAGTTGAAAGAATGAATCGGAGCATTGTTGAAGGAATCAAGACCTGATTGGTAAGGCATGAAAACAATTGGCTCGAAGAGTTGCCAAACGTTCTATGGGCTATACGAACAACGGAAAAAACAAGCCACAAAAGAACACCTTACAGCTTGGTGTTCGGATCAGAAGTTGTGATTCCAGCTGACATAGGAGTTGTGACTCAAAGAACACTCAACATGGATCCCGAAGCAAACAACAAAGAGACCATGTTGAACTTACAACTCCTCTACGAAACACGCGACCAAGCTATTATTCAAGAAGCCAAGTACAAACAAAAAATGGAAGCTTATTACAACACAAGAGTCAAGCATGAACGCTTCAAGCCAGGAGAGCTCGTACTTAGAAACAACAAGGCTAGCAAAAAAGAGAACCAAGGAAAACTTGGTCCAAAGTGGGAAGGGCCATACACAATCCTTGAAGCCTACAAAGGTGGATCCTATAAACTAGCCGACGCGTAGGGTAAAAAGCTTCCCAGACACTAGAATGGCAAGACCCTTAAAAGGTTCCATGTCTGATCAAGAAAGTTTAGTTTGTATTTCAAGAGTTGTCCCATGCTCCCTTTTTGCAAAACAATATCTCTTGAATGAATGATGAGGTTTTATCAAATTTGTCTTTTTATCCTAAAATCTGGTTGAGAACCTAGCAAAAAACTCCATGGCAAGGACCATGTAAGGGGATGAGATCCCAGGCCATATCGCTCAATAGGTTCAAGGGTTGAATGAACCTATATAAGGGGTGAGTTCCTAAATCAATACAACTCCATGAGACTTATAAAATTTTCAAAGAATAAACTAGTCTCATAGACGGGTCTGAGCAGCCTTCACCAAAGGTTCCTTAAGCCTCAGAAAATTTCTAGAAAACAAATCATTATCAACAGGCTTACGAACCAAAATCAAACCAAGGAAAGTGATAGATAGGATAGGTGCTATGTCTTCTTGTTAAAAATATCAAGACTAAGTGACTGCAGCACTGAACCCTTCAAGGTATACAAAACATAAAAACAACACAAAACCAACAAAGACAATTCCATAAACATAAAAACAACTGAAGGGGCAAAACAACAACACAACAATAAAAGGTTGTACACAACTCGAAATAAAAAACACAAAGCAAAGCACCAAGTCATAAATGACAAGAAACAGCTAGAAGCGTCAAAGTTAATAGCATAACATAAGAAGCCTTAAAGGCTTCCAAATATTCAAACAAGTCATAATCAAACCTTAATGGTTTGTAAACATGGAAATTGTTCAAATAGCCACCAAGGCTAACAAACATCAACAGAAACCTTAAGGGTTCCTGCAAAACCTAAATCGTTTTAAAGGAAATACAGACCATGAAATTGTTTTAAGGTGCTAAGAAAGTTACGAATGCATTGTTCAAACATCAGCAAGAGGCTTGGAAGCCCCAGACCTATTACCCTTACCCTTTTTGGCCTTCTTCGCTTTCTTGACTGTCACGACCCCCGACCATACCCTGTACGGGAGCCGCGAGCAGTCAAGTGGTACCGGTGGTTATTTTAAAAATATTACAGCGGAAAATTTCATCAGGACCGACCAGAGTTTAGAAACACCGGACTTTATTTATTAAACAGATGGGAATAATCCCATGTTTTACAAAGGTAGCTTTAATATGGGATAAACCTGAATATATGAAACAACGTTTTCTTAATTTAATTTAATTGATAAAATAAGCCACTTCTTTAAGCCTTTTGGTGCCGTATCCCAACTCTTATTCCGATCTACTGTAATCACCTGAAACGCGTTTTAAAAAGATTTGGTCAGCAGGAAATACTGGTGAGTTCATTCGTTTTGTACAAAAACACAATTGTTATAATTCACAGCATTAAGAGTTTTTACATTTGCCCTTTTCAAGATTGGCAAAGACTTAATCACTGCAAAGTATAACTGGAAAACAGTGTTATAAGTTACAGTATTAAGAGCGATTACAATTGCCCCTATCTTATAATTAGCTGGTTCAGTTGTCACTCGACCGGATCTATGACTGTGGTCATACCACTATTGGGTCATTTCACCCAAAGGTGACGTGTATCACTTATTTAGGTCCTTTCACCTAAAAGTGATAAAACAGTTGTAATTGTGCACAATACCCCACTTACTGCCAGTAATTTAAGATAACAAAGACTTAATCCCTGTAACATATAACTGGAAAACATTTGGGTATTGTAAAGCACTTTTGATAAAAAGAGAATGACTCACCTTGGTAGCATATAGTCTTGATTAAACAAGCATCTTGATTTTAAGCACCTATTTTATAGTTCTGAATCTTCTGGTGATTAAACATCTTGTTTAATAGTAAGGTGAAGTTTCCTGATAGTTAAACATATAGTTTAACAGATTGGAATACGTTTTAGTGTAAAACCATATCAAACCTAACGATGGTCACGAGATCAGAACCTTAACAAAATTCACAAAGTATAGTCTTATCAAGACAGCACTTTGGCATTCGTTAGTTGGTTCCCGAATCGATCGGACAAAATATCGTATCGGTGATTATTGGTTAGAACACCAACGTATAGAGAAAAGAATAGAAGAAATGAGCAAAGGGAAATGAAGTCCTAAGCTTCCTATTTATAGGTAAGGGATAAGTCTTATCCCATATAGACCTTCCCTAGGTGTTATCTACCCATATACACCTTCCTCAGTTGAACCTTCCCTAGATAAAACCTTCCTTAGATAATATTTTCCTTAGATAATATTTTCCTTAGATAATACCTACCCCGTATATACCTATTTAGATATTATCTACTCATGTATATCTTTAGTTGTTTCACTTTTACTTAACTGTTTAACTGATTAACTTACTTAGCTGATTAATTAATCTTACTTAGCTTAATTAATCTTACTTAGCTTAATTAATGAATCTTAACTGGTTAATTACATCATTTACTTAGTCGATTAATTAACTTAATTAGCTGCTTAACTGCTAAGTTTTACTTAACCATTAAGTTTACTTAAACACTATGTTTACTTAATTGCTAAGTATTCTAGTTAAACAGCTCCCCGAATATGAGTTCTAATTCTAGATACAATGGAACTCGTATTAGTGTATTAACTCAATTCAACTTTAACGACAATCACGAGATCAAAACCCACAACGAATGACAAAGTATAGCCAGATATTGGCAGTACTTAAACATCCATCGGATCAGTTTCAATCGATCGGATAAAGTATCGTACCAGTGATTAGAGTTATTACCCTAATAACGGGCAGAGTTTCGGGATTTAGAAGGTATAATATCGAGCTACTATTTTGCTATAATAGAAGCTAAAAGAAGAAAAGAATTGAGCGAATTGAACTGAAACCATCGGCTGCTATTTATAGGCTGATATCGGGGCGGGTCGCGGCCTGCGAAGCACATCATCTTCTTCTTCGCGGCCTGCGAGGGAGTCTGGGTCGGAGTGAAGGTTGCTGAGTCATGGCGTAATCTTGACACGTGTAATGACACGTGTCCCTCATGCTTATTCGGAAATTCCAGGGCTGTCGCGCCCCGCGAAGACTTTCCTTAACTCTGTCGCGCCCCGCGACAAACTGTTATTTCTTGTTTTCTTGGATTTTTATAACTAGGAAAGGTATACGGGTTTGGGTTTTCACTTACGGGGCGTTTAGGGTCGTTTTTGAGGGTTGTTACGTCCTCCCCACCTTGTTTTAAAGCTCGTCCTCGAGATTTACGGAAATTTGGAGGACACTAATCCTAGTTTCCAAGTATACTCTGGTCCTTGTTTTGAATTCCACTTTACTTTGACCAGAACCATTTCCCATGCTTTGAGATTCTAATCTATGACTTGCAAGGTCTTTCAATGAACTTAAAATTTTCATTTAACTTCATATCTTGATAAGGTATATCTAAAGATTCATCAGCTAAGTATATCCTTAAGTTGTATACAGGAAATACATTATATATATATATATATATATATACCTATCCTTTCTTTTGGAAATTTTAGCTAATAAGCTAATGGTTCAATTCTTCTAATAACTTCAGACGGTCCAACCCATCTTGGGCTTAGCTTTCCTTTATTACTAAATCGGACTTATTCCTTTCCCAACACAGAGAGACTTTTAGTAGTATCCTTTCTCTGATTAATTTCCAATGGTTTGCCGATATCATGGCCTGATAGTTTCTTTTCTTATATGTATGTCTAACATACTGGATGATACTATTATCCATAAAGTACTTTAAACGGGTAAGACTAGTACTTGTAGGCCAATTATAAAAAGGTTATGAGTGATAAATGATAGTCCTACTTTCATAAATATTTATCATACATGTACTTAGCATGTCTTTCTATGTTTGTAGTGTTCCTTCACACTGCTCAAAATAAGTCGGGTTAAAATTTTCCCATAAATGAGAAGTGAAATGACTATCTTGATAGATAACAGGATTCTATGTAATTACCTGAAACGCGTTTTAAAAAGATTTGGTCAGCAGGAAATACTGGTGAGTTCATTCGTTTTGTACAAAAACACAATTGTTATAATTCACAGCATTAAGAGTTTTTACATTTGCCCTTAGCTGATTAATTAATCTTACTTAGCTTAATTAATCTTACTTAGCTTAATTAATCTTACTTAGCTTAATTAATGAATCTTTGGTTAATTACATCATTTACTTAGTCGATTAATTAACTTAATTAGCTGCTGAACTGCTAAGTTTTACTTAACCATTAAGTTTACTTAATGTAAGGACTCTCAAAATTATCCTAAAAATACCCATAAGTATAAACCCGGACCCTTGAAACCTTACCCTACATTAAAAATCAAGAAAAAACAAAATCTGGGTTCTCAGGCGGGCCGCGTAAGAGACAATGTAAATCTTACGCGGGCCGCGTCAATGTAAGGGTTGACCGGATAAACGTAAACAGTGCCACGTGTCGACCATCTGGTACACCTACGTATGACTGGTCAAAGCTAGTCGTAGACTGGGCGGCAACACAGCCCGCGTAAGGTTAAGCTTAAGGTTACGCGGGCCGCGTCAGACCTCAATTTTAGCTATAAATAGCCCTTCACTTGCACAATCCACTGGTGTCGATAAAAACTTACACAAACGAAATTCTACTGCTCTAAGGTCGAATTTAGTTCATTTATAGTGTAGTGCTGCTCAAATACCGGGTATTAATTCGATCGCTATTACGATTCATTTTCCGATCGATCAATGTACTCAATGAATGTTTAAGTGCTGCCCACATTAGGGTGATGCTTTGTCATTAGTCGTTAATTCGATGGATGTTAAGCATAGCACTTTGTCATTCGTTGTGATGGTTGATCTCGTGAGTTATCGTAAAATGCTGTATTGATTACTAACCCAGTTTTGTGTGCATTGTTATGTAAATTAGGTTAACAAGACTAAGCTATAGACTAAACTCTATCCGTGTTAAATCTGCAATGTGAGTAATTCTCTTTTTATTAAATTTAATTTCAAAAGCATGTTTATTTTCAAAGTTATAATTACAGGGATTAAGTCTTTGTAGTCACCAAATTACAGCCGGTATGTGGGGTATTGTATACATTACTTTTTCCCGCCACCATTGGACAACGAGTTAGCCAATGGGTGGTCTGACCACAGTCACAGAAATAAGTCGAGTGACAAATACTGTGGGTAGTTGGTTGATATAGAAACAATGTAATCACCCTTAATACTGTAATTTATAACAAACAGGTCTGTTTTAGTAACTAGAATGATTCACTCAGTATTTTCCACGGACAAAACCTTTTTCAAACATGTTTCAGGTGATCTGTTGTGATTCAGGAAAGGTGCCAGAAAGCAATGCAAGCTTAAGAAAGTGGCTCCTATTAAAATAAAGAAATATGTTTTGTAAAATAAAGATTTCTCCGTGAATTCATCTTATTGTAAATTACTGGGATTTTATCCCAAATTGTGAAATAAAATAATTGGGAAAATTTTAGCTTGAAAAAGATCCTGATAATAAACTTCCGCTGTTAAACTCAATTAAATAAATACCACGGGATTTCTGTACCGCGGCTCCTGAAACGGGTCAAACCGGGTCAAGGGTCGTGACAGAAATAAGGTGGTATCAGAGCCACTGAGTTAAGCTAATTAAGTATTTTGAAATACTTAATTTTTCCTGATTACTATTATATGATTATGTGTTTTATTAACTGACTATTTGTTAGTTACAGTATGGGTAGGAAAAAGCTTTCCAGCATCTATCTTAAATTAGATAGGTCATCCAATGAGCAGGGAAGTTCATCCCAAACAAAATCCTCAAATCCATCTGTGATTTCTGATGAAGGAATATTTGTGCGAAAAACACAATATGAGGAACCACTTTCTCCTAGTAAAAGAAGTCTGATTATTAGGAAAAGTAAGGAGAAAATAAAGAAAGCAAGAGAGAAGAAAGTTAAACAGGAAACTCAGGAATTAGTCAGTAAATCACCCTGGGAAGATAAGTTAGACGAAAAATGGGCAGATCTTTATATGTTAGCTACAGTAGCAGTAAATGCAGATCTCTAAATAATTTGACTAGCAACCACTATCACCTACAAGTTAGAAAATCCATTCGGTAAATAAATAAATTCACAATAAAACATAGTGTGTTTTAAATTTCAGTTGTTTTGTAAGTTATATGGTATGCAATAATATGGGAAGGTTATTTTGGAAGTTGTGATTAATTATTTTTACTTGCATATTAAACAGCATGAATGAGTTATCAGAAGCCTTAGAGAATCTCAACCTATACCCTGTAAATCTAGAAGTTTCCAAAGAGTTTACTGGGTATTTTCCTAATGTGGAACAACCTGTAGAATTCAACGCTCCACCTTTGAAAAAGTCAAAACCAAAGAAAAGAAGGAAATACGTATGGGGGAGTCGTATACGTAGGAAAAAGCCAGCTACTAAACTTCCTAAAATAAACAATCCTTTAGACAAAGGAAAAGAAATTGTAACCAGGGAAAATTCTAGACAGCCAAAGATGGAGACTGAAGTCAAGGAAGATTCTAGGCAAATGGGCATGCAGTTTGAGGAATACTCTAAGGAAATAGAAATGGTGGTTGGAAAAGGTTTTAGACCAACTCAGATGGAAGTTGGAGAAAGCTCTAAACAAAACCAGGGAATGACCTTTCAAGAGGAAATAGATTTTATATTGGCAAGCTGTGAGACTATTCAGCCTGTCAATACAAATATTTTTACTCGTCCTATTGAAAATCAACTCCCTATAAATTTTGAACCAGCAGTCCCAGAACCAATAGTCCACTCCCAACCTGTAGAAATGGACGAGTGGTGGACCAATGATTGGCAATTCCAAAACATTGTCAACAGTCCTTATTCCTTTCTTCCGCAATTCGATCCAGAACCATTACCAAATCCACCCATGAGTAACGAAAATCTGGCTGAACTTCACCATTTTGGCGAAGAATTAATGGATGCGGGAAATAGAATTCGGGAGATAGGGGACAAATTGCCTGGAAGTATGATGAAAGGGAACTTCATTTTTAGGAAGACAAATGAAGAGAGATAGTGGGTTGGTAAAACTGTGGTTGTGTAATAGTAATAGTAAAATCAGTATTTGTAAAAAAATAAATCATAAAACGGTTGTATATAGAGGCAAGATATAATCTATAAACTAAATGAAATTTTAGATTTTGTTAGTATATTCATTTACGTAATTATGTGCAATTAATTGTAACATTGAATTATTTCTTTTATACTAATTATTTATTTATACATTAATTATCAGATGGCAAACGTTGGTAATGAACCAGTAAATGAAGTAAATCAATCCGAGCAAATTCAGGAAGAACAATTGTTAAATAGACAAGATATAGAGGACATTGTTGCACAAGGAATAGCCAATGCTATTCCAGCAATAGTTGCTGCCGTTCAGAAACCTGTTAAAACTAAATCAATCATTCCTAGTAAACGTAACCAAGGCGACAACTTTAGTAATAGTATAAATGGAGGCGGAAATCATGTTAATAACAATAATGATCTGCAAACCCCAAATTTCAAGAAAATGAAAGCTGCAACACCTGGTTGCACTTATAAAGAATTCCTTGCCTGTAAACCAACTGAGTTTGCAGGTAACGAAGGGGCTATTGCAGCATTACGTTGGTTAGAGAAAACTGAGGCAGTAATTGCTATAAGCAAATGTGCTGAGGAAGATCAAGTTATGTATGTGTCTAATCTTTTTAAAGAAGGGGCATTAGAATGGTGGAACACAGTGTTACAAGCTAAAAGAAGGACTGTGGCCTATGTCATGAACTGGGAAGAATTTAAGAATCTTGTAGAAAGAAAATTCTGTCCCGAGTATGAAAAAGATCAAATGGCAAATAAGTTCCTAAACCATCGGATGGTGAATGTGGATTGTCGTGGTTATACTTCGACATTCTTCGAATATGCTAGGGTGGTACCAACACTGGCTTCGCCAGAACCGGTACTCATTTCTCGCTACATTTGGGGATTAATTAGCGAAATCCGCAATATCGTTAAAGCTGCGAGACCTCGCATTATTGACGATGCAGTGGAACTAGCCAATACCCTAACTGACGAACTGGTACGCACTCAAGATGAAAACAGGAAGAAGGAATTAGCTCAGAAAATTACCCAAGGATTTCGGGTGGGTAAGAATAGCGACTTCAAGAAAAGAGGAACAGGGCAATCTTCAACTTTACCTTTTTGCAAAGATTGCAAAAAGAAACATTATGGAAGATGTAACGTAATTTGCAATTTTTGCAAAGCCATAGGACATCGTGAAGAAGACTGCATGAAGAAAACCAGAATCTGCTACAACTGTGGAGAAACAGGACATATTAAGCCAGAATGTCCTAAATTGGTCAAACCTATAAACAACAAAGCCAAGGCGACTGACGGAGCTACTAAGAAGAATGTCAGAGCATTCCAGCTAACTACTCAAGAAGCAGAACTCATTCCAGATGTGATAGCTGGTACGTTCTTAGTTCACAACGTATACGCAAAAGTATTATTTGACTCTGGTGCAAACCAAAGTTTTATCAATACTTTATTCTGTCAAGCTCTTAAGTTACCTTTAACCAATATTATGCAGATTTTTACAGTCGAAACTGCAGATGGTAATTCAGTTAAAATAGATCAGGATTTGCAAAAAGTAGAAATAGAACTTTCAGGTCATAAATTCTCTGCAAATCTGTTACCTATGAAATTAGCTGAATTTGATGTTGTATTAGGAATGGATTGGTTAATAGCCAACCATGCTCGAATCCTTTGTGATAAGAATTCTGTAGAAATTCAGGCACCTACTAGAGAAGTAATCACGATTACAGGAGATAAACACGTAAGCCCATGAAGTTCATATCAGTAATGAAAGTTGCTAGTTATGAACGAAAGCAAGGAATAGTATATATGATTTCGGTAATCATTAATAATAAGAACAAAGAACTTAAGGAAATCCCTGTAGTCTCAAAATACCCAGATGTATTTCCAGAAGAACTTCCGGGATTACCACCTGATAGGGAAGTAGAATTTAGGATTCATCTAATTCCAGGAACTACACCGATAGCCAAGGCACCTTATCGATTAGCTCCTACCGAAATGTTAGAACTGAAAACACAATTAGATGAATTACTAAGTAAAGGATTCATACAACCTAGCTCATCCCCTTGGGGAGCTCCAGTGTTATTTGTAAAGAAGAAGGATGGTTCAATGAGAATGTGTATTGATTATAGAGAATTGAATAAGATTACAATTAAGAATCGATACCCATTACCTAGGATTGATGATCTATTCGATCAACTTCAAGGGGCTAGATATTTTTCTAAGATAGATTTACGCTCCGGATATCATCAATTGAAGGTACAGGAAGAAGACATACCTAAAACTGCTTTCAGAACTAGGTATGGTCATTACGAGTTTACAGTCATGCCCTTTGGGTTAACGAATGCATCTGCAGCATTCATGGACATGATGAATAGGATCTGTAAACCGTATTTGGATAAATTTGTAATTGTCTTCATAGACGATATACTTATTTATTCCAAAAGTCAGACATAACATTGTGAGCACTTGCATGCACTCTTAACTTTGTTAAGAAAAGAAAAGCTATATGCCAAATTCTCGAAGTGTGAATTTTGGTTAAAGGAAGTGCAATTCTTAGGACACATGGTGAATCACGAAGGGATTCATGTAGATCCTGCAAAGATAGAGGCAATTACCAATTGGAAGGTTCCGCAAACCGCAATAGAAATTAGAAGTTTTATAGGTCTAGCTGGATATTATAGACGGTTTATTAAGGATTTTTCCAAGATAGCTGTACCATTAACTAAGCTAACCTGTAAAGCCGTTAAGTTTGAATGGGGACCTAAACAAGAAGAAGCCTTTAGAATTTTAAAGCAGAAATTAACCAATGCTCCAATCTTAGCCTTACCAGAAGGAACTAAAGATTTTGAAGTATATTGTGATGCTTCAAAACTAGGATTTGGATCTGTGCTTATGCAACGCAAGAAGGTAATTGCGTATGCTTCAAGACAGTTGAAAAAGCACGAAGAAAATTATACAACTCATGATTTAGAGTTAGGCTCCATAATTTTTGCCCTTAAGATTTGGAGACATTATCTTTACGGAAGTAAATTTACTGTCTATACGGCCACAAAAGTTTAAAATATATTTTTGGGCAAAAAGAGTTAAACATGAGACAAAGGAGATGGATGGAAATCCTAAGTGATTACGACTGTGATATTCAGTATCACGAAGGAAAGGCAAATGTAGTTGCAGATGCCTTAAGTCGTAAATATCATGAGAAACAACGACGAGTTCGTGCTCTCAGATTAAGTCTACAGTTAGATTTAATGGAACAACTGAAGCAATTTCAAGAAACAGCAATAGAGGATGTTGCTGAAGGAATGAAAGGAAGACTAAAAGAATTAGAGCAAGGAGCTGATGGAATTTGGAGATTCCATAAGAAAAGGATTTGGGTACCAAAACAAGGAGAATTAAGAAATAAAATTTTAGAGGAAGCTCATAAATCTAGGTATACTATACATCCAGGAAACAATAAAATGTACCAAGATTTAATAAAGAATTTCTGGTGGATAGGTATGAAAAAGGATATAGCCAAGTATGTATCAAAGTGTCTTACTTGTTCACAAGTTAAGGCAGAACATCAGAAACCATCAGGTCTATTACAACAGTTAGAAATGCCAGTATGGAAATGGGAACTCATAACAATGGATTTTGTTACTAAGTTACCCAAAACCAGAAAAGGTAATGACGCGATTTGGGTAGTTGTGGATCGATTAACCAAATCTGCTCACTTTCTACCTATGAAAGAAACCTTTAGCATGGAAAGATTGGCAAAGTTGTATGTAGATGAAGTGGTATCCTTACATGGAGTTCCACTCTCCATTGTTTCGGATAGGGATAGTCGTTTCACTTCTCATTTCTGGACAAGTTTCCAGAAAGCAATGGGAACTCGACTAAACCTAAGTACGGCATATCATCCTCAAACAGACGGGCAAAGTGAAAGGACAATCCAAACTCTGGAAGACATGCTCCGAGCATGTGTGATAGATTTTGGTGGAAATTGGGACGATCACTTACCATTAATTGAATTCTCCTATAACAATAGTTATCATTCAAGTATTGAAACTGCCCCATTTGAAGCACTGTATGGAAGAAAGTGCAGAACTCCAGTTTGTTGGGCAGAAATAGGAGAAAGTCAATTATCAGGTCCAGAGATTGTACAAGAAACGACTGATAAAATTTCACAAATCAAGGAAAGACTGAAGACGGCTCGAGATCGCCAGAAGAGTTATGCAGACAATAGATGCAAGCCATTAGAATTTCAAGTTGGAGACAGAGTACTGTTAAAAGTTTCTCCTTGGAAAGGAGTTGTTAGATTCGGTAAGAAAGGAAAGCTAAGTCCAAGATATGTAGGACCATTTCCAGTGATCCAACGTATAGGACCAGTTGCTTATCGTTTACAATTGCCAGAAGATTTAGCTGGAGTACATGTTGTATTTCATGTATCCAATCTCAAGAAATGTTTATCAGACGAATCTATGGTAATACCTCTTCAAGATATAGAGGTAAACGAAAAGCTAAAATTTGTTGAGAAACCTCTTTAGATAGAAGATAGAAAAGTAAAATTTCTCAAGCATAAACGATTAGTTCTGGTTAAAGTCAAGTGGGATTCAAAGAGAGGAGCTGAATACACTTGGGAGCTGGAATCAGAAATGAAGCGAAAGTATCCACATTTATTCCAGTAAATCTCGAGGACGAGATTTTAAATAAGGTGAGGAGAATGTAAGGACTCTCAAAATTATCCTAAAAATACCCATAAGTATAAACCCGGACCCTTGAAACCTTACCCTACATTAAAAATCAAGAAAAAACAAAATCTGGGTTCTCAGGCGGGCCGCGTAAGAGACAATGTAAATCTTACGCGGGCCGCGTCAATGTAAGGGTTGACCGGATAAACGTAAACAGTGCCACGTGTCGACCATCTGGTACACCTACGTATGACTGGTCAAAGCTAGTCGTAGACTGGGCGGCAACGCGGCCCGCGTAAGGTTAAGCTTAAGGTTACGCGGGCTGCGTCAGACCTCAATTTTAGCTATAAATAGCCCTTCACTTGCACAATCCACTGGTGTCGATAAAAACTTACACAAACGAAATTCTACTGCTCTAAGGTCGAATTTAGTTCATTTATAGTGTAGTGCTGCTCAAATACCGGGTATTATTACGATTCATTTTCCGATCGATTAATGTACTCAATGAATGTTTAAGTGCTGCCCACATTAGGGTGATGCTTTGTCATTAGTCGTTAATTCGATGGATGTTAAGCATAGCACTCTGTCATTCGTTGTGATGGTTGATCTCGTGAGTTATCGTAAAATGCTGTATTGATTACTAACCCAGTTTTGTGTGCATTGTTATGTAAATTAGGTTAACAAGACTAAGCTATAGACTAAACTCTATCCGTGTTAAATCTGCAATGTAAGTCATCCTCTTTTTATTAAATTTAATTTCAAAAGCATGTTTATTTTCAAAGTTATAATTACAGGGATTAAGTCTTTGTAGTCACCAAATTACAGCCGGTATGTGGGGTATTGTATACATTACTTTTTCCCACCACCATTGGACAACGAGTTAGCCAATGGGTGGTCTGACCACAGTCACAGAAATAAGTCGAGTGACAAATACTGTGGGTAGTTGGTTGATATAGAAACAATGTAATCACCCTTAATACTGTAATTTATAACAAACAGGTCTGTTTTAGTAACTAGAATGATTCACTCAGTATTTTCCACTGACAAAACCTTTTTCAAACATGTTTCAGGTGATCTGTTGTGATTCAGGAATGGTGCCAGAAAGCAATGCAAGCTTAAGAAAGTGGCTCCTATTAAAATAAAGAAACATGTTTTGTAAAATAAAGATTTCTCCGTGAATTCATCTTATTGTAAATTACTGGGATTTTATCCCAAATTGTGAAATAAAATAATTGGGAAAATTTTAGCTTGAAAAAGATCCTGATAATAAACTTCCGCTGTTAAACTCAATTAAATAAATACCACGGGATTTCTGTACCGCGGCTCCTAAAACGGGTCAAACCGGGTCAAGGGCCGTGACACTTAAACACTAAGTTTACTTAATTGCTAAGTATTCTAGTTAAACAGCTCCCCGAATATGAGTTCTAATTCTAGATACAATGGAACTCGTATTAGTGTATTAACTCAATTCAACTTTAACGACAATCACGAGATCAAAACCCACAACGAATGACAAAGTATAGCCAGATATTGGCAGTGCTTAAACATCCATCGGATCGGTTTCAATCGATCGGATAAAGTATCGTACCAGTGATTAGAGTTATTACCCTAATAACGGGCAGAGTTTCGGGATTTAGAAGGTATAATATCGAGCTACTATTTTGCTATAATAGAAGCTAAAAGAAGAAAAGAATTGAGCGAATTGAACTGAAACCATCGGCTGCTATTTATAGGCTGATATCGGGGCGGGTCACGGCCCGCGAAGCACATCATCTTCTCCTTCGTGGCCCGCGAGGGAGTCTTGGTCGGAGTGAAGGTTGCTGAGTCATGGCGTAATCTTGACACGTGTAACGACACGTGTCCCTCATGCTTATCCGGAAATTCCAGGGCTGTCGCGCCCCGCGAAGACTTTCCTTAACTCTGTCGCGCCCCGCGACAAACTGTTATTTCTTGTTTTCTTGGATTTTTATAACTAGGAAAGGTATACGGGTTTAGGTTTTCACTTACGGGGCGTTTAGGGTCGTTTTTGAGGGTTGTTACATTGACCTACGAACCACCATCATCACCAATTGCTGAACCTTCGAGGCTTGCGCCCTTGAAAGCATCGGGATCTTCTGAAAAGGTCTCCTCACTATCCCCTAAACGAGAACGCTTCTTGGAAAGGGAATCAAGCACTTCAGCACAAACCTTCTCATTTAACCCAGCTGGCTTCAACTCCTGTAAGACAGAAAGAGGTTTACCAAAACAATTTGCAACTTGACTTACATATGGGTAAGTCAACCTCTCCATCTGCTGAACAGATTCTTTAAAATCCCCGGAAGCATCAGGACGAAACATGGGAGACTGCTCTAAGGACTGACTAGACTCGTGAAGTTTAAAACCAGTGATAAGGCCCAAATACTTCCCATAGTTCAGCAGTTTGGTATAAACCTCTCCAAGAGCAGAGTTGAATTCATTAGAATGAAGGAGATAAGTGACAACATGTGTAATGCCTTGCTCGATGAGCCACTGGTTATCACCAGTAGCTTGAACAACTGAAGCTTTCAAGCCTTCCTTCTCCTCATCAAACAAAGGCTTTCTTTTGAACATCTAAGGCTTCCCTATCAGCCTTCAACTTCAACTTATCTGCTTCAAAACTCTTCTTGAGATCATTCATCTCAATCTCATGCCTCCTGGTCAACTCACCAACCTTCTTCACCCAGGCCTCCTCCTTTTTCGAAAAACCCTCAACTTCCTTCTTCATCGCAGCTATGGAGGCCTTCATCTTGTCTTTCTTCTTTGCAACTTCCTCATACTCTTGCATCCCTTTTGCAAAACGGGTAACACCTTCAGCCAAAAGAGCAGAAAGGTTGCAAGAGCTCAACATTAACCTTGAGATGAAATGATCACCCTCCATTTCCGAAATGGCATCTCGAACACCAGGGGGAGCAAAATGGGCTAACACCTCAGCACAAATAGCAGAATCCTTGAAGCTATCCCCAACCTTCACACCCTAGTTAGGAACATAAACCTCTTCAGCTTCAGGCTACTCCAAGCCTTCAACGCTTTTGCCCGATGAACCCTGGATAGCAGGAGTAGCACCTTTCTTAACCAACTTTTTCTTCTTCCCAGAAACAACCAACTCTTTTTCCTTACCCTTCTCCACACCACCCTCAGTAACCTGCTCCGCGGACACCTCAATGTCATCACTAATGTCAATAGCCTCTGAGCAAGATGGTTGGTCAGCACCTTTCAAACAACGGTTTGGACGATGGAAAAAAACTTTGGAACCCGGAGTCGTCGTGAAAACTTTAACATTTGGAACATTCATATAACCAGAACCCTCGAACCTATGCTCAGATCCCCTAGCAAATGCATCTTCACCAGGTGTAGCCGCAGCATCCCCAAACATAACATCGGAAGTGTCATCGCTCTTAATAAAATCAAGTGCAGACATAACTACAAAACAAACACAAATAAAGGGTATAAGCAAACAAAAAATAGGAAAATAATAGCACAACAAGACAAATGCATACCCTGCCCGTCTCTCATAAGCACTGGATCTCGATCAGGTTTGTCCCACGACTTACTAAGGCCCAATAACACCAGTAAGGGCTCAGGAAAGGGACGAAGCCTTGAAGAGCACTCCCTGAGAGTTTCAAGAAAGCAAGTATTTATCTCAAGAGCAGAGGGTTCAGGTTCATTTAAAACGACATCTGGATG
Organism: Helianthus tuberosus; assembly: GCA_030545235.1. Taxonomy (NCBI): domain Eukaryota; kingdom Viridiplantae; phylum Streptophyta; class Magnoliopsida; order Asterales; family Asteraceae; genus Helianthus; species Helianthus tuberosus. The sequence continues at coordinate 210,103,895 of CM060400.1, forward strand.
TCTCCAAACAACCCAGAAAAACCGGTCTTTCCAAACACCAAGACTCGAAACCATGGACGAAACTAAACAAGTGTCAACTTGGGATGTTTCGAATGTAAACCAGTCACCATTCTTGGCCAATCGAAAAAAGCGACGGAGTGACAAAAGGGTTGGATCATATCCGGAAGCCCGGCACAAAACTTCAAAATGCAGAACCCTAGCCAGACCTTGAGGGTGGATCTGGCCAAACGATACACGATAATACTCTTAGATATTCAACACAAAGTTCGAGAAAGGGTGACGGAGGTTCGAAAATTCAAAATGGCGACAATAGAGGGAAACGGAACCAGGGGGACATCGATCGATCAAAACATCGCATCCCGGTGCAACCGGTTTAAACCTCAACCCAATACCCCATCCTATGCAAAAAGCTTCTACTTCTTCTTGGGTTAATCGTGAAAACGATTTGGCTAAATCTTTACGAGCACCCATGCTAAAAGAAAATAACCAGAAAAATGGAAATCGAAACTAACCTGGAAGGAGAAAAATGTGTGAACTTGAGAGAAATTTGTAGAAGTTGTTTTTTCTTCTAAGGGATAAATGAAAATTCAAATAAAAGAAACGAAAGTTATCATTACATGGTGGGTTATTAAACCGCCGCCTGACACAAAAAAACTGCCACTAGTCACATCAACTGTCACGACCCCCGACCCACCCTGGACGGAATCGAGAGCCGTGAACAGCCAAGTGGTACCGGTGGTTATTTTGAAAACGTTGCAGCGAAAATTTCATCAGGACCGTGAGTTAGGAAAAATATCAGAGTTTAGAAAACACCGGATTTTATTTATTAAATAGATGGGATAAACCCATGTTTTACAATGGTAGCTTTAATGAAGATAAATTTGATTACATAAAACAATATTTATTAATTTGATTTAATTAATAAAAGAGTTAACTGCCATTTTCGTCCCTGTGGTTTGGTCACTTTGGCCATTTCAGTCCATTTTTCAAAAATGCGCCATTTTCGTCCCCCACGTTCTGGAAAGGTGCCATTTCAGTCCAAAAATCATAACCCAGTTAAGTCAGTTTGTAAATAAGGACTGATTGTGTAAATTTGTAACATTAAGGACTGATTGTGTAAATTTGAAAAATGGACTGAAATGACCAAAGTGAGCAAACCACAGGGACGAAAATGGCAGTTAACACCACCACCACTAGCCCTGCCACCACCACCACTCCGCTGCCACCACCACCACCACCGCCACCACAGCCACTGCCACCACCACCACGACCGCCACCACAGCCACTGCCACCATCTCCATCTCTATCGTGTTCCGATCACCTTCACCGTTTCGACGTCCAACACATTCAACCTCTCTGACCCCTCGTCACTGTACACCTCCCACATCACCATCAAGACCACCGTTACTCACCACCGTTAACCGCCACACCGGTCATCTTCGAGTTCGAGTTCGTTTGGACATCGTACATCATTACCATCAATCTCGTACCCGCACACGTCTCCATCCACCACCACTGATCATCATCATCAACAGTCCGTCGATCACCACCATCTCCGACGATCCCTCAACCACCATTATTCACCTGTGAACTCCGACGATAACCACCACCTCCGACCACTTACTCCGTCTTCATCATTCATCATAGTTCATCCTTCTCCGGCGACTGTATCATTTTCTCCGATCATCACCGGTTCCGGCGGCGGTGGTGGCACCACCACATTCTACTATCTCTCTCTCTCTAAACCACCACCACCACCATCACCTTCGACTTTCTCCCTCTCTCGTCTGATATATATATATATATATATACATTATCCAATCCATCATCATCATCAGACCTTCATCACCACTGCCGGCGCCTGCAACTCACCGGAAAAACGGCACCCCCACCGTCGCCGGTTCTCTCTCCCGCCTCCTTCTCTCTCTCTCTCTCTCTTTCTCTCGTCGTTATCTCTCTCTCTCTCTCCGACTTACTCCCTCTCTCGTCTGATCTGTGAGAGTGGTGTGGCAGCGGAGTGGTGGTGGTGGCAGGGCTGTGGTGGCGGTGGCAGGGCTGTGGTGGTGCTGGCGGTGGCGGTGGTGGTGGTGGCAGCGGAGTGGTGGTGGTGGCAGGGCTGTGGTGGCGGTGGTGATTGTGGTGGCAGCGGAGTGGTGGTGGTGGCAGGGCTAGTGGTGGCGGTGGTGGTGGTGGTGGCAGCGGAGTGGTGGTGGTGGCAGGGCTAGTGGTGGTGGTGTTTAATATTTACTTAAATGGTCCTTAATGTTACAAATTTACACAATCAGTCCTTATTTACAAACTGACTTAACTGAGTTATGATTTTTGGACTGAAATGGCACCTTTCCAGAACGTGGGGGACGAAAATGGCGCATTTTTGAAAAATGGACTGAAATGGCCAAAGTGACCAAACCACAGGGACGAAAATGGCAGTTAACTCTTAATAAAATAAGCCACTTCTTGAAGCCTTTCAGTGCCGTATCCATCTCTTACCCCAATCTACTGTAATTACCTGAAACGCGTTTTAAAAAGGTTTTGTCATCAGGAAATACTGGTGAGTTCATTCATTTTATAAAAACGACTCGTTTGTTATAATTTACAGTATTAAGAGAGATTACAATGTTTCAGATATCAACAAACTACCCACAATATTTGTCATCGACTCGTTTCAGTGATTGTGGTCATATCACTATTGAGTCCTGTCACCCAATAGTGAAGAGTATCACTAATTAGGTTCGCTCACCTAGAGTGATAAAAACAGTAGTAATGTGCACAATACCCCACATACCGGCTGTAATTTAGTGATTACATAAACTTAATCACTGCAATTATAACTTTGAAAATATTTAAGAATTTATAAAGCATTTTGATAAAAAGAGAATGACTCACTTTATAAGCATGCAGATTCATACGGCCAAAGTTTAGTCTACAGATAAGCCTTGATATATTGCAAATTTATACAGGCAGAGCTTAGCCTATTGATTTAGCCTTGTAACCTAGTGCACACGAACTAGGTAGGTAACTTAATACAGCAATTACGATAACTCACGAGATTAAAACCCTCACAACGAATGACAAAGTGCAATCACTTAAACATCCATCGGATTCACAACGAATGACAGAGTATTCCCCAAGTTCGGGTGGTACTCAAACATCCTGTCGGAATCACGACTAATGACAAAGGATAGCGCTTAAACATCCAGTTAGATAGTTTCAATCGATCGGACATTGAATCGTAGCAGCGATCGAGTTAATACCCGGTATTGCAGCAGCACTTCGTGAATCGTGTGTGTTTACGGATTGTTTTTACTATAACTCGGCGTATATAACGAATTTCTTCGTCGTTTCAACTCCAGAATTCAAGTCCCAACATCCTTTATTTATACTCAGAATTTGACCCCCTCGTGTGACGCGAGGGGTCACCCCTGGGGCTTCGCGTGACGCGAAGGTCTACTTTATCTCATATGGTTGCCACGTGTGTTTGGAGTTCAGCTGAGTCGACGGAAATAATAAATTCGAATTAGACAGCGAGATATGTGGATAATCGTCGAGTAGGAAATACCCCCCCTGAGTTTTAGGGATCCTGATCCTGATTTTGATTGTTATGAAAATTTTAGGGTTTGTGCAGGATTACTTAGGGGTCTTAACTAAAGTTTTCTAGTAAACAAAATATAATAATAAATAATAGTTTTGGTGAGAGTTGTTATGGTTTGGGACAAAAAGGAATAAAACGGTGAGAAAAGAAAATGGACCCACTTTGTAACTTTAGGGTTCAACTAGAAAGTCTCCGGGTATAAATTTTGGGTATAACTTCTAAGCTATTTAAAAATATATAATACACTTGTGTTAAGTATAGTACCCCTCATTCAACCTTGTCCCTATGTCATGAGACCGAATCCCAACAACTTAGTCGGACAGAGCCCTGACATACGCTATGAGGCTCAGATCAATCGAAAAGGGTAGCGGTGATCGGGAGTTTAAAATACTTAAAATGGGGCAAGGCATTATTATTATTATAGGGTAAATAATAATAATAATAATAATAATAATAATAATAATAATAATAATAATAATAATAATAATAATAATAATAATAATAATAAAAGTATATATATAGAGAGAGTAGGCTAGACTCAGGATAGAAAGATGGAAAGCTTCAAATTCTATATTTATAGTGAAATTATTTGGTGAGTCATTCATTTGATGTTTATTTGATTTACACGTATCAACTTAACTAAATTCAGTGTCTACTATTTTAAATGGACACATGTCCATATCAATATTTTAATTTATTATGGACATACGTAATTTACAATTTCTAAATTCTAAATTCTCAATGTTAAGTTTATTTTATTATATTGATTTTATTTTATACGAAATTCTTTAAGTTTTGATTTTTTTTATTTATTATTATTTTATTAATTTATATATTATAATTAATTTAACTGCTTTGCTTATTTGGCGTTTGTAACTTATAAAATATAACGTTTTATCAAATAAAGAATATGTCTTTAGAACGAGTATATTTTTGTCTACATTTTGAACCAAGTTTCATTAAAAATAGAGTAGGTTCAAAATACAATGTATTTTTATAGTTTAATTATTAAATGGTTTCTGGGCCCGTCCAGGTACTTCATATTTCTTACTTTTAACTTACCCGTAATCTACCCGTCTAATAATATAAGTTTTTATATACTTTTATTTTATTAGAAAGGTCACCCATCTACAAGCCACTTAATTAATATAATATTTCAACCAACTATATAAAATAGTTTTTAAAACTATTTGGGTCGAATATTTAAATAAAAAATAAACTAGTTACTAGTTACTAGTGGTTAATAAATTTAACCAAACCTATAATTCTTATATAAAAATAGGAATGTTACATCAACCGTCCCTTCAAAATTCAAAAACCAAAAAACTCAACCGCTACGAACCTTTCAAGACTTTAAGCCTTCAAGCAAAGTAAAACAAATGTACAAAAAGTCAGACGTATTTTTGCTTACACCCAAAAACCTCTGACTTGGGGAGCTGATGACGGGGGTAGCTCAAGCCTCAATAAAATGACTGAGAATACATGATAGCTTGAAAGGTTAAAAGGTTTAAAGCCCGGGAACTAAGGTAGACAACACGTGTACAGTAATCAGTCACTTCACTGATTACTTGAACAACTCTCCCAGCCGCAAAAGCAAAACGTGTGCACAGGGTGTACTCTTTTATCCGTAGGTCCAAACGCTTCAACCCCTAAAAGGGTAAGTCATCCACTGCAAGCAGGGTTCACTGGTCAAAGGTTTCCCCTTTGAGCAATCTCTTCTTCTATAAATGACACTTCATTAAGTGCATTTGAAACATTCTGAATCAGGTCAGATCTCTTAGGATCTCTGATCTTTCTTCCTGTCTCTTGAGTAATTGTTTCATACAAGTCTCTTTTCTTCACATTCAACACACACAACCTGATTGCTCTTGCATCCAAAGCTGAGTACTTTTCAGCCGAGGATCTTGAACAAACAACAAACATAACTAGTGAACCTTTCTCCACGTCTTGCAAACGTGGGGGGACCCCACGACCTGCGTTAGGCAAACCGGAACCCTCCAAGCCTTTTGCCTAACCAGACAAATCACTATCGTTGGTCTTGTATTTGTTGCATCAACATATATATAAACAAAATTACGCATCTTTACTAGTCATACAACAATGAAACCGAGTGGCGTGAACATTGCAAAAAGTATGAGTCAATGAATAAAATGAATAACATAGACATGTTCCCAAAGTGAGTATTGCTTCAATTTTCAAAAAGTTTGAAGTTCGGTTGGTTTCTCATAAAAAATGTTGATATCTTTGAACACTCTTTATGCCTTGGGAGAATGGGATCTCCAATTAGATAGGAATAGCTTGTCGTATGGCTTGGTTTCAGTTTTGAAAGTGCTGAAATCGTAGGGATACAACCGTATGGAATCATACTCCTTAAACTGAAGTTCGCAACCGGCTTTGAAGACACAATACTTTCGTATGGTATGCATACGTGTCACACGTCGATGGTTGAGAAACCCTAATTATCATCTATTTAATGGGTTCGATGACACCATTATCAAGAGTCGACATTTTTACGTTGTAACTGCATTGGAAGAGAAAAGTGAAGAACTTAAAGGCCAAAATGATCATGTTTCTCTTTCGTTTTAAACACCATGAGTAGCTAAACTCATGTGTGTCATCTAGTTTTAGATGAGTTTCGACTTTGTTTGACTTGAATGCTTGATGTGATTATAAATCGATGTTAATTCTAGTAAAGTTTTAGAATTTAGTCTTGTAATGTGTATGTGTATACCATCATTATGTAACTGATTCATGTGGTTGTGTTGGTTATAGAGTAATTTGTGTATGCTATCTTTAAGAATTAAAATAGAGTAAATTATGTTTTTGGCCCCTGTTGTTATATCACTTTTACTATATTAGCCCAAAATAAGAATTTTTAACATATCTGCCCACATAGTCTCTATAACTAACCATTTTGGCCCCTAAGTCTAACCATTTTGGCCCCCATGGTCTCTATAACTAACCATTTTGGCCCCCATGATCTCTAGACTTAGGGGCCAAAATGGTTAGTTATAGAGACCATGGGGGCAGATATGTTAAAAATTCTTATTTTGGGCTAATATAGTAAAAGTGATATAACCACATGGGCCAAAACGTAATTTACTCAATAAAATATTTCAACATATTATAAATATATTCGTCGTTTAAAATGTGACGACGACACGAAAAGCGGAAGCTTCAATCTTGATTATGTTCGGACCTCGTTCAGCTTGATCGTCATCCGAAAGTTCGTATCAGTTACCTTGTAACCAACATCATCCAAAAATGTTAGTTATGAGAGGTTATGATAGGTTTAATTGAGTTCATAAGACTAAACCCGACAAATAACAACATTTCAGCAACAATACATGTCGTCGCGTGCCGCGACGGGTTCCAAGATATCTGTCGCGTGCCACGACCATGAGTATGTTTAGCCGTCGCGTGACGTGAGGATCTCATTTTGACAGAAAGTTGTTAAGGGACAGCTCCAAATTTCCAGCCAAACTAAGTTTCACAAAAACAGACATAACTCTCTCTTTTTTGATCCGTTTTGTGTTACGTTTCTTCCTAGGTGATCGTAATTCGTTCCTCCATCGTATGGAGTAAAAATCCGATATCCAGAATAATAAATTTTTTTATTTTAAGCCCTCGGCTTTATATTTATTGACTAGACTTTTGACCCGTTCGTGATTTATCAAACCATCTTGTTTCTAAAAGGTCATAAAGCATAAACTCATGTATTTCACTCAAAATCTTTAACTTGTGATCAGTCTTTTATGAATTACGCAACAATTAATCAAGTAATGCGCATAATTCATTTTGACCCGTTTAGAGGATTTAAGCATTTAAGCTTAATTCTCGCTCTTTCTTTTATTCACATCTTATTTCCACATTTAAATATCAACTTGTCTTCCACCACAACTATATTTGTGGTGGATTTAATGTGGTAAACTATTTATTCCAGGCTCTACCCCTCGGTTTATCATTTTAAGGAAAAGACTCTTTTAGAGTTATTTGACCCAAAAGTTTCATATCTTTCCTTTTTATACTTATTCTAAGGATTTACTTGATCATAATATTTATTTCTAAACAACCCGTAAGGGTCGTTTGCTTGATTTATCGATAAAGGACATTTTTGGTCAATTTTAGCCCTTCTTTTACGACGAAGGACTTTCGACAACATATTTGACCAAAATCGCACATCTTTGCTATAATCTTACTTACACATACATGGCTGGGGTCAAAGTATAGATCCGTTTTAATATCTTGTTTTAATAACCGCTAATTAATAGCGATGCATATATTCGTTCGATATTTACTCCTGTAAGCATATAACTCGGCAAATAATAATTAGTCACTTTTCAAATACTATTTATCTTATTCGTAATCAATACGATAAAGGAGTATCTTACAAATTTAAAAGGAGTGTAAGCTTTACTTACCTTGCATCCAAATTATGCTTTTCCTTTATATTTGATTCGTTTGACTCACTTCCTTCCCAAGCTTCCACCTAGCTTGTCAAGCGTCAAACCATCATTATAGTTCGTAAGATGGTTAGATTAGTCATTATCAATCACGACTATTCCATCTTACTGTTTTTATATCGAAATTATCATTCGATCATATCAATGGTCAGTTTGACTTTTTAAAGTCAATTGCCTATTAACGTAAGTAATTACACGATGTAACTCAACTACTCGTTTAAGTACTTTGTCAATTATCCGGTAAGCATCATTCTTATGCTACCGTTTTAACCACTTTATTAACGAAGTTCTTGTAACCGTAAGTTATCGAATCAACTCAACATCAATCATTCTTAACACATGATGATATCAAACATCATTTAACATGAATATATCATCAATTTTCATCTTATCATACAAAACCCATTTCATGGCAAATATAATCATGTACTCAAACACATAAATTGTTTAAGTATCTTCTTATTAATATCTTGTATGATTATTCTAATCATAATTATATCATCAATTTCATCTTATGATTAAAACCCACTTATTCTGGTGTGGCAAATCATTTGAACATTCAAATCATGGTAATATATATTATATATGTATAATTTTCACTTAGGGTTTTCTTCCTAAGCAAATATACATCACTAATTCAGCCATAGCTTCTATAATTCATACATAATTCGCAATTATGATGTTAATCAAATTTCACACCTTCAAGAATCATCAAAATTTTACATACCTTATGATCCCATAGCTTGGGTGATCGTTAATTCACGTTCAATTGTGAATTTGAGCTTCAATTTGACCTTCAACTTGATGATTTTGAGTGACTTAGGGTTTTGGCTCCACGGGAGCCTCTCCTGCTCGTTCATAGAACGCACACTAAGTGTGTGTTTTGTTTTAATTTTATTTTTGTAATTTAACTTTCAAGTTATCCAACTTTGGCCCCTCATGTTTGGTTAGTTATTAAGTAAGCCACAACCCACTTAGTTCTAACAATATTCTCTCTTATTAACTAGGTTAAACATTCCTAGTTAACTTAGTGGGTTTGGGGAGATTACAGCTCGTTTTATTTTAAGTCCCGTTAACTAAGGCTTTTTGTAAACTTTATTTCCTCAAAAGCCTTCGTTCTACTTTTATTTAATATTAGGTTTATTTATTTTAAATCCTAATATTCACCAGGTTAATTTTAACACTAACGGTACTTTACCCCTCTTTTAGTATTAATGTGGTTTGATTACCAAACCCGTTTTCGAGGTGTTACAGAGCTAGACAAAACAAAATACAATTTCTATAAATAGTTCAACAATTTTATAAATAAAATTCAAATACATATTTTTTTCAATCTTCCCTCGATCTTCCAAATAGGTGTTTCTTCAATCTTCATTTGATCTCTATTGATCCGATTTTCTAAAAAATAAACATTTACCAAAGAACTAACGATTAGTAACTTAAAAAGACCAACCCAAATGTGATTAACATGTTAAGAATACATATATTTTCAATCTTCCCTCGATATTCTAAATAGGTGTTTCATCAATGCTCATTTGAATTGGCGGAACTTGACCAAAAGTTTCGAGGGGGCGTAAAGTGATGGAACTCAAAATTTTTTTCCTGACGTTATGTTTCGGGTCGGGTATTCGATTCAAGTCGGGTCAAATAATAATAGTTCCAGATAAAACAAAGTGTATATTTATTAAACTACCCATCATTTATATACAAAGTTTATAAATAGAGTTAAATGCCATTTTAGTCCCTGTGGTTAGAGTCATTTTGTCAGTTTAGTCCAAAGATTTCATTTTTAGCCTGTGGGTCCAAAAAGGTTTCACCGTTCCCATTTTAGTCCATTGGGTTAACTTCGTCCATTTTTTCTGTTAACGAGAAGGCCAATTCGGTCATTTTATATGTAATTATGTTCACTATTAGGGCAATTCGGCCATATAAAATGACCGAATTGACCTTCTCATTAAAAGAAAAAATGGATGAAATTAACTCAGTTGACTAAAATGGCAACGGTGATACCTTTTGGACCCACAGGTGGAAAAATGAAACATTTGGACTAAACTGACAAAACGGCCCAAACCACAAGGATTAAAATGACATTTAACTCTTATAAATATTTAGGATATACAATTTAGAAAAAATAATCGGGGGGATAATCCTATATAATTTTAAAATTTTCGGACGAAAAATCGAAACTCATACACTTCTAACCGAAACATTGGGGTGGGCGGGTGCACCCCCGGGCACCCACAATACTTCGCCCATGATTGATCTCCATCGACCCGATTTTCTCAAAAAGCACTTTAAAAAGAACTAACGAGTAGTAACTATAAAGACCAACCCAATGTGATTAGCTTGTTAAGAATAACCGATTGAATATTACCTTTCATTAACTCGTTGAATTTCTCTTGATCCCCATCTTCATTGATTTCTCTTCAAATCCAACCAACAGAAAGTTAAAAAAACCAACTGAAAAACCAAACCGATTTAAACGGTTTGAATTATCCGTTTATTAGATATGTCTATTTAGTTCGTGTAGGAACCGTTCGCGTAATTTAAATAAAATAAACAAATTTTATTAATACTGATTACAAACAGAAATGAAGAAAGCAAAATTACTGGTACAATTACAACTGAAAAATAAATCAAAATGCAAGAATGGTGTAGAAGCAGAGTGGCTGAGGCACGTGTTCAACACGCTTCCCTTAAAACAAATTCCGAGTCTCCCAAGAGTACTCGTTTTGTTTCCCAGGGTACAACAGCCGGAGCAGTAGTACTGCCGGAGTTCGCCTACAACCCAAAGGTTACCTTGAATGCTGCAAGAAAAAGATTAGATGCAAGTGGAGAGAAAGTTTTAGATTGCTGTTGTAGCTGGTATCCTCTTCTGCTGGGTATGGAGCTGTATTTATACAGCTCCTAAGTCGAAACAGTCAAAACGAATTAAAGAGAGGTTTAAATTGCATTAAACGTCTTCAATGCAATTTAATACGTCATTTAATTCTCAGTCAAAGCCAGTTAACTCGTCAGTTACGAAGCTGGACTGAAACTGCTCTGTTATTCAATGCTGGAAGCTTTCTGCGCGCGCGCGCGCGCCCATGCGCGGTGCGGCCTCTTGGCTCATAGCCATGCGCGCGTGCGCCACGTCACCATGCGGTGCGTCCTCTTGGCTCAAGTCCATGCGCGCGTGCGCCACGTCACCTGTGAGCCTATACGAGCGCGCCACACAGTCGCGCCGTATTGGCTCACTCTGGTGCGCCGCGCGCACCCGCAGGACCCATGCACCATGCGCGCACCCGCATGACTGCCACGTCATGCGCCGCATCACCTACCACTTGGTCCTTGCAACCTTTGCGCTCCACCACGCGCACGTGGTCAAAAATACAAAGGCGGCTCTCGGCGATGCGAAGTGCAAAGTGCGCCATCAAAGCGCCACATTGCGCCTCATCGCCCACGCCACGCGCGCGCGAGCGTGTGCGAGTGCGAGTTAGGGTGCTCCGCACCCTTCGCGAGGACACTAGTGAGTGCTTCCATGAAACAATAAGGATGGAGAGTTCCCACTTAAATACCCCTTTAAGTTCCATCTCTCATCCGATGTGGGACAAGGTGCTACTTTCCCTTTTGTTTCAGCATTGAATGTTCCAAACACCCAACTTTGAGCATCGATATCTCATTCATCTTAGCTCGGTTTTGGACGTGGTTTAGTTCGTTGCGAAGGTCTTCCAACATAGAACACAAACCCACAAATAAATATATAAAACCCGCTCATTTTATTATATTTATTTCTAGTCCAAAATAGGAAAAAATCATTTTCCTATATTTGTGAAAAATGCTATTTTCACCTATTTTTCCAACAATCCCCCACATGAAAAATGCTGTTTTCATCAAATTTCCAACAATCCCCCACATGTATGGAAATGGATCTTTTCCTTACACTTTTCAACGATAAACTTCGACAGTTGAGTATTGCAAGATAGGTAGGTTGAAGCCTTTGAACCTTCTTTTGTGAAGCGCACTTAGCTTACTAGCGGTGTGTAGACGCGATGTCTTTGAACATACCCCCATTTGTGTAAACGACAATACACTTCACACAATACTCTCCCTGGTTTGGCCAACTCCTCATTGTCGTGTCCTATTATGGTCCTGGAACACTAGCCTGGTTCTGCGAGAGCTCTAGGATTTGCGCACCCCACAAATCCATTTGAAGCGACCCTACTTCACTCTAACATAGGTGATTCCTTTGAATCATTAAAAGCATCATGGTTATTTGATTTCCCGTAATCGTTAACCTTAATATGCTTAGCCTCACTTCAATGTCACTGATTGGAATGGACTAGGAAGTATAAATAACTCCCTTTTTAATTAGTTTGGGGTACTCCCCCACAGTGACTCCGTTTGGTAATATGATTAAGTTGTCCTATTGAACTTAGATCTTGGGATCTCCAGTCAACTAAGTTAGGTTTCCCTCATATTCCCATTTACCACGGGCTTTAGTCCCATTCCTCTTGACGACATTTCTACTAACTCTCTGCTTAAGCCTTTTGTAAACGGGTCCGCAATGTTATCCGCTGATCTCACATAATCAATTGTGATAACACCCGTTGAGAGTAGTTGTCGTATCGTGTTATGTCTACGTCGCATATACCTTGATCTGCCATTGTACATCAAGCTTTGAGCTCTACCAATCGCTGATTGGCTATCACAATGTACACATATGGCTGGCAAAGGCTTTGGCCATCTTGGAATATCTTCCACGAATTGACGTAGCCATTCCGCCTCCTCGCCTGACTTATCTAAGGCGATAAATTCGGATTCCATTGTGGATCTCGCTATGACCGTTTGCTTAGAAGACTTCCAAGCAATAGCAGCTCCTCCAAGTGTAAACACGTAACCACTTGTTGATTTGGAATCTTTATTATCCGATATCCAGTTTGCATCAGTGTATCCTTCGATCACTGCTGGTTGTCGGGTATAATGCAGTCCATAATCTCTTGTGTATCTTATGTATTTAAGCACCCTCGTGATAGCTTTCCAATGATCCGCGCACGGATTGCTGGTGTATCTACTTAGCCTACTCACCGCGTAAGCCAAGTCGGGTCTAGTACATGTCATTAGATACATTAGACTGCCAATAATTCTTGAATACTCTAACTGAGCAACTCCCTCTCCTTTATTCTTCTTGAGATGTTGAGAGGTATCAACTGGAGTTCGAGCTACACTCGTATCTCCCGAGTTGAATTTTTCAAGAATCTTATCCACATAGTGAGATTGACTTAAGACAAGACCATCTTGGGTTCTTATGATCTTTACTCCAAGAATCACATCCGCTAAACCCATGTCTTTCATATCAAATCTCGCTTTCAACATGTTTTTAGTAGCCTTGATAATTTTATCATTACTCCCAATGATAAGCATATCGTCTACGTAAAGACATAAGATTACATAACCTTCATTTGTGTCTTTGAAATAAACACATTTGTCGCACTCATTTATTTTGAAACCATTGTCAAGCATGACATGATCAAACTTTTGGTGCCATTGTTTTGGTGCTTGCTTCAAGCCATACAAAGACTTGACGAGTTTACACACTTTACCCTCTTGACCTGGGGCGGAGAAACCTTCAGGTTGCTCCATGTAAATCTCTTCTTCTAAATCGCCATTTAGAAATGCGGTTTTAACATCCATTTGGTGAACTTCCAAATTTCTTAAAGCCGCTATAGCAAGAACCAATCTAATCGAGGTTATGCGCGTCACAGGCGAGTAGGTATCAAAGTAATCTAGACCTTCCTTTTGTCTAAATCCTTTAATCACCAACCTAGCCTTGTATTTATCAATACTTCCATCAGTTTTCATCTTCCTTTTGAATATCCAACGATATCCAAGTGGTTTGCAACCAGGTGGAAGATCTACTAACTCCCAAGTATGATTTTGCAATATAGAATCAATCTCGTTCTTTATTGCTTCTTTCCATTGAGGTCCTTCCGAAGAAGAAACCGCTTCGCGATATGTATTGGGCTCGCCCTCAACCATATAGCTAACGAAGTCAGGACCGAAGGATTTTTCAACCCTTGGCCTTTTGCTTCGCCTACGATCACCCTCGTCAACCTCAGGTTGATCGTGTGTTTCATCTATCTGCGTAGATGAACTTGGACCCGCTTCATCTAACCATGTAGATGAACTTGGACCCGCCTCATCAAGTGCTGTTGATGAAGTTGTATGTGTTTGTCTTCTCAAAGGAAACACATTTTCAAAATACGAAACAACGTTAGGATTCACCTCCATGATAGTGTCATTGTGTACATCAGGGTTCTTGGACTCATGTACAAGAAAGCGATGTGCACTACTTTGATGCGCATACCCAATGAATATGCAATCAACAGTTTTGGGTCCTATCCTAAGAGCCTTAGGAGGTGGCACAGTCACCTTTGCTAGGCACCCCCACACTTTCAAGTATTTATAGGAAGGTTTTTTCCTTTTCCATAACTCATATGGAGTTTCGTCTCTCTTTTTGAGTGGTATCTTATTCAAAAGATAGTTAGCCGAGAGAATGGCTTCCCCCCACATGTCATGGCTCACCCCAGAACTTATCAACATGGCGTTCATCATTTCTTTCAATGTGCGGTTCTTTCGTTCCGCCACGCCATTTGATTGTGGAGAATAAGGAGGTGTACACTCATGTACTACGCCACTTTTTGCGCATAACTCGGCAAAAGGTGCAACATATTCGCCTCCTCGATCGCTTCGCAAAGCTTTTATCTTCTTTTGAAGTTGATTCTCAACTTCATTTTTATACAAGATAAATTTGGTTATTGCTTCATCTTTACTTTTTAGTAAATACACATAGCAATATTTAGTACTATCGTCAATAAACGTGATAAAGTACTTATTTCCACCTCTTGTGGGTACCGCTTTTAAATCACAAATATCGGTGTGAATTAAATCAAGGGGTTCGGTTATTCGTTCAACCGATTTGGATGATGTTCTTGTAAGTTTGGATTCTACACAAGTTTCACATTTATAGTGTGAATCAATATGGAATGTTGGTATACAATTTAAATTGATTAAACGTCGTATTGAATTAAAATTAACGTGACCTAATCTACCATGCCATTTATTTGAATTAGAAAACTCAAGCATATAAGTAGAAGTAGTAGCAATTTTATTCATCTTTTTGACAGCCATTACATTCAATTTAAACATGTCGTTTTGGGCGTAGCCCTTACCAACATACGTTCCTCGTTTAGTAAGTACAAATTGATCGCTCTCAAATACTAAACGAAATCCAAACTTGTTAAGCAACCATCCCGAGACTAGATTCTTCCGCAAGTCCAGGACATACAACACGTTGCTTAGAGTGAGCTCCTTTCCTGAGGTCCACTTCAAGATCACCGTTCCTTCACCCATGATGTCAGCGGTGGCTGCATTGCCCATATACAGCTTCTCATCTCCTTCAAGCGCCTTGAAGGTGGTAAAGAGGGTTTTGTCTGCACAAACATGACGGGTCGCTCCCGTATCAACCCACCAACCTTTTGGAGTATTGGTCACCGTATTGACCTCATCCATCATTGCACTTTTGTCGGAAATCATTGCCACCAAAGGCATTCCGTCTTCATCCACCATGTGCGCACGCTCACGCTTTGGTTTCTTGCATTGGTTAGCCCGATGCCCCGGCTCGTCACAGTTGTAACAAGTCCCTTGGAACGTTGGAGGTTTCTTTTTCGCAACCCCTTTCTTCGGTCCAAGTTTGCTAGCCTTTGCTTTCCCTTTGTCCTTTTTCCCCTTGCCCTTGGCGCCTTTAGAGGATTGCCCATGCTCGACCAGATTTGCGCTAGCACTAGGCTGCACAAGGCTGTTTTTTAGGGCGATCCTATTCTCCTCTTCTATACGAAGACGAAGAACAAGGTCCTCCACCAACATTTCCTTCCGCTTGTGTTTAAGATAATTCTTAAAATCCAACCAAGCAGGAGGTAATTTCTCAATCATGGCTGCCACTTGAAATGTCTCGCTAAGTACCATTCCCTCGGCATGGATGTCATTTAGTATAATTTGCAACTCTTGGACTTGGTTCATAACCGGCTTGTTATCAACCATTTTGAAGTCCAAGAAACGGGCGACAACAAATTTCTTTGTTCCCGCATCCTCCGTTTTGTACTTTTTCTCCAAGGACTCCCATAACTCTTTGGAAGTCTTGATATTATAGTACACATTATACAGGGCATCCGAGAGACCGTTGAGTACATAGCCTCGACATATGAAATCCGAATGCTTCCACGCATCTACCGCGCTCAGAGCCTGAGCGTCGGTCTCCCTTCCGCAGGTTGGGGAGCGGTTTCCGTTAAGAACCTCGCAAGGTTCATGGTGGTCAAGTAGAAGAACATCTTCTGTTGCCACCGTTTGAAGTGTAGACCCGAGAACTTCTCAGGTCTTTCAGCATGATTTGCTACTGTGGACGCTCCCACAGTGTTGGCAGGGGTTCCAACTACAACATTCGTATTGTTGTTGTTTGAGGTCGACATTCTGAAAAAATTAAAATTAAAATTTTAGTCAAAAAATTCTGATTTACGCACAAACCAGAAGGAAACTACTAAATTTTAATTTTACCACAATTTACTGTTTCGGCTTCTAAGTCCAACTTTGAAGACCAAAAACAGAAAATTTTTAATTTTTAGAACTTACTAATTGGCTTCTAAGTCCAACTTTGAAGACCAAATCAGAAAGTTTAGCAATTTTTAGGACAAAACTGAAAGTAACCAGAATGGTTTTCAACCAAAGTCGCTCCTTTGAAGGTGAAAACCAAAAAAAATCTGTTTTTAAAACACAAACTGAGTGAAAACAAAACTGGTTTGAATCACAAACAGAATGGTTTTGATTATACGAACGGTTTTAAAAATTTGTTTTAAGATTGTAGGAACCGTTCGCGTAATTTAAATAAAATAAACAAATTTTATTAATACTGATTACAAACAGAAATGAAGAAAGCAAAATTACAGGTACAATTACAACTGAAAAATAAATCAAAATGCAAGAATGGTGTAGAAGCAGAGTGGCTGAGGCACGTGTTCAACACGCTTCCCTTAAAACAAATTCCGAGTCTCCCAAGAGTACTCGTTTTGTTTCCCAGGGTACAACAGCCGGAGCAGTAGTACTGCCGGAGTTCGCCTACAACCCAAAGGTTACCTTGAATGCTGCAAGAAAAAGATTAGATGCAAGTGGAGAGAAAGTTTTAGATTGCTGTTGTAGTTGGTATCCTCTTCTGCTGGGTATGGAGCTGTATTTATACAGCTCCTAAGTCGAAACAGTCAAAACGAATTAAAGAGAGGTTTAAATTGCATTAAACGTCTTCAATGCAATTTAATACGTCATTTAATTCTCAGTCAAAGCCAGTTAACTCGTCAGTTACGAAGCTGGACTGAAACTGCTCTGTTATTCAATGGTTGAAGCTTTCTGCGCGCGCGCGCGCGCCCATGCGCGGTGCGGCCTCTTGGCTCACAGCCATGCGCGCGTGCGCCACGTCACCATGCGGTGCGTCCTCTTGGCTCAAGTCCATGCGCGCGTGAGCCACGTCACCTGTGAGCCTATACGAGCGCGCCACACAGTCGCGCCGTATTGGCTCACTCTGGTGCGCCGCGCGCACCCGCAGGACCCATGCACCATGCGCGCACCCGCATGACTGCCACGTCATGCGCCGCATCACCTACCACTTGGTCCTTGCAACCTTTGCGCTCCACCACGCGCACGTGGTCAAAAATACAAAGGCGGCTCTCAAGCGGCTCGCGGCGATGCGAGCGTGCGAAGTGCATTGCGCCACATTGCGCCTCATCGCCCACGCCACGCCACGCCACGCGTGCGCGAGCGAGCGTGTGCGAGTGCGAGTTAGGGTGCCCTTCGCGAGGACACTAGTGAGTGCTTCCATGAAACAATAAGGATGGAGAGTTCCCACTTAAATACCCCTTTAAGTTCCATCTCTCATCCGATGTGGGACAAGGTGCTACTTTCTCTTTTGTTTCAGCATTGAATGTTCCAAACACCCAACTTTGAGCATCGATATCTCATTCATCTTAGCTCGGTTTTGGACGTGGTTTAGTTCGTTGCGAAGGTCTTCCAACATAGAACACAAACCCACAAATAAATATATAAAACCCGCTCATTTTATTATATTTATTTCTAGTCCAAAATAGGAAAAAATCATTTTCCTATATTTGTGAAAAATGCTATTTTCACCTATTTTTCCAACAGTTCGTTTATTTTATTATTAAAATAGTGTCCGAGTTGGGTTTGGATTAGAATGGTTTAGTATAAACAGATGGTTAGTGTTATTGTAATTTGTGTGATTTGGTTGATAATAAACGAGTCGAACAAGTTGTCCAATCTCGTGTTTTTTTTTTTGTTCGATTAAGGTCCTGATTTTCCAACAGTAAAAGGGTATTGAAATCTTCCGTGGGAAGTCAAAGACTTTGAGAATTCTTGAAGCAAAGAAAAATAATCGAGGAAAACGTTCACTTAGACAAGTAGGTGGGGGTCGGTTAGCTCTGGATTCAGATGATTTAACTCCAGAAGATGTAAAATATAATATAGTTTCTGCAAAGACCCCAAGAAAACGAGCTTGATGATGCAAAATTTGCATGGTTGTGTGTGAAACACGTGAAAAGCAATGCCATTGTAATTGCAAAGGTTATTTATTATTTTTTTTTTTTATCATATATGGTATCTACCGAACCAATACTGAAAATACTGATACCGAATTTCTGAAAAAGCAGGTACCATATAAT
This sequence comes from Helianthus tuberosus, assembly GCA_030545235.1. Classification (NCBI taxonomy): domain Eukaryota; kingdom Viridiplantae; phylum Streptophyta; class Magnoliopsida; order Asterales; family Asteraceae; genus Helianthus; species Helianthus tuberosus. Next base: position 210,122,707 of record CM060400.1, read on the forward strand.
CGATTGCAGTACGGTACCGGTACGATACCGACGCTCGTTACAAAATGCTCATCTCTATATGGTATCCGTACCGGTATAGTTACCGAATTTCTAGAAAAGTGGTTACCGAATAATGTACCCAAGCTATGGGTATCAAATGCTATATTAGAGGCCCACAATGGCCCATACGTCGAAACTGCTTTGGGCCAGTCTTACTTCTTGATCATAAAAGGGTAGAACTTACAATCTTACTTTTTAATCATAAAAGGGTTCGCGAGCCAATTACTTTAGCCACAACCCAATCATAAAAGGGTTAAACTTACATAAACCTGTTTATACAAAACAGATTTGCCAAAACGCGATGGAATATTGTATAATAACAAAAAAAAAAAAAAAAACCCTTAGTTTTTTCATATATATCAGTACAACATTGTTTCTTCCCTCTAAAAAGTTTTAAAGGCATTTCCACTGTTAAGCGTTATGTTGGTAGAATTTGATATAGGCAGAAGTAAATATCGAGTTGTGACATATAAACTAGCTTCATACGCCCGTTTGCGGTATGCACATATAATGTATATATATGTGGGCGCTTAGGGTGCAAAAGTGAAATTGCACTAATTTTAACGTTATTTTACTAATTTCGTGAAAATAACGTTAAAAGCGGCAGACAGTTAATCATGCATCATGTAATGACGTTGATAGCCAAAACAAAAGCGGGTACATGTACCAATCAGTCTTTGCCCGATTGCTAAGTGTTATATGCCTGATGTTCGAGGCTTGATGCAAAACGACCATCGAGTCGGGGGTCTCACTGGAACCAGCATTTCTATTCCTACAGTGTAGAGGTAAGGCTGTCTACACCTTACCCTTCTCAGAGGCTACCTTAACTTTGCTATTGATGGGATTTACTGAGTATGATGATAAAACATAAATGAAAAAATGTTTTTTTTTATTTTATTTTAAATGTCACATGGGGTATTTTAAAGAGTTGTCTCACTCACTCTGTATCCTTCCTTTTAATGTGGGTGTGGGACAATATTGTCTTGTTGTGGGAGAATAAGTGTATGCTAGACTGGGATGCGGGCAATCGAATCGTGTGGATAGTTTACGCATTACGGATAGCTGGGGATAAGGTGAAAGGAGCAGCTTTGGCTAGTGATACATGGTAATTAACTAACTAATTACACTACTAATCTCTCATTATTGAACTTAGTGAAAGATTTGGGATCCGTGTGATACATGGAACACACCCGCTACTCCCTCGACCCAACCCCCATTCGTATACAACACGACACCGATGGAGCCGTTGACGTTTGGTGGTTTTAGTTAATCTCAAAACCCATTGGCAAATGCAATACTGATAACATCACCATGCTATGCAAATGCAATCCAGCACAATTTCGTTTCTTTAGCCGCGGATGACGATGTCATACCCGAACCACAAACCACGAAGATTAAGAAGGGGAAAAACGAGCTCTAAGCAGTAGCGGACCCAGGATTTTTTTCCTGGGGGTGCGAAATTTTTTTAAAGATTTTAGACCCCTAGCTATATAAAAAATCGGTTCATAGCGGGTCAGATCGGGTCGGGTCATGTAAAACAAGTAAAAACAAACAAACAAAGTTTAATGGCATGTCGAATCAGATCGGGTCGGGTCCATTTCAATTCTCAAACAATCAAACCCTAGTTCATAACTTCCTATCACATTAACAAACAAAAAAACATCAAAGTTCAAACCATCTCTACTTTTATTTCTCTTAATCATTCAATAAAAGAATAAAAAAACTTATCTATAACATACCTTGGTCTTTAACTAGAATAATCTGGCGAAAAAAAGTGGTTCAACCCCTTTCCTCTTGAGAAATCGCGCCATAACTTCCCTACTCATTGTTCATTCATAATCCTATCACATACAAAATAAACCAAGGATCTTCAAGTGTTCAGCCATAGCCCATGTTCCGTAATTTTCAATTTAAAATTTTGAATTTCAAACCCTAGTAATTATTATTTGCCAACCAACAATTATATAATCAACAAACATGTTTGCCAAGTGAGGCAGAGGGAGGGCGGGAGTCGCTGGCAAGTGGCAGCGATTTGGGTTTTTTTTTTAATTACGTGGACGGGTTTGTTTAACAAAACTAGTAGTTGGGTTGGGCTTGAATGGGTATTAAGTTATTGGGCTTGATGGATTGAATTTAAGTTTTATTAAAGGGGTTAGTAGGCTAACTTGTTTACATAATTTGATCGGGTTTCAATCCGTGTTCACAGTTTTTTTACATAAATTCCTAACATTTTTTTCTAAGGGGTGCGGTCGGAATTTTTCAAGGGGTGCGGACGAAAATTTCCAAGGGGTGCGGTCTGGATTTTTCGCGAAAAATACCACTAAATTTTTTTTTTCAAGGGGTGCGGCCGCCCACCCACCCCATAACTTGGGTCCGCCCCTGGCTCTAAGAGATTAAGAAAAGGGAAGCGGGAAGGCGGATAGCCTTCCTTGGAACCCGGACGAGTTGGAAGCGCTTGCACAAGCTTGGCTTAAAGCTTCTATCGATCCGATTTTAGGTATACCTTTTTAATTTTATTTTTAAATAAATAATTAATAAATGTATTTTCTTTCTAAAGAATTTTATTTTTAAATAAAGTAATATTTGTATTTTTAAATCTTAATTTGTAGCCAACTCCTCCAAAAGTGAAGGCTTTTATAACCAAATTTGTAAAGAATTTTTCAAATTGATGCAACGCGACCCATATCCTCTAGTCCATTCCATTAGTTCAAATTTAGAGAGATGAACGGAAAAATGAGTTTGTTTGCGGGTATATATCAACGTGACAACGTCTCGTAAAAGTGGCTGTTGAGAGATACATCAACGTTTTTTCTGAAGGAAGATGATCATTCAAAACAACAAGTGCTTCAGTTCCCGATTATTACATAAACGAAAGTTTTACTCGACTTTGAACAAGCCTTATTTTCGCATCAACAAGCAACATGAAGCATGAATGAAGTCGAGTCAATTAGCCGATGTAGTACATAGGATCGGGCACTTTGAAGGTGCGATCTCCGATGTTGGTACCGATCAAATCGCTCCATTGATCACCCATGTTCCCTCTAATCCTGTATCCAGCCTCTTCCAACTCTTTTCTTTTGCCTGATTTGTACTCTACTGCGGTACCATGATAATTGTCTCCCCTACACACATTATAAAAAAATATCATTAGATTACTTATTTTATGGGTTGAGTTATAATACAAAGTTTTTAAAAATAAGAAGGGTAAGAAGCCACCAGAGAGTGACAAGTGTCCTAGGAGGAATTAAATGGAAAAGGTAATTTTGTCTACAAGAGGAAAAAGAATATGCACATGCAAGTCACATGTTATTTCCCCCCCAATTTTTAAACGTCCGTAACTTTTTTATACATCATTTGTTTTTAAAAAAAATTATACCATAAAATCGAGCGTTTTTTTATCTTTAATATGAGTACCATATTGTTATATTTTTCAAAAAAAATCAAAAACCTAGTTGCATATTACACAATGGACATGATGTAAAACACAATGTAAAGTAGATCAAAAACACAATCAATAATAACAGATAAAGACACAATGGACAACATACTAAAACACAATGACCATAACGTATAACACAATGGCGATAACATATAACACAATAAGTATCAGACTAAATAAAAACACAATTGATGACAACAGATAAAAGACACAATTAATTACAACAGATAAAAGACACAATGGAGAGCAGATGAAGACACAATGGAAAACAAACTAAAAACACAATACACAACAAACTAAAACACAATGAAAAAAGATAATGAAAAAAATTGAACAAATTATTAAAACACAATGAATAACATATTAAAACACAATGAATAACATATTAAACACAATGACCTGAACTAATAACACAATTTATTGAAAACCCAGATATAACACCATCTTCATTGTGTCATATATTGTGTTATAGATTCTTATAAAAACGCAATTGATAGAACCCAAATTAACATTGTGTTATAGGTTTTGATAATAACACAATGTAAAGTAGATCAAAAACACAATCAATGACAACAGATAAAGACACAATAGACAACATACTAAAACACAATGAGCATAACGTATAACACAATGGCGATAACATATAACACAATAAGTATCAGACTAAATAAAAACACAATTGATGACAACAGATAAAAGACACAATTAATGACAACAGATAAAAGACACAATGGAGAGCAGATTAAGACACAATGAAAAACAAACTAAAAACACAATACACAATACACAACAAACTAAAACACAATGAACAAAAATAATGAAAAAAATTGAACAAATTATTAAAACACAATGGACAACATATTAAAACACAATGAATAACATATTAAACACAATGACCTGAACTAATAACACAATTTATAGAAAACCCAGATATAACACCATCTTCATTGTGTCATATATTGTGTTATAGGTTCTTATAAAAACACAATGGATAGAACCCAAATTAACATTGTGTTATAGGTTTTGATAATAACACAATGTATAGAAACTCTACTGACCAAAACCCAGTTAAAAGACACAATGACCTGAACCTTTAACACAATGCAATAAAGAAAACCCAGTAAAAATGAAATTTTTTATTTTATTTTTATATGATAATATGGTACTCATATTAAAGATAAAAAAACACTCGTTATTATGGTGAAATTTTTTTTAAAAAAAAATGTCGTATGAAAAAGTTATGGACGTTTTAAATCGATGGGGGAATTGGCATGTGCCTTGCATGTGGAGAGAGAAAATTCATAAATATAAGATTCCCTTTATGCCCTTCTATTATTTTCTTTTCCCTACAATTAATCTCAACCCTCCAAATCTAAGATCAATGGACTAGAATCCTTCTTACCCTTCTTATTTATTTTATCCTTTGTATTTGATCCTAACCCCTTATTTTAATTATAAATCTGGTTATTTAATATGAAGCATGATTTATTAAGGGTGCTACTTTCTACACCCCCTAATTACTTTTTACACCCCCCTCCTCTCACATACTTACAGATGGGGCCCGTGTGGGACCGGCAGTATTCCTCTCACAAGGGAGGTATAATCAGGAGGGAGGGGGTGTTTAGAATCAGCCTTTATTAAAGTGAAGTTAAAATAATGAGCTTTAAAAAGTGAAATGCTGACTTTAGGATGAACTTCTCCCACTGAGTGTAACCAATATTAATCATATTTCTGATACGAGGTTCTTTGAAAGCTTCTCTTGTGCCAGTCAGAAACACAATCTTAAATCCCAACTCTATAAGTTGTTTGTAGAGTTTAAGCGACCCTGGTACCGCGGGTGCCACTCCTTTCGCCGTCCATTCGTCAAACTTGGTAGCATTATATGGTATGTACCTGAATATACAACATCAACTCATTAGACAGCGATGAAAAAACAATATACGTTTAATTTAATTTTATTACGTAGTGGTCTGATGGTATGGTACTTGACCTCACAAAAGTGGTGTGCGTTCAAATTCTTACAAATCTAACGTCAGGTCAGATCCGGACCTAAAGACTTTCAAATTTAGGCAACGGCCTAGTGCCTAGGCGCCTCAAAATAAAATAAAAATATTCTTGGTATAGCATATATGTGTATTAGAGTATGAAGCGCAAATGAACAAAACAAAAACTATATTTATTGCAAAGCCCAACTGAAGAAACAATTTAAAATAAAAGAGGCCCAATTCAGACTCCAAACACTATGCAATTCGTATTTAGTTTAGGCTGACATCATCATTCTCGCTAGTTGTAACGTCGCGCATTCTCATTCCGCTCAATAGCGTTGCCGATTGGGGGAGCAATTAGAGGCGAAATTAGGAGAAATAGTGGTGTCACAATAATAATGCAGGTTGATTAACAACTATTTTTTATAGGAATCTCTATATATTCCGATTCATTCAATCATTGTTTGCCCTAAATCCCTAATTAATAATTTGAATCTTTGAATTTTAATATTGTGCTTGCGATTGAGACTTAAAAGGCCGAAAGCAGAACCGGTGTTTTTTATACCAATTCATAGGACCCGCCTTTATCGTTTGCTTAGGGCATCCAAAAACGTTGGGCCGGCCCACGTTAGGTGACATTTAAGTGTAAAAAATTGCTCACTAAAAAATAGTTATTACCCGAAAGCAACGTCGTTGCTAGCGTAGTATGGGAGGTTTGAGAGTGTGGTTTCATCGATGTCGAAAACCCACACGTCCTTACCGTCCCCGGTGAGGTTAAGGCCTTTGGCATACTCGTAGGCTTCGGCTGCGACATAATCTACGTCTGCGCGGTATTGTTCGCCGAGCATGTAATGCCCGACGTAGTCTACGCATGATCCGGGAATTTGGGTCCATGCTTTACGGTTGTCGGTCTCCACGGCTAGCCGCCAGCTCAAGCAGTTGAGGTCGGCGTGTTTGAGACCGGCGGAGCCGGAATGCGGCATTAGCAAGTGGATTGGAGATGCAACGGCAGTTGCAATGGTCACCATAAGGATAAGAAACGAGAGACCCATAGTTTGAATAGTACTATTGTTGCGTTTTGAAGTGGTACCGTATAACATGGTTAAATACGTAGTGTTTTGTGAAAAAGGGCTCTCTTTTGTGATATATTACTAGTCTGCCACTTCAATTATTAAAAATAAAAATTATTTTTCATTAGTACAACTACTTTTTTTGTTTATCAAAATTCACTTTTTTTTTGTGTGTGTTACCTGCTTGTCAGAGAACATCGCCTATCTTGCTCGTACAGTGTACATTTATCGGTGAATTTAGAAAATCCTTATAGAGCTATAGAGGTAATGTTTTAAAAAAAAAAGTAACGAAATCGAAAAAACGTCAAATTTATTTAAAATTTACACTACCCTCGGAGCATCAACGGGCAACGGAGGTTACCCCCTTGTTACAAGGTGTGTTCGCCCCTGTGTACATTAAACATTCAAAAGATATCACTTAGATGAAACTACATATTCAATCAACATTTACAAAAGATTCTCTTACAAAGATCTTTATAATGTAGTTCTTTATGTTTCAAACTTTAGGTTGCCCCCTCCCTTTGCTTAGAGGGGCATATCAAACTTACAAGATATAATGGGCCGTCTAACAGTTTAGGGAAGCTTAGCCCCCAAGTGAAACTTACTCTAGAGAAATATATTATAATCTTTGTATTTGTACACACAAATATGTCCAAAAGAAGAGTTATGATGGCAACACCATACAAATAGTATATTAAACTATACTTTCTAGTTTTCTAACTTGTCAAATTTATAATTATTTATGTTAATTTTAGCTCTTGACTATAAAGGATTTTTTTAAGGGCTTAATTACACTAATTCCACCTTCGGCAAGGCTGGAACCCTTAACCTTAATGGAAGCAACACCACATTAAAATCTTAACTCCAATGGTTTCACCAAGCAACAAACATAATAAAATTCGTACAAACCCCTAAACCATTATAGGATAAATTACAACTTTTGTCCTTTATCTTTAGGGTACTTTACAGGCGGTGTCCTTTTTTTCAAATGTTGACAGGCGGTGTCCTTTATTAGGTATTTTGTTACAAGTTTTGTCCTTTCCACCCAACCTGGTTAAAAAACCCAGTTAATTGTTGGGTGTAAAGGACTAAACTTGCAACAAAATACCTAGGTAAAGGACTAAAATTGCAACAAAATACCTAGTAAAGGACACCGCCTGTCAACAATTAACTGGGTTTTTTAACCAGGTTGGGTGGAAAGGACAAAACTTGTAACAAAATACCTAATAAAGGACACCGCCTGTCAACATTTGAAAAAAGGACACCGCCTGTAAAGTACCCTAAAGATAAAGGACAAAACTTGTAATTTATCCATCATTATATATAGAAATTGTCATGTTGTGGTAGAATAAGTGTATGCTAGGAAATGGGAAGCGAGCAACCGAATCGTGTGGATAGTTCAAGGATAGCGTTGAGGAAAGCGGGGATGAGGTGAAAGGAGCAGCTTTGGCTAGCGATTCATATTTTCCGTTTGGTAATTACCTAACTAATTAGCTAATTACACAACTAATCTTGTGTTATTGAACTTAATGGAACAAATATAATGTTTCACTTTTAGCTATTTATTCTTTTTGAACGGTAAATTTGAATCAATGGCGGACCACTGAAGTATTATTGTGCCACCAGCAGAACCACCTGATCATATCCATCTCCACTAGACGATAATGCCTATACGCCTATTCAAAAGGAAACCCAATAAATTTGGGAAAAACCCCCCATTGTGGGAATCGAACCCAGAACCTAATGGTCCCTAAGCCTTATCTCATCCCAAAATGTTACTCGGCTATAATGCCATATTTGTCCCAATATTTCGACACTAGGCGTGCAATTTTTGTGTATAATTTTTCTTTCCAAAATTATGAACACCTCTAATATATAATAGTTTATAAACAAGATTGCAGTTACTTATTGATGTCGCGCTATAGATGATACATAATAAATATAAAATATATATACATATCTGTTTTATGTCTATTGTGCGATGAGGCTCTCTAGCACGGACCAAGTTAAGACAACGTATGCTAGACCTTTCGATATTCCCGAATAATTCACACCTTTAAAAAAAATATGTTTTATGTTATGTGATAATAAATTATTGTTGGGGATCTTTTTCTGAAAGAAAATAACCATTCAAAATAACAAGTGCTTCAGCTTCTAATTATTACATAAACGAACGTTTTACTCGACTTTGAACAAGTCTTATTTATACAAACAAACGAAGTCGTACAAACAAGCAACCTGAAGCACGAATGAAGTCGAGTCAATTAGCCGATGTAGTACATAGGATCGGGCACTTTGAAGGTGCGATCTCCGATGTTGGTACCGATCAAATCGCTCCATTGATCACCCATGTTACCTCTAATCCTGTATCCAGCCTCTTCTAACTCTTTTCTTTTGCCTGATTTGTACTCCACTGCGGTACCATGATAATTGTCTCCCCTAGAGTACATTTTTAAAAAATAAAACATGAGAATTAAATTAGTTTCTACACGAAATAGAAGTAGGTTATAAATCTGGTTATTTATTTAATCTGAAGCATGATTTTTTAAAGTGAAGTGCTTACTTTAGGATGAACTTCTCCCACTGAGTATAACCAATTTCAATCATATTTCTGGTACGAGGTTCTGTGAAAGCTTCTCTTGTTCCAGTCAGAAATACGATCTTAAATCCCAGTTTTATAAGTTGTTCGTAGAGTTTAAGAGCCCCTGGTACCGCGGGTGCCGCTGCTTTCGTCACCCATTCGTCAAACTTGGTCGCATTATATGGTATGTACCTGATATTCATATTCGAGACAACTCATTAGCTAAACCGATATATCGCTTATCGGTTCTCTGGTGAGATATGGATGCAAAATATCGGTATTGATATTATCGGCGATATTGACCGATATTTGACACATATCATGGATTTTCCCGATATCACTACCTTTCTTCTTAATTTTACCATTCGACTTTTTTCTTATTACTGCTATTAGTGTTTTAAGTCTTAATGTTAATTGTTGGTGCTTTAAGTCTTAATTTCAGTTCCTGCTTGCTACAATTATAGTGTTTTGCAAGTTGCAAAAAAAGTTAATTTATTAATGGTAGGAAATGATACTTTGTGTTAAATTGCTATATATATAAATTCAGCATCATATGCACCGGACGAATATACTAGTAGTTTCCTAATTATTATTATATAATAATTTACATCGAGATAGTTGGTAAACAGGCAACAAGTTGCGCCGCTATCCCTTTTTTAATAGCAAAACTAAGCCTTTTAAAAACTACGTCCATAGATCTCGGGGTCATAACATTACTATGCATGACCCTTTGAACTCGACTAAGTAGGTCCACAACCTTTGGCGCCAGAAAACCAAAAGTATCAAAAGCAAATGGGATAAACACGTGCTGGTTGTCAAGGCACACTTTCTCATGCTTGATCACTTTACCCGAAGCAGCCTTTAAAGCAGCCTGACCCACTGTGAAAGCACTACTCCCTAAGCCCACAAGCGGGGAAACCCATGTTAGATCCACACATGCGTGTTTTCCTCCTACCCATCCAAAGACCAGAATGTCGGCTGGTCAAAGGGTAGATCTCCCCTTCTAACGGGTCTGTTAAGAAATTAACGGGTGCCTCTTTCTTAGCAGAAATACCAGCGCACCTGAATATGTCAAAAAGGACATCCCTAACCAAATCATGTCGGTATTTGAACCCCGGAAGCTCTCTACAATGAACTGGATGCTCACCAACAGAATCCATACACGCCTTATGACAAACCAGGCATACCTCATCATATTAAAATTACCATATCCCAGGCGATAACCAATAACTCAAATATTATGACATAGTGGTCTAGTTGTTGGAAACCTTATTAATCAAGAAATCCTAAAGTTTTATTTAGTATTATTAATTTATTATTATGTAATTTAGCAAAGTCAAAGATTATAAAAGTCAAACCGGCATGTCGGTTAGTTAACCGCCAAAACCACAGGGTACAAATACCCTTCTCATGTACGTCAGAACCCATATTTGTTCCATCTAAATCTTTTTGATTGGTTAAAGATGCTAGGAGATAGTGGTATGGTGCTTGATCCTATTTGTGTATTTAATTTCTTGTAAATTTAACGTCAGATGGTATTTATGTGTAAAAAATGCAAAAAAATAAAAAAAAGTTAATACCCGAAAGCAACGTCATCGCTAGCGTAATATGGGATATTAGACAGTGTGGTCTCATCAATGTCGAAAACCCAAACGTCCTTGCCGTCTCCTGTGAGGTTAAGGCCTTTGGCATACTCATAGGCTTCAGAAAAGACGTAATCACAATCCTCGCGGTATTGTTTTCCAAGCATGTAATTCCCGACATATTCTACACATGATGTCGGAATTTGGGTCCATCCCTTGAGGTTGTCGGTCTCCACGGCCAGCCGCCAGCTCATGCAGTTAAGGTCGGAGTGTTTAAGCCCGGCGGAGCCAGAATGCGGCATTAGCAAGTGGATAGGAGATGCAACTGCGGTTGCAATGGTCACCATAAGGATAAGAAACGAGAGACCCATGTTTTGAGTACGTAGTATTAATTAGTACTAATGTTGCATTGTGAATAGGTACCATAGATCATGTTAAATAAGTAGTGTTTTGCCTAAAGAGGCTCTCTTTTGTGATATATTACTAGTCTACCACTTCAATCATTTAAAATAAAAGTATTTTTGTTTTATTTCAACTATTTCCTTATACATCAGATTTTTTTTTTTTTTTTGGTGTTACTTGTTTGTCCGAGAACATCGCCTCTCACGCTCGTACAATGTACATTGAAGTTCACTTCATGTTCGTTCAGAAAATATCGCGTATGCGAAAATTGTATATTCAATAAGCATTTACGAAAGATTAGCCTCCAAGTGAAACTTACTCCGTAAAAAAATATATATTGTGTGTGTATTTGTACACACAAATATATCCAAAAGAAGAGTTATGATTGTATCACCATCTATACTATATAATAAAAGAAACCACCTTGGAACACTTGTAGATAATCATTGAAATCCTTTATTAAAATTTAGATATCTACAAATACGTATTTGTTTTTATATTTGTATTAAATAATATTTATAGCTATGTAATTTACAATGTAAGATACTTGAAAAATGTTGGTTGCATATAACATCCTTCAAAGGTGGGTTTGGTTGTACGTTACATAGCTACATGGTTGTACGTTACATAGCTACAAACAGTGGCGGACCCAGGATTTTTGGACAATGGGGTCCAAAAAAAAACACAAAACAACGAAGAAACAGGTATCAAACCCATGACCTTTCGTGTGTAAACAAGGGGTTTTACCACTGCACTAGGCTCACTTTCATTGTTATGGGGTCCAACTAAATTATTTTATGGGGTCCATAGACAATTTTATATACCGTTTCTACTACTTTTTAAAAAAATATTGGGGTCCGGGGACCCCGTTCCTTGTAACGTAGGTCCGCCCCTGGCTACAAATATTAAAAAAAAATTGTATATTATAGATATTTACCAATTAAGTTAATACAATCTATATCTATACTATATAATAAAAAAACCCATTTTACAGGGATTGAAATCACAATTTTTAAACTCATGGACTGAAATAGTGATGACGAAAACAGTAATTAACTCAATTAGTTATTACTTTTATATTTATCTATTTACTTTAAATTCAAACTTAGTTATCTAATTTGATCTTAACTATATATTTGAACGTTTTGTTTAGTTTGATATCAAATAGATTTTACGAAACTTGAAATAAAATTAACTAATATTATTTATCATTTATATATTTATGGAGTTTTAAATAAAGGGTTACATTTATTGAGACTTCGTTAACAAATTTTGCAACAACAGAGTAATCTATTTTTATCACGAAAACCAAACTTTGTATTAATATACTAAATATTTTTATTTTCACTATACAAAATTACATTTACTCGACCCATGTAATACATGAGGTTTTTTAAGATATAACTTTTTTATTATTTGATATATAAAATTAGATTTATTCAATTCGTACAATACACGGAGTTTTTTAAGGATATGTATCTTTTTATTATTTAGTACAGAAAATTACATTTATTCAAACCGTGTAATACGCATATTTTTAAAGATGTAATTTTTTTATTATTTGGTATATAAAATCACATTTATTCAACCCGAGTAATAAATGAGGCTTTTTAAAGATGTATTATTTTATTATTTAGTAAAAAAATATTATTTAGTATATAAAATTTATTTATTCAACCCGTGTAATACACAGGGTTATAACCTAGTAATAATAATATGTTAAACTATACTTTCTAGTTTTCTAACTTGTTAAATCTGCAATTATTTGTGTTAATTTTAGCTTTAGACTGTAAAGGATTTAAAATTTGAAAAAAACAATAGTCACATATTATATTAGATTAGATTTCTCTTACAGAAAACAATAGTCACACATTATATTAGATTTCTCTTACAATTTCACACGTGATCTTTATAAGAATGAGTTGTGACTTGTGAATTTTTGGTGGTCCTCCTTGTGGTCCTCTTTCATGGAGTAATTATGAAAATGGACAAATACTATACGGATTTTGTTAACTTTATTCTGGTTATAGAATGGTGCAGTATCCATTAGTTCTATTTTTTCGGTACACAGTATTAGAATATGTGTAATGATTTAATCGTCACGTCATAAAATAACTGCAATATTACTATCACGTAGTCATCATGAGCTCTCATTCACTTTCTTTACCTTATAGGGCGTAATGGATCCATAAGTTTATATTATCCACTACCTGTCTACTCTGTTAAAATAATATATAAATCTAATATTAAAAAGAACAAAGAAAATATGTGATCGGTCAACCTGAGCATGGGCCTCGTCTCTTCTTCCTCTTTTCGTCTGTTAACCTGCTAACGCCAGAGCTCTTTGACGCCCTTAACACCGTTGACAGAGTGGTGTATCACGCCGATAACACCCTGAAAATCATTCATGTATTCGTGGGCGTTAGCCCATTACCATTAGCCTTAAACTCGGCCAAAGACCGACTTGATATATGAAATATATCTTTTAACAATTCTTTATTTTTTGATAAGGTTAAGTCTCTAACGAATTCATATATTTATTTATTAACTTTTTTAACGCTGTATAAATTTTTAGAATTAATTACACGATCAATTGGAGTAACAACATGAAACATTGAGGGGATGAGCAGAATGCCGTTTAGCAGTAGAGTTTAACTTTTAGATTTGGTGTTATTATTATTATTTTTGCGTAATTGGGCTAGTATGTATAGATATAGTTGTAAATTTGTATATAGAATGGTATATATAAAACTATAAATCTAATTTACATAAGTATGTTTGTATAAATATAGGTGTGTGTGTATAATTTATATTTTGTATATATGTATGTGTATCATTCTAAGGAGATTGATGGAAAAATATAGAGAGAAAAATCGAGATCTACATATGGTGTTCATTGATTTAGAAAAGGCGTATGACAGTGTGCCACGTAGATTGATATGGGATAGTTTGGAGGATAGAGGGGTACCTAGTAAGTATGTAGACTTAATTAAGGATATGTATGTTGAAACTAAAACTAGTGTTCGTGCACCGGTAGGGGATCTGATTTCTTTCCTGTGGAAGTCGGACTCCACCAAGGGTCAGCGTTGAGTCCTTTTCTATTTGCGATTGTCCTAGATGAGTTGTCAAAGTCGATTCAGGAGTCAGTTCCATGGTGCTTGCTTTTTGCAGACGATATTGTGCTGATAGAAGAAAGTAAACAGAGCTTGAATGAGAGGTTAGAAGAATGGCGTGTAGCCTTAGAAGGCAAAGGTTTGAGGATAAGCCGCTCTAAGACTGAGTACCTTTACTGTGATTTTAGTGGAGCAGGCGATGAGCACGACACTCAGATCACCATTGAGGGTCAGGTGGTCCCGCAAGCAACTAGGTTCAAGTATTTAGGATCGTTTGTTCAGAGTAATGGAGAGATAGACAGTGACGTAGCTCACCGTATCCAGGTTGGATGGTGTAGGTGGAGAGCAGCCACAGGGGTATTGTGCGATAAGAGGTTCCCTGATAAATTAAAAGGGAAATTTTATAGGGTGGCAATTAGACCCTCTATGTTATACGGAACAGATTGTTGGGCCATCAAGAAAATCCATGCACGAAAGCTAGATGTGGCAGAGATGAGGATGCTAAGATGGATGTGTGGGCATACTAGGTTGGACAAGATAAGAAATGAGGTTTTTAGGGTAAGATTAGGAGTTGCTTATATTTCAGACAAAATAAGGGAGGGAAGAATGAGATGGTTTGGGCATGTCAGGAGAAGGCAGATGACAGACCCGATTAGAATAGTTGAAACACTCACTGTAGATGGAAGGAGGAGTAGAGGTAGGCCGAAAATGATTTGGGAGGAGCGGATTAGGCAAGATTTGCTAGATTTGCACCTCTTCGAGGACATGGTCGAGGATAGAACTTCGTGGAGACGTAGGATTAAGGTTAAGGACTTTTAGGAGTTTGGTCTTGTTTTTGGTTTAGGTTCTTGTCTTATGAGTTTAATTTTTTTTTTTTTTTTCTATGAGGTGTGATATAGCTTTCTATAAGTTGTCACTTAATCCCGGCGTCGTAGTTTTACTAACAACTACTTATTTATTTATGTGTTTATTTTTATTATTTTTCTTTTCCACATTTTTTTAGTAGTTGTGTGCTTATATATGTTTTTCCGGAAGCTTATGTCTTGGTTATGGTTTTTTGGAGCCGGTGGTCTCACTGGAAGCAGCCTCTCTATCCCCTGGGATAGAGGTAAGGCTTGCCTACATCCTACCCTCCCCAGACCCTATCAATAGCTTTGCTATAGGTGGGATTATACTGGGTATGGTTGTTGTTGTTGTTATATATGTATGTGTATACGTGTATGTATATGTATACTAATTAAAAATATTAATTCGAGCCGAACCGAGCCGAGCGGACCTTTACTCATGCTTGGCTCGTTTACAAACCGAATCGAGCTGAGCGACTCGTTTACAACCGAGCCTCAAATCGAATGAGCATTTTTCAAGCAATTTCCAAGCGGGAGCGAGCGGTTTAAACGACCCTAAGTGGTGGTTATTTGAATCATGACTCATGACCACACCACATAGCCTTATCACATGATTTGAAACTATGAGGACCATATTGCCACGCGTTGTTATGACCACGTTCGTGGTTATGCTAATGATAGTAATCATGTCCATGAAAGTTACGACAACTTAACTTTAATTAAAATGTAATGCTAATTAGAGGATGATTGGTGTATAATATATAGATTTATTTTATATTAATCATGTAATATATGTAAATTACTTTAACTAGTTTTCATATTTTGTAGTTTTAAAGATGAGAGGGAGTCAAAACTATAAAGAATTGGTACCATCAAATTGTTATTGTTATTTTATTAAAAACTAAAATATGAACATAAATTTCAAATTCAAGGTAAAGTCTCTTGAATTGTAGAGAGAGAATGGTGTTTAGTTAATGATGGATTGATGGCAGCCATACTAGTAGGAATATGGGCTCAAAGGCTGAAACTAATTGGGCTGAACTTCCAATTATGAATTTACGAGGCGGTTGTTCGCATGGGGCTGAATCTAATTGGGCTGAAACTGTAGCAATGTTTATATATTTTTTAATGTTATAAACTTATAACTATTTTAAACTAGTAAATTTCCTCGAGCGATGTGACGGGTCCAAATGTAAACTAACTCGGATTTGTACGGTAAAGACCGGAATCGTTTCTAAACAAAAGTTACGTCAATACGTAGATAAACTGAAGATGTACATAAAAATAAGTACGGTAACGTATTATATATGGCCCAACTTATTTGCGAAAGAAATTTAAGTCGAACACCAACCTGAACTTATACCGACACGTACATAAAAATAAGTAAAAATTTATGTTTTTAAATTAAAAATGATACCGCGCATTGTGGTGGCATCGAAACGTAAAGTGAGTCGAATTTATAAAGTCTAATGAAAACATGTTATATTTGACCCGACTTGTTGTAAAACAAAATTTATGTCAAAACATAAATCAACTCAAAACGTAAAATAAAAAATCATATTATATTTGAGTATACCCATTTTCAAAGAAACGTAATCAACTTGAATATATACCGATCACGTACATAAATATAAGAGTAAACTGCCATTTTGGTCCCTGTGGTTTGGGCACTTTTGCAATTTTAGTCCAAATCTCAAACTTTTTACATCTGGGTCCCTGTGGTTTCACTTTTATTGTCATTTCAGTCCAAAATCCAAAAACCCTCTATTTTGACTGTTGAAAGCTGATTATTTTGTCCTTTAGTGCAGGGGCATTTTGGTCATTCTGATTTACTCTTCTAATAAATTAAAACAAAATTAATTATATATTATATATTAAATATATAACTCTCTCTCTCTCTCTCTCTCTAAAACATAGATAAACTCCAATCTTCTTCTCTGCAAACCACATACACCACACCCTCTGCCACTCTCCTTCTCCGATAACCACACACCCACACCCAAATCAGACCAGTAGCGGCAGCACGGTAACGAAATCAGGGGAGGAGAGAGAGAGAGAGAACCGGCGGAGCAGGTGAAGGAGGTGGTGGTTCTCCGATAACCACACACCCACACCCAAATCAGACCTAGCACCAAGGAGGAACTACGGCGGCGACATAAATCTCCGACAGTGGTGGAATGTTGTTTGAAGAAACAGATGAACGAATTTATGAGGATAGCGGTAGGGTCTATAGTGTTTGCCCAGTCTTTTTTGGGTGGAGGTGCTCACCGGATTGAGTTGCAGGTTCATCGGAAACCATTTTGGTCACCGGATTGGTGTGGCAGTTGTGGAGGTGGAGGAGATGGTGTTGTGATGTAAGAGAGAGAGAGAGAGAGAGGCGGTGGTTGCAGGGGGTGCGAGAGGGTGGTGGCAGGTGGTGGTGCTTGGCGGCGAGAGGGGGGTGGTGGTGGTGGCAGGTGGTGGTGCTTGGCGAGATGGTGATGACGTGTCGTTTGTTGATTTTGTTCAGAAATCGAATCGGATTCAAGTTACATTAGGTAATTTATCTTGTGTTTTTTGTCTATTTGTTTTTGTTTTTGCTACATCTGCTATGATTTATGCAAGGTTACTTGAATCTGTGTTGGATTGGTTTTAGTTACTGAAATAGGGTTTTCAAAGTTTAAACTGTGCATTATCTGATTTGTGTCTTTGTGATGCCTTAAAATCTTTGTGAATTTTGAATAAGATCTTGAGGTTTTTCTGTGGAATCTGGGTCGAGAATGAAAGAGAGAGAGAGAGAGGAGAGAGAGAAATCACATTATTTATGTTTAATCATAAATAGAAAAAGATTTAATTAATATTTAGTTATAATAATTCTAAAATGACCAAAATACCCCTGAGGGTAAGGACAAAACAGGGGGTTTTAATTTGGGGATTCTGGTCAAATTTCACTTTTGGACCAAAATGACAACAAAATGCAAACCACAGGGACCCAGATGTAAAAAGTTTGAGATTTGGACTAAAATTGCAAAAGTGCCCAAACCACAGGGACCAAAAGAGCAGTTTACTCTAAATATAAACATGTAAAAATGACTATAAAGTTTTTAGAAAGTTAAAAGGTTGTAAGTACCAATACTGAATGTTGAAGGGTAAAAACTAAAATAAACAAAAATTTGCTAAAGGACAAAAAAATTAAAAAAAAAATAAAAAGTTGAAGGATTATAAGTGTTAAAACAAAATGTTAAAGGGTAAAGATTAAAATAAAAAAAACTTACTAAAAGACAAAAAAAAAAACTTAAAAAGTGGACCAATGGCCAACTGTCATGCAACAGCATGGCACTGGTTATCCATCTTCATATTGTAACTATATAAAATATATATTCATATATCATAATTGTAAAATTCAAATAGTAATTACTTTTTTTAAAACCACAAATTTATTTTAATTTTTGTTTTTTTTTAAGTTAAATTTTATTAAACAACACCAGCCGGCCAGGCCAAAAACAAGGCCGCACCACCCACTACAACATGTACAAGGAATACTTACACCATTCTATCCAATCTACGTTAACATTCTTCGATCTATGCTTTAACCAAAAAAACCCTAAAGATCTAACTTCCCCAAAAATCTCATCGCTGTCTCCTTTCCAATCAGAGAATAAATTTCCATTCCTAGCTTTTCAAATACACCAACACCCCACATAAATCAGCCCACGGATGATATCCTTCACCTCTTTTCGGTCCGTCGAAAAGAATTGGGTCTCCATAAGATCTGCAAACGAGAAAGCAAACATATTTGGGAGCTTCGCCCACGAGCTCAATCGGTTCCAGAACTTCAAAGAGACTTCGCAAGCCGTGAACAAGTGATCAACCGTTTCCACCGCTTCCCCACAAAGAACACATTTCTCAGAGTCAATACTAATGTTTCTCCTGCGAAGGGCTTGTCTAGTCGGGATCCGATCAAGGCTCGTTCTCCAAATGAATATATTACATTTGGCGGGAACCCACCCACATTTTTTGAACGTGCTCGCGAATTCCGAACCAACTTCCTTGACAGCCCACGATTTTAAAGATGTCGTAGAAAACAAACCCGATTTCTCCTGTGTCTAGACCCATCTATCTTTCTCCTCCGAAACCGAGACCTCAGACAACACTTTTAAACAATCCTCCATCTCCGCCACCTGCAAATCCGACGTAGGATTACTCGACCAGCTCCACCTCCATATGACTGACCCATCCACCACGACGAACCTCTCCCAAACCGAACAATTTTTCTTAGTTTCTAAAGCAAAAAGATTCGGCCATTTGACCATCAATGGGTCATCGTCAATCCAACAATTTTTCTTATTTTAATTTTTGTCGTCTCTGAAATTTGAACCCAGGACCTCTCCTTTCAAATCAGGTGTTGCACAAAAGTTACAGTACTATTAAAATAGTAATTACTATTAAAAGCATTTATTTTTAATGAGCATATCATATAAAAAGAATATTTTTTAAATTTATTTACCTCTCTGAGCACGTGTGATAATGTTGGTGTCACTCTGTCACTTACTTGTCGACAAGGACGTATTTCCTGCTGGTATAAAGCACAATCAAGTTCGCTTCCTGTTCATTCGCAAAAGTTCGTGTAGAAGAATCACATATCCAATCTTTCTTTACAAATGATCAACTTAAAAAACATTCTTATTAAACGGCTATCCATCTTCGGTCTTGATTTCTAAGACCATAGGTAATGGTTAATGCCCACTAAGGGGCATTTTTCACCACATCATCATCATAATGCCCTTTTAAAAAAGGTGTAATGGTTAATGCCCATTTCACTTATTACTTTCCATTATTTTTCTTCTCTCTGAGCATTATTATAGAAATGTCCCACTCTCTTCATGCCCTTATAATGCCCAAGGGGGTGGCGTTGAGGGCATTATCAAACCTTTTCATGCCCTTATAATGCCCATTACACATGGTCTAAGTCTCAAACTTTAGGTTGCTCTTCCTTTTGCTTACTGGGGCATATCAATTATCAAACCTACGAGCTATTAGGGATAGTTTGTTTTATATAATGGGATGTTAAATATATTAAGTGATTGTTTGTTTAGCTCTTAATTAGGAATTAAATAGTTCAGGCCTCTTACTGGTTCAGCATTTAATGGTTCAGATTGTTTTTTTTGCTAGCAGATGTCTGATTGGTTCATACATTTGGCACTGAATGACTAATCATTATACTGAGTCTGAATGATTAAGGGTGGACGGTATGGTTGGGGTGAGTTAGGGTGATTGAGTTTTCTCTACCCAATAATATGAAGCCATGTCAACTCCCCCCTTCACTCCTCATTTTCTACTCAAACACTAGGTATGGTTCAAACACCCACTCAATTAAAAAAGAGTTAATTGCCCGGATGGTCCCTGTGGTTTCACGTTTTTTCACGTTTAGTCCCCACCTTTTGAAAATAGCAGGTATGCTCCCTATGGTTTGTTATTTTATTACTCGGATAGTCCCCTGAGTAGATGTCAGTTAGTTTGGAAATAGCAGGTATGCTCCCTATGGTTTGCATTTTGTTACTCGGATAGTCCCCTGAGTAAATGTTAGGGGACTATCCGAGTAACAAAAGGACAAACCATAGGGAGCATACCTACTATTTCCGAAATGTGGGGACTAAACATGAAAAAATGTGAAACCACAGGGACCATCCGGGCAATTAACTCATTAAAAAATAAAAAAATTTGATTGGTTCTTCTCTCCTCTCTCTCTCCTCCCTTTGTTCTTCTTCACCTTCGGTGAGTATACACCGAAAAAACACCCTCTCTCCTACTCCCCACTCCCCATTCAAACACCCGGTGTGATTCACCGATCGGTGAATTCACTCCCCGAATGAAGTCCCCGCAACCACACCGTGCTCCCTAATATCTATATTCTGAGTTGGTCAAACATTACCTCTGAATGGTTAAGCATTATACTTGCTTCAGTGGCGGAGCTTGACCAAAAGTTCCGAGGGGACGGAAAGTCATGGGACCCAATTTATATATTGTATAAATAATTGAGCAAAATAGTTGGGGGACAATCCTATATAATTTTAAAATTTTCGTACGAAAAATAGGAAATTTTACATTTCTAACCGAAACATTGGGGGGGGGGGGGGGGTGCACCTCCTCACTTCACACTAAGCTACGCCCCTGACTGGCTCTTAATAGTTCAGACCTCTTACTGGTTCAGCACTTAATTGTTTAGATCTCTTACTAGTTCAGCACTTAACTATTCAGAAGTTACCGAAGAGCCACTAAGTTTAGGTAAGGTTAGTCTAAAAAACATATTTTATATACACACAAATATACGCAAAAGAAGATTTACGATTATATCACCTCACGATGCTTTTTTTAATTTGATAACCAGTGTTAAATCTATTATCATTTAGATCATAGGGTGGACCTTAACATCTAGGGTATTAACGATGACATGACATGTTAAACGGCATTGCAAACCACCCCTTTCTTGTGTTAAGGGGTGTTAAAGGGATTATATGTTAACATGATGTTAAGAGATTGTCTTAATTTGTTTTCCTTTTTTACACCCAAACCATTAAAAGTTTTTACACTTAAACCATTAAAAGAATAAAGTTAAGGGGATTAAACCATTTTCTTGATGTGAGGTAAAATGAAATGAAAAAAAAAAGTATCTAGGTGGTGTTAAAAAGAGTTAAAATGATGTGGAACACAAAATTACATTTTTTTTTATTTTTTTTCTTTCCCTTTTATTTAACTCATGAATTCCTTTTCCTTTTTTTCGTTTCACTTTCATTTTCTTTTTTTTAACAGTAAATTTCTTTTATTCCTGTTGTCTGGCGGAATTGAACCCAAGACCCCCTCTCTCATGGTGTTTAAACGTTTTGTCTTTGCCAATGAACCACTACCCATTGGTTTTCATTTTCTTTTCTAAATTCTTGTTTTTTTTTTCTCTTTCGTTTGTTAAAAATCCCCCACGTGAACAATTTATGTCGATTCTTCTCTTACACAGGGAGTGCCAATGAGGTGGTGGTGGAATGGTAAGGGAGAGATTTGGTGTTCTAAGAGACCCAAATTTGATTTCTGCCCTCCTCTTTTTTTTTATACGGCACCCGGTGATGATGGGAGACTAGGCGAATAGGTGGAGATCGCTAGTTCGATCCTTGAACTGAGCAGGTTTTACCTCACCGCACTGTCGTGCCTTCCGGCGAGTGTTCACGGGCTTCGGCCCTAGCCCCTAGATGAGGGTTTTCCCCGGTTTGGAGGAGAGTATATACTGATATGATGAATTTCTCCAGAAACTTATTTGAATGATTCGTTGGCCGTTAAAAAAGTTAAAAAAAAAGTTCCACACGTGAGTGTCATTGGAATGGGGTGAGTTTTTAATTTTGTCCTACTTCACAAGGTCATCGTAAAAATGAAAGTATGAAAACGACTTCAATGTTCCACACGTGAGTGGCATTGGAATGGGGTGAGTTTTTAATTTTTTTTCCTACTTCTCAACGTCATCGTGAAAATGAAAGTATGAAAACGATTTCAATAATTTTATTTTTATATTCGACTATGTCAAGTTTAAAATACAACAGTATATATATCATTACATACGAAAAAGGGCAATTACAAAGCAATGGTAAACTTTATTTTTTTTTTTGAGAAATGTAAAACTGATTAATATATTTGAAATGATACGACGGTTAGATCATGTAATGAGGCTGGAATCGCCTAAATAACGCTAAGGATGGCTAACGAACTCGAACTTAACGGGAAATTGAAACATTCGGGAGGGACATTCGGATATATACCTTGTACTCAGGTATGTATTGTATGTATGTATGATTGAGACATGAGATTGGTTTTTAAAATTTCACGAGTATTTATAAAAATATCAAAAAGTTAGTGATACCGGCATGTTTACTTGAACTTATATACCCATATAGAAACCGAATATGCTAATATATACTGGTAATGAGTGGAAGTTGGCTACAAATTCTATTTTTCCTATAAAGTGTAAAAAGTCACAAAACACCATAATGTCAACCATAAAACACACTCAAAACCCACAAATAACAAAGTGAAGATTACTAAAACGACATATTTGTGGGTTTTGTGTTGTTTTTGGATGATAAGGCTTTGAGTATCAAATGACTAATATTAGTGTGTTTTATGTTGATTATCATGTTGTGTTTTATATTCATAATTATACGATGGTGTGTTTGAAATTTTTATGGACTGTTAGGGTTTAGATATTGTGTTTAAGTGATCTTCACTCTGTTATTTGTGGGTTTTGAGTGTGTTTTATGGCTGTAATTGAGGTGTTCTATGACTTTGTATACTTTGTAGAAAAAATGGACTTTGTAGCCGAACCCCACCCGGTAACGGTAGTAATATATTAACTACATATTCATTTACAAGTTAGGGAAATTGTGCTAGGCAGCTTGCCTGACACTTCCCTATTCGACCAACCCATTTTTAACTTAATTTTATTCCCAGTTTAAAATTACGTTTTCGTCCTTCGTTTAAAATTACGTTTTTACCCACAGTTCAAAATAAAATTATAATTTTGCCCCTATCTCAAAATTACGCTTTTGCCCTCGGTTCAAAAACTCATTCTTAATTTTGTTCCCAGTTTACAATTACGGTTTCGCCCTCCGTTTAAAATTACGTTTCTGCCCCCAGTTCAAAATAAATTGTTGTTTTTGCCCCTAGCTTAAAATTACGATTCTGCCATCAGCTCAAAATTACGTTTTTGCCCACAGTTCAAAATAAAATTATGTTTTCCCCTCAGGCTTAAAATTATGATTTTACCCTTAGTTTAAAATTATGATTTCGCCCCAGTTTAAAATATAATTACGATTTTACCCTCGGTACAGACATACATGTTATGAGAGAAAAATATTCGGCTTATTGGCCCGCAACGCGGGCGGGGCAAAAACTAGTTGATTATATATATCAATTAAATAAAAAAGTATTATATTTACTACTCATAATTATTGTTGTAGGGCTCCATGTTGAAATCGTATTTCAGATACGGGTCTTGATTTATCTCATGATCATTTTCAATCCAACTGTTAAATATAATTTATCTATAATTGTACCTTTCATACATGTACATTATTCATAAACAAAAAATCAATCATTCATAATTAATTACAAGTGCTTCAATTCCTAATTATTACATAAACTGATCATGATCATTTTCAATCCAACTGTTGGATATAATTTATCTATAATTGTACCTTTCATACATGTACATTATTCATAAACAAAAAATCAATCATTCATAATTAATTACAAGTGCTTCAATTCCTAATTATTACATAAACTGACTTGAATTTACTTGACTTTGAACAAGTCTTATTGATACAAATGAACTCATGCCAACAAGAAACTTGAAGCACCAGTTCGTCGATGAAATCAAGTCGATCACTAAGCGATGTAGTACATTGGATCGGGCACCTTGAAGGTGCGATCTCCAGGGTTGCTTCCGAGTAAATCGCTCCATTGATCGCCCATGTTACCCCTAATCCTGTATCCACCCTCTACTAACTCTTTTCTTTTGCTTGATTTGTACTCCACTCCATTACCATGATCATTGTCCCCCCTACACATATTTTCAAACAACATACACTTTTTAAATAGATACTAGACATTAGTCTATACACGAAATGAAGTAGGTAACAATCTCTATCATTACATAATTAATACTACCTCCGTCCCATTAAAAATATCCTATTTTGAATTTTCAAAGTCTTTATTTATAAACTTTGACCTTAAATAATTTTGTTTGTGTTAGATAATATTTGATGAAAATTATATGATTTGAATGTGTTTTATAAGTGTTTTTATCGGGTTAATGTTCATCAAGTTTTATATAACACAAAAAATATATAATTAAAGTCAAAGTTTATAAATAAAGACTTTGAAAATTCAAAATAAGACACATTTAATGGGACGGAGTGAGTATTAAACCTACAGATAAAACAACAAATATGGTGTATAAATAAATATTTAATTATTTGTGATTTTTTCGTATTCATTTCTTTCTATTCATGTAATTTAATATTTACCTAAGTAATGGAACATTTCTTTCATTTAAAAGTTTATGTCAAGATTGTTAAATAATATAATTTACTTTGAGACCACCCGTATAACACACGGTTACTTCAACTAGTTTAATATGAAGCATGATTTATTGAAGAAAACTGACTTTAGGATGAGCTTCTCCCATTGAGTATAACCAACTGCTTTTAGATTCTTGATACGAGGTTCTTTGAAAGCTTCCCTAGTTCCAGTGAGAAACACGATCTTAAATCCGAGCTTTATAAGTTGTTTGTAGAGTTTAAGAGACCCTGGTATCGCGGGTGCCACTGCTTTCGCCGTCCATTTGTCAAATGACGTCGCATTATACGGTATGGACCTGAATATTGAATGCAAACTCATTAGAACACATTGAACGAGAAAATTAATAAATCATTTTTAACGTCCTAAGGGACGTTCTAGTGGTTAAATGATGTACTCCACAGTCAAAAAGGGGACTGCTAAAATGAAAACCACATCCAGTTGTAAGAACCATGAGAACTATACCGTACGGGGCGAGTTTGACCAAAAAAATTTTTCATAAACGTAGATGCGTGTGTTATAAACACATTTGTAAAAAAAATAAAAAAAATGTCGTGTGTGTAGTTTTGAGCACCATAAGTTTGTGTTTACGGGTACCGTAATAAGTTTAAATGATTAAACCCTACAGGTAGAGGTGTACAAACCGGTTAAAAAAAAACCGGTTTTTTCACCCAAAATAAAAACCGGTTTTTTTTATAACCGGTTCCGGTTACTAACCGGTTTTTGAGGTCCAAAACAATAACCGGTATAACCGGTTGGGACCGGTTTTTAACCGGTTTTTCCAAAAAAAAACGGTTTTTTACCGGTTTTAACCGGTTTTTTAATAACCGGTTCGGTTAATAACCGGTTTTTGAAGTCAAGAATAGTAACCGGTATAAAAACCGGCGGTTAAAAAAAACCGGTTAAAAAAAACCGGTTAAAAAAAAACCAGTTTCGGTTTTTTTTCCGGTTTCGGTTCTAAAACCAGTTTTTTTGTACACCTCTACCTACAGGTGCAGGTTGATGTATTTATCCTAAAAAATCTAGGAACTGCTATTAAAAAAAATATTACCCGAAAGCAACGCTGTCAAGAGCGTAATATGGGATATTAGAGAGTGTGGTTTCATCAATGTCGAAAACCCAAATGTCTTTGCCGTCTTTGGTGAGGTTAAGGCCCTTGGCATACTTATAGGCTTCTGCCGCGACAAAATCACAATCGTCGCGGTATTGTTTTCCAAGCATGTAATGGCCTACATAGTCTTTGCATGCTTGGGGAACTAGGCTCCAGTCCTGGAGGTTGTCGGTCTCGACGGCCAGCCGCCAGCTCAAGCAGTTGATGTCGGAATGTTTGTGTCCGGCGGAGCCGGAATGTGGCCTTAGCAAGTGAATTTGGTTTTTGGTCGGAGATGCAACTGCTGTTGTGATGGTTAGCATAAGGATAAAAAACCAGCAACCCATTTTTGGAATAGTAATGTGTATATTTATGTTGTGAAGTGGTAACATAAATTTTGGTTATATAAATGGTGTTTTGTCAAAAGGGGTCTCTTTTTAGATCTATTTACGAGTTTACCATTTCAATCATTTGTAAAAAGATTTTTTTTTCTTTATTACGGCTATTATATATTACTTTAGGTACCGATCTTGACCCAAATATTCAGACTTAGGGTTGATATGGTTTTTTTTTCTTTTATTACGGCTATCATATATTACTTTAGGTACCGATCTTGACCCAAATATTCAGACTTAGGGTTGATATGGTTTTTTTTTCTTTTATTACGGCTATTATATATTACTTTAGGTACCGATCTTGACTCAAATATTCAGACTTAGGGTTGATATGTTTTTTTTCCTTTTATTACGGCTATTATATATATTCCTTTAGGTACCGATCTTGACCTAAATATTCAGACTTAGGGTTGATATGGTTTTTTTTTTACCTTTTATTACGGCTATTATATATTCCTTTAGGTACCGATCTTGACCCAAATATTCAGACTTAGGGTTGATATGGTTTTTTTCTTTTATTACGGCTATTATATATTCCTTTAGGAACCGATCTTGACCCAAATATTCAGACTTAGGGTTGATATGGTTTTTTTTTCTTTTATTACGGCTATTATATATTACTTTAGGTACCGATCTTGACTCAAATATTCAGACTTAGGGTTGATATGGTTTTTTTCCTTTTATTACGGCTATTATATATTCCTTTAGGTACCGATCTTGACCCAAATATTCAGACATAGGGTTGATATGGGTTTTTTTATTACGGCTATTATATATTCCTTTAGGTACCGATCTTGACCCAAATATTCAGACTTAGGGTTGATATGGTTTTTTTTTTCTTTTATTACGGCTATTATATATTACTTTAGGAACCGATCTTGACCCAAATATTTAGACTTAGGGTTGATATGGTTTTTTTTTCTTTTATTACGGCTATTATATATTACTTTAGGTACCGATCTTGACTCAAATATTCAGAGTTAGGGTTGATATGGTTTTTTTCCTTTTATTACGGCTATTATATATTCCTTTAGGTACCGATCTTGACCCAAATATTCAGACATAGGGTTGATATGGGTTTTTTTTTATTACGTCTATTATATATTCCTTTAGGTACCGATCTTGATCCAAATATTCAGACTTAGGGTTGATATGGTTTTTTTTTCTTTTATTACGGCTATTATATATTACTTTAGGTACCGATCTTGACTCAAATATTCAGACTTAGGGTTGATATGGTTTTTTTTTTCCTTTTATTACGGCTATTATATATTCCTTTAGGTACCGATCTTGACCCAAATATTCAGACATAGGGTTGATATGGTTTTTTTTTCCTTTTATTACGACTATTATATATTCCTTTAGGTACCGATCTTGACCCAAATATTCAGACTTAGGGTTGATATGGTTTTTTTTTTCTTTTATTACGGCTATTATATATTACTTTAGGAACCGATCTTGACCCAAATATTTAGACTAAGGGTTGATATGGTTTTTTTTTTCTTTTATTACGGCTATTATATATTACTTTAGGTACCGATCTTGACTCAAATATTCAGAGTTAGGGTTGATATGGTTTTTTTCCTTTTATTACGGCTATTATATATTCCTTTAGGTACCGATCTTGACCCAAATATTCAGACATAGGGTTGATATGGGTTTTTTTTTATTACGGCTATTATATATTCCTTTAGGTACCGATCTTGATCCAAATATTCAGACTTAGGGTTGATATGGTTTTTTTTTCTTTTATTACGGCTATTATATATTACTTTAGGTACCGATCTTGACTCAAATATTCAGACTTAGGGTTGATATGGTTTTTTTTTTCCTTTTATTACGGCTATTATATATTCCTTTAGGTACCGATCTTGACCCAAATATTCAGACATAGGGTTGATATGGTTTTTTTTTCCTTTTATTACGGCTATTATATATTCCTTTAGGTACCGATCTTGACCCAAATATTCAGACTTAGGGTTGATATGGTTTTTTTTCTTTTATTACGGCTATTATATATTACTTTAGGTACCGATCTTGACCCAAATATTCAGACTTAGGGTTGATATGTTTTTTTTTCTTTTATTACGGCTATTATATATTACTTTAGGTACCGATCTTGACTCAAATATTCAGACGTAGGGTTGATATGGTTTTTTTTCCTTTTATTACGGCTATTATATATTCCTTTAGGTACCGATCTTGACCCAAATATTCAGACTTAGGGTTGATATGGTTTTTTTTTCTTTTATTACGGCTATTATGTATTACTTTAGGTACCGATCTTGACCCAAATATTCAGACTTAGGGTTGATATGGTTTTTTTTTATTACGGTTATTATATATTATTTTAGGTACCGATCTTTACCCAAATATTCAGACTTACGGTTGATATGGTTTTTTTCTTTTATTACGGCTATTATATATTACTTTAGGTACCGACAGACTTAGGGTTGATATGGTTTTTTTTCTTTTATTACGGCTATTATATATTACTTTAGGTACCGATCTTGACCCAAATATTCAGACTTAGGGTTGATATGGTTTTTTTTATTACGGTTATTATATATTATTTTAGGTACCGATCTTTACCCAAATATTCAGGCTTACGGTTGATATGGTTTTTTTCTTTTATTACGGCTATTATATATTACTTTAGGTACCGACAGACTTAGGGTTGATATGCTTTTTTTTTTTCTTTTATTACGGCTATTATATATTACTTTAGGAACCGATCTTGACCCAAATATTCAGACTTAGGGTTGATATGGTTTTTTTTTCTTTTATTACGGCTATTATATATTACTTTAGGTACCGATCTTGACTCAAATATTCAGACTTAGGGTTGATATGGTTTTTTTTTCCTTTTATTACGGCTATTATATATTCCTTTAGGTACCGATCTTGACCCAAATATTCAGACATAGGGTTGATATGGTTTTTTTTTCCTTTTATTACGGCTATTATATATTCCTTTAGGTACCGATCTTGACCCAAATATTCAGACTTAGGGATGATATGGTTTTTTTCTTTTATTACGGCTATTATATATTACTTTAGGTACCGACAGACTTAGGGTTGATATGGTTTTTTTTTCTTTTATTACGGCTATTATATATTACTTTAGGTACCGATCTTGACCCAAATATTCAGACTTAGGGTTGATATGGTTTTTTTTTCTTTTATTACGGCTATTATATATTACTTTAGGTACCGATCTTGACTCAAATATTCAGACTTAGGGTTGATATGGTTTTTTTTCCTTTTATTACGGCTATTATATATTCCTTTAGGTACCGATCTTGACCCAAATATTCAGACATAGGGTTGATATGGTTTTTTTTTTCCTTTTATTACGGCTATTATATATTCCTTTAGGTACCGATCTTGACCCAAATATTCAGGCTTAGGGTTGATATGGTTTTTTTCTTTTATTACGGCTATTATATATTACTTTAGGTACCGATCTTGACCCAAATATTCAGACTTAGGGTTGATATGGTTTTTTTTCTTTTATTACGGCTATTATATATTACTTTAGGTACCGATCTTGACTCAAATATTCAGACGTAGGGTTGATATGGTTTTTTTCCTTTTATTACGGCTATTATATATTCCTTTAGGTACCGATCTTGACCCAAATATTCAGACTTAGGGTTGATATGGTTTTTTTTTATTACGGTTATTATATATTATTTTAGGTACCGATCTTTACCCAAATATTCAGACTTACGTTTGATATGGTTTTTTTCTTTTATTACGGCTATTATATATTACTTTAGGTACCGATGTTGACCCAAATATTCAGACTTAGGGTTGATATGGTTTTTTTTTTCTTTTATTACGGCTATTATATATTACTTTAGGTACCGATCTTGTCCCAAATATTCAGACTTAGGGTTGATATGGTTTTTTTTTTTTATTACGGTTATTATATATTATTTTAGGTACCGATCTTTACCCAAATATTCAGACTTACGGTTGATATGGTTTTTTTCTTTTATTATGGCTATTATATATTACTTTAGGTACCGATCTTGACCCAAATATTCAGACTTAGGGTTGATATGGTATTAAAATTTAAAATTATAGTTTATTATACAAGTTACCTCCATCTCGGATGTACGACAATATTGTCACGGTGTGGGCAACCAAGTGTATGATAGCTAGCCAGAGGTGTTCAAGATCGGATTATTCAGAAGAAGCAATGCTTCTTTGGCTAGTAAGCATCTTTCCATTCGGTAATTAACTAACTAATAATTACACTGCTAATTTTGTTTTGTTTAAGCTAAAAAGGAACCTGCAGTTAATGACGAACGTAATGCATCGATCATGTGCTGTTGACATGCCCATTCGCAAGCGTGGTTTTGGCATGGCATACAAGGATGGTGCAGGGTGTCAGCAACGAAAGAGATGCTTTAGGCATCAAGCTCTTTGACCGTTTTCAAGTTCTTTAAAAAGTGATACAAGCGATTATTTTGGTGACTTCATTATGGTTAATATGGAAGGTAAGAAACGTGAAGATATTCAACAACGGTCATCATCGTCCGCATAGGATAATAGAGGAGATAAATGCGTATATATTTCTATGGATAAAAATATGGAGAAATTACAACTTTTAGATTAGGACTCATGGTGTGATTTAATTGTAGTTTATAATGCTCCGCTGTGAAAAAAAGTTAACGGCTTCAAGCATTTCCGGCACCAAGTCTACCACATCCCTAAGTGTTACCAGCTTGTAACTCTATAAAGAGAACGTTACACACGTTTTAAAACAAACAGGTCGGGTCGGGTTGGGTTGGGTCAAACAAATATAAAGATATTCTACTATGAAGATGTAGCATCAGACTAATGAAAATAATGTGTATCAAGTTAAAATATGATTATAATAAACCTTAGCAGACTTTATGGATCAAACAATCAAAAAAAAGTTTAATAATGATAAATCTATACAACTGTTTAACTAATTTGAAGATGCAGTTGGTCAAATTAAGTATGCAGAGCGTTGATCACTAGATTATTAATCAAAAAGCTTTTGGCCAATGGCTGCCATACCATACTATATAATGTTATCCACCTAATACTCCGACACTTGTGATATTTTAATTAACATTAATCCAATTCCACAGCAGCCATAGGGGTCGGTTTGGGTCGAGTCGGGTCGGGTCATGGGTCAAGAAGGGTTCGGGTCAAAACGGGTTCGGGTGGAAACGGGTCAATTAAAATAAGGGTTGTTTTGGTTCGGGTCAAAACGGGTTCTGGTCGGAACGGGTTCGGGTTGAAACGGATCCGGGTCAGAACGGGTTTCGGGTTCGGTCGGGTCGATTTGGTTAAAAAATGATTCCTTTAAAAAAAAAAGAGAGATTGTACATCAAGTGGATCCATCTTCACCTCTTCATAATATCATTAGGTACATAGTTATTTTTAACAGGTAGCTACAGTCCTGGATCAAGTCGAGGAAAGGCTCTCTCACGATAATAGTTCAGATCACGGGCCGAAGACCCCAACTCCATAAGCCAGTACAATCTTGTCTTCTTCTCCATTGCCAGCTGGAAGTCATGCAGCCACCCCTATTGTTGTTGCTGCTTCTTCAATCCTTACAAGTAATGCGCTTTTAAAGAAAGAAAACAATTTGATACTGATATGTTATCTTGGATACTAATTTTAAGTTGTTAAAACTCTACATGCTATATTAAATAATTGCACCGAAGCTGTAAAGGATTCGCGCGTGCTGGATTTTGGAGGAGCAGCGATTAACATTCATTAGTGAATAATGGCGATTTTGTAATTTAAATGTGCTTCGAATTTATGTTATTTGTTTTTGTTAAATTTATGTTCCTAATCATATTTATCATTATGCATTTTTCAGCAGGAAAAAGCAAGTATTTTTTTGTTTTGTTTTTTTTATTTTATTTATTTTTTAAATGTATCCGCAGGAAACACGTAGGAAAAAGAATAAACAAGTTTCGTCACATTCCGTTGGAATTGTGTAGGAGACAAAGATAAATTCGTAGAAAATGTGTGGGAAAAATAATACATTCTGTTGGAATTGTGTAGGAAAAAACTAATTTTGTAGAAATTGTGTAGGAATCAAGAACACATTTCGTTGGAACTGTGTAGGAAAAAAATATTTCCGTAGGAACTATGTAGGAAAAACGAATACATTCCGTTGAAATTGTGTAGAAAGAAAAAAAATTTCTGTAGGAATTGTGTAAGAAAATTAAAATATATAAGATATATATAATAAAAAATAAATATAATTGATTTAAACACAAAAGTTTAAAAAAGTAATGTTTTGTAGGAAATGCGTTGGAAAGGATTATATGTAGCATTGGGTGTTGGAGGAATAAAAGGATCACCCCCCCCCCCCCTCACGGCGCTGAACAGTTTGATGAAGAAACTACTCAAGGAAGAAAGCAAAGATCGTCGTTTTTCAATTATTATGTATTTTGTCTCGCTTTGGGTGCGCTTATCGCAGTGACGTTTGCAGTGTGGATTGAGGATAATATAGGATGGCAATGGGGGCTTTGGTATCTCCACCTTGGCTATTTTTATCTCTATCCCTATCTTTCTTCTTGGGTCCACATTTTACAGGATCAAAGTTCCTTTAGGAAGTCCTATTACAACCATATGTAAGGTAGGTAAACCTTTGATCATCTGTTAGAACTTAGAGCGTAATAGCGCAATAGCGTGTTAGCATTCAGATTCTATTTTTAATAAGTTGTTTGCACTTTGCACTAGGTACTTGCAGCAGCAATCTTCAACACTTTTTTCCATCAATGCAAGAAATGTTGCGGTTAGCACAAACTCATCACCCGCGTCAAACGCACTGCAAAACAAACAAGAAGATGATAAACCAAATGAGAACATAACAGAAGATCTAAGCTTTCTCAAAAAAGCAGTTACGAAAAAGTCAATTTTTCCACCATTGAAGGTCAATGCTAAACAAGTGGAAGAGGTTAAAATCGTCTTTAAGATCTTCCCGGTATTCATATCAACCATAATGCTTAACTGCTGTCTTGCTCAGCTGTCTACCTTCTATATCCAACAAGCAGCCACCATGAACACTAGAATCGGCTCGTTACGGGTCCCACCAGCTTCACTTCCTGTGTTCCAAGTTATATTCATCATGGTACTTGCACCAATGTATGACCATGTTATAATCCCCTTTGCAAGAAAGATAACCAAAACTGAAATGGGTATAACTCATTTACAACGAATAGGGGTCGGATTATTTCTATCCATCATGGCTATGGCAGTTGCAGCCTTAGTGGAAATCAAACGGAAACAAGTGGCGCATCGAGCCGGTTGAAAGTTTACAAAACTCATGGCCTTTAAAATGTGGATCTCCCACAAATGGTGCATTGCCAACAAAAGGTCTTCTGGCCTACAATCATCTCCATAGGTTGGGGACAGACTTAGGATGTAAACGATTAGAATTTAGTCCAAAATAAGCTCGTTTTATAAACGAGTCCAAGCGTAAGCTTCATATGTCGATCTCACCTAGACTCGTGAACCTAAATGTGTCTTTTAGTTCTATAAATAGAAAAAAAAATTATTTGATATATAAAACTACGTATTAAATAACGAAAATAGAGGAGCGAGAGAGGGAAAGGAAAGAACGAATAGAAGAGCGGGAGCAACCCTACCTGTATCGGGACCAGAGGATGGAGGCGAAGGAAGAGTAGAAATTGACTCAACCTTACATTTTATCTAAACCCAAATATTAATATTTTTCTTGAACTTTTCTTTAACAAATTACTTACAGGGATAATTACATATATCCCCTTCTTAAGTTGTTCAATTACATATATACCCAACTAAAAACTTTAATTACATATTTCCCCTTTATTAATAAAATTATAAATAATGACAAAATTACCCTTCCAGACTTGTACACCTTTTCATGAGTCTCCGACAATCTCATTCACCCAGTAATTGAAGAGCCTAACTCCCGCAACTACATATCCGGTGGGCGATTCCAGTATCGAACCAGCCATTGCGACAAGTTCTTGTAACCAACGAATTAACGATGTATCAAGGTGCGGTGAATACTGCACCGAGCCCTAACCGGCGACGGTTGTTCTACCGGCGATTGAGTCTATGATTAACTCCAGTTCACCGGCGATTTGTTTGATTAAAGTTCGACTTCTATTGATTCAATTATGGTGGGTTAGATCTGCGTCGATGAGGGTCTAGATCTAGTGTTATCGTGGAGGATGACACCATTGTCAAAATCCAAGCTTGGTGGTGGAGGTGTGGAGTCGCCTGAATTTGAGATATAACAAATGTTTCATAAGATGCCATCATGAGATATAACAAATGTTTCATAATATTACATAACTGGACACAACACATATGGTACTTATTCGTAGAGGAGCACTAGATTGAGAAATTTTGAAGTAGTTTAAGAAACTTGAATTTTATTTTGTTTTGTTTTGTTTTGTTTTGGGGAAGAAGACACTGTTTGCAAAAGTTGTTCTAAATGCATGTCTGCATCCCATTCGGTCACCTTTAGAAATGAGTAAATTCAATGAGTTCTTGGGGTATAATAGTAATTTAATAAGTGTAATTTTAATGAAATGGGTTAATATGTAATATATATAGTTCAAGAGGAGGAAATATGTAATTGATTTTAAAGGTTGGGGAAATATGTAATAAATGAGGTTAGGAGGGGGATATATGTAAATGACCCTTACTTAAACATCATTTTATACCTTTGATAATGATGATAATACACACATTAACATTGATCGTGATTATCCGTGTTTCCTTATAAAAGTTTAGATCGTTGGAATTAACTCATGAAAACTAATGACATCATTAGTAACTATCATTTTGTACAAGTTATAGTTAAGTAATTTGCACATCAATCCCCAATTCTTTATTTGTTTGTTTGAATTTCAAATTTTCATTAAGCTTGCTTTGTTTAATATAAATATAGGGTAAAGATCAAATAGGAAGTTAATTTTCGCTAGGAAGGATAGGAAGCCATAGGATTATGACATGTGGCAAATTTTAAAATAAAGAGAAAGGGTATTTTAGTCAATCCAACTCCTTCTTCTTCCTTTTTCAAAACCTAGTAAATTCAAAAACCCATCATTTTCAAAACCCACCATCTTCAACTATTTCTTCACTTTCTATCTCAATAATCACTACATTATAGTGCGATTTTCATCACAAATCAATGATTCAGAACCCGATCAACGTGTTCTTCAGCTTTTTTTGAAAAAAACCCAGTTTAATTTCATAAAAAAATCTCGTTTTTTCCGGTGATTTTGGAGATAATCACTCGATTCGTTCGATTCGAGCGTTGATAAGTGTTTCTATCATTCAAATTTCGTCAATTGATGAAGAAATCGGCTTCGATCCATGTAAGAAATTCTTTAATTTCATTTTCATGATCTGGGTTTTTGATTTAGTCATTGCGTTTTACAATCTTTGCGGGGGTCCGGGGGCGGCAGCCCCCGGTAGCGGGTTCCCAGGGGCGGCAGCCCCTGGCGGGGTCCAAGGGGCAGAGCCCCTGGCTGGGGTTAGGTCAGCTCGGAAATTTTTTTTTCCGATTAAATTGCTGTACTAAAAACGCATCAGAAAAAATAAATTTCCATAAATTGGCTCATTTCGAAGACAGTAATTCTTAGACAATTCAGACAGTTCACAGTGACAGATAGTTTTATGTGTCCATTGCGTTTTAGAAATAAGAGTTTTATGTGGTTTCTGACTATTGCGTTTTAGAAAAAAACACATTTTTAAGTGTTTTTAGTCATTGTGTTTTAGGTAAAACACATTTTTAGGTGTTTTCAGTCCATTGCGTTTTAGAATGAGTCATTTTTAAGTGTTTTCTGGCCATTGCGTTTTACATATAAGACATTTCTTTGTGTTTTTGGTGCATTGCGTTTTAGGTAAAACATTTTTTTATGTGTTTTCAGTCCATTGCGTTTTAGAAAACAGACATTTTAAGTGTATTCTGGCCATTGCGTTTTACAAATAAGTCATTTCTTTGTGTTTTTTGTGCATTGCGTTTTAGGTAAAACACATTTTTATGTGTTTTCTGGCCATTGCGTTTTACAAATAAGTCATTTCTTTGTGTTTTTGGTGCATTGCGTTTTAGAAAAATGTCATTTTTTAGGTTTTTTTTTTCATTGCGTTTTACGTAACTGGTTGTTTTTCTATTGCGTTTTACGCAACTGATGACGGGTGGTCCGTTGGACAACTTTTAAATGGTTTAAAAAGATTAAAATTCCATGCTTTACTTGGTTATTTGCTTGAACTTAGTAACTACGAGTGTTCGTGTGTTTTACAGGTAAATCGCTTAATTCGGTTAAATTGGAACGCGTAGGTTACGGTTTGAAGAAAGACAGTGCACATTTGTATGTTGGGGGCTGACTTCTAAAAAGGCACGCATTCACATCTTGGCAGCCATCCCATCATCGATATTCTATACATATATTGAAGGCATGGCATATGTGCACACGTGACCTTGGAAGAGTTGGGAGGAATATTATAGAAAATCATTATTAATTTGTGGACTTTCTTAAGAAAATAAAACAAAAATGCTCGTGAGGGATTTCAAGAATTAAATATCATCATCATATCTTTTGATGGTACAAGGTTTTGAGGTTTGAGAACACAAGAAAGGGAGTCAGGGAACACGTGAAAAGCAATAAAAAGAAGAGGCACACGAAGATCAATTGTTTTGGATTGGGCCCATTGGAAACAAAGTCAAAGACATCATCATTCTTTATTGAAGGCAGCAGTTCACGTGACTTCTTGGAGAGACTTGGAGAACAAAGACGCAGACTTGTGATTGGGCCGCACCATGTGACTATTGGGGGGAGCCACTACGATGACAATTGGACCGCACCACATGAGGAGAAGGGCTTTTGTTTCATTGGGCCGCACATGTTGGAACATTCATTGGGCCGCACATGGCTTTGGAGACAAAGGAGGGCACCAATTAATAATACAAAGATAAGAAAATCATCATCACATTGGCAGACTTCTTTGAAGGGGGCACGTGAAAGACATAAGGAGGAAAAGGATTCTTTTTATTAAAATAACATACACAAGCCGACACATACAAGCATAGGGGGACGAGACTTGGCGGTTGACTAAGAAGTAAGAAGTCACGTGGACTTCTGTTTCAGTGTTTTGGGCAGCCATATATGATACAAACATCGCACACAAGTCAACATTACATCACCGTAAAACAGGGAATCTCCACCGTAGTTACGGTGGAGGCGACGGAATTTTTGTAACTGCCACCATTAAGTCAGTTTTATTGTGTCTTTTCATGTATGCTCAGGATTGGACGGTTTTGGAGGAGTTGAGTGGCGATTTTTGGCTCTCTCTGGTGTTCTTGAGTGATCTAAACATGAAGACTTTGTTTTTGATTCCAATGGACAAAGGTTCGATTGTGATGGTTCATAACACTATGAGCGGCTAGGTTTGCTTGGTGATCGTCTCGGATGTAAGGTTTTATTTGTGACAATTATGCTTGTTCTTTAATTTCTGGAATATTAGACTGTGCATGTGTTGTTAGTTTATTATGGTGTTTGATTGGTTGTTTGTAAATTGTTGATGTATGTTTGATCATAGTTCTAAACCATACGTTCTTGGTGCCGTTGGCAATCGAGATATCATGGGAGGGATTAGGGTTGGATATGTGTTGATTGGTCATCGGGTAACAACCTCGCGTTCTAGGAATCCGAGTACTTAGTTCCCTTTCATCACAAACAATTGATCTTACATGAGCCATGTCTATGTGGTTCTTTCCAGTTGAACATGAACGTTAGTTGTCACTTAAAACTTGAAACTCGGGATGATCACTATCCTCTTATCTGTTACAAAACTTGACTTTGATTTGTATTCTAATTTAGTAATTCTAGATAATTAAAACCAATCAACCCAAACATTGAAATTTACATTTCTTGCAATTTAGATTAATCTAGTTAGTTAGACATACATTGAGATAACACATATTCCACAAACTCCCTGTGTTCGATACCCACTTACCGCTAGCTAATTAGTTGTAACTGGATTAAATTTGATTGTGACCACGACATCACGTCAACTGGGTTTTAATTTTTTTTTAAATATAGCAATAGTATACTCGTTTTAAAGATAAAAAAACGCTCGTTTTTTTTGTGCAATTTTTATAAAAAAAAATAATGTCGTATGTAAGAGTTATTAACGTTTAAAAAATGGGGGGGAATTGGAGGAGAGAGAAACTATTGGCTTGGATTGACTAGAATGCCCTTGAACAAACTCACGCGCCTCTTTTCTTCATTTCAATTTGCCTGATTTAATCTTAGCCCTTAATTAACTTAATGGATGGTCAAGATCACTTCCTATCCTTCCTAGCCAAATAAACTTCCTATTGTATCTCCACCCTATAAATATATCATGGAAAGAAAACTAAATCAATTAACCTTATTAAACCATTTAGAACTATTGCACATTTAACAATACCTCCATGGGGGGCCAACAAATATGGTTGGGCCTTGGTTGTTGGATAATTAACTATGCGGCCGACCGTGAATTACTAGAGGTGCACAAACCGGATATTTTTAATAGCCAGTTCCGGTTATGGAATCGGTTTCGGTTTCTCATTTAAGGGTTGGAACCGGGTATTGCTATTTCCGGTTTCGGTTATTTGATCAAAAAACATACCCTATGTGCCCGGTTCCGGGTAGGATTCGGTTCCGGTTCTTAAGAAACCAGGTATTAAAAAACTCTATTTTTGCATTTTTTATACCCTCTTTCCGAGTTTTTCTAGTTCTATATTTTCGTATTTTTTAATACTCTATTGCGTTTTTATTACCCTATTTTTCTCGTGTTTTTTGTTTATTATTATTAAATATGCATTGTTTAATGTAAGAAAATTAAAAGAAATGCAATAGCATAAATTTAAAAGAAATATATTAGGTATTGACATCAAAATGCATACCCTATCTATACCTTATGGGTAGGGTCGGTTCCGGTTTCGGGTATAGAATACCTGGATAATAAAAAAACCGGTTGCGGGTTCTTTTACCGGGTTCGATTTTTTTGTGCATCTGTACTAGCAAGTACTCAAGTAGCAACTAGCAAGTAGCAAACTATTTTTTTTTTAAATATTTGTGTAAAACAAAATTATGTAAAAAGTAAAAATCAGATTTTAGATTACACAAAAAAATTCTTCCCGGAGTTCCTTACCACAAGATTTTTAATTATGAATCTGTGTTTTTTAATTCATTCAAAGACAAAACCATCAGTTAACACTTTAATATTTCTACTTATTCCCCTCTCAACACATTCAAAAATCCCAATATGGACCAAATTTACTCTAAAAA
The DNA here is from genome assembly GCA_030545235.1 of Helianthus tuberosus. Taxonomy (NCBI): domain Eukaryota; kingdom Viridiplantae; phylum Streptophyta; class Magnoliopsida; order Asterales; family Asteraceae; genus Helianthus; species Helianthus tuberosus. The sequence goes on from CM060400.1 coordinate 210,162,678, forward strand.
CAACTCTTATTGTGTATTTCATCACTACATTAGCCTATCAGATAAACTTGGAAGCCTTCTAAAGAAATTCAGGCTAGCCGGCGGCATCGGTTCCCTGAACATCGGGTGGTGCAAGAAGTAAAAACCGAGAGCCACCGCAGCCATCTTGGGCGGCACCACGTATAGCACAACCGTGATCATAAGACACACCCCAATGAATAGTTTAGTAGCTCTTGGGTCTCTCCAGCTCACCAAGGATTGGACCCTCTCCCCTTGTGTTGCAAAGTCATCCAACACGGTTTGGACCCGAGTAGCCAACATTCTTAACCGGTTGTATCGGGCTCAGATCAGCTCGGGGGGTCTTGAGCTTGGAAACGTGTCGAATTCCTCGTCCAAATCCTCCGGGTCAACCGATTCTGCTTGAGATAAATGGATGTCCATACCTGCTGGTGCTTTTGGTCTGAAACACACGTATAAAAATGTGGTTGGGACGATCAAATCGGGGTACCAAACAAGAACCAAATATAGCAAATGGACTAGAACCGTACTAACCGGGTTCCTCCACCTCCTAATCTATCTACTATAATAAAAGAAACCAATAAGTGACACGTGTCATTCATTGAAGGCGTCTACATTTGTAATTTCTTGTCTTTTCATACTTATCTTATATCAAATAATTAAATAATAAATAATCAATTAATATTAAATTTTATCTTACTTTGAATGTCAGATAGAATCATTCTATTTTTTCTAATAATATATTATCTTCAAATTTAAGTATAAATTAAAGATATTTTTTAAATAATAACACAAAACAATAATCTTAAACTTAAAAAAAACAATAATACGCTCATATAAAAAATTTAAAGTATAAACAAAATCTACAAATAACTTATTAGACATTTAATCAAACTTATAAAAAAAACACTAATTAGGAAGAGAAGCTAATAATATAATTATGTTTTTGATTTTTCAAATTGGGGTTCTAATCAATTCGAATTAAACTTAACCAAGTTTGTGATTTGATTCGAATTAAACCGAACCAAATTTATGATTTTTTAAACGAATCCAATAGCATATTATTTACTATACAAAATTAAATGAGTAAACTGCAATTTTACACCCTGAGGTTAGGGGTGATTGTCACTCATACCCCCCCCCCCCTAAGGAAATAATTGCAAAAATACACCCCACTGTTAACCCTTATGTCGCACTTCTACCCCCCCGGACCAAGATGCCGTTACACTTACCGTTAGAGTTAGGTGAAATGTCCAAATTACCCCCCAACGTTTATCCCCTTCCTCATATAACAAGTTCAAGCCCTAATTTGTCTGTGTTCAACCATTTCAATCGCTGAACATGTCTTCATCTTCTTCCTCTGTGCTTCGATCCAAGGAGACCATGAGCAAAAGTCAAGCTTCAGACATCATATGTCCTTGTGGTGCGAAAACAATGTTCAAAGAGTCACAATCCAAAGCTAATCCTGGTCGATGGTATCTTTGATGTGTAAGTTTCTTGTGTTTAATGGTTATTGAAAGTCAAGTTTCATTCTTCTGTTGCTTATGATGTCCGATAACAGGTTGGAGGATGTGGATTCCTCAGATGGGCTGATGTTAGTGAAGAACAGGGATGTCCGGTTTGTCGAGAGGTAATGCCTGCTTTAATTCAAAGCATTAAAGATAAGGATGAGTTGGCTAAGTGCAAAGAACAGTTGGCTCGGTACAAGAACGGCGATGTGTTGAAATTGAAGATGTATTTTGTGATTACTTGGGTCTTGATTGTTCTTTTTTTTTTTGCATAAGTAGATTTGGTTGTGTATTTAGAGTGTAACCGTATTTGGATTATGAGTTTTGAAGTTTATGCAATGGTCATTTTAAAGTTCTTATATGTTTGTTTTGGTAGCCTGGTTGTAATTATGTAGGTATGGGTGACAAGGAGAATGATAAAGTTGAGAATGAGAAAGATATTGCAGCCGAAGAACCAGACAGTTATGTATACTTTGAAGATCAAGAGTCTGAGATACGCAGACCTTACATGGAGCAAGAAACTGATTATGAAAAGATATTCGGAGATCCGACAAAGGAGTATGACCCTGAAGTGCTGGAACATGCATGGGATTACACATATTGGGATGAAGATGATGATTGGTACTTTGACCCATATGAAGGGGAGCATGGTTCGGATTCGGATTGGTCTTGTTTGGATGATTGTCACTGGAAATAGGCTAGATTTTGTTTGGTTTTAAGTTTGTATGTTGGACATGTTATTTGTACTAAATGTTGCAATGTAATCTAATCGAATCACTTTCCGCCTCTTATTTGTACCAAAATGGTCATTTTGACCTTATAAATGGTCATTGTACTTGTACCAATTATCCAAACAAGCTGCAAAGCAATATATATAGGCTGCTGCAAATATAAACAAGTAAAACCAACCAAACTTTGTCTTGAACAAACCAAACAAACATAGTCTAAACTTACAAACCATCCAAACATTGTCTTGAACAAACCACACAAATACCAAACCAAAGATAAAGATACAAACCAACCAAACAATGTCTGCAACAAAGTTGACACACCTAACAAACATAGTCTAAACTTACAAACCATCCATCACTCATCAAGATTGTAAACTGGTGCACCTTGAGTGGCAGTGTGTGATTCCTGTGAGGCAGTTGATTGTTCACCACCTTGTCCTTTACAGCTCCTGACATTGTGACCCACGTTCCCACATTTACCACACTTGATGCTACTTCCCTTTCTGGTCATTTTACCTCCTTTGTCGAACTCCTGCTCAAGCTCTTTTTCACCAAATGCCTTCCTTCTTTTCTTCTTTGGCCTTCCAACTTATGTATGATGCTTTGGTGGGATGAGTGTTGTTGGACACTCTGAAGGAGTCCACATCTCCGGCCCGTTGATAGGCTCTATCACATTGTCATAGACTTTCTTCCATGTTGACAGCCAATACACATCATCCACCCACTCTTCTGGTATGCCAGCATCAATGTTATTCCTTGACATATCCCATATGGCTGCAACTGCATGTTTGCAAGGCATCCCTGTCAAATCCCACTTCCTGCATGCACAAGTTTTATGTTTGACATTCACAACACACTGCGATCTCGGACCTGTTACTTGATACTTGTCTAAATCAACCATTAGAACAGACATTTCAACAGCCTGTTGCTTGATTTCATCGAAGACCTGAGTAGCATGAGGTGTCAGTGGCCCCATACACTTTGCTTGCAATTTCTTGACAGTGACTATCCTCTTGGTCATGTACTCCCGAATGAATTCAAGGCATGTGATTATCGGCTTGTCCCTTGCTCCCACAATTTGTCGGTTAAAAACCTCACATATGTTGTTCAGCAACATATCACATTTAGCTCTTCCAGAAAAATATGCTCTTGACCAAGCGGTGAATGGGATCTCATTCAGCCAGTCATACATAGCTCGTTCTGTTGTCTTAATTTCTTCCATAGCTTTGTTAAAGTATGGAATAGATGTCTTCCTTTCGGCTGACCAAAGCAAATTCTTGTAAAGATCTCCACGCCACTTGGATTTCATGTTTTCATGGATGTGCCTCAAACAAAATCTGTGCTCACCATTAGGAAACACAGCTAGCATAGCAGGAATCAGACCCTGTGATAAAAAAAATGCATTTCATTTTTTAGAATAAGCACAATATTTTGCTACCAAAGTTAACAACTTATTACCTTTTGTCTGTCACTGATGAAGGTGAAACAAGAGTCAGCCGTACAACCTAGGTCATCTCTCAACAGTTGCAAAAACCATTTTCAGGTTTGTGTTGTTTCTGACTCAACAAGGGCTTAACATACTGGATATATGCTATTGTTCCCATCAATACCAACAGCACTCAAGATTTGACTAGGAAATGGACCTTTCATGAAACAACCATCCACACCCAGCAATGGTCTTCCAATCATCTTAAATCCTCTCATCATAGAGGCAAAACAAAAATAAACCCTTCGAAACTGCCTTGTAGGACTAGCTGAGTTCCCACATGGCTCCACATCAATTTTAATTGTACTACCTGTGTTGGTGCAATTTATAGATAGTCAATGAGCAGAAATGAGAAGAAATGAGCAGAAAGTTAATTGTACCTGGGTTGGCTTTTAGAAGTTCATCGCAGTATGACCTTAGCAAACCATACTGTTCTTGGTAATCACCATAAATCTTCGTAGTTGCTATCCTCTTGGCTCTGAAGACCTTATGGAGTGATATTTCAAGTTGATGCTTCCGAAGCAGTTGACTTTGGATTGCATGAATCGGCATGTCTGGATTGCTTTCAATCAAAGGTTGGATCTCTCTGGCAATTAAACTCATTGTATACAAAGAAACTGCCCTTGTTGTCAAACAATTGTGTTGATTACGAATGGTCTTGACACACCACTTATCCTTGTCTGTGTTTCTTGAGATGTGAACTGCCCAAGGACAGGTGGGCTTGATATGCCTTTTAAGGTGCTTGGGTTTGCTTTTCTGCCCTACTTTGGTGCAATTACTATTTTGCCCCTCTTCTCCCTTTTTTTTACAGGACCAAGTAGTGGTGGATTGCTTCCAAAACATACTACCATATACCTTAACAATTCATTTTTTAGAATAAACACATCCCTCCTAGCCTTAAGAGCATAACTTTTCACCATCTGATTCATCGTTTTCTTGTCATCAATAAGCTGACCAACATAGAATGGCAAATCATTTGGACCTTTTAAAGCACTCTTCTTTCTCCTCCTTATCTTCTTGGCAACCTTATCTCTAAGGCTTGAATTGTCATCAGAGCCACTTTCAAAAACCTCCAAGTCAACAGGCTGATGACCTTCTTCGCTTCTCTCATCATCATGATCCCCATCACTTGAACCATCCAGTTCTTCCCTAGAAATTTCAACATTAGCCCTGAACCTCTGCATATCCACCTCTATTTCATAAACCATATTATCTTCCTCAACATACTCATAATCAGGATCACTACCGTCACTCTCTTCCTCATCTTCATTCATACTATCATTGTCATCATTTTGTGTAAATGATGCTGGAACAATTGCTTTACTAGCCCCCATAGGACCTTCACTTGTATTTTCCAATATTGTTGACCTACGGTGTTCAACATACATGTCTATCATGTGGACTCCTTGACGCACATGATCAAATATAGGCTCTAAGTCAACATTACATTTTATTGTCCTAAGACCAAAATCCAGCGCACAGTATGGTTCCTTGTAATGAATGCAGCCATATTGCCTATCATTGTATCCTAATTGCTTAACCATCGCCTCTAAAACATCAGTATTCAACACTCTAAAATCTACATGATCAATGTAGTTCATCTTCCCACCAAGGTATTTCCTATTTGGGTTTTCTACAAAATTGCCTCCATGGTGAAATTTTATGCTAAATTCAGTTTGGGTTTCGCCTGTAAGCAAACAACAAAAACAAATTAACAGAGAAATATGTTAAAATTTTACCTGATTCAAACGCTGTGAGCTTGCATGTCACTTACGGTACATTACAGCCGGTTCGAAATACTGATCTTCAGCTCGTAGCTTCCACAATCGACGATCCATGCTCGTAACCCAACTTCTAATCACCTGTAATTGTTGAAGGATCCTTGAACGCGAGTGCAGAGTTCTTCAATTTTGAGTTAGGGTTAACCTCAGGGTTCAATAGTGATGAAATGGGGTTTTTATGAGGATGCAAGTTAACATGTTACCAAAATTACCTATTTACCCTTTGACCATTAACAGAAAAAGCTAGATTGTAACGGCATCTTGGTCCGGGGGGTAGAAGTGCGACATAAGGGTTAACAGTGGGGTGTATTTTTGCAATTATTTCCTTAGGGGGGTAGGAGTGCCAATCACCCCTAACCTCAGGGTGTAAAATTGCAGTTTACTCAAATTAAATTTATTTAACCCGTGTAATACATGGTGTTTTTAAAGATATAACTTTTTTATTATTTAGTATATATTCGCCTCGCTTGCGGTATACAAGGTTACAAAATTACATTTATTTAACCGTGTAATACACAGTGTTTTTAAAGATTTTTTTTTATTATTTAGTATATGTAATTAGATTTATTCAACCTGTACAATACATAGATTTTTATTATTTGGTATATAAAATTACATTTATTCAGTACAATACATGGGGTTCTTAGAAATATAATTTTTTTATTATTTAATATATAAAATTACATTTGTTCAACTCATGTAATAAACGAGATTTTTAAATAATAATTGTTTTAATTTAGTATATAAAATTACATTTATTCAACCCGTGTAATACACGGGGTTCTAACCTAGTGTTGTCTAAACCATTTAGCGAGCCCAACCGCCCACGCGGGTACACCCACAATCCGGAACCAGTTTGCTTTACTTTTCCTCATGCTCCATGTATGTGAATCTGCGTCTAACATGTACCGAACCACTTCTGCACCTAGTGGTGGCTCGGACCTTGCTAGCCAAGCCGCCACCATTTTGGTGGCGGCCCCACGCAATGCCTCTTGTTGTGCCACTCCAAGTGGGCGCAAATAGTGCATTCGTGGAAGCAAAGGTTGACCGTAAACCGCACATGTGTCGGGCAGCAATGACGGGCAGGCAAACCGAACCGCCAACTCGATTTCTCCCATTTTTTTCAACCCGGTTCGTTGTAAAACCAATAATGGGTATGATAGGGATCATATGTTAGTTTTTACTTAAATAGTATTTTGCATTTGTGGGAGGGGGTATATGTAACTTTTATCTTTTATAAATAAAGAGGGCTAGTGACTTGGGGAAGGGGGAAATAGAATTGGTTAGATATTAGGCTCCGCTTGTGCGTGAGAAGGGCAGTGCCCTGGGACCACTCGTGGTTTTATCTTGTAGATCCTTGTCATCATATCTTTCTATTCAATACAATCAGCGTCAATTGATTTCATCATCTTTGTTATTCAATTCAGATTCTATCAGGGTATGAATTTGTGTACCTTGTTACTCTCTAATGTAGATACTCGTATTCGGACTTTTCCTATCCGGAAGTCGGGTTTTTCCTCCGCCATGTCAGCAAACATACGCCAGTTATCGAACACGCCAATAGTTAGGACTGTGCACGGGTCATAGACCTGCCACGTGTACTGCTCGTTCCACCGTGGATCAAAACTGTCGGTAATGGTCCGCGTTCGCACCCATTTCTTTCCATACTTCGCGACACAATAAGGATCGGTGGAGCCTTTACCCGCACCCCGCGACTTCATCGGAAGCAGCCCACGAGCACCGATATTCCAAGCTCCAAAATCCCAATCGCCGGCTTCCACAACTGCGTCGCAGTCGGTCGGAAATCACTACACACGTGCGCTGCCTCATCCAGCACGTGATACCCACCCTCTAAACACATTTTCAAATGAATTCTACCACAATAGGACCCCCCCAGGACCACCCTCTAACGGCAACCACCTCGACGCCAGGTGACGTTCATCTATTCGCTGCTCAATCGTGGCCACAGGGATCAAGACGTGCCCGAGCAGCACCGGATCCGGCCACGTTCGGTCCTCTAACAGTAAGATCAAACTGTCTTCCAGCGGCTCACCCGCGACACACACCAGATCCTCATGCCAGTAAAACGAGGCCGTCCGGTTATTCATCACTCCTCTCCTTGTCCGTACCGACTGAAACCCTAACTGAGCTTTAACTCTAACATCGGGCGCGGTTAATGGCGGAAGATTTGGGGCAATTTCAAGATCCTGAGCTTCCATTGCAGTAACTCTAAGATACCACAATTGCGGCGATTGATAAACCTTTGATCGGGTGTGCGAAACATAAGGCGCATCCGAGCTCCATGACTCTGGAAACGCATCATCCGCCTGAGTTCCAATCCAACAGAAAGCTGTATATCTCCAGTAACTTTTCCAGCAGCATTAGGATCATCTCCCCCTTCGAGACGGTACCACTGCGGAGCTAGCGGACTGTCTGGCGGATCACGAACCGGAACATCCGAAAGATCAAATCACACACCCCTGAGAAAATTCTCCGACTGCGCGTCCCATACAGAGATCTTTAATGTTGAAGAGTTCCCAGATTCAGGTTTGCAGTACGCCAGAGCAAACAACTGGTGCCATTCTGGATTCGATGATGGCTCTCCTACGGAGTTACCGAGCGAGTCCTCTCGCTTTGACGATTCTAACAAATAAATATTGCATCGGCTCTACTAAATCATATGCTGAACCCTAACTCGGCATTTGTAGACCTTCTCGGTATTACTCTAGGAGAGGGCGTTTCAACACCCTCACTCTTTCACTACCTACTCCAACTCTGCCTGCCTGCATTCTCCTCATCTCTTGTGGATATTCAGGAAGCTGATGTTGATTTGGGTTCTGAAGATTATGATGATAATGATTTTCCATTTCCACTTGATTAACTGGATCTTGCTCTCCTCCAATTGGTGGTGGAGGTAAATTATCCTGTGGAACAGGACCTTGAACTTGACTTTGAACCGGAACTGGAATTTCAGATTCGGATTCTCCATAACTCTTACCTCGTCCACCTTCCTCTCCTCCTGCTGCTGCGGTTGTTGCATAGACTCCGGTGGCGGAGCATTTTCGTGCAGTTGATTTCAACAAAATCATCATAATAATAAATCCTTAACCCAATCTCGCCTCGAATCCAGCTAAAAACACTCTTCTTCTCCAGCTGAAAATAGATCAAACACGCATTTTCTCTCTTTGCAAACTGGGTACCCCGTACAGCTTCACTCTCCCCAGAAAATGATTCTTTCTAGCACTACCATTACTCATCCGTTTATCATTAAACACTTCGATTTCCAACTCTTCGTATTCCATTGTACTCGGATCAGAGACTATTAATTCTAAAGTCTTGTTCCATATTGGATTCAGGCTTCTGGAAATTGTTGATCTTTTCTTCTGCCCGTAGAAATCTGCAACTACGTAGGCGCTTGAGCTGCCTAATCCGTCTTTTGGGAGGAGGTCGCGTGCACACAACCTCCTCCCAAAAACCATCAGAAAACTAGTCATCGAGGTAGCCGACGCACGCAACCTCCTCCCAAAAGACGGATTAGGCAGCTCAATCGCCTTGCAGATTTCAAAGGCCAGAAGAAAAGAACATCAACAATGATAAATGAAAACCTCGTAGTAGTACCAATAAGTCAATAACACCTTAATTTGTCCGAATAAGCTTTTTTCTCTCACAAAATTAATAAAAGAAAACACTATAAATCCCATGTCTTAGTTTATTGTATTGGATTTCCTAGAAACAACATTATTTTCGGTTATAGAAGACCCAAGACTTAACATGAGAGGATAAACAGGACTAAATTCCTTATCACCTCTTGCCTTCACCTGAACAGCATAATCATCAAGAGTCGCTTTTATGCCTTTCCAGATCTGGTCCTCACCCTGTGAATCGAGCCACAGCGAGTACTGTAACGGGCTAAGTTTATTCCTCTGCATCGGGGACTGCAACTCGTCGGGAGCTCGAGAGTAAAGATGATGAAGTATGACACTCGGTAGCAAGTCTTGAAGAAGCGGTGAACCGTTAAGTTGTGACGTTTCAAGGAATATAACGGGTCTGAATGCTCTAAGAGCCCGATACGGTGCACCAAGTTGTTCAACTGGGAATAAGTTCTGACCCACGGCTAGTTCCAGCTCAGCCATGTCTCGGGCCATTCTGAGCTTGCCTGATTCGGATAAAGGCCGTACTAGAGATGCGTGTCGGATAAAGAATATTAGAACCCGAGAAGCCATGCTTCTGACGAGCCGGGTACAGATGGTTTCAGTCCCGATTGAGATGACTTTGGCTGATGAAGGTAATAGTTTTGATAAAAACTCGGTACGAAAATGAGAAATGTGTTTTTGTAATTCTTCCATGTAAGATGACGAGTTGTTGTCGATTGCGCCGAAATTCTGGTTGTGGATTTCGAGAATGCAAGACTCGAGATGGTCGAGCATGGATTGGAATAAGGATGTGACGGAATCACATGCGACTTCATATATAGTGTTGAGTGGTTGGGATAAGATGTCTGAGGCGATTGGCGGTAATCCTTTTGTCATGGCGGATATGCTTCCATGAATGTCTTGTAAATGCTGGCAGAGGGTGAAGTTTTTCACTTGGGCGGGAGTTGCAGGGCCCGATATTTGGCGGGCTTCAGGGCCTGTTGAAATCTACAACCAAAAGGTGCGATTATGATTAATTAACTGTTACAACTTACAAACATCATAAAATAAAGAGTAAAATGCCATTTTCGTCCCTGGGGTTTGACCAGTCTTGCCATTTTCATCCGGCTCGTTAACTCCATCCATTTTTCTTCGCTAAGTCAGGGGTATTTTCGTCTTTTTTGTTAACTTAAAGAGTGATTTGGTATTTTAAATACTTGTACATTATGCTAAATGCTTGTACATAGAGTGAAAAAGACCAAATTGCCCTTTAAGTTAACAGAAAAGACGAAAATACCCCTTATTTAATAGAGAAAAATGGATGGAGTTAACGAGCCAAATGAAAATGGCAAAATTTCAAACCTTTTGGATCTGGATGCGGAAAAACAAACCTTTGGACAAAAGTCGCAAAAATGGTAAAACCTCAGGGACGAAAATGACATTTTACTCTATTAATATTCCAATAAACATTAAAATTACCTGATACTCAGCTCGTTGAGCTAGCAAAAGCAGGACTTTGGAGATCTCACGCAGGACAAGAAGGGTCAAGCGTGCATCTAACTGAACAGCTTCAATCTCTTCTAGAATGCACGATATAATTCTGGAGATGTGTTCTTTAGAGGGAACACTACCGCGGTTTGACATGGGGAATACACTGTTAACAAGATCAGATAGCCGACTCAAACATAGAGCCAAGAAAGCTGTCTGAAACACTTCAATGGCGCCAACCATTTGATCTCTACCTTCTACTGTTATAGCAGGTAAAACCCCTTTAACGTCTGTGTCACGTGAAATTCTTTCAACAAGATTTTCAATCATGGACAAGAGTTTTGGATAGCCGACGGTGAAAATCTCTTTAACAAAGCTTGATGCGGTGAAAGTAGATTTCATTTGGTTTGCAAATGATTTGACAATTGCCTCCCAAACACGAGCAGTTAAGAGACGGTCACCATCCTATAACGAAAGAACAGAATGTTTAGATGCATCGATAACAAATGTCTATATGTTAAAGGTATACACTAGAACGCGAATGGCATATATTCCATCACGGTCCATAAAGAGACTAAAAGTAGTCCAAACAGCAATCAAATAAGCGCATAGGCAGTCAATCGAACACCTAGAGCATATAATTGATTAAGCGAGGATCAAGTATATGCAATGATGCATCAACACTCTTCTTCAGTTTAGTGAGAGAGAAAAGTGTATCAACTATAAATGAAAAAAAGAGTAGAATATTTTTTTAGTGTTTTTTGAGTTAGAAAGAAAAGAAGTGTTATATTTCAATTTTCATGCTCTTGAGTTAGAGAGGAACATAAAAAGAAACTAAAAAAAGTAAACATATACCCTTCTTGCGTAAATGATTTCAGCGAACATTTCTTCAAGTCAAGGGTAGCTTTGTCATCAAAATAATAAACAGCTTATATAGCCATCGAGGTTCCTTTTTCTCGAAAATTTCCCACATGAATTTTAAAAAAGAAAATTGGACAAAACTTTCCTCTGGTTCCTTCCTTTTCTCATAAAAAAACAAGACCATGAAGAAATCTAAGTTCCTTTTGTTTGAAATATCTCCATTTTCTAATCTCGCAATAATGGTGTAGACACTGTTCTTAAAAGCAATACACAAAGTGGAAGTACCAAAAAACCATGATATCAAATGAGATGTTTAAAATAGAATTCTATGTCTAGCAAACTGCTTGGATCAATAGCATTTCAGCGCATATGCTAGATTAGAAATGAACCACCTTAAATTACTTCATTAGGCTTAAAACAATATACTCCTTAAATAAATTGTTTTGCATCAGATTCGGATAGAGCATATTGCATTCCAGATTGAAGATTAAACATGATCCACAATAGAGGCTAGATTAACGAGGGATATGGCCTAAGAGGGTGTTTGGGATTACGTTTTGAAGTGATTATTTGATTATTGCATTTGTAAAACATAAATAATCTAAAAAAGTGTTTGGATGAAAAAGTGATTATCTGCCTCCAAAACGCTGTTTTGGAGAAGCATTAATGCATGTACCTACATGCTTGTTCAAAACGCAGTTTTGAAAACGCAAAATCTATTTTGAAAATGCATAATCTATTTTGAAAACGCAACACCAAACACCCCCTAAGGGATAGGTTTCTCTCCATGATACCTCTAATAAAAATGTTTCAACAAAAGCAATTACTAATATAACACTTAACCAAAACCCACATTCCTAGATGGTAGAAAACTAGGTTTGGGTGTTTGGATGAACTTTTGAAAGTGATTAATGTTTGCATAACCTGCTTATACAGTTATACTCATAGTTGTTAATAGCGAATAGCGACAAGGGACCCATATGCTACATAGCGAATAGCGACAAATGGCGACCGCTATTTTATAAATAGCGATACACTAGAAAAAGAATTTTGAAAATTTTTATATGTATATTATATCAAAATACCTTGGTATATATATGCTATTTAACATGTATATTTAACAAAAACCTCGAAATCCAACTATTTTATAGCTATATCTAATTGCTATTTACATAAAAAAAAAACCTAACTGTCGCTATTCACGCTATGACCCAGATAGCGACACTTGGTCGCCTCGCTACATAGCGCGCTATAGCGGTCGCTATAGCCGCTATTGACAACTATGGTTATACTTATGAACGGCAGATTATTTAAGGATGGAATACCATTACGAGACCATGAGTAACATAAAAAATTATAAAAAATACATTTGCATACCATTATTCGTACCATAAACTCAACACCATCTAAAGTAAAGCATGCATATCCAAACACTGTGTCCAGCAGGCCTTTATCTACTACAAATGACTTGGTTCTGATTACTAAATGTCACATAATCACTTCCAGAACTATACATCCAAACACCCTTTTATTTGAAGAAGATTCATCAACATTTATTTTCATGATGTAGGAGGCCTAAGCTTTCTTGCCAGGTATATCAAGAACATGATTGTTAAAGTTAAACGTCATGGTGACGCACAATCTTCTAAGTTCTAACCTCATGCTTGGGGTATATAGGATCTATTCATCAAAAAAACTGCTAGCGGCAATCAAACAAATAATTACAACCTAAAACCTAAGCTTTTTTGCGAGGTACATCAACATCATGATTGTCAAACAACACGGTCACGCACAATCGTCTAACCTCATGCTTGGGGTACATAAGATCTACTCAATAAAAAAGACAGCTACCGACAAACAAACACATAATACCAAATCAACATACAGATACTTTTAGCATCAACAAATAGCAAAAGTAACAACATGAACAACTCACCTGCATAACCTCATCAAGCAACAAAACATGAGTGAACGGATCCCTTTTCTTCGACAACACCCTCTGCAAATGCCAAATCGCAACCACAACCGAATGCAACTGATCCATACAGCTACCCATCCTCTGCCACAACGCCTCCTTCGCCTTCCCCCCACTCCCAATCTGCGGCGTGCCACTTCTCTGTATCCCACCAGGACCACCAAAACCACCACCGCCACCAGATATCGCCTTCATATCCAGCGCAACACTCACACTCTTCACACCCTGACTCTTATACTTATTAATCAAACCGTCAACCGTCGACCTCAACTCACCTAAATTATAAAACACCTGCAATCCCGCCCCAACCTCCGCCTGATTAAATCCTTCAAGTCCTCGTTCCAACGCCTTCATTCCTTCGGATCTCAACCTCTGTCCTGCTTCAAACACTAACTTCAACTCCTCATCAATCACACCAATTCCAGACAAATCATTCTCATTACACAACCGCAATATCTCACTATGCAACTGAGCCGCTTTAGACAGATCCAGTTTCTGCACATCAGGCTCCGCCATCACCTCTCGAAGCTTCTTCGACAGACGAAGAACTCTGACCGTCGATTGAAGCAGATCAACGGTGAAATGTAGGTTAGAAAGTTGAACCGTTTTCGACCGGATCTGACGGTTAGGATCGGCGATTTCAGATCTGATGCGACGGACGGAGGATTGGAGAGTGGAAACGGCGGAACGGATGGATGCGAGTGACGAATCGGCGTCCTTGACGGAGGATAACTGCGCGAGAAGGTCGTCGTGGCGGTTGAGGACTTCGGACCGGAGCTGTTTTTCGAGGAGGCGGATGCCGTCCTGGATCTTCTCCGCGCGAGCAGCGGCGGTGCCGGAGGAGAGTGCGTCGGAGGAGAATTGTGTGGAGTTGAAATCGGAGGAGAGGAATTTGGAGAAAATTGGATCGGATGCGAAGGAATCTAAGAGAGATAAGGAAGAGGATGTACCGGTAGATGAAGACGGTGTTGCGGTGGTGGCGGTTCGGTCTTTGAAGGTGGATACGCGTTGTATGGATGTACGGTGGACCGCCGGAGATGCCATATTTTCCGGTGAGATGTAGGTTTTCGCCGGAGAGGGTTTTGTTTGTTCCACTTAATTTTCTTTTTTTTTTTACTGATCAAATAAAAACTAAAGAATTTAACTTAGTTTTCCTTTCATTTCCTTTTTTTCCTTCCTTGAATATTTTATTTTCCTTTTTTTTCCTTTCTTAAATAAAACTCTGAAACACAGAATATTTTTACTTCCTTGAATATTTTTTTTATTTCCATCCATTAGTAAACTCTGAAACACAGAAGCCACAGTTAGTGCTAAAACACAGCCTGCCAAAGGTGGACTCAATGCAGTCATGAACCCACATGTATTCATATTTTATATTATACCATCTTGTTGTCTTAAATTATGTTTGTAGTGTCGCAAAGACCAGATTATGAAAACATGGTCCAAAAATCGTTTTTGGTTGAGAAACTTATGTCAGATGCAAAAACTAGTCCACTAGAAAACTTAATTTGTAATGATTTGGTGATCAATCTGTGACGATTTAGGTTGAAAAACAAAGTTCCAGTGTCTTTGGAGTGTGGTGGTCGGTGGCGGTGGTGTGGTGGTATGTGGTGACTCCGACGATGTTAGCTTTGATACCGAGCTAAAACACCTTTGTGTGTGTAATTGTAAATATGTTGTATTGATGTAATTAGGATTTACAATGAGGAGGGGATTATTTACATAATATCACCTCTAATTTATTCTAATTACATTGCGTCTAATACGCAATAACTTGCAACATCTCTTATATGTGTTATTATAAATAATCCTTGGAAGTCTTGTGACGAATCACTTGATTATATATTTACTTTGTATTATGTGGCCTCGGTGAGACGTAAAACATAATTAAGTGGTGCAAAATTTCTTCGATTTAGGCTTTCTAGGTCCATGGCCTGTTCAAGCTACAAAATCATGTCCCGATTGCCGCTCATAGAAGAAAAAAATATTCAATCCATCATTTTGATAGTTTATTGGAGTATTTGGTGTGCTCACTACTACTACTTCTCAAATGAGCCGGTAAAGATTGAGATAATTACGGAGAAATTAAATCTTTAAGCTATTTTTCGATTAATAATAGGTTTAAGTGCTTGGCATTAGATTTTTCCAAGCTAAGTGGAGATCTTTCGATGTGTAATGATGTCTTTCTTCCCCCTTTATGTTTGTTGTAGTGGTTGGTTTGCCCTTTGCTAGTTGCTTGCTAGCAAGGCCACTTTTATAAAAGAGTTAATTATTGTTTTCGTCCCAGTGGTTTGTCAAAAATCACTATTTCAGTCTATTAGTTTAAAAATTGTGATTTCAATCCATGTGGTTTCACTTTCGTAACCATTTCAGTCCCTGTGGTTTCACTTTTGTAACCAATTCAATCCATTTATCCTGTTAGTATAGGGACTGGAATGGTTACGAGATGGACTGAAATGGTTACGAAAGTGAAACCATAGGGACTGAAATCGCAATTTTTAAACTAATGGATTGAAATAGTGATTTTTGACAAACCACTGGGACGAAAACAGTAATTAACTCTTTACAAAAAGTTGTCGTTCGAAAAAAACAAAAAATCAAGCTTAGGTGGGACGAGGTGGTGCGTTATGGAGCTCGATAACGCGTGAAAGTATCACGCTACACCGCCGCCGGTCAATATATAACGCGTGAATTTTGTAACGCGTTGAGTGTGTCACGCGTTGAACTTTTGAATTTTTCGAACGTTTGCTTTTTCGACCGTTTAAAAACGATAACAATCTTTAAAAAAAAAAAAAAAAAAAAAAAAAAAAAACCTTTCAACCATTTATCTATTTATATCTCAATTTTACACACACCAATCTACATCTTTTAAACCCATTTCACACAATTTTTAAATCTTTCTCAAATGGAATTCCCTACTGATTCGACGTTTCCGATGTCTAGCGACAGCGATACCGAGTCGTCTTCCGACAACGAGATGCTAAAGTATTTTGTTTCGGTGTATAACGAGCTTGATGCCGAGTCGTCCCGCCCAAAGAAGAAGATGGTCGACCGTGATCGTATACGTGCCAACAAAGTTTTGATGAACGATTATTTTGTGGAAAGCCCGCTATACAATGCCGAAACGTTTAGAGATCGGTTTCGTTTACCCAAAGAATTATTTTTAAAGATTGTTGGAGACATCGAAGCAAGCGAGGAATGGTTTCAAGAACGTTACGATGCGAAGGGCAAACCAAGTTTCACGCCGATACAAAAATGCACGTCCGCCATTCGCCAACTAGCGACAGGTAACCCACCCGATCAATATGATGAATACCTAGCTATGTCTGAAAGAACTTCACGTGAATGTTTGCAATTTTTTTGCAATGCGGTCATTAAGTTGTATGCTAACGAGTTTTTACATAAACCAACGAGCCACGACATCTCACGTATTTATGCCGCACACGAGGCTAGATGGCATTTTCCCGGGATGCTCGGTAGCATCGATTGTACACATATCGAGTGGAGAAATTGTCCAAGAGAGTTGCGAGGGGCGTATGTTAGGGGAGACATCAAAAGACCAACCATCATACTAGAAGCGGTGGCGTCGAATGATTTATGGATTTGGCATTCGTATTTCGGTGTTCCAGGTTCAAACAACGACATCAATGTATTGCACACGTCGCCGTTGTTCCAAAGCGTAACGGATGGTACCGCACCTTCCTCTCCTTTCTATGTTAACGGTCGACATTACAGACGAGGTTTTTTTTCTTGTGGATGGTATCTACCCGTCTTGGTCTGTTTTTTTGAAAGCTCCCTCATTTCCTGTCGAGCATAAAGAAAAGGTGTTCAAAAAATTGCAAGAATCGGCAAGAAAAGATGTTGAGAGGGCATTTGGTGCTTTAAAGGGTAGATGGGGTATACTACACCGACCGGTTCGTTCGACGACCAAGAAATCAATACATAGCATAGTGTATGCATGTATCATATTGCACAATATGTTCATCAAAGAAGACGGACGTGCAATATCCCCGGATTGGGTGCCGGATCCTCCTACACAAGTCCAAGTTCCACAAGATATCCATCTACAATTGCGTAACGAAGAAACTCACTTTCGGTTGAGATACGATTTAATCGAACTAGTAGGTTCTCTAGGTTTGGAGTTTCATGATTCGGAAGAGGAGTAGGTTTTTTTTCTAAATTGTATGTTTCTAGTATGTTAAATTGAAGTAGTATGTTTTAAATTTAATGAAATTTTTAATTTTAGTGTTTTATTGTTAATTTCTAATTTAAAATAAAAAATTTAAAAAATTAGTGAAATTTAATTTTAAAATGAAAATTAAAAAAAAATTGGGAGTGATAGAATTTCATCACTAGTGATACCCCCTCCTACATTTCTATCACTAGTGATAAAAATTTGGTTGATGACATGGCACGATCTTATTGAACAATGTGAGTGATAGTTTCTATCACTAGTGAACCACCCCTCCCCCCTTAGTTTCGGCTAAAGAAGATAATGATAAAACATAACAAGTGCTTCTTAAACACTACATAAAAGTGCTTCTACATACTACATAAACTAAGCTTAGTTTCCTCTTGACTTTGAACAAGTCTTATTTATACATACAAACTCACTCACTCACACCAACTAGAAACTTGAAGCACCAATTATTCAATGAAGATGTCATCATGTGTACTAAGGGACGTAGTACAAAGGATTGGGCATCTTAAAGGTGCGATCTCCGGTGTTGGTACCGATCAAATCACTCCATTGATCACCCATGTTACCTCTAATCCTGTATCCAGCCTCTTCCAACTCTTTTCTTTTGCTTGATTTGTACTCCACTGCATTAGCTTCATCATTGTCTCCCCTGCACACATATAACTTTTCAAAAAAACTATACACTAAAAGAGTTAATGATTTATTTAAGTGAAATATTGCTGACTTTAGGATGAGCTTCTCCCATTCAGTATAACCAGTTGCCTTAAGATTTTCGATACGAATATCCGTGTATTGTTCATACATTCCAGTGAGAAACACAATCTTAAATCCCAGCTTTATAAGTTTTTTGTATAATTTTAGAGCTGCTGGTATCGCGGGAGCCTCCCCTTTCTCGGCCCATTCAGCAAACGCCGTCGCATTAACCACCCCCCTGAATATATTCATCACAAACTTATCAAACACATTTTAAGAAAATAAACCAAAAAAAAAAAAATTTTGATAGTTACTGCCAATTGTTTTCGGCACTGAAATATGGGATGTTGGAGAGTGTGGTATCATCTACGTCGAAAACCCAAACGTCCTTGCCGTCATTGGTAAGATTGAGGCGTTTCGCGTAGTTATAGGCTTCGTTACATACAAGATTACAGTCCTGACGGTACTGTGATCCGCTCATGTAACTGCCTATATAGTCTACGCATTTTGTGGGAACTTCGGTCCAAACGCGGATGTTGTTTGCCTCGACGCCCACCCGCCAGCTTAAGCATGCGCCTGAGCCTTGAAGGGAATGAGGCAATACCAAGTAGTTTTGGTGGTTGATCGGAAATGCTAAGGAGGTTGTGATGGTTATGTCGAATACCCAACCCACGGATGACGTTTGATGGATCTTCGGTGACGTCAAGAGCTCTTATCCTCGCTTGCTACAAAAGAAGAAACCGTTAGCCTCGCCACGGGGGACCCCGGGAGGGGGATCCGTGACCAAGCTCCGGCGTGAGAGTAAGTAAACTTGCCGGAAATGAGAGGAGCTTCTTCCGGTGCGTATTGTCACCGGGAGGTTTCCTCTTTGGTGTGAATCTTATTAATGTGTGTATGTAATAAATACAAGAGAATATTGGTCGGAAATTAATGTGTGTGGAGTAAATGAGAGTATAGTAAATGAGTGAAGGCCGGAGATGATGATACCTGCCTTTGTTCTTCTTGTCCCCTCTTATATAATAACTAGCCCTTATCTCATTAGATATTTCCCACATGTGATCTAACGGCTTTTGGAGGTTCTCGGGGAGTGCAGACACGTGTCTGGCTCCCAGCGACGAGATGTTTACCTTAATTAATGTTCAAACCAGAGAAGTACAAGGTCACAGACGAGATCCCATTCTTATCGAGCATTAAATGAGGTCTGCTCTTGCTAGCTGTTTTTCCCGCCCATTTCCGAAGTGGAGAAACCTTAGCGGGCAAGGTTATTGTGATTGGTGGGCTTTTTCGAGTAGTTGGGCTTCCAGATAAAAAGGCCCAAAGCGGGAGAAGTGGGTTTACCCACTGGCCCGTCGTCAAGTCATCTTTAGTCCCTGGTTCTGAGACCCGAGGCTCATGATCCAGGGCTGAGCCATAACTGCTTTGAGAAAGGTGGTTTTTCCTTGTGGGTCCTCCCCAGGTCAGTTATAATTACTCGACCCCACGTAATCATTACTTAGCCGACTATCCATAGCGGGAGTTAATCCCCTAATAACACGTGCCCCTTTTTTAAATTTTGAAGAGACTTTTGATTGTGACGGTTACTTGTACGTCAGAGGCCCCTCTCTTTAAATGTCCCCTTTTCGCCCCTTCCGTCTTCACATTCAAACTCCACATCTTCCCTATTTCTTTTTCTGCAATCACCTTCCCTGTTTACCCTTTCTTTACATTATGAGTCGCGGTGGCCGATCGTCGATAAGGTCTATCTTAACGGCGAAGGATCTGAAATCTTTCATCGAGGCGTATAACATACCGGATCGCTTTTCCCCTTCTTTGCCTGGCCCCAATGACTCAGCGGAATGCACTCCGGATAGCATACCCCTCTATACTCTTGCTTTCTCTTCCTGTGGGGTCCGATATCCCCTTTCTGCATTCAAGATTTCTTTGCTTCGCCATTTCGGTGTGCATTTCTCGCAGATTCACCCTTTGGGGTTCATGAGGGTAGTTCATTTTGAACTGTCCTGTGCCGCTATCTCAGGGGAACCCTCTGTCCCTGTATTCTGTATGTTTAACCGGTTGATTTCCGACGGTGACTGGTTCACCTTTGCTAAACGTCAAAACAGTGTTTCGAGGCCCTGTTACAGTTTTATGCCCACTTCTACTTATCCAAAAGATTGGAAGTGTAGATTCATCTTTGTTTCAGCCGCTATGTTGCCGGAGTCCCCTTCGCCAAAGGATCTTGACGCTGCTATCGAGGACACCATTCCCACCCTTTCTGCAGCCGAGACTGTTCAGTGGAAGAAGATGTGTGATAACCCAACGAGGGCGTTTACTTTCTCTGAGGGGACGCTTGCTATGGGGGGCTGAGTCCCTCTTATCCTGTCCGTCCGAGGGCTTTTTTCGGCAAGAAAGGTACTTCTTTGTTCTTGGTTTGCCTTCTGTATTTATTCTTTCTTTATATTTTTGGAAATTCCGTAGTCATCTTTTGTGCCTTCTCTTTGTGCAGAGATAACTTTGTGGAGGCTTCTTCAGGGTGATTCCAAGGATGTAAAGTATGTGGTTGATAATGAGGTTGATCCCAGGCTGAATGTGGGAGTGCAGGTTGCTGGGGGATCCGTCTAGGCAGGAGGTTCTACCACCTCAGGTGGTGATGAGGAGAATCCTTCCGGGGGGAAGAAAGTTCTCCTGACCTTCCTCCAGTTCATCCTTCTGGTCAAAGTGATGCCGAAGATGTAGAGATACAGTTAGTTCGTAAGAGGAGGTCTGCTAGCCCCCAACCGGGTCCTCCACCCCGTAGCATCCGTCAGAGGCTCCGTAGTGCCAGTGGCCAGAAGCTTCCCCTTCCCTCTAGAGCCGTTTCTGATCTTCCCCCTGCTGGGGTCAAGGGTTCCTTGTCTAAGCATTTGAAATCCTCAAGCTTAGTGAGTGCTCCTTTGTTGGTAAGCTTTCTTTTCTCCTGTTTTTTCTTTGTCTTTCTGTGTAGTTCCTGACTGTTTCTTTTCTTATTTCTTAGGGGAGTTCCCTGGAGCCTATAGAAATACCTACTGGTCCTTCCCCTTCCCGCCTCCGGGACAAGGCTTCTGAGGCGGGAGTGGCTCGTTTTTCCTCGGCTTTCGACCTTTCTCCCCCACATGCTACTGGGACTAGCAAGCCTGCTGTCCTTGAAGGCCCTGTTCATCGATCCCCTTTTGCCCCTTTGTTTGCCGACGCCCTCCCCTTTACTTATGTCCCTAAGTGGAACGTAACTGATTCTTCCGTTATAGGGACTCCTGAAGCTGCCAGGGACTTTCTGAGCCATGTTGTCCCACCCTCACATAAGTTTGTAAACTCCGCCCTGAGGGATGATCTTTTTGACGATCAATACAGTATGTCCTTGTGTGAGAGCTTTTTCAGGGGTGCTGGGATGTTGCAGAGGGTTGATGATCTGAGGAAGGCGAATGAAGGGCTTAAGGTTGAGCTTAAGGCTTCCCAGTCGGTTGTTGCTGGGCTTAGGAGCTGGGTGGTTGATGCTGAGAGGAGACTACAGGAGGAGAAGGTGCATAGTCTTCTCCCCCCCCCCCTCCTTTTTTTTTTCTTTTACATACTTGCTGATTCTTTGTTCAGGGAGCTGGGGCTATGCTTGAGAAGAAGGAACGGGCTTGGGAGCGGGAGATGGCATCGTTGGTTGGGGAGAAAGAGGAGCTTGCCGCTGAGCTGATGCATTTGAAGGAGGTTGGCTCCGTTTCCCAAGAGCAGCTCAACACCATTTACGCGGATTATGGAATGACTTCCGAGGACAATCAACGGCTGGCTGGGGAGAAACACTGGTTGATTACTGAGGGTTTTGGGGCTTTTCTCGCTGCTGTTGCTCAGTCGGAGGATTTTAAGAGCGGTTTGGAGCAGGTGTATAGGGCCTACAGGGATGTTGGGTACCAGTCGGGGTTGAAGGATGGTTACAAGTACTCTGCTCAGGGCCTGGATAGGAAGGAGACTCCTCTGTATAACTCTAAGGTCAAGAAGAAGCTGTCCAAGCTGAACGAGGAGTTTGGGCATAAGACCCCAGCCATTCTTGCCAAAATCCTGGAGCATCCCTTGATTTCAATTGATGAACTGAAGGCCCTGTTCTCCTCTGCGGGTCCCTCGTCTCCGCCGTCCCTTTCCGGGGGTGATCCCCAGTGAATTCTGATCATTTGACAAATTTCGATGTGGTTGTAATAACTCTAACTTACTTTGGGATATTTGTATGTTTTGTTGCTTTTTTTGGGTGGTCCTTTGTGTTGGGGGCCATCTTGATTGTTGATTGTATGGCCTATGGTTATGTATAGCTCCTCCTTTGCTTTGTTGCCTGTTCCCTGTCTCGTTTGTTTTTGTTTTGCAGGGGCATTGATCGAAGGCTAGCTTGGCAATTTCCTGGGAACTTTCAAGCTGCTTTATCGAGGAGTCACACCATGTTTTCATCTTGCCCTGTTTGTAATCTCGTATATTGTTTGATTCTTGCCCAAGTTATTGGGGCTTGTTTTTGTATATGTATTTCGTATTAAATAAGGCGTGTTCCCCCTTCATGATTTTCTATGTATGGGTGTGTTTGCATTATTTGTTTTTTATTGTTTGCTTCGTTAAACTGTGATTGTCTGTTCGAGGCCAATCGGTGGACAAGTTCATAATGTGGTGTTATGTTTTTAACTTGCTTTTGTCCGTTTTAGGTTAGCTAGACCTTTATTAGCCCCACGGCCGGGCTTTGGGCATGCTTTTAGTGCCTCATACACGTGTGTTTGTTTGCTCTAGTTTTTAGATGTAAAGGGTGTTCATAGGCACGTCTGCCTAGGTATGGTTACCCATGATCTTCAAAATGGGACGTCCTCGTCCGTCTTTCATTTAATCTTAGGGGGATCTATACCTCCCGGCATAGATTGTTTACAAAAGGTCCATCCTCTTGGGGGGAGATCCCCGTACATATAGTTATTTATTACAAAAGTGGCTCTCAGCCGTTTTTTCTTGGGGGTGCACCCCTTACATGTAATACTTCCTGAGCTGCATGAGGTTCCAGGTCCTGGGGACCTCTTTTCCCTCTAGCGTCTCCAACTTGCATGTTCCCTTACCATTTGCCCATGTGACTCTGTACGGTCCTTCCCAGTTGGGGCCCAATTTCCCGGTGTTTTCTTGCAGACTGGCCTCGTTGGCTCTGAGAACCAGGTCCCCTGGGACAATGTTGAGTTTTTTCATCCGGGTGTTGTAGTAACTTGCCAGGAGCTTTTTGTAGTGAGCTTCCTTCACTGCTGCTATCTCTCTTCTTTCTTCCAATAGGTTCAGGTTCATCCTTAGGTCCTGTTCGTTCTCCTCATCCCTTAACCTCATTCGGGCGGTTTGGGACCCGATCTCTGCGGGGATCATAGCCTCCGTTCCGTAGGTAAGGCTGAATGGGGTCTCCCCATTGCAACTTTTGGGAGTGGTTCGGTATGCCCATAGCACAAATGGAAGTTCTTCCAGCCAGCCTTTCTGTTTTCTCCCGAGCCTACCCTTCATTCCTTTGATGATGCTTTGGTTGGCTCTCTCCACTAACCCGTTACTCTGGGCATAGGTAACGGAGGTAAACACTTGCTGGATTCGCATCTGCTCACACCAAGGTTTGAAGGGTCTTCCAGCAAATTGGACCCCGTTGTCGCTCACCAACTCCTTCGGGACCCCATACCTGCATATGATGTTATCCAGCACGAATCTTCTCATCTGGTCTCCGGTGATTTTTGCCAGGGGCTTTGCTTCAATCCATTTAGTAAAGTAGTCAATGGCCACCACCACGTATTTGACCCCTCCTGGGCCCTCCGGGAAAGGCCCAATCATGTCAATGGCCCATTTCTGGAATGGCCAAGATGTCGAGACTGGGACCATAGGGTGTTTGTGCTGGTGGGTCATTGGTGCATGTACTTGGCAATTATCGCACTTCTTGATTTCTTCAGACGCTGTCTTGTACATTCGCGGCCAGTAGAACCCTGCGTTCATTACTATTCTTACTACCGTTCTTGGTCCTGAGTGCATCCCACAGATTCCCTCGTGCATCTCCCTGAGCACATATTCGGCCTCCTCCATATCGATGCACTTTAGGGACGGACCCAGGTACGACCTTCGGTATAGCTCCCCCTCGATCAATTCGTATTGTAGGGCTTTAACTCTTATTTTTCTGGCTGCCCATTCCCCCTCGGGTAGAGTCCCGTCCCGGAGGAAGTTAATGATTGGGGTCATCCATGTTTCCTGGGGGCCTTCGATCGTGGCCACCTCCGTTGTGCCAAGGGAAGGGGATGTCGGGACTTCTACTTTGACCTCCTTTGCGAGATGATCGAATGCCACTGAAGCTAACTTGCTGAGTGCATCGGACTTCCTGTTCTTCCCTCGAGGGATGTATTCTAGTTTGAAGGTTCTGAATGCTTCAGCTGTCTCCTTAACCTTCGCCACATATCGAGCCATGGTGCTATCCTTGGCTTCGTATTCCCCTTGGTATTGTTTTACTACCAACTGTGAATCGGTGCTAGCCTCCACGTGTTTTGCTCTCATCTTCTGTGCCAGCCTCATCCCGGCTAAGAGGGCTTCATACTCGGCGGTGTTGTTGGTGTTCTCGAAATCTAGCCTTACAGCGTATGTCAGCTCTACCCCCTCGGGACTTATTAGTGTGATTCCGGCCCCGCTTCCTTCTTCGCTGGATGCTCCATCGGTAAGCAATTTCCATACCGCCTCATCTTCCTTCTCCCTTTCTTCTTTTTCTAAAGCTTCCCATTTCAAGAGTTCCCTTTCCTCGTCCTCAGGGACTTCCGCTAAGAAGTCGGCCAGTATCTGCCCCTTTATGGCTGTCCTGGGCTTGAATTCCAGGGAGTGTTCCCCTAACTCCACAGCCCACTTAGCTAGCCGTCCTGACAGCTCTGGCTTCCTGAGTACCTTTTGGAGGGGCTGGTCGGTCATTAAAGTGATCTTGTGCTCTTGGAAATACCTTCTGAGTCTTCGGGATGCGAAGACAAGAGCTAATGCGAGTTTCTCCAAGGGCATGTACCGTTCCTCAGGTCCTTTAAGTGTCCTGCTGATGAAATATATGGGTATCTGCTTCCCTTCCCTTTCTACCATCATGACCGCGCTTATGGTCGTTTTTGAAGCGGATAGATACAGGAGCAACGGGTCCCCGGGTACTGGGGTGGCCAGCATTGGGAGCTTGCAGATGTATGCTTTCATCTCTCGAAAGGCTGCTTCGGCCTCTGTGGTCCATTTAAACTTGTTTGTTTGGAGGCAGTCTTTCAATACCTTCATGAAGGGAAGGGTCTTATCAGCCACCTTCGACAAGAAACGGTTTAAAGCTATCAGTCTTCCGTTTAACTGTTGGATGTCCTTCAGGGACCTGGGGGATCGCATCTCAGCTACCGCCTGGATTTTTTCAGGGTTTGCCTTGATCCCGCCCTTGGTGACGACTACCCCCAGGAAATTCCCCTCCTCTACTCCAAAACAGCACTTCCCAGGGTTTAACTTCATGTTTACGTCCTGCATAGTGTGGAGAGTCTCGGCTATATCACTTATCAGGGCCGTCTCCGTCAAGCTTTTGATAACAATATCATCAACGTATACCTCCAGGTTCCTCCCTCGTTGCTCCCTAAACAAACTGTTCATAAACCTCTGGTATGTGGCCCCAGCGTTCTTGAGGCCGAAGGGCATCTTGGTGTAGCAGAAAGTCCCTTCGTCTGTGATGAAGGCGGTTTTCTCCTCATCTTCTATTGACATTTGGATTTGGTGGTACCCTTTGTAGGCGTCAAGGAAACATTTCAGAGGGTATTGAGACAGGGAGTCCACTTGGGTGTCTATTTCCGGAAGAGGATAACAGTCCTTGGGACATGCTTTGTTTAGGTCTTGGAAATCGATGCACATCCTCCATCCCCCGTCTTTTTTCTGAACCATGACTGGGTTGGCAACCCAGGACGGGTATTTAACTTCCCTGACTATCCCCGCTCTGAGTAGCTTTCGAGTTTCTTCACAAGCAGCCCTTCTTTTACTAGGTCCCATACTCCGCTTCTTTTGTTTTACCGGTTTCGCCCATGTAAAGGTGTTAAGCCGGTGCTCTGTTAGACTCCTCGGGACCCCCGTTATGTCCCCATGTTGGAATGCAAACACGTCTATGTTATGGAGGAGTAGCTCCTTCAGGGCGCTCTTACATTTGTCGCTCAAGTGACTCCCCACCTTGACTGTTTGTTCTGGGAACCTATCACAGAGGACCCATTCTTCCACCTTCTTTCCTTGGGACTTTCCTGGCTCTTCTTCTTTAGATACGGAGGAAACTACCTCGTAGGCAGACTTAACCCATGCAAGACCTTTTGGTGTTTGGAATACCAAAGCTCCGTGGGGTGTAGAGGCTTGTGCCTGTAGATCACCAATTCCGGGTCTTCCCAAGATTGCGTTGTACTTAGAGGGTGCCCTGACTACCGTAAAGGTCAGATCTATCGTCCGGACCCGATCCCCCACGCCGACTGTGAACGGGAGCCTGATTTTTCCCAGGGGATGTGACACACTGTTGTTGAACCCTACCAATGGGATTGAGTCTTCCTCCAGCCTATCCCTTATGTCCCTGTCGAACCTAAGGAAGCAGTGTTCGTATATTACTTCAACGCCTGACCCTCCGTCCACATGTATCCTGGACACTTTGTGTCCAGCTATTACAGCCGAGATGTTCAGCGGGAGTCGTTGCACCTCGTTTTCTTCCAAATATGGCATGAGGATGGGAGCTTTCATGCAGCTTGGGGAACCTAGGATTCTGGCCTTTACACCTCGGGTGGTATCAAACTCATTTCTCCGTCTAATCATATCAACGTCTGCCCTCCCTGGTTCCCGTGCATCTCTTCCCTTGCGATCCCCTCCCCCTTCTTTGATTTCCCTGACCAAGTGGGCCAATCTTCCCGTTCTTACTGCAGCCTCTATTTCTCTTTTTAAGTAGAGGCAGTCGTCGGTTTTGTGCCCGGGGCCTTTGTGGAATTCACAATACTCGTTGGGTTGTGCCTTCGGCCCAGGCTTTATGGGTGGTGGTCTTGGGAAGGAGTTCTTTATCCTCTCAGTAGCCAATATCTCACTTGGCGTCTTGATGAGGGGGGTGAAATTATCAGAGTGCGAAGGGGGACCCCTCCTTCGGGGTTTGTATGGGGAATACGAGGGCCTCATTTTGTCATGCATCATTCTATCAAAAGCAGGTTTTCGAGAGTAGGGTGTACCTTTGTCTGGGGGTTTTGTGACTGGGGCGATCCTCCGGGGTGTGACGTCTGCCTCCTTGGCTTTGCTAACCGTGTCCTTCCCTCTGACAAAGGCCCTGACCCTGTCCATGAGGCTGTCAAATGAATGGGGGAATTCTTCCCCCAGCTTCTCGCACAACTAGGCATGTTTTGGTCCGTTTATGAAACTGCTAATCTTCATGACCTCAGGGACGTCTTTAATGTTCATGCTCTCCTTGATAAACCTTTCCATGTATTGATCTATCCGCTCGTTGTCTCTTTGCCTGATATGAAGGATCTCATTTGGATTTTTAACCACCTTTCTCTGTTGGCCAAAGTTCCTCAGGAATTTCTCGCTTAGCTCTTCGTAGCTATCTATGCTCCCGGGGGGAAGGCTGTCGAACCAAAGACGGGCCCCCTCCGTCAGGGTTTGTACAAACATGTGACACCATATCGGCATAGGCCATCGCCCCAGCTGTCCCGCTCCCCGGAAGGCATGTAGGTGATCCTCGGGATCTCTTGTCCCGTCATATCGGTCGAAGCCTGGGGGTAACTTGGTCTTGGGGGGCATAGGAGCTTCCGAGATTCTTCTTGTGAACTTTGAGACTTCGGCCAGGTCTCGTGGCAAGTATGGCTGGTCCAAGCCGCCGTCATCAAGGTTGTCTTTCCCTTTTCCCTTCTCCTTGGGTTTCTGGCCTGTGATCAGATCCTCTCTTTCTTCAGAAGACATCTGCCTTAGGGCAGACATGAACGTTTCTAGTTGGTCACCGCTGTTGTTCTTGTTTTGAAGGTTAGTTCCCTCCTGACTAGGGGGTGTGTCGAAGGAAAGCCTGGCCCTAAGGCTCTCGAGTCTTTCCTGTCTCTTCAGGTCTTCAAGATGCTTGGTTATCTTTTCCCTGTGCATGGCCACGAAATCGGGAGTGATGTGTTCCGTTTCCCTCAGACTTCCCCCTTGATTCTCATCATCTTCCTCATGAGTGATGTCCTCTACAGTGACTTTATCCAAGTCGTTTTGTGCCGTCTCAGTGACACGTGAGTTATGTGGGGTTGCCATGTTTTTAGCGGGACAAGCTGTTCTCTGGACGTCGAGTGTTTGTGTGGGAACACCGGGCAGGCTGATGTCCCACGGATGGCGCCAATGTCGAATACCCAACCCACGGATGACGTTTGATGGATCTTCGGTGACGTCAAGAGCTCTTATCCTCGCTTGCTACAAAAGAAGAAACCGTTAGCCTCGCCACGGGGGACCCCGGGAGGGGGATCCGTGACCAAGCTCCGGTGTGAGAGTAAGTAAACTTGCCGGAAATGAGAGGAGCTTCTTCCGGTGAGTATTGTCACCGGGAGGTTTCCTCTTTGGTGTGAATCTTATTAATGTGTGTATGTAATAAATACAAGAGAATATTGGTCGGAAATTAATGTGTGTGGAGTAAATGAGAGTATAGTAAATGAGTGAAGGCCGGAGATGATGATACCTGCCTTTGTTCTTCTTGTCCCCTCTTATATAATAACTAGCCCTTATCTCATTAGATATTTCCCACATGTGATCTAACGGCTTTTGGAGGTTCTCGGGGAGTGCAGACACGTGTCTGGCTCCCAGCGACGAGATGTTTACCTTAATTAATGTTCAAACCGGAGAAGTACAAGGTCACAGACGAGATCCCATTCTTATCGAGCATTAAATGAGGTCTGCTCTTGCTAGCTGTTTTTCCCGCCCATTTCCGAAGTGGAGAAACCTTAGCGGGCAAGGTTATTGTGATTGGTGGGCTTTTTCGAGTAGTTGGGCTTCCAGATAAAAAGGCCCAAAGCGGGAGAAATGGGTTTACCCACTGGCCCGTCGTCAGTTACCACAAGGATAAGACAGAAGAAACCCATGTTTTGAATAGCAAGTGTAGTAGTAGTGTGGTGTTTGTGTTGTTAAATAAGTCATGTTTTGTTAAAATGGGTTCTTGTTTCTTGATATATTACGACTTTACCATTAGAAGTTTTTAATTTTTACTGTTCTTTTATCACAAAGATTTTAAAGTAAAATGCCCGGCTGTGGTTTTGTAAAGTAACACCTATACTCCCTAACTTTTGAAAATTACACTTGTGCTCCATGTGGTTTATTTTGTGTTACTCAGATGGTCTCTGGAGTGGGTGTCCGTTAGTTTTCACCGTTAAATGAGTGTGAAATAGATCAGGGCATTTGGTTAATGTTTAATTGCTTGGTGTCTATTATGCAGATGAAGATGAGGGAGAGGAGGGTTTAGAGAGAGAGACGATTTGGGGTGTTGATACATGTTTGTGGACGCGACTCGACGCAACATGATTCGATCAAGGACTCGACTTTCCTCCGTCGTGTACAAGATCAAGATCGAGCCAAGAAGACATAAAGGCTGTGAACATGGACTTTGGGCTAAACAGATCACATATCAAAGTCTTTGGGCTGCTAACACTTGGCGAAACAAGGCATGGGCTAAAGCTGTTTGACGAAAGGGAATTGGGCCCAAGCCCATAATTGGCGAAACGCAAGAAAGTCGGCGAAACATGTGTGTTTCGTCGACTTGATTCAGTTTCGTCGACCAAGTTTCATTTGTTTCGCCGATGTTAGTCTGTTTCGTGATGTGTGGGTATAAATAGACAGTCTCAGTTAAGAGACACTAGGGAGAGACAAGAGAGAACACACACACACACGAGAGAACTTTGAGAGTTTATAGAATACATCTGTAAACATTGAGCTTGTAACTGATCTTTTCATACGTATTAATACAGAGGTGTTAATCGGTGAATCTTGCGTGTCGTGTATTTACGTGTTCTATCTCGGTTTGCTATCTCGGTTGGATTCCGCACAACCGAGGTGGTTTGTATACAAGGATTAGGCGACTAGATCCTCCCCTAGCCGGACCTACAAGTGGTATCAGAGCCTTGGCTCTTCTCCTTGTTAAAACCGAGGTGTTTTCGGGCTGTTCTTCGGGTTTTAAAGTTCTTATTTTCTGGAAAACATCTTAAAATCGGATCAAATCTTGTTGTTTTGCTGATTGTTTTTATCAAAACCATGTTATTACACATGTTTGCATGATACTTGTTGGTTTTTATTAAACTTTTAGCAGAAATATTGTGTTTGAAAAATTGTTGGTTTTCCAGAACTTCATATTGTTCATCTTCCCTTCAAAGTGTTCTTGCTTATTCAACTTTTTGATCTTCAAAAGTGATTTATAAAACTTGTTTATGTTTTGAAAATTGTGAACTTATTATAATATTATTATCAGAGATATCAAGCTGGTAAAACAATGATTTAGTTGGTGAGTCTAGACGTGCATAGTTGACAAAGGAGTGTTGTGTCAGACTGATCTCACCTACCAGATCATACCTTTTCGACGAAACAGACCCCGACGAAACCACAAACAATTTCATTTATGTTTCACCGAAGTGTGTTTGACGAAACACAATAATCAGTTTCGTTGTTTACATAGTGGGCTTAGTAACTGGGCTTTATTTAAAATCATTTTCGTCGACTGATTGGGCCCAAATCTGTTTCGTTGTGGCCCAAGTTTAAAATCTGTTTCGTGGAAGCCCAAAAAGGAACCTGTTTCGCCGATAGTCTTATTGGGTTCCTGTTTCGTCAAGCCCAAATCAACCAAACTTGTTTCGCCGATTTGAATTGCAATCAACTTCTGTTTCGTGGAAACTGGTTTCGGCGAAACACTTTGTGAATTTTAAACAGAAAGTTTGTCAAAGTGATTTAACTGTTTGATTTAAGTGTGATTTTCAGGTATTCATTTTTCTTTATCAAACATGTATCCAAGTTGGTGGGGTACTCCGGCTCCAGATTCGGGAAAGTATCGAAATACAAGTTTGTCTCCTTCGTGGGCCGAATCTCCCGTACCGGTATCTTCGCAAGCTAATACAATTTCTACCGGTCAATGGGCATTCGTATCAAATCAAACTCCTGCAACAACAGACATGTATGGGAATCCACTTCCTGCTCAACAACAAGCATGTTATGGAAGCACATCATCTGCTGGTCAGCAATCCAAGCCAAATACTGTAACACCCGAAAATTTTAAAACATAAAACAACCCTTATGAATTATAGTCCAATAGGAAACCCTAATTAAGACACCCAAGTGATTCTGCACAAACCCTAAAATTTTCAGAATTTTCAGAATCAGGATTAGGGCCCCTAAAACTCAGGGGGGGTATTTCCCACTTGACGATTATCCATATAACTCATTATATAATTCGAATTTATTCATTTTGTCGACTCAGCAGGCCTAGTTCCACGCGTGGCAAGTCTATAGTGATTTGCTGTCCCTTACGGACCGTAACATTAATAAGCTTACGGTCCGTAAGCACTCTTACGGACCGCAACCTTAGGAAGCTTACGGTCCGTAAGCTAGTCAAAATTCTGCTATAAATAGAGGACATTGGCACTCGCTTTCTGGTGTTCAAACGACGAAGAAATTCGTTTCAGGCTTCGAGTTATCGTCTGATTATCACAATTAACACACACAGAACACTAATTAAGTATAGCAGGGTGCTGCAGAACAGGGTATTAACTCGATCGCTATTACGATTCATTGTCCGATCAATCAATATATCCAGTGGATGTTTAAGTGCTGCCCACATTAGGGTTATACTTTGTCGTTCGTCATTAATTTGACGGATCATCGTTAATTCGATGGATAAAGTATTGTACTTTGTCGTTCGTCATTAATTTGACGGATCATCGTTAATTCGATGGATGAAGTATCGCACTTTGTCGTTCGTTGTGAGAAATTGATCTCGTGAGTTATCGTAAAGGCTGTATTAAGTTAATTACCTAGTTTGTGTGCAAATTAGGTTAAGAGGATAATCAGTAGGCTAAACTCTGCCGGTATAAATCTACAATTGAAAACAAGGTAGCATCAATTGGAAAATTTTAAGGTACGGATAGGTTCCTTTCTTTCAATTTATGTCGTTTTTATAAGAATCATTTCTCTTGATTTATGTTGTTTTGATACAAGTATATCATTTCTGATTTTAAGTTCCGTATTAAGATTTAGTTATGAAATAAGTTATAAAGTCCGTATTAAGATTTAGTTATGAAATAAGTTATAAATTCCGTAAGTATAGAATCCTTTCTTTCAAGTTATGTCAGTTGAGTACGTATAGAAATCCTTTCTTTTGATTTATGTCCGTTGGGTACGGATAGAATTCCTTTCTTTTGATTTATGTCCGTTGGGTACGGATAAACTCCTTTTCTTTTGATTTATGTCATCTGGATACAAGTATAGCATTCCTGATTTTAGATTCCGTATTAAGATTAAGTTATGAAATAAGTTATAAGTTCAGTATGGATAGAATTCCTTTCTTTCAATTTATGACCGTTGGGTACGGATAGACTCTTTTCTTTCGATTTATGTCGTTTGAATATAAGAATTCCGTATTAAGATTAAGTTATGAAATAAGTTATAAGTTCAGTACGGATAGAATTCCTTTCTTTCAATTTATGACCGTTGGGTACGGATAGACTCTTTTCTTTCGATTTATGTCGTTTGAATATAAGAATTCCGTATTAAGATTAAGTTATGAAATAAGTTATAAGTTCTGTACAGATAGAATTCCTTTCTTTTGATTTATGTCCGTTGGGTACGGATAGAATTCCTTTCTTTTGATTTATGTCCGTTGGGTACGGATAGAATTCCTTTCTTTTGATTTATGTCCGTTGGGTACGGATAGACTCCTTTTCTTTTGATTTATGTCATCTGGATACAAGTATAGCATTCCTGATTTTAGATTCCGTATTAAGATTAAGTTATGAAATAAGTTATAAGTTCTGTACAGATAGAATTCCTTTCTTTTGATTTATGTCCGTTGGGTACGGATAGAATTCCTTTCTTTTGATTTATGTCCGTTGGGTACGGATAGACTCCTTTTCTTTTGATTTATGTCATCTGGATACAAGTATAGCATTCCTGATTTTAGATTCCGTATTAAGATTAAGTTATGAAATAAGTTATAAGTTCAGTACGGATAGAATTCCTTTCTTTCAATTTATGACCGTTGGGTACGGATAGACTCTTTTCTTTCGATTTATGTCGTTTGAATATAAGAATTCCGTATTAAGATTAAGTTATGAAATAAGTTATAAGTTCAGTACGGATAGAATTCCTTTCTTTCGATTTATGTCCGGATAGAATCCTTTCTTTTATGTCAATTGAATACAAGTTATGTATTAAGATTAAGTTAAGAAATACGTGTTGGAAGTTACAAACGTTTTGAAAAGGTTTTGTTTTACATCAGTTATTTAGAAAATGGTTTATTTTATACGAGTGTTCATTTTCTACTCTAGTGGTTCCTTATTAACGAGTCAAGGTTTTATCTTGTTTGTTTAATAAACCACATTTTGGGGACGAAATTGTCAAGATAGGATTGATATCCATACCTTGGTGACTGGTTCCACTCTTTACTCATTAAATTCGTACACTCCTCACGTCTTTGATTATTGATTCATTTGACAGTCCGTTGAATTCCTATTTTAAACTTTGAATTTAGCTTTCATGCGATAGTTTTCTGTTAAGAGGTACTCATTATCGCAGGTTCCAATATAAGTTCCGTTTTGTTATGAAAACAAGTTCTGTTTTGTTATGAATATAAGTTTTATAAGTTATGTGAATAAGACCATTTGTACTCTGTTACCCTGAGTATCGCTTCTCGTGGAGTGTCCCACGAGCATGTTGTTGTGGCATCAACCTCATGTGCTCCACCCGTGACGGAGAGATCAGTTCACGGCGTCTCTTAAGTACAAGTGTGGTACATATATTAGGAGGCGTATGGATCGAATCCTAGAATTTAAGTTTTTCAGGAAATGGATAACGGGTATGCCAACTTGCCATTTCGTGTGATAAGTATGCAGGAGTAGCTACCTGTGTATTGTCACGTTTTCAGTTTGCTCATGGGTACTTCCGTATGATATGATTATGAAATTAAGTTATTTGCATCGTCAAGTTCCATCCGGTTATCAAAATAAAATAAGCTTTTGTTTTCCTCTATCCGCACACTGGGCAAAAACTTTCAAATTTTGCTCAGACGTACGTTTTTGTGTGTTTTCTTCTTTACGTCAGGTTATCAGGACAATCTGGGACGGAGTATGGAAGAGTGCTCGAGTGTTTGGAAAAGACGGTAGAAACAATTGTAATGGATTAGATATCCTATTTCCATTAAGTTGTAAAGCCTTGTAATACATTTAAGTATAAATGGAATTATGTTTTTGATCTGATTTCCGTAAATTGTGACACTTCGGCCCCTTCTGGGGACGGGGTGTTACAGGCCAAATACAGTGCGGCTCGACACCTCAAGCTTTTCTAAAGTCAGTGTGGAAGTAGCAAAGGAACACATGGAGCTGCTAAACACTTTGGTGAGCGCATACTGTGGATTAGTGGAAGGTCAGATTGGCAACATTAATCTGACACAAGAAGACTATCAGCAGATTGATAAGGAAGAGATGGATTTGATGGATATCAAATGGGCAGAACCAGCTTGGAAAGCAAGAAAGAAACCAAGTATGGGTTCGATAAACAAGCTGTCAAGTGCTTTAACTGTGGTGAACGGGGTCACTTCAAGAGAGAATGCACAAGGCCAGCTCAGCATGGGAATCAGAATCCTTTCAGGAATCAAGGCAATCAAGGCAACCAACAGAATCAGAACAGGAATACTGAGCGTACGTTGATACCTGTCAACAACCAAAGCCAAGCGGGACCATCAAATGCCAATCAGGCACTTGTGGTTCAAGTAGATGAAGGTTGTGATTGGTCTATTCAGTTGGGAAATGATGCTCCTGATAGAACAGCGTGTTTTGCTGAAGTTGTCAAGGATCTTAAACACGCCAGTGGTGGAGAATCTTCCACCAATGGTGGTGAATCTTCTAAGGATGAAGACTCTTCTGGTTATAGTAGAAGTTCAGATGAAGAATCCTCGAGTTCAGGCGATGATCATGTGGATGAGACATCAAGTGCGTCAGTCGATGCAGATATTGATGAGCTTTTGGAAGAAGCTGC
This sequence comes from Helianthus tuberosus, assembly GCA_030545235.1. Classification (NCBI taxonomy): domain Eukaryota; kingdom Viridiplantae; phylum Streptophyta; class Magnoliopsida; order Asterales; family Asteraceae; genus Helianthus; species Helianthus tuberosus. The sequence continues at coordinate 210,198,227 of CM060400.1, forward strand.
AGCAGGAACTCAAAGAAGATCTATTTTGGTGGATTAAGCTGCTTATTCTACGTCTTCTCTCCATTCAACCTTTATGGCTAATGTCGACAGTTCATCAAGTCAGGTATGTGTCGATGAACCCACTACTGTTATTTGTGATAATTGTGCTAGTTTAAGTGATAGATGTGCTGATTTGGATGCAAACATGTCTGAGTTGCAAGGCAAACATGATGCTTTACAAGCTAGTTTGTTTGATTTGCAAGACAAACATGTTTCATTGAATGATAAGTGGTGTGAGTTGCAAAGCAAACACGAGGCTTTGCAAGAGAAATATGATGTGACATTCATCCACAATCAGAAATTGACCGTGGATCTAAGTGCACAGAAGCCAACATGTTTTATGAAAACCATGAAAAGGAATTTAAGTCGATAATCGAAACATTAAAGAAAGATAAAACCGAGCTGACAAAAATGGTTTCCAGAAAACAAACTGACATAAATTTGTATATCACTCGTCTTGAGATAATGCAAAAAGAGATGGCTTGTGTTAAAACTGAAAGTGAGGCGATCCAGCTTAAGTTAGACAGTTATTTGAGCTCTAGCTATGTGTTGGATCACATCATTGATGTTCAGAAAGAGAAATGGGATGTCACATGCATTGGATATAAGAAATGTCCACCACCCGTGAGAAACAATTATGATGCCATGCCTGATGAGGAGTATAGAACTCACTTTGAACCATCTGTTCCTTTGGACGTTGAGGAATTTGCAACAGGACTCGGATACAAGAAGGAAGTATCGTCAGATTCGGATGTGTCAGCAGATACATGTGTGTCTTCTGCTGAACCGAATCAGGATCCTCCAGTTGTGATTGAGGATGCTGATTCTTCTGATGATGAATCTGATGATACTGATTCAGCAAAGTCTGATGCGGTAATCAACGAAGAGGACACACCTCTTGAGAATCATATTTTATGTGATCCTCCCGCAAAACCTGCTAAGACTGTTCCGACCGAGTCCACGTCTGCAAAAGAGTCTGAAAGTGTGGATTTGCTGTACACTCTTGTTGGTGATGATAAAATTTATTCAGACAAAGATTTTTCTATTAAGAATGTTAATCAATCATTAATCAGTAAAGTCTTTGAAAATTCAACAAGTAAGTTTTTGGGAAAGACAGGATCACATGTTACAGTAACACAGTGTCCTCCTATTCCAAAGGCTGAAGTTCGAAAACAATATGGAAATCAGAAATTACCAACAGTGCAAAAACAGCAAAATCATACCAAACCAAAAGGAAAAGCATCGACTCAAAGTCAAAGGAAGCCGAATCAAAAGAAGAACAAGAATGTGAACTTTGTGAAATCAAAGGGAACGGACAAAATCGAAACGTTTGAAAACAAATCTAACTTAGATTTTGTTAAACAAGCAACAGTGTTGAAAAGAAATGAACCAAACTGTTCGAAACCTAGTACCTCGAGATCACAAAGTTCATCATCATCGGCAAGACGATCACATGATACTTCGGGGTTTGTTGAACGAAGATCATGTTTTGAATGTGGTACAATTGGACATGTAATTCGAAATTGTCCATATCTTCATAAACAAAAAGGCAAAGTTGATGATTCCCGTGACCAAACTGACCGCAAGCGATCTGTTTCTGTAAAACAAGATCCCCGTCTTGTAAAAGAAAGGGAAAAGAAACAGAAACGCCAACAGGTCAAGAAAATTGAAAAGGCAATTAAAACCGATGTGGTTAACAAAACATCTGTTTCAGTTAAACCAGAAAGTTCAAAGTTTTCAAAAACTTCAAATAATCACGAAGTTAATTTGTCAAACAATCAAACTGGTAAAACTCAACAGACATGGAAACCTAAATTGACCACAAGTTCAGAGGGACCATCACAATTTCCTAACCATCAAAAGGTGGAAGTAATTGTTGTCGATGAAAATGGAAGACCCAAGACCACAATGGCTTAGGTCCCTCTCTCCAAGTAATCTATGAATGAGTGTGTAGGATGTTCCAGGAGGAACTATTGATAGTCTTAGGATTGTTGATAGTGGAGCGTCCATGCACAAGATAGGCGACAGAAGAAATTGTTGCCTTTGATGGAGAGAGGAGAAAAGAAGACAAAAATGTCTGATGAAAGAATGTTGTTGAATGAAGTTGAAAAATTCGACCAGTTGAAAAATGTGCCAAAATTTTGGTTGTTATGGTTTTTGATCGGGTCCTCATGAAAGATTCCAATGAAAAGTACGCGCCTGTAGCACGTCTGAAGCTTTTCGAAGATTCATGGATTTTTTTTTCTTCCACAAGAAGTTCAAAGTCCACAAGATGAACGTGTAGGGTACTTTTCTTCGCGGTGTGATTGAAGAAAATGTGTTTGTTGAACAAACCAACCGAGTGTGCGGATGCCTTGGCGTGGATTGAACAGCCGCACACTACTTCTCAAATAGAAAGACAAAGACCTTCGCTGGTACAATGTGGAAGACCAGCCGGACCCAGAGGTTTATGATCTTGTTGCTGTGAAGAGATTTCTCAGTAGCTACAAAAATCGACTTTGAAGTCCACAACGGGTGGATATCCAGTTTGGGAGAGCGCTCGGATTCCTTGCAATGCACGAAGCAGTTGCAGGATACGGTTTTAAATTTCTAATCTCTCCTATACTTGTCGATATTTAAGCTGCTTTATGAATTATTATCATCTCGTACAACACTCTTTGACCTGACACATTGATCTCGAATATTACCTCACACGTGATTGTTTCACTATGAAACTCATCAATGTTGTCATGGTCCACACCGATGACCAACGTGCCGACCTTTTTACCAAAGCATTTGACAAATCAAGATTTGATTTTTTATTATTGGGAAACGGCATTAAGGTCAAGCAAGAGTAAAACCAACATTGGAAAATCATTTTTGTAAATACCTTTGTGTTTTAACTTTATCTTAGTTTGTTGATTTTAGGGGGAGTAAATCCAAATTTGAAAATCCAAAAACATCGAAAAATTTCAATAACACAAAAACAATAGAAAAACAAAAATGAGTTTCCTGGCGAGCAAAAGAGAAAATGATAGTACATCAGTGGTCTGTCCAAACCTCTTTAAACCTTAAATGAAAAACGATAAGCAGCTCTATATAAGATGTATCGGTAGGCTCACAATCATTTTAAAGTGTGCAGGGTGATATAAACTTAAATCGACTGAAGACCAGGTGGGAACCATTCATTGGCATATGGTCTTAGTACCGAAATTTCGTTTGAGAGATTGCCGAGGTTCTGAGATATTCGGTCTTTATGCTGCTTATCATCTGGGTATCATGGTTGTATCTTTTACCGAAAAATAACGGGGACGCAAGTCTAGATCTTCCATGATACTATGCATACGTGTACATATTGCATTCGACCTCAATAAGTGATCAACAATCACATGTCCCCAAAATAAGTGATAATATATCACATTTATCCGGGAGTCAAGTTCGTCTCTCTGCTGTACGAAAGTACTGACCTGTTCACGGACTTGCTCCTGTGCCCTCATGCATATGAAAATCAAGTTCCTCATCAATAAGTGATTCTATCACATAGGGCTTGTTTTCAATCAAAATAAGTGAGTTTCTCACATCATATACGGTCAAACAGATGATAATCGGTATACTCACCGGTAAGATGAACCCTCGTGCATACCTTGATACGGGAATGTGTCGTGATGTGGATGAACATCGGTCAGTAAGTATAAATCATACACTAATCGTATCCCCTCGCCATGATTACATCTGATAAGTTGAGCTTATGTGGACAACAATACCGATAATCGTTATAGGATGTTTATAAACATGTTAACTAATTGAACAACAAGTTGTTTTGGCGTGACCGTACACTGATATGATTCTCTTACCCTCGAAACTCGCAAAAAGAATGTCTGTAAATATTTATTTAATGCTTTCAGTTTCTGCATCTTTGTATATATTTATTTAATGCTTTCTGTCTTTACATTTCTAATATTCAAAAATACCAAAAAGATTTTAGGTGTGTTTTAATAAAAACTTTCTAAAAGCCAAAAAGATTTTATTTCTGTCTTATTTTCGATTGTACGATGTTGGATCTCGAGTCTTCGTTACCTGAAACCTGATTGAAAACCGAAACGACTGATTCTTCATAAACGGTCAAAATTTGCAAGTTTTGAAAGTTAAAAACTGAAATTGATAAATTTGTTAAACTTTCAAACTGTCGGACGGTAGTTGTTTGAGATATGGTCATACGTGTGTCGTTTGTTTATGTTAACTATATTCCAAGCAGTTGTTCTCATTACGCGTTTAGATTTCTTGCATGTGCAGATTCTAAAGGCAAGGAGAACATGGTCGATGACAAGCTTCGGAATGAAGACACGACGTGAAGGCACCCAAATGATGAAGATGATCGAGTTGCTGCTGACCATCATCAACACCACAAGGATCTCAAGTAGTAAAGATCAAGACATTCAGGAGCATAACTCAAGGGGGAGCTTATGTTAAGGGGGAGTTTGTCAACACACTTCCTACATGAAACGGGGAGTTTGTTGATACACTTTCTGCTTTCAAGACGTGAAGACTTTGAAGATCCTCCGACATAGAAGACATAAAAGGCGAATCGCGCGAGTAGCGTCCAAGGGGGAGTTTGTTGATACATGTTTGTGGACGCGACTCGACGCAACGTGATTCGATCAAGGACTCGACTTTCCTCCGTCGTGTACAAGATCAAGATCGAGCCAAGAAGACATAAAGGCTGTGAACATGGACTTTGGGCTAAACAGATCACATATCAAAGTCTTTGGGCTGCTAACACTTGGCGAAACAAGGCATGGGCTAAAGCTGTTTGACGAAAGGGAATTGGGCCCAAGCCCATAATTGGCGAAACGCAAGAAAGTCGGCGAAACATGTGTGTTTCGTCGACTTGATTCAGTTTCGTCGACCAAGTTTCATTTGTTTCGCCGATGTTAGTCTGTTTCGTGATGTGTGGGTATAAATAGACAGTCTCAGTTAAGAGACACTAGGGAGAGACAAGAGAGAACACACACACACACGAGAGAACTTTGAGAGTTTATAGCATACATCTGTAAACATTGAGCTTGTAACTGATCTTTTCATACGTATTAATACAGAGGTGTTAATCGGTGAATCTTGCGTGTCGTGTATTTACGTGTTCTATCTCGGTTTGCTATCTCGGTTGGATTCCGCACAACCGAGGTGGTTTGTATACAAGGATTAGGCGACTAGATCCTCCCCTAGCCGGACCTACATGGGGTTTTAGAAGAAGGAGGTGGGGTGAGGGTAGGGGTATATATATCTACTTTTAGCGTTTTAATCTAATACTAAGGGCATTTTGGTTAACTAACGGACATCCACTCCAGGGACCATCCGAGTAACAAAAAGTAAACCACAAAGAGCACTGGTGTAATTTCCAAAAGTTAAGAACTATAGGTGTTACTTTATAAAACCATAGGAACTATCCGGGCATTTTACTCAAGATTTTATTTAGACATCTCAATTCTAATTTAAGATATTTGTTTTGTAAAGTGTAAGATAAAAAGAGACAAAAATGATCTCAATTCTAAATTTAAGATATTTGTTTTTTTTAAAGTGTTAAGATAAAAAGAGGCAAAGTTGAAATGGTTTGGAAATGTGCGGAGGAGACAGATGATGGTACCGGTAAAAACCATGAAAACTCGCATAGTGGAGAGCAGTAGAGACAGACTCAAACTGATATAAGACGAGCAAATTAATTTGAAGCAAATTGCAATTCTCCAACTTACGAAAAGTTTGTGTAAAAGAAATACATTCTCAATCCATCTTTATACATAATCAACTTACGAATGACTTTACTAAACCTTTATCCATCCTTGGTACACACGGTTTTAAACTCCATCCTTTGCTTGTGGGGGCATAATTAACACAAGATATTAGGCGTAGTTGATGTGTCCAACTGTCCAAATTTTAATATCTTCAAAAAGATCCATTTAATTATACTTACATACAGTGGCGGAACTAGCCCAAAAGGTTAGGGGTATCCCAATTTTTTTTAGGATCAGGGGTATCCTTTATATAATGGAAACGAAATTGAGTGGTATTTTTACACTACGGAAATGGAGTTAAGGGGTATTTTTACACTACGTAGACGGGGTTGAGGGGTAGCCCGTGCTACCCCTACTAACTCTTTAAGTCCGCCCCTTCTTACATATACTAAAATGCGAATAACAAGTGAGAACCAATCGAGTGTAACAAGATTTAGACAAGTCATACGGGTTTGTCGAATTTAGAAAACAATGTAAAAACTAAAATGTTATATTAATAAAAGTTGTAAGTTGTAATACTAAGTATACTAAAAATAGACAAATGTACTAGAGCAAAGAAACAATTTCTAACTAATGTCCTGCAATTGATTTAGGCAAATGTCACATATAATGCTTAAATAACTATCAATTAGGCTAGGGGATGTCTCATATAATGCTTAAATAACTATCAAAGCCTCCATAACGCCCTCCATAGTGCCTCTTCCCCATTTTCAAGGTGCCAAAGGGGGCGCTATGGAGGAGTTTTATCCCAGTAATGAGCTCCAATAGCATTACAGGTGGGGTCCAATGTTTTCAACCAATTAGATAGTTTTGTTTTGATTTTTTTTAATAGGGGGCTTTATCTCATTACAATTGCAAGAATGTTAAAGAAAGGGGCTTTAAAACCCCCATATGAGGAGGCCGCCTGGTTAAAAACAAACAAACAAGTAAAATCTCACTTATATTAATCTATTGATAAGGTATGGGTAGAGTAGGATAGGGGCAAACTTTTTCACTATCATGAAAGATAAAGAGATTGTTCCCGCTAAATTATCTAAGAGCTCTCCAGTGCATTCCTTTTCAAACGCATAAAGACACACTAAGGGGCTGTTTGTTTTCCTCTTAATGAGGCTCTTAATGGTTCAGACTGTTTGTTTCGTGAGCAGATGTCTGAATGGTTCAAACATTTGCCTCTGAATGATTAATTATTATTATACAGAGTCTGAATGGTTAATACCTCTAATCTGAATTGGTCAGACATTTGCCTCTGAAAGCTTAAGCATTATACTGACCCTTGATGGTTCAGACATCTTACTGGTTCAACACTTAATGGTTCAGACCTCTTACGGGTTCAACACTTAACCATTCAGAAGTTGTTAAAAAGTCCATAAATCAGATTTTCACCTATCGTGAGTTTAAAAGCCCATATGCTTCCAACACCATTTTTTATCAACCTGATCCGAAAACATATGATGAAACCCAAAAATATCAACCAACACGTTTTAGTGAAACATATAGAAAAGTAGACTTGTCCAACATACCATTAAAATATCAACAAACACGTTTTTGTGAAACATATAGAAAAGTAGACTTGTCATAATATCGACAAAACAGAGGTGGGGTCTTTTCGTACCCTTGTGGCCCCAATATTTATTGTTTTGGAGTAGATTGGGGTTAGGCGGTTGGGTATGGGCATCGTCAAAGGCCCGTCCTCTCTTTTGGGCTCGTCCAACACCGCCCCCAAGGGGCCCGGCTCGGCTTTGGCGTCGGAAAACAGACGGGCAAGACGGTGCAAAAAGGTGAATGGGGTGGGGCCCATCTGACTTCTTCCTCTCTCTCCTTGGCTGCATGTGTGAAGGTGGTGGGCCATATTGGTTTTTTATTAATTGTTTCTCTCTCTCTTTTGAGTATATATTATTTTTTTATTAAGGTGGGTAGTCTCCTCACACCCTTGGGTAGTCACCAAAGAGACTATCCTCCTCCCGTGATTACGTGGCGGGTAGTCCTTTGGAGACTATCCTCCCCCATACCCAATAGTCTTAGAAATTAACTCACGTTTTTAACTTTTTACATAGTAAGTGTCGTGTTGCGTTGCGTTGTGAAGTGGTACTATGAATCGTGGTAAAATAAGTTGTGTTTTATTAGAAACTAGGATTTTGACCCGCCGCGCGTTGCGGCGGCGTCGAAAGTTAAAGTAATGTATATTTGACTCGACTCGTTACTTAAAAAATTACATCGTCATCAAATGGAAACGTAGTATACTTGACCCAACTTGCTTTTAAATACAGTTTACGAACGTACACAAAATAAGTAGAAAACGTATTATTTTTTACCAGACTCGCTTGAGAAAAAAAGTTTATGTCAAAACGTGAGTCGTTTACGTTGAAACGTGAATTTTAAAACGACATGTACGTTAAAACTGCAATACACAGCGCGTTATGTCGGCGGCACCTTAGTTGTTTATAGCTGACGGCACATTATGTGATTCGTTAACCACATAAAATACGTGTTTGACGTATCCGATCAAATTCAGTGTAACCAATAAAAGCATTGTGCTTACAATGTACAATGATGAAATTAACATGTGATGCCCGCACGTGACATTACACGTTTTTGACTTTGTTACACACAGTGCGTTCGTGAAATTAATGTCATTGCAGTGTAAAGATGTAACAATATTTTAGACAATCGTGTAAAATCGTATAATATGGTTAGACATAGATCAAAAAAAGTATATTAATGTGTGACACTATGGTCTAAAGTCGTAAAAGCAATTCAAATAAATGAGACGTTAAGTTATTAAGTAAAAGAAGTTGGCAGATCAACGTTGTCAATTACCAAAAGTTAAAAGTGAATGCATAAGTTACCTAGTTTAAGAGTGTGAATTGAAAGAACTAAAAATAAAAGGGTTAAAAAGTAAAAGTATAGGAATTATAATTATAATATATGAAAATTGAAAGAAAATAAATATATTATAGGGCTAAACTTGATTTTTGTAAAGTTAAGGAATTAAAGACAAAGTATAAATGTAAAAGAAATAATACTATACTTAATTATTATTTTTAAAGTGGATTTTGTGATGTAAACTTTATAAAATAATGCCTTACGAAAAAAGTTATTTATGTTAAACAAAAGGAGTAAATTGAAAAAAAAGTCAATAGTAGGTGTTTTTTAAATGTCCCTCTAATTAGGGTTGTTTACGAGCCGAAACAAATCGAGTAAAGCTTTGCTCGTAATTTATAGGTTTAAATCGAGTGGCTTCATTCAGTTTAAATTTATAGAATCGAGCAAGATGTTAAAGCTTGATCTCGTTTCGGTTTATAAATTGAGAATAGAGAATAAATGAGCGTTGAGATGGTCAGAGGGTAAGTGGATAACTTGCCTAAGGGGTTTTAGTTTTAGTTTTTTTTGGGTAAATTACACTTTTCGTCATTTATGTTTGTACCAGACTGCAATGGATGAGCTTTAACTTCAATAATTACAGCCACAGTCTTTTTTTGTAAAACTCATTACACTCTACGTCCTTTAGCACTAACCAGGTTAAAATATCAAGTTAACTCTATCCACTTAAGGGTATTCTGGTCATTTCACAATTTTGTTTAAAATGTTTCTTAATAAATAAAATCAAAAAATTACATATATTTATTATCTTCCCCAGTGCCTAAAACCCTAGAAAACCATCATCCTACTCCCTGTCACAACCAAACCCCCACCACCACTCTCTCTTTCTTTACACCCTCAGAAATTTAGTATCAGCGTCTTGCTCAGTTGCTCTTGTATCATCTTTATTTAGTTTCATTTGTCACACCCTGTCTTTTGCGGAAGCGTATGATGTGTGACTAGCTTGTTATCATTGCATTCAATCGTAATAAACAGCTACATGATCAAAACGATGTTCATCCATTTATGAAAATTTAAGTATTACAAATACTTGTTATTTAAGTTTTCAAAACACGACCTTTGACAAGGTTTCAATTCAACAAAAGTGGATGACATCTAAACTTGTAGTCTACTTCTAGTTACGACACTTGCGCCCAAGATCCATCCTGTCACCTGAAATACATGTAATTTTGGAAAACATCAACATAAAGTTGAGCGAGTTCATGTGTTTTTTGTATTTCACGTTTTTATACTTTGTATGAAAACATAGTATGTGTCATGTATAATTCAAGTCTTTCTTGAGTACCCCACGTACTCAAGTATAATTCCTGTTTTCTTGAGTACCCCACGTACTCAAGTATCATTCAAGTTTTCTTGTGTACCCCACGTTTTAAATGATTGTTTATACAAGGACATTAAGGCACGTGAGGACATAAGGAGCATTAGTATATTCTCCTTCAAGGCATGTGAGGACATAGGGAGCATTAATATTTTCTCCTTTAAGGCATGTGAGGCCATAGGAAGCATTAGTATATTCTTCCTCCAACTATGTCGATTTCCCTCGACTGTGTCGATTAACCTCGACTGTGTCAATTTCCCTTGACTGTGTCGATTACCCTCGACTGTGTCGATTAACCTCGGCTGCGTCGATTTCCCTCGACTAGGACACCGAAGCACTCAAGTGGTCACATAAGGACCATGAGTGGGGCTCGGCCGTACCCGTTAGATCTAACCCTCGTCCCTAATTAATGAATGTTTTTAATGGCTTGGTACTAGTATTCACCAAGACTTTATGGCATCTTTTGTGTTAGTCTATGCTCACATGATCTAGTATTTTCTAGGCATTTATGCTCACATGATCTAGTATTTTCTAGGCTTTTCTTAAAGCTCATCATATTGCACTCACCACGAGTGCTTCTCGTATTCTCAAATCATATTGCACTCGGTTCTCGTTCTCACCAAGAGTGCTTCTTGTATTTTTACCCTTTGTAAAAATTATAATATTTGTAACATGTATTTCACCCCCGAGAGTTATAAAAACTGAAAACAGTTGAAGAAAAGGGGGAGCATGAACTCACAACTTTGCGTTCCTGTGCGTCGTAAACTTCACCGGATTTGCTTAATTAACGTCGTAACCTATACGCGTTTTCTTAACGTTAGTCACTAGACTTGCGTCGCACAAGTACAGTCACTCTCTTTTGTATTTGAATCGTTGTGTTAAAAATATTTTATATTTTTAACTAAGCATCCTACTTATATTATTTTCTCAAAAATTAATATAAGTATTTCATGTTTTGCACTTTGCACCCGAATTATGTATCTTGTATGTTGTATGTGTATTTTTATGTTTATACTCCTCATGAGTATTTAGTGTATTTTTAAGTCTTAATACACTAGCACGTATAACACATACTATATACACTTAGCACGAGAGTTGGTGATAAAATAATATATATTTTTCTCTCAAAAATATACATACTTATATCCATTTTTATTTTTGAAGAAATCCTCATTTCTTATCACCAAAAATTAGGGAAACCTTGGTAATACTTTTAAATACATTTTTAGGGATTAAGTTTCTCAAAAACTTATATTTTTCTAAGTGTCAAAATTTATAAAAATTTTGACAGAGTTTCCCTTAAAAATGGAGGTTTCCCATGTTTTCAAAACATGTGTTTATTTTCTTTTAAATCGTCAACAATCCTCAACAACAATTACCAACAATAATCATCAACAATAACCACATATTTCTCCATTTCATGAACTTGAATATTTACAAAAATGTGTAGTAACTTACTAGCACATTTAGTAAGTCTTGTTATCTTTAAAAATAAGTTTAATTTCTTAAAAATTTTATTTTTAAAGATCTTGAAGTTTCACAACTTCTAGTCATGATTTACCAAACATATTTCTTGTTAAATTTTTCTTGTGACACAAGTGTTTACACACTTGTTTATGCACTAAAATGCTTTTAGTTTATGTAAGGTCCGGGTTTTAACAAAACTAACATTTTCCGCTTGGTTCTTCCGAAAAACCACTTGTAGATCTTTAGATCTACATGTTTAGAGTCTTATTTTACAAGAAAAATTACTTTTACTCAAGTTCATGTTTCATGAGTGGAAGGGTTCATCATCTTTCACATCTCTAGCACTAACATACTACTAGCTCATGATCTAGTATGGTTAAATGATGAGCCATCCCACTTCTAGCAACAACATCATAAAATAATCACAACTAACCAAGATTCACATGATTTACACACACATCTACTCTTTATCCAACTAGTTTATCTTTCTTTCAAGACTTTTAGTTTTGATCTTGTGTGTTCTTGAGTTTTAACCGTTAAATCACCTATTAACCACTTTAAACAAGAACAAGGGGATGTTTTAGAACACTTACTACTAGCTCATGGCTAGGGAAGTTCAAGAGTGCAAATGAGGTGGATAAAAGCAAATGGTGAAGGTCCTTCAAGATCCGCTTGCACCGAGCTTCGTTAGTGACCTTCTTACACCACCAAAACACCTTGGATTGCTAGGAAGTGGATTGAAAAAGATGGAAGTGTGGGTGTGTGTTGGTGCCGTGAGGTTAGAGGGAGAGATGAGAGAGTTTTCTTTTTTTTTGTTGAATGATGAAGATGAAGTGAAGCCTAGTGCTTTTTAAAGAAATCCTCCAACATCTCCTTACCCACTAGGTCTTATGTCTCCAATTGTACATAGCATATCAAATAAACAAATGGAAGAAATCATGGGGTGTCCCCCACTCTCACACAATCGGTTATGGGGGGGGGGGTCCTAGTTCCATTTCAACTTCCAAGTTACTATCCTAGTTAGCTTTCAAGTATCATAAATCTAGTGTTAAGAGTGTTATTAAATATAGTGTGTTAGGGTGTTCGAGGACCCTAACTAGCTTAGAAAAATAAAAACAATGCTTCTAGCATTATTTTGGTGTTCCGGATATTATCCGGTTGTTCGGTTAGACACTGGTTCGTTAAAGTGCTAAATCACACTTTTTAGTGTCTTTTAAGTACCCTTCTTGTACCCTTTCAATCCCCAACACTTAGGGAAATATTCTGGATGATAAAACGAAATTTCTGCATAATATTCATATGTTTAAATGCTGAATTGAGCTGAATTATACAAAATTATGCACTTAAAGTGCGTTTCGGGTGCTTTTTAGTGCTTATTTTTGCTTTCGCAATGTCTATAAATTAAACCCTTACATGTACTCTTGGGTTTTAATGTACTTTTGTCGTCGGACCTACACCTAGGCCTCAATTCTAATGTTTGACTGCTTTCTGCAGTTCTGTTGACACGATGTGTCTTACCGGTGAGTTTACTAATATTTCTGACGCAACGCTCTCGTTTATGCATAAAGCTATATTTTGTAGCACAAAATGTGCATGAATTCACTTGCATGGAATTCAGAAATTTATTTGTCTGGTAACTAGATCATGTACAGTCATTAAAGCACAAATTACTGTTTATCTAGTGTACGGAATGTACGGAAAAGTGACGGTTGTCACAGTCTCCTCCCGTTAAAAGAATTTCGTCCCGAAATTCAAGCGATGCCATCGGTCGCAGGGGAGTTGTGAAACCAATATGGTCACTTAGATTCATGATTTGTCTTCATGTTCCCATGAAATCTCTGGGTCATGTCATGAATTCTATCATACTCAAGTAAGTCGATCATGACTTTTCTGTATCTTATGGACTCTAGGTCCATAACCTCAACAAGTTTCTATGGACTCTTGGTCCAAAACCTCAACAGGTTTCTATAGTATCACGGACTCTTGGTCCAAAACCTTAACAGGTTTCTATAGTAATTCTTGTCGTTTGTCATTGACGTGAATCTTATTTGTGGGAACAACGACTGTTCCTTAAGTCAGACTCCTCTACGGACTAGACACATGAAGGTGTCGTGATCACTACTAATCTTTTTCTGGGAGCTTCATCTTGTGAACAATGGTTCTGATCCCTACACCGGGGATTCAACCTTTTCGTTTTCCAAATCACACTACGCCTTCTCTAGGCGAGACTCTCATTTTAGTCATACTTCTTATCTAAATTTCTTTCGACTTATGTCGCTCATCGGCGCTATCTTTCTGTATTCTACGGGCTGTCCTGATATGATCACATATCTGAAGGATCTTGCCACTAGTTTTCCTGGGCCATCTCGGGCCAGTTGATTGTTCATTTCTCGTCTCCGTTCAACATGACGGGAATTTACTCATTATGTTCCGTCTAAAGCTTTACACGAAGCGGTTTAGACGACGGTGTGATAGATACCGTTGTAGGAAAACTCCACTAAGGGCAAGTGAGTGTTCCGACTTTTCATCAAAGTTTATCACACAAGAACATATTGTGTTCATACAGTCTGCATTGTTCAGCAGTTCAGTTCATATTCGAGTTCTTACGATCATCCGTGTGTTGCAACCCTTCTGATCAATAAAGATCGTGCAACGTTTTCTTTCAGGTAATGATGTCCAGTTGCGGCGCGCAATCACTGTATCTATCTCAAGATCTCTTCTCGTGATTCCTTAATCAATGTGCCGCGTGTGCAATGTCGTGGTCTCGTTGCATCGACGTACAATCGAGACTTGTCGAGAGACGTCACATAATTGCAACTCTAGCTCCTTAGCTCTTGGTTGCAGGGTTGGCGTGAATTTCGTTCTTATCCACCATGTATCCTAAAGCTCTCCCTTCGCGAACTCGAAATCCGCTTTTCGTCATCATTGCACATAACTGTGCTTTCTCTAAGAGTTGCAAGGTAAATTGCGGCTGTTGCTCACGACCTTCCTTGGTTGTTAGCCATATAAGAATGTAGTCAATAAGTATATGACTTATCCAGGTATGGCTCACACGTTCAATTCATGAGGTCCATGAATATTGTCGATGCATGTGTTAAGCCAAATGATACGACAAGGATCTCGTAATGCTCGAAGCAAGTCCTAAAGGTCGTTTTAGGGATATTTCCTCTTGTATTCACAGTGGAGGACCTCTTGTCCTCAAGTTGATCCTTGGCAAAGGATTCTGATTCTCAATTTTCTGAAGTTTATGTAAAGTGGAGACTACCAACTTTCTCCTTGTCTCCTTAACTAAGGATGTTATGTCCTTGATTTCCTCTGTCTAGCAGCTCTTGCAGTTATATCAGAGGTTCATGCTTCGCTGGTGAAGCTAGTCGGTAAGGCGTCATTCAGCCCTGGTACCGCTCCTGGCACGAGATTTGCCTTAAACCTCTCTTGTCGCTGCGGAGGTATTCCTGGCAGGTCTTCGGAAAAGGCTCCTGGAACTTCTTCCATCACGGGAATGTTCTCAGGCTCTGTAGTCTACTCGGAGGCGTTTCTATGCCCTTTCGACCAATGAGGTATGTCGTAGATCTGCCGCCTTGTGGGGTCTAGCATCCTTGCACCTTTTGCAGGAAGTCGGGTTTCATCGTTCGCAAGAGGGATGCGACTGATTTTCCCATATCAAACGACGTCAGCTGTATACTTGGATTTCCGATCCATGCTGATTATCATATTATGACTTCGCGAGTCAAGGGTAACAGAAGGTTCAGGCCTTCTGAGTCCCTAAAATATAATTCCTTACTTGCTTCATCTGCTTCAACTAGCCTTCTATATGCCTATTTTGAAAGGATACGGGGCGTCTATTTCACTCGAAACTAGGCCAAGCAGTTTCTTATGTTCTAAGCATGCAAGGTTAAAGTTGGTGCCAGTATTAATTAAAGGTAGATGCATTAGGTTGGTTAATAGGGAACGTACCCGTAACCGCATCTGGATCCTGGTGTGCTTCACGAGTTTCAATCGTGAAAACCCTTCCTTGCTTGTTTCTTCCTAGGGCAATCTTTCCTAAAGTGCCCTGCTTCACCACATTTGTAACAACCTGGTATTCTCTTATTTCTTCCATCTGGGTCCTTCGCCCAACAGGCATCCTTGCTGTGCCCTTCTTTTCCACACTTTCCGCACTTAGTCCTCAGACATCGACCTTTGTGGTGAAAAGTGCATTCCTCGCGCCTCGGCTTAGTTCCCGAGTAAATCTTATCACCAGCCTTATTAGTGGCTCCAACAGTTTTCCTTCCAGGCGGTGGGTTCACTTTCTTTCTTTTGTTTGCTTTAGAGCTTCCATAGTTGACTTGGGTGCTCATCTTTAGATTTGAGGACTTTCTCTTCTTGTTGCTTGATGACTCCACATGAGTCTCTTTCTTGTTATCCTCAGATTCCGAAAATTTTCCCGCACGTAGAGCTTCTTCAGTAAGAGTGACACTCATATCGATAGCCTCTGCAATGGTTGAGGGCTTTGAGGTAGTAACCATGCTCCTGATCTGAGGTGCAAGTCCCCAAATAAATCGTTCAACCCTTTTGAATTCCGGTTTGACTAAGTAGGGGACGACCCTAGATAAGTCGTGAAATCGTTGGACGTATTCAGGAATCTTTGGTCCGTCCATTTTCAAGTTCCAGAACTCCACCTCAATCTTCTGGATTTCAGTCCTAGAACAGTATTTCTTTCCCATCATTTCCTTGAACTCGTCCCATCTTAGTGCATAAGCAGCATCCGCACCAAGGGTTTGAACCTGAAGGTTCCACCAGGAGAGTGCGCCATCTACGAATAACCCTGAGATATAAGTAACACTCTGTCGGGGCGAACAGTTACTCATTCTTAGAATGGAGTCAGTCTTTTCTGCCCAACGAACAAATGCAACGACACCTCCTGTGCCATCAAAATTTAATGGCTTGCAGTCCAGGAACTGTTTATAGGTGCAGCCAGTAGGAGGGTTATTTCCAGTAGTGCCATTGCTGTGCTCAGAGCGGAGGGCTTCATGTCGTGCAATTGCCTGCGAGATGCGTTCTTGCAGCTCGGCTTCTGTCCTTGGCAACATACTGGTGTTTGTGTCTCGCCTGGGCGGCATTCTCTTCTGCCAAAATGGTATGAAGTAGGTTAGACAACATTCCAATTGTCTATGAGATACATAGCACCATAAGCCACCCAATTTCACACGTATATATAATCAGTGTATAAGCGAGGAAACAGTTATTGAGCCTTCACATAGGCTTGCCAACTTGGCTTATTGTTTGAAATGAACTCGAGGCTACATCGCCTTGGTCATTCAAGTTTTAGTTATTTCCTGCTACATTGGTTTAGCTTTACTGGTGCGTATATTTCCCCTTTGATGGGGTTGTCCGTGTCGAGGTGGTAGGGAGTGTATCGTCACTGATTCTTCCTGAATGTCATTCCACCTCTCTCTTAAATATCGTTTTCTCAAACGTCTCGTATGCAGGTAGAAGTGTCAGTCACGAAGTAGGCTAAGACAGGCTTCCTACTTTCTATCGTGCTAAAGCACTAATCTATGTGTTGTTCTACCAGATGAAGGTGAGGACACCTATAGATAAATTTGTATGGTTTTCATTAGCTTGACCCGGAGAGTCCACCAGGATTTCTGTGCACTACAAGTCGTTATTACGTGGGCCCCCGTAATAATAAATTGTCTTGCACAGTTACCCCAATTTTCTCTCGTCCAAGCAGATGATCAATCAAGGAGGGGACACTACTGTCCTTATACCTCTTGTCATGGAAAGGGACCTTGTGATGGTCCACGTGCTAACATTCGCTATCGTTACGCGCGTATAGGCACGATGATTAGATGGAATAGGAATAGAGAGAATTCCTAGTAGTTGGAGGGGCACCTTCGAGATGAATACTTCATCTTCCTTTTCTGGTCAAGTATGTCGTCAATCTTGCGTCAAATAAGCCGCAGGGATCTCGTCCCGTTGATTGAGAATTCGATCAAGGTTGCCGCCTCTGCCTCATCATCATCACCGTAGTTAGGCACCTTCACGATCGAGAGGGAAGAGCAGCCATCTCCTACGGAAGCAAGCTCAGCATCTTGTTTGGTAATCACTCCCAGCCATGAGCTTTGCAAAGGATGCTAGGTCGGTAGCTTCATCGTGCGAGTCACGTATAGTAATAGGAGTCGGAGTCGAAAGTATCTTATTCACGTCAATAATCATTCCGTACACTTATTTGTATGTATGTATATCAATAACATATATGCTACTTAGCATAATCAAACAATTTAGTGCATTATATCACGTATAACTCTCGTTTTTGGGGGGTCATTTTGTTTTAGGCAAGTCTAACTCGTGTAGACTATGCTTTGTTTGGCACCTTATTTTAAAGGTATTCCTCACTAATGTCCTTGCCTTGTCACTTTTTGAAAAGTGTCTGACTTGTGGATCTTGGCGCTTTCGTGAATGCAATGAAAACCTTTTAGTAAAATGTTTTCGTGAGAGAACTCTAGTGATTGTAGTCTAGACTCGAGAAAGGATCCTAGTTCACTACAATCGAAGCTCTGATACCAAACTGTCACACCCTGTCTTTTGCGGAAGCGTATGATGTGTGACTAGCTTGTTATCATTGCATTCAATCGTAATAAACAGCTACATGATCAAAACGATGTTCATCCATTTATGAAAATTTAAGTATTACAAATACTTGTTATTTAAGTTTTCAAAACACGACCTTTGACAAGGTTTCAATTCAACAAAAGTGGATGACATCTAAACTTGTAGTCTACTTCTAGTTACGACACTTGCGCCCAAGATCCATCCTGTCACCTGAAATACATGTAATTTTGGAAAACATCAACATAAAGTTGAGCGAGTTCATGTGTTTTTTGTATTTCACGTTTTTATACTTTGTATGAAAACATAGTATGTGTCATGTATAATTCAAGTCTTTCTTGAGTACCCCACGTACTCAAGTATAATTCCTGTTTTCTTGAGTACCCCACGTACTCAAGTATCATTCAAGTTTTCTTGTGTACCCCACGTTTTAAATGATTGTTTATACAAGGACATTAAGGCACGTGAGGACATAAGGAGCATTAGTATATTCTCCTTCAAGGCATGTGAGGACATAGGGAGCATTAGTATTTTCTCCTTTAAGGCATGTGAGGCCATAGGAAGCATTAGTATATTCTTCCTCCAACTATGTCGATTTCCCTCGACTGTGTCGATTAACCTCGACTGTGTCAATTTCCCTTGACTGTGTCGATTACCCTCGACTGTGTCGATTAACCTCGGCTGCGTCGATTTCCCTCGACTAGGACACCGAAGCACTCAAGTGGTCACATAAGGACCATGAGTGGGGCTCGGCCGTACCCGTTAGATCTAACCCTCGTCCCTATTTAATGAATGTTTTTAATGGCTTGGTACTAGTATTCACCAAGACTTTATGGCATCTTTTGTGTTAGTCTATGCTCACATGATCTAGTATTTTCTAGGCATTTATGCTCACATGATCTAGTATTTTCTAGGCTTTTCTTAAAGCTCATCATATTGCACTCACCACGAGTGCTTCTCGTATTCTCAAATCATATTGCACTCGGTTCTCGTTCTCACCAAGAGTGCTTCTTGTATTTTTACCCTTTGTAAAAATTATAATATTTGTAACATGTATTTCACCCCCGAGAGTTATAAAAACTGAAAACAGTTGAAGAAAAGGGGGAGCATGAACTCACAACTTTGCGTTCCTGTGCGTCGTAAACTTCACCGGATTTGCTTAATTAACGTCGTAACCTATACGCGTTTTCTTAACGTTAGTCACTAGACTTGCGTCGCACAAGTACAGTCACTCTCTTTTGTATTTGAATCGTTGTGTTAAAAATATTTTATATTTTTAACTAAGCATCCTACTTATATTATTTTCTCAAAAATTAATATAAGTATTTCATGTTTTGCACTTTGCACCCGAATTATGTATCTTGTATGTTGTATGTGTATTTTTATGTTTATACTCCTTATGAGTATTTAGTGTATTTTTAAGTCTTAATACACTAGCACGTATAACACATACTATATACACTTAGCACGAGAGTTGGTGATAAAATAATATATATTTTTCTCTCAAAAATATACATACTTATATCCATTTTTATTTTTGAAGAAATCCTCATTTCTTATCACCAAAAATTAGGGAAACCTTGGTAATACTTTTAAATACATTTTTAGGGATTAAGTTTCTCAAAAACTTATATTTTTCTAAGTGTCAAAATTTATAAAAATTTTGACAGAGTTTCCCCTAAAAATGGAGGTTTCCCATGTTTTCAAAACATGTGTTTATTTTCTTTTAAATCGTCAACAATCCTCAACAACAATTACCAACAATAATCATCAACAATAACCACATATTTCTCCATTTCATGAACTTGAATATTTACAAAAATGTGTAGTAACTTACTAGCACATTTAGTAAGTCTTGTTATCTTTAAAAATAAGTTTAATTTCTTAAAAATTTTATTTTTAAAGATCTTGAAGTTTCACAACTTCTAGTCATGATTTACCAAACATATTTCTTGTTAAATTTTTCTTGTGACACAAGTGTTTACACACTTGTTTATGCACTAAAATGCTTTTAGTTTATGTAAGGTCCGGGTTTTAACAAAACTAACATTTTCCGCTTGGTTCTTCCGAAAAACCACTTGTAGATCTTTAGATCTACATGTTTAGAGTCTTATTTTACAAGAAAAATTACTTTTACTCAAGTTCATGTTTCATGAGTGGAAGGGTTCATCATCTTTCACATCTCTAGCACTAACATACTACTAGCTCATGATCTAGTATGGTTAAATGATGAGCCATCCCACTTCTAGCAACAACATCATAAAATAATCACAACTAACCAAGATTCACATGATTTACACACACATCTACTCTTTATCCAACTAGTTTATCTTTCTTTCAAGACTTTTAGTTTTGATCTTGTGTGTTCTTGAGTTTTAACCGTTAAATCACCTATTAACCACTTTAAACAAGAACAAGGGGATGTTTTAGAACACTTACTACTAGCTCATGGCTAGGGAAGTTCAAGAGTGCAAATGAGGTGGATAAAAGCAAATGGTGAAGGTCCTTCAAGATCCGCTTGCACCGAGCTTCGTTAGTGACCTTCTTACACCACCAAAACACCTTGGATTGCTAGGAAGTGGATTGAAAAAGATGGAAGTGTGGGTGTGTGTTGGTGCCGTGAGGTTAGAGGGAGAGATGAGAGAGTTTTCTTTTTTTTTTGTTGAATGATGAAGATGAAGTGAAGCCTAGTGCTTTTTAAAGAAATCCTCCAACATCTCCTTACCCACTAGGTCTTATGTCTCCAATTGTACATAGCATATCAAATAAACAAATGGAAGAAATCATGGGGTGTCCCCCACTCTCACACAATCGGTTATGGGGGGGGGGGGGGGTCCTAGTTCCATTTCAACTTCCAAGTTACTATCCTAGTTAGCTTTCAAGTATCATAAATCTAGTGTTAAGAGTGTTATTAAATATAGTGTGTTAGGGTGTTCGAGGACCCTA
This sequence comes from Helianthus tuberosus, assembly GCA_030545235.1. Taxonomy (NCBI): domain Eukaryota; kingdom Viridiplantae; phylum Streptophyta; class Magnoliopsida; order Asterales; family Asteraceae; genus Helianthus; species Helianthus tuberosus. The sequence goes on from CM060400.1 coordinate 210,219,233, forward strand.
ACTAGCTTAGAAAAATAAAAACAATGCTTCTAGCATTATTTTGGTGTTCCGGATATTATCCGGTTGTTCGGTTAGACACTGGTTCGTTAAAGTGCTAAATCACACTTTTTAGTGTCTTTTAAGTACCCTTCTTGTACCCTTTCAATCCCCAACACTTAGGGAAATATTCTGGATGATAAAACGAAATTTCTGCATAATATTCATATGTTTAAATGCTGAATTGAGCTGAATTATACAAAATTATGCACTTAAAGTGCGTTTCGGGTGCTTTTTAGTGCTTATTTTTGCTTTCGCAATGTCTATAAATTAAACCCTTACATGTACTCTTGGGTTTTAATGTACTTTTGTCGTCGGACCTACACCTAGGCCTCAATTCTAATGTTTGACTGCTTTCTGCAGTTCTGTTGACACGATGTGTCTTACCGGTGAGTTTACTAATATTTCTGACGTAACGCTCTCGTTTATGCATAAAGCTATATTTTGTAGCACAAAATGTGCATGAATTCACTTGCATGGAATTCAGAAATTTATTTTTCTGGTAACTAGATCATGTACAGTCATTAAAGCACAAATTACTGTTTATCTAGTGTACGGAATGTACGGAAAAGTGACGGTTGTCACATCATTTTGTATATTCTTTATATGAGTTGAAATCATAAATTGGGTAAGACCTGATTAGTATTTGATTCCCGAATTCACTCATGAACCCCAAATCAACAAATCTCTCTTAAAAGCTTAAAACCCTTCAATCTTTTCAGAATCCAGTCCCTTCTACCCACACACAACAAAAACCTTCAACTTTGATTGCAGAATAAGAACATGCTCTTGAATTAGCATACTATAACACGCTGCGACATACCCTGCCTTTAAACTCGCAAGCCTAACCACCACCATGGCGTTTCACATCTGTGAAGAAGCACCGTCGGTGGTGCTTCGTGGGAGACTAGCATCACGTTTCAGAGCTTGCAAAGAATCCGGCGATTTTTATTTTGGGTCACAACTATGTTTTAAATCTGTTTCCGCTGACAACGTTGTTTGGGTTCACGACCACAATTGTGATAAAAAAACCCTAACGTTTATGACCGAGTTAATGTTTTTACTCATAAATTTATTTGGTTGATTGTGATTTTCTATTTCTTTATGGGTTAGGGGAACAAATTGCGACTTATGGTGGTTGAGAGAGAGGGGGTGGTAGGTGGCTGGTGGTGGTGGGTGGTTGGTGGTGGTGGTGATGATAGAGAGGGGTGAGAGGGAGAACTGAAGAGGGGGTGGGGGTAATGGATTTTATATGTTTTAAAAAATTTAATATTTTTTGTTTTATTGTGTTAAACGGGAAAAGACAATAATACCCTCATGTGCAAGTCACATTGCATATTTAACTTAAAAGTTTACCCTTGTTAGTGCTAAAGGACCTAGGGTGTAATGAGTTAAAAAAAAAAACTGTGACTGTAATTATTGAAGTTAAGGATAATTAGATAGTGGCCCAATAGAGTTGTGTGTATGCTTGTACAATTGGTTTTCTATGACATATACACACAAAAGGGAAAACAAAAACACGCGGTGGCAATATTGTAATTAACTAATCGATCAACTAAATGTCACATCGGCACCACATCATATTCCACTAAGTTTTCACTGATCAAAATGTAGAATTTTTTATGTCTCTTGACTCTCCATCTTGACCCACTACTCACTCTCACCTTTTTTTTTGGACAAGACCACAACAAAACCTCCTTACTATTGCAAACCACAACAAAAGCACAAGGTCGTAGATCTTGCAACCACAACTAACGTGTATAGCATGAACCGATCTAAGCTAGCTCGTATATTTTCAGGCAACGGGTGCTCAACCTGCCCCAGCTCGTGAACAATAGTTGTTACATAAAATCTATTTTCTAATCATCTTATAGTTGAAAAACTACAACAAATGATCATGTATGCGTAATTCCCAATAATTCAATGAGGTATTCCCAAATAATCAATGAAATTTATTGACTTGTCCTTGTATCTAGCTACTCATATGTAATGAATTAAGTATGAGTTAACATTGCTTGCACTTTCTCTCTCTTATGCAGTCGGTCGTTCTTCTTCTTCGTCACAGGTGACAGACCACAAATGTCCTTTAAATCAAGATCCATGAACACTTTCGATCTTTGTTCACCAGCACTCTCTCTATTTATTGCCTCACACCGTTTAAGATAAGATCCTATGAATTTTTGTCTGTGTTCGTTATGCTTTTTCTTCATTACATGAGATTGACCCTTATTACCTTTGTTTCCATAGAGCCGCTTCAAACCTTATGCGGTACACGAGCTAGCTAGAGGTCAAGTTTCAATCTTTAAGCTCATGAATAAAAAATAACTAAGTGCACTCGTTTAACTTCAAGCCCAAGCCCGAGCCAAATGGTGAAATGGACTGAGCCTACTTGTTTGACTTCAGCTCAATGATAGTAAACCTGGCACGACTCACCTTGCTCCTTAAGCAACTATACACGTCTATGTAAATTATGGTATGATGATAATGTGTCTCTCTTTTATCCTATAGATGAAGGGTTCAAATCCTATAATGTGCATGTAAGACCCTAAATCGTACATGACAAAAAGTCGCAGCGGAAATACGTACTATAAAATTTCTTTCGTTACAAACATCTTTACTTACTTGAAGGTTCGTTTTAATATGAATCCTTTACAAAACTAAAGTATAAGTCATGTTCACTGAAGTACATACTCAAATATATTCCCGTACAATCTACTTCGTGACTCGATCTTCGATCTCCATTCATCGTGCTAACCGCCTAAAGATTCGTATAACCTGCATCCACCACATACATTCAACACATTAGTACATAGACATAAACATAATACAATCTCGTACGCGTTCCAACGCGTTATCCCTCTAACTTTAGACATTCCATCTGCGTAACCATGTTCTGGTGAAGCTTCAATAATTTACCTGCACTACGTTCCACTCTCAAGGCACACCATTAAAAATGTGTTACCCGACGTATCTAATTCATACATATATACGTTCTTACCTGTATACATATGCATCTGCATATGTACATATCTTTCTATATCTCTACATACCTGCATATACCCATACATGCCCTCATATACATCAAACACATATCCACATACGCACATACATTACTACTCATCTACATACGTTCATATACAATACAAATCTTTGCATATACCTAAATACACATCTACGTACATACACACATTATTATGTCTACCTGTTCGCGTAACTACATATATAACTTCCGCACGCATACATAAACATTCATTCCTACATATATATATTTATACATACATAGCTACGTACTTACATGCATTCCTAGAATGGATCATAACTACATACGAGCGTACCTTCACTCACACGTGCATATGCTTGATTGGTTTTCCCAAATACATTCCTACATACATATGATACGTATATAACTTGATGATCATATGTAAGTTATAATTACGGATAGCCGACTTTTAATCCAAATTGTGCATTTCAGGTGTGACACAGTTAAGGAGCTTTTCGGGAGGTTTTTACATGCCATCGGGTCAAAACTGAAGCATCAGGACGCATTACGGGTCAACCGGAAACATAAGATGCGAAAAATAAAAACTCAAAAACGGGAGCCCGTCGGCGACGGGGTTGGGACCCGTCGGCGACGGGTTGTAAAAATACCCGTCGTGCCCTTTAACCCGTAAGCAGTAAGTTAACCCGTCGGAAGAAAATGGCCAAACCAGGGCCCGTCGGCGACGGGGTGGGGACCCGTCGGCGACGCCCTCCCAAAAGGTCATTTCTCTGCAGTTTCGTTTTGTCGATTGTACGCACTAAAACGCGCATATCTTTTGAACCGTTTACCCGTTTAACCTCCCGTTTCTTCCTACATGCTTGTAAATTCACATTCTATCATATGAACTTAAAATCTCACACCCGGGTTAAGGAAATTCTTAACTTACACTCTATCGGCTTATTTACCCTCTTACCCAAACTTCGACCCGTTCATACCTTCATCAACATAACTTGTTTGTTCTACCATAAACTCTTATAAACCTCATAATATCAGTGGCATCTATCGTAAAATACTAAATTCTTGGACATTATGCATCCTCTTAACACATTGTCGTTCATATGTTTATTTTTGACCCGTTAAGAGTATTTGCGCGCTAATTGGTTTATGACATACCAAGACCATGCTCTTCGCTTCCATACTTGTTCAAAGCATTACACTAATCGCATAACTTGTTTCTAAACTACTTGTAAGATTGTTTACCCCAAAATACCCACCAAGGGCGTTTTAGTCAACTTCATCCCCTTTACTTACAACGAAAGACTTTAACACATACTTGACATCAAACATCATGTTTAATTAAATAAAGCATTATATTACTTAAACAACTAAGAAGTGACTACGGAAATCACTTACCTCGAGTGCCCGTTTCGTACGTGCTTCCTCCTATCCTTTCCGTTAGCCTTCCTTGCTTCCCCCATCTTGACATGATCCTAAACTTTCATGTCATTATGGTTGCCACTTCGTTAGTATAAACTCGCATATGGACATAGCATGTACTTAATGATTTCTCTACTATTACAATCATATCCGAAAGGCTAACCATGTTATACATTCATTGTTAACTTTCAGAAAATCCAATGTCCTATTTACACACTTTCAACTTATGAACATGTATCCATCTTAATAGAGTAGACCACAATATTAATGTTATACGCATTACACCCTCGTATTGTGTGACATCTACAACTACACGATCATTTACTTATACACACATACACATATACTTACATAATCCATTCCATCCACACTAGCATTCTCATATTTTCACAACTAACACTTTAACCCATACTAAACTAACCCAACATCATTTCAACATGATATCCACATGAACTATATCCAAAACACACTTCTCAAGTTAGTTTACTATCAAACGCATCATTTTCACATTTCACATATATTCATCTTTTACTTCATACAATTTTCGTCTATTAAGCTCACCTAGGCATTTCATCAAACACTTGGTGTGCGTACCACTATCTTAGCACAATGTACAACCCATTCATGCATGATCCTCCATGTTCTTATCTTCATTCATCAAATTTAACTAAACATCCATTTATTTCATGTCCTAATCACCTTATCTACAATAATTCATCACATACAACATGCTACATCACAAATTACACAATTATTGAACATGGTGATTCAATCACTTCATCACCCCAAATGGGTTTTACTTCTAAACACGAATTTAATCAAAATCATACACAACACATGTTTCATATGATGATTCTAACACATATTCATGCTAAATCTCATACAAATTTGTGGATTGATCATAACCCATTTCATACTAGATCATAAAATTAACTTCTACAACTTACATGATGTGTAGAAAGACTGGATGATCACGAATTTAAGCCCATGCATTAGTTCCTTGCCAATTCCCTCTTTCAATTTGAAGGATTTTGTGAGCTAGGGTTTTTATCCCATTCCCCTCTTCTCCTGGTCGATATGTCGACACCCACACACACACCCCATGTGTGTTGGGTTTTAATTTTAATAACTAAAAGTTCTTCCCATTTTGGCAACCTAGGCCCTTCTAGTTTAACTTGCCATCATAAATGCTACAAATTTCATTTCCTAAATTATTTATTAGGCATTTAACTAAGTTCAATAACTTAGTTTTTGTATCTCATTTTGTTAAACATGGCAACCTGCTAACGAATTTAATAATTCAAATTTAGGGGTGTTACAAGTCTACCCCCCTTAAACGAGGTTTCGTCCCCGAAACCTTCCTTATTCGAATCAAACCAATTCTACTCTTACCCCTTTCAAGTTCCAGAGCTCTTATTAGTGTCCTTCATTTCATATTGCTAGTTTCTAGCACATATCATCCCTAGCATTTCATTTATTGTACTTAATCCAAAAGTATACAATCCTTACTCGTGTTGATTTTAAATTTACGGCTTGTCTCTAGCTTCCTATTTAAGCATATTACCTTCATATATCGAAATAAATTGATTTATTTCATTCTACTCATACATCACGTACAATCTTTCATTTTATCCGCTTTGAGATCTACTTAGCATCTCATTACTAATGTTACTTCTAATTATCTTAATGCTTATACGAGAGGACAACATATCCTTATAGGCATACTATAATCATTTATTTATATCAATACTTGCTCCTAATCACAAGCTAAACATCTTACTAACCTTGACTTTGTCGTGTATGCCAGCGGTTTGTGGCCCGAGTCGGCCTGTTTCTTCATGGGTTCATGTAATGCTTTCATTGATTGCTTCCATTGATTGGTTGAGAACCCGCCTATGCGCATCCTTTCAATAATGCCCTGTTCAAATGAACATGGCCTACAAGCCCAACATCAACATTAGCACTTTCCATCAATTCTCATCATTATTACCTTTTCTCCATACTTATTTTATTTGGGGTTTTACACGCTCCTAATTCTTTTATTCTTAAAATTATTTCATCAACCTTTTGCAAAACTTCCTCTTCCCGACCATACTTAAGTTATCGTTCAGGTTGCATCCCGTCGTTCATTCTGACTCACACGAGTCAATTAACAACGTGTCTAGAATGTGGCTTAATCAAAGTTTTCCTTTCTTGACTCAAATTTTAAGTTTTGCATATCATTTATGGTCATTCTTTCGTCCTTAAATCTGTCTCGCGGATTCATACTTATCATTTGTACCTCTAATTGTGATTATGTTTGAATCCGTCTCGCGGATTCAAATATTGCATTTGTACATTTCATTCCTTGAATCCGTCTTGCGGATTCAAGCATTGCATTAACATCTTTCATTCTTTGAATCCGTCTCGCGGATTCAAACATTGCATCTACGCTTTTCATCCCTTGAATCCGTCTCGCGGATTCTAGCATAGCATTTCATATTTCGAATCCGTCTCGCGGATTCTAGCATAGCATTTCATACTTCGAATCCGTCTCGCGGATTCTAGCATAGCATTTCATACTTCGAATCCGTCTCGCGGATTCTAGCATAGCATTTCATATTTCGAATCCGTCTCGCGGATTCTAGCATAGCATTTCATACTTCGAATCTGTCTCGCGGATTCTAGCATAGCATTTCATATTTCGAATCCGTCTCGCGGATTCTAGCATAGCATTTCATACTTCGAATCCGTCTCGCGGATTCTAGCATAGCATTTCATACTCTCATTCTTGAGAGTCTTACATTTCTCTTCACCCTCACGTCCACCTACTACTTAATTCTAACGGACATACCTGTATCAATTATCACAGTCTCACGAACGTCATATGCTTCACGTGTACTGGCCATGTACACAATCCACATACTAGTTTCGTGTCTTCGTGTAATCGTCACCTTATGTCCGAAGAATTAGGTTTCGGCACGTGTATCATTTTCAAAACATGTTTACTATACTATCATGGTCATTCATTTAACATCTTTCTTCCCTTAATGCATTTAACCAATTCATATACCCACATATTGAATTTGCGTACCTGGGTTCAACTTTATCTTACTTCATGCCTTGGTGTCGGGACTTGACCGCATTTGCGGATCATCCTCTTCAAACACTTATACTTACCTTGCATATACAAAACCGTCAGTTTCTTTATACGTATACATAAGTACATACTTACATTCTCTTTTACCTTTGGATCTTGACCGAGTCTTGGATTGTATGGGCTTCTTATCACAAGAGCACACAGGTTTGAGTTCAAGCACTAACCTTCATACACTTGATTCTCTCAAACCAGGGCTCTGATACCAACTTGTAAGACCCTAAATCGTACATGACAAAAAGTCGCAGCGGAAATACGTACTATAAAATTTCTTTCGTTACAAACATCTTTACTTACTTGAAGGTTCGTTTTAATATGAATCCTTTACAAAACTAAAGTATAAGTCATGTTCACTGAAGTACATACTCAAATATATTCCCGTACAATCTACTTCGTGACTCGATCTTCGATCTCCATTCATCGTGCTAACCGCCTAAAGATTCGTATAACCTGCATCCACCACATACATTCAACACATTAGTACATAGACATAAACATAATACAATCTCGTACGCGTTCCAACGCGTTATCCCTCTAACTTTAGACATTCCATCTGCGTAACCATGTTCTGGTGAAGCTTCAATAATTTACCTGCACTACGTTCCACTCTCAAGGCACACCATTAAAAATGTGTTACCCGACGTATCTAATTCATACATATATACGTTCTTACCTGTATACATATGCATCTGCATATGTACATATCTTTCTATATCTCTACATACCTGCATATACCCATACATGCCCTCATATACATCAAACACATATCCACATACGCACATACATTACTACTCATCTACATACGTTCATATACAATACAAATCTTTGCATATACCTAAATACACATCTACGTACATACACACATTATTATGTCTACCTGTTCGCGTAACTACATATATAACTTCCGCACGCATACATAAACATTCATTCCTACATATATATATTTATACATACATAGCTACGTACTTACATGCATTCCTAGAATGGATCATAACTACATACGAGCGTACCTTCACTCACACGTGCATATGCTTGATTGGTTTTCCCAAATACATTCCTACATACATATGATACGTATATAACTTGATGATCATATGTAAGTTATAATTACGGATAGCCGACTTTTAATCCAAATTGTGCATTTCAGGTGTGACACAGTTAAGGAGCTTTTCGGGAGGTTTTTACATGCCATCGGGTCAAAACTGAAGCATCAGGACGCATTACGGGTCAACCGGAAACATAAGATGCGAAAAATAAAAACTCAAAAACGGGAGCCCGTCGGCGACGGGGTTGGGACCCGTCGGCGACGGGTTGTAAAAATACCCGTCGTGCCCTTTAACCCGTAAGCAGTAAGTTAACCCGTCGGAAGAAAATGGCCAAACCAGGGCCCGTCGGCGACGGGGTGGGGACCCGTCGGCGACGCCCTCCCAAAAGGTCATTTCTCTGCAGTTTCGTTTTGTCGATTGTACGCACTAAAACGCGCATATCTTTTGAACCGTTTACCCGTTTAACCTCCCGTTTCTTCCTACATGCTTGTAAATTCACATTCTATCATATGAACTTAAAATCTCACACCCGGGTTAAGGAAATTCTTAACTTACACTCTATCGGCTTATTTACCCTCTTACCCAAACTTCGACCCGTTCATACCTTCATCAACATAACTTGTTTGTTCTACCATAAACTCTTATAAACCTCATAATATCAGTGGCATCTATCGTAAAATACTAAATTCTTGGACATTATGCATCCTCTTAACACATTGTCGTTCATATGTTTATTTTTGACCCGTTAAGAGTATTTGCGCGCTAATTGGTTTATGACATACCAAGACCATGCTCTTCGCTTCCATACTTGTTCAAAGCATTACACTAATCGCATAACTTGTTTCTAAACTACTTGTAAGATTGTTTACCCCAAAATACCCACCAAGGGCGTTTTAGTCAACTTCATCCCCTTTACTTACAACGAAAGACTTTAACACATACTTGACATCAAACATCATGTTTAATTAAATAAAGCATTATATTACTTAAACAACTAAGAAGTGACTACGGAAATCACTTACCTCGAGTGCCCGTTTCGTACGTGCTTCCTCCTATCCTTTCCGTTAGCCTTCCTTGCTTCCCCCATCTTGACATGATCCTAAACTTTCATGTCATTATGGTTGCCACTTCGTTAGTATAAACTCGCATATGGACATAGCATGTACTTAATGATTTCTCTACTATTACAATCATATCCGAAAGGCTAACCATGTTATACATTCATTGTTAACTTTCAGAAAATCCAATGTCCTATTTACACACTTTCAACTTATGAACATGTATCCATCTTAATAGAGTAGACCACAATATTAATGTTATACGCATTACACCCTCGTATTGTGTGACATCTACAACTACACGATCATTTACTTATACACACATACACATATACTTACATAATCCATTCCATCCACACTAGCATTCTCATATTTTCACAACTAACACTTTAACCCATACTAAACTAACCCAACATCATTTCAACATGATATCCACATGAACTATATCCAAAACACACTTCTCAAGTTAGTTTACTATCAAACGCATCATTTTCACATTTCACATATATTCATCTTTTACTTCATACAATTTTCGTCTATTAAGCTCACCTAGGCATTTCATCAAACACTTGGTGTGCGTACCACTATCTTAGCACAATGTACAACCCATTCATGCATGATCCTCCATGTTCTTATCTTCATTCATCAAATTTAACTAAACATCCATTTATTTCATGTCCTAATCACCTTATCTACAATAATTCATCACATACAACATGCTACATCACAAATTACACAATTATTGAACATGGTGATTCAATCACTTCATCACCCCAAATGGGTTTTACTTCTAAACACGAATTTAATCAAAATCATACACAACACATGTTTCATATGATGATTCTAACACATATTCATGCTAAATCTCATACAAATTTGTGGATTGATCATAACCCATTTCATACTAGATCATAAAATTAACTTCTACAACTTACATGATGTGTAGAAAGACTGGATGATCACGAATTTAAGCCCATGCATTAGTTCCTTGCCAATTCCCTCTTTCAATTTGAAGGATTTTGTGAGCTAGGGTTTTTATCCCATTCCCCTCTTCTCCTGGTCGATATGTCGACACCCACACACACACCCCATGTGTGTTGGGTTTTAATTTTAATAACTAAAAGTTCTTCCCATTTTGGCAACCTAGGCCCTTCTAGTTTAACTTGCCATCATAAATGCTACAAATTTCATTTCCTAAATTATTTATTAGGCATTTAACTAAGTTCAATAACTTAGTTTTTGTATCTCATTTTGTTAAACATGGCAACCTGCTAACGAATTTAATAATTCAAATTTTGGGGTGTTACAGTGCAGTTATTGATAGTTAATAAGAAAAGATTAGAAGTAGGTTAGCTTTCCGTTGAAAAAAAGTCTAAATTTGATTACATGGCCATGTGATTTTAATAATCTTCACATTTTTCACTTTTAATTTTGATTTCTTCATGTTAGGTTCCTTCTTCAATGATGCGGAAACATACCTTCAAAAATCAAATATAAAACAATCACCGTGTAGCAATGTGTAAAAAGAACATGTATAATAAGTCATTATACACAAAGTAGAGCCTCCATGTGGTAATTATTATTATATCAACACACCTATTTTATTAGTGTAAAACTATCTTACAATCTCTCCTGAATTTTGAAAGAGTAAAGACATAATAGATTGCAAAATATAACACAATAAATCGTAAAATATAACACAATGCTGAAGTAAAATGACACAATAAATTAAAAAAACACAATATTAAATAAAAAGACACAATCATCTAAACAAAAATTCGAAAATCCACGAACATAAATACAAAAGCAAAAATCTAAAATCTAAGATTGAAGGTGAAGGGATGGCTGTTGCTGGTGATCCCAAGGTTGATAGGGAAGGGATGACTAGGGCTGTAAACGAACCGAACGTTCAGCGAACAGTTCGTGAACCGTTCGGCGGGAAGTTCGTTTATGTTCGTTCGTTTAATAAACAAACGAACATGAACAAGAAATTTCGTTCGATTAGTTAAATGAACGAACATGAACAGATGTCTCGTTCGTTCGATTGTGTTCGTGAACGTTCGGTAAGGTGTCCGTGAACGTGTTCGTGAACATTCGTTGATTTGCGTTCGTTTATGTTCGTATGTTTGTGTTTTAATTGAAGATCTTTGTACTTTCTTATATTTCATTTGTACTTTTTATATTATTAAACTTTTATTTATTTTATTTCCCTAACAATTAAACTAGGAAACCCACTTTCACATTGTTTATGCATCATTTCCCTTTCATTTCTCATTAGTTACATCCACGAATACAATCGACATCCGTTCCACAATAAGGGATTCAAGTTCGAGTGCTACTCTCTTGGCCATCTATCTTTATCGTACGTCGAGTTCACCAAATTTGTTTGTGTTCGTTTGTGTTCGTGAACCGTTCGCGAACACGCTGATTTCCTTAATGAACGAACACGAACATAAAATCTTGTTCGGTAAGTGTTCATGAACGTTCGTGAACACATTTATTTCCTTAACGAACGAACACGAACAAGGCCTTGTTCGTGTTCGTTCGGTTCGTTTACAGCCCTAGGGATGACTTTTGTCAACTTTGTATTTATGGAATTTGGGTTCATGGGGTTCATTTTTAGAGTGTCATTAGGCTGCACGGTGTGGGAGACGAGATTTATGGAATTTGGGTTCATGGGGTTCATTTTTAGAGTGTCATTAGGCTGCACGGTGTGGGAGACGTTCCCGGGTCGTCCAGGAGCGGCGCCTTTCCGGCACACCGTCCCCCTCGGGGCGTCCCCGTCCTCTCCGTCGCCCCTCCGACGCTTGTGCCGAGCCTCCTATTTCTTCTTCACACACACACACACACATATATATATATATATATTGAGGCTCATCCTCACACTATAGGTCCATCCCCTTTAGGCTCATCCCCACACCCGCTTACGTGGATGACTAAATGACGGATCATCGTTTGAGTACTACCCTATTCATTTTTGATAAAATGAGATGTCACCCTCTCATTGCTACATATTTCATTTATGTTAATCTTGAGAAATTTTTTAAACTCTAAGGGGTCCCGGAGTGGGGATAAATTTCCCCGTGATATTTGTTTTGCACGCGTGGAAGAATCAAACAAATCACCGCCACCAACAAACTTTAACGCGTGAATCAATATTTGCGTGATAATTTTGATGCGTGATAAATGGAAGGATGTGAGGGGGTGTGAGGGTTTTTTGTTGGGTGTTGTGAGTGATGGTCATTTCTACTAAAAAAAAGTTATGAGTGATGTAATAATGGTTGATGACATGACGGAAATTGATTGGATGTTGTGAGTGATAAATAAGTGGTGAGTGATAACCACCCTACCCCTAGCAGAAATTATAATCGCTCATCACATCATTGGAACGAGGTCGATTTTTAACATTTTTTAATTTTGGATAAAGATTGTGGTCCAATTTGGTCCCCTCAATAACTGACAAATATTGAGATACTGCATCATATCACCATTAATTGAAACAAACACAAATACGTGTCAAAATATATAAAAGAAAAAGAAAAAGAAGAAAAAGAACATCTTCGTCCTTGACGATAGGATAGGACCCGAATAGACCCAATTCCCAAATGAGACCAACACCTAGCCTATTGGGCTTAAAAACACCCTCCTAAAAGCCCAATATAATTATAATTCTAAGTTCCAATGCCTTTTCTTTTATCAAATTGGCTCATGATACAAGTATAGAACCCACCCAAATGAGACCAACACCTAGCCTATTGGGCTTAAAAACACCTTCGTAAAAGCCCAATATAATTATAATTCTAAGTTCCAATGCCTTTTCTTTTATCAAATTGGCTCATAGACATTTGATACAAGTATAGAACTGTCACGGCCCCTGACCCGGTTTGACCCGTTTCAGGAGCCGCGGGACAAAATCCCGTGGTATTTAATTAATTGAGTTTAACAGCGGAAGTTTATCATCAGGATCTTTTAAAACTGAAATATTTCCCGATTATTTTATTTCACAACTCGGGATAAAACCCCGGTAATTTACAATCTTGAGATTTCACGGAGAAATCTTTTATTTTTATAAAACATGTTTCTTTATTTTATACTGAGCCACTTCCCTGAGCTTGTAGTGCTTTATGGCACTTTATCATAATAGATCACCTGAAACATGTTTGAAAAATGTTTTGTCTGCGGGAAATACTGAGTGAATCATTCTATTTTGCATAATGATGCATAGTTATTAATTACAGCATAAGAGCGATTACAATGGTTTCTATCTTATTTTTATCTGGCGTCCTGTCACAATGGTGACGATGGTCATACCACTATTAGATCAATGAACCTAAATAGTGATGATTATCCCTGTAGGTTAATGAACCTAACAGTGATTATCCCGAGTAGGTCAATGAACCTAACTGGGAGAAAATTAGTAATGTGCACAATACCCCACTAGCCAGTGATTCAAGATATCCACGACTTAGTCCCTGTAATTATAACCTTTGAAAATAATTTGAGGTATTGTAAAATAGTTGATAAAAAGAGAATGACTCACATTGCAGATTTAATTTGAGCAGAGTTTAGCCTACTGATTAGCCTTTTAACCTAAATTTAATAACAGGCACACAATTCCGGGTTAGTAATCAATACAGCATTTACGATAACTCACGAGATCAAACCCTCACAACGAATGACAAAGTGCGATACTTAAACATCCATCGGATTCACAACGAATGACAAAGTATAATTACTTAAACATCCATCGGAATCACGACTAATGACAAAGCATAACCCTAATGTGGGCAGCACTTAAACATCCATTGGATATTTTAATCGATCGGACATTGAATCGTATCAGCGATCGAGTTATTACCCTGATTGCGGCGTCGATTAGTGATCCGTGTGTGTTAATTGTGGTAAACAGAGCATCACTCAGTGTATATTTCGAAGTTTTACGTCGTTCTGAAGCCAGGAATCAAGTCCCAAGCCCCTGTATTTATACCCAAATTTGACATCCCCCGCGTGTCGCGAAGGAATCCCTGGTTCCTGTCGCGTGTCGCCTGAGGTGACTTTCTAGAGTAGAGTAGGCACGTGTCCAACTAGCTCAGGTGAGTCGACGTTGCGTGAATTTTCCAATTTGACAGTGTTTTATAAAGATAATCGTAACTAGGGTTTTACCCCCCCTGAGTTTTAGGGGCCCTAATCCTGATTTCAACTATTCTGAAAATTTTAGGGATTGTACAGAATCACTTGGGTGTTTCAATTAGGGTTTCCTATTGGTCAAATTAATTAAATAAATAGGACTTTTGTTGAGAGTTGTTACATTCTCCCCACCTTAATAAAAATCTCGTCCTCGAGATTTACTGGAATAATTGAGGATGCATTCGCTTCTTTTCTGATTCTAGTTTCCAAATGTATTAAGGTCCTACCTTTGAATCCCACTTTATTTGAACTAAAACTAATCATTTGTGTTTTGAGAAATTTGATCTTTCTATCTTCTATCTGAAGAGGTTTCTCAACAAATTTTAACTTTTCGTTTACCTCTATATCTTGGAGAGGTACTACCAAAGATTCGTCTGCTAGACATTGTAGGATCGTGAAACGACCTAACGAGTCGATCAGAAGAGTGCTCAGACCGAATCAGAGGCGGAATTCATTGATTCGGTCTTCGTTTAGCTTGTATTCACTAATAAATGTCTTGTTTATTGATCTTGAACGATTTACAGTACAGAGACACTTCGACAGCACCTAGGCGTCGGAAATCAGAAAGTTACAAATGAGAAAGTTTGAAGCCTATTTATAGGACAAGACCCTCTAGTTTGAAAGTGGCATGTGAAGGGACCCTCTAGTTTGAAGGTGACACAACCTGCTTCAAACTAGACCCTCTTCAAACTAGACCCTGTTCAAACTAGACCTCTTCAAACTAGCAGGACACTTTCAAACATGACGTCTTCAAACTAGCATGCTTCAAACTAGCAGCCATGTTCAAACTTTTGTCTTCAAACTTTTGTCCGAGACTCGATATAAGACGAAGTCGACAGATGTATGCACCAATAGACTCCCCCTCAGATGTTGACGAGTCTTAAGTGTCGAGTCTTCGCATCTTCAGTCTTTATCAGTCTCTTCTCTTTCTTAGCATATACCAGGATCTTCTCTTTGGCTCTAACCTCGTCAGACTCCCCCTCTCATTATGATGGGATCGCCGTCTGGAATTAGCTATCACCTAGAACTCAATCCCTGGCTTTATCTGTTTAAGCTCATCACCTACACAATTTTCTCACCACCACATAAGTTTTTACTTAAAACAATAAGGAAAACTTATTGGAAATAGTTACACCAAGTTCAAATTAATGACCCTGATAAACTAATCTCAACTTCTTTCTCAAAATAAATTTCTCAATTCAATACACACACTCCCAAACCAGTTCATCATGTCCAGCACTCGAAATTTTGAAAATCAGCTCTTCAACATCAGTTGTCGAAAATCTTTTTGGACTTTTAAAAAAAATGAAACATGAATGCAATAACAGAAATTAACTGCAGAAATAAAATATGTACAAACATATTTTTGTGAGTTTGCGAAAGAGGATCATATCAGTTTTTGTGACCAATCACTAGCACCATTAAGCTTTAACATTTTCAGTTTTAAACGATTCACATAGATTGACAATATGTTTGTCCTCTTAAGCTCAATCTAAAAACTTTCAATCTGCTTACCGATACTTTAAGGTACATTTAGATAGCACTAAGTTCTTATGGACCCCACGATCTCAGCATATCCCCTCATCATGCAATACACTGACTCAAGTAATGCCTTTAAACTTTATCAACTGTGATTTGTGCGAAAACAAAGCAGAATGTTTAAACATTAACAATCAGGTCGATACTTCCGTATACGCAGAGAAAGTCCAATGTTTAAACAAAATAAGAAAAATAAAACAAGTTGAAGTTGTTTAGGCTTTAACCACCAGGTCGATACTTCCGTATACGCAGAGGTGATCCAAAGCTTAAACGAAACACCAAAGAAAATAAAGCAGAACGTTTAGGCAACAACATCCAGGTCGATACTCACGTATACGCAGAGGATGTCCGATGCTTAAACAAAATAAAGAAATAAAACAAGTTTAAATCTTTGCAAAATGAAATGCACAATCACAGCGACTTTTCAGCAAAGTTGTGAAAGTTCACAAACTTAACCAGTTTTATGTCTTTCGACAATCAGCGATTACCGAGTAGGCACACAGTCAAGAAGGACAAAACTAAGTACTATGCTTTTGACCATGTTTCCCACTAGAACTAGGCTTTTTCATTTAAGTTTGTATCGTTATCGCAAATCTACTAGTCTAGCTGAGCCTATCGTCACATCTTTAGTGAGACCGTTTATCACATTTTAACTTTACATTTCTTTAGCATGCTGTGACAGTCCAACTGATCTACTATCATTTCCTCTTTTTGACAACAAAACTCATTTTTGCATTTTTAATGTTTTTGACATTTTCAAATTTTCTATTTTTTTTTTAATTTTACTCCCCCTAAAATCAAAATATGTCTCAATTTTGATTTTCTGGGAAAATTTGAAACAAACTGTACAAACTTGACAACTTGATGAGAATTGCTTCAATTCTCCATTCACTTGGCTTGAACAATCAGAACTCCCCCTGACAACAAAACATTTTCCCATAGTGATTTCAAAACACTTAAGTTTGTTTTAATCAAAATGGTTTTTCCGGAAAATAAGTTTTGTGTGTCTTTTCACAAATTCGGGGATCTTTCATCACTTTGTTTTCTTCAATCACTTGTAAAAACTAACATTTTAAAGATCAATCCACAAACATTACTTGTAGAAAATCAAGTACAACTTAATGTCCCTGATTTACCACTTGTAAGTCGAAATATCACTTTTGTGAATTTCTCAAGAAATGTGCCGATTCCTGTTCCACACTTACCAACCTGGGAACTCCGGCAAGTCAGGTTTTTCATTTGAACAATTTCACCCAAGCCTGACTGTTCTTGGGTGATTTTGAATTCTTGTTCAACAATGGTGGAAAATTTGCATCATCCATTGTTAAACCTGAATTCTCAGTTTTTACCTCAACTACTGGCTCTTCTGGCTTTACCGTACCAGAATCATTGCCTGAATGTGGCTTGTCTGACTTTGATCTGTCAGATTCATCGCCTGATGGTGGCTTGTCTGACTTCGACACGTCAGATTCATCGCCGACCATTTGCTTCTTCTTCTTTCCCTCTTTCGTCCTCAGATTTGTATCCGATGAATTCATCTTACTTGACTTTGCAATCGAGGGAGTTGATTCATCAGAACTCTTATTCGATCTATCCGGTGAACCCGAGGACAAAATCCTTTCGAGATACTCTCTCGCTTTCTTCCTCTTCTTCCTCAGTCTGTCTTTCTGCCCCTGTGAAAGTTTCACTTTCATTTCTTGAACTTTAGGTTCTTGAACTTTAGGTTCTTGAACCTTCTGTTCTTTGGGCTTGACATTGACTGGTTTCTTCTCCTGCCTCTGAAATTCAGCCCTTGATCTTTCATTCGATCTCCTTAGGCAATCTCTGGCAATGTGACCTTTGATATGACAATTAAAGCATCTCCTTGACTCAAAACTCCAACTCTGGCAGTTAACAGCAATGTGTCCTTTATGACCGCATCGGTAACACACTCTGTTATCGTACCAATCACCATTTTCAGCCCAAACATTCAAATCATAGCACTGTTTGGCTTGGTGATAATCCTTGCTCCTCTTGTTTGCTGGATTTGACTTTTGAGCACTGTGGTCCAACCTGCACCACTTATTACCAACAGTTTTTGAGTTTTCATTTTTCAATTTTTGTGATTTTTGATCTTGATTGGATGATTGAACTGATGAGCTTTTATTTTCTTTTTTAACATTTTTCGGTTTTTTATCCTTTTGTTTTTGTTCCACATTCTTCTTTACAGGTTTTTGCATTGAGCATTCACCTTTTTCAGTAAAATGTAAAACAGTTTCTTTAAACATTTCTTTTAATTTCAAAAATATTTTTCTTTTCTCAATTTCATCATCAGTTTTCTCATCACAATCTTCAACTTTGACTTTGTCAAAGTTTGTGACATTGTCACTTATTGGAACGGAATTGATCGGTTTTGGACATGGATAATCTGGTGTTGATGACGAAGTCTCAAAACCTTTCAATTTCTCTTCAAGCTCATCTATTTTGTTTCTTGAATTCTCAGCTTCAATTTCAAGCTGAGATATTAGTTCAAGATGAACCTTGATTGTTTTTCGAGCACATTCAGCTTCTTCTTCAAGTCGAATAATCGTCTGAAGATGAGAATTTATAATTTTTTGCTTTTCAATGTTGTTTTGACTAAAAACATTTCTTCCATCTTCAAGAATCTTTATCTGACTTTGAAATTCTTTTTCAATTCTTGATTTTTCATTTTCAAAACTCTCAATTTTCTCTTCAAAAACTTTTGCTTTTTCTTTCAACTTCTTGTTTTCTGATGTCAAACTGTTCAAATTACTTAACAGTTTGTCATTTTCAACTTTCAGTTTCTCACAAATTTCCTGAAACATAAGAATCTGTTTAGTATCAGCTTGCTTCTCATCTTTCAGCTTTTTGACTTCCGATGTCAAACTTTCCGCATCTTTCAAGAGTTTGTCATTTTCAGTTTTAAAGTTGTCACACTTAGAGCACACAGATTCAGAACTTGAGGATTCAAACTTTACAGATTCTTCAACTTTTGAAGCTTCTTCTTCCTTTGTCATGAATGTACCTGCACAAAAGATTTTAACGAAATTAAGAGGATTTGCATACTCATCAATATAACAACCCCTCTTCATATCATATTTCATAACATATTTTGCTCTAATACATTCAACAATCCTTTTGTTCATTTCATCAATCACATCTAAGCCCATATCTGCCAAATGATTTTCTAAAACCTTTATCATTTCTTTCCTTTTCTTTCTGTTTTCAAATTCATGAGTTTTAAGTATGCTGATGAATCTTTTTAGATGTAATTTTGAAAAATTTGAATCCTTTCTTAAATTTTTCAAAAATTCACTCCATTCAATAGGTAATGCATCAGCAAACTTTTCTATCTTTTCAGTATCCGATAAAACGATCTCATGATTTTTTAAGTAACCAAGTAAGACTCCATATCGGTTCTCTAATTCTTCCAATTTTTCATTTTTCAAACAGACAAAATATTTAAACCTTTTAACCCAAACATCCTTTTTCACATTTCTATAACTATCGTCCAAATACCCCATATACCAATCATTTAATCTTTCAAGATCATGATTTTCCATCTCATCAAACATCATTTCCATAATCCAAACACAACCTGTTCCAACACCTTGTTCAAACGGTATGTCACTTTCAAACTAGAACCACTTTCAAACAAAAGCCAGTTTCAAACTTGAAGCCAATTTCAAACTTGAAGCCAATTTCAAACTGGAAGCCAATTTCAAACGGTAGGGTGCCAATTTCAAACTGGAAGCCAATTTCAAACTTGAAGCCAGTTTCAAACGGGTGACACTTTCAAACTGGAGGTGTATCCTTCAAACTAGAGGTCCACTTCAAACTAGAGGTTCAAACAGGACCCCCTTTTCAAACTTTCAGGTGGCAGTTTCAAACAATAGGGTCAATTTCAAACAATAGGATGGCAGTTTCAAACTGTCAGGTGCAGTTTCAAACAATAGGGTCAATTTCAAACAATAGGGCAGAACTCGTTCAAACGGTCACCAGTTATCAAGCCATTTTTACCAGTTTTACTTCGAATTTAAAGCTGAAACTCTCAAGGGTTTGTTAAAATACAATTACGCACATATTGTGAAAGTTTTAGCCGATTTTAACCGTGAAAACTTGTTCAGTTTTGAAAAGAAGGTGTAGAAAATCAGAATATGCTAGCGAAAACGAGCTAAACGGTAAGAACTCTTCCTCCTGAGCTCTGATACCACTTGTAGGATCGTGAAACGACCTAACGAGTCGATCAGAAGAGTGCTCAGACCGAATCAGAGGCGGAATTCATTGATTCGGTCTTCGTTTAGCTTGTATTCACTAATAAATGTCTTGTTTATTGATCTTGAACGATTTACAGTACAGAGACACTTCGACAGAACCTAGGCGTCGGAAATCAGAAAGTTACAAATGAGAAAGTTTGAAGCCTATTTATAGGACAAGACCCTCTAGTTTGAAAGTGGCATGTGAAGGGACCCTCTAGTTTGAAGGTGACACAACCTGCTTCAAACTAGACCCTCTTCAAACTAGACCCTGTTCAAACTAGACCTCTTCAAACTAGCAGGACACTTTCAAACATGACGTCTTCAAACTAGCATGCTTCAAACTAGCAGCCATGTTCAAACTTTTGTCTTCAAACTTTTGTCCGAGACTCGATATAAGACGAAGTCGACAGATGTATGCACCAACAGACATTTCTTGAGATTGGATACATGAAATACATCATGTACTCCAGCTAATTCTTCTGGTAGTTGTAAACGATAAGCAACTGGTCCTATATGTTGGATTACTGAAAATGGTCATACATACCTTGGACTTAGCTTTCCTTTCTTACCGAATCGAACAACTCCTTTCCAAGGAGATACTTTCAATAGTATTTTGTCTCCCACTTGAACTCCAACGGCTCTCTTCTATTATTTGTATAACTCTTCTGGCAATCTCTAGCCGTCTTCAGACTTTTCTTTGTGATACTGAATATCACAATCGTAGTCACTTAGGATTTTAATCCATCTCCTTTGCCTCATGTTTAATTCTTTTTGCCCAAATATATATCTTAAATTCTTATGATCCGTATAGACAGTAAACTTACTTCCATACAGATAATGTCTCCAAATCTTTAAGGGCAAAAATTATGGCTCCTAATTCTAAGTCATGAGTGGCATAGTTTTCTTCGTGCTTTTTCAATTGCCTTGATGCATATGCAATTACCTTTTTGCGTTGCATTAATACACATCCAAATCCTAGCTTTGAAGCATCACCATATACTTTAAAATCTTCTGTTCCTTCTGGTAAGGCTAGAATTTTGTTAATTTATGCTTTAAGATCCTAAAGACTTCTTCTTGTTTAGATCCCCATTCAAACTTAACTGTTTTACAGGTTAGTTTAGTTAATGGTACAGCTATCTTGGAAAAATCCTTACTAAATCGTCTATAGTATCTGGCTAAACCTACAAAACTCCTAATTTCTATTGCAGATTGCGGAACCTTCCATTTGGTAATATCTTATTAGGATTTACGTGAATACTTTCATGATTCACCATATGACCTAAATTTGCACTTCTGGCAGCCAAACTTCATACTTCTAGAATTTGGCGTACATCTTCTCTTTTCTTAACAAAGTTAAGAGTATATGCAAATGCTGACAATGTTCGTCCTGACTTTTTGAATAAATAAGTATATCATTTATGAAGATAATTACAAATTTATCCAAATACGGTTTACAGATCCTATTTATCATGTCCATGAATGCTGCAGGTGCATTCGTTAACCCGAAGGGCATAACTGTAAACTCGTAATGACCATACCTGTTCTGAAAACAGTTTTAGGTATGTCTTCCTCTTGTACTTTCAATTGATGATATCCGGAACGTAAGTCAATCTTAGAAAAATATCTAACTCCCTGGAATTGATCGAATAGATCATCAATTCTATATAATGGGTATCGATTCTTAATTGTAACCTTATTTCTATAATCAATAAACATTTTTATTGAAGCATCCTTTTTCTTAACAAACAATACTGGTACCTCCCTTGAGGATAAACTAGGTTGTATGAAACCTTTACTTAATAATTCATCTAATTGCTTTTTCAGTTCTAACATTTCTGTAGGAACTAACCGATAAGGTGCCTTGGCTATCGGTGTAGTTCCTGGGATTAGATGAATCCTAAATTCTACTTTCCTATCTGGTGGTAATCCTGGTAATTCTTCTGGATATTCTTAAACTACAGAAATTTCCTTAAGTTCTTTACCCTTAGTATAAATGATTACTGAAATCATATCTACTATTCCTTGCTTTCGTTCATAACTAGCAACTTTCATTACTGATGTGAACTTTATGGGTTTACATGGCTTATCTCATGTAATCATTATTACTTCTCCAGTGGTTACACAAATTTATATGGAATTCCTATCGCAAATAATTCGAGCATAGTTGTTTACTAATCAATTTCATTCCTAACATAACATCGAATTCAACCAATATGGTTGCAGAAAATTTATGACTTAAAAATTCTATTTCCATGTTTTGCAGAACCTTATTTATTTTAACTAAATTCCCATATGTTGTTTCTACTTTAAAAATTTGCTTAATGCTGGTTAACGGTAAGTTAAGAGTTTGGCAGAATGAAGTATTTATAAAACTTTGGTTTTCACCAGAGTCAAATAATACTTTTGTGTAAACATTGTGAACTTAAGAACGTACCAGCTACCACATCTGGAATGAGCTCTGCTTCCTGAGCAGTCAGTTGGAAGGCTCTTACATTCCTTTTTGCTCCTTCTGTAGGTTTGGCTTTATTGTCAGATGGTTTGTTCAGTTTTGGACAATCTGGCCTAAGATGTCCAGCTTCTCCACAGTTGTAGCTGACTGAAAATTTCTTCCTCCTGCAGTCTTCTTCTTGATGCCCCGGAATTTTGCAAAAATTGCAATATCCTTTGCATCTTCCAAAATGCTTCCTTTTTGCAAGAATTGCAAAATGGGCTAGTGGAAGATTGTCCATTCCTTCCTCTCTTGAAATTGTTATGGTTATCCGGACGGAATTCTTGGGTAATCTTTTGGGCTACTTCCTTCCTTCTATTTTCTTCTCTTGTCCGTACTAGTTCGTCAGTCAGAGTATTGGCTAATTCCACTACATCATCAATCGTGCGAGGTTTCGCAGCCTTGACGATATTACGGATTTTGGAAATCAATCCCCAAATATAACGAGAAATAAGTACCGGCTCTGGCGAAGCCAGCGTTGGTACCACTCTAGCATATTCAAAGAATGTAGAAGTATACCCTCGACAATCTACATCCACCATCCGGTGGGTTAGAAACTTATTTGCCATTTGATCTTTTTCATATTCGGGACATAATTTTCTTTCTACAAGACTCTTAAATTCTTCCCATTTCATGGCATAAGCCCTATTTCTTCCTTTAGCCTGTAACACCGTGTTCCACCATTCTAGCGCCCTTTCTTTGAAAAGGTTTGACGCATACATGACCTGATCATCCTGAGCACATTTACTTATGGCAATTACTGCCTCGGTTTTTTCTAACCAACGCAGTGCCGCAGTCGCTCCTTCATTGCCTGCAAACTCAGTGGGTTTACAAGCAAGAAATTCTTTGAAAGTGCAACCAGGTGTTGTGGCTTTCATTTTCTTAGGGAGCGGAGCTTGCCGTGGTTCATTATCATGATTAACATGATCATTGCCTCCGTTTACACTATTACTGAAGTTATCTTCAGAAATACATTTGCTTGGAATGATTTGTTGAGGTTCGATTGGATTTTTAATAGCATCAACAATTGCTGGAATAGCGTTAGCTATCCCTTGAGTAACTATTGCTGGAATAGCGTTGGCTATCCCTTGAGCAACGATATTTTCTATATCCTGCCTAGTCATATATTGATCCCCCGGTTGTTGCTCAGATTGATTAACCTCATTTACTGGTTCATTATTAGTGTTTTCCATCTGATAACTAATTTATAGATAAATAATTAGTATAAAAGAAATAATCCAATGTCACAATTAATTGCACATAATCACGTAAACGAATATACAAACAAATTTGTAAATTTTCTAAAATTTCATTTGTTTTATTGATTATATCATGCTTCTATATACAACCGTTTTATTATTTATTTTACACATACTGATTTTACTATTACTATTACACAACCATAGTTCCATAAATCCCCTATCCTTTGTCAGATGATATTCTAGTAACTACGTTCCCTTTCATCGTATTTCCAGGAGTTCTATCCCCCAATCTCTTGGATCCTATTCCCAGTATCCATTAGTTCTTCACCAAAGTGGCGGAATTCAGCCATATTCTCGTTACTCATTGGTAAATTTGGTAAAGGTTCTGGATTGAACTGAGGAAAAAGCTTATAGGGATAGTTTTGGAGTTGTATTTCATTTGTCAACCAGTCGTCTATTTTCGAGGGGATTGAAGGGCCTGGAATAGCTGGTTCTAAGTTCATTGGTATTTGTGTTTCAAGATAATAAATAAAATTATTTTCATTAATAGGCTTAATAGTCTTATAGCTTGCCATTATAAAATCTAATTCTTCCTGAGATGGTAATCCCTCAATTTTCCTAGAGCTTTCCTCAATTTCCTTTTTATTAGACTTGGGTTTCTCGAGAGGTAAAGCGTTGAATTCTATAGGTTCTTCTATGTCTGGTATATACCTATTGAAATCTCTGGAAACCTCTATTCTTACTGGATAGAGATTTAAATTCTGAAGGGCGTCAGACAAGTCACTCATGCTGTTTAGCAAAATACACACAATTACTAAGTTAAAAATCATAACAAAATTTTATAGAAAACTTTTAAATAATATTTCATAATGGTTAACTACCAAAACAACTGAAACTTAAAACACACTAAGTTTTATTTGTAAATTTATTTATTTACTGAATCAGGTTTCTGGTTTATATTTAATAAGGATGCTAAAACTTGAATTAAAATAATTGAGGATTTGTATTTACTACTACAGTGGTTAGCATATAAAGATCTGCCCATATTGTACACAATTATTCAAATAATAAAACACATAATCACAAAATAGCAATTAATATAAATTAAGTATTTTCTAAATACTTAATTGGCTTAATCAGTGGCTCAATCAGTGGCTCTGATACCACTTTTTTCTGTCACGGCCCCTGACCTGGTTTGACCCGTTTCAGGAGCCGCGGGACAGAAATCCCGTGGTATTTAATTAATTGAGTTTAACAGCGGAAGTTTATCATCAGGATCTTTTAAAACTGAAATATTTCCCGATTATTTTATTTCACAACTCGGGATAAAACCCCGGTAATTTACAATCTTGAGATTTCACGGAGAAATCTTTTATTTTTACAAAACATGTTTCTTTATTTTATACTGAGCCACTTCTCTGAGCTTGTAGTGCTTTATGGCACTTTATCATAACAGATCACCTGAAACATGTTTGAAAAAGGTTTTGTCAGTGGGAAATACTGAGTGAATCATTCTATTTTGCATAATGATGCATAGTTATTAATTACAGCATAAGAGCGATTACAATGGCTTCTATCTTATTTTTATCTGGCGTCCTGTCACAATGGTGACATGTCACAATGGTGACGATGGTCATACCACTATTAGATCAATGAACCTAAATAGTGATGATTATCCCTGTAGGTTAATGAACCTAACAGTGATTATCCCGAGTAGGTCAATGAACCTAACTAGGAGAAAATTAGTAATGTGCACAATACCCCACTAGCCAGTGATTCAAGATATCCACGACTTAGTCCCTGTAATTATAACTTTGAAAATAATTTGAGGTATTGTAAAATAGTTGATAAAAAGAGAATGACTCACATTGCAGATTTAATTTGAGCAGAGTTTAGCCTACTGATTAGCCTTTTAACCTAAATTTAATAACAGGCACACAATTCCGGGTTAGTAATCAATACAACATTTACGATAACTCACGAGATCAAACCCTCACAACGAATGACAAAGTGCGATACTTAAACATCCATCGGATTCACAACGAATAACAAAGTATAATTACTTAAACATCCATCGGAATCACGACTAATGACAAAGCATAACCCTAATGTGGGCAGCACTTAAACATCCATTGGATATTTTAATCGATCGGACATTGAATCGTATCAGCGATCGAGTTATTACCCTGATTGCGGCGTCGATTAGTGATCCGTGTGTGTTAATTGTGGTAAACAGAGCATAACTCAGTGTATATTTCGAAGTTTTACGTCGTTCTGAAGCCAGGAATCAAGTCCCAAGCCCCTGTATTTATACCCAAATTTGACATCCCCCGCGTGTCGCGAAGGAATCCCTGGTTCCTGTCACGTGTCGCCTGAGGTGACTTTCTAGAGTAGAGTAGGCACGTGTCCAACTAGCTCAGGTGAGTCGACGTTGCGTGAATTTTCCAATTTGACAGTGTTTTATAAAGATAATCGTAACTAGGGTTTTACCCCCCTGAGTTTTAGGGGCCCTAATCCTGATTTCAACTATTCTGAAAATTTTAGGGATTGTACAGAATCACTTGGGTGTTTCAATTAGGGTTTCCTATTGGTCAAATTAATTAAATAAATAGGACTTTTGTTGAGAGTTGTTACAAGAACCCATAAGATAAAATATAATGGCTCGTGGTTGGCTAAACCACGAGCTCACCATGCGGTGAACATCGCCCTATCTTGCGTGGTTAGGTAATTAAGCCTTTAGCTCATGTTTCAGACTACTAGCAGCTGAGAAGTTTGCTTTTTATAAACAAGCCATTGGCTAATGATATTAGCCTCCTAAACTTAGGTGTTTAAAGATTTTGTCTTTGTTATTGGACTTTATAAAATGTCTGTTACTGAATTCATCAATGAAAACCAACGGATGTCATTTTAAGCATATATCTTAGGTTGTCTATGGAAGGACGCAAATAAGATTGACAGGCAAGGCTAGGGACTTGAGCTTAATGAACTCGAGAGATCGATTAAGAAGATGTTTTCCACTTTTGGGAAAAGTTTTTGAACATTATTCTACTTGATATGGACTCCTTTATATTTAATATTAATAATCATATAGTGTAAGAATCAAATATAAATGGGTTTTAACATACAAAATATTCTTGACATGAGAAGTAAAGAAAAAAGATTGATTTTTTTTACCATCTACTTAAGTGTAATGTTTAATGGCAAAATGTAATATATATATATATAGGGAGCCGCTAGAATGAGAACCACCACGAGTTATGAGAACCACGAGAACCGCGCCCCGCGGGTGGCCGTCGGCGACGAAATTTTTTTTACACCTAGATCCGTATATTTTAGCGGGTGGTTTAAATTTTCGGTTCAAACGGTGCGCCCGAGGGGGTAGTTTTTTACGCCCAAAGTTTGGTAAAAAAAAAAGAAAAATTAAAAAAATTAAAAAAACCCAAACTTTGGGCGTAAAAAACTACCCCCTCGGGCGCGCCGTTTGAACCGAAAATTTAAACCCCCCTGCTAAAATATACGGATCTAGGTGTAAAAAAAATTTCGTCGCCGACGGCCACCCGCGGGGCGCGGTTCTCGTGGTTCTCATAACTCGTGGTGGTTCTCATTCTAGCGATCCCCTATATATATATATATATATATATGGTTGAGTTCATTTCAGAACTCTAAATAACTACAGAACTTTCAGAACTCCTAATAAACAATCATTTTATATATAAGTTTTTGTATTTAGGATCTTTTTATCATCTATTATATGTATTTCTTTGATTACATACATGTTAAAAGTAGTTTACATACGTTTACTTGCCAAAATTATATATATGTGTCATAACTAATTACGTATATGTAAAAAAACTAGTTTACATATGTAACGCCCCAAAATCTGAATGTTAATAATTGTAGTGTGTTCCTATATGACACGTCATGAAATTAATAACTAGGCTATTTAATATAGTTAAGGGTATGGTCAAAAGTATTAAATGATGAAGGTAGTGTCGGTTATGTTATAAAGGCAAACCCGAGGGGTTAAAGTGGAACAAGATGGAAGTTGAGTTATTAAAATGAAAGATCAAAACACACAAACACACACTTCGTGTGTGTTCACGAATGTTCAGGAGCTCCAAGAGCTCCAAACCCTAACTCAACTAAATCACCAAATTGAAGGGTGAATCGAGGCTCAAATTCAAGAAGGAACACGGATTAATGATCACCTTTACGAGGGGATCATAAGGTATGTCTTAAATCTAAGATTGGTGATCATGTGTAAAGTGGGTTATGTTCTAATCCATGAGTTTAAGTGGAATTGAGCATGAGTATGTGTTATAATCATCATATAGAACATGGATTATGAATGGTTTGTGCTAATTTGATGTTTAGATGATAAACCCATTAGTTATGGTGATGAAGATGACTTGACTCATCACCTATGTCCAATTCTTGTTGAAAGATTGATGTATTTTGTGAGTATGATGAGTTGTTGTTAGAGGAATTGAATGAAATGTGGTGTTGATATGTTTGATGCTTATGTGTGAGTGATAGGTGTTGATTAGGAGAAGGATTTGATGAGTTAGGTATGAGTTTAGAAGATTATGCATGAAATAGTTGTACGTTATGTTTAGAAGATGGTACACACACCAAATATGTGATTAAATGTATATAGTGTCTTCCGTATAGTCGATTGTGATGTGCGAGTATATGATGATAAGTTGATAGTTAAGTATGGTTAATAGTTGACTTTTGAAAGTCAACTAAGTATAAGAAACATGATTTGACTCGTTCACGTAAATGTAGGTTGATGGGAAGTTGTATGGTATATGTTATAGCAATTCGCGTTAAATGTAATGACATGATGAGTTACATGAGTTTAAACGTATACGGATATGATTATATAAATTATGTTTGTTAGAAATGATTAATGAAAGTTAAGTGTGAAATATGCGATTGATATGATTGTTATTATTTACGAAGGCATATGCTAATAAGAGCGTGATTATGATGAAAAGAGAGTATAGGAATCATGTCAAGACGGACTCAAGCATGAAAGGCTAACGGGTCAAGAAAAGGCGAGGAATCGGATACGAGCACAGACTCATAAGGTAAGTGATTTCTGTAATCACTTCTTAGTTCGATTAAGTAATAAAGTGTTTTAATTAATTAAACATGATGTTTGAGGTCAAATATGCGTTGAAGTCTTCCATCGTAAATGATGGGATTAAAGTTGACCAAAATGCCCTTGATGGGTATTTTGGGGCAGACGATCTTAAAAGTAGTTTAGAAACAAGTTATTCGATTAGCGTAATGTTTTGGACAAGTATGGAAGTGGGGAGTACGGTTTGGTTAGTCATAGACCAATTAATGCGCAAATACCCTTAACGGGTTAAAATAAGCATATGAACGATAATGTGTTAAGGGGATGCAAGACATCCAAGAATTTAGTAATTTACGATAGACGTCACTGGTATTATTAGGGTTATAAGAGGTTATGGTAAAACAAACAAGTTATGTTGATGAATGCATGAACGGGTCAAAGTTTGATAAGAGGGTAATAAGCCGAAGGGTTAAAAGTCTGAAATTTTGTTATGTCGGATGTTGGATTTTAACTCCATTAGATGGGGAATTAAATTACGGACGCGTGGGAAAAAGAATCGGGTAAAACGGATTAAAAACGAGAGAGTTATGCTCGTTTCTGTAAAGTCCGAACGTGCTGGGAACATGCAGCATTCAGCTGCATATGTTCTGTGAAAAAGAGGGCGTCGCGCCACGCGACGGGGGGTCGCGCGACGCGACGGGTCAGGTTTCTCCGAAATTTGTTTTTTCCGCGTGGATGTTCCGGGAAGCTCGTCTAAACGTATTTTAAGCTACGTGGGACTAATTTAACTTACGTTTTTATAAGTTTAAGTGTATGAACATGTGTAGATAGGTATGTATGTACGTTTATAAGTATGCATGCAAGTACTGGGATATATGACGGTATGTATGCGAGTAGACATGTATGAGTTTGTTATGTTGCAAGTAGGGATGTATGTATGCATATATATATATATACAATGTCATGAGTGTACGAATGATGTAAGTATGTGTATATGTAGATACGTATAAAATGATTGAGATGTATTTATATGCGAGTAGTGCATGTAGGTTGGCATTTATGTGTGTACATATGTATGTATGGAGATAATGTGTATGAAGTTTAGGTATGTATGAAAGTATTTCGGTACGATTAAGTGTTTACATTGTTTATTCGTGTACCTGGAGCTTTAAGTGAAATGCAGGAATAGCAAAGAAGTCTCACCACGGATGGTATGACAGGATGGGAAAGCTGGGATGTAAAGAATTGTCGAAACGAGAAGTAACCGTGAACAAACCTTGTATGTTTATAATGCGTACTAATATTGTGAATTTTATGTGGTGAGCGCAGGTACTATCAGTCATGAGGATATCCAAGGATTGGAGATCGAGGATCGAGTCACAAGATAGATTGTACGGGAGTGTTTGTGTACGGAATTGGGTGAAGCTACATTATGTTTTCTTATTGTAACTAAGTTCACTAAATGTATTTATTGAGAAAGAATTAACTATGAAAATGAATTTAAGTACGTCAAGAGGGGTTGTAACGAAAGAAATTTTTATGTACGTATTTCCGCTGCGACTTAGGGTCAAATACGATTTAGGGTCTTACAACATATGTGTAATTATAAAATTACATATAAAAATGATAAAATTACTCTTAACATGTATGTAATTGTAAAAATACACATAATAAATGATAAAATTATCCTAAACATAAAAATATATAAATAAAAAGATTGTTTACTAGGAGTTCTACGAGTTCTGTAAATATTTATGGTTCTGAAATGATCCTGACCCTATATATATATAGTGTAAGTATATGGAGAAAACCAATTTTATTGAGAAAACTTAGCAAACTAGAATACGTGGACCACATTCATCCACATAACCTCATCCAAACCCATGCTTTAAGGGTATTTTGGTCTTTTTGTTCTTTACTTTGAAGAATGTGCTTTCTACTTTTCACCAACCAACACGTTTCCCCACCATCCCCACTCGATTATACCCCAAACCATCATCCATCACCTTTTTGTACTTCTTATCTTCTTAGAAACCATTTCTTTTTCAAAACTCCATTGTTCTTTCTTCAATTTTCTCTGCGTTAGAATGGGAGATCCACAACAAATAATGGAAGATCTTCCTGGATACTCTCCCACCAATGTTATCCCGAACCGCTTTATCCTTGATGAATCTTCGGCGACTCACGGTGGTTCATCCTCTTCAGGTGTGTGGTGTGTGTTTTCTTTGTGTGTAATGTGTTTTAATGGTTTACTTAGTCTGTTTCTTTGTTTTGTTCAAGCACACCGCCAAAAGCCTTGTAGTTTAGCTTGGATATCTCATCAGCCCAAAACATAGCCTTCAACTTCCCATCAGATACAACAAAGTCGTAGTAGAAGTTTGGAAGATTTTCCCTTTGATCACGAGGAAGATGAAACACCTCAATCACAAATTTTGAAAAACTTATAAATATATATAATCTATTTGTCCCTTTATTCAAAAACTTATGTTACATTTCTGCCAGCTACATTCAAAAATGTTTGTCATGTATGTTGTAACATGTGTTACACTTCGGGGCAATATATGTTGCATACGTGGTGTTACACATTTGTACTTAATGTAATAGTAAGTTTAAATGTTAAAATGTTTTTTTAAGATTGGCTGTTAAATGTTAAAATGTATAAACTTCATAATTTATTCGGAATATCTCGCTTATTTTACAAATAAAAAGTCGTGTTTTTTTTGTGTGGGATAATTAGCTACATATGTAATAACAACGTTACACAAGTTACTTGTAGTTACCCCAACCCTTTTTTGGACACAAAGGGGGGTTGCACATATGTAACACATGTTTGTAACATGTGTTACACTAGAGAGGTAACACATGTATAGCCACGTTACGCATGTTACATAGGAGATTAATAAGTTTTAACTATAGAAGATTAATATTGATGCACTTGTTTTGTTCATAGGTGAAAAGATGTTTTGTGTTCAAGATGAAGATGGTTATCAAGAAGTGAAGCCCGCCGAAGGATTACAACGCATCATCAGGTTTTCGTGGTGACGATGTTGTTGTGACCATTTTTAGAAGCATTACAACTATTGATATAAAATTCATTTTTATTTTCGTTGTTAGTATGCCCATTTTTGGATGAATACGGATGTTGATGTGACGACAATTTTTTTTGGGATGCAACAACTATATGTAACATGTATAACCTTGACGTTGTAACACATGTAAAATGGCTATACATGTGTTACATATGTTACACAATAGTGTAACATATATTATAAACATGTTTTACATATGCCAGCCCCTTTGGTGTCAATTTAAACTTAGTAAAATTACATATGTAACAACATTACATCATCCAAAATGTCATATCAATAATAGGATGATATTGCTCGTTGACATTCGGTGTCCACAATTTAGTGCCATTAGAAGACTCATAAAGATGGTAACGTGGAGTATGTTCAAGATCATCTGTGGACATAGGGACGGATGTTAGTATAAGTTTACGTGCGTTATGTACGTTGTAATACGTTTAGCACCCTAGGGTAACAAAAAAAGATCACACATGACACTTTTCGTCATGTTACACATGTTAATTGTGTGTGCACATGTAACATCTTCTCTACAACGTGAGTAACATCCTTAAAAGTTGTGTTCCTACTCTGCTTTATATTTTGTAAGTACTTATAGGTAAACATGTTTTAAAGATACAACCTGTAACATGTGTTACACCGAAATGTTATACAAGTGTTTCCAGTATACACATGTTACATCTTGTGTAACTCTGCTTTATATTTTGTAAGTGTTTCCAGTTTAAACATGTTTTAAAGATACAATCTGTAACATGTAAGTACTTATAGGTAAACATATTTTAAAGATACAAACGTATCACCTTACAAGTTATATGTTTTGCTGACAAACGCCATGTCACACATGTTACACACTATAGAGTGAAAGAACAGTATTGAACGCTGCTACACATTTCCCATTCTGTCGTAACATGTGTAACCTTTTTGGGGGTATCGATGTTGTAGGTTTATACTTAAATATATACAAATGATCAAAAAATGATCATACATGTGTTACCCTCTAGTCTAACATAAGTTACAAACATGTCTTACATATGTGCAGCCCCGATTTTTGGTAACAAAGAGGTTGAACATATGTAACACATGTTTGTAACATGTGTTACACTGGAGGGTAACTTCTGTACAACGTCAAAGGTACCCACCACCTGCCCTTCATCGACTTCTTGTTCCCATTCTTCATCGGTTTCTCCATCTACCTTCTTTCGCTTTATGGCCATCTTTTGTTGTATCCGATATTGTGGTTCTCTTTCTTCCTGCCAATATCCCTTCTCGTTTGGCTGCAACTGCTATGGTCAAGTCATAATAACACAAGTTACAGTCCAGTATTTTTAATCTACTAATTAAAAAAATAGTAGTAACATAACTAACACTAGTTACCTTCTACCCAATTATGTCCAGAACTTGAAGACTCCCCAAATTTTGAGTTTTTATCTGCATCATTTCACACATCAAAAAAAAAAAACTAAGCAAAACCACCCAAAGAAAGGTTACATATGTAAACAGTTACCATACCCAAAAAACTAAGCAAAACCATTCGGTGTTTTACGCTGGGTCCTTGTGCTGCTTAGATCGATTGGCACCATGCCTATATATAAATTAGAAAAGTTACACATGTTACTTTCTAAAAAAAATATATATTATAAAAACAACCACAACTAGTAAAAGGTCAAACCATTCTTCCTCCTTTGAATTTTGGTGATTGGTGTGTCTGAATCCCAATCATCCAAATCTGCAATATGCTCTTAATATATCAATCAAAATATAATAATTCCAAAGGTATAATCATTGGCATTTTACGAATCAAAACATAGCACTCGCCTACGGTTTGTGCGATCGCCCCAACCCCCTCCACCTCCTCTTTCATTTTAGAATTTCCGCCGGTGTCATCCAACACGATCACACTCTCTGATGCACTCGGGACGCTGCATTTTTTCTGCACACATCTTTCCACCCTATGCCTTCACATTTTAACAAAAAATGCCCACATTCAGGTAATCCGACACTAAAAACCCAATCTCAATACTAAATCTAACAACATTACCAAACCAAACCGCTTAAACAGAGAAAAAATAACATTTGAACAGTCCTAAACAAACAATAATCACAAATTAAAGAAGACTGAAAAAAAAACCCAGAGAATCCAAACCAAATGACACCTAATAACTAATGTTCACAGTTATAAAAAAAAATAGATTTAAACTTCAGAAGATTCTGAAGCAAACAATAATCACAAAAAACTTTCCCCCAAAAAAACAAACAATCAAATTATCGGTGAAATTTAGGCGATATATAAACTGGACTTACTTTTAACTTGGTTTCTTCCCTTTCCGGCGACCTTTACCGGAGGATAGCAGCCGGAATGTTGCCCTCGTAACTAGGTTTTTGTTTCGAAACAGATGGTTGCCTACGAAAAATCTCTCCCCGATTACGATCGTACAACCTACTTCCACCTTTGCTCACTTTCTCGCCGGCGTTTGCGAGTTCTCTGTTGGGGGTTGCTCTGCTTGTTCAGAGAGAGAAGGAAGAGAAGGAACCAGATGTCTCTGTTTGTGTGAGTGCTTTAATGAAATTTGAAAAAGGGTTTCTATGTTGATATCTTGGATAGCTTAACTTGCTTTCCCTATGATTTGACGTGCCCTGAACATGCAGTCATTCCATCAAATCCAAACAATATTTTAATATATGGTTTGTACTTAGTTTGACTTGTTTTGGACAAATATACCCCTCTTTGCATTTCCAATGGAATAAAAATAATGAT
Organism: Helianthus tuberosus; assembly: GCA_030545235.1. Lineage (NCBI taxonomy): Eukaryota > Viridiplantae > Streptophyta > Magnoliopsida > Asterales > Asteraceae > Helianthus > Helianthus tuberosus. Next base: position 210,254,525 of record CM060400.1, read on the forward strand.
TTAAGTCTTCTTTTTCCTCAACCATTAGATTACCTAGATCAACGGTGAAAAAGTTGGTTTCCTTAGTTTTCTCACTAATAAATGGTTTCCTATACCCCTTCCCTATGTATATATATATATATATATATATATATATAGGAGAAAGTTCATTTGAGAAGAAATTTAATGTGAAAAGAAAAAGAAGAAAGGGCATATTAGTAAAATGCTATTTAATTTATAACTCATATCATTAATTTTTCTCTCTTTAATTAATTAGTCAACCAATTATTAATTATCCTACATATAATCTACAAAACCTACACATATAAAATTTTTCCTACATATACCCTACACATTATAGAATTTTATCCTACACAGTCGAAATTTATCCTACACACCTCGAAATATATCTTACACAACTCGTGATTTATCCTACACGACTAGTTATTTATTCTACACTTTAAATTAAGTTGTTTTTTTAATTTTTAAAAAATATATATTTTCAAAAGGAGTTATAAATTTAATTTAGCTAGTTATTAAAGGGGAAGAATACACATTAATGATTTATGTAAGTTTACCAATATACCCTTATATTAAAATTAAATACAAATATTAAATGAAGTAAAATGAAGCATTCTTATTGGTTGAAACTTCTTCTTTTTTCTTCTTACAAATTTTTTTCTCATTTGAACCCTCCACTATATATATATGTATATATATATATATATAGAGAAAGGTTAACGTACAAAACTGCTTAACGTACGTTAACGTACGCAACGAAAAACAACATGCGTGATTAAGTTTATAACGTGCGTGATTATATATTTGATCAAAATCCCATGCGTGCTTACACGCATGTATGCGTGATTATATCCAAGTTGCTGAAAGCGTGATTAGGTTTTATCAGTTTTGTACGTGCGTGATTTTCATATTAACGTGCGTAAATTTGTCACGTACGTTAAACCGTGAAGTACATTATACTTATTATATATATATATATCGGAATTTACACTACTAGATAACCTATTAGTGTAAAACCATAATTTTTTTAGATTCTAGGATTAAAATACGTGATTAATAAGATGAGAATTTTTTTTTTTAAAAAAAAGAGCATTAAATAGGTTAACCTTAAATATGAGACGAACACGACCCAATTTGAAGTGTGTATGACACGAACACAACACAAACACAAATAAGATATGCATGGGTCGGCTTCAGTTCACTTGTTAACAACCCGTCAATCCTTTTTACCACATTGGCGTATTTTAAAATGTATTATCTTTTTATAATAATAAATAAAAAAAAATTTGGACATTTGAAAAAAAAAAACAAACGAAAAAACAATCATCATTGTTGATCTAAAATGCAACATTTCCCTCAATAATCAGCTCTCCATCAAGAATCAGCTCTCCATCTGTAAGTATTCCCCATATTTGTTCTCATCAAATTAACATCATATATACATACATTTACGTGTAGATCCAATCAAGCCTTTTTTTTTTTAAATCTTTTTGCTAATTCATTCTTTTTTCTCAAACGAGACATGCTTATAATTTGATTCAGGATGAATGGATAGCTGATTATGACGATCAAGATCACGACAACATTTGAATAATGGTGATATATCTGCTGCAGGGTTATATTCATCAAACAAATGGCGAACGAAAATAGAGATATAGCCCCGGTGTTATTAAAATTTGGGGCGGCTTTGGCTTTGTCTCTTGGTGGTGCTTATTACATTTTGATCATAAACAAAAGATCGAAAGCGTCTCAATCGCCACCTGATAATCGTAAACTTTCATGTTCATGCAGTTTGTTTTCCTTAAAAAATAAATTTTTTTCATGTTTTTAATGAAGAATGTTTGTGCAGATTGCAATACGCAGGTGAATTCAAGAAGCAATCATCTCCATTTTGATCCTTCTGAAACAGATAAACATGTAAGAACCTGTTTGTATAAATCATTTTTTTTATCTTCATCCATCGACCGCATATCATATTAAAAGGGTTTCTCAACCGCGTAGTCATGTATTTGTTTTACTTTATTTATTATCGTTTTTTATTATTGTATGATTGCACCGTAAAAAAAATTTGGGATACCCCTAAATTAATGGGCTAGCTCCACCACTGGGCAACGACAAGTTATCATTATTTATGTGACTCGACCCTGGTGGAAAAAAAAATTATGGGTCCGTCACTGTCAACAAGATTTTTGTTCTTGAGAATCTTGGTTTGTGTATGGTGCAGGAGGAGTTGCATCAATCAAACAACGCAGAATTTCAATGCGAAAACATGGAATCCCCCAAAGGATATTCGCGTGCCGAGAAGGATAAACATGAGCAAGAGATTAAGAGCCTAAGAAACACAGTCAGAATCCTTAAAGAAAGAGAGAACAACTTAGAGATCGAGTTACTTGAATACTATGGTCTAAAAGAGCAAGAAAGTGCAGTCATGGAGCTTCAAAACCGTCTTAAATTGAATACCATCGAAGCTAAATTCTTCGAGCTAAAAATCGAGTCATTACAGGCTGATATCAAAAGATATGAGGAACAAATGGCTGATTACAAGAAAGTTACAGCAGATCTTGAAGCCGCACGAGCCAAAATAAAGACGCTAAAAAAGAAGATTAAATCAGAATCCGAACAGAATCAAAAACAGATTCTGGATTTCCAACAAGAAGTTCAAAAAATGCAGGAAGACGAACACAAGATTGCATCAGAACTCGAAGAATTGAGAAAATCGAACCATGATTTGGAGGTTGAAAACACGGATTTGGCTCATAGATTAGACTGTGTTCAAATTCTTGCTACATCAGTGTTAGAAGATGGTGACGTAAGTGGATCAATCCCTTTTTTCGTGTATGTTTTCATTAAATTTTGGCGATGCTATACAAATACCACCCCAAAAGTGTCATATGGTCATACGACAAGGCGTAAATTGGTCATACGGGCCATGTCACTTTGTCAGTTACTCATTGGTCACATCAGTGATTTCTGTGTCAGTCAAACGCGTTATACAAGCCGTATGACTTGACGAACACCACCTTAAACAGGCCCACATATGATCCGTATGACCATTTCTTGTCTGTCATAAGACCCATATGACACCATACAGCCCATATGTCATGTCACTAGTGTCTAGATAGTGTGCCACTTGTGTTCCAACATACGTGGCCGAAATTTTCGGTTGTTTCTCATGGGTTATCAATTCAATCAACAGATGGAAAAAGTCAAAGAAGAAAATGAAAATCTGAAGAAACAGATTGAAGATTTATCAAAAGAAATCGAGCGACTAAAAACAGAAAGATGTGGTGATGTTGAAGAAGCTGTTTATCTTAGATGGATTAACGCATGCTTAAGATACGAACTCAGAAATTACAGACCAGCACCCGGTAAAACAACTGCTAAGGACCTCAGTAGAAAACTAAGCCCAAAATCCGAAGAGAAAGCGAAACAACTGATCGTCGAATACGCAGATAAAGAAGGTGGAATTGACTCTGAACAATGGTCAATATCTCAAGCTTCTATCATCACAGATTCCGGCGAGTTTGATGAATCGTTTATCAACGATCAGTTGCGTCATAAAAACAACAACAATACGTTTTTCGGAAAGCTAATGCGAGTAATAAAAGGGAAAGATAGCCATAGTAACAGCCCAAACCACCACCACCACCGGAATCATAGCAGAAACTCATCTGTAGGGAAATCTGAATCAGGTGGCGATGATATTATGTCTACTTGCAGTCCATCTGAGAGTCAAAGACTAAAAACACCATCAGGGGGGTCAAAAAGATTAACTCATAGGCATAGTGATTCAAGCTTTTATAAACATGATGATTCAGGTGCAAGCGGAAACAACAGTGATCGTCGTCGTCGTTCAAGTTCATCCGGTGGCCACAAATCTGAGCTAACGAAATATGCAGATGCTTTAAAAGATTCTCGAGACAAATCGAACTTCAAGTCTCACAAGAGCTCCCCTACGCTTTGTTTGTTTTGATCATTTAACCTTTTTATGGCAAGCAAATGTTTATGCATGTATGTATGAAAGAAATACATCTCCCTCATGCACCTTCACACCAAAACATTATTAGCTACACTTAGTTTTCTTGTATTTTGCACTGATATAGTAATAGTCACCATAAATATGTTTCAAGTGTAAACATTAAACAAGGCCGCTTGGTGTAGAACTTAGACTAAATCTAGTGTGGGTGTAAGTTTGGCATCGTAGAAAAAGGTTGTATCATGGTGTGACTAGGGTTGTGCTAAACAAATTTCACTTCATTTGTTTTTAATGAATGTATCATCCCCAACTCAGGGCCGGCCCAATGCTTATCAAAACCTAGGCTCAGGCCTAGGGCCCAGGGGCGGACCTAAAGAAGGTCCAGGCGTAGCACGGGCTACGGCTCAACTTTTTTCGGGTAGTGTAAAAAAAAAAATTTCTCGATTTTTATACCAAGGATAACTCTAAACAACTACGAGGACACCCCTCAAAATTTTTTTTACAAACCAATAATAAACCCAGTTGGTGATGATGATACAAACCCAAATAATAAGCCCAAATAACTAAATAATAGAACATTAGATTAGCCCAAATAACTAAAGATTTTTTCGAAATTGAAGCTTGTCAAGACGGATTTACGCAATCGAATCGGCCCGGAATTTTTGAACAATACTTCGGTTTGTGCAGTCGAAAAGAATTTTTTTCTTTATTTATTTATTGTTATTTTTTTAATATTGTATGATTGGATGGTAAAAAAAATATTTGGGGATACCCGTGAGTTAATGTTCTAGTTCCGCCACTGCTAGGGCCTCCAAACTTTTATGGCCTCCATTTAATAAAAATGATATATAATATATAATTGTTTTGATTCCATAGATCTATTAACTTTGCTACTGTAGTTACTACTATATATAATAAATACATCAAGATCACATGCTAAAATACTTCAAAACGACCCATGTAGAAGTTTCATGCTCCATGACTTCCACTACATGAACTCCATATTTTCACCGGTTTACTCAGTCAACACAAGTAATTTTATCCGTCATAATAATCACCCGTGACCCGCTATCGTTTGCTGGACCCGTGGCCAATTCAAACTCCTGACCCGCTAACCCGTATCGCTAACCTTGACTCGTGAACTAACTCGATTAACCCAACACTCACCCCCTTAATTGGGTTGTTCACTTCATTCACTAGGACTAGCTGAATCACCTTCTCCTGTCGACCTTGACCTTTACCGGACATCTGGCCTTCCCCTAGGTCACGTCCAAAGTCATCACACTTGCAACATTTAACATGACATCCCATTGGAACCGTTCATTAACATCTTGACTTTTCATAGATCAACGACCTCTTCCCCCACCACATACAAAGCCACCCGATTTGAACTTCCAACGCCATTATGCTGTGTTTGCCTACTGTTGTCATATATACATCGATCGTCAAGTGTTTTATCCTTAGCTTCAAGTTTGTTCATTCAACAGTAGAGCATTAATTGTTTCATTCACGCGACGTAGGACAACAGTTGGGCGATTGCTTCATTCACGCAATATGAATCTACGTTAAGTCGTTATTTGTACCAAATGGCTTCAAAAGCTATTTAATTAATATGAATCTGTGCTACCTTTACCCTAATCTCCATTGTTGATTATTACTTCAATATTGGTTTACTTCACCAAACAGTATCTTTCTTAAACAAGATTTAATAATCAAACCATTCTTGTGATCACACAATAAACAAATTAAGCCTATAATATATATCGTATATGATGGATATAATCGGTTGGTTCCGCTGGTGACACGATAATACTCCAGTGGGCCGTAGTGATCTAAATTTGTCGTTCAAAAACAAAATAAATTAAGAAACACAATGGTAGAACTTCCCTTTTACCCCTTCCAATCTATCATTTGTCTCGTTTAATTCTTGTCTATAATGTCGAATTTCATTCTTCATCCCACCATCCCATCGCCGCCCCCATTGCTGCTGCCACTTTAAACCCGCAACCTGCTCCATCAAGTTACCCAACGCGACGTCTACATCATATCTCAATGATCAATGACCGGCCAGTATATGATGTCCATCTCTTGAAAGACGATTTATCAATAGATAATAATATTATATAGTGGGCCGATCATTGAAAATATGGAATAGATGTCGCGTTCGGAATTAACCTCATGGAGGAAGTCGCAGGTGTAGAGTGGAAACAGCAATGGCGCCTGTGGTGGGTTGGTTGGAAGAAGATAGAAATTTGGAGAAATAATATTCTATAGGAGTTCATGCTAGTTATATATAGAGTCGTAACCGAAATTTCTGCAAATCATAACGCAGTCACCGCGGATTACACGTCCATTCGAATTTGAATATATAGTTAGTTTTTCCTTTTTCATTTATAACTCACTTTACAATGGAACTTCAAAAGAAACAATAAAATATAATTATTTGTAGTTGATAAAATAGAAAATTGCGAGAATGATCTTTTTTAAGGCCATGTTTGGATAAGCTTATTCTACCTCCAAATAATTTATTAACTTTTTGAAAAAAAAAAGTTTTTATGAAATAATGTTTAGGTAATAAGGTGAAAAGGAGAAATGAAAAAGTCACTTTGTTGTGAGTTGTGACCTTTCAAAAAAAAAGATAAAGAGGTAAAAAAGTTAATAAGAAAAAATAAAAACGCTCATCCAAACATGCCCTAAATATATTTTTACCTTATTGGAAATATTTGATGTATTTTAATCTACATAGTTATCATGTCTTATCATGTCTGTAGGGTGTGGTCATGATCATCATGCTCACCATGACCCTTCACATCTGCGTCATGTCACGCACTTCTAATTCATCATCCAAAACAATTACCCTAATAGTGTGATCATGACCCAAACCACTGTTTTCTTATTTTAATTTATTTTTGTGAAAAGGAAAAGGAAATATTGAAAAAGGAAAAGAGACCCATGGTTGTCATGGTTTAATTCATGCCAACCATGTGGATGAGGCATGGGGTGTAGCAATTCATTAATTGTCCTATGTGGCCAGTAGTGGACCCAGGAATTACTTGTTGGGGGTGCAAATGAGTGGTTCAAACATATTTTGAGGGTGTGCGGTGGGCGGTTTTTTGCCTAAAAAATACATATTTTCAGTCCACTCACTTAACACCATCTAATTTACTCTGTTAGTTAGCCCACGTGCTTGTCACGTGCAGGGCAATTTCGTCATTTCCATTCAAATAAAAGAAGTGAGTGGACTGAAATAGTTACGAAATTGAAACCACAAGGGCTGAAATCACATTTTTTTTAAATTAATAGACTGAAATAGTGATTTTTAAAGTGTTGTTACTTTGATTGTTACATGTGATTGATCTAATTTGGCAATTAAAGTGTTAGGGTTTCGATTTAGGTTCTGATTTGCGAAGATGATCAGTTGCAGAACACTTTTAACAACAAAGCTGAAATTGATTGTTCACAAAAGTCATGATGGTCTAGTGGTTATGTGCGCTGATATTGTTTTGGCAATTTTTAGAACTAATGGACTGTAATGTTACTTTTAACAAACCACAGGGACGAAAAACGTAACTAACTATTTATTTATTTTCATTTTAAGTTTAATAGCAGGGGCATTATGGTCATTTCAAATAAACTAACAAAATAACTGGATGACGTTAGAGTGGGTGGATTGTAATAGTTACGAAAGTGAAACCACAGGGATTGAAATCACAATTTTTAAACTAAAAAACTGAAATAGTGATTTTTGACAAACCACATGGACGAAAAACGTAATTAACTCTTTTTTCAATGAAAAAGTGGGAAATATCAAATAAGAATTAAGAACGTGGGGTATGGTGGGGCGTGGGTTGGGGGCATGGTGCTACACGTGGAGTATGGGGCACCCAAGACTAAAAGCCAATTTCAAAGGGGTATGGTCGGGCGTGGCTGGGGTGGCGTGGAAAAAAAAAACCAATTTCAAAGGGCTAGTGCTCTTGGCCAATGAGGTTCCGCTATGTGGGTAGCCCCGCCCACGCCGAAACCCAAACTCACCCAGGGTGGTGACTTAGGCGTTTGTACCCAACCCACGCCCCAACCCCCGCCCCATTGCCCGTGGTCTAAGTAGTTTGCAGAAAAATTGATCAACTTCCTCTATAAATAAAGATGAATTCATCATAACTGAAATAACTGATTATCACTCTCACACTACATTTTCTTGCTCTCAAAATCAAAGATTTCGTCTTGTTTCTAATGGCGAATTTCACTCATCTTCCCACAATCCCACCACCACGGTTCTTCTCACTTTACGCCGGCGACCTCCACCACCATGTTACCGAACGCGATCTTTACACCCTCTTCTCCATCATCGGCCCCGTTCACAACATTCATCTCTTTCGACACCCTTTCTCCCACAAATCCCTTTGTTATGCCTTCATCCATTTCTACTTCCCTCATTACGGTAACTTATATAATTAAGTACTTCCTTTTGCTAGTTTTGTTTGATTATTGATTGATCTTATTGGGTTTTTTTTTTTTACAGCTGCTGTTGCTTTGAATAGTTTGAACCACATTGAATTAAGAGGGAAACCCATCAGGCTAATGTGGGTTCAGAGGGATCCTGTGTTGAGAAAAGTGGGAATTGGGAATCTGTTTGTGAAGAATCTTGATTCGTCGGTTAACGATGCTGAACTGCAAGAGGTTTTTGGGGTGTTTGGAGTGATTAGTTCTTGTAAGATTGCTAGAGATGGTGATGGAGTGAGTAAAGGTTTTGGGTTTGTTCAGTTTTGTTCGGAGGATTCGGCTTCGTGTGCTCTCTCGGCTTTGAATGGGTCTGTTCTTCATGGAAAGATTTTGTAAGTAATCTTGATACATGTTTGTTTTCTTGATTAATGATGCAGATGATTGTGCTAGTGTTTATAATCTTTATTCTTTTAAGTTTGATTCTTTATGGGATTTTGATGTGTATTTGCTTATGATTGAACCTACATTTGTTAGTTTTTTGATACATGTATCATATATGTTCTTGGCTGTATATGTGTTACTTGTTATGATGTTGATTATATATAGTATATATATAATGTTATGGTTGTCTTTCAATGTTTTTCTTGTTTAGAACTGTTGCAAAGTTTCTGAAGAAAAGTGAAAGAAAGGAACCTCAGTTTACAAACGTGTATGTGAAGAATCTCGATAAAGATTTGACCGAGAGTTCTTTGAGAGAAAAGTTTTCAGAATATGGAAAGATCACAAGTGCCGTAATAATGAATGATGCTGAAGGGAAGTCAAGAGGGTTCGGATTTGTCAATTTCGAGTCGCATGAGAGTGCTATGAAGGCCATCGATGGTCTAAATGGTGCAGAAATCGGTAAAAAAGCATAACATAAACATAAAACATCCTCTTTTGTTTATGTTTATGAAGATTTTGTAGTGATTAATTTGTGTTTGAAACAGGTACGAAGAAATGGTTTGTTGGAAAGGCTATGACGAAATCTCAAAGGGCGGAGTTTTTAAGGCGTTCTCATATAAAACAGAAACCAAGCGTTTCAAATCTGATTGTGCGAAATCTTGCTAGTTTTGTAACTGAAAACGATCTTAAACAAGTGTTTGGTGCTTTTGGTAATGTCACTTTTGTTAAAGTGAGTTATAGAAACGGTGTTAGCAGCGGTATGGCATGCATTTGCTTCTCCAAACCTGAAGAAGCAAGGAAAGCTATAGCTTTTCTTAACGGTAATCAACAACTTAACATCTTGTTTAATCGTTTCCTATCGACTTTTATGATTATTAACTTGATCTTCATCCAATATTCACAGGTTGTTTTTACAATGGAAAGTACATGAGTGTGTCATTGGCTTGGCATAAAGAAGAACAAGCTAAACACTTGCAAACGCTTTTAGCCTTACGATATAAGCCCCCCTTTGCTTATAAGGTACCAAAGTTACAGAAGTTGGAGGAAAAGAAGGTTCAGAAAGAAGTTTTAGCAAATAAAGAAAGTTCTTGTGATTGTGATGTTGATGGTTTTGTTTTAGTAGACAAGCCTGCCAGTAACTCAGAGTGGGATGTGTAGGTCAGTACCGGTTTAGTTGTGTTGATGAATATACAAACAAATACATGTAAATACGAAAGTGAGATCTTCGTATGAAGTCTTGTAAACGAGTTGTACATATATGTCTTCACAAAAACAGGAAAACATACGGCAAATTCATTAGCTTTTGATGATCATTACTTTGGATCTATGAACCATCTTGCCACCTTGTTAGTAGAGTCTTCACACAAACAGGAAAATAAAGTCTTGTAAATGAGTTGTACCTGATGAATGATAATTGTAGAAATATGTTTTCGCTCTATGTTACAGAAAGTGATAGCCATATTACATATTATCTTGTGTATATATATATAAGCTCGTATATCATATATAAATTCTACAATCACCTACTTGGACTATATGTATAGATTTCATAACAATTGAGTTATAATATAATCTTATGAACCCATGAAAATTCTATCAAACAATACGACTCCTTTACTCCTTAACAATCTTACTCATAACCATATTTTACCTCTGTTTAAAAATTACGTGTTTTGACCCGAATCCGTTTTGACCCGAATCCGTTTTGACCCATTAACCAACATGTCCGTTTTGCCACTTCTTGTTTTTTTTGACCCATTACCCAACCTGTCCGTTTTGCCACTTCTTGTTTTTTACCCGAATCCATTTTGACCCATTACCCGACCTGCATTTTGACCCATTACCCTGTCCGTTTTGCCACTTCTTGTGTTTTGACCCGAATCCATTTTGACCCATTACCCGACCTGTCCATTTTGCCACTTCTAAATGCAAGTGATTTGACGAATGGCCGACGAGAATTTAAATGATTTACACTACAAAGAAACTATCAATTAGCATACTGGTAGATGAATTAATACCTTTTTTAATCGTTTCTTGGCGGTTTTCACAATCACCAACTAGATTTTTGTCAACTAATTTCCACATGATATGGTCCCCTTAAACATACATAAATATGAAAAGAAAGTTCAGAAAGGAAATGAGCAAATGAAGCATGCTCTTGGGCCATCATCCATCATGATGGTATTTGTTTTAGTTGATAAGTATCCTAATAATTCGAATCGGGGACGAATAGAACTTTAATGTTGTTCTGATGAATATTCCAAACAGACAAGTGCAATGACAAATGTCAGATCATTTATAAATAAGATGTAATTGATAAACAATAAGAAATCTGAAACAAGACTTTTACATGTGTTTTGAATACACAAGTAAGAAAAACAGCAGTTGAAGTAACAGAAACATAATCAACAAACATTGTACATGAATTATACAAAGTTTAAGAAAAGAGTGCAATAGTAATTATTTAACTAATAAGTGCAATGCCTTGGAGGATTAACGCATCCGCAAGAACTTGATTAGCAGCTTCCGAAGGATGAACACTGTCCCAAAACACGTACTGAGTCGCGTTGCTACATGTACCTATCGATTTCGGGTTGCATAAAAACACTGTTGTCTCCACTCTTCCTGTTCCACAACACCCTCTTGTTGCCTCCAAAAAACCTTAAAATACACACAAAAAAAACAAGTAGTTGTAAAAAAAACATACTTTAGCTAAAAAGATTCAAACCCTTCACTGATTTTGTCCAAAGTTTAAATCTTTGGACAGATAAAAATTAAAAGTAAAGTATAAGGACGGTCCTTGTGGTTTACCAAAATTTTGTATTTGGTCCCTAGCTTTCTTAAAGTAAAAAATGGTCCCTGTAGTTTGCACTTTGTAACACATTTAGTCCTTAACCAACAAATCTAAAGGCTTCAACATGTCCAAGTTAGGGACTACATGTGTTACAAAGTGCAAACCATAGGGACCATCCATGTGACTTTTGACAAAGTTGAATACTAAATGCGTTACAAAGTGCAAACCACCGAGACTGTGCTTGTACTTTTGGAAAGCTAGGGACCAAATTCAAAATTTTGGTAAACTACAAGGACCATCCGTGTACTATACTTTAACATTAAAAAAACAAACAAGCAAACACCAATCATCAAATTTAGGCTAAAAGATTCAAAACCATTAAAGTTTTGAATCAAATTTTCAATCTAATTATATTACCATGAGAAGCAGGATCTTTAACGAGGTCGTAAAGCGGTTGAAATATGTCGAAGATAACAATCTTGAGACCGGGAAGTTGCTTTCCGAGTTGTGTTGCAGCTGCATTCACCTTCTTGTTAAACGCTTGAGCGTCAGTATTGAAACTAGCTACACATCCTTTTTCATGGGACCCGAACAAAGTTCTAACCGCGGGCAAGCACCCTAACGGTGGAAGCGATGTCACTCCGATCCTCCTCGCTCCTAACCCATACAAATCCTGTTGTTTGTTTGCAATTCAATTATCAAACTAATTAATAAACTGACACTGCAACTGTTCAAAACAGAATTGATGCTAGAATATTAAAAGCTTAAAACTACCTTAACAAAGCTTGAAAAGATTCCGATAAGGTATGATCCGTATTGATCAGCCGTATAAACTTTGTTGATAAAAGGGTTAACATAGTAATTCTGGACAAAATCGCTGTTGCCCGCGCTGATCAAGTACAATGCATCTTTAAGTATGGATGCTGATTTGGCACTTCCAGCAACCTGTGCTAGCTTTCCTTGATACTCTTTGTAGTATTGTAGTTGTTGTGATAATGGGATTGCATGCTGCAAATTATAAAAATTGACTGTTAGTTTTTTTTTTTTTTTTATAATGGGTATGTGACAGTGTGACACCAATGATATAAGAGTTGGTTATTTTACGCTCGCATAGGCGGTTTTATCATCGTAACCAGATCCAGCAGACGCAAAATTAGCTCCGATCAGAAGCTTTTTCCCGGTAGCGTCCGGGCTGAGATATGCTGGGGGGTATGTACTGAATCCCAGGGTATCAGCTGCGGTAATGAGCAAACATTTAGATTTTGTACTTTATTAATAGTTTAGTTACCAAAACCTAGGATGTATACGAGCCAAGTTGTTTGTAAGCTACTTAATAAAGGTGCTCGAATCTATCCGACCTTAAAAGGAGATCAGGCTTAAAAATAAGTTCGTTCAATAAACGAGCCTAGACCTGAGCTTTAGTTGTCGAGCTCAAGCAAGCTCGCGAGACTGTTATTTATATAACTTTATTTAATAAATTATAAATATATTTACATTTTTAGTGCTACATGTAAAATTATGATAAAAATAATTAAATAATATATTATGTTATATACAAAAGTTATAATAAATTATACATAAAACCACTTGTAAATACATTTTATGTGACCATCGGCTCGACATACCATTTTTGTCTTTTTATATATTATAAAAATACATATATCTAAAGCATATACGAGTCGTATAAGAGAGGGAAAACAAATCTAGAGACTGACAGAAAAGGATCGCAAAACACCTAGAAAGTACCATAGCAAAATTTATAGGACAAACCAAAACGCTAAGACAAATAAAAAACAAATCTATAAACCTCTATAAAAATCTCTAATTTATTAGAAAGCTAGTCTAAAATAATTATAATTAAACAAAATATTAAAAACAACTTGTTTCAATTTCAAAAGTTCATATAAAAATAATTCAAACACTCAAGTGATAAATCAACCTCCAAAAATCAACCGTCTAAATTAAATACCAACAGGGTCGGTGGCCCATTGACAAAAAAAATCTTTCAGAACATCTAGGGGTTCAAGTCCCACAAATTACAGGATTAAAAAGATTCGTTTAAACAAAAAAAAAAAAAAAAAAAATCTGAAACCCCAATTAATAAGCAGTATCTAATAAGTACCAGTGATATCCGTGGCTAGTTTGCCATTGCAGAATCTTCCAGTGGGTTGATGGTTAACAAAGTCACGACCATAGGGTGGATAATTAGCTTTGAAAATGGTGGGAAGGTAATCGTTGTTACCGACATCGACCGCAGAGTCACCGAAAGCAATGATAGCCGGAACCACTGAGGTGGAGTCTTGAGCTTCACCTGTAGAGATGACAAAAGCCACCGCTACAACAACCAACCCCCAAGACAGCTTTCTGGTTCTGGAACCCATGAGCATAATAAGTCTTTGTTTGGAAATGTGTGAGTGTGAAGCAAAACAGAAGTGTTTATAAAGATGGTGCATTTAATATGGGTCGTAAATGTTGGTACAAGATCAATAAAAGCAGTTAAAGAGATACAGATGGATGGGTGATCATTGATCATAGTTTTGGTTCGACATATGTGCATGATAAAAGCTTTGTAAATATGAGCGTGGGGTTGTGTTGTGTGGTTACTACTAAAAGGTGCTTGCTACATTTTATTTTGTCACGGTAATAATAAATATGGATATGCACCATTGAAATTTGTACACGTTGAATGTCTACACTTATTATCTTCACATAAACGTTCAACTTCAAGAACAGTGGCGGATATAGGATTCCGACCAAGCGGTAACGTTTTATAAATAAGCGGTAACGAAATCGAAAAAACGTCAAATTTTTCCAAAATTTACACTAATTTTTCCAAATTTTTTCCGACCAAGGGGTAGCGGACGCCACCCCTTAACTACCTATAGGTCCGCCCCTGTTCAAGAACCATTTCCTTTTTTTGTGTGTTATTAATATTAAAAAATATTAAAAGTCAACGTCAAATAGTGTCGAGAAGAGAAGTGTGTAAGACCACCCGTAGTGGTTAAGAAAAATAATGCCCCCACCATGGGGCATTATCCGACACGTGTCATCCCAGTCAGCATGGGGCGTTATTACAAAAGTGGTGTAGTGAGAATAATGCCTAATAATGCCCCTTCCAATCATTAAACAAAAAAAAGCAAACAATTGCTCATTGGCTAGTCAAATCTTGGACCACTCCCCATTGGCCACATGCAAAATCCATTTGATCACTTCAGCGTTATATTTAAAACGCTTGCATGCAATTTTTCCAAAAACAACGCCTTATAACGCCTAGTGTAGTGGGGGGCGTTTTGGGGCGTTTTTTTTCAATTTTTTTAAAAAATACCGCCCCACTACGGGTGGTCTAAGAGCCGCAACAGGGGAAGCAAAGAAGAGTGAGCCACGCTGGTGGTGCTTGGGCCACGGCTCGTGGACGTGGGTCACGACCGGTAAAGATGAGTCGAAGCTGGGACGTGACTGGAGCTGAGTCAATGTTGGGATGCAGCTAGAAGATACCGAGCCAAAGCTTGCGCATCAAGTTTGTTTAATTGACTAAATTTTCAAGCAGAAGTCTTTTTGTTTGTAATTCGTGTGTCGAAGTATAATAAAAGAAAAGAGTCGCCCGTGCGTTTAAGCAACTGATTGTGTTCATGGGGGTTGTATCTATTTATCGATTTCATTTGTTAAAAAGTACCACTAAAAAGCCTTGTTTATGTTGGGTATGATATGATTATAACGTTTATGATGTTTAATTGTTTATGGTTGATGTCCAAAGACGATCAATACGTCTAAGTTGACCATCTTGTAGGCAAGGGCGGACCTATGTGTCTTGGTGGGTGGGCGAGCGCACCCCTTGAAAAAAAATAGTGTATTTTTTAGGCAAAACACCCGACCGCACCACTTGAAAATATGCTTGAACCCCTCATCCGCACCCCCAACAAATAATTTATGGGCCCGTCACTGCTTGTAGGCTACCGTTAGCGCCTTCTTTTGCTTAAAACACAATCAAGAATAAACGTTTATATTGTTTTCTTTATCATAAAGGAAATTTAGATGCGAATTAATCTCCAAGGTATCTTATAAAGATTTCATGAATCTAACCTTTAATAGATTTGGATATCTATTCAATGAGACTTTACACTTGGGAAAATGTTGGTTCTTGGTACATTTGGCTACCGAAAAACTGTGTTTTATGTGTATGGTTACTTTATTTCCTTTTGGGGTCGATGCAATAGACCAAAACACATAAAGTAGTAATTAAATGTCGGTTACTTTATTAACTGTGGGTGTTTTTTTTTTTAATGGTGACTTTCTTTTTGAGTGACCCAATGTTACACCGCCTAAACGGCGGCCCTAGCCAAGATATGTCCAGACTACGTTGCCTTAACCGGGCCCGCGTTGGGTTGGTCAGACTTGGTTACGACGTTCCCCCGGAAACCGAACTGCCTCCACACGAGATGTCTCGCTGAAGTAACAGTCGGATGAAAACTGGGGTGCGGCTCAGGATCGAACCCCCCTCGGTGGGTTTGTCACCATTATTGCTCAATATCCACCCCAATATGACACAAATGGAAATTGAACTTGAGTCTTCATTGGAAAACCCAAGTCTCCTACCACTAGGCCTAGGGTTGTAAACGAACCGAACGAACACGAACAATACCTTGTTCGTGTTCGTTTGTTAAAAAATATATGTGTTCGCGAACCGTTCACGAACACTTATCGAACAGGATTTTATGTTTGTGTTCGTTTGTTAAGGAAATGAACTTGTTTGTGTTCGTTTGTGTTTGTTTGTTAATTTTAAGCAGCGAACGTTGACAAACACTAATGAGCACAAACTAATGTTCATGAACACAAATGGAAACAAATGAACACAAACGAACAGAATATATAATACACTGACACTTGTTAGATATTTAATTTGTCAACATTTTGATATATTTAAAGAAATATAAAAACTAAAAACACTAATGAACTATCGAACACAAGCGAACACATTACCGAACGTTCACGAACATAAACGAACGAACGCGACCACAGTTCATGTTTGTTCATTTAACTAAATGAACGGAATTTCTTGTTCGTGTTCGTTTGTTTAATAAACGAACGAACACAAAAGAACTTCCCGCCGAACGGTTCACGAACTGTTCGCCGAACGTTTGGTTCGTTTACAGCCCTAACTAGGCAACAAGTGGGGGATAATTATGGGTGTTTTTAATGTGTATTACTTTATTTCCTTTTGTATTTTCAACCTTGTGATAAATATTACAATGTGGTTGCTTCCAACCAGCTATTGAAATTAAATGGTCTCCTAACTGTTGTCGATACTATTATGAAAACCATCTGGAGGTCAAATCTATATTTTCATTTCACATGTCACATGTAATATCATGTTATTCTATTAATGTGTAATATTATCGGAGAAGATGCTATGTATATTTTGATAAATCCATCAATAGACATTCATAAATGTGAAAAATGTTCAGCAAAGTTCTTTGGTAACTTCTGAATGTGTAAGTGTTGAACCAGTAAAAGGTCTGAAACATTAAGTGTTAAACTAGTAAGAGGTCTGAACCATTAAGAGACAGTATAACGCTTATCCGTTCAGATGCAAATATCTGACCAGTTCAGATAAGAGGTCTTAACCATTCAGACTTGGTACAATGAAGTGGCGAAACTATCCCATTAAATCAGGGGTATCCCAAAAAAAAATTACCGTGCAATCATACAATATTAGAAAAACGACAATAAATAAATAAAGTAAAGCAAATACATAATAGATTTGTCATCTTCTTTTTTCATAGCTTGAAATCGCTTCATCATATCTCTGTCTTTTACCTTGTGAAAAAATTATTTTCAACCGCACAAACCATGGCATTGTTCAAATAGATTATTTTATTATTTGGGCGTTATTAGTTATTAGAATTTGGGCTTAATTATCATAAAACTAATTATTTGGGCTTAGTTAATAAAGGTTTTGGGCTTAATGAATAATATCAACTTGCATAATCTTCTCTTACTCGTATATGTTTAGGCGCATCTTATGTATAAAACCGAAAAAAAATACAATGCGAATGCGAATAAGGGTTTGAGCCGTAGCCCGTGCTATGGCTCAGGGGCGGACTCACCTACAAGCCAGGGTGGGCGGGCGCACCCCCGAGAAAAAAAAAATTTAGTGTAAATTTCCGACGAAAATCCCGTCCGCACCCCTTGGATTTTTTCGTCCGCACCCCTTGGAATTTTTCGGGCGCACCCCTTGGAATTTTTCGTCCGCACACCATAGGTAAAAAATATTATGGATTTATATTATACATTTTTTTAGTAAAGTTTGATTTTTTTTATAAAAATACTACCTATTTTAATACATTATATACACTTAGTCCATTACCTTACCCAGACCAAATTCTGCCCTCTTGCCCATTATCCAGCAGCCCACTAACATAATTTGTAGCCCATATCCATTACCCAATTAACTTAAATACAATACAAATACTAAACTAAAGCCCATTTATCAATCCCACCTCTTCAATTCCCATCATCCCGCCCAGCTATCACTGCGTTCTTTCCCTCCTGCCCAGCGAAGCGACATCATCAGCAGCAACAACACAGGTCGATCACAGCCGGAAAGTGACCGGAATCCGCCCCAAAACTGACCGGCGATCTTCAAAGGTAAGTTTTATTGTTTTTTTTTATGAATTTACTTGATATTAAGGTAGAAAGGGGTAGTAAAATTCTTAAATAGGTTTGAAAAATCTTGTGTTTAGTCGTTGCTTTACTGCTTTAGATGATTATTATGTTATTTAGATGATTTTTAGGGGTGATTACACTCACAATTCTAGGGGACTAGGGTTTGATTGCTTGAATGGTTGAAAGTTAAAATTAAACAAAAAGACTATGTACCTAGGGGCCTAAAATTTTTTGGGGCGACCCGACCCGATACAACCGACCCGAACCCGATACAACCAAACAATTTAGTTTGGTTGTTCTTTTGACTTACATGACCCGAACCGACCCGACCCGATACAACCGATTTTTTTACTTATGTATCTAGGGGCCTAAAATTTTTAAAAATCTTCCGCACCCCCATGGAAAAATTCCTGGGTCCGCCACTGCTATGGCTAAGTGTACATTGGTTCCGCCCCTGGTATAATGCTTAACTATTAATAGGAAAATGTCTGAATCATTCAAAAATCCGTTCACGAAACAAACAGTCTAAACCATTAAATGTTAAATCAGTAAGAGGTTTGAACCATTAAATGCTAAAACAAATAGCCCTTTTGTCTTATGAGTTACTGTGACGAATTCTCATGATTGAAAAATACGTTAAAAAGATTATGAAAATGAAATAAAAATGGTTGAGGTTTAGGGAGTGAAGTGGTTGAGGAGAAGAGTGAATGCGGGGCAAGACATGTGATGGTATTTATAAGCTTTGCATGTTTCGTTTTGATGACAGCTACGCTCTCCCACCCTACACATGGGTGCACTATGTCCTATTGACCTACACCTTTGTGCACGTAAAATAACCCATTACTTCCACTAAACGGCTATTTCATATTTTATAGTAATTATCATATAATCAAATTGTAACACAATTGTGTTGTATCATCCTTAGATAGTTGGATGCTATTTTATGTTTTTTTAAGCTATCAAGCAGGGGCGGACCTACCCTATGGGGTGGGTGGGCGGCCGCACCAATTGAAAAAAAAAAAAAAGTTTTAGTGGTATTTTCGCGAAAAATCCCGACCACACCCCCTTGTAAATTTTCGTCCGCACCCCTTAGAAAAAAATGTTAGGAATTTATATACAAAAATTGTAAACACAGATTGAAACCCGACCTAATTATATAAACAAGTTACCTCACTAACCCCTTTAATAAAACTTAAATTCATTCCATTAAGCCCAATAAGCTAATATCAATTCAAGCCCAACCCAAATACAACTTTAATCAAACAAAATTAGTTCAGTTTACAACAAAAAAAAAAAAACCCAATCGACTGCCAGGTTTGTGCGACTCCCACCCTCCCACTGCCTCACCTCACTGCCAGCGACCTGCGACACCCCCACCCCCAACGGCGACCCGACCCGACCTAAACCGAATTTTATTTATATATTTAGGCGGCCTAAAATTTTTAAAAATATTTCGCACCCCTATGGAAAAATTCATGGGTCCGCCACTGTTATCAAGTTTATGAATGTCTAACCATACTTTGATTAATGTATCATATAACTTTGTTGATAAAATGATGAAAGATGTATGTTTTGTGCAAAAAGAAAATTAGTCTCAGAAATGAAGTACGATGTTAAGGTATGTTTTGTGTAAAATATCATGAT
Source organism: Helianthus tuberosus (assembly GCA_030545235.1). NCBI lineage: Eukaryota > Viridiplantae > Streptophyta > Magnoliopsida > Asterales > Asteraceae > Helianthus > Helianthus tuberosus. The sequence goes on from CM060400.1 coordinate 210,274,483, forward strand.
TTTCTAATCAATAATTTTTTAGTAAACTTCCATTTTGCTTCCTGTGGTTTGGTCACTTTAACAGTTTTGCCTCAAACCTTTAAAAATAGTCATTTTCTATTGGAACCGAATATCTCATGACCGATGCTTATCTTCTTTTATTTATTTATTGGTTTTATCTCTTATTTTGTTTAGATGTACGTAGAAACAGGAGGTGTGCATGGGGAGTTTGTTATGCTTCTCTTCTCTTTTTCATGTATTTAAGTTCTGGTCATGAAATAAAAATCATCACAAAAACAAAGAAACAAAAGCTCTCTGTTTACCATTTTTCATGGTATCAGAGCGGGTCTCACAAGATTAAGATCATCAAGATCGATTCGGCAATGGCCGGTGACAAAGAAAAGTCGACCGGAGCCGGTGAAGCCATAGATACAAACTCGCCTTACTACCTTCATCCCTCAGACTATCCTAAACAACTACAGGTCAATGAGAATCTGACCGATTCCAACTACAAAGATTGGATTCAAGAAATGACTAATTTCTTGTTTGCCAAGAACAAAATAGGGTTCGTTGATGGAACCTTACCCAAACCCGACAAAACCGACGACAAGTATATGCCATGGATGCGCTGCGATGCGATGATAAAGGGGTGGCTCACCACTGCGATGGAGAAAGAAATACGGGCTAGTGTCAAATACGCAAGTACCGCCATCGAGATCTGGAAAGATTTACAGGAGAGGTTCGGAAAGGAAAGCGCTCCAAGGACGTATGAGCTGAAGCAGTCAATCTCCGCTACTCGACAAGAAGGTGCGTCGGTTTCATCCTATTACACCAAGTTACGGGGCTTATGGGATGAGATTGATTCTGTGCTTCCAAGCCCAAGATGCGACTGTGGGAATTGTACGTGCGGGATCGGAAAGAAGATCACGGAATTAAAGGAAAAGGAAAGAACGTATGAGTTCCTAATGGGTCTCAACGCGGATTTTTCGGTTATGCGAACCCAGATACTAGCCACCAAGCCCTTGTCGGGTCTCGGTGAAACGTATCACCTCGTAGCCGAGGATGAACAGCAGAGGATCATAGCCGCCGGGAACAAACCGCTACCTGTACCAGATGCTGCTGCGTTTGGAGCCTCACAAACAGGAAATCAAGATGGTCAGTGGCAGCGAAAGACGGGGCAGAAAAGTGATAAAGCTGGGCCGGCTACCAAGACGGGTCACTGTACTCATTGTGGCAGAGACGGTCACGTAAAAGACGGGTGTTTTAAGCTCGTAGGATATCCAGATTGGTGGCCTGGCAAAGGAAAAAAAGACGGGGTAAAACCAAGGGCAGCCATGGCTGAAGCTTCGAACAAAATTCCGGGCTTGACTGACGAACAGTATGAGATGTTCATCAAGTTGTTTGGAAAGCAAATGGATCAGAAAGCAAACACCACTCCTCCAAGGGCTAATATGGCAGGTAAGTTAAATGAACAAGGTGAGTGGATCCTAGATACCGGTGCAACCGAATATATGACTCACATTCGAGAATTTTTGGCAAAAATCTCCATGAGTGATGAGGAGGTCCCGGTCACGATTCCAAATGGGGAAGCCATTCCCGTCAAGGGAGTTGGCGAACACACGTTGAAAGGGGGAATAAAGATCAAAAACGTTCTTTTCATTCCCAATTTCAAGTGTAATCTTTTATCCGTTAGCCGTCTTACGAAAGATTTACAATGTGCAATCACCTTTTTCCCGGATTTTTTTGTCATACAGGGCTTGAGGGAGAGGAACTTGATTGGAATGGGTGAGTGCAAGGGGGGCCTCTACAGGATGGGAACCATGGAAGAAGATCGAAGAGCCATGACGGCGGTTACATCCAGCGAATGGCACAAGAGACTTGGTCACCCATCTCATGATAGGCTGTCCCGTATTCATTTCCTTAAGGTTTACAGTGAAAATTCTAAAGACTTTTTTTTGTGATTCTTGTATTAAAGCAAAAATGACAAGGCTTCCTTTTCAAGATAGTTCTATTAAAACAAATGAGAGTTTTGATATGATTCACTGTGATATTTGGGGGGGATATAGAAGTTTTTCGCTTACGCATGGGACGTATTTTCTCACTATAGTCGATGACTATAGTCGGGCGGTATGGGTTTACATAATGAAACATAAACATGAGGCGAGTGATTACCTAATCAGTTTTTACAATTGGGTTCTCACCAAGTTCAAAAGGGGCATTAAACGGATTAGGTGTGATAACGGAGGTGAATTCATCTCAAATCGCATGAAAGCCTTTTATAGCGATCATGGGATTGAACTTGAGACAACTTGTCCACACACCCCACAACAAAATGGGGTGGTGGAAAGAAAGCATACACACCTCCTAGAGATAGCACGTGCATTACGCTTTGAAGCGAATCTACCAATAAAATTTTGGGGGGAATGTGTCTTAACGGCGGCCTACATTATTAATCGTTTACCGTCAAGGGTGCTTGATTACAAAACACCGTATGAGGTTATTTTTGGAAAAGAACCGTCATATGAGCACATGCGCGTTTTTGGCTGTTTGGCGTATTTTTGGAACACCGAAACAAAAGGGGACAAGTTTGCCCCTAGAGGCAAACCGGGAATATTTTTGGGGTATCCCTTTGGTACGAAGGGATACAAGATTTTTGACCTTGAAAAGAAAAAGGTTGTGAATAGTAGAGACGTAAAATTTTTCGAAGGGACTTTCCCTTTTCAAACCGAAAAAAATGAAACAAATGATTTTGACAAGGAAATAGTTAGTCAAATTCATCATGAACCAGTAGGGATGAGATTTTTTACCGAAATACCGGTACCGTACCGATGCCGTACCGTACCGATCATAAACGGTACCGGTATCGGTAATTGATTTTTTGAAATTCGGTATCGGTAAAAAACGGTATCGGTACCGGTATTTTTCGGTAAATACCGGTATTAATACCGAATTTAATAATCAACGCTAAAAAGAATGGAATCCATTGAAGTAAGTTAATTTTTTAGTGGTTTGGTTATAAATTATCAATATATATTTTCTTATTTTTAGATTTTTAATATCTTTGTGTTTGGTTGTGTAAGGAGACGACGCTATTGTTGAAGAAACCCCTTTTGTTAAACTTGATGGTGACTCGGAATTGGGTACAAGTCGAACCCATGGATGTTTAATATGTTTACCTTTTTTTACATTGCTCTATATATTACTCTAGTTCAGTTAATAATGGATGGATGGGTTGCACATAATATTTTTTTAGGTAAAACAACGGATGACACTAAAGCGGTACCAATGTGGTAAAGTACCGAAATACCGGTACCGATACCGGCACCGTACCGATACCGAATCTATAAATACGGTACGGTAATCGGTATCCATATTTCCTCAATTTCGGTAACGGTATTTACGGTATCGGTACCGGTACGGTACCGGTATCGTACCGATCTCATCCCTATGAACCAGTGCATGAAAACATCACTGTTGAAAAACCCATACAAGAAAATGTTGTCAATATTGTTGAAAATAATGAAGTGGGAACAGAGAGCACAGGGCCCATGAGCAACGATGGACAAATTGATGACAATTGGGCCGATGGCCCATCAACGCCAACAAGTGATTCTGTCCAAACCGAACAACCACCTTTGGACACTACCAGTCAACGGCCTCAACGATCCAGAATGCAACCGGCCAAATTCAGAGATTATCACGTCAGGCTTCCCCCTTCCGTCAATGCCTCGCCCCCAGATTCCGATCAAGGCTCCTCATCGGTATACCCTCTAGCTAATTATATTTCGTATGATAAATTTTCGAACACTCACAAGGCTTTCCTTACGGCCATCACGTCACATGATGAGCCTAAAATTTTTTATCAAGCATCACAGGATAAGAGATGGCGAGAAGCTATGCAAAAGGAGATCAAGGCTCTTGAACAAAATGGAACATGGACCCTCGAGCAGTTACCTACCGGGAAGAGAGCCATTGACTCCAAGTGGGTGTACAAGATCAAATACAAGCCAAATGGTGAGATCGAGCGCTACAAAGCGAGGCTAGTGGCAAAGGGTTTTACCCAAATGGAAGGTGTGGACTATCATGACACCTTCGCGCCGGTTGCAAAGTTGGTAACGATAAGAACTCTACTTGCCTTGGCTGTCAAGAAAAATTGGGTTATACACCAACTCGACGTCAACAACGCCTTTTTACACGGCGATCTTGACGAAGAAGTGTATATGAAGCTTCCGCAAGGTTTTTCAAGTGATTCAGAAATGCGAGTTTGTCGGCTCCGAAAGTCTCTATACGGGTTAAAACAAGCTTCAAGAAACTGGTACCACAAATTTACCGAAGCGTTACTCGGTTTGGGTTTTACTCAGTCTAGGGCAGATTATTCACTATTTGTCTATAAGAAAGGTTCGGTATTTGTGGCAGCATTAATTTATGTAGATGATGTGATTGTGGTTGGTAACGACATGAAGGTTATTCAACATACCAAGTCTCAACTCAACGAGAAATTCAGCATAAAGGATCTAGGGAACCTGAAGTACTTCTTAGGCATTGAGGTTGCCCGAACCAAAGAAGGTCTTGTTCTAAGCCAAAGGAAGTACACGCTTGACATCTTGGAAGATAGTGGAATGATGGGTTGTCGTCCTAGCGGGTTTCCAATGGAGAAAAATCTTAAACTTGACAAAGGTGAAGAGGAAGAAAAGGTTGATGCGGTCAAGTATCGACGATTAGTTGGCCGACTTCTTTATTTACAAGCAACCCGACCCGATATCACATATTCCGTTAACGTTTTGAGCCAGTTTGTTGCTGACCCACGAAAAAATCACATGGATGCAGCTACACGGGTACTTCGCTATCTAAAGGGAACACCAGGCCTAGGCATATTGCTACCGAAAATGGGTGGCACAACTCTTGTTTCATATTGTGACTCAGATTGGCTCGGTTGTCCCCTCACAAGAAGGTCACGAACATGATACTTGCTCCTATTTGGAGGTGCACCGATTTCATGGAAATATAAAAAACAGTCGGTTGTGTCACGCTCATCGGCTGAAGCGGAGTATAGGGCAATGGCTACAACCGTGAGTGAAGTCCTGTGGATACGGTCACTTCTTACCGAACTAGATGAACCTGCCACAGAAGGTACCGTGCTATTTTGTAATAATCAGGCAGCGAAGCATATTGCAAATAATCCGGTATTCCACGAAAGAACAAAGCATGTGGAGATGGACTGTTATTTCGTGCGTGAACGGGTGGACTCGAAAGAGATATGGCCTGTTCACATCGACACCAAGCTTCAAATTGCAAATCTTCTCACTAAACCATTGGGAGCGCAACACCTTCACGGATTACTCATCAAGTTGGGCCTGATCTACACGCTCCAACTTGAGGGGGAATATTGGAACCGAATATCTCATGACCGATGCTTATCTTCTTTTATTTATTTATTGGTTTTATCTCTTATTTTGTTTAGATGTACGTAGAAACAGGAGGTGTGCATGGGGAGTTTGTTATGCTTCTCTTCTCTTTTTCATGTATTTAAGTTCTGGTCATGAAATAAAAATCATCACAAAAACAAAGAAACAAAAGCTCTCTGTTTACCATTTTTCATTTTCCTACAATAGTTTGCTATGGTTTTTTCATTTCGCTCCTCGCCACTAACTCCATCCAAATTGTCTGTTTTCCACTAACTCCTCCATAGCAAACTATTGGAGGAAAATGACTATTTTAAAAGGTCTGGAGTAAAACCGTTAAAGTGACCAAATCACAGGGAGCAAAACGAAAGTTTACTCATAATTTTTTAATATATAATGTCAATGCTTTTAAAAAATAATTAAAGAAATATGATACTATAAAAATTTAGAGAGAAGTTGCCTGTTTTATTGTTATTGTTGTTGAATAATGTATATTAGGTCCGGCGGTGGTTCATTGTCTTTCTGGCCTTCGGCAAATTTTTACTTTCGAGGATTCTTTTCATAATAAAGTCTTGTAATCAAAATTTTCTTATATATGTGTAGTGTCATCCCACCGTAATGGAAAGAATGCATACTTAAGTGATTGTAAAATATGTTTAAGCTGCATGGAATGGAATAGAGCCTAGGGTTTCTATCGTGTCACATTAACGACATTTAAGCATAACAGTGTCACATAAACAATCCCCCCCTACCCCTAATCTCACTCAAGAAATGGGTTAAAACTTAAAACCCCATAATAGCCTCTATTTATTCTTTTGGAAAGTTTTAAAGTGAAGTGGGTCCAACATTTCTTTATTTGTTCATTGTTAGACCATGCGTAGTGTTTGAGCAATAATGCCCCCACCCATTGGCGTTTTGCGCCACGTGGCAGTTCAGTCGGCATGGGGGCATTATTGGGCGTTATTGCAAAAGTGGCGTAGTGGGAATAATGCCCAATAACGTCCCTTCCAATCATTAAACAATTATTTTTTTTAATTAAAAACTTAAAATACTTCATTAAATTTAAAAAATATAATACTAGAAATAAAAAAAAATCCGAATAAAAAAAAAATACATTAGTTTTCGTCTTCGCTTTCTTCACCCTCGCCAACTTCGTCTTCATCGTCCTCCGTTTCTTCTTCACCATCAGGTGGTACATACCGAACCGACCATGCATGTTGTACCAAATCAACCGTTAACGCGGAATGGTACGGTTCGTAACGCAACTCTCGCGCATTATTCACTCTTTCTTCCATTGACGCCTGTGGATGCTCCTCTTGAACGGCTTCTGGCACATAATTCTGGCATATCGTCTTTCCTTCGTCTTCCAAAATCATGTTGTGCATGATTATACAAGCGTACATATCTATCATTTTTTGCTTGGTCCATGCACGACAATGATTTCTCAAATATTGTCAGCGTTGTTTAAGAACCCCAAAGCATCTCTCAATGTCCTTTCGTGAAGACTCTTGAACCTTTTTAAAGTATGCTCTTTTTTCATCAATATGATCACTAAACGTCTTCACGACAATCGAATATCTAGGATAAATTCCGTCGCACAAATAATATCCATGAGGGTAGTAGTTTCCATTTGCGTAAAACGACGCTTTTGGAGCTCTGCCAGAAATCCAGTCCTCTAACAACGGAGATTGTTCAAAAACATTTATATCATTGCATGACCCGACCACGCCAAAGTAAGCAGACCAAACCCAAAGGTCCTGTGAGGCAACCGCCTGAAGAATAACAGTGGGTCCTTTTTGGTCACCCCGTGTGTGTTGGCCTCGCCATGCGGCCGGGCAGTTATCCCAACGCCAATGCATGCAATCCAAGCTCCCGATCATACCAGGAAAACCATGCTCTGCCGAATGTACCTCGTAGAACTTTTGAAGGTCGTCCCATGTGGGCGTTCTAAGATAACGCGCACCATATATATCAATAATACCTTTATAAAAAAACATACACAAACATAAGCTTCAAAAAAAAATTGTATACATTATAGTAAAGTATAGGAATTGTACCGCGACAAAAATTCTCCAAGGTGTCTCGCGTTGTTTTCTCGGCCATTTTTAAATACTCGTCGTTGATGTCGGTTGTGTTTCCACAAGCAAGGATTCGTAGCGCCGACGTACACTTTTGGATACCGGTAAATCCAAGTGCCCCCCTCGCATCCGCTTTTTGTTTAAAATAATCGTAGTTGGCTTCCAAGTCAACGACTATGCGTAGAAACAACCGCTTACTCCTTTGGAAACGACGCCTAAAAATCTGGTTCGAAAATGTCGGCACCCGATCAAAATAATTTTTCATCAAACGATCGTGTGCCGCGCGTCGGTCTCGTTCAATATAACCTCTTTTTTAATTTCTGGTTCGGGGCGGCGACAATGCTTCACATATCTCACCGCTAGTTGACAAGCACTCGTAACCGCCTCTTGCTCGACCTCCTCATCGGTGGAATCATCGTCATCCGCAAAAAAACTCTTTGTAGTAAATATTTACCATGGATGAAGAACTAGGGGAATCCATCAATTTTTATAAAATGGTAGTGTTTTTGAGAGAGTTTTGATTAAATTTGAAGGAGTTTATATATATATATATATATATATATATATATATATATATATATATATATATATTGTTAGGGGAGGATTTTCTAAAGATCAGTGATCCTCAATTACTATAGGGCTTAGGGATCCTCAATTCTGTTTGAATTAGTGATCCTCAGGAAGTATTGTAGGATCAGGATCCAGGATCATCATGAGGATCCTTATACTAACAGTTGTCTACTTTGAATATGATGTTGTTTTGCAGGAGTACGTGCTTGGACTTGGTCTTGGCGATATTCCTGGAGCATATTCTCTCTTTATTCCGCACGTGCCTGATTAATATGAACGTTATGGAGTTCGTGGAAGACTTGCATGAAATGCGGATAGTTAGTTAGCTTAGATATTTTCCAAATTTATAAGGGGATAGCGAGCTAAATTAGAACACTTGGCTATTTTTGGCTAAACACACACACTCATAACTGCTCTCATCAGCTCTCGATAGTTTGCTCAGCGATTACACACTTTTTTGCACATTACACTCTAGTGATCCTTGTAACTAGCTCGCTATCATCCAAAGTTGTAATATATTTGCTGTTTAATCTGAGTTGGTGATCGGTAGTTTCCATCACCCGAGGTTTTTTATGCCGGAGATCAACTCTTGATCAAGGGCTTTTTCCTCGTATAAATCATCGTGTCACTTGTTCATTACATTTCTGAGTGATCCTTAGTATTGTTCATTGATTCAAGCATCACACCTCACAACAGAAAGTTTGGTTGCATTGTCTTAGCTTGATTTTTGACCAAAACAGTTTGGCGCCCACCGTGGGGCAATTGGTGCTTCATTACTAAGAAGATTCATATTTTTGTGGTCATTTCGGTTCACTACAACCAAGCAGATGGCTTCCTCAGCGAAGAACACTTCAAGTTCAATGCCGGCAATCAGTTCTTCACAAGGCGTTCCACCTTTGCCTCCACCACCTTCTGGATACCAGAAGAATGCTGAAAATGCTGCAAAGAGACAAACCCCCATTTTCCCAAAACCACCAACTTCTTATGTTTCCTCTAATCCCTCTACTAATGATCTTTTTACTCTGATTTTGCAGATGAGATATCGTATGCAAGAGCAGGACAAAACCAATGAAAGGATCCTCCGGGAGATTGGTGATATCAAGAAACAGAAGAAATCAGTGGAGGATCACTCTCCTCTGATGCCAAGGTCATTAAATTTTGACACTCCAGTTGTAACTACCCTACAATCGGCAGTTCCGGGCATCCAATATCAAAGTGGTCCATCAGAAAGGCGTTATGGAACAGCAACTATGAGTCAGGCATTTGGCTCCCACTTCCAGCCGCAAGGATCCTGTTCTCAGCCATCGGGATCCTCTTTTCAGCATCAAGGATCCTTCGTCAGCTCAGGAGGATATTTGGGAATGCAAGCGGGTCAAGGATCCTCCCAGGTTCAAGGATCCTCCCAGGTCCAAGGATCCTCCCAGGTTCAAGGATCCTCCCAGGTCCAAGGATCCTCCCAGGTTCAAGGATCCTCCCAGGTCCAAGGATTCTCTATGGTTCCAGGATCCTTTCAAGTTCAAGGATCCTCTCAGCCCCAAGGATCCTTTCAGGTTCAAGGATCCTCACAGGTTCAAGGATCCAACAACTTTCAGGATCAAGGATTCTTAAGAAGTATGCAGCCTCCAAGTTCGGATGTTCATCAAGGAGACTTCATACCAATACAGACCATTGCTTCCTCTGGTCCTTCAATCATACCGGAACCCCGTCAATATGGATTCACATCTGGAATTCCAAACATGAATCCCATGGGAGGTAACACTTTTAACAATTCATATAACACTAACCATGGCTCTATGTAGGATACATGTATCAATCAGGCTATGGCCAAGGAGTTACAGAAGCTTAAGGATATGATATCCAGTGTTCCAGGAGTGGTCAAGCCCATTCCTGAGATCGCAGATGGTAGCTGTTAGGGGAGGATTCTCCAATGATCAGTGATCCTCAATTACTGTTGGGCTTAGTGATCCTCACTTCTGTTTGAATTAGTGATCCTCAGAAGTGTTGCAGGATCAGGATCATGGATCATCTTAAGGATCCTTATACTAACGGTTGTCTACTTTGAATATGATGTTGTTTTGCAGGAGTACGAGCTTGGACTTGGTCTTGGCGATATTCCTGGAGCATATTCCATATTTATTCCGCACGTGCATGGCTGAAGTGGACGTTATGGAGGTCGTGGAGGACTTGCACCAAATGCGGAATGTTTGTTAGCTTAGATATTTTCCATTTTTAAACGGGATAGCGAGCTAAATAGAGACACTTGGCTATTTTTAGCTTAACACACACTCTCGCAACTGCTCTCACCAGCTCTTGACAATTCACTTGGCGATTACACACTTTATTGCACTTTACACTATAGTGATCCTTGTAATTAGCTCGCTATCATCCGAAGTTGTAATACATTTCTTGTTTAATCTGAGTTGGTGATCGGTAGTTTCCATCACCCGAGGTTTTTTATGCCGGAGATCATTCATTGATCAAGGGCTTTTTGCTCGTATAAATCTTTGTGTCACTTGTTTATTTCATTTTTGAGTGGTCCTTAGTGTTGTTCATTGATTCAAGCATCATACCTCACAACAGAAAGTTTGGTTGCATTATCATTGCTCGATTTTTGACCAAAACAGTTTGGCGCCCACCGTGTGGCAATTGGTGCTTCATTCCTAAGAAGATTCATACTTTCGTGGTCATTTCGGTTCATTACGACCAAGCAGATGGCTTCCTCAACAAAGAATACATCAAGTTCTATGTCGGCAATCAGTTCTTCACAAGGCGTTCCACCTTTGCCTCCACCACCTTCTGGATCCCAGAAGAATGCTGAGAATGCCGCGAAGAGACAAACCCCCATTTTCACAAAACCACCAACTTCTTCTGTTTCCTCTAATCCTACCACTAATGACCTTTTTACTCTGATTTTGCAGATGAGAGATCGCATGCAAGAGCAGGACAAAACCAATGAAAGGATCCTCCAGGAGATTGGTGATATCAAGAAACAGAAGAAATCAGTGGAGGATCACTCTCCTCTGATGCCAAGGTCCTTGAATTTCGACACTCCGGTTGTAACTACCTTACAATTGGCAGATCCGGGCATCCAGTATCAAAGTGGTCCATCAGAAAGGCGTTATGGAACAGCAACTATGAGTCAGGCATTTGGCTTTCACTTCCAGCCTCAATGATCCTCCTCTCAACCGTCGGGATCCTCTTTTCAGCATCAAGGATACTTCCCGTCAGGAGGATATTTGGGAATGCATGCAGTTCAAGGATCCTCCTAGGGTCAAGGATCCTCTCAGGTTCAAGGATCCTCTACGGCTCCAGGATCCTCCCAGGTCCAAGGATCCTCCATGGCTCAAGGATCCTTCCAGCTTCAAGGATCCTCTATGATTCCAGGATCCTCCCAGTTTCTAGGATCCTCCATGCCCCAAGGATCCTTTCGGGTTCAAGGATCATCTCAGCTTCAAGGATCCAACATCTTTCAGGATCAGGGATTCTTAAGAAGTATGCAACCTCCGAGCACCGATGTTCATCAAGGAGACTTCATACCAATGCAGACCATTGCTTCATCTGGTCCTTCGATCATACCAGAATCCCGTCAATATGGATTCACATCCGCAATTCCAAACATGAATCCTCCGGGAGGTAACACTTTTAATAATTCATATAACACTAACCATGGCTCAATGCAGGATACAGGTATCAATCAGGCTATGGCTAGGGAATTACAGAAACTTAAGGATATGATATCCAGTGTACCAGGAGTGGTTAAACCCATTCCTGAAATTGCAGATGGTAGCCATAGGATATCTCATTTTGTACCACCCTTATGTGATGCTGAGATACCCAAAAGGTTCCAGATACCATCTATGAAGCTGTATGATGGTTCAACAAATCCAGAAGAGCATGTAGCTCAGTATAGGGAGAGGATGGAGATCAACCCAATTCCTGAGAGGTTAAAGGAAGCATGTCTATGCAAGGGATTTGGATCCACACTCACAGGATCTGCTCTTAAATGGCTGCTAAGTCTTCCCCTTACTCTATTACCTCATTTGCTAATCTAGTTAATTTGTTTAATAGTCAATTCTCTTGTAGTAGAAAATTTGAACGATTAACTAGTGATCTATATAGGGTAACACAAGGTCAAAATGAATCACTTAGAGATTATATCACTAAGTTTAGTAAAGAATCCTTAGATATTCCTAATTTGGATATTGTTACGGCTGTAGAAGCCTTTAAAATGGGATTGCTTAGGGATTCATTATTCTATGATGATCTTGTGATGACACTTTGCAGAAATCTTGATGAAGTAAGAACCAGGGCCCTTAGGTTCATCCGCCTAGAGGATGACAAAAGGATCCAGGATAGATTGACAGGATCCTCAAAACAGGAAAAACAAGGATCCTACTTCAGAAACAACAAATCCAAGTCCTACAATAGATCTGATAACCAGAACGTGCATGCAGTGGAACAAGAAGAGGATGATGAGGATTATCCTCCTATTTCTGAATATTGTTTTTCTGTTGATAACAATGAACTAATCCTTGCAATGCAGAATCTAGGTGAGAAAGCTAGGTGGCCGAGAAAAAGTGATAAACCAGCTGCTACAAAGGATAAGTCCAAGTGGTGTGCATATCATGAGGATTTTGGGCATCTCACTGAAGAGTGTATTGCACTAAGAAAGGAAATTGGTTACTTGTTGAGCAAGGGGCATTTGAAGGAATTTCTGGGACGGAAGAAGTCAAGGATCCAGGATCCTGAAAGGATCCCGGAAAGGGCTCCTGCTCCTCCAGCAGATGCACAAGTTATAAACTTCATATCCGGTGGATCAGACATTTGTGGTACTTCCTTCTCAGCAGCCAAGAGACATGCTAAGGAAACCAAGATGGATAATGGGGACAGACCCATCCGAACCTCCACTGTCACCAAGGATAAGATCATAACTTTTGATAAGGATGATCGTGTTGATGTCCAGGATCCTCATCATGATGGTCTTGTAATTACATTATTTATTTCTAACCACTTTGTTTGCAGGATCCTAATTGATGGAGGAAGCTCTGTGAACATCATTCAGCTTGATGTCCTCAAGAAAATGAATATCCCGGAGTCTGATATTGTCCCAAGATCCTCAGCCCTTGTGGGATTTAGTGGGGAAACCAAAAACACATTGGGGGACATCAAACTCCCTATTTATATTGAAGGACTCCATTCTTATCAGAAATTTTGTGTTATAGATTGCTTATCTTGTTGTAATGTTATCCTTGGCAGGCCATGGATACACGATATGAAGGCAGTCCCATCCACCTATCATCAGTGTGTAAAGCTTCCAAGTCCATGGGGAGTGGTGAAAATTGAGAGTGATCAACAAGAGGCTAAGAATTGTTATACATCATAAATGAAGCCAGCCTCAAGACCAAGGGAGCAATAGCAATTAAAGTATCCTTCAAGAGATGTCTTGGAGGCAAGAGAACATGATTTGAAAGAAATCCTCATGGATCCTGATGATCCTGAATCCAAGATCTTCATAGGATCAGGGATCCTTAGCGACATTAAACAGGAGCTAGTATCCTTCCTCAAAAGAAGGAAAACTACCTTTGCCTGGAAACATGAGGATATGACAGGTATATCTAAAGACATAATTACTCATAAACTTGGCATTGACAGGTCATTCAAGCCAATTCATCAAAAGAGGAGGAAGTTTGCACCCGAGAGGAATGCTATTATCCAGGAAGAGGTAGACAAATTACTTCGGGCAGGTATGATAAGAGAGGTTAAGTATCCAAAATGGTTAGCCAATGTGGTTGTTGTTCAAAAGAAAAATGGAAAGTGGAGGGTATGTGTCGATTTTACTGATTTAAACAAGGCATGTCCCAAGGATCCTTTCCCATTACCCCACATTGACTCTATGGTGGATGCTACCGCGGGTCATGAGTTGTTGAATTTTATGGATTCTTCATCTGGATTTCAACAAATTCAGATGGAACCATCTGATCAAGAGGATACAGCCTTTATGACCCCAACTAGTATATATTGTTATATTGCTATGCCATTTGGACTAAGGAATCCAGGTGCTACTTACCAAAGGCTTGTCAATATGATGTTCAAGGAACAAATTGGACACACTATGGAAGTCTATATAGATGACATAGTGGTTAAGTCCAAGAAAGCTGAGGATCACCTTAAAGACTTGGAGGAAGCATTCAATATCCTTGATAAATTTAATATGAAACTAAATCCTTCCAAGTGTCATTTTGGTGTTAAGGCAGGTAAATTCTTAGGCTATATGGTGACAAAGAGGGGCATTGAAGCAAGTCCAGAGCAAATCAAGGCTATTATGAATATCAAATCTCCTGCCAATGCTAAGGATGTGCAAAGATTGACAGGCAGGATCGCAACCTTGAACAGGTTCATATCCAAATCCTCAGAAAAGTGCAAGGAATTCTATGACATCCTGAGGAAGAACAAGAAATTTGAATGGATTGAGAAGCATGAAAGTGCCCTCAAAGCTCTTAAGGATTACCTATCCTCAGCCCCTACCTTGATGAAACCAGAAAAGGGGGATGTATTATCCTTATACCTAGCAGTATCCTCAAAGGCAGTAAGTGCGGTCCTTGTTAAGGATCACGAAGGTACACAACATCCTGTCTATTATGTAAGTAAGATTTTGCTTGATGCTGAATCCAGGTATTCACATTTAGAAAAACTTATCCTTGCATTAATTATGGCATCTATTAAATTAAGACATTATTTTGAAACTCATGCCATTATTGTTAAAACTAATTTTCCAATTAAGAATGTCTTCAGGAAACCTGAAATGTCAGGAAGGATGACTAAGTGGGAAGTGAAGCTGAGTGCCTATGATATAAGATATGAACCAAGGACTGCCATCAAATCCCAAGCCTTAGCTGACTTTGTGGCAGATTTTAGTAGTGATTTGCAAAAGGAGGCTGAGTTAGAAGTCCAACAGCTTGAAGAAACCAAGGATCCTTGGATACTATTCACTGATGGAGCCTCCAATGTAAAAGGAACAGGACTTGGAATACTACTAAAATCGCCACAGGGGGACATAATACCCCACTCCATAGCTTGTGAATTTCAAACTACCAACAATGAGGCTGAGTATGAAGCCTTGATAGCTGGTTTGCAAATTGCTAAGCATATGAGGATCAGGTATCTTGAGGTACATGTAGACTCATTGTTAATCACTAATCACTTTAATGGATCCTATGCTGTTAAAGGTGAAAAGCTAATCAAATATTTAGAGATAGTCAAAGAATTGGCACTCTCTTTTGTTTCCTTTAGTTTGACACAGGTACCAAGGGAAGAGAATGCAGAGGCTGATGCATTAGCCAATCTAGGATCATCCTTGAAGATCCCGGAGGATATAAGGATCCCTATTATCCATATCCTGACCCCTGCTATCGAGGATCATGTAGCTATGGAGATAGGAGAAGATTCTGCAATCATCCCTAGTGGTGATACTCAATCTCATTCAGGATCATGGATCCTCCCAATCATGAGATACATACAACATGGAGAGATTCCTACAGGAGAAAACCCTAGGGCTTTCAAAATTAAGGTATCTCAATTTACAATATTGAATAATATGTTGTATAAACGATCTCTTGCAGGACCATATCTAAGATGCATTGAGGATCCTGAAATCCAAGAAGTCCTAAAGGATTTCCATGAAGGAGATTGTGGAAACCACATTGGGGGCAGGGCATTGTTCTCAAGGATCCTGAGGACAGGATAGTATTGGCCTACTATGAAGAAGGATGCTGTGGAATATGCCAAGAAATGTGATCCTTGTCAAAGTCACATCAATATCCTTCATCAACCAGCAGAACTTTTGCATCCTATATCCTCTTCTTGGCCATTTATGAAATGGGGAATGGATATAGTTGGTAAGCTTCCTAAGGCACCTGGTGGAAAAGTATTCATGCTTGCTATGATTGATTACTTCTCCAAGTGGATAGAGGCTGAAGCCTTTGCCCAAGTCAGAGAAAAGGAAGTTATATCCTTTATTAAAAGAAATATTATTACTAGATTTGGTATTCCTTCTGAAACTATTTGCGATAATGGATCCCAATTTATTGGGAATAGAACTACTAACTTTTGTGACAGCTGGGGGATTAAGATGATAACATCAACACCAGTCCACCCACAAGCTAATGGTCAGGCAGAATCATCCAACAAGATCATCATCAACAATTTGAAGAAGTAGCTTGGATCCAAGAAAGGAAAATGGGCAGAAGAACTACCTTATGTGCTTTGGGCTGATAGGATAACTCCCAAGAATGCTACTGGCCAAACTCCATTTTCTTTGGTATTTGGGGCAGAATCAGTTATCCCTACAGAGATGGTGGTTCCAACTGCGAGAACAAGCATTCGTGATCCTGAAGAAAATGCTGAAAATCTGGTTCAAGACTTGGATACTATAGAGGAAATCAGGGATTTGGCAAGGATAAGGATGGCTAGTTATCAACAAAGGATGGCTGGAGCCTACAACAAAAATGTCAGGATCAGGAAATTCCAAGTTGGTGATATGGTATTAAGGAAAGCATTTCAGAATACCACCAATCCTGCTGATGGAAAGTTGGCACCAAAATGGGAAGGCCCTTACTTGATCGAAGCTGAAGCAGGAAAGGGGGCATATCGATTGCTAACAATGGAAGGTGATTTGCTGCCAAGAGCTTGGAATGCTGTCCACTTGAAGAAATACTTCATGTGATAAGGATCCATGATCCTAACATGACAAGTATCCTTGAAGGATTCTTACAAGACAGATGATCCTCATTTTGGTAATGATCTAATCTCAAACTATTTCATTCTTTAATTATCCTATATAAGGATAAGGATCCTGTATCCTTTATCCTCCTTTCATTTGATTCTGAGTTTTGAAGGTTTAGGTATCCTTAACAAAGGACTAATTATCCATAGAAGTATCCAGTTATTTGGGCTTGACCCCAGTTATTTGGGCTTGACCCCAGTTTGGGCCTGTCCCCAGTTTCGCCAGTAGCGCACGATGATCCTGGTATAGTTCATGGCAATGGGACCAGTACTCGCTTTAGGGGCTGACAATTTCATTGTACTGGCTATATTCAGGATCCTACGTATAATGGTAGACGTACCATACATCCGTTCCTAAGGTTTCTAACGTTTTCACGTTAGCTAAGGTTTTGGCATTTTCATGTCACTAAGTTTGGATAGTCGCCAGTGAGGGCCATACTCCAGTTTACACATGATCCTTTGGGCTTGTCCCCAGTTATCCTTTGGGCTTGTCCCCAGTTATCCTTTGGGCTTATCCCCAGTATATTGGGCTTGTCCCCAGAATTGTTGGGCTTGTCCCCAGTTACTAACTCTTATCTTATATTGGCTTAGTCCCAAGTTGTATCCTATTTCAGGTTTTTGGAGACATACGACCAAGGATCCTTGATCCTTACCTTCTATTAAGGTTTTTCTTTTGGTTATCCTGGTTATAAGTGTTAAAGGTTAGGATCCTAACTTGGATTCTCAGGTATGATCCTTAACTATTTTGATTTTATTCATTATTCGTTTGAGTAACCCTTATCCTTTGACAACTGAACTTATGATCCTTAAAATATACTACTTTTCGGAACTTGTTGACTTTAGGATATGTGATCCTTGATCATATCCTAAACTTTTTGAGGATATGTGTTAAATTTTTCTTTACTTGATAAGTTTAGATAAAATGAATATCACAACAATTGAAAAATAAAGTATTAACAAGGATATCAACACAGGATAAGCCAAAAAGTTAAAGTTATTTTATTCACAAAAGATTAAACCCTTTAAGGTTGTCAAAATTGCCAACACACGTTTCTACCAGCAAAACGTGGCCCGTCCACATGGGTTGGCAAAGGGTGTCCTTTGTTTACGGGTCTTTGTAGTGCAGGAAATAAAAGACGGAAGGATAACGAGTGGCTTCATCCCCCAAACAGAGGATCCATCCACCACCCATTATCCTGCCTATTGTTCAAGGATCCATGATCCTTCACCTTAGAAACTATTGTCTAAAGTTATTACAACCCATCATTGTTCAACAAAAACATCATAACCAAACTTAAAAAAATGGGCTCCGGCTACGTCTAGAAATGTCCTTCATCGCCCATTCCTGCAGCTTACACCTTCGCTGAATCACCATCTCCTCCAGCTCCAGTATCCTTCACATGATCCTTGCCACTGCCACCAGCCTCGATTGCCAGAACCTCATTAGCCTCTTCTTCGTCCTCCAACTCAGCCAGCCTAGCCTTCCAGCCCTCTACGTCCCAGCTGCTCTTGTCAAAGTCAGGATCCAGAGCTTCTTGGGCCATTTGCAACTTGGTCTTGTACATGGCAATGGCAGCGGAGACTTTAGCATCCTCCGTGATCTCGTGCTTCTCATAGTCAGCATTGATCTGAGCTCCAACCGCCTGAGTTTTGGCATCATTAAGGTCCTTTTCGAGGGAGGCAATCTTGTGATCCTTGAGCACCGCCACTTTTTGGAGATCAGAGTATTTCTCCTCAAGCTCTTCGACGTTCCCAACATAGTCCTCGATTTCAGCCAATTTCTGCAAAGAAGACAATGTAAAGTTTAGGATCACAAGATCCTCAAGTGGGTAGGATAACTAAGCTAAGTCAGTGATCCTTACATCAGCAAAGTACTCGAGGAACTGATGGCGGATCAGAGGCAAGCCTTCTAGGTTGTCAGCTTAAGAGGTCTTCCTTTTCTTTCCACCTCTTCCCTTTGAAGTGGTTGCCTTGGGGACTATGACGGAGGGGCTAACAGCAGACTTTTTCTTTGAGGATCGGACAGTGTCAAGATCAGTGACACTGAATTTGGAGGCAGATCTTGAAGGTTTTCCAGCGCCTACACACCCAAAACAGATAAGTATCCTTATCCTATTTCTATTTAACTATTTATTTAAACATTTAATTACGCAAAAAACAGGATACTTACTCGACATAGTGACAGAACCTGAGGATACTTCTTGAGAATCCTGGGTATTTGTTTTAAATGATATTCTTGCAGGATCAAGTCTCCGGAAAGCGGCAAGCCTTTCCTTTGTTGCAGGTGTTGTGATGAGGTGTGCAACAGTAATAGCTGCAAAATAGAAACAAAAGGACGTTAGTGATCCTAAAACAAAAACAAGGTCATTTGGTGATCCTTCTAAGGATCCTCTATCCTACCATGGGTGGTCCACTTCCTTGGCAAATCCTTTCCATCAGGGATAGAATCCCTTCTGACAAAGAAGAATCGCCGTTTCCAGTTGGTATCATTCTTAGTGGCTTTGAAGATGGGATGTTCTTCACCAGGTTTATGTTTGAGTAGATACCGATGGGATCCATGGCTAACGAGGTCATACATCTCTGCAAACTCCGACATTCCCAGATCAATTCCTTCATGTTCAATGATCCTTTCAAGGATATATAAGACCCTCCAGATCATTGGCATTGCTTGAATGTAGGAGATGCCGGTGAGAGAGAAGAAGGATTGGGTGAAATCTGGAAAAGGATATGAGTATCCTATTGTGAATGGTGTGACCGGAAAGGCTACCCAAGTTTCAGAAAAATGATCACTTAGAACGGTTGGATCAAATGGTTTGAAATCGGTGTTTGCCGGAAAACAATGGCGGATTCTGTCTATCTGAGGATCAGTGAAGCAGCACCGTTCTTTTGCAGAATCTTTTATGATCCCTTGGCTTTTCAAGGGGCTGTCCTTCTTGTGATCCTTAGCCGGTGAGGATCTTAGCATCATCTCGATTATGACGGTGGTGAAGAAGAGAAACAGAGTGAGAAGAGGAAGAGAGAAAGGAAAGAGAAATACCTGATCAAGTCTTCGAATGAAGATTTAAATAAAGGAAACACACAAATTTAAATGCTCTCTAACCCTTATCTCTAATTTCAATTTATAATGATGATTTTGCAGGATAGTCACCTTAGTGACGTCAGGATGGTAACGGCTAGTCCGACTACAACGGCTAGTTATCCGTTGATTCGTTGCGGATAAGAACAGAAAATATAACTCATTATTTACATTTTTACTCCTTATATTTTGGGGGCAATTGTTAGGGGAGGATTCTCCAATGATCAGTGATCCTCAATTACTGTTGGGCTTAGTGATCCTCACTTCTGTTTGAATTAGTGATCCTCAGAAGTGTTGCATGATCAGGATCATGGATCATCTTAAGGATCCTTATACTAACGGTTGTCTACTTTGAATATGATGTTGTTTTGCAGGAGTACGAGCTTGGACTTGGTCTTGGCGATATTCCTGGAGCATATTCCATATTTATTCCGCACGTGCATGGCTGAAGTGGACGTTATGGAGGTCGTGGAGGACTTGCACCAAATGCGGAATGTTTGTTAGCTTAGATATTTTCCATTTTTAAACGGGATAGCGAGCTAAATAGAGACACTTGGCTATTTTTAGCTTAACACACACTCTCGCAACTGCTCTCACCAGCTCTTGACAATTCACTTGGCGATTACACACTTTATTGCACTTTACACTATAGCGATCCTTGTAATTAGCTCGCTATCATCCGAAGTTGTAATACATTTCTTGTTTAATCTGAGTTGGTGATCGGTAGTTTCCATCACACGAGGTTTTTTATGTCGGAGACCATTCATTGATCAAGGGCTTTTTCCTCGTATAAATCTTTGTGTCACTTGTTTATTTCATTTCTGAGTAGTCCTTAGTGTTGTTCATTGATTCAAGCATCATACCTCACAACAGAAAGTTTGGTTGCATTATCATTGCTCGATTTTTGACCAAAACAGTAGCCATAGGATATCTCGCTTTGCACCACCCTTATGTGATGCTGAGATACCCAAAAGATTCCAGATACCATCCATGAAGCTGTATGATGGTTCAACAGATCCAGAGGAGCATGTAGCTCAATACAGGGAGAGGATGGAAATCAATCCAATTCCTGAGAGGTTAAAAGAATCATGTCTATGCAAGGGATTTGGATCCACACTCACAGGATCTGCTCTTAAATGGCTACTAAGTCTTCCCCCTTACTCTATTACTTCATTTGCTAATCTAGTTAATTTGTTTAATAGTCAATTCTCTTGTAGTAGAAAATTTGAACGATTAACTAGTGATCTTTATAGGGTAACACAGGGTCAAAATGAGTCACTTAGAGACTATATCACAAAGTTTAGTAAAGAATCCTTAGATATCCCCAACCTGGATATTGCTACGGCTGTAGAAGCCTTTAAAATGGGATTGCTTAGGGATTCATTATTCTATGATGATCTTGTCATGACCCCTTGCAGGAATCTTGATGAAGTAAGAACCAGGGCCCTAAGATTCATCTGGTTAGAGGATGATAAAAGGATCCAGGAAAGACTGACAGGATCCTCAAAACAGGAAAAGCAAGGATCCTACTTCAGGAACAACAAATCAAAGCCCTATAACAAATCTGATAACCAGAACGTGCATGCAGTGGAACAGGAAGAGGATGATGAGGATTATCCTCTAATTTCTGAATACTGTTTTTCTGTTGATAACAATGAACTAATTCTTGCAATGCAGAATCTAGGTGAGAAAGCTAGGTGGCCAAGGAAAAGTGATAAACCAGCTGCTACAAAGGATAAGTCCAAGTGGTGTGCATATCATGAGGATTTTGGGCATCTCACTGAAGAGTGTATTGCACTTAGAAAGGAAATTGGTTACTTGTTAAGCAAGGGGCATTTGAAGGAGCTTTTGGGACGAAAGAAGTCAAGGATCCAGGATCCTGAAAGGATCCCGGAAAGGGCTCCTGCTCCTCCAGCAGATGCACAAGTTATAAACTTCATATCCGGTGGATCAGACATTTGTGGTACCTCCTTTTCAGCAGCCAAAAGACATGCTAAGGAAACCAAGATGGATAATGGAGACAGACCCATCCGGACTTCCATTGTTACCCAGGATAAAGTCATAACTTTTGATGAGGATGATCGTGTTGATGTCCAGGATCCTCATCATGATGGTCTTGTTATTACCTTATTTATTTCTAACCATTTTGTACGCAGGATCCTGATAGATGGAGGAAGCTCAGTAAACATCATCCAGCTTGATGTCCTCAAGAAGATGAATATCCCGGAGTCTGATATTGTCCCAAGATCCTCAGTCCTTGTGGGATTCAGTGGAGAAACCAAGAACACATTGGGGGACATCAAACTCCCTATCTATATTGAAGGACTCCATTCTTATCAAAAGTTTTGTGTTATAGATTGCTTATCATGTTGTAATGTTATCCTTGGCAGGCTGTGGATACATGACATGAAGACAGTCCCATCCACATATCATCAATGCGTAAAGCTTTCTAGTCCATGGGGAGTGGTGAAAATTGAGAGTGATCAACAAGAGGCTAAGAATTGCTATACCTCATCAATGAAGCCAGCCTCAAGACCAAGGGAGCAATAGCAATTAAAATATCCTTCAAGAGATGTCTTGGAGGCAAGAGAGCAGGATGTGAAAGAAATCCTCATGGATCCTGATGATCCTGAATCCAAGATCTTCATAGGATCAGGGATCCTTAGTGACATTGAACATGATCTAGTATCCTTCCTTAAAAGAAGGAAAACTACCTTTGCCTGGAAGCATGAAGATATGACAGGTATATCTAAGGATATAATTACTCATAAACTCGGCATTGACAGGTCATTCAAGCCAGTTCATCAAAAAAGAAGGAAGTTTTCACCTGAAAGGAATGCTATTATCCAGGAGGAGGTAGATAAACTACTTCGGGCAGGTATGATAAGAGAGGTTAAGTATCCAAGGTGGCTAGCCAATGTGGTTGTTGTTCAAAAGAAAATGGAAAGTGGAGGGTATGTGTCGATTTTACTGATTTAAACAAGGCATGCCCCAAGGATCCTTTCCCATTACCCTACATTGACTCCATGGTGGATGCTACCGCGGGTCATGAGTTGTTGACTTTTATGGATGCTTCATCTGATTTCAACAAATTCAGATGGAACCATCTGATCAAGAGGATACAGCCTTTATGACACCAACTGGTATATATTGTTATATTGCTATGCCATTTGGACTAAGGAATGCAGGTGCTACTTATCAAAGGCTAGTCAATATGATGTTCAAGGAACAAATTGGACACACTATGGAAGTCTATATAGATGACATGGTGGTTAAGTCCAAGAAAGCTGAGGATCACCTTAAAGACTTGGAGGAAGCATTCAATATCCTTGATAAATTTAATATGAAACTGAATCCTTCCAAGTGTCATTTCGGTGTTAAAGCAGGTAAATTCCTAGGCTATATGGTGAAAAAGAGGGGCATTGAAGCAAGTCCAGAACAGATTAAGGCTAATCTGAATATCAAATCTCCTGCCAATGCCAAGGATGTGCAAAGATTGGCAGGCAGGATCGCAACCTTGAACAGGTTCATACCCAAATCCTCAAAAAAGTGCAAGGAATTCTATGACATCCTGAGGAAGAACAAGAAATTTAAATGGACTGAGGAGCATGAAAGTGCCCTCAAAGCTCTCAAGGATTACCTATCCTCAGTCCCCGCCTTGATAAAACCAGAAAAAGGGGGATATATTATCCTTATACCTAGCAGTATCCTCAAAAGCAGTAAGTGCGGTCCTTGTTAAGGATCACCAAGGTACACAACATCCTGTTTATTATGTAAGTAAGAGTTTACTTGATGTTGAATCCAGGTATTCACACTTAGAGAAACTTATCCTTGCATTAATTATGGCATCTACTAAATTAAGACATTATTTTGAAACTCATGCCATTATTGTTAAAACTAATTTCCCAATTAAGAATGTTCTCAGGAAACCTGAAATGTCAGGAAGGATGGCTAAGTGGGCAGTGAAACTTAGTGCTTATGATATAAGATATGAACCATGGACTGCCATCAAATCCCAAGCCTTAGCTGACTTTGTGGTAGATTTTAGTAGTGACTTGCAAAAGGAAGCTGAGTTAGAGGTCCAACAGCTAGAAGAAACTAAGGATCCTTGGATACTCTTCACTGATGGTGCTTCTAATGTCAAAGGAACAGGGCTTAGAATACTACTAAAATCGCCACAGGGGGACATAATACCCCACTCCATAGCTTGTGAATTTCAAACTACCAACAATGAGGCTGAATATGAAGTCTTGATAGCTGGTTTGCAAATTGCTAAGCAGATGAGGATCAGGTATCTTGAGGTACATGTAGATTCACTATTAATTACTAATCACTTTAATGGATCTTATGCTGTTAAAGGTGAGAAGCTAATCAAATATTTAGAGATAGTCAAAGAATTGGCACTCTCTTTTGTTTCCTTTAGTTTGACACATGTACCAAGGGAAGAGAATGCAGAGGCTGATTCATTAGCTAATCTAGGATCATCCTTGAAGATCCCGGAGGATATAAAGATCCCTATTATCCATATCTTGAATCCTGCTATTGAGGATCATGTAGGCATGGAGATAGGAGAGGATTCTGCAATCATCCCTAGTGATGATACTCAATCTCATTCAGGATCATGGATCCTTCCAATCATGAGA
This sequence comes from Helianthus tuberosus, assembly GCA_030545235.1. Lineage (NCBI taxonomy): Eukaryota > Viridiplantae > Streptophyta > Magnoliopsida > Asterales > Asteraceae > Helianthus > Helianthus tuberosus. The sequence goes on from CM060400.1 coordinate 210,299,012, forward strand.
TACATACAACATGGAGAGATTCCTACAGGAGAAAACCCCAGGGCTTTCAAAATCAAGGTATCTCAATTTACAATATTGAATAACATGTTATATAAACGATCTCTTGCAGGTCCGTATCTAAGATGCATTGAGGATCCTGAAATCCAAGAAGTCCTAAAGGATTTCCATGAAGGAGATTGTGGAAACCACACTGGGGGCAGGGCGTTATTCTCAAGGATCCTGAGGACAGGATACTATTGGCCTACAATGAAGAAGGATGCTGTGGATTATGCTAAGAAGTGTGATCCTTGTCAGAGACATAGTAATATCCTTCACCAACCAGCATAACTTTTGCATCCTATATCCTCCTCTTAGCCATTTATGAGATGGGGAATGGATATAGTTGGTAAGCTTCCTAAGGCACCTGGTGAAAAAGTATTCATGCTTGCTATGACTGACTACTTCTCCAAGTGGATAGAGGCTGAAGCCTTTGCTCAAGTCAGAGAAAAGGAAGTTATATCCTTTATTAAAAGAAACATTATTACTAGATTTGGTATCCCTTCTGAAATTGTTTGTGATAATGGATCCCAATTTATTGGGAATAGAACTACTAACTTTTGTGACAGTTGGGGGATTAAGATGATAACATCAACACCAGTCCACCCACAAGCTAATGGTCAGGCAGAATCATCCAACAAGATCATCATCAACAATTTGAAGAAGAAGCTTGGATCCAAGAAAGAAAAATGGGCAGAAGAACTACCTTATGTACTTTGGGCTGATAGGACAACTCCCAAGAATGCTACAGGCAAAACTCCATTTTCTTTAGTATTTGGGGCAGAATCAGTGATCCCTGCAGAGATGGTGGTTCCCACTGCAAGAACAAGCATTCGTGATCCTGAAGAAAATGCTTAAAACTTGGTCCAAGATTTGGATACTATAGAAGAACTCAGGGATTTGGCAAGGATAAGGATGGCCAGTTATCAACAAAGGATGGCTGGAGCTTACAACAAAAATGTCAGGATCAGGAAATTCCAAGTTGGTGATATGGTGTTAAGGAAAGCATTTCAGAATACCACCAATCCTGCTGATGGAAAGTTGGCACCAAAGTGGGAAGGCCCTTACTTGATTGAAGCTGATGCAAGAAAGGGGGCATATCGATTGCTAACAATGGAAGGTGATTTGCTACCAAGAGTTTGGAATGCTGTCCACTTGAAGAAATACTTCATGCAATGAGGATCCATGATCCTTACCTGACAAGTATCCTTGAAGGATCCCTACAGGACAAAGGATCCCCATTTTGGAAATATTCTAATCTCCAACTATTTCATTCTTTAATTATCTTATATAAGGATAAGGATCCTGCATGCTTTATCCTCCTTTGACTTGATTCTGAGTTTTGAAGGTTCAGGTATCCTTGGCAAAGGATTGAGTATCCATAGAAGTATCCAGTTATTTGGGCTTGACCCCAGTTATTTGGGCTTGACCCCAGTTTGGGCATGTCCCCAATTTCGCCAGTAGCGCACGATGATCCTGGTATAGTTCATGGAAATGGGACCAGTACTCGCTTTAGGGGCTGACAATTTCATTTATGGTACGTCTACGTATAATGGTAGACGTACCATAAATCCGTTCCTAAGGTTTCTAACGTTTTTACGTTAGCTAAGGTTTTGGCATTTTCATGTCACTAAGTTTGGATAGTCGCCAGTAAGGGCCGTACTCCAGTTTACACACGATCCTTGGGCTTGTCCCCAGTTATCTTTGGGCTTGTCCCCAGTTATGCTTGGGCTTGTCCCCAGTTATCCTTGGGCTTGTCCCCAGTTATCCTTGGGCTTGTCCCCAGTTATCCTTTGGGCTTGTCCCCAGTTCTTAACTTTTATCTTATACTGGCTTAGTCCCAAGTTATATCCTATTTCAGGTTTTTGAAGCTAAACGACCAAGGATCCTTGATCCTTACCTTCTATTAAGGTTTGTCTTGTGGTTATCCTGATTATAAGTGTTAAAGGTTAGGATCCTAACTTGGATTCTCAGGTATGATCCTCGATCATTTTTTACTTTATTCATTATTTATCTAATTGACCCTTATCCTTTTGTTTTGGTAAAAAATCAAGCTAAGATAATGCAACCAAACTTTCTGTTGTGAGGTGTGATGCTTGAATCAATGAACAATGCTAAGGATCACTCAGAAATGTAATGAACAAGTGACACAATGATTTATACGAGGAAAAAGCCCTTGATCAAGAGTTGATCTCCGGCATAAAAAACCTCGGGTGATGGAAACTACCGATCACCAACTCAAATTAAACAGAAAATGTATTACAACTTCGGATGATAGCGAGCTAGTTACAAGGATCTCTATAGTGTAATGTGCAAAAGAGAGTGTAATCGCCAAGTAAACTGTCGAGAGCTGATGAGAGCAGTTACGAGAGTGTGTGTTTAGCCAAAAATAGCCAAGTGTTCTAATTTAGCTCGCTATCCCCTTTAAATATAGAAAATATCTAAAGTAACTAACTATCCGCATTTCGTGCAAGTCTTCCACGACCTCCATAACGTTCATATGAGTCAAGCACGTGCGGAATAAATATGGAATATGCTCCAGGAATATCGCCAAGACCAAGTCCAAGCTCGTACTCCTGTAAAACAACAACATATTCAAAGCAGACAATCGTTAGTGCAAGGATCACTATGAGGATCCATGATCCTGATCCTACGATACTCTCTGAGGATCACTAATTCAAACAGAATTGAGGATCCCTAAGCCCAACAGTAATTGAGGATCACTGATCATTGGAAAATCCTCCCCTAACAATTGCCCCCAAAATATAAGGAGTAAAGTGTAAATGAACGAATTATATTTTCTCGTCCTTGTCCGTAACAAACCAACGGATATATAGCCGTTGAATCCTGACTAGCCGTTGCTAACATGACGTCATTGAAGTGACTATCCTGCAAAATCATCATTATAAATTGAAGTTAGAGATAAGGGTTAGAGAGCATTTAAATTCGTGCGTTTCATCCTTTAAATCTTCATTCGAATATCTGATCAGGTACTTCTCTTTCCTTTCTCTCTTCATATTCTCCTTCTATTTCTTCTTCTCCACCATCGTTATGCCCAAGATGATGCTAAGATCTTCACCGGCTAAGGTTCACAAGAAAGACAGTCCCTTGAAGAGCCAAGGGATCATCAAAGGTTCTGCAAAGGAACGATGTTGTTTTACTGATCCGCAGATAGACAGGATCCGCCATTGTTTCCCGGCAAACACCTTTTTCAAAGCTTTTGATCCCACTGTCTTAAGTGACTATGTATCTGAAACCTGGGTAGCTTTTCTGGTCACCCCATTTACGATAGGATACTCGTATCCTTTTCCTGATTTCACCCAATCTTTCTTCTCTCTTACCGGCATCTCCTACATCCAAGTGATGCCAATGATGTGGAGGGTCTTGTATACCCTTGAAAGAATCATTGAGCATGAAGGTATTGATCTGGGAATGTCGGAATTAGCAGAGATGTACGACCTTGTGAGCCCTGGATCTCACCAATATCTATTCAAGCACAAACCCGGTGAAGAACACCCTATCTTCAAAACCACTAAGAACGACACCAACTGGAAGAGGCGATTCTTCTTTGTCAGAAGGGACTCCATCCCTGACGGGAAGGATCTTCCAAGAAAATGGGTTACTCATGGTAGGATAGAGGATCCTTAGAAGGATCACAGGATAATCTTGTTTCTGCTGAAGATCACTAACATCCTTTTGTTTCTATTTTGCAGCTATTACTGTTTCACACATTATCACAACACCTGCAACGAAGGAAAGGCTTGCTGCTTTTCGGAGACTCGATCCTGCAATAAGAACATTTCAAGCAAATACCCAGGATTCTCAGGAAGTATCCTCAAGCTCCGTGACAATGTCAAGTAAGTATCCCATTTTGTGCATAACTAAATGTTTAAATAAAAATGAAATAAGGATACTTATCTGTTTTGGATGTGTAGGTGCTGGAAAATCATCGAAGTCTGCTACTCGTTTCAGTGTCACCGATCTCACCACTGTTGGTCCCAGGTCTGGAAGGAAGAAGGCTGCTGCTAGCCCAAGTACTGCCATCCCAAAGCCTACCACCTCCAAGGGAAAGAAGAGGAAAGCCTCTAAGGCTGACCATCTAGAAGGCTTGCCTCTAATCCGCCACCAGTTCCTTGAATACTTTGCTGAGGTAAGGATCACTGACTTAGCTTAGTTATCCTGCCCACTTGAGGATCATATGATCCTAAACTTTACATTGTCTTTTTGCAGAAATTTGCTGAAATCGAGGACTACGTAGGCAGTGTTGAAGAGGCTGAGCAAAAGTGATTGGACCTCCAAAAGATCATGTTGGCCAAGGATCAGAAGATTGCCTCCCTCGAAAACGATGTCAATTTGGTGAAGAGGGAACTTGTCCTGGCTCACATCACTGCTGACCAGGAGAAGAATGAGATCACAAATGATGCCAAAGTCTCCGCTGTCATTGCTATGTACAAAACCCAGTTACAGATGGCCCAAGAAGCTCTGGATCCTGACTTTGACAAGAGCAACTGGGACATAGAGGGCTGGAAGGCTAGGTTGGCTGAGCTGGATGACGAAGAAGAGACTGGTGAGGTCTTGGCAATCGAGGCGAGTGGAAGTGGAAAGGATCATGCTGATGCTGATGATGCTGGTGGTGATGCAACCAAGGTTTGAGCTGCTGAAATGGGTGATGAAGGATATTTCTAGACGTGGCCGGAGCCCATTTTTTAGGACATGGTAGTAGTTTATTTTGGTTATGATGTTTTGAAACAATCTTGGGTTGTATTTGAACAATAGTTTCTAGGATTATGGATCATGGATTCTAAGACAATAGGTAGGATAATGGGTGGTGGATGGATCCTTTGTTTGGGGGATGAAGCCACTTGTTATCTTGCCATCTTCATTTCCTGCACTTCAAAGACCTATGAACAATGGACACCCTTTACTTACCCCAGCGGACGGGCCACGTATTGCTGGTAGATGCTTAGGGGTAAGTAATTTTGACAACCTTGAAGGGTTTAACGTTTTGTGAATAAAATAACTTTAACTTTTTGCTATCTTGTGTTGTTATCCTTATGAGTACTTTACTTTTCAATTGTTGTGATACACATTTTTGTTTGAATTTATTAAGTAAAGAAGAACAATTTAATAAATAATCTCAAAAAGTTTAGGATATGATCAAGGATCACATATCCTATAGTCGACAAGTTCTGAAAAGTAGCGCAGTTCAAGGATCATAAGTTCAGTTGTCAAAGGATAAGGGTCACTCATGTAAATAAAATCAAAGTAATTAAGGATCATACCTGAGAATCCAAGTTAGGATCCTATCCTTTAACATTTATAATCAGGATAACCAAAAGACAAACCTTAGTAGAAGGTAAGGATCAAGGATCCTTAATCGTTTAGCTTCAAAAACCTGAAATAGGATACAACTTGGGACTAAGCCAATATAAGATAAAAGTTAGTAACTGGGGACAAGCCCAACAATTCTAGGGAAAAGTCCAATATACTGGGGACAAGCCCAAAGGATAACTGGGGACAAGCCCAAAGGATAACTGGGGACAGGCCCAAAGATCGTGTGTAAACTGGAGTATGGCCTTCACTGGCGACTGTCCAAACTTAGTGATATGAAAATGCCAAAACCTTAGCTAACGTGAAAACGTTAGAAACCTTAGGAACGGATGTATGGTACGTCTACCATTATACGTAGGATCCTGAATATAGCCAGTAAAATGAAATTGTCAGCCCCTAAAACGAGTACTGGTCCCATTGCCATGAACTATACCATTAGCTTGTGGGTGGACTGGTGTTGATGTTATCATCTTAATCCCCCAACTGTCACAAAAGTTAGTAGTTCTATTCCTAATAAATTGGGATCCATTATCACAAACAATTTCAGAAGGGATACCAAATCTAGTAATAATGTTTCTTTTAATAAAGGATATAACTTCCTTTTCTCTGACTTGATCAAAGGCTTCAGCCTCTATCCACTTGGAGAAGTAGTCAGTCATAGCAAGCATGAATACTTTTCCACCAGGTGCCTTAGGAAGGTTACCAACTATATCCATTCCCCATCTCATAAATGGCCAAGAGGAAGATATAGGATGCAAAAGTTCTGCTGGTTAGTGAAGGATATTACTATGTCTCTGACAAGGATCACACTTCTTAGCATAATCCACCACATCCTTCTTCATTGTGGGCCAGTAGTATCCTGTCCTCAGGATCCTTGAGAATAACGCCCTGCCCCCAGTGTGGTTTCCACAATCTCCTTCCTGGAAATCCTTTAGGACTTCTTGGATTTCAGGATCCTCAATGCATCTTAGATACGGTCCTGCAAGAGATCGTTTATACAACATATTATTCAATATTGTAAATTGAGATACCTTGATCTTGAAAGCCCTGGGGTTTTCTCCCATAGGAATCTCTCCATGTTGTATGTATCTCATGATTGGAAGGATCCATGATCCTGAATGAGATTGAGTATCATCACTAGGGATGATTGCAGAATCCTCTCCTATCTCCATGGCTACATGATCCTCAATAGCAGGATTCAAGATATGGATAATAGGGATCTTTATATCCTCTGGGATCTTCAAGGATGATCCTAGATTAACTAATGCATCAGCCTCTGCATTCTCTTCCCTTGGTACATGTGTCAAACTAAAGGAAACAAAAGAGAGTGCCAATTCTTTGACTATCTCTAAATATTTGATTAGCTTTTCACCTTTAACAGCATAGGATCCATTAAAGTGATTAGTGATTAACAATGAGTCTACATGTACCTCAAGATACCTGATCCTCATATGCTTAGCAATTTGCAAACCAGCTATCAAGGCTTCATATTCAGCCTCATTGTTGGTAGTTTGAAATTCACAAGCTATGGAGTGGGGTATTATGTCCCCCTGTGGCGATTTTAGTAGTATTCCAAGCCCTGTTCCTTTGACATTAGAAGCACCATCAGTGAAGAGTATCCAAGGATCCTTAGTTTCTTCTAGTTGTTGGACCTCTAACTCAGCTTCCTTTCGCAAGTCACTACTAAAATCTGCCACAAAGTCAGCTAAGGCTTGGGATTTGATGGCAGTCCTTGGTTCATATCTTATGTCATAAGCACTAAGCTTCACTGCCCACTTAGCCATCCTTCCTGACATTTCAGGTTTCCTGAGAACATTCTTAATTGGGAAATTAGTTTTAATAATAATGGCATGAGTTTCAAAATAATGTCTTAATTTAGTAGATGCCATAATTAATGCAAGGATAAGTTTCTCTAAGTGTGAATACCTGGATTCGGCATCAAGTAAACTCTTACTTACATAATAAACAGGATGTTGTGTACCTTGGTGATCCTTAACAAGGACCGCACTTACTGCTTTTGAGGATACTGCTAAGTATAAGGATAATATGTCCCACTTTTCTGGTTTCATCAAGGCGGGGGCTGAGGAAAGGTAATCCTTAAGAGCTTTGAGGGCACTTTCATGCTTCTCAGTCTATTCAAATTTTTTGTTCTTCCTCAGGATGTCATAGAATTCCTTGCACTTTTCCGAGGATTTGGATATGAACCTGTTCAAGGCTGCGATCCTGCCCGTCAATCTTTGCACATCCTTGGCATTGGCAGGAGATTTGATATTCACAATAGCCTTAATCTGCTCTGGACTTGCTTCAATGCCCCTCTTTGTCACCATATAGCCTAAGAATTTACCTGCTTTAACACCAAAATGACACTTGGAAGGATTCAGTTTCATATTAAATTTATCAAGGATATTGAATGCTTCCTCCAAGTCTTTAAGGTGATCCTCAACTTTCCTGGACTTAACCACCATGTCATCTATATAGACTTCCATAGTGTGTCCAATTTGTTCCTTGAACATCATATTGACTAGCCTTTGATAAGTAGCACATGCATTCCATAGTCCAAATGGCATAGCAATATAACAATATATACCAGTTGGGGTCATAAAGGCTGTGTCCTCTTAATCAGATGGTTCCATCTGAATTTGTTGAAATCCAGATGAAGCATCCATAAAAGTCAACAACTCATGACCCGCGGTAGCATCCACCATGGAGTCAATGTGGGGTAATGGGAAAGGATCCTTGGGACATGCCTTGTTTAAATCAGTAAAATCGACACATACCCTCCACTTTTCATTTTTCTTTTGAACAACAACCACATTGGCTTACCATCTTGGATACTTAACCTCTCTTATCATACCTGCACGAAGTAGTTTATCTACCTCTTCCTGGATAATAGCATTCCTTTCAGGTGCAAACTTCCTCCTCTTCTGGTGAATTGGCTTGAATGACCTGTCAATGCCAAGTTTATGAGTAATTATATCCTTAGATATACCTGTCATATCCTCATGTTTCCAAGCAAAGGTAGTTTTCCTTCTTTTAAGGAAGGATACTAGCTCCTGTTCAATGTCGCTAAGGATCCCTGATCCTATGAAGATCTTGGATTCAGGATCATCAGGATCCATGAGGATTTCTTTCAAATCCAGTTCTCTTGCCTCCAAGACATCCCATGGAGGATACTTTAGTTGCTATTGCTCCCTTGGTCTTGAGGCTGGCTTCATTGATGATGTGTAACAATTCTTAGCTTCTTGCTGGTCACTTTCAATTTTCTCCACTCCCCATGGACTAGGAAGCTTTACACATTGATGATATGTGGACGGGACTGCCTTCATGTCATGTATCCATGGCGTTCCATGGATAACATTACAACATGATAAGCAATCTATAACACAAAACTTTTGATAAGAATGGAGTCCTTCAATATAAATAGGGAGTTTGATGTCCCCCAATGTGTTCTTGGTTTCTCCACTGAATCCCACAAGGACTGAGGATCTTGGGACAATATCAGACTCCGGGATATTCATCTTCTTGAGGACATCAAGCTGGATGATATTTACTGAGCTTCCTCCATCTATCAGGATCCTGCGGACAAAATGGTTAGAAATAAATAAGGTAATAACAAGACCATCGTGATGAGGATCCTGAACATCAAGACGATCATCCTCATCAAAAGTTATGATCTTATCCTGGGTGACAGTTTAGGTCCGGATGGGTTTGTCTCCATTATCCATCTTGGTTTCCTTGACATGTCTTTTGGCTGCTGAAAAGGAAGTACCACAAATGTCTGATCCACCGGATATGAAGTTTATCACTTTTGCATCTGCTGGAGGAGCAGGAGCCCTTTCCGGGATCCTTTCAGGATCCTGGATCCTTGACTTCTTTCGTCCCAAAAGCTCCTTCAAATGCCCCTTGCTTAACTAGTAACCAATTTCCTTTCTAAGTGCAATACACTCTTCAGTTAGATACCCAAAATCCTCATGATATGCACACCACTTGGACTTATCCTTTGTAGCAGCTGGTTTATCACTTTTCCTTGGCCACCTAGCTTTCTCACCTAGATTCTGCATTGCAAGAATTAGTTCATTGTTATCAACAGAAAAAACAGTATTTAGAAATTGGAGGATAATCCTCATCATCCTCTTCCTGCTCTACTGCGTGCACATTCTGGTTGTCAGACTTGTTGTAGGACTTGAACTTGTTATTCTTAAAGTAGGATCCTTGTTTTTCCTGCTTTGAGAATCCTGTCAATCTCTCCTGGATCCTTTTGTCATCCTCTAGACGGATGAACCTAAGGGCCCTGGTTCTTACTTCATCAAGATTCCTGCATGGGGTCATAACAAGATCATCATAGAACAGAGAATCCCTAAGCAAACCCATTTTAAAGGCTTCTACAGCTGTAGCAATATCCAGGTTAGGGATATCTAAGGATTCTTTACTAAACTTAGTGATATAATCTCTAAGTGATTCATTTTGACCTTGTGTTACCCTATATAAATCACAAGTTAATCATTCAAATTTTCTACTACAAGAGAATTGACTATTAAACAGATTAACTAGATTAGCAAGATTAGCAAATGAAGTAATAGAGTAAGGGGGAAGACTTAGCAGCCATTTAAGAGCAGATCCTGTGAGTGTGGATCCAAATCCCTTGCATAGACATGCTTCTTTTAACCTCTCAGGAATTGGATTGATTTCCATCCTCTCCCTGTATTGAGCTACATGCTCCTCTGGATCCGTTGAACCATCATACAGCTTCATGGATGGTATCTGGAATCTTTTGGGTATCTCAGCATCACATAAGGGTGGTGCAAAGCGAGATATCCTATGGCTACCATCTGCGATCTCAGGAACGGGCTTCACCACTCCTGGAACGCTGGGTATCTGATCCTTAAGCTTCTGTAACTCCTTAGCCATAGCCTGATTGATACCTGTATCCTGCACAGAGCCATGGTTAGTGTTATATGAATTGTTAAAAGTGTTACCTCCCATGGGATTCATGTTTGGAATTCCAGATGTGAATCCATATTGACGGGGTTCCGGTATAATTGAAGGACCAGAGGAAGCAATGGTCTGCATTGGTATGAAGTCTCCTTGATGAACATCCGAACTTGGAGACTGCATACTTCTTAAGAATCCTTGATCCTGAAAGATGTTAGATCCTTGAACCTGTGAGGATCCTTGAACCTGAAAGGATCCTTGGGGCTGAGAGGATCCTTGAACTTGAAAGGATCCTGGAACCATAGAGAATCCTTGGACCTGGGAGGATCCTTGACCAGCATGCATTCCCAAATATCCTCCTGAACTGATGAAGGATCCTTGATGCAGAAAAGAGGATCGCGATGGCTGAGAACAGGAATGCCTGACTCATAGTTGCTGTTCCATAACGCCTTTCTGATGGACCACTTTTATATTAGATGCCCGGAACTGCCGATTGTAGGGTAGTTACAACTGGAGTGTCAAAATTTAATGAACTTGGCATCAGAGGAGAGTGATCCTCCACTGATTTCTTCTGTTTCTTGATATCACCAATCTCCCGGAGGATCCTTTCATTGGTTTTGTCCTGCTCTTGCATGCGATCTCTCATCTGCAAAATCAGAGTAAAAAGATCCTTAGTAGAGGGATTAGTGGAAACAGAAGAAGTTGGTGGTTTTGGGAAAATGGGGGTTTGTCTCTTCGCAGCATTTTCAGCATTCTTCTGGGATCCAGAAGGTGGTGGAGGCAAAGGTGGAACGCCTTGTGAAGAACTGATTGCCGGCATTGAACTTGAAGTAGTTTTTCCTTGAGAAGCCATCTGCTTGGTTGTAGTGAACCGAAATGACCACAAAAATATGAATCTTCTTAGGAATGAAGCACCAATTGCCCCACAGTGGGCGCCAAACTGTTTTGGTCAAAAATCAAGCTAAGACAATGCCCCCAAAATATAAGGAGTAAAGTGTAAATGAACGAATTATATTTTCCCGTCCTTATCCGTAACAAACCAACGGATATATAGCCGTTGAGTCCTGACTAGCCGTTGGTAACATGACGTCATTGAAGTGACTATCCTGCAAAATCATCATTATAAATTGAAGTTAGAGATAAGGGTTAGAGAGCATTTAAATTCGTGCGTTTCATCCTTTAAATCTTCATTCGAAGATCTGATCAGGTACTTCTCTTTCCTTTCTCTCTTCATATTCTCCTTCTGTTTCTTCTTCTCCACCATCGTTATGCCCAAGATGATGCTGAGATCTTCACCGGCTAAGGATCACAAGAAGGACAGTCCCTTGAAGTGCCAAGGGATCATCGAAGGTTCTGCAAAGGAACGATGCTGTTTTACTGATCCGCAGATAGACAGGATCCGCCATTGTTTCCCGGCAAACACCTTTTTCAAAGCTTTTGATCCCACTGTCTTAAGTGACTATGTATCTGGAACCTGGGTAGCTTTTCCGGTTACCCCATTTACGATAGGATACTCGTATCCTTTTCCTGATTTCACCCAATCTTTCTTCTCTCTTACCGGCATCTCAACCTCTTCAATACTCCCTACGTAATCTTGGATTTCAGCAAATTTTTGCAAAAGAAAGGATACAATTCAGGATCTCTTACCCTCAGCATGGAAGGATCATGTACAAGAATCACATTTAAGGATCAGTTATTCTTACCTCAGCAACGTATTCCTCGAATTGATGCTGGATCAGAGGCAGACCTTCAAGGGTATCAGCAGTCTTTCTTTTCTTTCCGCCCCTTCCCTTAGAAGTGGTTGCCTTGGGGATCGTGATGGATGGACTGGCAGCAGGCTTTTTCTTTGAGGGTCGGACAGTGTCAAGATCAGTGACACTAAAACGGGTAGCAGACTTCGATGATTTTCCAGCACCTACACATCCAAAACAGATAAGTATCCTTATTTCATTCTAATTTAAATATTTAGTTATACACAAAATGGGATACTTACTTGACATCGTAACAGAGCCTGAGGATACTTCCTGAGAATCCTTGGTATTTGCTTGAAATGTTCTTGTTGTAGGATCAAGCCTCTGGAAAGCAGCAAGCCTTTCCTTTGTTGCAGGTGTTGTAATAAGGTGTGAAACGGTAATAGCTGCAAAATGGAAACAAAAGGATGTTAGTGATCCTCAGCAGAAACAAGGTTGTCCTGTGATCCTTCTAAGGATCCTCTATCCTACCATGAGTGGTCCATTTTCTAGGCAGATCCTTTCCATCAGGGATAGAATCCCTTCTGATAAAGAAGAATCGCCGTTTCCAGTTGGTGTCATTCTTAGTGGCTTTGAAGATGGGGTGTTCTTCACCGGGTTTGTGTTTGAATAGATATCGATGAGATCCATGGCTCACAAGATCATACATTTCTGCTAACTCCGACATTCCCAGATCAACACCTTCATGCACAATGATTCTTTCAAGGGTATACAAGACCCTCCATATCATTGGCATTGCTTGGATGTAGGAGATGCCGGTGAGAGAGAAGAAAGATTGGGTGAAATCAGGAAACGGATACGAGTATCCTATCGTAAATGGGGTGACCGGAAAAGCTACCCAGGTTTCAGAAACAAAGTCGCTTAGGACGGTGGGGTCAAAAGCTTTGAAAACGGCGTTCGCCGGAAAACAATGGCGGATCCTGTCTATCTGTGGATCAGTAAAGCAGCATCTCTCTTTAGCAGAGTCTTCAATGATCCCTTGGGTCTTTAAGGGACTGTCCTTTTTGTGATCCTTAGCCGGTGAGGATCTTAGCATCATCTTGGTCATGACGATGGTAAAGAAGAAGAAACAGAGTGAGAAGATGAAGAGAGAAAGGAAAGAGAAGTACCTGATCAAATCTTCGAATGAGGATTTAAAGGATGAAACGCACGAATTTAAATGCTTCTTAACCCTTATCTCTAATTTCAATTTATAATCATGATTTTGCAGGATAGTCGTTTCAATGACGTCAGGATGGCAACGGCTAGTCAGAAAGTAACGGCTATATATCCGTTGGTTTGTTACGGATAAGAACGAGAAAATATAACTCGCTCATTTACACATTACTCCTTATATTTTGGGGGCAATTGTTAGGGGAGGATTTTCTAAAGATCAGTGATCCTCAATTACTATAGGGCTTAGGGATCCTCAATTCTGTTTGAATTAGTGATCCTCAGGAAGTATTGTAGGATCAGGATCCAGGATCATCATGAGGATCCTTATACTAACAGTTGTCTACTTTGAATATGATGTTGTTTTGCAGGAGTACGTGCTTGGACTTGGTCTTAGCGATATTCCTGGAGCATATTCTCTCTTTATTCCGCACGTGCCTGATTAATATGAACGTTATGGAGTTCGTGGAAGACTTGCATGAAATGCAGATAGTTAGTTAGCTTAGATATTTTCCAAATTTATAAGGGGATAGCGAGCTAAATTAGAACACTTGGCTATTTTTGGCTAAACACACACACTCATAACTGCTCTCATCAGCTCTCGATAGTTTGCTCGGCGATTACATACTTTTTTGCACATTACACTCTAGTGATCCTTGTAACTAGCTCGCTATCATCCAAAGTTGTAATATATTTTCTGTTTAATCTGAGTTGGTGATCGGTGGTTTCCATCACCCGAGGTTTTTTATGCCGGAGATTAACTCTTGATCAAGGGCTTTTTCCTCGTATAAATCATCGTGTCACTTGTTCATTACATTTCTGAGTGATCCTTAGTATTGTTCATTGATTCAAGCATCACACCTCATAACAGAAAGTTTGGTTGCATTGTCTTAGCTTGATTTTTGACCAAAACATATATATATACTAGGTTTTTACCCGGGATTGCTTCCCGGGCTCGGGAAACTTACTTATATAAATTACTATTTGTTACTAATACGACCACATTACATCAACCATCTCATTCGATTCAACAAAAATTGTATTCAAATCACCGGATTAGATCATGAACGCATATTAGAGGTCAAACAAAAGCACAACAGGACCACATGAATAATATCATTTCCATTTTTACTTCAATGCACTTACATGATAGGGTGATTTGGGATTTTGTAAAAATGTTTGTTTTTGTACTTCTTTACAAAATAAGATGTTGACCAAAATTCAAACAGATGTTGACCAAAAGTAAATCAGATGTTGATCATAAACACTGATTCTATAACAACAGACACTACAGACACTGATTATATTCAAACTACTGATACATGAACACTGATTCTTCATTCCACTGTTGTAATCTAAGCAGTGATGTTGAGCATCAGTGCTATCTTCAAAGGGTGATCAGACCTTGAATGGACAATGCTTTGATCTTCAACAATGCTTGGATCCCATCAGTAGTTTGAGCTTCAATATTTATGCTTCATCAGTGATTGGATTCCAATGTATGTTGAAGCTTTGCTGAGCTGTCATCTTCAACTGTCATTCTCTTGATAGCCTCTTTAAAATACACAGCTTCTTGCTCTTTCTCTTCTGCATCAGTCAGCTTTTGCCTCTTTCTTTGGTTTAACATAATGACAGAGGTATCTGATGATGTGAACAGTGGTTCAAAATTGTGGACCTGCTTCTTTGACATGTCAATAGTTTTGTAATCTGGCTTCTTTGGAAGGCTAGGATCTGTTTCTCTCCTTTTCTCAGCCTTTCATAAGCTTCATCAGTGTACTGCTTTGTCCATTTTGCTTTGGCCTTGGCAGTTCCAACCTTTGCATCAACCAACTCTTGTTTTTTTCTTTTATACTCCAAGGTAAGATCATCAATAGCCTTTTTGTATTTACGCCAGTTTGGTGCTGACCTTTTCATGCTTGGATCTCTTTTTATTCTTTCAATTCTATTGAGTTCTGTCTTGAGACCAACAAGTGGCCAATCTTGGAATTGTTCTTCCTTGGCAGGGTAGAACTTCTCACTCATGATTAGTGCCAGAATGTCTTTTCTCAGATCTTTTTGCAGGCCAAGTTCTGGGGGTAAATTTGACATTTCTTTACTCAAATCTCTAGCATAGTCTTCCAGGAGCTTGACTTTGGTGAGTAAAAACTGATAATGACTTGAAACCATATTGTCATTTTCTCATTGGCATTCGAGCCTAGCTCTTATTTCAGCTTGTCTAGCTTTTAGTTTTAGATATCCATCCATGTTTTTTGGATCTCTAAAACCAAGCAGAGAAGGGAAATTCATTTTTGAAGGATCATCCACTGTGAAGAACTGCCTCATTTAATTCTTTACTGCATGGAGTTCCAGTGGATAACTGGCAGCTACTGCTGTAGTATCTGCAGAGTCATATCCTTGAAGAGCTATTGGATTGACCAACTTTGGAGGAATGAAAGATTCAGGTTTGGTGATTTTGTAAGGTACAGATGAAACAGGATCAGGTGCTGGTATGTCATCATCATGTACTTGAAACTTTTTTCTTCTAGTATACACATTTTCAGGAGGAGGTGTTTCTGTTTGAGGTTTTGGAGCAAAAAGAATTATGGCTTAGGAGGATTGTTAGAAGTGGTAGGTAACTGACTAACAGTTGTTGAAACAACTGGTGTCTCAACCACTGTTGTCACTACAACTGTTGATGTATCAACAGTTGTCTTTTGCTTTAAGGCAGGTGGTGATTTTTGTGATGATGGTTTTGTTTGTGGTGTTTGAGTAGTGATGGTGTGTGTCTGACTAACAGCTGTTGAAACAACTGGTGTTTCAACCACTGTTGCCATTATCACAGATGATGTGTCAACTGTTGTCTTCTGCCTTTTAGCAGGTGGTATTGGTGGTGGTGAAGTGATTTTTGGTAATGGTGATAAGGCAATGGATGTAGTGTGTGTTGAAGTGGTAGTGGTGGCAGTTGTTTGGATAACAGATGTTGAAACCACTGAAGTAGCAACAACTGTTGATACAACAGGTGTTTTAACATCTGTTGGTTTGGAAGATTGATGTGTGGAGCTTTTGGAAGGTTTGGGAGTTTGTTTTGTGGATTTGGGAGGTGTGGTTTTGGGTTGTATGACTTTTCTAGTAGACTTTCTTATGGGCTGGGGATTTTCTTGATCCTTTGGCTCAGAAATACCCTGCTCATTCATCTCCATAAAAACTCTCTTCTCTTGTTTAAACCTTGCTTTATCCTTTGCCTCCATATCCTTTTTCACCCTTGCTTTTGCATCAGCAATGGCATTTAAGGTTACATCAAAATTTTTGGAACCATCTGGCAAAGGGATGTCTGCAAGCATACTTGAATTATCTGCTGCAATGTACAGACCATCTTCATATCCCTTTTTCTTCAACTGCCTCATTTTCTTCCCCTTTTTGGCATCATTTGGTGGTGGGTTATCCACAAAGATGATAGAGGGAGGAGTAGTGCCAGTGGTGTTCAGCAAGTGAGCCTTCATGGCTTTTATATCTGCCTGGGTGTCTTTGAACCTAGCTTCCAAGATATTTCTGATCTTTTGAACCTGAATTTCATGTTGCTGATCAGCATTTGCTCTTTGTTGGTGAAGTACCAAAGGTCAGTAGGAGCAGGTGGTGCCTGTTGTGTTTGTAACAACTGTTGCAGCATGGTTTTGATTTCTGCAACAGATGTATCCAGTTTGTTAACCCTCTCCGTCAATTCTCGGTACATTAAACCATCACCCAATTTAATGGGATCATCTGATTTCCTACCAGAGGTGGTTGTAACAGTGGTTGACTGAGGGAGACTTTCCCAAAAGTCATCCCCTGTTGCCCCTTTTTCTTGGTACTGGGGACTTCTTTCCTCAGCAGAGGTTACCAATCTAAGCTCACCAGTGAATACAGGATACACAACAGGGTTTAGAAAGGTTCCCATAGAAGAAATTGCCTTCAAGGAAGTCTGATTAATGAAACTACTGTCCAAGTGTAAACCAGTGGGTTCAACACTTGTAGTAGCTGCTTCACTTGAACTACTGACAGAAAGTACTTGTACATCCTGCAGTGTAACCTCCTCAGGTGTTGTTGGTGGGTTAGCAATGATAGGGAGCTCAGACTCAGTCACTTTCTGTGGCATGCTCTCAGTGATAGGTGGTTGAGAGGAACTGATTAATGTCTGAGTTATATCAAGTACATCCAACAAAAGTTTTGTTTGTGGTGGAATTGTGGCAGTGAGTATGGGAGTGGAAAGAGAATTTGCCCTAGGCAGTGGGTTGTGGATGATGGATTCAAGTGAGTCCAGAGCAACATAATTTGATGTCCCTGTTCTTACAACCTGTTCTTTTTTAAAAGAAGCAGGAGGAGTTTGAGGCTCAGGTTGAGATCTTTCTACCATCTGCTGTGAGGAACTAGCAGCAGTGGTTTCTGGTGACTTTTATGTTTTCACTGGCAGTTGCTCTGGGATCTCATCTTCCAGAGTTGCCTTTGTTTTAGGTTTGGGGGGATTTTGTGTTTTCTTTTGTCTTGGTCTTTTGGTGGATTTAGGTGTGGGTTTCACAGCAGTTGTTTTGCTGCTGTGATCACCTTGAGCAGTGGGCTCAGCAGCAGGTGCCTGAGAAGCAGTGGTAGCTGCTAAAGTCTGCTCAGGAGCCTCTGCTTGTGTTTTGGACACTTTTGATAGCCTTGTAAATGTTTCAGGTGTAAGGCCATTTATTTGAAAAGGTTCACCCTGGATGAGTACATGAGCATCATCCTTTCCAAATTTCTTTTGAAAATAAAAGCTTAGGAACCTTGGAAATAGTAAAAATGATTTTCTAGTAACATTTTTGACCAAGTCATCAAAGATCTCCTGTGAATAGTTAAAGTTTTCCCCATGCAAGATAGCATATCCCAGGTATTGGATCTTTAATGGAATTTCATTGAAAGCAGTGGTCTTATTAGAAACACACATTAAGAGGGTATGAAACAAAAACCTTGGGGCAGGGGGAAAACTGCCTTTTTGCAAAGTGTCTTTTTTCATTTCCTTTGCATACCCTCTCTCTAAAAAATTTGTTTGATACTCTATTTTAGGGAAAGAAGTTTTACCTTGAAGATCATTGAGTTCAAACACTTCAGAAATGGTTTGTGGTGTGATTTTAACTTCAACACCCTTTATCGAGGAATTGATGGCTATGGGTGTTTCATCTTGATATTCAAATTTTGCATTTTTCCAAAATTCCCTCTAGGTTGCCAAGTAAATCGGAGCATTAGAAGTCAATAAAGTTTTGTACTTTGAAGACGAAAGGCAACTATGACGGAATTGAACGTTTCAGTGTTACTTGGTTTTGTCAACAGACCCAAGTAGTTATGGGGAGCTTTGTATCGAATTTCTATGGCCTTTTGACTTGATTTCCTTTTAACTGATGAAGACCGTGATTTTTCCATTTGAGGAAGAAGGACGATGAGGAATTTTGAGAGAAATGGAGGATAACTGCTTTGAAAAAGGAATTTTGAATTCGATTCGACAGTTAAAACCCTGTTTGGGGGTTTTGATCAGGGTTTTATAGGGGAAAAAGTGAATGCTGACGTGGCAGTGGTTACAAAAGATCTGACGGCTATGAACTGTCCATGAGCCAACCCCTGATGAGTAATGGAAGACATGTATTTTATGAAGCCACTGATGGAATAATATCAGTGGTTGCAATGGTTACAATGAAAACAGTGGGAGACTTTAAGTTATCAGTGGATAGCCTGAAAACATTATAATGCTTATAATTCATGAAAAATTTTCATTTTAACTATTTTTAAGATGCATGTTGAGATTATTAAAATAAAGTATTACATAGAAAAATAGAAATTTAATGAAATATTTATAAACTATTACACACTAAAGTTAACACTTGTTAGGATTTCGTGGGTAAAATTGTAACGATTAGGTAAAATTGTAATTTCATTGTAATTCTATTTTTTAACTATCAGTGGATAGCCAACAGTGATTGAAACACAGATGTTTGGTCACTCAGTGGTCAACATGAAAAATGAAGAAACAGAGGTTGTCTTTCAACAGTGGATAACATTTAACAATCAGATGTTTGAACTAAAACAGTGGTTGTAACAGACTTTTAAGTGTAACACCTCGAAAATTCACGTCCTATAATGTGTTGACACGTGTCATAATGTTTAAACGTGTGAAAGAAATATTATAGAAGGACTAAAGTTGACAAACGTGGAAAGTATGTGAATATACGTATTCTAAGTGTCAACTGTGAATAATTATATTATATATTACCCCTACACGATGCTCATACCTTCAAACGAATAAATCATGGATCATACGAAGCTAAATGTGTGTGATTTCAAACTACAGGGACCAAATGTGTCAACATGTTTAATTTATACCTCTGAGTGACCTTTTGACGAACCCGAAGCTTTGTAAATATTAATTATGCTCACGATAATGCACCATAAAAATTTCATAAGGTTTCGTTAACGTATGAGAAAGTTATGATCAAATTCGTGTGCGAAGCGTTAAAGCGTAAACGTCGAAAGTTAGGACTTTTCGGGTGAAAATAAAGTTACCCGGGGACTTGGCAAAGTGGGTATATGATTTAAGGCCTTAGTAGATCAATTGTGGAGGTTTAAAGTGCAATAAATCAGTAACTATTCGAGTTTTGAAGAGACAAGGGCTGAATCGCAAACAAAAATCAAAAACCTGATCTGCATGGGGGTCGCGCTGCGCGACGGGTCCCTCGCGCTACGCGAGGGTGTGCCCAGCTCCGAAAAATTCGCTGATGGTCTGCCATTGCGTATTTTCACGACCTCTACTCGTTTTTCCACTTCTCATGGCCCCTAAAACACCTCCTAAGCCCCTAGGACACCTGTTGATTGTTTGTGGGCACTCATAGACTTGTTTGTCAATGATTTGTGGTGATTGAAACCATTATAAATAGCCCTTCAAAGTCACAAACATTCTCACACCTTCATCTGATCATTTGGAGCCTTTCTGGAGCTAAGGAACTCTCCCAACTGATCATAAGTCGTGCATAGGACCCTTGTAAGTGTTCTAATCCTTTCTTGTTTGAGTTTAGCTTAGTTAATTAGCTAAAAGTCAAACCGTCGTAATTACGGTTTGACTTCGAGATTAGTCAATAATGGCTCAGTCAAATCTCGAATTAAAAGTAGTTATAAGTTGGTATTTATGTGGGTAATAAAACCCCAAAAGGGTTTCCCCTGATCACCACTTTAACTAGTTCAAAAGTCGGGTCAAACATATACTTAAAAAGTCAACAGAATTCTTAAAAGGTCATTTATGCATAATTAGCTATCTAGACCATGTATAACCTGTTTGATTATTGTTATAACTTAGTAATTAGTGTAAGAACATGTCCAAACCGGTTCAACCCGACTATTTCCTGTTTAGACCCGGTTCGGAACCGAAAGTCACATGGTTTGACTTTCACTTTGACTTTCAGTTCTGACCCGTTTAGGCATATTTTAGAAATGCCACAGAGCTTAAATTGGACTAGGTTACATGTTAGAACAACCCTCTGTGATTATGCACCTCGGTTCATTAGTTATCCAATTAATATGCAAGTTTCCGTTAATTGTTCATATGTTGACCGTTATGCCCTTATTACCTTAAAGCATGATTTATGAAAATGTAAAAGTGTAGAAACCTTGAATATTGATATATAAACTTGTATGCAAAATTTGACATCAGTTTGACTTGTAGATTAAGAGTTATGCTCATTAGCGTAATTACGGTGCTTTATGTTAATAAAATGGCGTAATTAGCGTATAGCCTAAATAAACATACTTTTTGGTATCAAACGAATTACCCACTGATGTAATATATTATTTTGGGAATTTTAAAGATTTTTAATTAATTTTAGGCTGAGCATAACTCATAGTCGTAGGCTTAATTCGGTAATTGTCGGTTTTGCCCTTACGAGCCATAAAATGAGTTTTACACATCTAAACGACTCCAAACCTTTTGCCACTGATTAGTTATGATAAATGAATTATTTTAAGCCTTCTGGAAATATAAAAATATCAGACTTAAGTATCGAACCCGGTAATGGCCTTTAATCGCCTTATTTAGCGTTATTAGCGCATAGTATGTTTTAAAATCATATTGGACATACCCGGGTTGATACCTACTGATATAAGAAGCAAATTATCATATTTTAACAGTAAGCAAAAGTTGATAAACTCAGACTTCAGTTTTGAGCTTGTCGGCTTATGTGAAATTACCAAAATACCCCTACGGGGCCTAGTTTGGTTAAAAATGATAAGTTTCACATACATGCTTTAGCCTACTGTTAAAACTCATCAAATTGAGTATGTTTGCTGTTTACATCAGACCTGTAACTCAGTTAGACATTTAAATTCTTTTACAAACTTTAAAATGACCAAACTACCCCTACGGGGCATAGTTTGTGTTTAAATTAGTTTCGGGCATAACGAAAGACACCTTACTGATGTCACAACATATTTGAGACATAATTAACTTAGGAAATCTGTATATAGCTCTCATGACTACCCGTCACGCTTATTACGCGTACGGTTCGGTTTATGTAACAAGTTTACATAAATTAGCCGAAACGGGTCAAACCTTAACGGTTTTATCTCAAAATCCAGAATGTGAATAATAAACCCATATTAAACAAGTCTTCAAACTTGTCGGGTCTGAATCACATTCTATCCGGTCTTCGCTTAATTGTGCGTACGAACCGTATCTTGAAACTAGCCGGTCTAAGCTTAAGCTTAATAAAAGACCCGTTAGAATTCTAATAGATTATATTAAACCTTCGTTCCAGATTAGGAGAGACAGTAAAAGCTACGTGCATTCTACTTATTGTGAATTATACTTGCATCAGGTAAATACTTTTAACTTATTTTCCCTATACGGGCTTGGGTTACGGTACATAGCGTACCGCTTGATCGGGCATCAAATCTCCACGCTTAGTGGGTAGTTGAATAATTTGATCGGCTCGTTTTAAACAGATGTGTTTACTTTACAGCCTTTGGGGGGTTAATGACCATGTCCCGGATATCCCTGGCATCATCTTACGAGATGGCCACGACCTGAGCACGGGGTGTAGGCGTACTCCCGTGTATAACTCACTTAAAGTGGTGTGTCTATTGATCTTTAACCCGGATACATTCCGGGCTACTGAACGCATAAGTAACATGTAATTCGTTCACAAGATTATTATATTATTAAAATAATTCTCCCAAGTTAAATAAAATGATTTATGCCACGTGCATCCAAACCAATTTTCAATCATTTTCCAAAATGAGTTAGTTGAATGTATTTACCAGTGTAAACTGACGTATTTTCCCAAAAAGACTGAATGCAGGTACTAAACGTAATTGGCTGGATTGTCTCCTAAGCATCAATAAAAGTCTCGCAAGCTTAGGATGCCAGAAGTCTGTTGAACAATTAAATGTTATTTTGTTTCGATCCGTTCTGTGGATAAACACCGGATATTGTGACTTTGTTTACAATAAATAAATTCGGATGTATTATATTTTCAATTGCTTCCACTGTGCATTATTATATTGTGTTGTTTGACTATTACGTTGCCAACCACGTCACGATACTCCCCCACCGGGCCCACCGGTGACACGTGGAAATCGGGGTGTGACAGGTTGGTATCAGAGCCAACACTGAGTGAATTAAACACTAGCCTTTTGTGTTTAATCTCAGTTACACAATTGCACATATCTAAACTTTTGAGTCTAGACTTATAACCTAGGACAAATTCCACCTCTTCGGTATTTGTTTTGATCCTTTAAATTTTATATTTTTGTTATTGTTATCTCATGCTTTATTGATAGGAATAACAAAGATGCCTCCGAGATTCTTCCGAACACGAGGACGTGGAAAGGGGCCAGTTACCGCCCCCAACGATCATGAAGCTGGATCTTCACGAAGACGAGCTCCATCAAACACCGAGAGTGACGACCCTCGGGAGAATCGAAGAAACCAGTTCGAGCCGGCCAGGCGGTCGGTTTCGCATAGTTCGACTCCGCCCGCTCTTAACCCTTATGAGCCGAACAATCCACAGCCCTCATACGTACCGCTGCAGAGATCACTATCTCATCATTCATATGGAGACCCTACACCTATCTTTCGGGGACAGTTTAACCCGGTAGGATTCATACCGGAACCCGTGGGTTTTAACCCACTGGGTCCCGAGGACCACTTTTCTGGGGATCACGCGGATGATATGGACGAGGATACGGACCCCGTCATGCCAGCGAGTGGTACTCCGAACCACCCCATCGAAATTTCTGATGGATCGTCCTTCCACGGATCACCCTACGGTGGTCCAGATAGTTTCCAAGCCCTGTTCGATCAACACCAGTGGTATTATACACCATCACACCACTCGTCGTCTCATGGGCAGCATCAGCAGCAGCATTCTCAGCAGCACCAGGAGCCACAGCCACAGCCGCATCATCAAGATTCATCAGAGGATCATCGGTTTGTGGCAGTTACGCCACCACCTCCACCGCCACCAGTTCAACCGCCACCTCCTCAACCGCCAAGGCGTAGAAGAACCGGTGCCCGTATGTCGGTGCGACCAGGGGACTTTCATTTTAGCTCCCCACGACAGTCAAGTGCAAGTCACTACCCGCCTCATCGGGAGGACCCACAAATGGGTGGGCCTTCGCAGCCAGTTTTTCAACAGCCACCGCCCATGGGTTTTGAAAACCCAATACCAGCGTACACGGGTCCAAGTAATTACAACCCGTTTGAACCACCAGCTTACCACAACTACGGATACGCTGAGGCAGATCCTTATATGGAAGCAGCAAATTATAACGCCCTCAATGCCCAAGGACCCTACGGAGATCCATGGGGGGTAAGCTACCCGAATCAGGGGTACCCAATACCTCCCAGACCTATCATTAGAACGCAGTCGCAGCCGCCACGATTTTCTCCCCCAGAACGGAAGGAAATTCTACATAGATTGAATCAGGTTGAGCGGGAAGCTCGCCGCGACCGCCAAGAGAAGCAAACCTTCTTCCAGGGATTAATAGGACTGCTCAAGGGAAAGAACAAGAAGGATTATTAAATCCTCCCAGCTGTTGTTGAGCCCCTGCGTGGGCATATTTGGTTGTTAAGCCCCTACGTGGGTGTGTATGTTTGTTTGTGTGTATTGACCCCTGCGTGGGTCTATCTTTCCATAAACCCCTACGAGGGTATGTTGTATGTTTAGTCCCTGCGTGGGCTTATGTTTGTTTAAGTCCCTACGTGGACAATTGTTGGTGTGTTAGTCCCTACGAGGACTTGTGTCTTTCTGTAAGACCCCTACGTGGGCATGTCTTCTGTAAGACCCCTGCGTGGGCATGTTGGTATGTTTTAGCTCCTGTGTGGGCAAATTTCATGTGTAAAAGACCCGTTTAGGGCGATATGTAATATAGTGATAAATTAATGGAGTGTTATTTTTATAAATTTCATGTTTGCCATTTGTGCATAAATAAATTATAAATGAAATAAATAAATTAAAATCATTCCTTTTAATCTGCCTAAGTAATTATTTAATTAAGAATCTTTAAGTGTGAAACCTAGTCTCGTGTCAAATATAAGACCGGGCCAAAATGGTAAGACCGGTTTAAAAGATTCAAATCCCTGTTAACATCTTAAAACATGTTAACACTCCTGGCAGAAGTGATTCGTTAAAAATCACATGTCATTCTTAAATGAATAAGGATTCTTTAGAAGATTCCTAATCCAGTTTAATGATCTCTGAATCCTGGATTTACATCATCAATTAAGATGATCATATTTAACCATACGTGGTAATATAGTGCCTACGGGCCTTGCTCATTTCTACATGAGCCAAAAGACAGTGGTAGCTATGACTCCCTGTCTAATAAAGGTAATGAACTAGGTTCAAACCTTAAAAGTCTTGATTCTCTGAAATCATAGTTTATGAAATAGTCCATGAGACCAAGCCTTATGTGCTAATATATATTGTTATTGTTTTATGTTTAGGATAAATTTTAATTGAAATCCTAAATTAATACGATTAAATAGTTAACCAAATATGGTCTCTTTTTACCATGGTTAACGAGTTACCCTAAGGGGTAATTCCATAATAAACTCCCAAATAAAATATTGTTCTTGTTTTCTGTAATAGTTCAATACAAATGGCTAACTCTAATGAAGTCAATAGCCATCCAGTGGCGCCAAATGAGAACGCCCAGATTACATTAACGGGTGCCGAGTTAAAAGCAATCATAGACGGCGCTGTTACTCAAGCTTTGGATAGACAGTATGAAGAATACAGTAGTACCCGAAGTAGGACCCACTCTGTATCACATTCAAAGCCAAGGACACATTCAGAGGCTCATAACAAGCCTCCTCCCAAAAAGGATGGACCCAAGAAAAACGGTGATGATCGTCAGTCCACCAACCATCAAAGTGTCCCATCTCAGCAATTAATATTGCATCAAGGGCCCAGTAACAAGGGTTGCTCCTACAAGTACTTCGTGTCTTGCAAGCCCCGGGATTTTACAGGGGAAAAAGGGGCCGTCGATTGTATGACATGGCTGGACGAGATGGACACGGTGGTAGACATCAGCGGGTGCGCTGAAAGGGATATAGTAAAGTTTGTGTCACAGTCCTTCAAAGGTGAAGCATTGGCCTGGTGCAGATCTCTGATGGAGGCCTCCGGAAAGATCCCGTTGTATAGCATGACGTGGGATCAATTCATTGCCCTGATCAAAGATAATTTCTGCCCTCAACATGAGGTGGAAAAGATAGAATATGACTTTCTATCATTGGTGATGAAGAACCTCGACTGCCAAGCTTACCTGACAAGCTTCAATACGCTGTCCAGGTTGGTTCCCTACCTGGTAACTCCGGAGCCAAAAAGAATTGCTCGCTTTATTGGTGGTTTAGAACCCGAGATCAAGGCCAGTGTAAAAGCTTCTCGGCCGGTTACCTTCAGGTCTGTAACTGACCTTTCCTTATCTCTCACTCTGGATGCGGTCCGACAGAGATCGCAGAGGAATAAGGATGCCGAGAAGAGGAAGCGTGAAGATGATGGTTCGCGAAGGTCGAACAAGAAACACCGTGGGAACGGTGATAACAAGAAGGGATCCGAGTCGAGGAAGGATGGGCATAAGTCTGATGAGAAGCCCAGGTGTAAAACTTGCAAGAAGCAGCACTATGGAAAGTGCAGACTGGAGTCGAGCTCTCAGACTCAGTCAAAATCCTTTGCTTGTGGAATTTGCAAGTCCACGGACCATAAAACCCTGGATTGCAAAAAGATGAAAGACGCAACGTGTTATCGTTGCAATGAGAAGGGGCACATCAAGACCAACTGCCCAAAATACAACAAGAAGCCTGAGGAGGCTAAGAAGACTAACGCCAGAGTCTTCAGAATGGATGCGAAAGAAGCGGTGCAGGACGATAATGTCATAACAGGTACATTCCTTGTAAATGATGTCTTTGCAAGAGTACTTTTTGATTCAGGCGCAGATAAGTCTTTCGTAGATCATAAGTTTTGTAAATTGTTAAATTTACCTGTCAAAACCTTAAACGCAAACTATGAGGTAGAGTTAGCAGATGGTACCATAGAAACCGTCTCTACTGTGTTAGGTGGATGTGCTATATCCATTAAGAACCATTCTTTTCCTCTATCTCTACTTCCGTTCAAATTGGCTGGTTTTGACATTGTGCTGGGTATGGACTGGTTATCTCATAACCAGGCCCAAATTGTCTGTAACATGAAGCAAGTGGTATTAAAGACTCCGTCTGGTGAATCACTTACCATTCGGGGAGATACCCAGTATGGGCTGCCTGAGCAGGTGACTATGCTCAAGGCTTCCAAGTGTTTGAAGAAGGGATGTGTCATTTACATGGCGCAAGTGATTATGGAGGAACCTAAACCGAAGTTAGAAGACATCCCTGTCATTTCTGAATACCCAGAAGTGTTTCCTGAAGATCTACCTGGCCTACCACCAGATAGACAAGTTGAATTCAGGATCGATATCATTCCTGGAGCGGCACCAGTTGCCAGAGCACCATACAGATTGGCACCCACCGAAATGAAGGAGTTGCGGACGCAGCTAGATGAATTGCTGGCTAAGGGTTTCATTCGACCTAGTTCATCTCCTTGGGGAGCGCCAATCCTGTTTGTCAAGAAGAAGGATGGATCGATGCGTCTATGCATCGACTATCGCGAGCTTAATAAAGTCACGATCAAGAATAGATATCCATTGCCCAGGATCGACGATTTGTTCGATCAGCTTCAAGGGGCAAGTTACTTCTCAAAGATTGATCTGAGGTCAGGCTACCATCAGTTGAAGGTTAAGGACGAAGACGTTCACAAGACTGCATTTAGGACTCGTTACGGTCACTACGAGTTCCTAGTAATGCCTTTTGGGCTCACTAATGCACCAGCCGCGTTCATGGATCTCATGAATCGCGTCTGCAAGCCTTACTTAGATAAATTTGTTATCGTCTTCATCGATGACATCCTTATTTATTCTAAGAATCAAGCTGACCACGAGAAACACCTTCGTTGTATTCTCAAACTTCTACGTCAGGAGAAGCTCTACGCCAAATTCTCTAAGTGTGAATTTTGGCTACGAGAAGTCCAATTTCTTGGACACGTGGTTAGTGAGCGTGGTATCCAGGTGGATCCCGCTAAAGTTGAAGCTATTATGAATTGGCAAGAGCCAAAGACACCTACGGAGATTCGTAGCTTCCTGGGATTGGCAGGATATTACAGGCGCTTCATTGAAAATTTTTCAAGGATTGCTGCACCCCTAACTTCCCTGACCAAGAAGAAAGTAAAGTTCGTTTGGGGTCCTAAGCAGCAAGAGTCCTTCGATGTTTTGAAACAAAAGTTGAGCAACGCTCCTGTGCTTACCTTACCTGAAGGCGCTGAAGAATTTGTAGTTTATTGTGATGCATCACACACTGGTATGGGGTGTGTGCTTATGCAGAAAGGCAAGGTGATTGCCTATGCATCACGACAGTTAAAGGTGCACGAAAAGAATTACACCACCCATGACTTGGAATTGGGTGCCGTTGTGTTCGCACTAAAACTGTGGAGGCATTATCTTTATGGAATCAAGTTTGTGATCTTTTCTGATCACAAGAGCCTCCAGCATCTGTTTAACCAGAAAGAATTAAACATGAGGCAACGCCGTTGGATGGAAACTTTAAATGATTATGATTGTGAAATCAAATACCATCCCGGCAAAGCGAATGTAGTCGCTGATGCCTTGAGCAGAAAGGAAAGGGTTAAACCCATTCGAATTAACGCCAAGCGTATGGAGATAAAGAACAGTTTGATAGAAAGGGTGTTAGCTGCACAGAAGGAAGCTGTGTTGGAAGCTAACTATCCTAATGAAAAGTTAGGAGTAACTGAGGAGCAGTTAACTCTTAGCAAGGACGGAATTTTACGGTTAAACGGACGAATATGGGTTCCAATTTTTGGAGGACTTCGTGATGTCATCCTCCAAGAAGCCCATAGTTCCAAATACTCCGTTCATCCTGGAGCTGATAAGATGTACCAGGATTTAAAGGCAAATTATTGGTGGATAGGCTTGAAAAAGTCTGTAGCCGCCCATGTAGCAAAATGCTTGACATGTGCGCAAGTCAAAGCCGAGCATCAGAAACCATCAGGTTTGCTACAACAGCCTGAACTTCCTACGTGGAAGTGGGAGATGGTAACTATGGATTTTATTACCAAGTTACCCAAGACAAGGAAAGGAAATGATACGATATGGGTTATAGTTGACCGACTGACTAAGTCAGCTCATTTCTTACCCATCAAGGAGACTTATAGCTCCGATATGTTAGCCCAGTTATACGTTGATAAGATTGTAGCCTTACACGGCATACCTGTAGCTATTATCTCTGATAGAGATACTAGGTACACGTCACATTTTTGGAAGAGCTTCCAGCAATCTTTGGGCACACGTTTGAACTTTAGTACGGCTTACCATCCTCAGACAGACGGTCAGAGTGAGCGTACTATTCAAACATTGGAAGACATGCTACACGCATGTGCGATCGATTTGGGAGGTAGCTGGGATAAGAACCTACCATTGATCGAATTCTCCTACAACAATAGCTACCATACCAGCATAAAGGCTGCGCCTTTTGAGGCATTATACGGTAGAAAGTGTAGATCGCCAGTTTGTTGGGCGGAAGTTGGAGAAGTCCAGTTATCAGGACCAGAGATCGTGTTCGAAACGACGGACAAGATTGTCCAGATTCGTAACAATCTCCAAGCTGCCCGGAATAGGCAGAAGAGTTACGCAGATCCAAGTCGTAAGGATTTTCACTTCGAAGTAGGTGATAAAGTCCTACTTAAAGTGTCACCATGGAAAGGGGTGATGCGATTTGGTAAGAAAGGCAAACTAAGCCCGAGATACATAGGACCTTTCGAGGTTATCGAACGTGTCGGGTCAGTTGCCTACAAGTTGAACTTACCAGAAGAGCTCAGTGGAATTCACAATGTGTTCCACATCTGCAATCTAAAGAAGTGTTCCGCTGACGATTCACATGTCATGCCACATACAGATGTGCAAATAGATAAGAGCTTAACGTTTGTGGAAAAACCTTTGTCGATTGAAGATCGACAGGTAAGGAAGCTTCGAAGAAAGCATATACCTTTTGTAAAGGTCAAATGGGATGCCCGTAGGGGTCCCGAATACACGTGGGAGGTTGAATCCACGATGAAAGAAAAGTACCCTTACTTATTTCAGTAAATCTCGGGTCGAGATTTATTTTAAGGGGGTGAGGATGTAACACCTCGAAAATTCACGTCCTATAATGTGTTGACACGTGTCATAATGTTTAAACGTGTTTAAACGTGGAAAGTATGTGAATATACGTATTCTAAGTGTCAACTGTGAATAATTATATTATATATTACCCCTACACGATGCTCATACCTTCAAACGAATAAATCATGGATCATACGAAGCTAAATGTGTGTGATTTCAAACTACAGGGACCAAATGTGTCAACATGTTTAATTTATACCTCTGAGTGACCTTTTGACGAACCCGAAGCTTTGTAAATATTAATTATGCTCACGAGAATGCACCATAAAAATTTCATAAGGTTTCGTTAACGTATGAGAAAGTTATGATCAAATTCGTGTGCGAAGCGTTAAAGCGTAAACGTCGAAAGTTAGGACTTTTCGGGTGAAAATAAAGTTACCCGGGGACTTGGCAAAGTGGGTATATGATTTAAGGCCTTAGTAGATCAATTGTGGAGGTTTAAAGTGCAATAAATCAGTAACTATTCGAGTTTTGAAGAGACAAGGGCTGAATCGCAAACAAAAATAAAAAACCTGATCTGCATGGGGGTCGCGCTGCGCGACGGGTCCCTCGCGCTACGCGAGGGTGTGCCCAGCTCCGAAAAATTCGCTGATGGTCTGCCATTGCGTATTTTCGCGACCTCTACTCGTTTTTCCACTTCTCATGGCCCCTAAAACACCTCCTAAGCCCCTAGGACACCTGTTGATTGTTTGTGGGCACTCATAGACTTGTTTGTCAATGATTTGTGGTGATTGAAACCATTATAAATAGCCCTTCAAAGTCACAAACATTCTCACACCTTCATCTGATCATTTGGAGCCTTTCTGGAGCTAAGGAACTCTCCCAACTGATCATAAGTCGTGCATAGGACCCTTGTAAGTGTTCTAATCCTTTCTTGTTTGAGTTTAGCTTAGTTAATTAGCTAAAAGTCAAACCGTCGTAATTACGGTTTG
This sequence comes from Helianthus tuberosus, assembly GCA_030545235.1. Lineage (NCBI taxonomy): Eukaryota > Viridiplantae > Streptophyta > Magnoliopsida > Asterales > Asteraceae > Helianthus > Helianthus tuberosus. The sequence goes on from CM060400.1 coordinate 210,329,925, forward strand.
ACTTCGAGATTAGTCAATAATGGCTCAGTCAAATCTCGAATTAAAAGTAGTTATAAGTTGGTATTTATGTGGGTAATAAAACCCCAAAAGGGTTTCCCCTGATCACCACTTTAACTAGTTCAAAAGTCGGGTCAAACATATACTTAAAAAGTCAACAGAATTCTTAAAAGGTCATTTATGCATAATTAGCTATCTAGACCATGTATAACCTGTTTGATTATTGTTATAACTTAGTAATTAGTGTAAGAACATGTCCAAACCGGTTCAACCCGACTATTTCCTGTTTAGACCGGTTCGGAACCGAAAGTCACATGGTTTGACTTTCACTTTGACTTTCAGTTCTGACCCGTTTAGGCATATTTTAGAAATGCCACAGAGCTTAAATTGGACTAGGTTACATGTTAGAACAACCTTCTGTGATTATGCACCTCGGTTCATTAGTTATCCAATTAATATGCAAGTTTCCGTTAATTGTTCATATGTTGACCGTTATGCCCTTATTACCTTAAAGCATGATTTATGAAAATGTAAAAGTGTAGAAACCTTGAATATTGATATATAAACTTGTATGCAAAATTTGACATCAGTTTGACTTGTAGATTAAGAGTTATGCTCATTAGCGTAATTACGGTGCTTTATGTTAATAAAATGGCGTAATTAGCGTATAGCCTAATTAAACATACTTTTTGGTATCAAACGAATTACCCACTGATGTAATATATTATTTTGGGAATTTTAAAGATTTTTAATTAATTTTAGGCTGAGCATAACTCATAGTCGTAGGCTTAATTCGGTAATTGTCGGTTTTGCCCTTACGGGCCATAAAATGAGTTTTACACATCTAAACGACTCCAAACATTTTGCCACTGATTAGTTATGATAAATGAATTATTTTAAGCCTTCTGGAAATATAAAAATATCAGACTTAAGTATCGAACCCGGTAATGGCCTTTAATCGCCTTATTTAGCGTTATTAGCGCATAGTATGTTTTAAAATCATATTGGACATACCCGGGTTGATACCTACTGATATAAGAAGCAAATTATCATATTTTAACAGTAAGCAAAAGTTGATAAACTCAGACTTCAGTTTTGAGCTTGTCGGCTTATGTGAAATTACCAAAATACCCCTACGGGGCCTAGTTTGGTTAAAAATGATAAGTTTCACATACATGCTTTAGCCTACTGTTAAAACTCATCAAATTGAGTATGTTTGCTGTTTACATCAGACCTGTAACTCAGTTAGACATTTAAACTCTTTTACAAACTTTAAAATGACCAAACTACCCCTACGGGGCATAGTTTGTGTTTAAATTAGTTTCGGGCATAACGAAAGACACCTTACTGATGTCACAACATATTTGAGACATAATTAACTTAGGAAATCTGTATATAGCTCTCATGACTACCCGTCACGCTTATTACGCGTACGGTTCGGTTTATGTAACAAGTTTACATAAATTAGCCGAAACGGGTCAAACCTTAACGGTTTTATCTCAAAATCCAGAATGTGAATAATAAACCCATATTAAACAAGTCTTCAAACTTGTCGGGTCTGAATCACATTCTATCCGGTCTTCGCTTAATTGTGCGTACGAACCGTATCTTGAAACTAGCCGCTCTAAGCTTAAGCTTAATAAAAGACCCGTTAGAATTCTAATAGGTTATATTAAACCTTCGTTCCAGATTAGGAGAGACAGTAAAAGCTACGTGCATTCTACTTATTGTGAATTATACTTGCATCAGGTAAATACTTTTAACTTATTTTCCCTATACGGGCTTGGGTTACGGTACATAGCGTACCGCTTGATCGGGCATCAAATCTCCACGCTTAGTGGGTAGTTGAATAATTTGATCGGCTCGTTTTAAACAGATGTGTTTACTTTACAGCCTTTGGGGGGTTAATGACCATGTCCCGGATATCCCTGGCATCATCTTACGAGATGGCCACGACCTGAGCACGGGGTGTAGGCGTACTCCCGTGTATAACTCACTTAAAGTGGTGTGTCTATTGATCTTTAACCCGGATACGTTCCGGGCTACTGAACGCATAAGTAACATGTAATTCGTTCACAAGATTATTATATTATTAAAATAATTCTCCCAAGTTAAATAAAATGATTTATGCCACGTGCATCCAAACCAATTTTCAATCATTTTCCAAAATGAGTCAGTTGAATGTATTTACCAGTGTAAACTGACGTATTTTCCCAAAAAGACTGAATGCAGGTACTAAACGTAATTGGCTGGATTGTCTCCTAAGCATCAATAAAAGTCTCGCAAGCTTAGGATGCCAGAAGTCTGTTGAACAATTAAATGTTATTTTGTTTCGATCCGTTCTGTGGATAAACACCGGATATTGTGACTTTGTTTACAATAAATAAATTCGGATGTATTATATTTTCAATTGCTTCTGCTGTGCATTATTATATTGTGTTGTTTGACTATTACGTTGCCAACCACGTCACGATACTCCCCCACCGGGCCCACCGGTGACACGTGGAAATCGGGGTGTGACATTAAGGATTAATGAAAACTATCATTTTTAACTATTTTGAGGATGTTTGACCTTAAACAGATATTTGACCTTAAACATATGTTTGGACATAAACAGATGTTTGCGCTTAAACAAATGTTTGACCTTAAAAAGAAGTTGGCCCATAAACAATTGTTTGCAAGAAAAGACCAATTTCAAAAATACTATACCCAAAAAATGAAAATGTGGAGCTTAATAATCAGTTAGCATGCTGGGGTGATGTGATAAATACCGTTACGTATAAACATCTCAGTGATATGAAATCTAACAATCTAACAGAGTATAAAACACTGATGTGAGAAATACTGTTACATATAAATACTGTTAACATAAACAAAGGTAGAATATCTACTGTTGATGTTGAACCACTTTTGTTGTTGGGCAGTGGTTCGTCTTTGAGTTTGTATAGGGTTTTTCTCGAGAGATAAACTATAGCGAACCACTGCTACACTAAACACTGTTACATAAGAAACACTGATACATAAATACTAAAGTTGAATCCGCTGTAGTTGCTGAAGCACTGCTGCTACAGAGCAGTGGTTTTCCTTTCGTTGATCAGGCTTTAGGTACATAAGTGCTTGTCTTTAACAGGGCTTTGTCTTCAACAGTGGATAGGCCTCATCAGTCTTTAAGTCCATCAGTCTTTATAAGGAGCAGTGGTTAATTATAACAGTCCTTAGCATGATCAGCTGTTATAACAACACCATAACCCTTTGAGAGGAAGCAAGTGTCCGTCTATTCATTTGAGAGGACTCATTGCATTACATCCCTGTTGAAAAACAGAATCCATAACTTTAGGGAAAATGGATTTGAAAGATGATAAGCCAACAGTGGAGGATCTCATTCTACAGCTTAGATAAATTCACGGGTATTCTCAAATAATGGTTCCTAGATGTTTGAAGAACGACAAAGACAGACAAATGTCCACAGTGCTGCTTCTTTGAACATTTGTCGGTCTTCAAACATCTACGAATCTATGAAGCATTATCTCATTGGAATGTAACGATTAGGAAAAATTGTAATTTCATTTTAATTCTAGTTTTCATTTGATAATTTCATTCTATAATTAATTAACCACATCAACAATAAAAATGTGAGCAGTGGATGTTTTTTAGGAAAACCAATGATTGTCAATATCAATGGATGTCAACAATAAAAATGTGAGCCGTGACTATTTTTTAACTATCAGTGGATAGCCAACGGTGATTGAAACACAGATGTTTGGTCAATGAGTGGTCAACATGAAGAATGAAGAAACAGAGGTTGACCATCAAACCAATTCTTGACACTATTAAACCTCTGTTGACTTACCAAACAGATGTTCAGACACAATTCAACATCAACATAATCTAAATCTTACTCAAACACTAAATAATAAGTAAAAATAAAACACAACATAGATTCATAAAATTAAATTTATTCATTTATTCTTGACCTTAAAACTAAAAGTCCAATAATTACATCACATACTGAACAATATTAAAGTTCAAATCTAAGAATAACAGCAAGAATTAAGAAACTTTAGTTTCAACTCCATCGATTGCTGAACCTCTCGATGTATGTCCTTCAGCATCGCCATGAACTGCACATCTCTAACACCGCACTCTATATTACTGACAACACAGATAAGAAACAAACCTAAAATGCAAAGGTCTCTTCTAAACTGTTGTAGCACATCTGATTTTTCACGATATTGCACGAATCTATACTTTCTATAAAAGAAGAAAATATTCCTAGCGCAAGAAAACCTGACTTTCGATTTAACAAAAATCGAACAATGCAACTCTCCCATCAAAGAAGATAGCACATGCAACTTTTCACGATAGAAGATACATATCGTCTGTTCAAGCTGCAACTCTGCCATCAAAGAAGGTAGCACATGCAACTTTTCACGATGTTGCAACAATGATACTGCACCATCGATATTGAAAGGTTGATGTGGGATGCGAAGTTTCATTGAAACGACGATGCTGGAACAATGATACTGGAATGATAACATGTAAACATAATCAACAAACATTCGAACAAAGAAGTGTAATCGGAGATTAGCGGCTGAATCACGAGAAAGATGCATTTGAGAGAGAGAGATACGCTCACATATATGAGCGAGAGAGATTTGAATGTGAAACCAGATAATTATATCTTATTTATAGGATAAGAATATATGGTTTGAATTTTGAATTTTAAAATTACTGATATTATCAGTAATTACTGATCTGATTTGAAAGCAATTGTCATGATGTTTATTGGAAACTGATGTTTATTGGGAACTGAAAGGTAAGTAGTGTATATCTTTATATATTGCTTTATTAAACTAATTAAATATTAAAAATGATATGCAAAGTAGGGAAAAAAAGAGAACGTCAATTTTAATTACCATTTTGCATATTTTGAATTTCAAAATTACTGATATTATTAGTAATTACTGATCTGATTTGAAAGCAATTTTCATGATGACTTTTCTAATTTTTATTTTAACTTTAATTAAGAGATAATAACCGTCAGTTTGAAATTCACATTTTGCATATTTTAAATGTTTAAAGCTCAAGAAATTAGCATTAATTACTGATTTGATTTGCAACAAATAGTCATCAAGAATTTTTTTTATTTTTTAATTTAACTTTAAATTTTATCACGAAAACAATGTTGGAGGAACTCTTATCTCATTGGAATGTAACGATTAGGTAAAATGGTAATTTCATTGTAATTCTAGTTTTCATTGGCTATTTTTTCCTATCAGTGGATACCCAACAGTTTTTTAAACACTGATGTTTGGTAAGTCAGTGGTCAACACGAAGATTGAAGAAACAGAGGTTGTATTTCAGCAGTGGATAACTTTTAACAATCAAATGTTTCAACCAACACAGTGGTTGTAACAAGCTTTTAAACAGATGTTGGGGCTTAAACAGATGTTTCGCCTTATATATCAATTGTCTGGACTTAAACAAAAGTTTGAACTTAAACAGATGATTGCCCATAAACAGAAATTTGGCCATAAACAGATGTTTGGCCTTAAACAAATGTTCGAGCTTAAACAAATGTTTGCCCATAAACATTTGTTTGCAAAAAAAGACCAATTTCAAGAATACTATACCCAAACAATCAAAATGAGAAGCTTAATAATCATCCAAGTGTACTTGATTTTTATTTATTAGTATAAAAATGAAACAACTGTTCAATTTATAGTACAGATCAAACCAATGAAGTGGGGTGATAAATACTGTTACATATAAACACTGTTGGGATAAACACTGTTACATATAAACACTGATGTCATAAAAATTGTTACATATAAAACACTGAGGTTATGACATCTAACAACCTAACAGGCTATAAAACACTGATGTGAAAAACACTGTTACATATAAACACTGTTAACACAAACAAAGGTCTGAGCTTAAACAGATGTTTGCCCATAAACAGAAGTTTGGCCATAAACAGATGTTTGCCCATAAACATCTGTTTGCAAAAAAAGACCAATTTCAGGAATACTATACCCAAACAATCAAAATGAGGAGCTTAATAATCATCCAAGTGTACTTGATTTTTATTTATTAGTATAAACATGAAACAACAATGTCTTCAAATCACCGGATTAGATCATGAACCCATATTAGAGGTTAAACAAAACCACAACAGGACCACATGAATAATATCATTTCCACTTTTACTTCAATGCACTTAAATGATAGGGTGATTTGGTATTTTGTAAAAATGTTTGTTTTTGTACTTGTTTAAAAAATAAGATGTTGACCAAAATTCAAACAGATGTTGAGCAAAAGTCAATCAAATGTTGGCCAATAGTGAAATAGATGTTGACCTTAAACATATGTTTGGTTTAAGGCCAAACATCTGTTTCTGGCCAAACATCTGTTTAAGGTCAAACATCTGTTTAAGTCCAAATATCTTATACAGAAGGCGAAACATCTGTTTAAGGTAAAACATATGTTTAAGGTCAAACATCTGTTTAAGGTCAAACATCTATTTATGGCCAAACATCTGTTTAAGGTCAAACCTCTGATATAAAAAGCCAAACATCTGTTTAACCCTGAACATATGTTTAACTTAATATGATCTACTGTGTTCTCACACTGTTTTCCTCTTAAAAACATTGTTCAACCTAACATGGGTTTCCATTATCTATTGACCAAAATGCAAACAGATGTTCAAACCACTGTTATTGTACTTCTTTCCAAAATTACATAGAATTCAAGAAAACGAAACTAAGAAATTAACGAATCTAAAAGCAACAATTTAAAATCTAAGAACAACACCAAGAAATTTACGAACCTAACAGCAAAAATTTAGTGCTTTTAGCTTAAAAATTAGTGTTTTTAGCTTTAAACTCCATCAAAGTATATCTTCGACAATCGCCATGAACTCCACGGAAGTACTCAATGCATCAACAGCAGGATTTATAGAAACCTGATCTCTCGTGAACAGACCAAGATGCAGTACATGAAAACACTTCTTCAGCTGTTGAAGAGTAGCCCTGTCCTCATTTACTTAATCCTTAACTTTGTTCATAAAGAGCTGCTTTAAACCAAACTTTATGCTTCTTTTAATACAAAAAAAGGCAGGAAAGACCATTACTCTAGTAAGATAAAATCTTATCTTACAGCAATAGAAGATGCTTTCTTGCGTTTAGTAGGAACTACTGCGGCTTCTACATCATCATCATCTGCCCAGAGTCATATATAATCATCATTTAGTTGCCAGCAAAAATTATTTTAAATGTAGATTTAAAAATATTTCTTTGTGTTTAATTTAACTTTATACTTCTTTTAATACAAACCTATAATAACCCGCAGCAGATTGTATGAATTTCAAACAACTGTGATTAGACTGAAATATAAAGCGAGAATTAGAGTATATCACTTCAAAATAAAAAACTAAAAAATTCAAAATTGGAGTTGCAAAAAACACATACTTTAAACGATGTTGGAACGATGATACTGGAAACAACCGTAGAACAATCATCATCATCATCTGTAGCAGATCATTCACAATCATCATTTAGTCACAACTCAGATAACAAAAATTCAGTAAAAATAAAAAAAAAACACATACCATTATCAAGGGAAACCACATATCAACAAAAAATTTTCTGAAAATGGGTTATAACAGTCCTTAGCACATGGAACTTTAACAGGGATTTGTCTTCAACAGTGGATAGGCCTCATCAGTCTTTAAGTCCATCAGTCTTTATAAGGATCAGTGGTTAGTTATAACAGTCCTTAGCATGATCAGTTGTTATAACCATTCCATAACACTTTGAGAGGAAGCAAGGGTCGGTCTATTTGATTGAGAGGAATAATTGCATTACATCCCTGTTGAAAAATAGAATTGATAAATATAAGGAAAGTGAGGTTGAAAGATGATAACCCAACAGTGGAGGATCTCATCCTACAGCTTCGATAAATTAAGGGTATTCTCATATAATAGTTCCTGGATGCTTCCAAAGAATCCGCACTTTGGACATCTGTTGTTCTTCAAACATCTATTATCTATTATCTATTCTATCTATTATATATAATAAATGAAAGTTATTTGGTCCACATGGCCCAAATAACTTTCATTTATTATATATAATAGATAATAGATAATAGTTGTTTGAAGACAACAGATGTCCAAAGTGTCGCTTCATTGGAAGCATTCAGGAAGAATTATATGAGAATACCCTTAATTTATCGAAACTGTAGAATGAGATCTCCACTATTGGGTTAACATCTTTCAACCTCACTTCCCTAAATTTATCAATTCTATTTTTCAACAGGGATGTAATGCAATTATTACCTTATTTAAGATACCTTCAACTGCATCTTCTGATAAATCAGCATTCATTTCACTCAAATGATCCCTTCAACTGCATCTTCAATCAGGAACTATCTAAAGAAATGGATGAAATAATCCAAAAATACCCAAAATAAAACTAAGTAAACCATCCAATATTCTTGAGTACTCACCATTAATGTGATGACCAATATAAAATCAAACCCTAAAAGCATACAAATCATAATAAAATATGAAAGAAACAAACCAAAAAACTTGTTGGGCGATTAAAATTAAAAGAATATCATACGCAATATTCAGGTAATTAGAATGGCCATTTTTACCTTACTTGACAACAATAGCAAACAACATCAAACAATAATAGCAAACAACATCAAACAACAATAGCAAACAACATCAAACAATAATAGCAAACACCTGATGTTGAATCAACTGTAGATGTTGAATCCACTGTAGATGCTGAACCACTGCTGTTAAAAACAGATAATACCTAGGGAACTGGAAATTTATAAGGATCGGCTTCAAAGGCTTCAACAATCAGAAGATTCAAATCTCAAGCAAATAAAACCCTAATTTCAAAAAAGAATAATCGGTGAACATATTCAAAGATCAATAATCAACAGATGTTGTACTCATATCATCACCGTTAAGAAAAAAACCCTTAGTTTCTGAACATATTCAAACATACCAGTTCATGGCGGAAATCTATCCGCAGGTAAGCGGATTTCAACTTTGATAACCATCGATGACAACAACCCTGGAACCATATGATGAGATTACGAGTAGAAATTAGGGTTTAATTAAAACTTTGTATGAAAATAAGAAGAAATCAACACAGATCTATAAATAAAGATACAAATCAAACCTCAAATGGAAGAACCTTGCCGACGAAGAAGATGAAAGAATCTTCCCAACTATAGCTCGGGATGATAATTACAAAAGCCAGATATTACGTCTTCATGGTATAATCAGACATGAAAATTACAAAGGCTGAATGATTCATGATGAGATGATTTGGTTTGATCTTTGATTAAGAAGGGAGAAGAGTACAGGAGAAGGAGAAGAAGATTCAGATATAGGGTTTTGAAAAGGAAAAAAGGAGACGGAGGGAGTATAAAAGGGATGGAAGTGTGGTACTGTTGGGCGGGAAAACAGAACTGAGGATGCCCTAATTAAGTGACACGTGGCCCAAATCACTTTCATTTATTATATATAATTGTCACACCCCAACCGACGGCGGAAACATCGGGGTGCGAGCACTAGGCGTTCAGATTGCTCATGAGATTTCCATAACACTATTATTTCGATAAAAGTTAACTGATTTCATGCAATAGTCTAACAATTTCATCACAAATATCACATTACAAGCTAATCATAAATTGATCAATATTGTTCAAAAGACTAAATTATCTAGGCGAAGTTTCTAAGCATCTCCTAGCTTGATTTCCGTGTTCCATCGCAACCTATCAGTCTGCAACATGTATTAAAATATCAATACAAAAGTATTGGCGAGTATACAAGTTTGATAATAGAATATTAGATTAAAACAGCTCATATCCACGATGTATGTATAAAAATAGTTTCCGTCGCGCTAGTGTCGTAGTCCACGTAGTGATAGCCCAAGTATCCCGATACTTTAGTGTTTACCCAAGACTCAAGGTAAACTAGAATCCTAATAACAATACCCCCTGAGAAATATGGGAGAGGTACACCCCCCTATAGCGCTACTATTGTTAAGGCAGAACTACACACTCTGGATTAAACGTCACAAAGCACAAATAGAATACTAGAATGCACAAGTTTCACATACACGTAGGATAGAGTTTAGTTTGTAAAGATTCAAGTTTATATAGAATACATGTTACACCCCAAAGTTTAAAAGTAAAAAGGGGATCGAGTATACTCACCGTGATTGCTTTAACAGTCGCAACTGTTATTGGATCAAAGGGAGCTCTTTTAGAATTAGCCTGATTAGATTACACTTAGCATAAGAGTCGGCAAGATAACGAGATTGAATAAAATGTTGGAAGTTGTCATTGGATCAGATGGCTGTCCGATCGGATGGCTATCCGATCGGATTGCCAGCCGAGTGGTGACATGCGTGCAAGGAATCGGATGGATGCCCGATCGGATGGCCATCCGACCGAGTTGCCACTTGACATAAAATCTGGATAATAAGGTGGCTGCCCGATCGGACGGCTGTTCGATCGGGTTGCCACTCGACCCGAAATGATTAGTGCCTTGGTTACCTCAATCGGATGACTGCTCGATCGGACGGCTGTCCGATCGGGTTGCCATTTGATCAAGACTTCCAGGTTTTGAAAAAGTTACAAGTGTTTGAAGGATTTCAAGCAAGTGTCACCTGATAGGGTGGCTGTCCGAGCGGATTGTTGTCCGATCGGATTGCCGCTCGATCGGGCGACCCTTGTTCTTGTTTATTATTTTGTAAAATTTCTAAGTTTCTTGCTTAACGGTGACGGTACGGCACGTACTGTGACAACAGTAAACTCATTAGCACACCGCCGTTCTGATCGGGTGGGAATCACCCCTGTCCGATCAGTCGTCTGTTCGTAATGAGTTAATGTCAGAATCCGTGCCTTGCTCGTCTTTTCCAGTAAGAATTCAGATCAACACCAACTCTAGACTATTCATCAGATCTACAGTTAGTTTAGACCCGGTTTCCACCGAATAAAGTAAAAGTTTGAGAAAAGATGAAGATACTCAAGTTTTTAGGAAAAAAAGTCTAGATTTAGCTTAGATTTAGTGTGAAAACGCATGAAATATCTTAGATCTGTGCTAGATCTTGCTCAGAGTGACTACACATGGCAGTTTGTACAGACCCCCATGATGACATCACCCTCAAGAACTCAGATCCCAGAGATTTCATGGTGAAAACTGTGATTTCAAGTGAGAATCACGTAGAGAATGTTGTGTAGATCAAGAAAGTACAAGAATCTAGCCTAAAACGTACCGAAATCAGCAAGGAAAGGAAGAAAATGAAGAGTGCGTGTGTTTGGTCGAACAGAGCTGTCACATCACTCAAAACGGTGATGTGACAGGCCTATTTATAGGAAGGGAGTTAAGTGGGGGCGGCATAAGGTGGATAGGGTGGTCACCCGTTCGGGTGGTCATCCGATCGGATGGTCATCCGATCGGGTGGTCATCCGATCGGACGGCCACTCCTGCCATTCCATCTTTCCGCGTTCCCGATTTCGATTCGTTTGCGCGTTATGTTCGGCGTTGCGTTACGTAGTTTGGGTAAAGTATCTAGATTACATTTCAAACTAAAAGTTTCCGAGTTTCATAGATTCCTCCAGTGACAAGGCTCCAGCCTCTCGCTCCACCAAGAATCAAGTTTCACGAGTCTAAGGAGTCAAGCACCAAATAAGTTTTAGGAGTCAAGAATCATAGTTTCTCAAGCATCAAGAATCAAGAGTCCAAGTATCAAGTATCAAGAATCATAAAGAATCTAGTTTCCATAGTATCAAGAATTAAGTGTCTATATTTAAGTATCAAGATTCAAGTATCTAGATTAAGTCTCAAGTCTCATAGTTTAAGTGTCAAGAATCAAACATTTAGAATAAAGAGTCAAGCATCATAGTATCAACAATATTCACACCGAAAGTATCAAAACATCAACTCCATAAAACCACAGAGACTAAAATTGACAACTTAATAGAAGTTCAGGGGTTGTTCTTGCCAAATGTCTAAAGTTCAGGGACGCTGGGCGTTACAGTCTCCCCTTCTTCTGGAGATTTCGTCCCCGAAATCTTAGAAGTAGACTGCTCGAAGAGCTGCGGGTACTTGGCCTTCATATCACTTTTCAACTCTCAAGTGAATTCGGCACCACGCTTTCCTTCCCATCGAACCTTAACAATGGGAATTTTGCTGCGCCTCAGACGCTTGACAGTTTGATCCATGATTTCGACCGGTTTCTCCACAAACTGAACAGCTTCGTTTATTTGCAAGTTCTCAAGAGGAACTTGCAAACCTTCGCAAGCTAGGCATTTCTGTAGGTTAGACACGTGGAACACTGGATGCACGTTGTTTAGCTCTTGTGGAAAGTCGAGTTTGTATGCTACCTTGCCAATCCTTTCAAGTATCATGAAAGGACCCACATAGCGAGGAGCAAGCTTTCCCTTCTTTCCGAAACGAACTACTCCCTTCCAGGGAGACACCTTGAGAAGAACTCGGTCACCAACAGCAAATTCCAAAGGCTTCCGCCTATTGTCAGCATAGCTCTTTTGTCTGCTCCTAGCCTTGATCAAGTTATCACGGATTTGAAGAATCTTATCCGTCGTTTCTTGAACAATCTCAGGGCTAGTGAACTGCTTTTCCCCAACCTCATGCCAGCTGAGAGGAGATCGGCATTTTCGCCCATATAAAGCTTCGAAAGGAGCCATCTGAATACTGGAATGGTAGCTATTGTTGTACGAGTATTCTATCAATGGTAAATGTACATCCCAGTTACCACCAAAGTCGATGTCAAAATAACGTAGCATGTCCTCTAGGGTTTGAATAGTGTGCTCGGTCTGTCCATCCGTCTGAAGACGAAAGGTCGTGCTAAGATTCAAGTGCGAACCCATAGCGGACTGGAAGGTTTGCCAAAGACGTGAAATAAAACGACCATCGCGGTCAGAGATTATGTCTAAAGGTACGCCATGACGGCTTATAATCTCATCAGTATAGACTCGAGCAAGTTTCTCCACTCTGAAATCCTCACGAATGGGAAGGAAGTGAGCGGATTTGGTCAAACGATCTATTATCACCTAGATACTATCATGACCTTTAGAGGTACGGGGTAGCTTAGTAATAAAGTCCATAAAGATACTATCCCATTTCCAAACTGGGATCTTGGGTTGTTCTAAGAGTCCAGAGGGACGCTGGTGTTCAGCCTTGACCTTCGAGCAGGTAAGGCACTTAGACACATATACAACAATATCCCTCTTCATGCCAGGCCACCAATAAGTCGTACGCAGATCCTGGTACATCTTATCGGCACCTGGGTGGATAGAGTAACGGGATTTGTGAGCCTCGGTCATAATGAGCTCACGGAGATTATCGCGATCTGGCACCCAGATGCGATTCAGATAATACTGCAGACCATCGGACTTAGTTTCGAGTTGATTAACATTTGCGCCAAGAACTTCCACAAATATACTTCCTTCATTAGTGGACGAATACTTAGCTTCACGAATACAAGCATGCAAATCACTGGATAGATGAATAGACTTGACATGAGTCCTACGACTAAGAGCGTCGGCTACTACATTCGCCTTGCCAGGGTGATAGCAAATTTCGCAGTCGTAGTCGTTAAGTAGTTCCACCCAACGTCTCTACCACATGTTCAGCTCTTTTTGGTCAAAGATATGCTGAAGACTCCTATGGTTGGTGAAGACCACACACTTAGTACCATAAAGGTAGTGTCGCCAGATCTTCAACGCAAAAATAACCGCACCCAGCTCTAGATCATGAGTAGTATAGTTTTTCTCATGTACTTTGAGCTGTCGAGAGGCATAAGCAATAACCTTGTCCCGCTGCATGAGCACACAGCCCAATCCACGGTTCGAGGCTCACAATATACCACAAAATCATCGTTGCCATTAGGTAGAGTTAAAACAGGAGCATTACACAAAAGATTCTTAAGGGTCTGAAAGGATTCCTCCTGTTCGGAACCCCAAACAAAAGGTTTCTCCTTTTGGGTTAAAGTAGTAAGAGGAACAGCGATTTTAGAAAAATCCGCGATGAATCGGCGGTAATAACCCGCCAATCCTAGAAAAGAATGAATCTCAGGCACGGATTTAGGCGTACACCAATTCTTCACTGCCTCGATTTTCGAAGGGTCAACATGAATACCCTGACTACTGACAATATGACCTAGAAATTGTACTTCATCAATCCAAAACTCGCACTTAGAAAACTTAGCAAACAGTCGTTCACCACGTAAAAGTTCGAGCATAAGACGTAGATGGCGAGCATGATCAGCTTTAGACTTGGAATAGATAAGAATATCATCAATAAAGACTATAACGAAACGATCCAAATAAGGTTTACAAACACGGTTCATAAGGTCCATGAACACTGCAGGTGCGTTGGTCAAGCCAAAAGGCATGACTACGAACTCGTAGTGTCCATATCGAGTACGAAACGCAGTTTCAGGAATATCATCTTCGAGGACACGTAGTTGATGATATCCCGAACGTAGGTCAATCTTAGAGAAACAGGACGCATCTTGTAGTTGATCAAACACTTCATCGATACGAGGAAGCGGATAACGGTTCTTCACGGTCAGTTTATTCAGTTCGCGATAGTCGATACACATTTGGAAGGAACCATCCTTCTTCTTGACGAATAACACGGGAGCACCCCACGGGGATGTACTTGGACGAATGAAACCCTTATCGAGTAACTCTTGAAGTTGACTAGATAATTCTTGCATCTCAAAAGGTGCAAGACGGTAAGGAGCCCTGGCGACAGGAGTCGCACCAGGTACCAGATCAATACGAAAGTCAACAGATCTGGGAGGAGGAAGACCAGGAAGATCTTCAGGAAAGACATCGGTGAAGTCACACACCACTGGAACGTCGCTTATGTTCTTCTCCTTGCCTTTTTGTTCCACCACGTGGACCAAGAATGAAGGGTTCTGTTTACGTAAGCTTCTGTTCGCTTGTGTGCATAACATCAATCTTAGTCCTTTTGAGGGTCGGTCTCCGTAGACGATTAAAGTATCACCAGAGGGAAGAGGAAGACGAACAAGTTTCTCATGACAAACAATCTCGGCATGATTCTTACGCAACAAATCCATGCCGATAATAACGTCAAAGCTACCCAGACGCATGGGTATGAGATCAATAGAAAACACGTGATCGTTAAGCGTCAGGGAACAATTACGCATGATAGAATTAACAAGAATCGACTTACCATTAGCGACCTCAACGGAGAATGACTCAGGTAACTTGGAGCGTGTACAGTTTATCAAAGACTCAAATTCCACGGACACAAAGCTTTTATCGGCACCAGTATCAAATAGAATTGAAGCATAAAGGTTATTAACAAGGAACATACCATTGACAACGTCATTGTCATTACGAGCCTGATTTGCATTTAGATTGAACGCTCGTCCACGAGCGGCTGGCTGCTGATCCTGGTTCAGCTGAAGACACTGGTTACGGAGGTGGGTAGTATCTCCACACTTGTAGAATGCACGAACATCGTTGACTGGCCTTGGGTTCTGCGGAGGTGCTGGAAGAGCTGCTTGAGCTGGTGGAGCAGGAGCTTGCTGAGCTTGAGGAGCGGGATTAGCTTGACGACAGTAGGGAGCCGTGTGACCATAGCGGTTACAGTTGGTGCACAATCGGCATGCAGAAGTAACAGGATGATGAAAGTTGCAGGTCGCACACTTGGGGTAAGGCCCAGTGTATTGTTTCTTCACTTCCGGAGCAGCAGGGTTAGCAGCAGCAGTAGCAGGAGCAGGCTTAGTTGTAGAGTTAGCAGCAGGGTTAGCAGCAGGGGTAATAGCATTACATCCCCAACCTTGAGTTTTCAGTTTCTTGTTCCTGCTGCCACTTGGCTGCTGAGTGACTTGATTTGCAGACTTCGAAGGAGCAGGGGTAGCAAACTACTTATCACGCACACGATTGTTGTTGAGACTAGCTGCGAGACGGTAGACTTCCTCAATAGTTTCTAGCTGAGCCTCTTCGATGGAATCACGCATAGCAGGAGGTAGGCCATTGATGTACTTGGTTATCATTCGCTTAGGAGTCGAAACCAAGTGGGGAACGATAAGACTCAGCTGCTTAAAACGGGTAGTATAAGCCAGATTATCATCACCAATCTGTTTCAAGTGCCAAAACTCTTCTTCAAGCTTCAGTTGTTCATGAGGAGGGCAGAACTCGAGCATCATGAGTTCACGCACCTCAGCCCATGGAAGAGCATAGTCTTCTTCATTAGAACGGATGTTTCTCTCATTCGACCACCACTCCAACGCTCTGCCTTGAAACATTCCAGTCGCACTCCTGGTTTTCAAATGATCTGGGCACTCGCTGTTAATGAAGGTAACTTCGATACTGTCGAACCACTCAAGCATAGCAGTTATCCCATCACTGCCTGTGAAAGGCTTAGGGTTGCAAGAGATGAAATGTTTGTAGTTGAACTTGGCAGGCTTCTGTTTCTCAGCCTTGGAGTCCGCAGAGGATGGCGGAGTGTTTGATCCTTGAAGCTCAGTGACGATTCTTGGCATGACTCGAGCGATCTGATCGGCCATGAAAGACATCATATTCTTCTGAGACTTCTCTCTGGATCTCCTAAGAGCGTCAGATGTTCTGCGAGCAGACATCTACAGATCCGACAAACGGGACTGTATAAGTCTAAGTTCACTAGATCTCACAATATAGATTACACACACGATAGATTTAAGAATCTAGATTGAACCATCACAAAATTCACGACCTTCGCATGGCGCATTGTACGAAGCTCGGTCAACATGCCAAAAACGCTTATATATAGGAAGTACCAGCGGCGTATCCACCACGCTTCGGGCACATCGCCTTACCCCGTACTCGATGTCATGTTACGTGTCGCAATTACCACACATAACAATTTACTCACCATCATCATCATCATCATATATCATAGATTTGACAGATAGTTTAGCATAGATTACTCAAATAAATTTCATAGATTAGCTTGGTAGTTCACCATAGATTAACTCAAAATATTATCATAGATTAACTCAGCAAGTTAACATAAAAGATCAACATATAACATGCTAGAGCACACATTAGTTCTCACATAGATTCCCTTATGCTGTACTAATAGCTTTAGAGCTCACGTAGGTTACATAGACTTTCATAGATTTCACAAGTAGAATTTTCATAGATTACATAGTCTGCTTATAGATTGCATCGGCTTTCAATAGATTGCATAGACATTTCGTAGATTACATAGACTTTCCACACTGGTCTGCAAACACTAATCTCGTATGGCACTTGGTACGAAAGTTGGTAACATGCCAGAAGCACTTATATATAGGAAGTACCAGCAGCGTATCCACCATGTTTCGGACATGTCACTTCTGTCTCATACTTCCATGTCATCTTAGTGTTTCATACCCACAACAACACATCACATCACAATAGTCAATCAAGACTACCACATAGATTACACATAAAATAAGACTTCATAAATTTAGTTCGATCTGAGATTAGAATTAACGTTTTAGGTTGCGGGCAACGTGCAATTTGTGTAAGAATATTTCAAAACAAACAAAGAATCAAGTTCAAAACCTGATAGATAAAACCATATTCATAAGAAATCGAGATGACATAAAAGTAAGATAGGCTTATAAAACACAGGATTGTTCTGGGTAAAGGAACGACGACTAACCAAAGTGATTCGAACCCCTTTCGAATTGAGGTAACGTGTCTCGACTTACTTTGACAAATACGTCATCGATGTTAGGCCTACGTTATTCGTCCTTTTTGCCATTCCACGTTCCTAATTGATTGGAAGTCACGAGACTTTGGCGAGACATAAAATCAAGGATTGGGACTAGTTATCAAGATCTGAGTTTCACCTCTAACTTGACAACTTCGTACCCTAAATAGCGTTGGTGCTTATCCGCAGACAAGACTTACTAGAATAATTTGGAGATTTTGCCATCAAGGTTCGGATGTCACTCCTGACTTGAGAGCAATTCTCGTCCAAGGTATAAACACCGAGTAACAGTGTTTTCCAAACATAAAGTGTATATTATGTTAGCCTTAGGAAAGGCGTATAAGTTTAACAGGAATATATGCTGCTAGGAAGCAGATACGGTAGAATGCATAAGTCTTAAACAACAAATAAGAGTCAGACATCCTAGAACTATAGACTAGGGCAAGTATTCCTACTTATCCTCATTCCCTATAGTTATGGCTCTGATACCAATCTGTCACACCCCAACCGATGGCGGAAACATCGGGGTGCGAGCACTAGGCGTTCAGATTGCTCATGAGATTTCCATAACACTATTATTTCAATAAAAGTTAATTGATTTCATGCAATAGTCTAACAATGTCATCACAAATATCACATTACAAGCCAATCATAAATTGATCAATATTGTTCAAAAGACTAAATTATCTAGGCGAAGTTTCTAAGCATCTCCTAGCTTGATTTCCGTGTTCCATCGCAACCTATCAGCCTGCAACATGTATTAAAATATCAATACAAAAGTATTGGCAAGTATACAAGTTTGATAATAGAATAATAGATTAAAACAGCTCATATCCATGATGTAAGTATAAAAATAGTTTTCGCCGCGCTAGTGTCGCAGTCCACGCAGTGATAGCCCAAGTATCCCGATGCTTTAGTGTTTACCCAAGACTCAAGGTAAACTAGAATCCTCCTAACAATACCCCCTGAGAATAATGGGAGAGGTACACCCCCCTATAGCGCTACTATTATTAAGGCGGAACTACACACTCTGGATTAAACGTCACATAGCACAAATAGAATACTAGAATGCATAAGTTTCACATACACGTAGGATAGAGTTTAGTTTGTAAAGATTAAATTTTATATAGAATACATGTTACACCCCAAAGTTTAAAAGTAAAAAGGGGATCGAGGATACTCACCGTGATTGCTTTAACAGTCGCAACTGTTATTGGATAAAAGGGAGCTCTTTTAGAATTAGCCTGATTAGATTACAGTTAGTATAAGAGTCGGCAAGATAACGAGATTGAATAAAATGTTGGAAGTTGTCATTGGATCGGATGGCTGTCCGATCGGATGGCTATTGTCACGGCCCCCGGCCCGGTTTGACCTGGTCCAGGAGCCGCGGGACAGAAATCCCGTGGTATTGATTAATTGAGTGTACAGCGGAAGATTTACAGGATCTTTTAAACTTGAAAATGCCCGATTATTTTATTTCCATAACTTGGGATAAACCCCGTAATTTACAATAGAGGAATTTCACTGAGAAATTCCCTGTTTTACAAAACATGTTTATTCATTTTATTGAGCCACCTCTTTAAGCTTGATAGTGCTCCGTAGCACTTTTCCTTGATTCACAGCAGGTCGCCTGAAACATGTTTTAAAAATATTTTATCAGCGGGGAAATACTGGCGAGTCATTCAGGTTAAACAAAATGACACATTAGTTATAAATTACAGCATAAGAGCGATTACAATGGCTTCTATCTTATTTTTATCTGGCGCTGTGTCACTCCTTGTGACGATGGTCATACCACTATTGGGTCCTTTCACCCAAGTAGTGATGATTATCACTGTTAGGTTAATGAACCTAACCGTGAGAAATTAGTAATGTGCACAATACCCCACTAGCCAGTGATTCAAGATAACCACGACTTAATCCCTGTAATTATAACGTTTGAAAATAATTGGAGTATTGTAAAACACTTTTGATAAAAGAGAATGACTCACATTGCAAGTTTAGTCAGGCAGAGTTTAGCCTACTGATAGCCTGTTAACCTAATTCAAATAACATTGCACACGAAAACTAGGTTAGTAACTTTAATCCAACTTTTACGACAACTCACGAGATTAAAACCCTCACAACGAATGACATAGTGCAATACTTAAACATCCATCGAATTCACGACGAATGACAAAGTATAGCCCTAATTTGGGCATCACTTAAACATCCATCGGATAGTTTCAATCGATCGGACATTGAATCGTAGTAGCGATCGAGTTATTACCCTGTTGTCGCGGTAGCGTTTCGTGCTGTGTGTGTGTTTTGGTAGTAAACAGACGATATCTCGGTGTAGAAAACGAATTTTAACGTCGAACCAACGCCAAACTTCAAGTGCCAAAGCCTGGGATTTATACTGGAAAAACGGCGCGCTCGCGTGTCACGAGAGGCTCTCGCGTGGCGCGACGGGTCACTTTTAGCATAGGGTAGCCACGTCTGTTACTAGCTTAGCTGAGTTGACCATTCGTTAAAATTCAATTTCCACATAAAACTGTAAGGATATTACCGACTAGGGAATACCCCCCCCCCCCCCTGAGTTTTTGGGGCCCTGATCCTGATTCTGATTGTTCTGAAAAATTTAGGGGTCATGCAGTATCACTTGGGGGTCTCAATTAGGGTTTCCTATTGGGTAAAATAAGATAAGAAATGGTAATTTTAATGAGAGTTGTTACATCCTCCCCACCTTAATAAAAATTTCGTCCTCGAGATTTACTGGAACAAGTAGGGATATTTCCGCTTCATCTCTGATTCCAGCTCCCAAGTGTACTCAGGTCCTCTCTTCGAATCCCACTTGACTTTGACCAGTACGAGTCTTTTGTGTTTGAGAAACTTGACCTTTCTGTCCTCTATCTGTAGTGGCTTCTCAACAAATTTTAACTTTTCATTTACCTCTACATCTTGAAGAGGTACTACCAGGGATTCGTCAGATAAACATTTCTTGAGGTTGGATACATGAAACACGTCATGCACCCCAGCTAGCTCTTCTGGTAGTTGTAAACGATAAGCAACTGGTCCTATTCGTTGGATTATTGGGAATGGTCCTACGTACCTTGGACTTAGCTTTCCCTTCTTTTCCGAACCGTACTACTCCTTTCCAAGGAGAAACTTTCAAGAGTACCTTATCTCCGACTTGAAATTCTAATGGCTTGCGTCTATTATCAGCATAACTTTTCTGACGCTTACGAGCCGTTTTCAGTTTTTCCTGATTTGAGTGATCTTGTCGGTGGTTTCTTGCACAATCTCTGGACCTGATAATTGACTTTCTCCTATTTCTGCCCAACAAACTGGAGTTCTGCACTTTCGTCCATACAGTGCTTCGAATGGGGCAGCTTCAATGCTTGCATGATAACTATTATTATAGGAGAATTCAATTAAGGGTATGTGGTCATCCCAATTTCCACCAAAATCTATCACACATGCCCTAAGCATGTCCTCCAGGGTTTGGATCGTCCTTTCACTTTGTCCGTCTGTTTGAGGATGGTAAGTTGTACTTAAATTTAAGCGCGTTCCCATGGCTTCTTGGAAACTAGTCCAGAAATGCGAAGTGAAACGACTACCCCTATCCGATACAATGGAGAGTGGAACTCCATGTAAGGATACTACCTCGTCTACGTACAATTTTGCTAACCTTTCCATGCTAAAGGTTTCCTTCATAGGTAGAAAATGAGCTGATTTGGTTAATCGATCCACAATTACCCAAATCGCATCATTACCTTTTCTGATTTTGGGTAACTTAGTAACGAAATCCATTGTTACAAGCTCCAATTTCCATACAGGCATTTCTAATTGTTGAAGTAACCCTGATGGTTTCTGGTGTTCTGCCTTAACTTGTGAACAAGTAAGACACTTAGATACATATTTAGCTATATCCTTTTTCATACCAATCCACCAAAAAATATTTCTTAAATCTTGGTACATCTTATTATTTCCCGGGTGCATGGTATACCTAGATTTATGGGCTTCCTCTAAGATCCTATGTCTTAACTCGCCTTGTTTAGGTACCAAAATCCTTCTTTTATGGAATCTCCAAATTCCATCGTCTCCTTGCTCTAATTCTTTTATTCTTCCTTTCATTCCTTCAGCATCATCCTTGATTGTTGTTTCCTGAACATTCTTCAGTTGTTCCATTAAATCTAATTGTAAACTTAATCTAAGAGCACGAACTCGCTTTTGCTTTTCATGATACTTACGACTTAAAGCATCTGCAACTACATTTGCCTTTCCTTCGTGATATTGAATATCACAGTCATAGTCACTTAGAATTTCCATCCATCTTCTTTGTCTCATGTTTAATTCTTTTTGCCCAAATATGTATTTTAAACTCTTATGATCTGTATAGATTGTAAATTTACTTCCATACAGATAGTGCCTCCAAATCTTAAGGGCAAAAATTATCGACCCTAATTCTAAGTCATGAGTCGTATAGTTTTCCTTGTGCCTTTTCAATTGCCTTGAGGCATACGCAATTACCTTCTTGCGTTGCATTAGCACACGACAGTATACTTCAAAATCTTCGGTTCCTTCTGGTAAGGCTAGAATTGGGGTGTTTGTTAACCTTTGTTTCAAAATCCTAAAAGCCTCTTCTTGCTTAGATCCCCATTCAAACTTAACTATTTTACAGGTTAGCTTAGTTAATGGCACAACTATCTTAGAAAAATTCTTAATAAAGCGCCTATAGTACCCAGCTAATCCTAGAAAACTTCTAACTTCCGTAGCTGATTGCGGGACCTTCCATTTGGTGATCGCTTTTATCTTAGCAGGATCTACGTGAATACCTTCATGATTCACCATGTGACCTAAAAATTGCACCTCCTGTAGCCAAAATTCACACTTCGAGAATTTGGCATAAAGCTTTTCTTTTCTTAACAAAGTTAAGAGTGCATGCAGGTGCTTACAATACTCATCCTGACTTTTGGAATAAATAAGTATATCGTCGATGAAGACAATTACAAATTTATCCAAGTACGGTTTACAGATTCTATTCATCATGTCCATAAATGCTGCAGGAGCATTTGTTAACCCAAAGGGCATAACTGTAAACTCGTAATGACCATACCTAGTTCTGAAAGCAGTTTTAGGTATGTCTTCTTCTTGCACCTTCAACTGATGATATCCGGAGCGTAAATCTATCTTAGAAAAATATCTAGCTCCTTGGAGTTGATCAAAGAGATCATCAATTCGAGGTAATGGGTATCGATTCTTAATTGTAACCTTATTTAGTTCCCTATAATCGATACACATTCGCATCGACCCATCCTTTTTCTTTACGAACAACACTGGTGCTCCCCAAGGGGATGAACTAGGTTGTATGAATCCTTTACTGAGCAATTCATCTAATTGTTGTTTCAGTTCTAACATTTTGGTGGGTGCTAAACGATAAGGTGCCTTTGCTACTGGTGTAGTTCCAGGAATCAAATGAATTCTAAATTCTACCTCCCTATCCGGTGGTAATCCTGGTAACTCTTCTGGGAATACATCTGGGTATTCTGAGACTATAGGAATTTCCTTAAGTTCCTTACCCTTAGTGCTAATGATTATCGAAATCATATACACTATTCTTTGCTTTCGTTCATAACTAGCAACTTTCATTACTGAAATGAACTTCATGGGTTTTCGCGGCTTATCTCCTGTAACCATAATTACCACTCCGGTGGGTGCACGAATTTCTATGGAATTCTTGTCACAAAGGATTCGAGCATGGTTGGCTACTAGCCAATCCATTCCTAACACGACATCGAATCCAGCTAAATTCATAGGTAATAGGTTTGCAGAAAATTTATGACCTGAAAGTTCTATTTTCTCTTTTTGCAAAACCTTATCTATGTTAACAGAATTCTCATCTGCCGTTTCTACCGTGAAAATTTGTCTAAGGTTGGTTAAGGGTAAGTTAAGAGCTTGGCAGAATGAAGTATTTATAAAACTTTGGTTTGCACCAGAGTCAAATAATACTTTTGCATAAACGTCGTGAACTAGGAACGTACCAGCTATCACATCAGGAATTAATTCGGCTTCCAGGGTAGTCAGTTGGAAGGCTCTTGTGTTCTTTCTATTAGTTCCTTCAGCAGGTTTAGCCTTGGTATCAGCTGGTTTAACCAATTTAGGGCATTCTGGTTTGAAATGCCCAGCTTCTCCACAGTTATAACAGACCCTTGTTTTCTTTCTGCAATCTTCTTCATGATGTCCTATAGCTTTGCAGAAGTTGCAGGGTTCATTACATTTTCCAAAATGTTTCTTTTTGCAGTTTATGCAGAACGGCGGAGTGGAAGATTGCCCAGTTCTTCTTTTCTTGAAATTGCTATTATTACTGTTAGGGGAGGATTTTCTAAAGATCAGTGATCCTCAATTACTATAGGGCTTAGGGATCCTCAATTCTGTTTGAATTAGTGATCCTCAGGAAGTATTGTAGGATCAGGATCCAGGATCATCATGAGGATCCTTATACTAACAGATGTCTACTTTGAATATGATGTTGCTTTGCAGGAGTACGTGCTTAGACTTGGTCTTGGCGATATTCCTGGAGCATATTCTCTCTTTATTCCGCACGTGCCTGATTAATATGAACGTTATGGAGTTCGTGGAAGACTTGCATGAAATGCGGATAGTTAGTTAGCTTAGATATTTTCCAAATTTATAAGGGGATAGCGAGCTAAATTAGAACACTTGGCTATTTTTGGCTAAATACACACACTCATAACTTCTCTCATCAGCTCTCGATAGTTTGCTCGGCGATTACACACTTTTTTGCACATTACAATCTAGTGATCCTTGTAACTAGCTCGCTATCATCCAAAGTTGTAATATATATTCTGTTTAATCTGAGTTGGTGATCGGTAGTTTCCATCACCCGAGGTTTTTTATGCCGGAGATCAACTCTTGATCAAGGGCTTTTTCCTCGTATAAATCATCGTGTCACTTGTTCACTACATTTCTGAGTGATCCTTAGTATTGTTCATTGATTCAAGCATCACACCTCACAACAGAAAGTTTGGTTGTATTGTCTTAGCTTGATTTTTGACCAAAACAGTTTGGCGCCCACCGTGGGGCAATTGGTGCTTCATTCCTGAGAAGATTCATATTTTTGTGGTCATTTCGGTTCACTACAACCAAGCAGATGGCTTCCTCAGCGAAGAACACTTCAAGTTCAATGCCGGCAATCAGTTCTTCACAAGGCGTTCCACCTTTGCCTCCACCACCTTCTGGATCCCAGAAGAATGCTGAAAATGTTGCGAAGAGACAAACCCCCATTTTCCCAAAACCACCAATTTCTTATGTTTCCTCTAATCCCTCTACTAATGATCTTTTTACTCTGATTTTGCAGATGAGAAATCGTATGCAAGAGCAGGACAAAACCAATGAAAAGATCCTCCGGGAGATTGGTGATATCAAGAAACAGAAGAAATCAGTGGAGGATCACTCTCCTCTGATGCCAAGGTCATTAAATTTTGACACTCCAGTTGTAACTACCCTACAATCGGCAGTTCCGGGCATCCAATATCAAAGTGGTCCATCAGAAAGGTGATATGGAACAGCAACTATGAGTCAGGCATTTGGTTCCCACTTCCAGCCGCAAGGATCCTGTTCTCAGCCATCGGGATCCTCTTTTCAGCATCAAGGATCCTTCGTCAGCTCAGGAGGATACTTGGGAATGCATGCGGGTCAAGGATCCTCCCAGGGTCAAGGATCCTCCCAGGTTCAAGGATCCTCCCAGGTCCAAGGATCCTCCCAGGTTCAAGGATCCTCCCAGGACCAAGGATTCTCTATGGTTCCAGGATCCTTTCAAGTTCAAGGATCCTCTCAGCCACAAGGATCCTTTCAGGTTCAAGGATCCTCACAGGTTCAAGGATCTAACATCTTTCAGGATCAAGGATTCTTAAGAAGTATGCATCCTCCAAGTTCGGATGTTCATCAAGGAGACTTCATACCAATGCAGACCATTTCTTCCTCTGGTCCTTCAATCATACCGGAACCCCGTCAATATGGATTCACATCTGGAATTCCAAACATGAATCCCATGGGAGGTAACACTTTTAACAATTCATATAACACTAACCATGGCTCTATGCAGGATACATGTATCAATCAGGCTATGGCTAAGGAGTTACAGAAGCTTAAGGATATGATATCCAGTGTTCCAGGAGTGGTCAAGCCCATTCCTGAGATCGCAGATGGTAGCCATAGGATATCTCGCTTTGCACCACCCTTATGTGATGCTGAGATACCCAAAAGATTCCAGATACCATCCATGAAGCTGTATGATGGTTCAACGGATCCAGAGGAGCATGTAGCTCAATACAGGGAGAGGATGGAAATCAATCCAATTCCTGAGAGGTTAAAAGAAGCATGTCTTTGCAAGGGATTTGGATCCACACTCACAGGATCTGCTCTTAAATGGCTGCTAAGTCTTCCCCCTTACTTTATTACTTCATTTGCTAATCTAGTTAATTTGTTTAATAGTCAATTCTCTTGTAGTAGGAAATTTGAACGATTAACTAGTGATCTTTATAGGGTAACACAAGGTCAAAATGAGTAACTTAGAGACTACATCACTAAGTTTAGTAAAGAATCCTTAGATATCCCAAACCTGGATATTGCTACGGCTGTAGAAACCTTTAAAATGGGATTGCTTAGGGATTCGTTATTCTATGATGATCTTGTCATGACCCCTTGCTGGAATCTTGATGAAGTAAGAACCAGGGCCCTAAGATTCATCCGGTTAGAGGATGATAAAAGGATCCAGGAAAGACTGACAGGATCCTCAAAACAGGAAAAGCAAGGATCCTACTTCAGGAACAACAAATCAAAGCCCTACAACAAATCTGATAACCAGAACGTGCATGCAGTGGAATAGGAAGAGGATGATGAGGATTATCCTCCAATTTCTGAATATTGTTTTTCTGTTGATAACAATGAACTAATTCTTGCAATGCAGAATCTAGGTGAGAAAGCTAGGTGGCCAAGGAAAAGTGATAAACCAGCTGCTACAAAGGATAAGTCCAAGTGGTGTGCATATCATGAGAATTCTGGGAATCTCACTGAAGAGTGTATTGCACTTAGAAAGGAAATTGGTTACTTGTTAAGCAAGGGGCATTTGAAGGAGCTTTTGGGACGAAAGAAGTCAAGGATCCAGGATCCTAAAAGGATCCCGGAAAGGGCTCCTGCTCCTCCAGCAGATACACAAGTTATAAACTTCATATCCGGTGGATCAGACATTTGTGGTACCTCCTTTTCAGCAGCCAAAAGACATGCTAAGGAAACCAAGATGGATAATGGAGACAGACCCATCCGGACTTCCATTGTTACCCAGGATAAAGTCATAACTTTTGATGAGGATGATCGTGTTAATGTCCAGGATCCTCATCATGATGGTCTTGTTATTACCTTATTTATTTCTAACCATTTTGTACGCAGGATCCTTATAGATGGAGGAAGCTCAGTAAACATCATCCAGCTTGATGTCCTCAAAAAGATGAATATCCCGGAGTCTGATATTGTCCCAAGATCCTCAGTCCTTGTGGGATTCAGTGGAGAAACCAAGAACACATTGGGGGACATCAAACTCCCTATCTATATTGAAGGACTCCATTCTTATCAAAAGTTTTGTGTTATAGATTGCTTATCATGTTGTAATGTTATCCTTGGCAGGTCGTGGATACATGACATGAAGGCAGTCCCATCCACATATCATCAATGCGTAAAGCTTCCTAGTCCATGGGGAGTGGTGAAAATTGAGAGTGATCAACAAGAGGCTAAGAATTTCTATACCTCATCAATGAAGCCAGCCTCAAGACCAAGGGAGCAATAGCAATTAAAATATCCTTCAAGAGATGTCTTGGAGGCAAGAGAGCAGGATGAGAAAGAAATCCTCATGGATCCTGATGATCCTGAATCCAAGATCTTCATAGGATCAGGGATCCTTAGCGACATTGAACAGGATCTAGTATCCTTCCTTAAAAGAAGGAAAACTACCTTTGCCTGGAAGCATGAAGATATGACAGGTATATCTAAGGATATAATTACTTATAAACTCGGCATTGACAGGTCATTCAAGCCAATTCATCAAAAAAGAAGGAAGTTTGCACGTGAAAGGAATGCTATTATCCTGGAGGAGGTAGATAAACTACTTCGGGCAGGTAGGATAAGAGAGGTTAAGTATCCAAGGTGGCTACCCAATGTGGTTGTTGTTCAAAAGAAAAATGGAAAGTGGAGGGTATGTGTCGATTTTACTGATTTAAACAAGGCATGTCCCAAGGATCCTTTCCCATTACCCCACATTGACTCCATGGTGGATGCTACCGCGGGTCATGAGTTGTTGACTTTTATGGATGCTTCATCTGGATTTCAACAAATTCAGATGGAACCATCTGATCAAGAGGATACAGCCTTTATGACACCAACTGGTATATATTGTTATATTGCTATGCCATTTGGACTAAGGAATGCAGGTGCTACTTATCAAAGGCTAGTCAATATGATGTTCAAGGAACAAATTGGACACCATATGGAAGTCTATATAGATGACATGGTGGTTAAGTCCAAGAAAGCTGAGGATCACCTTAAAGACTTGGAGGAAGCATTCAATATCCTTGATAAAATTAATATGAAACTGAATCCTTCCAAGTGTCATTTCGGTGTTAAAGCAGGTAAATTCCTAGGCTATATGGTGACAAAGAGGGGCATTGAAGCAAGTCCAGAACAGATTAAGGCTATTGTGAATATCAAATCTCCTGCCAATGCCAAGGATGTGCAAAGATTGACAGGCAGGATCGCAGCCTTGAACAGGTTCATATCCAAATCCTCAGAAAAGTGCAAGGAATTCTATGACATCCTGAGGAAGAACAAGAAAATTGAATGGACTGAGAAGCATGAAAGTGCCCTCAAAGCTCTCAAGGATTACCTATCCTCAGCCCCCGCCTTGATGAAACCAGAAAAGGGGGATATATTATCCTTATACCTAGCAGTATCCTCAAAAGCAGTAAGTGCGGTCCTTGTTAAGGATCACCAAGGTACACAACATCCTGTTTATTATGTAAGTAAGAGTTTACTTGATGTTGAATCCAGGTTTTCACACTTAGAGAAACTTATCCTTGCATTAATTATGGCATCTACTAAATTAAGACATTATTTTGAAACTCATGCCATTATTGTTAAAACTAATTTCCCAATTAAGAATGTTCTCAGGAAACCTGAAATGTCAGGAAGGATGGCTAAGTGGGCAGTGAAGCTTAGTGCTTATGATATAAGATATGAACCAAGGACTGCCATCAAATCCCAAGCCTTAGCTGACTTTGTGGCAGATTTTAGTAGTGACTTGCAAAAGGAAGCTGAGTTAGAGGTCCAACAGCTAGAAGAAACTAAGGATCCTTGGATACTCTTCACTGATGGTGCTTCTAATGTCAAAGGAACAGGGCTTGGAATACTACTAAAATCGCCACAGGGGGACATAATACCCCACTCCATAGCTTGTGAATTTCAAACTACCAACAATGAGGCTGAATATGAAGCCTTGATAGCTGGTTTGCAAATTGCTAAGCATATGAGGATCAGGTATCTTGAGGTACATGTAGATTCACTATTAATTACTAATCACTTTAATGGATCTTATGCTGTTAAAGGTGAGAAGCTAATCAAATATTTAGAGATAGTCAAAGAATTGGCATTCTCTTTTGTTTCCTCTAGTTTGACACAGGTACCAAGGGAAGAGAATGCAGAGGCTGATGCATTAGCTAATCTAGGATCATCCTTGAAGATCCAGGAGGATATAAAGATCCCTATTATCCATATCTTGAATCCTGATATTGAGGATCATGTAGCCATGGAGATAGGAGAGGATTCTGCAATCATCCCTAGTGATGATACTCAATCTCATTCAGGATCATGGATCCTTCCAATCATGAGATACATACAACATGGAGAGATTCCTA
Organism: Helianthus tuberosus; assembly: GCA_030545235.1. Taxonomy (NCBI): domain Eukaryota; kingdom Viridiplantae; phylum Streptophyta; class Magnoliopsida; order Asterales; family Asteraceae; genus Helianthus; species Helianthus tuberosus. Next base: position 210,359,652 of record CM060400.1, read on the forward strand.
CAGGAGAAAACCCCAGGGCTTTCAAAATCAAGGTATCTCAATTTACAATATTGAATAACATGTTATATAAACGATCTCTTGCAGGTCCGTATCTAAGATGCATTGAGGATCCTGAAATCCAAGAAGTCCTAAAGGATTTCCATGAAGGAGATTGTGGAAACCACACTGGGGGCATGGCGTTATTCTCAAGGATCCTGAGGACAGGATACTATTGGCCTACAATGAAGAAGGATGCTGTGGATTATGCTAAGAAGTGTGATCCTTGTCAGAGACATAGTAATATCCTTCACCAACCAGCAGAACTTTTGCATCCTATATCCTCCTCTTGGCCATTTATGAGATGGGGAATGGATATAGTTGGTAAGCGTCCTAAGGCACCTGGTGGAAAAGTATTCATGCTTGCTATGACTGACTACTTCTCCAAGTGGATAGAGGCTGAAGCCTTTGCTCAAGTCAGAGAAAAGGAAGTTATATCCTTTATTAAAAGAAACATTATTACTAGATTTGGTATCCCTTCTGAAATTGTTTGTGATAATGGATCCCAATTTATTGGGAATAGAACCACTAACTTTTGTGACAGTTGGGGGATTAAGATGATAACATCAACACCAGTCCACCCACAAGCTAATGGTCAGGCAGAATCATCCAACAAGATCATCATCAACAATTTGAAGAAGAAGCTTGGATCCAAGAAAGGAAAATGGGCAGAAGAACTACCTTATGTACTTTGGGCTGATAGGACAACTCCCAAGAATGCTACTGGCCAAACTCCATTTTCTTTAGTATTTGGGGCAGAATCAGTGATCCCTACAGAGATGGTGGTTCCCACTGCAAGAACAAGCATTCGTGATCCTGAAGAAAATGCTGAAAACTTGGTCCAAGATTTGGATACTATAGAAGAACTCAGGGATTTGGCAAGGATAAGGATGGTCAGTTATCAACAAAGGATGGCTGGAGCTTACAACAAAAATGTCAGGATCAGGAAATTCCAAGTTGGCGATATGGTGTAAAGGAGAGCATTTCAGAATACCACCAATCCTGCTGATGGAAAGTTGGTACCAAAGTGGGAAGGCCCTTACTTGATTGAAGCTGAGGCAGGAAAGGGGGCATATCGATTGCTAACAATGGAAGGTGATTTGCTACCAAGAGCTTGGAATGTTGTCCACTTGAAGAAATACTTCATGTAATGAGGATCCATGATCCTTACCTGACAAGTATCCTTGAAGGATCCCTACAGGACAAAGGATCCCCATTTTGGTAATATTCTAATCTCCAACTATTTCATTCTTTAATTATCTTATATAAGGATAAGGATCCTGCATCCTTTATCCTCCTTTCACTTGATTTTGAGTTTTGAAGGTTCAGGTATCCTTGGCAAAGGATTGAGTATCCACAGAAGTATCCAGCTATTTGGGCTTGACCCCAGTTATTTGGGCTTGACCCCAGTTTGGGCCTGTCCCCAGTTTCGCCAGTAGCGCACGATGATCCTGGTATAGTTCATGGCAATGGGACCAGTACTCGCTTTAGGGGCTAACAATTTCATTGTACTGGCTATATTCAGGATCCTATGTATAATGGTATACGTACCATACATCCGTTCCTAAGGTTTCTAACGTTTTCACGTTAGCTAAGGTTTTGGCATTTTCATGTCATTAAGTTTGGATAGTCGCCAGTGAGGGCCGTACTCCAGTTTACACACGATCCTTGGGCTTGTCCCCAGTTATCCTTGGGCTTGTCCCCAGTATATTGGGCTTGTCCCCAGAATTGTTGGGCTTGTCCCCAGTTACTAACTTTTATCTTATACTGGCTTAGTCCCAAGTTATATCCTATTTCAGGTTTTTGAAGCTAAACGACCGAGGATCCTTGATCCTTACCTTCTATTAAGGTTTGTCTTGTGGTTATCCTGATTATAAGTGTTAAAGGTTAGGATCCTAACTTGGATTCTCAGGTATAATCCTCGATCATTTTTTACTTTATTCATTATTTATCTAATTGAACCTTATCCTTTGACAACTGAACTTATGATCCTTAAACTACACTACTTTTCAGAACTTGTCGACTATAGGATATGTGATCCTTGATCATATCCTAAACTTTTTGAGGATATTTATTAAATTTTTTCTTCTTTACTTAATAAATTCAGACAAAATGTTATCACAACAATTGAAAAGTAAAGTACTCATAAGGATAACAACACAAGATAGCCAAAAGTTAAAGATTTTATTTATTCATCCATAGATAAACCCTTCAAGATTGTCAAAATTACCTACCCCAAGCATCTACCAGCAATACGTGGCCCATCCGCTGGGGTAGGTAAAGGGTGTTCATTGTTAATAGGTCTTTCAAGTGCAGGAAATAAAAGATGGTAGGATAACGAGTGGCTTCATCCCCCAAACAGAGGATCCATCCACCACCCATTATCCTACCTATTGTCTTAGGATCCATGATCCATAACCCTAGAAACTATTGTTCAAATACAACCCAAGATTGTTTCAAAACACTATAACCAAAAAACTATTACCAAGTCCTAAAAAATGGGCTCCGGCCGCGTCTAGAAATGTCCATCATCGCCCATTCCTGCAGCTTACACCTTTGCTGTATCACCTTCACCATCTCATCCAGCTCCAGCATCATCCATATGATCCTTAGCCCCACTGCTGCCAGCCTCGATTGCTAAGACCTCAACTGCCTCCTCTTCGTCATCCAGCTCAGCCAACCTAGCCTTCCAGCCCTCTATGTCCCAATTGCTCTTGTCAAAGTTAGGATCCTGAGCTTCTTGGGCCATCTGCAACTTGGTTTTGTACATAGTAATTGTTTTGGTCAAAAAATCTGATGAGGATATTGCAACCAAACTCTCTGTTACGGGGTATGATGCTAATGATGTAGAACAATAACAAGGATCACTTCAATGTAAATTGCACAAACAACACAAGGATTTATACGGGGAAAAAGCCCTTGATCAAGAGTTGATCTCCGGCACAAAAAACCCCGGGTGATGGAAACTACCGATCACCAAGCTCAAATAAATCAATAAATGTTTACAACTTCGGATAGTAACGAGCTAGGTACAAGGATCACTATCGTGAAATGTGTAAAAGTGAGTGAAAATGAATGAATGTTCGTCGAGAGCTTCAAGTGTGGGAGTATATGAGAGTGTGTAGCTGAAAAATGGCTAAGTGTTCTAATTCTAGCTCGTTACCCCTTTTTAAAATAGAAGTTAACTACAATAACTAACTATCCGACTTTTGTGCCAAGCTCCCACGTTCTCCACAACGTCCATTTTTGGTCAATCGTGTGCGAAATGTCCGTGGAATATTCCTTAGTACCGTTGCCAAGACCAAGTCAAGCTTGTTACTCCTGCGAAATAATACAAAACACAAATAAACAATCGTCAGTACGAGGATCCTTAAAGTGATCCATGATCCTGATCCTGAAGCTCTTCTGAGGATCACTATCTGTCACAGAAGTAAGGATCATTAATTAGGATAACGAATAAGGATCACTAATTGTTAGAAAATCCTCCCCTAACAATTGCCCCCAAAATATAAGGAGTGATATGTAAAATGAGCGAGTTATGTTTTCTTGATCTTATCCGCAACTAACTATCGTAAATATAGCCGTTATTATTGAACTATCCGTTGCAATCGTGACGTCACAGAAGTGACAACCCTGCGCGATCATGATTATAAATAGGAGATAGAGATAGGATCAAATGCATTTAAATTTTCAGAGAGACTCCCTTTATAACTGCATTCTGAAGACAATCAGGTACTCTCTCTCTTCATCTTCTTTCCTCTCTTGCTCTGTTTTCATCTCTTTCCATCATCGCATCAAAGATGTTGCTCTGAAACTCCCCAGCCAAGGATCACCCGAAGAACAGCCCTCCGAAAAGCCAGGGGATCATCGAAGATTCCATTAAAGAACGTTGTTGTTTCAATGATGCTCAGATCGACAGGATCCGCCACTGCTTCCCGGCGAACACCGAGTTTAGATCTTTTGACCCCAATGCCCTGAGTGATCATATCTCCGACAAGTGGGTTGTTTTTCCCGTCACTCCGTTCACCATAGGCTATACATATCCTTTTCCAGCCTTCACCCAATCTTTCTTTTCCCTAACCGGCATCTCTTATATTCAAGCCATGCCGATGATTTGGAGGGTTTTGTACACCCTTGAAAGGATCATCGAGCAGGAAGGCATAGACCTAGGAATGTCAGAGCTGGGAGAGCTGTATGATCTTACTACCTTTGGTTCTCATCGCTATTTGTTTAAATGTAAACCCGGTGAGGAACACCCGATCTTCAAAGCCACCAAGAACGATGCTAATTGGAAGCGGCGTTTCTTTTTTATCAAGAGAGATTCTATTGAGGATGGAAAGGATCTACCCAAGAAATGGGCTACCCATGGTAGGGTGGTGGATCCTGAGAAGGATCACCAAAAACTTTCCTTTGATGTAAGGATCACTTATATTTTTGCTTTCTTGTTATGCAGCTATCACCGTCTCACACCTCAGATTGTCCCCTGCTGCTAAGGAGAGGCTCCTTGCTTTCAAGAAACTTGATCCTGAGATAAGATCTTTCAAGACAACAACCCAAGATTCACAGGAGGTATCCTCAGGCTCTGTCACGATGTCAAGTAAGTATCCTTGTTTAAAATTTAAATAAATAGTAAAATGAAAATTAAGAAAAGATACTTATCTTGTTTTGGTTGTGTAGGTGCTGGAAAATCCACCAAGTCTGCTTCAAAGTTCAATGTCACTGATCTCACTACTGTCAGATCCTCCAAGAGAAAAGCTCCTACCAGTCCGACAGCTTCGGTCCCCAAGGCACCCCTCAAAGGAAAGGCAATCAAGAAGAGAAAAGCCTCTGAAGCTGAGGATCTGCAGGGTCTGCCTCTGATCCGCCATCAATTCCTCGAGTACTTTAATGAGGTAAGGATCACTGTCTCTGCTCGTATATCCTGTTGACATATCCTGCTGATATATCCTGCTGATTTGAGGATCACTTAATCCTGACCTTTTCCTTTATCCTTTTTGCAGAAATTCTCTGAGATCGAGGATTATGTTGGCCACGTTGAGGATCAGGATAAGAAGATTGCCGACCTCCAGCAGGTTGCAGTGCTTAAGGATCTTGCAATTGCTGATCTTCAGAAGGAAGTCCGGGATGCCAAACAGGAGACGGCCAAGGTGCTGATCAATGTTGACTATGAGAAACGTGAGATCACTGAAGACGCCAAAGTCTCTGCCGCCATAACAATGTACAAGACCAAGCTGCAAATGGCCTTAGAAGCTCAGGATCCTGCTTTTGACAAGAGCACCTGGGATGTTGAAGGCTGGAAGGCAAGGCTGGCTGAACTGGACGATGAAGAGGCTGAGGAGGTTGAAGAGATCCTGACGATTGAAGCTGGAGGCAAGGGTGAAGGTGGTGAAACAAGTGGAGCTGGAGGTGGTAATGCAGCAAAGGTTTAGGCTGCATGATTGGGCGATGATGGACATTCTTAGACGTAGCCGGAGCCCAATTTTTAAATTTGGTAGTAGCTTTTTGTGGTTGTGATGTTGAACAATTTAATGGTTTGTACTTGAACAATAGGTTTTAGGATTAAGGATCATGTATGATCCTTTGGACAATAGGCAGGATTGCAATTGGTGGAGGGATCCTCTGTTTGGGGGATGAAGCCATTGTGATCCTGCCGCCTTTATATTCCTGCACTACTTTTGAACTTATTATCATGGACACCCTTTACCTACCCCAGCGGACGGGCCACGTTTTGCTGGTAGATGCTCGGGTAGGTAATTTTGACAACCTTTTAAGGGTTAGTCTTTTGTTAATAAATAAAATCTTAACCTTTTGTCGCTTATCTTGTATTGTTATCCTTGTGTTTCTTTGATTTTCCTTTGTTTTGATGCATATTCATTGAATAAATAATTTTGAATAAGTCAGATTGAAAATATTTAGGATATGATCCATGATCAGATATCCTATAGTTAAAGAATCCCAAAAAGCAATATGTTTTAAGGATCACAAGTCTAGTTGTCAAATTTTTTAAGGGTTATTCAAATAAATAATGAATAGTATTAAAAATAGTTAAGGATCATACCTGAGGGTCCAAGTTAGGATCCTAACCATAATAAGGATAACTATAAGATAAACCTTCGAATAAAGTAAGGATCAAGGATCCCTAGTTGCCTATCTTCAAGAACCTGAAATAGAATATAACTTGGGACTAAGCCAATCATAAGAAAAGAGTTAGCAACTGGGGACAAGCCCAAGGATAACTGGGGACAAGCCCAAGGATAACTGGGGACAAGCCCAAGGATCGTATGTAAACTGGAGTATGGCCCTAACTGGCGACTATCCAAACTTAGTGACATGAAAATGCCAAAACCTTAGCTAACGTGAAAACGTTAGAAACCTTAGCTAACGTGAAAACGTTAGAAACCTTAGGAACGGATGTATGGTACGTCTACCATTATACGTAGGATCCTAGGCATAGCCAGTACAATGGAATTATCAGCCCCTAAAACGAGTACTGGTCCCACTGCCTTGAACTATACCAGGATCATCATGCGCTACAGGCGGAACTGGGGTCAAGCCCAAATAACTGGGGTTAAACCCAAGGAACGGATTGCTTCAGCGGATAACCAATGTTATGCTAAGGATACCTGAACTTTCAAAACTTAAACTCACGTGAGAGATGGATAAAGGATACATGATCCTTATCCTTATATGAGAAAATAAAGAAATGAAATAGTTCAAGTTTAGGATATTACCTAAGTAAGGATCACCGATACTTTGAGGATCCTTTAAGGATATCCCTATCCTGAGGATCATCTGTGCCATGAGGATCCTGCTCACATGAAATATTTCTTCAAGTGGACAGCATTCCAAGCTCTTGGTAGCAAATCACCTTCCATGGTTAGCAATCTATATGCCCCCTTTCCTGCTTCAGCTTCAATCAAATAAGGGCCTTCCCATTTTGGAGCTAATTTTCCATCAGCAGGATTGGTGGTATTCTGAAATGCTTTCCTTAATACCATATCTCCAACTTGAAACCTCCTGATCCTGACATTTTTGTTGTAAGCACCAGCCATTCTTTGCTGATAACTGGCCATCCTTATCCTAGCCATATCCCTGATTTCTTCAATAGTATCCAGGTCTTGAGCCAAGTTCTCATCATTCTCCTCAGGATCACGGGTACTAGTTCTTGCAGTTGGAACCACCATTTCTGTTGGGATCACTGATTCTGCCCCAAATACCAAAGAGAATGGCGTTTGACCAGTAGCATTCTTAGGGGTTGTCCTATCAGCCCAAAGCACATAGGGTAGTTCTTCTGCCCATTTCCCTTTCTTGGATCCAAGCTTCTTCTTCAAATTGTTGATGATGATCTTGTTGGATAATTCTGCCTGACCATTAGCTTGTGGGTGGACTGGTGTTGATGTTATCATCTTAATCCCCCAGCTGTCACAAAAGTTAGTGGTTCTGCCCCCAATAAATTGGGAACCATTATCACATATAATCTCAGAAGGAATTCCAAATCTAGTTATAATATTTCTTTTAATGAAGGATATAACTTCCTTTTCTCTGACTTGGGCAAAAGCTTCAGCCTCTATCCACTTGGAGAAGTAATCAGTCATAGCTAGCATGAATACTTTTCCACCAGGTGCCTTAGGGAGCTTACCAACTATATCCATACCCCATCTCATAAATGGCCAAGAGGAGGATATAGGATGCAATAATTCAGCTGGTTGATGAAGGATATTGCTGTGTCTTTGACAAGGATCACATCTTTTAGCATACTCCACAGCATCTCTCTTCATGGTTGGCCAGTAGTATCCTGTCCTCAGGATCCTTGAGAATAATGCCCTGCCTCCAGTGTGGTTTCCACAATCTCCTTCATGGAAGTCTTTTAAAACTTCTTGGATTTCAGGATCCTCAATGCATCTCAAGTATGGTCCTGCAAGAGATCGTCTATACAACATATTATTTAAAATTGTGAATTGAGATACCTTAGATTTGAAAGCCCTAGGGTTTTCTCCTGCAGGAATCTCTCCATGTTGTAAGTATCTCATAATTGGTGAGATCCATGATCCTGATCCTGAATGGGATTGAGCATCCTCACAAGGGATAATTGCAGAATCATTTCCTATCTCCATAGCCTCGTGATCCTCGATAGCCGGGGTCAGGATATGGATAATAGGGATCTTGATATCCTCCGGGATCTTCAAGGATGATCCTAAGTTAGCCAATGCATCAGCCTCTGTATTTTCTTCCCTTGGTACCTGCGTCAAACTAAAGGAAACAAAAGAGAGTGCCAAACTTTTGACTATCTCTAAATATTTGGTTAGCTTTTCACCTTTAACAGCGTAGGATCCATTAAAGTGGTTTGTAATTAACAATGAATCTACATGTACCTCAAGATACCTGATCCCCATATGCTTTGCAATTTGCAAACCAGCAATTAAGGCTTCATATTCAGCCTCATTGTTAGTGGTTTGGAACTCACAAGCTATAGAGTGGGGTATTATGTCCCCCTGTGGCGATTTTAGTAGTATCCCAAGCCCTGTGCCTTTGACATTTGAGGATCCATCAGTATAGAGTATCCAAGGATCCTTGGTCTCTTCTAGCTGCTGGACTTCTAACTCAGCTTCTTTTTGTAAATCACTACTGAAATCAGCCACAAAGTCAGCTAATGCTTGGGATTTGATGGCTGTCCTAGGCTCATATCTTATATCATATGCACTTAGCTTCACTGCCCACTTAGCCATCCTTCCTGACATCTCTGGTTTCCTGAGGACATTCTTAATTGGAAAATTAGTTTTAACAACAATAACATGAGTTTCAAAATAATGTCTTAGCTTAGTAGATGCCATAATTAATGCAAGAATAAGTTTTTCGAGGTGTGAATACCTGGATTCGGCATCAAGTAAACTTTTACTTACATAGTAGATAGGATGTTGTGTACCTTCATGATCCTTAACAAGGACCGCACTTACTGCTTTTGAGGATACTGCAAGATACAAGGATAGCACATCGCCTTTTTCTGGTTTCATCAAAGCCGGGGCTGAGGATAGGTAATCTTTGAGGGCTCTTAAAGCATTTTCATGCTTCTCAGTCCACTCAAATTTCTTGTTCTTCCTTAGGATATCATAGAATTCTTTGCACTTCTCTGAGGATTTGGATATAAATATGTTCAAAGCTGCTATCCTGCCTGTTAGCCTTTGAACATCCTTAGCATTGGCCGGAGATTTGATGTTCACTATTGCTTTGATTTGTTCCGGGCTAGCTTCAATGCCTCTCTTCGTCACCATATATCCTAAGAATTTACCTGCTTTAACACCAAAGTGACATTTTGAAGGATTAAGTTTCATGTTATATTTGTCAAGGATATCGAATGCTTCCTCCAAGTCCCTTAGGTGATCCTCAGCTTTTATGGATTTTACCACCATATCATCTATGTAAACCTCCATAGTTAGTCCAATCTGATCCTTGAACATCATATTCACCAGCCTTTGATATGTTGCACCTGCATTTCTTAATCCGAACGGCATAGCAATATAGCAGTATATACCAGTTGGAGTCATGAAGGCTGTATCCTCTTGGTCGGATGGTTCCATTTGGATTTGTTGAAATCCAGATGAAGCATCCATAAAAGTTAACAGTTCATGACCCGCAGTTGCATCCACCATGGAGTCAATGTGGGGTAATGGGAAAGGATCCTTGGGACATGCCTTATTTAAATCGGTAAAATTGAGACATACCCTCCACTTTCCGTTTTTCTTTTGAACAACAACCACATTGGCCAACCATCTTGGATACTTGACCTCCCTAATCATACCTGCCCGGAGCAATTTCTCTACCTCTTCCTGGATAATGGCATTCCTTTCCGGTGCAAACTTTCTTCTCCTTTGATGGATTGGTTTGAAGGATCTGTCAATCCCGAGTTTGTGAGTGATTACATCTTTGGATATACCAGTCATGTCTTCGTGTTTCCATGCAAAGGTAGTCTTTCTCCTTTTGAGGAAGGATACGAGGTCTTCTTTCATTTCGCCAAGGATCCCTGACCCGATATAGATTTTGGATTCAGGATCATCAGGATCCATGAGGATTTCTACCACATCCTGCTCTCTTGCCTCCAAGACATCCCTTGGAGGATACCTTGATTGCTATTGCTCCCTTGACTTCGAGGCTGGTTTCATCGATGAAGTGTAGCAATTCTTAGCCTCCTGCTGATCACTATCAATCTTCACTATTCCCCAAGGACTAGGGAGCTTCACACATTGATGGTAGGTAGATGGGACTGCTTTCATATCGTGTATCCAGGGCCTGCCAAGGATAACATTACAACAAGATAAACAGTCAATAACACAAAATTTTTGATAAGAGTGTAGGCCTTCGATATATATTGGGAGTTTAATGTCCCCCAGGGTATTCTTAGTTTCGCCACTAAATCCCACAAGCACGGAGGATCTTGGTATGACATCTGATTCAGGAATTCCCATCTTCTTTAGAACATCAAGCTGGATAATATTCACTGAGCTTCCTCCGTCTATAAGGATCCTGCGGACAAAATGGTTAGAAATGAAAAGAGTAATAACTAAACCATCGTGATGAGGATCCTGGATATCAACACGATCATCCTCATCAAAGGTTATGACTTTTCCTTCGGAGACACTTGATGTTCGAACAGGTCTTTCTCCATTATCCATTTTAGTTTCCTTTGCATGCCTTTTAGCTGCTGAGAAGGATGTGCCACAAATGTCTGATCCTCCAGAAATAAAGTTTATCACTTGTGCATCTGCTGGAGGGGCTGGAGCCTTCTCAGGGATCCTTTCAGGATCCTGAGTCCTTGACTTTTTTCTTCCCAACAATTCTTTTAGATGCCCCTTGCTCAACAAGTATCCAATTTCCTTTCTCAGTGCAATGCATTCTTCTGTGAGATGCCCAAAATCTTCATGGTATGCACACCACTTTGATTTATCCTTAGTTGCAGCTGGCCTATTATTTTTTCTCGGCCATCTAGCTTTATCACCTAGGTTCTGCATCGCAAGGATTAGTTCATTGTTATCTACACAAAAACAATATTCAGAAATTGGAGGATAATCCTCATCATCCTCTTCTTGATCAACAGAATGCACGTTCTGGTTATCAGATCTGTTATAGGATCTGAACTTGTTGTTCCTGAATGAGGATCCTTGCTTATCCTGCTTTGAGGATCCTGCTAACCTCTCCTGGATCCTCTTGTTGTCCTCTAGCCGAATGAACCTAAGTGCTCGTGTTCTTACCTCATCTAAGTTCCTGCATGGTGTCATAACAAGATCATCATAAAAGGACGAATCCCTAAGCAATCCCATTTTAAAGGCCTCAACAGCCGTAGCTATATCTAAGTTGGGAATGTCTAAGGATTCTTTACTAAATTTGGTAATGTAATCCCTTAATGATTCATTATGACCCTAGGTTATCCTATATAGATCACTAGTTAATCGTTCAAATTTTCTACTACAAGAAAACTAGTTATTAAACAAGTTAACTAGATTAGCAAATGAGGTAATAGAATAGGGAGGAAGACTTAGCAGCCATTTGAGAGCTGATCCAGTAAGAGTGGATCCGAATCCCTTGCACAGGCATGCTTCCTTTAACCTTTCTGGAATTGGATTGATCTCCATCCTCTCCCTGTATTGTGCTATGTGTTCTTCAGGATCCGTCGAACCATCATACAGTTTCATTGTTGGCACATGGAACCTCTTGGGTATCTCAGCATCACAGATTGGTGGTGCAAAACGAGATATCTTGTGGCTCCCATCTGCAATCTCTGGGATAGGTTTGACCACTCCTGGAACACTTGATATCATATCCTTTAGCTTTTGCAATTCTCTGGCCATGGCATGATTGATACCTGGATCCTGCATAAGACCATGGTTAGTAGTATAAGAATTATTAAAAGTGTTACCTCCCATTGGATTCAGATTAGGAAGATTGGATGTTAATCCATATTGTTGAGGCTCTGGAATGATCGAGGGACCAGTAGAAGCATTGGTCTGCATTGGAATAAAATCTCCCTGTTGGACATCTGAACTTCCTGTTTGCAAACTCCTCAAGGATCCTGGCATCTGGAAGGATCCTGGCATCTGGAAGGATCCCTGAAACTGGGATGATCCTGGAACAAAGGAGGATCCTTGAACCTGGGATGATCCTGGAACAAAGGAGGATCCTTGAACCTGGGATGATCCTGGAACAAAGGAAGATCCTTGAACCTGGGATGATCCTGGAACAAAGGAAGATCCTTGAACCTGCTGCGCTCCTGAATATCCTCCTGAATTCGTGAGGGATCCCATATGCTGAGGATAGGATCCCGCTGGCTGGAAATATGAACCTGATGCCTGGGTCATTGTTGTTGTTCCGTAGTGCACTCCTTTCGGTCCACCCACATATTGAACGTCTGGAGCCACTGATGGCTGAGAAGTAATCACCGGAGTATCAAAATTCAAGGATTTCGGCACCAGTGGGGAATGATCCTCTGCCGTTGTCTTTTGTTTCTTGAGATCTCCGATTTCTTTGAGAATCCTCTCATTGGTCTTATCCTGTTGCCGTATCTGATCCTTCATCTGCAAAATCAAAGTAAACATATCACTAGTAGTGGGAGTGTAAGAAGCAGAAGAAGTTGGAGGTTTTGAGAAAATGGGAGTTGGTTTCTTCGCAGCATTCTCAGCATTCTTCTGGGATCCAGAAGGTGGTGGAGGCAAAGGGGGAACGCCTTGTGAAGAAGTGAATGAGGGCATCAAATTTGAAGCATTCTTCGCTGAGGAAGCCATTTGCTTGGTTGTAGTGAACTGAAATGAGCACAGAAATGTGAATTTTTCTAAGGACGAAGCACCAATTGCCCCACGGTGGGCGCCAAACTGTTTTGGTCAAAAAATCTGATGAGGATATTGCAACCAAACTCTCTGTTACGGGGTATGATGCTAATGATGTAGAACAATAACAAGGATCACTTCAATGTAAATTGCACAAACAACACAAGGATTTATACGGGGAAAAAGCCCTTGATCAAGAGTTGATCTCCGGCACAAAAAACCCCGGGTGATGGAAACTACCGATCACCAAGCTCAAATAAATCAATAAATGTTTACAACTTCGGATAGTAACGAGCTAGGTACAAGGATCACTATCGTGAAATGTGTAAAAGTGAGTGAAAATGAATGAATGTTCGTCGAGAGCTTCAAGTGTGCGAGTATATGAGAGTGTGTAGCTGAAAAATGGCTAAGTGTTCTAATTCTAGCTCGTTACCCCTTTTTAAAATAGAAGTTAACTACAATAACTAACTATCCGACTTTTGTGCCAAGCTCCCACGTTCTCCACAACGTCCATTTTTGGTCAATCGTGTGCGAAATGTCCGTGGAATATTCCTTAGTACCGTTGCCAAGACCAAGTCAAGCTTGTTACTCCTGCAAAATAATACAAAACACAAATAAACAATCGTCAGTACGAGGATCCTTAAAGTGATCCATGATCCTGATCCTGAAGCTCTTCTGAGGATCACTATCTGTCACAGAAGTAAGGATCATTAATTAGGATAACGAATAAGGATCACTAATTGTTAGAAAATCCTCCCCTAACAGTAATGGCAGCGGAGACTTTAGCATCATTCGTGATTTCAGCCTTCTCCTGATCAGCAGTGATGTGAGCCAAGACAAGTTCCCTCTTCACCAGATTGACATCGTTTTCGAGGGAGGCAATCTTCTGATCCTTGGCCAGCATGATCTTTTGGAGGTCCAAACACTTGAGCTCAACCTCTTCAATACTCCCTACGTAATCTTGGATTTCAGCAAATTTCTGCAAAAGAAAGGATACAATTCAGGATCTCTTACCCTCAGCATGGAAGGATCATGTACAAGAATCACATTTAAGGATCAGTTATTCTTACCTCAGCAACGTATTCCTCGAATTGATGCTGGATCAGAGTCAGACCTTCAAGGGTATCAGCAGTCTTTCTTTTCTTTCCGCCCCTTCCCTTAGAAGTGGTTGCCTTGGGGATCGTGACGGATGGACTGGCAGCAGGCTTTTTCTTTGAGGATCGGACAGTGTTAAGATCAGTGACACTAAAACGGGTAGCAGACTTCGATGATTTTCCAGCACCTACACATCCAAAACAGATAAGTATCCTTATTTCATTCTAATTTAAATATCTAGTTATGCACAAAATAGGATACTTACTTGACATCGTAACAGAGCCTGAGGATACTTCCTGAGAATCCTGGGTATTTGCTTGAAATGTTCTTGTTGCAGGATCAAGCCTCCGGAAAGCAGCAAGCCTTTCCTTTGTTGCAGGTGTTGTAATAAGGTGTGAAATGGTAATAGCTGCAAAATGGAAACAAAAGGATGTTAGTGATCCTCAGCAGAAACAAGGTTGTCCTGTGATCCTTCTAAGGATCCTCTATCCTACCATGAGTGGTCCATTTTCTAGGCAGATCCTTTCCATCAGGGATAGAATCCCTTCTGATAAAGAAGAATCGCCGTTTCCAGTTGGTGTCATTCTTAGTGGCTTTGAAGATAGGGTGTTCTTCACCGGGTTTGTGTTTGAATAGATATCGATGAGATCCATGGCTCACAAGATCATACATTTCTGCTAACTCTGACATTCCCAGATCAATACCTTCATGCACAATGATTCTTTCAAGGGTATACAAGACCCTCCATATCATTTGCATTGCTTGGATGTAGGAGATGCCGGTGAGTGAGAAGAAAGATTGGGTGAAATCAGGAAACGGATACGAGTATCCTATCGTAAATGGGGTGACCGGAAAAGCTACCCAGGTTTCAGAAACATAGTCGCTTAGGACGGTGGGGTCAAAAGCTTTGAAAACGGCGTTCGCCGAAAAACAATGGCGGATCCTGTCTATCTGTGGATCAGTAAAGCAGCATCTCTCTTTAGCAGAGTCTTCAATGATCCCTTGGGTCTTTAAGGGACTGTCCTTTTTGTGATCCTTAGCCGGTGAGGATCTTAGCATCATCTTGGTCATGACGATGGTAAAGAAGAAGAAACAGAGTGAGAAGATGAAGAGAGAAAGGAAAGAGAAGTACCTGATCAAATCTTCGAATGAGGATTTAAAGGATGAAACGCACGAATTTAAATGCTTCCTAACCCTTATCTCTAATTTCAATTTATAATCATGATTTTGCAGGATAGTCGTTTCAATGACGTCAGGATGGCAATGTCTAGTCAGAAAGTAACGGCTATGTATCCGTTGGTTTGTTACGGATAAGAACGAGAAAATATAACTCGCTCATTTACACGTTACTCCTTATATTTTGGGGGCAATTGTTAGGGGAGGATTTTCTAAAGATCAGTGATCCTCAATTCTGTTTGAATTAGTGATCCTCAGGAAGTATTGTAGGATCAGGATCCAGGATCATCATGAGGATCCTTATACTAACAGTTGTCTACTTTGAATATGATGTTGTTTTGCAGGAGTACGTGCTTGGACTTGGTCTTGGCGATATTCCTGGAGCATATTCTCTCTTTATTCCGCACGTGCCTGATTAATATGAACGTTATGGAGTTCGTGGAAGACTTGCATGAAATGCGGATAGTTAGTTAGCTTAGATATTTTCCAAATTTATAAGGGGATAGCGAGCTGAATTAGAACACTTGGCTATTTTTGGCTAAATACACACACTCATAACTGCTCTCATCAGCTCTCGATAGTTTGCTCGGCGATTACACACTTTTTTGCACATTACACTCTAGTGGTCCTTGTAACTAGCTCGCTATCATCCAAAGTTGTAATATATTTTCTGTTTAATCTGAGTTGGTGATCAGTAGTTTCCATCACCCGAGGTTTTTTATGCTGGAGATCAACTCTTAATCAAGGGCTTTTTCCTCGTATAAATCATCGTGTCACTTATTCACTACATTTCTGAGTGATCCTTAGTATTGTTCATTGATTCAAGCATCACACCTCACAACAGAAAGTTTGGTTGCATTGTCTTAGCTTGATTTTTGACCAAAAAAATTACCCACACGAAATCCTTGGGTAATTTTCTGAGCCAATTCCTTTTTCCTATTTTCTTCTCGCATACGCACCAGTCCGTCTGTCAAAGTGTTGGCTAATTCTACCGCATCGTCGATCGTGCGGGGCCTTGCAGCCTTGGCAATATCACGGATCTCGCTAATTAAACCCCAGATGTAGCGAGAAATAAGTACCGGCTCTGGCGAAGCCAAAGTAGGCACAATTCGAGCATATTCGAAAAATTTCGAAGTATACCATCGGCAGTCAACGTTCACCATTCTGTGGCTCAGGAATTTGTTTGCCATCTGCTCTTTTTCATATTCTGGGCCGAATTTTCTTTCCACCAGATGCTTAAACTCCTCCCAACTCATGGCATAGGCCATGTCACTTCCCTTAGCTTGCAACACCGTATTCCACCATTCTAATGCTTCTTCCTTGAAAAGGTGAGAAGCATACATGACTTTGTCCTCCTCGACACATTTACTTATTTTGATTACTGCCTCGGTTTTCTCCAACCAACGCAGTGCCGCAGTCGCCCCTTCATTTCCTGCAAAGTCAACAGGTTTACAGGCAAGAAACTCCTTGTAAGTGCAACCAGGCGTTGCAGCTTTCATTCTTTTGAGAATTGGGGCTTGCAGTACATCATTATCATTATTATTAATGTTACCGCCTCCATTTACGCTATTACTAAAGTTATCTTCATGAGTACGTTTGCTAGGAATAACTTGTTGAGGCTCAACTGGATTTCGGGCAGCAGCAATAATTGCTGGAATAGCATTGGCTATTCCTTGAGCAACGATATTCTCTATATCTTGTCTATTCAGAAATTGATCTTCGTGGTTTTGCGCGGATTGGTTACCCTCGTTAACTTGTTCATTACCAACGTGTTCCATCTGGTAATTAATATATGTAAGTTATTAGCATAAAATAAATAACGACTAAAACAATCGCACAAAAATCACGTTAACACATATGGCCAAAATTGTCGATTTTTCGACTTCCATATTTTTATATATTCTAATATGCTTCCGTACACACCTGTTATATTACTAGAGTTTTATTTTTAAGTTATTTCACATAGTTATATTTTTATTATTATTAAACACATATTCCTACAACCACACAACCACAGCCACACCATCTCCGTCAGCTGGCATCTCAGAAACGACGTTCCCTCTCGTCGTACTTCCATGATATTCTTTCCCCTACTTCCCGGATTCTATACCTGGCGTCCACCAGCTCCTCGCCATAGTGGCGGAGTTCTGCCAAGTTTTCGGAGCTCATAGGTGGGTGTAGTGGAGGCTCCGGGTCAAACTGAGGGAAAAAGGTATTAGGGTTATTGAGGAGATTCTGAAACTGCCAGTCGGTGGTCCACCACTCTTCTAGTTCTGCTGGTAGCGGTTGGGTGTGGATAATAGGATCTGGGATCTCAGGCTCTAGATCAACTAGAAACTTGTGCTTCCGCTGGGTAATTAAAGAGGTTTTCATCGGCAGGTCCGATGAGGTCACTCAGTGCCAGTTTCTGATCCAGCTCTTCCCAAGATGGCATTTCCTGGTCTTGCCTGGAACTTACTCCGATCTCTATTCCCTTGCCTTTATCTTTGGGATCCTCTGTCACAACCCCCGACCCACCCTGGACGGAATCGGGAGCCGCGAACAGCCAAGTGGTACCGGTGATTATTTTGAAAAAAAATATTGCAGAGGAAATTTCATCAGGACCGTGAGTTAGGAAAAATATCAGAGTTTAGAAAACACCGGATTTTATTTATTAAATAGATGGGATAAACCCATGTTTTACAAAGGTAGCTTTAAGAAGTGATAAACCCAATTACATAAAACAATATTTCTTAATTTGATTTAATTAATAAAATAAGCCACTTCTTGAAGCCTTTCAGTGCCGTATCTAACTCTTACTCCAATCTACTGTAATTACCTGAAACGCGTTTTAAAAAGGTTTTGTCAGCAGGAAATACTGGTGAGTTCATTCATTTTGCTTAAAACGACGCATTTGTTATAATTTACAGTATTAAGAGCGATTACAATGTTTTCATATATCAACCAACTAACCACAATATTTGTCACTCGACCATCCATTGGTAACCTCATTGTCCAATGGTGTCTGTGACTATGGTCATATCACCCCTTGGCTAACTCGTTGTCCAATGGTGAAGGTTATCAAGTATTGTATACAAACCCCACATACCGGCTGTAACTTGGAGATTACAAAGACTTAATCCCTGTAATTATAACTTTGAAAATATTTAAGAATTTATAAAGCACTTTGATAAAAAGAGAATGACTCACATTATAAGCATGCAGATTTATACGGGCAGAGTTTAGCCTATTGATTAGTCTTGTAACCTAGTGCACACGAACTTGGTAAGTAACTAATACAGCATTTATGATAAGCTCACGAGATTAAAACCCTCACAATGAATGACAAAGTGCAATACTTAAACATCTATCGGATTCGCAATGAATGACAGAGTCTACCCCGAGTTTGGGTGGCACTCAAACATCCTGTCGGATTCACGACTAATGAAAAAGTATAGCATTTAAACATCCTGTCGGATAGTTTCAATCGATCGGATATTGAATCGTAGCAGCGATCGAGTTAATACCCGGTATTGTAGCAGCACCTCCCTAATGAAAATTATGATTTCTAACAGTATACTTTCGTTTTTGATTGATTTCTTGTGCCCAGACGAACTGCTCATGACCCGCTCTATTTATAGCTGGAAATTGGGTCTCACGCGGCCCGCGTGAGCTTTGGCTTAACCTTTACGCGGCCCGCGTAGCCGCCTAGTCTACGCGTAGGGTTGCTGAGTCACCAGTAGGTCTGCCAGGTGGATGCCACGTGGCCTGGGAACGCTTATCCGGTCAAACACATGTTGACGCGCCCCGCGTAAGGGTCTGCTTACCTTTACGCGGCCCGCCTGAAGACCACAATTCTTGATTTCTTGATTTTCGATATGGATTGGGGTTTCAGGGGTCCGGGTTTTTACTTATGGATCAATTTGGGACATTTTTGAATAAAAAGAAAAAGGGAATAAAATAATGAGAAAAGAGAATGGACCCACTTTGTATAATTAGGGTTCAACTAGAAAGTTTCCTGGTATAAATTTTGGGTATAACTTCTGAGCTATAAAAATATATAATGCACTCGTGTTAAGTATAGTACCCCTAATTCAACCTTGTCCCTATGTCACGAGACAGAACCCCAATGAACTTAGTCAGGTAGAGCCTTGACATGTGTTATGTGGCTCAGATCAATCGGAAAGGGTAGCGGTGATCGGGAGTTAAAACACTTAAAACGAGGCATGGCTTTATTATTATTATTGGTATAATATAAAAGAAAATTTTGAATTAGACATAGAAAGAGGCGATCTCTAGCAGAATCCTTTGAAGTGATGTTGTTCTATTTATAATGCAAATTTGATAAGTTCTTTTCTTTTCTTTGTTGACACAGATGCATACACCTATATAGGCATTAAATGATCTCTATTTCTACAAACACACGTAGCAGGTAAGGTTTGTGTCACACCCTCCAAAAACCCCACCCCGCCTTGGAGGCGTGACATGCCCAGGATCATAGCCACCAATCATATTGAACAAAGCATGTAAGTAATTTTTATAAAATCTAACACAATACAATTGGTGTCAAAACATAGTTTGAGTTTACAGCGGAAGCACAAAACATAAGTTTAATATTAATTGAAATGTTTTCCCACAACGACCACGCCTCCTCGTGCAAGCTCCTTAAGCTAGGGATCTAACGACCTACAAGGCATGTAACAACGAGTCAACAACAAAGTTGAGTGAATTCACGTTTCTGTTCCCTGGCTTACTAGCCCGTAGGATTATCCCGAAGTTTTGTTTTGTTGTCCTACCCAGGACGAACGTACGTTATTCTGCACTCTGGAGAATTCGTATGTATCGCGGTCTCCCAGACATGTGTGCGAAGATTAGTGGAGTGGCATCCTACCTACTGAGGATGGTCGTGCCTTGTAGAAAGTCTATGAACTCACCTTGATTTAACAAGCTTCCTGATTCTAATTCTTCTGAGAATTAGCATCTACTTTGGTATGAGGTAGAGTTTAGCCTACTGATAAGCTTAATAACCTAATTTGCACACGAAACTAGGTAAGTAATTTAATACAGCTTTTACGATAACTCACGAGATCAAACCCTCACAACAAATGACAAAGTACGATACTTAAACATCCAGCGGATTCACAACGAATGACAGAGTATAGTCCGATTTCGAACAGCACTCAAACATTCAAGTCGAAATCACGACGAATGACAAAGTATAAACCCAATTTGAGCAGCACTTAAACATCTATTGGATAGTTTCAATCGATCGGACATTGAATCGTAATAGCGATTGAATTAATACCCTGTATCGTAGCATCAATTAGTGATCGTGTGTGTTAATTGTAGTAATCAGAAGATAACTCAACGTACAAGTTGAATTTCTCCGTCGTTTCAACACCAAAAACTAAGTGCCAATGTCTGCTATTTATACCCGATTTTTGAACTGCTTACGGACCGTAACAAATATTCCCTTACGGTCCGTAAGGGACACCTCATTCTTATAGGGTAGCTACGTGTGAGACTAGGCCTGCTGAGTCAACAGATTCTTAAAATTCTGTTTCGACAACGAATTAAATGGATAATCATCAATAGAAAATACCCCCCCTGAGTTTTAGGGGCCCTAATCCTGATTCTGATTGTTCTGGAAATCTTAAGGTTTCTGCAGAATCACTTGGGTTTCTCAATTAGGGTTTCCTATTAAACAATAAATCATAAGAAATAATAGTTTTTTTTTTAGGGTTGTTACAGTTTGTTTTATTTTTATTATTTTATTTTTCAAGTGTACACTACATTTAGTTTTTAAAATTTATTTTATTATTATAATTAATTCAACAGCTTCACTTATTTGGCGCGTATAACTTCTAAAATATAACGTTTTATAAAACAATGAATATGTCATTAGAACGAGAATAATTTTATCTACAGTTTGAACCAAGTTTCATTAAAAATGGAGTAGGTTCAAAATATAATGTATTTTTATCATTTAATAATTAAACGGTTCCTAGGCCCGTCTAAGAACTTCATATTTCTAATAGTTAACTTACCCGTAATCTACCCGTCTAATTATATGAGTTTTTATATACTTTTATTTTATTTAGAAAGGTCACCTATATATATAGGCCAATTAATTAATATAATATTTCAACCAACTATATAATATAGTGTTTAAAACTACTTAGGTTGAATATTTATATTAAAAATAAACTAGTTACTAGTTACTAGTGGTTAATAAATTTAACCAAACCTATAATTCTTATATGATAAAAATGGGAATGTTACATCCTCCGTCTTTATAACTTTCCGTGTCACTGGTTTCTTTCTGCGTACACGCCTCCAGCCCACGAATCTTCTTTTCTTTCTCGGTTTGGGTTTCTCCGGAGGTTGGGCTTGAAATTCCATAGGTTCATCAGTGTCGGCACAATAATCAGTAAAGTCTCTGGAGACTTCCACATTCACTGAATAAAGATGGAGATTCTGAAGAGCTTCAGACAACTCATTCATGTTGTTTAGCATATATGAAGAAAACACACAAAATTCTAGGTTAAAATTTAGTATAACCATTCAAGTATCATTGTTCAAATAGAAAAATGGCAAACATTGCGACTTTTGTTTATATATATATTTATTACAAATTACAACTGAAATTCAATATATACTAGGGGTTGTGCATTCATAATTTATTATGTTCAACATGCCTTCATATAAGGTTTATTCTATCTTCTCTTACTAAGTTGTTTATCTAATGGGCAAAGTTTCTTTAAAGTTTTTGGCTTATAGATGATATGGGTGCTAGTACTGGGTCAGGGTGTTGACAGTTTAGCTTAATTAAAAGTTAACATTTACTGCTGTAGTGGCTAACATATAGAGATTTGCCCATTGTTCATCTAATTCATTTTCCCACGGTGGGTTATTGCCTATTTCTTGAGTTTCTTTATTAACCATCACTCCTTTTGGTTGTGACTTCTTTATTTTCTCTTGACTCTTTCTAATAATCCAACTCCTTTTCTTAATGGTAAGTGATTTCTCAAACTGTGCCTTACGAACAAATATGCTTTCCTCAATATCTGCTGAGTATCTTGAGGAATTTGATTGAAATGAAGTTTCCTTATCTTTTGATGAACTATCTAATTGACGATAGATGTCCGAAATTCTTTGCTTACCCATACTGTAAACTAACAAATAGTCAAATAACACAAAAATCACATAAGCACAGGATAGCAATCAGAAAAATTAAGTATTTCTAAATACTTAATTGGATTAAATCAGTGGCTCTGATACCACCTTTTTCTGTCACGACCCCCGGCCCGGTTTGACCCGGTCCAGGAGCCGCGGGACAGAAATCCCGTGGTATTGATTAATTGAGTGTACAGCGGAAGATTTACAGGATCTTTTAAACTTGAAAATGCCCGATTATTTTATTTCCATAACTTGGGATAAACCCCGGAATTTACAATAGAGGAATTTCACTGAGAAATTCCCTGTTTTACAAAACATGTTTATTCATTTTATTGAGCCACCTCTTTAAGCTTGATAGTGCTCCGTAGCACTTTTCCTTGATTCACAGCAGGTCGCCTGAAACATGTTTTAAAAATATTTTATCAGCGGGGAAATACTGGCGAGTCATTCAGGTTAAACAAAACGACACATTAGTTATAAATTACAGCATAAGAGCGATTACAATGGCTTCTATCTTATTTTTATCTGGCGCCGTGTCACTCCTTGTGACGATGGTCATACCACTATTGGGTCCTTTCACCCAAGTAGTGATGATTATCACTGTTAGGTTAATGAACCTAACCGTGAGAAATTAGTAATGTGCACAATACCCCACTAGCCAGTGATTCAAGATAACCACGACTTAATCCCTGTAATTATAACGTTTGAAAATAATTGGAGTATTGTAAAACACTTTTGAAAAAAGAGAATGACTCACATTGCAAGTTTAGTCGGGCAGAGTTTAGCCTACTGATAGCCTGTTAACCTAATTCAAATAACAATGCACACGAAAACTAGGTTAGTAACTTTAATCCAACTTTTACGACAACTCACGAGATTAAAACCCTCACAACGCATGACAAAGTGCAATACTTAAACATCCATCGAATTCACGACGAATGACAAAGTATAGCCCTAATTTGGGCAGCACTTAAACATCCATCGGATAGTTTCAATCGATCGGACATTGAATTATAGTAGCGATCGAGTTATTACCTTGTTGTCGCGGCAGCGTTTCGTGTTGTGTGTGTGTTTTGGTAGTAAACAGACGATATCTCGGTGTAGAAAACGAATTTTAACATCGAACCAACGCCAAACTTCAAGTGCCAAAGCCTGGGATTTATACTGGAAAAACGGCGCGCTCGCATGTCACGAGAGGCTCTCGCGTGGCGTGACGGGTCACTTTTAGCATAGGGTAGCCACGTCTGTTACTAGCTTAGCTGAGTTGACTGTTCGTTAAAATTCGATTTCCACGTAAAACTGTAAGGATATTACCGACTAGGGAATACCCCCCCCCCTGAGTTTTAGGGGCCCTGATCCTGATTCCGATTGTTCTGAAAATTTTTGGGGTTATGCAGTATCACTTGGGGGTCTCAATTAGGGGTTCCTATTTGGTAAAATAAGATAAGAAATGGTAATTTTAATGAGAGTTGTTACAGCTATCCGATCGGATTGCCAGCCGAGTGGTGACATGCGTGCAAGGAATCGGATGGCTGCCCGATCGGATGGCCATCCGACCGAGTTGCCACTTGACTTAAAATCTGGAAAATAAGGTGGTTGCCCAATCGGATGGCTGTTCGATCGGGTTGCCACTCGACCCGAAATGATTAGTGCCTTGGTCACCTCAATCGGATGACTGCTCGATCGAACGGCTGTCCGATCGGGTTGCCATTTGATCAAGACTTCCAGGTTTTGAAAAAGTTACAAGTGTTTGAAGGATTTCAAGAAAGTGTCACCTGATAGGGTGGCTGTCCGAGCGGATTGCTGTCCGATCGGATTGCCGCCCGATCGGGCGACCCTTGTTCTTGTTTATTATTTTGTAAAATTTCTAAGTTTCTCGTTTAACGGTGACGGTACGGCACGTACTGTGACAACAGTAAACTCATTAGCACACCGCCGTTCTGATCGGGTGGGAATCACCCCTGTCCGATCAGTCGTCTGTTCGTAATGAGTTAATGTCAGAATCTGTGCCTTGCTCGTCTTTTCCAGTAAGAATTCAGATCAACACCAACTCTAGACTACTCATCAGATCTACAGTTAGTTTAGACCCGGTTTCCACCGAATAAAGTAAAAGTTTGAGAAAAGGTGAAGATACTCAAGTTTTTAGGAAAAAGTCTAGATTTAGCTTAGATTTAGTGTGAAAACGCATGAAATATCTTAGATCTGTGCTAGATCTTGCTCAGAGTGACTACACATGGCAGTTTGTACAGACCCCCATGATGACATCACCCTCAAGAACTTAGATCCCAGATATTTCACGGTGAAAAGTGTGATTTCAAGTGAGAATCACGTAGAGAATGTTGTGTAGATCAAGAAAGTACAAGAATCTAGCCTAAAACGTACCAAAATCAGCAAGGAAAGGAAGAAAATGAAGAGTGCGTGTGTTTGGTCGAACAGAGATGTCACATCACTCAAAACGGTGATATGACAAGCCTATTTATAGGAAGGGAGTTAAGTGGGGGCGGCATAAGGTGGATAGGGTGGTCACTCGTTCGGGTGGTCATCCGATCGGATGGTCATCCGATCGGATGGTCATCCGATCGGGTGGTCATCCGATAGGACGGTCATCCGATCGGACGGCCACTCCTGCTATTCCATCTTTCCGCGTTTCCGATTTCGATTCGTTTGCGCGTTATGTTAGGCGTTGCGTTACGTAGTTTGGGTAAAGTATCTAGATTACATTTCAAACCAAAAGTTTCCGAGTTTCATAGATTCCGCCAGTGACAAGGCTCCAGCCTCTCGCTCCACCAAGAATCAAGTTTCACGAGTCTAAGGAGTCAAGCACCAAATAAGTTTTAGGAGTCAGGAATCATAATTTCTCAAGCATCAAGAATCAAGAGTCCAAGTATCAAGTATCAAGAATCATAAAGAATCTAGTTTCCATAGTATCAAGAATTAAGTGTCTATATTTAAGTATCAAGAGTCAAGTATCTAGATTAAGTCTCAAGTCTTATAGTTTAAGTGTCAAGAATTAAACATTTAGAATAAAGAGTCAAGCATCATAGTATCAACAATATTCACACCGAAAGTATCAAAACATCAACTCCATAAAACCACAGAGACTAAAATTGACAACTTAATAGAAGTTCAGGGACTGTTCTCGCCAAATGTCTAAAGTTCAGGGACACTGGGCGTTACAATAATAGATAGGTAAAAGGTTTAAAAAAAAGTAGTTGTTAACTAGCCGTTGCTAGTTTCTGATTGGCCAGTCAACCTCCATCGCAGCGTGATTCAAAGAACGCCAAAACCAATTTTGCCGAAAATAACGCCGAAACACGCCGGGGTGTAGCGGCTTGTCAGCGTTTTCGGGCTTTTTTCGAATTTTTTTTATAAATCACGCCCCATTACGGGCGGTCTTATTGGGTTGGTGATCCTTCACTAACAGCCCCCTAATGCCCCCGGACTATGGAGAGGGGGCGTTATTGGTTGTTAATCCATACCATGTAGTGTTATAGTGCATGTCAACATGTGGACTTGTGTACTCATTCTATATTGCTATGGTCGGAGGGTGTGGGTAAAGCCCCTAGAGGTTTTATCACGCCACGTCACGTCCACGTCAGACAGGGGGCTTTAAGGCTCCTCCCCTTAACTTTCAAGGTGTGGGAAAATGTCCCCTAACAAAATTTAAAAAAAATTATTGGATGAAATGATGTGGGCCCCACCTGCACATAACCTTCTTCCTCATTATCACGGTGGCGATGGAACCATGGCGCCCCCTGTTAAATCGCTGGGTATGAGTGGTGACGCCCCTCCAACGCTATCGGTGGTGAGGTGACACGGGTAACGCCCTCAACACCCTCCGGCCTAAGAGAATAAAATGATATAATAACGTTCCCAAACCTAAAATCAATGCATAGACATTGTTGCATGTCAGCATGTGGACTTGTGTACTCATTCTGTATTGCTAAGAGAATAAAATGATATAATAACGTTCCAAACCTAAAATCAATGTATATGTAGGATCGTTGAATCGATCAAACGAGACAATCAGAAGAGTTCTCGATCAATACGAAAGGCGGAATCAGACGTATCGATGCTGTATCAGCTTGATTTGCACTTAGAAGTAGTTTAATTGTCGATTGTATTGATATCTCAACGTTTTACAAGCTTGGTGACACTTCGGAAAAGCTTCGCTACCGGAATCCAACGTTACAAATGAAGAACCAAGAACATCTATATATAGGGAGGCCCAGGTCGCACCAACTGGTCACTTCGTGTGGACTGACTTGTTTTGACCTGTTTCCCGTTTCTTTCGAACTACGTGACTTGGTTTATCAATTCTATTACATGACTCGATACAAGACGAAGTCGACAGACATATGCACCAACAAACTCCCCCTTGGATGTTGACGAGTCTTCAGTACGAGTCTTCAGTATGTCAAGTCTTCAGTCTTCATCAGTCTTCCCGCTCTATCCAAAGTATCTTTCTCTGTAAGCATCCTTCAATCTCTTTCTTCTCTCTCATCAGAATCTCAACTTGACTCTTCAAATTCTCCTGATCAGATCTCTTGATTCCTTAAGCTCATCAGCATCAGCAGCTTCTATCTCGAGCTTTGTTCCAGGATCTGAATCTGGCTCTTACGTCTTCAGACTCCCCCTTTCAATAAGTTGGGATCTCAGTCTGGAATTCTCTATCTGCACAAACTCTACCCAAAAGTAAATTTCATAGGTGAATGTACACCAATGATATCTGTAAACGGGTAATGCGAGACCATGAGAGCTCAGGCTAGAACTTCCGTTCAATCGGAGAGATGATGGCTCGTCTTTCGGTGGGTCCCCCTTGGGGATCTTCTTTACAACAGCACATGATTAGCATTTTTCAATGTTTCATCATTTTTTATGCTGAGGGTGGGCTTTATGATTAAAGCAGTGCAAAGTATTATACGAGGACTAGGCTATTGCTCCCGCAAAATCAGAAGTCCTGTATAATACCTCAGATATCACCACGCACAAAGACCTAGTATGTCAGAAATAGAAAGCTCTTCAAACAAGATTTCAGGGGTTACCTATATATCCGAGAGATGTTCCCCACGAAATAAGTAAGTGTTTGAAATTTAGGTTTATATCTCGACAACAATCTACTAAGCGTGCGAAAACCTACTGGCATATCATCAGTGAGACCGTTTATCACATTTTAACTTTCCAATTCTTTAGCGTACTGTGATTGTCTACTGATGTACTATCATTTCCTCTTTTTCACAACAAAACTCATTTTTGATTTTTTGATGTTTTTTGGTTTTTAGATTTTATCATGTTTTTGAATTTTTCAAATTTTCAAAATTTCTAAATTTTTTACTCCCCCTAAAATAAAAAATATGTTTCACTTTTTTATTTTCAAGGAAAATTTGAAAATGTAAAAGCAATAAACTGTACAAATAAAATGACAAACTGATGTGAATTGTTTCAATTCTCCATCCACTTGGCATAAACAATCAGAACTCCCCCTGACAACAAATTATTTTCACATTATGATTTCAAAACACTTAAGTTTGTTTTAATCAAAATGGTTTTTCCGAAAAATTAGTTATGTTGATTTCACACACATGGGGTTTCATCACATTGTTCTTTTAACCACTTGTAAAAACACTTTTCCTTTTCTTTAACCACTTGTTATGAAAGTTAAATCAAGATCAACTTAATGACCTTGATTAACCACTTGTAAATTCTTATCAACAATACCACTTGTAAGTCGAAATATAACAATTTTAATTTTTCAAGAAAGATGCTGATTCCTACTCCCCAATTACCAACCTGGGAGTTCCGGCATAATTATTAAATATTTTTAAGGTCTTGAAAATTTAAGACCACGCGATGTTGAGAGGAATGAAGCGTTATGTCGAAGCCACGTCGGCAGAGGACGTGATAAAAAAACACGTGGTGGAAGGGCCTTGAAAGTGGCGTTTAAAAAAATAAACAACAACCAATCAAAATCGACCCAAACAATAACAATCAATACCATCACGACACGTCACCATGGCCTCAGGGGCGGACCTACGTTACGAGGAACGGGGTCTCCGGACCCCAATCTTTTTTTAAAAAGTAGTAGAAACGGTATATAAAATTGTTTATGGATCCCATAAAATAATTTAGTTGGACCCCATAACAATGAAAGTGAGCCTAGTGCAGTGGTAAAACCCCTTGTTTACACACAAAAGGTCATGGGTTCGATACCTGTTTCTTCGTTTTTTGTGTTTTTGTTTTTTTTTTTTTTGGGCCCCATTGTCCAAAAATCCTGGGTCCGCCACTGCATGACCTCCCCTTTCACGCGAGGCAAGAACTCCACGCCACCACCATGGCATGGCACGGGGCGATGCGCCAGCTTGATGGAGGCCTTCACGCCAAAACCATACTCCCACAGGACCCTCATATTTTGAATGGCTAGAACCCTTGTTTGTTTTCAATAACCCTAGACTTGACTACCCCAAGGATCGTCTAAATATTTAAATTTACATCAAAATCATCCATATGTCAAAGATTCTAGAGCATAAAGTATTAGTATGGTTGGTATAA
Source organism: Helianthus tuberosus (assembly GCA_030545235.1). Lineage (NCBI taxonomy): Eukaryota > Viridiplantae > Streptophyta > Magnoliopsida > Asterales > Asteraceae > Helianthus > Helianthus tuberosus. The sequence goes on from CM060400.1 coordinate 210,388,478, forward strand.
GTCGATTTACACAAAACTTAGAAAAAAATTGAAGTTGGTACAGTATAAAGTTAAAGCACTTATGATAATCAATTAGATACTTTAGGCACCTACTAAGGCCGTAAAGGTTACATCAACACTGTCTTTATATTTATTTAATTAAATTAACATCAATGAAAACTAAAAGTATACTCCGATGGTCTAAAATGTTGTGTTAAAGTCGGATAAATTGTTAAACTCGGATAAATTATATTTTAGTGATTTCCTTGTATGTGTCATGTTACTTGAGGGTGGAGGGTATCCATCAAAATTTATGAGTATGTATAAAGCATTTGGAAATTGGGAACTACTTCAAGATTTTGATTGAGAGAATCGGCCTTGAATTGGAGGAGCTGGTGTTCGCGGCTCCGAGTATCCTGAAGCCCTTCCCAAGACCACGACGTGCTCCCTAACGTCATTTACTATACTAGTTTTTAACGCCAACGGCTTAATTATACCAAATCTGTCTTAAGCAAGGCTCAAACCAATAAAACTATAGTTTCATTAATGTCAACTATAATTATAAAATAAATAAATAAATTATGTACTCAATAAAGTGTTCTTAACGTAATAGAATAAGTATAATACATACATTATCCTATATATATATATATATGGTAGGGATAGTGTACATTAATTCAGAAGTGTGAGAAATGTATTATAACACTATATATAACACTATATAATACCATATAAACACCGTATAACACTATGTAACATCATATAACACCGTATAACACTATATAACACTAGATAACAATATATAACACTATACATCTATCATAGACATGCTATCAGACAAAATATAGTGTTATATTTGTTATATAGTGTTATATAGTGTTATATGGTGTTACATAGTGTTATACTGTGTTTATATGATGTTATATAGTGTTATATATAATGTTATAATACACTTCTCACACTTCTAAATTAATGTACAGGATCCTCTACCTATATATATATATATGGGTAAGAATCAAAGATAATATGAACCTTTATTAAGTTAAATCAAAATCGAAAAAGGATATAACAACTTGTTGGTTAACAAGGTGACATTTTAGTGATCAAATGAAAGTTGGTTATGGTTGGAGAGGCAAATGGAGGGGTAGGTGTAATTGTTAATTTCATTAATTTTTTAAACTCAAATAACTTTTACACACTTTATTATATATATATATACATATGTAGAGTTAGGTTCATTTGTGAACAACCCCTTTGATGTTAAATTATGTGAACTAATTTTAACCCTTGATTATCAATACACAAGTGTAAATCAATGGTCAGGACTTGATGATGATAATACACTAGTGTATTTTACGATTTTATGATGTAAATCAATAGTTAAGATTTGTTTACTCGGTTCACAAATACACTAGTGTTCACTCTAGAACCCACGATATATATATATATATAGGGGAAGGTTCAAATGAAAACCACTAGTTATTGTGAAAACTCGAAAACTAATTAAAAATGCCAAAAAAACATACCAAATTTTTTTTTTTTTTTTTGCATAATAATTTTCGCTACTTTTAGTATATAAAAAAAAAATTTTAAAAAATAAAATTCTTTTTTGTAGTGCACATGTGTAATAAAAAAAATTGAAAATTTTTTTTATATACAAAAACCTGCGATTTTTTATAAAAAAAAAAAAAAAAAAAAAATTGGTGTGTTTTTAGGCTTTTTTTAGTTAGTTTTCGAGTTTTCACAATAAAAGTGGTTTTCATTTGAACCATCCCCTATAAATATATATATATATATATAGGTAAAGAGTACTGTACAAATCTCCTTATCGTACATTACGTACGCTACAATCTCAGCCGCCCGATCATCTTCCCGCATTGAATTCGCATGTTGTTTTTTGTACCACATGCGAAATTGTTACAAAAAACATGCTATTTCATCAAAATTAACACATGCTATTTCATTAATTCGCATGTGGATTAATTAGAGACATATAAAATTTCGCATGTGGACAAAAATATAATTAGAGACATACAAATTTCGCATGTGGACAAAAACATATTTCGCATGTGGACAAAAATATAATTAGAGACATACAAATTTCGCATGTGGACATGGCACTAATTCGCATGTGCATGGCACTAGCATGTGGACATGGCACTACTTCGCATGTGGTGTTGATCAAATTCGCATGTGGTGTGGACATGGCACTGTCTTTGAGAACAAGAGAAAGAAACAGAAAGATGATGATTATTCGAAGCAGTGGATCTTGTTTGTGATGGAGTTTTCTGGATGGTGGTCGTAGGAGGTACGGTGGTTGAAGGTGGTTGATGATCGGAGAGAATGAAGGTGTTCAACGGTGAAGATGATTAAACAGTGACCGGCGACGAAAGGTTGAAGATGATGATGAACTGATGAAGATGAGTTGCAGGTTTTAGGGTCGGAGTTCGAATAAGATGATTGAACCGGAAACGAAGAACGAAGGTTGCAGGTGACCGGAGGGAGGTTAACGTCGCCGTATTGTTGCTTGCTGATCTTTTTCGAGTCCGGCGGTAGTGAAGGAAAAAGGCGACGAGGAATAATGGTGATGGCTGTTTGAATTTACGGTGGTTATCAATGTTTGCCCGCGTTTGATGGATTGAAGATCGTACGGCTGTGGGCATCGCGTACATAATGTAGGATAAGAGGTATTGTACGTTAACCGGCCTCTATATATATATATATATATATAGGGTGGGGTTCTAGAGTGAACACTAGTGTATTTGCGAACTGAGTGAACAAATCCTGGCCATTGATCTACACACGTGTATGGCTAGGATTAGTTCACTCAGTTCGCAAGCTACACTAGTGTTCACTCTTGAACCTAATCATATATATATATATATATATATATAGGGAGGAGATCATGCGAGAACCACCCTTATTGCGAGAACCGCGAGAACCAATGTGAACACAACCTAAAATAGCTAAAAAAACCTAACCCCCCCCCAAAACCTAAACCCCCCTCCCCCACCCCCCAAAAACCTAACCCCCCCCCCCCCCCCCCTCCAAACTAAAATGCTAAAAACTAAACCCCCAAAAAACCTAAAAAAATCTAAAATTTTTTGTTTTTAATATTTTTATGCTCAAATCGCTACTTTTAGTGGCAAAAAAAAAAATTTTTTTTTTTTTTTTGCTTCGAAAAGTAGCGATTTTTATATAAAAAATATTAAAAAAAAAATTGTGTGATTTTTTACTATTTTTAGGCATTTTTGGTTGTGTTCACATTGGTTCTCGCGGTTCTCGCAATAAGAGGTGGTTCTCGCATGATCTTCTCCCTATATAGGGAGGGGCTCATGCGAGAACCACCCTTATTGTGAGAACCTTGAGAACCAATGTGAACACAACCTAAAATAGCTAAAAAAACCTAAAAAAAACCTAACCCCCACCCCCCCCCCCCCCCCCCCAAAAAAAAAACCTAAACCCCCCTCCCCCACCCCCCAAAAACCTAAACCCCCCCCCCACCCCAAGCTAAAATGCTAAAAACTAAACCCCCAAAAAACCTAAAAAAATCTAAAAAAATCCAAAAATTTTTTTTTGATTTTTTTAATATTTTTTAGGTTAAAATCGCTACTTTTCGAAGCAAAAAAAAAAAAAAAAAAAAATTTAAATTTTTTTTTTTTTTTTTTTTGTTCGAAAAGTAGCGATTTTAACCTAAAAAATATTAAAAAAATCAAAAAAAAAATTTTGTGTGATTTTTAGCTATTTTTAGGCATTTTTTGTGTGTTCACATTGGTTCTCGCGGTTCTCACAATAAGAGGTGGTTCTCGCATGATCTTCTCCCTATATATATATATATATATATATAGTGTGAGGTTCATTGAGGAACACTAAAAAAGTGGGGAACCGACTCAAACAAACTCCGATTGGACTCATTCCAGCGGCGTTGGAACCGTCTCATCGAACCCTAACTAGGATCTCTTAACCCTAAATCATAACCCCTAAACCCTAAATATATTAGGGTTTAGCCTTAGGGTTTAGAGTTTAGCTTTAGGGTTTATGGTTTAGCTTTATGGTTTAGCTATTGGGTTTAGCTTTAGGTTTAGCCTTTAGGGTTTAGCTTTTAGGGTTTATAGTTTAGATTTTACAGTTTAGCTTAGGTTTTAGCCTTATTTTTTTAACTTTAGAGTTTAGAGTTTAGGAGTTAGGATTTAGAGTTTAGGGTTAAGAGATCTTAGTTAGGATTCAACGAGCCGGTTCCAACGCCGCTGGAATGAGTCTAATCGGAGTTCGTTTGAGTCTGTTCCCCAATGAACCTTCCCCTATATATATATATTCAAACTATAAAATCAAGGATTTTATTATCTTTAATTTATAAGTAGTATTGTTACATTTTAATTACAAAAAAGGGACCAAGGTTTATGCATTGCGCGTATAACAGGGTATCCAACACTATGCAAATGTTGCGTCTTAAGTAATTGGTTTTGCTTACACAAGTACCCTTCCTCATATACACTATGTGTTTAGCATATAATAAGGTGTGTTCAAATTTCATGTATTTATGGTCTAGAAGGCGTGTTACTGTGTTATTAAGCGAAAAAAAAAAATCAATATTCCCCTAAAGTACATTGCCACTTTTTTTTTTAAACGGTTAACTTCATTACATTACCACTTCTTGATAGTAGGTTAGAAATTCATGTATAGGTTGAATAAATAAATTTGTTAAAATCATTAGTTTATGTGAAGATTTTGTACGTAATTAGATGTCATCGGCCATTGGTGAAATAAAAAATAATAAAGAGTTATCAATATAAATAACAAATAATAAAGATTTAAGAATTATAAAATTATATTTTTTAAAATAAACATAATTGAAAACTTATGATTGAGTAAATTTTAATGAATTATTAAAACAAAACCATTTGTATTTTAGATATTTAATTGTTTAATGCTTGCGGGGCCCCCACGCCCAAGATTTTCTATCGGTCATCCCCATCGAGGGCTTAGGCCAAAAGATGTCAGCCGTTGAATACCGTGCTATCTTAAAATATCGGCTCATGATTCCTATGTTCCCTGATGATGAGCAATGCCCGATTTGCCGGAAAGCTTGCTTAGACCAATTTGGGGAGCATGCTCTGCACTGTAAAGAACTGCCAGGTTTTAAGTATAGGCACGACTGGGTGCGGGATGTCTTGGCGGACATCCTCAAACGGGCGGGGATCTCGGTGAAGAAAGAAGCCCCCGTAAACTTTTTGACAGATCCGAGGGAAGGAAGATCCACATTGCGCCCCGCGGACGTTTTAGTTTTCGGGTGGGATGCAGGTAAACACGCTTGTGTTGATCTTACCGGGGTCTCCCCTCTTGTAGGCTTTCGGGATACAGGTTTTGTCCCTAGTCAGGCGATTGCAAGGGCGGCAGCGAAGAAAATGGACAAACATGCAAAAGCCTGCGAGGATAATCAACATTCCTTTATCCCTTTTGCCTTTGATACCTTTGGCTCGCTAGCCCCAGAAGCCATCAGATTTCTTGAACGGGTCCAACGGGTTGTTCACAGCAACATTTCGTCTCCTAGAGATCGGGGTTTCGTTTTTACTAGGTTAGGTTTCGCTATTCAAAAGGGGGTAGCGGCGCAGCTTGTTGCCCGCTTACCGGCTATCTTGGTGTAATTTGTTTGGCCTTATATATAAAAGATCTATATATGGTTTAAAAAAAAAAATTGTTTAATTTAATTATATGAAATCATTATCATTTAATAGAAGAAAAAGATAGGTAATCATTTTTAAACTTCACTAAAAGTCGCCATACGTCCCAAGATAATTTTATTTATTATATAGATATAGATATAGATTTTTTACGTCCGTTAATTAACCACCTCTTCCATTTATCGTTGATTTAATATTCTCTAAAAATCTTGGTTTTTCTGTTAAAATATGGGTTTGGAATGTCATGAAAATAATTTATTTGGAAGGACTAAGATTAAGGATGTAGACGAGTAGATGTCTATGTAAGTTACTTGAAATCGTCGCTAAGACCTCAAGTCGAGTCAAACTTATTATATAAAAGTTCAGTTAATAAATAATAGCAGATTCTGGTTTTATATACCGTGCTTAGTTAGGCTCATAAATCAAAACAATCTTAATACTAATATCAAAATCAATATAATAACCATCATATAATACAAAAAAATAAGAAAATAAAATAAATACTATTATATAAAAATTATAACAAGACCGAATAATATGTTACTTTTACATATGTAAGTCTTATTTGATAAATATATATAAAGATTACCGAATAATAACTATATTATAAACAAGCCTTAGCTTGAGCTAGTGAAATTATTTATGAGTCGGTCAAACTTGAAGCATAATATAAAAATCTACAATTTATCAAACCCTTATCAAATAATCCTTTACCCCCTCAAATAAAGTATTGGTAATAATGCATAGAGTTGGGTTGGAGTTAGCGGTCAGGAGTTGACTTTCTTTCAATACGGGTAGCTGATAATTTTTCTTGGTTAAAGGAGGTGCGTTAATGCATTTGAGTTGGGAAGATGTCCATCACTTTAATGCCTTTGAAAGCGAAACCTTCGATGCATACAGAACTTCACTTCATTTATCCTGAAACAGACGACCAAACTTTGTTATTTTTTTAACAGCGAAAATCATCATATATACTTTTCCAACGGCAAAATACGCGGCTTCTAAGACCGTCCCTAATTGGTGTGGTTTTTTCAAAATTTGCCACCAAACACACTTAACCCCCACCCCTCGGGCGTTTTTTGGCGTGATTTTCAAAAAATCCTTCCCAGCGTGATTTAAAACACGCCTTGCCCCCCATTTGTTTGTCCAATCATCCTCCATCTTCCTATTATTTATCCAATAAGATTTTTTTATGGTTTTTGTTTTATTTAATTATATTACATCTCATTTAACATAATGCCCCACATCCCCACTACACCCCTTTTGTAAAAATGCCCAATAATGCCTTATTGCTGACTGGACTGCCACATGGCGCAAAACGCCCTAGGGTGGAGCATTATTCACCCCAACGACTACCCATGGTCTAATAAAGTACGTATGCGACTAGAACTCTTACCACTTTGGAAGAGAGACACCAATGCAACCCTTACCAATACACCATGTCCCTTGTGGACGACATTATTAGCCGAGGGTCATTTGCAGTGTTTGAATATATAACTTTCGATATTATAATAAAACTTTCTCTTAATCTGGTTCGACACTTATAGCCCATTCAAAAGTTGTCCTTATGTAATTTGCCCCATAATTAATTTAAAAAAAATATTTATATCAAAAAAAAAAAAAAGTTGTCAGAAAGCCCTTTAAACTTTACTATAATGTTGTATCTGTTGGAAAATAAGTGAAAATAGCATTTTTCACAAATATAGGAAAATGATTTTTTCCTATTTTGGACTAGAAATAAATATAATAAAATGAGCGGGTTTTATATATTTATTTGTGGGTTTGTGTTCTATGTTGGAAGACCTTCGCAACGAACTAAACCACGTCCAAAACGGAGCTAAGATGAATGAGATATCGATGCTCAAAGTTGGGTGTTTGGAACATTCAATGCTGAAACAAAAGGGAAAGTAGCACCTTGTCCCACATCGGATGAGAGTTGGAACTTAAATGGGTATTTAAGGTGGAACTCTCCATCCTTATTGTTTCATGGAAGCACACACTAGTGTCCTCGCGAAGGGTGCGGAGCACCCTAACTCGCACTCGCACACGCTCGCGCGCGCGCGCGTGGCGTGGGCGATGAGGCGCAATGTGGCGCTTTGATGGCGCACTTTGCACTTCGCACGCTTGAGAGCCGCCTTTGTATTTTTGACCACGTGCGCGTGGTGGAGCACTAGGGTTGCAAGGACCAAGTGGTAGGTGATGCGGCGCATGACGTGGCAGTCATGCGGGTGCGCGCATGGTGCATGGGTCCTGCGGGTGCGCGCGGCGCACCAGAGTGAGCCAATACGGCGCGACTGTGTGGCGCGCTCGTATAGGTTCACAGGTGACGTGGCGCACGCGCGCATGGACTTGAGCCAAGAGGACGCACCGCGCGGTGACGTGGCGCATTGCCGCACGGCAAGAGGCCGCACCGCACATGGGCGCGCGGCGCACGGCTGTGAGCCAAGAGGCCGCACGGCGCATGGGCGCGCGCACGCGCAGAAGCTTCCAGCATTGAATGACAGAACAGTTTCAGTTCAGCTTCGTAACTGACGAGTTAATGGGCTTAGACTGAGAATTAAATGACGTCTTAAATTGCATTGAAGACGTTTAATGCAATTTAAACCTCTCTTTAATTCGTTTTTGACTGTTTCGACTTAGGAGCTGTATATATACAGCTCCATACCCAGCAGAGAAGGACACCAGCTACAACAGCAACATACAACTTTCTCTCTACAATTTTTTCTGATCTTTTCTTTGCAGTCTCAAGGTAACCTTCGGGTTGTAGGTCTACTCCGGCAGTACTACTGCTCCGGCTGTTGTACCCTGGGAAACAAAACGAGTACTCCTGGGAGACTCGGAATTTGTTTTAAGGGAAGCGTGTGTTCACGTGCCTCAGCCTTCTTCTTCATCTTTATTCTTGTATTTCTTTTTATTTCAGTTGTAATTGTACCAGTAATTTGTTTTCTCATTTCTGTATTGTAATCAGTAATAATAAAATTTGTTTATTTTATTTATTTTTGCGAACGGTTCCTACAATCTTAAAACAAATTTTTAAAACCGTTCGTGTAATCAAAACCATTCTGTTTGTGATTCAAACCAGTTTTGTTTTCACTCAGTTTGGGTTTTAAAAACAGATTTTTTGTGTTTTCATCTTCAAAGGAGCGACTTTGGTTGAAAACATTTTTTGATTACTTCAGAATTTGTCCTAAAATTGATAAAACTTTCTGATTTGGTCTTCAAAGTTGGACTTAGAAGCCAGTCAGTAAGTTCTAAAATTATAAATTTTCTGTTTTTGGTCTTCAAAGTTGGACTTAGAAGCCGAAACAGTAAATTGTGGTAAAATTAAAATTTATTAGTTTACTTCTGTTTTGTGCGTAAAACAGAATTTTTTGGACTAAAAAGTTTAATTTTTTAATTTTACAGCATGTCGAACGAGAATGTCAACGTTAACAACACTGCGAATGTTGTGACGGGAACCCCCTTGAACGCCACCACTGTGGGAGCGTCCACAGTGGCCAATCACGCGGAACGACCCGAGAAGTTCTCGGGTCTACACTTCAAAAGGTGGCAACAGAAGATGTTCTTCTACCTGACCACCATGAACCTTGCGAGGTTCTTGACGGAAACCGCTCCCCAACCTGTGGAAGGGGAGACCGACGCACAAAGACAGTGCGCGGTAGATGCGTGGAAGCATTCGGATTTCATATGTCGTGGCTATGTGTTAAACGGCCTAGCAGATGCGTTGTATAATGTGTACTACAACGTCAAGACTTCCAAAGAACTTTGGGATGCCTTGGACAAGAAGTACAAAACGGAGGATGCTGGCACAAAGAAATTTGTGGTAGCCCGTTTTTTGGATTTCAAAATGGTTGATTCTAAAAGTGTTATGAATCAAGTCCAAGAATTCCAAATTATACTACATGACATCTTTGCGGAAGGCATGACACTTAGCGAGACATTTCAAGTGGCAGCGTTGATTGAAAAGTTACCTCCTGGTTGGGTGGATTTTAAGAATTATCTTAAACACAAACGAAAGGAGATGACTTTAGAGGACCTTATTGTTCGTCTTCGGATTGAAGAGGGCAATAGAATTGCCCTTAAAGGCAACCAAGCGCAAGCTTCTGCTAGCGCAAATTTGGTTGAGCATGGGCAATCCTCTAAGGGCGCGAAGGGTAAGGGGAAAAAGGACAAGGAGAAAGCAAAGGCTAGCAAACTTGGACCGAAGAAAGGGGTTGTGAAAAAGAAACCTCCAACGTTCCAAGGAACTTGTTACAACTGTGACGAGCCGGGGCATCGGGCTAACCAATGCAAGAAACCAAAGCGTGAGCGTGCGCATATGGTGGATGAAGACGGAATGCCTTTGGTGGCAATGATTTCCGACAAAAGCGCGATGATGGATGAGGTCAATACTGTGACCAACACTCCAAAAGGATGGTGGATTGATACGGGCGCGACCCGTCATGCTTGCGCGGACAGAAGCCTATTTACCACCTTCAAGGCGCTTTCTGGAGAAGATAAGCTGTATATGGGAAATACAGCCACCACTGACATCATGGGTGAAGGAACGGTGATCTTGAAGTGGACTTCGGGGAAGGAGCTCACTCTAAGCAACGTGTTGTATGTCCCGGACTTGCGCAAGAATCTAGTCTCGGGTTGGTTGCTTAACAAGTTTGGATTTCGTTTAGTCTTTGAGAGCGATCAATTTGTGTTAACTAAACGAGGAATGTATGTAGGCAAGGGCTATGCCCAAAATGGTATGTTCAAATTGAATGTAATGGCTGTCAAAAAGGACATGAATAAAATTGCTACTACTTCTACTTATATGCTTGAGTTTTCTGAATCGAATAAATGGCATGGTAGATTAGGTCACGTTAATTTTAATTCTTTACGCCGGTTAATCAATTTAAATTGCATACCAACATTCCATATTGATTCACACTATAAATGTGAAACATGCGTTGAATCCAAACTTACAAGAACATCGTCCAAATCGGTTGAACGAATAACCGAACCCCTTGATTTAATTCACACTGATATTTGTGATTTAAAAGCGGTACCCACAAGAGGTGGAAATAAGTACTTCATCACGTTTATTGATGATAGTACTAAATATTGCTATGTATATTTACTAAAAAGTAAAGATGAAGCAATAAGTAAATTTATCTTGTATAAAAATGAAGTTGAGAATCAACTTCAAAAGAAGATAAAAGCTTTGCGAAGCGACCGAGGAGGCGAATATGTTGCACCTTTTGCCGATTTATGCGCAAAAAGTGGCATTGTACATGAATGTACACCTCCTTATTCTCCACAATCAAATGGCGTGGCGGAACGAAAGAACCGCACATTGAAAGAAATGATGAACGCCATGTTGATAAGTTCTGGGGTGAGCCAGGAAATGTGGGGGGAGGCCATTCTCTCGGCCAATTATCTTTTAAACAAGATACCATTGAAAAAGAGAGACGAGACTCCATATGAGTTATGGAAAAAGAAAAAGCCTTCATATAAATACTTGAAAGTGTGGGGGTGCCTAGCAAAGGTGATTGTACCACCTCCTAAGGCTCTTAGGATAGGACCCAAAACTGTTGATTGCATATTTATTGGGTATGCGCATCAAAGTAGTGCACATCGATTTCTTGTACATGAGTCCAAGAATCCTGATGTACACGTAAACACTATCATGGAGGTGAATCCTAACGTTGTGTCTTACTTTGAAAATGTGTTTCCTTTGAGAAGACAAACACATGCAACGTCATCAACACCTATTTTTGAAGTAGGTGAAAGCTCATCTAGACGAGCTGATGAGGTAGTTCATGATAAGACACATGAACAACCTGAGGTTGAAGAAAGTGACCGTAGGCGAAGCAAAAGGCCAAGGGTTGAAAAATCCTTCGGTCCAGACTTCGTTAGCTATATGGTAGAGGGCGAGCCCAATACATATCGCGAAGCGGTTTCTTCTTCAGAAGGACCTCAATGGAAAGAAGCAATAAGAAATGAAATAGATTCTATATTGCAAAATCATACTTGGGAGTTAGTAGATCTTCCACCTGGTTGCAAACCACTTGGATATCGTTGGATATTCAAAAGGAAGATGAAAACTGATGGAAGTATTGATAAGTACAAGGCTAGGTTGGTGATTAAAGGATTTAGACAAAAGGAAGGTCTAGATTACTTTGATACCTACTCGCCTGTGACGCGCATAACCTCGATTAGATTGGTTCTTGCTATAGCGGCTTTAAGAAATTTGGAAGTTCACCAAATGGATGTTAAAACCGCATTTCTAAATGGCGATTTAGAAGAAGAGATTTACATGGAGCAACCAGAAGGTTTCTCCGCCCCAGGTCAAGAGGGTAAAGTATGTAAACTCGTCAAGTCTTTATATGGCTTGAAGCAAGCACCAAAACAATGGCACCAAAAGTTTGATCATGTCATGATTGACAATGGTTTCAAAATAAATGAGTGCGACAAATGTGTTTATTTCAAAGACACAAATGAAGGTTATGTGATTTTATGCCTTTATGTAGACGATATGCTTATCATTGGGAGTAATGATAAAATTATCAAAGCTACTAAAAGCATGTTGAAAGCGAGATTTGACATGAAAGACATGGGTTTAGCTGATGTGATTCTTGGAGTAAAGATCATAAGAACCCAAAATGGTCTTGTGTTAAGTCAATCTCACTATGTGGATAAAATTCTTGAAAAATTCAACTCGGGAGATACGAGTGTAGCTCGAACTCCAGTTGATACCTCCCAACATCTTAAGAAGAATAAGGGAGATGGAGTTGCTCAGTTAGAGTATTCAAGAATTATTGGCAGTCTAATGTATCTAATGACATGTACTAGACCCGACTTGGCTTACGCGGTGAGTAGGCTAAGTAGATACACCAGCAATCCGTGCGCGGATCATTGGAAGGCTATCACGAGGGTGCTTAAATACATAAGATACACAAGAGATTATGGACTGCATTATACCCGACAACCAGCAGTGATCGAAGGATACACTGATGCAAACTGGATATCGGATAATAAAGATTCCAAATCAACAAGTGGTTATGTTTTTACACTTGGAGGAGCTGCTATTGCTTGGAAGTCTTCTAAGCAAACGGTCATAGCAAGATCCACAATGGAATCCGAATTTATCGCCTTGGATAAGTCAGGCGAGGAGGCGGAATGGCTACGTCAATTCGTGGAAGATATTCCAAGATGGCCAAAGCCTTTGCCAGCCATATGTGTACATTGTGATAGCCAATCAGCGATTGGTAGAGCTCAAAGCTTGATGTACAATGGCAGATCAAGGCATATGCGACGTAGACATAACACGATACGACAACTACTCTCAACGGGTGTTATCACAATTGATTATGTGAGATCAGCGGATAACATTGCGGACCCGTTTACAAAAGGCTTAAGCAGAGAGTTAGTAGAAACGTCGTCAAGAGGAATGGGACTAAAGCCCGTGGTAAATGGGAATATGAGGGAAACCTAACTTAGTTGACTGGAGATCCCAAGATCTAAGTTCAATAGGACAACTTAATCATATTACCAAACGGAGTCACTGTGGGGGAGTACCCCAAACCAAATAAAAGGGAGTTAGTTATATACTTCCTAGTCCATTCCAATCAGTGACATTGAAGTAAGGCTAAGCATATTAAGGTTAAGGATTTCGGGAAATCAAATAACCATGATGCTTTTAATGATTCAGAGGAATCACCTATGTTAGAGAGAAGTAGGGTCGCTTCGAATGGATTTGTGGGGTGCGCAAATCCTAGAGCTCTCGCAGAACCAGGCTAGTGTTCCAGGACCATAATAGGACACGACAATGAGGAGTTGGCCAAACCAGGGAGAGTATTGTGTGAAGTGTATTGTCGTTTACACAAATGGGGGTATGTTCAAGGACATCGCGTCTACACACCGCTAGTAAGCTAAGTGCGCTTCACAAAAGAAGGTTCAAAGAGGAAAATCTACCTATCTTGCAATACTCAACTGTCGAAGTTTATCGTTGAAAAGTGTAAGGAAAAGATCCATTTCCATACATGTGGGGGATTGTTGGAAATTTGATGAAAATAGCATTTTTCATGTGGGGGATTGTTGGAAAATAAGTGAAAATAGCATTTTTCACAAATATAGGAAAATGATTTTTTCCTATTTTGGACTAGAAATAAATATAATAAAATGAGCGGGTTTTATATATTTATTTGTGGGTTTGTGTTCTATGTTGGAAGACCTTCGCAACGAACTAAACCACGTCCAAAACGGAGCTAAGATGAATGAGATATCGATGCTCAAAGTTGGGTGTTTGGAACATTCAATGCTGAAACAAAAGGGAAAGTAGCACCTTGTCCCACATCGGATGAGAGTTGGAACTTAAATGGGTATTTAAGGTGGAACTCTCCATCCTTATTGTTTCATGGAAGCACACACTAGTGTCCTCGCGAAGGGTGCGGAGCACCCTAACTCGCACTCGCACTCGCACACGCTCGCGCGCGCGCGCGTGGCGTGGGCGATGAGGCGCTTTGATGGCGCACTTTGCACTTCGCATCGCCGCGAGCCGCTTGAGAGCCGCCTTTGTATTTTTGACCACGTGCGCGTGGTGGAGCACTAGGGTTGCAAGGACCAAGTGGTAGGTGATGCGGCGCATGACGTGGCAGTCATGCGCATGCGCGCGCGGGTGCGCGCATGGTGCATGGGTCCTGCGGGTGCGCGCGGCGCACCAGAGTGAGCCAATACGGCGCGACTGTGTGGCGCGCTCGTATAGGTTCACAGGTGACGTGGCGCACGCGCGCATGGACTTGAGCCAAGAGGACGCACCGCGCGGTGACGTGGCGCATTGCCGCACGGCTATGAGCCAAGAGGCCGCATCGCGCATGGGCGCGCGGCGCACGGCTATGAGCCAAGAGGCCGCACCGCGCATGGGCGCGCGGCGCACGGCTATGAGCCAAGAGGCCGCACCGCACATGGGCGCACGGCTGTGAGCCAAGAGGCCGCACGGCGCATGGGCGCGCGCACGCGCAGAAGCTTCCAGCATTGAATGACAGAACAGTTTCAGTTCAGCTTCGTAACTGACGAGTTAATGGGCTTAGACTGAGAATTAAATGACGTCTTAAATTGCATTGAAGACGTTTAATGCAATTTAAACCTCTCTTTAATTCGTTTTTGACTGTTTCGACTTAGGAGCTGTATATATACAGCTCCATACCCAGCAGAGAAGGACACCAGCTACAACAGCAACATACAACTTTCTCTCTACAATTTTTTCTGATCTTTTCTTTGCAGTCTCAAGGTAACCTTCGGGTTGTAGGTCTACTCCGGCAGTACTACTGCTCCGGCTGTTGTACCCTGGGAAACAAAACGAGTACTCCTGGGAGACTCGGAATTTGTTTTAAGGGAAGCGTGTGTTCACGTGCCTCAGCCTTCTTCTTCATCTTTATTCTTGTATTTCTTTTTATTTCAGTTGTAATTGTACCAGTAATTTGTTTTCTCATTTCTGTATTGTAATCAGTAATAATAAAATTTGTTTATTTTATTTATTTTTGCGAACGGTTCCTACAGTATCTATCGTTTCATGCATTCTGCGTCACTTAACCACCAAAATCGTCGTTTACCTTAGCTCTAAGGATTGATTCGTGGACTTCCGTTTAGTTAACTTATTTTTTTTTTCTATCATATCGAAGCCAAACCATGGAGATAACCGTTTTTTAAACCGATCATAACTATATAAACTTTGATTATAAATATAGATTTTTTAAAACCCCTACTGAGAAGTGATCACACCTTCAACTCGATTCTGTTATTCGATGTGTTTGATGCTTTTGTTGTGGGTTACGTTGTCTCCTAGATATTTATTTGGGTGATATCTATTTAATGTTATGTTTTCCTTTCCTTTTTTAATATTTTTATTATTAAACTAGCTACAACTGTTTGTACAATTTGAGATGGCTTTTATTGTTTATGTGAGATGATGCTTTTGTTTAATTATAAAACATTTAATTTTTTCATAAAAAATATAAGTATGGCACATTACCCTAAAACCTTAAAGCAAAAAGTCGGTGTATTTTCCATAATATATTGTTCGCATGTTTTCCTCCTTTTTACTCTTCGCTTCCACGTGTATTGCCAACGTGGCTATCAACTTTAATGCTTGCTTCCTTAACTTTCATCTCAGATGAGAACAATTCGAAGTTTCTTAGTGCGAGATTGAGAAGATTAAATTCGTTTGAAATAGTTCACCAGGACCTTTCAGGTGACTACTTCTTAGCGTATTCCTTTTAATTGACAATCTAGGGTTTCTAAGATTGCTTTGTTTTCACTTGCTGAAGAATCCTGGGATGTTATAAATGTTATGAAACTGCTCAATCCATTGGCTTAATGAAATTTTTGTGGGATGTTATAAATGTTTCTAAACTGTCAAAAAATTGGTGCGGTGTGTTTTACCCAAAATTTTAATACTTGAATAGTTATGTTCCATGTGAGTTCTATGAATTTGTGTTAGTAAATTTTGAAACCAAATTTCAATAGTTGAATACTTATGTTCTGGTAATATATAGGTTAACTTCAACTTTTTTAACGATCCTTTTCGCTTTAATAACTTAAATAGTTAACCAATAATAACAATAATTGAGTAAAAATTCTCGACGAAATGTACATGCGTAACACTACTGAGCGAAAAATTTGGGGGGTCGTGCGCCCCTACCGGCCCCTTGAAAGCTGCCTCGCTATGCATTAATACAGCTGCGGAGGTGCTCGCTCCGACTGCGCTCGATACAGCGGCTACGCTCAATGTGCCGGCTACGCTCGATGTGGCGCTACGGCTGCGCTCGCTACTGCGATGTTACGGTTGTGATCGCGACTGCGCTAGATACGGCGTTGTGGCTGCGCTCGCGGCACGTTGCGGCTGCGCTTGATGCAGCGTATACGGCAATGTGTGTATAAATTGTCTATAGACCTGATATTTCTACCCTGAACATCTGATTTTGGGTTGTTATGGGTCAATTTTAAGACCTACAGGGTCATTATGGGCATGGCTAATGTGAAGAACGGGTTGAAATAGGTGTAATTTAGTTTGATAAGTTTAATTGAACTAATATTAGAGTTAGGCTTTGTTCAAGTAGGTATATTTGAATCTTTTTTTAACAGCAAACTTTTCATTGTTTATTCTTAACTTTTGAGCGACCTTAATAATTCACCTTTTCTTTCCGTTTAAAATAATTTTATATTGGTTCGGTAGCTAGGTACTTTACCCTAATAGTATAGAAAAATTGTTTTTCTCTGAATTATAAACAAAATTAAAAAATAGTGTCCTAAAAAAGTTCAACTGTTTAAGTTGACAAAAAGTAAGTTTGAACGGTAAAAACTACAAAGCCGTAACATTAACTAATAAAGTACTAAACCGTGGAATTGTTACCAAGTGCAGTGTAGTTGTGATCAGTTTGCTTGCTGGACACAGAAAGCTGCAGGGGCGTAGCGCTTAATGCAGCGTATACAGCCATTGAGGCGCTGCACTCAATGGAACGTATATGGCGGCGCTGCGTTCGCCTTACGTTGCGACTGCTTAGCGAAAAATTCGGGTGGTCGGGCGCCCCTCCCAGCCCCTTGAAAGCTACGTCACTGTGCATTAATACAGCTGCGGAAGTGCTCGCTCCAACTGCGCTCGATACAGCGGCTACCCTCGATGTGCCGGCTATGCTCGATGTGGCGCTACGGCTGCGCTCGCTACTGCGATGTTGCGGTTGTCATCGCGACTGCGCTAGATACGGCGTTGTGGCTGCGCTCGCGGCACGTTGTGGCTGTGCTTGATGCAGTGTGTACGGCAACGTATGTGTAAATTGTCTACAGACCTGATATTTCTACCTTGAACATATGATTTTGGGTTGTTATGGGTCAATTTTAAGACCTACAGGGTCATTATGGGCATAGCTAATGTGAAGAACAGGTTGAAATAGGTGTAATTTAGTTTGTGTGATATATATACATGCATATAAAATTTTATATTACAAAAATACTTATTAAATAGTAATTATTATATAAGTTTGCGTGAACCAATATTAGAGTTAAGCTTTGTTCAGGTAGGTATATTTAAATCTTTTTTTAACAGCAAACTTTTCATTTTATCTTGAGAGCAGCTATGTGAATTTTGAATTGTCTATTCTTAACCTTGAAGATCAATATAGTTATTAGATCCATTTCAAAAGATGACAGATAGCTGCTAGCATTCTGACCTAAGCCCATTATGACGGCGCTGCGCTCGCCGTACGTTGCGGCTGCGCTTAATGCAGCGTATACAGCCATTGCGCCGCTACACTCAATGGAATGTATATGGCGGCGCTGCACTCGCCTTACGTTACGACTGCGCTCTATGCAGCGTATACGTCCGTTGTTGGATATGGCGGCGTTGCGCTCGCCTTTCTAATTGAATTTCATGTTCTGCCATCATGGATTTATAAGGCCAATTGGGAAACTGCCGATTTTTTGTTTAATTCCCACAGCCATTTTCCTTCATTTGTGATGGCCCAGTCCAAAAAAATAATTTACCCCATACTGTTTCAGCTAAGCCTTAATTTAGCTCATAATTTATTTTAGTTAATCCTATAATGCATCCCATTTGTGATGGTGGGCCAAGTCCAAAAAAATAATTTAGTCCATAGTTTTACTTAATAATTGATCTCTATCAACTGAGTAACTGATTACTATGTGAAGTTAGAGGTGCATATACCGGGGTTTTTTGTTTTTAATACCCAGTTTAGGATATGGAACCGAGTTAAAATCCATTATTCCAAAAAAATTTAAAATAATAATCAAATACGTATCTTGCTTGGTTGATAAGTTTTATTAAAAAAAAAAATTGTTTGGTGAAACCTCCCATCTCTTCATCAACATTTTACTCATTCACTTCTCATAACCCTAATGAATACAGGAAAACCGATATAATATATTTTAATTTCTTTTTATTTAAGTGCGCCTTTTTTTTCTCGGTCTTGCACTTTTTTTCGCCTTTCGCCTATGCCCTAGGCGGAGTCTAAGCGCCTTGAGTGCGCCTCGCGCTTTTGATAACTATGACTGAAACCGTAATCGAAATATTCGGTTTTCGGTTATTCAAAACCGTTCGGTTTCGGTTTTAACAATGGTTCGGTTTTCCAGTTTTTTTTCTTGATTAGTACTTTTACAAAACGAATGAATACTCACCGAACAACGTCAATGTTGTTAGAACCGGTATTAATAATCACTTTTATAGCTTTCTATTGCTGTACAGCCTAAACAAATAAAAATGAACATAATAGTTTACACTTACTCAGTATGATGTAGGCATGTTTTATTAGTTTCATTCATGCTTTTCTTAGGTTTTGCTTGCTATGTTGTTTTTTACGGTTAAAAAAATTAACTTACATAAAACTTTTTCTTCAGTCAGTATTACATAGCTGAATGTTTATGCCTCTTGTCGTTGTTTCATATTTGTTTAATGATTATGTGTGTGTACGGCTACCTACTGGTTTTTACTAATGATTTTTGCTTTGCTTCTCCAGTTCTTTTGGTTGGTACCGTCCGTTCAGGTTAGTTTGTAATTTGCTTTGTATATGCTTACCTGTTTATTTTGTTTTCTTAATTGTTGTTCTCTTAGTATATTAGAAAACGTTATTGTTAACTATGTCTAATTCTCAAAAACGGCGTCGTACGTTTACTAAATCTCTTTCTTCTCCTGATGCGTCCACTTCAGTATCTATACGTCCGTTTTTTGCGTCATGTAGCAATGAGATCTCTAATTCCATGTACATAGATAACGGTGATTGTACCTGTATATGTGAACACTGCAACGCCTTATTTTGGTACGATGAACGTGTCAATGCCATGTCTTCTAATCGTGCTTGCTATAATCATTGCTGTAAACATGGTCGTGTCAAGCTTGATTCTCCTTCCCTTCCTCCTGCGTCATTGTTACATCTATTTAATAAATCTGATTTTCTTGATAATATACGTGCATACAACAGCATGTTCTCAATGACATCTTTTGGTGGAATAGTCGACGATTCTATCAATGATGGCTCTGCTCCTTACGTTTTCAAAATTGAAGGCCAGATTTACCATTGGCTTGGCTCTTTCTATCCAACACCAAATGAACGTCCTCGGTTCTTGCAAATGTACCTGTACGATACTGAAAACGAGGTTTCCAATAGACTAAGCGTGTTTGGAAACGATAGCCGCTCGCAATTGAATTCTGAGACTGTCGCTTTGCTTATTCAGATCCTTGAGAGTAGTAACAACCTGGTTAAACTTTTTAGGAACGCAAGAAATCTGTGTCGCTCAACTGATGTAACCTCATTCTACATCCGTTTGTATAATTCTTATAACTCTTTACGTTATGATAATCCAACCCCAGGTTTCATTGGTGCTATTATCAGTGATCCTGGACCTGAGTCAAATGGGTTTGACATTGTCATTAGACATAGGGTCACTGGCCCTCAAAGAATAAACATACTACACCCATTGTACAAGTCATTGCAATATCCTTTGTTGTTTATTCATGGTGAAAGTGGCTGGTCCCGTGACTTGCGCCTACAGGGTAGTAGCTCAAACAAAAATAATAGTTTGACTAGGAATATGTTCTACTGCTACCAATTACATGATCGTGCCAATACCTATTCTTTACTACTAAGAGGTGGACGTCTTTTCCAACAATACCTGGTAGATGCTTACGTGTCCATCGAGCAAGACAGGCTTAACTTCCATAGATATAATCAAAATGCTCTTAGAAGTGAATACATGCAAGGAGTACACGATGCAGTAAGACGTGGAGATACCGAAGGAAAAGATATAGGCAAGCGTATAATTTTACCATCCACGTTTACCGGTGGTCCACGCTACATGTACAAACACTATCAGGATGCCTTGGCAATATGCAGAGTTCATGGGAACCCACAGTACTTCATTTCGTTCACCTGCAATGTTAAATGGCCTGAGATTCGTAGATACATCGCCAAATTTCCAATCCTAAAGCCGGAGGATCGTCCAGATGTCATTGCACGAGTCTTCCATATGAAAGTTACTTCATTTGTAAATTTTCTTAAAGTTAGAAGACCATTTGGAAAGGTTACTGCAGGCAACTTATTTGCCTCACATTATATACAAAACTCCATATCCGTTATAGAGTTATACTCATGTTACTTGAAAAACGTTCGTTTATGTTGTTCAGACTTATACACCATAGAGTTCCAAAAAAGAGGTTTACCTCATTGTCACCTTCTTTTCTTTTATGGGTTGATGAAGCACACAAAATAAAGGACGCTGCACAATTAGATGCCTACATATCAGCAGAAATTCCAGATCCCATCAAGGAGTCAACTTTGTATACAATTGTCACTGACTTCATGATACATGGACCTTGCGGCATCGCCAAACCTAACTCACCATGCATGACATTAGGATCATGTAAGAAAAAATTCCCTAAGGATTACGAGCCTGTTACAAGATTCGATGACAACGGCTATGCACGCTATAAGAGACGTCAAAGTACTCACTCTGTTCAAAAGAATGGGATTTCATTAGATAATGGTTATGTTGTACCTTACAACCGTTCTTTGTTGCTTCATTTTCATGCCCACATAAATGTCGAATACTGCGGGTGGAGTATGCTCATAAAATACCTTTTCAAATACATATCTAAGGGCACAGACCGTGTGAAATACACTATTAAAAAGACGCCTACCCCACCAGGAAACTCTACAGGTAATGCTGCAATAGAAATCGACGAAATTAAAGACTTTGTTGATGGCAGATTCATTTGTCCACATGAATCAGCTTGGCGAATCTTTAATTTCATGATTCATGAACGAAACCCTTCTGTTCAGGTAATTTTCTTAACTTACAAAACATCCGCTAGAAAGTTTTTTTTTTTCAGTTGCCAATAATGATTTTCCTTCCATGTAGATGCTTTCTGTTCACCTAGAGAATAGGCAAAATGTCACATTCAAAGACAATGAGAAGCTTGAGAATGTCTTGCGCAATCCAAATGTCGGACGCACTACCTTAACAGAATGGCTAAAAAATAACTGTGTTGACGACAGTGGGCTCCATCTCCGATACATTGACTACCTTTCTGAATACAGATGGGAATCTACGGGAAAATGTTGGCTTCGCAGATTGACAAATAAAACACCAGCAATCGGCAGACTTGCATACATACATCCAAGTGCCGGTGACGCATTTTACCTTCGAATGCTTTTGTCGAATCAAAAAGGTTGTAGGTCATTCGTAGACATACGAACCGTTGCTGGTGAAGTCCTTCCAACATATCGCATAGCGTGCGAGAAACTCGGCTTACTTGGAGATGACAATGAATGGTCGCTTGCGATAGAGGAAGCTGCTACGTGGGCAAATGCTTCTGAATTAAGGTCTTTATTCACTCATATGCTTTTGTTTTGTGAAATGTCAAACCCCAAAAAACTCTTCGATCAACAATGGAAAAAAATGAGTGATGATGCAAGTCATATACATGGCATAGTAAATGATGAAGACCAAATGCAATATGTTCTTTATGAAATTGAGTTGTTATTACACTCTGGGACACCCTCAACTTCATTGTCTGATTACGGATTACCCATGCCTAAACCAGAAGTGCTTGCATCATTCACTAATCGACTGTTGTTAGAAGAGAGAAATTACGATAGACAAACACTTAGAATTGAGCATGACTCATTCCGCTCCAGCCTACATCCAGAGCAAAATTCTATTTATGAACATGTGATAACATCTTTATCACTAAACAGACAAGTTCTGGCATTTGATTATGGGCACGGTGGGACTGGAAAGACTTTCCTATGGAAAACAATTATTTCCAGACTACGTTCTGATGGCAACATTGTTTTAGCAGTTGCAGCCTCAGGTATTGCTTCGTTGTTACTTCCCTCTGGCAGAACAGCTCATTCACGATTTAAAATACCGATAGATCTAACCGATGAGTCACTATGCTATATAAAGAAAAAGACACAACTCGCTCAGCTGCTAACAGAAACCTCACTTATAGTTTGGGATGAGGCTCCAATGAATGATCGCCGATGCTTTGAATCATTAGACAAAAGCCTAAAAGATTTATTAGGTGATTGTAGCAGGCCATTCGGTGGCAAATCAGTCCTCTTAGGTGGCGATTTCCGTCAGACTTTACCCGTTAAACCAAAAGCATCTAAAACGGAAATCTTAAACTCGGCATTACCTAGGTCGTATCTATGGCCTTACTTCAACATTTACAAGCTAACCGAGAACATGCGACTACAACGGCCAAACATGGATTTAGCAAACAGAACTCGAGTTGCTTCCTTCTCAGCATGGTTACTGAAGGTGGGCGACGGGGTATTAGGCACACCAAACGATGATGACCCGCTTAACACAAAACAAATTGAAATACCGTCAGACTACATGATACCCCCAGGCGATAATGCTATCAAAGAACTCACTCAATTCATCTACGATAGCCCAACTCTTGAGAATCCAACTGCTCAAAGTCTCTCTGAAAAAGCAATAGTCTGCCCAAAAAATGATACCGTTGATGAAATAAATACAATGGTTCTTGGCATGACTCCGGGAAATAGCAAGACTTATCTGAGCACAGACTCAATAATCCCGCGTGCCGGCTGCCATGGCGATATCGACTTGCTCTATCCAACGGAATACCTAGCTATGCTGAATTTCAACAGTTTACCTCCACATGAATTAGAGCTAAAGGTTAATGTTCCAGTAATACTTATTCGTAACATCAATCAAACATCTGGACTTTGCAATGGCACAAGGATGATCGTCACTCAACTATTGTCCAGGGTCATTGAGGCACAAATTATGACAGGTACAGCAATAGGACGACGTGTCTATATACCTCGAATCACGTTATAAGGAAGAGACTTGATGTTCTAAGGGACTTGATGTTCTAAGGGACTCAGGTTCGATTCTTACTCTCCTCATTATTTTCTGCGGCACCTGGTGATGATGGGAGACTAGACGAGTAGGCGGCGATCGCTAGTTCGATCTTTGAACTGAGCGGGTTTTATCTCACCACACTGTCGTGCCTTGGGCGAGTGCTCACGGGCTTCGGCCCTAGGCAAGGGTTTTCTCCGGTTCGGAGGCGAGTGTCCAGTGGTCTATCTGAAGGATTCGTTGGACATTAAAAAAAGTGAGGTAACCAGATCTAGATCCACAAACATCGGAATTCAAGGCCCAACTACAGAGCCCAAAGTTAACTATAGACTTTCGGTAGTTAAAATTTAAAAGCTATAGAAATAATTTATGAAAAAAACGGGATATGGTATTTTTTGGGTAGGAAAGTATGAGCCTACGTTAAAAAACAAAGGAAAAATCGGTTCGGACTGGATATGATATTACGTGATTGACGACGTGGTTATCTGAAAGACTGAAACTAAATCCGTTTAGCAGCACCAAAATAAAAATATATATATATATAGACATTTATTTATAAATGTAACAAAAAATAGTATTGAAATATGTCTTATATATGTCAATGTGGGGCTAGCCCACTTGATAAAAGCATATACTTCTTAGAGGTGAGATCCCAAGTTCAAACCTGGGCAAAGACGATTAATTTAGGTCATGGCAAGGGCGATTAATTTAGATTATTGGAATAGTAAAGAGTAGAACGTCATTAAAAAAATGTCTTATATACTTTATCCTTTGCCGGCAATAACTATTGTAGCGTTTACACATTTTTGGTGAACCACTGATGATATTATGTTTAAATAAAAAATATTATTTCAGATTTGAAATTATTAAATAAATTAGAATTAGTAAAAATAATACTTGAGTATTAGGATATTTCAAGTCGGTTTTTAAGAATAGTTCAGACTTGATATGTATTCGGTTGCTTTATGAGGAAGATATTATCGGTGATGAAACTTAGAATGCGAAACCCATCCCAAAGACCCAAACCAAAAGCATGATCACCATCCCCATCCTTGAGCTAACTAAGGTCATAGTTGTCATAATCAGGGCCGGCCCAACAAGCTAAAGACCCTAGGCCCAAGCCTAAGGCCACCAATATTGAAGGGCCACAAATTTTCAATATGTTTTCTATATAATAGGCCCATAATGTTACAAACTAATACACCAAATAGTCTGTGCCCAATATCCCATTCTATATAGTGCGAATGAAATGATGATTCTTGTAAATTGTGGCGTCGTTTTGGTTACCAATATGGATTCATCAGCGACTAGGGCGGTAGAGAGTCGTCTTTAGTGTTTATAGATTTGGTGGTAATTATCTCAATTGAAGAACACACAACAACTATTTTTTAGTTTTTTATATACTAGTATTGGGCAAAATCATTATACATATTCTCATATTGCTCAAATTCTCCAACATAGTCACAAAATCAAGGGGTGTATTTTTTAAAGGATCTAAGAACTTTTTTCACGATAAAGAATCTCACTTAGTAAACTTAGTGGCGGATCTAAGAACTTTTTTCACTGGGTTCCTTTTGGTAGATTCTCATTAATTCTCACTGTTTTTCCAAATCATACGAGGTTATCACTAGTTTTTCCCATTTTTTCTAAACCAAATGGGTTCCTGGGAACCCACAAAAGTGGCCTAGATCCACCCCTGAGTAAACTCACCCTGTTCGGGGCTATGCGAAGGTTGAAGCCTTGACCGCCATGAGACTGAAAATGGCCCAAACCAGTGGCGGACCTAGAAAATATTTTCAAGGGGTGCGGATGAGGGGTTTAACCAAATTTTTAAGGGATGCGGCCAGAATTTTACCCTATAAAATACACTAAATTTTTTTTTTCAAAGGGTGCGCCCACCCACCCTGATCTCTTACTAGGTCCGCCCTTGGCCCAAACGGAAATCGAACATGCGTCTTCACTAGGAAGGGCAGACCTTTTGACCACTAGACCACAACTAACGTGCTGTTTGTTTTTTCCTAGAAGGTCTTCCTGATGTCTTTTGTCTGCGGCGCGCAGACGCGCGCAGACCTTTGTGGTCTGCAGCTTGTTTGTTTTCTCGCAGACCTTTCATTAAAAAAGGTCTGCGAGAGGTCTGCTTCAAACAGACATTCAAGCTTGTCTTCAAAGGTCTTCACACCTCTTCTCACCTTCTCCTCTTCTCCCTCCAGACCTCTTCTGCCACCAGACCCACTCCGCCACCACCTCCACTCCGCCACCACCTCCCACCCCTGCTCCGCCACCACCTCCGGCCCCACCTCCAGCTCCGACACCCTCTCTCTCCTCCACCCGACACCCCCAATCACCTCCACCATCAAAATCGCCGTCATCATCATCACAGGAACCACAACCACCGCCTACACCGCCGTCTCTCTCTCTCCTCGAACTCTCTCTCTGGATCTCTCTCTCTCTGGATCTCTCTCCTCCCTCGATCTCTCTCTCTCTCATCAAAAAACCCCAAATCAAACCCCAAATCGGAGATGTAGTGGTGACGGTGGTGGCGGTGGTGTAGTGGTGACGGTGATGGCGGTGGTGTAGTGGTGACGGTGGTGGTGGTGGTGGTGGTGGTGGTGGTGGGTTTGCGGTGGTGCTTGATGGTGGTGATGATGAAGGCACAGAGAGAGATCGAGGGAGGAGAAAGATCTGGGGGTGGGTGGTTGTGACGGGGGTGGTGGTTGCGACGGGGGTGGGTGGGTGGGTGGTGGTAGATGGTTGTGGCGGTGATGATGCAGAGAGAGAACAGAGGTGTGTGTGTAAAGTGTGTGTTTCTGTGTGTGTGA
Organism: Helianthus tuberosus; assembly: GCA_030545235.1. Lineage (NCBI taxonomy): Eukaryota > Viridiplantae > Streptophyta > Magnoliopsida > Asterales > Asteraceae > Helianthus > Helianthus tuberosus. Next base: position 210,414,831 of record CM060400.1, read on the forward strand.
AGATGTTATATAAAAAAAAACAAACCATCTTCTCCTTGCAGACTGCAGACCTTTGGTCCACCTCTTTTTCTGCAGATGCCTGCAGATGTGGTCCGCAGACTGCAGACCTTTTCTCGCAGAAAAAACAAACAGCACCTAAGTACCACCCTATTTCTCTTTTAATTGGAATCCTTTTATCACATGAAACCAACGCTACACATAGATTTTATGCGTCAGTATGGTCTTTTACAATAACAAGATTTTATTCATTTTACAATAACAAGATTTTATTTATTTTTAATAGAAACATAGAATTAGAAAATAATATACGACGAAACAAAAGACAACATTCACTTTAAAATGAAGTATTAATTTCTTATACAATATAATATTTCTCACGTATATTAATGCTTGATCGGTCATTTGAACATCTTTCTAATGTTTTATTCAATATCACGGAGATTTGTTTCTTGAATCGGTCACAAAACATGCACAATAGCAATGCGGCGGTGGTGGTGCATCCGTTTGACAACACAAGCACGGTGGATAACGGTGGTTTTGAAATAATTCTGCATAAACATGAAAACGAAAATGTTTTCTCATCAACTTAACAAATTAAATTTGTAAAACAAACATGGAAATATTATGATTAAAATTCCCAGTTCACGATCAACCTTGTGCATGAAACAAAATAAATAAAAAGTTACAGGTAACTAAGATTACAAATTAGATACATCAAACATTTTGCTAGTAAGCTAACATGTATCATATGACATGTTACATGTCATATGTTATGTTATGTTTAATGTAAATTTAAACTATAAGAAAAGGAGAAAGATACATACGACGAGAAGTTAAGCCAACTGCATCGGATTGTGGATGCATGGGATGGGATAAAACGATGATGAAGATGAAGATCATCGTTACAGAGCTAAGTGATTTATTTGCCATGTCACCCGGAATGCAAATAATAAGAGTGATTTGGGGATGGAATGTGGATGATGAAAGTTACATAGTGGTAGGTGCTTTATATAGAATGTTTTGGCCTTGAATAAGTCACTTTCTTGTCGTGTGATTTAGGTTAGGCTTTGACGATTGACTTTATTGGTCCATATGTGTGGGTTAGTGTATTCTCGTTGTATTATCTAGCATACGACAAGTGGGAAATAAAACCGTTTGTTAAAACAGTCAACTTAAACTTAACTAGTCTTAATCATGATGCATAATATAACTTATATTAATATTGATACTAGAAAATTAAAGTATTTGATTAATAAATAATACAAAAAATAATTTAATACATTTGACTAGTAACAGGATAAACCCCCCAAACACTTCATACTTAAAATTCCATTCCATTGCTATTTAATTAACATATTTTTGGTCAAATGTATAGTCCTCCATGTAAATTTACAAAGAAACAATCGTTGTTGACTCACAAATCAGCAATCGCCTATTAATTCATCTGATAGTCATCTTCCGATATGTTGCTTCCTTGTTTTTTCCACAGACCACAATAATTTTTTTTAACTGCAAATTTGGATCACTAACGGATCATTGGAGTATCATCGTAGAAGGCTGGCCGAAGCCCAAGTATTTTAAGGCTTGGGCTTTGAGCCTTCAAATAAACAGGGCCTCCAGCTTTAAAAAAATTAGTAATAATTATATATGATATTTGGGCTGGGTTGCGATGAATATTATTGATGTATAGCAAATTTGTAGGGGCGCTGCATATGGAGTATTGTATTTGGGCGGCAATTGCAATTTACTCAATTTTTTTAGGGAAAAAGGCCTCGAGTTTTTACTTCGTTTTAGGCCACCAAAATGGTTGAGCCGACTCTGTCATTGTGCCACCAGCGGAACCACCCGATCATATCCGTCTCCACTAAGCATAATGCCTATACACCAATTCATGAGGAAACCCAATAAATATGGAGAAACCCCTTGTGGGAATCGAACCCAATACCTATTGATCTCAAAGTCTTATCTCACCCTCAAGATACCACTAGCCTATAAACCCATGTGCCAAAGACCACAATAAACTAGTTTATTACCCGTCCGTTGGACGGGTTACGCTAACGTAACAAACAAAGATAATGTATGTTGATGGTGTTTCGGTTTGCTTCTCCTTTTCCTCTTTTCCATCTCCTATTTGAAAAAATTACAACCATCTAACTTTTTCTTTTCTTCTTTTCAAACCACTAAAACTCATTCTCAAAACATATTATCCAGACATTACAAAAATGACATATTAACTTTTAAGAAGTCAAAAACTTAAAAGGAGATTAAAATAAATAATCCCAAACACCCACGTTAAGTGAACACAAGTCTAAACAACATTATAAACAAAAGTACCATTTTTAATTTATAAAAGGAAAACCAACGTAAACGGTGTACAACCACAAACAATATAAAATAAAACTGATAGAGAGATAAAACATGAAATAAACCTATGAACAACGTGACAAACAAAGCTAACATATATTAAGTGTAACGCCCCAAAAATCTGAATGTTAATATTTGTCGTATGTTCTTATGTGACACGTCATGAAATAAATAACTAGGCTATTTAACCTAGTTAAGGGTATGGTCAAAAGTATTAAATGATGAGGGTAGTGTCAGTTATGTTTTAAAGGTAAACCCGAGGGGCTAAAGTGGAACAAATGAAAGTTAAGTTATTAAATAACTTAATCACACACAAACACACACATACGTGTGTTCGAGAAAGATCAGGAGGCTCCCATGGAGCCTCAAACCCTAACTTCATCTTTTTGCTCAAATCGGAAGGCAAGATGAAGCTTAAATCCATAACCGAGCATGGATTAATGATCACCAACACGAGGGGATCATAAGGTATGTCTTAAATCTAAGATTGGTGATCATGGGTGAAGTGGGTTATGTTCTAATCCGTGAGTTAATATGAAATTGATCATGTACAAGGGTGAGAATCCTCGTATAGAACATGGGTTATGTATGGTTTGCGTTAATTTGATGATTAGAGGTGAAACCCGTTAGTTAGGGTGAAGATGATGACTAGAATCACCTCCCATGTTCGAGTCTTGTTGAAAGATTGATGTATTATGTGGGTATGATGAATACTTGTTAGAAGAATTAGGAGAAATGTGATGATGATATGTTTGATGTTTATTTGGGAATGATACATGATGATTAGTAGTAGGTTTTGATGGGTTATGTATGAGTTTAGAAGATTTGTGCATGAAATAGTTGTATGTTATGCTTAAAAGGTAGTACTCACATTAAGTGTATGATGAAATGTATATAGTGTCGTCCGTATAGTCGATTATGATGTTACGAGTATATGATGATAAGTCGATGGTTAAATATGGTTAATAGTTGACTCTTGAAAGTCAACTAAGTATAAGAAACATGATTTGACTCGTTGTTGTAAAAGCAGGATTATAGGGAGTCGTTTGATACATGTTATGTTGATATGTGTTAATTTAGATTACCCGATGAATTACGTGTGTTGGAAAGGATATGAAGTTGATTATATGTTTTAATGCTTGTTAGAAACGACTAAGGAAAGTTAAGTGTGAATTATGCGAATGATATGATTGTTACCTGTACAAATGAGTATGCTAATAAGAGCGTGATTTCGATGAAATGAAAGTATAGGAATCACGTCGAGACGGACTCAAGCGTGAGGTGTTAACGGGTCAAGAAGAGGCAAGGAATCGGACACGAGCACGGACGCATAAGGTAAGTGATTTCCGTAATCACTTCTTAGTTGGATTAAGTAATAAAGTGTTTTAATTAATTAAACATGATGTTTGAGGTCGAATATGTGTTAAAGTCTTTCGTCGTAAATGATGGGATTAAGATTGACCAAAATGCCCTTGATGGGTATTTTGGGGCAAACGATCTTAAAAGTAGTTTAGAAACAAGTTATTCGATTAGTGCAATGTTTTGGACAAGTATGGAAGTGGGGATTATGGTTTGGTTAGTCATAGACCAATTAATGCGCGAATACCCTTAACGGGTCAAAAATAAGCATATGAACGATAAGGTGTTAAGAGGATGCAAGACATCCAAGGACTTAGTAGTTTATGATGGACGTCACTGATATTATTATGTTTATAAGAGGTTATAATAAAACAAACAAGTTATGTTGATGTATGCATGAACGGGTCGAAATTTGGTAAGGGAGTAATAAGCCGAAGAGTTAAAAGTCTGAAATTTTATTAAGTTGGATGTTGGATTTTAATTCCATTAGATGGAGAATTAAATTACAGAAGTATAGGAAAAAGAATCGGGTAAAACGGATCAAAAACGAGAGAGTTATGCTTGTTTCCGTGAAACCGGATCGTGCTGGGAATATGCAGCAACCAGCTGCAAATGTTCTGTGAAAATGAGGCCTAGGCGTCACGCGACGCCCCTTGGCGTCACGCGACGCCCTTAAATCCTGCAAAAATTAATGTTTGTTGTTGCTTGACCCTTGTAACTTGTTTAAACGCGTTTTAAGCCACGTATGACTAATTTAACTTACGTTTTTATGAGCATAAAGGTATGCACATATGTTGATAGGCAAGTATGTATGTTTGTATGTATTTATACACGTATGTAGAAGCGTATGTAAGCGTGTATACGCGAACGTATGTAAGATTATAGTGTGTAAACAAGTACATGAGGATATATGAAGACGTATATGAGTAGGCAAGTATGAGTCGGGTATATTGCAATAGGTGATTGTAAATGTAAAAGTAGGTATGTATGTAGGTATATACGTATGAATGCTTTATAAGTCTAAGTGTATGTATGTAGGTGTGTATGTAGTTAGTACGTATTTGTACGCAAGTGAGTATGTACGAAGGTATGCACGTATGTAGATTTGTGTAAAGGCATGTAATAAATATGTTTGTATGTATGTATGTATGTATGGATGTATTTAGGTATGCACGTACGTAGGTACGTACGTATGTATGTAGGTACGTATGTATGTAAATTGCTATGTGTGATCTTAAGTGTATGTATAAGTTTGTATGAAAGTATGTACGCATGCATTCAATGAAATTGAGTACTAACGATGATAATAGCGTGCCTGGTGATGAAGGGTAACGCAGGAATACCAAAGAAGTCTCACTACGGGTCGTATGATCAGAGGGAAAGCCGGGATGTAAAGGGTTAATGGAATGAAGAGTAAACGTGAATAAATCTTATATGTTTATGATACGTACTAACGTTATGAATTTTATGTGGTGAGCGGGTAGTACAAGCCATGAGGATTATTAAGGAGTAGAGATCGAAGATCGAGTCACTAGAGAGATTGTACGGGAACGTTGATGTGTATAATGTAGTAAACATAAGCTATGTTTTTAATTAGTAAATAAGAGGATGACGGATTTATGAATAAGAGCTATGTTAAAGTTGAATTTTAAATAAGTTGAGGTATTTATAATGAAAGAAATTTTATGGTTCGTGTTTCCGCTGCGACTTTAGTCATGTACGAATTAGGGTCTAACAAGTTGGTATCAGAGCCCTGGTTTGAGGGAATCAAGTACGAGAAGGTAGGTACTTGAACTCAAACTTGTGTGCTCTTGAGATAAGAAATCCGTACAATCTAAGACTCGACCAAGATCCAAAGGTAAAGGCTAATGTAAGTATGTACTTATGTATACGTATAAAGGAACTGACGGTTTTGTATGTGCAAGGTAAGCATAAATGTTGGAAGAGGATGATCCGTGAATGCAGTCTAGGATAAATACTAAGGCAGGCAAAAAGGTAATAGGACGAATAGGCAAATGAGCCCAGGTACGTAAATTTAATATGTGGGTGTAAGTAATGGTAAAATTCATTAAGGGAAGGAGAATTTTAAAATGAAAGACAATGATTGTATAGTAATGAAGTACTGGAAGTGATACACGCGTCGAAACCCAAGTCTACGGACATAAGGTGACAATTACATGAAGGCTCGAAACTATTATGTGGATTGTGTACCTGGCCAGTACACGAGAAACGTATGACGTTCGTGAGATCATGATAATTGTTACAGGTATGTCCGGTAGAGTTAGGTAGCAGGCGGGCGTGTGGGTGAAATGGGAAGTAAGACTCTCGGGAAATTGAGAGTACTATGAAAGTATGAAAAACATGCCTAATAAGAATGAAGAATGTGGAATCCGTAATTAAGTACGGATCAACAAGATATGAATGATATGTTTGAATCCGTGAGACGGATTCAAGGATGGAAGGTATGAATGCAATGTTTGAATCCGCGAGACGGATCCAAAGATGAAAGGTATGAATGCAATGTTTGAATCCGTGAGACGGATTCAAGGATGAAAGGCAGGAATGATATGTTTGAATCCGTGAGACGGATTCCAGGATGAAAGGCATGAATGTAATGTTTGAATCCGTAAGGCGGATTCAATGAATGAAAAAGCATGAATGATGCGTCTGAATCCGTGAGACGGATTCAAAAATATAAAAAAAATGAAATTAATCCGCCTAAGAAGATGTCGACAGTTTGACCATGATTGAGTCGAACGGGTCATAGAAATAAGTATAAAGTAAAAAGTGATAGTGTAATAGACGAAGTTTTGTATAAGTTACGTGTTAGATGTGTTAGTAATTGACTCTTAGAAGTCAGAATGATGACGGTCTGTGACCCGGACAATAACTTGAGTATGGGCGGGAATGGTAAGCTTAGTAAAAAATATTGAAACGATGTAATAAGGTCTTTGCAAGTAAGCATGAATGGAAGGAAGTACGAGCGTGTACTTCAGTTGGCGAAATGATTAATTGAATGGAAGGATTGCATGTAAGAAATAGAATGTGTGGTACATTATAGCAGGTACGTAGGAAATTGTAGAAGAGTTAAAGGCGGGTAATCACCTAGTGTAATGAATGTTTGAATGACATATGCTAACCGCCGATGTTGTTAATGATAATGTTAGAACTATTGATGTAATGAAACCAATCGTATTGGTGAAAGGATGTGCACGAGCGGAAGCTCATTACTTGAATGAATGAAACCTGGCCTGAACGGCTAGTACTCGAGGAGAAGATGATCGATCTGGGTTGCGGATCGTGGTTTGGAAATGAAAAAGAGGTTAGTAAAATGTTTAACTCATGATTGGAGAGATATGAACTATTTATACACGTGAATTAAGTAATGCATGAAGTGAAAGCAATAGTAATGTGAAATGAACGAAATGATTTAAAGATAATATAAAGGTATGCAAGGTATACGTAACTGTAGAAAATGTAGAATAAGGTTAACGTTAAAGTTAAGCATATATGAGTATGTATAGATTTCAAATTCAAAGTAAGGTCGTTTAGTCGACGGAAACGATATGAATGTGCAAATAAACAGAAAGAATGTTAATAATGAAATGTTGGAATTATTTAAGTACACAAAAGGATATATTGCACATGATGAAGGAATATTTGAACGAGGAATAAACCACTAGCTATAAAGGTTGTTAGAAATGAGCGCTACTAGTGAAAGAGATACTAATAAGAACTCCGGAACGGGTTCTTGGAGCTAGAAGATTCTCATTAGGATGGGCTAGTGGTCGTATGGATGGACTGGAAGAAAGGATAATGTGTGTTCGATGAAAGTGAGGAAGGTTTCGGGGACGAAACCTCGTTTAAGGGTGGTAGACTTGTAACGCCCCAAAAATCTGAATGTTAATATTTGTCGTATGTTCTTATGTGACACGTCATGAAATAAATAACTAGGCTATTTAACCTAGTTAAGGGTATGGTCAAAAGTATTAAATGATGAGGATAATGTCAGTTATGTTTTAAAGGTAAACCCGAGGGGCTAAAGTGGAACAAATGAAAGTTAAGTTATTAAATAACTTAATCACACACAAACACACACATACGTGTGTTCGAGAAAGATCAGGAGGCTCCCATGGAGCCTCAAACCCTAACTTCATCTTTTTGCTCAAATCGGAAGGTAAGATGAAGCTTAAATCCATAACCGAGCATGGATTAATGATCACCAACACGAGGGGATCATAAGGTATGTCTTAAATCTAAGATTGGTGATCATGGGTGAAGTGGGTTATGTTCTAATCCGTGAGTTAATATGAAATTGATCATGTACAAGGGTTAGAATCCTCGTATAGAACATGGGTTATGTATGGTTTGCGTTAATTTGATGATTAGAGGTGAAACTCGTTAGTTAGGGTGAAGATGATGACTAGAATCACCTCCCATGTTTGAGTCTTGTTGAAAGATTGATGTATTATGTGGGTATGATGAATACTTGTTAGAAGAATTAGGAGAAATGTGATGATGATATGTTTGATGTTTATTTGGGAATGATACATGATGATTAGTAGTAGGTTTTGATGGGTTATGTATGAGTTTAGAAGATTTGTGCATGAAATAGTTGTACGTTATGCTTAAAAGGTAGTACTCACATTAAGTGTATGATGAAATGTATATAGTGTCGTCCGTATAGTCGATTATGATGTTACGAGTATATGATGATAAGTCGATGGTTAAATATGGTTAATAGTTGACTCTTGAAAGTCAACTAAGTATAAGAAACATGATTTGACTCGTTGTTGTAAAAGCAGGATTATAGGGAGTCGTTTGATACATGTTATGTTGATATGTGTTAATTTAGATTACCCGATGAATTACGTGTGTTGGAAAGGATATGAAGTTGATTATATGTTTTAATCCTTGTTAGAAACGACTAAGGAAAGTTAAGTGTGAATTATGCGAATGATATGATTGTTACCTGTACAAATGAGTATGCTAATAAGAGCGTGATTTCGATGAAATGAAAGTATAGGAATCACGTCGAGACGGACTCAAGCGTGAGGTGTTAACGGGTCAAGAAGAGGCAAGGAATCGGATACGAGCACGGACGCATAAGGTAAGTGATTTCCGTAATCACTTCTTAGTTGGATTAAGTAATAAAGTGTTTTAATTAATTAAACATGATGTTTGAGGTCGAATATGTGTTAAAGTCTTTCGTCGTAAATGATGGGATTAAGATTGACCAAAATGCCCTTGATGGGTATTTTGGGGCAAACGATCTTAAAAGTAGTTTAGAAACAAGTTATTCGATTAGTGCAATGTTTTGGACAAGTATGGAAGTGGGGATTATGGTTTGGTTAGTCATAGACCAATTAATGCGCGAATACCCTTAACGGGTCAAAAATAAGCATATGAACGATAAGGTGTTAAGAGGATGCAAGACATCCAAGGACTTAGTAGTTTATGATGGACGTCACTGATATTATTATGTTTATAAGAGGTTATAATAAACCAAACAAGTTATGTTGATGTATGCATGAACGGGTCGAAATTTGGTAAGGGAGTAATAAGCCGAAGAGTTAAAAGTCTGAAATTTTATTAAGTCGGATGTTGGATTTTAATTCCATTAGATGGAGAATTAAATTACAGACGTATAGGAAAAAGAATCGGGTAAAACGGATAAAAAACGAGAGAGTTATGCTTGTTTCCGTGAAACCGGATCGTGCTGGGAATATGCAGCAACCAGCTGCAAATGTTCTGTGAAAATGAGGCCTAGGCGTCACGCGAGTATGTACGAAGACGTATATGAGTAGGCAAGTATGAGTCGGGTATATTGCAATAGGTGATTGTAAATGTAAAAGTAGGTATGTATGTAGGTATATACGTATGAATGCTTTATAAGTCTAAGTGTATGTATGTAGGTGTGTATGTAGTTAGTACGTATTTGTACGCAAGTGAGTATGTACGAAGGTATGCACGTATGTAGATTTGTGTGAAGGCATGTAATAAATATGTATGTATGAATGGATGTATTTAGGTATGCACGTACGTAGGTACGTACGTATGTTTGTAGGTACGTATGTATGTAAATTGCTATGTGTGATCTTAAGTGTATGAAAGTATGTACGCATGCATTCAATGAAATTGAGTATTAACGGTGATAATAGCGTGCCTGGTGATGAAGGGTAACGCAGGAATACCAAAGAAGTCTCACTACGGGTCGTATGATCAGAGGGAAAGCCGGGATGTAAAGAGTTAATGGAATGAAGAGTAAACGTGAATAAATCTTATATGTTTATGATACGTACTAACGTTATGAATTTTATGTGGTGAGCGCAGGTAGTACAAGCCATGAGGATTATTAAGGAGTAGAGATCGAAGATCGAGTCACTAGAGAGATTGTACGGGAACGTTGATGTGTATAATGTAGTAAACATAAGCTATGTTTTTAATTAATAAATAAGAGGATGACGGATTTATGAATAAGAGCTATGTTAAAGTTGAATTTTAAATAAGTTGAGGTATTTATAATGAAAGAAATTTTATGGTTCGTGTTTCCGCTGCGACTTTAGTCATGTACGAATTAGGGTCTAACATTAAGGCAGTTGATTTCCCTTGGAATGGGCGGGCCGGATCATCAGCGTTGTCAGTGTTCCGAAATTTCCTGAAAAGATGAAAAAAATAGTTGATAGATAATTCAATTTAAAAAAAAAATTATGATATTTAAAATATGCCTAGAGAGCAATATGCATACTTGAACTGGAAAATAACAACAAAAAATGATCAAAGAAAAAATTGAAAGAAAAAAAAAGTAACATACCACCGACACTTTTTGGCACAATTTCACCATACAATACCTATATGTTTATTATCATTATCCACATCCAGATGATGTCCAAAACATCGTAAAAATAAAAATAACAAACTGCAAGTATTGAAATCTACGATACTTTTATCATATTCTTACCTTCAAGTTAAAAATCTTTTAACGTACACTCCTAATGAGCGAGTACTATAAACTAATAACAATTTTACGAACCTAAAAAGGCATCAAGTTTGACATTAGTTGATCTTGACAGAAACTTCATGCAAATTGGAGGATTAACACCAGCCAAAGCCAGGATCGAACTCGGTAACGTCCAAATCCCGTCACCGCAAATCAAACCCGAAGCCACCGTTGGCCCAAATGCAGGAGCCTTTGCCTTGTTTACCTTGGACCAAATGAACAATATCAAACTTCCAACACATATGCCAATGGCAAAGTAACCTCCAATGTAGAACGGGATCGCCATCGCCATTGGAATCGGAATGAACCGAGCTAGGTTTTTCCCCACCAAGTCTCGAATCCCATTCACAAAGATCGCGAACCCGAAGAATATATAGCAGAGCAAGAGACATTTTTCGGGTAATGTCGAGAATCCTTCAACTCCCAAGATTGCCATGTTTCGGAAAATGAGAGCGTACGGTGCAGGGTACTCCGAACCCGGGACTCCAAGATTGTCAAACGCGTTGTAAAACAGCCAGAAGATGCAAGGGGAGATGATACAACCCATTGCAGTCCCAATCACTTGGCTAACAAACATAGACCAGGGTGAAGCCAAGGTCATGTAACCAGTCTTGAAGTCCTGTGTTAAGTCGAAAGCGGTTGAGACGATGTTCATCATGACCCCACATGCTGCTAAGCCTGCCAGTACACCACCGTTTGACCCACCAGCCCACGCTCCAATCACAAATATCGCAAGCTTAGTGTAGGTCGATGCTAATGACCAGTCGGTGAGCCCGCATCCAAAAGCGTTACAGAACGCTAAAACCGGGGCGCATACGTAAATAACAGCGACGTAGTACCACTTGAGCTGGTGGAAGATGTGTGCAAGAGTGATAATGGAGACAATAGCAATGGTTAGATAGCCAACTATCGCGATCCACGTAGGAATCTGATCTTTGAGAAACAATCGAGTGCATTTTTGGTCATCATAAGACAGGGAAGGAAGATCGGGCAATGAGTTACCGGTAATGGCTTCTTCCGCTTTGGTTTTATCGTCATTGAAATGGCGATATAATCCGGATAAAGTGTAATAAAGGACCTTTACGAAGTTGTAGAGCCCGTCATCGAGGATCATGGCTAACAGCGTAAAGAAAAATGATCTGAAATTAAACAGCCTGCATAAAGAAAATGATGCATATTTAGCAATGCTAACCCTAAATTTTCCAATTTGGGTGTAACCCAAATGAATGCTTCTCTGGCTTTAAACTTGCTGAGAAATAACAAACAATAAACTAAAGAAAAGATACAATTTCGCACCTGATTTCAAGACCAGATGACTCACCATTTCGAATTGGTTGAACCCCCTTGATTCATGGGTGTACTCACAAATCACAAAAAAAAAAAAAAAAAAAAACAGATTTAGAAAATCGCAAATAACATACTTTTGTTCACAAAAATGTCATGTCAAACCCGCTGAACCGGCCAATTTGCTTCTGATTGAGCGGGTTTTTTTTTGTGGGAGAGAGTGAGGGGATGGAAAAGATATACTCAGTTCGCCGAACATGGAAATCCTCTTTCTACCACATTAGAGATTGAAAATGAGGAAACCCTAAAGCAAATGAAAACATTAAATGCGTTATAGAATAACCCAAATAAAAAAAATGAATTTGGGTGAACAACTTGAACTTGAACAGATCCTTTATCATGGTTTGGTTTGTAACTGAAGATCAAGAACACTACAAGAAAAAAGAGCATTAGGGGCGACATCATTAGGGGCGACATATAAAAAGTCACCCCTAAAGGACCAATCCGTGTTTTAGCTTTGGACAACAAGTCATGGCCGTAGATTAGGTAAACAATCCAATGGCTGATATTATTTTTCCCCAAGTCGCCCCTAATTGTGAGTTAAAACCCTTGGCAGGCTTGTTTCCCCCCATCAGACAACACTTCTCCATTTCCCCTCCAAAACAACACTTCCCCCTTTCCCCTCCAAACCCTACCTGCCACGCACAACACTTCCCCCTTCCCCCTCCAAACCCTACCTGCCACGCCACCAGTAGGAAGAATGCCGCCCTTCACGCTACTAGCAGCCTCTTGTTCCATCAAATTCTCAGCCTTTTGAAGCAATGTGCTATTCAAATCGCAAGCTTTCTGTGTGGTTTATGTAGGTAAGAACCCTACTCGCTTTAATCCCTAAGATTGATGTTCAAATCACAATTATTCAGTGTTGTTTGATGTTCAAATCGTATGTATTTTGTGTGTTCTGTTGTTAAAATCACAATTTGGGGGGATATTTTTTATTTCAACCAGAATGTTGCAAGAGTTTTGTTATAATGTAAATGAAAGTTAGGGATAATTGTATGTTTGATTGAGATTGCCCTTGCAGTGAAAGTAAAGTTAAAAGTGCAATTGAAAAATAGTGAACTGATGGACTGGGCTGCAGTAATGGGTTGAAATTATGCAGTCTGTCGAAGATTTGATCGCTGTAACTGATGGACTAGGTTAGCAACAATTGATGGACTAGGTTAGCAATAACATAATACGACTAGGTTAAACAATCATTTGCTGCAAATAGGTTATATGTAGGTGGGTAGTTCACTGTCAAAGCTTATTTCAATTGTTAATACCTCTCTGCTTATATTTATATGCTTGTTCTTTGTTTATGCGAACTTGTTCAGCTTGTAAAACTTATATTAGTGTTTATGTATTTTAAGCAAAGTTATTGTAACATTTATGGTGTTTGTAAGCTTTATTGATCATGCTGAATTGGAACTTTCACAAGATTGCAAACTATGATCTCCTAATTCATTTTACATCATTATTGTTATTTATTTTGTTTAGATGGTCAGTATATTGAATTTTATCAGTATTTATACATCATTATTGCAAACCATGATCTCCTAATTCATTTCGTTTTGGTTGATTTTTCGGTTCGGTTTCGATTTTTTCAGTTCTTTGTTTCGTTTTGGCCGATTTCGATTCGGTTTTTTTGTTCTGTTTCGATCGGTTTTTCCAGATCGTTTTCGATCTTTTCAGTTTTTTTCGTTTTGATTGTTTCGTTTCGGTTCAGTTTTCGGTTTTTTGTTTCGTTTTGGTTAGTAAAAAGGTTTTTGTTTACTAGAGATTAAATGTGAAATACGTGACCATGAGCGATGTTGTTTTAGTTTTAGCTAATTTGTGGTTTCTCAAAAGTTTGGGGGAAGTGTTGTTGAATGAAGTCTAGGGTTTATAGTTTACTTGTTATCATTAAGAAGATATGTTCAGTTTTGAAGTTTAAAAACCATTTGTTTGACATCAGTACGTTGAAATGGTTTTGATGTTAATCATGGACCTTTAGTGCATTAGAATATTGTTGAATGAGAAACCTAATAAGCTATATAAGCTAGAATATTGTTAAAAGAAAGGACCCAACCCAACCCAACCCAACCCGACCCGAAACCTGTTCTGACCCGGACCCGTTCTGACCCGGACCTGTTCCGACCCGGACCCGTTTCCACCCGAACCAAAACAACCCTTTTTTATAATTGACCTGTTCTGACCCGAACCCGTTTTGACCCATGACCCGACTCGTTTGCCAGGTCTATATTATGTGATTTCTGTTTACATATATATACTCTCCGATTTAAGAGTCTTGTGATTTTTGTTTCACAATATATATTAACAGTTTTTTTTTTTTACAATATGAACTAACTGGATAAACATTTTTCTATACAATATGAACTAACTGGATTCTTATATTCGTAAACCTTGAAAGCATTGAAAGCAAGTTCATGTTATACCATTATAGAACTAATCCTATAAAGTTTTATAAGCCTACTTTGATAAACTTAATGTGAACGACCACAAAACACTATTTTTTAATTGTTTTTTTTTCCAAATAGAACAATTTAAAGTGTTCTGAAACTACCTTTGCTCGTTGGCCTGTTCCTTAAAGACTTGCATCTGAAACATAGAAATCAAAATTAAATCAAAAGATATTCATGAGTGTGAGGAGGACCACTCTTTGTTTTGTTCTTGTATTTGTCTCTTTTGCTTTTTTACATGACAAATTCATATATGAAAGTGTTTGGTTATATTTTGTTCTTGTATTTGTTGTTCTTTAATAAATATGTATGTTTTAATTTGGATTAGAACAGATTTGGAATAAGTGCGTGTTAATTTTAGTTGTTAGTGGTGGAGACGTAACCTATTAATGGTTTGGTTTAAATTACGTATTGGTTTAGTTTTTTAGTGTTTGAAAGAACATTCAAAGACTAAACTCGCTGTAGGAGATTGCATTCTGCTCTTTATTTTGGTTATTTATATTGTTTGTTTCTTGTAACACTGTTCTTATTTATTCTCTTGCAGTATGGAAGCACAAGGCCTTAATAACTGACACTAAAACCCCAAACAAGGCCATAATTTCGGCTGCTGATTTGTGTGAGTAGCAAATTGCGGAGTTAATAGTCAACAAAGTAGTTATGCTTAATAGGTACAAATCTTCCAGATTCTCTTTCTAAATATAAGTTGGTACACGCTTTGTTTTAAGTTAGATAGCACTTCTTTTCATGCAAAGTAGTGTGCATAATACGTATGGATCCGAAAAGAACCGAGAACCAAACATAGAATTAACCAAAACCGAAACCGATAATATACATATAAGTAGGTCCTCGGTTCTAGAATTTTACCCATTTCGGTTTTGGGTCGGTTCTCGGTCCGGTACCGAAAATAACCTAAAGTAAATAAAACACACCGAACTTAAAAAAATAACAAAATATGGCCTAGGCCTGTTAAGTAAACAATATGGATGCCTGTTAACCAAATATTAAATAATATGGGCGCTTGTTAACCTAATCTGCAGAACAGCTGCTAAATATTAAAGTTTATTTATTTACTATTTTTATTCAATTTTATAAATATGTATTGTGACTAATAATTTTTATTTATATTTGTAGTTGTCCCAACCAAGAGAAAAAGGGATAAGGCTAAAAACAAAGGACTTAGACAGGCGATTGCTTTAAACAAGGGGCTAGTTTCTCTTCCATTTGATATAGAAGTCACTTATAGCCCAATTGGTATCCCTAATGATTGGTTCACTCGCGAAGTGGGGAGTTATATGTTTGGCCACTTTGCATTCGATAAGAGTTCTTTCAACTACGTTTCTGATGCTGAAAAGAATGCCATGGAGGTGCATTTAAGGGTAAATATTTTGTTTAACTATATTTCTATGTTCTTTGTTCATGACTCGTTTTCAACTTAACTAACTTATTTTGTTTAAGTCCCAGCGGCGTTTCAATTTTACTGAAAATGAGAAGCATCCTAAATGTTGACAATTGATGGATGGCCTTAATGCGGTATACATGAAGCGTTATAGAAGCCGAAAAGCCAAAGCAAAAGAAGAATTTTTAGCAAACGGAGGGGAAACTAATGTAGCGAGAGCAAGGGCCAACATCCCCAAGGGTATGAGTGAAGAGAATTGGAATAAAACCGTAGACTATTTCTTGACAAAAGAACATAAGGACCGGTGATGTGCCAACAAATCAAATCGTCAAAAGAAACTTTACACAAACCGTGGGGGATCGTCGACATATAGTAGTTTTTGTTAAAAAAAAAAGTAATGCTTTATATATATATATAGAGAGAGAGAGAGAGAGAGAAAGTATAATGTACAAAATGGCTTAACCTACATTAACATACGCGACTAAATTTATAACGTGCGTAATTATTTTTTTCACCATTATAACGTGCGTGATTATCACCTCCATGCGTGATTATCACCTCCCATGCGTGATTATCACCCAAAAACTGCTCCCATGCGTTATTAGGGTTCCCATGCGTGATTATTGCCCAGATCTGATGGTTGAGCGCGTCGCGTACATGAAGTAGGATAAGGACTTTTGTATGTTAACCTTTCCCTATATATATATATTCACTATTTTTACATATAAGTGTTTGTTTAAAGTAGTCTAATTTTTAATGTTAAATAGGATAAGACCAGACTCGAAGCGTTTAAAAATGGTCATACTCTTAAAGATGGAAGGTTTGCCAGCGAGCTAGAGGAGCAAAAATACGTAAGTATCTTATTTAAAGTATAATTTTTATATATATTTATATTAATCTATCGCCGTTGTAAAACATAGGAAGAATTACAAGCAGAGTTTGAGTCCCAAAGTGAACCCAACATAGAAGACGAATTTGGAGAAGGTAGTTCGTCACAAGTGAATGAAGTTCAAGTATTTGAAAAGGTGTTTGGTGCTCGGCGCGTGCATTATATAGGTATGGGGCGTAAACCTTCATTATCTAGATTCGCACCACCGAGTTGCGTTGGTCCTCATGAGAAGGAACAAACACCTCCAACACTTACAGTGGTAAAGTTGGATCAACTTTAATATGTTAAAAGTTGGATGTCTTAAGTGTGTTACAGTCGTCCCTTTCATAACCCTAGGTATCCCATCTTCTTAATATGCCTGTTAGATCTCTGTTTTATGCTTTTAATCTTTGTACATTTGGTTGTTTATACTGCTAGTGATTAACTAGTGGATCTGATTTGGTAAAATTTGGGTTTTTGTGTTTGTATTTGCTGGATCTTTGTTTCATGCTTTTGATAATGTTAATTAGGGTTTTATCTGCTTAGCTTGAATTCTTGTTTGATGATGTTTCAGGTTAATTTAGATGTAGGATGAATTGTTGCTTTGGTTTTAATATTATTAGGATTTTTGTATGCATTGCAAAGAAAAGATTTTTTACAAGTTTTTTGAAGTTGAAAGAGGTGGATACCTATTGTGAAATAAGGTTATCTTGTTCAGACTAGTAAAGAGGTAGGTGGATACTATTTGAGGTTAATGATGTGACTGGAAGTTAGATAACTAGTTACTGGTATCATAGTTATTAAAGGCGCTAGGCGCACTCAAGGCGCATAGGCTTCGCCTGGGGCCTAGGCACAAAATGCTAGAAAAGCTAGGGTGTAAGAAAAAAAAGCGCGCTATGAATTTTAAAAAAAATATATATATATTATGTGTTAGAAAAATAATACTATTCAGATTCTTCAAATAAAATAAACAAATGCTATTATATAATGTTTAATATCATCTATTTAGTACCGATTTGGCTAAAAGTGGATGTCTTAAGTATGTTATAGTGGGCTCGGGTTTAATGACCCATTTGGTTAATGTTGTGCTTGGAAATCTGTAGTTTGTTTGAACTTATAATCTATATCTTATTTTGTAGGATTTCCTTGATGGTTTGTTTGAAAACGAAAGTTTTTTAGAACGCCTCTCAAAATTCATGAACTCGAAGAAGGCTTCAAAGAATGGCAATGAAGACAACATGGATGAGGATCAAGAATGATGAAAAAAAGAAACTTGATGTTTATTATGTTTTATTTTAGACTTATAACTTAACCAGACAAAGAAACGTGAAACGTGATGTTATTATGGTTTATTTTTTATTTGATATTGGTTTTATGTTTGAGTTAGAATGGCTAGGTATGTCTGGAAAAGATCAGCAGGTTTTGGTATTTGAAAAAACGGCAAAAAAAACAAGAAAGCAAAAAAAATCTAGTTTTTCCAGGAATGGATTTTTTGAGGCAACAAAAATCGTCCCTAAATGTATAAGCATTAGGTCATATGCTGATGTCATCAATGAACTTTTAGGGGCGACAATTGTCGCCCCTAAAGATCCAACACCATTATCGACAACAATTGTCGTCCCCAAAGGTCAATAGTGACGAGGCATTAGGGTCGACATTTTAGCGGCGACATGTCGCCCCTAATACCTTTAGAGGCGATTTTCTGTATCAATAGGGGCGACAAGTGTCGCACCTAAGGCTCTGATTTCTTATAAGAAATTGATTCACAAAGCAAAAACCTATAAAAATAACACAAAAGTAGGGATGATTTATTTACCTGATTGAATAACATCATCAACCCCAATTTGAAACACTAACTTGCAGGTTGAATAGGTGGTGGTAAAATTGAGTAGGCAATTCAACTGAGTGGTAAGCAGATGACCACCATGGCAGCAAAACGAACATACACTAAACTTTATAGTGTCCAGGGGAAGCGAGTAAGATGACCGCCTAGTAGCAGATGAAGCTTCTTGTTGTTGGTGTTATGTGCGTAAACAATAGATGGATTTTGATAATCCCAGGGTACAAATTCTGCAAATACGTAAACATAAAATGAACTATATACAATTATATTTGTTGAACTCAAATGTGATGAATTACTTACGGAGGACGTCAATGCTTCAATTCAAAAGCCAAGCGTTGGTATATGAAGTTGGAGATGGTTCACGGTTGTAGTAGCAAGGATTCAGGAGGAGAAACAGGAGAGTGGGGTAATTGGCTAACTGCTCTCGTTAAAAAAACAGTCAAATTCTTAAGGTAACCGCCTAGTTATTATGGCTGAGATTTAATCTCGGAATTAACTACCTTCAATTAACAGTCCAAATCAATCCCAAAACGGTTAAATGTGACATTTTAGGTGGTTGAGTTGTGGAGATAGTGTCACACCCCCAAATTCCACCAAGGGAATACCCCGCTAGGCGTGTGACATACCAATAACGAGCCACTAATCAAGTTGAACCAATCACAAGTTTCTAAATAAAATCATCAATTATTAATGAAAAGTACAATCCATAAGTTTAAAAGAAAACCAACATGTTCAGCGGAAGCAAATAAAAGAAATCATAGTTTAACTGTTTCAAAACCAACGTGTTATATCAATAATTCCAACATATGTATCCATCCCGTTCGACCCATGACCACTCCAGCTACTCCAAACAGCAAGTTCCCAAATCCAAGATATCTAACGACCTGCGAGCATGCAACAAGTGTATCAGACAACGCTGATGAGTTCATAGTTCTACGAAAACGTTAGTTACCAAGTGTTTAGTTAATCCATTGAATTTAATGTTGATAATAACCCGAATACAAGACGACTTCTGATTTACATTGCCCTTTCTCCAATGCTCCTATCAAAGCATTGGTCATGACTAGGTCATTAGTTCAACACCCGTCCTCCCAGGTACGAGGTGAGGTTGTCAAACCTAAGTAACGCTACTAACTAATACCATGTTACCTCTCAGGTAACCAAACAACACGGAGGGACTTTAAAGGTGATAGGAAGAGTATATTATCCAACATTCCCGTTTTTACCCACAAGACTTATCCCTCCCCGGGATACCCACTGACTGTCCCAACCACCGGGACGCATGCTCCAGAGATGAACTCACCTTAGATTTGCTCGGTAAGATTAGCTACTTTATTATCAATTGATCAAGCACGCACTAACATGATTTATTAATAACCATTAACTTCGTGTTCGTATTGTGTCGCGTACTTTGTGATATATTGTACAAGTTGCACTCAGGGAATACATGCATAAGTATACATGTTATAACAGTTTGCTATATCACACCCGATCCTAGTTAACACAATTGATCCGTATCGCAGATTTTCATGCAAAATACACGTTCACTTCACTAGTCTGAGTTCCCATTCCACATAACATTTTTTTTATTCCAGAACACATACTCTGGTTCCACATACTACCACATTTGTTTACAACAGTGCACTGGAATAACAATTAGGCCAAACCCCAGCCGACCCAACCTGATGTGATCCTACACCTCTCGGCCCCTTTGTTTCTTTGGTGTGGTCAGGTTACACTAATGTGGCCCAATCATGATTAAATTAGCCCAATAATTCTAATAGTCCATGAAACATATAATGACCCAACTAACAAGTATGTGATCTACCAAAGTATTCGGCCCAGATTTAACATGTGAAGCCCAATGAATTTTATGTTTAATTACTTCCAATAAATCGGTTCCACTTATCCTATATTCACATCATCAACATCATTATGATTACATAAAAATCAACATAGCAATTATCATTCTCATAAATCTAGTCGGATCAGTTATATCATACCAAACATACAACTCAAATCATCGTGCAAGTAATCTTCTATTGTCATGTAATCCTAACCCAATCCCCCACGTGATCATTGAGTTAATTTGCGAATTTTACTCATTATCATTCAATCCTCATTCAGCTTCTTAATTACATGTAACAGGAAATTTAATAAGGTATTTGTTAACTTCTAATATTATACTAATACCCAATCTATGTTCAATATCAATTATACACTAAACAAATCCAATTATACTCACCATGCCAAGAAACAACTCACACTAATATCAAGTAGCAATAACTTAATAACAATCTTTCGATAACATGCTCATCATCACGAAAAAATCAACATATTATAGCACTTTTGCAATTCATAATTACATAAGGAACAATCAAATAAGAATCAACATGAATATATATTTACTAACCAAAGATCCTCAATTAATGAGGTGATGTCTCGAGAGATGGTGGGGGAGGGGAGATCTACTGTCGTCGTGCCACAGGTGAGGAACAATAGGGTTTGCAAGAGTTGTGGTATCTTAAAATTATTGTACGTAAATTATAGGTAGAAAAGGTGGGCTCGGTTTGGGCCTGCCACACATAAGAGGCCGCATATATTAGATGAGCACATGGTGACCGGCCCAAATTCCTTATCTCAGTTATGATCTAATATGTGTGCGAATTTAGGTTGGGCTTCTGTTACGTGGGCCTACAGTAAGCAGGATGTGGCCGCAGGCCCAAAGGCCCAAACGTGTGAGTGTTAAGCGAGTTTGCGGCCCATTTAAGTTGG
Organism: Helianthus tuberosus; assembly: GCA_030545235.1. Classification (NCBI taxonomy): domain Eukaryota; kingdom Viridiplantae; phylum Streptophyta; class Magnoliopsida; order Asterales; family Asteraceae; genus Helianthus; species Helianthus tuberosus. The sequence continues at coordinate 210,436,218 of CM060400.1, forward strand.
TTTTCAAGATTAGTTAAACGACACGTAAAAGTGTTTAGCGGTTACGTGTAAACATACACACATGAACAATCTATAGTGCACAAGATAAGTAATTTAACACAGAAACGCACGCTGAAGGTTTGTGGAATTTAAGCAACACTAACCTCGGGAATACGGGTTGTCACATTCGGGAATACGGGTTGTCACATCATCCCCAACTTAAAAGAAATTTCGTCCCAAAATTTGACAAGTAAGCACAGAAGAGTGAAGTGAGAAATCAAGATTGTTGCGGATTCCGCTCAGGTGCCACATCATCCCCAACTAGAAAGGGAATTTCGTCCTCGAAATTCACCAGTTGCATCGGAATTGATTCAGCAGATTCATACGATTGCGGATACTTAGTTTCGAGTTCCAACGAACTCTCATAATTGGAATTTGACAGTGCTCGCAAACCTTAACCTCTTGGGGCATGATTTCAGTAGGCACCTTGACAATTGCAACTTGTCGTTAGCCTCAGACTCAAAGAAGGTATCACAAGCGTTTCGTCGAACAAACACTACTTTAAACTCGCGACATAAATGACATCATGAACGTTACCCAATTCGTCGGGTAACTCGAGTTTTAGGCGACGTGACCGATTCTTTCCAGAATTCCGAATAACCCAACGTACGTAAATTAAGCTTGTCACGCATCCCAAGCGTACCACACCCTCCTAGGGTGAGACTTTCAACACAATACGATCGCCTACAACGATCTTCCAGCATTTCCCAAGTTTATGAGCTTTCCTAACGGTCACGCGTTGCCGCCAATCGAATCCTAAGCCAAACAATCTTCCCAAGAGTTTCGAGTACCAGTCCTGGACCAGTAATTAAGCTGTCAACCATCTCAGTCTACCAAGAAGGTTGGCATTATTGTCTACGTAATGCCTCAACAGAGCTGTCTGGTTACCAAGATGATAACTGCCGCCGTAGTACTCAATCATAGGTAAGAGTCCTTCAAATTTGCACCAAAGCCAGTCACACACATGCTCGCAGCATGCCTTCGAGTGACAGGAGAGTTCGTTTACTCTGACCGTTTGTCCAACGGCGGTAAGCAATGCTCTGGTCCTGACGTGAGCCAAGGGTGTTGTGTATTGTCTGACATAGATCATGCATAGATCAAATTCAGAGATAACAGGAGTTGGCACCTCGTGCCTAAAAGTCGTCTCTCTCAGGGGAACATTCACAACTGTGAAGACTCGTCAGTTTTCTTGATTGCAAGAAAGAGTGCTGGTAACTTGAGTCCATCAACGATCACCGAGGTGATAATGTTTCCCTTTCGAGTTGTAAGTAGACTAGTGACAAAATCCATGGCAGTCTGTTCTCATTTCCATATATGTGTTTCTGATTGCTAACATCCCACCTTGACTTTCCCCACATGTCAAACTTCGTGCTCATGCGTGGCTATGTGGGCCTTCAGGCCCAGTCATTCGTACATGGTCTTCGGGTTTCAATACGTCCTATCAAAACTCAGATGATTAGGATATCGTGATCCGTGTGCTTTGCCTGCACCAGTTCCCTAATGTTGTTGTATAGTGAGGTCCATATTTGTTCCATGAAGTAGCAAATATCGTCCGACCTGCCAAAGGTTGCTTCCCCATGCCCCGCAGGGAATACCCCGCTAGGCGTGTGACATACCAATAACGAGCCACTAATCAAGTTGAACCAATCACAAGTTTCTAAATAAAATCATCAATTATTAATGAAAAGTACCATCCATAAGTTTAAATGAAAACCAACATGTTCAGCGGAAGCAAATAAAAGAAATCATAGTTTAACTGTTTCAAAACCAACGTGTCATATCAATAATTCCAACATATGTATCCATCCCGTTCGACCCATGACCACTCCAGCTACTCCAGACAGCAAGTTCCCAAATCCAAGATATCTAACGACTTGCGAGCATGCAACAAGTGTATCAGACAACGCTGGTGAGTTCATAGTTTTACGAAAACGTTAGTTACCAAGTGTTTAGTTAATCCATTGAATTTAATGTTGATAATAACCCGAATACAAGACGGCTTCTGATTTACATTGCCCTTTATCCAATGCTCCTATCAAAGCATTGGTCATGACTAGGTCATTAGTTCAACACCCGTCCTCCCAGGTACGGGGTGAGGTTGCCAAACCTGTAGCGCTACTAACTAATACCATGTTACCTCTCAGGTAACCAAACAACACGGAGGGACTTTAAAGGTGATAGGAAGGGTATATTATCCAACATTCCTGTTTTTACCCACAAGACTTATCCCTCCCCGGGATACCCACTGACTGTCCCAACCACCGGGACGCATGCTCAAGAGATGAATTCACCTTAGATTTGCTCGGTAAGATTAGCTACTTTATTATCAATTGATCAAGCACGCCCTAACATGATTTATTAATAACCATTAGCTTCGTGTTCGTATTCGTATTGTGCCGCGTACTTTGTGATATATTGTACAAGTTGCACTCAGGGAATAAACACATAAGTATACATGTTATAACAGTTTGCTATATCACACCCGATCCTAGTTAACACAATTGATCTGTATCACGGATTTTCATGCAAAATACACGTTCACTTCACTAGTCTGAGTTCCCATTCCACATAACAATTTTTTTATTCCAGAACACATACTCTGGTTCCACATACTACCACATTATATTATACTAATTATACATTTGTAAGTTGGGAGCTGCCTGGCACTCCCCCATTGGACCAAGACGTTTATTGTTTTATATCCATTTTAAAATTACGTTTTAGCACCCAGCTAAAAATAAAATTACGCTTTTTGTCCCCATCTCAAAATTACGACCTTGCCCTCAATTCAAATTTACAACTCTGCCTGGCACTCTCCCATTGGACCAACCAGTTTATTATTTTATATTCATTCTAAAATCACGTTTTTGTCCCTCTTTAAAATTACGGTTTTGTCCCCAGCTCAAAATAAAATTCCGCTTTTGTCCCCAGCTCAAAATTACGATTTTTCCCTCCATTCAAAATAAAATTGTGGTTTTGCCCTCAGCTCAGAATTACCTTTTCGCCCCCAGTTCAAAATAAAATTTTGTTTTTGCCCACAGCTAAAAATTACGATTTTGCCCTCTGTTCAAAAATGTGATTTTTCCCCGTTTAAAAAATTGTGATTTCGCCCTCATTTCAAAATTACGTTTTTTTCCCAGTTCAAAATAAAATTATGTTTTTGCCCCAATTCAAAATTACGATTTTGCCCTCGGTTCAAAATAAAATTGTGCTTTTGCCTCCATCTTAAAATTACGCCTGTGCCCTTAGTTCGAATTTATATTATGTTGCTACCCAAAGTTCGAAATTACGAATTTTCCCCTGTGAAAATTTAAAATTTTGCCCCTGGGTCAAATTTAAAGTACTGCCATTACTTTAGCTTTTTGACAAATTACGAATTGTACTTCAACGATGCCAATTCACACAAAAATAAGCCACGCAAGGTTAGATCGGCTTGCCGGTAGTTTGCTGGAAAACTTGCTTCGCCGGCACCCAAGTTGAACCACATTTTGACTTCTTTTTTATTATTATTCTGCCATTTTACCACACCTACCACCGCAGCAACACAGTGGCGATGAACTCGAGAACGGCGGCGGAATTTGGCTAAATTTCTGACAAGGACGAACGACGGGGTTGCATGTTTTGATCTAAACAAGATCCGGCGGCCATGGTGACCCATGGTTGGTCGAGAGGAGGTTAAGGTTTGAGATCATGGTCAAAGAGAGAGTGAGAAGATAGAGAATGGAGACCGTTCAACCTTCACGTGAAATCCAACGGTGGTGACAAAGGTGGACTTGAAGATGGAGACGGCGGTGCCATGTGGTGGTCTACGGTGTATGGTAGTGAGAGGAGATATTGGCGTTGAGAGCTCCCCATCTACCATCGTACACCACGGCTGCAAGGTTGACGATGGCGGAGTGATGGTTGTTCTGGCTACCTGTGGCGGAGTCATAGATTTGTAGAAAAGAAAGTCATGGTTTTGTAGAAAATAAATTTTGTAGTGTCAAAATAGAAAAGTAAGATATGGAAGAGATTTGGGAGTCTTAGATGTACAAGAAAGTTAAATTTAGTTAATAATTCAACTGAAATCCGAAATTAAGTTGTTTTCAACTTTTCATATCATTATTTTATCTATATTTATGTGATCCACTAAATTATACATTTGGCACACAAAAACTAAGCAGTCATTTCTAGCCCACAGTAACTAGATGGGTTTTTTTTTATTAATGAGCTAGGCTCAACAAAGAGAAATATAACAATTATATAAATTCATCATGTCTAAATAGGGTAAGGATAACGTTTTTATGACACCTTTTGTTTTAAACTATTTTTTACATCATTATATCACAAGAAATAAGACAAAAAATTAAATACCAAAACCACAGGTTTCGTAATATCACGTATAAAAAGTATATGAAAGGAAAATTCCCCAACACAAGTTTGATAACGTTAGCTTTACGTTCGCTTAACATATACATGTTCAACATTCCCGCTACATCGCACATAGGGATTCTTAAGTTCTTAGGATTTTAATTTGTTTTGTGTTTTCTATGGTTATTTGTTTCGTTCTTAATTCTTAGGGTGGAAATCCATCCGATGACTACTATTGGGCATACTTTTTCGTTTAAGTTTTATTAACAATCGGTCTTCCCCGCCGCGAAGCGCGGGCGGAAACCACTAGTTTGTTTACAACAGTGCACTGGAATAACAATTAGGCCCAACCCCAGCCGCCCCAACCTGATGTGATCCTACACCTCTCGGCCCCTTTGTTTCTTTGGTGTGGTCAGGTTACACTAATGTGGCCCAATCATGATTAAATTAGCCCAATAATTCTAATAGTCCATGAAACATATAATGACCCAACTAACAAGTATGTGATCTACCAAAGTATTCGGCCCAGATTTAACATGTGAAGCCCAATGAATTTTATGTTTAATTACTTCCAATAAATCGGTTCCACTTATCCTATATTCACATCATCAACATCATTATGATTACATAAAAATCAACATAGCAATTATCATTCTCATAAATCTAGTCGGATCAGTTATATCATACCAAACATACAACTCAAATCATCGTGCAAGTAATCTTCTATTGTCATGTAATCCTAACCCAATCCCCCACGAGATCATTGAGTTAATTTGCGAATTTTACTCATTATCATTCAATCCTCATTCAGCTTCTTGATTACATGTAACAGGAAATTTAATAAGGTATTTGTTAACTTCTAATATTATACTAATACCCAATCTATGTTCAATATCAATTATACACTAAACAAATCCAATTATACTCACCATGCCAAGAAACAACTCACACTAATATCAAGTAGCAATAACTTAATAACAATCTTTCGATAACATGCTCATCATCACGAAAAAATCAACATATTATAGCACTTTTGCAATTCATAATTACATAAGGAACAATCAAATAAGAATCAACATGAATATATATTTACTAACCAAAGATCCTCAATTAATGAGGTGATGTCTCGAGAGATGGTGGGGGAGGGGAGATCTACTGTCGTCGTGCCACAGGTGAGGAACAATAGGGTTTGCAAGAGTTGTGGTATCTTAAAATTATTGTACGTAAATAATAGGTAGAAAAGGTGGGCTCGGTTTGGGCCTGTGACACATAAGAGGCCGCATATATTAGATGAGCACATGGTGACCGCCGGCCCAAATTCCTTATCTCGGTTATGATCTAATATGTGTGCGAATTTAGGTTGGGCTTCAGTTACGTGGGCCTACAGTAAGCAGGATGTGGCCGCAGGCCCAAAGGCCCAAACGTGTGAGTGTTAAGCGAGTTTGCGGCCCATTTAAGTTGGTTTTCAAGATTAGTTAAACGACACGTAAAAGTGTTTAGCGGTTCCGTGTAAACATACACACATGAACAATCTATAGTGCACAAGATAAGTAATTTAACGCAGAAACGCACGCTGAAGGTTTGTGGAATTTAAGCAACACTAACCTCGGGAATACGGGTTGTCACATTCGGGAATACGGGTTGTCACATCATCCCCAACTTGAAAGAAATTTCGTCCCGAAATTTGACAAGTAAGCACAGAAGAGTGAAGTGAGAAATCAAGATTCTGAGGAATCGAGCAATCAAAACACGTTTCTTAAAATGGACTGTTTTAAGTTTTAACGTATACCCTGAACCTATGACCAATTTCACCGATAACATGACCAGGTCAACTCTAGTCATCTAAAATAACCCATTGGCATTCATTTGGCCATTGATTAACACCCTCCACAGGATCTGGCTTCAGCTCAATGTACGGATTTTCAACACATAATAACATGTTTGTTACAAAATCATAAAAATTGCCTTTGATCACATTTCACACTAGTTTATAAGTTGGAAAACACTTGTGATAATATTTTAGATAATCTAAAATCAGGGTTAAACTAATTTGGCCAACCAGTTCACCGCTTTAGGTTAATTCTAGTCAGAATATCTAATATTACCATAAGGTCATAAACTAGAATTGCACATAACCGGGTTTTTTAATACCCGGATACGGGTATCGCCATGTATTGATTTTCTGGGTATTGGCATTGGCAATACCTGGTTCGGGTCCGGGTATTGGCCAGGAAAACCATACCTGGTGTACCCGGGTTCGGATAGGGTTTGGGTTTGGGTTTTCTATACCCGGGTATTGAAATACCCTATATGCGGGTATAAAAAACCCCGGTTTCGAGTATAGCTCGGGTAGGGTATAGGGAAAATCCGGCGGGTATATACAAAAATCCGATTTCGCCACTGTGTTTACTGTTTCTTTTTTCATATTTTTTCTGTAGTTTTATTTATCTTTAATAGAAACATAGAATTAGACAATAATATACGACGAAATAAAAGACAACAGTCACTTTAAAATGAAGTATTAATTTCTTATACAGTATAATATTTCTCACGTATATTAATGCTTGATCGATCATTTGAACATCTTTCTAATGTTTTATTCAATATCACGGAGACTTGTTTCCTGAATCGGTCACATAGCATGCACAGTAGCAATGCGGCGGTGGTGGTGCATCCGTTTGACAACACAAGCACGGTGGATAACGGTGGTTTTGAAATAATTCTGCATAAACATGAAAACGAAAATGTTTTCTCATCAACTTAACAAGTTAATTTTTTTAAAATAAACATCGTAATATTATGATTAAAATTCCCAGTTCACGATCAACCTTGTGCATGAAACAAAATAAATAAAAAGTTACAGGTAATTAAGATTACAAATTAGATACATCGAACATTTTGCTAGTAAGCTAACATGTATCATATGACATGTTACATGTCATATGTCATGTTATGTTTAATGTAAATTTAAACTATAAGAAAAGGAGAAAGATACATACGACGAGAAGTTAAGCCAACTGCATCGGATTGTGGATGCATGGGATGGGATAAAACGATGATGAAGATGAAGATCATCGTTACAGAGCTAAGTGATTTATTTGCCATGTAACCCGGAATGCAAATAATAAGAGGGATTTGGGGATGGAATGTGGATGATAAAAGTTGTATAGTGGTAGGTGCTTTATATAGAATGTTTTGGCCTTGAATAAGTCACTTTCTTGTTGTGTGATTTAGGCTAGGCTTTGACGATTGACTTTATTGGTCCATATGTGTGGGTTAGTGTATTCTCGTTATTATCTAGCATTATCTAGCATACCACAAGTGGGAAATAAAACCGTTTGTTAAAACAGTCAAAGTCTTAATCATGATGCTTAATATAACTTAAATATTAATATGGATACTAGAAAATTAAAGTATTTGATTAATAAATAATACAAAAAATAATATTAATACATTTGACTAGTAACAGGATAAACCCCCCAAACACTTCATACTTAAAATTCCATTGCTATTATTTTGGTCAAATGTATAGTCCTCCATGTAAATTTACGAAGAAACAATCGTTGTTGACTCACCAATAAGCATTCGCCTATTAATTCATTTGATTTTTTTTTTTTTTTGAAAAATAAACTTCATTAACACACACCTCCGACCCAAACGGGCAAAAGGCAAAACAAGCAACAGAACCCCCGACCCAAACGGACAAAGGGCAAAGAAATTACAACATATACATAGGGTATTTACACAATTCCGTCCATCTAATGTAATTACAAGTCGTTCTATTTTTAACCAAATCGTTCTATTAATTCATTTGATAATCATCTTCCGATATGTTGCTTCCTTGTTTTTTCCAAAGACCACAATAATTTTTTTTTAACTGTAAATTTGGATCACTAACGGACCACTGGAGTATCATCCTGCCATCAGCAGAACCACCAGATTATATCCATCTCCACTAGTCATAATGCTTATACACCAATTCAGACGGAAACCCAATAAATACGAAAAACCCTCTTGTGAGAATCGAACCAAGGACCTATTGATCATCTCACCCCCAAGATGCCACTAGGCTATAAAGCCACGGGCCAAAGACCACAATAAATAACCGGTCAACTATACAACTTAAGGTGTGAGCAAATGAACGAATCGAAACCGGACATATCAACAAAACATAACCGATGGTTTAGTTCTGCTTTGTTTTATGGAATATTATGGTTTGTATGGGTCAAGTGGATTAAAAATCCCATGTTGGTCTTGTAACGTTTAGTTATTTTCTCCCAGTGTTAGATTTTTGCTAACGAATGTCTTTGGTTATGTAAGTTGCCTTTCAAAAAAAAAAAAAAAAAACTAGTCTTAACAACTATGCTAATCCATCTTAGGACACCATACATTTCTTATCTTTATTAAATTTGTGGTTTGAAAGTACGCATTTTAATAACTTTTAGAAATGTTATATAGATACTGAAAACATTGAGAACATGTTTAAATTTTAAGAAGGAAAATGATTTACAAAGGTACTCTTGACCATGATTATGGCACCGTAAGGCTATAGTGCATCTACAATTTACACAATAGTATCTCTTCTTAGTCATATATGTGAGAATAAAGTCCTTCAATCTATGAGAATCAATGTTCTCTATTAAACCATGTTAGAATCAAGTTCTTAATATTAGGGCTGTCCAAAAAGCTAGCGGCTCGAAGTTTGCTCAGATTTCACTCGAAAAAAGCTCGCTTGATATAACTAGGTTTGAAACTGAGCCGAGCCGACTTAGCTCGGGTAGAAAGTGAGCCTAGCTCAGCTCGTAAGGTTTAGCTCGCTTGGTAGCTCGGCTCAGCTTAGCTCAGTTTATTTTAGTTTTATACACATTATAATATAATACAAAAAAGTACTTATTGTTAATTACATGTATTTAGGAGTGTAATTTAATATATAAGTCAAATTTAGAGGCTGATTACCATGCTAATGAACTTATATTGTATTTCATTGAAATTTAAAACTTGTTTGTGTTGTTAAACTTGATTTTGGCTTATAATGTATTAGATTTAGAATATGTTTATTTAACTATTGAATAGTATTTAGAAAACTGAATTTTGAGAGCTATCTATTAGTTTTTCATTTTAAAACCGAGTCATACCAAGCCGAGCCCGATCTTAGATTTTCAGCTCGGTTTCAAATCCGAGCCCCGAGCCAGCTCGGTTTATAATCAAGCCGAGCCCGAGTAGCCCTAGGTCGGCTCGGTTCGACACATGAACAACCCTTCTTATGCCCTTAAGATCATAGTCCTCATGGCACATTTGTGGAAACCAGGTTTTTTAGTATCCGAAATACGTGTAAGTTGTAGTTAACTCAATCATGCAATCTCTTGGATATTAAATGACCAAGTCAACTCTAGTCATCTAAATTAACACTTTGGCATTCATTTGGTCATTGATTAACACCACCCATAGGATTTGAAGCATATTGGCATTCATTTGGCCACTGACAAACACCACCCACAGGATCTGAGCTTCAGCTCAATGTACGGATTTTCAACACATAATAACATGTTTGTTACAAAATCATAAAAAAATTGGCTTTGATCACATTTCACACTAGTTTATAAGTTGGAAAACACATGTAATAATATTTTAAATAATCTAAAATCAGGGTTAAACTAATTTGGCCAACCAATTCACCACTTTAGGTTAATTCTAGTCAGAATATCTAATACTACCATAAAGTCATAAACTAGAATTGCACATAACCGGTTTTCTAATACCTGGGTACGGGTATCACCAGGTATTGATTTTCCGGGTATTGGCAATACCCGGTTCGGGTCCGGGTATTGGCCAAGAAAACCATACCTGGTGTACCCGGATTCGGATAAGGTTTCTATACCCGGGTATTGAAATACCCTATATGCGGATATAAAAAACCCCGGTTTCAAGTATAGCTCCGGGGGTATAGGGAAAACCCGGCGGGTATAAACAAAAAACCCGATTTCGCTACTGTGTTTACTGTTTCTTTTTTTTTTCATATTTTTTTGTAGTTTTATGTTTCCAACTTCATTTTTAGTTTATAAACTTTAACAATAATAAGATAACACGTCCAATATATTAGAAACTTAGATATTTAACAACATTACATAACATAAAAGTGCCTACCCGCAAAAAAAAAACCCGGGTACAGGTATACAAAAACCCTTGTATTGATAAAACCCAGTGTCGGGTATGCAAAAAACCCGGACATTGATAAAACCTGGGTACAAAACAAGTTGAAAAAACCCCGGGTTCAGGTTTGGGTTTTCACAACCTATACCATATCCGGACCCTACCCGTCGGGTTCGGGTTTCCAATACCTGGTTTTTAAAAAACCTAGGTCCGAATATTTCTTCTGGGTTCGGGTTTTTTGTGCCTCATTATCTTAAACTACAGTTTTTGCAACTAAAGCTTGGGTTTTCTTCCGAAACATTTCCAATTTTATTTCATTTATCCCGTTAAAACTTGGGTTTTCTACCAAAACATTTCTAATTTTATTTCATTTACTATCTCTAAATTTTTGGGCCATGGTACTTAGGGTATACGGAGTGGGCGGCAAAGGGGATCGACAAACCGAGTTTACCATTCGGGAACACCGCCACCTACCCCACTTTGCCGCGCAGTTTCATTGATGATCGGTGTTACATTGTCGATCGGTGTTTGTGCAAAGCCAACGGCTATATAGCCGTTACAACATAAAAAAAAAATTAATTTTTAACTTTATAAATTAAAACAAATACATTTCCATTTTCACCAAACAAACCCAATCTCCATATTCACTACCATTCTCACTCAATTTTTTCAAATCTTTTTAAAGAAATGGAAGGCTCAAACAAAGGTGAAGGCAAGAAAAAAAATGTAGGGTCCGGTTCGAAGGCAAGGGTTCAAGATAAATGTGGTGGTTCTAGTCTGCCGTTTCATCCCTAACTTGGCTTTGCTCATCAAACCCAACCTCCATTTTTTTTAACCAGCCCATGCATCCAAATTTCGGTTACGATAGCCAACCCCACCAAAATTGGATGCTACACGGTCCGACGATGGTTCGACCCGGTGTTTATGATTACCCCTAGACGCCCGAAATTCTTTTAACCCGTTTGCTTTTATCTTAAATTAAAAAAATAAATAAATAAAGTTTACAAATTCAGGAAGTATCTAACCATTACAAATTCAGGTTTAATGCTGATAAAATTCCTCTCACTTATTTGGGGATTACGGTGGGAGCTAACATGAACCGAATTAGTAATTGGACTCCGATTATTGAGGTTTTCGACAAAAGATTATCTGTGTGGAAAGCTAAAACTATTTCGATAGGGGGGAGACTCACTCTAATTAATTCAGTGTTGGAAAGTCTTCCTATCTATTACTTCTCGTTATATAAGGTTCCGGTGGGAATTATTAAGATTCTGGAAGTGAAAATGAGAAAATTCTTTTGGGCGGAAACAAATGAAAATAGTAAAATAAACTGGGTGGCTTGGGATTGGATCAAGTGGCCCAAAACAAAAGGGGGTTGGGTATCAACAGACTTAAAGAAATCAATTTGGCTCTTCTTTTCAAATGGGGGTGGAGGTATAGAGTCGAATATCAAAATTTATGGAGAAAGGTGGTGGAAGCTTGTCATGGTAAAAATAATCAACGGGATTTCCTTCCGCTCAATGGAAAAATTACGGGATGTTGGAAAAATATTGTGAATTCGATTTCTAAATTAAAAATTAAAGGGAAGGGTCTAAATCAGCTAATAATGGGTAAGGTAGGGAACGGGGAGGAGATACGTTTCTGGTTGGACACTTGGGTGGGTGATACGCCTTTTGTGGAAAGATGGCCACATTTGTTCGGTTTGGAATTGTCAAAATTATGCAGGGTTGCTGACAGAAGGGGGGTGAACCAAGGAAATAGCGGATTTGTTTGGAATTGGTCTAGACAGCCAGAGTCTGATGCTGAGCTTAAGGAATGGCAAGAATGTCAGGAGGTTCTTGGTAGGACGTCTTTTTCTAATAACGAGGATTTATGGATGTGGAGCTTTGGCAATCAGGAAGGATTCTCGATGAAGGCAGTCAAATTGGCTCTAATTGAGGATAGAGGAGTTAGTCAACCCCCTAACTTTGATTGGTGTAATTGGGTTCCGCTCAAATGCAATATTATGGCATGGAGAGGTAATCTCGATAGATTAGCGACGAGAGTTAACTTAAGAAGAAGGAATGTGAATATTACTTCGGTTATGTGCCCTTTTTGCGAAGAATTTGAGGAAACGGTGGAGCACCTATTTACTGCTTGCTCGGCGGTGGAGAGGGTTTGGTCGGCTTTTAGTGCTTGGTGTAAATTGCCTCAGATATATGCTTTTGACTTCAAAGACATTATGGAGATACACAATTTCACACAACTAGGTAAGAAAGCAAAGAGTATCATACAAGGTTTGGTGATTATTTCGTGTTGGTGTATCTGGAAATGAAGAAATGAATTGGTCTTCAAGCAGATTAGACGAAGCCCGCAAGATATTTTAGGGGAGGTAAAATCGAGGGGTTTCGGGGGTGGATTGGTGTAAATACCCGATGTATATGTTGTAATTGTCAGCCCTTTGCCCGTTTGGGTCGGGGGTGTTGTTTGTTGTTTGGTCTTTTGCCCGTTTGGGTCGGAGGTGTGTCGTTAATGAAGTTTAATTTTCAAAAAAGAAAAAAAAAAACACTTTTCAGCATAGTTTAAACACTTTTGATTGAATGACGTGTTATACTCTCATTGATTGATTTTTAACTATACCACTCTCAACTGATTAACCACTATATTCTTCACCCCTGCCTCGTAATTTGAGGAAACACTCGTAGTCCGCAATTCCGGGCTACAAAACATGCCATATTTCGGCCCACTACCTTGGAATTAACGTTATGATTAATCCAAGAATATCAAAACCTCATGATTGGGCCAAAAAACCCAACAAACTTTTAGCCCACTACGATACTATCACCCTAACGGCGTCGTTTTATTTACCCTTCCCTTTACCCAAAGCAGTCATTCTGGTTAGATTCCTCTTAGTTATGTCTCCATCAGTCAACAACACCATTCAATTTAAAACATACATTATTCTAAGAATCCAAAGCAAAAACCAAACATCATACAATATCAGAGTCATATTAAAATAACGAATCTAGAAAATCCATAAGCATAACTCAAAAACACAAACATCCAACAATAATAATAATAATAATCTATTAGTTCAAGTACCACACTAAACAAAACAAAACAATGCATTGATACTTGTACCGTACAAACTAATGATGCGGACAGAAAGTAAGCAAATAGCTAGCTCCAGTGCAAGTAGCAATACTCGTCGGATCATCGTACGCATACGAATACGCCCTCGGACAAGCCACCTTAAAAATCTTCGAATACGCCGTAGGTTTACACGTCTGCGGGTTCCCATAACTCCCCGTACAACAAAACCTCGGAGAGTTAAACGCCGAACACGCGCTCTTACACGCCACCACGCGCCTCTTGTCACGTGACCTCACTTGCAAACCCACCGGACACATAACATTCAGATCGCTAACACATCCGGCGGAACTACATTTTCCGGTACCCTTAAACGGCGTTATAGCGATGGGTAGGTTATACCCGTCGACTAAACTCACGTCGTAGAAGTCTTGTTCGGCGGTTAGGGTGATTTCCGCTAGAGTTGCCGGAGGTGCACCGCCGGCGCCGTTGCAGAAGAGGGTGCCGCCGCAGTCGCCGGTAGCGCATTTTCCCCGGCCGGAGGAGTCAAACGCGCAGCCTTCACGCCCCCATAAACGGCCGGACCAGGCAGGTGGGAGAAAAAGAGTGTAGGATTTTTTTGGTGGGAGTTTGAAACCACCGCGAGCGAGGACTGGGTGGCCGGCGCCGGGCTGGATGCCCGGCCAGACTGGGTGGTTGCACTTGTTGAACATCATGATGGTGGTGGCGGCGACGCCGTGGACGGTGGCGATGAGGAGGAGGAGGATGGGGAGCTGCATTGGTTTCTTTTGATGAAGGGAACAAAGAGAAGAAGAGGCAATGGTTGATAGTGTCACACTACTAAACGTTGGATATTAATAGGAGGGTGTTAATAAATTCACACCTCAAAATTTTATTTTTTACCCTATGCCCGTAAATAAATAATCTAATATGGTAAATATTGGATTCTATATATTATTGACAAAAAAAAAAAAAAAAAAAAAAAAAAAAAAAAAAACAGTCTCTACCATTTTTTTTAGCAAGATTCTCTCATATACTACCCATAAAGGCGTGTGAAACAAGATTTTAGAGGTGTAAACGAGCTGGACTGAGCTCGGCTCGTCATAGCCTATAAATTTGAGCTCGATCGTGGCCCGCAAGTAAAACTCAAAGATAGAGCTCGGCTAGAGATATTTTGAAAACAATCTCAAACGAGCTAAAAGCTCGGCTGAAGCTCGCTTCAGTATCGCTTTGGCTCGTCAATATTATCATCATTAATATATAACAAAATTCAAAATTTTGTTTGTGCTAATCACTGTTGTAGAAATCGGCCTAGGCGGCCGATTAATCGCCGCCTAGGCGCTAGGCGCTAGTCTACTGATTAATTTTAGCCTAGTCGGTCAATTAATCGGTAATCGGTCCTAGGCGGTCCTAGGCGGCCCTAGGCGGCCCTAGGCGGTCAAAAATCGGATTAATCGGCCTATAATTAATCGGTCAAAATCGGAAAAAATCGGTCCTAGGCGGTCAGAATTGGTCAAAATCAGTCAAAATCGAACCATACTATCTGAAACTTGAAGTATTTATGTGAATTTTGAAGTATTATTTTTATATTATTGGGTATATATATATAATTTTGAAAAAATACATATAAAAATCCCATTCCGATTAATCCCGATTAATCCCTAGGCTGTACCTCACCGCCCGACTAGCGCCTAGCGCCTTCTACAACACTGGTGCTAATATAAACTCGCGAGCCTAAACGAGCTTTGTATTTCAGGCTGAAGCTCGGGCTCGATAACTAAACGAGCTATATTTCAGATTTGAGGTCGGGTTTGGGTTCGTTAAAGCTCAGTTGGTTCGAGCTTTTAACCGAGTCGATCACGAGTAGCTCTTGAGTCTTTGGGCTTGTGTGCACTCCTAGATATAGGAATAGAGGAAGCCTACTAAATATTGTAACACTTTTACGCTTTTACCCCGGCGCGAGTTTTAATTACCAAATTACCAATTACCACATGTTTTTGTTACGTTTAAAAGTGTTTGAAAAAGAGAGGGTGCATGTCGAATCTAGCTGGTGACTTTACGCCTTTTGGAAGTAAAGTTTCGGCTGGTTTTAATTTGAAAAATGGTGGGGGAAATAAGAGTTGTTTTATAAAAGTATAAAACAACGTTTTGTTGAGGACATGTTTCCGTGTTTGTGTAATAAAGGGTGGTTTTGTTTAACGTTTCAAGGCGTAGATAAAAAGTTGATGTGTCATGATATACTGACTAGGTATTCGAGAATGGTTTTCTGTAACTTGTTCTCGATCTAATAATATTATTGTTATTGTTGAAAGCGGTGGCGGAACCAGAACGATTTAGTCAGAGGGTCATCATAATCTTATATTCTATACTGGTTCAAATTAGGGGGTCCATCTCTAAGTTTGTTGTTCAAAAACTCAAAATTTATATTCTATACTGGTTCAAACAGACCCTCTTGACCCCCCTCTGGTTCCGCCCCTGGTTGAAAGTAAAATACATACATACTGTGAAGATACATATAGGCATATACAGTTAGCACCATTTGTAACATAATGTTATAAACTAGGTGATACCCCGCCCGCGTTGCGGGGCGATAACCGAATAATTTCCAATCAATTAAAAAAACACTACTATACTTTTGTCAGTAAATAAACTAAAATGATGATAAGACCGTTTGTTCGGCTCAGGGCAAAACTGCAATTTTTCAGGACTAATGAGCGAGTGTTAGGCAGCTCCTTGACACGGAAAAAAATTAAATCGAGTCAACCAATTAAAAAAAAAAGTTTTCTACTTTTGCGAAGAAAACTAAAACGATGGGAAAACGTAATTTTGAACTGAGGGCGAAATCATAATTTTTAGACAAATTTGCAGAAAACAACCTTTATGTATACCCTAAACTGCACTTTATACCTTTCACTATGAAATCCGCCAAAACCAACCTTTACGTTCATGTTTTGTTACACATCACAACCTTTACACCAAACCTAGTCAAAAAAGTCAGTTAAGTTGCCCCATGTGCGATGCATGTGAGGGCATATATGTCTTTTCCTTTGACCCCTTTTACAATGAATATTATATTTAAACCTTTTTATTTATTTCCTTCAACAAACCCCCACATCTCTCTCTCTCTCTCTCTCTCTCTCCAGAATCTAAAAACCCCATCTCTCCTTCTTCCTTCTCCACCCACCACCACCACCCACCCTACACACATTACAGTCGCCGCCACTGAACTGTAAGCTACTTGCTCAAGGTAATGAATTTGCGACTCCATCTCATGCTGCATCATTTTAAAAGTGTATCCAGGAACCCTATACAAGTGTGTTGTTGTAAGTTAATGATAGTATATGAATATTCTTTTGGTAATACAGAAAACTCAGATATATAGTTCTCAGATTAAACCTATCATAGCAATAACTAGTTTCTCAGTTTCAGATTACTATATTGCAATACGTAGTCGTGATAAAATGACTGAAGTTAGTAATAGTTGGTTAATTTTATATTTTACACTGAAGAATCAGTTTCATTGCGACCATTCTTTGCTTGCATCTTAATTTTTTCTTCTTTTGCTTCTA
This sequence comes from Helianthus tuberosus, assembly GCA_030545235.1. Taxonomy (NCBI): domain Eukaryota; kingdom Viridiplantae; phylum Streptophyta; class Magnoliopsida; order Asterales; family Asteraceae; genus Helianthus; species Helianthus tuberosus. The sequence goes on from CM060400.1 coordinate 210,453,395, forward strand.
AAAATATCAAAACTGAACTAAAGAAAGATTTGCCAAACAAAAAGGGTTAGGCTTGCAACACATCCAAAAACCTCCAAAGTTTTTATAACTTTGTTTTTTTTTTTACCACCACTGATGGATAAAGTTATGTTTAAGAAAACATAAAATTCACACTTTGTGACAACCTTCACTAAACCAGGTATCCGTACGACTTAATTAATAATTAATTACTGCTTAATTACTGTGCTTACTTGAACTTGTGGATAAACTGCTACTTGAATTCTGATACATGTACTTACTTGCATCATACTTTACTTGCTGTCACTCCATGTTTTGCTTACAGCACCTTTGTGACAACCTTGATGCACCAAAAGCACAGTAGCACAATGAACGGATAACCTATTAAACGTGTTGTCATAACTAGCACCAGGCAGGTACTGCCTCTAAGGCCTGTAAGAGCCTGAGATAGTTTGCTACACTAGTGGTGAGTGTAGGGATATAAGGGTTGTAGAACTGCGTCACTAGGAATGAGATTACAGTGACCGGATGTGCCTAAAACGTACTTTAAGTACAAAATTCAGCACTTTAATTAAAATTCAGCATCTAGCTAACTAATAAAGTGCCAAAACATGAGAAAAACATTACTAGACACTTTCCAAAGTGTCGGGAATAAGTTGTGTCACTAAAAATAATAATAACGACACTTTAAAGCTTTGTTAAGCACTTTAACGGATCTCTATCCAACCGAACAACCGGACTTTACCGGAACATAAAAATATTGCCAATAACATTGTTTATCTTTTTCTGAGCCAGTTAGGGTCCCCGAATACCCTAACACCCGCTATAACGCATAACACATCAGTAACCGTGTTAACCTTCACTTAACTTAACTAATGTCCTAACTACATGGTTGAGATTGAACCAAGACCCCCCCCCCCCCTCTCTAACCGAACCGTCCCCAAGGGGGACACCCTTTGTACTTTGATGATTATTTAAATCATCTTTGTCTAATATCAATTAGACATATGATCCTTTGGTTAATGATCATGTGAATTGCCTATAAGTTCAAGACATAACACACTTAACCTTTCCATCACTCAACTCACAACACACACTCTCTCCCTCTCCTTGCAAGCTCTCGGCCGAACATCCCCTCTACCATCCATCCATCTTTCGATTTCCATCAAGCTATTACAAGAGTATACAAGTGTTAAGGATCTCATACGAGGAAGCTTGGTGCATTCGGAACGTGAAGGACCTCACCCTATTGCTTTTATCCACGCATTTTTCGACTAGATTCTTCCCTAGCCTCGAGCTAGTAGTAAGTTGCTTTAAACACACTCTCAATCTATTTTAAAGTGGTTAAAATAATTTATGACGGTTAAAACTCATGAACTTACAAGATGATATGTAAAAGTCTACTAAAATGTTAAAAATGTTGGTTAATAGCACAAGGGTTGCGTAAATATTGTAAGATTTGTTCTGTGTGATTATTTAGTGCCGATCTATGATGTGGTAGCTCGGATCATTATCTAACCCGGATTAGTCGTGATCATGGATCATGGCATAGAGTTTGTTTAAGTGAACAAAGGGTTAAATGATGAAACTCTACCACACACTAAACATGAACTTGTGTAAAATCGATTTTACTTATGAAATAGTGTTCAAAACTAATAGATCTACGGATCTACAAACGGTATTTTCAAAGGACCACGTGTCAAGAGAAAACATACTTTTAAAGACGGATATTTCATAAACAAGAATGATTTTAGCAAACACACAAGTGTGTAAATACTTGTGTAACACTAAGTTTCGACAAAGAACTAGTTTTGTCAAATTTTACAAGAAGTTGTAAAGATGGAATTTCTTTAAAAACGAGGCTTTTACGAAACTGAGTAGAGTATTGCAAAGATCCACTAAAAGTAATGGAAATTTCTACAAATTTTGGACAAACCACAAGTTCATGTAATTTATGCGATTTATATATGTTTTGACTAGTTTAATGCTTTGGATATTGTTGAATAAGAAAATTGTTGATTTGAATTATATAAGAAAATGATACGCTTGAAAGCGTGGCCACCTCCAGTTACAGGGGAAACTCTGGCGAAATTTTTCTAAAAACCTAACACTTGAAAATATTTTCATCACAAGTGTTAGAAATACATCTTTAACTTGTTTTCAAAGACCTAAATTTCGCCATGATTCTGTTTACAAAATTTCTAAGCGTCGGAGGTGGGATTTTCACAAAATAAAACCTGAAATATATATATTTAGAATATATGTTTTTCATAGCAACACTTGTGAATTTCTATGATTATTTTGTGAACTATACGAATATTATTTTTAGGGTAAAAATAATATTACCGAATGTTAACGATTCCAAAATAATACGAACGCCTTCACAATAATTATTTAAGTTACAACGGTATAATTATTACCACCCGATCTTCAAAACGTAACTTACGCATTTTAAGAAAATATTTATGAGCACGTATTTTTGTCAAAGTATTATTTTGGGAAAAATATTTATATTTTGGGAAGTAAAGTATTTTTTTTTTTTGGACAAATGGAATAAAATATATTAAGTGAGACTTAATAATGTATTTCGAATTTTGCGAACACGCATGTATTAAATCCCCCATCCTTGGGAAGGAGAATAATTACCAAGTATTTACAAAAATATAAACACGAAATAGTTGTCTAACTATTTCCCAAAAACTTAAACCTTAAGCTAAGGCACGGCCATCCGTCTAATAGAGTTAGTACGTGTAGGTCGTCGCACAGCTGCTTGATCAGGAGATATACTTGGTAGAGACGCACCACTGTGAGTTCATGTCCCCCTTTTCTCTAACTGTTTTCAGTTTTCTAAACTGCGGGGGTGAAATACATGTTACTATGATTATGAATAATTCTTACATGGTATGGTTAGCGTAAGGAGGGTTATTATTCAGATCATGTGAGTGGGTAGGCGGAAACTTGAGGCCATTAATCCTCAAGGTAGGACCGAGGGACAGGAGCGGTAGATCTATCTGGGTGTAGCGAGCCCAGCCCCAGGCCCAAACAGAACGGACCTCGGGGTGACTTTGTGCCCGACGCATAAATCCGCTAGGTTTGAGTCTCCCTACTTGCACTTCACACATATCAATGGCCTTGCAAACCATTGGTGATCTTTTTTTCCTTATTTGCTACATACCAGGGTTTTTATACATACAAAGGTTTATTTACTCACTTACACATGAACTCGCTCAACATTATTGTTGATTTTTCCAAACTTACATGTATTTCAGGGAATTAAAGATCTGGCGCGGTATGTTATGTTTTCCCGCTGCATATGGGTTCCGAGGTCATCCAGGTTTAGGGGATGTGACTTTTACCTGGACGAGTCACAGTCCTTAAACTGCGTTTTATTCATGTTGATGTTTATGCTTTCCGAAACAATGCTTTATGTTATGATGGTGTAGTTCCAAGACAATGTTATGTTACTTTGGTTTTAAAACTTATTTTAATGGATGATCTTGCATGGTTTTTATTTCATATAGCTTGTTATGATTAAGCTATGGTATTAAGAAGTCACACCAAAATAACCACGCTTCCGCAAAGCCAGGGTGTGACACACTTGACACTACTCATCATGTGTGCATGACACAAATTACACCTGCTTCGTTTCATTGAGGTAAGCCGTAAGTAAACACATAAAAGAAGCAAAACTAAACAAACACTCCTCTGGTTTACCAATACAAACTAAAACATCATGGTTTGGATCTGTTTATTTTATTCTCACAGATTATGTCAACCTAACAAAAACCGCTACCACCACATAAAAGATCACATGCCACTTACAAAATCTTTAAAGTATAGATACTAATCTCTTTCCAAATCGATGAGTGTTTTACCATATTTTGACGAGTAACAACTAACAATATACATGCCTAAATATACACCAGGGCCGTCTCCGAAAATCCCAAAAAAAAATTTGGCCCTGTTCGAGATAAAAAATTTGGGCCCTATTCGCAAATCTTCATATAACATAAACTCATCAATCATTCAATTATATAACCAAAAATTCATAATACTACGATAATTGTTATGAAATTGATAAAACAAATTAACAAAAATAGTATAGCAAAAATGATTAAAGTATCGAACTTACTTGCTAAGGTGTTTGTATTTAGGAACGGGAGGCATAATTTCTACATATTAACGAATAAAATTCATTCAATCACATTTATCTAAATAAACAATAGTAAACTAGAAATCATTCATTATTCATAACAGTTTAATCAATCTAATTCACAACAGTAAACTCGAAACAACAGTAAGATCATTAACCTGAATGTAACATCAATCAACAAACAAAACTCAAAAGACAACAAACAAATACCTCTCCTGAAATCTGAATCGCGAATCTGCGGAATTGCCGATTGCGGATGTCCGGTGGCCACAGGTGCAGCGTTTGACTTTGATGACTTTGAATTTGATCAGAAAATCCTGCAGCGTTTGAGACTTTGATCGACGACTTTGATCAGAAATCCAAGCGACGTTTGATTTCTCCTTGCGGATGTCACGACCTTAATCAGTTAAGCAATTGGGTTTTTGACAAAGTTTGGGGCTTGTAAAAAATTTGGGATAATATATAAAGAAAATATAAAAAATTTTGGGCCCTTTAATTGTTTGGGCCCTGTTCTCAAGCACACTCTGAACCTGCTTATAACCGGCCCTGATATACACCTAATCCATACAATGCTCGATAGACGGTCCACACGCTTAGGCATTTCCTCTCCCTCATTTTTTTATTAAATTTTCCATAGTCTCAATCTCCTTGTAGGATATAATTATAATCATTTCTATTACTAGACATACCCTTATGCTCCTAGCTACATATGGGTGGAGAAGGAAGAAGGAGAGGTGGGGGTTTGTTGAAGGACATAAATAAAAAGGTTTAAATATAATATTCATTGTAAAAGGGGTCAAAGGAAAAGACATATATGCCCTCACATGCATCGCACATGGGGCAACTTAACTGACTTTTTTGACTAGGTTTGGTGTAAAGGTTGTGATGTGTAACAAAACATGAACGTAAAGGTTGGATTTGACGGATTTCATAGTGAAAGGTATAAAGTGCAGTTTGGGGTATACATAAAGGTTGTTTTCTGCAATTTTGTCTAATTTTTATTCAGTGATAAAATCGTAAATTAAATGGACCAATGGGGGAGTGTAAGGCAGCTGCCAGCATGACTGTAATTTTACACTGGGGGAAAATTGTAATTTAACCATGTAAATTTAATTTGAGTGCAAAATCGTAACGTGGCTATGAGGGAAAAAATTTAATGGGAAACCTGTAAATTTAAACGGGGCAAAATCATAATTTTGAACCGAGGGCAAAAGTGAAATTTTTTGGTGGGAGCAAAAGCGTAAATTTATTTTTAAGTCGGGGCCGAAACATAACTTTGAAATGATGGCAAAGTCGTAATTATACGGGAGAAAAAATAATGGCAAAACTGTAAATTTAAACGGGGCGAGGTCGTAATTTTGAACCTAGGGCAAAATTGAAATTTTTAGCTGGGAGCAAAAGCGTAATTTTATTTTTAAGTGCGGAAAAAAATAATTTTACAACTGATGGAAAAATCGTAATTTTAAAGCGAGGGTAAAATCGTAATTTTGTTGAGCCAATAGGAGAGTGTCAGGCAGCTGCCTGCCTTATTTTGCCGCCAATTTAGCCCAATAAAGGGCGAGAACTGTTGCCATGTCGGCGCCGACTTTTGTGATTGTAGTAGTTGAAAATATAGTTGTCACATCATGTATTTCTCTGTTTTAAATATCTTTGTAAAACGTTAGTAGTGGAAAGTTCAAATGAGAAGAATTTTTTTATAAGAAGAAAAAAGAAGAAATTTCAACCAATAAGAATGCTTTATTTTAATTCATTTAATATAAGTATTTAATGTGACTATAAGGGTACATTGGTAAATCTACATATGTCATTAATTTGTAGTCTTCCTCTTTAATAGTTAACTACATTAAATTTTTTGTAACTTATCTTCAAAATATATATTTTTTCAAAAAAATAAAATAAAATAATTTAAAGTGTATGATAAATTAAGAGTTGTGTAGGATAAATTACGAGTTGTGTAGGATAAATTTCAACGTGTAAGATGAATTTCGAAATATGTAAGATAACTTTTGATGTGTGTAGGCAAAAAAAGTTAGTGTGGAGGATACTAGTCTTTATGACTAATTAATTAGTAAAAAATGATAATAAATGAGACAAGTGAAAAAACTATTTAATGTTTTACAAAATTACCCTTTGTTCTTTTTCTTCTCAATTAAATTTTCTTCTCAAATGAACCTTCCCCAACGTTAGTAAGTCATATTTATATAAATATTTTTAAATTGTAGTTTTTAAATATGGATCCATCCCGGATGTCTTAAAAATGTCATGGTATCCTCAGAGGATACACATTCTACCACTAGCAAATTCTGAAGAAAAAATAAGGATATTCTAAAACAGAGAAAAATAAAATTTTGGACCGTACATTTAAGAGTATTCTGCATTTCGTCAAGGAAATTGAGAGGTGTCTCGGACATCTTTTTAGCCTTTAATAGATCCATCCCTGCATCCCACCCTTTATATACTCTTCATTGTTAGATTTTAGAGAATAATTTAATAAGACTATCCAAAACATCACTACATCTCATTCTAAGAGTATTCATATTGGAGCTCTATTCTATATAATATAAAAAAAATAAAGGAAACAATAAAAACACCACCATTGGAGCCTCTATTCTATATAATATAAAAAAAGAATAAAAGAAACAATAAAAACACTACCATAATAGAATCTCTATAATAGAGAAAAATATATAGAAAGTAAAGTACACCTCTATATTTAGAGGTTTATATTCAACCCTATATTTTTATGTTTAGAGAGTCGAATGTGAAATGTTTTCGAAAACTTAACAAAATTTAGAGAAAATGTGTTTTTATATAAATGGAGATGGAGGCCCCAATTTGAATACTCTAATAGACAACAATTTAGAGAAACACAAAAGGAAACCTAAATATTTAAAGAGTAAACTGCAGTTTGGGTCAATATGGTAAGGGGCGGGTGACACATTGAGTCTCTATTTTGAAAAAAAAAAATGTATAGTTGAGTCCCCAAGGTTTCCAAAAGCCATCTATGTACCCTACCCCCCCTCCTCCCCGGTTAAGTCAACGTTGGTTTGACACGAGAAGGGTATTTTTGTAAACTACAACTAACTTCATCCATATCTCTGTAATCTCTCTATCTCTTTTCTCTCTATCTTTCTCTCTACACATTAACAACAACCTTTCCACCTGGCCCAATAGTTCTTCTAGCCTTATAAGCTCGTGCACCAAAGTAGGGCTTAAAGCCTTTATCCATATCCAATCCCACTGTATCCCTTCAAACCTTTTAGCGGCCATGTCATGCATCGTAGCTTTCCTTTGCGAAGAGACCCGAGAAACGATCATGCACTTGTACTGTGTAACTATAACAAACCTCGAAAAACGCTCCTAATACACCCCGTATACACTAAGCTAGACCCGAATAACATTTATTTTAATTATAAAATAAAAATAACACACATGTCGCGTGGCGCGCCAGGCTCAGGTGGAGCTGTCGCGTGGCGCGATGGCCTTGTTTCTTACCGGACACCCATAGCGACACGTGTCAGCAACGTGTTGGATCTAGGGTTTATGCAGCAAACCAAGCCGTAGCTAGGCTCACCCTCGCGTAGCGCGCCAGGATCAAGTGGGGGCGGCGCGTTGCGCGACGGACTCCAAAAATTGGTATAAATAGAGCAGACCTCCAGCCTTTCATTCTCGTTCACAAATTTCTTCTCTCTATGCTATAGTCCGAAATTATCAGATATAATACCCCTAAAACACGAAGCTCTTCCTCGTTGTAAGTATTTTAACCCCCAATCACTAATTCGTTACCCTACTCGATTGATCTAGGGCTCTGTAACGCATGTCGAGGCTCTGTCTGACTAAGTTCGTTGGAGTTCTGTCTCGTGTTGTATGGCTAATGTGATTTGAGTTATCTTACTAACACGTCTGCATTGTTTATTTTTAATAGACTATAATCAGGACACCAATAGGAAGTTGTAGAAATACCTAAGTCAACAAAGTGAGTCATTCTCTTTTTCTACCAAACTGTTTTACCAAAACCTCAAATGTTTTCAATTATACTTACAGTGATTGAGCCTATGTATTCTACAATTGCTGCCGGTATGTGGGGTTTTTGTGGGATCGGGGAATCGATCTAAACGAGTCGATCAGAAGAGTTCTAGACCAAATCAGAGGCGGAATTCATTGATTTGATCTTCATTCAGCTTGATATGCACTTAGAAGTAGATTAAATGTCGATTGTATTGATTTCACAACGTTACATGAGCTGGCGACACTTCGGCAGAGCTTCGCTACCGGAATCAAAAAGTTGTTCAAGTTACAAATGAAATCCCAAGACCCACTATATATAGGAGAGCCAGGTCGCACGAACCAGCATAGACCAGTTCGCACGGACTGGCCAGTTCGCACGAACTGGTCACTTCGTGTGAACCTGCTGGTTCAGACCTGTTTCCCATTTCTTTCGTACAACGTGTCTTGGTCTATCTATTTAGTTACATGACTCGATACAAGACGAAGTCAACAGACATATGCACCAACAAACTCCCCCTTGGATGATGACGAGTCTTTAGTGTATTGAGTCTTCAGTCTTGATCAGTCTTCTCGCTCTATCCAAAGTATCTTTCTCTGTAAGCATCCTCATCAATCTTTCTCTTTCTCTCTATCAAAATCTCAACCTGGCTCTATTCTCTCTCTAATTCTCTTTATCAGGTCTCTTAATTCCTTAAGTTTATCAGCATCAGTAGCTTCTAACTCAAACGCTATTCCAAGATCTGTATCTGGCTCTTATGTCTTCAGACTCCCCCTTTCAATAAGCTGGGATCGCAGTCTGGAATTCACTATCTGCAAGCTTTGACAGGTTCAGTAACGTCTCCTGGCTCTCCGTAACAACAGGATCATAAACCTTACTCTAATCTGCATATGTTTATGCGGAAAATCCTCTAGAGTCGAAACCTAGCTCTTTCAAAGCTTTTTACCTGCACATACTCTACCCAAAAGTAAATTTCACAATTTTTAACAATTTAACAAATTTAGAAACCACTTGTAAGTATCATTCAAATTTGGTTTCAAATTAATGAACCATTTAATCATTTCAAAATCATTTCTCATTTCGAACAAACTCTCCCAACTCACTGTTGTTCATTATGTTTAGCACTCGGAATTTTGAAAATCAGCTTTCCAACATCAGTTGTCGAAAATAAGATGAAATAAAATCTTTTTGAATTTTCAAAATTTTATGCTAAAACATATTAATGAAAAACAGTAAAGAAATATTTACAGACAATATTTTTGTGAGTTTGTGTAAGAGGATCATATCAGTTTTTGACAAATCACTAGCACCGTTGAGCTTTAAACACTTTAAGTTCTAAACGATTCACTTAGATTGTCAGTATACTGATCCACTTAAATTTTCACACAAAGTTCAATTGATTCGAGATACGAGATTAGTGTTTAAGGACTTAAACTTATTCGCGTGTCCCACCTCAGAATATACTCCCGTATCCGGACTCCTATATTCAGTCTTACAGGTGAATGTACACTAATGATATCTGTAAACGGGTAAATGCGAGACCATGAGAGCTCAGGCTAGAACTTCCGTTCAATCAGAGAGATGATGGCTCGACTTTAGGTGGGTCCCGTTTGGGGATCTTTTCTTCAACAACACATGATTAGCATTTTTCAATGTTTCATCATTTTTTATGCTGAGGGTGAGCTTTAAGAATAAAGCAGTGCAAAGTATTATACGAGGACTAGGCTATTGCTCCCGCAAAATCAGAAGTCCTGGTATAATACCCCAGATATCATCACGCACAAAGACCTAGTATGTCAGAAATAGAAAGCCCTTCAAACAAGATTTCAGGGGTTACCTATATATCCGAAAGATGTTCCCCACGAAATAAGTAAGTATTTGATATTTAGGTTTATATCTCGAAAACAATCTACTAAGCGTGTAAAAATCTACTGGCATATCATCAGTGAGACCGTTTATCACATTTTAACTTTCCAATTCTTTAGCGTACTGTGATTGTCTACTGATGTACTATCATTTCCTCGTTTTTACAACAAAACTCATTTTTGATTTTTTGATGTTTTTGGATTTTAGATTTTATCATGTTTTTTTATTTTTCAAAATTTCTAAATTTTTTACTCCCCCTAAAATCAAAAATATATTTCAATTTTTGATTTTCCGGGAAAATTTGAAAATAAACATAATAAACTGTACAAATAAAATAACAAACTGATGTGAATTGCTTCAATTCGCCATCCACTTGGCTTAAACAATCAGAACTCCCCCTGACAACAAACTATTTTCCCATAAAGATTTCAAAACACTTAAGTTTGTTTTAATCAAAATGGTTTTTCCGGAAAATTAGTTTTGTTGATTTCACCCATCATGGGGTTTAATTCATCATTTTGTTCTTTCAACCATTTGTAAAATCTAACACTTGTAGGTTTTTCACAAAAACATTTTTCAAGAATGATGCCGATTCATGCTCCACGATTACCAACTTGGGAACTCCGGCAAATCAGGATTTTTAAGCATGGAATACAGACAGCCAAGCCTGACCAGCTTTGGGTGCATCCGAGTTATTTTCACTCGGTGGGTAAGTTCTCCTCTTTGATTCATAAAATTCTTTTACCCCTTTTTCCCTACCATCGACCATTTTTCCAAAAATATGTTTCACTTTGCCATTAAACGCTTTTTCGACATCAAGTTCTTTCTTTTCAGAATAGAATTGATTAGAAATCTCTACTTTTCCAACTTTTTGTTTAAAATTTTCAGTCCGCAATGGTGGAAAGTTTGCATCATCCATTGGTGGAACTAAATTTTCTCTTTTTAGCTCAACTTGTGGCTCCTCTGACTTTGACGAGTCAGATTCATCGCCAGATTTAACATCTGATTTCTTAACAACCCATGTTTGGTTGTTAAGATTCACTCTTCTTTTGTAAAACTTTTTAGAACTTTCACCAACTTCAAATGTAGAATTTTTAAACACTTTGAATTTGTTCGTTGGTGGTTCAGTTTTATCAACAACTTTTTCTTTGAGTTTAGAAGACACTCCCGGTTGTGTGTTAGTTCCCTTTGGACAGTACCAGGCTATGTGACCAACCTTTTTGCATCTATAGCAAGTTCTTGTTTCCTTTTTGGTTCCAAACACAGACTTCTCAAACTTTTGTTTTTCAGCAAGAAACTCCTTGTTAGACTGTTTCCAAAAAGCTTTTTCCTTTTCTTCTTCTGAAGAAGCACCTGAAACAAATACAGTTTTTAATTTAAAATCTTTAATATTTTGATTATTTTCAACATCAAAACACAACCCCTTCTTTTTGAAATTGCTTTTATGATTCGGTTTCTTTTGATGACCTGGACCGAAACCTTTCTTCTTGTTTAAACGTTGTTGAACTCTAGAAGTATATTTAGGTTTTGAAAATCCTATTTTATCTTTTATTTCTTAAAATTTTATTTTTATCAATTTAAAAACTGTTTTGATGTTTTCAATTTTCACATTTTTAATTGGAAATTCCTCATCAGAATATAATTCGTCTGAATCATTCAAAGTATATGCCACTTTGATTGGTTCATCATTCAAAATATTTTTTGATATCAGAAAATCTTTATTGTAAACCCTTTTGACCGATGATTTCGAACTGTCAACTGATGAACTTGAGCTCTCATATTCAGACTTTGACTCTAACTCCTCATCTTTATCCAACACCTGATCGACCACTTTCTTTATTAACTCAGACTCATGATCAGTGTCAGACGATGTGAATGTGACATCAAAGTTGTCTGGTAACTCATCAGTTATTTCAGACTTTAACTTTATATTGACTGCCTTTTTGACTTATTCCGAATTTGGTTTTCTGGGAGAATAACCTTCCCAGACCGAAAGCGGACACCTTTTATAATTTGCACTTTGTTTCTTACCAGTATTCGTATCTTCCGACTTCTTATCTTGAAAGGCTTCAAAACCTGCCACTGTTGGATAGATTCTATCAATCAAATAATCAGAACTTGAGTAACTCATTAGCAATCGTCTGATCCTTTCATTCTCAATCTTTTCAGTCTCTAATTCTTGCTTCAACTCTGCACCTCGTCAATATAGTGATTGATGGCCTTCTGCTTAGACATCATCACTGCATTCATCATTGTCAAAGCATCTTCCCTTTCTGAGTTTGTCTTTCCCAACTGGTTTACTGTTCTGTTCAACACATCATAAGATTCTTTCACGTACTTAACATCAAATAACAATTTTTCTTTCATCTTGTCTAGTTCACTATACTTCTTATCTTTCTCTTCACAATGTTTGCATGGTTCCAAACATTTCAGACAAGGTTTTGTGACCTCTACAATCTTTTCAATAACTTTAACCTCTTTACTCTGTTCATTCTTCGCGTCCTCCTGAACAACATTCTCACATTTTACCTTTTTCTTTTCTTTTGCTGCCCGTTTCTCCTTTAGCTTCTCCAATTTATCTGCAAAATAAAATTTGAAACTTTCAGGAGATAGATGAGTTTTACCAATGTTTATTTGTTTAATTTCTTCTTCATCATCACTGCTATCAATTGATGATTGATCAAAGACTGGTGTCTTTTCTAAACTATCTTCTGAAGAAACAGACTCTCCATCTTGACTTTTCTCATCATTTGCAAACACAAATGCATCCATTCTTTCATCAACTCTGGCTCTTGAATGATCTGTGCAATAAATGCTCTAAACTTATAGTTACTTTCAGCCGGAATATATTTGTCCCAGCTAAATCCCTCTGGCAATCTTTATTCTTCTTGATCTGGAGGCATAGTAATACAAGCTCTCTTCTTTCCATCTTCAATTGATGGTTGTTGAGCTACCTGGTGATATATTGCTCTCCGATAATATTCATTGTTCCCGAAAGGATTCTGAGCTCCACCTGCTTCTCGGTTGGTACATTCCCTCTTGAAATGTCCTTTTTCCCTGCACCGAAAACAAGTAACTTTAGACTTATCAAAACCTAAAGTAGAAACATTAGCATCACGTAAATCATCTCTTCCTGTAATCTGCTTAAATTTCTCAGCTCTCCTCAACACGCTCGCTAAACACCACTTAATATCCATTAGCTCCATTTCCTCAGCATCAATCTGATCGTAATCCTCTTTTGTTAACATAGGATTTCCAATTCTTCCCACAACCAAACTTTCATATGATTCTAACACGGTAACTAGTAATGCCATATGACCTTTAGCGACTTCTTCAGAGAAGTTCTGACTGTTCTGAAGATGCAACGCGATGTTGCATTGTAGCACATGACCATTACCATTGTTTAAGCTTTGAGACTGATAATTTGAAGTTGAAACATTAGGATTAACACTCGGATATGAAGAAAATCCACTGTTGTTGATTGAACTTTGATTGAGTGATCCGGATGAGTTTTCTGCGCTGAAAGCGGTTTGGATCTTCGGACTTGCTTCAACATTTTGAACATTACCTTTGAAATACATCTTGATATCTTGTTGACCACTTGAATTATTCATTCTAGCGATCTTTTGTTGTTCAAGATCTTGTCCTTCAAGTTTTTCAATGAATTGAGCAATTGTCAATCTATCATATTCTCCGGTATTCTTCAAAATCATAAGATATGTACCCCATTCTTTTTTAGGTAAAGAATCGGCTAATTTTTCAACCCATTCCTCACGATCTTTATTGATATCCAACCGACTCATTGAACGTACTAAATGACAATATCTCTCAATAAGAGTCTTTGTAGTTTCACCCGACAAACTTGAGAACAATTCAAATTCTTTCATTAATAGTGACTTTTTATTCTTGATCATCTCCGTACTTCCTTCGAATTTTGTACGAAGTGCTTCCCAAATCGAACGTGCACTATCATCATGTTGAAGTAATATGAAAATGTCTTCTTTCACAGCTTGTTGAAGTAAACTGATCATCATTTTTTCTGCCTTATACATTTCTCTCTCTTTTCCGTAAATTCAGAAATATTCTTTATAACTCCCACATTATTACGAGGTCGAACGAACTTAGTTTCAATACACTCCCAAGACCTTAGATGATTTGCTTGAACCCAATTCTCGAACCGTTCTTGCCAACTATAATATTCTTCAATGCACATCAACTTAGGAGGTTTCTGTAACGTTCACGTTTCATTTTCCATAGTAACATTCTGAGTAACGGTAACAGGGGTACCCAGGGCAGTAGCAAATGCATTATAAAATTCGTTGACCATGTTTCTGTATTGAGATTTCACAAAAACAGACTTTTCAAACGACTGGGATTTTCAAACGATCTGGAGATATTCAAACTGTGCGAGCTGGTTTTTCAAACGATCTGACTAGTTTTAAACGACTTGAAGTCAACTTCGTATGACATGAGGTGATTTCACACGACCTGATACACTTCGTGCGAGCTGGATGAAACAAACCGTGCGAACTGGGTACACTTTCAAATGTCCTGAGCAACTTTCAAGCGAACTGAACAATCTGTGCGACCTGGACTGTTCAACTCGTGCGAACTGACTATATTTCACACGATCTGGATGATTCTCGAACGATCTGAACAGTTTTCACGCGATTTGGTCAATTTTAACAAGTTTTAGGTTGATTTTAGGTCTGATTCTTTCACGGATTGACTAAAACAGTGTTTTACGTGTTATATCACAAAATCAGATCATTTTAACCGTAAATTCGTTGATATTTTGAAGAAAAGTGTAGAAGAATGAGTAGAAATGAGATTTATCCGTGAAAACAAGCTGAAATGGTAAGAACTCTTCCTCCTGTGCTCTGATACCACTTATAGGATCGGGGAATCGATCTAAACGAGTCAATCAGAAGAGTTCTAGACCAAATCAGAGGCGGAATTCATTCATTTGATCTTCATTCAGCTTGATATGCACTTAGAAGTAGATTAAATGTCGATTGTATTGATTTCACAACGTTACACGAGCTGGCGACACTTCGGCAGAGCTTTGCTACCGGAATCAGAAAGTTGTTCAAGTTACAAATGAAATCCCAAGACCCACTATATATAGGAGAGTCAGGTTGCACGAACCAGCATAGACCAGTTCGCACGAACTGGCCAGTTCGCACGAACTGGTCACTTCGTGTGAACCTGCTGGTTCAGACCTGTTTCCTATTTCTTTCGTACAACATGTCTTGGTCTATCTATTTAGTTACACGACTCGATACAAGACGAAGTCAACAGACATATGCACCAACAGTTTTGTATACACTACTAGTGATCCGTTACTATTGGACAACGGGTTAGCCAATGAGTAACGTGATCACAGTCATGGAACTGTTAACATGACAAATACTGAATGAGTATATTGGTAGATATAAACATTGTAATCGCTCTCAATACTGTAAAGTTATAAAAGCTTGTTTTGATTAAACTGGGATGCACTCGCCAGTATTTCTTGCTGATAAAATCATTTTAAAATGCGTTTCAGTTAACTTAATGTGAAGCTAATAGAAGCCAGCTGGGGAGCACCGAAGGCTTAAAGAAGTGGCTATAAAAAGTTACCTAAATAAAAAGGAGATTATGTTTTCAGTAATTAGGGTTTTATCCATATAAATGTATTATCAATGAAACTTGGGTTTTATCCCATTTATTTATTATAAAAGTTTGGTGTTTTGAAACTCGGAAACTATTTCCTAATTACGATCCTGATGTCTTATTTCCGCTTCCAAATTAATAAACACCGATACCACCAGCTCTGTGTCTCGTGGCGCCCGCTCCCGGGGTAGGGGTCGGGGGCTGCGGCAGTAACTATATACTACATGTTATCATTCTATTTGGCTACATTAATGGTAAAAGTGCATCATGATTAATGGTTTAATTAGCTAATAGTTGAAGAACTTCATCAACATAACCGCACAAAATCTATAACATCTTAAAGTTTCACTAATTTGACATCATTATAACTTTCAAATGAAGAAAATTTCAAATGGCCTAATTTGATTCAAATGCAAAAACTGAAAAAAAAACATAAACCGAGTAGATATGAAATACGAATGAAGTATTGATGCATACTTAGTCAAATTGTAACACCTCGAAAATTCACATCCTATAATGTATTGACACGTGTCATAAGCTTGAACGTGTGAAATAATACTCTAGAAGGACTAAAGTTGACAATCATGGAAAGTATGTGAATATACGAGTTCTAAATGTCAACGGCGAATAAATATATTGTACATTAACCCTACATGATGCTCATACCTTCAAACGAATAAATCATGGATCATACGAAGCAAATTGTGAATAAAAGTGAGAGATTACAAACTACAGGGGTTAAATGTGTCAACATGTTTAAGTTATACCTCTGAGTGACCTTTTGACACACCCGAAGCTTTGTAACTGTTAATTATGCTCACTAGAACGCACGATATAAATTTCATAAAGTTTCGTTATCACATGAGCAAGTTGTGATCAAATTCGTTTACAAGGGGTTAAAAGCGTTAACATTGAAAATTATGACTTTTCGGGTAATAACCGAGTGGCCAAGGACTTAACAAAAGGGAGTATAAGTCTTGAGGCCCTTATGTGTCAATTTAGAGGGTTCATAGTGCAAATAGAAGCTTAGTTGACCTTTCGGAAGGGCCAAGAGACATGTATGCAACAAATGGAAAAATGTGAAATCTGATCTCAAGGCCCAAGCGGGCCGCGTAAACATCATCAACATCTTACGCGGGCCGCCTGGCCCGCCCAGATGCAGAAAATCGTTTAACTTGCCTGTCCAGCCTTCTAAACGACATGTAATGCCCTTAAACCCTTCCAAGAGACCCCTAAACAACCCCTAAACACTTAGGGACACTTGTAGAAGGATTGTGGTCAGTAATAGACTTGTTTGTCAACAATTTGTGGATCAAAATCCACTATAAAAAGCCATGAAGTTGCAACATTGTTCCTCACACCTTCATTTGCACTTCTAGTCATTCTTGGAGCTCCTAAGCAGGCTCAAGTCTTCACATTTCGTGCATAGGACCTTGGTAAGTTTGCTTGACCTTTCTTAATTAAGTTTTAGCTTAAAAGTCAAACCGTCGTAATTAACGGTTGACTTAACGATTAAGCACTAATGGTCCAGTGATTAGTCGAATTGAAAGTGGTTATAAGTTGGTAATTATGTGGGTAATAAACCCTTAAAAGGGTTCCCCCTGATTCCCACTCTAACTAGGTCTAATGTCGGGTCAAACTTGTATTTAAAAAAGTCAACAGGATACTTAGTTTACAATTTATGCATAATTAGCAATGTAGAACATATACAACCTGTTGGATCATAATTATAACTTAGTAATTAGTGTAAGAACATGTCTAAACATGTTCAACCCGGCAATTTCCTATTTAGACCCGGTTCGGAACCGAAAGTCGCATAGTTTGACTTTTACTTTGACTCTCAGTTCTGACCCGTTTTGGGATGATTTAGAAATCCCTAAGAGCTTCATTTGGACCAGGTTACATGCTAGTATAACCCTCTGTGATTATACACTATGGTTCATTAGTTAACCGATTAATACGCATGATTCCGTTAATTGCTCATATGTTGACCATTATGCCCTTTTTACCTTAAAACGTGATTTCTGAAAATGTAAAAGAGTAGAAACCTTAATTACTGATATATAGACTTGTATGCAAAGTTTGACATCAGTTTGAGGTGTAGAATAAGAGTTATGCTCGTTAGCGTAAAATTAAAGCTTTATGTTAATAAAACGGCGTAATTAGCGTATAGCCTAGTTAAGCCTACTTTTTGATATCAAATCTTTTACCCACTGATGTAATATATTATTTTGGGATTTTTAAAGATTTTTAATAAATTTTAGGCTGAGCATAACTTATAGTCGTAGGCTTAATCCGGTAATTGTCGGTTTTGCCCTTACGGGCCATAAAATGAGTTTTACATATCCAAACGACTCCAAACCTTTTGCTACTGATATTAAATGATAAATAAATTATTTTAAGCCTTCTGTAATAGTAAAAATATCAGATTTAAGTATCGAACCCGGAAATGGCCTTTAATCGCCTTTTTAAGCGTTTTTAACGCATAGTATGTACTAAAACTATTTTCAACATACAAGGGTTGATACCTACTGATATTTGAGGCAAATTATAATATTTTAACAGTAAGCAAAGGTTGATAAACTCAGACATCAGTTTTGAGCTTTACGGCTTATGTGAAATTACCAAAATGCCCTTCGGTGCATAGTTTGGTTATAATTGATAAATTTCACATATATACTTTATCCTACTGTTATAACTTATCAAAATAAGTATTTTCGCTGATTATACCAGACCTGTAACTCAGGTAAATACTTAAACTCTTTTATAACCTTTTAAATGACCAAACTACCCCTACGAGACCTAGTTTGTGTTTAAATACGTTTTGGGCATAATGAAAGACATCTTACTGATGTCACAACATATTTGAGGCATAATTAACTTAGGAAACCTGTATATGACTCTCATGATTACCCGTCATGCGTTATTCGCGTTCGGTTCGGTTTATGTAACTAGTTTGCATAAATTAGCCGAAACGGGTCAAACGTTATCGTTTTTATCTCAAAATCCAGAATGTGTTTAGTTTACCCATATTATACAAGTCTCCAAACTTTTCGGGTCTAAATCACATCCTATTTCAGTCTTCGCTTAATCATGCGTTTTAAACCGTAAACCTTTCCTTAAAACTAACCGGTCTAAGTTACGACTTAAATAAGACCCGTTAGGAACTTAATAGGTTAATAAAACCTTCGTTCCAGATTGAGAGCCCCAGTAGAAGTACTTGTGCTTGCTGATTAGAATATACGGCTGAGTATAAATTGCATTGCTAGCTCAGGTAAATACTTTTAACTTATTTTCCCTTATACGGGCTTGGGATACGGTATTATAAAAATACCGCTTGGTCGGGTGTAGAAACCTTTTAATCGGAGATGATTAAATTGCATAATCCCGTTTTAATCTGTATTGATTGATAACAAATAACATTGGGGGTTAATGACCGTGTCCTGGATATCCTTGGCTCATTTAAAAAGTGAATGGCCATAACTTAAGCACAAGGTGTAGGCATAACACCTCCTGTTGCGTATGTAAAAGATATACTCACTCGTAAGGATGTCTTCTTGTGAGTTATATTTATGGTGTGTCGATTAATCTTGACCGGCTTGTATTGTATAATCACCGGCCCTAAATGTTGGACAACCATGTAAATTGGATACAAGATCTTTATTAATAAAATTGTCCCAAGTATAAAAGATTAATTTTGCCTCGTGCATTTTAATCAAATTATAAAAGATATTTTGTGCCACGTGCATTCAAATCAATTTTCTTAAACTCTTTTCAAAATGAGTCAGTTAATTGTATTTACCAGTGTAAACTGACGTATTTTCCAAAAGGTTAAGTGACAGGTACTATGCGCAATTGGCTGGGAGCTCAGGGTGTCATTAGGGAATCTTGCAAGTTCTAGATGCCTAAAGTCTGTTGAACAGTTTTCTTTTATTGATCCGCCTGTGGATCCTTTACCTTCCGTTGTAATACTTTGACATTACTTATATTCGGAATGTAATAATTTTATCTTTTGCTTCCGCTGTGCATCTATATATTGTGTTGTTTGACCATGATGTTACCAACCACGTCACGTTACTCCCCTACCGGGCCCACCGGTAAAGTGTGGAAATATCGGGGTGTGACACAAATGTCGACCAATAATCAACTAATTGCCTATAAAACGAAGCAGCTAAAAGGAGTCAACCCGGAGAGCACACTGCAAAAGCAACTAACAAACAACCAGAAAATTCATGCAAGAGCTCAAATTTTCTATTCAGATTTAAGGAACCAAATCCTTATCACAACCCTCATAAGACCTTCAATCCGACAATTTATAACTTTGCAAAACACTTCTCACAGCTGGCGGTCGAATGTATCTAATCCGTTCTTACATGAGTTACAAACCAAAGATAACTCCGGAATGATCCAACGTTGCATGATCATTCAATTTAGCACCTAAATTCAATAAGGAAAAGATTGTGTAGTACAAATTTGGCTACAAATTACTAAAAATGAGATGTACATACCGTGATGACCCATACCCAATTGACCCGTTATCCAAATTACCAAGTATGAGACATACATACCGTGATGACCCATACCCATTTGACCCGTTAAAAAATAAAAACTATCAAGCTTTCTGGTATATTATTCAAGATACCTTGCATTTCAATTGGTTGAAGTGGCAGGGAGGAGATCCACTAATCCATCCAAAGGTTGAGACATGAAATGATCGTCTTCTTTGTCAACATAATAATACTTTCTTTATACAAAAGTAACATTACTTTAAACACCTTTCTCAGCAACATACCTGCATGATTTGCATTTGAATTGCATCATGTAGTCTTGAATATTCAAGATCGACATAATAATTAATAACTATGTATAGTGGTGAAATCTTATTGAACATGTGCTCTAAAGTCTCTAGATGATATATCATTGACTTCCTTAAAGAGAACCCAACTTAGCTCCTTGATTCCTCTTTTAGACTTCATTAATCTAGTTAAAGCATCTGTGTATAAGTATGTTAGTACTAGTCTAGTTTCCTACTCACCTTGTTGGCTTGTTCCACTTTCAATTGAAACAGTCTGGGTGATTTCCATAGCCCTGTTAACTAGGGTCCTCTTCATTGCCTCATGAAACCATTTTGAAAATCTAGTGAATTTATACCAATTTTCTAGGAAAAAACCATTTTGTTCGACTCTAAAAGTCAAAGTCAAAGTCAAAGTGAAACTATAACTTATATCAAGGACACCAATGATAGTCCCAACATCTGACTGACATTTGGAGATTATCCCATTGACCAAATGAGGGTTCACGTTTAGAAAATCCCATGAGCAACTCCTGGTAAATTTGCATGCACCAATTAAAAAGAATAAATTTCTTTCATGAAAGTACGTCTCCCCAATCTGGTTTTTAGTTACGTGTATAGACAGTGCATGAGGCTCCTTTGCTTCACTTGATTGTGAAATAAATGCAGCTTTGACGTCAGTTGTGTCATTTAAGTTGTTCTGTGTAGTCTTTGCAATAGTTTCCATTCGATTAGAAGAAACAAAATACATTTACTTATAATAATAACTAAATAGAAAAGAGACTAATTTACGTTCTCCTAGCGATTTTAGCGACCATATAGCACATAGAAGTTATAAACATTAATCAAATATTGGTTGCTAAAATCGGTAAGAGAGGTATGAGGGTGAGTTAGTGTAAGGTCCTGCAAAAATGTCCCCAAAACAACCCGTAAGTGAAAACCCTGACCCCTGAAACCCTAACGTGCATGAAAAACCAAGAAATCAAGAAAATTGGGTTTCACGCGGGCCGCGTAAACCATAAGATAAGTTTACGCGGGCCGTGACAACTCATAAAATCATCAGAGCAGCGAACAGGCCACGTGGCAGACCTACCTGTGACACGGATGCCCTAGTCGTAGACTAGGTGGCTCTCGCGGGCCGTGTAAGAGCCTGTTAAGGCTTACGCGGGCCGCGTAAAACTCAAAAATCAGCT
Organism: Helianthus tuberosus; assembly: GCA_030545235.1. Lineage (NCBI taxonomy): Eukaryota > Viridiplantae > Streptophyta > Magnoliopsida > Asterales > Asteraceae > Helianthus > Helianthus tuberosus. The sequence goes on from CM060400.1 coordinate 210,475,057, forward strand.
TTAAGTGGATCAGGGCATGGGCTTTCATCTGCATTCGAAAACTTTGTTCAAAAACGAAGTCTACTGCTCAAATTCGAAGTTTTAAGTAGGGAAACGCTGCTACGATTACAGGGTATTAACTCGATCACTTCTACGATACAATGTCCGATAGAATGAAACCAATCCGATGGATGTTTAAGTGCTGCCCAAATTAGGGCTATACTTTGTCATTCGTCGTGAGGGTTTCGATCTCGTGAGCTTATCGTAAATGTTGTATTAAGTTACTTACCTATTTTCGTGTGCATTGTTGTTTAAATTAGGTTATCAGGCTTATCAGTAGGCTAAACTCTGCCTGACTAAACTTGCAATGTGAGTCATTCTCTTTTTATCAACAATGTTTTACAATACTCCAATGATTTTCAAAAGTTATAATTACAGGGATTAAGTCGTGGTTATCTTAAATCACTGGCTAGTGGGGTATTGTGCACATTACTAATTTCTCACGGTTAGGTTCATCAACCTAACAGTGATAATCATCACTACTTGGGTGAAAGGACCCAATAGTGGTATGACCATCATCACAAGGCTGTGACACGGCGCCAGATAAAAATAAGATAGTAGCCATTGATATCGCTCTTATGCTGTAATTCATAGCTATGTGTCGTTTTATCAAATTTGAGTGACTCGCCAGTATTTCCCCGCTGATAAAATATTTTTAAAACATGTTTCAGGAGACCTATTGTGAATCATGGAAAAGTGCTACGGAGCACTAATAAAGCTTGAAGTGGTGGCTCAGTTAAATAAATAAACATGTTTTGTAAAACAGGGAATTTCCTCGTGAAATTCCTCCAGTGTAAATCACGGGGTTTGACCCAAATCATGAAATAAAATAATTGGGCATTTTCAAGTTTTAAAAGATCCTGTTAAACTTCCGCTGTCAACTCAAATAATAAATACCACGGGTTTCTGTCCCGCGGCTCCTGGACCTGGTCACCCCGGGACGGGGGCCGTGACAGAAAAATGTGGTATCAGAGCCACTGATTTAAGCTAATTAAGTATTTAGAAATACTTAATTTTCTGATTGCCATTCTGTGATGCTATTAAAATTTCAGTTACAAAGTTATAACTTAGAATTCTATGTGTTTCTTCATGTATGCTCACAGCATGAATGAGTTGTCTGAAGCTCTTTAGAATATCACTATCCATTCTGTTGACATGGAAGTTTTCGAGGGCTTTTCCGGTTATTGGGCCGACACTGAGGAACCTTTGGTATTCCAAGCCCAACCTCAGGAGAAACCAAAACCGAAAAAGAGAAGAAGACTTGTAGGCTGGAGGCGTGTGCGTAGGAAGAAACCAGCAACACAGAAAGTTATAAAGACTGAGAATCCCAAGGATAAAGGAAAAGGAATAGAAATCAGAGAAAGTTCAGAACAAGCCCAGAAAATGCCACCCTGGGAGGAGCTGGACCGCCAATTAGCAAATAGCGACCTCATCGGACCTGCCGATGAAAACCTCTTTGGTTACCCAGCAGAAGCACAACTTCCAGTTAATCTGGAACCTACTATCCCAGATCCTATTATCCACCCCCGACCTCTACCAGGAGAACTGAAAGAATGGTGGACCACTGACTGGCAGTTTCATAACCTCTTAAACAACCCTAATACATTTTTCCCCCAATTTGACCCTGAGCCTCCACTACATCCACCAATGAGCACCGAGAACTTAGCTGAACTCCGCCACTATGGCGAGGAGCTGGTGGACGCAGGGAATAGAATCCGGGAAGTAAGGGAGAGGATCTCCTGGAAATATGACGAGAGGGAACGTCGTTTCTGAAGTGCCAGCTGACAGGGATCATATGGGGTTGTGGGAATGTGTGTTTAATAATAATATAATAATAAAAATATAATCATGTAAAATAACTAAAAATAAAACTTCTGTAACATATCTGGTAATGTACGGACGCATATTAAAATATATAAAATATGAAAGTCGCAAAGTCGACAATTTTGGCTATATGTGTTGACATGATTATGTGCGATTGTTTTATTATGTGATTGTTATTCATTTTTGTGTTAATAACTTATATATATTATTAATTACCAGATGGAACACACTGGTAATGAACCAGTTAACGAAGTTAACCAATCTGAGCAAAACGATGGAGACCAATTTCTTAACAGATAGGATATAGAAAATATTGTTGCTCAAGGAATAGCCAATGCTATTCCAGCAATCCTTGCTGCTGCCCGAAATCCAGTTGAACCTCCACCACCTATTCCTAGCAAACGTACTCATGATGACAATTTCAGTAATAGTGTAAATGGAGGCGGCAACAATAATAATAACGATGATGTGATACAAGCCCCATTTCTTAAAAGAATGAAAGCTGCAACGCCTGGTTGCACTTACAAGGAATTTCTTGCCTGTAAACCGGTAGAATTTGCAGGCAATGAAGGGGCAACAGCTGCACTGCGTTGGTTGGAGAAAACCAAGGCAGTAATTAAAATAAGTAAATGCGCCGAGGAGGATAAGGTCATGTATGCTTCTCACCTCTTTAAGGAAGAAGCATTAGAATGGTGGAATACGGTACTACAAGCCAATGGAAGTGACGTGGCTTATGCCATGAATTGGGAAGAATTTAAGAGACTAGTAGAAAGGAAATTCTGTCCCGAATACGAAAAGGAACAAATGACAAATAAGTTCCTAAACCACCGGATGGTGGATGTTGATTGTAGAGGGTATAATTCGACCTTCTTCGAGCATGCTAGAGTCGTACCAACCCTGGCTTCGCCAGAACCGGTACTTATTTCTCGCTATATCTGGGGTTTGATTGGCGAGATTCGTGATATCGTCAAAGCTGCGAGACCTCGCATAATTGATGATGCTGTAGAATTAGCCAACACTTTAACCGACGGGCTGGTACGCATAAGAGAGGAAAATCGGAAGAAGGAAGTGGCCCAAAAGATTACCCAAGGATTTAGTGTGGGTAATAGTAGTAACTTCAAGAAAAGAGGAACTGGGCAATCCTCCACTATTCCATTTTGCAGTACCTGCAAAAGAAGCATTTTGGAAGATGCAAAGGGTATTGCAATTTCTGCAAAATTCCAGGGCATCAAGAAGAAGACTGTAGAAGAAAGAAATCCACAATTTGCTTCAACTGTGGAGAAGCTGGACATTTTAGACCAGACTGCCCTAAACTGGTCAAACCAGCGGACAACAAGGCCAAACCAGCTGAAGGAGCTAATAAAAAGAACGTAAGAGCCTTTCAGCTGACTACTCAAGAAGCGGAACTCATCCCAGATGTGATAGCTGGTACGTTCCTAGTTCATGACGTTTATGCAAAAGTATTATTTGACTCTGGTGCAAACCAAAGTTTTATAAATACTTCATTCTACCAAGCTCTTAAGTTATCCTTAACGAAACTTAGGCAAGTTTTTACGGTAGAAACGGCAGACGGGAACTCTGTTAACATAGATACGGTTTTGCAAAAAGAAAATATAGAACTTTCAGGTCATAAATTTTCTGCAAACCTATTACCCGTGAATTTAGCTGGATTCGATGTCATGTTAGGAATGGATTGGTTAGTAGCCAACCATGCTCGAATCCTCTGTGATAAGAATTCCATAGAAATTCGTGCATCCACAGGAGAAGTAATTATGATTACATGGGATAAGCCACGTAAGTCAATGAAGTTCATCTCAGTAATGAAAGTTGCTAGTTATGAACGAAAGCAAGGAATAGTGTATATGATTTTGGTAATCATTAGCACTAAGGGTAAGGAACTTAAGGAAATTCCTGTAGTATCAAAATACTCAGATGTATTCCCAGAAGAACTACCAGGATTACCACCAGATAGGGAAGTAGAATTTAGAATTTATCTAATTCCTGGAACTACAACGATAGCCAAGACACCTTATCGGTTAGCACCCACCGAGATGCAAGAATTGAAAAAGCAATTGGATGAATTACTAAGCAAAGGATTTATACAACCTAGTTCATCCCCGTGGGGAGCTCCAGTGTTGTTTGTAAAGAAGAAGGATGGTTCGATGCGAATGTGTATCGATTATAGGGAATTGAATAAGATTACAATTAAGAATCGATACCCACTACCTAGGATTGACGATCTTTTTGATCAACTTCAAGGAGCTAGATATTTTTCTAAGATAGATTTACGCTCCAGATATCATCAATTGAAGGTACAAGAAGAAGACATACCTAAAACTGCTTTCAGAACTAGGTACGGTCATTACGAGTTTACAGTCATGCCCTTTGGACTAACAAATGCTCCTGCAGCATTCATGGACATGATGAATAGGATCTGTAAACCGTATATGGATAAATTCTTAATTGTCTTCATCGACGATATACTCATTTATTCCAAAAGTCAGAATGAGCATTGTGAGCATTTGCATGCACTCTTAACCTTGTTAAGAAAAGAGAAGTTTTACGCCAAATTCTCGAAATTTGAATTCTGGCTATAGGAGGTACAAGTTTTAGGATACATGGTGAATCACGAAGGTATTCACGTAGATCCTACCAAAATAGAAGCGATCACCAAATGGAAGGTCCCACAATCAGCCATGGAAGTTAGAAGATTTCTAGGATTAGCCGGATACTATAGACGATTTATTAAGGATTTTTCCAAAATAGTTGTGCCATTAACTAAGCTAACCTGTAAAGCAGTAAAGTTTGAATGGGGATCTAAACAAGAAGAGGCTTTTAAGATTTTAAAGCAAAGATTAACAAACGCCCCAATTCTGGCCTTACCAGAAGGGACAAAAGATTTTGAGGTTTACTGTGATGCTTCTAAGCTAGGATTAGAATGTGTACTATTGCAACGCAAGAAGGTAATTGCGTATGCCTCAAGGCAATTGAAGAAGCACGAAAAGAATTATACGACTCACGACTTGGAGTTAGGAGCCATAATTTTTGCCCTTAAGATTTGGAGGCATTATCTGTATGGAAGTAAGTTTACCGTCTATACAGATCATAAGAGTTTAAGATACATATTTGGGCAAAAAGAATTAAATATGAGGCAAAGAAGATGGATGGAAATTCTAAGTGACTACGACTGTGATATTCAATATCACGAAGGAAAAGCAAACGTAGTTGCAGATGCCTTAAGTCGTAAGTATCATGAAAAGCAAAAGCGAGTTCATGCTCTTAGATTAAGTTTACAATTAGATTTAATGGAACAACTGAAGAATGTTCAAGAAACAGCAATCAAAGATGATGCTGAAGGAATGAAAGGACGAATAAAGGAATTAGAATAAGGAAGTGATGGAATTTGGAGATTCCATAAGAAAAGGATTTGGGTACCTAAGCAAGAAAATTTAAGAGATAAGATTTTAGAGGAAGCCCATAAATCTAGATATACCATGCATCCTGGTAATAATAAAATGTACCAAGATTTAAGGAATAACTTCTGGTGCATAGGAATGAAAAAGAACATAGCTAGATATGTTTCTAAGTGTCTAACTTGTTCACAAGTTAAGGCAGAACACCAGAAACCCTCAGGTCTACTACAACAGTTAGAAATGCCTGTATGGAAATGGGAACTTATAACCATGGACTTTGTTACTAAGTTACCCAAAACCAGAAAGGGTAATGACGCGATTTGGGTAATTGTGGATCGATTAACCAAATAAGCTCATTTTCTACCCATGAAGGAAACCTTTAGCATGGAAAAATTAGCCAAATTATACGTAGACGAGGTAGTATCCTTACATGGAGTCCCACTCTCCATTGTATCGGATAGAGATAGTCGCTTCACTTCACATTTCTAGACAAGTTTCCAAGAAGCCATGGGGACGCGGTTAAATTTAAGTACAGCTTACCATCCTCAAACAGATGGACAGAGTGAAAGAACTATCCAAACCCTGGAAGACATGCTCAGGGCATGCGTGATATATTTTGGAGGAAACTGGGACAACCATTTACCTTTAATTGAATTCTCCTATAACAATAGTTATCATTCAAGCATCGAAGCTGCCCCGTTCGAAGCACTGTATGGACGAAAGTGCAGAACTCCAGTTTGTTGGGCAGAAATAGGAGAAACTCAATTATCAGGTCCCGAAATGCAAGAAACTACCGACAAGATCACTCAAATCAAGGAAAGACTAAAGACGGCTCGAGATCGCCAAAAGAGTTATGCAGACAATCGACGCAAGCCGTTAGAATTTCAAGTTGGAGACAAGGTACTCCTAAACGTTTCTCCTTGGAAAGGGGTAGTTCGCTTTGGTAAGAAAGGAAAGCTAAGTCCAAGGTACGTAGGACCCTTTCTAGTAATTCAGCGAATAGGACCTGTTGCTTATCGCTTACAACTACCAGAAGAGTTAGCCGGGGTACATGACGTATTTCATGTATCCAACCTCAAGAAGTGTTTATCTGACGAATCCCTGGTAGTACCTCTTCAAGACATAAAGGTAAATGAAAAGTTAAAGTTCATAGAGAAACCACTTTAAATAGAAGACAGAAAGGTCAAGTTCCTCAAGCACAAAAGATTGGTACTTGTCAAAGTCAAATGGGATTCGAAAAGAGGACCCGAGTATACCTGGGAACTAGAATCGGAGATGAAGCGAAAATATCCTCACTTATTTCAATAAATCTCGAGGACGAGATTTTAAATAAGGTGTGGAGGATGTAAGGACCTGCAAAAATGTCCCCAAAACGACCCGTAAGTGAAAACTCGGACCCCTGAAACCCTAACGTGCATGAAAAACCAAGAAATCAAGAAAATTGGGTTTCACGCGGGCCGTGTAAACCATAAGATAAATTTACGCGGGCCGCGACAACTCATAAAATCTCCGGAGCAGCGAACAGGCCACGTGGCAAACCTACCTGTGACACGGATGCCCTAGTCGTAGACTAGGTGGCTCTCGCGGGCCGCGTAAGAGCCTGTTAAGGCTTACGCGGACCGCGTAAAACTCAAAAATCAGCTATAAGTAGATCAGGGCATGGACTTTCGTCTGCATTCTAAAACTTTGTTAAAAAACGAAGTCTACTGCTCAAATTCGAAGTTTTAAGTAGGGAAACGCTGCTACGATTACAGGGTATTAACTCGATCACTGCTACGATACAATGTCCGATCGAATGAAACCAATCCGATGGATGTTTAAGTGCTGCCCAAATTAGGGCTATACTTTTTCATTCGTCGTGAGGGTTTCGATCTCGTGAGCTTATCGTAAATGTTGTATTAAGTTACTTACCTATTTTCGTGTGCATTGTTGTTTAAATTAGGTTATCAGGCTTATCAGTAGGCTAAACTCTGCCCGACTAAACTTGCAATGTGAGTCATTCTCTTTTTATCAACAATGTTTTAGAATACTCCAATGATTTTCAAAAGTTATAATTACAGGGATTAAGTCGTGGTTATCTTAAATCACTGGCTAGTGGGGTATTGTGCACATTACTAATTTCTCACGGTTAGGTTCATCAACCTAACAGTGATAATCATCACTACTTGGGTGAAAGGACCCAATAGTGGTATGACCATCGTCACAAGGTTGTGACACGGCGCCAGATAAAAATAAGATAGTAGCCATTGTAATCGCTCTTATGCTATAATTCATAGCTATGTGTCGTTTTATCAAATTTGAGTGACTCGCCAGTATTTCCCCGCTGATAAAATATTTTTAAAACATGTTTCAGGTGACCTACTGTGAATCAAGGAAAAGTGCTACGGAGCACTAATAGAGCTTAAAGTGGTGGCTCAGTTAAATAAATAAACATGTTTTGTAAAACAGGGAATTTCCTCGTGAAATTCCTCTAGTGTAAATCACGGGGTTTGACCCAAATCATGAAATAAAATAATTGGGCATTTTCAAGTTTTAAAAGATCCTGTTAAACTTCCGCTGTCAACTCAAATAATAAATACCACGGGTTTCTGTCCCGCGGCTCCTGGACCGGGTCACCCCGGGACGGGGGCCGTGACAGTTAGTTTCTATTTAGCTTTAAAGGTTGGTTGCTAAAATTATAATAGAGCAGAAAAGTTGTTTTCAACTTTACTAGTCAGAATCACTGAATAAAATCAAATTACCCGCAACCAATAAAGCTTGAGTTGGGGTTAAAACTGTAGCAAATCTAGAAAACCTGTGCTTGTAACTATATACAGTTGATTTAGCCGTAACTTCTTTTCTATATAAATAAACAACAAAGAGTTATACTAATCAATTTCAGCTATGGATGGCACTATTATTGTCCACTCCTAGTCTAGTCATTAATATACCTTTTAATATGCCAAAATTCAAAGGTTTCGCTTTCTAAATAAGACATAAAGCTTAATTGCTATTAGAGATGAGATCGATCACTGAAACACATATAGTTATCCCTCCATTCCAATAAATAAATAAAAACAAATCTATTTTAGCTTGATTCCAAACATGATAGAAGCAAAATTAAAAAATAAAAGCTCTCAACATAGTTTCATAAACAATTTCTTACAGCGCTTAATAGATATGATGACGAACTTCATTAACAATCTAATAAAAAGGATTTAGAGTGTATTTAAAGGATGCATGATTTTTAAAATACTCTTTTAAGAAAAGATAGCAAAACTGTATTTGGTAACTAAATATGTGACTATAGCTTGAAAACTTACAGTAGACAGTAAGCTTTTGGTGTATTATGTAGTTTTGCTTCCGTTGCTTTATGGCTCCTTTTATAAACCTATATTAAACTCATCATGCGCAAAAATTAATGATACTTGTAACATTTCCTCTAAATTAATCACAGTTAACCAAATTACCAGTTGTCCATAAACCAAACTTGAAACATCCATAGTCAAATTTAGAAAATATCATGAACACATGTCAATATTCCACAACCAGCCGCTACGCGCCGCTCCTTATATAAATCTGTATTAAATTCATCATATGCCAAAATCAATAATATTTGCAAGCTCTGATTGTTTTTAGTAGAATCAAATCAACGCTTTGATGGAAGATTAAATGCTCATCATGTGTATTATCTCTGATGAAATTAACAATCAAAATAACAAATACCAAAAGGGTTAATACATACCAATCGATTGTAGAGCTTGAATCGTAGAAACATAACGAAAAAAGAGTATGGGTCTTTTGAAGTTTTCTGTAATTCCAACCAACCGAAAGCAAAATTAATCAAAGAGGATGATGTAAACTTACCGAAAATCTCCTATTTTTGATCGAATGAAGAAAAAAGAATCATCTATCGAGCCCTAGATCAAGCCTCAACAAAAAACAATCAATTCTAGGGTTTAAAGAAAACAATGGAAGAGAACCAACATAAAGATTGATGGTGAAATCGGCTTAGATTAGGGTTTGTGATTGGAATTAAGATAGAAAGAAAAACGATTTCAAAATTATGAAAACGTATCAATCTCTCTCTGGTCAATTGCGTGTGAGTAAAAAAGAGCTGACGAATGGCGTGGTGCAATCCCGCTCAAATTCTTTCAATAAGGATTAATAGGATGATAGGTGGCATTTGGTAACTAGTGGTTTAAGAAGATGCCAAGTGACAAAAGTTTGTTTTGTTTTAATATACTTTATAGATTCACTCGCAATTTTAAGAAAATAATAAATGTAGCCAAAATTAATGGAATTTGAAATTTTAATGTTAACAAACATTAAACACAATTATTTGAATGTTAATAAACATGTAATTTAATTTAAGGTTTAAAAGAAAAAAAAGATTGAAAGGAAACAGATTAGTAATTTAGGAAAGTCGAATTTGATTGAGAGAATAGATTATACAAGATTGAATAGCAGTGGAGAGAAAAAGTCTTGAACACCCTTGTTTTCTTTACCGCTCAATTCAGCCAATGCCTTACAATACATTGTCACGTGACAATTAGATGTTTATGAGAAAGCCATGTCCTCTGTGATGGTTTTGATTTATTATAATTTATAGATTGATGAGTTTATATCATAGTGGGTAGGGCGCGGTTTCTTTATCTTGCCAAGGACCCACATTTTTTTAACATTTTTAAAGACGGGCTTGGTTTTTATGTATTTGTAATGTTTATTTCTTCTTTACTACCAATCTTGGTTAATTCATTTTTATGCATTATCCTATATTTTTATACAATTTCTAGGTCTTGATTTTCGTATGCTTTTCATTGTGTGTCGTTGGTCTTAATCTGGTTTCACATTGGTCTCATTTAATTATTTACCTTTATAGTTTGATATTGATGTTGATTTGAATTTAAAAAAATGGCTTGCAACTGAAAATGCTATAGATCCAAGATTCGATGAGAGTGGGTTAGAGTTAATTTAGATTATGAAAATGGTGCACATTGTGGTGGTTTTGAGTGATTACTGATTTAGTGTAGAGTGTTCTATGATTTGATTTGAAGATTTGAGTAATCATTAACTCATTAAGAACATATATGGACAAAAAATATTCGTTTTAAATAATAAAAGAGCAATGGTTAAGCAATATTATTTTGCATTTAAACATATAAAAAGTGCACACAATGTAGTTTAATAAAAAAAAGGTTGAAAAAGATAATTATACAGGAACTAACAAAGAATATACAACCTTGCAAAAGTAACTGATAATAATCTATTTGCAAAAATAAAATACTTTTATTTTACCTTATAAACTAACACATTACCTATTAGGCTATCAATAGTATTTAAAACCTTAAGTTCAAGTCTCACATATAACATGATTAAAGAAATTTGTGTTCTAAAAAAACTAATTCGATACCTGTCAAAGTGAGCGTTTAAAACATATATACACGTTGCGTACAAATGTACAATACAAATTTAATGTGTTTATTGCTTTTTAGATTTTCTTTACCCCTTTTTAACGACAAATTCCTTTTTAACATCTGTCGTTTGTGAGACTTAAACTCAAGAACTCTCATTTCAAATCCAGATGCTTAAAAGTTTTATCTTTACAATTGAAACTAAAATCGAAGACCTCCCTTCCCAAACCCATGTGTTTTATCTTTTTAAAAGGTTCGTTACTATAGATTGGTAAAACATTATTAGTTTAACTTTAACCACGATAAATTCAAATGTTTATAAGTTTCAATAATTTGTTATTTACTATTTATTTGGAATGGGGATCGTACGAACATGTTAGGACAGTGGAATGGGCTGACACCCATTGAAAAAATCAAATCAAATAGGGGTGGTCACGTGACCACTTACAGAATGCTGCTCCTTTCCTGTCATCCACAAACAAACCCCTTGGATTTTTTCAACATCCCTTGCTCCCATTTAGATCCACTTTTTTTGTTTTTTTTTCATTCACATGTTCACCAATTTAAAAAAAAAAATCGAGTCTCATGTTGTTGTATGTTGATGGCTTTTTGATTTTTATTTTTTCTTTAGTTATCAACGTCATAGCGTGGCCATAATCTTGTCTAGCCTTTACCTGACCACTAGAAATGGCTTCCTCATTTGATCCATTAGACTAAAGAGTATGGTGAGGATGGGCTTGGAGGGGATGAGCCGCCACGTAGGCGCCACGTAGGCTCGGCTCGTGGGGGATGAACCTAGGGGGTGGGGGATGAACCCCTTTATATATATATATGTATGTATGTATAGATGTATGTGTGTTAAGGAGAGAGGAGAGAGGCCGGCTGAATCGGCTGTGGGGAGCCGTTTGGGCCTGAGGGGGGCGGTGTGGGGGACCGGCGCCGGTCCAAGCCGAGGCTAGCCGGCCCCCATACCCTTTAGTCTTATGCCCTTACACTATGTGTAGAGGTAATGGTTATTGAGTAAAAGGGTGGATGTCACGTCAGTGTCACGTATGCATTAGAGGCTTTCACTAAGACTGCCCTCAACGCTTCTTGTTGGGGGGTTGCATTTACACATGTGGCATGTGCATTTGTAAGAGAAACATTGGGGTGGGGTGCACTTAATGGGTCTTCCATGTAGTGAAGTGCACTTAAGTGCAGAGAGAGAAAGTGGAGAAAGTGGGTCCAAATAGAGGAGAGAGAGGATGTATGTGTAAAGGATGGGTTGGAGTTAAATAGAGGAGAGAGAGAGTGCATGTGGAAAAGATGGGTAAAAAGCTGATGTGGCAGTGATGACTAGGATGCATGTAGTAAATACAGGCCGTTGCATTGGAGACAGTCTAACTAACCCATTTATAAAACTATATGTTGTGGATTACAGCTCCCATGCCAAATCAGCATAGCGGCGCTAAACACCACGCTGGGACGCCATTCCAGTAACATGCGTTAGGCACATGGAGAGATCGGGTCTACCCCTTTTAGCCAATCTCTCATTTTCTATTTTTTTCTTTTATCCTAAATTTATTGGGTGTAACTATTTGTTAGTTATTTCATAATACCGAGTTATTGGGTATTTAGTTTTTGCTCAATGTCTAACATGGAAATGACGTGACGGTGATGTGGCAATGGTTTAATTATTTCACAACACATAGCCTAATATGTTATGGGGGGGAGTTCAAATGAAAACCACTAGTTATTGTGAAAACTCGAAAACTAATTAAAAAAACCAAAAAAACATACCATTTTTTTTGCATTCCGATTTTCGCCACTTTTTATATATAAAAAAAAATTTCAAATTTTTTTTTTGTAGTGCACATGTGTATGTGTACTACACATGTGTATTATTACACATGCGTACTACAAATTTTTTTTTTGAAATTTTTTTTATATAAAAAAACCTGCGATTTTTATAAAAAAATTGAAAAAATAAAAAATTGGTGTGTTTTTAAGGCTTTTTTAATTAGTTTTCGAGTTTTCACAATACAAATGGTTTTCATTTGAACCATCCTCTATGTTATGGTTTAAGTAGATATAAAGAAATAAGAATGAAATAAAAAGGTAGGTGATGTGACGGCTGGTTATTGGCACAACTTTAAAAAGAAAAGGTTTCCACTATCTACGAACTTGGTTATACGGGTTGGCAAAATAACAAACAAAAAAAAAAAAAAAAAAAAAGATTTTAAGAAATCAATTCAACATATGGTATTTAAGTATTGCTAGAAATGCCCACTTTGCTAGAACATCTCTTACGATCACTTTCTCCCTTATCACATAAACCACATTTATCTTTTCACGTTAACTATTTCATATTTTTTCATATATTTTTATCCTCATATTTGACATCTCACAATGCATTTTCACTCGATTAGATACTTAATTGCTTCCTATGTGAAATGCAACCACAATTGGCATATTGGCAATATACATGCGAAAAACATAAGAAAATGCAAGAAAATCGTCAAAATTTGCCACGCACGCCCTTGCTTTCTAGAGATAGCTTCAAAATCAAGACTTCGGGGATGCATGCCCATGTAAATCATTTTTGAAAAAAAGTACAAGTACAAGGGATACATCCGATCCTGGCATAGTCGTGAATCATTAGGCATGACCATGCTCAACCAGACTTAAGCACCTAAATAAAGGCCTCATCCCCTCCATTTGGGCACCCACAATTCACACCACCAACATTCCAAAGACTCCATCAACACTTTTGGGGAGGAACCCTAGTGGTTCTAGTCCCTCTCTAACTCCATTCTACCAGACAATATTGTCTACTTAGATAAATAAGCATTTCTATGTAAAAACACAACTTTGGCTTTAGTTGATCACTAGTTATCATAGCATGGTTAATCCACCAAGTGTTGATTATTGTATTATGGCCACATGTGGCTAAACTTCATGTATCTATGTGGTGTGGGTGAACTTTGATACTGATTTATAATATTTGATTTTTAGTTTTATGGTGTGATTTTATTCTTATTAAATATGAGTATTAAATCTTTATAAACTTGAGTTTCGGACCTATGGGTGTACATGTGGTAGCCCAATGCGGTCTTTGCATGCATTACAGGTATGTGCGATCCATATATAAAAAATGCGATTGTCAAACTAGAGATATTGAATAGAGTTTTTAAAACTCAAAGTTATTTTGATTAATGTGCTATTTCAAAAGTCACTTGCTTCATAATAATCGTGGAATTGAACATTTGGTTGTTTGATTGGTAACTTATTCCATGCATGATTATACTCGTGCTCAATTTCAAGGACACACGTAGGCTATGTATAGAGATTTTACATTGAGTAAATTGCCAAAATCGTTCCTCGGGTTTGGGCGTATTTGCCAGTTTCATCCAAAACAACTTTTTTGTACCATATTGCCTCTCACTTTTGTGATTTTTTCTCATTTTCATCCAAACGTCTAACTTTTTTTTTATTACCAAAATCTTCTATGAGATTTGAGATTTTTTGTCATTTTCATCCAAATGTCTTGACAGAAAATATAAAGCAAATTCGATATTTGGATGAAAATGAAAAAAAATCTCAAAAGTGAAGAGCAATATGGTACAAAAAAAAGTTATTTTGGATTAAACTGACAAACATGTCCAAACCTTAGAGACGATTTTGACAATTTACTCTTTTACATTTAAAAACCATCATGTTTTAGTTGTCTTTAATTTCGGCTTATGTTGGGGGCTAGTGAGTCTTATATTGGCTAGTTCTCCAATTAAGGTCGTGAGAGATGTAGTCTCTCCATTTTATGCGAAAGTATAGCAAGTCTTGGGAGCGTTAGCCCCATAGTCTTTTCATATTCTTTTATAAATCCCCAAATTACCACACCATTTTACCAATTTTTTGTTAACGTTAGCCCCATAGTCTTTTCATATTCTTTTATAAACCCCCAAATTACCACACCATTTTACCAATTTTAAATATTATATTTTACTTCAAGGGATTCGAAGCCAAAGTTATACCTATCTTAAATTGATTTCCTTCTTTATCATTTTATTCTATGTTTATGTCTTTAGGGTGTAGGGCTGTCCAAACTGCTTGACGATCACTCGAAAAATGCCCGAAAAATGCTTGTTCAATTCCTGCTCAGTTTGTAAATGAGCTGCTCGGATCGGTTCGATTCAAATTCAATCCAAGCATGAGCAAAGGTCTGCTCGCTCGTCGATCGCTCGGTTTCGCTCGAATTTATTTTATTAAATAATTAATATATATATTATAGATTTTAAAGATTTTTATTTATATATTAAAAGCCCAGCCCAACTTAATACCAAAAATAAAAGCTCAGCCCAACTTAATAACAAAATCTAACCCTAAATCCCTAATTCCTATAACAATCACATAAACTGATTGTTCGAATGTTCGATCTGCATATCGCCGTCGCTGCCACACACCAAAATCTAACCCTTAATTCCTAATTCCTAAAACAATCACATAAGCTAATTGTTCGATCTGCATATCGCCGCTTCCACACAACACAATCACATATCGCTGCCACGTCCATTGTCATATCGATCTGTTCCTGCCACGTTCTGGCTTAAAGAAGAAGTTTATGCCTTTGAGCTAAATGACAATTTGTATTTCGCACTTTATTTTGTCTTCTGATATTGTTAAGAACGTTTTTAGAATCATAATTTTAGTTATGTATTGTTTTTGGTAGTAAGGTGTTGGACATGTTTTAATTAAGTTAAGATTTGTTTTTGTTGAATGCAGCCTTATAATAGTTTTGATTTCAGTTTTTTTTTTGCTACACATGTTTTAATTTCGGTGCTGAGCAAAACCGAGCGTAAACGATCCGCTCGATTCAAATTCAATCCGAGCATTAGCATCACTTTTTTGCTCAGTTTTGCAAATACGATCCGATCGGATCGGTTGTAATTCAATCTGAGCACGAACAGACCCTCGATCGGATCGGATCGGCTCATGAACACCCCTATTAGGGTGTAGGGGGCACTTATCTACCCAAAATTATCCAATACTAATACTCGAAGGCACCCTCGCACCCTTATCTTATGTTTATTTTTGTTAGTCTTATTTTTGCTTTCAAATCAAACCTCTCTTTTGATTGACTAAACAAAAACAATGATTGAGTAGTGAGAGCCACGAGTCCATGAGTTGATACTTGGTTTTTACCACACTATACTACATTGTGATAGGTACACTTTCCTTATCGTATGTAGTTGTGTACTAGTATTAACCATTTTTACAAATTCAAAAAAAATGATTTTTGCTCGAAAAACCCTTTAAATATATATATATATATATATATATATATATAGAGAGAGAGAGAGAGAGAGAGAAACGGGATCGGGAGAAAACGCTCAAAAGAGTGAGAACGGTGAGAACGCTTCCTGACCTTACACGTGTCACGCCGCTTAGAAAAGGGCGGAGGGGCTTTTTTGTCCTTTCATCTTCTGCTTTTCCAGTGCCGTTTTTTTCCCAATGTTGTTTTAATTTTTGGTTTTTAAGATTTTTGGCGTTAATCAAATTCAATAATTAATGGCGTTTTAATAGTTTCATTATATCAACATTGTGGCGTTTATGGCTTTTATTCACATCGTATGACATTGGAACCCAGGGGGAAAGAAATCTTTTTGAATGGCGTTTTCCAAGGGGTTTTAAACAAGAAGGCCTGTTGTTCTATTATTTTTTATAAACATTTTGGCGTTTGTGGTATCTTGGCGTTTTACTATTGTTAAATTATATTTCAACCACAGGAAAAAAAAAAATACAATGGAAGGAAATAAATTAAAAATCCTAATTGTAACACCCCAAATTCTCGTATGTCCAAAAAGTATAATGTGTAGTGATGTTTTAATAAGTTAAAATGGAAAATATATAGAATTATGTTAAAATAAAAGTTAGTAAAAGAAAGATGATTAAGTTAGAAGGTAAATTACTAAAGTGAATAGGGATTAAATGATGAGGGACTAGATGTGTAAATATTGTTATAAAACATGATAAAAAAAAAAAGAAACCAGACTTGAGTCTGGTGTGCGATCGTGAGAAAGCCAGGAGGGACTCCTTCCCTCTCAAAACCCTAAATCTCTAAAATTCCATCAATTGAAAGCCAAATTAGTGAAAAATCGAATGCATGAGCTAAGAATTCTGATTGTCTAAGTATTCTTGATCTCAAGTAAGTGAAATTTCTTGATTTGATGATGTTTGATTATGTGGGTTTAGTGTAATTCGTGAATGTAATGCAAAATCTAGTATGATTAATGGTTGCTATGAATGTCTAGACATCAATAGATGCTAAATTTTGAATATGAGCATGATTAGGGCAAAACCCACTTGCATGTCAAGTAATGGTTAGAAATTGTGAAGTTCTACATGTTAATTTGATTGTTGTTGATGAAATTGTTATGAATAATTGATTTGGAACCATATGTTCATGGTCAAAATGGTAAATTATGGATTAGGGTAATGATTTTTATTATGAAAGATTATGATTAACCATTGATGAGATAAGATGGACATGTTATAACTACTTGTACATCATGCTTGGTAGGTAGTATGCGCACCATGTGTTTGATGAAATGTCTAAATAAATTTAGATGTGATTTTGCATGAAAATTTGCTAAATCGATGAGATGTGATCATGGTGGGAATGTATGTGATTTATAAATGTCATATTGGATAATAAGGAATGTGAAAGTAATGGAAGCTAAGTGAATAAAGTTATGATGTACAGGAAATAAGAAGGAAGAAGGAGCAAGTCACTCCAAAGCGCAAGGAGCTCAGGATCACGGTAAGTTCATATGAACTTTATGTACTCTATTTGTAGATTTATGAATGATAATAATTAGTACTATGAATTTAGAGTAAGTTTCCTTTATGAATCATGATTGATTACATGCAAAGTGTTTGTATGGAGAAATGTCCAAAAGATGATGTTGTAGTAAAGTTGAAATAACCCGTCTAATGGGTTGGAATGATAAGTAGAACGATAGTTGAAAGGTTTAGGAATTTGACTTGTCATACAGGCCAAATGAGGTAAGTATATTGACGGATATGGAATGTAGCGATTCATTACAACGAATCGGGAAGTGGAATGATGAATGATTCCGAATGGAAGTGATGATGTTAGTAAAGTAGTATGTTACGTTAACGGGTCGAATAAGGATACAGAATTAAAGGATTTCAATTGTTATGTATTACGAACTAACAAGTGTTTTTGTTATGAATGATAGGTAAATCCCATGCTTGATTGCGGCGCACTCGGACCGAACACACAATGTCGACTTTTTGCATGCTTCCGGTTCAAGTTGTCTATTATGAATGGGTCAAAGATTTCATTTTGTGGCATGATGTCAAACTTGTGTCTAGTATGTTAGTAAGTAGTTTGGATTTCTAAATCTTTTGGTGTAGCTTGTACAAAATGTTTATGGTGAACCTTATATGGTCATAACCTTGTGATTTTGAAAAGTGTCGTAGAACTTAATTAAAATGATGTCGTTAAAAGCAGGGGGAAAAGTTCTTAATACAAACGGGTCATGTCAAAATTTTTTGTAAAATTGTACGAATTTTATGTTAATAGTCGTATAAGAAAAATTTGGGCGTTTCACTAATCGGATCTCTTTTCCCAATCTTCACTGTCATCAGTCTCTCTCTTTTTTTAATAGTACAAGAACTGTCACCAAATGTATGGCGTTTTGTGTAAAACTTAACAAACCCATCGGTTTGATTTTTTTTTGCCTGCTCGTCTGTTGAACTGGCTTTTTTTGTGGATTTTTTGGGACATAGATCTATGACGTGTGAGTGGGTTTTTCGCTTTTTCTGGATCTTCATCTTTATAGTGAACCCACTTTTCAGTGTCATTGATCTCTTCTCCTCATCCAAACCTTCTTCAAGAACAAAAAATACAAAATGCTATATGACTGGCATCAGTATCCTTTTCTTGAAATTTTGTCTATCTCATGCAGCAAAATCTTTCTGAGTTACTCCACTCTGATCACAATTCATTCAGTTTATTTGTTGGCGTTTTACAGTTGGTGTTATTTAGTAGTTTTGGCGTTTGTTTTTTTGGTTTGATCAAATGGAAGTTGCTGAGACGTATTATTTTATAGGATGTCTTTTTGGCGCCTAAATTAGGCGGTGCATTATTATAATAAAGTATTCGTCTTTTCAGTTACTGTTTTGTAATTAATGTTTTTGATAAGCTTTATCTCTAAAGTCTGTAACGCGTCCCATCTTTCAAGTTTGGCGTATTAGATTCTTTAGTATTTACTGTTTCTAGTTACATTTTCAAGTTTGCTTTTTTTTTTTTATTATTATTTTTTTTTATGTTTTTTATAATAATTTTTCAAAGTAATTTTATTATAGTTTGGGAGTTTTTGGTGTCGTTTAACGGGATGATATCGTTTAAACAAGCATTTTGGCTATTTTGGCGTTTTTATTATATATGGCGTTTTTAATATATAACAATCAACTGAAAAGGAAAATAAAAAAAAGAATACATAAACAATTGATCTTCCAAATCTTCACTGTCACCAGTCTCTTTCTTCTTTTTTGAATCATGTTAACTGGCTGGTTCGACTTTCGTATGATTCATTTTGTTTTTTGTTTTTCAAGTAGTTTTATGTGTCGCTGTTTGGAAGCACATAGTCTGACATCAGCATCTTTTTCTTGAAGTTTTGTCCATCTCATGCAGCAAATGTTATTGATTTAGACCCTTTCAGCCAACAATCTTAAGTTTTTATAATCAAAGATGTTTTATTTTTTAACTTTTATGGCGTTTTACCGATAAAAATAACGCCACGAAATAAGATCACCTTAAACCTCAAATTTTGATCACGCTACATTCAATAATGTTTTGCTGTATGAGATGGACAACATTGTTAATCCTCGGTTAAGAAAGATAACTGACAATGTTGTCCACCCCATACAGCTAAACTTTATTGCCAAAAAACCTCAATAATTTTTTTGTATGTTTTGGCGTTATAAATTTGGATGAAAGTTTAGGATAAGTCAATAATATTTTACTCAATGAATTGGACAATATCCTCACATAAGGATTTTGTCTATTTCATTGAGTGAAATATTTACCGACAGGCAAACTGAATTTAAAAAAAAAAACATTTTTGGGGTAGGAAGATATTTGATGTTTGGTTTTTTTGGCGTTTCTGAGGAGAATGGGTTATAAAAAATATGGCGTTTGGGTTTTTGTGTGTGTTTTTAATTGAAGGTCTGAGATGTTGTATATATAGGATTTTTTTGGCGGTTTTTTAGGCGGGATTTTACTATAATTAAGTTTGGCGTTTTATATTTAATGGCGTTTTACTAAGAATGGTTTGTGATTTTTGTTTTTGGCATTTTATTTCTTGAGATGGCGTTTTGTGTGGAGTAGTTAAAAGACCATTTTACCCTTAATGAAGCGCGTCCACGTAATAAAATTGATGTTATTTATGAAAACGCCACCGCGCCAATCTAGTCCAATAGATTGTTTTGATCGGACGATCGTTAAGCGTTCTCACCGTTCTCATACTTTCTACCGTTTTCTCTAAATCCCGACCCTATATATATATATATATATACACACACCCACACACGTACATCTTCACCAACCCACACCCAAAAAAACAGACATACAAGACACGACTAAATAAGTTAATACACCAATAATGATTGTGGAAAATCATTGCTGAACCAATTCTATGATTTTAGCGGCTCAGTAACAAGATACAGATACAAAGGCAAACGTTACCATAATCATTAGACCTCATAATCGTACTTCTAGTTAATAGTGAGAACAGACTTATCTTATGTTTATCTGATGTTAATACCTAAAGGCACCCATCACACGCTTATCTTATGTTTATCTTAGCTAGTCTTACTTTTATTTGCAAATCAAACCCTTCTTTTGATCAACTAAACAACAACGATTGAGTGGTGAGAGCCACTGACTCGATAGTTGTTTTTGTAACAATATGGAAAATCAACCTCACGATTCATGAGGGATCAATGCATTAACATATATACAAAGTTTACATAAATCACTCCTCTAATTGAGGAGAGTTGACCAAGATAATAGGAAACTAGTTAATACAGGATCAATACACATAAAATACAATTATACGTTAATACCCCCTTCAATCGGAAAGGTCGTGGACCGATTCGTAACGGAATGCTTTGAAAGGAGCACGCGGAAGACTTTTGGTGAAGATGTTAGCCACCTGAAGATTGGTAGGAACAAAATGCGTATATAATTTCCCAGAAGTGACTAGCTCCCGAATAAAGTGGTAATCCAAATCAATATGTTTCGCCCTCTTATGGGAAACCGGGTTTTGAGTCATGAAGAGGGCACTCTTGTTATCACACAAGAGAGTGGGCCGATCCGGAGGCAAGGCATTAAGCTCTTGAAGCAAATGAGTGATCCACACAATCTCTGCTGCTGTATTAGCCATAGCCTGATACTCAGATTCGCAACTTGATCGGGAAACAATCGGTTGTTTCTTAGCACTCCAAGAAACTAAGTTACCCCCAAAAATATTGAATAACCGTATGTGGAGCGACGAGTCTCAAGACAACAAGCCCAGTCAGCATCGGAATACCCAATTAGCGAGGACCGAGTTGGGCGACTAAAAGTGAAACCAAAGGACAAAGTACCTTTCACATAACGGAGAATCCTTTTGACCGATTTGAAATGATCAATAGTGGGAGCATGCAGAAACTGAGATACCTGATTCACTGCATAAGAAAGGTCCGGTCTTGTGATTGTTAAATATTGTAAGGCACCGACTAACGAACGAAAGAGAGTTGGACCAGAAAACAGATCCCCTGTTGAAACAAATGACTCATGTGGTGCTAAAGGAGTCGCAATTGGTTTTGAGTCATAAAGGTCGGCTCGTTTTAAAATATCCACGGCATACTTAGATTGGGTGAGAAAAATACTGTCATCGGTGTAGGCAAGTTCCAATCCGAGGAAGTAATTGAGATCACCCAAATCTTTGGTGGCGAACTCACTGTTGAGCCGAGTAATAAAATTACCAACTAACGACTCATCATTTCCCGTGAGGATTAGATCATCTACGTACACAAGTAGATACATGGTGCAAGATTGGCGCCGATAAACAAATAAAGAAGTGTCAGACCGGCTACATGAGAAACCATAGGATAGTAAAAATGTACTTAGGCGTTGAAACCAAGCACGAGGGGCTTGCTTAAGGCCGTATAAAGCCTTGGAGAGCTTGCACACATGGTTCGGGAAGTTTGGATTGACGAAACCCGGTGGTTGTTACATAAAAATGGTCTCATTTAAGGTGCCATTCAAGAACGCATTTTTGACATCAAGTTGGTGCAATTTCCATTGGTTTAAAACCGCAAGTGAAAGAACAATGCGAACAGTGGAGGCTTTCACAACAGGACTAAATGTGTGAGAGAAATCAAGACCCGGTATTTGAGTGTAACCTTGTGCCACTAAACGTGCTTTGTAACGCTCAATCGACCCATCGGAATGATCTTGATTCGATATACCCACTTAGATCCAACAATGTTTGTGGAGGAAGGACGCGGTACCAACGTCCAAGTTTTATTGTGATTTAAGGCATCAAGTTCTTCATTCATCGCTTGAACCCACTTAGGGTCCTTAGATGCAGTTTTAAAACCCCGTGGTTCAGTGATTGCGGCTAAGGCAATATGCAAAGGATGAGTGGTGAGAGAAGCTAGATTGGCAAGATGCTTTGGTTTAAAGATACCTGCCTTGGAGCGGGTGGTCATATGGTGAGTGGAAGTGGAGGAAGTTTGGTTAATTTGCTGACCAGAAACCGAAATAGATTCAGCTTCAGGTTGGGCCGAAGATTGAGTTTCGTTTGGTGGTTGGTTATTGATTTGGTGAGGTAAATTGATGGCCTCGACAGGTTGGGCTGAGGATGGCATAGTAGGGCAGCTTGGTATTGGGCTTTCGGGTGAGGGTGGTGGAGATTGGGCTTGGTGAAGATTAATATTAGGTAGTGGGCTATTGGGTGGTGGTGGGTTATTATCTGTTGGTTGAGGGTTAAGTGGGGTTGGGTCGCATAAGGTACAAGGTGTTGGGACAGATTTAGAAGTGTTGGATGAGTTACGGGATTTCGGGTCTGTGGTTTTTGGTACCTTTATGGGCAAAGATTCCTCCAAAACAGTTGAGATATCAAGAGTTGATATACTCTTAATGTTGGCCTCCCCTTTAAATGGGAAAAACAATTCATTAAACCGAGCATGGCGCGTGATATAAACACGTGATGTAGAGGGGTCTAAACACCGATAGCCTTTGTATTGCGAGCTATAACCGATGAAAATGCATGAGATACTTCGAGGTTCTAGCTTGTGTTTGGAATAATCCCGCAAGTATGGAAACACTTGGCAACCGAAAACACGAAAGTTAGCATATTTCGGTGTAGAATTAAAGAGTGTTTCAAATGGTGATTTATTATCCAATAATGGGGTTGGAAGCCGATTGATAATGAAAGTAGCCGATGTAAAAGCATCCACCCAATAATTTGCGGGAACGTGAGCATTGAAGGGCATAGCGAGACCCGTTTCAACAATATGTCTATGCTTCCTCTCAGCACGGCCATTTTGTACAGACGCAATGTGAAAGGAAAATCAAAGTATTTCAAAGTGATGGTGGTTCGGACCGTGTGGTTTACAAACTCCGAACCACCATCACTTTGAAATACTTTGATTTTCCTTTCACATTGCGTCTGTACAAGATTAATAAAAGTAGGCAAAATGGTATAGAAACCCGTTTTTTTTTTCAGTGGATAAAACCACGTGAACCTGGAATAATCATCAATAAATACTACATAATACAAGTAACCGTCTTTAGAATGAATCGGAGATGGTCCCCAAAGATCACAATGAATAAGATCTAATGGATGCAAAGATCGTTTAACATTAATATCAAAAGAAAGTCGTTGCCCCTTTGCAAGTTGGCAAGACGTGCAAATATTCGGTTTGGGTAAAACAGAAGTAACAGATAAAACCCCAAGTTTATTCAAAACAGAAATAGAATCAAAAGTAACATGGCCTAAACGAGCATGCCATAGTTCATACGAAGCTCGGTTAGAAATTGAAGCAAGTAAGGCTTGGGGGGCTTCCTTCAACACGTAAAGGCCATTTTCACAAACTCCACTAGCTAGCGTTCTTTTTGTTCTCCGATCCTGAATATAAAAGAATGGTTGAGATAAAAGGACATCAACCGGGTAATCGGATGTTAACTTACTGACAGATAGCAATTTCTTCGTCAGATTAGGAATAACCAAAACATCACGTAATTTAAAATGATCGAAAATAAGGGACGTTCCCGTATGTGTAATGGGCAATGACTTACCATTACCAAAGATGACACTAGCATTACCTTGATAAGGAGTGGAGTGATGCAGTGAATCGAATTCCGGGGTCATATGATCCCTGGCTCCCGAGTCTACATTCCAGTCAGGAGAGTTATTAGTTACGTGATATTGGACGTGAAATGCTTTTGCCAAGGATTCATCAGAAGAAGGAAATTTGTTTCTAGCAAATTTTTGAAGATCTGGACAAGCAGTGGCCAAATGACCACTAGTTTTGCATATTTGGCAAGTTGGAGAACGATTTTCAAACCCACAACCACGACCCGATGACTGACCACCACGATTATTGTACCCACGGTATGAAGATCGGCCACGAGAGGGGCGATTATGCTGAGCCGTAAAGGCTGCAGCTGGTTGAGAAGACCCGTGGAGAGATTGCATGAAGATTTCGTGGCTCTCGGCTTGAGTAATCAAATCACGGAATGGCGGAATCGGTTTGATATTACGAACAGCAACAGAGAAGTTTTCAAATGACGGGCCAAGACTGCACAGGAACCAATGAAACTTATCCATCTCCAATGGTGGTTGACCGATTGCTGCAAGTTGGTCGCAAATTGTCTTGAATTTTCGGCTATACTCAGAAACCGAAGCCGTACCTTTGGAGAGTTGACACAACTGATCACATAAAGAGTACATACGTTCAACTGAAGAATTGCTGAACGCCGACTCAAGAGCCAGCCAGATTTGCCTCGCACCGGATATTCCAAGCACTTCCGATGCAACCTCCTCGGTGAGTGAGGCATTGAGAATAATCACGGCTTTTTGATCCTGGGCTTTCCAGATAAGAACAGCCGGGTTAGGAACACTTTTATTATCCTCTATAATGGTTTCGGATGGCAAGGAGAGCGTTCCATCAATGTGACCAAGAAGGTTTTGGAAGGCAAATATGGGGAGCATATGATTCTTCCAAACCAAATAGTTTGTAGGGGTTAGTTTGAGAGTAACAAGGTGGAGAAGAGTGCTCATCGATAGAGAATCCGATGAGGAGGAAGCAGAGGTGTCGGCCATGGTGAAGAGGGAAGGAGGCGGATTTTAGGGTTTGAAGAGGGAAGATCGTATTTTGGCTGATACCATGTAACAATATGGAAAATCAACCTCACGATTCATGAGGGATCAATGCATTAACATATATACAAAGTTTACATAAATCACTCCTCTAATTGAGGAGAGTTGACCAAGATAATAGGAAACTAGTTAATACAGGATCAATACACATAAAATACAATTATACGTTAATAGTTTTTACCACACTATACCACGTTGTGATTGGTATTTTTGCCTTATTGTATGTAGTTGTGTAATAAAACTTAAAACAACAATTTGCTCTCGAAAAATGCTTATAATGTAGACACCCACACCCGCACACATACAACTTCACCATTTCACACCCAGAAAAAGACATCTTAGATATGACTAAATAAGTTAATACACCAACAATGAATGTGGAAAATCGTAGTGAGCCAATTCTAGCATTTTAATCCGATATAAATACAAAGGAAAAAGTAGCATAAACATTAGAATAACTCATAATCGTACCTACTCGTTAATAGTGATGAGAACGGATCTTGAAAAGGTGGCAACGCAAACTGCAAATATACATCAAAATCAACTAACTAAAAATTATTAAGTATAATAAGATGAATAAAGAGAGGGAGAGACCTAAGAAGACAACAAGGAAACCAAGGTTAACGGTTGGCTTGAATAAGCTAGCTGATAGCTCCGAATCCTAATGTAGCAGTTTGTAGTCGCAAAGCCTCTATTGATGCATTGCATTGCATTGACCATGTAGAAGACATATAGGAAAACATCAAAAGAACAGTTGATATAGCCCACATTTCAGATTCACCTATCTATGCCTTTATAAAATGTTTGTATATACTAAATCATGGAGACAAGTATGAAGGCTAATGCTAATTCGAAAGAGTGTTTAATCCTTCTGGAATATTCATCCCACATGTCCAGAGAAAAACCAACCACCTGTTGGATAGATAATCACTCACAACTCGTGCAATACTTATGGGTCGTTTATGTATGTTATGTCTATTATTGTTATGTAAATAAGTATATATTTGTATGTGTGTCGTATATTTGAACGACGCGCCCCAAAACCTTGTAACCGCATATTACATCGACGAACATAAGTGTGTACAAGAAGAGCATTGATCCCATACACATCGTAATATACAGACTTTTGTTTTAGTATTGATTTGTGTTTGATCTTGTGACTTTAATTCTTTGTATACAAGACTACTGTGTTGGTGAAGAAGCATTCACCACCATGGCGACGTATGTAGCCGAGCAGCTTTAGACACCTTGAATATCAAGTAAATTGTCAAGAAGCCCTTAGCTGTTTATGATATAAACAAGGCCCATTAGTAGTAGTTCTTAACTACTCGGTAATTAAATTTCCCAATAATCTTAGAGTTAGTTTTGTAATCATATTTATTTTTAGTAGGCTAGTTCTATAATTTTATTATTATATATATTTAAATGAATTGATGTGAGGTGTGTATTTTGTTGATAAACCACTTTCAACTGGGTTAAGTTATAACTTCTTTTTTAGTCGATCACTCCAATAAAATATGAATTACAACACCATAGCAACTTCTTTTAAGTGTGTGTGATAACCGAAAACCTTAAAAAACATTAAATAATCATAAGGGAAAGGGAGGATGATAAATAATAATAGAAAACAGTTGATAATATCGTAGATATGTTGCTACTGTGGATTTAGTTATAGTCTTGGTTTAAAAAAGCGGGAAGCGCACAAAAGCGATGAGGTCTAAAACTGATTTTTAAAAAGCGAAGCGCAAAAGCGGTGAGTTTTACGTACGCAAAGCGCAAAGTGATTATATAATTTATTTTTATATATCCCATAAGTGTTTAGCATCCAATACCTATGATTTAGCTATAACTGAGCTTTATATATGTTTTAAAATGAAAAAAAAATGTACAGCATAAAAAGCCTGTTGTAGAACACTCAGAAGCATAGAAACACCCCATGTACAAAAAGCGTGCGCCTCAGCTGCGCCTTAGGTCGATTTTCACCCTAAAAAGCACGCCTCAGATGCGCTTCTTGTACATCGTGCGCCTTATGTCACACAAGGCGATGGAGTTTGCCCCTAGATGCGCTTTGCGCTTATGCGCGATTAAGGCACGCTTTTTTAAACCAAGGTTATAGCTTAATGAATAAGTTTATACAATTCATTTAAACAAAGAAACAAACATACCTACTAAAGTCTCACTCATAAAGTATGTATGACAGAACGAGGATGGTGAGTTCAGAGCAAATCTTGCATCTATGACAGGAGATAGAGATGGTACCACAATTAAGACCTCCGACACAACAAATCATTTTTACGTTATAAAAATACAAATAACATAAATTATATACAAGCAATGTAGAGAATAAAAGAGTACGAAAAAAGGATTACAAACAACCTAAAAAGTAACAAAGTTTGACGCTTATGTGTACATAATTTATTTAAACATGTAAAATAATTTATTTAAACATGTAAAAGAAATTCTAAATTCTCAAAGGAGTTAGATAAAAGTGAACAAGATTTTAAGAAACTATCCAAACAAATTTACAAAACATATATAAGAAAACACAATCTATTAATCTGGGCCTGATCTAAATGTCAGCTAAAAGAATATGCAAGTAGAATGCAAAAGTTTGTGAATGGGCTTGGCCCATATAACTTAGAAAACATGAAGGCCTACTATTCAGTGTACAATAACATATTAGGGATCTTTCCCTGTTTTGCTCCACCATTCCATTTCCACCAATGGAACTAGAAAAAAACTATATTTTCAATAGCTTTTATATACCATTCTATATATAATAATTCTCAAAAGGTAAATCACTCTAGCGAAGTGATTTGCTTTTTTTTTTACTTTTTATGTAAGTGTTGGTATAGATTTTTTTTTTGAAACTTAACTATCATTTTTTTTGGCCCATATAACTATCATTAAAAAACTTAACTATTTTCACCAAGACGAAAATAGGAAGCCGAAAACCATACAAAGCAAATTTACATCAAATCAAAAGAACACCATTGCTCCCAATCGACTACTCCTCCTTTAAACCTTCGTGTCTTTACTCGAAAAGATTTTTTCATTTCTCGCCTTCCAGAGCCGCCAACATGTTATAATAATGATCCCATGGAGAACCGTCTTCTTATTCCCCGATATGGCACAGTGCTCATGCATTTCCACCAAATCATTAACATGAAACACAAACATCCTCGGAATCCTGCACCATCTAGATATCCTGTTCCATACACCCGCTGCAATACCGCAACCTGTAAGAAGATGCTCAATCGTTTCGTCACTGGTCTCGCACCAAATACATAAAGGATTATCCACCGGAACACTTCGTCTCATCAATGCCATCTTAGTTGGTAGACGGTCCAAAAAAGCTCTCCACATGAAAACGTTGCATTTGATAGGAACCCATTTACTCCACGTAAAGCCGAACCTCTCGTCGCTGTTTTCCGTACTGCGCAACCACTTTTTTATCGATGCCACATTGAATCTAATTTCCTTTCCATCGGTCCAAACCCAAGTATCTTGGTTGTCTCCTATCCTCACCTGCTGTAACAATAATTCCAATTGTTAACATAATTCATTTAAACATGTAAAAGAAATTATAGATTCTCAAAGGAGTTCAAGATTTTAAGAAACTATCCAAACAAATTTACAAAACATATATAAGGAAACACAATCTACTGATCTAGACATGATCTAAATGTCAGCTAAAAGAATATGCAAGTAGAATTAGAGGTGCACAAAATAACCGGTTAATTAACCGTAACCGGTTATTAACCGAAACCGTAACCGGTTAATAACCGATTTAGGAATAACCGGTCCAGCCGGTTATTTAACCGTAGGTTAGTAACCGGTTACAAGTTTTTAGTATAATAACCGGTTATTAACCGGTTTTTTTAAACCGGTTTTTTAACCGATAGACTGGTTAACCGAAAAAATAACCGAAAAATTCAAAAAAAAGGCAAAAAAAAACGGTTTTTAACCGAAAATAACCGGTTAAATAACCGAACCGGTTAAAGTAATTAACCGGACCAGTTAAAAAAATAACCGGTTAAAGTAATAACCGGTTAAAGCATTAATCGGTTAAAGTCAAAAAGTCAAATTAACCGGTATAACCGGTTAACCGATCCGGTTATTAAAATTAACCGGTTTGTGCACCTCTAAGTAGAATGCAAAAATTTGTGAATGGGCTTGGCCCATATAGCTTAGAAAACATGAAGGCCTACTCTACTATTCAGTGTACAATAACATATTAGGGATCTTCCCCTTTTTTGCTCCACCATTCCACCACTATGGAACTAGAAACAAACTATATTTTCAATAGCTTTTATATACCACCATTCTATATATAACAATTTTCAAAAGGTAAATGAGTAAATCACTCTAGCGAAGTGATTTGCTTATTTTTTAAAGTGTCGATATAGATTCAAATTGATTTATATGTTAACTTAAATGGTCTACATTTTGTCATAAAATTGTTTGAAAACAAGTTAGATCAAATATAATGCATTTTCACTAGGCGGAATCTAAGTTCGAGTTACTTTACATTCTAACGCCACCGTAACGCACGGTACCATTCCCTAACTTAAAAAACACTATTTTCTTACGAGTTTTTTTAAATATGTTTCGGTATAAAAGTAAGTTGATTTATGTTTTGACGTATTTTTTTTCTCGACAGTGAGTCAGGTCAAATACAATACGTTTTTGTGCTTACTTTATGTATGTTTTTGTTGGTCTACGTTTTGACATAAGTTTTATTTGGAAACGAGCCAGGTCAGATATTTGACTGTACAAATTTGAGTTACTTTAAGTTTCGACGCCGCCGCAACACGCGACGGGTCAAAATGCTAGTTGCAAACAAATTTTAATTTCAATGTCGTTATACCCTCTTCTTAACTTTTGAATTGGCCTATATTTAAAATTAAAAAAAAAATACATTTCGGTGAGAGTAGATAGAAGTTATCCATTATCTAGTGGTCTAGTGTTATTGTGTTTGCTTCTCACAAAAATAACGTGAGTTCAAGTCCTTGCAAATGAAATGTTACTTAGCATTTAGGTGGAGAAAATTGTTTTTTTCAGAATGACAACTCACACGCTATCTACTTTTAGAACACACCTATTTTCACTACGGGAATTTAACCCTCATCATCCAACACCAAGGTATCACTACCCCAAGGGCTCTTTTATGTAAAGAATTGCTATTAAAAATGGAAGGGAAGACAACCGAGGGGCACGCCTGGGCTTGGTTTGGATCAAGGTGGGCAGGACCACTGACTTAGCACTGACCAGGGGCTCACGGCCCCATTCATATTCATTGATCGCCTACTTCACCACCACTGGCACAAACCACTTTCCCCACTTATTCTAATCACCTTTCACCACCAATCATACATGCCATAATTACCAATACCCCTTTTGAAAAAGTTTATTTTTATAGAAATC
The DNA here is from genome assembly GCA_030545235.1 of Helianthus tuberosus. Taxonomy (NCBI): domain Eukaryota; kingdom Viridiplantae; phylum Streptophyta; class Magnoliopsida; order Asterales; family Asteraceae; genus Helianthus; species Helianthus tuberosus. Next base: position 210,505,591 of record CM060400.1, read on the forward strand.
AACTCATTCAAACATCATTATCCAACACACGAAAAAATCAAAAAGAAAAAACATAAATAATAATAAATTATTATTTTATTTTATATATTAAAAATAGAAGCTAATGAATAGTACTTTTAATATTATAATAATTTATATTTTTTTTAACTATTACTTTAATCATTTTTTAATATCACACGTTGGGATAAGCTTGGTGTCAACCGGTACCGAGCCAGTACTGGTATCGAAAATACCGGTACTGTCACACCCCAACCGATGGCGGAAACATCGGGGCATGGCACTGAGCGAAACAGATTGTTCAGAAGTTTCCATAACAATTATCATTTCCAATCAATTTAAAATAACATGTCCCATACCATGTCTCAAAAGGTAAACAAATTATTAAAGACAAAATCTAGGCAAATAGTTCTATTCCGACAACTCAGATTTAAATAGAGCAATTGTTTATCTGCTTCTAGAGACCCTTGATTCAATTAGTACAGACAACTATTTGTTGGCCTCTAGAGCCTTATTCTAGCCTCGATTTCCTAGCAGATGTGCATCCTAAGCACCTGTCACATACGTTAAAATAAAGTCAATACATATAATGTAAAGGTGAGCATACAAGTTTGATAATAACATATAGAGTTCGAATCTCGTATTATTAAAACACAAGTTGTATTATTATTATTGTAACGTCCGTTGTATCGGAGCCACAGTAACTTTTTTTTTTCTTTTTTATGGTGTTTTAGCTCTTTAAATTTCAGTTTTTACACTTACACCTCGTAACTTTCTAAAAACTTTATGCAATGTCATTTTAACCCTCTCGAGTTTTAAGTGCTTATTTTTTAAATGTACTCGTCGGTATAAATTAAGTTAGTTTACATTTCAACATAAATTTTGTTAGGTCAAATATAATACGTTTTCATGCATATGTTTCATGTACGTTTTCAGTTGTTCTACGTTTTGACGTGAATGTTGTTCGGAAACGAGTTGGGTCAAATCCAATACGTTTTCATTAGACAGTATAAATTCGAGTTACTTTATGTTTCAATGCTGCTGCAACGCACTACCATCCTTTAACTTAAAAACACACTATTTTCTTACTTTTTGATGTAGTTTTTTTTAGGAAATAATTCGGGTCAAATATAAAATGTTTCCGTGCTTATTTTCATATACGCTTTTCAGTTGGTGTACGTTTTAACGTATCTTTTGTTCGAAAACGAGTCAGATCAAATATAATACGTTTTCGTTAAAAAATATAAATTCACGTTACTTTACGTCCCAATGTCGTCGCAACGCACAGGTAAAATTTTAATAATTTAAACAATTAGTGATGCCAAAGTGTAGAAAATAGTCAAATACAGAGAATTATAATGACACAATCTTTAAACACATTAATTAAGCAACACCCAAAATCAAATTAGAGTTTGAGGTTTAGCACTTTAGCATTCCTTAAGTACACTTTCTGTTGCATAATGTACAACTATTTCATGCAATTAGCAGAGTAGGGTAAACCTGTTGAATATTGATGAGGTAGTAAAAAAGGAGCATGCATGGAAAACGGTATCCCAAGTGCAGTACTAGTAGCATTACAAACACCATTCTGACTTGTACCATACGCATTAGTACTTGTACCACATCCCACATAATCAACCTTCTGCCCAAACTGCTCCAACACTTTGACTTGCGATCTCAAAAACTTCAAATAATTAGCAGCTTCATCAAGCATTGAAGCTGTATCCATTTTATTCCCACCGGGTACCAGTTTCTGCAAAACCCTAATTCTCTCACTTATCTTCTCTCTCCGTTTCCGTGCAGCCACCGTCTGTGGGTCGTTTGATATCTTCACGTTTTTTCTCTTCGGCTTTTTCATCACCTCATCGTCGGCAAAACTCACCGGCCGGAAAGCCGCCGCTCGGTATATCATCTCCTTCATCTGTACAACAACCTCGGAGTCTGTTTCATCGGGTTGACCCGGATCCGATCTGGGTCTCTTGGATCTTGACCCACCGTTGTTGGGTTTTATCTCCGATGAGGATTGGGAATGGGAATGGGAATCAATAGTGAAGGAATCGTCAGATGAAACGACGTCGTCGCTAAAGTTTTTATTAACGAAGGATAAATATTCATGCGACGTCGTATCGTCAAGTGAGATGACTGGGGCGGTGGTGGTGGTGAGGGGAATTACGGTTTTGTCCTTGGGTGGGTTATTGATGGTCAACGTTTGACGCCAATATTGACTGGCGGAACCGAAACTTGAGGGTACTAATGGATGATGTGAACCGGCGGTGGTTGTCGGGGTTGAAGTTGAACCGGGTTTTGGAAGGTCTTGGATCGGGTTGAAGAAGATGTTTTCTGAACCGAAAGTGAAGGTTTCTTGGAGTTGTTGTTGATGATGATTGATGTTATTGTTGTTACTCCATGGAAACGATGTGTTTCTTTCCCAGCCGAATTCTTCCATTTTTGTTAAAATTTTCACCACAAATCAATGAACCTTTGAAGGGTGGTTATGTAGAAAGTTGAATATAAATAGATTAAAGATTTTATCCAATATGAGTTGTGGAAGTTGAGAAGAATATAGTTTAGAAACCAAAGAATTAAGCGACACTTTGTGTTTACTCATGGATGTTATGTAGGTTGTGTATATATAAGGGTGGAGGGGGCGGTACCGTGATGAGCATTTATAACGCGTGATACGGAATTGATTCCCACCGCCACCATACATGAAAACGCGTTATAGCATAATGAAATATGATTTCGTTATTTTTTCCACGGCCGTGATGGGTTTAATTGTGAGGGTAGTTGTTGGTTGGGGGGAAATTGTTGGGTGTGGCGGTGAGTGATGACCACCCCCACTAAAAAAGGTTGTGAGTGATGGAAAAATTGTTGCTGACATGACAAAACATGATTCGATATTGTGAGTGATAGAATTCTATGACTAGTGACTATCCCCTCCACCCTAAGAAAGTGAGTGAGATGGAGAGAATTTGGGACACCTTGGAAGTACAAAATATGCTTAGTTGCAAAAAGAATAATTTCAAGAAAAGGAAAATCACCAAAATAGAAATTAATCAGTCAACTTTACTAAAATGAACATCGATCGGGTTTGTGGTAGACGTGATCTTTGAAATCCATGTAAAGTTTGTGGCTGAGATCGTGTCATGAGTTTCTGCGTCTATTTTTTTCTTTTCCAGCATTATTTTTAAATGAGCATAACATTTTTATATGATAGTGTTTTTTATAAAAATATTAAGGTATGAAAATATTATGCTCGTTTAAAAATCATGCTAGAAAGTAAATAAGAAAAAGAAACTAAGGATGATGAAACGTGTCAAGTTTTTAGTGGCTAAAGAGTATGAGTCTTTGCGAGACGCAAACTTTGAATCCCCAGACGCAACCAATGCTTATTTTGGTAAACTCGGTTGGTCAAATGTTTAATTTCGTGATCTTCACTTAAAAAATGATATCTTGGCGAAGATGTGAAACTTTTAACAGGAAACAAAAAAACACACGGTATGAACGTAACCTCAAATGACGAAGATGTGAAACTTTTAACAAGAAACAAAACACACACGGTATGAACGTAACCTCAAATTTATGGGGTTTGATTGCTATAAACGTGTTCGGTCGGTTTCACATCAAACTCACAAACCCATTTGACTCATCTAACCCATTTGCTTTGTTATTTAATTTTCTTAATATGTGTTTGAGTTAATTACTATTTTCGTCCCTGTGGTTTGTCAAAAATCACAATTTCAGTCCATTAGTTTAAAAATTGCGATTTCAGTCCCTGTTGTTTCATTTTCGTAACTATTTCAGTCCACCTCCGTTAACCCCATCCATTTATTATGTTAAGTACACGTGAATTGACCATAATGCCCTTATTAATAAAAAAAACAAAAAAGATATCTAAATGAGGTAATTATTGTTTTTGTCCATGTGGTTTGTCAAAAATCACTATTTCAGTCCCTGTGCTTTCACTTTCGTAACCATTTCAGTCCAGTCTCCTAACACCTTCTATTTTACCGTTAAGTTTTTAATGAAATACCTAAATTACCCTTGTGTTAATTAAATAAAAAAAACCATGGAAATTTAAAAGAGTGTATTCTAGGACCCACTTGTTAAAACACAACCCCACGCTACCCCACCCCACTCCATCCTTGTTCTCATTTCCGGAAAAAGTTTATGGTCATATTCTCCGGCATCACAACCCCACCCTCTTAATGTCCGGCGACGCATTACCCCACCCCAATTAATATCTTCCTAGCAACATCAATTAACATACTAACTTTGAAAAATAATGCTTACCTGGACATTTTCTCATTCTAAAATAAAAAATTAAATTTCTAGAATCATATATGTAAAAATAGTCTAGACTTCTACTTCTATTGAAGCCATGGTGGGTCGAACCCTACAATCCAATTTAAGTACATATGTCATACAACAATAAAATCATATAAATCCAATAATAAAATCATATAGATCCATATTTAATTAACACAAGGGTAATTTAGGTATTTCATTAAAAACTTAATGGTAAAATAGACGGTGTTAGGAGACTGGACTGAAATGGTTACGAAAGTGAAACCACTGGGACTGAAATCGCAATTTTTAAACAAATGGACTGAAATAGTGATTTTTGACAAACCACAGGGACGAAAACAATAATTAGCTCCGAGTACTCGCTACAAGGTAGGCTGCCGAGGCCCGAATATTGTTTGCCTAGGCCAATTGCTCCCCAAGTAATCTCCGCCTAGGCCGAGTACTCTCAAATCCGACTAGGAAGCGCCTAGCGACTTTTGCAACCATGGTTTTATGTTATATAAGGAGTGTGTGTTAGTTGTTAAAAACAACTTCGTTTTTTGTCGTGAAATCATTAAATGAAAGACTGGATTATTGTCGTTAAAACATAATTCGATCATGGTTTGGGTGCATAGTGGAGCTACGCAACACATCACGACAACTCAATCACACAATGAATGGGTGTAACATTCAACATTTTTTTCTAGATGTCCAAACTTTAGGGCTGTAAACGAACCGAACGTTCAGCGAACAGTTCGTGAACCGTTCGGCGGGAAGTTCGTTTATGTTTGTTCGTTTAATAAACAAACGAACATGAACAAGAAATTTCGTTCGATTAGTTAAATGAACGAACATGAACAGAGGTCTCGTTCGTTCGATTGTGTTCGTGAACGTTCGGTAAGGTGTCCGTGAACGTGTTCGTGAACATTCATTGATTTGCATTCGTTTATGTTCGTATGTTTGTATTTTAATTGAAGATCTTTGTACTTTCTTATATTTTATTTGTACTTTTTATATTATTAAACTTTTATTTATTTTATTTCCCTAACAATTAAACTAGGAAACCCACTTTCACCTTGTTTATGCATCATTTCCCTTTCATTTCTCATTAGTTACATCCACGAATACAATCGACCTCCGTTCCGCAATAAGGGATTCAAGTTCGAGTGCAACTCTCTTGGCCATCTATCTTTATCGTACGTCGAGTTCACCAAATTTGTTTGTGTTCGTGAACCGTTCGCGAACACGCTGATTTCCTTATTGAACGAACACGAACATAAAATCTCGTTCGGTAAGTGTTCATGAACGTTCGTGAACACATTTATTTCCTTAACGAACGGACACCTTGTTCGTGTTCGTTCGGTTCGTTTATAGCCCTACCAAACTTCACTTTCATTGTTCCCGCCTCACATTTATATCATTAACCTTATTATTGTTTGATGCAAAATACATATATTTATAAAGGGTCAAGTTATTCTACAAAAGCTTCTAATTGTAAGAAGTGTAAGAAGGATTTATAGAGTGACAAATATCCAATAACCTAAAACTAAACCCACTACATCACCACCAAAAACCTAAACATTCACCCTCACCCTCACCCCTCCACCACCCAAAAACCTAAACCCCCCCCCCCCCCCCCACCCCCCGGCAAAAAAAAACTATACCTTACCAAAAATAACCCCCAAAAAACCTAACCCCCACCCCCTAAAAACCTTAAAAAAAATCTAAAAAAAAAACTAAACACCCACCCCCACCCCCACCACCACCCAAAAACCTAAACCCCCACCCCCTCGGCAAAAAAAAAAATTTTTTTTTTGGGGGTGGGTGATGTGTGTGTGTGGGGGGGGGGGGGGGGGTTTAGGTTTTTGGTGGTGGTGGATGTTTAAGGATTTTTTTTTTGTAGTGGGCTTTTTTTTGTGGTGGGTTTTTTTAGGTTATTGGACACTTGTCACTCTATAAATCCTTCTTACACTTCTTACAATTAGGATCTTTTGTATTTGATCCTAATCCTATTTATAAAAAACAACTTTTACCGACTCTTTTAATCTTTTTAACACTTTGCATCTGTTTAGAATTTAATTTATTATATTACTTTAAAAATAACACATTAATTACTTTAAAAATAACACATCAAAGTTAAAATTGATAAATACTTTCAAAAGAAAGAGAAATCCACCACTTGCGACCTAATGATAGGGGGCTTCAAGTTCAATCCTTCTTTGTGTCACTTTGGTGAATAGACAATGATGGATAAAGCTTAGCCTCTTTGCAGAGGTGTCAGGTTCTATCTTGAGCTTACTCGGGTTTTCGTCTCACTGTGTGTTATGCCAGAGAGTGTTCAGCTCTTGTGGTGGCACAATGTATGTCTAGTGGCAGACGGCTGTATAATTTCCCTAGGGAAAGCCAAAGTCAAACTTTAAAGTCAGTATGAGCCTAGTTAAGACAATATAGTCTGACTAGAATAGGGCAACATGTGACAACCTAAAATAAGAAAATGACAGTGAAAAAAGTAATAATACAAAAAGAATGAAAGAGAAGGATGATGGTCCACTACTTTTCCTAAGACCGTCCGGTACGGGGGTCGTCTCCCCCCGTCGCCGGCGTCCCTGCTCGTCCCTCATCGTCCCCTTGGGCTCGTCACGTCGCCAACGTCGGAAGGAAGACGGAGGAGACGGGGCTTGTTGATTGGCTGTGCAAGTGGGCCCCTCTGACTTCTCTCTCTCCCCCTTTATTTATATATTATATTATATTGATTTTTATTGTGGGGTTGGGTAGTCTTCTACACCCTTGGGTAGTCCACAAGGGGATGGTCCTCCACCTTTGGTGAGGTGGCGCCTACGTGGCGGGTGGTCTCTTTGGGGACTAACCTCACCATACCCTATGGTCTAACGAGGACATAAGGCTGGACGGTATGGTGGTGTCGTCCACCCCGTCTCCGCCCGGCGCCGTCCCCCTCTCCATGCCGCCCCCTCCGTCGCCGTCCAGTCATCGTCCTCTCCGTCGGAATTTCGACGTCCAGGACGGAGCAAAACATATGGGCCCCCCTCTTTCTTCTCGGCGCCGCTCCGTCACCCCATCCCGCCACTCCCGTCGTCGTCCATCCCTCCGTCACCATACCGTTCAGCCTAAATAAACTTAAACAAATAAACGTGGTGCATTGCTGTTTTCTAGAACCTTGTGCTTACTAAGTTGTATACAATCACTCATGATATGATGGGAGTTGTGTACGACCATATGGTATGATCCACCTCACACGTGAACTGCATGCTATTATTCACACGTGGCTTCATAGTACTGGTGCAAATTCCACCCTTCATGATCTATGTGGCATATTATTGCCCTCTATTTCAATATTATCGTCTGTTCAAAGGTTGGGGACCAAACATCCTATGTACCTGCATAGATAGAGCCTAGAGGTTACATGAAACCATGTGTGCGTATCCAATGTATCACATATCCTACTACATATCATACGTGAATTTTTGGTCGCGTATATCTCCATACATAAATCTCATTAAATAATGTTTTTATTTTCTAGAGTAAACTTCCGTTTTGCTCCCTGTGGTTTGGTCATTTTAACTGTTTTGCTCCAATAGTTTAAAAATAGCCATTTTCCTCCCTGATTTTTCTAACTTATCTTCATTTTGCTCCCAGCCTCTAACTCCATCAGGGAGGAAACTGGCGACAAACTCGAAAGATTAGGGAGCAAACTGGTGACAAACTCGAAAGATTAGGGAGCAAACTGGCGACAAACTCGAAAGATCAAGGAGGAAAATGACTATTTTTAAACTATTGGAGCAAAACCGTTAAAATGACCAAACCACAGGGAGCAAAACGGAAGTTTACTCTATTTTCTATGTGATCAATATCAAACGTGAATATGTTGTTATGGATTAGCAGGTAAAATCCTTTATGCATATTTTATATGTGAACAATATCGAACATTTCATATTAAAATATATTTCACGTACATACTTACGCAAACAAAACTTATACTATGCAAACTAAACTTGTGTTGCGATGAACATCGTTACCAAGACATGCGAACCAAACTTGTGTTGCAAACAAAAGGTGCTACTTAAGATGTTATTGGATACACGAGTATAGTTTAACATAACTCTTGATTGCATGCGTTATTAATTATAACTGCTTTAATTTTGTGATTTTTATTCTAAAACACAATGGGTTGACAAAAGTTCAGATCATATATTTAATTATTTAGTATGGATCTCTTTAAGCATATTCACCCATTATCATTTTTTAATATATAGGATATAGCTAACTACGAACGCCCCGTTTGCGGTATACGCATATAATGTATATACGTGTGGGCGCTCGGGGGGCAAAAGTGAAAGTGTACTAATTTTAACGTTATTTTACTAATTTCGTGAAAATAACGTTAAAAGAGGGGGATGGTTAATCATGCATCATGTGGTGGCGTTGATATCCGAAAGACAAGGGGGTACATGCACTAATCGGCAGTTGTCTCAATTGCTGAGTGTTATGTACCTTATGTTGAAGGCTTGATGCAAAACTACTATTGAGCCGGGGGTCTCATTGGAAGCAGCCTCTCTATTCCGACGGGGTAGAGGTAAGGCTGTCTACATCTTACCCTCCTCAGACCCTACCTTAGCTTTGCTATTGGTGGGATTTACTGAGTATGATGATGATGATGATGATGATGATGATGATGATGATGATGATGAGGATATAGCTAACTACGGATACAATATTATTTTAAAAATTGACGTTATAAAATAAAATAGATGACTTTTCTTTTATAAAGCAGTCAAAATGCTATCTATCTAGATATATAGGCTGAGTGTTATTGTATAACGTCCCATGACACATCACACATGGTGTGTTTTCATTGACCTAACAAATTAATTCCATACAAGCACATTTATGCATACCCACCAATGCTCGTTGCCACACTCACGATTTCGCCCTTTACGCTCTGATATCGCCCCCTAGGGGTGGTGTTTCACGCCAGTAAGTGTTTAGGTGGATGTAGACGTGAGCCCATAACAGTTGTTCTAAGCATAGACCATAGAGATTTAAAGGAATAAAAGAAAAAAATTCTAGGTGTCGATAATTGATGGTAACTTAAAAAGATATTTTTTTAAATTTCTTCTCACTATAAATAGGGTAGCATCAATTCTTTTACCATGAATGGTGAATAGGTCACACTACAAAACAAGCTCAATTGGGTCATTGTCACATGTTATTATCAACCATTAAGAAACCAACCATATAGGACCACCTCTATTATGACAGGATCCCGAGCCCATTTTTGAAACAAGTCTGACAATATTAACTTCCCATTTATAAAACCGACCATAAGTATGGTCATTTATAATTTAAAAAAAAAACAATGCATAAATAACGATTAAGACGACCCTCCCAAGCCTCATGTTGGTTATATTAGTTAAGTTAGCGAAAGAGCATAAACTAAAATAATTTAAAAGGCTCTTCGTTATAATAAACAAATATGCATATAAATTATAATTGATGATCAATCAAGATCTAACTCGTAAATTATATGAGAAACAAAGAAATATATACCTGACTTTTACATTATCTTAGAACTGGCAATTTATGATACCACTTTTTAACACGTTTGATACGGATTTAAATGGATGGATGTTTAAAATAAACATGTGCGGGTCATAAATGGGTCGGTTGACATGTTAGAGATACGAACGTCTTCAACCCACCTAACCCATCTATGAAGTAAATAACACATTTAACTAATCATGTTATATAGGTAATGATAACATATTTATGATGCATTTATCAATTTGTCATAGATTTATATTTTTGAAAAAAATATTAAATCTAACTTATAATAAAAGACTTCAAATAATATCACATGTCATTCCCTCCTTTAATCTCATAAATTTTATTTATATTTGTTTAATATATTTTTTAATATTAATAACTAATATATAGATATCACATATTTATTATTATATTTATCTAAAATTAATAAAAAACTTTAATTAATGTCACATGACATTTTCTTCTTCAGTCTTTTAATAATATTATTAATATCTAAATCTAATATCTAATAAATTATTAATATCTTTTAAACTAATTTGAAAAGAATTAATTCACAAATATTAAACTAATCAAAGAATAAAAAATAAATTAAAACCATATCATGTATTATGCAGATAGGGGGAGGTTCATTTGAAAAGAAAATTAAAGTTAGAAGAAAAAAAAAATACAGGATACAATTGTAAAACATTGAATAGTTTTTCTCTTGTCTCATTTATCCTATACAGCTCGTAATTCATCCTACACACCTCATAGTTTATCCTACACTTTAAATTAATGTTTTTTCTTCTTTAAAAATTTATTTTTTTTAAAATAAGTTACAAATTTAATGTAGTTAGCTATTTAAAAGGAAGACTACCAATTAATGATCTATCTAAGTTTACTAATATACTTTTACACTAATATTAAATACAATAATTAAATGAAGTAAAATGAAACATTTTTATTGGTTGGATTTTTTTTTATTCTTACAAAAAAATTCTTCTCATTTGAACCCTCCACTATGCAGATAATAAATAAATATTTAACCATTAACTAGAGTTTACTCTATTAATATATAATATATAATAGTTTATGCAAGTTTTACAAAAATAAAATTTTTAACTTTTTGGTAATTTATGGTGTTGTACCTCATCTCATGTATAAGGTTTCTTTTCTTTTTCTTTTTTAACCCAAAATTTTTCTTCTTTTGCAATTTCGACCCTTTGTATTTTTTTACTTTTAATCCAAAGCTTTTCATCTTTTGCAATTTAATCACAACTATTTTTTATTTTCAATTTTGGTCCACCATATGTTTCATGTTTCCTAAGTTTTTTGTTTCGTTCAAAATTTTGTAAGTTAACGTGTAACACCCCGAAAAATGTAAAAAAAAAAAAAAAAACCTTAAACTGGAATTAGTAAGGTTTAAATAAACGAGAAGTTACTAACTAGGAATTTTAACCTAATTAGTTAAAAGTCTAGAAATAACCATAAAGTAGAGTTAAAATCCACTAAAAACAATGTTGATCAAAGTAGAGGGGTTTAAGTTGTTAAAAATTGAAACTTTAATTCTAATAAACAAATAAAACACAAACTTAACCCCCACTTGAAATCCCTGGTCGACCAGAACTATCAGGGGCGACACCCACCTTCTATCAAACCTAGAATTCTACTAAAATTCACAAATTGAAGGAGCAAATCTGGTCCAAACGAAAATCCGAGCATAGAATCGTGATCCTCATCACAAGAGGATTACAAGGTATGTAAAATTTAAGGATTTCTCTCAACTTGAAATTTTGATAATTTGGGAAAAATCTGGAATTAGGGTTGCATGTGTATGTTATGATGATTGTGGAACAATTATAGTGTCTAAGGATAAACCCTAAACAAACACAAGCTGAGATCATGTAAAATTTTAGTGGAAACCATGATCACCATTGTAGGTGATTAATGGGTTACGTGTTAATTAATGAATACTAGAGTTGTGCATGCTAATCTTGTGTAATTTGACAACTTGAAAGTGATTTCAGAAATTTAAAGGCTAACAATCAGGTAAAATTGTTGATAGAGGTGAGATTAGGGCTAAATGATAAGTTATAAACTTGTCACATAATCATATGAAAAATCTGCCTTTAAGGTGTTTGTGAAAATGCCTCAAAGAAGGCTTGAAATAGAAATCTAATGATTTAACGCATAATTACGATGTTTCGGTGTATTATGCGAAGTAAGGTTTAAATAGAGTTCTAAACAAGTCTTGAATTGAACTCTATAGGAAATGATACCGGGACATCGAGTGGACAAGCCGATAGTGATTTGCGGTTGAAAGGCGTACACTAAGGTATGTAACTTGGTCCGTTACATTTAGTAGATTTTGATGATTGTATATACGTATTTGAATTTTAGAACAAAAATGGTTGGAATTAAGTAGAGAGGTACTATATTAAAATATTTGTCAAACTCGGTTGGAACTCGATGGTAGTCGTCATATGGGAGGATTCTCTAGACGAGCCAACGGGTCGAATAAGCATGTAAAGCGTGGTTAATTTTTTGGAGTATGATGAATTGCTCTTTGATATTGGTTTAGGTATAATATGTTGGAAATATGAGAATTTGATGCAACGGTTTCTTAGAAAAGCGGAGTCCGGAAAATTGGTTTGAGTAAGATAAACAAACCAAACAAAAACATAATTTTCCAGGAACTACCGTAAATTACGGTTATACCGTAATTTACGGTAGAGGTCATGTGTCTTACGGTGATTTCCCACTGATTTACGGTGGACCAGAGACTTCCAGCACTTACCGTAAATTACGGTAACACCGTAATTTACGGTGGGACCTGAAATCTTCTTTTTCCTTTTTTTTATATATTTGATGTTGAATCATATAATTAAGTCTTACATGTTTAAGTCAAAAACTAATATTTCATTGGTTTTTGACCCTTGGAGACTAGATGGACTTTACGGACGGAGGTCAAGCAACGTCAAAGAACCGAACACGACTCATGAAGCTTCCGCTATGTTTTGAATCTTTTGTAGTTCTTGTGTATGGGTTTTAAACACGTGTTTTGAACATCTTTTTAAATGTTACAGCATAGTTATTAGTGATTAAGTTACTTTCATATGAACTTTATTATGAAAGTCAGGTTTTGTAAACAATATTTTACTAGAAATGGTACAAACTATTATAAATATCAAGGGTAAAATTTAGGGTGTTACAAGTTGGTAATCAGAGCTCAAGGTTGTCAATAAGTGTTCGGTTCAAGCTTGATCGATCGTCCGGTAAGTGTTAACTTATTCTGTTAATAAATTATGTATTACGTATAGAATGAGAAATGAATAAATATGCATGAAAATGAAAAGAGTGTGTATAAGCTCACTCAAAAACAAGAAATGCATGAAACAAGAATTATTAAATCAAGTTACGAACTTGATTGAATTGAAACAAGAATTATTAAATCAAGTTACGAACTTGATTGAATTGAAACAAGAATGATTAAATCGAGTTATGAACTTGATTAAATCAAAACAAGTAAAGCATGTGTTATAAATGGAATGTTTAACAATCTATGTAAACATTTCAGAAATCGAGATGGCTGATGGAGGTAATGATAATGCGGTGCCAAGAGTCACCGAACAAATGAGAGAAGTGATTGCCGAAGAGGTTGGAAAGGCGATCGAAAACAGTTTGTCGGGCTTTATTGATAAAATTCAAAACACGGTTTTATCAATAGTGGAAGGGAGAATCAAGAAATTGGAAGATGATTCCAATTCAACAAAGGAAAAGCATGGTGGACGAAAGCCTTGTTCATACAAGGAATTCATGGCATGTAAACCACCAATATATAATGGGGAGGTTGATCCAATCGTGTGCCAACAATGGCTAAGTGATATCGAAGGAGTATTCGAGAGAACTCATTGTGATGAAAATGACTACGTAGCTTATGGTACGGGTCAATTAAGAGGCCAAGCGAAAGACTGGTGGGATAACAAAAAGAAGGAGATTGGAAGTGAAGTAGCTAAGGCCATGACATGGGAGGAGTTTAAGACGCCATTTCTTAAACACCATAGTCCCAAGGCGGTCATAAATAAAATCAAGGAAGAGTTCATGCAACTCAGACACAAAGGTGAATCCATAGACAAGATCACGGGGATGTTTATGGACAAGATGAAGTTCTGTGATGATTTGATAACGAATGAAGAGCAAAAGGTCTATTATTATCATAACATGCTAAGCGCGGAATATAGAGAGTTCATAACCCCTTCAAAGTACGAGACCCTTACCGAGATTGTCAATGCTGCTCGGGAAAGGGAGATTGAATTGAAGAAGAGTATAGAACGGGGTGAACGAAGGGCACAAGATGTGAATCCAAGCCCTGCCAAGAAAGCAAGAACGAATGAATCAGCAAAGAAATCAGATGCTAAAGGTAGTACATCAGGTTGCAAAATTTGTGGGAAGAATCATAAAGGCGAATGACGTTACAAGGATAAGCCTTGTCCCATATGCAAGAAAACGGGACATATGGCTATGTCGTGCCCGGAGAAGGTGACGGTTTGTTACAATTGTTATCGAACGGGTCACAAAAATTCGGAATGCCTGGAACTGGTTGGAAAGAAAGATGGGCAAGAATCGAAAGGTGAAGCCCCGAAAGCAAAGGCAAGATCTTTCCAACTAACTGCCGCAGAAGCAAAGGTTGAACCTGATGTGGTCTCAGGTATATTTGCTGTAAATTCAATTCCTGCACACGTGTTATTTGATACGGGTGCGAATAAATCCTTTGTTTCATATGGGTTTATTCGACATCCTTCATTTGTTCTAACCAAATTACCTGTGCCTTTAGAAGTAGAGATAGGTAATAACAAAAGCTTTATTGTTTGTGATGTATGTGAAAATTGTAAACTGAGCATCGATGATGAAGAATATTTGATAAATCTAATCCCGATGTCGATGGGAGAATTCCAAGTAGTCGTGGGGATGGATTGGCTATCTCAATACCATGCAAAGGTCGTGTGTTTTCGCAAAGAGATAAAACTAACATCTCCGAGCGGAAAACACGTCACCATTTATGGCGAAAAAGGAGGCAACCCCATAGTATGTTCAATGTTGAAAGCTCACAAGCTTATGAAGCGAGGATGCAAGGCATTTATGATATACGCTAATGAGCCAGAAAAAGAATCACGAAGGATTGGAGATGTACCGGTAGTACGAGATTATGAAGATGTTTTTCCGGAAGATTTACCGGGGATACCGCCTGAACGGGAAGTAGAGTTCGGGATCGAATTGATTCCGGGCGCGAAACCCGTAGCAAAAGCCCCGTACCGACTTGCACCGTCGGAACTACAAGAGTTGATGTCCCAAATCCAAGACCTGCTTGACAAGGGATTCATAAGGCCGAATGTGTCTCCTTGGGGCGCGCCGGTATTGTTCGTGAGAAAGAAAGACGGGAGCATGCGTATGTGTATTGATTACCGGGAGTTAAACAAACTCACGGTAAAGAACCGATACCCGCTCCCGAGGATAGATGATTTATTCGACCAACTACAAGGTGCGAATTGGTTTTCCAAAATTGACCTTAGATCGGGGTATCACCAACTAAAGGTCAAAGAAGAAGATGTGCCGAAGACGGCTTTCCGCACGAGGTACGGACATTACGAATTCCTCGTGATGTCGTTCGGGCTAACAAATGCACCCGCTGCTTTCATGGACCTCATGAACCGGGTTTGCAAGCCAATGTTGGATAAGTCGGTCATCGTGTTTATCGATGATATCTTGGTGTACTCGAAAAATGAAGCTGAACACGCACACCATTTACAAGAAGTGTTAGAGACACTTAGGCGAGAGAAGTTATATGCAAAATTCTCTAAATGTGCCTTTTGGTTACGAGAGGTTCAATTTTTAGGCCATGTCATAAATGCCAACGGAGTACTGGTGGATCCGTCAAAGATAGAGGCTGTGTCAAAATGGAAACCCCCGAAGAACCCTTCAGAAATTAGAAGCTTTTTGGGGCTTGCAGGGTACTATAGGAGATTCATTCAAGATTTCTCCAAGATTGCGTCGCCGCTAACGAAACTAACCCAAAAGAAAGCAAAGTTTATTTGGGGAATCGATCAAGAAAAAGCGTTTCAAACGCTAAAAGAAAAGCTAACTCAAGCTCCGGTACTGACATTGCCGGACGGAGTCGAAGACATGGTGGTCTATTCGGATGCTTCATTATCGGGGCTCGGTTGTGTGTTGATGCAACAGGGCAAGGTAATAGCCTATGCCTCGAGACAATTGAAGATACACGAGAAGAAATACCCCACGCACGATCTCGAATTGGCAGCGGTAGTGTTTGCATTAAAAATATGGAGGCATTACTTGTATGGGGTAAAGTGCACCATATTCACCGATCACAAGAGCTTGAAATACTTCTTTGATCAGAAGGAGTTAAATATGCGACAAAGGCGATGGCTGGAAACGGTGAAGGACTACGACTGTGAGATACATTATCACCCCGGAAAAGCAAACGTGGTAGCGGACGCTCTAAGCAGAAAAGCGGACTATGTTCCAATACGAGTGAGGTCGATGCAACTCGTGGTGACCTCGGGTATACTTGAACGTATTAGAGAGGCGCAGTTAGAAGCAGTAAAAGAAGAGAATTGGAAGAAAGAAAGAATAATCGGCCAATTGAAAGATTTGTCGGATGGGAACCACGGGTTGAAGACTCGATCCGGAAGGATATGGGTCCCACATACTTGTGGAGTAAAGGCGCTTCTACTTAACGAAGCTCATAAATCCCGTTATTCGATTCATCCGGGTGCAACCAAGATGTATAATGATTTGAAACAAAATTATTGGTGGCCCGGAATGAAGAGGGACGTGGCGAAATATGTGGAAAAATGCTTGACATGTTTACAAGTCAAGGCGGAGCACCAGAAACCATACGGCAAACTTCAACCGTTAGAAATTCCGGTTTGGAAATGGGAACATATTACAATGGACCTGTTAACCAAGTTGCCTAAGACGAATCGTGGTTTTGATGCCATATGGGTAGTGGTGGATAGATTGACGAAAAGTGCTCACTTCATTCCGATTCGTGAGACTTATACGTCAGAAAAGATGTCAGAAGTCTATACCAATGAAATCATAGCACGTCATGGAGTGCCGGTGTCCATCGTGTCCGATAGGGATACCCGGTTTACTTCGAATTTCTGGCGTGATTTTCAAGAACAAATGGGGACCAAATTGTTCATTAGCACTGCGTACCATCCTCAAACGGATGGACAAAGTGAAAGAACGATACAAATATTGGGAGATATGCTACGGGCGTGTATAATCGACTTTGGAGGCAGTTGGGATGTTCACCTACCGTTAGTCGAATTTTCGTATAACAACAGTTACCAATCTAGTATTAAAATGGCACCATACGAAATGCTTTACGGTAGGAAGTGTCGAACCCCGGTTTGTTGGGGTGAAGTGGGTCCACGTGAACTCGCCCACCAAGATATAGTACGAGCCACGAACGAAAAGATTGATAAAGTTCGGGCACACTTGAAAGCGGCTCAAGACAGGCAAAAGGCGTATGTTGATAAAAGGAAAAGGCCAATCGAATTTCAAGTCGGTGACATGGTCATGCTGAAAGTGTCCCCATGGAAAGGCATTATTAGATTTAGAAAAAGGGGGAAGTTAAGCCCAAGGTTTATCGGGCCATTTAAAATTATCGGGAGAGTTGGCAAAGTAGCTTACCGTCTTGAATTACCGGAGGAGCTAAGTGGGATCCATGGCACGTTTCACGTATCGCAATTAAGAAAGTGCCTAGCAGACGAAACGACATATATCCATTACGATGATATCGAAGTGGATAATAGTCTAAATTATGCGGTGAGACCGGTTGAAATTTTAGACAGAAAGGTCAAACGTTTACGAAATAAACAAATTGACCAAGTCAAAGTCAAATGGGAGCATAGGAAGGGTTCGGACACTACATGGGAGTCCGAAGAGGAGATGCGACGTCTTCACCCTACTTTATTTGGTACGTATTACGGTTTCGAGGACGAAACCCTTTTAAGGGGGGTGGACTTGTAACACCCCGAAAAATGTAAAAAAAAAAAAAAAAACCTTAAACTGGAATTGGTAAAGTTTAAATAAACGAGAAGTTACTAACTAGGAATTTTAACCTAATTAGTTAAAAGTCTAGAAATAACCATAAAGTAGAGTTAAAATCCACTAAAAACAATGTTGATCAAAGTAGAGGGGTTTAAGTTGTTAAAAATTGAAACTTTAATTCTAATAAACAAATAAAACACAAACTTAACCCCCACTTGAAATCCCTGGTCGACCAGAACTATCAGGGGCGACACCCACCTTCTATCAAACCTAGAATTCTACTAAAATTCACAAATTGAAGGAGCAAATCTGGTCCAAACGAAAATCCGAGCATAGAATCGTGATCCTCATCACAAGAGGATTACAAGGTATGTAAAATTTAAGGATTTCTCTCAACTTGAAATTTTGATAATTTGGGAAAAATCTGGAATTAGGGTTGCATGTGTATGTTATGATGATTGTGGAACAATTATAGTGTCTAAGGATAAACCCTAAACAAACACAAGCTGAGATCATGTAAAATTTTAGTGGAAACCATGATCACCATTGTAGGTGATTAATGGGTTACGTGTTAATTAATGAATACTAGAGTTGTGCATGCTAATCTTGTGTAATTTGACAACTTGAAAGTGATTTCAGAAATTTAAAGGCTAACAATCAGGTAAAATTGTTGATAGAGGTGAGATTAGGGCTAAATGATAAGTTATAAACTTGTCACATAATCATATGAAAAATCTGCCTTTAAGGTGTTTGTGAAAATGCCTCAAAGAAGGCTTGAAATAGAAATCTAATGATTTAACGCATAATTACGATGTTTCGGTGTATTATGCGAAGTAAGGTTTAAATAGAGTTCTAAACAAGTCTTGAATTGAACTTTATAGGAAAGGATACCGGGACATCGAGTGGACAAGCCGGTAGTGATTTGCGGTTGAAAGGCGTACACTAAGGTATGTAACTTGGTCCGTTACATTTAGTAGATTTTGATGATTGTATATACGTATTTGAATTTTAGAACAAAAATGGTTGGAATTAAGTAGAGAGGTACTATATTAAAATATTTGTCAAACTCGGTTGGAACTCGATGGTAGTCGTCATATGGGAGGATTCTCTAGACGAGCCAACGGGTCGAATAAGCATGTAAAGCGTGGTTAATGTTTTGGAGTATGATGAATTGCTCTTTGATATTGGTTTAGGTATAATATGTTGGAAATATGAGAATTTGATGCAACGGTTTCTTAGAAAAGCGGAGTCCGGAAAATTGGTTTGAGTAAGATAAACAAACCAAACAAAAACATAATTTTCCAGGAACTACCGTAAATTACGGTTATACCGTAATTTACGGTAGAGGTCATGTGTCTTACGGTGATTTCCCACTGATTTACGGTGGACCAGAGACTTCCAGCACTTACCGTAAATTACGGTAACACCGTAATTTACGGTGGGACCTGAAATCTTCTTTTTCCTTTTTTTTATATATTTGATGTTGAATCATATAATTAAGTCTTATATGTTTAAGTCAAAAACTAATATTTCATTGGTTTTTGACCCTAGGAGACTAGATGGACTTTACGGACGGAGGTCAAGCAACGTCAAAGAACCGAACACGACTCATGAAGCTTCCGCTATGTTTTGAATCTTTTGTAGTTCTTGTGTATGGGTTTTAAACACGTGTTTTGAACATCTTTTTAAATGTTACAGCATAGTTATTAGTGATTAAGTTACTTTCATATGAACTTTATTATGAAAGTCAGGTTTTGTAAACAATATTTTACTAGAAATGGTACAAACTATTATAAATATCAAGGGTAAAATTTAGGGTGTTACATAACGCACCGCAACATGTGTGTGGGGTTCAACATTTTTTCATATATTTTTTTCCCTTTTGACTGGCCCGTCGCAACACATCTATTTTTCTCCGTTTGACAAGTTCGTCGCAACGCACGGGTCCTGGATTAACTTAGTTATTTTTTTCTATGTTTTACGTCTCGGTTTAATTTCTCTCCCACGAGTGTGCGTGATTCAAAGATTTTATGTCTGCTTTTCGCGCGACGTTTTTTTTCGTTTTTATTTATTTTGTTTTTACGAGTTTTTCCGATGTTGGTGGTCGTTGACAGTGGTATAACATTGGTACTACTTGACTCAGGTTTAAAACACCCGCTACAACTCAGAGACTTAATACTAGTATATCATAATTAAATCTCCCGACCAACATAGTTCGTCGAGGATTTTAAAGATTGCAGTTTTTTATATCTTCTATTTTATCGTTTTATTATTATTTACTATGTCAAGTGAGTCATACCAATAATTGTGTTATCATGTAGTTGTATTCAATCATGATAGATGTGTTGTCATGTGACTTGTGTTATTATAAGACTGCCCGTAGTGGGGCGTTTTTTTTAAAAAAAATTGAAAAAAAACGCCCGGAAACGCCCCTAGCCCCATTACGGCCGGCGTTTTCCGGCGTTATTTTTGAAAAAAAATGGGTTTGGCGTTGTTTAAACCACGCCGGAACTTGATTTGGTTGTCCAATGAAACCTTGCCATGTGTGTATAATATTTGTGTGTCTTTTATAATTAGATTTATTTAAAAAAACAAAAGAAAAGGAAGGAGATAATGGAAGTTGCAGGTGTGGGGAAGAAGAAAGGAAGAAGAAGAAGAAAGGGGAAAAGAGAGTGGGGGCCTTGCTTTTTTATTTTAAAAGTGTCAAATGTGTACTTTTTTTTTCTGTTTTTTTTTTCCTTTTTTTTCTGTTTGTTTTTTCCTTTTTTTTTTTTTCGGTTTTTTTAGTTTTCTGTTTTTTTTTTCAGTTTTTTTTTTCAAGTATTGTAATTTTTATTTTAAATTAATGAAGACTTTATGTTTTAAATTAAAAAAAAAATAATTGTCAAATGATTGAATGAGCGTTATTGGAATAATGCCCCACTACGCCTCTTTTGCTATAATGCCCCATGTGTGACTAGGATGCCACTTGTCGTATAATGCCCCATGTTGGGGGCATTATTCTTGTTTACCACTACGGGTGGTCTAAGAACATATGGTGTGGCAGTGTGGAGGCCTCAACCACGCCGCTACATCGTCCTTTCCTTGGTGTGGTGGCTGGCGTTGTGGTGAGGGCGGCCGGATCTTCCCCGGCGTGAGGGGCTTTGGCATGGTGAGGTGGGTGGTTGTTATTGGTTGGTGGTGTTAGTTTATTTTTTAACACTAAAGTAATTATATTAAGTGTATGTCATGTGGCGCTTTATGCCCCTCTCACACCGTATAGTCTAATAATTATATTTAATTATGATAAACGAGTCATATTACCCGATCATTAAACATGTTCAATCATGTAATAGTTCAAGTAAATGACACATATTAAATGTGTTGTGTACGGATTGATTTTTAAATAGTCGTTCTAAAAGGCTTTCTAGTCGAACAAGGATTGTTTAATACAACATGACACGCTTTAGCAGCTAGCAAGCAGTGACAAAGTTAAGATGTGCTATATAATATATGGATCCTTTCTTTTAAATCTGGAGGGCCTGAAATTAAAAAATGATATATATATATATATATATTGAGCTTTTTAATACATTTTAAGTTTTATTATAGATGGTTTTTAAAAAATATATATTTTAATTATTAAGGGCCGATTTTCACTACTTGTGTAAGGCCTAAAAAATTAGGATTTTCGGAGATGACTCTGATTGAAGTATACATTTAAACAAATTTACACTTGCTTCGACGTGCAAAGCTGGCTATTGGGCCGATCAACACGTACTTTTGCTCGAGGCCCAAAATTTTCAAACGATCCAAAAAGTTTTTCTAAACTTTTATATAACATATGCATTTGTATATTATATATATAAATGCCTGTAGTGAAGGTGGAAAAAACCATTTCAAGATTATGTAGAAGTTTTAAGTTCAAGGCTTGACTCTATCATCAAGATCTAATTATTTTTAATTCATTTCCCTTCTATCACCAAGATCTAATTATTTTTTAATTCATTTCCCCTTCTATAGAGTCTAAATTTTTTTGAAAGTTCTTGGTACAGCCTTGAGAATATTGTCAGCATATACTATCATGATGGAATTTTCATAGATGATGCAAAGGTCACCATCATCCACCACCCATCATCCAGAACCATCTAAGGTATTTACGATAATGTCAACGACGTTTGATATAAGTTCCATGAATCTATACAGCTGAACTTGCCTACTTAGTGCAACCAGTTGAAGAAAATTTATGTCTCACGGGTCCCGTGGGCCTTGGGGACCTCCACCCCTTGTTGCATAGAGATATATATGTATATAAGTCACGGAATAAAATAGGGTGTGCCTATTGGCACACCAAACCCTAGTTGAATCAGGGTTTACCTACGCTGCGTATAGGTCTATACGCAGCGTATAGGGTTACACCTATACGCTGCGTATAGACCTATACTCAGCGTAGGTAAACCCTGATTCTCAGTGCCTGATCAGTAATCATTGCACAGAAAACAAGGGTTTATATACGCTGCGTATATAAACCATCTGAATTTTTGGGGTCATTTTGGTGGGTTTGAAGCATCAGTTTTTCACAAGGTTTATATACGTTGCGTATAGAGCTATACGCAGCGTATATAAAGGTCAGAAAATGTCCTTTATACCCTTGTGTTGAGGCTATACGAAGCCAAATACAAGGGTAGTTGTGTCATTTTTATTTCATACGCTGCGTAGGGATCTATACACAGCGTATATAAAGCTCCATTTTTGTATTTTTTTTGTGTATTCCTTTGTTTATTTATAAAAAAAAAATTAATTGTGTTTATTTTGGGGTATTTCCATGTTTATTTATAATAAAACAATAATATTGGTAAATAATACAAATATAAATTATAAAAATTAAAAATAATACAAATATTATGAATTATAAAAATTAAAAATAATACAAATATTATGAATTACAAGACCTACAGTGAACCTATACGAGACTTATACTATACTATACGATACGATATAACACACGTATAGGCCTATAGGTGTGGTTTAGGTCCCATATTGACCTCGTATAAGCCTATAAGTGTGATATCGTATCGTATAGGTGTGGTTTAGGTTCCGTATTGACCTCGTATAAGCCTATAAGTGTGATATGGTATCGTATAGGTGTAGTATAGGTCACGTATTGACCGTGTATAAGCCTATAAGTGTGATATCGTATCGTATAGCGTAGTATATGTCATGTATTGACCTCGTATAAGCCTATAATTGTGATATCGTATCGTATAGCGTAGTATATGTCCCGTATAGGCCTATATGCATATACAAGACCTATAGGAAACCTATACGAGACTTATACTACACTATACGATACGATACGATATAACACCCGTATAGGCCTATAGGTGTGGTTTAGGTCCCGTATAGGCCTATATGCATATACAAGACCTATAGGAAACCTATACGAGACTTATACTACACTATACGATACGATACTATACGATACGATATAACCCCCGTATAGGCCTATAGGTGTGGTTTAGGTCCTGTATAGGCCTATATGCATATAGAAGACCTATAGGAAACCTATACGAGACTTATACTACACTATACGATACGATACTATACGATACGATATAACACTCGTATAGGCCTAGAGGTGTGGTTTAGGTCCCGATAGGCCTATATGCATATACAAGACCAATAGGAAACCTATACGAGACTTATACTACACTATACGATACGATATAACACCCGTATAGGCCTATAGGTGTGGTTTAGGTCCCGTATAGACCTATATGCATATACAAAGACCTATAGGAAACCTATACGAGACTTATGCAACACTATACGATACGATACGATACTATACAATACGATATAACATCCGTATAGGCCTATAGGTGTGGTTTAGGTCTTGTATCTGCCTATACGCCTATGCGGGACCTATACTATAGTATCGTATCGTATCGTATCGCATCGTATCGTATCGTATAGTGTATAGTGTAAGTCTCGTATAAGCCGATAGGCCTACATCTATAGGCTTATACGAGGACATATACGAGGCCTATATAGGACCTATACTACACCTATAGGCCTATACGGGACATATACTACGCTATACGATACGATATCACACTTATAGGCTTATACGATGTCAATACGTCACATATACTACGGTATACGATACGATATCACACTTATAGGCTTATACGAGGTCAATACGTGACATATACTGCGCTATACGATACGATATCACACTTATAGGCTTATACGAGGCCGATACGTGACCTATGCTACACCTATACGATTTCAATATAACTTTTTTTATAAAATTTACTAAAACCAATAATGTATAAATGTTTATAAAAAAACCTTTATATACGCTGCGTATAGGTCTATACGCAGCGTATATAAAGGGTCAAAAAGACCATTTACCCCTTCATTTGGGGCTATACGAAGCCAAATGCAAGGGTAAGCTTGTCTTTTTGACCCTTTATATACGCTGCGTATGTGTCTATACGCAACGTATAGTGGGAAAGACCATTTTACCCCTGCATTTGGGGCTATATGCAGCCATATGCAAGGGTAAAATTGTCTTTTTGACCCTTTATATACGCTGCGTATAGACCTATACGCAGCGTATATAAAGGGTAATTTTTATTTTTAACCCCAAACCTCTAGTAAAAATATATTTTTGACCCTTTATATACGCTGCGTATAGGCCTATACGCAGCGTATATAAAGGGTGAATTTAAAAAAAAATATTTTTAAGTATCGTATCGTATAGTATAAGTCTCGTATAAACCTCGTATAAGTCTCATATAGGTCTTGTATTTGCCTATAGGTCTATACGGGACCTATACTATAGTGCCGTATCGTATTGCATCGTATCGTATCGTATAGTGTATAGTATAAGTCTCTTATTGTGACAACCCTAAAAATTACAGGTATCCGTACAATTAATTTATATTTAATTTGTGCTTGATTACGACTGTTGATTTAACTGCTTACTGATTTCTGTTACATACATACACATGCATCACTTTTATACTGTCACTCCATTTATTACATACAAACATTAGTGACAACCATGATGCACAAAGCACAGTTAGCACAGTGAGCGGATAACCATAAAAACATGCTGACAATGCCAGCACCTAGACAGACACTATATTGAGGCCAGTATGAGCCGGGAATGAAGGACTACACTGGTAGGGAGTGTAGGGAAGTGAGAATCATAAAACTGCGCCACTGGGTGATAGTTATAGTGCCCGGAAGTGCCAAAAACATACTTTAAGTGCAGAATTATGCACTAAATAACCAAAATTCAGCTTTTAACAAAGCTAGTAAAGTGTAAGAACTTGGCAAAATAGTCCTAGACACTTTCCAAAGTGTCGGTAAATTAATGTGTCACTAAAAATAATATTAAGGACACTTTAAAGCTTTATTTGACACTTTAACGGATTAACATCCAACCGGACTTTACCCGGAAAATAAAAATATTGCCAAAGACATAGTTTTTACTTTTCTGAGCTAGTTAGGGTCCCCGAACACCCTAACACCCTTTAAATTAATAAACACATCAATATCCTACTTAAATAACATTAGATCTTAACTAAATCTTAACTATAACATTACACCCCAACCATACCCCCCCTCCCTCAAAATGACGGTCACAAGGGGTGACCCACCCCTTGTCCTCCTTTGATTATTTTAATCCCCTATGTTGGATATCTAATAGACATATTATATGTTGGATATTGGAGGAACATGGTTTATAAGTTAACACTTAGGACTTGAACTTTCATTTCACTAAACACTCAACAACAAGCTCCCTCTCTTCACTACCTACGGCCGCCACCATCAACCACCCTATCACCACCATCCAACCTCCATACAAGTGTTTCTCATATACTCAAAGGTGCAAGGGATCATACAAGAAGGCTCGGTGCACTCGGAAATTCAAGAACCTCTCTATATTTCTTTTATCCACCACATTTACACCTTGTTTCTTCCCTAGCCTTGTGCTAGTAGTAAGTGCTCCTAATCATCATCTTGATCTTGTTTATGGTGGTTAATAGATGATCTAATGGTTAAAATTATGAAACACTAAAGAACTTACATTAAAGTCTTGAACATAAGATGAATAAGGTGGATAAAGAGAAGATATGTGTGTAAATCATGTAAATCTTGTATAGTTGTTATTATTTGATGTTGTTGTTAGTAAAAACAAGATGGATCATCATCTGGGCATACTAGTCCATGTTTGAGAGCATGAACTAGTAGGATGTAAAAGTTAGAAAGTTGAAGGATGATGGATCCATCCATTCATAAGTCTTGAACTTGAATAAACATAATTTTTCTTGTAAAATGAAGTTGTAAACTTATAGATCTAAAGATCTACAAGTGGTTTTTCGGAAGAACCAAGCAGAAAATACCAGTTTTGTTAAAACCCGGGTATTTTATGAAAGAAGCACATTTATAGTAACTAAACAAGTGTGTAAACACTTGTGTAACAAGAAATTTAACAAAGAAGTATTTTTGGAAATCTTGACTTGAAGTTGTGAGACTTCAAGTTCTTTAAAAATAAGGTTTTCAAGAAACAAATCTTATTTTTAAGATAACAAAACCTACTAAATACGCTAGTAACTTACTACATATTTTTACACACCTTCAAGTTCATGAGTTTATGATTTAGGGTTATTTTTGTCAAGATTGATGATCAAAGATTGTATGTTGTTGAATTGTTAAATTGTTGAATTGGTTTTACAAAAGAAAATGATACGCTAGTAAGCGTGGACACCTCCATTTACAGAGGAAACTCTGGCGAAATTTTTCTAGAAATATAACACTTAGAAATATTTTTCTAACAAATGTTTACAAATATATTTTTAACTTGGTTTTCAAAATAAACTTCGCCATGATTTATATTTCAAAAATAACCAAGTATCGGAGGTGGATTTTCGTAAATAAAACTTGATAAATATATATTTAGAATATATATTTTATAATAGAACGCTTGTGTGATTATTTGATTATTTTGTGAACTAGAGATATATTATTTTTAGGGCAAAAATAATATAACTGGAAAATGTTATGAAATTACGACTCCAAAATATTACCAACGCTCTCACAAATAAATATTTAAGTTACACCGGTATTGTTATTACAACGCAAAATTTTAAAATGTAACTTATGTATTTTTCGGGAAAATACTCTTATGCGTATATTTTGATAAGTATTATTTTGGAAATTGTATGAGATAAAATATAATATTTTTGGGAAAAATATATATTTTGGAGTTAGAATATTTTAGACAAGTGATTTAAAATATATTTTTCAAGTGAGACTTTAAAAATATATTTTCGGAATTATAAAGCACACATGTATTACAAACCCCCATCCTTGGGAAGGAAATATACAATAAATAAGAAGTGTGAATACGGAATAGTTACCTAACTATTTCTCCAATAAAGCGTTAAACCCTAAGCCAAGACACGGCCCATCCGTCTAATAGGAATTAGTACGTGTAGGTCGTCACGCAGCAGATAGAGTTGGAGATTGACGTTTCTCGATACGCACTTCTGTGAGTTCATGTCCCCCTTTTCTCTTAACTGTTTTCAGTTTTTATACTTCGGGGGTGGAATACATGTTACAGTAATTATGGATACTTTTATACATGGTATGGTTAGCTTAAGGAGGGTTTACTACTTAGATCATGTGAGTGGGTAGGCTGGAACTAGAGGCCATTAATCCTCATTGTAGGACCGAGGGTCATTAGCGGTAGATCTATCTGGGTGTAGCGAGCCCAACTCCAGGCCCACTGTACGGACCTCGGGGTGACTTTGAGCTCGACGCAAAAATCTGCTAGGTTTGAGTCTTCCTACAGCACTTCACACATATCATTGGCTTTGCAACCCAATGGTGATCTCTTTTTCCTTAATTGCTACATACCAGGGATTTTCATACATACAGACATATTACAAAGGTTTATACATATTCACTCTTACATAAACTCGCTCAACTTTATGTTGATTTTTCAAACTACATGTATTTCAGGAAATAAATAAATGGATCTGGCGGGCGTTGAAGTTTTTAAGCTGCGTTGTGAATAAAGATGTCATCCAAGTCAATAGGGCTTAGGAGACGTATCTTAATCCTGGACGAGATACGTGGTCCTAAACTCGGGTTTGTTTTAAAATCTTTTGTTGAGTCTTTTTGAACTCCTTAAAATACGTTATGGTTGGTAAACTTGATTTTGGCATCAACATTTCAGACAATTATGTTGTATTACTTTTAAACTTAAATTAATGGATGTACATCTACTGGTTTTATCATATAGTGTTGTTATGATCGTATGCAATGGTATTAAGAAGTCACACCAATAATCACGCTTCCGCAAAAGTCAGGGTGTGACACTTATAAGCCGCGTATAAGTCTCATATAGGTCATGTATATGCCTATAGGCCTACACTGGACCTAAACCACACCAATAGGCCTATACGGGACATAAACCACACCTATAGGCCTATACGGGTGTTATATCGTATCGTATAGTATAGTGTTGCATCGTATCGTATAGTGTATAGTATAAGTCTCGTATAGGTTCCATGTAGGCCTTGTATATGCCTATAGGCCTACACGGAACCTAAACCATACCTATTGGCCTATAAGGGACCTATACTACATCTATAGGCTTATACCAGTGTTGTATGGTATCCTTTAGTATCGTATCGTGTTGCATTGTATCGTATCGTATAGTGTATAGTATAAGTCTCGCATCGTATCGTATCGTGTTGCATCGTATCGTATAGGCCTATAGGCCTATGCGGGACATATACTACACCTATAGGCCTATACGGGCGTTATATCGTATCGTATAGTATTGTATCGTATCGTATAGTGTAGTATATTCGAACCATATATACATTTTCCAAAACAATTTAACGTTATATAATATTATTTGTATAACATTAACGATTATATATTTTAAGCGATTTAACGTTGGAACCGGGTGAGAATTTATACCACAAACACATCAAAAAAAAAAAAAAAAAACCTGATGGGTTATATACGCTGAGTATAGCTCTATACGCAGCGTATATAAACCCTTGTTTTCTGTGCAATGATTGCTGATAAGGCTCTGAAATCCATGGTTTATATACGCAGCGTAAGTAAACCCTAAGTGTGTAGATAGCCAACCAAGGTGTGCAGATAGTTTGGCCCATAAAATAACATATAAGCGACAAAAAGTATCACACAGATAATTTACACTCTTGAGGTTTAAATTCATCAACTTTAACCTGACCCATATACTTATTCGTATTGTGTCGTGTCGTATCATGTCACGTTGAACGCATTTAAACGTGATCATTTAAATCAGTATGATACGAGGTTAAAAATAATTGATTTTTATTACATGTAATTCTGATTTGGTATTCTATTTATTTTACCTTACTTGTATGAAGTATGATTAAAAAATTTAAGTAACAAGTATGGGAGTTTTAATGAAACATTTATTAGGTTGTAACTTTTGGATGATATAACCAGATCTAGATCTAGGTTGAGGTCCAAACACAAAAATCATAAAGAAACAAACAACATATGTTGTAAGTGGATGAACATTTAAGGGTTACGGACCGTGGGGCGAGATAAATACTTCTGACCAATGTAAGTCAATAAATATGTTTTTACGGGTAGGAAGCATGAAGTGAGATAAATATATATGATCAATGCCAGGGGCGTAGCTTTCAAGGGGCCGCAGGGGGGGCCCTCCGAATTTTTCGCTCAGTAGTGTTACGTATGTACGTTTCATATAGAATTTTTTAGGTATATACGTTTTCGACCCCCGGTTTTATAAAAATAAAATTTACTTATATATAATTTTTAGGTTTAGTGACTTTCGACCCTTCATTGAAAATTTTCAAGATTCACCACTGATGATGAATTGCGTCTTTATTGGATGAAGTGAGATAAATATATATGATCAATGTAAGTTAATAAACATATCTTTATTGGTATCTGACTCAAAAGCAGATCCATATATTTTTTATTTTACGTGATGAAGTAAAAATGGCTAAAGAGACACTACTACAAAAACAGGCATCAGCTACGGAGTTTTGCTACGGAAAAAAGTGGTAGCAGATTTTGCTACGACTTAGCTACGGATTAGCTACGAACACATTTTGCTACGAATTAGCTACCCGTTAGCTACGAACTTCCGTCGCAAATGAATTTCGTAGCAAAACTCGTAGCAAATCCGTAGCAAAAGTGACAAAATTAATATAAATCAAATAACGTAGCAAAACCGGTAGCAAAATCCGTAGCAAATCCGTGGGCAATTTTGCTACGGAAAAATGGTGGTAAATTTTGCTACGAGTTTGCTACGGATTAGCTACGAGCATATTTTGCTACGAATTAGCTACGAATTAGCTACGAAATTCCGTCGCAAATGCATTCCGTAGCAAAACTCATAGCAAATCCGTAGCAAAATTGATGAAATTAATATAAATCAAATAACGTAGCAAAACCGGTAGCAAAATCCGTAGCAAAACCATGAAAATTTTGCTACGAAAAAAATGGTGGCAAATTTTGCTACGAGTTTGCTACGGATTAGCTACGAGCATATTTTGCTACGACGAATTAGCTACGAAATTCCGTCGCAAATGAATTTCGTAGCAAAACTCATAGTAAATCCGTAGCAAAATTGACGAAATTAATATAAATCATATAACGTAGCAAAACCGGTAGCAAAATCCGTAGCAAAACCATGAAAATTTTGCTACGGAAAAAATGGTGGCAAATTTTGCTACGGAAAAAAATGGTGGCAAATTTGAAAACTAACCAAGTTACCTATTTAACTAAACTATTACAGGGACCAGTTTTGACATTTTAAAAATTTTCCTCCTACTAAAATTTATTCCCTTGTAATTCCCCCCTAAATTTTTCACTTAAAATAAAATACTTTTTGAAATACATTACATCAGTATGAATTTTTAGTAAAGTAATTATTATATACGGTATATATAAAATTATACCTTTTAGAAAACATTCAACTTTGAAATTTATATATATATATATATATATATATAAAATAAAAAATCAATATATGTTACGTGTCATCCATTTGAGACATCCGGTTTTTAGTTTTCCTGCCTCTCTTTTTTATTTATCTTATATTAATTAAATAAATAAAATTAATATTATATCTTATCCTACTTTGAATTTCGAATAAAAGAAATCAATGTATGTCATGGAATTGTAACATAGTATATATATATATATATATATATGGTAGGGTTCTAGAGTGAACACTAGTGTATTTGCTAACTTAGTGAACAAATACTGGCCATTGATCTACACACGTGTATGGACAGGATCTCATCATCAAATCGTTAAATACACTAGTGTATTTCAACATCAAATCCTTGCCATTGATCTACACACGTGTATGGTCAGGATTAGTTCACTCAGTTCGCAAGCTACACTAGTGTTCACTCTTGAACCTATATATATATATAGGGTTGAGTTCATTTCAGAACTCTAAATAACTACAGAACTTTCAGAACTTCTAATAAACAATCATTTTATATATATTTTTTTGTATTTAGGATCTTTTTATCATCTATTATAAGTATTTCTTTGATTACATACATGTTAAAAGTAGTTTACATATGTTTAATTGCCAAAATTATATATATGTGTCATAACTAATTACATATATGTGAAAAAACTAGTTTACATATGTGTTATTATAAAATTACATATAAAAAATGATAAAATTACTCTTAACATGTATGTAACCGTAAAAATATACATAATAAATGATAAAATTATCCTAAACATAAAAATATGTAAATAAAAAGATTGTTTATTAGGAGTTCTGCGAGTTCTGTAAATATTTATGGTTCTGAAATGATCCTGGCCCTATATATATATATATATATATATATATATAGAGGAAGGTTAACGTACATTACGGCTTAACGTACATCACGTACGACAGGTAATTACGCACGTTCATTTTAAAATCACGCACGTTATAATTCAAAAATCCAAAATCACGCATGTTGAAACACAATAATCACGCATATTGAAAACACTAATCACGCATGTTATAGAACAAATCACGCACGTTGTTGTACGTGAAGTACGTTAAGCCGTAATGTACGATATACTTTTTCTATATATATATATATATAAATATAACAATAAATAAACAAAACAACTTGTCATGTCACAATTTGAGTTTAGTTAAAAACGAATCAAGTTTGATAAATACAAGTTAAGTTTTGATGAATGAATATTATATTTAGTCCTATATAATTTCTTGAAACATTTATGTATTAAACGTGTTTATTTGCCTATATCATAATAATAAATTGAGTAAACCTTAATTGAGTCTCTATGGTTAACACCCAATAGCACATTGAGTTTCTATCGGGCAAATTTGAACAATCAAGTCGTAGGGCTGAAAACGAGTTGAGCAGCTCGCGAGCTACTCGAGATCGGCTCGAGAAGAAGCTCAAAACGTGTCGAGCCTTATCGAGCATGAGCTTAGCTTGAGACTAAAATAAAGCTCGTTTGAAAATAATAGATAAAACTATAGAACAATCAAGTTTGAAAATTATAAATGAAAGTATAATGGTTTTGGGAGTAATTATATTTTCAAGTTTAACGATAACAAATAAACGCACGGCACACGGATCATAATCTTAGCCATCATATATATAAAGAAATGAACAATCTTGACCGTCCATATTCCTATCTTCAGTTAATATCACACCTCCATCTCAAAATCAAAACCAAAAGCAAGATTTATAATTTCTTTCTCTCAAAACAAAATCAAAACCTTTCTTTCACCCAAACAAAACCAAGTCAACTCTTCCCTTCGCGATCCACTTCTTCGCCAGTAAGTTTCATATGCGTTTGTTGTTTAATTTATGCAATTGGTTAATACCTTCGATCTGATTTTGTTGTTGTTTTTGTTCGATTTCTAACCGAGTATTGAAGATCGAAGAACAAAATGTTAGTGCTCGAGTTCTCCTGTACCGACAGTTCTGGTGTTAATGTTTGAGTACTTCGGGTAGATCTGAACGAAGTCTCACACGAAGGTTTCTTTTTTGCTATTGCCGCCAACAAACGACTTCGTCCATCACCTCATCAGATCTGGTGATGAAGATACAGAGATCGGGTTAAAGGGTTGTAGATCTGATTCGAGATATCGTAGATCTGCCATGGTTTTCATTTTCTTTTTCGTTTTGCTCGATTCAGGCCATAAAAACTTGGATTACATGATGTTAGCCAACTGTTGGGGAGCCAACATTAAGCGGAGGCCGGAGTTAAGCGACGACCGGTGACCGGTGTTGGGAGGTTTTACCGGCCAGCGGCTCCGACGCACCTCAATTTCTCTTGGTCTTCAAATAGAGATTGTTCAATTTGATGATCGCGTACCCATGGAGATTGTTCAATTTGATGATATCTTGTAATGAAATATTGTTAATTTTGTTTGTTAGTATTTTATGAAATATTGTATAATATTTTTTAATATCTTATAAAAAAATGTTGTATAAATTTAGTTGTTTCGCTATATATGTAATTTATTTTGTATTATTTATCAAAATTATGTTATAAAGTTGATTATTTTGTTAAATATGTAATTATGAGACATTAATTGTCTTTTAATGTGGAAATTAGTAATTATAAAAAATATATAAATTTTATAAAAAAACAGGTAAAATAATTGTCTTTTAATGTGAAAATCAATAATTCTAGATTTAAAAAAAGCGTAGCTAGCATCCATAGCGAAAAAATCTCCGTAGCTAATAATCCATAGCCAAAAAATGGTAGCAAAGTTCCGTAACTAAAAAACCATAGCTAAAATCCATAGCAAAAAGACTCCGTAGCTAATAATATGTAGCAAAAAAATGGTAGCAAAGTTTCGTAGCAAAAAAACCATAGCAAACTTTTTCGTAGCGAATCTGTAGCTAAAATAGCGACGTCACTTTTTGTAGCTAAACCCGTCGCAAATATAATTTTCCGTAGCAAAGTTCGTAGCAAATAAATTCGCGACGAGACTTGTAGCTACGAACCAAATCCGTGGCAAACCCGTAGCAAAATGGGTGTTAGCTACGGATTTGCTACGGATTTGACCGTAGCAAATACCAGTTTTTGTAGTAGTGAGAAAAACAACACATAACATGAAAAATTTAATAGGTAGGTTATTACAATCACTATTCATATTTATAATGAAATATAAAAAGTTCCCATGAACAAATGAGTTATTCTGTAATATTAACAATTATTTTTCCAAATTGACCAGTAACGGATAATATGATATTTTTTCAAGTTGGATTTCTCTTTCAAATAATCCCAATATCTTTAGTCACTATAAGATGTTAAAAGAATAGGATACCAAGTAAATAACTAACATAAACATGTATATTTTTGTGTATTAGAAGGGGCACACAATAGACGACCAGGCATACACCTTTTAACTTGCTTGGAAGTTGTAACAAATAAAATATTTTTATAAACAAATTAAGTTAACTAAATAAAAATTAAAACCAAATTTCAACATAAACATTTGAGCTTACTTAACTAGAACAAATATATAGCTTGCTTAAATGATTTCCAAACTAACATATAACAATCAATACCCATAGACAAATTTAAAATTGAACAACACTTGAAACTAAAAAATAAATAAGAAACTAAAGTAAATTACTTTTTGAGCCTCTGCGTTTTAGTGTTTTAACCACTTGAATCTAAAATCAAAAAGTTTAACACCTTGAGTCTCTAACTGTTTATTTTATAACGTTTTGAGTCCTTGTTTTTTAATGGTTTTAACCACTTGTGTCCCAAATCAAAAGTACAAGTGTTAAAAAGTTGGACTCGAAATGTTATAAATGACTCAAGCGGACTTTTAATTTTGGACTCAAGTGGTTAATTTTGGACTCAAGTAGTTAAAACCGCTAAAACACTAGGACTCAAAAAATATTTTCCACAAGAAACTAAGTTTTAAAATTAAAACTAAATAATAAACTAAAACCTAAATGTTTAGATATTTACACAAATAGTATATGTGGTCTATCGTGAGTTACATCTTTGGGTGTACAAGTTTAATATATATAGAGGAAGTGTAGAATACAAATTTCTTAATCATACATTACGTACGCGGTTGTAATAGCCCTACACGTGTCCCTGATTCAGTTTTCCTACATAAGGGTATATCAGACAATCTATTCAATCAACAAAGGGCAAATTAGACAATTCCTTTAATAAGCAAATCACGAGTTCATTACACCACTATCCCGGTAATTATGAATCGTATCAGTTTAATCGATTGTTGTTTTCAATGGATCCGCAGAGCAACACCGGACGAAACACAGATGTTGATTTTGAAGACGTTGAATTCGTCAGTGAGCATGGTGGTGACCAGAGAGTTACGATTGAGGAAGTTAGAAATCCCATTTTTACAAATGTTGTAACTGAGGGTTCCAATAGAAATTAATTTCGCATGTTATTATTTAAACAAATCGCATGTTATGAAAAGCATGAAATACAATTTCGTATGTCATACAATTTTACATGTTTATAATGTCGCATTTTATACAATTTAGCATGTTATACAATTAATTTCGCATGTTATTATCTAAACAAATCGCATGTTATGAAAAACATGAAATACAATGTCGCATGTTATACAATTTCACATGTTTATAATGTCGCATGTTATACATTTTCACATGTTTATAATGTCGCATGTTATACAATTTAGCATGTTATACAATTTCGCATGTTGTTATGGAAACCCAAATTCGCATGTTAGTTACAAATTCGCATGTTATACATTTTGTACGTTAGTTACAAGTATTCGCATGTTCGATTGTGGTCGGTCGTTGTTTTTCTTGCTCTGTTGCTCCCGCACAACTGACAAGAACAATCACATCAAAATTTTTATTATTCTAGTAAACATTGCTGTCGATTGGAGATATAATACCTCCCAAAGCTGTTGTAGTTGTCATATCGTCGGATGAACAATCGATTGGATGAAACGCACCGGCGGACCTCGATTGCAGAAGAGTCGGTTGGAGAAGAAGAAGGTACCGAACAAAATTACCAGGATTTTGATAGAGGAATTATCAATTTTATCCTTCGCGGTTGGTTTTATGTATATTGATTTGATTAATTTAATTATATAAATTAATTTCGCAGCGTTCAATAGATAGAAGATTGGACGGCTGGGCTTAGCGCATACATAATGTAGGATAAGAGGTATTGTACGTTAACCGACCTCAATATATATATATATATATATATATATATATAGAGAGAGAGAGAGTATGTTTGAGTTAAGTAGTTTTTTTTATCGTATATTAGAGTTATATAATTTATCAAACGGGTAAAATGGTTAGTTTATACAAACATTACAAATGTTTTTAACAACGGTTAATGTTAAAACTCAAATTTGTTACAAAATGAAAATGACATGACTTAATCACACAAGTTTTAAGAGTTAGACAGGAAATGTGTGAATAGAGCCAAACCATACTATTTGTGTACTTAGTTCTCAAAAAAATTACTCATTGTTAGTTACAAATTCGCATGTTATACATTTTGTACGTTAGTTACAAGTATTCGCATGTTCGATTGTGGTCGGTCGTTGTTTTTCTTGCTCTGTTGCTCCCGCACAACTGACAAGAACAATCACATCAAAATTTTTATTATTCTAGTAAACATTGCTGTCGATTGGAGATATAATACCTCCCAAAGCTGTTGTAGTTGTCATATCGTCGGATGAACAATCGATTGGATGAAACGCACCGGCGGACGTCGATTGCAGAAGAGTCGGTTGGAGAAGAAGAAGAAGGTACCGAACAAAATTACCAGGATTTTGATAGAGGAATTATCAATTTTATCCTTCGCGGTTGGTTTTATGTATATTGATTTGATTAATTTAATTATATAAATTAATTTCGCAGCGTTCAATAGATAGAAGATTGGACGGCTGGGCTTAGCGCAAACATAATGTAGGATAAGAGGTATTGTACGTTAACCGACCTCAATATATATATATATAGAGAGAGAGAGAGAGAGAGAGAGTATGTTTGAGTTAAGTAGTTTTTTTATCGTATATTAGAGTTATATAATTTATCAAACGGGTAAAATGGTTAGTTTATACAAACATTACAAATGTTTTTAACAACGGTTAATGTTAAAACTCAAATTTGTTACAAAATGAAAATGACATGACTTAATCACACAAGTTTTAAGAGTTAGACAGGAAATGTGTGAATAGAGCCAAACCATACTATTTGTGTACTTAGTTCTCAAAAAAATTACTCATTGTTTGTGGCTTTTGGAACACCCCCCCCCCCCCCCCACACACACTTTTCTCTGACTAGCAGAAGAAGGCAACCAAGAGGAGTAATTGTGAATGGTTTACAAATTCAGTTCAGAAAACAATGCTTTATACGTTTTGCATATAGGGAAACAATGCTTTTTAATGCTAAGAAACTTTTGTTATTCAGGTACGAGCCATGATCTTAAAGTGTGGTAAAAATAAGATTTTGTAAAAGGTAAGTTGTAATACAGAGATTGTTACAGTATAAACATATTTTACTGTACTTTTCTTTGAGAGTGAATCGCTTGAAAACTATCTAGAAAGAGTTGGAGAGATTGTTTCGATAAAAAAGAAGAATCAAAACACAAGAAAAAGTTATTGGTTGCGCTGATATCAAGCAGACGTACCAAGTAGGTGGGTTAATGTCCAGGAGGTGCACAAAAGAACCGGTTCGGGATCTGAAATTGATTTTAAATCTGATTTGAAACTAGTTTGGGTGAAATCATCCTCAATCCAATCCGATTCACCAACGTATACCGGTTTGATATTATAGACGATGAAACGAGTTTGGAAATGTTGAAACAGGTTCCAACCTGATTCGACCCGCTTTTCAAATTATTTAGTAAATTGTATTTCTATAAGACTGTGTGTGTGTGGGGAGGAGGGGTTGTGGGAGCCGACCACGTAGGTGTGGGGCGTGAAACACCATCCCCTTACTATGAAAGGGGCGTGGGAGCCGACCACGTGAAAGGGGCGTGACCATCCTTCTCGTGGATCAGATCACGGGTGTGGGGGCGTGGAAGCCAAATTTATTTCTTTTCTTGTAATTGAATGAGTCAATCACTAACATCTACAACAGCGTTTATTCAAAAAAAAAAAAAGATTCACTCACCCCACCACATTTCACTTGGCAAAAACACATGTATAGTAAGTGTGAGTGTTGAAATACCAATGTCTATGTGACGTGTTGATATTTCACATTTTAGATGAGCATCACACATGACCTTCTAAATATATCACTCACTAGTGGGGAACATAAAAGATGACGGAAAAAAATGATTCTCTGATCCCAAGGCTTATGCATATTGGTGATGCTGATTAAGTTTTAAGATCACCCTTAAAGAACGTATGTCGAATTCTCCTCAGTTGAAAGTACCATTGCAAAGGTGTAGTATGGATATGTATCACCACCTTCACCTCTTTCAACCAACAATAGTAGTTGTTCGGTTCATGCAACATTCACTTATCATGTGAGTTGTGACCTTTACACTGACCATAACACATGACCTTATAAAATATTGTAAGATTAAATATATTATTGTTATAATATTTAATCTTGTAGCCATTATAATCATTTATATTATATAGATCAAAATATATTAATAATTAGTTGGTAATTGTTGATGGACCATATTACCCTTATTAACTAATTAGGTTTCCTCTTGGGTGTATATATAAGGAGATTATTAGAGAGTTTAAGGGTTACACAGTTAGACAATTAGACAATTGCACAACCCTAACAACACATAACATCAATTTTGTCTCTCTCTCTCCATATCGAAACCTCCCTTGTTTCGGTTACATCACCATCATAATCTTACATCCTAAGGAGGAACCAGATCATCCTGACAAGTATGTCAAACTCAATGGCTGCATCTCTGACAGGATTCTCTGCTGGCCTGTCTGCTGTAACATGTATGTTATTCATGTTTTCCATTATGTTTATACAGAACTGATCAACATGTGGTATCAGAGCATATGTTGATAAATCAGTTTTGTTTTCGTATCCATTATTCTGGGATCAAAATCTGGAAAACAGAATTTTGAAAGTCTAATAAAATCACAGCTGTTTTCGGTTTTAATTGTGCCGAAATCAGTGTTTTAAGAAAGGGGTGCTTAATCATGTCACCCGAAACCATAATGAGTAAATTAATATCCGAAATCTGTTAATAGAAGTCTTAAATTTTAAGGTTTCGGATCCCAGAATTATGTTTTAATTTTATAGGGTTCATCATTTGTTCTAAGGAAAACTCAAAAATTCCTTAAGTTTTGGAATATAATTTGGATTAGTGGATGTTGTTACTGTTTTGATCTGAATTTTATCTATTAAAATTCTCGAAAACTGTTAATAGATAATCAGTTATAATTTTCGAAATCTTTTGATAAGTTTAGATCAGCAATAAAACAGGAAACATTATCCCACAATCCCAAAAAATTCGAGTTTTCAGTTATCTTCACAACAACAGCTGTTAACAGTGGACTCGAGACCATCAGATTGCGACTCGAGACCATCAGGTCTCGACTCGAGACCACAAGGTCTCGACTCGAAATCATAAGGGTTCTCGATCTTTACAACTCAAGACAACGTTTTCGACTCGAGACCACTGAGTTTTCGACTAAAGGCTTCAATCTTCACAACTCGAGACCGTGGTTGCGACTCGAGATCTCATTATGGAGTCGAGATCTCATAAAACACAGTAGTCGAGACCATGATTACGACTCGAGACCTCATAACTGACTCGATATCTCATAACTCAGTCGAGACCTGACTCGAAACCTCATTATTTTAGGCTGTTTCATGTGAACTAATTAACTAATCAGAATCAGATAACTTTTACAAAACCTAAATAGCTTAACTTGGATGAGCTTCTGATGTATCATTTCTGGCCAAAAGCTGATTTAATACATCTATTTATTGTTCAAGTATTATAAAAGCTATGTTGAGTATCCATTACAAACGTGAAATGTCTTAATTTATGGCCAAAGCTGATTTTAATTCATTTATGTCTAGCATACTTGACAAGTGCATAACTAAAGTGATTGTCTCAATTCTGGCCAAAGCTGATTTGTCACGATTACTTTGCACACATACTTAAATGATTACACTTCTGGCCAAAGCTGATTTGTCTTCGTTTAAGTAGAATTTTAACTAAGTCTATTATTTTGATGTTATAACATGCCCTTAGATCACATTAGGACTTCTTTCTTAGTATCATAAATTGCTCATCTTATTTCCACTACCAGCACCAAATTGTGGGATTCAACCTTTGACTGGTGATAACTTTGCTGAATGGAAGGATGCCCTCATGCTTACACTTGGATTGCTGGATTTTGATTATGCTCTTAGAGAGAATAAGCCAGCGGACCTTACTACTCAAAGTACTGCTGCTGAGCAGATAGTTCATGAAAAATGGACTAGGTGTAACCGCATGTCTCTCATGTTCATGAAGCAGTCCATTCATAATGCAATTACAGGAGCTATTCCTGATTCTGAAGATGCTAAAACCTACCTGGCTTCTGTGGAGGCACAATTTAAAGGAACATCAAAGGCACACGCTAGCACTCTTATCCTCAAGCTGGTGACAACTAAGTATGATGGGAGGAGCGGCATTCGCGAACACATCATAATGATGCATGACATGGCCAATAAGCTGAAAGGGCTAGAGATGGAAATCAGTGATGGTTTTCTTGTTCACTTCATCATCACTTCGCTTCCTTCGTCCTATAAAGCATTCAAGATCAATTACAACACTCAGAAGGATAAATGGACGATGAGTGAGCTGGTCGCTATTGTAAGACCCTAACATGTATTTGACAAAAGTTGCAGCGGAAACTCGTACCATAAAATTTCTTTTCATTATAAGTCTCTTTAAATACTTGAAAGTTCATTTTGAATTAACTCTTTTACAAAATAAAAGCATCACTTGTATTTACCAAACTACATACTCCAGCATTCCCGTACAATCTATCTTGTGACTCGGTCTTCGATCGCTAGTCCTCGTGATGATAATCCGTGATTCGTCTAACCTGCACTCACCACATACATTCATAACATTAGTGCACATTATGTATAAACCAAATTCACTTATGTAAACTTCCCATTCCGTTATCTTTCTAACTTTAAGCATTTAATCTGTGTATCTATTCCCCGGTGAGGCTTCAATCAAGTACCTGCATTGCGTTTCATTCTCAAGGCGCACCATTAATAACGTTAATACTCAACGTATCTAAATCATGCATACATACATACACATTTACATACGTACATACCTTCCTACATCTTCACGTACTTGCATACACTCATACATACCTTTATGCATACATACGTAGACATCCACATACATACCCTTACATTACCTTCAACTCACCTCATTCATTCTACATCACTATTCTTCTCATTACCTACTCTTATACATTCCGAATACATTCGGAATCTTGGCTAAAGATTTGGTTCATAAACAAAAATATTTGTACACATTTTTCCTACCTTCATGAACTAAGTAATTTACTTTCACAGACACATAATAGGTCAGAAATTTATCCAGAGCCCTTATTAGTGTCATTACACTTTATAGTGCTAGTTCCTAGCACATTTCATTACTAACGGTTCGTTCGTCATTCTATTGGCTGCACATCCTATGTTTACGACTTGTTTCTATCCTTCTAATTAATCACGATACACTCACGTTTCTACTTATTTGAAATATTTCCATTCATTTCATTCTATTCATATATCGTGTTATATCATCTATGATATTTCATCTTGATCACCATAAATAAATCCCAACATTCCATACCGTACCATACCTATCCAACACGGGTTAATCATTTTACTAACCTTCATTTCATTGCGTAGACTAACGATCTGCTACCCAGATCAGCCCGCTTCTGAATGAATCCATGTCAAAGCCGATTCGATCCCTTCTTTTCATGAAGTGGGTTTCCGTTCATTAGCATCCTTCCATCAATATCTTGTTCAGATGAACATGGCCAATAAGCCTAACATCAAAGTTAGCATTTTCCAACGATACTTGTCATTATTACTTTCTCTCCAAATTTATTTTATTCGGGGTTTTAGATACTCACAATTCTTTCATTCTTATAATTATTTCGTTAGCCTTTTTTTTGCAAGACTTCCCCTTCCCGTCCATACTTAAGTTATTGTTCGGGTCATAGCCCGTCATTCATTCCGACTCCCAAGAGTCATTTACCAACACATCTAACATGTAGCTTAATAAAAACTTATTTCCTTAACTCAAATTTAGGTTTGCGTGCCATTTATGGTCATTCTTTCGTTCTTAAATCCGTCTCGCGGATTCATACATATCGCTCATACCTTTCGTCTCTTATATGTTTTGAATCCGTCTCGCGGATTTCAACATATCATTCATACATTCCATTACTTCTATTTTTGAATCCGTCTCGCGGGTTCAAACATATCATTCATACATTCCATTACTTCTATGTTTGAATCCGTCTCGTGGGTTCAAACATATAATTCATACTTTCCATTTATATGAGGTGCTTTAACTTTTCTTGAGAGTCTTATTATTCTTACCCACACGTCCACCTAATACCCAATCCTTTCGGACATACCTGCAACAATTATCACGGTCTCACGAACATCATATATTTCTTGCGTACTGGCCAGGTACGCAATCCACATACTAGTTTCGTGCCTTCATGTAATCATCGCCTTATGTCCGAAGAATTAGGTTTCGGCACGTGTAACATTTCAAAACTTCATTACTATTCCATCATTATCCTTCTTTTAATAGGTTTTACCATTACATGTACCCACATATGAATTTACGTACCTGGGTTCAAATTTGTCTTATTACACGCCTTGGTGTCGGTCCTATACCGCATTCGCGGATCATCCTCTCCAAATAATCACGGTAACCTTACACACAACATACTGTTAGTTTTCTTTATATGCATATTCGAATACATACTTACATTCGCTTCTACCTTTAGATCTTGATCGAGTCTTGGATTGTACGGGTTCCTGGTCACAAGAGCACACGGGTTTGAGTTCAAGTATTTACCTACTCATACTTTATTTCTCTCAAACCAGGGCTCTGATACCAACTTGTAAGACCCTAACATGTATTTGACAAAAGTTGCAGCCGAAACTCGTACCATAAAATTTCTTTTCATTATAAGTCTTTTTAAATACTTGAAAGTTCATTTTGAATTAACTCTTTTACAAAATAAAAGCATCACTAGTATTTACCAAACTACATACTCCAGCATTCTCGTACAATCTATCTTGTGACTCGGTCTTCGATCACTAATCCTCGTGATGGTAATCCGTGATTCGTATAACCTGCACTCACCACATACATTCATAACATTAGTGCACATTATGTATAAACCAAATTCACTTATGTAAACTTCCCATTCCGTTATCTTTCTAACTTTAAGCATTTCATCTGTGTATCTATTCCCCGGTGAGGCTTCAATCAAGTACCTGCATTGC
The DNA here is from genome assembly GCA_030545235.1 of Helianthus tuberosus. Lineage (NCBI taxonomy): Eukaryota > Viridiplantae > Streptophyta > Magnoliopsida > Asterales > Asteraceae > Helianthus > Helianthus tuberosus. Next base: position 210,549,063 of record CM060400.1, read on the forward strand.
GTTTCATTCTCAAGGCGCACCATTAATAACGTTAATACTCAACGTATCTAAATCATGCATGCATACATACATACACACACATTTACATACGTACATACCTTCCTACATCTTCACGTACTTGCATACACTCATACATACCTTTATGCATACATACGTAGACATCCACATACATACATACGTTCCTATATCTTCACGTACATACATACACTCAGATGCGCCTTCATACATACATATATACACACATCTACAGATGTACCTAACCATATATACACGTACAAGTTCTCGCATACCTCTTACATAACCATACATTAATTACGTGGGTCTTAGACTTAGATTTATAGCCCATAATCATCAAAGGAATGATCAAAATCATGTTTGGGAGGCCCACCGTAGTCCACGGTTAACCTACCGAAGCCCACGACCCATAAATCAACTTAGATAACAATTTTCAGCTTTTTGGACATGGGGAGGGCGTCAGCGACGGCCCATTGTTTGTCGCGTCACTAAAACATCGCGTAGACAGGTAAATAGGGCGTCAGAGAAAACTGAGTTTGTAGACCCCGTCGGCGACGGCCTCTAGATAATGCCTTTTTCTGCAGGTTTGTTTCGTCGTCCGACGCACTAAAACGTGCATAACTTTTGAACCGTTTACCCGTTTAACCTCCCGTTTCTTCCTACATGCTCGTAATTTGACATTCTATCATGTGAACTTGAAATTACATATCCGGATTAAGGAAATTCTTAACTTACGCGCTATCGGCTTATTATTCATTTACGATTTATTCGACCCGTTCATGTTTTTATCAAATAACTCATTCCTTTTAACCCAAAACTTACATGAACATTATGAACATAATACTTTTATACTATCCAGAGTGTCGTACTTGGGGTTTACATACACGATACCCGGTATTCGTGAAATTCGTTCATTATTACGTAATTGAACATTAAATAGTACAATCTCCATCTATGAAATTGTTTATTCATTTACTCATAATTTACTACCGAACCTCTTACCCATTAACCCGCGTCACCGTTTCTCGGTTAGCATGCTTACATACAATTTTATCCATTACCCGGTTATCATACCGAAGTCATTACTTATGCAACCTTTCTGGTATGCAATAAAACCTCATCTTGACCCATTTGATTTACTTAGCGAAATTCATCGATTTCATACAACTCATTCCTATTTGACCTCAATTATCATACTTAATTAAGTCGCACATAACTTTACATAAACAACTAAGAAGTGATTACGGAAATCACTTACCTCATGCATCCGTGTTCATATCCGTTTCCTCGCCACTACTTGACCCGTTAGCCTTCCGTGCTTGATTCCGTCTCGACATGATTCCTATACTTCCATGTCATCGAAATCACATTCTTATTAGCATACACAATTGTACATGTTAACGATCATATCGATCGCATAATTCACATTTGACTTTCATTAGTCACTTATAACCAGTGTTGTAAAAGTCGGATTACTCGGCCGAGTACTCGGCGAGTACTCGGTCTTCGGACCCCCTCCGAGGCGACTTCCTCCTAGGCGGTCTCAATTAGTCGGCCTCGGGATTACTCGGGAGTACTCGGTGCCTAGTCGGCGCCTAGTCGGACGTAGTCGGCCTAGTCGGTCTAGGCGGTCAACGTGGTTTGTTGACTTTTAATTGGTTAAAATCGGCCTACTCGGCCTTGTACTCGGACTACTCGGCCTTGTACTCAGACTAGTCGGAATTGTATTCAGAATATTTGAACTTTAAACATGTTTCATTTTAAATTATACTCAGTTGACTTGAATTATGCTTATTTTAACACATAAATAATATATAACAATTAATTTTCTTTATATTTACCATGTCCGCGTACTCCCCGAGTACTCTCCGAGTACTCTGATTACTCCCAACTCCCCAGTCGACCGACTAGGGACTGCCTAGCGACTTTTACAGCACTGCTTATAACAAGCACAATACATGTAACCAAATTCATATAATTTAAAACTCATGTAATCCATCATGTCATCGCATTAAACACACATACGTCTAACACGCACCGTATAACTTACTTTAATCTTACAATTATGACAACACGTCTAACCATTCTTCTTATACACAGTTGACTTTTAGAAGTCAACGGTTCATTTAATTTAACTTTCGACTTATCATTATATACCCGTAACATCATAATAGCCTATACGGACAACACTATATACATTTCATCATACACTTGGCGTGTATACTACCTCCTAAGCATAGTGTACAACCAATTCATGCATATTCTTCTAATCTCATACATAATTCATCAAATTATCCTTCTAATCAACATGAATCATTCATGCATAACATCAAACATACTAGTATCACATTTTTTTCAATTCCTCTAACAAGAATCTACTATACATATCAAAATACATCAATATTAAGCAAGAATTTAGACATAGATGATTTACCCATACCATCATCTTCACCATAACCTACGGGTTTCACCCTTAAACATCAAATTAACCTAAACCATGCATATTCCATGTTCTATATGATGATTCTAACACATACTTGTAACACCCGTTCTTATAATTCAAGGTTTAACGTGTCAATTACGAAAAATAATCATGTAATTAAGATTTACATATACTTCAGATTTACGGGTTTATTAAAACCTTTTACAGTTTAAAAGTATACGTCACATCATGTGTAAGTTTGTCGTTTAATATAACAACGATACATAGTGCGGAAGCTTATTTCTTGATCGTGTTCGGTTCTTGCTCGCCGCTTGATCTTCATCCGGGCACTCTTGGCATCCACCTATGATCAAAACCAACTTAAAAGTTAGTTTCGATAGTTAAATAATGGATTAAACAAGTACCATGGGTCAAACAAACAAAAAAAACAAAATTTTTCCGGAGTTAGGGGCGTCGCGTGACGCGAAGGGGCGTCGCGTGACGCGAAGGGGCGTCGCGTGACGCTAGGCCCCCTTTTTCACAGACTGATGCTTAATCAGTTGCTGTACATACCCAGCATGACCTGATTTCACGGAAACGAGCATATCTTCTTCGTTATTGATCCGTTTTACCCGATTCTTTTTCCTACGCGTCCGTAATTTAATTCTCCATCATATGGAGTTAAAATCCAGCATTCAACTTAATAAATTTTTAGACTTCTAAGCCTTCGACTCGTTACCTTTTTACCTAATTTTAACCCGTTTATGCATTTTATCAAACAAACATATTTGTTTGATCCTTATGCCACATACACTTCTTCAAACTAATGTTATCTACCACTTTAGGTTCTAATCATAGGTTTATTACATAATTTTAGACCCGTTTTTGCTCGTATGCTTATTTTGATCCGTTAAGGGTATTTTAAGCACTTTAAAGCTTGAAATCGCTTTCATTCCCTTCTAGCATTGTAGTTCTACATTTCTTATCTAGTAACCTCCCACTACAACTATATGTGTATTGGGTTTAATGTAGATATTTATATGTTCCGAGTTTTACCCCTCGGATTACCATTTTACGGCAAAGACTCATATAAAGCCCTTCGACCCAAGAATTTACGTTTTTCACTATCTAACTTATCCTAAGCATTTATATAATCATAAAACTTATTTCCGAACCACCTTTAAAGGGTCGTTCGTCCGAATTGGCTTACAAGGGCAATTTGGTCAATTTTCATCCTTCTTTAACTACAAGGGTCCTTTAAATACTTGATTGACCCAAAATCCGACCCTTTTAACTATAATCTTATTTATAAACCCATGTGCTTCTAAAACATCATGAACATAATTCAATTTATTCGGTTTACCTTAAAGATAACCGAATATCTACACTTTAACATTGTCTAACTCTTATAGAACTCCAAATTCTACATGATGAGTTGTGTTATTATACATACCTGGCTCGGATCAATATATTGACCCGTTTCAATACCTTGCCTTAGTAGCCGCTAAGCAATAGCGATGTACTTATCCATTTGATATTTATTCCTATAACATGTAACTCGACAAATCATTAGACAATATTGTCAAAAGGTAAAAATTTCACCTTTCGACCCGTCTATTTACCTAGTGATCTTCGTCACTTCAAGTAAATGTCAATTTCATGTATTATGCTAATTTAAAGTCTACTAGCGAGAATACGGAATCAAGCATAACGTAACGGAATCGTAGTTACGTACCTTTTAAGCACTATTTTTAAACGCGTATTTCCACCGGCTTGTCCACTTGACGATCCGGATTCCTTGCCTAAGAGTTCAATTCACAATCCGTTTAGAACCCTTTTTATAAGTCTTTACGCACAATTTCTTAACATATTCAAATATGCGTTTTACTCAACCTTTAACACTTTAACCCTCATTTAGGCGTTTTATCAAACACCTAGTGGGTCAGATTTCTACATGGTCTAAACCAAGTTCATGACTTGAGTTTATCACCATAATTAACTTAAACTAGACTACATGTCCATATTTTAACATCAACAATTTAGAGATTTCCTCACTATTTCAGTTTACACTAGAACAAGAGTGTTAATCCTAGTGTTTATCGAGTTCCACTAACATATTAGTCACCCACTATCGTGATTTTGATCCTTACAATTAACATGCAAGAATTTATCAAGAAATCATCTAGGGTTTGTCCCTACACCTTATATCACTTCCAATTTTATGTTTACAACACATGCATGAACTTTGAATCGAATCAAAATGACCTAATTTGACATACCTTATGACCCCTTTGACGAGGTGATCACGATTCTATGTTCAGATTCCGATTTCAACTGGATTTTGGCCTTCAATTTGATAGTTTAGTACATGTTAGGGTTTTGGAAGTGAGGGTGTCGCCCCCTTCCTGTTCTTGATCGAACAGAGCCTCAATTGAGGTGTTTGGTTTTATTTTTTGATTAAAAACTAATAATAATAGTTTCAAGTTTAACAACATTGGTCCCTCCCCTTTTTGTTTAACATTTAATTTTGGTTATTCTAACCTTATTTCAAGTTATTTCTAGACTTGTAGTTAACTAGGTTATAATTTTCCTAGTTATTCATCTTGTTCAAAAACCCGTTTTATTTTAAGTCCCGTTAAATCTCGGGCCTTTTTATATATTTTGCTTTCTCAAAGTATTTCCCATCCTTTTAATAAATATTAGACTTATTTATTTAAATCCTAATATTCACCGGGTTAATTTTACCACTAACGGTATTTTACCCGTTTTTACTATTAACGAGGTTTGATTACCAAACCCGTTTTCGGGGTGTTACAATACTCATACTCAATTTCATACGAATTTGCGATTTACAATATAACCCACTTCGTGCATAATCACCAATCTAATTTTTAAGACATACCTTATGATCCCATTGAGAAGGTGATCATTAATCCATATTCGGTTATGGATTTAGACTTCATTTACCCTTCCAACTTGATGATCTTCATGCTTAGGGTTTTAGAGCTCTCATGGAGCTCCTGGCTCCTTCCCGAACACACATACATGTGTGTGTTTATGTGTGTATTTCATAGATAAAATTCAACTTTCATTTTACCCCATTTTAGCCCCTAAAGTTTGCCACTAAATAATATTGGCAAAACTTTCATCCTTTAATTGCTTTTCACCTTATCCCTAACTAGGTTAAATAGCCTAGTTATTTATTTCATGATGTACCATAGCCGACCATTTGTCTAATAAAAACATTCGGGTTTTGGGGTGTTACAGCTATGTGCGTACAGGAGGAAGAGCGTATGAAGATGGATCACACTACTGATGTTGCTAACTTCACCACCTCTAACTCTAAGAAGAGGAAGAACAATTATCAAAGGAAGGATGCTTCTAAAGTTCAAAAGCCAAATCCTAATACAAGTGCACCTTCTAGCTCTAAGAGCTCCTTAGGCAAACCCTATTGCAAGTTCTGTAAGAAAACATGACATAAGCAAAAGGAATGCCCTGACTTCAAGGAGTGGCTGGCTAAGAAAGGTAACTATTTTTTCATGATACCTGAGTCCTTTAATTTAAATGTTCCTGCTAATTCTTGGTGGTTTGATTCTGGTTCTATGGTTCATGTAACCAACTCTACTCAGGGATTCCTTTCAATCTGGAAGCTGGGAAGAAACCAAAGAACACTTAAAGTTGGGGATGATCGGGAATTAGAAGTGAAGGCCATAGGAACATTACAATTATTTTTGAAAACTGGTTTATGCCTTAAACTTTATGATACCTTATATGTTCCTGAGGTAACTCGGAACCTTGTATCAGGACCAAAGTTAGACATGGACGGTTTTGTTGTTTCCCATGGTCATCGCAAACTCTCTATTCTCTATGATTCCGTTGTTTATGGTACTGGCATTCTGGATTGTGGTCTCTATAGATTAGAACTAGATGATGATTTTTCCAAATCTTTGTTGCCATATAATATTAATGAATCACTCACAAAGATGAAACAGATTCGAGACTTAGAGACTTCATCTATGTTGTGGCATCAACGTTTAGGCCACATCTCAAGAGAACGATTAAATCGTCTCGTAAAGGATGAAGTCTTACCTCCTCTCGATTTCACTGATTTTGGAACATGTGTCAAATGTCTTAAAGGCAAAATGACATCAGCGAATAAGAAAGGTGCCACTAGGAGCTCTAATTTATTAGAACTCATTCACACTGACATTAGTGAACCCTACCAAATCACTGGCATAACAGGACATACTTCATTTATCACCTTCATTGATGATTATTCTCGTTACATGTACTTGTATCTTATTAAGGAAAAATCTGAATCTCTTACAACTTTTAAAGATTATAAAGCTGAATTTGAAAAACAATTAGATCGTTAGATTAAAGTTGTGAGATCAGATAGAGGCGGTGAATATTATGGAAGACATACTGATGTGGGTCAAGCTCCTGGTCCATTTTATGAGTTTTGTAAGGGCCAGGGGATTGTGAACCAATACACCATGCCTGGTATACCTCAGCAGAATGGTGTCGCTGAATGAAGAAATCGTACCCTTATGAACATGGTGCGTAGTATGTTAGCCAACACTAATTTACCATTATTCCTCTGGACTGAAGCGTTAAAAGCAGCTGTTCATATACTCAATAGAGTTCCTTCTAAGTATGTCCCTAAAACTCCTTACGAACTTTGGACAGGAAGGAAACCGAGTCTTAAATATATGAAAGTATGGGGCTGCATTACTGAAGCAAAACTCTATAATCCTTTCCTAAGGAAACTTGACCCTAAAACAGTTACCTGTTTCTTTATCAGGTATCCTAAGGAAACTTGAAACCAAGCGTGCTGCGTTCCTGGAGGATTTTAAGGTCAGTGGGAGCATTACCAACCCTTACGAAGAATTGCAAGAAGTACAAGACGCGGGGGGGGGGGGGAGACTCGTCGCTGACCATCACTCTGTTTACTCCTCTTGTACCCAATGCAACAACTGCACCTCAAGCTACTGCACCAACTTCATCTCCACAATCAGAATCCATTATACCTCATAACGAAGGCACATCAAACGCTCAAAACCAAGACAACGCTGAACCCGATAATCAACTCAGGAGGTCATCTAGGCAAAGAAGGCCTACTAATTGGGATGATTATGTTACCTACCTGACTGAAATGGATGCTGGAAAGCGCAATGATCCTATCTCTTATAATGAAGCCATTAGCAGTGATCAGTCTTCTGAATGGAACAAAGCAATGATTGATGAGCTTGAATCCATGAAGAAAAATGACGTTTGGGATTTGGTAGAATTACCCAATGGTGTCAAACCTGTAGGATGTAAATGGGTGTTCAAAACAAAACTGGATCCGAATGGGAACGTTGAACGCTATAAAGCGAGATTGGATGCAAAGGGCTACACTCAGAAAGAGGGAATTGATTATCAAGAGACGTTTTCACCTGTCTCTCGTAAAGATTCATTAAGGATCGTTATGGCCCTAGTAGCTCATTTTGATTTAGAGCTGCATCAGATGGACGTCAAAACTGCTTTCCTTAACGGAGACTTAGACGAAGATGTTTACATGAAACAACCTGAAGGCTTTAAACCTGAAGGTCAGGAGCATCTAGTCTGTAAGTTGAAGAAATCCATTTATGGGTTAAAACAAGCATCACGTCAATGGTACCTCAAGTTTGATGAAGTCATGAAGAGACAAGGTTTTATGAAGAATCAAGTGGATCAATGCACATACCTCAAGATGAGTGGGAGTAACTTTACTATACTTGTCCTTTATGTAGACGATATTCTATTGGTAAGTAATAGTTTAGACATGTTGCATGAGTCGAAGCGGTTACTCTCGCATAACTTCGACATGAAGGATCTCGGAGATGCTTCTTACGTCATTGGCATCGAAATTCACCGAGTTAGACACAAAGGGATCTTAGGATTGTCTCAAAAGACTTACATAGATCGTGTCCTTACACGTTACAACATGCAACAGTGCAAACCCTCAGTCGCTCCAGTAGTTAAGGGAGATGTTTTCGGTTCATTCCAGTGTCCGACAACAGAGGTTGAAAAGGAGAAAATGAGCCAGATACCTTACGCGTCAGTAGTCGGGAGCCTGATGTATGCTCAAGTCTGTACTCGCCCAGATATCGCTTATATTGCTAGAATGCTAGACCGTTATCAGACTAATCCTGGCCTAGATCACTGGAAAGTAGCTAAGAAGGTCCTTAGATATCTGCAAGGGACGAAAGACTATAAACTGACTTATAGAAGAAGTGATTACTTAGAAGTGGTAGGTTATTCTGATTCTGACTTTGCCAAATGCAAAGATGACAATAAATCCACTTCAAGCTACATCTTTATGTTAGCAGGCGGACCTATCTCATGGAAGAGTCATAAACAACAGTTAACTACAACTTCCACAATGATGGCAGAATACATTGTTGTTTACAACGCAACCTGTCATGGAATGTTGCTTAGAAATCTGATCACTGGACTCAAAATCGTTAATTCCATTTCTAGACCATTGAAGCTTTACTGTGATAACTCAGCTGCCGTTAGTTTCTCGAACAGTAACAGTTCGACTGGAGCTGGTTTATATCTCGATACAAAATATTTGTTCGTACGTGAACGAGTTGAGGAAAATAATCTTTGTATTGAGTATATTAGTACCAAAGATATGCTTGCGGATCCGATGACTAAAGGTCTCCCACCTAAAGTTTTCGAAGAACATGTATCGAATATGGGACTTACTAAAGACCTTATTTAATGGCATATTGTACTAACTTATGTTTTAATTAATAAAATTTCCTCAGTTTGATTTTGTATGTCTCTAACATATGTTCTGCCGGTGTAATGACATATAGACAAATACAAATCAGACGCTAAAGGGCTTATGCGTATTATGATCGTAACTATTAGGTTTTAAATTGAGGCTATAGTATGACTAATGGGGGTCCTGAGTCGAATGATGATTCAATGGCTGTATTTCTCTGCTATAGTTCTTGGTTTAAGGCTAAAATGAGTGTTAACTCCTGGCCAGGCTCATCTAATACTCATGATAAATGATTACTCGGCTAAGTGGGAGAATGTAAGATTAAATATATTATTGTTATAATATTTAATCTTGTAGCCATTATAATCATTTATATTATATAGATCAAAATATATTAATAACCTATTAATAATTAGTTGGTAATTGTTGATGGACCATATTACCCTTATTAACTAATTAGGTTTCCTCTTGGGTGTATATATAAGGAGATTGTTAGAGAGTTTAAGGGTTACACAGTTAGACAATTAGACAATTGCACAAACCCTAACAACACATAACATCAATTTCGTCTCTCTCTCCATATCGAAACCTCCCTTGTTTCGGTTACATCACCATCATAATCTTACATCCTAAGGAGGAACCAGATCATCCTGACAAGTATGTCAAATTCAATGGCTGCATCTCTGACTGGATTCTCTACTGGCCTGTCTGTTGTAACAGGTATGCTATTCATGTTTTCCATTATGTTTAAACAGAACTGGTCAACAAATATATCATTGGCTATTGTGGAACGTAAAAATTGAAGAGCAAAAATATGATCCTCTAATCACAAGGCCTCATATCGGTAATGCAAAGAAAGCTCCGAGAACACCCATAAGGAACATCATGTCGATTTCTCCACATTTTAAAGTACCATCACAAAGGTGTATTTCTGGATATGTATCACTAGTTTCACCTCTTTCAACCAACAATAGGTAGTCGTTTGGTTCATGCAACGACCTCTTATATAAACCGTAGAGCCATAGAGCTTGTTATTTTGGTATATACCTCTTTATCTTTCTCATGTGTTTTTGTTTATATAATCACCATACAGGATGCATGCTACAAAAGAAGTCTTTTTAGTCTTTTGGGCGCTCATGTAGATCGAGAAGATTGGCTACAAGACTTGATTCTTTTTGCTCGAGCGGTATCAAGTTTTGAATATCTCAATAACACAACCGTTAAACAAACATTAGATCTTGTCAAGGGTGAAGATCTTGTCAACTTGCTTATTAGCAACATTTTGCAATAGAAAGACTCCTCTTTTATGTTCATTGCATGTTACATTGCACTTTTGTTCTTCATCGATTAAGTGTCCATAAACATTAGAAAGTTAAGACTTGAAGTTTGTGGAGAATTGATATAGATTTATTGGTTAAGAAAAAACTAAAATAAAAAAATACCTGCAACAAATGTATTGTCCAATAAAAAGTCCCAATAGTTAAGTAGGTGTAGGAATGGCTAATTTGAAGTTGGCTACATTATGGCTACGCTATGTGTGCTTTACAAGCAGATTCATATTTTTTACGTAACTAAGTAAAAATGGCTAAAGAGAAAAACAACACATAACATGAAAAATTTAATAGGTAGGTTATTACAATAACTATTCCTATTTATAATCGAATATAAAAAGTTCCAGCGAGTAGTGAACAACTGGGTTATTCTGTGATATTAACAGTTACTCTTCCGAATTGACCAGTAACAGATAAATGACATTTTTACAAGTTGCATTTCTCTTTAGTTTTTGGTTGGGAGGGCGAGAAACATGCTTGTGTCGATCTCACAGGTGTATCCCCACTAGCCGGGTTCCGGGAAAATAGGTTTGTGGCGGGGCAAGCGGTACTGAAAGCAGAGTCAAAGAAGGTGGAAAAGCACGCGAAAGCTTGTGAGGATAATCAGCATGCCTTTGTCCCCCTGGCGTTTGACACGTTCGGCTCCTTGGCGCCGGAGGCAGTTCGGTTCTTGTCTAGAGTTCAGCGTGTGGTCCATAGCAACTTTTCGACCCCTCAGGGGCGGGGCTTTGTTTTTAGTAGATTAGGGTTTTCTATTCAGAAAGGGATGGCGGCGCAGTTTGTTGCTCGTCTACCTGCTATCCTTATGTAATTTGCCCTAATGATTGGAATGATGAATATAAATTAAAACCAAAAAAAAAAAAATAATAATAATCCAATAAAACTTTAGTTACTATAAAATGTTAAAAAAAATATGAGTGCTTCAAAAGATAAAACCGAGTTAAATCGAGTGAAATATATATCTCAAAATAAAATACATATACATTTCGTGTTATGTGTTGGTTATAAAGAATAAAAGATTTTTGTTACGTGTAAAATTAAGCTATTTTAAAATCTAAATGTTCATTATTGTTAAATCGTGATTTTATTTTTTTACTATTTTCAATCAAACAATAACATTATCATTCTTTTATTTTTCAAAAATAAAAATCACTAAATTTATGTAAATTTCAAATTTTCATTCTATAAATTAGTTACATGTGGGAGTTTTATGTAATTGTACTCTAAGCATAGGGAGTGTTTCAAAAAAAAAAGTTGGCATTTTCACTTTTAATTTAAAAGTTTTCAATATTTTTTGCATTTTAACCTCATTATTTTTTTTTTTACTTTTACCTAAAGTTTTTCAATTTTTTCAAGTTAACCCATAATACTTTTTTGTTTACAACTTTAATCCCCCAACTTTTCATATTTTTCAAATTTTTCGTTATACATTTCGTTTTACATTTTGTGAGTGAATACGCTGCGACGTGCGTATGGGTTCAATGATTTTTTGTCTATTTTATTTCCATTTGACAAGCCTGTTGCAATACGTCTTTATTTCCCTGTTTGGCAGGTTCGTCGCAACGAGCGAGGGTCCTAGATTTACTTAGTTATTTTTTTCTATGTTTTACGTTTGAGTCTAATTTTTCCGCATTAACACGACGACGCAACAGATGTGCATGCTTCAACGATCTTACGCATGCTTTTCGTTCGGTGTTATTGTTTCCTTTTATGTTATTTTTTTTAAACCTGTTTTTTCTTTTGTGGGTGGTCGCTAGCAGTGATATAGTATTGGTACTACTTGACGTAGTTTACGTCCCCCGCCGCAACGCGGGGGACCTTAATACTAGTTAATATTATTTATGATATGATTTTAGAGTCTTTAAATATTAATTATTTTAATACTTAATTAAATTTATTGATTAGAACCGACAGAGATGTTGGAATTAAAGAAGCAATTAGATGAATTGTTATAGAAAAATTTTATACAACCAAGCTCATCCCCTTGGGGAGCACCTGTGTTGTTTGTCAAGAAGAAAGTGTAGCATTCCCATTTTTATCATATAAGAATTATAGATTGTTTAAATTTATTAACCACTAGTAACTAGTTTTATTTTTAATATAATTATTCGACCCAAATAGTTTTAAAAACTAATTTATATATAGTTGGTTGTAATATATACTAATTAATTGGCCTGTTTATGGGTGACCTTTCTATTAAAATAAAAGTCTATAAAAACTTATATTATTAGACAGGTAGATTACAGGTAAGTTGACTGTTATAAATATGAAGTATTTAGATGGGCCTAGAAACCGTTTAATAATTAAAAATACAATATATTTAAACTTACTCCATTTTTAATGAAACTTGGTTCAAAATGTAGATACAAATATTCTCGTTCTAATGACATATTCGTTATTTTATAAAACGTTATATTTTAGAAGTTATAAGCGCCAAATAAGTGAAGCAGTTAAATTAATTATAATATATATATATATATATATATATATATATATATATAAAGTGTACGTGTATAATAAAATAATAAAATCAAACTAAACAATTGAAAGGATGTGCACGTGTGAGTGTGTGAATAAGACATGTATGAGTGTATGTGGCCATAATTGGCATGACTTTGAAGTATTGTGGCAACTATAAATAAGGTGCACTGCATCATGTAAAGTTGCTCAGCCCTTTTTTTATGAGATCTCGATTTATCTCACTCTATTCATATATACTTTTTATTTTCTTCACCCCATAATAATAATAATAATAATAATAATAATAATAATAATAATAATAATAATAATAATAAAGCCATGCCTCGTTTTAAGTATTTTAACTCCCGATCACCGCTACCCTTTTCGATTGATCTGGAGCCCCATAACGCATGTCAAGGCTCTGCCCGACTATGTTCGTTTAGGTTCGGTCTCGTGACATAGGGATAAGGTTGAATTAGGGGTATTATATTTAACACGAGTGCATTATATATTTTTAAAATAGCTCAGAAGTTATACCCAAGATTCTACCAGGAGGCTTTCTAGTTGAACCCTAAAGTTACAAAGTGAGTCAATTCTCTTTTCTTACAGTTTTATCACCTTTTTGTGATACAGTTATATTTAAAAAAAATGTTTTCCAAAATCATAAATGTTTACCAGTTATACTTACAGTGATTAAGTTTTTATATTCTGCAATAGTTGCCTGTAGGTGGGGTTTTTATACATTATTTGACCTTCGTTACTATTGGCCAAAAAGTTAGCCAATAGTAGCATAACCACAAGCACAGGGGAGTTGTGCCCCAGTAGCCATAGCCCCTAACTAATATTATTTTTGCATTACTAATAAATTTAATGTATGATTAAAATAAATTTAAATGGTTTGTATATAAAATAGAGCTTTATTAATCATTATTAAAATATATTAGTTATATTAAAGAAAATATAACTAATAAACATATTAAAATAATTTTGGCTCATGTTAAGACATATTATAATAGAACTATATATATTTTAATAGTCATATTCTTTGAATATGCTATTGAAATATATATAAAATCATTTCCAACGTATGTGTTATTCCATTTAGATGTTCTTTACTATATAACTTTTAATATGTGTTCTTTTATATCATGGTTAAATGTTAACAATTTAATATGTGTTAAATAATTAGAGAACCACTATTAAAATATTATATACTTAGAGAACAACTATATTAAGATTATGTATATAAGGTACCACTTGACACCGTTAATATATTTGGTACCATTTTTATAATATATTAATTATATTATATGTGTTGTTTTTGTATATATGCTTTTGTAGCCAGTCTTGATACAGGGAATATTACATATATTTTCTTTATATAGGTGCATATAAAGTGAATATATATATAAAATATATAAAGTAAATATTACATACAATAAGCATGGGGACTAAAACTTCAATAGCCATAACCCCTATTTAATCTATTACTATACATGTATAGTTGGGTTATGTATTCAGCAGTTACTACCGATATGTGAAGTTTGGTATAGATTATTTGATAAGGGTCACTAGTTGAGAGAATGATCAACAGTGACATGACCAAAGGCACTAGTTGAGAGAATGATCAACAGTGTTATCACCAGAGTCACTCGTTGAAAGAATGATCAACAGTGATATGATCACAATTACTAGTTGAGAGAATAATCAACAGTAATATGACCAGAGTCACTAGTTGAAAGAATGATCAACAGTGATATGACCACAATTACTAGTTGAGAGAATGATCAACAGTAATATGACCCGAGTCACTAGTTGAAAGAATGATCAACAGTGATTTGACCACCGTCACAGGAATCGCCTAGTGACCGATATAATTGTAAGATATACTATATATCTATTACTTGATAAATTCACTATTGGACAAAAGTGAGCCAATGAGTGATATGACCACCGTCACATCGGAACTGCCACCATGTGACAAATATTGATTGAGTTTTTGGGTAAATATAAACAAATATAAAAACCTTGACGCTGTAAAGTATAACAATATATTTTATAAAAATGGAATGAACTCACCAGTATTTATTACTGATAAAATGTTTTCAAAACACGTTTCAGGTAACTTGATGTAAGGATAGTAGAAGCCAGCTATGTAGCACTGAAGGCTTAAATAAAGTGGCTATAATAAAAAGAAGAAAATTATGTTTTATTTATTTGGGTTTATCCCTATAAAAACAGTTGAATTGAAAATGGGTTTGAGCCCATTTATTTAATATTAAAGGTTCGGTGTTTTACAAACTCTGAAATTATTTCCTAACTACGATCCTGATGAAAATTTTTCCGCTGCGTAATTAATAAACACCGGTACCACATGACTGGACCACGGCTCCCGCTCTCGGGACGGGGTTGGGGGCTGTGACAGAAGGTGGTATCAGAGCCACTTGTTGAAGCTATTTAGGTGTTCTTTTAATACCTAAACTTAAACAATAAAGTTAAGAAATTAATACAAAGTAACATATGTGTTATTTTTGTAGATTTAATACTAGGTTATCACCCGAGATTGCTTCTCGGGTGCGAGAAAATTATTTATATTAATTATTAATGATTAATACATAATTAAAATCCTACAAACAAATTGACATATTAATATATTGGCTATAAGTAAACTTATTGTTTCGATTTGAAAGATTTGAATTTCAACGGTTTTTTTTTTTTACACCCCTAAGCTTAAGTAAGTTTATTTTTCATTTTTAAAGCATGAATTATGTGAAGCTTAAGTAAGTTTATTTTTCATTTTTAAAGCATGAATTATGTGGCAGAAACCATATTTGTTATACCCTTCCAATAAAAAGTTTAGTTGCATGTCTTTCCAATTTCCAACTTATACTATACAACCTTTCTTTCTGAACTGTGGCCAAAATACCACAACCACCTACCCTTAAATTCCATATTCAATTAAATGGACTTATCATAAAGGTCTAGCACATATATTGACAACATTTAAGAGTAAAAAAAAAATGCTTCTTTTGACAATATATGGTTTAAACTAAATAATATGATTTAGAGTGCACATATGATTCCTAGAAGTATTGTTTTGTTTTAATTATTCTGTGATATTAACAATTGAAAATATTTGCCATTCAGAAGTCGAATGAAGTATCACATAATTCAGAAGTTCATCATTTGGATAAAAATGCTATAGAAAATCTAATAGCCCAAGGAATAGCTAATGCTTTACCTTTAATAATTAAAGCTGTTAAAAACCCCGTAGAACCCACCAAAGTTGTGAGTAGCAAGCATACTCGTGACGATAGTTTTAGCCATAGTGTCAACAGAGGTAATGATGATATTATCAAAACCCCATTTCCCAAGAAAATGAAGGCGATGGCTCTCGGGTGTACCTACAAAGAATTTCTAGCTTGTAAACCAACTGAGTTCGCAGGCTGTGAAGGCGCCACGACTGCTCTGCGATGGTTGGAAAAGACCGAAGCTGTTCTTAAAATCAGCAAATGTGCCGAAGAAGATAAGGTGATGTATGCTTCCAACCTCTTTAAGGAAGAAGCCTTAGAATGGTGGAATACAATTCTTCAGGCAAAAGGAAGTGACATGGCTTATGCCATGAACTGGGAAAAATTCAAGGAAATGATAGAAAGGAAATTTTGTCCCCCTTATGAAAAGGAACGAATGGCTAACGAGTTCCTAAATCATAAAATGATAGATGTAAATTGTCGGGAATATACGACAACGTTCTTCGAATATGCAAGAATGGTATCAACTCTGGCTTCGCCAGAACCTGTACTAATTTCTCGTTATATTTGGGGAACTGAACCGTCACTGGAACAACCTACCTGCAGAAGCTATAACAAAAAGCATTTAGGAAGATGTCGTTCTAGGAGAACACCCTACTGTAACTTCTGCAAGTTGACCGGGCATATAGAGGAAGAATGTAGAAGGAAAACTAATATTTGTTACAATTGCGGAGATACAGGACAGATCAAACCATATTGCCCGAAACTGACTAAAGCACCCGACAACAAGGCCAGAAAAACAGACGGAGCTAAGAAGAACGCGCGAGCATTCGTACTTACTACGCAAGAAGCATAAATGATTTCAGACGTAATCGCTGATATGTAATATCTAAGTTAAGTTATTATTTAACCCTAGTATAGATCAAAGTTTTTAAATAAATTCATCCTGTCAAGCACTTCATCTATTCAAAACCATAATAGACTTGTTTGGTCTTCACTTTCATTGAATCATTTAATTGGTCACGACACCTTGTGGTGGCGTTTTCATTAACTTGAAGTTTGAGCTAATCTCGTTTTCACCTCTGATGTACGGATTTTAATTTCTGTTGGTTCATTACCTTAAAACTGTCTTAATACAATTATGTGTTAAGATAAGAGTACACAAATTCGTATCATATTTCGGTGTACCTCTTAACGTTTCTTTCATTATTAATCGAAAAATATATGATATTCATTTGGACTTTCATCATCAGTTGAAAATCCTATAATATTTATTTGAAATTTTCTTCATTAAAACTTTTAGTTGATTACGAAAACGGTGAACTTGTTCGGTCACCTTAATTATTGAGCTATTTCAATCATTTCGACACCTTGTGGCGTCGATATAAACTTGTAGCTTGGGCTAATCATAATTGTACGAATCACACAAAACCATGTAAGTCTTTCGTTTTATTCATCATTCAAAAGTAGTCTTGATACAATTATGTATTAAGACAATGATACACCAAACTCTATTGTGATTTCGGTGTATCCTTGCAATTCACTAATGTCAACACACTGATTTTTCTCTTATGATTCGATAGTTGACAAATTATTTTCGTGCTTCTATTTCATTTTGAGCTTGTTGATTCTGAATCATCCTCAGTTGACAATTAAAGTAAGTTTTCTTTTGACAATAAGTTCTCTTGTTTCTAAAACTCATTCACAACTTCTAAACATTCGATTTAAACGTCTATTGATCATATATCTCTTTTGCTTTGAACCTACTCACCGTGGAAATTATATAATTTCACATCGTTCTTTTGACATCGATTTCTGAAACTAATTCAGTTGAATCATTGAGTCCTATTTATTGCACAACTCATATTCACAAAATTTGATGTTTCGATTCTATATCATTTACCTTAATATTGTTTTTATTGACTAAGACGTGACATAACTCTAAAAGAAATATCGTAGCCCAAATCTTGAGGACGAGATTTAAAACAAGGTGGGGAGGATGTAACATTCCCATTTTTATCATATAAGAATTATAGATTGTTTAAATTTATTAACCACTAGTAACTAGTTTTATTTTTAATATAATTATTCGACCCAAATAGTTTTAAAAACTAATTTATATATAGTTGGTTGTAATATATACTAATTAATTGGCCTGTATATGGGTGACCTTTCTATTAAAATAAAAGTCTATAAAAACTTATATTATTAGACAGGTAGATTACAGGTAAGTTGACTGTTATAAATATGAAGTATTTAGATGGGCCTAGAAACCGTTTAATAATTAAAAATACAATATATTTAAACTTACTCCATTTTTAATGAAACTTTGTTCAAAATGTAGATACAAATATTCTCGTTCTAATGACATATTCGTTATTTTATAAAACGTTATATTTTAGAAGTTATAAGCGCCAAATAAGTGAAGCAGTTAAATTAATTATAATATATATATATATATATAAAAGGGTACGTGTATAATAAAATAATAAAATCAAACTAAACAATTGAAAGGATGTGCATGTGTCAGTGTGTGAATAAGACGTGTATGAGTGTATGTGGCCATAATTAGCATGACTTTGAAGTATTGTGGCAACTATAAATAAGGTGCACTGCACCATGTAAAGTTGCTCAGCCCCTTTTCTTTTATGAGATCTTGATCTCTCTCACTCTATTCATATATACTTTTTATTTTTTTCACCCCATAATAATAATAATAAAGCCATGCCTCGTTTTAAGTGTTTTAACTACCGATCACCGCTACCCTTTCCGATTGATCTGGAGCCCCATAACGCATGTCAAGGCTCTGCCCGACTAAGTTCGCTTGGGTTCGGTCTCGTGACATAGGGATAAGGTTGAATTAGGAGTACTATATTTAATACGAGTGCATTATATATTTTTAAAATAGCTCAGAAGTTATACCCAAGATTCTACCAGGAGGCTTTCTAGTTGAACCCTAAAGTTACAAAGTGAGTCCATTCTCTTTTCTTACAGTTTTATCACCTTTTTGTGATACAGTTATATTTAAAAAAAATGTTTTCCAAAATCCTAAATGTTTACTAGTTATACTTACAGTGATTAGGTTTTTATATTGTGCAATAGTTGCCTGTAGGTGGGGGGTTTTATACATTACTTGACCCTCGTTACTATTGGCAAAAAAGTTAGCCAATAGTAGCATGACCACAAGCACAGGGAATTGTGCCCCAGTAGCCATAGCCTATAACTAATATTATTTTTGCATTACTAATAAATATAATGTATGATTAAAATAAATCTAAATGGTTTGTATATAAAATAGAGCTTTATTAATCATTATTAAAATATATTAGTTATATTAAAGAAAATATAACTAATAAACATATTAAAATAATTTTGGCTCATGTTAAGACATATTATAATAGAACTATATATATTTTAATAGTCATATTCTTTGAATATGCTATTGAAATATATATAAAATCCTTTTCAACGTATGTGTTATTCCATTTAGATGTTCTTTAATATATAACTTTTAATATGTGTTCTTTTATATCAGGGTTAAATGTTAACAATTTAATATGTGTTAAATAATTAGAGAACCACTATTAAAAGATTATATAATTAGATAACCACTATATTAAGATTATGTATATAAGGTACCACTTGACACCATTAATATATTAGGTACAATTTTTATAATATATTAATTATATTATATGTGTTGTTTTTGTATATATGCTTTTGTAGCCAGTCTTGATACAGGGAATATTACAGATATTTTCTTTATATAGGTGCATATAAAGTGAATATATATATAAAATATATAAAGTAAATATTACATACAATAAGCATGGGGACTAAAACTTCAATAGCCATAACCCTTATTTAATCTATTACTATACATGTATAGTTGGGTTATGTATTCAGCAGTTACTACTGATATGTGAAGTTTGGTATACATTATTTGATAAGAGTCACTAGTTGAGAGAATGATCAACAGTGACATGACTAAAGGCACTAGTTAAGAGAATGATCAACAGTGTTATGACCAGAGTCACTCGTTGAAAGAATGATCAACAGTGATATGACCACAATTACTAGTTGAGAGAATGATCAACAGTAATATGACCAGAGCCACTAGTTGAAAGAATGATCAACAGTAATATGACCCGAGTCACTAGTTGAAAGAATGATCAACAGTGATTTGACCACCGTCACAGGAATCGCCTAGTGACCGATATAATAGTAAGATATACTATATATCTATTACTTGATAAATTCACTATTGGACAAAAGTGAGCCAATGAGTGATATGACCACCGTCACATCGGAACTGCCACCATGTGACAAATATTGATTGAGTTTTTGGGTAAATATAAACAAATATAAAAACCTTGATGCTATAAAGTATAACAATATATTTTATAAAAATGGAATGAACTCGCCGGTTTTTATTACTGATAAAATGTTTTCAAAACACGTTTCAGGTAACTTGATGTAAGGATAGTAGAAGCCAGCTATGTAGCACCGAAGGCTTAAATAAAGTGGCTATAATAAAAAGAAGAAAATTATGTTTTATTTATTTGGGGTTATCCCTATAAAAACAGTTGAATTGAAAATGGGTTTGAGCCCATTTATTTAATATTAAAAGTTCGGTGTTTTACAAACTCTGAAATTATTTCCTAACTACGATCCTGATGAAAATTTTTCCGCTGCGTAATTAATAAACACCGGTACCACATGACTGGACCACGGCTCCCGCTCTCGGGATGGGGTCGGGGGCTGTGACAGAAGGTGGTATCAGAGCCACTTGTTTAAGCTATTTAGGTGTTCTTTTAATACCTAAACTTAAACAATAAAGTTAAGAAATTAGTACAAAGTAACATATGTGTTATTTTTGTAGATTTAATACTAGGCTATCACCCGGGATTGCTTCCCGGGCTCGAGAAAATTATTTATATTAATTATTAATGATTAATACATAATTAAAATCCTACAAACAAATTGACATATTAATATATTGGCTATAAGTAAACTTATTGTTTCGATTTGAAAGATTTGAATTTCAACGGTTTTTTTTTTACACCCCTAAGCTTAAGTAAGTTTATTTTTCATTTTTAAAGCATGAATTATGTGGCAGAAACCATATTTGTTATACCCTTCCAAGAAAAAGTTTAGTTGCATGTCTTTCCAATTTCCAACTTATACTATACAACCTTTCTTTCTGAAATGTGGCCAAAATACCACAACCACCTACCCGTAAATTCCATATTCAATTAAATGGACTTATCATAAAGGTCTAGCACATATATTGACAACATTTAAGAGTAAAAAAAAATGCTTCTTTTGACAATATATGGTTTAAACTAAATAATATGATTTAGAGTGCACATATAATTCCTAGAAGTATTGTTTTGTTTTAATTATTCTGTGATATTAATAATTGAAAATATTTGCCATTCAGATGTCGAATGAAGTATCACATAATTCAGAAGTTCATCCTTTGGATAAAAATGCTATAGAAAATCTAATAGCCCAAGGAATAGCTAATGCTTTACCTTTAATAATTAAAGCTGTTAAAACCCCGTAGAACCCACCAAAGTTGTGAGTAGCAAGCATACTCGTGACGATAGTTTTAGCCATAGTGTCAACGGAGGTAATGATGATATTATCAAAACCCCATTTCCCAAGAAAATGAAGGCGATGACTCTCGGGTGTACCTACAAAGAATTTCTAGCTTGTAAACCAACTGAGTTCGCAGGCAGTGAAGGCGCCACGACTGCTCTGCGATGGTTGGAAAAGACCGAAGCTGTTTTAAAATCAGGAAATGTGCCGAAGAAGATAAGGTGATGTATGCTTCCAACCTCTTTAAGGAAGAAGCCTTAGAATGGTGGAATACAATTCTTCAGGCAAAAGGAAGTGACATGGCTTATGCCATGAACTGGGAAAAATTCAAGGAAATGATAGAAAGGAAATTTTGTCCCCCTTATGAAAAGGAACGAATGGCTAACGATTTCCTAAATCATAAAATGATAGATGTAAATTGTCAGGAATATACGACAACGTTCTTCGAATATGTAAGAATGGTATCAACTCTGGCTTCGCCAGAACCTGTACTAATTTCTCGTTATATTTGGGGATTAGTTAGCGAAATCCGAGATATGGTCAAGGCCGCTAGACCACAGACTATTGAAGAAACAGTTGAACTAGCTAACATCCTGACAGATGGACTAATCTGCACAAGAGAAGAAAACAAGAAGAAAGAGTTAGCCCAGAAAATTTCCCAAGAATTCAAAAAGAGAGGAACTGAACCGTCACTGGAACAACCTACCTGCAGAAACTATAACAAAAAGCATTTAGGAAGATGTCGTTCTAGGAGAACACCCTACTGTAACTTCTGCAAGATGACCGGGCATATAGAGGAAGAATGTAGAAGGAAAACTAATATTTGTTACAATTGCGGAGATACATGACACATCAAACCATATTGCCCGAAACTGACTAAAGCACCCGACAACGAGGCCAGAAAAACAGACGGAGCTAAGAAGAACGCGCGAGCATTCGTACTTACTACGCAAGAAGCATAAATGATTTCAGACGTAATCGCTGATATGTAATATCTAAGTTAAGTTATTATTTAACCCTAGTATAGATCAAAGTTTTTAAATAAATTCATCCTGTCAAGCACTTCATCTATTCAAAACCATAATAGACTTGTTTGGTCTTCACTTTCATTGAATCATTTAATTGGTCACGACACCTTGTGGTGGTGTTTTCATTAACTTGAAGTTTGAGCTAATCTCGTTTTCACCTCTGATGTACGGATTTTAATTTCTTTTGGTTCATTACCTTAAAACAGTCTTAATACAATTATGTGTTAAGATAAGAGTACATAAATTCGTATCATATTCCGGTGTACCTCTTAACATTTCTTTCATTATTAATCGAAAAATCTATGATATTCATTTGGTCTTTCATCATCAGTTGAAAATCCTATAATATTTATTTGAAATTTTCTTCATTAAAACTTTTAGTTGATTACGAAAACGGTGAACTTGTTCGGTCACCTTAATTATTGAGCTATTTCAATCATTTCGACACCTTGTGGCGTCGATATAAACTTGTAGCTTGGGCTAATCATAATTGTACGAATCACACAAAACCATGTAAGTCTTTCGTTTTATTCATCATTCAAAAGTAGTCTTGATACAATTATGTATTAAGACAATGATACACCAAACTCTATTGTGATTTCGGTGTATCCTTGCAATTCACTAATGTCAACACACTGATTTTTCTCTTATGATTCGATAGTTGACAAATTATTTTCGTGCTTCTATTTCATTTTGAGCTTGTTGATTCTGAATCATCCTCAGTTGACAATTAAAGTAAGTTTTCTTTTGACAATAAGTTCTCTTGTTTCTAAAAGTCATTCACAACTTCTAAACATTCGATTTAAACGTCTATTGATCATATATCTCTTTTGCCTTGAACCTACTCACCTTGGAAATTATTTAATTACACATCGTTCTTTTGACATCGATTTCTAAAACTAATTCAGTTGAATCATTGAGTCCTATTTAATTCACAACTCATATTCACAAAATTTGATGTTTCGATTCTATATCATTTACCTTAATATTGTTTTTATTGACTAAGACGTGACATAACTCTAAAAGAAATATCGTAGCCCAAATCTTGAGGACGAGATTTAAAACAAGGTGAGGAGGATGTAACATTCCCATTTTTATCATATAAGAATTATAGATTGTTTAAATTTATTAACCACTAGTAACTAGTTTTATTTTTAATATAATTATTCGACCCAAATAGTTTTAAAAACTAATTTATATATAGTTGGTTGTAATATATACTAATTAATTGGCCTGTATATGGGTGACCTTTCTATTAAAATAAAAGTCTATAAAAACTTATATTATTAGACAGGTAGATTACAGGTAAGTTGACTGTTATAAATATGAAGTATTTAGATGGGCCTAGAAACCGTTTAATAATTAAAAATACAATATATTTAAACTTACTCCATTTTTAATGAAACTTGGTTCAAAATGTAGATACAAATATTCTCGTTCTAATGACATATTCGTTATTTTATAAAACGTTATATTTTAGAAGTTATAAGCGCCAAATAAGTGAAGCAGTTAAATTAATTATAATATATATATATATATAAAAGTGTACGTGTATAATAAAATAATAAAATCAAACAAAACAATTGAAAGGATGTGCATGTGTCAGTGTGTGAATAAGACATGTATGAGTGTATGTGGCCATAATTGGCATGACTTTGAAGTATTGTGGCAACTATAAATAAGGTGCACTGCACCATGTAAAGTTGCTCAGCCCCTTTTCTTTTATGAGATCTTGATCTCTCTCACTCTATTGATATATACTTTTTATTTTTTTCACCCCATAATAATAATAATAAAGCCCTGCCTCGTTTTAAGTGTTTTAACTACCGATCACCGCTTCCCTTTCCGATTGATCTGAAGCCCCATAACGCATGTCAAGGCTCTGCCCGACTAAGTTCGCTTGGGTTCGGTCTCGTGACATAGGGATAAGGTTGAATTAGGGGTACTATATTTAATACGAGTGCATTATATATTTTTAAAATAGCTCAGAAGTTATACCCAAGATTCTACCAGGAGGCTTTCTAGTTGAACCCTAAAGTTACAAAGTGAGTCCATTCTCTTTTCTTACAGTTTTATCACCTTTTTGTGATACAGTTATATTTAAAAAAAATGCTTTCCAAAATCCTAAATGTTTACCAGTTATACTTACAGTGATTAAGTTTTTATATTCTGCAATAGTTGCATGTAGGTGGGGTTTTTATACATTACTTGACCCTCGTTACTATTGGCCAAAAAGTTAGCCATTAGTAGTATGACTACAAGCACAGGGGAATTGTGCTCCAGTAGCCATAGCCTATAACTAATATTATTTTTGCATTATTAATAAATTTAATGTATGATTAAAATAAATCTAAATGGTTTGTATATAAAATAGAGCTTTATCAATCATTATTAAAATATATTAGTTATATTAAAGAAAATATAACTAATAAACATATTAAAATAATTTTGGCTCATGTTAAGACATATTATAATAGAACTATATATATTTTAATAGTCATATTCTTTGAATATGCTATTGAAATATATATAAAATCCTTTCCAACGTATGTGTTATTCCATTTAGATGTTCTTTAATATATAACTTTTAATATGTGTTCTTTTATATCAGGGTTAAATGTTAACAATTTAATATGTGTTAAATAATTAGAGAACCACTATTAAAAGATTATATAATTAGAGAACCACTATATTAAGATTATGTATATAAGGTACCACTTGACACCATTAATATATTAGGTACAATTTTTATAATATATTAATTATATTATATGTGTTGTTTTTGTATATATGCTTTCGTAGCCAGTCTTGATACAGGGAATATTACATATATTTTCTTTATATAGGTGCATATAAAGTGAATATATATATAAAATATATAAAGTAAATATTACATACAATAAGCATGGGGACTAAAACTTCAATAGCCATAACCCCTATTTAATTTATTACTATACATGTATAGTTGGGTTATGTATTCAGCAGTTACTACCGATATGTGAAGTTTGGTATACATTATTTGATAAGAGTCACTAGTTGAGAGAATGATCAACAGTGACATGACCAAAGGCACTAGTTGAGAGAATGATCAACAGTGTTATGACCAGAGTCACTCGTTGAAAGAATGATCAACAGTGATATGACCACAATTACTAGTTGAGAGTATGATCAACAGTAATATGACCAGAGTCACTAGTTGAAAGAATGATCAACAGTGATATGACCACAATTACTAGTTGAGAGAATGATCAACAGTAATATGACCTGAGTCACTAGTTGAAAGAATGATCAACAGTGATTTGACCACCGTCACAGGAATCGCCTAGTGACCGATATAATAGTAAGATATACTATATGTCTATTACTTGATAAATTCACTATTGGACAAAAGTGAGCCAATGAGTGATATGACCACTGTCACATCGGAACTGCCACCATGTGACAAATATTGATTGAGTTTTTGGGTAAATATAAACAAATATAAAAACCTTGATGCTGTAAAGTATAACAATATATTTATAAAAATGGAATGAACTCGTCAGTATTTATTACTGATAAAATGTTTTCAAAACACGTTTCAGGTAACTTGATATAAGGATAGTAGAAGCCAGCTATGGAGCACTGAAAGCTTAAATCAAGTGGCTATAATAAAAAGAAGAAAATTATGTTTTATTTATTTGGGTTTATCCCTATAAAACAGTTGAATTGAAAATAGGTTTGAGCACATTTATTTAATATTAAAAGTTCGGTGTTTTACAAACTCTGAAATTATTTCCTAACTACGATCCTGATGAAAATTTTTCCGCTGCGTAATTAATAAACACCGGTACCACATGACTGGCCCACGGCTCCCGCTCCCGGTGTCGCAACCCCCGATCCTTTATTCCCGGGAACGGGCGGACGCGATCTCAGTTGTGGTGGTATCAGGTTATTTAATCTCGCAGCGGAAATTTTCATCAGGACCGTAGTTAGGAAATGTTTATCAGAGTAAAACCACCATATTTCATATTAATAATCACATGGGTAAAACCCAAGTTTCTTATTACAATACATTTATAGGGATAAACCCTATTTTATTGAATTTAAAACATCGTTTATTAGGTAACTTTTATAGCCACATTATCCCCAAGCCTTTAGTGCTCTCCAGCTGGCTTTCTACTAATTGGCTGTCACATTGGGTTACCTGAAACGCGTTTTAAAAACATTTGTCAGTCGGAAATACTGGTGAGTGAATCCCAGTTTAATCAAGAAACATTTTATTGATTAAAACAGTATTGAGGACGATTACAATGTTTATGTCTACACAATTACTCCATTTGGTACTATCAATCCACTGACTTGTGGGTCATATTACACATTGGCTAACTCATTGTCCAATGGTAACGTACTGTCAACCTTGACTTACTACTCACAAGTAGTATAAATTTTGTATACAAAACCTCAACATACCGGCAGTAATTGAAGAACTACAAAGACTCAATCACCGCTTAATCACATTGTAAAACAGTTAAGGTTTTGTAAAACATTCCAAAAACGTTAACAAAAAGAGGATAAACTCACTTTGCTATCTTAGGCTTCTTGTAAGGGTTTCCTGGGTATAATCTATAATTTATACAAATGTACATTGGTTAGTATCATAACCCTTTGAAATTATTAATGATACCCTCCCCGAGACGGCATTCCAACAACTACGTCGGGCAGAACCACGATAGTTGTTACGGAACCCTAAATCAATCGAGCAGCGTAACTATTATGAAACTGGGGTTATAATACTTACAACGGAGCAGAACCTCGCTAATTAGGGGTATAATACCAGACTATAATGTTTATAACTTCAGAATTTCGTTTAGAATGAAAGAAGTGAGCGACGGAAATTGAAACCCGATGCCATCTATTTATAGTTCCTGATTCTAGTCCTGTCGCGGCCCGCGTCAACACCGGTCAACACAATAGCTTAGCTGGGTCAGCTAGTAGACTCGCCACGATGTCGACACGTGTCATCACCGGATGTCTCTGCGTTTCATGATCTATCGTGGCCCGCGTTAACTAACAAGATCTCTTACGCGGCCCGCTTGAACTAATGGTTTCAACATAATCCGCTTTACACCTTTATACCGCCCGCGTAAAGGCATGGGGTGGGTCTACGCGGCCCGCCTAAGCCCTAAATTTATGCTTTTATATTTTATTTATATAATATAACATAATTCGGGCTCGGTTTTCACATACGGAGTGTAATATAAGACATATTGGGATATTTTACAATATACTAGAGTGTCATAATATTTATGAGGGTGTTGGTTTTACCGAGGGTTCTTACATTCTCCCCACCTTATTTTAAAGCTCGTCCTCGAGATCTATTGAAATAAATGTGGATATTTCCTTTTCATTTCTGACTCGAGCTCCCATGTATACTCAGGTCCTCTTTTGGAGTCCCACTTCATTTTGACTAGAACTAGTCTCTTGTGTTTGAGATTCTTGACTTTCCTGTCTTCAATTTGTAGAGGTTTTTCTACAAACTTGAGTTGTTCATTTACCTCTATATCCTTAAGAGGTACTATTAATGATTCATCAGCTAAACACTTTTTAAGATTAGATACATGAAACACATCATGTATTCCTGCCATTTCCTCTGGCAGTTGTAGCTGATAGGCTACTGATCCTATTCTTCTAATAATTTTAAAAGGTCCAACATACCTGGGACTTAGCTTTCCCCGTTTGATAAATCTTACCACTCCTTTCCAAGGAGAGACTTTCAATAATACTTTATCTCCTACTTGAAACTCCAATGGTTTTTGCCTGTTATTAGCGTAACTTTTCTGTCGATCACGTGCTGCTTTCAGTCGTTCCTTGACTTGAATAATTTTATCGGTTGTTTCTTGCACTATCTCAGGTCTAGATAGTTGCTTTTCCCCAATTTCTGCCCAACAGACTGGGGTTCGACACTTTCGTCCATAAAGTGCTTCAAATGGTGTAGCATTGATACTTGTGTGATAACTATTATTATATGAAAATTCTATTAAAGGTAAGTGATCATCCCAATTACCTCCAAAATCAATTACACAAGCTCTAAGCATGTCCTCCATTGTTTGAATTGTCCTTTCGCTTTGTCCATCCGTTTGTGGATGATAAGCTGTGCTTAGCTTTAACTTGGTTCCCATTGCCTTTTGGAAACTTGACCAAAAATGAGATGTAAATCGACTATCCCTATCAGAAACAATTGATAAAGGAATTCCATGCAAAGAAACAATTTCATTTACATATAACTTAGATAATTGTTCCATACTAATTGTTTCCTTCATTGGTAGAAAATGAGCTGACTTAGTTAGCCTATCTACAATCACCCAGATTGTATCATTTCCTTTCCTTGTTTTGGGTAATTTAGTAACAAAATCCATTGTTATTAATTCCCATTTCCACACTGGCATTTCTAATTGCTGTAACAAACCTGAGGGTTTTTGGTGTTCAGCTTTAACTTGTGAGCAAGTTAAACATTTAGAAACATAGGTTGCTATATCCTTTTTCATTCCTATCCACCAGAAATTTTTCCTTAAATCCTGGTATATTTTATCATTTCCTGGATGCATCGTATACTTGGACTTATGAGCTTCTTCTAATATACGATGGCGTAGATTTCCTAATTTAGGTATCCACATTCTATTTTCATGGAATCTCCAAATTCCATCTGTTCCTTGTTTTAATTCTTTCAACATACCTTTTAACTTTTCAATATCTTCCTTGATTACTGATTCTTGTGCTTCTCTTATTTGTTCATTTAAATATACTTGCAGATTTAATTTAAGAGAACGTACCCTTCTTGGCTTTTCATGATACTTTCGGCTTAAAGCATCTGCCACTACATTTGCTCTTCCTTCATGATACTGGATATCACAATCATAATCACTAAGCATCTCCATCCAGCGTCTTTGTCTCATATTCAATTCCTTTTACTTGAAGATATACCTTAAACTCTTATGATCAGTAAATATGGTAAACTTACTACCATAAAGGTAATGTCTCCAAATCTTAAGAGCAAAAATTATAGCTCCTAATTCTAAATCATGGGTTGAATAATTCTCTTCATGATTCTTAAGTTGTCTAGATGCGTAAGCTATAACCTTTTGTCGTTGCATCAACACACATCCATAACCTAATTTAGAAGCATCACAATAAACTACAAAGTCTTCAGCTCCTTCTGGTAATGCTAGTATTGGTGTATGGGTTAATCTTTGCTTAAGGATTCTAAAAGCTTCTTCTTCTTTTATTCCCCATTCAAACTTAACAGATTTACAGGTTAGCTTAGTTAAGGGAATGGCTATTCTAGAAAAATCTTGAATAAACCTTCTATAATAACCGGCAAATCCTAAGAAACTTCTAACCTCAGTTAGTGACTCAGGGGTTTTCCATTTAGTAATTGCCTCGATTTTTGTTGGATCTACATGAATTCCTTCATGATTGACTAGGTGTCCAAGGAATTGTACCTGTTCTAACCAAAATTCGCACTTATTGAATTTAGCATAAAGCTTTTCCTTTCTTAACAAACTTAAAAGTGCGTGCAAATGCTTAGCATGATCCTCTTTACTTTTAGAGTAAATTAGAATATCATCTATGAAAACAATTATGAATTTATCCAAATATGGCTTACATATTCGGTTCATCATGTCCATAAATGCAGCTGGGGCATTGGTTAAACAAAATGGCATGACAGTAAATTCATAATGGCTATACCTCGTTCTAAAAGAGGTCTTAGGAATATCCTCTTCCTGTACCTTTAATTGATGATATCCTGATCTAAAATCAATTTTAGAGAAAAATCGAGCTCCTTGTAGTTGATCAAACAGATCATCGATTCTCGGTAATGGGTACCGATTCTTAATCGTGACTTTGTTTAATTCACGGTAGTCAATGCACATACGCATTGATCCGTCCTTCTTTTTAACAAACAGTATCGGCGCTCCCCATGGCTCGAATTTGGCTGTATAAATTCTTTCTCCAACAATTCGTCTAATTGTTTCTTTAGTTCTTGCATTTCAGCGGGTGCCAAACGGTAGGGTGCTTTGGCAATTGGTGCTGTTCCGGGTAGTAGATGAATCCTGAATTCAACTTCTCTGTCTGGAGGTAGTCCTGGTAATTCTTCTGGAAAGACATCTGAAAATTGGGATACTACTGGAATATCTTTTAGTTCTTTTCGTTTAGTGTTAGTGACTATAGAAATCAAATACACTATAGAACCTTTTCTCATACAACTTGCAGTTTTCATCACAGAAATGAATTTAGTAGATCTAGAAGATTTATTTCCTTTAATTGTGATCATTTTACCTTTTGGTGAATTTACTTGAATTAACTTTTGATCACACAAAATATTGACTTTATTGGCTATTAACCAATCCATTCCTAAAACAACATCGAATCCTACCAGATTCATGGGATAAAGATTTGCAATAAATTTCTGATTTGAAATTTCTATACTTGCTCCCTGCAAGATTTCAGAAATTCTAACGGTTTCTCCATTAGCTGTCTCTACTAGACATTCTTGTGGTAGTTTAGTTAATGACTGATTTAGGATTTTGCAAAACGATGTATTAATAAAACTTTGGTTTGCACCAGAGTCAAATAATACTTTAGCAAATATATCATTAACTAAAAACGTACCAGCTATGACATCTGGAATCATCTTGGCTTCTTCTGCAGTTAGAACAAATGCTCTAGCATTTTTAGTATTCTTATTGTTTGCAGCTGGGGCCAATTTCGGACAGTTTGACCTGATATGACCTTTTTCTCCACAGTTGTAGCATAATCCATTACTGGATTTCCTCTTGCAATTTTCTTCTTTGTGTCCAGGCATCTTACAATAATTGCAGAGATTGGAACATTTTCCTGAATGCTTTTTCTTGCAAACCTTGCAGTATGGTGCAGAGGTAGAACCCATATTCCTACGATTGTAATTTCCGGATCGGAATTCTTGTGTAAGCCTTTGGGTTAGGTTCTTCCTTTGATCCTCTTCTCTAGTACGGACTAATTCATCAGTCAAGGTATTTGTTAATTCTACAGCTTCTTCTATGGTTTGAGGTCTAGCTGCCTTGACTATATGTCTAATCTCTCCAATTAATCCCCAAATATAACGGGAAATTAACACTGGTTCTGGCGAAGCAAGAGTTGGCACTATTCTGGCATATTCAAAGAATATTTTAGTGTATCCCTTACTATCCACACCATTCATCCTAAGGTTTAGGAATTTGTTTGCTATCTGTTCCTTCTCATTGGGTGGGCATAATTTCCTTTCTACCTTGTTCTTAAATTCTTCCCATTCCATATTGTAGGTTTGATCACTTCCTCTTGTCTGGAGGATAGTGTTCCACCATTCTAGTGCTGCATTCTTGAACAGATTAGAAGCAAACAGTATTTTATCTTCTTCAGCACACTTACTTATCCTTAAGACTGCCTCAGTCTTTTCTATCCAGCGTAGGGTTGCAATGGCCCCTTCATTGCCCGAGAATTCCATTGGTTTACAAGACCAGAATTCTTTATAAGAACAACCATAAGGCACGGTTCTTCTTCTTTTGGGAATGGGCATTGAAGTACAGGTCCATTGTTCACGCTGTGTTCTGGTTCACTTGGTCGCTTACTGCTATGCTTACTTTTATTATCAGCATCCTTAACAGTTTGGAGAATAAATGGCATTGCATCTATAATTCCTTGTGCTACTATGTGTTGGATAGCACTATTGTCCACTTGATTGTTATTGTTATTGATGCTTGGATTTTCATTAACCACGTTAATGTTACTCTGGTTATCATTATTCAGATTTCATTGGTTTCCTTCGTCGGCCATCTGAATTTTAAACAATTATCCCATATTAATATCACAAATAATATATTAATATAGTTAATCACATGACACGCATTTTTGCCAAAAGCGTCGATCATTGCGACTTATACTCTATTTTCATATACTACGCGTCTATTACACACTAGTACTGAAATAAAGGTTACAATACCAACAGAAAGAAAATTACACTAATAGTACTATGCATCCGTACACACAGTATTTTATTTTATTTTATTATTATTATTACTACCATCTCCTCCATTCTCACATTCATGGGTATGGGTTCATCCAAAAATCCATATTGCGTTCATCGTATTTCCATACGAGACGCTCTCCCACCTGACGCATTCTCTCACTGCTTTCTAAAATTTCCTCCCCGAAAGTCCTAAGTTCTTGGACGTTTTCTGCACTCATTGGGGGTGCAGGTTCTAGGACTGGGTTTGGAATCTGGGGTGCGGGTTCCTGATATGGGGGTAAAAGTGACTGTAATCGGTAAGGATCTTCTAAGATTTCCCTGATGTAGTTATCATGGTAATAAGGATCTAAAGGGTCCATACCTGAATAGGCTCCTATAGGTGTGTCTTCAGGGATAGAGTAACGTTGCACATAGTCCCTATTATCATCCCACCAAGGGTCGAAATTCGGGTCTAAAGGGTTTGGTGCAGGTACTCTAGGGATTTCTTCTGGGTTAAAGTCATGCATCTCTACTTGGTTTTCCTGGTTTTCTATCTCCATGGGTTGATCTGGGTTTTGTGGTTGTGGGGCTACTAATTGTTCCAGACTTGGGTCAGCAGCAGTTGTAGCTAAAATATGGAAATTAGCTAGGCTTCTATTTAGCATATCTTGAGTATAGGCATTTGTCTCTCGCTTAATAGCAGCTAAAGCCCTTTGCTGTTGCAATTTTCGCATTCTCTTCCTACGAGCAAAAGCTTCTTTACTGAACCATCTTCATTTCTTATTAGGAAATGGTTATTCAGATTGAGTTCTAAAAGCAAACACTCCTTCTTCCTGATCAACAGAATACCCAGAAAGGGTAGGTTGTGACGAAGTGCCTTCACTCTTAGGTGATTCAGACAACAGACGATTCATGTCTGAGGGTCCTTGATCACTCATACTGTAAACTAACAGATAGTCAATAAATCAAATAAATACAGTTATGCATATACTTTCATAATTTATTTCGTAACACAAAATTTATAATTTAAGTGTTAGCAGAACACTTCTTTGGCTCAGACCAGTGGCTAGGCTCTGATACCACCTCCTGTCGCAACCCCCGATCCCTTATTCCCGGGAACGGGCGGACGCGATCTCAGTTGTGGTGGTATCAGGTTATTTAATCTCGCAGCGGAAATTTTCATCAGGACCGTAGTTAGGAAATGTTTATCAGAGTAAAACCACCATATTTCATATTAATAATCACATGGGTAAAACCCAAGTTTCTTATTACAATACATTTATAGGGATAAACCCTATTTTATTGAATTTAAAACATCGTTTATTAGGTAACTTTTATAGCCACATTATCCCCAAGCCTTTAGTGCTCTCCAGCTGACTTTCTACTAATTGGCTGTCACATTGGGTTACCTGAAACGCGTTTTAAAAACATTTGTCAGTCGGAAATACTGGTGAGTGAATCCCAGTTTAATCAAGAAACATTTTATTGATTAAAACAGTATTGAGGACGATTACAATGTTTATGTCTACACAATTACTCCATTTGGTACTATCAATCCACTGACTTGTGGGTCATATTACACATTGGCTAACTCATTGTCCAATGGTAACGTACTGTCAACCTTGACTTACTACTCACAAGTAGTACAAATTTTGTATACAAAACCCCAACATACCGGCAGTAATTGAAGAACTACAAAGACTCAATCACCGCTTAATCACATTGTAAAACAGTTAAGGTTTTGTAAAACATTCCAAAAACGTTAACAAAAAGAGGATAAACTCACTTTGCTATCTTAGGCTTCTTGTAAGGGTTTCCTGGGTATAATCTATAATTTATACAAATGTACATTGGTTAGTATCATAACCCTTTGAAATTATTAATGATACCCTCCCCGAGACGACATTCCAACAACTACGTCGGGCAGAACCACGACAGTTGTTACGGAACCCTAAATCAATTGAGCAGCGTAACTATTATGAAACTGGGGTTATAATACTTACAACGGAGTAGAACCTCGCTAATTAGGGGTATAATACCAGACTATAATGTTTATAACTTCAGAATTTCGTTTAGAATGAAAGAAGTGAGCGACGGAAATTGAAACCTGATGCCATCTATTTATAGTTCCTGATTCTAGTCCTGTCGCGGCCCGCGTGAGGTAAGGCGAAGCCTTACGCGGCCCGCGTCAACACCGGTCAACACAATAGCTTAGCTGGGTCAGCTAGTAGACTCGCCACGATGTCGACACGTGTCATCACCGGATGTCTCCGCTTTTCATGATCTATCGCGGCCCGCGTTAACTAACAAGATCTCTTACGCGGCCCGCTTGAACTAATGGTTTCAACATAATCCGGTTTACACCTTTATACCGCCCGCGTAAAGGCATGGGGTGGGTCTACGCGGCCCGCCTCAGCCCTAAATTTATGCTTTTATATTTTATTTATATAATATAACATAATTCGGGCTCGGTTTTCACATACGGAGTGTAATATAAGACATATTGTGATATTTTACAATATACTAGAGTGTCATAATATTTATGAGGGTGTTGGTTTTACCGAGGGTTGTTACACCCGGGATGGGGTCGGGGGCTGTGACAGAAAGATAGTTCGATGCGTATGTGTATCAATTATAGGGAATTGAATAAGCTCCCAATTAAGAATACGTGCCCATTATCGTATTAATTATCTATTCGATCAACTCCATGGAGGTCGATCTTTTTCCAAGATTGATTTATGTTCTGGATATCATCAACTATAGGTACAGGAAGAGGACATTCCTAAAACTGCTTCAGAACAAGGTATGGTCAGTACGAGTTTCTAGTCATGCCATTTAGCCTAACAAATGCTCCAGCAACATGTATGGACATGATGAATAGGATATGTAAACTATATCTGGATAAATTTGTAATTATCTTAATAGACGATATACTTATTTATTCCAAGAGCGAGGAAGAGCACGCTAAGCTTCTACATGTACTTTTAACACTGTTGAGAAAAAAGAAGCTTTATGCTAAATTTTCTAAGTGTGAATTCTGATTGCAAGAAGTGCAATTTTTTAGACATTTGATTAATTATGAAGGAATTCATGTGGATTACACGAAGATCGAGGCTATTACCAAATGGAAAGTCCCTACGTCACCAACGGAATTCAGAAGTTTCCCAGGGCTAGCAGGATACTATTGACGCTTTATTCAAGATTTTTCACGGATAGCCGTTTCGTTAACTAAGTTAACGCGTAAGTCGGTCAAGTTGAATGGGGACCCAAGCATGAAGAAGCTTTTACAACCTTGAAGCAAAGGTTAACGAATGCACCGACACTTGCATTACCGGAAGGAACTGTGGATTTCGTAGTTTTTTGTGATGTCTCTAGATTAGGATTTGGATGTGTTCTGATGCAACGTGAAAAGGTGATTGCTTACGCGTCTAGGCAACTGAAAAAGCATGACGAAAACTATACAATTCATGATTTAGAATTAGGAGCGATAATTTTTGCCTTCAAAATTTGGAGACATTATTTGTATGTTAGTAAGTTTACCATCTTTATAGATCATAAGAGCTTAAGATATATTTTTGAGCAAAAAGAGTTGAACATGAGGCAAAGACGATGGATGGAAATTTTATGTGATTACGATTGTGATATCCAATATCACGAAGGTAAAGCTAATGTAGTAGCTGATGCTTTAAGTCGTAAGTATCATGAGAAACCAAGAAGAGTACGTGCTCACAGATTAAATCTGCAGATAGATTTAATAGAACAATTAAATAGTACTTAGGAAACAACAATCAAGAATGATGCTGAAGGATTAAAAGGAATAATGAAGGAATTAGAAAAAAGAAATAAGAAAAGGGAACCTACACCATAGAATTTTCGAAGAAACTCATAACTCTAAGTTTACGATGCATACTGGTAGTGACAAGATGTATCAAGATTTGAGGAAGAATTTTTGGTGGATAGGAATGAAAAAGGATATAGCTAATTACGTTTCTAAGTGGTTAACTTGTTCGCAAGTTAAAGCCGAGCATCAGAAAACTTCAGGTTTACTTCAACAATTAGAAATGTCAGTATGGAAATGAGAATTGATAACAATGCATTTTGTTAGCAAATTACCCAAAACAAGGAAATGTAATAATAGCATATTGTATATTTGTAACTTATTGTTATCTCCATAATTGTAGGAGATTTAGTTAGATTATCTTGTATATATAAACCCTTTGTGTTTAATGAAATTATCAAGTTGAATCATAATCTTACATGGTATCACACCTAACCGATCCTCTCTCCTAAACCCTACTAACACCGCCGCCGCTGCCCTCTTCCGGCCGGCGGTTCTTCTTCTTCGATACACCTTCTTTCTCTCCTTCCCTCATGGAACCTAAACTATATCCCGCCCTCATCGTTTCCAATATCAAAACCCATGTTCCAGTTATCCTGGAAAAAGATTCAACCCATTATACAACTTGGAAGACCCTCTTCAAAGTACACTGTCAGATATACGAGGTCCTTGATCACCTCGCCGCCAAGACGGCAGCCGCCTCTTCCTCTACTACCTCAGACTCCACAGACTCGGCTAAAGAAAAAGCAGCCGCCGCCGCCGAGACCCTTTGGAAACAACTGGACGCCGTCGTGCTCTAGTGGATTTATGCCACCATCTATGTAACGCCCGGCTCTTTTGTATTTTCCATTTATAGAAAGCTTTGTTCATGTTTCTATTTTTGGAAACTTGTTATTCTTGTAATCGTTCTTTCTTTGTAATCGTTGCAAGAACCGAGACTTGGATCATTAATGAAACTCGTATTTTGTTACAAATATGTTAGGGCTACGAAGAAGATGATGGCTTTCATGGCCGGAACCGATGGCGGAAACATCGGGATGAGACGAACAAATTGCTCAAAACATCATAACACTATGTGACAATATTTAATTGAATTCAAATTTCATTGCAAGGACTAAATTGTCATACAACATTTAAAATGGAAATAACAACATTGTTCAAATTCAAATCAACGAAAGATAAATAGATTTAAAGGTGTGTATCTAGTCCACCCTAACTTGTTTCGTCATTCATCCATACTTCAATAATCAACCTGCAACATGTATTAAAATAGAGTTTCAATGCAAAGGCAATGAGCGAGTATACAAGTTTGTTTACATAGCATAATAGAATAAAAACTCAAATCCTACATGATCCATAATATGTGATTACTAGTATGCAATTTTGGCGTACAATATGATCAAACCCTAGAACACAACGCATAAAATAGCCTAATCCCAATCGTTCAGCGGGGTGGTAACTTAACAATACCCAAATAGAACAGCAGGCGGGGCGTTAATCCTATAGCGCTATAATTGTTAAGGTGGGCGAGCAAGTCAATGAGCATATAACGTTCCAAATCGTTCATAGAGCATACAAGAATAGCAAGTAAGTCAAATTAGTTTCCTGCTTCGTTCAAAGATTGAGTATGTTTAGTTCAAAAGTTGTTTGCATAATTATACATGTTGCATCCCAAAGTGTAAAGGGGAAAAAGGGATCGAGTATACTCACGGTGGTTGCAAGCTTTCCTACTTGGAATTCCCGCGAGTGAGTTGTTGGAGTAGATTAAGTTGGAGCACCTAGTCCTTCTACACGAGGAAACACAGGTGTGTGAGTTTGGCGTTCAACGGAAGATTATAATTTGGAGTTTAACATAACATAAAGTACGATATTGAAAATAATCATCTTTAACTTATACTCTTATATGACACTATATAACCACTAGGGTTATATTGTATTTCATGGGTAATATGTCCATTAGAATCATACTTGGAGTTTTAAGTCTTAGATGGTATTCTACTACTTTAACATATAAACACAAGTTTAACATTAAAGGTTCGAATGAGTATATATATATATATTTAGGTTAAGTATTACATATTATTAAGTTCGATAATTCAAGTAGGAGGTAGAAGATTAAGATCTTCAATTAGGCACCTCAAGTTATTCATGGATGTCATGTATGGGGTAGGAAGAAATAGCTTCCGTTTAGGAACCCCTGGAATGTTCACCACTTCTCTTGATGTAAAAACAACCAAGGAGGGTCACGAACCAGGATTAGTATAATATAAACAATCTAACTAAGAGAAATCATCAAATCATGTGAGGATTGTATGTTTGGAACAACCCAAGTTGTTCCATAATCACTCTACCTCAAGAACTAGCTCGAACATGACTTGTGGGTCAAAACACCCTAACAAAACAGAAAGTTTATGAGGTTTAATCCTCTGATTTAAGTGTCTCAACCATGTTTTTAAGCTTAACCAACCATAAGAGAGGTTGTAAGCATTAGGACATTGGTGTGAGATGTGTTAGACATAAGTTGGATGAAGTTTAAACAAGTTTGAAGAGTATGTAACAAAACAGAAAGTTTAGGTCCTTTTTAGGGCAATTCCAAGCCTGATTTCTCCAAGGAAAAACCAAGGAATCAAACCCAAGGACATAACAAAGCAATAGAAGAAAGAATCAAGTGATTTGGAGTGAAAACAAGCAAGTTACACTCACTTTTGTAGAAGTGTATGAATCTGTCCAAGAACTCAGATTTGCTGCAGATTTAGAGTATATTTGTGTAGTGTAATGAGTTGTGAAAGTGTAAAAAGGGTTAGAGAGGGTGTGTATTTATAGTAGAAGAGTTTAGAGTTGATTGGAGGTGATTAGAGGTGGATTAAAGGGGATTGGGTGAGACTAGAACTTGGGATTTCGTGCATGCAAGCTGGAGAAACACACTGGCTGTCGAAACAGGGCCTTGGCGTGACGCCAAGGACCCTAGCGTCACGCGGCGCCCCCTTTTGGGGAAGTTTGGCCTTTTTGCAATTTAGTCCCTGTAGTTTCATGTTTGATTCCTTTAGGTGCAATCTTGATGGTTTAGGGACTTGTTTAATCATATAAGCATAGTTTAAGATATAATCAAGCATGGCGATCATAACACAAGTATCATCTTCTCCCATGCTACGAAGAAGATGATGGCTTTCATGTCCAGAACCGATGGCGGAAACATCGGGATGAGACGAACAAATTGCTCAAAACATCATAACACTATGTGACAATATTTAATTGAATTCAAATTTCATTGCAATGACTAAATTGTCATAAAACATTTAAAATGGAAATAACAACATTGTTCAAATTCAAATCAACAAAAGATAAATAGATTTAAAGGTGTGTATCTAGTCCACCCTAACTTGTTTCGTCATTTATCCATACTTCAATAATCAACCTGCAACATGTATTAAAATAGAGTTTCAATGCAAAGGCAATGAGCGAGTATACAAGTTTGTTTACATAGCATAATAGAATAAAAACTCAAATCCTACATGATCCATAATATGTGATTACTAGTATGCAATTTTGGCGTACAATATGATCAAACCCTAGAACACAACGCATAAAATAGCCTAATCCCAATCGTTCAGCGGGGTGGTAACTTAACAATACCCAAATAGAACAGCAGGCGGGGCATTAATCCTATAGCGCTATAATTGTTAAGGTGGGCGAGCAAGTCAATGAGCATATAACGTTCCAAATCGTTCATAGATCATACAAGAATAGCAAGTAAGTCACATTAGTTTCCTGCTTCGTTCAAAGATTGAGTATGTTTAGTTCAAAAGTTGTTTGCATAATTATACATGTTGCATCCCAAAGTGTAAAGGGGAAAAAGGGATCGAGTATACTCACGGTGGTTGCAAGCTTTCCTACTTGGAATTCCCGCGAGTGAGTTGTTGGAGTAGATTAAGTTGGAGCACCTAGTCCTTCTACACGAGGAAACACAGGTGTGTGAGTTTGGCGTTCAACGGAAGATTATAATTTGGAGTTTAACATAACATAAAGTACGATATTGAAAATAATCATCTTTAACTTATACTCTTATATGACACTATATAACCACTAGGGTTATATTGTATTTCATGGGTAATATGTCCATTAGAGTCATACTTGGAGTTTTAAGTCTTAGATGGTATTCTACTACTTTAACATATAAACACAAGTTTAACATTAAAGGTTCGAATGAGTATATATATATATATTTAGGTTAAGTATTACATATTATTAAGTTCGATAATTCAAGTAGGAGGTAGAAGATTAAGATCTTCATTTAGGCACCTCAAGTTATTCATGGATGTCATGTATGGGGTAGGAAGAAATAGCTTCCGTTTAGGAACCCCTGGAATGTTCACCACTTCTCTTGATGTAAAAACAACCAAGGAGGGTCACGAACCAGGATTTGTATAATATAAACAATCTAACTAAGAGAAATCATCAAATCATGTGAGGATTGTATGTTTGGAACAACCCAAGTTGTTCCATAATCACTCTACCTCAAGAACTAGCTCGAACATGACTTGTGGGTCAAAACACCCTAACAAAACAGAAAGTTTATGAGGTTTAATCCTCTGATTTAAGTGTCTCAACCATGTTTTTAAGCTTAACCAACCATAAGAGAGGTTGTAAGCATTAGGACATTGGTGTGAGATGTGTTAGACACAAGTTAGATGAAGTTTAAACAAATTTGAAGAGTATGTAACAAAACAGAAAGTTTAGGTCCTTTTTAGGGCAATTCCAAGCCTGATTTCTCCAAGGAAAAACCAAGGAATCAAACCCAAGGACATAACAAAGCAATAGAAGAAAGAATCAAGTGATTTGGAGTGAAAACAAGCAAGTTACACTCACTTTTGTAGAAGTGTATGAATCTGTCCAAGAACTCAGATTTGCTGCAGATTTAGAGTATATTTGTGTAGTGTAATGAGTTGTGAAAGTGTAAAAAGGGTTAGAGAGGGTGTGTATTTATAGTGGAAGAGTTTAGAGTTGATTGGAGGTGATTAGAGGTGGATTAAAGGGGATTGGGTGAGACTAGAACTTGGGATTTCGTGCATGCAAGCTGGAGAAACACACTGGCTGTCGAAACAGGGCCTTGGCGTGACACCAAGGACCCTAGCGTCACGCGGCGCCCCCTTTTGGGGAAGTTTGGCCTTTTTGCAATTTAGTCCCTGTAGTTTCATGTTTGATTCCTTTAGGTGCAATCTTGATGGTTTAGGGACTTGTTTGGTCATATAAGCATAGTTTAAGATATAATCAAGCATGGCGATCATAACACAAGTATCATCTTCTCCCATGCTACGAAGAAGATGATCGCTTTCATGGCCGGAACCGATGGCGGAAACATCGGGATGAGACGAACAAATTGCTCAAAACATCATAACACTATGTGACAATATTTAATTGAATTCAAATTTCATTGCAAGGACTAAATTGTCATACAACATTTAAAATGGAAATAACAACATTGTTCAAATTCAAATCAACAAAAGATAAATAGATTTAAAGGTGTGTATCTAGTCCACCCTAACTTGTTTCATCATTCATCCATACTTCAATAATCAACCTGCAACATGTATTAAAATAGAGTTTCAATGCAAAGGCAATGAGCGAGTATACAAGTTTGTTTACATAGCATAATAGAATAAAAACTCAAATCCTACATGATCCATAATATGTGATTACTAGTATGCAATTTTGGCATACAATATGATCAAACCCTAGAACACAACGCATAAAATAGCCTAATCCCAATCGTTCAGCGGGGTGGTAACTTAACAATACCCAAATAGAACAGCAGGCGGGGCGTTAATCCTATAGCGCTATAATTGTTAAGGTGGGCGAGCAAGTCAATGAGCATATAACGTTCCAAATCGTTCATAGAGCATACAAGAATAGCAAGTAAGTCACATTAGTTTCATGCTTCGTTCAAAGATTGAGTATGTTTAGTTCAAAAGTTGTTTGCATAATTATACATGTTGCATCCCAAAGTGTAAAGGGGAAAAAGGGATCGAGTATACTCACGGTGGTTGCAAGCTTTCCTACTTGGAATTCCCGCGAGTGAGTTGTTGGAGTAGATTAAGTTGGAGCACCTAGTCCTTCTACACGAGGAAACATAGGTGTGTGAGTTTGGCGTTCAACGGAAGATTATAATTTGGAGTTTAACATAACACAAAGTACGATATTGAAAATAATCATCTTTAACTTATACTCTTATATGACACTATATAACCACTAGGGTTATATTGTATTTCATGGGTAATATGCCCATTAGAATCATACTTGGAGTTTTAAGTCTTAGATGGTATTCTACTACTTTAACATATAAACACAAGTTTAACATTAAAGGTTCGAATGAGTATATATATATATATATATATATATATTTAGGTTAAGTATTACATATTATTAAGTTCGATAATTCAAGTAGGAGGTAGAAGATTAAGATATTCATTTAGGCACCTCAAGTTATTCATGGATGTCATGTATGGGGTAGGAAGAAATAGCTTCCGTTTAGGAACCCCTGGAATGTTCACCACTTCTCTTGATGTAAAAACAACCAAGGAGGGTCACGAACCAGGATTAGTATAATATAAACAATCTAACTAAGAGAAATCGTCAAATCATGTGAGGATTGTATGTTTGGAACAACCCAAGTTGTTCCATAATCACTCTACGTCAAGAACTAGCTCGAACATGACTTGTGGGTCAAAACACCCTAACAAAACAGAAAGTTTATGAGGTTTAATCCTCTGATTTAAGTGTCTCAACCATGTTTTTATGCTTAACCAACCATAAGAGAGGTTGTAAGCATTAGGACATTGGTGTGAGATGTGTTAGACACAAGTTGGATGAAGTTTAAACAAGTTTGAAGAGTATGTAACAAAACAGAAAGTTTAGGTCATTTTTAGGGCAATTCCAAGCCTGATTTCTCCAAGGAAAAACCAAGGAATCAAACCCAAGGACATAACAAAGCAATAGAATAAAGAATCAAGTGATTTGGAGTGAAAATAAGCAAGTTACACTCACTTTTGTAGAAGTGTATGAATCTGTCCAAGAACTCAGATTTGCTGCAGATTTAGAGTATATTTGTGTAGTGTAATGAGTTGTGAAAGTGTAAAAAGGGTTAGAGGGGGTGTGTATTTATAGTGGAAGAGTTTAGAGTTGATTGGAGGTGATTAGAGGTGGATTAAAGGGGATTGGGTGAGACTAGAACTTGGGATTTCGTGCATGCAAGCTGGAGAAACACACTGGCTGTCGAAACAGGGCCTTGGCGTGACGCCAAGGACCCTAGCGTCACGCGGCGCCCCCTTTTGGGGAAGTTTGGCCTTTTTGCAATTTAGTCCCTGTAGTTTCATGTTTGATTCCTTTAGGTGCAATCTTGATGGTTTAGGGACTTGTTTGGTCATATAAGCATAGTTTAAGATATAATCAAGCATGGCGATCATAACACAAGTATCATCTTCTCCCATGCTACGAAGAAGATGATGGCTTTCATGGCCGGAACCGATGGCGGAAACATCGGGATGAGACGAACAAATTGCTCAAAACATCATAACACTATGTGACAATATTTAATTGAATTCAAATTTCATTGCAAGGACTAAATTGTCATACAACATTTAAAATGGAAATAACAACATTGTTCAAATTCAAATCAACAAAAGATAAATAGATTTAAAGGTGTGTATCTAGTCCACCCTAACTTGTTTCGTCATTCATCCATACTTCAATAATCAACCTGCAACATGTATTAAAATAGAGTTTCAATGCAAAGGCAATGAGCGAGTATACAAGTTTGTTTACATAGCATAATAGAATAAAAACTCAAATCCTACATGATCCATAATATGTGATTACTAGTATGCAATTTTGGCATACAATATGATCAAACCCTAGAACACAACGCATAAAATAGCCTAATCCCAATCGTTCAGCGGGGTGGTAACTTAACAATACCCAAATAGAACAGCAGGCGGGGCGTTAATCCTATAGCGCTATAATTGTTAAGGTGGGCGAGCAAGTCAATGAGCATATAACGTTCCAAATCGTTCATAGAGCATACAAGAATAGCAAGTAAGTCACATTAGTTTCATGCTTCGTTCAAAGATTGAGTATGTTTAGTTCAAAAGTT
This sequence comes from Helianthus tuberosus, assembly GCA_030545235.1. Taxonomy (NCBI): domain Eukaryota; kingdom Viridiplantae; phylum Streptophyta; class Magnoliopsida; order Asterales; family Asteraceae; genus Helianthus; species Helianthus tuberosus. Next base: position 210,593,915 of record CM060400.1, read on the forward strand.
GTTTGCATAATTATACATGTTGCATCCCAAAGTGTAAAGGGGAAAAAGGGATCGAGTATACTCACGGTGGTTGCAAGCTTTCCTACTTGGAATTCCCGCGAGTGAGTTGTTGGAGTAGATTAAGTTGGAGCACCTAGTCCTTCTACACGAGGAAACATAGGTGTGTGAGTTTGGCGTTCAACGGAAGATTATAATTTGGAGTTTAACATAACATAAAGTACGATATTGAAAATAATCATCTTTAACTTATACTCTTATATGACACTATATAACCACTAGGGTTATATTGTATTTCATGGGTAATATGCCCATTAGAATCATACTTGGAGTTTTAAGTCTTAGATGGTATTCTACTACTTTAACATATAAACACAAGTTTAACATTAAAGGTTCGAATGAGTATATATATATATATATTTAGGTTAAGTATTACATATTATTAAGTTCGATAATTCAAGTAGGAGGTAGAAGATTAAGATCTTCATTTAGGCACCTCAAGTTATTCATGGATGTCATGTATGGGGTAGGAAGAAATAGCTTCCGTTTAGGAACCCATGGAATGTTCACCACTTCTCTTGATGTAAAAACAACCAAGGAGGGTCACGAACCAGGATTAGTATAATATAAACAATCTAACTAAGAGAAATCATCAAATAATGTGAGGATTGTATGTTTGGAACAACCCAAGTTGTTCCATAATCACTCTACCTCAAGAACTAGCTCGAACATGACTTGTGGGTCAAAACACCCTAACAAAACAGAAAGTTTATGAGGTTTAATCCTCTGATTTAAGTGTCTCAACCATGTTTTTAAGCTTAACCAACCATAAGAGAGGTTGTAAGCATTAGGACATTGGTGTGAGATGTGTTAGACACAAGTTAGATGAAGTTTAAACAAATTTGAAGAGTATGTAACAAAACAGAAAGTTTAGGTCCTTTTTAGGGCAATTCCAAGCCTGATTTCTCCAAGGAAAAACCAAGGAATCAAACCCAAGGACATAACAAAGCAATAGAAGAAAGAATCAAGTGATTTGGAGTGAAAACAAGCAAGTTACACTCACTTTTGTAGAAGTGTATGAATCTGTCCAAGAACTCAGATTTGCTGCAGATTTAGAGTATATTTGTGTAGTGTAATGAGTTGTGAAAGTGTAAAAAGGGTTAGAGAGGGTGTGTATTTATAGTGGAAGAGTTTAGAGTTGATTGGAGGTGATTAGAGGTGGATTAAAGGGGATTGGGTGAGACTAGAACTTGGGATTTCGTGCATGCAAGCTGGAGAAACACACTGGCTGTCGAAACAGGGCCTTGGCGTGACACCAAGGACCCTAGCGTCACGCGGCGCCCCCTTTTGGGGAAGTTTGGCCTTTTTGCAATTTAGTCCCTGTAGTTTCATGTTTGATTCCTTTAGGTGCAATCTTGATGGTTTAGGGACTTGTTTGGTCATATAAGCATAGTTTAAGATATAATCAAGCATGGCGATCATAACACAAGTATCATCTTCTCCCATGCTACGAAGAAGATGATCGCTTTCATGGCCGGAACCGATGGCGGAAACATCGGGATGAGACGAACAAATTGCTCAAAACATCATAACACTATGTGACAATATTTAATTGAATTCAAATTTCATTGCAAGGACTAAATTGTCATACAACATTTAAAATGGAAATAACAACATTGTTCAAATTCAAATCAACAAAAGATAAATAGATTTAAAGGTGTGTATCTAGTCCACCCTAACTTGTTTCGTCATTCATCCATACTTCAATAATCAACCTGCAACATGTATTAAAATAGAGTTTCAATGCAAAGGCAATGAGCGAGTATACAAGTTTGTTTACATAGCATAATAGAATAAAAACTCAAATCCTACATGATCCATAATATGTGATTACTAGTATGCAATTTTGGCATACAATATGATCAAACCCTAGAACACAACGCATAAAATAGCCTAATCCCAATCGTTCAGCGGGGTGGTAACTTAACAATACCCAAATAGAACAGCAGGCGGGGCGTTAATCCTATAGCGCTATAATTGTTAAGGTGGGCGAGCAAGTCAATGAGCATATAACGTTCCAAATCGTTCATAGAGCATACAAGAATAGCAAGTAAGTCACATTAGTTTCATGCTTCGTTCAAAGATTGAGTATGTTTAGTTCAAAAGTTGTTTGCATAATTATACATGTTGCATCCCAAAGTGTAAAGGGGAAAAAGGGATCGAGTATACTCACGGTGGTTGCAAGCTTTCCTACTTGGAATTCCCGCGAGTGAGTTGTTGGAGTAGATTAAGTTGGAGCACCTAGTCCTTCTACACGAGGAAACATAGGTGTGTGAGTTTGGCGTTCAACGGAAGATTATAATTTGGAGTTTAACATAACATAAAGTACGATATTGAAAATAATCATCTTTAACTTATACTCTTATATGACACTATATAACCACTAGGGTTATATTGTATTTCATGGGTAATATGCCCATTAGAATCATACTTGGAGTTTTAAGTCTTAGATGGTATTCTACTACTTTAACATATAAACACAAGTTTAACATTAAAGGTTCGAATGAGTATATATATATATATATATATATATATATATATATATATATATATATATATATATATATATATATATATTAGGTTAAGTATTACATATTATTAAGTTCGATAATTCAAGTAGGAGGTAGAAGATTAAGATATTCATTTAGGCACCTCAAGTTATTCATGGATGTCATGTATGGGGTAGGAAGAAATAGCTTCCGTTTAGGAACCCCTGGAATGTTCACCACTTCTCTTGATGTAAAAACAACCAAGGAGGGTCACGAACCAGGATTAGTATAATATAAACAATCTAACTAAGAGAAATCGTCAAATCATGTGAGGATTGTATGTTTGGAACAACCCAAGTTGTTCCATAATCACTCTACCTCAAGAACTAGCTCGAACATGACTTGTGGGTCAAAACACCCTAACAAAACAGAAAGTTTATGAGGTTTAATCCTCTGATTTAAGTGTCTCAACCATGTTTTTAAGCTTAACCAACCATAAGAGAGGTTGTAAGCATTAGGACATTGGTGTGAGATGTGTTAGACACAAGTTGGATGAAGTTTAAACAAGTTTGAAGAGTATGTAACAAAACAGAAAGTTTAGGTCATTTTTAGGGCAATTCCAAGCCTGATTTCTCCAAGGAAAAACCAAGGAATCAAACCCAAGGACATAACAAAGCAATAGAATAAAGAATCAAGTGATTTGGAGTGAAAACAAGCAAGTTACACTCACTTTTGTAGAAGTGTATGAATCTGTCCAAGAACTCAGATTTGCTGCAGATTTAGAGTATATTTGTGTAGTGTAATGAGTTGTGAAAGTGTAAAAAGGGTTAGAGGGGGTGTGTATTTATAGTGGAAGAGTTTAGAGTTGATTGGAGGTGATTAGAGGTGGATTAAAGGGGATTAGGTGAGACTAGAACTTGGGATTTCGTGCATGCAAGCTGGAGAAACACACTGGCTGTCGAAACAGGGCCTTGGCGTGACGCCAAGGACCATAGCGTCACGCGGCGCCCCCTTTTGGGGAAGTTTGGCCTTTTTGCAATTTAGTCCCTGTAGTTTCATGTTTGATTCCTTTAGGTGCAATCTTGATGGTTTAGGGACTTGTTTGGTCATATAAGCATAGTTTAAGATATAATCAAGCATGGCGATCATAACACAAGTATCATCTTCTCCCATGCTACGAAGAAGATGATCGCTTTCATGGCCGGAACCGATGGCGGAAACATCGGGATGAGACGAACAAATTGCTCAAAACATCATAACACTATGTGACAATATTTAATTGAATTCAAATTTCATTGCAAGGACTAAATTGTCATACAACATTTAAAATGGAAATAACAACATTGTTCAAATTCAAATCAACAAAAGATAAATAGATTTAAAGGTGTGTATCTAGTCCACCCTAACTTGTTTCGTCATTCATCCATACTTCAATAATCAACCTGCAACATGTATTAAAATAGAGTTTCAATGCAAAGGCAATGAGCGAGTATACAAGTTTGTTTACATAGCATAATAGAATAAAAACTCAAATCCTACATGATCCATAATATGTGATTACTAGTATGCAATTTTGGCATACAATATGATCAAACCCTAGAACACAACGCATAAAATAGCCTAATCCCAATCGTTCAGCGGGGTGGTAACTTAACAATACCCAAATAGAACAGCAGGCGGGGCGTTAATCCTATAGCGCTATAATTGTTAAGGTGGGCGAGCAAGTCAATGAGCATATAACGTTCCAAATCGTTCATAGAGCATACAAGAATAGCAAGTCACATTAGTTTCATGCTTCGTTCAAAGATTGAGTATGTTTAGTTCAAAAGTTGTTTGCATAATTATACATGTTGCATCCCAAAGTGTAAAGGGGAAAAAGGGATCGAGTATACTCACGGTGGTTGCAAGCTTTCCTACTTGGAATTCCCGCGAGTGAGTTGTTGGAGTAGATTAAGTTGGAGCACCTAGTCCTTCTACACGAGGAAACATAGGTGTGTGAGTTTGGCGTTCAACGGAAGATTATAATTTGGAGTTTAACATAACATAAAGTACGATATTGAAAATAATCATCTTTAACTTATACTCTTATATGACACTATATAACCACTAGGGTTATATTGTATTTCATGGGTAATATGCCCATTAGAATCATACTTGGAGTTTTAAGTCTTAGATGGTATTCTACTACTTTAACATATAAACACAAGTTTAACATTAAAGGTTCGAATGAGTATATATATATATATTTAGGTTAAGTATTACATATTATTAAGTTCGATAATTCAAGTAGGAGGTAGAAGATTAAGATATTCATTTAGGCACCTCAAGTTATTCATGGATGTCATGTATGGGGTAGGAAGAAATAGCTTCCGTTTAGGAACCCCTGGAATATTCACCACTTCTCTTGATGTAAAAACAACCAAGGAGGGTCACAAACCAGGATTAGTATAATATAAACAATCTAACTAAGAGAAATCATCAAATCATGTGAGGATTGTATGTTTGGAACAACCCAAGTTGTTCCATAATCACTCTACCTCAAGAACTAGCTCGAACATGACTTGTGGGTCAAAACACCCTAACAAAACAGAAAGTTTATGAGGTTTAATCCTCTGATTTAAGTGTCTCAACCATGTTTTTAAGCTTAACCAACCATAAGAGAGGTTGTAAGCATTAGGACATTGGTGTGAGATGTGTTAGACACAAGTTGGATGAAGTTTAAACAAGTTTGAAGAGTATGTAACAAAACAGAAAGTTTAGGTCCTTTTTAGGGCAATTCCAAGCCTGATTTCTCCAAGGAAAAACCAAGGAATCAAACCCAAGGACATAACAAAGCAATAGAATAAAGAATCAAGTGATTTGGAGTGAAAACAAGCAAGTTACACTCACTTTTGTAGAAGTGTATGAATCTGTCCAAGAACTCAGATTTGCTGCAGATTTAGAGTATATTTGTGTAGTGTAATGAGTTGTGAAAGTGTAAAAAGGGTTAGAGAGGGTGTGTATTTATAGTGGAAGAGTTTAGAGTTGATTGGAGGTGATTAGAGGTGGATTAAAGGGGATTGGGTGAGACTAGAACTTGGGATTTCGTGCATGCAAGCTGGAGAAACACACTGGCTGTCGAAACAGGGCCTTGGCGTGACGCCAAGGACCCTAGCGTCACGCGGCGCCCCCTTTTGGGGAAGTTTGGCCTTTTTGCAATTTAGTCCCTGTAGTTTCATGTTTGATTCCTTTAGGTGCAATCTTGATGGTTTAGGGACTTGTTTGGTCATATAAGCATAGTTTAAGATATAATCAAGCATGGCGATCATAACACAAGTATCATCTTCTCCCATGCTACGAAGAAGATGATGGCTTTCATGGCCGGAACCGATGGCGGAAACATCGGGATGAGACGAACAAATTGCTCAAAACATCATAACACTATGTGACAATATTTAATTGAATTCAAATTTCATTGCAAGGACTAAATTGTCATACAACATTTAAAATGGAAATAACAACATTGTTCAAATTCAAATCAACAAGAGATAAATAGATTTAAAGGTGTGTATCTAGTCCACCCTAACTTGTTTCGTCATTCATCCATACTTCAATAATCAACCTGCAACATGTATTAAAATAGAGTTTCAATGCAAAGGCAATGAGCGAGTATACAAGTTTGTTTACATAACATAATAGAATAAAGACTCAAATCCTACATGATCCATAATATGTGATTACTAGTATGCAATTTTGGCGTACAATATGACCAAACCCTAGAACACAACGCATAAAATAGCCTAATCCCAATCGTTCAGCGGGGTGGTAACTTAACAATACCCAAATAGAACAGCAGGCGGGGCGTTAATCCTATAGCGCTATAATTGTTAAGGTGGGCGAGCAAGTCAATGAGCATATGACGTTCCAAATCGTTCATAGAGCATACAAGAATAGCAAGTAAGTCACATTAGTTTCATGCTTCGTTCAAAGATTGAGTATGTTTAGTTCAAAAGTTGTTTGCATAATTATACATGTTGCATCCCAAAGTGTAAAGGGGAAAAAGGGATCGAGTATACTCACGGTGGTTGCAAGCTTTCCTACTTGGAATTCCCGCGAGTGAGTTGTTGGAGTAGATTAAGTTGGAGCACCTAGTCCTTCTACACGAGGAAACATAGGTGTGTGAGTTTGGTGTTCAACGGAAGATTATAATTTGGAGTTTAACATAACATAAAGTACGATATTGAAAATAATCATCTTTAACTTATACTCTTATATGACACTATATAACCACTAGGGTTATATTGTATTTCATGGGTAATATGCCCATTAGAATCATACTTGGAGTTTTAAGTCTTAGATGGTATTCTACTACTTTAACATATAAACACAAGTTTAACATTAAAGGTTCGAATGAGTATATATATATATATATATATTTAGGTTAAGTATTACATATTATTAAGTTCGATAATTCAAGTAGGAGGTAGAAGATTAAGATCTTCATTTAGGCACCTCAAGTTATTCATGGATGTCATGTATGGGGTAGGAAGAAATAGCTTCCGTTTAGGAACCCCTGGAATGTTCACCACTTCTCTTGATGTAAAAACAACCAAGGAGGGTCACGAACCAGGATTAGTATAATATAAACAATCTAACTAAGAGAAATCATCAAATCATGTGAGGATTGTATGTTTGGAACAACCCAAGTTGTTCCATAATCACTCTACCTCAAGAAATAGCTCGAACATGACTTGTGGGTCAAAACACCCTAACAAAACAGAAAGTTTATGAGGTTTAATCCTCTGATTTAAGTGTCTCAACCATGTTTTTAAGCTTAACCAACCATAAGAGAGGTTGTAAGCATTAGGACATTGGTGTGAGATGTGTTAGACACAAGTTGGATGCAGTTTAAACAAGTTTGAAGAGTATGTAACAAAACAGAAAGTTTAGGTCCTTTTTAGGGCAATTCCAAGCCTGATTTCTCCAAGGAAAAACCAAGGAATCAAACCCAAGGACATAACAAAGCAATAGAAGAAAGAATCAAGTGATTTGGAGTGAAAACAAGCAAGTTACACTCACTTTTGTAGAAGTGTATGAATCTGTCCAAGAACTCAGATTTGCTGCAGATTTAGAGTAAATTTGTGTAGTGTAATGAGTTGTGAAAGTGTAAAAAGGGTTAGAGAGGGTGTGTATTTATAGTGGAAGAGTTTAGAGTTGATTGGAGGTGATTAGAGGTGGATTAAAGGGGATTGGGTGAGACTAGAACTTGGGATTTCGTGCATGCAAGCTGGAGAAACACACTGGCTGTCGAAACAGGGCCTTGGCATGACGCCAAGGACCCCTAGCATCACGCGGCGCCCCCTTTTGGGGAAGTTTGGCCTTTTTGCAATTTAGTCCCTGTAGTTTCATGTTTGATTCCTTTAGGTGCAATCTTGATGGTTTAGGGACTTGTTTGGTTATATAAGCACAGTTTAAGATATAATCAAGCATGGTGATCATAACACAAGTATAATTGAGTGTATAAGTATCGTAATCAAGTGTCGTTCTCGTTCAAAACACGTTTTAGGCATAAGTTTAGATTAATTACAAGTTTGGCACATAGTTTCCAAGAGTAATGATTAAACACCAATTGATTCACCGTTTCGAACATACGAGCATATATAAAGTGTGTATAACATATTTGTCACAAAATACGAGTTTCATTAATGATCCAAGTCTCGGTTCTTGCAACGATTACAAAGAAAGAACGATTACAAGAATAACAAGTTTCCAAAAATAGAAACACGAACAAAGCTTTCTATAAATGGAAAGTACAAAAGAGCCGGGCGTTACAGTCTCCCCTCCTTTAGGAAATTTCGTCCCGAAATTTAGGAAGACGTAGGGAAAAGATGAGGGTACTTCTTTTTCATCTCGCGCTTAAGTTCCCAAGTAAATTCAGCGCCTCGTTTACCTTCCCATTGAACCTTGACGATAGGAATTTTACTGCGCCTCAATAATTTGACTCCTTGATCCATGATTTCGATGGGTTTCTCCACAAAGTGCAAAGTGTCATTTATTTAGAGATCTTCGAGAGGGACTTGAAGTCCTTCTTCAGCGTGACACTTCTTTAGATTTGAGACATGGAACGTTGGATGAACGTTGTTGAGTTCTTGAGGTAAATCGAGTCGATAAGCCACCGCGCCAATCCTTTCGATTATCTTGAAAGGACCAACATAGCGAGGGGCAAGCTTTCCCTTTTTACCAAAACGAACCACTCCTTTCCAAGGAGACACTTTGAGTAGAACGTGGTCCCCGACGTTGAGTTGCATCGGCTTGCACCCCTTATCCGCATAGACCTTTTGACGATTTCGGGCCTTGAGTAGATTATCACGGATTTGGTGAATCTTATCCGTTGCTTCTTGTATGATTTTAGGGCCAGTAAAGTGTTTGTCACCAATCTCGTGCCAGTTTAAAGGAGATCGGCATTTGCGACCATACAATGCCTCGAATGGAGCCATTTTAATACTGGAGTGGTAGCTATTGTTGTACGAGAACTCGATCAAAGGTAAATGCACATCCCAACTACCACCAAAGTCGATGACACAAGAATGGAGCATGTCCTCTAGGGTTTGGATAGTACGTTCAGTCTGTCCATCCGTTTGAGGATGAAAAGCCGTACTGAGATTCAAATGAGTACCCATAGCGGACTGAAAGGTTTGCCAGAGACGCGAAGTAAATCGACCATCGTGATCAGAAATGATGTCGAGAGGAATACCATGATGTCGTATGACTTCATCGGTATAGATGCGAGCAAGTCGTTCAACCTTGAAATCTTCGCGAATAGGAATGAATTGAGCGGACTTGGTCAAACGATCGATGATCACCCAAATGCTATCATGACCTGAAGATGTACGAGGGAGTTTAGTGATGAAGTCCATCGCGATGCTATCCCATTTCCAAACGGGGATTTCGGGTTGTTCGAGTAGACCAGAAGGTCGTTGATGCTCGGCTTTGACTTTTGAACACGTAAGACACTTAGAGACGTAAACGGCAATGTCTTTCTTCATACCAGGCCACCAATAGGATGTACGTAGATTATGATACATCTTGTCGGCACCAGGATGAATTGAGTACTTGGATTTGTGTGCCTCGTTCATGATGAAGTCTCGAAGTTCTTCGCGATCAGGGACCCAGGCACGATTGTAGAGGTATAGGATACCATCGGCCTTGGAGACGAGATCGTGTTCTTTAGCGCCTCGTATCTCAACATGGAAGTTACCTTCGTTAATCGAGGCGTACTGAGCTTCGCGAATGCGGCGTGGAAGATCGTTCACGAGTTGGAGACAATGAATACCCTTCATATGAGTCTTACGACTAAGGGTGTCAGCTACTACATTTGCTTTACCTGGATGGTATTTGATTTCGCAGTCGTAGTCGTTTAACAGTTCCACCCAACGACGTTGACGCATGTTCAGTTCCTTTTGGTCGAAGATATGTTGAAGGCTCTTGTGGTCAGTGAAAACCACACACTTAGTACCATAAAGGTAGTGTCGCCAAATCTTCAACGCAAAAACAACTGCGCCAAGTTCAAGGTCATGGGTAGTGTAGTTTTTCTCGTGTATTTTGAGTTGGCGAGAGGCATAAGCGATGACCTTGCCTAGTTGCATGAGGACGCAACCAAGACCATGGTTTGAGGCATCGCAATACACCACGAAATCCTCATTCCCATCAGGGAGGGCGAGAATAGGAGCGTTGCAAAGCATGTCCTTGAGAGTCTGAAAAGATTCCTCTTGCTCAGGACCCCAAGCAAAAGGTTTCTCCTTTTGAGTCAATGAAGTGAGAGGGATGGCGATTTTTGAAAAATTCGAGATGAATCGACGGTAATAACCCGCCAATCCTAAGAAGGAACGGATTTCAGAAGGAGATTTAGGCGCGGTCCAATTCTTTACAGCTTCGATCTTTGCAGGGTCAACGTGGATTCCTTTTTCACTAACAATGTGTCCAAGGAATTGGACTTCTTTAATCCAAAACTCGCATTTAGAGAACTTAGCGTATAAACGTTCAGTACGTAAGAGCTCGAGTATAAGGCGAAGATGACGTTCATGATCGGCTCAAGATTTAGAATAAATGAGAATATCATCAATGAAGACGATCACGAAACGATCCAAATAGGGCTTACAAACACGATTCATGAGATCCATGAACACAGCGGGTGCGTTGGTCAAGCCAAATGGCATAACCATGAACTCGTAATGTCCATAGCTAGTGCGAAAAGCGGTTTTGGGGACGTCCTCTTCGAGGACCCGAAGCTGGTGATAACCAGAACGAAGATCGATTTTGGAGAAACAAATAGCGCCTTGAAGTTGGTCAAAGAGATCGTCGATACGCGGAAGAGGGTAACGATTTTTGACAGTGAGTTTGTTGAGCTCGTGATAATCGATACACATACGGAAAGAGCCGTCTTTCTTTTTAACGAAAAGCACAGGCGCACCCCAAAGCGAGGTACTTGGACGAATGAAGCCTTTATCGAGGAGTTCTTGGAGTTGCGTAGATAATTCTTGCATCTCTGAAGGTGCAAAACGATAAGGAGCTTTGGCAACAGGAGTCGCACCAGGTACGAGGTCAATACGAAAGTCAACGGATCGAGGTGGAGGAGGACCAGGTAAATCTTCAGGAAAGACGTCAGGGAAGTCGCGCACCACTGGGACATCACTTAAACTCTTTCCCTTGCCCTTTTCTTCCACAACGTGGGCTAAAAAGGCAAAGTACTGTTTGCGTAAGTATTTGTTCGCTTGTGTGCAAGACATCAACTTTAGTCCCCTTGAAGGCCGGTCTCCATAGACGTGTAAAACATCACCAGAAGGAAGGGGTAAACGAACGTATTTCTCGTGACAAGCGATTTCAGCATGGTTCTTTTGAAGCCAATCCATGCCTATGATGACTTCGAAACTACCCAGTTGCATGGGTATGAGATCGATAGGGAAAACATGTTCGTTGAGAGTAAGATGACAATCACGAAGAACGGAATCGACTAAGATGGACTTGCCATTGGCGACTTCAACGGAAAACGACTTAGGTAGTTTAGAGCGTGCGCATTTTAACAATGATTCGAATTCTAAGGACACAAAGCTTTTGTCCGCACCAGTATCAAATAGTATCGAAGCATAAAGATGGTTAACAAGAAACGTACCGTTAACGACATTATTGTCGTTGCGCGCTTGATTCGCATTTAGATTGAAACAGCGTCCACGAGGAGGTTGTAGTTGCTCTTGATTCCATAGTGGGCATTGAGTACGAAGATGATTGGCGTCCCCACATTTGAAACAAGCTCTAGCGGGTCTTGCGTTTTGAGGAGGGGGTGGAGCTTGTTGCGCTTGTTGAGCTGGTGGAGCTTGTTGTTGTTGATAGCGGCAAAAGGCGGTGTCATGTCCATAACGGTTACAATTGGTACAAAGACGACACTTGGCATTTGCGGGATGGTGACGGTTACATGTGGCACACTTGGGGTGAATCCCAGTGTACGACTTTTGGGTGTTATCAGGAGCAACAGGATTTGGGTTAACGGGTGGCACAATCGCATTGCAAACAGGGTTTGATTGCTTTCGCTTTTTCCCCCTGTTGCTACTCGATTGTTGGGTAATTTGGTTGGCTGGCTTGAAAGAAGCGGGGTTTGCGGCTTGTTTATCGCGTACACGGTTGTTGTTCAGGGAAGCGGCCAAATGATAAACAGCTTCGATATTGTCGAGTTTGGCAGCCTCGATCGTATCGCGCATAGCAGAGGGTAACCCATGGATGTATTTAGTTATCTTACGCGCAGTGGTCATGACAAGGTGAGGGACAATTACGCTAAGTTGCTTGAAACGGGTGGTATAGGCTAGGTTTTCATCTCCCACTTGCTTAAGTGCCCAAAATTCTTCCTCCAACTTTTGTTGCTCATGCGGAGGACAAAACTCGTCCATCATTAGGGCCTTAACTTCTTCCCAAGTCAACGCATAGGCCAGTTCGTTCGAACGGATGGTTCTTTCGTTTGACCACCACTCAAGAGCTCGAGCTTGGAATACCCCAGTCGCACTACGCGTTCTGAGCTCGTCAGGGCAGTCACTGTTGATGAACATGACCTCTATGCTATCAAACCACTCGAGCATGGCTGTCACCCCATCATTGCCAGCGAATGGCTTGGGATTGCACGATGAAAAGTGCTTGAAGTTGAACGAAGCAGGCTTGCGTAATTCGACCTTAGAGTCGACGGAAGAGGGAAGTGTTTCGGTGGCTCGAATCTCGGTGATGACCTTTGGAACGACACGCACAAATTGATCGGCCATGAAAGCCATCATCTTCTTCGTAGCATGGGACTTTGACTTCTTAGATGCTTTGATGAGACGGGAAGACATCTAGGATTCAAAAGAACGAATAGGTGAGACTTGATCATAATGTTTGTTTTTAGAAAAATTGTTTGCATAAAATGATTCACATAGCATAAAGTGCCACATAGCATAAAGGGTTCAAATTGATTCACATAGCATAAAGAGTTTAAACGTCACATAAAGCATAGTCATGAGTTCAACATAGCATAACATGGATAAATGAAAGCATTGTAAATTTAGTTTGTTCACGAGGGATTATTATTGTTTGTGATTGCGATAATGTGCGAAACGATTTAAAAAAACGAAATTTTGAAATGAATGAACGTTCAAGTATAAAATCACATATAAATTGAGATACATAAAAGAGAGGCTCAATAAAACATAGGATTGTTTCGGGTAGAGAAACGTCGACTATTCCAAAGTGGGTCGAGAGTCCTTTCGAATTAGAGAAAACGTGCTTTGGCCTATAGGTAAGATACTCTCGTCGAGAAGCGATTAATGGTATCTTACCCTTCCGGTTACTACACATCTCTAACCGATTGAAACAATCGGGACTTTGGCGAGATTGAAAATCGAAGAGTGGGACTTAATCGACGAGTTGCGGGTTTCACCCCTATCTTGACGATTTCGTACCCTAAATGTGGTTGGTACTTGTCGGGTCAAAATAAATTTCGACACTATGACAAGGGTCCACTAGAGTTGAAATGGAAATTACCATTAAGTTGTGGATTTCACTCCTAGCTTAATGGTGGAATTTCGTGCAAAAATAGTTTAAGGTAGAATGAGAGTCGTTTACCAAATTGTGGGTTTCACGCCTATTTTGGTAAAGTTGTCTCGTTTTTGTTACAAGAGTATACAAATAAACAAAGTGTATTCATGTTAACCATAGGAAAGGCATATAAATTTAATCAACAAGAAGTGTAGCTAGGAAGCATGCATGGTAGAGTACAAAAGTTTTAAACAACACATAAGAGGCAAAATTCCTAAAACTATAGATTAGGGCAAAAGCATGGCAATTTTCCTAATTCCCTATAGTTATGGCTCTGATACCAATTTCAATCTGTCACACCCCAACCGATGGCGGAAACATCGGAATGAGACGAACAAATTGCTAAAAACATCATAACACTATGTGACAATATTTAATTGAATTCAAATTTCATTGCAAGGACTAAATTGTCATACAACATTTAAAATGGAAATAACAACATTGTTCAAATTCAAATCAACAAAAGATAAATAGATTTAAATGTGTGTATCTAGTCCACCCTAACTTGTTTCGTCATTCATCCATACTTCAATAATCAACCTGCAACATGTATTAAAATAGAGTTTCAATGCAAAGGCAATGAGCGAGTATACAAGTTTGTTTACATAGCATAATAGAATAAAAACTCAAATCCTACATGATCCATAATATGTGATTACTAGTATGCAGTTTTGGTGTACAATATGATCAAACCCTAGAACACAACGCATAAAATAGCCTAATCCCAATCGTTCAGCGGGGTGGTAACTTAACAATACCCAAATAGAACAGCAGGCGGGGCGTTAATCCTATAGCGCTATAATTGTTAAGGTGGGCGAGCAAGTCAATGAGCATATAACGTTCCAAATCGTTCATAGAGCATACAAGAATAGCAAGTAAGTCACATTAGTTTCATGCTTCGTTCAAAGATTGAGTATGTTTAGTTCAAAAGTTGTTTGCATAATTATACATGTTGCATCCCAAAGTGTAAAAGGGGAAAAAGGGATCGAGTATACTCACGGTGGTTGTAAGCTTTCCTACTTGGAATTCCCGCGAGTGAGTTGTTGGAGTAGATTAAGTTGGAGCACCTAGTCCTTCTACACGAGGAAACATAGGTGTGTGAGTTTGGCGTTCAACGGAAGATTATAATTTGGAGTTTAACATAACATAAAGTTCGTTATTGAAAATAATCATCTTTAACTTATACTCTTATATGACACTATATAACCACTAGGGTTATATTGTATTTCATGGGTAATATGCCCATTAGAATCATACTTGGAGTTTTAAGTCTTAGATGGTATTCTACTACTTTAACATATAAACACAAGTTTAACATTAAAGGTTCGAATGAGTATATATATATATTTAGGTTAAGTATTACATATTATTAAGTTCGATAATTCAAGTAGGAGGTAGAAGATTAAGATCTTCATTTAGGCACCTCAAGTTATTCATGGATGTCATGTATGGGGTAGGAAGAAATAGCTTCCGTTTCGGAACCCCTGGAATGTTCACCACTTCTCTTGATGTAAAAACAACCAAGGAGGGTCACGAACTAGGATTAGTATAATATAAACAATCTAACTAAGAGAAATCATCAAATCATGTGAGGATTGTATGTTTGGAACAACCCAAGTTGTTCCATAATCACTCTACCTCAAGATCTAGCTCGAACATGTCTTGTGGGTCAAAACACCCTAACAAAACAGAAAGTTTATGAGGTTTAATCCTTTGATTTAAGTGTCTCAACCATGTTTTTAAGCTTAACCAACCATAAGAGAGGTTGTAAGCATTAGGACATTGGTGTGAGATGTGTTAGACACAAGTTGGATGAAGTTTAAACAAGTTTGAAGAGTATGTAACAAAACAGAAAGTTTAGGTCCTTTTTAGGGCAATTCCAAGCCTGATTTCTCCAAGGAAAAACCAAGGAATCAAACCCAAGGACATAACAAAGCAATAGAAGAAAGAATCAAGTGATTTGGAGTGAAAACAAGCAAGTTACACTCACTTTTGTAGAAGTGTATGAATCTGTCCAAGAACTCAGATTTGCTGCAGATTTAGAGTAAATTTGTGTAGTGTAATGAGTTGTGAAAGTGTAAAAAGGGTTAGAGAGGGTGTGTATTTATAGTGGAAGAGTTTAGAGTTGATTGGAGGTGATTAGAGGTGGATTAAAGGGGATTGGGTGAGACTAGAACTTGGGATTTCGTGCATGCAAGCTGGAGAAACACACTGGCTGTCGAAACAGGGCCTTGGCGTGACGCCAAGGACCCTAGCGTCATGCGGCGCCCCCTTTTGGGGAATTTTGGCCTTTTTGCAATTTAGTCCCTGTAGTTTCATGTTTGATTCCTTTAGGTGCAATCTTGATGGTTTAGGGACTTGTTTGGTCATATAAGCATAGTTTAAGATATAATCAAGCATGGCGATCATAACACAAGTATAATTGAGTGTATAAGTATCGTAATCAAGTGTCGTTCTCATTCAAAACACGTTTTAGGCATAAGTTTAGATTAATTACAAGTTTGGCACATAGTTTCCAAGAGTAATGATTAAACACCAATTGATTCACCGTTTCGAACATACGAGCATATATAAAGTGTGTATAACATATTTGTAACAAAATACGAGTTTCATTAATGATCCAAGTCTCGGTTCTTGCAACGATTACAAAGAAAGAACGATTACAAGAATAATAAGTTTCCAAAAATAGAAACACGAACAAAGCTTTCTATAAATGGAAAGTACAAAAGAGCCGGGCGTTACAATCTACACGTCGATTCTGCACACCATTCTTCAACCGGGTCAGACCGCACATGAAGCCTGGCTTGCTGTTGAAAGTGAGTTCAACGACAATAAAAATACGCGGGCTATCTTTCTTGGTCAGGAGTTTGCTAACTTATGTCTCGAGAACTTTTCCTCCATGGCGGAAGACTGTCAACACGCCAAACATCTTGCTGACCAACTCCAAAGTGTTGGCTCTCCGGTTGACGACCGGGTGTTAGTCATCAAAATCCCCACTAGCTTAACTGAATAGTATGACAGTATCTCTACCGTCCTACAAAACCGGGATCCGCTACCCGACTTCAATGAAGTTCGTTCAAGGCTCAACATGGAAGAACAAAAGAAAAAATGTCAAGTTACTCGCGGTGCTCAGTCCGCCGCCACGGCTCTCGCTGCCACCGCCTCCACCCCGCCTCGATCCAACACTCCGCCTTCCTTCTACTCGTCGGATCGCGGCCGTAGGGGTCGTTCATGTGGAGGTCGCGGCCGTGGCCGTGGCCGCAATTACTCGGGCTGAGGCAACAACAACAACAACCGCTACCAAGCCCAGCCCAATCCGTCGCATCCTTACATCGTCTTTCCCAGCAAATGGACTGCTGCTCAATGGGCCGGCCTGCTCAATCAGCCCGACTCGGCCCAACCCCCTTCCCATACCCTTCAAAGTCGGCCCCATCATCTTCACAAGGCATATTGGGCCGCGGCCCGATCAGGCTCATCAAACTACTTACTCGCCCACAGACATCGAGCATGCACTTTACTCACTGGCACTTAGTCAATCGGACCCGGGGGTGATGGATACTGGAGCTACCTCCCACTCCGCCAATGAGCAAGGTATATACTCCCCGTCTACTTTTAATACGTGCACTAATAAAAATATAATTGTTGGTAATGGCATGACTATCCCTGTTTTGGCTCAAGGCAACCAGGTCCTTCCCCCACCCTACCCACCACTCAAACTTAATAATGTCCTGTTTTCCCCGAACCTAATAAAAAATCTAATTTTTGTACGTCGCCTTACCACCGACAACCTTGTTTCTGTTGAATTTGACCCATTTGGTTTTCTTGTGAAGGATCTCAAAACACGGGCTCCTTTCCTACGATGCAATAGCACGGGCGATCTTTATCCAGTGACTGAACCACTTCCCCTTCAACCTACCCAACCATCTGCTTTTGTTGCTGTTTCACAAGATCGCTGGCATCAACGTTTGGGTCATCCTGGGAAAAACTTGTTACAGTCTTTGAAACTTTCATCTTTTGTTGACTTTGGGAAATTTAATAACACTATTTGTCAATCTTGTGTTTTTGGTAAAAGTGTTAAATTGCCATTTTACGACTATATTAATCATACTTGTTCTGCGTTTGACATTATATATAGTGACTTATGGACGTCACCCGTACTTAGTACGGGTGGTCATAAATATTGCATCCTCTTTTTGGATGATTTCACAAATTTCTTATGGACTTATCCCATCTCTACCAAAGCTCAAGTTTTTCAAACATTTGCTACGTTTCATAACCTAATCCACACTCAATTTGAACGTAAAATCAAGCAATTTCAATGTGATAATGGCAAAGAATATGCAAACCAAAATTTCTACAATTTTTGTAACCATAATGGAATGCAATTTCGCATCTCTTGCCCCTACACTTCCTCCCAAAATGGTAAAGCGGAACGCAAAATCCGCACTATCAATAACATGGTTCGTACCCTTCTTGCCCAAACCTCCTTACCCTCTAACATGTGGCATCATGCATTGGAAACTGCCACATATCTTCTCAACATTTTACCCAGCAAACAACACCAATTTAAATCCCCTACCACCTTACCTTACTTTACAATTGCATTCCTGAATATGACCATCTTCGGGTTTTTGGGTGTCTCTGTTACCCTCTAACTCCTTCCACCACAATTCATAAACTTAACTACCGTTCCCATCCTTATGTATTTCTTGGATATCCGTCAAACCATCATGGCTATAAGTGTCTCGACCTCACCTCCCACCAATTGATAATTTCGAGACATGTTCACTTTGAGGAATCCATTTTTCCGTACACTATCTAGTCGCCTACTAAAGCTCCGTCTTATGACTTTCTCAACCCCACTTGTAAGGACCTGCAAAAATGTCCAAAACCGACCCGTAAGTAAAAACCCGGACCCCTGAAACCCTAATCCTCATGAAAAACCAAGAAATCAAGATTTCTGGACTTCTCACGGGCCGCGTAAAAGTTAAGCCAAGGTTACGCGGGTCGCGACAGGACAGCTGGTGACCGGATAAGCGTTCCAGGCAGCCACGTGGCCCACCTAGGTGTGACACGCTAGCCCTAGTTGTAGACTAGGTGGCCTTCGCGGGCCGCGTAAGGATCTTGTGAGGGTTTACGCGGGCCGCGTAAAACCCAAAATCTGGCTATAAATGGGTTGGGCATGAGCAGTTCATCTGCACTCGAAAAACTTTTCAAAAGACGAAGTATACTGCTCAAATTCGTAATTTTTCTTAGGGAAACGCTGCTACGAATACAGGGTATTAACTCGATCACTGCTACGATACAATGTCCGATCGATTGCAACCGATCCGATGGATGTTTAAGTGCTGCCCGTATTTGGGCTATACTTTGTCATTCGTCGTGAGGGTTTTGATTTCGTGAGCTATCGTAAATGTTGTATTAAGTTACTGACCTAGTTTCCTGTGCATTGTTATTTAAACTAGGTTACAAGGTTAAATCAGTAGGCTAAACCCTGCCCAATTAAACCTGCAATGTGATTCGTTCTCTTTTTATCAACTGTTTTACTAAATCTCAAATTATTTTCAAAAGTTATAATTACAGGGATTAAGTCCTGGTTATCTTGAATCACTGGCAAGTGGGGTATTGTGCACATTACTAATCTCTCACGGTTAGGTTCACCAACCTAACAGTGATAATCATCACTACTTGGGTGAAAGGACCCAATAGTGGTATGACCATCGTCACCAGGGTGTGACACGGCGCCAGATAAAAATAAGATAGTAGCCATTGTAATCGCTCTTATGCTGTAATTTATAACTACGAGTCGTTTTATCAAAATTGAGTGACTCGCCAGTATTTCCCCGCTGATAAAATATTTTTAAACATGTTTCAGGTGACTTACTATGAATCCAGGAAAAAGTGCTACGGAGCACTGACAAGCTTGAAGTGGTGGCTCAGTAAAACAAATAAACATGTTTTGTAAAACAAGGGATTTCCTCGTGAAATTACCTTTACTGTAACTTACTGGGTTTGTCCCAATTGGTGAAATAAAATAATTGGGCATTTTCAAGTTTTAAAAGATCCTGTTAAACTTCTGCTGTCAAATCAAATAATAAATACCACGTGTTTTCTGTCCCGCGGCTCCTGGACCGGGTCACACCAGGACGGGGGCCGTGACAGAAAAAGGTGGTATCAGAGCCACTGATTTAAGCCAATTAAGTATTTAGAAATACTTAATTTTTTTCAAAGTGCTATTCTGTGATTCTGTGAAAATTTTACTTGCAATATATCTATACTATATTATAAAGCATTTCCTTAGGGACTTCTTAAAAGTTAAGAGGTACAAGTATACTTACTTATCATACAACACACAATGCATATGTTAACTACTTTTTGAGGGTAAATTTGTCTTTAAACACCCTATTTAATCCAAAGAAACTTAAGAGTTAAAAGGTATTTATAAGAAGTAATGAGATTCAATTATAGAATATTAAAGTTATAAATGAATGATGGGGGTCAATAATTAGAGTAATAATAATAATAATAATCAGAAATGTTTGTTTAATTAAAAGATGCCTAAAGTGAAATTGAAGGAAACCGTGTAATAACAAAAATTAGATAAGTTGTAATAAGAAACAAAATTAGATAATTTATGTTTGAAAAAAAAATTATAAAAATAAACATGGTCATATGCAAAAGTAAAACACCAAAGGGGGAATTTTGAAACCTAAATTAATAACTGGTATACTATATTATAAAGCATTTCCTTAGGGACTTCTTAAAAGTTAAGAGGTACAAGTATACTTACTTATCATACAACACACAATGCATATGTTAACTACTTTTTGAGGGTAAATTTGTCTTTAAACACCCTATTTAATCCAAAGAAACTTAAGAGTTAAAAGGTATTTATAAGAAGTAATGAGATTCAATTAAAATGTATTTATAAGAAGTAATGAGATTCAATAATATAATATTAAAGTTATAAATGAATGATGGGGGTAATTAATCAGTAATTAGAGTAATAATAATAATAATCAGAAATGTTTGTTTAATTAAAAGATGCCTAAAGTGAAACTGAAGGAAACCGTGTAATAACAAAAATTAGATAAGTTGTAATAAGAAACAAAATTAGATAATTTATGTTTGAAAAAAAAATTATAAAAATAAACATGGTCATATGCAAAAGTAAAACACCAAAGGGGGAATTTTGAAACCTAAATTAATAACTGGTACATTAAACTTGCAACCTTCCATCTTCTTTTTCTTTTTGAAACCTGCAAAACACCTCTAAGATTCCTAAAATGATGAGACTTGAGAAATTGTAACTGATGAAGATGTTAATTTGGAAAATATAATTATGTTTCATTAACTCATTTGCCCCATTCATTTTTTGAATAATAATTGGATTATAAAACCCCATGAAGATCCTTTGTCGACCACAACCTCTAAACCTGGTTCCATCTTGCATGTCCTCCCTATCTTGCACCCCCTCTCTCTCTTCTTTCTCGGCTTGACCACGCCACCATACACCGCCGCACATGTTCGTTGCTAATCACCTATAAACCAACCTATAGCCACCATCATTCAGCTCTCATTCCAACTCTACTAACCTACCGGCACAACCACCTTGATCCGACACCATAGTTGTCGCCTTCTGCCACCCTTCATCGCCCAAAACGGTAGCTCAAAACAACCATTGTTGCTGCTCAAAACAACCATAGATACACTTGTTCCCCATCCCTACGACCTTGTACATCCCTCTAACCTCGCTGAAAAAGAAAACAAAAGCTGTCCTTATGTTGGTCAATTCCCCCATACACGCATACACACATACGATTAGGGGACACCATTGCTTGCTTATCGTTGATGTGGCTTACGTGTTGCTGATGTGCCAAAATAGAGCCCATACCAGACTAACGAACATCTATAACATTTACTTTTACAAGTGTGTTGCTATGAAGAGTTTTTGCTTTTAAACTTCATACAATGAAACAAATATCAGGTGTAATATCATCTTTGGATTCAATTGAATCACCATCTCTTTGTTATTTGTTACATTTTATGTTACACGCATGGGTGGATCAAGACCCATTTGACGAAATTAAAGACCACCACTCAAAGTTGACTCAACAGTA
This sequence comes from Helianthus tuberosus, assembly GCA_030545235.1. Taxonomy (NCBI): domain Eukaryota; kingdom Viridiplantae; phylum Streptophyta; class Magnoliopsida; order Asterales; family Asteraceae; genus Helianthus; species Helianthus tuberosus. The sequence continues at coordinate 210,615,672 of CM060400.1, forward strand.
TATACAATTCTTTAAAATATATAAAGAAAAATATAGTCCTTTTGTTATTTCATCATAGATCGAAACAATATTGCGTCCTTGGCCAATTTCATTGATGCTCGGTTTGGGAAAGTTGATATATTGGTAACGATTTGAAATCCCTTTTTTTCACAAATTATATTATACTCCTATCATGCTTCATAACTTTGCTCCATGATTAACCTTCATTAGGGCATTCTATATTTGGTATTATGTGATCACATCTAAAATCATTTTACTTGCAATAAATTTAGGGCGACTTTTGCCTCTTTTTATGACTTTTTAAAGGTGTTAAGAAAAGGTTTTTAAGAAGTTACATCATTGTGACTTTTGCAAACTCCTTATATTTTTTTTGTAAAAGTCAATAACGAGGTTTGAAAAGAAATCCCAAACACCCCCATTAGATAGAACAAATATTACATTTCAAGGTTTATAACCAAAAAATAAAGAGTCCCTTTCGTTTAAGATTTTTATTAGGGGGTGCAATATTAATTAAAAACAAAATATTGAAACAACAAATACTACATCAACAAAGGAAAACTAAACTTATTTTAAAACGTACTTTCGTAATAAGAGATTATAACCCAAATATAATTATAAACACCTATCCTAGCCCAAAGAGCTGCTTAATCGTTTATTCTATGTTCTTCGAAAGGCTCTTTTTATAATCATTTTCTTCATTCTATTTTGATTCCCATTCGATTTGGGATGGTAAACCACATGTGAGACTTTAGCATCAATAAAAAAGTTGCAGTGAAGTGTCTATGTTTTCTATTATAATAGTTACATCTTTAAATTTATAGTAAATTTGTGGTTTACATCTTTATTGTATCCATATATACACAATTTTCTAAACAACATCACGTCTTCGGAACTTAGTTGGATCATGCTGAAGGAGAACATACACATTGTAATATAGTTTTCAACTTTTTTTTTAATTTAATATATTTTGTTTTAAATGGAAAATGTTGTAACATAGTTCTCAATTTTTATGATATAATGGAAAAGAAATCTCTTGAATATGTGTATGAATTGATACTTAAAATCTATAAATATTATGTATAATTGGTTCGGTTATCCCATACACCATAACTATAACCTAACCATAATTTCGATTAATCGATTCTGGCTTAACACAATCAACTTGAGTGTTGTATTTCCCGCCGCATCGCGCGGGCACCCCACTAGTAACTTTCTAATTAGGAATTTGTGTTTTCTTTATATCTGGTAACAACATGAATGAGTTGTCTGAAGCTCTTCAGAATCTTAATATCCATTCTGCTGGTATGAAAGTTTTCGGGGACTTTTCCGGTTATTGGGCCGATACTGAAAAACCTATGGAATTCCAGGCTCGAGCCCAGGAGAAACCCAAGTCGAAAAAGAGAAGGAGAATCATAGGTTGGAGACGCGGACGGAGAAAGAAGCCAACTGCATAGAAGGTTAAAAAGACTGAGGACCCAAAGGATAAAGGGAAAGGAAAAGAGATCGGGGAAGGTTCAGGGCAAGCCCAAGAAATGCCACCATGGGAGGAGCTGGATCGCAAATTGGCAAATAGCGACCTCATCGGACCTGCCGATGAAAACCTCTTCAATTACCCAGCTGAATCACAACTTCCAGTTAATTTGGAACCTGCTATCCCAGATCCTATTGTTAACCCCCGACCCTTACAAGGAGAGCTGGAAGAATGGCGGACAACTGACTGGCAATTTCAGAATCTCTTGAATAACCCTAACACCTATTTTCCCCAATTTGACACGGAGCCTGCACCAAACCCACCTATGAGCACTGAGAACTTGGCTGAACTCCGCCACTATGGCGAGGAGCTGGTGGACGCAGGAAGTAGAATTCAGGAAGTAGGGGAGAGAATTTCATGGAAATACGACGAGAGGGAACGTCGTTTCTGAAAGGCTGGTTAACTAGGGTGGAGGTGATGTTTGTGTTTGTATAATAATAATAACAATAATAATAATAATAATAATAAAAATATAACTATGTAAAATAACTTAAAATAAAACTTTTGTAAAATAACGGGTGTGTATGGATGCCTACTAATATATAAAAATATCAACGTCGCAAAGTCGACAATTTTGGCTATACGTGTTGGCGTGATTATGTGCGATTGTTTTATTACATTTGATTATTATTTATTTTGTGCTAATGATTTATACATTTATATATTGAAAATTATCAGATGGAACCCGTTGTCAATGAGTCAGTTAACGAAGTTAACCAATCTGAGCAAAAAAACGAGGATCACTTTCTTAATAGGCAAGATATAGAAAACATCGTTGCTCAGGGAATAGCCAATGCTATCCCGGCAATCATCGCTGCTGTTAAAAGTCCTGTTGAACCTTCCCAAGCCAACCCTAGTATACGCACGCGCGATGATAATTTCAGTGATAGTGTTAACGGAGGCGGCAATAATAACGACAATGTAATTCAGGCCCCAATACTTAAGAAAATGAAAGTTGCAACACCTGGTTGCACTTACAAGGAATTTCTTGCCTGTAAACCAGTCGAATTTGCAGGCAATGAAGGGGCGACTGCTGCACTACGTTGGTTAGAAAAGACCGATGCAGTAATTAAAATAAGTAAATGTGCCGAGGAGGATAAGGTCATGTATGCTTTTCACCTTTTCAAGGAAGATGCATTAGAATGGTGGAATACGGTGTTGCAAGCCAAAGGAAGTGACATGGCTTATGCCATGAGTTGGGAAGAATTTAAGCAATTGATGGAAAGGAAATTCTGCCCTGAATATGAAAAGGAACAAATGGCCAATAAGTTCATGAGCCACCGAATGGTGGATGTGGACTGTCGAGGGTATACTTCGAAATTCTTCGAGTATGCCAGAATTGTGCCAACTCTGGCCTCGCCAGAACCGGTACTTATTTCTCGCTATATTTGGGGTTTAATTAGCGAGATTCGGGACATCGTCAAAGCCGCAAGACCCCGCACGATTGACGATGCGGTGGAGTTAGCCAACACCTTGACCGACGGACTGGTACGTACGCGAGAAGAAAACAGAAAGAAGGAATTGGCTTAGAAGATTTCCCAAGGATTCCGAGGGGGTAATGCTAGTAGCAACTTCAAGAAAAGAGGAACTGGGCAATCCTCCACTGTTCCATTTTGCAGGACCTGTAAAAGGAAGCATTTTGGAAAATGTAAAGGATACTGTAACTTCTGCAAGATCCCGGGGCATCAAGAAGAAGATTGCAGGAGGAAGAAATCAACAATCTGCTTCAACTGTGGAGAAGCAGGACATTTTAGACCAGACTGCCCTAAACTGGTCAAACCAGCTGACAACAAGGTTAAACCAGCTGACAACAAGGTTAAACCAGCTGAAGGAACTAATAAGAAGAACGCAAGAGCCTTTCAGCTGACTACGCAAGAAGCAGAACTGATTCTCGACGTAATAGCTGGTACGTTTCTGGTAAACGACGTTTATGCGAAAGTATTATTTGACTCTGGTGCAAACCAAAGTTTTATAAATACTTCGTTCTGCCAAGCTCTTAATCTACCTTTAACTAAACTTAGGCAAATTTTTACGGTAGAAACCGCAGATGGTAATTCTGTTCACATAGATAAGGTTTTGCAAAAAGGAAAAATAGAACTCTTAGGCCATAAATTTTCTGCAAACCTGTTACCTATGAATTTAGCTGGATTCGATGTGGTGTTAGGAATGGATTGGTTAGTAGCCAACCATGCTCGAATCCTCTGTGATAAGAATTCCATAGAAATTCATACAACCACAGGAGAAATAGTGGTGATTACAGGAGATAAGTCACGTAAGCCAATGAAATTCATTTCAGTAATGAAAATGGCCAGTTATTCAAGAAAACAAGGAATAGTGTATATGATTTCGGTAATCATTAACACTAAAGGTAAGGAACTTAAGGAAATTCCAGTAGTATCAGAATACCCGGATGTATTCCCAGAAGAACTACCTGGATTACCACCCGATAGGGAAATAGAATTTAGAATTCATCTAATTCCTGGAACTACACCGATAGCCAAGGCACCTTATCGGTTAGCACCCACCGAAATGTTAGAATTGAAAAAACAGTTAGATAAATTGCTCAGTAAAGGATTTATACAACCTAGTTCATCCCCTTGGGGAGCCCCAGTGTTGTTTGTGAAAAAGAAAGATGGTTCGATGCGAATGTGTATCGATTATAGGGAATTGAACAAGGTTACAATTAAGAATCGATACCCATTACCTAGGATTGATGATCTTTTTGATCAATTGCAAGGAGCTAGATACTTTTCTAAGATAGACTTGCGTTCAGGATACCATCAGTTGAAAGTACAAGAAGAAGATATACCTAAAACTGCTTTCAGAACTAGGTATGGTCATTACGAGTTTACAGTCAAGCCCTTTGGGTTAACAAATGCTTCTGCAGCATTTATGGATATGATGAATAGGATCTGTAAATAGTATTTGGATAAATTCGTAATTGTCTTCATCGACGATATACTTATTTATTCCAAAAGTCAGGACGAGCATTGTGAGCATTTACATGCACTCTTAACCCTGTTAAGAAAGGAAAAGCTTTACGCCAAATTCTCGAAGTGTGAATTTTGGCTACAGGAGGTACAATTTTAGGACACATGGTGAATCACGAAGGTATTCACGTAGATCCCTCCAAAATAGAAGCGATCACCAAATGGAAAATCCCGCAATCAGCTATGGAGGTTCGAAGTTTTCTAGGATTAGCTGGATATTACAGGCGCTTTATAAGAGATTTCTCTAAGATAGCTGTTCCATTAACTAAGCTAACCTGTAAAGCAGTGAAGTTTGAATGGGGACCTAGACAAGAAGAGGCTTTTAAGATTTTAAAGCAAAGGTTAATAAACGCCCCAATTCTAGCCTTACCAGAAGGGACAAAAGATTTTGAAGTTTATTGTGATGATTCTAAGCTAGGATTATGTTGTGTGTTGATGCAACGCAAAAAGGTAATTGCGTATGCCTCAAGGCAATTGAAAAGGCACGAAGAAAATTATACGGCACACGACTTAGAATTGGGAGCAATAATTTTTGCCCTTAAGATTTGGAAACGCTACCTGTATGGCAGTAAGTTTACAGTCTATACAGATCATAAGAGTTTAAGATACATATTTGGGTAAAAAGAATTAAACATGAGGCAAAGAAGATGGATGGAAATTCTAAGTGACTACGACTGTGATATTCAATATCACGAAGGAAATGAAAATGTAGTAGCAGATGCCCTAAGTCATAAGTATCATGAAAAACAAAGACGAGTTCATGCTCTTAGATTAAATCTTCAAGTAGATTTAATAGAACAACTGAAAAACATTCAAGAAACAGCAATCAAAGATGATGCTGAAGGAATGAAGGGAAGAATAATAGAATTAGAACAAGGGATGGATGGAATTTGGAGATTCCACAAGAAAAGGATTTGGGTACCTAAGCAAGGAGACTTAAGAAATAAAATTTTAGAGGAGGCCCATAAATCTAGGTATACCATGCATCCTGGTAATAATAAGATGTACCAAGATTTAAGGAATAACTTCTGGTGGATAGGAATGAAAAAGGACAGATACGTCTCTAAGTGCCTAACTTGTTCGCAAGTTAAGGCAGAACATCAGAAACCCTCAGGTCTACTACGACAATTAGAAATGCCCGTATGGAAATGGGAACTAATAACCATGGACTTTGTTACTAAGTTACCCAAAACCAGAAAAGGTAACGATGCGATTTGGGTAATTGTGGATCGATTAACCAAATCAGCTCATTTTCTACCCATGAAGGAAACCTTTAGCATGGAAATATTAGCAAAATTGTACGTAGACGAGGTAGTATCCTTACATGGAGTCCCACTCTCCATTGTATTGGATAGGGATAGTCGTTTCACTTCACATTTCTGGACCAGGTTCCAGGAAGCAATGGGAACCCGACTGAATTTAAGTACTGCATATCATCCCCAAACAGACGGATAAAGTGAAAGGACGATCCAAACCCTGGAAGACATGCTCAGGGCATTTGTGATAGATTTTGGAGGAAACTGGGACAACCATTTACCTTTAATTGAATTCTCCTATAACAATAGTTATCATTCAAGCATCGAAGCTGCCCCGTTCGAAGCACTGTATGGACGAAAGTGTAGAACTCCAGTTTGCTGGGCAGAAATAGGAGAAAGCCAATTATCAGGTCCTGAAATCGTGCAAGAAACCATCGACAAGATCACTCAAATCAAGGAAAGACTGAAAACGGCTCGAGATCGCCAGAAGAGTTATGCAGATAATCGACGCAAGCCACTAGAATTTCAAGTTGGAGACAGGGTACTCTTGAAAGTTTCTCCTTGGAAAGGAGTAGTTCGGTTCGGTAAGAAAGGAAAGCTAAGTCCAAGATACGTAGGACCCTTCCCAGTAATCCAACGCATAGGACCGGTTGCCTATCGTTTACAACTACCAGAAGAACTAGCTGGAGTACACGACGTATTTCATATATCCAACCTCAAGAAATGTTTATCAGACGAATCCCTGGTAGTACCTCTTCAAGATATAGAGGTAAATGAAAAGCTAAAATTTATTGAGAAACCACTCCAAATAGAAGACAGAAAGATCAAGTTTCTCAAGCACAAAAGATTAGTACTAGTCAAGGTCAAGTGGGATTCAAAAAGAGGACCCGAATATACCTGGGAGCTGGAATTGGAAATGAAGCGAAAGTATCCACACTTATTTCAATAAATCTCGAGGACGAGATTTTAAATAAGGTGGGGAGGATGTAAGGACCTGCAAAAATGTCCAAAACCGACCCGTAAGTAAAAACCCAGACCCCTGAAACCCTAATCCTCATGAAAAACCAAGAAATCAAGATTTATGGACTTCTCGCGGGCCGCGTAAAAGTCAAGCCAAGGTTACGCGGGCCGCGACAGGACAGCTGGTGACCGGATAAGCGTTCCAGGCAACCACGTGGCCGACCTAGGTGTGACACGCTAGCCCTAGTTATAGACTAGGTGGCCCTCGCGGGCCGCGTAAGGATCTTGTGAGGGTTTACGTGGGCCGCGTAAAACCCAAAATCTGGCTATAAATGGGTTGGGCATGACCTGTTCATCTGCACTCGAAAAACTTTTCAAAAGACGAAGTATACTGCTCAAATTCGTAATTTTTCTTAGGGAAACGCTGCTACGAATACAGGGTATTAACTCGATCACTGCTACGATACAATGTCCGATCGATTGAAACCGATCCGATGGATGTTTAAGTGCTGCCCGTATTTGGGCTATACTTTGTCATTCGTCGTGAGCGTTTAAAAACATTTTGTCAGTGGAAAATACTGGTGAGTGAATCCCAGTTTAATCAAGTTAAGTAAAACCATTGTACAGTATTGAGGGCGGTCGCGCAATTGCATTTGTTTCCATCTACTTTAATTACCACCCACGGTACTGTCAACCCGACTTGTGGTCATGTTACTCCTCGCAAGGTAGTAACAAATTTTGTATACAAAACCCCAACATACCGACGATAATTGTAGAATACAAATACTCAATCACTGTTTAATATAATGTTAATCATATGAGGTTTTGTAAAAATAATTTGCAAAAAAGGAGATTACTCACATTGCTGTCTTAGGGTTTCCTTTAAGGATTTCCTGGTGATTATCTATTAATTACACAAATGCACACGCGTTATTATAATAACCCAATATTTACATTAGTAGTACCCTCCCCGAGACGACATTCCAACGACTACGTCGGGCAGAACCACGACAGCCGTTACGGAACCCTGGATCAATCGGGCAGCGTATCTAATACGTAACCGGGGTTATAATACTTACAACGGGGCAGAACTTAGTTAATTAGGGGGGTATTATGCCCGAGTATAGCTTATGCTATGTGAGAATTCGAGAGAGAAAGAAATGTGTGAGCGAGATGTCGACTGAGCCCTTCGTTGCAATTTATAGGGCTGTTCAGGGGTTTTGTCGCGCCCCGCGAAGACCACACCAAGGTCTTACGCGGCCCGTGACATAGGGTGTCTAGGCCGTAGCCTTGACCGGTCATGGGGTAGGCTCAACACGCGTGAATACACGTGGCGGCTCCGGGTGCAGCCCCGTAGCCAGGCGCTCGCGGCCCGCGAAGACTCAGGCGAAGTCTGTCTCGCCCCGCGACAGACCAATAAATTTTGTTTTTATTTTTATTTTAATTATATAAGGTACTTTGGGCTCGGTTTTCGCATACGGGATGTATTTTAGGACGTATAGGGATACTTTAAAATATATTAGGGTGTCGAAAATTATTTAGGAGGGTTCTTATAAACAGCCCATACCAGTCCGGTTTCCACAGCCCAATCGGCCCAAGCCGGCGCCCCCACTCAGCTGCCATCACCTCCAGCCGACGCCCCACTTCAGCCACCCTCTCCTCAGCCGACCGCCACCAGTTCCAGCCCGATTCCTTCTGTTACCGTCCCCTCCACCCGTACCATACACACTCGCTCCATGAGTGGTATTGTAAAGCCCAAGCAAATTTTTAATCTTAACGTGTCTACTATTGTTCCTATTCCCAAAACTCCTCAGGTTGCCCTGTCCTCTCCAGAGTGGTTCAATGCCATGTCCGATGAATTTAGTGCTCTTATTAAAAACAAGACTTGAGAGCTTGTACCTAGGACACCTGACATGAACATTATACGTAGCTTGTGGTTATTTAAACATAAATGCAGGTCTGACGGAAGTTTGGAATGTTACAAGGCTAGATTGGTTTGTGATGGTCGTAAGCAGCAAATAGGTATAGACTGTGGTGAGATGTTTAGTCCGGTTGTTAAACCGTCCACTATTCAGCTAGTTCTTTCTCTTGCGTTGTCCAAGTCATGGCCGATTCATCAGTTGGATGTCACTAATGCCTTCTTACATGGAAACTTGGAGGAAACAGTTTATATGCATCAGCCCATGGGTTTTCGACACAAAGACTTTCCTGATCATGTATGTCTTATCCGAAAGTCGTTGTATGGTCTTAAACAGGCTCCTCGTGCCTGGTACCAGCGGTTCATTGATTTCGTAACTTTACAGGGGTTTCGTCAGAGCAAGTCCGACAACTCTTTATTTATTTATCATCATGGTGCTGACATTGCTTATCTACTTATTTATGTGGATGATATTATTCTTACCACGTCTTCGGAGGAGCTTCGTACACGACTGTTGCACACCCTGTCAGGTGAATTTGCAATGAAAGATTTGGGACCGCTTTCATACTTCTTGGGCATTCAGGTGACCAGAACAGGTGATCATATGTTTTTATCTTAGCAGGTTTACGTTAACGACATAATTCATCGGGCATCTATGGACTCCTGTAAATCGGTTGTCACACCCGTCGACACACAGTCCAAGTTATCTGCTTCTTCGGGCCCATTATATGAAAATCCTTCTTCCTACCGAGTCTTGCGGGTGCTCTACAGTATCTCACCTTTACCAGACCGGACATTTCCTATGCGGTTCAGCAGATTTGCATGCATATGCATGCTCCTACCATTGATCACTGGAATGCCTTGAAGCGCATTATTCGATATCTTCAGGGCACATCTAGTTTTGGTCTTCATTTAGGTCCTGTACCTGATTCACGCCTGGTGGCTTACACGGATGCTGATTGGGCTGGATGCCCCGACACTCGTCGGTCGACTTCGGGTTATTGTGTTTATTTGGGCGACAATCTCATTTCATGGTCTTCTAAGCGTCAGCCGACTATTTCACGCTCCAGTGCCGAAGCTGAATATCGAGGGGTTGCCAATGTGGTTGCGGATATTTGTTGGCTGCGTAATCTTCTTCTCGAGCTTCATCATCCTCTCTCGACTGCCACCTTGGTCTACTGTGATAATGTTAGTGCTGTTTACCTCTCCGGCAACCCAGTTCAGCATCAGCGGACTAAACATATTGAGCTTGACATTCACTTCGTTCGTGAGCAGGGGCAACGTGGCAGCATTCGAGTATTACATGTTCCTTCTCGCCATCAGATTGCTGATATCTTCACAAAGGGTCTTCCGCGCATATTGTTTGATGATTTTCGTACCAGTCTCAACATATATTTGTAACTTATTGTTATCTCCATAATCGTAGGAGATTTAGTTAGATTATCTTGTATATATAAACCCTTTGTGTTTAATGAAATTAGCAAGTTGAATCATAATCTTACATGCAACGACACAATCTAGATGATTGTGGATCGACTAACCAAGTCGGCTCATTTTCTACCCATGAAGGAAACATTTAATATGAAAATATTAGCTAAATTATATGTAGATGAAGTAGTTTCATTACATGGAATTCCGTTATCCATTGTATCTTATTTACATAATTTTATGTAATATAATAACTATATATTTTTATAAAAGTTATCATTATATATAAAATTATGATAAAAATAATTAAATAATATATATATATATATATATCATAATTTACATAAAACATGTAATTTTAAATATAAATGTAAATGTTTGTGGAAATATAGAAATAAATAAGGTGAAATTTTATAAATACTAAACAAACCGAGCTCGAGCTTAAGAAATAAATTTCAAAACAAGCTGAGCTCGAGCCCGGCTCAGCTCGTTTATCGCCTGTTTTTAATTTTCAGCATCTCAGGACTCATCTAGATGTGGCCAAAAAAACTTGTTTTCAACTCGAAATTGACAATCAGACATGAACTTTAGGATCCAAATTGGTTTCACTTCAAGTTGGTCCCAAATTGATTGAAACCGCCAGCCGTTCCCTTCCATGGAGCCTTAAACAAACACAAACCGGCTTTAGATCCAAACTGGTTCCAAATCATACCGGTCAAAACCGATTTCAAACCGAAAAAATCAGCCTATATATACAAATAATAAAATAAATATATATAGACACATATTATACGTATACATAAACATACACATACACACACATTAACACAGTGTACATACATAGACATACACATCACATATACACACAAATAAAATTATATTTTTAATTGATTTTCAGTTTTCTTATTTATAAAAATCTAAAAGTTAATAAAAGTTGAGTTTTACATAGTTTATTTAATTAAAAAACATAGTTTTAAAATGTGCGAACACAAACCGGTTTGGAATCGAACCAAAACCGGGTAAAAAACCAACTCTCGAACCTGCCAAACCGATAGCCCGCTTAACCGGTTTGGAACCAAACAACCCTCCCCCCCCCCCCCCCCCCCCCCAAAAAAAAAAAAAAAAAAAAAACCGATTGGACCCTATCTAGATTCAGCCATCTCTTTTCCTAATGGGCCTGGATTTACAGTTATAGGCCAAGTTTTACGATTTCCGAGCCCATTTCGTCATCAATCAATCGAGTAATAAGTAACCTAACATATATCGTCAGCGAGAACCACAACGATCAGAAGCACGAAAACCTAAACCGCTACCGGAGCCACCGATTCGTCTAATTTTACACAGGTTAATCTAAATTCATCCTTCTTTTATAACTACAATATCATCGTATATGTATTTTAGTATGTTTCTGTAGTTTAATCTAAATTGATCGCAGTTTTTTTACCTATGAATTTCGTTGCTTATAGCAGGGACAGTTTTCGTACTTAGGTTTAACTAGTTCGCTTGTTTCATGTTAATTGTTTTGTTTTTTAGGGTTTTGAGTCTTTACAGATGAAGTTTAGGGCTCTTTGATTGATGTGTGTTTTCTTATCATATTTGTTTGATCAGTTAGTTTAGTAGTTTACGTTTGCAGTTATAAACAGGGCTGCAAACGCACCGAACGAACAGGAACAAGACCTTGTTCGTGTTCGTTTGTTAAGAAATATATGTGTTCACTAACTGTAACTGTTCATGAACACTTACTGAACGACTAACGAGATTTTATGTTCGTGTTGGTTTGTTAAAATAATGAATTTGTTCGTGTTCGTTTGTTAATTTTAGGCAACGTACGTTCGTGAACACAAACTAACTTTCATGAACACAAATGGAAACACTTATTAAATATTTTATTTGTTGGTATTTTGAAGTATTTAAATTTATAAAAACTAAAAACACTAATGAACTATCGAACACAATCGAACATAAACGAACACGTTACCGAACGTTCCACGAACATAAATGAATGAACACGGCCTCTGTTCGTGTTAACGAACACAAACGATCTTCCCGCCGAACGGTTCACGAACTGTTCGCCGTTTGGTTCGTTTGCAGCCCTAGTTATAAATATTTTGTGCTAGTTTTGTTTCGAACCGGTTTATTATCTGTTAACATTAGGCTTTCATGTGTTGTTGTGACTTGTGACATGTGTTTTATTTTATATCTGTGAGGTACATCCAGGTTGCTGTGAAATTGTGAACAGATTGTTTATGTTATGGAAAGTAGTTTCTGCAGCATAAATCTTGGTACTTTAGTAACGAAAAATGTTTATTAACCCCAGACGGTTGCTAATCGATAGTCGGTTGAAGAGCAGAATTTCCGCGAATAAGTTGTTGATGATCAAAAAGAAGAAGTGCAAGACAGGACGTTCGTCTCGCTTGGGTGGTCCAGCTGGGTACGATAGGAAACTAGTGGTCAAAGAAGGTCAAACATTGGCTTCTGGATCATGTAAGAAAGGGGTCTCTGTTAATAGGGAATCGAAGAGAAAGCTTTCGTCGGTTTTAAGGAAAGGTATCAGGGGTAGAAAGAAGAGGAAGATGGAAAAGATTGATAAAGTTGATGAAATAGTTGAACCGGTTGATCGAATCTCAGACCTACCCGAACCCATTATCCACCACATTCTTTCTTTGCTTCGTTGTCCAAAGGATGTTACGCGAACTACTGTGTGGTCTAAGAAATGGAGATCGGTATGTGCTTCGTTTTTCACCTTTGACTTTGACCAGAAAAAGATCCAAACGTCAGGAAGAAAGCATCCCGAGAAATTTATAACTTTTGTCGACAACTCGTTAGCAACGAAACTAGAACCAATGCATAACATACAGAAGTTCAAGATTTCTTTGTCTCAAGCTAGTATCAGGCTGATACCTCCCATGAATAATTGGATTAACGCTGCTATAAACAAGGACGTTAAAGAGCTAGACGTTCATATGGAAGAAAATAGTTTAAACAAACATTATTTGTTACCTAATACCGTCCTTACCTCCAAAAATCTAACTTCACTGAAGCTGTACGGTTGCAAGTTCGATAGTAACATTATCATCAATCTATGTAACTTAAAAGAGCTATCGATAAAGAACGCTTACGTAAACACAGATTTGATCAACAATTTCATTCATGGATGCCCTTTGGTTGAGGATTTGCGGCTAATACATTGTAAGGGGATCGGTCATTTGCATATTTCAACTCTTCATAAGCTTCACAGGGTTCAGTTACACGAGTGTCATGGGCTTGTGTCGGTGAAAATTGAGTTGACTAGTCTTCATAAGTTTTTGTATTGGGTGAAGAGCTCGTGGCAATGCAAGTTAAACTTGTCGGGTTGTGAAAATTTGAAGTCTTTATCGATAAAAGATCCGAGTTTGTCCGATATGTTTTTTCAAGACTTGATCGTTAAGTTCCCGTACCTTGAAAAAATAGTTCTAAGAGAATGTAATAGACTAAAGCGGATAACTATATTGAGCAAAACACTTACGAAACTATCCGTGATCGAATGCAACAACCTCAAGGATCCTTTAATTGATGCACCAAACCTGTCTGCCTTTGAGTATACCGGTGAGAGGATGCCGTTTTTTCTCATGGATGTTTCGGGTTTGCATGAGGCAAAGCTACAATTCCGAATTAAAAAAAACGGTCTCACCCTTTGTCGTGAGCTGGAGCAGTTTTTTTTAAAGAAATTTGTGAATGATGGGGCTTGGAAGTTGGTTGTTAGCTCCAATAAGGTATTAATTTGTGAAAATCGTCAAATATGGGTACTGGTACGGTACCGGTATTTGAAGGTAAAATTCAGTAAAATACCGGTACCGTACTGAGCCGAAAGTACCGGTACCGAAAACGTCAAAAAGTGGGTACCAAATCGCTACCGAAAATAATTCGGTACGAGAAATTCGGTACCAATAACGAACCAGTACCAAATGCTCATCCCTATGCTACATGCAAAAAACAAAAAAAAATATGTGCGACAAATTAAAAATATGCACATATTAATATATATAAATTTATGAAAAAGGTGATCATTTTGTAAAATCTGTCTATAAAAGTAGTTATTGCTATTTGTGGGATTTACTGGGTAGGGTGGTTGTTTTTGTATATAAAATAGTTATTGAATGTCAAATAAAAGGTAAGAAAGTTAAGTTTGTTTTTTTATTGGCCTGATTTGAAGTTTGCTGCTGAAATCAGAAAAAAAGTTAACTTTGATTGCTTATATGAAATTTTTTTCTTCGAATTTGTTTGCTTATCTTCTCATGTATATATATTAATTTTGCTTCTTGTTGTGGTTGAAGAATATAACTATTCATGAAGAATTACCGAAAGTCCAACATCTATCATCGAAAGAACTCAAGTTAGAACTTATCAAATCTCCCATGAAGTTGAAGGATTTTGTCGATAATTTACTACGAATGTCTCAACCAAAGACTTTATCATTGGTGTCATCTTCCAGTTCTGAGCTATTAAATGTAATGTTCTTATGATTTTCTTTTGTTAAAGATCATGTGTTTGTTGAGTAACTGAATTCTAATTACTCAAACAAATTTTTGGTTTTAGTTTTTGAAGGAGAAGATAATGTCGAGAGAAAAGAACCCAAAATGCTGTACGTATCACTCGAGGAAGTGTTGGCTTCATCGCATTAAAGATGTTACGATGGTGGTACTATTTGAAGGTGCTGAAATCGGAGACATGGGTCATGATTCGCAACAAACTACTTTCAAATTTAACTGGCAAACTTTGAAATCTAAAACACAAGCGCTGGTAAATGACTCTTAAAATCAAATTTATGGATAGTTAGAATCTTTTTGGTTCTCCTTCATCTTGGATGCATATATATTTTAACTTTCTTGTCTAAAATGAACATCAGAAAACCAATGGCTCAAAAGGTTATATTTAGATCCTGCCTTTGTGTTTGTGCTCATTCTGGTGGGATGTTTTTTAATTGCATGGTTTGCATAAGTTCTTTTATTTCAGTATGGTATTTTAATGATATTTATAAAATAATCTGGTCAAAAGAAAAAGAGAGGTCTCTTTTTCTTGCCCACTAATTAAATTAACTAGTGTGTTTTATGTAACAAAAACCTGAGTTGGAATGTTACCGGAAATGGAATATATGCATGTTTTATGTAACAAAAATGTGTGCTGGAACGGAATTCATGTTTTATGTATGCAGAATATATATAACCAGTGTTGGAAAATAAATGAAATTATTCTACTGATACGGGCACAAAGTCACAAATCATTAGTCTTAGGCTGAAGGGTGTGGGATGGAGCCCTAGGGGCTTTATCAGGACACGTCAGCCAGGGGGCTTTATCATGCTCTCCCTCAACTTGCAGGTTGTGGGATAAAGCCCCATGTTAACGAGGAAGAACCATGTGTTCATGTGGGGCCCACTTGATTTCATCCAATCAAATTTTTTATGTAACAAAAAAATGTGTGCTGGAATGTTACCGGAAATGGAATGGAATTCATGTTTTATGTAACAAAAATGTGTGCTGGAATGGAATTCATGTTTTATGTATGCGGAATATATATAACCAGTGTTGGAAAATAAATGAAATTATTCTACTGATACGGGCACAAAGTCACAAATCATTAGTCTTAGGCTGGAGGGTGTGGGATGGAGCCCTAGGGGCTTTATCAGGACACGTTAGCATCACGTAAGCCAGGGGGCTTTATCATGCTCTCCCTTAACTTGCAGGTTGTGGGATAAAGCCCCATATTAAAAAAAAAAAAAATTGATTGGATGAAATCAAGTGGGCCCCACATGAACACATGGTTCTTCCTCGTTAACATACTGGCGCCCCACCTTGAAATCGATGGTTTGGGGTGGCACCACCACCCAGGCGCCATAGAGGCTGAGATGGCAAGGGTGGCGCCCTCATACCCTCCGGGCTTTATACATTAGAGGAGAGGTTCATTTGAGAAAAATTAAGTTGAGAAGTAAAACAATAAAGGGTACAATTGTAAAATATTAATTGGTTTTCTCTCATCTCATTTATTATTATCTTCTACTAATTAATTAGTTATAAAGACTATCATCCTCCACATTAAAATTTTTGCCTACACACATCAAAATTTATCCTACACATTTTGAAATTTATCATACACATTTTGACATTTATTCTATACAGCTAGGGCTGCAAACGAACCGAACAAACACGAACGATACATTGTTCGTGTTCGTTTGTTAGAAAATATTTGTGTTCGCGAACCGTTTGCGAACACTTATCGAACGAGATTTTATGTTCGTGTTCGTTTGTTAAGGAAATGAACTTGTTCGTGTTCGTTTGTGTTTGTTTGTTAATTTTAGGCAACGAACAAAAACAAACGTTGACGAACACAAATGAGCACAAACTACTGTTCATGAACAGAAATGGAAACAAATGAACACAAATAATCATTCATGAACAAAATATATAATAGACTGACACTTATTAAATATTTAATTTGTCGGAATTTTGAACTATTTAAATAAATATAAAAACTAAAAACACTAATGATCTATCGAACACAAACGAACACGTTACCGAAAGTTCACGAACATAAACGAACGAACGCGACCTCTGTTCATGTTTGTTCGTTTAACTAAACGAACGAAATTTCTTGTTCGTGTTCGTTTGTTTAATAAACGAACGAACACAAACGAACTTCCCGCCGAACGGTTCACGAACTGTTCGCCAAACGTTTGGTTCGTTTGCAGCCCTATATACAGCTCGTAATTCATTCTATACACCTTATAATTTATCCTACACTTTAAACTATTTTTTTTCTTCTTTGAATTTTTTTTTTTTTGAAAAAAAGGTACAAATTTAATGTAGCCTAACTATTAAAAGGAAGACTATCAATTAAGGATCTAAGTTTATCAATATAAACCATACATTAATGTTAAATACAAAAATTAAATAAAGTAAAATGAAGCATTCTTATTGGTTAAAATTTATTCTTAAAAAAAATTTCTTCTTATTTGAACCTCTCCACCACATATATATCAATCGAGAGTAGGTATTTCTCTTTACAAATCTTGGATTAAAAATGAACATAACATTACATATATGTGAATTCTGGGTTCACAGTTCACACATATGTAGAACATTTACATATTTGGTACACTCGTTTAAACAAAGTTAACTGAACCGAATCGAACTACTCATATTTACATATATTTATAGCTTTTATATTTTCAATTCATTTATTTCATATTTTAGACCTCTGTTTTATGTACTTATACTTCAATTTCATGTATTTACACATCCATTTCATGTGTTATAATCAAAAGTTTTAAACAAAGTTTGGTTTTGACTATTAACCAAAATTAAACGAATAAAACAAAAAACCGTCAATCTAACCGAATAAACCGAACTGATTAACTGAAAACCAATTGGTTAACAAATAGACTAATTATTTACTTCGGTTTCGGTTGAGGATAATAACCGAACCAACCGATCAATGCACACCCCTGACAATGTCTGTGTTTCCTATCGTATCATGCGGGCACCTTTCTAGTTTATATTTAAAAATACGTGATTTTTATTGTTTAAAATTACTTTATTATTTAATTTAAGTAGTATAATTTTGTAGGGTGGGGTTCTAGAGTGAACACCAGTGTATTTGCGAACTGAGTGAACAAATATTGGCCATTGATTTACACGCATGTATGGCTAGGATTCATCATTAAATCGTAAAATACACTAGTGTATTTCATCATCAAATCATGGCCATTGATTTACATACGTGTATGGGCAGGATTAGTTCACTCAGTTCGCAAGATACACTAGTGTTCACTCTTGAACCTAATCCTAATTTTGTAACTGTATTTAAAACACTAATTAATAAAAATACTTTAAATTGTTTTTGACAAAACGCGTTATGGTTTGAGTCCTTTGTTCAATCTCTTTATTTTGTCACCGTTGATGCATAATTGGACGCAAGATTCATGAAAAACGTATGTCGCAAGATAGGGATGTAAATGAACCGAACGAAATGATTAACAAACATTAAGTAATGAATATGTTCATGAATGGTTATCGAACGAGATTTTTTATTCGTGTTTGTTCATTAAAGAAATGAACATGTTTATGAACTGTTCATAAACACTTACGGAATGTAGACAAACACAAACAAATGTTTATGAACACAAACAAAAATTATATATTCATTAATACAAACAAATGTTTATGAATACAAACAAATGTTTCATTAAAAAGATTATGAATAATCCACCAAAAATAAATAAATACTTAACGTAAGTAACCCAAAATTTAAAAATTAGGAATATTAGATTTTAATAAATCTCAACTATTCGTTGTAGGCCACCAACAGTCCCAATTTCAAAATTGACCACTGGTAGTCCCAACTATTAACATATTGGCCTCCAATAGACCCTGATTAACAGAACCCTAACGTCGTTAGTCTCCGGTCGCTGGAAAAACGTTTTTGGCCGGAAAATTCTTTTTTGACCGGAAAACTCAATCTTTTCGTCTTAAATCTCTTTGTAATCTTATTACGCGCCTTTTGGAACCTTTTTTCTAGTAAAAGCCCCAATTGTTAAGGTTGCCGGAAAACTCTTTTTTTTGCCGGAAAACTTCTTTTTCGCCGGAAAACTCAACATTTTCGTCTCAAACCTTTTTGTAAACTTAGAGCGTACCTTTAGGAACCTTTGTTCTGGCCAAAAACGTTTTTCCGGCGATCGGAGACTAACGGCTTTGTGGTTCTGTTAGTCAGAGTCAATTGAAGGCCAATACGTTAATAGTTGGGACTGTCAGTGGTTATTTTTTAAGTTGAGACTGTTGGCGGCCAACAACAAATAGTTGGAATTATTAAAATCCAATATTTCTAAAAATCAATAAGTTTGTCAAGCTTTAACACAAACAAAAACTAAAATGATCAATTGAGGGATGCTAGAGGCTTATAATATAATTGTGGTTTCAAATTTTAAAAACTAAAGCTAATAAAATAAAAATATAACATAAACAACCATTAAATGAATGAACACAAGCATACATAAGTGAGTGAATACAAATGAACGCATTACTGAACATTTACGAACAAAATTTATTGTTCATGTTTGTTTAATTATTAAACAAACAAACAAAAACAAACTTCACGCTGAATGATTCACGAATTGTTGTTGAGCGTTTGGTTCGTTTACAGCCCTACCGCAAGGTATTATATTTATTCTTCCCGCTAACTAAGGTACATGTTCTATGTACAAAAGTTGTCTTATAATGGAATTAGAAATAGAAATTGTACATGCATGTATTATGTATGCAATGGAATGGACGGGAAAGGAATTAGAATTTGAAATGAGATTGACATTAGAATCAGATGCTCATGGTAGCACTTTGTTTGCTCTTAACTTGTGTATAAAATTATCTATCAAACAAATAGATCTATAATCTTTCTTTGCTAGACACTTTTTTTGTGCAAATTCTGGGACTAGTCATGGTATGAAAAACTATGTACGGGATGAAACCAGAATCAAAATCGGAATCCAAATATGTCTTATGCTTGAAGAATATAAAATAAAGACTTTTTGAAATGGAATCAAAATTCTAATAGCATGCAGAACATTGTATTACTATGGTAGCTCTTTATAAACATCCATTAGTTTGCACGATTATCATTACATCTTTCTTTGCAGTTTATCTTTCTAGCAACTCCTTGGACTCAACATGGTACGAAAATCCTTATTAACCTAGGCTTAATATTCTTCAAACTTGTTTCTATGAAATTAGATAATGATATATCTTAATCATTGATATTTGAAATACATGCAACAGGATACGGGCATACAATTGGGAGCAAATGTTGGGAGCTATTGGGATGATGGAGTACACGATGGAGTTAGACAAATCACTCTTGTATATGGTAGTTGCATCGACTCAATGTGTGTAACATATGATAAGGATGGTAGATCTTTTCCGGCGGTAAAACATGGTGGCATGGGTGGGACCAAAAGTGCTCAGGTATATATACTAATGACGAAATCTAGGTATATTTGTTGTTATATTGATTTATGAGTTTTTATTTCCTGGACGAATTTCAGATTAAGCTGCAATTTCCAGAGGAAATCTTGATTGGCGTTAGCGGGCATTTTTACCACGTGGTCCATGGAGGTTTCCCGGTGGTTCGATCCCTTACTCTCACGAGTAACCGAAGAACATTTGGGCCATTTGGGGTGGAAGAAGGAACCCCGTTTAATTTCTTCACAAATGGAGGCCACATTGTAGGTTTTTACGGAAGAAGTGGGTGGTTTCTGGATTCAATCGGGTTTTACTTGTCAAGCCATAAACCAAATCTTTTCCCAAGGATCCCGGTGATGTTTGAAGGATCTAAACTTCGTGCTGTCGAAGATGAAGAACATCAGAAAGGTAAGGGCTCAAAGGGTTATAGTTGGGGCATTTGAGCTATATCATGTCTTGTGCAAGTTCTTTTCTTTCCGTAATTGTAACAAGTTGTCAGATTCTCATCTATATTATGTACGTTTACGTAATAATGTAATTTATGTAAATGCCAAGGTTAACTAATATATAGGCAACTTTTACAAAATTCAGCAATTAGATTTATATTGTTTATACGAACATAATTCCCTTTGGTATCATGGTAATTTCAATTAATAAAATGATCCATAGCACTAAATCCGCAAACAAAGTCTCTATACTTTTTCATTCTAGCAAAATGACATATGCATTCGTAAAAATTAGCCTAAAGTTATAATTAAACGAAATGATCAGTAGAGAGGTGTGTTTATATTTTTTTAATTTGTTATTTTTAAATGAAGCTCTCATTTAATCCCTCACAAAAATTTATGCTAAAATGGGTGTGTATTTGTGTGCGCGCACACACATAGGACTAGACTTATGAAAAAGACTCTACTCCTTTGTACTTTTAATTATGATAATACACTACAAAACAAAGGATGTATAGACCTTTCTTGTCAAGGCTAACCTAGATGCGCGGCTAAGCTCACTTTTTAGGCCTAATGTAGTCTTTTCGCTTCGCTTTAAAAACCTCACTTTCAGCCTCTCAACCATTTTCAGGCCAAGTTCTGATAAAATTTTGGCCAAAAATCACGTGAACAGGCCTGAAACAATTATACCAAACCTAAAATCAATTTAAACTAGCCCTAAAGAAGCCTAAAACATGTCTAAAATCCCTAAAAATTGTATCTTTTGCTATATGTCTCACCTAAATAGCCCTTGCTTTTTAAGCGTCTTGCATTGAGGCTCAAGGCTCACCATTTACGCCCTTGAGTGTGCCATGCACTTTTGACAACTATGAATTAGACGTACAAATCTATTGCTAACATGTCGGTGAGGTAACGTCAGAAAACTAGGCGCTTGTAACAGTTATATTGACAAAACTTAGTGATGAATATTACCGACAAATTCTTTAAAGAGTTAAATGCCATTTTAGTCCATATTGTTTGGGTCATTTTGCCAGTTTAGTCCAAAGGCTTCATTTTTTGCCCGTGGGTCCAAAAAGGTTTCACTGCTGCCATTTTAGTCCACTGAGTTAACTTTCTCAATTTTTATGTTAGTGAGAATGACAATTCGGTCATTTTATATATAATTCTGTAAAGTAGAAGGACAATTCAGCCATATAAAATGACCGTAAATATATATAATGACATTTTTTTCATTAGTAGAAATCTGTTGGTGAAAGTTTGGTTTTTTAGTAGCGAAAGTCATTCTTATCTCATCTCATCTATGTTTATGCATGTGTATATTGTATACAAATCGCATTTGTATATGTTATGCAGATGCATACCCTCAAGGGCATCTCTAATCTTTGAAAGCTATATGTTATATCGATTTATATTATTAATGGATCATAATACATAATTATTTTGAATAACATTCCAGCTTTGGTTAGGTGGTAAAGGCTTTTGCCTCTTAAGAAAAAATCAGAGTTCAATCCTTGGCATGAGGTATATTTTAGTATTTATTGTTGTAGTTTAAGAGCAGGAGTAGAAAAATGTAACATTTTCCATTAAATTTTTTTTTGAATCGGTAGGAAAAAATAGTTAAAAACTCGTCAAATTGTTAAAGTTACTTATTATCAAACACGTACGTATTTTAAGCATACAACCATATGAAATTTCATTATTCATAGTTCCTTATTATTGAACTAACAAAATGTAATTTTATAATGGTATATGCACACAAACTAATAGGGGTTGATCTAGCAACTATTACCGGGTTCCTCGAAACTAACACGATTTTGATTTTTTAGTGAGACCATATATAGAATTTATAGGATTTTTAGTGAAAACTTATATAAAAACCAACCAGAAAAAAATCTTGGTTTCGACATTGTGAACCAATAATAAAATAATAAATAACTCATAGAAAACACGCGTTAGACCGTTAGCGGCTGACTTTATTTCAACTTCTTTATTTTGTCTCCTAAAAAGGGACGCAAGATTTTTTGAAAGCTTGGCCCGAGCGGTATTATATATATATATATATACACTAGTCATTTACTCGCGCGATGCGGCGGGAGTGACGATTTACAATAGGATACTCGTTTACCGTTAGTTTATTAGTCGTCTCATGATATATTGTATAGTACTTAAGTTAGTTTTCTTATTCGTGATATGTTGGCACTGGTTTTTCTGTTAGTTTATTGATTCTTTAGTGATATACTTTTGTAAACTCTTTTTTATTTTTTGCTCCATACATTTGACAAATTAGGCCGTTAGAGATGAAGGCTAAACCCGAATCAAGCCATTAATTAGTAAATGGGTCAAAATTGCCACATCAACCATGCATCCTTTTGAATATTTAATGGTGTCGAGTATTGTTTTTATTTGGAACATCAAAAAGCATTTTATTAAATCTAATCTTATGCAAGACAAACAATGGCAGCAGCATAAAAAGACATTTACACTTAATAGCAGACCACCAGTTTCATTATCATCATCAACAGCTCTCCCAACTCCCAATATCTCTCCCAACTCCCAAGATCATCATCATCATCTTCATCGAACAGATCAACAGATCATCTTCATTGAACATATCAGGTTCATCTTCATCCTCATATTGATTTTTGGTTTGATTCGATGATTTGAATGTGTTTATATTGTGAAAAAACAGAGGGTTGATTCTGGGTTTGATTTTGGGTTCCATTCGATGATTTTGGGTTCCATTCGATGATTTTGGGTTGATTTTGAAAAAACAGAGGGTTGATTTTGGGTTCCATTCGTTTGATTTTAGGTTCCATTCGATGATTTTGGGTTCCATTCGATGATTTTGGGTTGATTTTGAAAAAACAGAGGGTTGATTTTGGGTTCCATTCGATGATTTTGGGTTCCATTCGATGATTTTGGGTTGATTTTGAAAAAAACAGAGGGTTGATTTTGGGTTCCATTCGATGATTTTGGGTTGATAAACCCAAAAACAGAGGGTTGATTTTGGGTTTGATGTATCAACTTAGTATATTGTTCAAAATGCATCAAAACAGAGGTTTTCAATGTGTTTTAGTTTTGATTCTTGTGGGTTTAGGGTTTAGGGTATCAAAACAGAGGTTTTCAATGTGTTTTGGTTTTGATTCTTGTGTGTTCATCATATTGATTTTTGGTTTGATTCCATGATTTGGGTTCCTCATATTAAGAACTGATCGGATCAGTGGTTTTCAATGTGTTTTGGTTTTGATTCTTGTGTGTTCATCATATTGATTTTTGGTTTGATTCCATGATTTGGGTTCCTCATATTAAGAACTGATCGGATCAGTGGTTTTCAATGTGCTTTGGTTTTGATTCTTGTGTGTTCATCATATTGATTTTTGGTTTGATTTGATGATTTGGGTTCCTCATATTAAGAACTGATCGGATCAGTTTCGGATTGATGTGTTCCTCATATTGATTTTCGGTTTGATTCGAATGTGTTCCTCATTTGAATGTGTTTTGTTGTACAGAATGGCTGCGGATGTAAAGATACGCAAAACACCATCTACGAAGGCGAGAACACTTGACAACCTCCTAGAAGATGGTGCGGTGCACATAAGGAAGTGATTGATATGAATGAATATAACCCCAGTGTAGCTCTTCGATTTTCCTTGAAATTCCAGAGCTCGCTAATTACATATCTACCACTGGGGTTATATTCATTCATATCTGCTACATTCCGAAGTGCACTCGTCAGTAAAGATCCACAATTGCTTGTGGATCTTTGACGTTTTGTCTCTGTATTGTATATTACGGTCTTTTGTTATCGAGTCTGTAAGTTCCGTCAAGTCTACGAAGTTGGTATGACGTTTTGTCTCTGTATTGTATGTATTAAAAGTTTACATTTAATATACAGTTTAGGCTTTAATAATTTGTTATACATTTAAAAATAAAAGAGTTAATTTGAATTATTAGATTTCTTAAGAAAAAAACAAAAAATGAATTTAGGGGCTCAGGTTGATATTTCAGTCATACCATAGGGACGCAAAGTTTTATTAATATATGCCAAAAGACGGTCTTACCCCTGCCTCAAACAGTCAAACTGACAGCAGGGACTCAAAGTGTTATGAATTCATAAGGTCAGAGGCTCAAAAAACCAAAAATTTAATTTAGGGGCTCAGGTTGATGTTTGGTTTGATTCGATGATTTTTGGTTTGAGAACTGTTTAAAAAGAACTGATCGGATCAGTTTCGGATTGATGTGTTCCTCATTGATTTTTGCTTTGATTCGATGATTTGAATGTGTTATTTGGGTATTTTTGGTTTGATTCGATGATTTGGATGTGTTCCTCATTTTGATTTATGGTTTGATTCGATGAAAAAACAGAGGGTTTCATCATGTTATTTGGGTATTTTGGGTTCTTAATGTTTGTTTTGCTTGTGAAAAAACAGAGGGTTCTTCATGTTTGTTTTTGCTTTGAAAATATACGTTTTGTCTAAAGGCGACACCTGTCAGTTTTGTCTAAAGGCGACATCTGTCAGTTTTCCGTTTAGTTCTGGTTGAACCTTTATTACAGCCTGAAAGTTAAAATATAAATCAAAGGTTGAAATGAATAGGACGGGTTAACAAATCAAACAGGGATGTAACAAAATTAAAATGTAACCCATGAAAAATAAAATGTAACCCATGAAAAAAAAATATTCATTTAGTCAAAAGAATATAAGTATAAGTGAAAGTAAGTTTTCGTGTATGAATACAACAAATTGAAATACACATATCAACATGGTCAAAGCTTCTGAAATCATACATAATGACTATCAAAACAAAATTGGTACACTTTAGCGATCGGAATGTTGTTGCCATTAAATTCTTTCTCGTTTCTACTCGTCCAAAGTCTCCATATCGTAGCGAAAGCCACAACTCCCACCTTCTTCCAAGCCTTGGACCCAACTTGACTTCTAAAGTACTCCAGCATTCACATTGAGCTGGTCCACAACCGTATAACAAGAAAATTCCTGCCAAACCGAATCCTTGCGGCGGGCTAAATCGCCTAAGGGGAAGATTGATTTCGATACACCACCTGCTCATTTGCTTATCAAAACATCTGGAAGACTCAGGCATATAATTGAGAGATGAACACAGCTACAAACCGGGTTAAGCCATGGCTGCAAACACACGGTTGCAGAGTGAGAACTATGCAACCTTGATATTGCCCCGCCAGGCTCAGCTTATGCATCATAACCTAACAGGCTCAGCTTATGCATCATAGCCTCAACCCTTTCAGTTCAGACATATTATGCATCATAACCTCACAGGCTCAGCTTATGCATCATAGCCTCAAAACTTTCAGCTCAACTTATGAATTTAGGGTTTAGATTGAGTGAAAGAAAGTTTATATTGGATCCATTTGAGTAAAACGGGTCAAAGAGATCCGGTTAGGATCCATGAGCTGCTCCGCGTGTTGAAGAAAGTTTCAACACATTCATGCTTAAATGCTTGTACAATGGGCTTCAAATCAGTAACATAAGCATGTAATTCAGCTACAAACATACCAGTGTTTTAAGCACAAGAAACACAGCCTCAAACACTTTCAGTTCAGACAGATTAAGAACACAAGCTCAACTTTTGCATCACATTATAACTCTTTTTAATAAACTTTTTGAATTTAAAGTAACAATTGATTTAAAGTAACGAATCAGGTTAAAACTCTAAACAGCTTCGCACTTGCATCAAATTATAACTCTTTTTAATAAACTTTTTGAATTTAAAGTAAAAATTGATTTAGTAATTTTTTATGACAAAAAAATTGAACAGTAACCTGTCAGAAAGACTTTCGAAACCTTTTTCAGAAACCAAACTTCTGATTTTACAGTTGAACAGTTGACAACCTATCAAAGACTTTTCACAAAAAGTCTTCGAACAGTTGACAACCTTTCAGAATCCAAAATATTTTACTGCTATCCTTTTTGATTTTTTTTTTACTGACGATGACTGTTCAAATACAGCTGTAAAAGCAAACACTGTTCGGATTTGTCAGAAAGGAAGCATGCTTGGAAGTCTATAAATTCAACTACATTCATCACAATTCATCACAACTCTACAAGCACTCAACTTAGATACTAAAACCTTCAGTAACATAAGCATATAAATCAGCTACAAACATACCAGATCTGTAACAAACATAAAGGCTAAAATCATTTTAAGCACATTATCTATCTATATCTATATCTATATCTATACTCTATATATACTTATACTATATCTATACTACTTTAATAAGCATATAGGAAGGACAGAAATGGTCATTTGCCACTTTACAACCATTTGAAGCCCATTGTACAACCTTTAAAGCACAAAGGTGTTGAAAAATTCTTCAACAACACGCGGACCAGCTCATATAAACTAACCGGATGCATTTGACCCGTTTTAATCAAATGGATCCAATATATACTTTATTTAAAAACATCTGGAAGACTCAGACATGTAATTGAGAGATGAACACAACTACGGGTAAAGCCATGGCTGCAACACACGGTTGCAGAGTGAGAACTATGCAACATGGATATTGCCCCGCCAAGATGCTACTCGGATCTTCTATGTACCCTCAAAATACAATCATCATCACAGTCTATTGTGTTATGTAACATCGCTTTAAAGCATGATGTACAAGAGTAATTTGCCACTAAACTTAAACAACCTTTAAAACATGATGTACAAGTGTTTTAAACACATATGTAACCTCACAGGCTCAGCTTATGCATCATAGCCTCAACACTTTCAGTTCAGACATATTTAGAACACAAGCTCACCTTAAGTTATGCATCATAGACTCAACACTTTCAGTTCAGACAGATTAAGAACACAAGCTCAGCTTTTGCATCACAGCCTCAAACACTTTCAGTTCAGACAGATTAAGAACACAAGCTCAGCTTTTGCATCACAGCCTCAAACACTTTCAGTTCAGACAGATTAAGAATACAAGCTCAGCTTTTGCATCACAGCCTCAAACACTTTCATTTCAGACAGATTAAGAACACAAGCTCAGCTTTTGCATCACAGCCTCAAACACTTTCAGTTCAGACATATTAAGAACACAAGCTCAGCTTATGCATCACAGCCTCAAACACTTTCTAAAAAGATAGATTAAGAAACATAATCAGCTACAAACATAATCAGCTACAAACATACCAGATCTGTAACAAACATAATCAGTAACATAAGCATGTAAATCAGCTACAAACATACCAGATCTGTAACAAACATAATCAGCTACAAACATACCAGTTAGTTTATATGAGTATGGGGGCGGATGAGAATGAAATGAAATTAGGGTTTAGATTTAGTGAAATGCATCCGGTTAGTTTATATGAGCTTGTCCGCGTGTTGTTGAAGGATTTTGTCAACACCTTTGTGCTTTAAAGGTTGTACAATGGGCTTCAAAAAAACCTAAACTAAAGAACACATACCACATCTGGTTATCCAGTAGTAAACAAACAAACATTTCGCAGAATAAAAAAGCTACGGCTCAAACAATACCTTGTTGAAATTGTGTAGAGATCGACTCCAGATGATACTTGCAAGATAAACACAATAATCAACTTCAAATTAAAGATACAAACTTCTTTAAAGAAAAAAAAAAACTAAACTACAGAACACATACCACATCTGGTTATTCCGGTGCACCCTAACACGAACAACTCAACGGAAGATCTGAAATATTACACAGATCTGATTCAAATTCCAGATGATACTTGCAAGATAAACACAATAATACCCTAACACGAACAACTCAACGGCAGATCTGAAATATTACACAGATCCGATTCAAATTCCAGATGATACTTGCAAGATAAACACAATAATCAACTTCAAATTAAAAATACAAACTTCTTTAAAGAAAAAAAAACTAAACTACAGAACACATACCACATCTGGTTATTCCGGTGCACCCTAACACGAACAACTCAATGGCAGATCTGAAATATTACACATATCCGATTCAAATAACAAAAAAAAGATACTGTAAAAAGAAAGATACCGAGCGGTCAAACCAGTCGATCTGGTGTTGGATCTAGAGAGATTCATCGGTGAGGAAGCGTATATCTTGAAGCGACTGGTAAAGAAACCCTAGAAATGGTGGTGATGATAATGAGGAAGTCGATCTGGTGTCGGATGTAAAGAGATTCATCACAGAGATCTTGATCTTTGAGCGCCTGGTTTTGAAACCCTAGAACCGCGTCTGGTGAGAGAGAGAGAAGAAGAAGGATGGGGGCGGATGTGAATAAAATGAATATTAGGGTTTAGATCGAGTGAAAGAAGGTATATATTGGATCCATTTGGGTAAAACGGGTCAAAGAGATCCGTTTAGTTTGTATGAGCTGCTCCGCGTGTGTTGAAGGATTTTTCAACAACTTTGTGCTTAAAAGGTTGTACAATAATGGTTGTAAAATGGCAAATGATCATTTCTGTCCTTCCTATATGCTTATTAAAGTAGTATAGATATATATAGGGGAATGCTAAAATGAGAACCACATCGAGTTGTAAGAACCGTGAGAACTACACCGTAGGGGGCGCGGTGGACCAAATTTTTTTTTTCATAAACGTAGATGCATGTATTATAACAACATTTGTAAAAAAAAAAAAAATCAAAAATTTTTTTTTCGTGTGTGTAGTTTTGAGCACTACAAGTTTGTGTTTACGGGTACCGTAAATTTAACCGGAAAATTTACGGTACCCGTAAACACAAACTTGTGGTGCTCAAAACTACACACACGACATTTTTTTTTGAATTCTTTTTACAAATGTTGTTATAATACATGCATCTACGTTTATGAAAAAAAAATTTGGTCCACCTCGCCCCGGATCAAGTAGTTCTTACGGTTCTTACAACTCGAGGTGGTTCTCATTTTAGCGGACACTTATATATATATATATATATATATATATATATATATATATATATATATATATATATATATATATATATATATATATATATATAGGGGAGCGCTAAAATGAAAACCACCTTCAGTTGTAAGAACCACGAGAACCACTTTCTGGCCATTAGATCTTCAAGATGGATGAATGAGATTAAAAGTAGTTAAAATTAGTATTAAATACCTTTTGTTTTATTATGTTTTTAATATTTTATTGTTAAAGGGTATTTAAGTAAAATTGATTTGTTTTGTCTTTTTATATATATTATCTTTAATTGCCTTTTTTGTCCTATTCATTAATTATTTTTTTATTAAAAAACAGATTTTTTTGTTAAAGAAATTTTTTGAAAATCAGATTTTTATGATAATTTTTTTTAAGATTTGTTTAAAAAAACGTTTTTAAGAGCCGTTTTTTACGCCCTGTTTTTACGCCAGGCTTTTTTAGGCGTTGTTTTTTTAATGCGTCGTTTTTTACGTTAAAAAGTTAACGTTTTACGTTAAAAAGTTTACGTCTTACGTTAAAAAATTTAAGTTTTACGTTAAAAACTTTACGTCTTACGTTAAAAAGTTTACGTTTTACGTTAAAAAATTACGTTTTACGTTAAAAACTTTACGTTTTACATTTTACGTTAAAAAGTTTACGTTTTACGTAAAAAAGTTTACGTTTTACGTTAAAAAAAATTACGTTTTACGTTACAAAATTTACGTTTTACGTTAAAAACTTTACGTTTTACATTTTAC
This sequence comes from Helianthus tuberosus, assembly GCA_030545235.1. Taxonomy (NCBI): domain Eukaryota; kingdom Viridiplantae; phylum Streptophyta; class Magnoliopsida; order Asterales; family Asteraceae; genus Helianthus; species Helianthus tuberosus. The sequence continues at coordinate 210,645,841 of CM060400.1, forward strand.
GTTTTACGTTAAAAAATTTACGTTTTACATTTTACGTTTTCATGTTTTACGCCAAAAAAATTTTACAGGTTAAAAAAAAACTTTTTACGCCAAACAAAAAACTTTTTGCGGGTTTAACCAAGCTGTCTCAGATAAGTTGAAAACTTATCATCATGGACTGAAAAAAAAAACTAAAAAAACCAAACAAAAATTAAAAAACCATCCGTGGGTCTAGAAAAAAACGAGTTTTGGCTCAAAGTTTCCGCTAATCATGGCTGCAAAAAATGGGGTTGCAGGTTCAAAAACCTACCCTCCACATCCTTGCCACGCCATCGTCATCAATTGTCGGAAAAAAAATGTTTTTCGTACTATCACTGCCAACTCAACCCACTCGAAGGTTTCGAATCTAGAACACTACAGTAAACAAACAACTAAACACAATCAACTATCAAGATCAAAACAAACCACCAAAACAAATCAGGGGAGGAAAAGCAGGGACAATCAGAAAAATCAAACGCAAAATCAAATTCATCTACTAACCTCAAGTCACAGGCATCATCGGTGAAAAGTCACCTCCGCCTCCGTCGGCACCACCGGGGATGAAACAAAGATCACCGGCACTGCCGACGCCATCGGGACCACCGGCACAAAACCGACTAAAAATATAAAAAAACCACAGGCATCACCGGGCACCATCGGCACACCCGGGCACCATCGGCACCGCCGGATTTGATTACTTGAAGTTGCGTATCATAACCATTAACACCTATCGACCACCATCACCGACCTCTTCACCCTCTCCGACAACGCCAACACCCATCACTGACCTCTTCACCCTTCTCGGTTGACCACCACCGAACACCATTGTCCACCACTGAAAACCTGCAAACCCCCATCTCCCTTCACTCGAACCCCCAAAAAGGCACAACTGCAGGTTCCAATTGTATTATAGCTAAAACATAAAAAATAAAACGAGACCCTCACTTGTGACCAATCAATTAAACCATTCTTTGTTCTTGGAATGGCATCAACTACAGAATCAATGGCTTCTTTGGAGCTTGGTATCTGTCAACACGACAAATTTAGCAAAAAAAAAAAAGTAATTCAATAATAAAATAAAAGTAATAAAACTGAAAAATACATATGGTACATACCAATGTGGTTAAACAAAACTGCTCGCCAGCACCTTCACATGAAACCATCCCAAACGACCACTCTCCACCACCCCCCTACTACCACATGAAACCATCCCAAAAAACCCCATCTCCACCTCTACAACCCCCCGTTTCGAGCAACAGAGAGACAGAGAAAGTAATGACAGTCTCCCGGCACCGTCTCCCTACCAACCACCTGCCCCACCACCGACTTCCAGACACACCACCCCCCACCACCGTCTTCCGCCACCTCCCACCACCTCCCACCAACACCTCCCACCGCCGACTGAAAGATGATTTGTGGGGTTTCTTGGAGATGAAAGATGAGGGGTTTTCAGGAGAGAGATGATGATGGGTTGCATATTCAAAATCAGGAGAGAGAAATGGATGAGATGATGAAAGAGGTTTGAAATTTGATGAGAGAGAAGATGTCTAAGTGTTTAAATGACAGAGATATATGACAGGGGATTAGACATTATTGAGTAAAAGACTAAAATACCCTTTAGAATATAATATAAAAGTGTATATGTGGCATAGTGTGATGGGTGGAAAGTGATTCTCGTGGTTCTTACAACTAGGGATGATTTTCATTTTAGCGGCTCTCTCTCTCTCTCTCTCTCTCTCTCTCTCTATATATATATATATATATATATATATATTGTTGACAAATGAACATGAATAGTAATTATATTTTTATAATAATAAATAACATTTTTAATACTTTATTATTTAATATTTTTAATGTTTTTAATTATTTTATTTTTAACATATTACCTTTATCAATTAATTTGATATTACTTTAATAACTTACGTTTGTTAAATTATTTCCAAAAACTTAAGTACGTAGTTATGTTTAATTTTATTTTTTACTCTACATTCCGGTATAAGTTTTGTTAAAAATGAAGTTGTATTAAAAATAGAGTATTTATTTTTATATATTAATTTAGATTGACGGTGAATAGTAACTAAATATTTATTTATTATTATAATTTTTTTTTGCTTTTAAGTTTTATTTTTTGATACAATATTTTATAACTTTTTGATTTTCTATTATAACTTTTATTTTATTATATTAGTAAATTTTAACCATGTCTATTTTTATTCACGTCTGGACAAAAAAATGTTCAAAAGAGTTGTGAGTGTTAACGTACAAGTAATCGAAGTAACATAAGTGTTATCAAAACTACCTCACTTTTAGTTTCCTTTTTTTTTTTGTAAATCGACGTCGTTTTATCTTTTAATGTAGTGTTATGTTTTCTGAAATTACGAATATATTGTTATGACGTGTCTACTTTTAACTATGCTGAAATAAAAGTTTTGTTCAAATCAGATTGGTCAAATACAATTGATTTTTTTGGTTATTCATTGTGACAAACCGAACCAATATCGTATGAACTTTTGTAATAATACAGAGAAAAATTTATATACCTTAAGTTATAGAGGGTGCTGATACCGTGACAAACCAAACTGATATCGTCTAGCAACATTGATGGCCTGTAGGTTCTGAACAACATCAGTACCGGTACTATCTGAACCGTTATAGATATTCATTTTTATTGTTTTTCGACGGATATAACATGTGTCCATATCATTTTGGTCATAGCATAACTTTATTGTTTTTTGGGTTATATATCGAGTGCCAATATCGTACTAATACCATAATTAATCAAACCGGTACCAACCTAATACCGCCGCAACGCACGGAGGAATATTGCTAGTTATATTTATTCAGCCCACTAAGTCACTAACTATTCTAATGTGCATGTTTATTTTCTATACAAAAAGGTCTTAGAGAGGAATCAGAATCTATGCATATTTTATGTATGCAATTACAAAACAAAAACCTATGTTAATAAATATGGAAATTTTTACAATAAGGTCTTAGAGAGGAATCAGAATCGGTGCATATTTTATGTATGCAATTACAAAATCACACTTATGTTATTGAATATAAGCTCTTTGAAGCCTATTGGTTTCTTGGGGGTGTGATAAGGTTTTGGGATCAATAGTTCCTGTTCGATTCCCACAAGGGGGTGGTTTTTCTCATATTTATTGGGTTTTCTCCTGAATTGGTTACTGTTTAGGCATTATACCTAGTGGGGATAGATATGATCGGGTGGCTCCGCTGGTGGCACGATGATACTCCACTGGTCCGTCAGTGATCCAAATTTACCGTTCAAAAAAATGTTATTGAATATAGAAAGAAAATCGACACTGGAATTTGAATTAAGATCAGAATCAGATGCTTAGCCCAGCACTACTTTGTTTTGCTATTTATACAGACCGTAATTGTTTGCAAGATAATCTATCAAAAACAAAGATTATAAATCTTTCATTTTCGTTGCAGGCTTATTATTTGTCAAGCAAATTCTTGTACTCATCATGGTATGAAATTCCCTCACACAGTTTAACTTTTAATCTACAAGTTTTTTTAGGATTTATGTAACTGATATTATTTAAATACAAAAGGATAAGAGCAAGCAATTGGGAGGAAATGGAGGAGATGAATGGGATGATGGAGTACACAGTGGAGTTAGAGAAATAACTCTTGTATACGGAAGCTGCATCGACTCGATCCGTGTAACATATGATAACAATGGTAAACCCTTACTGGCAGAAAAACATGGTGGCATTGGTGGAACCAAATCTGCTCAGGTACCATACATTTTCATTAAATCTCCATGTTCTTAATCTAAACTTGGAAACTGATTTATGGAAGTTTATTATGGATTAATTCCAGATTAAGCTGCACTTTCCTGAGGAGACGTTAGTAAGTGTTAGCGGGCACTATTGCCCTGTGGTTTATGGAGGTAGTCCTGTAATCCGATCACTCACTTTAAAAAGCAACAAAAGAACATTTGGGCCATTTGGGGTTGAAGAAGGAACACCCTTCAATTTCTCGACAAATGGAAACCGCATAGTAGGTTTTTATGGGCAAAGCGGGTGGTTTCTGGATTCACTCGGGTTCTGCTTATCAAGCCCGAAACCAAGCCTATTCCAAAGAATCTTGGCGATGTTTAAATGGGTTTGAACCCTCTTGCTATTAAAGAAGGTGGAAATGGGTTTGAACCCTCTTGCTATTAATTATTAAAGAAGGTGAAAATAAGAAAGTCAAGGGATTTAATGGACCTTAACTGGGGCATATGAGTACCATATATAGCTAGTCTTAAACAAAAATAAATTGTTTGTGTGCTTTGATATTGCTCAATCATAAAAAAATGTGCATAATAAGAATTTATATCCTCGATTCATTTGCAATTTATGTAGCATCTAATGATATTATTTCTATTAACAAAATGTCTCTTTCTTCTCATGTTATTATTTTGGAAAAAAACAATTAAAATAACTGATCAACGTTTATTTATTTATTTTTTCTAACGAAAACCACACACACTCATTATCAACTCCTAAATGTACACTTTTCTGCAATGAAACAACCGCATCACTTGGGAGGGACACCATTGCAACTAGGAGTGTTTGGTATTCGATTCAGATTTGAAATATTCGAATTCAAATGGATTTGAATTTGACTCGATTCGAATTTGATTATCAACCTTCGAATTTAGTTTACCAATATTCGAGTTTAATTCGACCGAGTCAAGTAATCGAATATGAATTTATAAGATTTTCATTTTGATACCTCACTTCAAAGATGGTTGTAAGCTCTAATTTTTTTTAACCGCAATCGAACATACAAAATAAAAAACAAATAACTCAAACATGTAACTTTTAAGCTTAAGAACTATTTGGAAACATTGTGTTGAGCAATTAAGATGCCTAACCGATTAAGAGGTAGCATCTGAATCGGTCAGTATGCTTCTAAAACTTACCAATTATGAGGCTCCAAGAACCATTGAGATGTGTCTTTTGAGTAAAACAACACACTCTACTTTTGACCCATTCATATGTAGCCTTTTAGTGGAAATTCAGGGCCGGCCTAATAGTCTTGGCAACCTAGGCATGGGTCTAGGGCCACCAAAAAATAAGGGCCTCTAAGTTTTTAGAAAGTTTTTATATATACTATATGTATGTATTAGGTCCAAATAAATACGTTTATATCAAAACTAAACTGATTTTTCATTCAAGGAGTCCAAAATAAATATTGTTTAGCAAACAAAGGTCAAGTTTTAAAACCCATTTAGCCTTGAGTTCCAACTATTAAAACACAACAACCATCGACATAATCATCAATATTTAGCGGCCTAAAGCTCCTAAATGCAGCCGCAATTATCGTTCGCACTTCCCATCGCCAACCTGCTTTCGATTTCTATGTTATCGGCTATCACTAGACGAAAAAAGTAAGGGCAATCACCCATTGCGTCGGGATTGGAGAAGAGTTTATCGGTTAAATTAGGGCCCCTACTTCATAGTTCGCTTAAGGTCCCCAAAAGCGTAGGAACGGACATGAGTGGAATCACTAGGATGAAACAAAACAACCCCTTATACTCTAAATATGAGTCTAGAACCAAACCATGGTGACTATTTGTGTAATAACTAGTAGTTGCCCCGCCCGCGTTGCGGGGCGATGGCCGAATAATTTTCAATCAATTAAAAAAACACTACTATAATTTTGCTAGGAAAAAAACTAAAACGATGATAAGATCGTATTTTTCGGCTCAGGGCAAAACTGTAATTTTTCAGGACTAATGAGCGAGTGTTAGCCAGCTCCTTGACACGGGAAAAAAATTAAATGGAGTTAACCAATGAAAACAAAAAACTTTTATAGTTTTGCTAAAAAAAACTATAACGATGGGAAAAACGTAATTTTTAACTTAGGGCGAAATCATAATTTTATTTCAGGGATAAAAAATGGACCAATGGGTGAGTGCCAGGCAGCTGACGGCGTGACGGTAATTTTACATTGGGGGCAAAATTGTAATTTAACCAGAAAAACAAACAAAAAACGATGGAGAAAATGTAAATTTAAGTTGATGGCAAAATCGTAACGTAGTTGTGAGAAAAAACCTAAGGGCAAATCTGTAAATTTAAATAGGGCAAAATCCTAATTTTGATCCGATGACAAAATTGAAATTTTTAGCTTGGAGCAAAAGCGTTAATTTATTTTTAAGTGGGGGTAAAAACATAACTTTGAACTGATGGCAAGATCGTAATTTTAAGGGAAAAAAACTAATTGCAAAAGTGTAAATTTAAACGGGACAAAATCGTAATTTTGAACCCAGAGAAAAATTTTAATATTTAGCTGGGAACAAAAACGTAAATGTATTTTTATGTAGGGACAAAAACATATTTTTAAACTGATGGCAAAATCATAATTTTAAAATGGGGTAAAAGTGTAAATTTGTTGGGCCAATAGGGGAGTGCCTGGCACTATTACCCTGGCCGCCCAATTCAGCCAATAAATGGCCACAACTATTACCGCCCATCTTCTTTTTGTATGTGTTGAAAATATTGAGTTGATTGTTTTTTTTACGAAAGTGAAATGTTTTTATGAAAAAATATTTGGTTGACGCTGATTCGGAAATCAAACAGGGAATGCCACGTGGACTGAAATGAGTTGACACAACTTTATCTATATGAAAACTTTGTTTTGGCATGTGGGATACTTGATTAATATAGGCTCCTCTTGTTCCTACACCCCCTATATCTTATTTTCACATCCATAGTGTATACGGGCCGTATACAAAATATACGGCCCGTATAGAATGTTTTTGAATAGGAAAATGCGCAGAGAATGTTTTTTTGATTTTACTATATACGCCCGTATATAGTTATACGAGCCGTATACATGTTTATACGATTTGTAAAACGTATACGGCTCAATGGAATTATTTTGGTAGGTTTTTGATGTTACCAAATGTATACGGGCCGTATAACTGTATACGGGCCGTATAACTGTATACGGGCCGTATATAAGGATGTTTTTTCAAGTATCACGTTTTTTTCCGGTAAAAACACCATCATTCTAAGGTTTCTAAACTCTTCATCACCTTTAACAACGTTGATCGGAACACGCCGCTTAAATCGGAGCACAAGTAGAGTAACGTTACCGATCAGTCCGTTGATCGAGTAACTAGCAGAAGAACCCGACAAAAACAAGTTCTCCACAGTTTGTTATTCAGATCTCTATTCGGCCATCTTTCCAAACTACAACACACGATGACTTTAAACTTTATAGTGTGTGATTTGACCAGGAAATGATTGCTACTTTTAATAAGCTGTCATAGTTGTCAAATTCGATTTCAACAAATATTTTCCTTTTCCTTCAATTTCTAGAACATTCTCCGTAACATAAAGACGTGTCGGGTTCTTCTACTAGTGGTATTTTAAGGAAGTATTGAAGATTGAATGTGCAAACCCAACCGTTTTTACTACGGAAACGGTGGCTATGCGAAATACAAACCGCAATATTTTGTGACTATGGGAAACCAAGAACAAAGCCTATTTCGAAACACATGTGTTCGTATCAGCATTGTTTATCACCCTGTGTGAGCATTGGAAACTCGACAAACAGTCTTGACAACTGTGACAGCTTATCTATCTGTGTGTGTCACATCCATCCTGTTATAGCAACCGATATGATTAATTTTACAGATTTTTTTCTAATTAGCGTTGTTAACAACCAAAAGAATGCATACACAAATAGTTCTAGTGGACGAAGCAAATAGACCGTTGTGTATCTGAATCAGGTTCTCAAACAAACACTACTAAAGATGAGTTGGTGATAAATACCGGAGCTGTTATCTCGGTTATTCAGTACTTTCGTGATAATAAATCAAGCAGGCATTTATTTTGCCAAGATTGAAGGAAAGAATCTGGCCATAAGCGTTGTGGATTCTCAACGTTATTTGAATGTAAGTGGATCGAGTGATACGCTTATCTATTCTGGTCAAGGTGGGCATGGTTTGTTCGGGAGTAAATCACCACCCAAAGATCAACAACTTGTGAGTGGGAATATGGCTATGAAGACGTGTCGGGTTCTGCTAGTTATTCGGAATGTTTCGAATCATCACAGAAGACGTGTCGGGTTCTGCTAGTTATTCGGAATGTTTTGAATCATCACAGAAGACGGATGCGGTTTGCATATTCAATCTTCATTGCTTCATTAAAATTACAACACACGATAAAATGCTTGGAAAATTGCATCAACTCTCCTATATCAACATACTCTTCTCCAGACGCTTAGTTGTTATGAATGACAACTTGAGGGGTCTAGTTAACTTTCAGATTCAGATTCAGGAAGCAGATGATTTGTCAAAAAACATGGTCAACGTAGTAAAATGTGAGCTTTTACACCAACCATATCGAAATCCACAAATTCCAACAGTTTCTTCGTTGATTCTGTCTGGTTTTCAAAGCCGGTTGATGAAACCGAAGCTGTTATTTCTGTTGTTCAGTACTTCCGGGATCTGAACCAACCGAAATCCACAAATTCCAACAAATTGCATCAGGAAGCTCAACTTGAACGGACGATATGTATCTTCTATCATGCGACGGACCCAATTCTTGCAAGTTAAATCCACAATCAACATATACAAGTGCAAGAGAATGGTGAGTTATTTCAGTTATTTCTGTTGATCCACAAATTCCATTGTTTAAATCAGAATCAGGATCGTTCTAATAGATTAAAGAGAATAAACCCTCGTTTCTTCATTTTCATCTTCATATTCAAATGAAAGCTGCCAAAGGTATCTACTGTCACACCCCGATTTTCACGTGTCACCGGTGGGCCCGGTGGGGGAGTATCGTGACGTGGTTGGCAACATAATAGTCAAACAACACAATATTTAATATGCACAGCGGAGGCAATTTAAAAGATATAATACAACCGAATTTAATATTGTAATATCAAATGTCACAATATTCGGAAGTTTATCCACAGAAGGATCGAAATTTAAAATATGAAACAATAGTTCAACAGACTTCAGGCATCTTAAGCTTGCGAGACTTCTAATGATGCTAAGGAGAAATCCCAGCCAATTACGAATAGTACCTGCATTTAATCTTTTTGGGAAAATACGTCAGTTTACACTGGTAAATACAATCAACTGACTCATTTTGGAAAATGATTGAAAATTGGTTTGGATGCACGTGGCATAAACATTTTTATTTAACTTGGGAGAATTATTTAAATATATAATCTTGTGAACGAATTACATGTTCCTTGTGCGTTCAGTAGCCTGGATCAAGTCCGGGTTAAAGATCAATAGACACACCACATTATTCTTTTGTGCAGTGACGGGTGTACGCCTACACCCCGCGCTTAAGTCGTGGCCATTTCGTAAAATGATGCCAAGGATATCCGGGACATGGTCATTAACTCCCCAAAGGCTTTAAGTAACAAGACTGTTTAAACGAGCCGATCAAATTATTCAATTATCCACCCAACGGTGGAGGATTTGATGCCCGATCAAGCGGTATTCTATATACCGTAACCCAAGCCCGTATAGGGAAAATAAGTTAAAAGTATTTACCTGAGCAATGTATAAATCACAATAAGCAAAATGCACGTAGCTTTTACTGGTACTCCTAATCTGGAACAAAGGTTTATAATAACCTATTAGAATCCTAACGGGTCTTTAGTTAAGCTTAAGCTTAGACCGGCTAGTTTCAAAGATACGGTTCGTACGCACGATTAAGCGAAGACCGGATAGAATGTGATTTAGACCCGACAAGTTCAGAGACTTGCTTAATATGGGTATTTCATTCACATTCTGGATTTTGAGATAAAACCGATAAGGTTTGACCCGTTTAGGCTAGTTTATGTAAACTAGTTACATAAACCGAACCGAACGCGTAATAAGCATAACGGGTAGTAATGAGAGCTATTTACAGGTTTCCTAAGTTAATATGCTTCATATATGTTGTGACATCAGTAAGATGTCTTTTATTATGCCCGAAATGAGTTTAATCACAAACTATGCCCCGTAGGGGTAGTTTGGTCATTTTAAAGGTTGTAAAAGAGTTTAAGTGTCAACCTGAGTTACAGGCCTGATGTAATCAGCAATTATACTCAATTTTCTAAGTCATATCAGTAGGTTAAAGTATATAAGTGAAATTTATCAATTATAACCAAACTATGCCCCGTAGGGGTATTTTGGTAATTTCACATAAGCTGAAAAGCTCAGAACTGAAGTCTGAGTTTATCAACCTTTGCTTACTGTTAAAATATTATAATTTGCCTCAAATATCAGTAGGTATCAACCCTTGTATGTTTAAAATAGTTTTAGTACATACTATGCGTTAAAAACGCTTAAAAAGGCGATTAGAGGCCATTTCCAGGTTTGATACATAAACCTGATATTTTTATATTTCCCGAATAATTTATTTATCATATGTGATCAGTAGCAAAAGGTTTGGAGTCGTTTAGATATGTAAAACTCATTTTATAGCCCGTAAGGGCAAAACCGACAATTACCGGATTATGCCTACGACTATAAGTTATGCTCAGCCTAAAATTAATTAAAAATCTTTAAAAATCCCAAAATAATATATTACATCAGTGGGTAAAAGATTTGATATCAAAAAGTAGTCTTAACTAGGCTATACGCTAATTACGCCGTTTTATTAACATAAAGCTTTAATTTTACGCTAACGAGCATAACTCTTATTCTACACCTAAAACTGATGTCAAACTTTGCATACAAGTCTATATATTAGTAATTAAGGTTTCTACTCTTTTACATTTTCAAAAATCACGTTTTAAGGTGAAAAGGGCATAATGGTCAACATATGAGCAATTAATGGAATCATGCGTATTAATCGGTTAACTAATGAACCATAGTGTATAATCACAGAGGGTTATACTAGCATGTAACCTGGTCCAAATGAAGCTCTTAGGTATTTCTAAAACATACCATAACGGGTCAGAACTGAAAGTGAAAGTAAAGTCAAACTATGCGACTTTCGGTTCCGAACCGGGTCAAAACAGGAAATTGTCGGGTTGAACATGTTTAGACATGTTCTTACACTAATTACCAAGTTATATAAATGATCAAACGGGTTTTATATGTTCTACATTGCTAATTATGCATAATTTAGAATTTAAGTATCCTGTTGACTTTTTAATCGCAAGTTTGACCCGACATTTGACATAGTTAGAGTGGGAATCAGGGGGAACCCTTTTGAGGGTTTATTACCCACATAATTACCAACTTATAACTACTTTCAATTCGACTAATCACTGAGCCATTAGTGATTAATCTTAAAGTCAACCGTTAATTACGACGGTTTGACTTTTAGCTAAATAACTAAGCTAAACTCACTTAAAGAAGGTTAAGCATACTTACAAGTGACTAATGGTCGAATAGGAAGGCTTGGAAGGTGCTCTTGTGCTCCACAAATGATCAGATTTGCAAGAATGAATGTGTGAAGTATGTTTGCAACTTAGAGGCCTTTATATAGTGGTTTAATCACCACAATATGTTGACACACAAGTCTAACATGGACCATGAATCATCAACACATGTCCCTAAGTGTTTAGGGGGTACTTAGGGGCCAAGAAATATGAGGAAAATCGGTTATAAGTCAATCACAAGCACAAGGGAAGACAAGAAACAAAAAAAAAATCGCATCAGACTACCCCTCGCGTCACGCGTAGACCCCCCCTTGGGGATTCGCGTGGCGCGAGGCCATTCTGCACCAAATCTAAATTTTTCGATTTATTGCGTTTTGATCCTTGGCTCTTCAAACTTCGATTAGACTTTTGTTTCTTGCATCTTGAACCCTCCAAATTGATGTTTAGGGGCTTCAAGACATATACCCTCTTTGTTAAGTCCCCAGTTAACTTTATTGTTACCCGAAAGTCCTAACTTTCCACGTTGACGCTTTAACCCCTCGCACACGAATTTGATCATAGCTTTCTCATATGATAACGAAACTTTATGAAATTTATATCGTATATTCTAGTGAGCATAATTAACCGTTACAAAGCTTCGGGTTTGCTAAAAGGTCACTCAGAGGTATAATTTAAACATGTTGACACATTTAACCCCTGTAGTTTGTAATCTCTCACTTTCCTTCATATTTCGCTTCGTATGATCCATGATTTATTCGTTTGAAGGTATGAGCATCATGTAGGGTTAATATATAATATATTTATTCACTGTTGACATTTAGAACTCGTATATCCACATACTTTCCATGATTGTCAACTTAAATTCTTTTATAACATTCTTTCACACGTTCAAACATATGACACGTGTCAACACATTATAGGACGTGAATTGTCGGGTTGAACATGTTTAGACATGTTCTTACACTAATTACCAAGTTATATAAATGATCAAACAGGTTGTATATGTTCTACATTGCTAATTATGCATAATTTAGAATTTAAGTATCCTGTTGACTTTTTAATCGCAAGTTTGACCCGACATTTGACATAGTTAGAGTGGGAATCAGGGGGAACCCTTTTGAGGGTTTATTACCCACATAATTACCAACTTATAACCACTTTCAATTCGACTAATCACTGAGCCATTAGTGATTAATCTTAAAGTCAACTGTTAATTACGACGGTTTGACTTTTAGCTAAATAACTAAGCTAAACTCACTTAAAGAAGGTTAAGCATACTTACAAGTGACTAATGGTCGACTAGGAAGGCTTGGAAGGTGCTCTTGTGCTCTACAAATGATCAGATTTGCAAGAATGAATGTGTGAAGTGTGTTTGCAACTTAGAGGCCTTTATATAGTGGTTTAATCACCACAATATGTTGACACACAAGTCTAACATGGACGAATCATCAACACATGTCCCTAAGTTTTTAGGGGGTACTTAGGGGCCAAGGAATATGAGGAAAATCAGTTATAAGTCGATCACAAGCACAAGGGCAGACAAGAAACAAAAAAAAATCGCATCAGACTACCCCTCGCGTCACGCGTAGACCCCCCCTTGGGGATTCGCGTGGCGCGAGGCCCTTCTGCACCAAATCTAAATTTTTAGATTTATTGCGTTTTGATCCTTGGCTCTTCAAACTTCGATTAGACTTTTGTTACTTGCATCTTGAACCCTCCAAATTGATGTTTAGGGGCTTCAAGACATATACCCTCTTTGTTAAGTCCACGGTTAACTTTATTGTTACCCGAAAGTCCTAACTTTCAACGTTGACGCTTTAACCCCTCGCACACGAATTTGATCATAGCTTTCTCATATGATAACGAAACTTTATGAAATTTATATCGTATATTCTAGTGAGCATAATTAATCGTTACAAAGCTTCGGGTTTGCTAAAAGGTCACTCAGAGGTATAATTTAAACATGTTGACACATTTAACCCCTGTAGTTTGTAATCTCTCACTTTCCTTCATATTTCGCTTCGTATGATCCATGATTTATTCGTTTGAAGGTATGAGCATCATGTAGGGTTAATATATAATATATTTATTCACTGTTGACATTTAGAACTCGTATATCCACATACTTTCCATGATTGTCAACTTAAATTCTTTTATAACATTCTTTCACACGTTCAAACATATGACACGTGTCAACACATTATAGGACGTGAATTGTCGGGTTGAACATGTTTAGACATGTTCTTACACTAATTACCAAGTTATATAAATGATCAAACAGGTTGTATATGTTCTACATTGCTAATTATGCATAATTTAGAATTTAAGTATCCTGTTGACTTTTTAATCGCAAGTTTGACCCGACATTTGACATAGTTAGAGTGGGAATCAGGGGGAACCCTTTTGAGGGTTTATTACCCACATAATTACCAACTTATAACCACTTTCAATTCGACTAATCACTGAGCCATTAGTGATTAATCTTAAAGTCAACTGTTAATTACGACGGTTTGACTTTTAGCTAAATAACTAAGCTAAACTCACTTAAAGAAGGTTAAGCATACTTACAAGTGACTAATGGTCGACTAGGAAGGCTTGGAAGGTGCTCTTGTGCTCTACAAATGATCAGATTTGCAAGAATGAATGTGTGAAGTGTGTTTGCAACTTAGAGGCCTTTATATAGTGGTTTAATCACCACAATATGTTGACACACAAGTCTAACATGGACGAATCATCAACACATGTCCCTAAGTTTTTAGGGGGTACTTAGGGGCCAAGGAATATGAGGAAAATCAGTTATAAGTCGATCACAAGCACAAGGGCAGACAAGAAACAAAAAAAAATCGCATCAGACTACCCCTCGCGTCACGCGTAGACCCCCCCTTGGGGATTCGCGTGGCGCGAGGCCCTTCTGCACCAAATCTAAATTTTTAGATTTATTGCGTTTTGATCCTTGGCTCTTCAAACTTCGATTAGACTTTTGTTACTTGCATCTTGAACCCTCCAAATTGATGTTTAGGGGCTTCAAGACATATACCCTCTTTGTTAAGTCCACGGTTAACTTTATTGTTACCCGAAAGTCCTAACTTTCAACGTTGACGCTTTAACCCCTCGCACACGAATTTGATCATAGCTTTCTCATATGATAACGAAACTTTATGAAATTTATATCGTATATTCTAGTGAGCATAATTAACCGTTACAAAGCTTCGGGTTTGCTAAAAGGTCACTCAGAGGTATAATTTAAACATGTTGACACATTTAACCCCTGTAGTTTGTAATCTCTCACTTTCCTTCATATTTCGCTTCGTATGATCCATGATTTATTCGTTTGAAGGTATGAGCATCATGTAGGGTTAATATATAATATATTTATTCACTGTTGACATTTAGAACTCGTATATCCACATACTTTCCATGATTGTCAACTTAAATTCTTTTATAACATTCTTTCACACGTTCAAACATATGACACGTGTCAACACATTATAGGACGTGAATTTTCGAGGTGTTACATCTACTAAAAACTATTCACCCGAAATCCACAAATTCCAACAGTTTCTTCGTAGATTCCGTCCGGTTTCAAAGCCGGTTGAGGATTACGAGTGTTCTACACTCGTTCAAAGGCAGTTGATGATTACAAGGATCGTTCTAATAGATTAAAGAGAATAAACCATTTTTTACCAACTTTTACCCATAGTATACGGGCCGTATAACATTATACGGGCCGTATACAATCATCGTATACATTGTATACGATTGGTTATAATTTTTTCACATGCTGTATACGGCCGTATAATAGTATGCGGCCCGTATTTAAAGGGTAAAAATGATCTGGTAATTTTTTTTACATGGTGTACACGGGCCGTATAATAGTATACGACCCGTATTCTCAGGGTAAAAAATGGTTTACTCTCTTTAATCTATTACAACGATCCAAAAAACGAAGAACAAAGTCAAATGTGATCAAACTTGGACATCAGACGTAAATCTTGATTCAGATCTCTATTCGGTCATCTTTCCAAACTACAACACACGATAAGTTTACACTTTATATAGTGTGTGATTTGACCGGTTGTATTCATTTATTTCTGTTGATCCACAAATTCCAACAAATATTTCACTCCAGTAGTTGAAACTTGAGCGCAAGAATCAATTCAAAACCCTCACCCTCAAAATCAACGAGAAACCAAAGGAAAAAGGGCAGATAATGGCTGATGGTTCTTCGTGCATTGTTTAAATCAGAATCGGGTTCTCAAGACAAGGATCGTTCTAATAGATTAAAGAGAAAAAACCCTCGTTTCTTCATCTTCAAGAACAATGATGAACAGATGATGTTTTTTTTTTTGCAGAACGTGGTGGATTCAGGTGGTTTGGGTCTAGGGTTGTCAGAGAGAGAAAAGGAGGGGAGAGAGTCTGATACAACCATTTTTTCTTTTCCTTCAATTTCGAGAACATTCTCCCTGTGTATGTGCTTGTGTTGTAGAAACCGGTGATGAATTTGTATACACAACTGAACGTTCATTACTGTTCTGAAATTGGAGAACCGTTGTGTATTTTCTTACTCTGAAATTGGAGAACCGTTGTTTATATTGAATCAGGTTGTAAACCCTACTTGGAAACCGGGGTATGTGCTTGTGCTGTAGAAACCGGTGGTGAATTTGCGTACACAACTGAAGGTTCAGTGCACGAAAAGTTTCTTACGAAATGTACGTGACAAAACAAGGATGTTGGGAATTAAACGCATAAACCCTTGAATCCCAACGCTTCTCTAAAAGAGCCTGTATTAGAAACCATCCTATGTCTTTTACCAACCGAAGAGGCAGCAAGGACAGATAATACTTCATTTGTCGATAAACCATACTGTCAAGAAACTAACATCTTTTAATACTTCATTTTTCGAGAAACCATACTGTCAAGAAACTAACATCTTTTAATACTTCATTTGTCAGATAATACTTCATTTGTCGAGAAACAATACTGTCAAGAAACTAACATCTTTTAATACTTCATTTGTAACCATAAGGATGATGCAAATTTGTACGTAAAGATCTCTACACAAACAATTCTACATCTTTTAACCAATTGTCCATCACTTAAGACCTTGAAAGATTTGTTGAAATCGAAGAAAAGAGTAACTAGCAGAAGACGTGTCGGGTTCTTCCAACAAATTGTGTATGTGCTTGTGCTGTAGAAACCGGTGATGAATTTGTGTATCTAAATCAGGTTCTCTGCCTTAGATCGGTCATTCCTTGTGATACATGAACGTTGTATTCTTGTCTTTCAGAAGAGTTGGTATTGAACCAAGAATACTTCAAACATTCTAAACCCTACCTGGAAACAAACCAACAAAATCCTGATAGTCTTCTATGATGATTCGAAACATTCACGAACCACAATGGACTCAGACTCATACTACTCACCCTCCCCTGAGGAAAAGTTTTCCC
Organism: Helianthus tuberosus; assembly: GCA_030545235.1. Lineage (NCBI taxonomy): Eukaryota > Viridiplantae > Streptophyta > Magnoliopsida > Asterales > Asteraceae > Helianthus > Helianthus tuberosus. The sequence goes on from CM060400.1 coordinate 210,662,676, forward strand.
GACGACTCAAGATAAAGCAGTTGGTTTGTGTTCATATCAGCGTTGTTTATCACCCTGTGTGAGTATTGGAAGCCCGACCACTAGCAGAAGAACCCGACACGTCTTCTATGATGATTCGAAACATTCACGAACAACAATGGACTCAGACTCATTGTTGCGAATTTGGTTTCTTCAGTACATGCTGATGAAACCAAAGACTCAGACTCCTTACAACTCTCATCAAATGCCTCACCCTTCCTTTTATTCTGTAAATATTAAATAAAGAATAACACCATGCCCGTAATCCCGCGTTGATAGCTTCTGTTTTATTACAGTCATACGACACGTTTTTTTGTTCTTCAATCTTTGTTACTTGTTAATGTTTTATTTTTTCTACTTTTAGAAAGGTTTGAGCACCTCACGACTATAAAATGTCTCGTGTGATTGACACCTTAAATCCCTTAAATACTTTGAGAAAAATCTAATTTTCGAAGAATACGGGCTGTATAAAAGTATACGACCCGTATACACGTTCGTATACATTGTATACGACCAGGCAAATTATTTACACATGGTGTATACGGGCCGTATACTGTTATACGACCCGTATGGAATTAAAAAAACTGACAAAGTCTGCTGGCACAGACTTTGTTAGTTTTTTAAATTCTATACGGGCCGTATAACAGTATACGGCCCGTATACACCATGTGTAAATAAGTTTTTCCCATGTGTTAATATTAGGACCCTTAATATATTGAATAAATATCAAATACAAATAAACTAAACGCACTAGATATACGAACCAAAGGAAAAGATAAAAAAACACGGTGTCATTTTTGTAAGGAAAATTGGTTTTTAATAAACCAACCTTTGTCCCGTTGGTAAATAATAATCTTACCTACATAATTGGTATACAATAATCCTACCTATCAACATGTTGGTACTCAATGAACTTCCGTTAAATTTTTTTAACTGAAGTTAGTTTTTAAGTTTTATTATTTAGACAAACAGTCCCTGTGGTTGTAATTTACTAGTTTTAACTATTTTAAAACTAGTAAATCACAGTCCCTTGAGGTTTTTTTTTGTTTTATAAAATAGTTAAAACTAGTAAATTACAACTACAGGGACTTTTTGTGTAATAAATAAAACTTAAAAATTAACTTCAGTTAAAAAAAATTAACGGAAGTTTATTGAGTACCAACATGTTGATAGGTAGGATTATTGTATACCAATTACGTAGGTAAGATTATTATTTACCAACGGGACAAAGGTTGGTTTATTAAAAACCAATTTTCCTTTTTGTAATTATGAGGAACTATCAAAATTACTCTTGTAGAGTAATTTTACAAAATTACTCTTGTAGAGTAATTTTACAAAATTACTCTGTAACAAAATTACTTTTACAAGTGAATTAAAATTACCCTGTAAGTTTATCAAAAACCTGTAGAGTAATTTTGATCTTTTGTAGAGTAATTTTGTTCTTGTAGGGTAATTATCAAAATTACACTAACCCCCAAAAAACTGTAGAGTAATTTTGATCTTTTGTAGAGTAATTTTGTAAAATGATCCTGTAGAGTAATTTTGATCTTGTAGATTAATTTTGTTAGCATTTAGTTATGGGGTATAGATTTATGGTTTAGTTTTTAGCTTTTAGTTTGGGGGGGGGGGGGGGGGTTAAGGTTTTTTTAGGTTTTTGAGGGGGGGGGGGGGGGAGGGGGGTTAGGTTTTTTTTTTTTTTTTGGGGGGGGGGGGGGGTTAGGTTTTTTTTAGGTTTTTTAGGGATTGGGGGAGGGGGTTAGGTGGGGTGGGGGGTTAGTGTAATTTTGATAATTACCCTACAAGACCAAAATTACTCTACATGAACATTTTACAAAATTACTCTACAAAAGATCAAAATTACTCTACAGTATCATTTGTAGAGTAATTTTGATAATTACCCTGCAAGAACAAAATTACTCTACGAGACCATTTTACAAAATTACTCTACAAAAGATCAAAATTACTCTACAGGTACATTTGTAGAGTAACTTTGATAGTTACTGATAATTACAAAAATGCCGCCGCCTACTTTTTCCTTTTCATGCAATTCGTATGTTTTGTATAATAACTTTCCCTTAATATATTTACTATATGAGAACTTTTCACTAATGATTTTTGTTTCAAGTCGATCCATCCGATGAATACAATATTGAATCTTTTTCTCAAACCCACTAATTAACTAGTGTGTTTTATTAACAAAAACATGTGTTGGAATGGAACCGGATCGATACGGAATCGATGCATGTTTTATGTAACAAAAACATGTGCTGGAATATATGGATGACATGTTTGTATTTCAAATACAAAAAAAATGCTAGGAATTTATATAAAACTAGGTGAGACACCCGCGCTTCGCAGCGGGGTGTCTCGTAAGTAGGTGGTGAGCGTTTTTTTACTAAGCTATCACATGTATGACATAAAACAAAGAAGTTACATAGTTTGTTTTGTTACTAATGAAAAATGTTATACTTGAATACAATTCTGAGTTTAATAAAATTTATATCTAAGCATTGAGAAAAAGAATTAATTACCTATTTTTTAATAGGAAAATAATGTAAAAAACTTTCCAAAGTTCCCATAATGCACTTAGTTGTAATTTGAGTGTTTTTCTTATCGAATAATAATTTTGATACTATTTAAATAAGAACATGGCTAGAATAATACTAACTTAACGAATAATTGTTGTGTTGGATTATTTGTTCAAACGTCATTCAATCAGAATTGATGTGGTATGTCAGGGTATTGGCACGGTCCCACCACTCAACCAAATACTCTATTTTTAATACAACTTCATTGTTAACAAAATTTATATTGAACTAAACACAACCATGTGTTATTTTTTTAAGTTAACTAACGCAACCTCTTAAAAGAAAATCAAATTAAATGAATTAAAAATGTATATTATTTATAATATAAAGAGTAAATAAAGTAATTAATAATATAACAATTTGTTAAAACATAAATAACATATATAAACATTTACTAAATATTTGAAACGTGTAGAAATGAAACTACCAGAATTCTATTACACAAATTTACAAAGGGACACTGAAAAATTGTATAATAAAAAATAGACAAAAAGAAACTTTCGGAGATCGAAACCGAAACGCCCGGTTTAGGTTTGAGTGTATACATGATAACCCATTGAGTTGCTTTATGTCATTTAAATAATCTATGTTTATTGATATATACACATAAAATAAACTAAAATAAAGTTATATGTCTTTTAAATAATCTATATCTATATATATAGATATATACAAATAAAAATAACTAAAAAAGTTAGTGAAAAACACATGACAGCTTGTAATTGACTCCACTTTTTTAACAACCAATCAAAATGGATTGCTACTGTACAACCCCTTTAAATTTGTATGGTTATATAATAGGTTTTCTATATGAATTAGTTTTATAAGGTAAAGATCAAATTTAAACGGGTGTTAATATACTAAACATGAGAAGTGAAGAAAGAATTTTGTTTTTTGGAATTTTGTTCTCATCTACTTAAGTATGATGTTTAGTAGAAAAAATACAAAAAAAATCATGTATTTACTTTGTAATTATGTGCAATTGCACTAGAGTGGTCACATAATTACTCTACGAGTGTAGATACACAATTTTTTTAGATTCTAAAACTAAAACACATGTTTAACAATATGGGATAATAATAAAAAAACAAAAAAAAAGGTGCTCTCCTTCACTTTTTACGTTTAGTATATTAAGTTTATTTTTACAGTAACCTTAGATATGTAATTAATTAAGATTGACATATCTCATATCTTTTTCACAAGGTGCCTACTAATTATACATATGATTTTAAAGCTACGATGAATAGTGAATTCACTTAAATTCATTTTTTATAGTATTTGATTATTTTAAAATAACATTAATTATTCTTGTTGTTCCTATTAATGCCATCAAATTGGTTAATGTCTGATGTATTTGAATTAAAATATACATATTTGTCGTAATGAGATTTATTTAAACGAACTAATAGCATAAAAGTAAATAAGTGTAGAGTGTTTTTTTAGTCGTAACTTATAATGAGTGTTGATGTCGTACCGATATCGTGACAAATTGATCTGATTCAAACAAAACACTGGCACCGTTATTGGTATTATTCAAACCGGTATATGTATCAGTTATATACGCTTTATCCGATTTAATTTCTATTTAATTTTATTTTTCTCTAATAACATGCATTTGTTAACTTTTTTTTAACCTGAATAAACAATTTTGTTTACTTTTTTCTCGACATTTCAATATAGTTTTGTATTCAAAATAGAGTGTTTTTGTTGCATCGTAAACAATACACGTCCAAGTATCGTATGGTACCGTGATGAACCGAGCCGATTCCAATCGAACAACATCAGAACCAGTATCGGTACTGAAATGATCGAAACTGGTACCCGTAATTGTTTCTATGGTTTTCAATCAAAATTTGTATTCAAAATAAAGTTTCTATTCTTTTTTGTATCGTAATCTATACAAATGTAGGTATGGTAGAGTACCGTGATGAACCGCGCTAATTCCACGCGAACAACATGAGTACCGACATCGATATTGAAATAATCATAAGCGATACCGATAATTGTTTTTATGGTTTTCAATCGATGTAAAACACGTGTCAAAGTCCTTTTGGGCATATCAAGACCCTTATATTTTGTTTTCTTTTTTCTATTGCTATAGCGAGGGCCGATAATGTAACGAACCAAATTGATACTGACCGAATTCCCGCCGCGTAACGCGAGGGAATTCCTCTAGTATAAATATTGTTAACGAAAGATGATGAATAGTAACTTTATTTTTATAATAATATATAGTTTTTTTATTTTATTTAATATATTATAATTGTTTATTATTATATTTACTTTAATAACATATTTTTATTTTTTTCTTTTTTTTTAAATCATATATTTCCTATACCATTTTTTTAATAATTCTTTTTTTAGAACATATATTAATTTATCAATTAATTTGATACTTCTTTAATAATTTACGTTTATAACTTTTTTCTAAAAACTTAAGTACGTAGTTGTATTCATTCTTCCCCGACATTAAGTTTTGTTAAAAACAAAGTTGTACTCTAAATAAAGTATTTATTTGGTATGTGTTGACGAAAGACGATGAATAGTAACTTTATTTTTATAACAATATATAGTTTTTTGTTTTTCTTTTATTTAATATATTATAATAATTTATTATTATATTTAATTTTAATAACATATTTTTAATTTTTTCCCCAATTTAAAACCGTATATTTCCTATACCATTTTTTTAATTATTCTTTTTTTTTCTTTTTTAGAACATATATTAATTTATCGATAAATTTGATTCTTCTTTAATAATTTACATTTATAACTTTTTCCTAAAAATTTAAGTATGTAGCTGTGCTTGATTTTTCCCCGACATTCTGTTATAAGTTTTGTTAAAAACTAAGTTGTAGTCTAAATAAAGTATTTAATTAGTATCATAAAACGATACGATAATAAACTAAACCGTTCTAATGGTTTGACTTTCAAAACAATATGTTTTATTTTCAAATCACGTTTGTTTTACATTATCATTTGCACGGTTTCGCCGCAACGCGCGACCTAAAAAAAACTATAACTATTAAAAGAAACTGGTGATATATAGTAAACAAATTTTTGTTTGCTAATATGTTATTTCTACTTTTGTTTATTTTATTATATTAATTAAACATATTTTGTTTTTCTATTATAACTTTTTTCAAAACGATATTTTATAATTTCTTTGAGTATGCAATTACGACGTCTCTATTTTTTTTATCTACATTTAGTATTTTCTTATATGTCGACGCCGTTTATCCTTTACATTATTTTAATAATATAAGTAATGGCTTATAAATTTTGATGCGACATGCTTATTTTTATTTGTATTTTTTATATGTCGACACCGTTTATCCTTTACATTATTTTAATAATATAAGTAATGCCTTATAAATTCTGATGCGATATGCTTATTTTATTTATATTTCAATATAAGTTTTGTTTGAATTGAACGGGTAAAATATAATTGATTTTTTTGTTTTTTATTGTGACGAAATGAACCAATACCGTGTGCACAACTTCGGTAGCAGTATAGAGTATATTTTATATATTGTAAGCTATAGCAAGTGTTGATACTATATCCCTACCATGACTAACTAAACTGACACCGTCTTAGCAACATCGATGCCCTGTCGATTTCGACAGGACAACATTGGCATGTATCTTTATTATTGGAACCACTATTTGTTTTTATGGTTTTCAAGCATTGTAAAACACATGTGAACATCATTTTGGTCATATCATTATTTTTATTTTTTGGTTGTATCTTTTAATTACTATACCGAGTGCTGAAATCATACCGATCTTGTCATAAATCGAACCGATACTAACCGTAGACCCGCCGCAACGCACGAGGAATATTACTAGTTAATTAATTAATGAAAAGGGTAAGCAATATTCATGGACTGGGTGGCCCAAAAGGTATATTATATATATATATATATATATATATATATTCAACCTCCTGTCTAATGTAGATGCATGGTTTGTGTACATAAACTATCTTATAATGGAACCAGTATCTTGCATGTTTTATGTATGTTAACACAAAAAAGATCTCTGTGGTGGAATGGAATTGATAGAAAATCGGAATTGGAATAGAGATTGAGATCAGAATCAGATGCTTAGCCCAGTTGTACTTTGTTTTGCTATATATACTGACCGCATTTTGTTTGCAGCATAATCTATCATACACAGCAGATCATTAATCTTCTTTGGGGGTATATTTTTCAAGCAAATTCTTGGACTTGTCATGGTATGAATCCCTTACTCCGGTTCACCTCTAATTTACAGTTTTTTTTTTAAATAAATTTGTAACTAGTATTTAAATACCAAAGGATAAGAGCAAGCAATTGGGACCATGGGGAGGAAATGGAGGAGATGAATGGGAAGATGGTGCACACAATGGAGTTAGAGAAATAACTCTCGTGTACGGAAGCTGCATTGACTCAATCCGTGTAACATATGATAACAATGGTAAACCCTTTCTGGCTGAAAAACATGGTGGCTTTGGTGGAACGAAATCAGCTCAGGTACATACATTCTAACCAAGTCTCTAGGTACTTCATAGTTGGAAACTAATTTATGTAATTTCTTATGTGATTATTTTAGATTAAGCTGCAATTTCCTGAGGAGATCTTAGTAAGTGTTAGTGGGCACTATTGTCGTGTGGTCTATGGAGGTAGTCCGGTGATTCGATCACTCACTTTCAAGACCAACAAAAGAACACTTGGGCCATTTGGGGTCGAAGAAGGAACACCCTTTAATTTCTCAACAAATGTAGGCCGCATTGTAGGTTTTTATGGGCGAAGCGGGTGGTTTCTTGATTCACTTGGGTTCTACTTATCAAGCCCAAAACCAAGCCTATGCCAAAGAGTCTGGGCGATGTTTAAAAGGTTTTGAACCCTCTTTCTATTAAAGATGGTGAAAATTGAAAACCATTGGGGGCATATGAGTACCATAGCTAGTCTTAAACCAAAATAAATTGTTTGTGTACTTTGTTATTGATCAAACGTAAGAAAAAATGATTATAATTAGCTAGTCTTAAACCAAAATAAATTGTTTGTGTACTTTGTTATTGATCAAACGTAAGAAAAAATGATTATAATGATAAGTCGTATCGATTATTAATGTGCAAATTGTGGGGCATCTAAGACCCGTTTCTATTATCATAATTGCAATTTCAATTCCTTTAAAATCCGTAAACCAAACGACCCCCTAATGGTATTATTTCTATTATCATAATGTCTCTTTCTTCTCATGTTATTATTTAAGAAAAAATAATTGATCAACATTAATTTATTTGACGCTACTTTACATATACTTATGCATTAAAAAGCTATCTATATTATATAGGATATAAATTCGTTTTAGAATCCAGAACATTTAGTCAATGACATAACTTTAATTAAGTGGACAGATGGTGATGGTGTAAAAATAACACATTTTTTCTCCCCATTTTATGTTATTTAAAAAAAAAAGAATCCTGGAAAATTTATCACAACTCTCTTTCCCTTCCTTCCTCCCTCCCTTCATCCGTACATAAACTCTTTCATAAAGATTAAAATAAAGAGTTAAATGCCTCGTTAATCTTTATGGCTAGCAGATATTAAAGAGTTGGTCTCAAGGCTTCAATAATTAAAAATTTGGTCACGGTGATTGTAATTTTTGCACTCGTGTGGTCTTTATCAGTAACTTATGTTAACTTTATCAGTTATATGTGTATGCAATTACTAATTTACCCATGAACAATTTAACTAAAACACAAAATAAATAATTAAACAACACAAAATAATTAATTAAACAACACAAAATAATAAACATTAAAGGAGATGTTCTAGAACATTCCGGCTTCAAACTCCGAGGAGATGTTTCTGCAACAATTCAACTATAACACAAAATGATTCTGCAACAAAATGAACAATTTAGACTAAGACTAAAGGGTATGGGGGCCGGCTAGGACCGGCGCCGGTCCCCCACACCGCCCCCTGAGGATCGGTTCGGCCCAAACGGCTCCCCACAGCCGGGTAAGACGTGGCCCCACTTGAAGAATATAGCCGTTCCAACGGCTCTTTTATATAAAAAAAAATTCATTTTTCAATTTAAATACCCTCTATCTCATCCATTTTTATACAATTCTATCCTATTCTACTCTCATTCTTCTCCAATTCTCTTCCTTTTTTATGAAAAACACTCCATATTTTTTATACCTTTTTCTCTAATCATGCATCCTTTCAACCCAAACAACCCCAACCCAAACAACCCCAACCCGAATAATCACAACCCGAACCAACCTAACTTTTTTTCGACTCCCGCTTACACTCCGTGTTGGTTCAGTTCTGTTTGAACATGAGGGAAAACAATAAATCATACCTGTCACAGCAGAAAGTCCAGTGGAGAATCCAGTAATGGAGTTCGACATGCTTGTCATCGTGATCTGGTTCCTCCTTAGGGTGCTGACTGATGATGGGGCTTTGAGAACCGAAAAGGGTATCGGCTAGGAGATGGAGGACGAATTTGATGTTATGCTTATGGGGTGTGCAACTGAGTAACCCTTTAACCTCCACTTAATTCTCCTTATATAAGCACCCAGGAGGAAACCTAATTAGTTACTAAGGGTAATATGGTCCATCAACAATTACCAACTAATTTAAATAATAGGTTATTATATATTTTGATCTTTATTATGTAAATGATTATAATGGCTATAGATTAAATATTGTTACATAATATATTTAATCTTACATTCTCCCACTTAGCCGAGTAATCATTTACTATGAGTATTAGATAAGCCTGATCAGGAGTTAACACTCATTTTAGCCTTAAACAAGTACTATAGCAGAGAAATACAGCCGTTGAATCATTATGCGACTCAGGACCCCCATTAATCATACTATAGCCTTAATTTAAAACCTAATCGTTATGATCAAAATACGCGTAAGCCCTTTGTTTGATTTGTAACTTCATTTGTCAATATGCCATTATACCGGTTGAACATATTCTAAGAGACATACAAAATCAAACTGAGGAAATTTCATTAACATAAAACATAAGCTAGTACAATATGCTCAAATAAGGTCTTTACAAAATCCCATATTACGAACATGTTCTTCATAAACCTTAGGAGGGAGACCTTTAGTCATCGGATCCGCAAGCATATCTTTAGTACTAATATACTCGATACAAAGATTATTTTCCTCAACTCGTTCACGTACGAACAGATATTTTGTATCGAGATATAAACCAGCTCCAGTCGAACTGTTACTGTTCGAGAAACTAACGGCAGCTGAATTATCACAATAAAGCTTCAATGGTCTAGAAATGGAATTAACGATTTTGAGTCCAGTGATCAGATTTCTAAGCAACATTCCATAACAGGTTGCGTTATAAACAGCAATGTACTCTGCCATCATTGTGGAAGTTGTGGTCAACTGTTGTTTATGACTCTTCCATGAGATTGGGCCGCCTGCTAACATAAAGATATAGCCCGAAGTGGATTTCTTGTCATCTTTGCACTTTGCAAAGTCAGAATCAGAATAGCCCACCACTTCTAAATGATCACTTCTTCTATAAGTCAGTTTATAGTCTTTCGTCCCTTGCAGATATCGAAGTACCTTCTTAGCTGCTTTCCAGTGATCTAGGCCAGGATTGGTCTGATAACGGCCTAACATTCCAGCAATATAAGCGATATCTGGGCGAGTACAGACTTGAGCATACATCAAGCTCCCGACTACTGACGCGTAAGGTATCTGGCTCATTTGCTCCTTCTCAACCTCTGTTGTCGGACACTGGAATGAACCGAAAACATCTCCCTTGACTACTGGAGCGACGGAGGGTTTGCACTGTTGCATGTTGTAACGCGTAAGGACACGATCTATGTAGGCCCTCTGGGACAATCCTAAGATCCCTTTGTGTCTATCTCGGTGAATTTCGATGCCAATGACGTAAGAAGCCTCTCCGAGACCCTTCATGTCGAAGTTATGCGAAAGTAACCGCTTCGACTCATGCAACATGTCTAAACTATTACTTGCCAATAGAATATCATCTACGTAAAGGACAAGTATAGTAAAGTTGCTCCCACTCATCTTGAGGTAGGTGCATTGATCCACTTGATTCTTCATAAAACCTTGCTTCTTCATGACTTCATCAAACTTGAGGTACCATTGACGTGATGCTTGTTTTAACCCGTAAATGGATTTCTTCAACTTACAGACTAGATGCTCCTGACCTTCAGGTTTAAAGCCTTCAGGTTGTTTCATGTAAACATCTTCGTCCAAATCTTCGTTAAGGAAAACGGTTTTAACGTCCATCTGATGTAACTCCAAATCGAAATGAGCTACTAGGGCCATGACGATCCTTAATGAATCTTTACGAGAGACAGGTGAAAACGTCTCTTGATAATCAATTCCCTCTTTCTGAGTGTAGCCCTTTGCAACCAATCTCGCTTTGTAGCGTTCAACGTTCCCATTCGGATCCAGTTTTGTTTTGAATACCCATTTACATCCTACGGGTTTGGCTCCGTTGGGTAATTCTACCAAATCCCAAACGTCATTTTTCTTCATGGATTCAAGCTCATCAATCATTGCTTTATTCCATTCAGAAGACTGATCACTGCTAATGGCTTCATTGTAAGAGATAGGATCATTGAGCTTTCCAGCATCCATTTCAGTCAGGTAGGTAACATAATCATCCCAATTAGTTGGCCTTCTTTGCCTAGATGACCTCCTGAGTGGATTATCGGGTTCAGCGTTGTCGTGGTTTTGAGCGTTTGATGTGCCTTCGTCATGAGGTATAATGGGTTCTGATTGTAGAGGTGAATTTGGAGTTGGTGCAGTAGCTTCAGGTACAGTAGTTGCATTGGGTACAAGAGGAGTAATCGGAGTAATGGTAAGCGACGAGTCTCTCCCCCCCCCGCGTCTTGTACTTCTTGCAATTCTTCGTAAGGGTTGGTACTGCTCCCACTGACCTTGAAATCCTCCAGGAACGCGGCACGCTTGGTTTCAACAATACGGGTGACATGGGAAGGACAATAGAAACGATAACCCTTAGAGTTCTCAGGATACCCGATAAAGAAACAGGTAACTGTTTTAGGGTCAAGTTTCCTTAGGAAAGGATTGTAAAGTTTTGCTTCAGCAATGCAGCCCCATACTTTCATATATTTAAGACTCGGTTTCCTTCCTGTCCAAAGTTCATAAGGAGTTTTAGGGACAGACTTAGAAGGAACTCTATTGAGTATATGAACAGCTGTTTTTAACGCTTCAATCCAGAGGAATAATGGTAAATTAGTGTTGGATAACATACTGCGCACCATGTTCATAAGGGTACGGTTTCTTCTTTCAGCGACACCATTCTGCTGAGGTGTACCAGGCATGGTGTATTGGTTCACAATCCCCTGGCCCTTACAAAACTCATAAAATGGACCAGGAGCTTGACCCACATCAGTATGTATTCCATAATATTCACCGCCTCTATCTGATCTCACAACTTTAATCTGACGATCTAATTGTTTTTCAACTTCAGCCTTATAATCTTTAAAAGTTGTTAGAGATTCAGATTTCTCCTTAATAAGATACAAGTACATGTAACGAGAATAATCATCAATAAAAGTGATAAATGAAGTATGTCCTGTTATGCCAGCGATTTGGTAGGGACCACTAATGTCAGTGTGAATGAGTTCTAATAAATTAGAGCTCCTAGTGGCACCTTTCTTATTCGCTAATGTCATTTTACCCTTAAGACATTTGACACATGTTCCAAAATCAGAGAAATCGAGAGGAGGTAAGACTTCATCCTTCACAAGACGATTTAATCGTTCTTTTGAAATGTGGCCTAAACGCTGATGCCACAACATGGATGAAGTTTCTAAGTCTCGTTTCTCTTCCATCTTTGTGAGTGATTCATTAATATTATATGACAACAAAGATTTGGAAAAGTTATCTTCTAGTTCTAATCTATAGAGACCACCATCCAGAATACTAGTACCATAAAGAACAGAATCATAATGGATAGAGAGTTTGCGATGACCATGGGAAACAATAAAACCGTCCATGTCTAACTTTGGTCCTGATACAAGGTTCCGAGTTACCTCAGGAACATATAAGGTATCATAAAGTTTAATACATAAACCAGTTTTCATAACTAATTGTAATGTTCCAATGGCCTTCACTTCTAATTCTCGATCATCCCCAACCTTAAGCGTTCTTTGGTTTCTTTCCAGCTTCCGGATTGAAAGGAATCCCTGAGTAGAATTGGTAACATGAACCATAGAACCAGAATCAAACCACCAAGAATTAGCAGGAACACTTAAATTATAGGACTCAAGTATCATAAAATAATCGTTACCTTTCTTAGCCAGCCACTCCTTAAAATCAGGGCATTCCTTCTGCATGTGTCCTGTCTTTTTGCAAAACTTGCAGCGGATACTGCTTAAGGAGTTCTTAGAGCTGGAAGGTGCACTTGTATTAGGATGAGGGTTAGGCCTTTGGACTTTTGAAGCATCCTTCCTCTGATAATTGTTCTTCCTCTTCTTAGAGTTGGAGGTAGTGAAGTTTGCAACATCAGTATGGCGATCCATCCTCATACGCTCTTCCTCCTGTACGCACATAGCGACCAGCTCACTCATCGTCCATTTGTCCTTCTGAGTGTTGTAATTGATCTTGAATGCTTCAAAGGACGAAGGAAGCGAAGTAATGATGAAATGAACAAGGAAACCATCACTGATTTCCATTTCCAGCCCCTTCAGCTTATTGGCCATGTCATTCATCATCATGATGTGCTCGCGAATGCCACTCCTCCCATCATACTTAGTTGTCACCAGCTTGAGAATAAGAGTACTAGCGTGTGCTTTAGACGTCCCCTTGAACTGAGCCTCCACAGAAGCCAAGTAGGTTTTAGCATCGTCAGAGTCAGGAATAGCTCCTCTAATAGAGTGATTAATGGACTGCTTCATGAACATGAGAGACATGCGGTTACTTCTAGTCCACTTATCATGAAGTAACTGCTGAGGAGCAATACTCTGTGGAGTAAGGTCCGCTGGCTTATCCTCTCTTAGAGCATAATCAAAGTCCAGCACTCCAAGTGTAAGCATGAGGGCATCCTTCCATGCAGCAAAGTTTTCACCAGTTAAAGGTGGAATTCCGCAATTTGGTGCTGTTAGTGGAAATAAAGATGAACAAGTTATGATACAAATGAAGAAGTCCTAATGTGATCTAAGGGCACGTTAAACTAAGGCAGGCATAAATAATGACCATTTTACATTATGAAGCTGTGATATTGTCTATTACTAACATCAAAATAATAGACTTAGCTGAAAAATTCTACTTAAATGAAAACAAAACAGCTTTGGCCAGAAGTGTAATCATTTAAGCATATGTGCAAAGTGGTTGTAACAAATCAGCTTTGGCCAGAAATTGAAACAATCACTTTAGTTATGCACTTGTTGAGTATGCCATCTATGAATGAATTAAATCAGCTTTGGCCAGAAATTAAGACATTCATGCTTATGATGCACACACAACATAGCTTTCGTAATACTTGAACGATAAGTAGATGTATCAAGTCAGCTTTGGCCAGAAATGATATATCAAAAGCTCATTCAAGTTAAGCTATTCTGGTTTTGCAAAACATTATCTGATTCTGATTAAATTAACTAAGTAAATTACAAAACCATTTATTTAAAAATTTGGTCACAGTGATTGTAATTTTTGCACTCGTGTGGTCTTTATCAGTAACTTATGTTAACTTTATCAGTTATATGTGTATGCAATTACTAATTTACCCATGAACAATTATATAACATCTTAAAACACAAAGTCGGCGATTGTCCTTTACCTCCCTCTCGCCTTTTCCCCTTTCAGCCTCCATGATCTTCTTTTTCTTTACACATGTATAACCTATGTTTTCTCCTTCTTAACTCCTCTGCTGTTAAAGCTTTCTTCTTGAGCTTTCGTGGGTTACTCCAGAACTTCAAATCGCCTAGAGGGATTTAAACTTGCAGCGATTTTGTTCAGGTCAGTGCTTCTGCTTGCTTTCCTTTTAATTTATAGGCTAGGGTTTCTTCTTTATGTATTGTCTTTGGTTACATTTGTCAATAAATATAAGTGAAAGAGATATACTTGAAATGAAGATGGTTTGAATGCATATAGAAAACAAGTATATGGTATCTATTTTAAATGAAATTTACAAATGTAACGATGTAGTGAATTAGAAATGAACTCTGATTGCAAAGAGGAGATGAAGACGATCAAAGTGAAGAAATCCGATTCGAACCTGTGCGGACATAGCCCACGTTGTTCTGAACCGGTACCGCTACTTCGGTACCGAAAAGCCTGAAAACTGGGTACCGATACCGGTGCCAAATATACCCGCTACGATTCGGAATCGGTAAAGTACTGGTATTTTAGTGTAGAAACCGGCAAATACCGGTCCCGAACCGGTACCTTAATGGACGAGTACCAAAAATGCCCAACTTTGGTTCCGAATCGGTACCGAAAATGTTCCCCGTTCGGTAAAGTCGGTACTGATACCGCTTCGTTACCGGTACCTGGTACCATAATTTTTTTACCCTAGGTTTCGATTATACAAATTACCGCTTTCGTTTGTACGGGGTCGTATGTCACTTGCAACTTTCTTCTAAGTTTCTGTTTTTTAGAAAAGCCATTTTCGATGAGTAACATGATAGATGCACTGTACTTTTCGCCAATTCTACGTAGCTTGGTTTGAATGCCCAGTTTCAATTGAATTTGTTTTAATGATTATTAGTTTGCCTCTCCTCCTCAAAGTTTATACGCATATATGTCTTCTATGAAATTCTAATAATGTTGGATCTGTGCTCTGTAGCATTCTACCCATGGACCTTATACCTACTTTGGAATGTAGTCTCTGCTTTATGCCTGCGATTCATTTTCATTCAAACCATCTATTGAATCCTCAACTATTGAAAACTGCACAAAAATGGTCACGACACATGAGATGTACCCGCGCCGCAACGTGTGCGAGTAACGTAGTTCATTTTAGTTTCCGTTTTCCACAAAATTTTTAAAATTTCATACTTTCATTAATTTCTACTTGCACATGTTTTCCCTGGATACCTATCCCAGGCTTCTTGACTCCACGGTCGCCGAAAATCTTCTGCCACCAAATCAGCCAGCCGATCTGCAAGATCCCAGATATCTTGCGGCCACACATGACCCGATCTATGTTTTATCTGCTTCTTCCATTCATCAACAAACACAGATTGGATCTGTCAATCTGGGACATGGTTTTCTACCATTTGTTTAGCTGAGAACAGATCAAAGGCAACATCGGCCGTTGAAAAAGATAAAGATAAAAGTTTTTTTCCCTGGGTTTGTGGTTTCTAAGATAAGATGTTTGAGAAGGTGTTGAGTGATTGGCATTTTTTTTACATATTTCATTTCTTCTTTTAGATAACATGTCATGAGAAAATTTCAGCAATGGGCAGTTTATTTTTTCTACATGTTATACATGCCTTTTAGGTTTTCTAATTAGAAAGAATCCATCTTTTACGAATCGTGACTTGCTTTTACTTTAAGTAAATCAGAAGTATATGTTGGCATATAAGTCAGTTTTAGTCCAGGTGTGTTGTCATTAGTTACAATCTGTACCCACCTTTTTTGTACTTTGGTAAATCCACCATCTCCTCTTGTACACACTCATAATCCTCTAACCTTGCGAATTGACACTTATATGTTAGCTACTAATTGGTCCACGTTAAAGGCATTCTTTTTTTACTTTCTCTGACACATTCTTCCACACACTAAGACTATACGGAGTGGGTGAGGAATTGTAGCGTGGAAGCCACTCCACACCGGGCACACTGGCCCGGGTATGGTGTGGAGGGTTGCATGGGGGTAGGGGCGGGAGGATCATCGGCATGGGGCGCTTTGGTGTGATGATGTGGAGGCCCTTGATTGGTGAGTGTAGTTTGGGTTAGTTTTGATTGGTTGATGTTTATAATTTTTTTCCTTTTTTTTAAAAGCCACTTTCTTTTTTTACCATGCCCCTGTTGATGTGGCTGTCACATGGCACTTCACGCCCCATCCTGATTCCAATCCATATATATAGTCTAAACATAATGGCAGCATCAAGGAGTAAGGACTTACGAGAAAACTATCGCTACCTCTCCGGCGAAAGGGAAGGCATACACGACGAATTTGATGTTCGACTTCAACGAATTTGACGTCTGGAACAACGTGTCGCCGGAGCTTCACTATATGAAATCTTTTTCTACGAGTTCCGTTTAGTTGTGGAGTCCACTAATAGTGAGGTAGGCAAAGTTTCAAAGACATGCTTTGTATTATCAGTTTTAGTTTAGTTGTGTTTGCAGGGTTATGTCTTTGTTTATATCATTACAAGTTTACAACAGTGATAGAGAGTTTAAATATTATAAAACTGATCCTTTTATCCCCAAATCTAAACTAACAGTCATTAATAAACTAACAATCCACCTGACCCTTAGACTTTCATTATTTACACTACTAACCCCTACACTTTTAGAACTAACAAAAAACGTATTAAAAAAGCGTTTGGCAAACTCATGCTTTTTTTATATTTTAGGTTTCTGTCTTTTTTTTGTCTTGCTTTTACTGAGTTTTTACGTAAGTTTTTTTTGGTGAATCCGCAACGGTATAATCAACGTAACTTTAGTTTGGAAACGAGTCGAGTTTTCTTTATCTTTTTTTGTCTTTTCTTTTATTACGTAAGTTTTTTTCATGAATCCACAACGGTGTAATAGACATAAATTTAGTTCGAAAACGAATCGGGTTGACTGTGGTTTATACTTTATCACGCCACCTATAGCGCCGCCGCGACACGCGATGGGTAGAAAACTTGTATACATTGAAACTAAAGTGAATTTTCTACCATTTTTTCAACGGATCCGTTAATAATAGTTCGTTCCAAATTTCAACGGCTCTATTTTTGTTTCCAAAAATCAGAAACCGTTATTAACGGTTTGGTTCAAAACTGTTATAACCAGATCATGAACACCCTCTACTTTCAATAGTTTCGACTTTCTAATAACTCCAGCTAATTACCTTTTATACATTTACCCATATGTTATATATTAATATATTCGCTTATGATACCAGTAATTAAACGAGATCGGCTATCACCTTATACCGTGCACGTCTCATACCTAAGATTCTTTTCAAACTAATCTCATAGACATTCCCACATCTGAATACGTCCCTAACATGTTAGGTTTCGGGTTTCATGTTTTGCAATAGGGTCGGGTTTGTTTGCCATCTCTAAACTCATGATTATTTCATCTTATAATTTTCCCACTTAGAAGACATTAGTAACCATCTAACAAATTCATAGGACTCAGCAAAGAATTTTATGTTTTAATAAATACATATCATCCTTTTTTTGACTTTATATGTAAAACTCTACTCCCAACATTTGACAAAGCAAAATGCAAAGTGTGGTTGTTGAAAGAAATAAAACCCAGGCCCCATATCTTGTACACTTCTGTTTCATGGAATTCCCAATAACATAGGACCAGTTTGGGCCCCACAAAGCTGGAAAAAGGGCTCGATGAGATTCCTAATTCTATGTATATAGATAACGGCGATTGTACTAGCATATGCGAACATTGCCATGCCTTATTTTTGTATGATGAACGTGTCAATGCAATGTCTTCTAATCGTTATTCCTATAATCATTGCTGCAAACATGGTCGTGTGAAACTTGATTCTCCTACCCTTCCTCCACCATCATTGTTACATCTATTTGATTAATCTGATTTTCTTGATAATAGACGTGCATATAAGAGCATGTTCTCCATGACATCTTTTGGTGGGATAGTCAACGACTCTATCACCGATGGCTCTGCTCCTTACGTTTTCAAAATTGAAGGCCAGATATACCATTGGCTTGGTTCTTTTTATCCAGCACCTAATGAACGTCCTCGGTTCTTGCAAATGTATATGTATGATACAAAGAATAAGGTTTGTAAAGAATAGCAACATGCTGGTTAAACTTTTTAGGGACGCAAGAGATTTGTGTCAGTCAACTGATGTGACCTCATTCTACATCCGTTTTTTTGTGTTAGTCAACTGAGAATAGGTGATAAACTTTTTTTTTTTGAATCCTAATGTAACCTACTACCTCTATATGTCTATAACACCATTACTCTTATTTAAGTTGTCGGAATATTCATGCAACCGCTTATCACCTAATGTACCCGCGCCGCAACGCGCGCGGGCACAATTCCTAGCTATATCTTAAAACAAAAAGTCGGTGGCTGTCACATCACAGCCACCACTTTTGATTTTATATATAAACAATGTTTGAGCGTAAAAAACCAAAATTAGAATTTGCTCTGGTGGTTGCTATGCCTTAAGTTAAACAGTTGACCAGGAGTTCGACTCCTCAATTGGAGGATTTTTCTCAAATGCATATATTTTTTCCTCAGCTGCAGCTTTTTCTCAAATGGAAATATAATTTTATGTGATCATACTTACATCTTACTTTTTAGTCTTGATTTTTTAAAATTAATTACTTACATATAGTTTAATATTTATTTACTAGATTATAGAAAATAAAAGTTGATCCTTACACTTTCTAAATTGACATCTACACCCCATATTATTTAAGTTAGTAGGTTAAACATTCACTTCAAATTTTTGATAATTTGATTCGCCAACCTTTTTTTCTTAATAACTTAACGTCTCATTTTTTTTAATTGGTTTTACGATTTTAAACCATAGTGTGTCATAAATTACTATACTTTTTTATATCTATGCCAAACCATGTTAATGTCTAAATTACTTTTACGATTTTACACGGCTGTTGAAATTACTGTTACAACTTTACACCGCAACGACTGAGACATACTCTTTTTATTTATTTCAAATGGCGTTAATGTTACGAACATACCCTGTGAACAAAGTAAAAAACACGTAATGTCACGTGGGGATATTACACATTAATGTCATCATCGTAAATTGTAAGCGTAATGCTTATATAGGTTACACCGAGTTAGATTGGATAAGTCAAAACACGTGTTTTCATATGGCTAACACATCACATAACGTGCCGCCATAAATAAATAACTAAGGTGCCACATCCGTAACGCGTGGCGTTTGCCAGTTTTGACGTACATGTCGGTTTAAATTCACGTTTCAACGTAAACGACTCACATTTTGACGTAAACTTTTTCCTGAAACAAGTCTGATCAAATATAATATGTTTTTATACTTATTTTTTTGTACGTTCGTAAACTGTGTTTGATAGCGAGTGGATTAAATATAACATTTTTTCATTCGACGGCGACCTAATTTTTCTTGAAAACAAGTCGGGTCAAATATACGGCATAAACTCAAGTTTTTTTTAACTTTCGACGCCGCCGCAACGCGCGGCGGGTCGAAATCCTAGTTTAACTAAAACACAAAATAAATAATTAAACAACACAAAATAATTAATTAAACAACACAAAATAATAAACATTAAAGGAGATGTTCTAGAACATTCCGGCTTCAAACTCCTAGGAGATGTTTCTGCAACAATTCAACTATAACACAAAATGATTCTGCAACAAAATGAACAATTTAGACTAAGACTAAAGGGTATGGGGGCCGGCTAGGCCCGGCTAGGACCGGCGCCGGTCCCCCACACCGCCCCCTGAGGATCGGTTCGGCCCAAACGGCTCCCCACAGCCGGGTAAGACGTGGCCCCACTTGAAGAATATAGCCGTTCCAACGGATCTTTTATATAAAAAAAAAAAATCATTTTTCAATTTAAATACCCTCTATCTCATCCATTTTTATACAATTCTATCCTATTCTACTCTCATTCTTCTCCAATTCTCTTCCTTTTTTATGAAAAAAACACTCCATATTTTTTATACCTTTTTCTCTAATCATGCATCCTTTCAACCCAAACAACCCCAACCCAAACAACCCCAACCCGAATAATCACAACCCGAACCAACCTAACTTTTTTTCGACTCCCGCTTACACTCCGTGTTGGTTCAGTTCTGTTTGAACATGAGGGAAAACAATAAATCATACCTGTCACAGCAGAAAGTCCAGTGGAGAATCCAGTAATGGAGTTCGACATGCTTGTCATCGTGATCTGGTTCCTCCTTAGGGTGCTGACTGATGATGGGGCTTTGAGAACCGAAAAGGGTATCGGCTAGGAGATGGAGGACGAATTTGATGTTATGCTTATGGGGTGTGTAACTGAGTAACCCTTTAACCTCCACTTAATTCTCCTTATATAAGCACCCAGGAGGAAACCTAATTAGTTACTAAGGGTAATATGGTCCATCAACAATTACCAACTAATTTAAATAATAGGTTATTATATATTTTGATCTTTATTATGTAAATGATTATAATGGCTAAAGATTAAATATTGTTACATAATATATTTAATCTTACACTCCGAATATGGATCATTCGTGGGGGGGCTCCGCAATTTCCTTTTTCGGGTTTCCAACAAACACCCAACGCATTCTCACAAATGTCTCAAGTTCAACAACTCCAACAATACCAAGCACTACAACAAATCATGCAACGCAACTCGTTTAAACAACTCCAATCGCAACCGCCAACTTCCCAACCGGTTCAACTTGACGATGATGATGATGAAGAAGTCGTCCCCGAATCGTCACCGCAAGAGCTCAACCGAAAAAAAAACAAGGGGAAGGGGAAGAAGGTTGAAAACGTACCCGAAACCGCGCCAAAAAGCGGTTCGAGAGCAAAGGGGAGACCTTGGACGAAAGTAGAGGAGGAGGCGCTAGCAATGGCGTTTGCTAAGTCCTCTACCTGCCCGATAGTCGGTATGAACCAAAGTTTAAATTTTTAATTTAAATTTTAAAAGTTTTTATTTTTTATTTTTACTAATGCATTATTTTTTAAAATTTAGGAAACAATCAAACGGGTACTAGTTTTTGGAAGAAGACAACGGCTAGATTTCACGAGATTATGGAGCATAGCTCGGATCGTGATATAGAAGTCGTCTCGGGCAAGTGGCGTAAAATGATCAAGATCATCAATAACTTTAACGAAATTTATAACCAAATTTACACTTGTCCTCCTAGCGGGAGTAACGAGACGGACATTCTTAACCTTGCTATCGCTAAGTGGGACTCTCAAAATTCAAAGCCTTTCCCGCACTTCCGAGCATGGAACGTTGTAAGGAAAGAACAAAAATGGACACCGATTCCAAATGAGGTCGCAACCGCCAAACGGACTAAAACTTCCGACTCCGGAAGTTATAGTGCGGGAGGCTCCACCGCTCGTTGTCAAATCGACATAAACGACGACCCGGAAGATGACGAGGACGTGTTGCCCATTCACGAGTCGGAACGTCCCACCGGGGGGGACAAAGCAAAAAAAGAGGCGGCCAGAAAGCGCAAAAGGGCCGGCTCGAGTGGAGGGGGCGGCTCGGGTGGAGGGGGCGGCTCAGGTGGAGGGGGCGGCTCGAAGGCATCGGCGAAAAATGGACGACTTGACAAACGAATTCCGTTCGTTCAAAGAGTTCGCGACCGAAAAATACACTCACAAGAAAACCGTGTCGGCCGACTATGCTCGAGCGGAGGATTTTAGGATTATGAGGTTGGATCTCGACTCGGTTCCGGAGGATGAACGCGAGGTTTATCGGAGGATGAAAGAAGAGGTGAAGAAAAAATGGACGTCGTAGGTTGTTTAGTTTTTTAATCGTATCGTAATTTTTTTTTGTTTTTTATGTTTTTAGGAAATGTAATTTTTTTTTTTCGGAAATGTTTTTTTATTTTTTTTATTTTTAGGAAATGCAATTTTTTTTTATGTTATGAAATGACTTTATTTATGTTGTTTTATGTTGTATTTTTTAACTTTTATAAATTTTATATTAAGTTAATAAAAAAAACACTTAGAAAATTATAAAATAATGAAGTGGGGTAGCCCCATCCTCCATCCCCCTCAAATGTGAAGGAGGCCCATCCCTCACGAGCCGCCTACGTGACGCCTACATGGAGGCTCATCCCCGTGGGGATGAGCCTCACCATACCCTTTAGTCTTACCCATGAAAAATTTAACTAAAACACATAATGATTCTGCAACAAACTCCGAGTAGATGTTCTAGAACATTCTGGCTTCGAATTATGTGATTGATTTGGATGTTTCACTTGAACATTGTTGCAGTCTATGTCTCTATATTTCGAGTGAACCAGTTCTCTCGAAACCCTAGAACCCGGTCTCGGTTTCTCGAGTATATACATAAAAGTCTGTATGTTTTTAAAGAAAAAAACTTAAAGGGTCTGGATTTATGAACCAAAAACGTTAAAGCCCAACTGTTTTTGCCAATCAAATTTAGAATTCTAAATGTTTTAGTGTGTAGTGGATTAATGACTTGGCCAAATCAATAATGGATTAATGGATAGAGCCCAAATTTTTTATCTCGCACAAGGCTAATTTTTTTATGATTTCCGGATATGGTTTTGTGCCACGTGGACTGAAATGAGTTGACGCAACTTTTATCTGTAAAACGCAATGGCCAGAAAACACTTAAAATGTTTGTTTTCTAAAACGCAATGGACTGAAAACACATAAAAAAGTGTTTTACCTAAAACGCAATGCACCAAAAACACAAAGAAATGTCTTATTTGTAAAACGCAATGGCCAGAAAACACTTAAAATATCTGTTTTCTAAAACGCAATGGACTGAAAACACATAAAAACGTGTTTTTACCTAAAACGCAATGCACAAAAAACATAAAGAAATGTCTTATTTGTAAAACGCAATGGCCAGAAAACACTTAAAAATGACTCATTCTAAAACGCAATTGCCTAAAAAACAAAAGAAAGTGTTATCTGTAAAACGCAATAGACTGAAAACACTTAAAAAAGTGTTTTACCTAAAACGCAATGCACCAAAAAACACTTCAAGAATGTGTTTTTCTAAAATGCAATGGCCAGAAAACACATAAAAATGTTTTAGTTCTAAAACGCAATTGCCTAAAAACACCAAAGAAAGTGTTCTTTCTAAAACGCATTGAACCATGACAATAGTTTTGTCTGTGCTGTGAACTGTCTGAACCAATGCAGTTTACGAATGCAGTTTCCAGAGGCAATTTACAGAAAATTAATTTTTCTGATGCAGCTCAACTCCAGCCAGGGGCTCTGCCCCTTGGACCCCGCCAGGGGCTGCCGCCCCTGGGACCCCGCTACCAGGGGCGCTGCCCCCGGACCCCCTCCAAGATCGTAAAACGCAATGACTAAATCAAAAACCCAGATCGTAAAAATGAAATTAAAGAATTTCATACATGGATCGAAGTGATTTCTTCAACAATTGACGAATTTTGAATGATTGAAACACTTATCAGCGCTCGAATCGAACGGATCAAGTGATTATCTTCAAAATCACCGAAAAATATGAGATTTTGTATGAAATTAAACTGGGTTTTCTTCAAAAAAGCTGAAGAACACGTTGATCGAGTGTTTGAATCATTGATTGGTGATGAAAATCGCACTATAATGTAGTGATTATTGAGATAGAAAGTGAAGAAAAGGTTGAAGATGGTGGGTTTTGAAAATGGTGGGTTTTGAAGTTACTGGGTTTTGAAAAAGAAGAAGAAAGGGTTGGATTGACTAAAATACCCTTTTTCTTTATTTTAAATGTTGCCACATGTCCTAATCCTATTACTTCCTACACTTCCTAGCCAAAATAAACTTCTTATTTGATCATTTCCCTCTATATATGTCACGGCCCCCGACCCGGTTTGACCCGTTTCAGGAGCCGCGGGACAGAAATCCCGTGGTATTTAATTAACAGCGGAAGTTTTCTTCAGGATCTTTTAAATACTGCAATTACCCGATTATTTTATTTCACAACTCGGGATAAAACCCGGTAATTTACAATCTTGAGATTTCACGGAGAAATCTTTTATTTTACAAAACATGTTTCTTTATTTTATATTGAGCCACTTCCTTAAGCTTGTAGTGCTTCGCGGCACTTTTCCTGGATCACAACAGATCACCTGAAACATGTTTGAAAAATGTTTTGTCAGCGGAAAATACTGAGTGAATCATTCTATTTACTAAAACGACACATTTGTTATAATTTACAGTATTAAGAGCGATTACAATGTTTTTATATCAACCAACTACCCTCGGTATTTGTCACTCGACTCGTTTCTGTGACTATGGTCATATCACCCATTGGCTAACTCGTTGTCCAATGGTGAAGATTATCAAGTAATGTATACAAAACCCCACATACCGGTTGTAATATGGAGATTACATAGACTTAATCCCTGTAATTATAACCTTGAAAATAAACATGATTTTGAAAGTAATTTGATAAAAAGAGAATGACTCACATTGCAGATTTAATTTTGAGCAGAGCCTAGCCTACTGATTAGCCTTTTAACCTAAATTTAATAACAGGCACACAATTTGGTTAGTAACTTAATACAGCATTTACGATAACTCACGAGATTACACCCTCACATCGAATGACAAAGTGCGATACTTAAACATCCATTGAATTAACAACGAATGACAAAGCATAAACCCTAATGTGGGCCGCACTTAAACATCCATTGGATAGTTTAATCGATCGGACATTGAATCGTATCAGCGATCGAGTTATTACCCTGTATTGCGGCGGCGATTAGTGATCCGTGTGTGTTGTGATAGTAAACAGAGCGTAACTCAGTGCATGTAGCGAAATTTTACGTCGTTTCAATACCAGAAATCAAGTCCCAATGCCTGCTATTTATACATAATTTTGACCCCGCTTAAGGACCGTAAGCCTCATCCCTTACGGTCCGTAAGGGACACGAAAAATTTATAGGGTAGCCACGTCCTTGACTAGCCTTGCTGACTTGACTGTTTCTCAAAATTCGTTATTTACAGCAAGATTTCAAGATAATCGTAACTAGGTTTTTACCCCCCCCCCCCTGAGTTTTAGGGGCCCTGATCCTGATTGTTCTGAAAATTTTAGGGTTTGTGCAGAATCACTTGGGTGTCTCAATTAGGGTTTCCTATTGGACAATTAAAATAATAATTAAGACTTTTTGATAGGAGTTGTTACATTCTCCCCACCTTAATAGAAATCTCGTCCTCGAGATTTACTGGAATAATTGAGGATACTTTCGCTTCATTTCGGATTCCAGTTCCCAAGTGTATTCGGGTCCTCTCTTTGAATCCCACTTTACTTTAACTAGCACTAGTCGTTTGTGCTTGAGAAACTTCACTTTTCTGTCTTCTATCTGAAGAGGTTTCTCAACAAATTTTAACTTTTCGTTTACCTCTATATCTTGAAGAGGTACTACCAAAGATTCTCGTCTGATAGACATTTCTTGAGGTTGGATACATGAAATACATCATGTACTCCAGCTAACTCTTCTGGTAGTTGTAAACGATAAGCAACTGGTCCTATACGTTGGATCACTGGAAATGGTCCTACATATCTTGGACTTAGCTTTCCTTTCTTACTGAATCGAACAACTCCTTTCCAAGGGGAAACTTTCAACATTACTCTGTCTCCAACTTGGAATTCTAATGGCTTGCATCTATTGTCTGCATAACTTTTCTGGCGATCTCGAGCTGTTTTCAATCTTTCTTTGATTTGAGTAATCTTGTCGGTAGTCTCTTGCACTATTTCAGGTCCTGACAATTGACTTTCTCCTATTTCTGCCCAACAAACTAGAGTTCTGCACTTTCTTCCATACAGTGCTTCAAATGGGGCAGTTTCAATACTTGAATGATAACTATTGTTATAGGAGAATTCAATTAATGGTAAGTGATCGTCCCAATTCCCACCAAAATCTATCACACATGCTCTAAGCATGTCTTCTAGAGTTTGGATTATCCTTTCACTTTGTCCGTCTGTTTGAGGATGATATGCAGTACTTAGATTTAGTCGAGTTCCCATTGCTTCTTGGAAACTTTTCCAGAAATGAGAAGTGAAACGACTATCCCTATCTGATACAATGGAGAGTGGAACTCCATGTAAAGATACGACTTCATCTACATACAACTTTGCCAATCTTTCCATGCTAAAGGTTTCTTTTATAGGTAGAAAATGAGCAGATTTGGTTAATCGATCCACAATTACCCAAATCGCGTCATTACCTTTTCTGGTTTTGGGTAACTTAGTAACAAAATCCATTGTTATGAGTTCCCATTTCCATACAGGCATTTCTAACTGTTGTAGTAGACCTGAAGGTTTCTGATGTTCGGCTTTTACTTGTGAACAAGTAAGACACTTAGAAACATATCAAGCTATATCCTTTTTCATTCCTATCCACCAAAAATTATTTCTTAAATCTTGGTACATCTTATTATTTCCTGGGTGCGTGGTATACCTAGATTTATGGGCTTCTTCTAAAATCTTATTTCTTAATTCTCCTTGCTTAGGTACCCAAATTCTATTTTTGTGGAATCTCCAAATTCCATCAGCTCCTTGTTCTAATTCTTTTATTCTTCCTTTCATTCCTTCAGCATCATCCTTGATTGCTGTAGCTTGAACATTTTTCAATTGTTCCATTAAATCTAATTGTAGATTTAACCTAAGAGCACGAACTCGTCGTTGCTTCTCATGATACTTACGACTTAAGGCATCTGCAACTACATTTGCCTTTCCTTCATGATATTGAATATCACAGTCGTAGTCACTTAGGATTTCCATCCATCTTCTTTGCCTCATATTTAACTCTTTTTGCCCAAATATATATCTTAGGCTTTTGTGATCTGTATAGACAGTAAATTTACTTCCGTTCAGATAATGTCTCCAGATTTTCAGGGCAAAAATTACGGCTCCTAATTCTAAATCATGAGTCGTATAATTTTCTTCGTGCTTTTTCAATTGTCTTGAAGCATACGCAATTACCTTCTTGCGTTGCATTAGCACACATCCAAATCCTAGTTTTGAAGCATCACAATATACTTCAAAATCTTCAGTTCCTTCTGGTAATGCTAAAATTGGAGCATTGGTTAATTTCTATTTCAAGATCCTAAAGGCTTCTTCTTGTTTAGGTCCCCATTCAAACTTAACTGCTTTACAGGTTAGCTTAGTTAATGGTACGGCTATCTTGGAAAAATCCTTAATAAACCGTCTATAATATCCAGCTAAACCTATAAAACTTCTAATTTCCATTGCGGATTGCGGAACCTTCCATTTGGTAATTGCTTCTATCTTAGCAGGATCTACATGAATACCTTCGTGATTCACCATGTGTCCTAAAAATTGCACTTCTTGCAACCAAAATTCACACTTCGAGAATTTGGCGTACAATTTTTCTTTTCGTAACAAAGTTAAGAGTGCATGCAAGTGCTGACAATGTTTGTCCTGACTTTTGGAATAAATAAGTATATCGTCAATGAAAACAATTACAAATTTATCCAAGTACGGTTTACAGATTCTATTCATCATGTCCATGAATGCTGCAGGTGCATTCGTTAACCCGAAGGGCATGACTGTAAACTCGTAATGACCATACCTAGTTCTGAAAGCAGTCTTAGGTATGTCTTCCTCTTGTACCTTCAATTGATGATATCCGGAACGTAAGTCAATCTTAGAAAAATATCTAGCTCCTTGAAGTTGATCGAAAAGATCATCAATCCTAGGTAATGGGTATCGATTCTTAATTATAACCTTATTCAATTCTCTATAATCAATACACATTCTCATTGAACCATCCTTCTTCTTTATAAACAACACTGGTGCTCCCCACGGGGACGAACTAGGTTGTATGAAACCTTTACTTAATAATTCATCTAATTGCTTTTTCAGTTCTAACATTTCTGTGGGAGCTAACCGATAAGGTGCCTTGGCTATCGGTATAGTTCCTGGAATTAGATGAATCCTAAACTCTACCTCCCTATCTGGTGGTAATCCTGGTAACTCTTCTGGAAATACATCTGGGTATTTTGAGACTACTGGTATTTCCTTAAGTTCTTTACCCTTAGTGCTAATGATTACCGAAATCATATACACTATTCCTTACTTTCGTTCATAACTAGCAACTTTCATTACTGATATGAACTTCATGGGCTTACGTGGTTTATCTCCTGTAATTATGATTACTTCTCCAGTAGGTGTTTGAATTTCTATGGAATTTTGATCACAAAGAATTCGAGCATGGTTGGCTACTAACCAATCCATTCCTAACACAACATCAAATTCGGCTAATTTCATAGGTAATAGGTTTGCAAAGAATTTATGACCTGAAAGTTCTATATTTTCTTTTTGCAAAACTTTATTTATGCTAACAGTATTTCCGTCTGCCGTTTCGACTGTAAAAATCTGCCTAAGGTTGGTTAAAGGTAAATTAAGAGCTTGGCAGAATGAAGTATTGATAAAACTTTGGTTTGCACCAGAGTCAAATAATACTTTGGCGTAAATGTTGTGAACTAAGAACGTACCAGCTATCACATCAGGAATCATCTCGGCTTCCTGAGTAGTTAACTGAAAGGCTCGAACATTCTTCTTAGTAGCTCAGTTAGCTGTCTTGCCTTTGTTGTCTGCTGATTTGACCAATTTAGGACATTCTGGTTTAAAATGTCCCTTTTCTCCACAGTTATAGCAGATCATTGTTTTCTTTCTGCAGTCTTCTTCACGATGTCCTACCATTTTACAAAAATTGCAGGTTACATTACATCTTCCATAATGTTTCCTTTTGCAATTCCTGCAGAAAGGCGGATTTGAGGATTGCCCTGTTCCTCTTCTCTTGAAGTTGCTACTATTACCCGTACGAAATCCTTGGGTAATTTTCTGAGCCAGTTCCTTTTTCCTGTTTTCATCTTTTGTGCGTACTAGTTCGTCGGTTAGGGTATTGGCTAATTCCACTGCATCGTCAATAGTGCGAGGTCTCGCAGCTTTAACGATGTTACGGATTTCGCCAATCAATCCCCAAATATAACGAGAAATGAGTACCGGTTCTGGCGAAGCCAGTGTTGGTACCACTCTAGCATATTCAAAGAATGTCGAAGTATAACCGCGACAATCTACACCCATCATTCTATGGTTTAGGAACTTATTTGCCATTTGATCTTTTTCATATTCGGGACAGAATTTTCTTTCTACAAGACTCTTAAATTCTTCCCAATTCATAGCATATGCCATCCTTCTTCCTTTTGCTTGTAACACTGTGTTCCACCATTCTAGCGCCCCTTCTTTAAAAAGATTTGACGCGTACATGACCTGATCATCCTTGGCACATTTACTTATGGTAATTACTGCCTCGGTTTTCTCTAACCAACGCAGTGCCGTAGTCGCTCCTTCATTGCCTGCAAACTCAGTGGGTTTACAAGCAAGAAATTCTTTGTAAGTGCAACCAGGTGTTGCAGCTTTCATTTTCTTAGGGAGCGGAGCTTGCCGTGGTTCATCATCATGATTAACATGATTATTGCCTCCGTTTACGCTATTACTGAAGTTATCTTCAGAAATACGTTTGCTAGGAACGATTTGTTGCGGTTCGATTGGATTTTTAACAGCAGCAACAATTGCTGGAATAGCATTGGCTATCCCTTGAGCAACGATATTTTCTATATCCTGCCTAGTCATATATTGATCCCCCGGTTGTTGCTCAGATTGATTAACCTCATTTACTGGTTCATTATTAGCGTTTTCCATCTGATAATTAATATATAATTTATTAGTATCAAATAAATAAAAATTTTACATAAAACAATCATACAAAGTTCACAAACACAAATTTAACCAAAATTATAGATTTCTCGATTCCATTTTTATATATTTATAATATGCGTCCATACACACATTTATCTTACAAAGTTTTATTTTAAGTTATTTTACAGACTATATTCTACTTATTTATTTTACAACCACAGTTTCATATCCCCCTTATCCCTCGTCAGCTAATATTTTAATAACGGCGCTCCTTCTCATCATACTTCCAGGAGATCTGTTCTCCTACTTCCGGATCCTATTTCCCGCATCCATTAATTCTTCGCCAAAGTGGCGGAGTTCAGCTAAATTCTCATTGCTCATAGGTGGATTAGGTATAGGTTCAGGGTCGAATTGAGGAAGAAAGGAATAAGGACTGTTGAGCAAGTTTTGGAACTGCCAATCATTTGTCCACCACTCATCCATTCCTAGAGGTTGGGTGTGGATTATAGGTTCTGGGATTGCTGGTTCCAAATTTATTGGTAGTTGTGTTTCAAGAGAAGGGTGTAGATTATTATTAATTGGCCTAACGACATCACAGCTCGCCAATGCCCGATCTAATTCCTCCTGAAAAGGTAACTCCTCAACCTGTCTAGAGCTTTCCCCAACTTCCTTCTGGGTTTGCCTAGAACCTCCTCCAATCTCCATTTCTATTTGTTTAGAATATTCCTCAAACTGTATTCCCATCTGCCTAGACTCTTCCCCGACTTCAATCCCCTTTCCTTTATCTAAAGGATTTTCTATTTTAGGTAATTTTCTAGTTGTAGGCTTCCTCCTACGCACACGTCTCCATCCCACGAATCTTCTCCTTTTCTTGGGTTTGGGTTTCTCCGGAGGTGGAGCATTGAATTCCACAGGTTCTTCTATGTCTGGTATATATCTATTGAAATCTCTGGAAACCTCTATTTTTACCGGATAGAGATTTAGGTTTTGAAGGGCTTCAGACAAGTCGTTCATGCTGTTTAGCAAATATGCAAAATAAAAAAATTACTAAGTCAAAATTTTCATAAATAACCTTAAAAATTTATTGCATACCGTGGGACTAATTAAATACAAAGAACTACTGATAAATAAAAACATTTTTAGAGTTTATTGGACTTTATTTATTTACTAGATGAGGTTTCTAGCTTGTAGGTGATAAGGTTGCTAAAACTGAAACAAGTTATTTAAAGATTTGCATTTACTGCTACGGTGGCTAGCATATAAAGATCTGCCCATTTTTCATCTAACTTATCTTCCCATGGTGATTTACTGGTTAATTCCTGGGTTTCCTGTTTAACTTTCTTTTCTTAGGATTTCTTTATTTTCTCTTTACTTTTCCTAATAATCAGACTTCTTTTACTAGGAGAAAGTGGTTCCTCATATTGTGCCTTTCGCACAAATATTCCTTCTTCAGGAATTACAGAGTGCTTTGAGGATTTGGTTTGGGATGAACTTCCCTTCTCGTTGGATGACCTATCTAATTTAAGATAGATGTTTGACAGCTTTTGTTTACCCATACTGTACACAAATATTCAAATAAGAAAACACATAATCACATAATGACAAGTAGAAAAATTAAGTATTTTCTAAATACTTAATTGGCTTAAATCAGTGGCTCTGATACCACCTTATTTCTGTCACGGCCCCCGACCCGGTTTGACCCGTTTCAGGAGCCGCGGGACAGAAATCCCGTGGTATTTAATTAACAGCGGAAGTTTTCTTCAGGATCTTTTAAATACTGCAATTTCCCGATTATTTTATTTCACAACTCGGGATAAAACCCGGTAATTTACAATCTTGAGATTTCACGGAGAAATATTTTATTTTACAAAACATGTTTCTTTATTTTATATTGAGCCACTTCCTTAAGCTTGTAGTGCTTCGCGGCACTTTTCCTGGATCACAACAGATCACCTGAAACATGTTTGAAAAAGGTTTTGTCAGCGGAAAATACTGAGTGAATCATTCTATTTACTAAAACGACACATTTGTTATAATTTATAGTATAAAGAGCGATTACAAAGTTTTTATATCAACCAACTACCCTCGGTATTTGTCACTCGACTCGTTTCTGTGACTATGGTCATATCACCCATTGGCTAACTCGTTGTCCAATGGTGAAGATTATCAAGTAATGTATACAAAACCCCACATACCGGCTGTAATATGGAGATTACATAGACTTAATCCCTGTAATTATAACCTTGAAAATAAACATGATTTTGAAAGTAATTTGATAAAAAGAGAATGACTCACATTGCAGATTTAATTTTGAGCAGAGCCTAGCCTATTGATTAGCCTTTTAACCTAAATTTAATAACAGGCACACAATTTGGTTAGTAACTTAATACAACATTTACGATAACTCACGAGATTAAACCCTCACATCGAATGACAAAGTGCGATACTTAAACATCCATTGAATTAACGAATGACAAAGCATAAACCCTAATGTGGGCAGCACTTAAACATCCATTGGATAGTTTAATCGATCGGACATTGAATCGTATCAGCGATCGAGTTATTACCCTGTATTGCGGCGGCGATTAGTGATCCGTGTGTGTTGTGATAGTAAACAGGGCGTAACTCAGTGCATGTAGCGAAATTTTATGTCGTTTCAATACCAGAAATCAAGTCCCAATGCCTGCTATTTATACATAATTTTAACCCCGCTTACGGACCGTAAGCCTCATCCTTTACGGTCCGTAAGGGACACGAAAAATTTATAGGGTAGCCACGTCCTTGACTAGCCTTGCTGACTTGACTGTTTCTCAAAATTCGTTATTGACAGCAAGATTTCAAGATAATCGTAACTAGGTTTTTACCCCCCTGAGTTTTAGGGGCCCTGATCCTGATTCTGATTGTTCTGAAAATTTTAGGGTTTGTGCAGAATTAATTGGGTGTCTCAATTAGGGTTTCCTATTGGACAATTAAAATAATAATTAAGACTTTTTGATAGGAGTTGTTACATCAGAAAAATTAAATTTTCTGTAAATTGCCTCTGGAAATTGCATTCGTAAACTGCATTGGTTCAGACAGTTCACTGCACAGACAAAACTATTGTCATGGTTCAATGCGTTTTAGAAAGAACACTTTCTTTGGTGTTTTTAGGCAATTGCGTTTTAGAACTAAAACATTCTTGAAGTGTTTTTGGTGCATTGCGTTTTAGGTAAAACACTTTTTAGGTGTTTTCAGTCCATTGCGTTTTACAGAGAACGCTTTCTTTTGTTTTTTAGGCAATTGCGTTTTAGAATGAGTCATTTTTAAGTGTTTTCTGGCCATTTCGTTTTACAAATAAGACATTTCTTTGTGTTTTTTGTGCATTGCGTTTTAGGTAAAACATTTTTTTATGTGTTTTCAGTCCTTTGCGTTTTAGAAAACAGACATTTTAAGTGTTTTATGGCCATTGCGTTTTACAAATAAGACATTTGTTTGTGTTTTTGGTGCATTGCGTTTTAGGTAAAACACTTTTTATGTGTTTTCAGTCCATTGCGTTTTTTGAAAACAAACATTTTAAGTGTTTTCTGGCCATTGCGTTTTAGAAATAAGAAATTTGTTTGTGTTTTTGGTGCAGCGTTTTAGGTAAAACACATTTTTATTTTATGTGTTTTTAGTCCATTGCGTTTTAGAAAGTACATTTTCTTTTGAGTTTTTAGGCTATTGCGTTTTAGAAATAAGACATTTCTTCGTGTTTTCTGGCCATTGCGTTTTCTGGCCATTGCGTTTTGCAAATAAGTCATTTCTTTGTGTTTTTTGTGCATTGCGTTTTAGAAAAATGTCATTTTTTAGGTTTTTTTTCATTGCGTTTTACGATACTGGGGGTTTTTCTATTGCGTTTTACGCAACTGGGTTTAAATTTTTTTTTTTTTTGAAAATATAGCAATAGTATACTCGTTTTAAAGATAAAAAAACGCTCGTTTTTTTGGTGCAATTTTTATAAAAAAATAATGTCGTATGAAAGAGTTATTAACGTTTAAAAAATGGGGGGGAATTGGAGGAGAGAGAAACTATTGGTTTGGATTGACTATAAGACCTTGCGTACTGGGGCGCGACCAACCCACATAGCGCCGAGATGGCGCCGGCCACACCGGGACGAAGGGCGCTATGCCCAAAAAAAAATTCAGAGCGCGAAAAATATCGCGGCGCTATCGATTGATCTTTTGGACTTTTGACCGTTGTCAAACGGTCATATTTAAAAAAAAAAATTCATTTTTTTTAATTTTCACACTATAAATACATTCCAACTCTTCCATTTTTTTTACAAATCAATACATTCCAACTCTCATTCTCTCTATATTTTTTAAAAAGTGTTGAAGCTACTCTCACCTTATTAAAAAAAATGGGTTCCCCGTCGGAAGACTCGTTCACCAATATTTACCGAAGATTTTTTTCGCCCGAAGAAGACGCGGAGGAGGAAGAAGCGGTTACGAGTGTGTGTACTTTTATGATGCAAGCACTTGAGCACGTTCGGCCTACTCCCCCTCCACGACCCATCTTGCGGCGCACCTATATCTTGCGAGATCGTGAAGCCGCGAACGAGCGTTTGATGAGAGACTATTTTGATGCGACACCGGTTCACGGACCCAATGTTTTTAGACGGCGTTTTCGTATGAGCCAAAGGTTATTTTTGCGCATTTCTAATGATTTGGAAAATACGTATGATTTCTTTAAGCAAAGAATGGACGCGCGAGGATATTTAGGCTTCACCTCAATTCAAAAGGTCACATCCGCGTTACGCATATTAGCATACGGAAACACGTACGACATCAACGACGAGTACTTGAAGATGGCGGAGAAAACAACCCGAGATTGCGTGGAACATTTTTGCTATGGTATTTTTTATTGACTTTTATTTATTTATTTACTTACTTTTATATATTGATTTTTTAGTAGCTTACTAGTAAAACTTTTATATATTAAATTATATTTTAGGTATATGCCAGTTATATGGAAAACGTTATTTGAGAAATCCCACTTGGAACGACCTTCAACAAATATATGAGGTGCATCTAGAAAAGCATGGAATACCCGGCATGATTGGTAGCTTGGATTGTCGTCAATGGCGTTGGTATAATTGTCCAACCGCATGGCGAGGTCAACATACACGGGGTGATCAAAAAGGGCCAACTTTGGTATTACAAGCTGTTGCGTCATACGACCTTTGGGTTTGGTCGGCCTTCTTTGGTGTAGCCGGGTGTTTTAACGATATTAATACGTTAGAGGCTTCACCATTAATAGAGGGCTACATTTCTGGAACTATACCAAAGGCCGGTTTTCATGCAAACGGGAACGACTACGAGCATGGCTACTACTTGGCCGATGGTATCTACCTGGAGTATTCGATTATTGTTAAAATGTTTTCTGAAACGTTCGATGAAAAAAGAAAGTATTTTAAAAAATTACAAGAGTCTTCGAGAAAGGATATCGAGAGGTGTTTTGGGGTTCTACAGCAACGATGGCATTTTCTCAGAAATCCTTGTCGCATGTGGCATAAGGATAGAATACGAATGACCATGTATGCTTGCATCATTTTGCATAATATGATCATTGAGGATGATGGAAGAGCGATATGCCAAAACTATATTCCAGAAGATTTAGTCGAAGGAACCCAAGCAACAATGGAAGAGAGACTCGCAAATGCTCAGCTATTGCGATCTAGAGAAATACATAACACGTTGAAGGCGGATTTGGTTGAGCATGCTTGGGCGATTCGCCCAATTCGATTCAACAGTGATAACGACGAAGATTCCGAGGAAGAAGAGGTTGTGGAATTCGAAGACGGGAACTTTGAAGACGTAGGTTTGGATGCTGGAGAAAACGAAGAGGAAGAAGGAGAGAACGAAGACGAAGAAGATTAATCTTTGAAGTGTTGTTTTTTTTATTTTTTTAGTCCAACTTTTTTTTTTTTGGAACCGGTTCGAGGTTACTGTATTTTTTTTTATGTGTAATGTTTTTTTTTTTTTTTTTTAGTGTAATGTTTTTTAATTTAATGAAATGAATTTTAATTTTATAAAGTAAGAAAATAATTATAAAAAATTAGAAATTAATAATTGAGTAATGATTAGACGGGGGCTTTATGACTACGGGCTTAAAATGCATAAGGCCCCATAACGCCCCACGCTGACGTGGCGCGCCACGTGTCGCATAACGCCCACAAAGGGGCGTTATGACTACACATGGCCTAATGCCTCTAAACAAACTCACGCCCCTCTTTTCTTCCTTTTAATTTCCGTGATTTAATCTTAGCCCTTGATTAACTAAATGGATGGTCAAGATCATTTTCTAGCCTTCTTAGCCAAATAAACTTCCTATTGTATCTCCACCCATGATATGTAATTAATTAAGAGTGAAATATATCATATCTTTTTCACAAGCGCCTACTATATACATCTCGTATCTTTTACGCAAAAGATACATGATGGTATCAACTAGTGAGGTCACTGAGTTAGTACAATTAATGCTTTAGCTCTTGTATCATGGGAAACACATTTGTATAGAAGTGAACGCCCTGACCCGAACGCATGTAGTTTGAGATAATTGTATCCGTGTGTGGTTTGTACTTTGTGTCGTGGGTCTTTTTCAGGCGCTCTTTCACCTCCCAAAATCTGAATATTCGTACTCTTATTTTATTCCTCCCAATATGTGTTATTATTTTTGTAATTCGGTTTGTAGATCATCCTTATTTATTTTACAAAAAGAAAAGTTGTAATATTTTACCTACCAAATTAAAATAACTTTAATGATTTTATAAGAGATTGTGTTTCTTCAAAAGAATTTTGAAAAAAAAAAAATTGTATTCTAACTTAAAATCAGATTATTCCTAGAATTGTAAATAATCTTAAATCGTAATACCCTTTTTACAAAACATGATGGAATTTTTATAATTCAAGGTTAAAGGTTTAGTATTTTAACATTTTAAGTTTTGTTTTTGTTGGTACACTTTATGTGGACGCGACTCGACTCGGTTCGATTCAGTTCGGTTCGACTCGGTTAGGTCCGGCTCAAGCCCGACGTCACGACATTCCTCCGTCGTGCGCCTCAGAGTTCAACACGCGAAGCACGGAGAGCCGCGAACCATTTCCAGTTTACACATCACCATGACATCATCATGATGATGTCACATGTTGACTAAACTTTACAAATCTGATTATATGGAATTCATGTGTACGTGCATGCATTGCTCCTTGGGCCAATCAACTTTACATTGGGCCGAAACTACAAATGGGCCGAAACCCTTTATGACTTGTTTTGGCTTTTTATATTCGACAAAGACACTTGATATGGCGAACTCCTAGATTTCGTCAATATGTAGTTTCGTCAGTATGTGTGTGGCGAAATCCTTGATTTTGTCACACATGATTTTCGTCATATGGGATTTCGCCGTTGGTCAATATATATAGCACAGATGTTAACAGTTTTAGTCATGAGTGAGAACAGAGAGACTTGAGAGAGTCTGTAAAACATTGTTTGTATATGTTTGTGGTTGTACTCATCCCTAATCAATAGATATTGAACCTTTGGTTACGCGTGTGTGTTCTACATTGTGTTTGGTTTGCACCGTCACGGGGATTCCGCACCCGCGATTGTGTTTGTGATAAACAGAGAATAGGTTTTCGTGTCGGATCCTCCGAGAAAAAGGACCTACAAGTGGTATCAGAGCTTTGGCTCTTTTCCTTGTTTAAAACCAAACATTGTTGTGTTTTATCAAGCTTGTTTTAAGTGATTTTTAGAAACTGTTCTTTTGAAAAGTTTAAATATTTTCTGGAAAAAGGTTCAAAAATCATTGTTAATCTTGTTATTTTGCTAAAAGTTTGTTCGAAAACCTGTTATATTGCATCTATACATGTTGACATTTGGGTTTTTGTTAAAAGTTTAAGCAAAATAGTGTTCGGAAAATTTCTCCGGTGAAAGTTTGGCTGGAATCTTCATCGAGTTCGTCTGATATTCATAGTGTTCTTCATTGTCGTCAAACTATTCTTCATATAAAATTTGAGTTTGATCTTCATTTGTGTTTGAATTATGGTGTTGTTGGTTAAAATATATTAAGTTGACATTTTGGGTTTTCAAGGTATGATGAGCATGGTCTAGTTTGAAAATCGGGTGTGTTGTGTCAGAAATGGATAAGGATAAGATTTCTCTTGAAAAAGTTTACCTACTTTGTCTTGTCTGTATCCCACTTTCAGCAAAAGAAATTTCAACGAAATCCCCCTAGATTTCGTCACCATCCAGCATCTTCGCCACTCACAATCTTCGCCACATGGTATCTTCGTCACCATCAGATTTCGTCAACAATAAACAAACAGATTTCGTCACCCACAATATACATCAGATTTCGTCAACAATAAACATCTTATTTCGTCAAACACAAACAGATTTCGTCACCTCCAATTTCGTCAAACACAAACATTAGATTTCGTCAAAATCTAATTTCGTCAAAATCTAATTTCGTCAAAGGTGTCTTTTAAACAAAGTCTCTAAGGGGTTCTCGACGAAATCAGTAACTTCGTCAAAGGTTGTTCTTGTTGGACTGGACGGAATCTCTAAGTTCGTCATCAAGGATTTCGTCGAACATACTTGTGATTTTAAACAAAACCTTTGCAAATCATACTTAACCATCTGTTTTCAAGTTGTTATTCAGGTACAATTGTTCATATATCAAATATGAGTACAAATCCATTCGATTGGAGCATTAGCACGGTCCCTGATATGTGATGGGTTAAGTCTTTGATGCTACAAGAAAGAATTTTGGCTAGTCAATGGGCGTGCGTGGCAAATCAAAATCAAAGTATCCAAAACCTGCTCATAAGCAAAAATGAAACGAGTAGCAATAACCGTCCGCCAAAACTCAACCACATGAATGACTATCCATCGTGGAAAGGTCGTTTTCAGAATTATGTTTTAGGTCAAAACACCGATTTATGGACGTGTTTCACCACAGCATATAACGTCTCTCTTGAGGAAGCCGGATCAAATGCTACGACTTTGGCGACCATGGCTGAAAACGACAAGAAGGCGTATGACCTTGAAAAGAAAGCGTTTGCTATTCTTACGCAAGCATTGCACAAAGATATCTATCATCAATTCGCCCATTGTACCAGCACCAAAGCCTTGTGGGACATCCTAGTTAACAGAGGAGAAGGAAATGCGGCCACACGGAAGACGCGTCATGATTTACTAAAGAAGGAGTTTGAAGGGTTTATGTTTGTGCAGACTGAAACACTGAATGAGATGACAACTCGTTTTTATCATTTAATTAGTGAAATGATTTCTTACAAGGTTGTTGTATCTTCGCAGGAAATAGTCGCACGGTTTGCTGATGCTCTACTACCAAAGTGGAGCCCATTCATTGAGTTGTTAAAGCATACAGGTGTATTGGATACTGTCAGTATCTATGAGTTTGTTCAAAAGCTGGAGAACAAGGATGCAGAAGAAATCAGAAAAGCTAAACTAATTCCTGTCCCTCAAAATCCAGAGATGTACTTTGAAGGGATTGCTCCTGCTGCTAGTACAAGCCAGCAACCAAAGATACAAACAGCTTTTGTATCAAATGCTTTCGACCCAAATTCCTATTTTGGAGGAGTAGTTGCACAACCCCAATTTGACATAAATGCCTATCTTCCGAAACCTCAAGTGGCCACACCTCAACCCCAATTTGATATAAATGCCTATCTTTCGAAACCTCAAGTTGCCACACCTCAACCAATTTGATATAAATGCCTATCTTCCAAAACCTCAAGTTGCCACACCTCAACCCCAATTTGATCCAACTGCCTATTTTTCTAAACCACCACAAGCCCAACCACAACAAGCCTTCTATGGTAACAAACCTGATACTTCAAATCTTTCCAAAGTGAGTGTAGAAGCTGCATGGGATCACATTGAAATAATTACCATTATGGTTAATGCCTACATCGGATTAGTCGCAAGTCAAATTGGAAACATTAATTTGACCAATGAAGATTATCAGCAGATAGACAGAGATGAGATGGAGTTGATGGACATTAAGTGGGCGTTTGCTAGCGCTGTGAGAAGGGCAAAGGATTATATGAGCAGAACGGGGAGAACCAGCTTGGAAAGCAAAAGGGATACCAAGTACGGGTTTGACAAGGGTGCTGTCACATGCTTTAATTGCGGTGAAAAGGGTCATTTCAAGCGTGAGTGCAAACGCCCTAGCAACCAACAAGGCAACCAAAATCCCTTCCAAAATCAAACAAGTACCTCAAATCAAGCTAACAACGAAAGAGGGATAGTAGCTGCTAACAACCAAACCAACCAGTCAGGGCCTTCAAACCCCAACCGAGCATTGATAGTTCAAGCTGATGAAGGATGTGATTGGTCCGTACAGTTGGGAGGAGGAACTGCATGTTATGCGAAGATCATTAGTCACATCAAGCATGTGCACAAAGAAGAATTCTCTGAAGATGATGATAGTTCGGGATACAGTGGCAGTTCCGATTCAGAATCAGATGTGAATGAAGGAATGGATTCTGAAGGTGATAGTCTGTTGAAAGATGCTGAGGAGGTCAAGTGTCAGAAATATGTCTTGATCAAGAAAGCTGATGCTACATCAGAAGAAATGGAGAAGATTCTTACTGAAGATGGATCTATCTCTTCTCAGACTGCCTTTATGGCTAATGTCTCAGCTTCTACAAGTCAGGTAAAATCTGAAACTCCTAGCATATGTAGTGATTGTGCTGATATGAAACAAGAATCTGAAAAGATTCACACTCACAATCAGAGTTTGGTTATTGAACTGTCAAAGTGCAAAGAGGCAAAC
Organism: Helianthus tuberosus; assembly: GCA_030545235.1. Lineage (NCBI taxonomy): Eukaryota > Viridiplantae > Streptophyta > Magnoliopsida > Asterales > Asteraceae > Helianthus > Helianthus tuberosus. The sequence continues at coordinate 210,703,665 of CM060400.1, forward strand.
ATGGCCTTAGCTCGCAATGAAAAAGATTTAAAATCGCTAATTGAAACACTCAAGAAAAATATTTCTGAGTTGTCAAAAACGGTTTTTAATAAGCAAACTAGTATTAATAATTACATTAATATCATTGAGGCAACTAAGAAAGAGCTAGCCGAGGCGAAATGTGAGCCTGAAGCGATCAAGCTCAAATTGGAGAGTTACTCAAACTCCCGATATGTGGTTAATCACATCATTGACGTTCAACAACTAAAGGGTAATGTTAAAGGCGTTGGGTATAAGTCGTGCCCGCCTCCTTTGAGACACAACTATATCAAGATGCCCGATGAGGAGGAAATTCCGCGTTTTGAGACAACTGTACCTCTTGATTATGAGGAAGTTACAACTGGCTTAGGGTTCAAAACGGACAATTCATCGGAGGGCTCATTTGATAGCAAGGAAAAGTCATCATGTGCTTCAAATCAAAGTCCTCCAACCATTGAGGACTATGATTCTTCGGATGATGAATCAGATGTGAGTGATGAGGATAAATCTCTTGACGATAGAAAAGGAGTAGAAGTGCCTTTTGAGAATCACATTCTGTGTGATCCTCATACTCCTGCTGTGCAATCAACTGGTGCTAAACAAGAGATAGAACCTATCACTGAGATAGTGTCTACCATTAAAAGTGATAATGTGTTGTATACTTTGGTCGGTGATAGTAAAATTTATTCAGACAAAGATTTTCCAATAAAAAACGTCAATCAATCTTTGATTGATAAAGTGTTTGAAGATACCACCAGTAAGTTTTTGGAAAAGGGGATCCCGAGAGTTTCAGTAACTCAGTGTGATCCGATTCCAAAAGCTGAAGTTAGAAGAAATTTTGGAAATCAAAAATCACCAACGAAGCAACAACCTATCTCTTTTAAGGGTAAACAGCAACAACAACGAGCTCAAAATTCTAAAGGTTCACAACCGAAGGTTGAGACCAAAGGAGCTCCTTTCAAGAAGAAAAACAATGATGTTAAATTTGTAGCATCCAAGGGTACTGACAAGGTGGAGACTTTTGAAAATAAATCCAATACGGAGTTTTTTCAAAAGGTCAAAATTTTGAAACGTAATAGTGATAACAATTACACCCAACACACAAACGGGTATGAAGCTAGTACCTCGGGGTCTACAAATTCAACGTCAGGTCATCGAACAGAATCTCCTAATTTTGTTGAAAGGAGATCATGCTTTAAATGCGGGGAGTTTGGTCACATTATCAGAAATTGCACAAACTCTCCGAAACCAAATTTTGTAGAAAGAGCCCCTTTTGAACAAGGTCACCAACAACGTCGTCCTGTGTCACCAAAAACTGACAAACGCACTATTAAAGAACAGGAAACAAAACAACGACGTAAAAATCTGAAGGTGATCGAAAAGGCTGTAAAAACGGAAGTTAAATCTGTTAATAGGAAACCTAGTTTGTCACAACCATTAAAACCAAAAAGTGTAAATAATACACAAAATGGTAAAAGGAAACAGGCTTGGATACCAAAAAACAGGCGAGGATTCAGGGGGAGGCTTGCAATTTAAGGACCTTCAAGAAATTGAAATTACATTTCTTGATTCTCAGGGGCAACCCAAGTCTATGAAGGCTTGGGTCCCCCTCTCCAACTAATCTCTGAGTGAGTGTGCAGGATGTTCCAGGAGGAACTATCGATAGTCATCGGATTGTTGATAGTGGAGTGTCCATGCACAAGATCGGCGACAAAGAAATTGTTGCCTTTGATGGAGAGAAAAAGAAAAGAAGACAGAATTGTCTGTCGAAAGAAATTGAAAACCTTCGACAAAATGCAAATCATACCAAAGTTTGATTGTTCAAGGCTTTGATCGGGTCCCCAGGATAGATTCAATCAAAATGTACGCACCTGCAGCACGTCTGATGTTCAAAATCAACAAGATGAACGTGCAGTGTACATTTCTTCGCGGTGTGATTGAAGAAAATGTGTTTGTTGAACAAACCAACCGGGTGTGCGGATGCCTTGGCTTGGATTGAACAACCGCACACTACTTTTCAAAGAGAAAGACAAAGACATTTGCTGGTGCAATGTGGAAGACCAGCCGGACCCAGAGGTCTATGATCTTGTTGCTGTGAAGAGATTTCTCAGTAGCTACAAAATCGACTTTGAAATCCACACCTGGTGAATATCCAGTTTAGGAGAGCGCTCAGATTCCTTGCAATGCAAGAAGCTGTTGCAGGATACGGTTTTAAATTTCATATCTCTCCTATACTTGTCGATATTTAAGCTGCTTTATGAATAATTATTATCTCGTACAACACTCTTTGACCTGAGGTAAAACATGCGTTAACCGACATTGAGGTAAAACATGCGTTAACTGACATTGGGAAATCGTTTTTGTAAATACCTTTGTGTTTTTAAAATTTATCTTAGTTTATTGATTTAGGGGGAGTAAATCCAAAATTGAAAATTCAAAAACATCGAAAAATTTCAAAAACCCAAAAAACAATAGAAAAACAAAAATGAGTTTCCTGGCAAGCAAAAGAGAAAATGATAGTACATCAGTGGTCTGTTGAAACCTCTTTAAACTGAAATGCAAAATGAAAAATGTTTAAGCAGCTCTATATAAGATGTACCGGTAGGCTCACAATCATCTTAAAGTTTGCAGGGTGATATAAACTTAAATCGACTGAAGACCAGGTGGGAACCACTCATTGGCATATGGTCTTAGTACCGAAATTTCGTTTGAGAGATTGCCGAGGTTCTGAGATATGTGGTCTTTATGCTGCTTATCATCTGGGTATCATGGTTGTATCTTTTACCGAAAAATAACGGAGACGAAGTCTAGATCTTCCATGATACCATTCATACGTGTACATATTGCATTCGACCTCAATAAGTGATCAACAATCACATGCCCATTCAAATAAGTGATAATATATCACAGCTTTCTTGCGGGAGTCAAGTTCGTCTCTTTGCTGTACGATGTACTCACCTATTCACGGACTTGCTCATGTGCCCTCATCATCTGAAATTCAAGTTCCTCATCAATAAGTGATTCTATCACATAGGGCTTGTTTTCAATCAAAATAAGTGAGTTTCTCACATCTTTTATACGGTCAAACAGATGATAAACGGTATACTCACCGGTAAGATGAACTCTCGTGCATACCTTGATACGGGAATGTGTCGTGTGTGGATGGACACCGGTCTGTAAGTATAATTCATACCTTAACGTATCCCCTCGCCATGATTACAACTGATAAGTTGAGCTTATGTGGACAACAATACCGATAATTGTTATAGGATACTTATCTAAATGTTAACTAATTGAACAAAAAGAGCGTTTTGGCATGACCGTACACTGATATGATTCTCTTACCCTCGAAACTCGCAAAAAGAATGTCTGTAAATATTTGTTTACTGCTTTCGTTTCTGCATCTTTGTATATATTTATTTATTGCTTTCCGTCTTTACATTTTCAAAAATTGAAAAATTCCAAAAAGATTTTAGGTGTGTTTTAATATAAACTTTATAAAAGCCAAAAAGATTTTGCTTCTAGTTTATTTTTGATTGACCGATGTTGGAACTCGAGTCTATCCTTCCCAAAATCCTGATCGTAAGCCGGAAAACAATTGCATCTTCATAAACTGTCGAAGTTAACAAGTTTTGAAAGTTAAAGGGTTAAAATTGATCAATTTTTAAACTTTCAAACTGTTGTCAGTTGGTGTTTAAATGAGAGTTGGTCTCATATGTGTCATGCGCTTATATTGTTTGATGTCAATTCTTAGTAAGGTTTTCGTTTGAAAACTTTCTTAGATTGATTTTATTCTTCTCGGTTGTTCTCATTACGTTTTTAGCTCTGTTGTATGTGCAGATGCGGCATTCAATCTAGCTAAAGATGAAGAGAATGTCTCAGACGACAATCCGTAAAGTGAAGACTTGACATTGATGCAATCAGAAGATCAAGGTGATCGAGTTGCAGCTGATCAGTCATCAACACCGAAAGGATCTGAAGTATTGAAGATCAAAAGATTCACGAGTATCATTCAAGGGGGAGTTTGTTGATACACTCCCTATTTGCGACACGTGAAGACCTTTTAAAGATCCAAAAATGTGAAGAACGAACCATCACGAGTAGCGTCCAAGGGGGAGTTTGTTGGTACATTTTATGTGGACGCGACTCGACTCGGTTCGATTCGGTTTGGTTCGACTCGGTTAGGTCCGGCTTAAGCCCGACGTCACGACATTCCTCCGTCGTGTGCCCCAGAGTTCAACACGCGAAGCACGGAGAGCCGCGAACCATTTCCCGTTTACACATCACCATAACATCATCATCATGATGTCATGATGATGTCACATGTTGACTAAACTTTACAAATCTGATTATATGGAATTCATGTGTACGTGCATGCATTGCTCCTTGGGCCAATCAACTTTACATTGGGCCGAAACTACAAATGGGCCGAAACCCTTTATGACTTGTTTGGGCTTTTTATATCCGACGAAGACACTTGATATGGCGAACTCCTAGATTTCGTCAATATGTAGTTTTCGTCAGTATGTGTGTGGCGAAATCCTTGATTTCGTCACACATGATTTTCGTCATATGGGATTTCGCCGTTGGTCAATATATATAGCACAGATGTTAACAGTTTTAGTCATGAGTGAGAACAGAGAGACTTGAGAGAGTCTGTAAAACATTGTTTGTATATGTTTGTGGTTCACTACTAGAAAACTAGGTTTTTCCGACCGCAATTTTGGTCGCAAACCAGTCGCAATTGCCCTGTTGCGACTGTTTTCCGACCGAAACTGCGATCGGAAAAACACCCGTCGCAATTGCTCTACTCCGACTAACTTGCGACTGCTGTTATCTTTTGCGACTTTAATAATGGTCACAAATATTGCGACTGCTCCTAGTTTTGTGGGACTTTGGTTGCGACGTTCTTGATGCGACCGTATTCCGACCGCATGCCTTTTACAAACTGTGATCGTTTTCCGACCGCATGCCTTTTACAAATTGCGACCGTTTTTGCGGTCACAATTTTTATTAATTATAGCCATCTTCTATTTTAACCTGCATATAATATCAATTTTAAAATTTACATATTATCAAATTTTCACAATTATATAAAACATTCCACTTAAAACATCAAATACCAAAGTTATCATAACAAAATACATATTCAAAACAAAGTGTTTATACGTTTGGAAACCTAAGTCAATGATTATGCGTTTTGAAACCTAGCTTTTAGCATTGCTTCAATGTTTGCCATTCTTTCATTCATAGCCTCTTTCCCCGCCTTATCTTTCATTGCTGCACTGTTCTCTTGTTGTTGCCCAGTTCTCTTGTTGCTCAGAAGTTATTTGTACTAGCTTGAGTCCGGTCAATCCACCAATGTCTAATGTCGGCAGTTAACTGAATCAACCAAACCATTTATAACGAAACTAATCGGTTATAATAAAAAAAACATAAAAACCAAAATATCGGTTATAGGTCGGATTTAGCCAATAACCAAACCGAACCAGCCAATACTCACCCATAGATGTCATTAATTATGAAATTAACATACAACTAAAGTTAAAAATATTTCACCTGCAGCTGAAGTAATAAAGATCCACAAGTTGGCTCTGCCATCTGGTATCTGTTTATGAGACATATATAAATGTTGATAAAAAAAGATTAAAAGCAAACACAATCCAAAATCTAAATACTATACTACAATCAGAAAACCAACCTAATCTATAAAACTAAAAAAATCAATAAAACCCTACATTAATCAGCATCTAAATTACTTCATCTACACTCCACAAAAATCCTTAATCAATACTCTTCACTAAATCATTTCATCGCTAAACAAAAATGCACGTCAAATTATGACCAAACAGCGGTAAATTTGCAAATAAACGTCATCGATTTTGAAATAAGCATCAAATTCGAGCCCAAAAAAAACAGAGTGTACTGTAAGTACGCGATCATATCAGAATTGCACAAGAAATCGATACATGTGTATAGATGATTAACCAACCAATTGAGGTTTACTTACAGCAATCGAACGATGATTTATGGATTGGTTTTGTTCAGAAGTTTTAGTTTTTTTAATAATAGTTAACGTGTCAAGTATGATCACCAAAGTTTACTTGCAGTTTCTTGCACATAATTAGATCATTTGAATATTAACCTCAAAAGTGCAGCCTAAATGTATGCTCCTTTCTCTTAAACATGTAACTGTTTAAAATATGATCTCAACCGATTAATTCACGGATCTCAACTCACTACAGATTTTTGTAGGGGTGTTCAATAGCTAGCATCCATTTATTGAGTGGTTTACCATATCCTTAATAACATGAACATGTGATAGGCGAGTCTTAATTATTTGATGAAGCGGAAGTAAAGATACAAATGAATGATATGAACGAAACATATGACAAGAGTACTAAAGAAGTATGCCATTCAACTGTCTTGAAATTAAGCTACGTAAATAATTCACAAAAAATGATATGAATGAAACACATGACAAGAGTACTAAACAAGTATACCATTCAACTGTCTTGAAATTAAGCTACATAAATAAATCACCTTACTGCTCATGAAAAGCAGCTCTTCTCGCCTTGGTTCTTCCAAGAAACAACCTGACCCCCATACAAGATCACCTAAACCAATAAAAAAATCCAAATCATCAACCAATAGACTCCCTTCCTTCCAATTTCACCTAAAAAAACAAACTATGATGATGCTTTGCAAACACTTATTCTACAATGGAGTATAAAACCGGTATATGACATCTAAAGAAGTATATACAAAGTAAAGGCATCCGCCTTTCATTATTATACTCAATGCCCTATAATTTCAAGTTAAACATTTCTCATAAACACACATTGCCATTGCAAATTATACACATATACTAGATCTATACATTCAGTAGAAACTACAAAACTGTATTAATTTCATTGATCATCCGAAATTTGCAGATTCGATAACTTCGGCAACAGTTGGAGATCATCAACTGAAGTTTCACAATTCCAATGATCGTTCACCGAACCAAAACCAAAACCAAAACCACAACTCAAATTTCATTGTTCTTGTTCAACAACAGATCAACAAAAAACCTCTCAAACGAGCATTTCAATTGAAGTTTACAACAAAAGTTGTGAAATAACGTAACAAACAACTGAGCATTTGAAATCACGCCATAAACTAACTAACAATAAACAAACAAATGGAAAAAAATGCATTATCTAAACAGAAACAACAACGAACCTCCGTCGTTGATCCGGTAGGCTCACGTAACAGAATTCGAGGCGATCGATCTCCGTCGTTGATGATATTAACCGCCATGTGAGATCGATCACAGTATCAGCAACAAACAAACAAACCTGCACAGAAAACGAGGAATACAACGGAATACGAACGGAATAATAATATTATGACGAAAATGAGGAATTTGAAAACATGGAATGAGGAAATGAGGTATATATAGATACAAATTATGTATCTAACACCGCGTATGTCATGATTTCATCTATTGATTTGATAAAATATGAAAAGTTTGATGCTAAAAAATGGAATAAAACAAATATGGAAACAAAAGATGTCATTATCGATAACAGTTAATTACAATCTTACGCTTAATTTTATTTCATTAAATATTATAATGATATAATAAGAGAGTCGATCAGCTTCGTGTTTGGAGAACAGCTTACAGCCCACCAACTATGCCAAAAGCCAGTGCGGTTTGTATTTTTATTTTTTGTTTTTTAGTAATAAACCAGTGGAGGAGATGCACACTGGACCGGATCTACGGTTGTTATCAACTCGGTTAGGACAAACAACAAACACAAATCACAAAGTAAAACAAAAACATTCCCCTCTCCATACCTCATAACCTAAATCGTAGATCTCAAACCCTAATCTCACCAAAAACTCGCAATAAAAACCAAAATTAACCTAATCAATCCAAAATTCATCATATCAAGATGCAGCATCGTTCATAACAACATGATTCCAAACTAAATTGGTTCTAAAATCGCAGAATTAACAAGAGCATCGACTTCAATCATGTATTCGGATTCTTCATCCATACATTAAACCTAATTATTAAAGGAAATGAAGAGAGAAACTGACCTAATCGGAGTCGCCAGAATCAGATCGGTGAAAGGATTTCTTCGAGCGGCAGATCTTCTCAAAATCAGATTGGTGAGAGGATTTCTTCAATCACGTATTCGGAATCAGTCGTCGGATTTAACACACGGTTTCAAACTGGAATCAGTCGTCGGATTGCTAACATTGAGTCGGATTATTAAAGGAAATGAAGGGTGACACATACCAGATGTACCGTGAGTCGCAGATCTGTTTTGATGAATGAGGAGCGCGGATTCGTCAGAATCAGATCGATGAATGATGAGGATGATGAACGATGATCGCCGGAGTCGCAGATTTGTTTTGATTGAATCCGGGAAGTCGCAGTTGAGGATGATGAACGATTAACAGATCTGTTCTGTTTGAAGCTTCTAAACTTATGGTTACTCAGTTTTAACCCAGAACTTATGACTATTTGCAGTTTTTACCCTAAATACTGATGAATAATTTTTTGCTTTTTCTATTTTTTTATATTTGTGACCGCTTTAAACGGTCGCAACTTTTGTTTTTATATATTTCTCGTATTTGTGACCGTTTTATACGGTCGCAACTTTTGTTTTTTTGTTTTTTTTTATTTGCGATTGCTTTAAACGGTCGTAACTTTTGCTATTTTTTATTTTTCTCGTATTTGCGACTGTTTTCCGACCACAAAGATACGGTCACAAAATTTGCGACCGTTTTGCGATCGAATCTGGATTGGTCTTTAATTTTGCGATTGTTTTGGTTTTAGTCACAAATCGGTAGCTAATTTTGCGACCGTCTTATGTTAGTCGCAAAATTTGGTTGCAATTGCCTAGTTTTCTAGTAGTGGTTGTACTCATCCCTAATCAATAGATATTGAATCTTTGGTTACGCGTGTGTGTTCTACATTGTGTTTGGTTTGCACCGTCACGGGGATTCCGCACCCGCGATTGTGTTTGTGATAAACAGGGAATAGGTTTTCGTATCGGATCCTCCGAGAAAAACGGACCTACAGTTTTAATGAATTCTTTTATTCGGTTTAGTGTTCTAAAAGGAGTATGTTCTGATTATGTTTGTTAAGTTAGAAAATAAGCTAAATATATAACATTATGTTCTGATGTTGATACTTGATAAAAGAACATTTTTGTATAATAAGAGTGTATAACTTTTTTTTTCTGTTAATGAATTAACTTCAGTTATATTAATTCTAAACGGGTTGGAAAAAAAAAGTAAATCATTAACTAGGACTAAAGTCATCCAAAATGTATTTTAACAAATAAAACCCCATGAATATCTATTACTCAAATCACTAGTTTATCATTGAATTAATGTACATGTTTAATTGTATTTGACAAGTTCACGAATTAAAAACTATAAAAATATTGGACAAAACGTGTTATGAGCACAGCCGGTCGGACCTCTACATTTTATCACCACTAATGCTAAAGGGAAAGCAATATTCATGGACTGGGTGGCCCAAAAGGTATATTATATATATTCAACCTCCTGTCTAATGTAGATGCATGTTTTGTGTACATAAACTATCTTATAATGGAACCAGTATCTTGCATGTTTTATGTATGTTAACATAAAACAAAGATCTCTGTGGTGGAATGGAATTGAAAGAAAATTGGAATTGGAATAGAGATTGAGATCAGAATCAGATGCTTAGCCCACTTGTATTTTGTTTTGCTATATATACGGACCGCAATTTGTTTGCAGCATAATCCATCATACACAAACAGATCATTAATCTTCTTTGCGCGCATATTTTTCAAGCAAATTCTTGGACTCGTCATGGTAGGAATCCCTTACTCCGGTTCACTTCTAATTTACAGTTTTTTAAAGTAAATTTGTAACTCGTATTTAAATACCAAAGGATAAGAGCAAGCAATTGGGACCATGGGGAGGAAATGGAGGAGATGAATGGGAAGATGGAGCACACAATGGAGTTAGAGAAATAACTCTCGTTTACGGAAGCTGCATCGACTCAATCCGTGTAACATATGATAACAATGGTAAACCCTTTCTGGCTGAAAAACATGGTGGCTTTGGTGGAACGAAATCAGCTCAGGTACATACATTCTAACCAAGTCTCCAGGTGCTTTATAGTTGGAAACTAATTTATGTAATTTCTTATGTATTAATTTCAGATTAAGTTGCAATTTCCTGAGGAGATCTTAGTAAGTGTTAGTGGGCACTATTGTCGTGTGGTTTATGGAGGTAGTCCGGTGATTCGATCACTCACTTTCAAGACCAACAAAAGAACACTTGGGCCATTTGTAGGTCCGGCTAGGGGAGGATCTAGTCGCCTAATCCTTGTGTACAAACCAACCCGGTTGTGCGGAATCCAACCGGGAAAGCAAACCGAGATAGAACACGTAATAACACGACACGCAAATATCACCGTTTAACAACACTGTATTAATACGAATGAAAGGGTTCAGTTACAACTCAATGTTTACAAATGTATTTTGCAAACTCTCTGAATGTGTGTGTGTGTTCTGTGTGCTCTGCTTCTGGTGTCTACCGAAACAGAACAAATGAAACCTATTTATACTAACAGACACACATACATGTGACGAAACAGAAGACAGGCGACGAATCAAAATCATGGTCGACGAAACACATCTATTTCGTCGACTTCTGGGCTGATTCGCCGATGTGGCCTTTGGCCCAAACAGTTGAGGCCCAATTCCTGTTTCGCCATCTTCTCTCAGCCCAAGGACTTTGATGTTTAGCCCAGTCCTTGTCTTGATCTATCATTGTTTGATCTTGTACGTGACGGAGGAAAGCCATTGCACGAGCCAACATTCATCAAGTCGAGTCGCGTCCACAATCATGTATCAACACCATTTGGGGTAGAAGAAGGAACACCCTTTAATTTCTCGACAAATGGAGGCCGCATTGTAGGTTTTTATGGGCGAAGCGGGTGGTTTCTAGATTCACTTGGGTTCTACTTATCAAGCCCAAAACCAAGCCTATGCCAAAGAGTCTGGGCGATGTTTAAAAGGTTTTGAACCCTCTTTCTATTAAAGATGGTGAAAATTGAAATCATTGGGGGCATATGAGTACCATAGCTAGTCTTAAACCAAAATAAATTGTTTGTGTACTTTGTTATTGATCAAACGTAAGAAAAAATTGATTATAATGATAAGTCGTATCGATTATTAACGTGCAAATTGTGGGGCATCTAAGGGCCCGTTTCTATTATCATATTTGCAATTCCAATTCCTTTGAAATCCTGTCTCTTTCTTCTCATGTTATTATTTAGAAAAAATAGTTGATCAACATTAATTTATTTGACTCTCCTTTACATTTACATATACTTATGCATTAAAAATCTATCTGTATTAATTTAAAAAAAAAACCTATCTGTATTATATATAAATTCGTTTTAGAATCCAGAACATTTACCAATGGGGTGGTGGTCCATTGGCAAAGGCAAAGCCTTTAAACACCTTGGTAGATGGAGGTCTTGGGTTCAAATCCCAGAAACAACATTGAATAAAAGGAATTTGCAGTTCAAAAAAAAAAAATCCAAAACATTTAGTCAATGACATAACTTTAATTAAATGGACAGATGGTGTAAAAATAAAACATTTTTTTTGCCCATTCTCTGTTAATATAAAAAAAGAACCCCTAAAAATTTCTCACAACTCTCTTTCCCTCCCTCCCTCCTCTCTCTTCATCCGTACATAAAATCTTTCATAAAGATTAAAATAAAGAGTTAAATATCTGGTTGGCCTTTGTGGTTTGCAGATATTGAAGAGTTGGACCCAATGCTTCAATAATTACAAAGTTGGTCTCAATGATTGTAATTTTTGCACTCGTCTGATCCTTATCAATAACTTGTATTAACTTTCTTAGTTAAATGCACATGCAATTACTAATTTATCCATGAACAATTTAACTAAAACACAAAATGATAAAACAATTAAAAAACATAAAATATGCATATACCCACTCCATTTTGCAGCTCCGACTGCGGACTATTGAGAATGAACAGAGGTGGGGGAGGCTATGGTATCACCCAAGCACACAACAACCTCCATAATCACTATATGGCCTTTGGTTTAGCAGGGATTCCTCGACCATGTAGGATTTTGCAAGATAAGGGGAAAATTGAGTTGCAAAACTTCTAGAATTTGTTTCAATGCATTCAAATCACTGAACTGTTCATCCATTCGTCTCATCTTCAATCTCTTCTCCAACTCTCCATCCCTTGTAATTGTTGCTTGATTATGCAAACTCCGGGGAGATGTTCTAGAACATTCCGGCTTCAAATTTTGTGATTGATTTGGATGTTTCACTTGAAAATTGTTGCAGTCTATGTCTCTATATTTTGAGTGAACCAGATCTCTCGAAACCCTATACTCTGAACCCGGTCTCGGTTTCTCCCGTATATATATATATATATATATATATATATATATATAGGGCAAGGCTACATAGGAAACCCTATCTATATGAAAAACCCTAGAAAACCCAACCTCCCGACATTTTTTTTTTGAAAAAATTAACACATGTAATATACATGTTTTTAAGAGTTTTGGGCCAAAAAAATCAAAAAAGCGCCGAAGGGATCTTTTTAAAAAAAAAAAAAAATTTCAGCAACTTTCAGCATTGTTGTCTAACACATGTTAGGCACTGAATTTTGTTTATTTTTTTTAAAAAAATCCCTTCGGCGCTTTTTTGTTTTTTTTGGACCAAAACACTCTAAAACATGTATATTACATGTGTAATTTTTTTCAAAAAAAAAAAATGTCGGGAGGTTGGGTAAAAATGGGTTCCCATTTGGGTTTTCAGAGTTTTCTATGTAAAAAGGGTTTTCTGTCTATCTTTATCCTATATATATATAAAAGTCTGTATGTTTTTAAAGTAAAAAAAACTTAAAGGGTCTGGATTTATGAACCAAAAACGTTAAAGTCCAACTGTTTAGAAGCTCAACTGTTTTTGCCCAATCAAATTCAGAAGCCTAACTGTTTTAGTGTGTAGTGGATTAATGACTTAGCCAAATCAATAAACAAACATAATGGATTAATGAATAGAGCCCACATTTTTTATCTCGCACAGGACTATTTTTTTTTCTTGTGATTTCCAGAGACGGTTGTGTGGCACGTGGACTGAAATGAGTTGACACAACTTTTATCTATAAGAAAACTTTATTTTGGCATGTGGGATACTTGATTAATATTATTATATGAGAACTTTTCACCAATGAATTTTTGTTTCAAGTTCGATCCATCCGATGAATACAATATTGAATCTTTTTCAAACCCACTAATTAACTAGTGTGTTTATTAACAAAAACATGTGTTAGAATGGAACCGGATATGGAATCGATGCATGTTTTATGTAATAAAAACCTGTGCTGGAATTATATATGGATGCCATGTTTGTATTTCAAATACAAAATAAAATAAATGCTGGAAATTATCCCTACAACAATTTACCAACTTTCTATCATGTGTATTTTTCGGTATTCAATTTTGTATAAAATCCATTGCATATAGTACAACTCTTTTTATGCTAATTTCCATTATTATTATTATTAACTATTTTATTCACATCATATCTTTTATTCAAAATAGTTTTTCACCACAATTTTCTAACAAAATCTTTGACTGGTGATCATGGTATATTGGTATGAAAACCCGAGCACCTATGGAATGAGAAGGGAATCTGAATAGGAATACGAACATGTTATATGCATGAAGAATATCAAACTGAAACTTTGGAATGGAATAAAAACTCTGATAGAATGCCAAACATTGTACTACTATGTATGCTCTATATAAGACATCAAATTGTTTCCACGATTATCATCACATCTTTCTTTGCAGTTTATCTTTCTAGCAACTCCTAAGACTCATCATGGTATGAAACCATTCTTAATATTCTTTAAACTAGTTTAGCCAATGCTACCAGGCTAGCTTCTATGAATTTTAATAATGATCTCGATCACTGATACTTGAATTATATGCAACAGGATACAAGCATACAAGTGGGACCGTGGGGAGGAAATGTTGGGAATTATTGGGATGATGGAGTACACGGTGGAGTTAGAGAAATCACTCTTGTATACGGTACCTGCATCGACTCAATCCGTGTAACATATGATAGCGATGATAAATCTTTTCAAGCAGTGAAACATGGTGGCATGGGCGGAACCAAAAGTGCCCAGGTACATTCTCAGCTAAATCTAGTTGTATTTAGTATACACATTCATGAAAAAAAAATTCTCTTGGACTAATTTCAGATTAAGCTAAAATTTCCGGAGGAAATCTTGATGGGTGTCAGCGGGCATTTTTGCCCTATGGTCTATGGAGGTTTCCCTGTGATTCAATCACTTAGTTTCAACAGTAATCGAAGAAGATTTGGGCCATTTGGCATGGAAAAAGGAACACCGTTTAAGTTCTTCACAAAGGGAGGCCACATTGTAAGTTTTTATGGAAGAAGTGGGTGGGTTCTGGATTCCATTGGGTTCCGCTTATCAACCCAGAAACCAAGTCTACTCCGAAGGATCCATATGATGATTAAAGGATTTAACCATCATTCTGCCGAAGATGATGAACATCAGAAAGCCAAGGGCTCAAAGGGTTATAGTTGGGGCTTTTGAGTATCTATACATTGTTGTGTGTGCAATTCGGTGAGTCATTTTGTTATTTCATGTCCCGTGCAAGTTCTTTTAATTACGTCTATAGGGCGTTCGAATGAGTTGTAGAAGTACATATATGCTAAGTAAAAGAATCTCTTGCCAATTCTTTTCTTTTATGCAATAATGTAAAGGCGAAAGCTAACCAAGAAATAGTCAAGTTTTATAAAATTCAGCCATTAGATTTACAATGTTTCTATTCTACACATCCTCACCCGTTTTAAAGCTTAACATAAGTCCCTTTGGTATCATGGTTTACATAAAATAGTTGATGAGTAATAACACTAAAGTTAACAACAAGACCTTTTTACTATCTTATTATAGAAAGATAAATGACTCTTATGCCTGAAAATTCACCTAAAAATGTGTCGCTGTCTAATCCATATGGAAAAATCAAAAGAAAACATGATAAAATGCATAAACTATGTGTCAAGCTTTCAATGAATCAGACATATGTTTCTAAAATGAACTTTTATGCATATGTGCTAATTGGAGGCATGTTTAAAGCAATGATGTCCAATAAAACACGACCACGAATAATATTTTATATATAAAAACTTTATTTTGGCATGTGGGATACTTTATTAGTATTTTACTATATATGAGAACTTTTCACCAATGATTTTTGTTTGAAGTTCGATCCATCCGATGAATACAAAATTGAATCTTTTTTCAAACCCACTAATTAACTAGTGTGTTTTATTAACAAACATGTGATGGAAGGGAACCGGATCGATAGAATCGATCATGTTTTGGGTAACAAAAACCTGTGCTGGAATATATGGATGGTGTAGGTCCACCCGGAGGATCGAGTCATCCTCTATTCCTGTTTTCCGACAAACCCGAGAGTGCGGAATCCAAACGGGTAAGTTAAACCAAGTTACGAACACAAACACAAACACAAAGATTCAACGATTAACACTCCATTGTATTAATGCGTATGAAACGGTTACAAAGCAATGTTTACAAGATGCTCTCATAAACTCTCAGTGTGTGTGTTTACAGTGTGTTCGCTCAGTGAAATCTATTCAGACTTCTCTCTTTCTATCTGTGTCTTCAGTCTGCTGTATATATAGTGCAATCTTCGGCGAACCTTACACATGTGCGACGAACCTTCATGAAGTCGACGAAGGTTGATCCTTCGTCGACAACAGATGTGACGAACCTTCATATTTGACGAAGGTTGTAACCTTCGTCACTTTCCATGTTTGAACGAACCTTAGGACTTCGTCCAATCAAGACTGTTGTATCCAGCCCAACAGAAATGAAAGGCCCAATAGACATGAGTGGCCCAACATGATTCTTTTACATAAATGATCTCTGAAAGTTCATATAGAAAAGATTAGTCAACATGTGACATCATCATGATGATGTCATGATGATGTGTCTGCGGGAATTGGTCCGCGGCTCTTCATGCTTCGCGTGTCGAACTCTGGGGCGTACGACGGAAGAATGTCGCTACGTCGGGCTTGAGCCGAACCTAACCGAGTCGAACCGAACCAAGTCGAACCGAACCAAGTCGTGTCCACTTAATATGTATCAACAAACTCCCCCTTGGACGCTACTCGTGCGGTTCATCTTCCATGACTTCTATGTCGGAGGATCTTCAAAGTCTTCACGCATCGTGAGTAGAAAGTGTATCAACGAACTCCCCCTTGGACGCTACTCGTGAATCTTTTGATCTTCGATACTTTAGATCCTTGTGGAGTTGATGATTGATCAGCGGCAACTCGATCATCTGTATCATTTGAGTGCCTTCACGTCGTGTCTTCATTCCGAAGCTTATCATCGAACATGTTCTCCTCGCCTTTAGCATCTGCACATGCAAGAAAGCTAAACATGTAATGAGAACAAACGCTTGGAATATAGTTATCATAAACAAACGACACACATGTAACCATGTTTTAAATCAACTACCGTCCGACAGTTTGAAAGTTTAACAAATTGTTCAATTTTGGTTATTAACTTTCAAAACTTGCAAACTCTGACCGTTTATGAAGATTCAGTCGTTTTGGTTTTCATCAGATTTCAGGCAACGAAGACTTGAGTTCCAACACCAGTTAATAAAAAACTAAAGCAGAAATAAAATATTTTTGACTTTTATAAAGTTTATATTAAAACACACCTAAAATCTTTTTGGTATTTTGAATATTTAAAACTTATAGACAGAAGCAGTAAATAAATATATACAGAGTTGCAGAAACTAAGAAAAGTAAATATATACAAACATTCTTTTTGTGAGTTTCGAGGGTAAGAGAATCATATCAGTGTACGGTCACGCCAAAACGCTCTTGTTGTTCAATTAGTTAACATTTAGATAAGCATCCTATAACAATTATCGGTATTGTTATCCACATAAGCTCAACTTATCAGATGTAATCATGGCGAGGGGATACGTTAAGGTATGATTTATACTTACTGACCGGTGTTCATCCACATCACGACACATTCCCGTATCAAGGTATGCACGAGAGTTCATCTTACTGGTGAGTATACCATTTATCATCTGTTTTGCCGTATATGAAAATGTGAGAAACTCACTTATTTTGATTTGAAAACAAGCCCTATGTGATAGAATCACTTATTGATGAGGAACTTGATTTTTCAAATGCATGAAGGGCACAAGAGCAAGTCCGTGAACAGGTCAGTACTTTCGTACAGCAAAGAGACGAACTTGACTCCCGGATAAATGTGATATATTATCACTAATTTTGTTGGACATGTGATTGTTGATCACTTATTGAGGTCGTATACAGTATGTACATGTATGTATGATATCTGAACATTCTTAATGAATGCTATTTGAATGTATATCTATTACATTTAGCTTAGGTCACAAGGGACTATCAATGGCATTCAAGGTTTGGAGCGTGTCCAATACCTGCTTGACAGGGGACCATAATGTCACAACTGTCTTTGTCACAAGGACAATTATAAATAGCTCAAAGGTTAGCCTTACATGACTTTGGTTATATATATATACATACATGGCATAGAAGCCTGTCACGAGGGACGTAGAAAGATATGGCAATAAGCCTAGTCATGAAGGACATAAGTAGTCATATGGCGCGAAGGCCTTGTCGTAATGACATTTAGATGCGGCACAAATGGCCTTGTCTCTAGGACGTTATAGGATATGGCACTAAGGCCTGTCACCCGCGATGTTAACATTTAGTATGTTAACTTGTCACTAACGACGAATTATAGCACGGAGGCTTGTTATGGGTGACTTGAAATATAACTTGTGGATTTGTCACAAGGACATCAATTTATAGGCTGCAATCTTATTAGATCAGGAATCTTAAGGCTTGAACATAGTTCTTCACCTTTGGACATGGAGTCATAGACTACAACTGTCATCGTCTTGACAGGCGATTCTTTTGACAGAAAGGTAAACCAATTAACATCACTAATGGATGTCTATCTATAATTTTCGTATCTAATGATATTAGTCATGATCACATCGATCATATTGACTATTAGGTTTTGGGTATAATCTCAACATTTTGAATAGGGGATCATAAAGATCACCACTATTTTGTCTTATTGACAGTAGAATAAAGCATAACCCGTAGGCAATTCATCACTAGGGGTGTCAATATTATGAATTTATGATCATCATACTGATGATACTAGTCAGGATCGCAATGATCATATAGACTATTAGGCTTGAGTGCAGCTCACAACCTTAAACAGGGGATCATAGAGATCGTAATGTTTGTGTCACAAATGGACAATATAATATGGCCCGTAGGCGAAACATCACTAATGGATGTTTATAATGGATTCATCATTTTAGATGATATAAGTCAGGATGGCATTAATCATATTGACTATTTGGCTTGAGCATAGCTCACCACCTTAGACAAGGAATCATAAAGATCACAATGTCAATGTCTTAGATGGACAATTTATTATAGCCCGTAGGCAAAACATCTTTTCTTGACAGGGAGTTGTAGGCTACCACTGTCTTTAGTCTCTGAGGACTTTAATTATAGCCCGTAGGCATTTCCCCTTCTAAGGGATATTTATGGTATGATCATCTTTTCAGATGATATTAGTCGAGATCGTATGGTCTCTACCAACTATTATGCTTGGACGTATTCCAATATCTTTAGACAGGGTCAAGGACCACCACTGTCGTTGTCTTATCGGACAACAAATTTAGCCCGTAGGCATTTCATCACTCACGGATGTTTATAATATGATCATCTTATAAGATGATATAAGCCATGATTTCTAGATCATAAGACAAATTAGGAAATTAAAAAAAAAATTCCAATATAGGGATGACTGTTGTGATTTTATCGAATCACATTTGTCAGGAGTGCTAACACGTTCTTAGGTGTTAACAAGGATCTTAATCCCTTGAGTAGGTTTCACCATCTTGGCCGCGTAGGCTAAGTTTCACCTTTAATATTCGTTTAGATTTGCATACTGGCAAGGAAGGAATGATGTTTATTTTATTCAGGATTTTTATCATAAATCCTAATTTATAAGTTAGTAATAGCACAAATGGCCTAGTCGCGTAGACAAGTTTAATTTATAAGCCATGATTTCAGAGAATCGAGGCATTAAGCTTTGAATCCAAGTTCATTACCTTTTCTTGACAGGGAGTTGTAGGCTACCACTGTCTTTAGTCTCAGAGGACATTAACTATAGCCCGTAGGCACTTCCCTTCTAAGGGATGTTTATTAAGGAATCGCCCCTTAGGGTAATTCATTAACCATGGTAAACAGAGACCATATTCGGTTAATTTATTGCTAACATTTATTTAGGATTTCTATTATAATTTATCCTAATTATAAAACATTAACAGTTTTATTAGTGGCACCCAAGGCCTGGTCACATGGACATTTATAAATTTTAAGCTTATGATTTCAGAGAATCAAAGCAACTATAACAGTTTTATTTAATAGCACAAAAGGCCTAGTCACAAGGACAATTTTAAATTATAAGCCATGATTTCAGAGAATCAAGGCCTTTAAGTAAATTAGCACAACAGGCTTAGTCACAAGGACATATATAAATTATATGCTATGATTTCAGAGAATCAAAGCATTTGAGGTTTGAACCTAGTTCATTACCTTTTTCTGACAGGGAGTCATAGCTACCACTGTATTTTGGCTCATGTAGAAATGAGCAAGGCCCGTAGGCACTATATTACCACGTATGGTTAAAATATGATCATCTTAATTGATGGTGTAAACCCAGGATTCAGAGATCATTAAACTGGGTTAGGAATCTTTTGAAGAATCCTTAATAACGTGTGTGATTTCCAGCGAATCACATCTGCCGGGAGTGTTAACATGTTTTCAGATGTTAACTGGGATACGAATCTTTTAAACAGGTCTTACCATCTTGGCTAGGTCTTTATAATGACACTCAGGCTAGGTTTCACTCTTAAGATTCTTTTAATATTTATCGCCGAACAATTTCTAAATTGAAATGTTAATAAGGATCTGAATCTAAATTGAGGAACTGCCATCTTGGCCGGTCTTAATATGACCCGAAGCTAGGTCTTGTCCTTTTTAGATTTTGCCATTTTATTATAATGGTAGATCTTAAAAAAAAAAGAAATGTTATTTTCCATTTATTTAATATTTCTTGTTTAGAATGAAAGTTTAAACTTAATCATTCCACTATATAAAAATAAAAGTATAAAGTTGCCCTAAGCGGGACTTGAAAGGAATAATGTTGTCCTCGTAGGGACTGAAAGATAATTGTGTCCTTATAAGGACTTATTAAGGAAACGATCTTCAGCAAGAGGAGTTTCTTCTTCATTCATTTCCTGAATGCTTTCTCCTTGGTTGCACGTTTCATCCTGGTCGCGGTACTAAGCTCAGCATTACAAGGCTCCGGATGTGGAGAATCCCCTTTTTCAGCTTCTTCGCTTGGCGACGTATCCAATAATAATAATAAAAATTGGAAGCAAAATTTCCATATTAGGATTGAGATTATTCCTATGTTAAGTCTAGACTCAGAAGGTCAAGGAATGTGCTACTGTGTCATTGAGATTAAACACAAAAATTTAGTGTTTAATTCACTCAATGTTGGCTCTGATACCAACCTGTCACACCCCGATTTCCACGTGTCACCGGTGGGCCCGGTGGGGGAGTATCGTGACGTGGTTGGCAACATAATAGTCAAACAACACAATATTAATATGCACAGTGGAAGCAATTGAAAATATAATACAACCGGATTTATTATTGTAATATCAAATGTCACAATATTCGGAAGTTTATTCACAGACGGATCGAAAATAAAATGGAAACAATAGTTCAACAGACTTTTAGGCATCTTAAGCTTGCGAGACTTCTATCGATGCTAAGGAGAAATATCCAGCCAATTACGTATAGTACCTGCATTTAGCCTTTTTGGAAAATACGCCAGTTTACACTGGTAAATACAATTAACTGACTCATTTTGAAAATGGTTTAAGAAAATTGATTTGGATGCACGTGGCACAAAATATCTTTTATAATTTGATTAAAATGCACAGAGGCAAAATTAACCTTTTATAACTTGGGAGAATTATTTTTAATATTATAATCTTGTGAACGAATTACATGTTACTTGTGCGTTCAGTAGCCCGGATCTTGTCCGGGTTAAAGATCAATAGACACACCACATCATAGAGTTATACACTGACAGGTGTACGCCTACACCCCGTGCTCAGGTCGTGGCCATCTCGTAAGATGATGCCAAGGATATCCGGGACATGGTCATTAACCCCCCAAAGGCTTTAAGTAATCAAGACTGTTTAAACGAGCCGATCAAATTAGTCAACTACCCACTCAACTGTGGAGATTTGATGCTCGATCAAGCGGTATGCTATATACCGTAACCCAAGCCCGTATAGGGAAAATAAGTTAAAAGTATTTACCTGAGCAATGTATAAATCACAATAAGCAAATTGCAAGTAGCTTTTACTGGTCCTCCTAATCTGGAACGAAGGTTTATAATAACCTATTAGAATCCTAACGGGTCTTTAATTAAGCTTAAGCTTAGACCGGCTAGTTTCAAAGATACGGTTCGTACGCACGATTAAGCGAAGACCGGATAGAATGTGATTTAGACCCGACAAGTTTGAAGACTTGTTTAATATGGGTTTATTATTCACATTCTGGATTTTGAGATAAAACCGTTAAGGTTTGACCCGTTTCGGCTAATTTATGTAAACTTGTTACATAAACCGAACCGTACGCGTAATAAGCGTGACGGGTATTCATGAGAGCTATATACAGGTTTCCTAAATTAATTATGCCTCAAATATGTTTTGACATCAGTAAGATGTCTTTCATCATGCCCGAAACGTGTTTAAACACAAACTAGGCTCCGTAGGGGTAGTTTGGTCATTTTAAAGGTTGTAAAAGGGTTTAAGTGTTTAACTGAGTTACAGGTCTGATGTAATCAGTAAACATACTAAAATCAATGAGTTATAACAGTAGGATAAAGTACATATGTGAAATTTATCAATTATAACCAAACTATGCCCCGTAGGGGTATTTTGGTAATTTCACATAAGCCGAAAAGCTCAAAACTGAAGTCTGAGTTTAACAACCTTTGCTTACTGTTAAAATATTATAATTTGCCTCAAATATCAGTAGGTATCAACCCTTGTATGTTTAAAATAGTTTTAGTACATACTATGCGTTAAAAACGTGTAAAAAGGCGATTAGAAGCCGTTTCCGGCTTCGATACTTAGATCTGATATTTTTATGTTTCTAGAAGGCTTAAAATAATTTATTTATCATATGTGATCAGTAGCAAAAGGTTTGGAGTCGTTTAGATATGTAAAACTCATTTTATGGCCCGTAAGGGCAAAACCGACAATTACCGGATTAAGCCTACGACTATAAGTTATGCCCAGCCTAAAATTAATTAAAAATCTTTAAAAATCCCAAAATAATATATTACTTCAGTGGGTAAAAGATTTGATATCAAAAAGTATGTTTAAGTAGGATATACGCTAAATACGCCGTTTAATTAACATAAAGCTTAAATTTTACGCTAACGAGCATAACTCTTAATCTATACCTCAAACTGATGTCAAATTTTGCATACAAGTTTATATATCAGTATTTAAGGTTTCTACTCTTTTACATTTCCAAAAATCACGTTTTAAGGTGAAAAGGGCATAATGGTCAACATATGAGCAATTAACGGAACCATGCATATTAATTGGATAACTAATGATCCGAGGTGTATAATCACAGAGGGTTATACTAGCATGTAACCTGGTCCAAATAAATCTCTTAGGTATTTCTAAAACATACCAAAACGGGTCAGAACTGAAAGTCAAAGTATAAGTCAAACTATGCGACTTTCGGTTCCGAACCGGGTCTAAACAGGAAATTGTCGGGTTGAACATGTTTAGACATGTTCTTACATTCATTACCAAGTTATATTAATGATCAAACAGGTTATAAGTGTTCTACATTGCTAATCATGCATAAATTGCAATTTAAACATTCTGTTGACTTTTTAATTACACGTTTGACCCGACATTAGACCTAGTTAGAGTGGGAATCAGGGGGAACCCTTTTGAGGGTTTATTACCCACATGATTACCAACTTATAACTACTTTTAATTCGAGATATGACTGAGCCATTGTTGACTAATCTCGAAGTCAAACCGTAATTACGACGGTTTGACTTTTAGCTAAACAACTAAGCTAAACTCAATTAAAGAAGGTTAAGTAACTTACTGAAGTCCTAAGCTTGATTAGTGACCACTTGGAAGCAGGCTTGAGCTCCAGGAATGATCAGAAACTTGAAGAAGATGTGAAGAACAAAGGTTGCTACTCATGGCCTTTTTATAGTGATAATTTCACCACAAATCCTTGACACTTGGGGTCTACAACTCACCATACCCTTCCAACAAGTGTCCTAGATGTTTAGGGGTCGTTTAGGGGTCAAGAGGAATGTGGAAAATCGATTTAAGGCGCGCATAAAGGCAAGGGCAGGCAACAGCCAACAAATTCGAAGCTGGGCACCCCTAGCGTGACGCTAGGCCCCCCTCGCGTCGCGCTAGGCCCCTTCTGCACAAAATCCATATTTTAGATTTTTGCGATTTGATCCTTGGCTCTTCAAAATTCGATTAGGCACTTGTTTCTTGCATTATGAACCCTCATAATTGATCCATAAGGGCTTTAAAACATATACCCACTTTATTAAGTCCCCGGTTAACTTAATTGTTACCCGAAAAGTCCAAACTTTCAACGTTTACGCTTTAACCCCCCGTACACGAATTTGATCATAACTTTCTCATACGATAACGAAACTTTATGAAATTTTAATCGTGTATTCTAGTGAGCATAATTAACCGTTACAAAGCTTCGGGTTTGTCAAAAGGTCACTCAGAGGTATAACTTAAACATGTTGACACATTTAGCCCCTGTAGTTTGTAATCTCTCACTTTTAGCTTCGTATGATCCATGATTTATTCGTTTGAAGGTATGAGCACCATGTAGGGTTAATGTACATTATATTTATTCACTGTTGACATTTAGAATACGTATATCCACATACTTTCCATGATTGTCAACTTTAGTCCTTCTATTATCCACATACTTTCCATGATTGTCAACTTTAGTCCTTCTATAATATTTCTTTCACACGTTTAAACATACGACACGTGTCTACCCATTATAGGACGTGAATTTTCGAGGTGTTACATTCTCACCCCCTTAAAATAAATCTCGACCCGAGATTTACTGAAATAAATAAGGGTACTTTTCTTTCATCGTGGATTCAACCTCCCACGTGTATTCGGGACCTCTACGGGCATCCCATTTGACCTTTACATTAGGTACATGCTTCCTTCGAAGCTTCTTTACCTGTCGATCTTCAATCGACAAAGGTTTTTCCACAAACTTCAAGCTCTCATCTATATGCACATCTGTATGTGGTATAACCAGTGATTCGTCAGCGAAGCACTTCTTCAGATTGCAGATGTGGAACACATTGTGAATTCCACTGAGCTCTTCCGGTAAGTTTAACTTATAGGCAACTGATCCGATACGTTCGATAACCTCGAAAGGTCCTATGTACCTCGGGCTTAGCTTGCCTTTCTTACCAAATCGCATCACTCCCTTCCAGGGTGATACCTTGAGCAACACTTTATCACCTACTTCGAAGTGAAAAGCTTTACGCTTTGGATCTGCATAACTCTTCTGCCTATCTCGGGCAGCCTTGAGACGGTCACGAATCTGGACAATCTTGTCCTTCGTTTCAAAGACTATCTCTGGTCCTGATAATTGGACATCTCCAACTTCCGCCCAACAGACAGGCGATCTACACTTTCTACCGTATAATGCCTCAAAAGGCGCAGCCTTTATGCTGGTATGGTAGCTATTGTTGTAGGAGAATTCGATTAATGGTAGGTTCTTATCCCAACTACCACCCAAATCGATCGCACATGCACGTAGCATGTCTTCCAACGTTTGAATAGTACGCTCACTCTGACCGTCAGTCTGAGGATGATAAGCCGTACTAAAATTCAAACGTGTGCCCAAAGATTGTTAGAAACTCTTCCAAAAATGTGACGTGTATCTAGTATCTCGATCAGAGATAATAGCCACAGGTATGCCATGCAAGGCTACAATCTTATCAACATATAACTGGGCTAACATATCGGAGCTATAAGTCTCCTTGATGGGTAAGAAATGTGCTGACTTAGTCAGTCTATCGACTATAACCCATATTGTATCATTTCCTTTTCTTGTCTTAGGTAACTTGGTGATAAAATCCATGGTTACCATTTCCCACTTCCACGTAGGAAGTTCAGGCTGTTGTAGCAAACCTGATGGTTCCTGATGCTCGGCTTTGACTTGCGCACATGTCAAGAATTTAGCTACATAGGTGGCCACAGACTTCTTAAAGCCTATCTACCAATAGTTTGCCCTTAGATCCTTGGTAGCTGATGGCAAATTCTTAATCGTTGCCCAAGTAGGGTTGTGGCAATTAGTACATAAGCAATATGAACTGTCTTTCTTATTTAATAACATAAAACCCTCAGAATATTGAGTCAGGCTATATGAGACTATGTCTTAAAACCTACTTAATCAAGGTTTCGATTATTCCATAATCAATATGGAGTTTTCACAATACTCCAGCCCACAGCGGGATGTTAATCTTAATTCTACCTGCCTTCCAGGAGGTAAGCAGGGAAAACTTAGGAGAAGATAATCAAGATACAAGGAGGCTACAGAGATTTTCCATATCTCAGGCTCTAGTTCATCCATCATTGTTCGTGTCAAATAAGTGACACATTTATGTTATGAGTCCACGAATTCCTTAATCGGGAACATTTACTTGGACGATTCCATTCTGGATATCTTCTTTGAATACTACTAGTCGTCTTTAGTACAATATGAGCTATTGGGATATCTTAGGGGTTCCATGTATTAAACCTCCATACTGATCAGGCATGGAAGCAATCTATGGGACACACTAGGATACGCCAATCCTCATATGTCACTTTTATTAGCCATAGTTTGGCATTCACAGGCGATAGAAAACAATGAGAAAAATAATTAAAATAACATATGTTGTCGTACTCTATGCGAAGAAAGAGTACTCTTAGATTTTTCGGAAGGATTCCTTGCCGATACTATAAGGATCGGTTACTATGGTTTCCTTGGTAAGTTATACCTTGTGAATAATATAAAAGTTTGCTAAGCTTATGGTTTATGAAGATTTATTATTGCCTGTATTAAAAACAGGACACTTAGCAGATATTATCATTGGTAAATGATAAGGAATGTATTTGATGACATTGTGAACTGCCTCTTGGCATTCATCAGGTGAGTTCAGGCATTTCTTCCTTTAGCCTTTCCAGGCTTAGCTGTACCTATGCTTATATTTAATCAAAATGGAAATTTCACAAACTAGGCACCTAGCTCGGTTGGCTAGGCGCGCGAAAGGGTGTGGCCTAGACCCAGGTTCGTTTCCGGGGACGGCCGGTTCCACCATATTTTTTTGGGAGTTATCCTCCTCCTTTGGTTCGTCCTTCATATTCGAAGTGTGAACAAAACTCTTCTTATGAGCAATTGAACGTGGTTTTGGATGAAATTTAGAGCGAGAAGCATTCGGCTCTTTGGGTTGTTTCATGACCTTTCCCCCTTGGCCTTTCAAACCAGTGCTTTAACCACCGCTTGGAAATTTACTCCATTAATATTGAGGTTTATGTTTGAGACATTATTTGCTTTTGTCGCATTAATAGCATCGCGACTATTGCCTATCTCATCCGAGTTTTCCATACTCGAAACTTGGTACCAATCACCAAGTTTAACAATTATTAGTCATCATTCTGGTGACCTGACTTAGATTAGCCATGGCATTAATAAACCGTATGGGCTATTCTGTTCTGAACATTCTTAATGAATGCTATTTGAATGTATATCTATTACATTTAGCTTAGGTCACAAGGGACTATCAATGGCATTCAAGGTTTGGAGCGTGTCCAATACCTGCTTGACAGGGGACCATAATGTCACAACTGTCTTTGTCACAAGGACAATTATAAATAGCTCAAAGGTTAGCCTTACATGACTTTGGTTATATATATATACATACATGGCATAGAAGCCTGTCACGAGGGACGTAGAAAGATATGGCAATAAGCCTAGTCATGAAGGACATAAGTAGTCATATGGCGCGAAGGCCTTGTCGTAATGACATTTAGATGCGGCACAAATGGCCTTGTCTCTATGACGTTATAGGATATGGCACTAAGGCCTGTCACCCGCGATGTTAACATTTAGTATGTTAACTTGTCACTAACGACGAATTATAGCACGGAGGCTTGTTATGGGTGACTTGAAATATAACTTGTGGATTTGTCACAAGGACATCAATTTATAGGCTGCAATCTTATTAGATCAGGAATCTTAAGGCTTGAACATAGTTCTTCACCTTTGGACATGGAGTCATAGACTACAACTGTCATCGTCTTGACAGGCGATTCTTTTGACAGAAAGGTAAACCAATTAACATCACTAATGGATGTCTATCTATAATTTTCGTATCTAATGATATTAGTCATGATCACATCGATCATATTGACTATTAGGTTTTGGGTATAATCTCAACATTTTGAATAGGGGATCATAAAGATCACCACTATTTTGTCTTATTGACAGTAGAATAAAGCATAACCCGTAGGCAATTCATCACTAGGGGTGTCAATATTATGAATTTATGATCATCATACTGATGATACTAGTCAGGATCGCAATGATCATATAGACTATTAGGCTTGAGTGCAGCTCACAACCTTAAACAGGGGATCATAGAGATCGTAATGTTTGTGTCACAAATGGACAATATAATATGGCCCGTAGGCGAAACATCACTAATGGATGTTTATAATGGATTCATCATTTTAGATGATATAAGTCAGGATTGCATTAATCATATTGACTATTTGGCTTGAGCATAGCTCACCACCTTAGACAAGGAATCATAAAGATCATAATGTCAATGTCTCAGATGGACAATTTATTATAGCCCGTAGGCAAAACATCTTTTCTTGACAGGGAGTTGTAGGCTACCACTGTCTTTAGTCTCTGAGGACTTTAATTATAGCCCGTAGGCATTTCCCCTTCTAAGGGATATTTATGGTATGATCATCTTTTCAGATGATATTAGTCGAGATCGTATGGTCTCTACCAACTATTATGCTTGGACGTATTCCAATATCTTTAGACAGGGTCAAGGACCACCACTGTCGTTGTCTTATCGGACAACAAATTTAGCCCGTAGGCATTTCATCACTCACGGATGTTTATAATATGATCATCTTATAAGATGATATAAGCCATGATTTCTAGATCATAAGACAAATTAGGAAATTAAAAAAAAATTCCAATATAGGGATGACTGTTGTGATTTTATCGAATCACATTTGTCAGGAGTGCTAACACGTTCTTAGGTGTTAACAAGGATCTTAATCCCTTGAGTAGGTTTCACCATCTTGGCCGCGTAGGCTAAGTTTCACCTTTAATATTCGTTTAGATTTGCATACTGGCAAGGAAGGAATGATGTTTTGTTTTATTCAGGATTTTTATCATAAATCCTAATTTATAATTTAGTAATAGCACAAATGGCCTAGTCGCGTAGACAAGTTTAATTTATAAGCCATGATTTCAGAGAATCGAGGCATTAAGCTTTGAATCCAAGTTCATTACCTTTTCTTGACAGGGAGTTGTAGGCTACCACTGTCTTTAGTCTCAGAGGACATTAACTATAGCCCGTAGGCACTTCCCTTCTAAGGGATGTTTATTAAGGAATCGCCCCTTAGGGTAATTCATTAACCATGGTAAACAGAGACCATATTCGGTTAATTTATTGCTAACATTTATTTAGGATTTCTATTATAATTTATCCTAATTATAAAACATTAACAGTTTTATTAGTGGCACCCAAGGCCTGGTCACATGGACATTTATAAATTTTAAGCTTATGATTTCAGAGAATCAAAGCAACTATAACAGTTTTATTTAATAGCACAAAAGGCCTAGTCACAAGGACAATTTTAAATTATAAGCCATGATTTCAGAGAATCAAGGCCTTTAAGTAAATTAGCACAACAGGCTTAGTCACAAGGACATATATAAATTATATGCTATGATTTCAGAGAATCAAAGCATTTGAGGTTTGAACCTAGTTCATTACCTTTTTCTGACAGGGAGTCATAGCTACCACTGTATTTTGGCTCATGTAGAAATGAGCAAGGCCCGTAGGCACTATATTACCACGTATGGTTAAAATATGATCATCTTAATTGATGGTGTAAACCCAGGATTCAGAGATCATTAAACTGGGTTAGGAATCTTTTGAAGAATCCTTAATAACGTGTGTGATTTCCAGCGAATCACATCTGCCGGGAGTGTTAACATGTTTTCAGATGTTAACTGGGATACGAATCTTTTAAACAGGTCTTACCATCTTGGCTAGGTCTTTATAATGACACTCAGGCTAGGTTTCACTCTTAAGATTCTTTTAATATTTATCGCCGAACAATTTCTAAATTGAAATGTTAATAAGGATCTGAATCTAAATTGAGGAACTGCCATCTTGGCCGGTCTTAATATGACCCGAAGCTAGGTCTTGTCCTTTTTAGATTTTGCCATTTTATTATAATGGTAGATCTTAAAAAAAAAAAGAAATGTTATTTTCCATTTATTTAACATTTCTTGTTTAGAATGAAAGTTTAAACTTAATCATTCCACTATATAAAAATAAAAGTATAAAGTTGCCCTAAGCGGGACTTGAAAGGAATAATGTTGTCCTCGTAGGGACTGAAAGATAATTGTGTCCTTATAAGGACTTATTAAGGAAACGATCTTCAGCAAGAGGAGTTTCTTCTTCATTCATTTCCTGAATGCTTTCTCCTTGGTTGCACGTTTCATCCTGGTCGCGGTACTAAGCTCAGCATTACAAGGCTCCGGATGTGGAGAATCCCCTTTTTCAGCTTCTTCGCTTGGCGACGTATCCAATAATAATAATAAAATTTGGAAGCAAAATTTCCATATTAGGATTGAGATTATTCCTATGTTAAGTCTAGACTCAGAAGGTCAAGGAATGTGCTACTGTGTCATTGAGATTAAACACAAAAATTTAGTGTTTAATTCACTCAATGTTGGCTCTGATACCAACCTGTCACACCCCGATTTCCACGTGTCACCGGTGGGCCCGGTGGGGGAGTATCGTGACGTGGTTGGCAACATAATAGTCAAACAACACAATATTAATATGCACAGCGGAAGCAATTGAAAATATAATACAACCGGATTTATTATTGTAATATCAAATGTCACAATATTCGGAAGTTTATTCACAGACGGATCGAAAATAAAATGGAAACAATAGTTCAACAGACTTTTAGGCATCTTAAGCTTGCGAGACTTCTATCGATGCTAAGGAGAAATATCCAGCCAATTACGTATAGTACCTGCATTTAGCCTTTTTGGAAAATACGTCAGTTTACACTGGTAAATACAATTAACTGACTCATTTTGAAAATGGTTTAAGAAAATTGATTTGGATGCACGTGGCACAAAATATCTTTTATAATTTGATTAAAATGCACAGAGGCAAAATTAACCTTTTATAACTTGGGAGAATTATTTTTAATATTATAATCTTGTGAACGAATTACATGTTACTTGTGCGTTCAGTAGCCCGGATCTTGTCCGGGTTAAAGATCAATAGACACACCACATCATAGAGTTATACACTGACAGGTGTACGCCTACACCCCGTGCTCAGGTCGTGGCCATCTCGTAAGATGATGCCAAGGATATCCGGGACATGGTCATTAACCCCCCAAAGGCTTTAAGTAATCAAGACTGTTTAAACGAGCCGATCAAATTAGTCAACTACCCACTCAACTGTGGAGATTTGATGCTCGATCAAGCGGTATGCTATATACCGTAACCCAAGCCCGTATAGGGAAAATAAGTTAAAAGTATTTACCTGAGCAATGTATAAATCACAATAAGCAAATTGCAAGTAGCTTTTACTGGTCCTCCTAATCTGGAACGAAGGTTTATAATAACCTATTAGAATCCTAACGGGTCTTTAATTAAGCTTAAGCTTAGACCGGCTAGTTTCAAAGATACGGTTCGTACGCACGATTAAGCGAAGACCGGATAGAATGTGATTTAGACCCGACAAGTTTGAAGTCTTGTTTAATATGGGTTTATTATTCACATTCTGGATTTTGAGATAAAACCGTTAAGGTTTGACCCGTTTCGGCTAATTTATGTAAACTTGTTACATAAACCGAACCGTACGCGTAATAAGCGTGACGGGTATTCATGAGAGCTATATACAGGTTTCCTAAATTAATTATGCCTCAAATATGTTGTGACATCAGTAAGATGTCTTTCATCATGCCCGAAACGTGTTTAAACACAAACTAGGCTCCGTAGGGGTAGTTTGGTCATTTTAAAGGTTGTAAAAGGGTTTAAGTGTTTAACTGAGTTACAGGTCTTATGTAATCAGTAAACATACTAAAATCAATGAGTTATAACAGTAGGATAAAGTACATATGTGAAATTTATCAATTATAACCAAACTATGCCCCGTAGGGGTATTTTGGTAATTTCACATAAGCCGAAAAGCTCAAAACTGAAGTCTGAGTTTAACAACCTTTGCTTACTGTTAAAATATTATAATTTTCCTCAAATATCAGTAGGTATCAACCCTTGTATGTTTAAAATAGTTTTAGTACATACTATGCGTTAAAAACGCGTAAAAAGGCGATTAGAAGCCGTTTCCGGCTTCGATACTTAGATCTGATATTTTTATGTTTCCAGAAGGCTTAAAATAATTTATTTATCATATGTGATCAGTAGCAAAAGGTTTGGAGTCGTTTAGATATGTAAAACTCATTTTATGGCCCGTAAGGGCAAAACCGACAATTACCGGATTAAGCCTACGACTATAAGTTATGCTCAGCCTAAAATTAATTAAAAATCTTTAAAAATCCCAAAATAATATATTACATCAGTGGGTAAAATATTTGATATCAAAAAGTATGTTTAAGTAGGCTATACGCTAAATACGCCGTTTAATTAACATAAAGCTTAAATTTTACGCTAACGAGCATAACTCTTAATCTATACCTCAAACTGATGTCAAATTTTGCATACAAGTTTATATATCAGTATTTAAGGTTTCTACTCTTTTACATTTCCAAAAATCACGTTTTAAGGTGAAAATAGCATAATGGTCAACATATGAGCAATTAACGGAACCATGCATATTAATTGGATAACTAATGATCCGAGGTGTATAATCACAGAGGGTTATACTAGCATGTAACCTGGTCCAAATAAAGCTCTTAGGTATTTCTAAAACATACCAAAATGGGTCAGAACTGAAAGTCAAAGTATAAGTCAAACTATGCGACTTTCGGTTCCAAACCGGGTCTAAACAGGAAATTGTCGGGTTGAACATGTTTAGACATGTTCTTACATTCATTACCAAGTTATATTAATGATCAAACAGGTTATAAGTGTTCTACATTGCTAATCATGCATAAATTGCAATTTAAACATTCTGTTGACTTTTTAATTACACGTTTGACCCGACATTAGACCTAGTTAGAGTGGGAATCAGGGGGAACCCTTTTGAGGGTTTATTACCCACATAATTACCAACTTATAACTACTTTTAATTCGAGATATGACTGAGCCATTGTTGACTAATCTCGAAGTCAAACCGTAATTACGACGGTTTGACTTTTAGCTAAACAACTAAGCTAAACTCAATTAAAGAAGGTTAAGTAACTTACTGAAGTCCTAAGCTTGATTAGTGACCACTTGGAAGCAGGCTTGAGCTCCAGGAATGATCAGAAACTTGAAGAAGATGTGAAGAACAAAGGTTGCTACTCATGGCCTTTTTATAGTGATAATTTCACCACAAATCCTTGACACTTGGGGTCTACAACTCACCATACCCTTCCAACAAGTGTCCTAGATGTTTAGGGGTTGTTTAGGGGTCAAGAGGAATGTGGAAAATCGATTTAAGGCGCGCATAAAGGCAAGGGCAGGCAACAGCCAACAAATTCGAAGCTGGGCACCCCTAGCGTGACGCTAGGCCCCCCTCGCGTCGCGCTAGGCCCCTTCTGCACAAAATCCATATTTTAGATTTTTGCGATTTGATCCTTGGCTCTTCAAAATTCGATTAGGCACTTGTTTCTTGCATTATGAACCCTCATAATTGATCCATAAGGGCTTTAAAACATATACCCACTTTGTTAAGTCCCCGGTTAACTTAATTGTTACCCGAAAAGTCCAAACTTTCAACGTTTACGCTTTAACCCCCCGTACACGAATTTGATCATAACTTTCTCATACGATAACGAAACTTTATGAAATTTTAATCGTGCATTCTAGTGAGCATAATTAACCGTTACAAAGCTTCGGGTTTGTCAAAAGGTCACTCAGAGGTATAACTTAAACATGTTGACACATTTAGCCCCTGTAGTTT
Source organism: Helianthus tuberosus (assembly GCA_030545235.1). Taxonomy (NCBI): domain Eukaryota; kingdom Viridiplantae; phylum Streptophyta; class Magnoliopsida; order Asterales; family Asteraceae; genus Helianthus; species Helianthus tuberosus. The sequence continues at coordinate 210,737,416 of CM060400.1, forward strand.
GTAATCTCTCACTTTTAGCTTCGTATGATCCATGATTTATTCGTTTGAAGGTATGAGCACCATGTAGGGTTAATGTACATTATATTTATTCACTTTTGACATTTAGAATACGTATATCCACATACTTTCCATGATTGTCAACTTTAGTCCTTCTATAATATTTCTTTCACACGTTTAAACATACGACACGTGTCTACCCATTATAGGACATGAATTTTCGAGGTGTTACACATAGCGCTCATCTCGAATTTATCCTGCATTACATGCTCGAAATCCCTACACATAACATTGTTAGTAGAACCAAATATAATATCATCCACATATACTTGTACCAGAAGAAGATCTCCATCTTGTTCTTTTATGAAGAGAGTGCAATCGATAAGACCTCTGCGAAATCCATTCTCCAGCGGATAATTAGATAAGGTTGCATACCAGGCTCCCGGTGCTTGATGTAGACCATAGAGAGCTTTGTACAGCAACCAAACCCGATCGGGATGGATAGGATCTTCAAAACCTGGAGGCTGTTCGACATACACCTCTTCTTCGACTAGACCATGTAAGAATGCACTTTTGACGTCCATCTGGTAAACCTTGAATCCTTTGAATGAGGCATAAGCCAGAAAGATCCAAATTGCTTCCAGACGTGCAACAAGTGCATACACTTCGTTGTAGTCTATACCTTCAATCTGACGAAAACCTTGAACGACCAATCTTGCTTTGTTGCGAATAACGATTCCATGGTCATCCTTTTTGCATTTATACACCCAACGGGTACCAATCTTCTTGTAATCAGCAGGAATTGTTGCAGTTCTTCCTGCATTGCTTCAACCCAAGAATTATCTTTCAAAGCTTCTTTCTAAGTTCTTGGCTCTTCCTGTGAGACATAACACGCGAAAGACCAATCGTTTTGTTGACCAGATTCTCGAATCGCCGCATACAAGCCTGCATTGTTGTTGTTTCGCAACATATTTCTTGTTTGAATGCCACTCTGTACATTACCGATGATGTTTTGCTGAGGATGGGTATTGTGAATCCTTGTTTCTGGATTATCTTGAACTGGAATATTTGTACCCAGATTGTTGAGATTGAGATCAACAACCAATTCAATACCCGGAACTGATGAAGAGGATGATGCAGTAGCTTCAGCTGTTATAGGGGCGTCCATTGGAGGTGTAGCCTCTGAAGTACCATGTACTGCTGATGTAGGAGCTCCTTGATCTGCATCTAGAAATTCTTCATCCTCTGAAGATTCGTTCAGTTCGGTTGCATCATGAAAATCCTCATTGTCGAGAGCATTATTGTTCACTGAAGTTGGTTCTGGATTGACAATAATTGGACGAACCAACGGTGAATCTGTTGCGTTGTCACTCTCGAAAAACATCCTTGCAGCAGCATTTTCTTCTACTGCTTCAACATTGATCGAATTGAAAAGTCATCGTACTCAAACATCCATGGTTGACCTGGAGTTTTGACTGGCAATGTGTGCCTTTGTACTCTGACCTCAGACCATTCCTTAACCCTTTTAGTCTCTAGATTCCAGACTCTTAAGTTCGGGGTGGCATAACCAAGAAAGTGACCTTCAATAGCTTTTGCCCCAAACTTTCCATTAGGATCGATCATTGTGCAAGGAGCTCCAAACGGTTCAAGATATGACAAATCTGGTTTTCGTTTGTGAAGAAGCTCAAAGCAGGTCTTGTTGTGTCTTTTGACTGTAAGGACTCGGTTCAATGTATAACATGCAGAGGACACAGCTTCAGTCCAGAAGGGAATCGGCAATTGTGACTCTACCAACATCGTCCTAGCAGTCTCGATCAATGTATGGTTTTTACGTTCAGCGACGCCGTTCTGTTGAGGAGTATAAGCCGCACTAAATTCGTGAAGAATACCTTTTGAAGTGCAAAACTCCACCATGGCATGATTCTTAAATTCTGTACCATTGTCGCTGCGTATCCGTCTAACCTTCAACTTATACAAATTCTCAATCTGAATGATCAAGTTTTTGTTAATACCGAAAGTTGCACTCTTGTGAGCCATAAACGCCACCCAAGAAAATCTTGAATAATCATCAGTTATCACGAGGCAGTATTGATCATTCCTGATGCTTTTGTGCTTGACAGGACCGAACAAATCCATGTGCAAACGTTCAAGAGGAACTGCCACCGTGTTGATTTTCTTTGTAGGATGTCGCTTCTTGGTTTGCTTCCCTTTTTGGCATGAAACACAGACGTCTTGAAGATGGGAAATTTTAAGAAGAACACCATTCACTAATTCATTTGACACCAAATGATTCATTTTCCGTAAGTGAATGTGACCCATACGTCTGTGCCAAGAGATAGAGTCTTTTTCAGTGGCTTTGGTAATAAAACAAGTTGCTTGTGCAGTCGTTGTTATTGCTTGGCTCATATCGAGGACATATAAATCGTTAATCCTTGGAGCTGATAGGCGAATCCATTCTTTTGGAATCTTGAAGCCGGGTTTCAGCACGTAACATCAATTTGCGTCAAAGTGTACTGAAAACTGTTTATCACATATTTGTGAAACGCTAAGAAGATTGTGATCAAGCTGTTGTACAAAATTGATCTTGTCAAAACTTACAACCTCGTTGGATACCATTCCTTCTCCTGTAATATATTCGCCTTTATCTCCAGCAAAAGCAACATAACCTCCTCTAATAGATTTAACGTCGTAGAGAAGCTTCATGTCGCCTGTCATGTGCCTGGATACCCCACTATCAACAATCCAATGACTGCTGAAAGTTCCTCCTGGAACACCCTGCACATGTACTCACATGATTAGTTGGAGATGGGGACCCAAGCCTTTGTGGTCTTGGGTCTTCCATTTTCATCAACGTAAGTTACTTGAACTTCTCGATGTTGTGGAAATTGTGATGTTCCCCCTGATTCAGTAACCGTTTTTGGTTTCCAGGTCTATTTTGTTTTACTAGTTTTATTCTTTAAAATCTTAACTTCATGATTGTCTGAAGTTTTTGAATTGTCTGGTTTGACAGAAACAGATGTTTTGTTAACCACGTCGGTTTTAATCGCCTTTTCAATTTTCTTGACCTGTTGGCGTTTCTGTTTCTTTTCCCTTTCTTTTACAAGACGGGGATCTGGTTTTGATGAAACAGATCGCTTACGGTCAATTCGGTCATGGGGATCATCAACTTTGGCTTTTTGTTTATGAAGATATGGACAATTTCGAATAATATGTCCAAATGTACCACATGAAAAACATGATCTTCGTTCTACAAACCCGGAAGTATCATGTGATTGTCTTGATGGTGATGAACTTTGTGATCCCGAGGTACTTGGTTTTGAACTGTTTTGTTCATTTCTTTTCAAAATTTTCGCTTGATTAACAAAATCTAGGTTAGATTTGTTTTCAAATGTGTCAATTTTATCCGTTCCCCTTGATTTCACAAAGTTCACTTTTTTGTCCTTTTTTGGGTCTGTTTCTTTTGACCTTGAGTCGGTGATTTACCTTTTGGTTTGGTGCGATTTTGCTGCTTTTTCACTGTTGGTAATTTCTGATTGCCACATTGTTTTCGAACTTCGTCCTTTGGGATAGGAGGACACTGTGTTACCACAACGTGTGATCCTGTCTTTCCCAATAACTTACTTGTCGATTCTTCAAAAGTTTTACTGATTAAAGATTGATTAACATTTTTAATCGGAAAATCTTTGTCAGAATAGATTTTATCATCACCAATAAGAGTGTACAGCAAATTCACACTCTCGGACTCTTGTGAGGAAGTGGACGTGGTCAGAACAATCGTAGCAGGTTTTGCGGGAGGATCACATAGAATATGATTCTCGATAGGTATGTCCTCTTCTTTAATTACAACATCTGACTGTGCTGAGTCAGTATCATTAGATTCATCATCTAAAGAATCAGCATCCTCAACAATAACTGAAGGATCCTGATTCTGTTCAGCAGAAGACACACTTGTATCTGCTGACACATCCGAATCTGATGGTACTTCCGGTTTGTATCCAAGTCCCGTTGCAAATTCCTCAATGTCTAAAGGAACAGATTCCTCATAATAAGTTCGATTCTCCTCATCAGGCATTGCATCATAATTTTGTCTAACAGGTGGTGGACATTTCTTGTATCCAATGCACGTGACATCCCTTTTCTCTTTTTGTGTGTCAATGATGTGATCCAGCACGTATCTAGAGTTTGAATAACAGTCTAGCTTAAGCCGGATCGCCTCACTTTCACACTTTGTACAGGCTAACTCTTTTTGCATGATTTCAAGACGATTGATATAAAGGTTTATGTCAGTTTGTTTTCTTGAAACCATTTTTGTCAGTTCGGTTTTATCTTTTCTTAAATTTGCAACCACCGTTTTAAACTCCTTTTCATGGTTTTCATAAAACATGTTAGCCTCTTTGCATTTCAAAAGATCCACTATCAACTTTTGATTGTGCATATTTTTCACTTCAAATTTGTTTTGCAAAGCCTCATGTTTGCTTTGCAAATCACACCACTTAGTATCAAAAGAAACGTGTTTGTTTTGCAAGTCAGACAATTCAGCATTTAAAGCATCTTGTTTGCTTTGCAACTCAGACATATTAGCATCTAAATCAGCACATTTAACACTTAAGCTAGCACAATTATCACAATTAACGACAGTTGGTTCATCGACACATACCTGGCTTGATGAACTGCTGCCATTAGGCATAAAGGCTGAATGAAGAGAAGAAGAAGAATAAGCAGCTTGATCCACCAGAATAGATCTTCTATCATTCCTTGCTGCAGCTTCTCCTAACAATTCATCAATATCTGCATCGATTCTCCCACTAGATACATCATCAGAATAATCTTCGCCTGAGGTTGAGATTTCCTCATCTGAACTCCTTGAATCACCAGAACTTTCTTCATCTGAAGATTCACCACCACTGGCGGAAGATTCTCCACCACTGGCGTGCTTCAAATCTTTAGCAGTTTCAGCAAAACAAGCTGCTCCTCCCTGATCACCAATGCCTAATTGCATTGACCAGTCGCAACCTTCATCTATTTGCACCACAAGAGCCTGATTGGTGTTCGATGGTCCTGCTTGATTGTTTGCAGGGACCAGGGTGCGATCATCATTCCTGGCTTGATTCTGATTCTGTTGGTTGCCTTGACCTCTGAAAGGATTCTGGTTCCCATGCTGTGCTGGCTTTGTGCATTCACGCTTGAAATGACTACGTTCACCACAGTTAAAGCACTTGACGGATTGCTTGTCGAACCCATACTTGGTATCTTTCTTGCTTTCCAAGCTTGTTCTACCCGTCCGTTCCATGAAGTCTTTAGCTCGTCTTACAGCACTGGCGAAAGCCCATTTGATGTCCATCATATCCATCTCTTCTTTATCGATCTGCTGATAATTTTCTTGAGTTAGATTGATGTTTCCGATCTGCCCTGCAATCAACCCACAATACGAGCTCACCAATGTGTTTAGTATCTCCATATGATCTTTAGCTACTTCAACGCTAACTTTGGAGAAGTTTGACGTGTCAAGCCGTACTGTATTTGACTTTGATGGCTGACCAGCAAATGATGTGCTTCCATAACAAGCTTGCTGTTGTGGAGCTGGTGGTAGTGGATTTCCATACAAGTCTGTGGTTGGAGCTGGCTTTACAGGAACTTGTATCGTATTGCCATATAAATATGTGCTTGTGACAAACGTCGTCTGAAGTGGAGCATGTGAAGCAGGTCTTGCAGAAGTGCTAGAAGTTCCATAATACATATCAGGATTTTGTCGCACTGGTATTGCAGAAGTGCTAGAAGTTCCCTAATACATATCAGGATTTTGTCGCACTGCAACCCTTTTTGCCTTTAGGGTTTCTTCCTGATCTTTGTTCTCCAAGAGCTGACAGAAGTCATTGATGTTTTTCGTAGCCAACGTGCCATTGTATTTCAGGATTTCCAAGAAACCATTCCATTGAGGTGGCAGTGCATCGGCAAACTTTGTGACAACCTGTGTTGGAGTTGTTACTACCGCATAATTACTCAATTCAGTCAGCAAGTGATGAAATCGACTTATCATATCTCCCAAAGATTCATTTTCCATACAAGTGAAACCATCAAACTCCTTTTTAAGTAAATCATGTCGTAATTGACGTGACTTTTCATTTCCTAGACCTCTTGTCTTCAATGCATCCCATAATTGCTTTGACGTCTTGAAGCTGACAAACTGATGATATATATCCTTGCTCAATGCCTGAGTTAGAATAGCATATGCTTTCTTTTCTAAATCATATGCCTTTTTCTCGTCTTCCGTAAAATCTGCATATGTCGCGGCAGTTGAAGCGGCAACCTCAAGAGCTTGATCGTAATCTGTAATAAAACATAACCACAATTCCGTGTTTTGCCCAAGGACATACGTATGGAATCTATCTACCCATCCAGGATATTCGTTTATGTGCATCAGTTTTGGTGGGCGATTTAGACTTCCGGTCTCGCTTTCGCTTAGGAGTATACTTTGAATACTTGGAGTTTGATTTGAAACAAACGCCCATTGACCTGTCGACATAGGATTCGCTTGCGAAGATGCAGGTGCGGGAGATTCGGCCCATGATGGCGACAAACGCGTGTTTGTATACTTATTTTCCGTATTAGATGCGGGTGCGGGAGATTCGGCCCATGATGGAGATAAACGCGTGTTTATATACTTGCTCTCTGCAGTTGACGGAGTACCCACCAATTCGGATTCATTTCGAATATATAATGAAGAGTACCTGGTTAAAACAATCAAATCAAACAGTTAAATATGATTTTGAAAGCTTCTATTAAAAAGATCAAGTGAATGTCGACGAAGGTTGGGTATTATTCAATGAAGGTTCGTTGAGTAGAAGGTGACGAAGGTTAGGAGGTTCGTCGAGTGGTAGAGTCGACGAAGGTTTAAAGGTTCGGCAAAGGTGTTTTCGACGAAGGTTTAAAGGTTCGGCAAAGGTAGTTATGAAGAAGGTTTATGAGAGTTCGTCAAAGGAAGTGTCGACGAAATTGGAGGTGACGAAGGTTAACTGATGGAGGTTACTGTTTGACGAAGGTTAAATGATAAAGGTTGTTTGACAAAGGTTAACTCTTCATCGTAGGAAGGTTCGTCCAATAGAGTTCGCCAAAGATTCCTTTTGACGAAGGTTTAAGTTTGGTTGATGATAAGCTTTGTTGACAAAATGGTACAGACAGTGAAGATATTTTTCAACAAATAAAATCAAATCTTTGACAAAGAAGCTTCCTTTGCCAACCCACCTTACTTTTGCACCTCTTTTTCAACTTTTCATCATTTCAATGGTCAAATAATTCAAACAAACATATTATAATCAACAATAATTCAGATAACACTTCTTCAAATATTCAAACACACAACCCAGAAACTTATGAACATATGAAGAATAATGATGAAAAATATGAAGAACACCAACAGTTTCCGATGAGTTTTTGAGTTTACCGGCCACCGGAAAATTTTCCGAACACAATTTTGCAATGAATGTTCAATAAAAATCCTTTCTTAACATGTATAAATGAAAACTAACAAGATTTTTATAAAAACAAGAAGCAAAACATCATGATTTTCACGATTCAAAAGCTGTTTTTCAGAAAGTGTATGATCTTTAAACTCCAAAATACAAGAAAAACACTTCAAAATCTTTAAAATCACAAGAACACAACTTGGTTTTAACAAGGAATCGAGCCAAACGCTCTGATCCCAATTGTAGGTCCACCCGGAGGATCGAGTCAACCTCTATTCCTGTTTTCCGACAAACCCGAGAGTGCGGAATCCAAACGGGTAAGTTAAACCAAGTTACGAACACAAACACAAAGATTCAACGATTAACACTCCATTGTATTAATGCGTATGAAACGGTTACAAAGCAATGTTTACAAGATGCTATCATAAACTCTCAGTGTGTGTGTTTACAGTGTGTTCGCTCAGTGAAATCTATTCAGACTTCTCTCTTTCTATCTGTGTCTTCAGTCTGCTGTATATATAGTGCAATCTTCGGCGAACCTTACACATGTGCGACGAACCTTCATGAAGTCGACGAAGGTTGAACCATCGTCGACAACATATGTGACGAACCTTCATATGTGACGAAGGTTGTAACCTTCGTCACTTTCCATGTTTGAACGAACCTAAGGACTTCGTCCAATCAAGACTATTGTATCCAGCACAACAGAAATGAAAGGCCCAACAGACATGAGTGGCCCAACATGATTCTTTTACGTAAATGATCTCTGAAAGTTCATATAGAAAAGATTAGTCAACATGTGACATCATCATCATGATGTCATGATGATGTGTCAGCGGGAATTGTTCCGCGGCTCTTCGTGCTTCGCGTGTCGAACTCTGGGGCGCACAACGGAGGAATGTCGCTACGTCGGGCTTGAGCCAAACCTAACCGAGTCGAACCGAACCAAGTCGAACCAAACCGAGTCGTGTCCACTTAATATGTATCAACAGATGGCATGTTTGTATTTCAAATGCAAAATAAATGCTGGGAATTGTATATATATTAATTTCTAACACTTTAAGGAATTGGGTTTATTTATTTATTTTTTAAGCAAACTAAAGTTCATGTTTTCAACAAAAAACTTTCTTTTTTATAATTTGGCCACAAAAGTTACATGAGCTTAGTTTAGTTCGTTTACGTTTAACGTTAAGTAAGTCACTTGGTTTTAAAATTCGTATTTTGATTTTACGTTTTTTTCTAGATTTGGTTGTCGTTCGGTTTCTACTTAGCACAGTGTTTGTTGGTCATATTTCAAAGAGGTCAACTTTGCCCCAATTTCTAAAAACTCTATACAATATCACTTTGACCTCCTTGACTTTCGTCAAAATTTTACGTCATGAGAGTCACTTGGTGTTGAAATTCATGTTTTTATTTTACGTGTTTTCCTGATTTTGGTCGTCGTGCTGTTGCTTCTTAACACGGTTTTACGCCCCTGCCCCGCACCGCAACGCGGACGACTTATGACTAGTTTATATAAAACGAGTAATAAGACCCATACGCGTTGTGGCGCGGGTACATCGTAAACATCGCATGGATAAGTCTAAGTGTGATGTGACTCGTTAACTATATGAATTACGTGTGTTTCGACGTATTCGATTGAACTCAATGTAACTCATATAGGCATTGCGATTGGATCAAAACGTCAAGTAAATTGAATTTATACGGTACAATCATAACGTATTGTGTGTGACCAGAATGGTATATATTCATAGAAAAAGGAGAGATGTGTGGCAGGGGTGTTTTGAGAAGGCATTGTCCCTTTTCCCCCCTATTAACGTACTACAGTTCATGTTCAGCTGTTCAAGAAAGCTCTACATACGTGAGAATAAAACAAATACATGGAATGGAATTGGAATAAGTTCATTTTTTATGCATGTGAACTGTGAAATATGAATGACCTATTTGTTGGAATGGAATCAGAATGGGAATAAGGAGAGCACTTTAGCACTTTGTTTGCTCTATATAATTCGTGTGCAAGACTGCAAGAACATTATACACAATTACCACTACATCTTTGTAAAGACTTCTTTTCCAGCAATATCGTGGGATCATCATGGTATGGAAATTCCGTGTTTACCCTCTTATTTTTCTAAATTCTGAAAATGGTCTCACTATTTACCCTTGTATTTGGATATTGTAGGATGGTAGTTTACTATTGGGACCATGGGGAGGAAATGGAGGAGATGAATGGGATGATGGAGTACACACTGGAATTAGAGAAATAACTCTCGTATATGGCAGCTGCATCGACTCAATCCGTGTAACATATGATAACTATGGTAAACCCTTTCTGGCTGCAAAACATGGTGGTATTGGCGGATCCAAATCTGCTCAGGTACGATACATTTTCACTAAATCTCCGGATACTTAAACTAAAGTTGGAAACTGATTTGTGCGATTTCTTATGAATTAATTTCAGATTAAGCTGCAATTTCCTGAGGAGATCTTAGTAAGTGTTAGCGGGCACTATTGTCCCGTCGTCTATGGAGGCAGCCCTGTGATTCGGTCACTCACTTTCAAGAGCAACAAAAGAACATTTGGGCCATTCGGGGTTGAAGAAGGAACACCCTTTAACTTCTTCACAAATGGGGGCCATATTGTAGGGTTTAACGGAAGAAGCGGGTGGTTTCTGGATTCACTCGGGTTCTGCCTATCAAGCCCTAAACAAAACCTCTTTCAAAGATTCCAGATAAAGTTCAAAGGGTTCAACCCTCTTGCTATTAAAGATGGTGAACATAACAAAACCAAAGGCTCAAAAGGTCATTGGTGGGGCATATGAGTTTCCCTAAAGTATGGTATTGCAGCCACTTTTAGAAAGATATCGACCCTAGATATAGGAATCTCTTGTAAATGATTGCAGGATATGCAGTCAGAATTTCATCTAGTATTTAATTGTTGTCGAACCAATAAACTTGTTCAAAATTAATAAAATGAATGATTTCAAGCAGCAGAAGCTAGATGCATTGTTTCATAATAATAATAATCATAATCATAATCATAATCATAATAATAATAATAATAATAATAATAATAATAATAATAATAATAACTTAGAAAATATCTTCTTATTTCTTGTCCAATTTATTAGACTTTCTTTATGAGGTAAAAAATATCCATCAAAAACAGTATTATCATTTAATTTTTTATAGTTTATCACCATCCTAGGCTTACCTCTCTTAATTTCTGCATGTTTTCTTACCATGAATGCATGAGAACTATGAGGGCTATGACTAGCTTTGATTAATTTTAAATCCAGGAGCTCTTTATATGACAAAAATTTTAAGAAAGACTTTAAAACTAAAAAGCAACATTTTTTTTTTCTAGATTATAAAAACAATCATAAAATAAAACTTTTTTTAGAGAGGGACAAAAACGTGATTTTAGAATGGGTATAAAATAATAAACTGGTTGGTCCAATGGGAGAGTGCCAGGCAAAGTCGTAATTTTGAATTGAGGGCAAGATCGTAATTTTGAGATGAAGACAAAAAGCGTAATTTTATTTTGAGCTGGGGGCAAAAAACGTAATTTTATTTTGAGCTAGGGGTAAAACGTAAGTTTAAAATGAATATAAAAGAAAAACCTTGTTGGTCGATAATCCATTACAATTTTGGAATAAAAATCAAATAACAGCAAAATTAGAAACGAAAGACAAAGATAAAGAAATTAGAGTAAAGCCTATGAGATATAATCCAGAAGACCGAAAAGAATTTAGCTCCCAGATAAAAGAGCTCCTGGATTTAAAATTAATCAAAGCTAGTCATAGCCCTCATAGTTCTCCTGCATTCATGGTAAGAAAACATGCAGAAATTAAGAGAGGTAAGCCTAGGATGGTGATAAACTATAAAAAATTAAATGATAATACTGTTTTTGATGGATATTTTTTACCTCAGAAAGAAAGTCTAATAAATTGGACAAGAAATAAGAAGATATTTTCTAAGTTTGATTGTAAAAGTGGATTTTGGCAAATAAAAATGCATCCTGATAGTATTGGATACACAGCTTTTTCTACTCCTCAAGGGCAATATGAATGGCTTGTAATGCCTTTTGGATTAAAAAATGCACCACAAATATTCCAAAGGAAAATGGATATAATATTCAAAGATTATGATTTTATTTTTGTTTAAAAAGTCTATTTTCTCTTGTAATAGACTAGTTTTCTTTTCGGATAAGGCTAACCCATGTTTTATACATAAATCTGCGAAAATATCAAGATGTTTTAGATGCAAATTAACATTGTCTGATAAAATTAAAATATCATCTATGTAAACAAAAATAAAATCAAACTCCAAGTATTCAAAGCATTTTGTTAAGCGAGAGTGAAATGGGAAGTTTGAATAGGCCTCCAAAGTTGATGCACTTAAGTGAATATCCGGGATGGTTTGATAGATTTCATACATACGTCCTTGGTCAAAATACAGAATTGTGGTTGCGTTTCATCACAGATTTTGATCAAACAATAGAGGTTGCCGCTTCATCTGCTGCTACGTTTGCCGATCTTACGGAAGATCAGAAGAAGGTCTATGACTTAGAGAAGAAAGCGTATGCCATTCTTACTCAGGCGTTAAGCAAAGATATTTATCATCAATTTGTCAGTTTCAAGACAACGAAGAAGTTGTGGGACGCATTGAAGATAAGGGGCGTAGGAAATGAAGCGACACGTCAATTGAGAAAAGACCTGCTAAAGAAAGAGTTTGATGGTTTTACTTGTATGGAGAATGAATCTTTAGGAGATTTGACAAGTCGATTTAATCATTTGCTGACTGAATTGGCAAATATTGGGGTTGTAACAACTTCAGTAGAGGTAGTGAAAAAGTTTGCAGATGCACTGCCACCTCAATGGAATACTTTCTTGGAAATCATGAAGTACAATGGCACTTTAGCTACAACAAACTTCAATGACTTTGTTCAACTCCTGGAAAACAAGAATCAGGAAGAAACTCTCAAGGCGAAAAGAGTTCCAGTGCCACAAAATCCTGAAATGTATTATGGAACTTCTAGCACTTCTACAAAACCTTCTTCACACGCTCCAATTCAAACAGCGTTTGTGTCTAGCACTGACATGTATGGCAATCCTATCCAAGTTCCGGTCAAGCCTCCTCCAACAACAGACATGTATGGAAATCCGCTTGAACCAGTCCCTCAACCAGTACCACAACAGCAAAGCCAACGACCTATCAGAGCAACTGATATGTTCGGAAATCCATTACCTGTTCGATCTACCGGACCAACAGATTTATACGGGAATCCACTTCCTCCTCAACAGCAAGCATGTTATGGAAGCACATCATCTGCTAGTCAGCAATCAAAGCCAAATACAGTACGGCTCGACACCTCAAGTTTCTCTAAAGTCAGTGTTGAAGTAGCAAAAGAACATATGGAGCTTCTAAACACTTTGGTGAGCGCATACTGTGGATTAGTGGAAGGTCAGATTGGCAACATTAATCTGACTCAAGAAGACTATCAGCAGATCGATAAAGAGGAGATGGAGATGATGGACATCAAGTGGGCCTTTGCCAGTGCTGTTAGGCGAGCAAAGGATTTCATGGAAAGAACTGGCAAAACCAGCTTGGAAAGCAAGAAAGACACCAAGTATGGATTTGATAAGCAGGCTGTTAAGTGCTTCAATTGTGGTGAACGTGGTCATTTCAAACGTGAATGTACGAGGCCATCTCAACATGGAAACCAAAATCCTTTCAGAGGTCAAGGCAACAGGGCAAATCAGAACCAAGTAAGGAACAATGAGCGAACATTGGTGCCTGTCAACAACCAGAGTCAAGCAGGACCATCTAATGCCAACCAGGCACTTGTGGTTCAAGTAGATGAAGGTTGTGATTGGTCAATTCAGCTGAGTGGTGATGCTCCAGATGGAACAGCATGTTTTGCTGAAGTGGTTAAGGATTTAAATCACGCCAGTGGTGGAGAATCTTCCACCAATGGTGATGAATCTTCTGAAGATGAAGACAGCTCCGGTTATAGTGGAAGCTCAGATGAAGAATCCTCCACTTCAGGTAATGATCATGTGGATGAGACATCAAGTGCGTCAGTTGATGCAGATATTGATGAGCTTTTGGAAGAAGCTGCAGCAGGAATTCAAAGAAGATCTATTTTGGTGGATCAAGCTGCTTATTCTTCGTCTTCTCTCCATTCAGCCTTTATGGCTAATGTCGACAGTTCATCAAGTCAGGTATGTGTCGATGAACCCACTTCTGTTAGTTGTGATAATTGTGACATATTGAGTATTAAATGTGCTGATTTAGAGACAAGCATGTCTGAGTTGCAAGGCAAACATGATGCTTTACAAGCTAGTTTGTTTGACTTGCAAGACAAACATGTTTCATTGAATGATAAGTGGTGTGAATTGCAAAGAAAACACGAGGCTTTGCAAGAGAAATATGATGTGACATTCATTCACAATCAGAAATTGACCGTTGATCTTTCGAAGTGCACTGAAGCCAACATGTTTTATGAAAACCATGAAAAGGAGTTTAAATCGGTAATTTAGAAATTAAAGAAAGATAAAACCGAGCTAACAAAAATGGTTTCCAGAAAACAAACTGACATTAATTTGTATATAACTCGCCTTGAGGTAATGCAAAAGGAAATGGCTTGTGTCAAAACTGAAAGTGAGGCGATCCAACTTAAGCTAGACAGTTATTTGAGCTCTAGCTATGTGTTAGATCACATCATTGACGTACAGAAAGAGAAACGGGATGTCACATGCATTGGATACAAGAAATGTCCACCACCTGTGAGACACAATTATGATGCCATGCCTGACGAGGAGGATAGAACTTTCTTTGAACCATCTGTTCCTCTAGATGTTAATGAATTTGCAACAGGACTCGGATACAAGAAAGAAGTATCATCAGATTCGGATGTGTCTGCAGATACATGTGTGTCTTCTGCTGAACAGAATCAAGATCCTCCAGTTGTTGTTGAGGATGCTGATTCTTCTGATGATACTGATTCAGCAAAGTCTGATGCGGTGATAAAAGAAGAGGACATACCTCTTGAGAATCATATTCTGTGTGATCCTCCTGCAAAACCCGCTAAGACTGTTGCAATCGAGTCCTTGTCTGCACAAGAGTCGGAGAGTGTGGATTTGCTATATACTCTTGTTGGTGATAAGAAAATTTATTCTGACAAAGATTTTCCTATTAAGAATGTTAATCAATATTTAATCAGTAAAGTCTTTGAAAATTCGACAACTAAGTTTTTGGGAAAGACAGGATCACACGTTGTGGTAACACAGTGCCCTCCTATCCCAAAGGCTGAAGTTAGAAAACAATTTGGCAATCAGAAATTACCAACAGAGAAAAGGCAGCAAAATCATAACAAACAAAAAGGAAAATTGCCGGCTCAAAGTCAAAAGAAGCCAAATCAAAAGAAGAACAAGAATGTGAACTTTGTGAAATCTAAGGGAACGGACAAAATTGAAACGTTTGAAAATCAATCTAACTTAGATTTTGTCAAGAAAGCAACAGTGATGAAAAGGAATGAACCAAATAGTTCAAAACCTAGTACCTCGGGATCACAAAGTTCATCATCGGCAAGACGATCACATGATACTTCGGGGTTTGTTGAACGAAGATCATGTCTTGAATGTGGTGAAATTGGGCATATCATTCGAAATTGCCCGTATCTTCATAAGTTGAAAGCAAAGGATGATGATCCCCGTGAACGCAATCACCAAAAGCGATCTGTTTCTGTAAAACAAGATCCCCGACTTGTAAGAGAAAGGGAAAAGAAACAGAAACGCCAACAAGTCAAGGTGATTGAAAAGGCACTTAAAACTGATGTGGTTCGAAAACAATCTGTTTCAGTTAAGCCAGAAAACTCAAAATGTTCAAAAACTTCAAACAATCACGAAGTTAAATTGTCAAACAATCAAACTGGTAAAACTCAACAGACATGGAAACCTAAATTGACCACAAGTTCAGAGGGACCATCACAATTTATGAATCATCAAAGAATAGAAGTTATTGTTGTTGATGAAAATGGAAGACCCAAGACCACAATGGCTTGGGTCCCCATCTCCAACTAATCATGTGAGTTCATGTGCAGGGTGTTCCAGGAGGAACTATCAGTAGTCATTGGATTGTTGATAGTGGGGCATCCAGGCACATGACAGGCGACATGAAGCTTCTCTACGACGTTAAATCTATTAGAGGAGGTTATGTTGCTTTTGCTGGAGATAAAGGCGGATATATTACGGGTGAAGGAATGATTTCCAACAGGGTTGTTAGCTTTGATAAGATCAACTTCGTACAACAACTTGATCACAATCTTCTTAGTGTTTCTTGTCACGACCCCCGACCCACCCTGGACGGAATCGGAAGTCGCGAACAGCCCGTGGTACCGGTGATTTAATTTTTGAAAACGTTGCAGCGGAAATTTCATCAGAACCGTGAGTTAGGAAAAATATCAGAGTTTAGAAACACCGGATTTTATTTATTAAATAGATGGGATAAACCCATGTTTTACAATGGTAGCTTAAATAAAGATAAATTTGATTATATAAAACAATATTTCTTAATTTGATTTAATTAATAAAATAAGCCACTTCTTGATGCCTTTCAGTGCCGTATCCATCTCTTATTCCAATCTACTGTAATTACCTGAAACGCGTTTTAAAAAGGTTTTGTCAGCGGGAAATACTGAGTGAATCATTCTATTTACTAAAATGACACATTTGTTATAATTTACAGTATTAAGGAAGATTACAATGTTTCTGATATCAAACCAATTACCCACAGTACTTTGTCACTCGACTCATTGGCCCTTCCGTCCAATGGTGTCTGTGACTATGGTCATATCACGCATTGGCTGCCCCAATGGTGAAGATTATCAAGTAATGTATACAAAACCCCACATACCGGCTGTAATATGGTGATTACATAAACTTAATCCCTGTAATTATAACTTTAAAATAAATAGATTTTTGTAAATAGATTTGATAAAAAGAGAATGACTCACATTATAATCATGCTGATTCATACGGCCAAAGTTTAATCTACAGATAATCCTTGATATATTGCAGATTTATACAGACAGAGCTTAGCCTATTGATTTAGCCTTGTAACCTAGTGCATACGAACTAGATAGATAACTTAATACAGCCTTTACGATAACTCACGAGATCAAATTCTCACAACGAACGACAAAGTGCAATACTTCATCCATCGAATTAACGATGATCCGTCAAATTAATGACGAACGACAAAGTATAATACTTCATCCATCGAATTAACGATGATCCGTCAAATTAATGACGAACGACAAAGTATAATACTTCATCCATCGAATTAACGATGATCCGTCAAATTAATGACGAACGACAAAGTATAATACTTCATCCATCGAATTAACGATGATTCGTCAAATTAATGACGAACGATAAAGTATAACCCTAATGTGGGCGGCACTTAAACATCCATTGGATATATTGATCGATCGGAAAATGAATCGTAGCAGCGATTGAGTTAATACCCTGTATCGTAGCAGCACCCCGTTATGCTAATTTATGATTTTGAGTGGTAGGAATACGTTTTTGAGTTTTGGTTTCGACATCAACTGAAAGCTCGTAGCCTGTCCTATTTATAGCTGAAAATTGGGTCTCACGCGGCCCGCGTGAGTTTTGGCTTAACCTTTACGCGGCCCGCGTAGCCGCCCAGTCTACGCGTAGGGTTGCTGAGTCATCGACACGTGGCGGCACCAGGCTTTCGCTTATCGTTGAGCTGTCGCGGCCCGCGTGACTGCCCGTCTTTCTTTACGCGGCCCGCGAGAGGGTGTAAAATATGATTTTCTTTATTTTTGATATGGATTGGGGTTTCAGGGGTTCGAGCTTTTACTAACGGATCAATTCGGAACATTTTTGAATATAATTATACTACGAAGAAAAAGGGAAATAAAATAGTGAGAAAAGAGAATGGACCCACTTTGTGACTTTAGGGTTCAACTAGAAAACCTACTGGTAGAATTTTGGGTATAACTTTGGAGCTATAAAAATATATTTTTGTGATTGTGGTAAGTATAGAACCCCCTAATTCAACCCTGTCCCGATGTCCCGAGACAGAACCCAAACGAACTTAGTCGGGCAGAGCCTTGACATGCGTTATGGGGCTCAGATCAGTCGGAAAGGGTAGCGGTGATCGAAGGTTAAAATACTTAAAACAGGCATGGCTTTATTAATATTATGGGGTGAAAAATATAACATTATGAGAATAGAATTTCTAGAGAGAGAGAGAGTTTGGCGAAGAGATATAAAGAAAGTTGGTGAGGTCTGCATACAACAGTTTTAGGCAATTTCTTTAATCATCACTTACTTCTATTTATAGATATAGGGAAACTTGGAGACTAAGTGTTAGAATTTTATCAATATTTTATGTTATTCTTATCTTTTCATATACATGGCCACGTACACATGTTCAGACTACACATGTTCATTTTACATTGAATTTGTAAATTTAAATGTTATTATTACAATTATTAAATTAAATATTATATTTACTTGGTAGTAACATTTAACAGTCACGAAAGATATTTGACATAAATTAAATGTTAATCGTAAGTTTAATTATTATATTATTATTTTAATTAATTCAACTGCTTCACTTATTTGGCGCTTGTAACTTGTAAAATACGATGTTTTTAGAAAATAATATATATGTCATTGGAACCAGAATATTTTTGTCTACATTCGGGTCTAAGTTTCATTAAAAATAGAGTATGTTCAAAATACAATGTATTTTATAATTTAATTTATTATACGATTTCTAGGCCCATCTAGGAACTTCATATTTCTTATGGTCAACCTACCCGTAAGTTACCTTTCTAATAATATAAGTTTTTTATAGACTTTTATTTTATTAGATAGGACACTCATATACAGGCCAATTTAAATATTTCAACCAACTATATAAAATAGTGTTTAAAACTATTTGGGTTGAATAAAATAACTAGTTACTAGTGGTTAATAAATTTAACCAAACCTATAATTTATATGATAAATTTAGGAATGTTACATTCTCTCCACCTTGTTTTAAATCTCGTCCTCGAGATTTGGGTTACGATATTTCTTTTAGACTTATGTCATATTTTAGTTAATAAAACAATATTAGGGTAGATGACACAGAATTAAAATATCAAATTTTGTGAATACGAGTTGTATCTTAAGTAGGATTCAATGGTTTAACTGAATTAGTTCATGAAATCGATGACAAATGAATGAAATGAAATGATATATTTTCCAAAGTGACTAGGTTCAAGCCAAAAGATATATATTTAAAATGAATGTGATGGACTTTTAAAATCAATAAAATTCTTTGTCAAAAGAAAGCTTACTTGGATTGGCAACTGAGGAAGACTTAGAATTGATAGGTTCAAAATAAAAGCATGAAAAATAGTTTGTTAAATATTTATGATATGAGAAAATCAAAGTGTTGAGATAAGTGAATTGCAGGGATACACCAAAAGATAATAGAGTTAGTATATCATTGTTTAGAATTCTAAATTGTTTTAATTGTGAAATAATGTAATAGTACACTATTAGTGACCATATTTTTCATACTATGTCCTAGAGATCGAAATATAATAAGAACAAGTTGTTTTGGAATGACCAACTATTATATTATATTTTGTAAAGCAAAATGTAATATATATTATTTGTGTTCTTGTCTGAACCGTATCTTACATATCAAATGTAATATATTTTATTTATTACGCATTTTTATTATATGTAAATGGTTACCACTTTTAAATAATTATTATTTTAGTATTTTACTATACTATGTAAAATAACTTATATTTTCTATGTAATATATATATATATATATATATATTACAAAATACCGTAATGAAGTTATTACATTACAAAATATTTTAGTATTATTATTTTGTAAAAGAATCACTATTATGCATAACGTTAAATGAAAGTTGTAAATAAAGGTGTAAAAATATTTATTGTACAAAAGTATTTGTAAAATATTTTGTAAATATATAACACTTAATGGGTTGATTCTATGTGATTACTTATTTTCATTTTGAAATCATATAACATTGTGAATGTATTTACAAATGTTGTAAATAAGTGAAAACGGAGACTATTCTTAATTATTATAATTGTTCTCTTAATCCAACGTAGTTGATGACTACCATATAATTCTTTTTATGGTTAATTTCTTATCAGAGTGCTATGGTACATAGTTACATGTGATAGACAATTATTTATAAAATTTTATTCGTCCCTCTAATTCTTGTATTATTTCATGAAAATATGTCTTTTCCAAAGTATATATAATTTAAGATTTATTAAATAAGTATGATGACTTAATTTATATATATTACTAGTCATTATCATGGTGGATATTGGTTAGTGCTCCCTTATTTAAGCATAGGTGATCAGTCCATGCCTAATTAAGGCTAGGCTATCCAATACCTACCCTTGATAATAATCCTAGTAAAAATAATACCAACACTATTATTATTAATATTTTCTTACTAATAATAAAACTGATATTAGTAATACATAACTAAACATACACTTAAATGGAAAAAAATTTCTAATAAAATGGTGAAACTGGCCGTCCCCAGGATCGAACCCGGGTCTAGGCCACACCCTTTCGCGCATCTAACCAACCGAGCTAGGTGCCTAGTTTATGAAATTTCCATTTTGGTTAAATATAAGCACATGTACAATAAATTCTGTACTTCTTATTATAAGTCACCTACTTATATTGACTAAGTATTTACTTATCCTCCTTATGGTGACTAATAAGAATATAGTAATACTATTAGGTAATCACTTATGTAAGTTTCCATATATAAAATAAATTTTATATAATGTTTTTCGATTGAAGATGTTAAAGTAATAATTTATCACGAAAGGCTAGATTGATGTTGTAAAAATCATTTAAGAGATATATTAAAATATGACAAGAATTTGTGTATCATTATCTTATCACATGATTTGTGTTAAGATAACTTTTATAAATATCCGTATATGATATATATAAATGAGATTAGTGCAAGTTTTAAATTTTATGAAAACGTTAGTACAAGGTGACCGTGATCAAAGAAATGATTTAGTGAAGTCGAAGACCGAATAAGCATTTTATAGTTCTAGAAAATTGAAGTGTTTGTTGGGATTATGTTGAATATGATAGCTTTAATCCATCATATGGGAATTTGAAATGAATATGTAATGCGAACAAGTTCAAGCAATTGAACTTGGTTTAATCACAACGAGTTCATGTATTAATAAGAAAGTTCGGACATGGTTACAGCAAAATCATGTATGCCAAAGAAAATTGAGTTTCTCAAGAAATTTATTGACTCAATATAAAAGGGTCATTGTTTTGCATTACTGCGGTATACAGTGCCAAAAAAATCGAGTATAGAGAAATGATATTTGAGTTTGGATAAAACAACAAATTAGAAGGAAGTCCTCCAGTTGGTTTCATAAATCAAATGAACCATATGTGCAACAAATAGTGCATGTGTAACGTATGGATTTATCAAGAAATGAAATAGATCAATATCCGCTACTAGGAAATGAATCCTCCTGGTATGATGACCGTTGCGAAAGTCAACTTATTATATGCAGAAGTCAGAATTTTCAACAAAAGAAATATAAGAACGTCTATCTGGAATTTCGAGTGATAACCGTTTATTAAATGACATTACCAGGGAATGTCAAATAAAATGAAATAGGGAATTTGCAAAGGTATATGACTCCTTTTGCAGTGATAATAATTATGACTCTGATTAGACTGTGCACTGATGATTGTGAAATCTTGTTACAACGTACCTCAGCGAAATTTCATGTTGCTTGTAGGATCATGTGGCAAAGTGCTGCTTTTAGTTCTTCTACTGACGTAATTAACATTGGTGTCATCGTGCCCAATTTATATTTTCCAAAGGTCTTGCCTTGGAAGTCGTATGTGATATACTTTTAATGTTTGTGAACGTAAAATTTAATTTTCATGTGTTTTATTTGTGCACTAGCACAACTTTACAAGCTTCTTACTTGCGTTAATAGTTTATGGTAACGTGTTAGAAATTCTTTTGATGGCATTTTAACTTAAAGGGTTTCCATTATTTTATTTTATCACACGAGCTACGAGACAAATGATTAAACGAAATAATGTTTGGCATCGGAAAAGAAATTCCTGATAAAGAAATCTAGACACAGATACTTGTGCTTTATTCCTATTTGACTTTTGGAATTCTTTATAGATATACCTATCTATATAATCACATATTTCACATGCTGTAATATACATACCCTTAATAAGATCATGTATTTAACAGATTCATATTTCCAAAGCAATTCAGATATCAGATCATGATACTATTTAGGGAAATCTTGTCACTTGTTTGACATATTATTTACCCCGTCTTATCCGGTTCGCGCCGGAGAGGTAACCCCGTTATATCCGGACAAACTGGAGAGTCTGCTACACCATACCCAGTCTTGCCGGAGAAAATTTTCTATTTCCCATAAATAGTATCTTTTCAAAAGTGACTCTTTTATTAGGGCTTTTATCCAGAACCAAAGAAAATTGTATTTCTCGTAACATATCTTATTCTAGCCCAAGTAATATCAATAAGCAATAATTACTATTAATTCTTTCTTATTTATCATATCTTGCAATACTCTAATTACCATTCTTATGGTATATCTGTCACACCCCGAAATATCAGAGCTTGGCGTGACTGGACTGGTATCTTCATTGCACAGCGGAAGCAAATAAGCTAAGTCTTTTAGAAATTGAACGCCCACTAAGTACTCGACTTCACATGGTTCTCCTATTCCAACCGTGCCTTAACTTTGAAATGCAACCTGAGAAAGAACATGCGAGAAAAATCAACAAAAAGTTGAGCGAGTTCATAGTTTGTTTGTAAAAGATTTGAAATAAATCTTTTGAATAACCGGTTTGTGAGACAGTATTGAGAAAACGAATTTAAAAATCATTTTCTTGCCAAGTTATATGGAAACGTTGTGTTTGTAACACATTATGTTCATAAAACCATGTATTTGTGAAGTCTTGTATTTGTAATGTTCGTATAACCGTCAATGCCCACCCTGACTTTGACTCCATACCCGCATAACCCTATGCTTTGAATTTGTATAAAACCTTTAGAGTATGTCTTGTATTTATAAACCGTTTTAATGTGTCTGTATCTATGAAAATCCCTGGTATGTAGCAATTAAGGAAATAAAAGAGATCACCAATGGGTTGCAAAGCCACTGGTATGTGTGAAACGGTGCAGGAAGTACTCAACCCTAGCAAATTTGTACCGGGCTTCCGGCTGGAAGACATAGTCACCTCTATGGGTCACCCTGACCTCATGGGTGTGGGCTCGCTACACCCAAATAGATCTATCACTCATGTCCCTCGGTCCTACAATGAGGATTAATGGCCTTAAGTGTTGTACCCACCTTTCACATGATCTAAGCGTCTGTATTAAACCCTCCTTAAGCTAACCATACCATGTATAAAAGCGTCTGTAAGTGTCTGTAATAATTGTAACATGTACTTTACCCCAGCCTCTAAGGCTGAACCTCCCCAGCCTCTGAGGCTGAACCTCTAGTATAATCCATTCGTAACATAATTTAGAAATATGAGTTTTCGTTCGTTCAAAACTTTGTATGTTCTTGCAAAACGTGCATGTCTTTCCACCCCGAAAACATTAATAAAAATGTAAAACCGTAAAAAGTGGGGTTATGAACTCACCTGAATTGCCTTGTGCAAAGCTAGCTAAATACGACTTCGTGATGTCGTTTCCAAGATTTGACTTGCTAGCGTGCATTCTACAATATTCCTAACATGGAATATCTATAAGTTCCTAATAAAGTGGCGTAGTTAAACTACGTGTCCCGAGCTCTACCGAATCATTAACTGAACGATCCGTTGATATGTTGTTAACTTAATAAAAACAATTAAGTTATACTTGTTAAGTTTCGCTTATTGTTGGTAAAAACTAATAAGTCTTGGGAATACTTATTCCTCGAGAGATTTAAAAATAAATAAATAATTATATAAAACTATATAAATATATCGTTATCATCGCGTTAGACGTCTCGAGTAGTCGTACGTGTATAAAAGAATATTTATATGAAAATATCATATAACAAAATCGTACGTTGTAATGTATGTTATATAATGTGCCGTTTAGGCGTATAAAATAAATATGAAAAGTTATATTTATTTTATAAAAGAATCGTCGAGTTATCGTGTTTGAAAATAAATATGACTATATTTATTTTATAAAAGGATTTGACTTGTTCGCGTCGGAAATAAGTATATAGCTATATTTATTTATAAAAGGGACGTTTTGTACGATATTGGAAATAAATATATAAACTATATTTATTCTTATAAAACGAATGCATGTCGTTTAATGTTTCAAATAAATATATAAACTATATTTATTTTAGTAAAATAGTTGTCGTGTCGTTGGGTATTCGAAATAAATATATAACTATATATTATTTTTGTAAAACGATTTCGTGTTGTACGAAAGTTTGAAATGAGTAGATATATAACTATATTTATAAAAGGAAACCACGTCGTTTGATATTTGAAAGAATTATCGAGAATAATAGAGAATTGAAAATATTATATCATCTTTTATTTTATAAAAGATTTGCCAAAAAAAAAAAATATAATATCCGACTCGTTGTTTTCGTGATGTTGCAAGTTGTTGTCGTACATAATGTTTTGTTTGATTGAATTCGTTAGTTGTCGTTTTACATTAAAACGCGTTTTGTTTTTAGATTTTCTCGAAAAACGGGCAGAGTTTCCTCTATTTTTTTTTGGACGATCCCGACAACACAAGTTGTCGTTTTATTCATAAAAGCTCAATCATTGCCAATCAAACAATATATAATTTTCGTCAAAGTGAGCCAAAAATTTAAACGTATATAATTACTAAATAAACGATGGTTCGAGCTCGTTCACGACACTAATAAAAATCTTAAAATTAGTGTAAATAATATTCGTTCTAAACTTTTACCGAGTCTTTCGTGTCGATTAGTTGACTGAGTTGACTTCCTTTGACCGGTCAACCCGAGCCGTTGACCAGCTGGCTAATCTTGACCCTTGGCCCGAATGATGAACCTGCTGAACCGCGTGAACCGCACAAGCCGTACCAAAAATCAAATCAAAACAAAGCCAAACCAAATCAAACTCGAAACTAAACATAACCCGAACCTGAACCGAGACTTGACCCGCAACTGACTCGAACCGAAACAACCTGCTGACTTGTTGACCGAGCCGAACTGTTGACCCGAACCGAACCCGTTGTCTTCGTTGACTGTTTGTCCCGGACCCGAACCGTGCGAACCGACGTGTTGACTCGAACCCGCTGACTTGTTGATCCGAACCTGAGGTCGACCCGAGTAGAACCCGAAGCTGAAAAACCCGAGAGAAACCCGGCTCCCGAAACCCGAAACAATTCTGAGCAAACCCGAACCTATAACTGACTGAGTAGAAATTTACTTGAACCTGTTGAAGAGAACCAACATAATCTGGACCCAATCTTCCACATCGGACAGAACAGTTGCCGTCGATGACCGGAATCCTTCGTCGGCTCTCCGATTCCAACTCAACACTCTCGATTCACTGCCTCACTCTGTCTCTCTGTGTTGCACCGCCTTACGCCACCACCGGTTGGTGGTGGCCGACCCCCTTTTTGCCTCGTTGGAGTTGCATAAGTGATGTGGGGTGGGTGTTTGTGTGTGTGGCCGTCGTAATCGGTGCCGGAGAAGCCACTCCGGTGGCCGGACCTAGGAGACAAGAGGGAGAGGGTGGAGCAGGTTTGATTTTGTGAAGATGAGGAGTTGGATTTGTCTGTGTTTGTAGTTGAGAGATGTTTGGGAAGGAAAACAAAACAAGAGAGAGGGTGTTTTTCTGATCTTTCATGTGTGTGTGCGAGCATATAACAGTCAAGAGAAGAGGAGTGGTTGACTGAATATCATCGAGAGAGGGGAGTGGTTGGCTGGGTTGGGTCTTGTTTGTTGCCTGCTTGTGTGTGTTGTTGTTATTTGAAGATAATGAGAATTTTTAACAAAAATTCAGTATTTATCTTAAGATTTTGGTTAGTGGGCTTTGGGCTTTGGCCCAAGGCTCACAAGTCTATCTCGTGTGTAAGTGGTCCGAAATTCCTACGAGACCCGTTGTCAAAATCCTGAATTCCGTTTCACGTCAAAAATTAAAATAATAAAAAAATACGGTCGGTAGTCGTTGTTTGCACGCCCGTTCGTCGACTACGGTAATAATCGCGAAAAATTGTATCGTTGCCGCCTTTAATCCGTTTTTTTTTTTTCCGATCCGGTTTCGACTGTAATTACTAAAATTTCATTGCGGAGCTAAATATAGCGTAAAAATTTAATGTTTGTCGGCGTTGTCAGTATCTTGTACGGTATTAGTTCGTCGTCGTTTGATGTTCCGCAGATTCCACGCGAATCTTCATACGCGTACTGTAAGGTCGGATAGAAGTTCCTAGGCACTCCAAAAGCCTAATTAAGTTAATTTACGTCTCAAACACTATTCATTATCGTGTTAATCACTTGTTAATCACGTAATCAAGAGCCGTAAATCACGGGTTGTCACAATATCAAAACCCATCATACTTTATTTACACCAGTACTTAGCTTATCTCGAAGCTTATACTAAGGTATCTTTTCTTAAGTTTAAGTCTAAATGATATCATGTGTGCTACCAGTTAATAGCAATCTCCTAACTCTTTTATTTAGGTATTATTATTACAACACTTAAAGGCTTGAAGCAGTGGCTCTGATACCACCTTCTGTCACGACCCCCGACCCACCCTGGACGGAATCGGAAGTCGCGAACAGCCCGTGGTACCGGTGATTTAATTTTTGAAAACGTTGCAGCGGAAATTTCATCAGAACCGTGAGTTAGGAAAAATATCAGAGTTTAGAAACACCGGATTTTATTTATTAAATAGATGGGATAAACCCATGTTTTACAATGGTAGCTTAAATAAAGATAAATTTGATTATATAAAACAATATTTCTTAATTTGATTTAATTAATAAAATAAGCCACTTCTTGATGCCTTTCAGTGCCGTATCCATCTCTTATTCCAATCTACTGTAATTACCTGAAACGCGTTTAAAAAAGTTTTGTCAGCGGGAAATACTGAGTGAATCATTCTATTTACTAAAATGACACATTTGTTATAATTTACAGTATTAAGGAAGATTACAATGTTTCTGATATCAAACCAATTACCCACAGTACTTTGTCACTCGACCCATTGGCCCTTCCGTCCAATGGTGTCTGTGACTATGGTCATATCACCCATTGGCTGCCCCAATGGTGAAGATTATCAAGTAATGTATACAAAACCCCACATACCGGCTGTAATATGGTGATTACATAAACTTAATCCCTGTAATTATAACTTTAAAATAAATAGAGTTTTGTAAATAGATTTGATAAAAAGAGAATGACTCACATTATAATCATGCTGATTCATACGGCCAAAGTTTAATCTACAGATAATCCTTGATATATTGCAGATTTATACAGGCAGAGCTTAGCCTATTGATTTAGCCTTGTAACCTAGTGCATACGAACTAGATAGATAACTTAATACAGCCTTTACGATAACTCACGAGATCAAATTCTCACAACGAACGACAAAGTGCAATACTTCATCCATCGAATTAACGATGATCCGTCAAATTAATGACGAACGACAAAGTATAATACTTCATCCATCGAATTAACGAAGATCCGTCAAATTAATGACGAACGACAAAGTATAATACTTCATCCATCGAATTAACGATGATCCGTCAAATTAATGACGAACGACAAAGTATAATACTTCATCTATCGAATTAACGATGATCCGTCAAATTAATGACGAACGATAAAGTATAACCCTAATGTGGGCGGCACTTAAACATCCATTGGATATATTGATCGATCAGAAAATGAATCGTAGCAGCGATTGAGTTAATACCCTGTATCGTAGCAGCACCCCGTTATGCTAATTTATGATTTTGAGTGGTAGGAATACGTTTTTGAGTTTTGGTTTCGACATCAACTGAAAGCTCGTAGCCTGTCCTATTTATAGCTGAAAATTGGGTCTCACGCGGCCCGCGTGAGTTTTGGCTTAACCTTTACGCGGCCCGCGTAGCCGCCCAGTCTACGCGTAGGGTTGCTGAGTCATCGACACGTGGCGGCACCAGGCTTTCGCTTATCGTTGAGCTGTCGCGGCCCGCGTGACTGCCCGTCTTTCTTTACGCGGCCCGCGAGAGGGTGTAAAATATGATTTTCTTTATTTTTGATATGGATTGGGGTTTCAGGGGTTCGAGCTTTTACTAACGGATCAATTCGGAACATTTTTGAATATAATTATACTACGAAGAAAAAGGGAAATAAAATAGTGAGAAAAGAGAATGGACCCACTTTGTGACTTTAGGGTTCAACTAGAAAACCTACTGGTAGAATTTTGGGTATAACTTTGGAGCTATAAAAATATATTTTTGTGATTGTGGTAAGTATAGAACCCCCTAATTCAACCCTGTCCCGATGTCCCGAGACAGAACCCAAACGAACTTAGTCGGGCAGAGCCTTGACATGCGTTATGGGGCTCAGATCAGTCGGAAAGGGTAGCGGTGATCGAAGGTTAAAATACTTAAAACAGGCATGGCTTTATTAATATTATGGGGTGAAAAATATAACATTATGAGAATAGAATTTCTAGAGAGAGAGAGAGTTTGGCGAAGAGATATAAAGAAAGTTGGTGAGGTCTGCATACAACAGTTTTAGGCAATTTCTTTAATCATCACTTACTTCTATTTATAGATATAGGGAAACTTGGAGACTAAGTGTTAGAATTTTATCAATATTTTATGTTATTCTTATCTTTTCATATACATGGCCACGTACACATGTTCAGACTACACATGTTCATTTTACATTGAATTTGTAAATTTAAATGTTATTATTACAATTATTAAATTAAATATTATATTTACTTGGTAGTAACATTTAACAGTCACGAAAGATATTTGACATAAATTAAATGTTAATCGTAAGTTTAATTATTATATTATTATTTTAATTAATTCAACTGCTTCACTTATTTGGCGCTTGTAACTTGTAAAATACGATGTTTTTAGAAAATAATATATATGTCATTGGAACCAGAATATTTTTGTCTACATTCGGGTCTAAGTTTCATTAAAAATAGAGTATGTTCAAAATACAATGTATTTTATAATTTAATTTATTATACGATTTCTAGGCCCATCTAGGAACTTCATATTTCTTATGGTCAACCTACCCGTAAGTTACCTTTCTAATAATATAAGTTTTTTTATAGACTTTTATTTTATTAGATAGGACACTCATATACAGGCCAATTTAAATATTTCAACCAACTATATAAAATAGTGTTTAAAACTATTTGGGTTGAATAAAATAACTAGTTACTAGTGGTTAATAAATTTAACCAAACCTATAATTTATATGATAAATTTAGGAATGTTACATTTCTCAAATTTGTGATAAGCAGTTCTCAGTACACTTTGATGCAAATGGATGTTATGTGCTGAAACCCGGCTTCAAAATTCCAAAAGAATGGATTCTCTTATCTGCTCCAAGGATAAATGACTTGTACGTCCTTGATATGAGCCAAGCTATCACAACGTCTGCACAAGCAACTTGTTTCGTTTCCAAAGCCACAGAAAAGGACTCAATCTCTTGGCACAGACGAATGGGTCACATTCACTTACGCAAAATGAATCATTTGGTGTCAAATGAATTAGTGAATGGTGTTCCTCTTAAAAACTTCCATCTTCAAGACGTCTGTGTCTCGTGCCAGAAAGGAAAACAAACGAAGAAGCGACATCCTACAAAGAAAATCAACACGGTGGCTGTTCCTCTTGAACGTTTGCACATGGATTTGTTCGGTCCTGTCAAGCACAAAAGTATTAGGAATGATCAATACTGCCTCGTGATAACTGATGATTATTCAAGATTTTCTTGGGTGGCGTTCATGGCACACAAGAGCGAAACCTTCGGTATTATCAAAAACTTGATCATTCAGATTGAGAATCTATATAAGTTGAAGGTTAGGCGGATACGTAGCGACAATGGTACTGAATTTAAAAATCATCCCATGGCGGAGTTTTGCACTTCAAAAGGTATTCTTCACGAATTTAGTGCGGCTTATACTCCTCAACAAAATGGCGTCGCTGAACGTAAGAACCGCACATTGATCGAGACTGCTAGGACTATGTTGGTAGAATCGCAGTTGCCCATTCCATTCTGGACTGAAGCTGTGTCCTCTGCATGTTACACGTTGAACCGAGTCCTTACAGTCAAAAGGCACAACAAGACCTGCTTTGAGCTTCTTAACAAACGGAAACCAGATTTGTCATATCTTGAACCGTTTGGAGCTCCGTGCACACTAATCGATCCTAATGGAAAGTTTGGGGCAAGAGCCATTGAAGGATACTTTCTTGGGTATTCCACCCCGAACTTAAGAGTCTGGAATCTAGAGACTAAAAGGGTTGAGGAATGGTCTGAAGTCAGAGTACAAAGGCACACTTTGCCAGTTAGAAATCCTGGTCAGCCTTGGATGTTTGAGTACGATGACTTTTTCAATTCGATCAATGTTGAAGCAGTTGAAGAAAACGCTGCGGCAAGGATGTTTTTCGAGAGTGACAATGCAACGGATTCACCGTTGGTTCGTCCCATTATTGTCAATCAAGAACCATCTTCAGTGAATAATAATGCTCTCAATAATGAGGATTTTCACGATGCTACTGAATTGAACGAATCTTCAGAGGATGATGAATTTCTAGATGCAGATCAAGAAGCTCCAACAACAGCAGTTCATGGTACTTCAGAGGGTACTCCTCCAGTGGACGCCCCTAGAACAGCTGAAGCTACTGCATCATCCTCTTCGTCAATTCCGGGTATTGAATTAGTTGTTGATCTCAATCTCAACAATCTGGGTACAAACATTCCAGTTCAAGATAATCCAGAAACAAGGATTCACAATACCCATCCTCAACAAAACATCATCGGAAATGTACAAAGTGGCGTTCAAACAAGAAACATGTTGCGAAACAACAACAATGCAGGCTTGTATGCAGCTATCCGAGAATCTGGTCAACAAAATGATTGGTCTTTCGCGTGTTATGTCTCACAGGAAGAGCCAAGAACTTGGAAAGAAGCTTTGAAAGATAACTCATGGGTTGAAGCGATGCAGGAAGAGCTGCAACAATTCCAGAAGCTTGGTGTCTGGAAACTCGTAGAGAAACCTGCTGGTTACAAGAAGATTGGTACCCGTTGGGTGTTTAAATGCAAAAAGGATGACCGTGGAGTCGTTATTCGAAACAAAGCAAGGCTAGTCGTTCAAGGTTTTCGTCAGATAGAAGGGATCGACTACAACGAAGTGTATGCACCTGTTGCACGTCTGGAAGCAATTCGGATCTTTCTGGCTTATGCCTCATTCAAAGGATTCAAGGTATACCAGATGGACGTGAAAAGTGCATTCTTACATGGTGTGGTGGAAGAAGAGGTGTACGTCGAACAGCCTCCAGGTTTTGAAGATCCTATCCATCCCGATCGGGTTTGGTTGCTCAACAAAGCTCTATATGGTCTACATCAAGCACCGCGAGCTTGGTATGCAACCTTATCTAATTATCTGCTGGAGAATGGATTTCACAGAGGTCTTATCGATTGTACTCTTTTCATCAAAGAACAAGATGGAGATCTTCTACTGGTACAGGTATACGTTGATGATATTATATTTGGTTCTACTAATGATGTTTTGTGTAGGAATTTCGAGCGCATTATGCAGGATAAATTCGAGATGAGTGCTATGGGGGAAATGACCTTCTTTTTGGGCCTACAAGTGCAACAAACCGAGTCTGGGATATTCATCCATCAGACTAAATATGTTGGTGACATCTTGAGCCGGTTCCAGATGTCTGATGCAACGCCCATAGGTACCCCATTGCCGCAAAATCACGGAATTACTCCAGACTTGAAGGGTGAAGCTGTTAGCCCCTCGTACTACCGCGCGATGATCGGATCTCTTATGTACCTCACAGCATCAAGACCAGATATAATGTACCCAACGTGCCTGCTTTCCAGATTTCAAGTCAACCCGAAGGCCTCACATCTTGCAGCTGTAAAAAGGATTTTTTCGTTATTTGAAGGGTTACCCTGACACCGGTCTATGGTACCCTAGGGATAATAACTTTGACTTGATCGCATTCAGTGATTCTGATTTTGGCGGATGCAAAATCGACGGCAAATCCACAACGGCTGGATGTCAGTTTTTGGGAAATCGCCTAGTCACATGGCAGTGCAAGAAGCAGACCTGTGTAGCTACATCAACATGCGAAGCTGAATACATTGCTGCCTCAATTTGTTGCTCCCAAGTTCTATGGATCCAACAACAAATGCGCGACTACGGTTTTGAATTCCTAACTACTCCTATTTACGTTGATAATTCTGCTGCCTTACAGATCACTAGAAATCCTGTGCAGCATTCAAAGACTAAGCACATCGAAATTAAGTATCATTTCATACGTGATTGCTTTGAGAAAAGGCTAATCGATGTTTCTTACGTCCACACTGATGACCAACGTGCCGACCTTTTTACCAAAGCATTTGACAAATCAAGATTTGACTATTTATTACTGGTAAACGGCATTAAGGTCAAGCAAGAGTAAAACCAACATCGGAAAATCATTTTTGTAAATACCTTTGTGTTTTAAATTTGTCTTAGTTTATTGATTTTAGGGGGAGTAAATCCAAAATTTGAAAATCCAAAAACATCGAAAAATTTCAAAAACACAAAAACAATAGAAAAACAAAAATGAGTTTCCTGGCGAGCAAAAGAGAAAATGATAGTACATCAGTGGTCTGTCCAAACCTCTTTAAACCTAAACTGAAAAATGATAAGCAGCTCTATATAAGATGTATCGGTAGGCTCACAATCATTTTAAAGTGTGCAGGGTGATATAAACTTAAATCGACTGAAGACCAGGTGGGAACCATTCATTGGCATATGGTCTTAGTACCGAAATTTCTTTGAGAGATTGCCGAGGTTCTGAGATATTCGGTCTTTATGCTGCTTATCATCTGGGTATCATGGTTGTTTCTTTTACCGAAAAATAACGGGGACGCAAGTCTAGATCTTCGATGATACCATACATACGTGTACATACGTGTACATACTGCATACGACCTCAATAAGTGATCAACAATCACATGTCCAAACAAATAAGTGATAATATATCACAAATTCTTTCCGGGAGTCAAGTTCGTCTCTCTGCTGTACGAAAGTACTGACCTGTTCACGGACTTGCTCTTGTGCCCTCATGCATCGAAAATCAAGTTCCTCATCAATAAGTGATTCTATCACATAGGGCTTGTTTTCAATCAAAATAAGTGAGTTTCTCACATCATATACGGTCAAACAGATGATAATCGGTATACTCACCGGTAAGATGAACTCTCGTGCATACCTTGATATGGGAATGTGTCGTGATGTGGATGAACACCGGTCGGTAAGTATAAATCATACCTTAACGTATCCCCTCGCCATGATTACATCTGATAAGTTGAGCTTATGTGGACAACAATACCGATAATTGTTATAGGATGCTTATCTTAATGTTAACTAAAAGAACAACAAGAGCGTTTTGGCATGACCGTACACTGATATGATTCTCTTACCCTCGAAACTCACAAAAAGAATGTCTGTAAATATTTATTTAATGCTTTCAGTTTCTGCATCTTTGTATATATTTATTTACTGCTTTCAGTCTTTTAGTTTGAAATATTCAAAAATTCCAAAAAGATTTTAGGTGTGTTTTAATATAAACTTTATAAAAGCCAAAAAGATTTTATTTCTGTCTTATTTTCGATTGTACGATGTTGGATCTCGAGTCTTCGTTACCTGAAACCTGATTGAAAACCGAAACGACTGATTCTTCATAAACGGTCGAAATTTGCAAGTTTTGAAAGTTAAAGACTAAAATTGAAAAATTTGTTAAACTTTCAAACTGTCGGATGGTAGTTGATTGATATATGGTCATACGTGTGTCATTTGTTTAAATGTTAACTATATTCCAAGCAGTTGTTCTCATTACGCGTTTAGATTTCTTGCATGTGCAGATTCTAAAGGCAAGGAGAACATGGTCGATGACAAGCTTCGGAATGAAGACACAGCATGAAGGCACTCAAAAGATAAAGATGATCGAGTTGCCGCTGACCATCATCAACACCACAAGGATCTCAAGTTGTAAAGATCAAGACTTTCACGAGCATAACTCAAGGGGGAGCTTATGTTAAGGGGGAGTTTGTCAACACACTTCCTACATGAAACGGGGAGTTTGTTGGTACACTTTCTGCTTTCAAGACGTGAAGACTTTAAAGATCCTCCGATATTGAAGACTTGAAAGGACGTCAAAGACTTGAAGACACGAAGATCGAGACAAAGCTACAGCCAAGGGGGAGTTTGTTGGCGCACTTGTGTCTGTACTTTGTCTGTATTTTGTCATGATACCAAACGATGTCTTGTGTTAGTCTGGTTTACGTCTTAGGTTTGTTAATATGTGTGTTCGATGTAAGTTTGACCAAGTCAACCATCCTCCTGGTTTGACTTGACCAAACAGTTAGAACATTGTTGGTAAGATGTTTGTGTCGAAGGATAAGTCATCGAAGGATTGTTTATATCTTTCGATGAGCTCGAAGGATAAACCTTCGATGGATATAGATGGACCTCGAAGGATATCATCCTTCGAGGTATATGTGGATCCTTCGATAGGTTTCAGATCGATAGATGATCCTTCGATCAGACTATCTGATCCTTCGACCAGACGAGCTGTGATGGGTATATATACTCATGTAATGTGTTCACTTCAAAGTGTGTGAGATGTGAGTGAACTTAGTCTTGTAGAGAGCGTATTTTCAGTTTGGTCAAGGGCTGTAACCGTGTCCACTGAAATACAAGAGAAAACTTTGATATCTCGTGTGTCTACCTTTCTCTTTGTAGCTTGTGTTCTCATATAAACTACCGGTTTGCATTCTAGCTTGGATTCCGCACTTGCTAGTGTGTTAAACATAACAAGGATAAGGTTTAACCTCATCCTCCGAGGGACCTACATATGGTAAACCCTTTCTGGCTGAAAAACATGGTGGCTTTGGTGGAACGAAATCAGCTCAGGTACATACATTCTAACCAAGTCTCCAGGTACTTTATAGTTGGAAACTAATTTATGTAATTTCTTATGGATTAATTTTAGATTAAGCTGCAATTTCCTGTGGACATCTTAGTAAGTGTTAGTGGGCACTATTGTCGTGTGGTCTATGGAGGTAGTTCGGTGATTCGATCACTCACTTTCAAGACAAACAAAAGAACACTTGGGCCATTTGGGGTTGAAGAAGGAACACCCTTTAATTTCTAGACAAATGGAGGCCGCATTGTAGGTTTTTATGGGCGAAGCGGGTGGTTTCTAGATTCACATGGGTTCTACTTATCAAGCCCAAAACCAAGCGTATGCCAAAGAGTCTGGGCGATGTTTACAAGGTTTTGAACCCTCTTTCTATTAAAGATGGTGAAAATTGAAAACCATTAGGGGCATATGAGTACCATAGATAGCCCTAATCCTAGTGTGTTTGTCACACCCCGAGATTTCCACGTATTACCGGTGGGCCCGGCGGGGAGTATCGTGACGTAGTTGATATCATCATAGTCAATAATCCCAGTTTAATGCACAGCGGAAGTCTTGGTAGAAAATATTAATACAAACCGAAATCCAAAGTATAAATAAATATTATACAAACGGTTGTGTATGGATCCACAGGAGGATCTAAAACATAAAGTAAAATATTGTTCGACAGACTTTAAGCATTAAGAACTTGCAAGATTCTTTGACTAATGCTCAGAAGCTTCCAGCCAATTTCGCGTAGTACATGCCACTTAGTCTTTTTGGAAAATACGTCAGTTTACACTGGTAAATACAACTAACCGACTCTTTTGAAAACATTTATGAAAATTGATTTAAATGCACAAGGCACAAATATTCTTTTATAACTTGGGACAATTATATAAAATAATCTTGTATACAGATTCACATGTTTGTCGTACGTTCAGGTCCCGGGATAGAAGCCGAGACAAGATTAATAGACACACCACTAATATAACCCCACAAGAAGTTATCCTCACGAGTGGGTATACCATTTTACATACGCAACTGTCAGGTGTATGCCTACACCCCGTGCTTAAATTGTGGCCATTTCAAATGAATGAGCCGATGATATCGAGGACACGGTGATATTAACCCCCCAAATGCTTAAATCAAACAAAACAGATTAAAACGGGTTATCTCAATGATTTAATCACTAATCGATTAAATATTCAATACCCGACCAAACGGTAATAATTTACCATATCCCAAGCCCGTATAAGGGAAAATAAGTTAAAAGTATTTACTTGAGCTTAAAATGTAAAATTTGTATTCTCAGTCGTATATCCTACTCAAACAAATGTAGGTAGCTTTTACTAGGCTCCTAATCTGGAACGAATGTTTTAATAACCTATTAGATTACTAACGGGTCTTATTTAAGTTATAAACTTAGACCGGTTGGTTTAAAGAAAGGTTTACGGTACGAAACGCAAGATTAAGTGGTGGTGAGGTGGTGGCGGTTGGTTGTTTGGTGGTGGTGGGGAGGTGGTGGCAAGGTGTTGATGGTCGGGTAGGGGTTGTGGTGGTGGTCCGATGGAGCCGGTGCAAGGTGGTGGTCAGGTGGGGGCGGTTGTTGGTGGTGGTGGATAAGAGGGAGAATGTAGAGAGAGAGAGTGTGTAGAGAGAGAAGAGAAGAGATACGGCATAGAAAGAGAAATATAGTGCAGTGTTTTGTTATTCTTATATTCTTATATTATATATATATAATAATATAATCTTTATTTGTAATTTTACTAAAATACCCTTAGTTTTATATTTGAAGTTACCTAAATATCCTTAGTTAACCATTGGGTCTTGGCTCAGTGGTCACCAACACCCATTTAGTGTCTCTTGTGGCCTCCCATTACGTGGAGGTCGCGGGTTCAAAACATAGCAAACTATAGGAGGAAAATGACTATTTTTAAATGATTGGGGCAAAACCGTTAAAACGATCAAACCACAGGAAGCAAAACAGAAGTTTACTCTTTTTAAAAGATAAATCTTGATAACTGTTTTTATTAACATATGGCATTATATTTTTTCAACACGTGCAATATACGAGTTTTTTTAAGATATATATTTTTATTATTTATTATATAAAATTATATTTATGCAACCCGTGTAATACACGGGGTTTTAACCTAGTTATTAACTATTTTATTCACATCATATCTTTTATTCAAAATAGTTTTTCACCAATTTTCTAACAAAATCTTTGACTCGAGATCATGGTATGAAAACCCGAGCACCTATGGAATGAGAAGGGAATCTGAATAGGAATACGAACATGTTATATGCATGAAGAATATCAAACTAAAACTTTGGAATGGAATAAAAACCCTGATAGAATGCCAAACATTGTACTACTATGTATGCTCTATATAAGACATCAAATTGTTTCCACGATTATCATCACATCTTTCTTTGCAGTTTATCTTTCTAGCAACTCCTAAGACTCATCATGGTATGAAACCATTCTTAACATTCTTTAAACTAGTTTAGCCAATGCTGCCAGGTTAGCTTCTATGAATTTTAATAATGATCTCAATCACTGATGCAACAGGATACAAGCATACAATTGGGACCGTGGGGAGGAAATGTTGGGAATTATTGGGATGATGGAGTACACGGTGGAGTTAGAGAAATCACTCTTGTATACGGTACCTGCATCGACTCAATCTGTGTAACATATGATAACGATGATAAATCTTTTCGAGCAGTGAAACATGGTGGCATGGGCGGAACCAAAAGTGCCCAGGTACATTCTCAGCTAAATCTAGGTGTATTTATTATACATATTCATGAAAAAAATCTCTTGGACTAATTTCAGATTAAGCTAAAATTTCCGAAGGAAATCTTGATCGGTGTCAGCGGGCATTTTTGCCCTATGGTCTATGGAGGTTTCCCTGTGATTCAATCACTTAGTTTCAAGAGTAATCGAAGAACATTTGGGCCATTTGGCATGGAAAAAGGAACACCGTTTAAGTTCTTCACAAATGGAGGCCACATTGTAAGTTTTTATGGAAGAAGTGGGTGGGTTCTGGATTCAATTGGGTTCCGCTTATCAACCCATAAACCAAGTCTACTCCGAAGGATCCAAATGATGATTAAAGGATTTAACCATCATTCTGCCGAAGATGATGAACATCAGAAAGCCAAGGGCTCAAAGGTTTATAGTTGGGGCTTTTGAGTATCTATACATTGTTGTGTGTGCAATTTGTTGAGTCATTTTGTTATTTCATGTCCCGTGCAACTTCTTTTACGTCTATAGGGCCTTCGAATGAGTTGTAGAAGTACATATATGCTAAGTAAAAGAATCTCTTGCCAATTCTTTTCTTTTATGCAATAATGTAAAGGCGAAAGCTAACCAAGAAATAGTCAAGTTTTATAAAATTCATGATCAGCCATTAGATTTACAAATTTTCTATTCTACACATCCTCACCCGTTTTAAAGTACATATATGGTATTCTTAGTTACATAAAATAGTTGATGAGTAACAAACTAAAGTTACCAACAAGACCTCTTTACTTTCTCATTATAGAAAGATAAATGACTCTTATTCCTGAAAAATCACCTAAAATGTGTCGCGGTCTAATCCATATGGAAAAATCAAAAGAAAACATGATAAAATGCATAAACTATGTGTCAAGCTTTCAATGAATCAGACATATGTTTCTAAAATGAACTTTATGCATATGTGCTATTTGGAGGCATGTTTGAAGAAATGATGTCTAATAGGCGACATCAGTGGAAAAATTACATCACCTCCATATATATTCTTTGACCAATTATTTCCATATTGTAAATAGGAGAAATCATCTCCACTTGATTTGTATTCTCTCCTGTATATATTCTCGTGCATATTGTAATAGCAAATCATTGGGATTTTTACATTATCATGGTATCAGCCTAATAAGAGATCCTCTTCTTCTTCCTCTGTTCACACACTTCTTCCTTCTCAGATCCCTTCTTCTCCTTTGCCCAATCGCAGCTTCCTTCGCACCACTATGTCCACTTCCGCTGACCCTTCTTCCATTCCACTACACTCTGTCACACACCTCATCAACATCAAACTTACATCCACAAATTACCTATCTTGGGAGAAACAAATATCCCCTGTCCTAACCTACCTTCAGCTTCGCAATCATGTCGATGGTACCAAACAGCCACCATCTGAAACCCTAACCAAAGACAATGAAACCATCGAAAATCCAGACTTCACAACCTGGAAATCAGCAGACTAAAAAGTCCTTCTACTCATCAATTCCACTCTCACAGAGGAGGCCATGGCTGAAACAATCGGGCACACAACAGCCTTATCGGTCTGGAAAGCCTTGGCTAACGCCTACAGCCACTGCTCTATTGAGCGCATTCACAACCTGAAAGATAGTCTTCGGACTCTTCAAAAAGGTACCTCCTCTGTCTCAGATTTCGGTCGAAAATTTAAAGCCATATCGGACCAACTAGCCGCAATCGGACACCCGGTTAGTGATGAAGACAAAAGACATTGGTTTCTTTGTGGTTTGGGCGCTAGCTTTGAAAACTTCTCCACATCCCAACGTACCATTCATCCTGCTCCATCTTTTCGTGACCTACTGGCTAATGCCGAAAATCAAGAGATGTTCATACAAAAACTTCATAGCTCTCAACCACCGGAAGCCGCCTATTACGCCAATCAGTTCAAACATAACCGAACATCATCTCGTGGCCGTGGACGCAACACCTCCAATAGAGGTCGTGGCAACAACTATACGAAACGGCGTCCTCATTGCCAATTGTGTCGCACCGAAGGGCACTATGCCAGTGCCTGCCCAAATCTCGCCTCATACGCAAAGAAGGCGACTTCTCTTGATGCTAATCTAGCACACGCTTTTCACGCACAATGCAACATCAATCCGGACACTCCGGATTGGACCGCCGATTCAGGTGCAACCACACATATGTTAAAACATAAAAATGGTCTAAATTTTTTTCAAAAACAAACCGGTAACATGAGTGTCACATTTGGAAACGGCCAATCTTTACCCGTCACTCATATAGGGAACACAAACTTAAACGAATCCATTTCCTTACAAAATGTCATTGTCGTTCCAAACCTCACAAAAAATCTACTATCCATTAGTAGACTCACAAACGACTCACCGGTTGATGTTTTGTTTTCTAACAATTACTTTCACATACAGGACCGAAAAACGGCGGAAGTTCTAGCTAGAGGCATTTGCGAAAATGGCTTCTATGTTCTCACCCAAGGTCACAAGTCTCTCGTTGCAGCACTTTCGGCCACTCATCTTAGTGCATCTTTCAATAAATGGCATAATCGTCTTGGTCATGTTTCTTTTGATACCATTACTATGTTAAACAAACTTGGTCATGTTTTTGTTACCTCTTTATTACCCAAACCGGGTCTTTGCAATTCTTGTGAATTATCAAAGGCCAAACGTTTACCTTTTGTTGAAAACCATAAACGTGCGCAACATATTCTAGACTTAATTCATTGTGACCTTTGGGGACCCGCACCAATAGCTTCCACCGATGGCTATTTATACTACGTCATTTTTGTGGACGACCACTCTCGGTTCACTTGGTTTTATCCTCTCAAAGCGAAATCCGATTTTTTCAATACATTAATCACGTTTTTAAACTTTGTACAAAATCAATTCTCAACAAATGTCAAAGTTTTTCAAAGTGATGGTGGAACCGAGTTCACAAATAATCGCGTACAAAATCATTTTCAACAAAATGGAATACAACATCGCTTATCATGTCCACATACACCGCAACAAAACGGAAGAGCGGAACGAAAACATCGTCATATAACCGAAACTGGTTTAGCAATGATGTTCAATGCTAACGCTCCATCCACCCATTGGATTGATGCGTTCACTTCCGCCACTTACATCATCAACCGACTCCCCACAAAAATCCTTAAAAATAAATCTCCTTTTGAAGTGCTCTTCAATTATCCACCAACTTACTCAAATCTTCGAGTTTTTGGATGTCTTGTATACCCTTATCTTCGCGACTATACCAAAAATAAACTCTTACCTAGAAGCACACCTTGCATTTTTATCGGTTATAGTCCCAAACACAAAGGGTTTCGATGTCTAGATTCCACCACGGGTCGCATATACATCACTAGACATGCCAAATTCGATGAGGAACAATTCCCCTTTAAATCCTCATCTACAACTATGGACATCTCCTTGATACCTTTCACAAACTTTGAAGACACTTTACCCTACCCAACACAAAACCCCACCCCTCAAACATCTTTACCCACTGTTCAAACCTCACCACCAAATCATCCTTGCATCCATTGTTCCAATGATGCCCCTCACACTCACACCCAAACTCACCCGCACACCCACACCCATCCGCACACTCCCAGCCCAATAACGCCTCCAGCTCCTCTTTCAGGCTCACCCTCAATACCCTCTCAGCCCACATCACCGCAACCCAATACCATCCCCACCCAACATTCCAATCCGGCCCAAATCAACCTTCCTCATCTCTCCACGGCACCCGACACCACTTCTGCCAATATCAACCACACCCATCCCTTGTCGGCTCAACCATCCAATACTCACAACAACTCTCACACTACAAATAATCACCCCATGACCACTAGATCCAAGGCCGGTATCTTCAAACCAAATCATTTTGCCGATCTAACCTCCCTATCAACTCATCCTCTTCATCATTCGCTTCTTTCCTCTCACGTACCCAAAGGCATCAAAACTGCCTTAAAAGACTCTAAATGGGTACACGCCATGCATGATGAAGTAAAGGCCTTACATAGAAATCATACTTGGCAACTGGTTCCCCGTCCCCCTTCCACAAACATCATCGGCTCTAAATGGATCTATAGGATAAAATACAAAGCCGATGGTTCCATTGATCGCTACAAAGCACGATTAGTCGCTCAAGGTTTCAATCAAGTACCGGGAATCGACTTTTCTCACACCTTTAGTCCCGTGGTCAAATCGTCCACCATTCGTGTGGTACTTAGCCTTGCTACCATTCAAAGATGGAAGCTACGACAACTTGATGTTAACAATGCCTTCCTCAATGGAAACCTCACTGAAACCGTTTTCATGGAACAACCCCCGGGATTTGAAGATCCCAAACACCCTACTCACGTGTGCAAACTAAATCGAGCAATCTATGGCCTAAAACAAGCCCCACGAGCTTGGTTTCAACGCCTAAGCACGTTCCTTCTCACACTTGGTTTCGAGTGTAGTAGAGCCGATCCCTCCCTGTTTGTTTACAACCGTCATACCACCTTAGTATATCTCCTCGTCTATGTGGACGACATCATCATCACGGGAAACAATGAAACTTTCATCTCCACATTCACATCTCGTCTTCACAAGGAGTTCAACATAAAAGATCTTGGACTTCTTAGCTTCTTTCTCGGCTTGGAAGTCACCCACACCAAATCCGGTCTCTTTCTAAACCAATCTAAATATGCTTATGACATCCTCTCTCGAGCCGGTCTTCTTGACTCCAAGCCCGTTGCAACACCTCTCACTCCAAAAGACACCTTCCACTCCACTGGCCAACCATTTCATGACCCATCTCTTTATCGTTCTCTCGTGGGTGCACTCCAATATCTTACCATTACTCGTCCAGATCTCTCTTATGCTGTTAACCAAGCCAGCCAATTTCTACAAAATCCCACCACCTCTCACTTTCAACTTGTCAAAAGAATTCTTCGTTACCTCAAGGGTACTTTATCACATGGTCTAACGTTTGACAGGCCACCTAACACTACTTTATTAGGTTTTTCTGATGCAGATTGGGCACGTTGCATTGACACTCGAAGATCCACCTATGGCTACTGCATTTATCTAGGTGGAAACTTGGTCTCTTGGAGCGCAAAGAAACAACCAACCGTCTCCCGCTCAAGCTGTGAATCAGAATACAGGGCTATGGCAAACACGGCGTCAGAAATCATCTGGATAACTCATCTTCTTCGTGAACTTCATGCCTTACCACCGGGACCTCCGACATTATTTTGCGACAACAAAAGTGCACTATTTCTCAGTCAAAATCCCATCTCTCACAAACGAGCTAAACATATTGATCTCGACTATCATTTTGTTCGAGAATTAGTTGCTGCAGGACGTCTACACACACGGTTCATCTCAACGGACAAACAAGTCGCGGACATATTTACCAAAAGCCTACCGAAACCATTATTTGAAAAATTTCGAGCAATGCTTCGACTTGAATCCTATCCGTCTCCCATTGACGGGGGGTAATAGGCGACATCAGTGGAAAAATTACATCACCTCCATATATATTCTTTGACCAATTATTTCCATATTGTAAATAGGAGAAATCATCTCCACTTGATTTGTATTCTCTCCTGTATATATTCTCGTGCATATTGTAATAGCAAATCATTGGGATTTTTACATTATCAATGTCCAATAAAACACGACCACGAATAATATTTTATATATGAAGACTTTATTTGGGAATGTGGGATACTTTATTAATATTTTACTATATAAGAGAACTTTTCACCAATGATTTTTGTTTGAAGTTCGATCCATCCGATGAATACAAAATTGAATCTTTTTTCAAACCCACTAATTAACTAGTGTGTTTTATTAACAAACATGTGATGGAATGGAATCGATGCATGTTTTGTGTAACAAAAACCTGTGCAGGAATATATGGATGGCATGTTTGTATTTCAAATGCAAAATAAATGCTGGGAATTTATATAAAACTAGTAGTAATAAGACCCGCGCGCGTTGCGGCGCGGGTACGCGCGGGTACATCGTAAACATCGAATGGATTAGTCTAAGTGTTATGTGATTCGTTAACTATATGAAAACGCGTGTCTCGACGTATCCGGTTGAACTCAATCTAACTCATATAGACATTGCGATTGGATCAAAACGTCAAGTAAATTGAACTTATATGTGTAGGTCCGGCTAGCGGAGGATCTAGTCGCCTAATCCTTGTATACGAACTGACCCGGTTGTGCGGAATCCAACCGGGAAAGCAAACCGAGTTAGAGATACGGAAACACAAAACACAGAGATTCAACTTTAAAGTTTCAACTGTTATAACCAGAGATGTTTGTTTACAACGATTACACAAGATAAATCACTCACAAACTATCTCAGTTTGAGATAATTGTATCCGTGTGTGTAAGTCTAACTTTGTGTGGTTTGTACTTTGTGTCGTGGGTCTTTTCAAGCGCTCTTTCACCTCCCAAAATCTGAATATTCGTACTCTTATTTTATTCTTCCCAATATATGTTATTATTTTTGTAGTTCGGTTTGTAGATCATCCTTATTTATTTTACAAAAACAAATGTTGTAATATTTTCCCTACCAAATTAAAACAAATTTAATGATTTTATAAGAGATTGTGTTTCTTGAAAAAGAATTTTGAAAAAACAAATTGTATTCTAACTTAAAATCAGATTATTCATAAAATTGTAAACAATCTTAAATCGTAATACCCTTTTTACAAAACATGATGGAATTTTTATAATTCAACGTTAAAGGTTTAGTATTTTA
The DNA here is from genome assembly GCA_030545235.1 of Helianthus tuberosus. NCBI lineage: Eukaryota > Viridiplantae > Streptophyta > Magnoliopsida > Asterales > Asteraceae > Helianthus > Helianthus tuberosus. The sequence continues at coordinate 210,781,702 of CM060400.1, forward strand.
ACACTTTAAGTTTTGTTTTAATGAATTCTTTTATTCGGTTTGGTGTTCTAAAAGGAGTATGAAGTTCGTACACAAGAATACTTTATTTGGTTCATACCACAAGAATACTTTATTTATACAAGAATACTTGATTTATACAAGAAAACATGATACATACAAGAATACTTGATTTATACAAGAATACATGATACATACAAGAATACTTGATTCATACAAGAATACTTGATTTACATAAGAATACTTGATTTATACAAGATACATACCATGTTTTCATACAAAGTTTCCATATAACTTGACAAGAAATGATTTTAAATTTGTTTTCTCAACAATACTTCAAAAACCGGTTATTCAAAAAGATTTATTTCAAATCTTTTACAAACAAACTATGAACTCGCTTAACTTTATGTTGACTTTTTCGCATTTTCTTTCTCAGGTTACTTTTCAGAATTTATGGCACGGTTGAAATTGGAGGACCATTGGAGATACGAGTACTTAGTGGGTGTTCATTTTCTAAAAGACTTAGCTTATTTGCTTCCGCTGTGCAATGAAGATACCAGTCCAGTCACGCCAGCTCTGATAATTTCGGGGTGTGACATCCGAGTTGCATCGGAATGAGATCGATCGGAAAGATGTGATTGTTGAGTTCAAGGGTACAATCACGAAGAACAGAATTGACAGCGACGGTTCTTCCGGTGGCAAACTTCGACATCAAATGACGAGGGGAGATGGGAGCGCTTACGATTAAGGAGCTTCTCGAATTTGAACGACACAAAACAGTTATCGGCTCCAGTATCAAACAAACACGAAGCATAAATACCATTCACGAGAAACGTACCATTTACCACATTGTTGTCGGGTTGATCTTGGCGCGCATTGATGTTGAAAGTTCGGGCACGGGCGGCTTGTTGCTGTTGCTGCTGAGGCTGTTGCTGCTGCTGTTGCTGAGGCTGCTGCTGCTGGGGCTCTTGTTTCACAACCCTGTTAGGGCACATGTTGGCGAAATGGTTAGGATTGCCACATGCGAAGCAGACTCTGGCGTTGACCGCAGGTGCCGGAGCAGCTTGCTGGCCTTGAGGGGCTTGAAGTAGAGCTTGATGAGCAGTGGCTTGAGCTACGGTGTTGCGGGGGCAGGTTCGACAATTGGCAGTGAAGTGGCCATACATATTGCAATGCACGCAATATCTGCAGGCTATACCCACCGAGTGATGATAAGTGCATGTCGGGCAGGCAGGGTGAGGACCGGTATACGCACGCTTTGCAGGCGGCGCATAGGTAACTTGTGCTGCAGCTGATCGGTGTTGTTGTTGTTGGGCTGGTACCGCTTGAAGTGGAGCAGCGGTAGTGACAACGCAGTTCTTGTTGCTTGAGTTGCTGTTGTTCTTCCTCTTGTGGCTCGGTGCGGTGGTGGTTTCAGCAGTTGGTGCGGTGGCGGTAGCTTGATGCAAGTTCTTCGAAGCTTTATCCAAAAAACCAGCTTTGACTTGCTTGTCGTTGATTTCAGCGGCAAGCAAGTAAGTTTCTTCGATTTTTGCTGGCTTTGAAGCATGCACAAAATCTGCAACACAATCCGGTAGAGCTCGAATGTACTTCTTAATCGTCATGTCAGGAGTCTTGACTTGATCGGGACAGATAATACTGAGCTGCTTGAAGCGAGCGGTTAAAGCAGCATTGTCACCATCCTTCTGCTTTATGTGCCAGAATTCATCCTCCAACTTTTGGCGCTCATGGGGAGGGCAGAACTCTTCGAGCATGACGTTCTTCAGCTCTTCCCATGACAGACCATAAGCTGCATCGTTTCTGCGTTTGTTCCTCTCGGCCGTTCACCAGTCTAAGACGCGGGACTGGAAAACGCCGGTAGCATTCAGAGTGCGGAGATTGTCAGGACATCCACTCTGATACAGAGTGACCTCGATCGAATCGAACCATTGAAATAAAGCCGTAGGGCCATCTTCGCCAGTGTATTCTTTCGGTTCGCATGCTTTAAACTGCTTGAAGCTGAACCCAGACTTTGGCGAGTCTGTCCTTGACTCTTCAGATGATTTGCTCATATTTTCGTACAGCTCACTGACGACTTGAGGTACAACCTTCGCCATTTGCTTAGCAACCATAGTGGCGAGTCGTTTATCTGCTTGCTTTCGGCGAGCAGCTTGAGTAGGTTGAAGCCAAAACATGAAGTTCATAAGAACACCATGGTGACATCATTCTAGAACACCTTGAATCCAGTGATTTCACGGTTAAAAGTTAAGATTCAAAAGATAGAAAGGTGTAGGAGTGCGTGTAGATCAAGAAAGCACAAGATTTAGGTTGAAAACTTACAAGATTCGCGAGAAATCGGAAGAAATAGAGGCTAGAGCGAGCTGGTTGAGTAAGAGGCTGTCAACATCAAGGATGTTGACATATGGGGGTATTTATTGGGTTTCCATAAATGGAAAGGAGGAAAGAGGGCTGGTCGATCGAGTGGCAACCCGATCGGGTGGAAGCTCGATTGAGTGGCACCTTGATCGGGTGGCAGCTCGACCGGCTGGCCACTCGATTGGAGTGAACGGCGCGACGAGTTTTGCAGTTTCGATTTGCGCGCTGAGCGTTGCGATGCGATAGAGTTTTCCTATTAAATTACTTTGATCCCAACTACTATATCTAACATACAATCATCATAATTAACTTGCGTTTAGCGTTTGCGACTAGATTGCGATTGAGTTGCGATTGCGTTTCGATTAATCACCACACATAAACATAAATAAGCACGCACAAGTAACACATAAAAGGCACACACACACGTAATAACAGTAAACATAAGCATAGTTCGAGTTGCGAGTGCGATTGCGATGCGATAAAGCGATAAAACATGCGATAAACATCGATTAAGTAGCGATTAATCCTCGATTATTAACAAGTACTCCACATAATACAACTAACGTACAAGCATAAATAGACTACCTACAAGTCAAAGAAGTCAAAACAGTAATTGAGCAAGGAGTAACAGATCACAATTAGCAATCTTTTCTTCGTTTGAGTTCAATGTTGACTTTGACCTTGACTTTCGAAACACGGGGTGTTACAGTATAGACCTCTCTTGTCAAGGCTAACCTAAGCGCACGGCTAGCTCATTTTTTATGCCTAATGCAGCCTTCTCGCTTCGCTTCAAAAACCTCACTTTCAGCCTCTCAAGTATTTTTCAGGCCAAGTTCCGATAAATTTTTGGCCAAAAATCACGTGAACAAGCCTGGAACAATTATACCAAACCTAAAATCAATTTAAACTGGCCCTAAAGAAGCCCAAAACATGTCTAAAACCCCTAAAAATTGTATCTTTTACTATATGTCTCGCCTAAATAGCCCTCGCTTTTTAAGCGTATTGCATTGAGGCTCAAGGCTCACCATTTATGCCTTGTGTGTGCCATGCACTTTTGATAACTATGAGTTAGATCTACAAATCTATTGCTAACAATCTAACATGTCGGTGAAGTAACGTCAGAAAACTAGGCGCTTGTGACAGTTATATTGACAAATGCTAAGTGACGGATAAAACCGACAAATTCTTTAAAAAATAGAAGCTTTTTTATTGATGTATTACGTCACTTTTTTATACATAAATGATGAGTTGCTTTTTAACCCACAACGAGAGACGAAATTCTAGAAAATTGACTATATGTTATAACAAAAATGATATGTTATGCAGATGCATACCCTCAAGAGCATCTCTAATCTTTGCAAGCTATATGTTATATCGATTTATATTATTGATGGATCATAATACATAATTATTTTGAATGTCATTCCAACTTTGGCTTGGTGGCAGAGGCTTTTGCCTCTTAAGAAAAGATCAAGGTTCAATCCTGTCAAGAGGTGTAATTTAGTATTTATTGGTGTAGTTTAAGAGTAGGAGCTGAAAAGTGTAACATTTTCTATTAAAAAATATTTTGAATTGGTAGGAAAAAATAGTTAAAAACTCGTCAAATTGTTAAAAGTACTTATTATCAAACATGTATTTTTAATGCAAACAACCATAAGAAATTTCATTATTCATAGTTACTTATTATTGAACTAACAAAATGTAATTTTATAATTGTATATCACACAAACTAATAGGGGTCGATCTAGCAACTATTACCGGGTTCCTAGAAACCAACATGATTTTGAATTTTTAGTGTTGGTGCACTTGTGTCTGTACTTTGTCTGTATTTTGTCATGATACAAAACGATGTCTTGTGTTAGTCTGGTTTACGTCTTAGGTCTGTTATTATGTGTGTTCGATGTAAGTTTGACCAAGTCAACCATCCTCCTGGTCTGACTTGGCCAAACAGTTAGCACATTGTTTGTAAGATGTTTGTGTCGAAGGATGAGTCATCGAAGGATTGTTTATATCCTTCGATGAGCTCGAAGGATAATTCTTCGATGGATATAGATGGACCTCGAAGGATATCATCCTTCGAGGTATATGTGGATCCTTCGATAGGTTTCAGATCGATAGATGATCCTTCGATCAGACTATCTGATCCTTCGACCAGACGAGCTGTGATGGGTATATATACTCATGTAATGTGTTCACTTCATAAGTGTGTGAGAAGTGAGTGAACTTAGTCTTGTAGAGAGCATATTTTCAGTTTGGTCAAGGGCTGTAACCGTGTCCACTGAAATACAAGAGAAAACTTTGATATCTTGTGTGTTTACCTTTCTCTTTGTAGCTTGTGTTCTCATATAAACTACCGGTTTGCATTCTAGCTTGGATTCCGCACTTGCTAGTGTGTTAAACATAACAAGGATAAGGTTTAACCTCATCCTCCGAGGGACCTACAAGTGGTATCAGAGCCGTGGCTCTTTTCCTTGTTAAAAAAAAAAACCGAGTTTATACAAGACTTTGGAGTGTTTGGACAAAACTCACATGGTTTAGCACCCGTTTTTAGTGTTTTTCTCGCACTTCTTGACGTAAAAACGTGTTCTAAACTAACCGGGTGTGTTAAAGGACGGTTTGGGTAACTTAAAAACGTGTTTTTAAGAAGTTTGGTAATTTCCGGCCAAATTCCGGCTTACTCCGGTGACCGGTTTTCTGGATAAGAACTGTCTTTTTAAGTAATTTTTTATTGTTCAAATCTTGGTTTGGTAAAAGGTATGGTCTGAGCATACCTTCTGCCGAAAGCTTTCTACCAACCAATCACATTTTCACCAACCTGTCACTTTTGTCAACTGTGTCAGTGCAGATCGAAGGATATCCTTCGAAGTCGAAAGATCATCTTTCGATCAAAGGAAGTTCGATAGATAATCATCCTTCGAACATCCTTCGAAGTCTGTGACTTATCCTTCGATCCAAGGAATCTTTTCGAAGGATACATCTTTCTATCTACAGTTCTGGTTCGAAAGATAAGGATCTTTCGATTGGAGAATCTTTCAAAATCATTGTTCGAAATTCAACAGTGATCTTTCGAACACTGTTGATCCTTCGAACAAGAATTGAACCTTCGATCCTAGTCTGTTTAAGTTTAACAAGTTTGTGTTTTTCTCGTCTTTCGATCAGGGATCCTTCGGCTGGTTGGTTGTTAACAAGGAGAACCCGAGAGAACTAGTGTAACAATTTTTCTTGATCAAAAATGAATTCGATGTGGGGTACTCCGACAAATACAGAAACGTATTATGGTACTCCGGCTCCGGATTCGGGAAAGTATAGAAATACCAGTTTATCTCCTACATGGGCTGAATCTCCCGTACCTGTATCTTCGCAAGCTAATGCTATATCTACCGGTCAATGGGCATTCGTATCAAATCAAACTCCAAGTATTCAAAGCATTTTGTTAAGCGAGAGTGAAACGGGAAGTTTGAATAGGCCTCCAAAGTTGATGCACTTAAGTGAATATCCGGGATGGTTTGATAGATTTCATACATACGTCCTTGGTCAAAATACAGAATTGTGGTTGCGTTTCATCACAGATTTTGATCAAACAATAGAGGTTGCCGCTTCATCTGCTGCTACGTTTGCCGATCTTACGGAAGATCAGAAGAAGGTCTATGACTTAGAGAAGAAAGCGTATGCCATTCTTACTCAGGCGTTAAGCAAAGATATTTATCATCAATTTGTCAGTTTCAAGACAACGAAGAAGTTGTGGGACGCATTGAAGATAAGGGGCGTAGGAAATGAAGCGACACGTCAATTGAGAAAAGACCTGCTAAAGAAAGAGTTTGATGGTTTTACTTGTATGGAGAATGAATCTTTAGGAGATTTGACAAGTCGATTTAATCATTTGCTGACTGAATTGGCAAATATTGGGGTTGTAACAACTTCAGTAGAGGTAGTGAAAAAGTTTGCAGATGCACTGCCACCTCAATGGAATACTTTCTTGGAAATCATGAAGTACAATGGCACTTTAGCTACAACAAACTTCAATGACTTTGTTCAACTCCTGGAAAACAAGAATCAGGAAGAAACTCTCAAGGCGAAAAGAGTTCCAGTGCCACAAAATCCTGAAATGTATTATGGAACTTCTAGCACTTCTACAAAACCTTCTTCACACGCTCCAATTCAAACAGCGTTTGTGTCTAGCACTGACATGTATGGCAATCCTATCCAAGTTCCGGTCAAGCCTCCTCCAACAACAGACATGTATGGAAATCCGCTTGAACCAGTCCCTCAACCAGTACCACAACAGCAAAGCCAACGACCTATCAGAGCAACTGATATGTTCGGAAATCCATTACCTGTTCGATCTACCGGACCAACAGATTTATACGGGAATCCACTTCCTCCTCAACAGCAAGCATGTTATGGAAGCACATCATCTGCTAGTCAGCAATCAAAGCCAAATACAGTACGGCTCGACACCTCAAGTTTCTCTAAAGTCAGTGTTGAAGTAGCAAAAGAACATATGGAGCTTCTAAACACTTTGGTGAGCGCATACTGTGGATTAGTGGAAGGTCAGATTGGCAACATTAATCTGACTCAAGAAGACTATCAGCAGATCGATAAAGAGGAGATGGAGATGATGGACATCAAGTGGGCCTTTGCCAGTGCTGTTAGGCGAGCAAAGGATTTCATGGAAAGAACTGGCAGAACCAGCTTGGAAAGCAAGAAAGACACCAAGTATGGGTTTGATAAGCAGGCTGTTAAGTGCTTCAATTGTGGTGAACGTGGTCATTTCAAACGTGAATGTACGAGGCCATCTCAACATGGAAACCAAAATCCTTTCAGAGGTCAAGGCAACAGGGCAAATCAGAACCAAGTAAGGAACAATGAGCGCACATTGGTGCCTGTCAACAACCAGAGTCAAGCAGGACCATCTAATGCCAACCAGGCACTTGTGGTTCAAGTAGATGAAGGTTGTGATTGGTCAATTCAGCTGAGTGGTGATGCTCCAGATGGAACAGCGTGTTTTGCTGAAGTCGTAAAGGATTTAAAGCACGCCAGTGGTGGAGAATCTTCCACCAATGGTGATGAATCTTCTGAAGATGAAGACAGTTCTGGTTATAGTGGAAGCTCAGATGAAGAATCCTCCACTTCAGGCAATGATCATGTGGATGAGACATCAAGTGCGTCAGTTAATGCAGATATTGATGAGCTATTGGAAGAAGCTGCAGCAGGAATTCAAAGAAGATCTATTTTGGTGGATCAAGCAGTTTATTCTTCGTCTTCTCTCCATTCAGCCTTTATGGCTAATGTCGACAGTTCATCAAGTCAGGTATGTGTCGATGAACCCACTTCTGTTAGTTGTGATAATTGTGACATATTGAGTATTAAATGTGCTGATTTAGAGACAAGCATGTCTGAGTTGCAAGGCAAACATGATGCTTTACAAGCTAGTTTGTTTGACTTGCAAGACAAACATGTTTCATTGAATGATAAGTGGTGTGAATTGCAAAGAAAACACGAGGCTTTGCAAGAGAAATATGATGTGACATTCATTCACAATCAGAAATTGACCATTGATCTTTCGAAGTGCACTGAAGCCAACATGTTTTATGAAAACCATGAAAAGGAGTTTAAATCGGTAATTGAAAAATTAAAGAAAGATAAAACCGAGTTAACTAAAATGGTTTCCAGAAAACAAACTGACATTAATTTGTATATAACTCGTCTTGAGGTAATGCAAAAGGAAATGGCTTGTGTGAAAACTGAAAGTGAGGCGATCCAACTTAAGCTAGACAGTTATTTGAGCTCTAGCTATGTGTTGGATCACATCATTGATGTTCAGAAAGAGAAACGGGATGTCACATGCATTGGATACAAGAAATGTCCACCACCCGTGAGAAACAATTATGATGCCATGCCTGACGAGGAGGATAGAACTTTCTTTGAACCATCTGTTCCTCTAGATGTTAATGAATTTGCAACAGGACTCGGATACAAGAAAGAAGTATCGTCAGATTCGGATGTGTCAGCAGATACATGTGTGTCTTCTGCTGAACAGAATCAGGATCCTCCAGTTGTTGTTGAGGATGTTGATTCTTCTGATGATGAATCTGATGATACTGATTCAGCAAAGTCTGATGCGGTGATAAAAGAAGAGGACATACCTCTTGAGAATCATATTCTGTGTGATCCTCCTGCAAAACCCGCTAAGACTGTTGCAATCGAGTCCTTGTCTGCACAAGAGTCGGAGATTGTGGATTTGCTGTACACTCTTGTTGGTGATGATAAAATTTATTCTGACAAAGATTTTCCGATTAAGAATGTAAATCAATCCCTAATCAGTAAAGTTTTTGAAAATTCGACAAGTAAATTTCTGGGTAAGAAAGGATCACACGTTGTGGTAACACAGTGCCCTTCTATCCCAAAGGCTGAAGTTAGAAAACAATTTGGCAATCAAAGAATAGAAGTTATTGTTGTTGATGAAAATGGAAGACCCAAGACCACAATGGCTTGGGTCCCCATCTCCAACTAATCAAGTGAGTTCATGTGCAGGGTGTTCCAGGAGGAACTATCAGTAGTCATTGGATTGTTGATAGTGGGGCATCCAGGCACATGACAGGCGACATGAAGCTTCTCTACGACGTCAAATCTATTAGAGGAGGTTATGTTGCTTTTGCTGGAGATAAGGGCGGATATATTACGGGTGAAGGAATGATTTCCAACGGGGTTGTTAGCTTTGATAAGATCAACTTTGTACAACAACTTGATCACAATCTTCTCAGCGTTTCACAAATCTGTGATAAGCAGTTCTCAGTACACTTTGATGCAAATGGATGTTATGTGCTGAAACCCGGCTTCAAAATTCCAAAAGAATGGATTCTCTTGTCGGCTCCAAGGATAAATGATTTATATGTCCTTGATATGAGCCAAGCTATCACAACGTCTGCACAAGCAACCTGTTTTGTTTCCAAAGCCACAGAAAAAGACTCAATCTCTTGGCATAGACGAATGGGTCACATTCACTTACGCAAAATGAATCATTTGGTGTCAAATGAATTGGTGAATGGTGTTCCTCTTAAAAACTTCCATCTTCAAGACGTCTGTGTTTCGTGCCAGAAAGGAAAACAAACGAAGAAGCGACACCCTACAAAGAAAATCAACACGGTGGCTGTTCCTCTTGAACGTTTGCACATGGATTTGTTCGGTCCTGTCAAGCACAAAAGTATTAGGAATGATCAATATTGCCTCGTGATAACTGATGATTATTCAAGATTTTCTTGGGTGGCGTTCATGGCACACAAGAGCGAAACCTTCGGTATTATCAAAAACTTGATCATTCAGATTGAGAATCTATATAAGTTGAAGGTTAGGCGGATACGTAGCGACAATGGTACTGAATTTAAAAATCATGCCATGGCGGAGTTTTGTACTTCAAAAGGTATTCTTCACGAATTTAGTGCGGCCTACACTCCTCAACAAAATGGCGTCGCTGAACGTAAGAACCGCACATTGATCGAGACTGCTAGGACTATGTTGGTAGAGTCGCAGTTGCCCATTCCATTCTGGAGTGAAGCTGTGGCCTCTGCATGTTATACGTTGAACCGAGTCCTTACAGTCAAAAGGCACTACAAGACCTGCTTTGAGCTTATTAACAAACGGAAACCAGATTTGTCATATCTTGAACCGTTTGGAGCTCCATGTACAATAATCGATCCTAATGGAAAGTTTGGGGCAAAAGCAATTGAGGGATACTTTCTTGGGTATGCCACCCCGAACTTAAGAGTCTGGAATCTAGAGACTAAAAGGGTCGAGGAATGGTCTGAAGTCAGAGTACAAAGGCACACTTTACCTGTCAAATGACCTGGTCAGCCTTGGATGTTTGAGTACGATGACTTTTTCAATTCGATCAATGTTGAAGCAGTTGAAGAAAATGCTGCAGCAATGATGTTTTTCGAGAGTGACAATGCAACAGATTCACCGTTGGTTCGTCCAATTATTGTCAATCAAGAACCATCTTCAGTGAACAATAATGCTCTCGACAATGAGGATTTTCACGATGCTACCGAATTGAACGAATCTTCAGAGGATGATGAATTTCTCGATGCAGATCAAGAAGCTCCAATAACAGCAGTTCATGGTACTTCAGAGGGTACACCTCCAGTGGATGCCCCTAGAACAGCTGAAGCTACTGCATCATCCTCTTCGTCAATTCCGGGCATTGAATTGGTTGTTGATCTCAATCTCAACAATCTGGGTACAAACATTCCAGTTCAAGATAATCCAGAACCAAGGATTCACAATACCCATCCTCAACAAAACATCATCGGAAATGTACAGAGTGGCGTTCAAACAAGAAACATGTTGCGAAACAACAACAATGCAGGCTTGTATGCAGCTATCCGAGAATCTGGTCAACAAAATGATTGGTCTTTCGCGTGTTATGTCTCACAGGAAGAGCCAAGAACTTGGAAAGAAGCTTTGAAAGATAGCTCTTGGGTTGAAGCGATGCAGGAAGAACTGCAACAATTCCAGAAGCTTGGTGTCTGGAAACTCGTAGAGAAACCTGCTGGTTACAAGAAGATTGGTACCCGTTGGGTGTTTAAATGCAAAAAGGATGAACGTGGAGTCGTTATTCGCAACAAAGCAAGATTAGTCGTTCAAGGTTTTCGTCAGATTGAAGGGATCGACTACAACGAAGTGTATGCACCTGTTGCACGTCTAGAAGCAATTCGGATCTTTCTGGCTTATGCCTCATTCAAAGGTTTCAAGGTATACCAGATGGACGCGAAAAGTGCATTCTTACATGGTGTGGTGGAAGAAGAGGTGTACGTCGAACAGCCTCCAGGTTTTGAAGATCCTATCCATCCCGATCGGGTTTGGTTGCTCAACAAAGCTCTCTATGGTCTACATCAAGCACCGCGAGCTTGGTACGCAACCTTATCTAATTATTTGCTGGAGAATGGATTTCGCAGAGGTCTTATCGATTGTACTATTTTCATCAAAGAACAAGATGGAGATCTTCTACTGGTACAGGTATACGTTGATGATATTATATTTGGTTCTACTAATGATGTTTTGTGTAGGAATTTCGAGCGCATTATGCAGGATAAATTCGAGATGAGTGCTATGGGGGAAATGACCTTCTTTTTGGGCCTACAAGTGCAACAAACCGAGTCTGGGATATTCATCCATCAGACTAAATATGTTGGTGACATCTTGAGCCGGTTCCAGATGTCTGATGCAACGCCCATCGGTACCCCATTGCCGCAAAATCATGGAATTACTCCAGACTTGAAGGGTGAAGCTGTTAGCCCCTCGTACTACCGCGTGATGATCGGATCTCTTATGTACCTCACAGCATCAAGACCAGATATAATGTACCCAACGTGCCTGCTTGCCAGATATCAAGTCAACCCGAAGGCCTCACATCTTGCAGCTGTAAAAAGGATTTTTCGTTATTTGAAGGGTTACCCTGACACCGGTCTATGGTACCCTAGGGATAATAACTTTGACTTGATCGCTTTCAGTGATTCTGATTTTGGCGGATGCAAAATCGACGGCAAATCCACAACGGCTGGATGTCAGTTTTTGGGAAATCGCCTAGTCACATGGCAGTGCAAGAAGCAGACGTGCGTCGCCACATCCACATGCGAAGCTGAATACATTGCTGCCTCAAGTTGTTGCTCCCAAGTTCTATGGATCCAACAACAATTGCGAGACTACGGTTTTGAATTCCTAACTACTCCTATTTACGTTGATAATTCTGCTGCCTTACAGATCACTAGAAATCCTGTGCAGCATTCAAAGACTAAGCACATCGAAATTAAGTATCATTTCATACGTGATTGCTTGGAGAAAAGGCTAATCGATGTTGCTTACGTCCACACTGATGACCAACGTGCCGACCTTTTTACCAAAGCATTTGACAAATCAAGATTTGACTATTTATTTCTGGTAAACGGCATTAAGGTCAAGCAAGAGTAAATCCACATCGGAAAATCATTTTTGTAAATACCCTTGTGTTTTAAATTTGTCTTAGTTTATTGATTTTAGGGGGAGTAAATCCAAAATTTGAAAAACCAAAAACATCGAAAAAATTTCAAAAACACAAAAACAATAGAAAAACAAAAATGAGTTTCCTGGCGAGCAAAAGAGAAAATGATAGTACATCAGTGGTCTGTCTAAACCTCTTTAAACCTAAAATGAAAAATGATAAGCAGCTCTATATAAGATGTATCGGTAGGCTCACAATCATTTTAAAGTGTGCAGGGTGATATAAACCTTAAATCGACTGAAGACCAGGTGGGAACCATTCATTGGCATATGATCTTAGTACCGAAATTTCGTTTGAGAGATTGTCGAGGTTCTGAGATATTCGGTCTTTATGCTGCTTATCATCTGGGTATCATGGTTGTATCTTTTACCGGAAAATAACGGGGACGCAAGTCTAGATCTTCCATGATACCATACATACGTGTACATACTGCATTCGACCTCAATAAGTGATCAACAATCACATGTCCTCAAAATAAGTGATAAAATATCACATTTATCCGGGAGTCAAGTTCGTCTCTCTGCTGTACGAAAGTACTGACCTGTTCACGGACTTGCTCCTGTGCCCTCATGCATATGAAAATCAAGTTCCTCCTCAATAAGTGATTCTATCACATAGGGCTTGTTTTCAAACAAAATAAGTGAGAATCTCACATCATATACGGTCAAACAGATGATAATCGGTATACTCACCGGTAAGATGAACTCTCGTGCATACCTTGATACGGGAATGTGTCGTGATGTGGATGAACACCGGTCGGTAAGTATAAATCATACCTTAACGTATCCCCTCGCCATGATTACATCTGATAAGTTGAGCTTAAGTGGACAACAATACCGATAATCGTTATAGGATGCTTATCTTAATGTTAACTAATTGAACAACAAGAGCGTTTTGGCGTGACCGTACACTGATATGATTTTCTTACCCTCGAAACTCACAAAAAGAATGTCTGTAAATATATATTTAATGCTTTCAGTTTCTGCATCTTTGTATATATTTATTTACTGCTTTCTGTCTTTACATTTGAAATATTCAAAAATTCCAAAAAGATTTTAGGTGTGTTTTAATATAAACTTTATAAAAGCCAAAAAGATTTTATTTCTGTCTTATTTTCGATTGTACGATGTTGGATCTCGAGTCTTCGTTACCTGAAACCTGATTGAAAACCGAAACGACTGATTCTTCATAAACGGTCGAAATTTGCAAGTTTTGAAAGTTAAAAACTAAAATTGATAAATTTGTTAAACTTTCAAACTGTCGGACGGTAGTTGATTGAGCAATGGTCACATGTGTGTCGTTTACTTATGATATTCCAAGCAGTTGTTCTCATTACGCGTTTAGATTTCTTGCATGTGCAGATTCTAAAGGCAAGGAGAACATGGTCGATGACAAGCTTTGGAATGAAGACACGACGTGAAGGCACTCAAATGATGAAGATGATCGAGTTGCTACTGGCCATCATCAACACCACAAGGATCTCAAGTTGTAAAGATCAAGACATTCACGAGCATAACTCAAGGGGGAGCTTGTGTTAAGGGGGAGTTTGTCAACACACTTCCTACATGAAACGGGGAGTTTGTTGGTACACTTTCTGCTTTCAAGACGTGAAGACTTTAAAGATCCTCCGACATTGAAGACTTGAAAGGACGTCAAAGACTTGAAGACACGAAGATCGAGACAAAGCTACAGCCAAGGGGGAGTTTGTTGGTGCACTTGTGTCTGTACTTTGTATGTATTTTGTCATGATACAAAACGATGTCTTGTGTTAGTCTGGTTTACGTCTTAGGTCTGTTATTATGTGTGTTCGATGTAAGTTTGACCAAGTCGACCATCCTCCTGGTCTGACTTGGCCAAACAGTTAGCACATTGTTTGTAAGATGTTTGTGTCGAAGGATGAGTCATCGAAGGATTGTTTATATCCTTCGATGAGCTCGAAGGATAATTCTTCGATGGATATAGATGGACCTCGAAGGATATCATCCTTCGAGGTATATGTGGATCCTTCGATAGGTTTCAGATCGATGGATGATCCTTCGATCAGACTATCTGATCCTTCGACCAGACGAGCTGTGATGGGTATATATACTCATGTAATGTGTTCACTTCATAAGTGTGTGAGAAGTGAGTGAACTTAGTCTTGTAGAGAGCATATTTTCAGTTTGGTCAAGGGCTGTAACCGTGTCCACTGAAATACAAGAGAAAACTTTGATATCTCGTGTGTTTACCTTTCTCTTTGTAGCTTGTGTTCTCATATAAACTACCGGTTTGCATTCTAGCTTGGATTCCGCACTTGCTAGTGTGTTAAACATAACAAGGATAAGGTTTAACCTCATCCTCCGAGGGACCTACATTTAGTGAGAACATATATAGAATTTTTAGAATTTTCAGTAAAAACCTATATAGAAACCAACCAGAAAAAAAATCCTGATTTTGACGTTGTGAACTTAGAAAACAGGCGTTAGACCGTTAGCGGCTGGCTTTATTTGAACTTCTTTATTTTGTCTCCTCAAAAAGGGACGCAAGATTTTTGGAAAGCTTGGCCAGAGCGGTATTATGTTTATTCAGCCCACTATGGCACTAACTATTCTAATTTGCATGTTTATTTTCTATACAAAAAGGTCTTAGAGAGGAATCAGAATCTGTGCATATTTTATGGGGTCTTGCTATTCACACACCCCCACCTACCTTTTTGTCTATTCACACACCCCCCCAGTGTCAAGCTGTGGCCAGAGTGCGGCGTTTTGGTCCGGTTAACCAGACAAAATACTGATGGGCGTTTGACGGGTCTGTTGACCTGACTAAAACGCCGAGCTTTGGCCGCGTTCTGGTCCTGTCAACCAGACAAAAGACTGACAGTGTCAGTCTTTTGTCTGGTTGACAAGACCAGCACGCGGCCAAAGCTCGGCGTTTTGGTCCGGTCAACAGACCCGTCAAACACCCGTCAGTCTTTGTCTGATTAACCGGACCAAAACGCCGCGCTCTGACCACAGCTCGACACTGGGGGTGTGTGGATAGACAACATGGGTGTGTGAATAGACATGCCCTATTTTATGTCTGCAATTACAAATTAAAAACCTATGTTAATGAATATGGGAATTTTTACAATAAGGTCTTAGAGAGGAATCAGAATCGGTGCATATTTTATGTATGCAATTACAAAATCACACTTATGTTATTGAATATAAGTTCATGGATTTGTAGCCTAGTGGTATCTTGGGGGTGTGATAAGGTTTTGGGACCAATAAGTCCTGTTCGATTCCCACAGGGGGGGGGGGGGGTTCCTATATTTATTGGGTTTCCTCCTGAATTGGTTACTATATAGGCATTATGCCTAGTGGGGATGGATATGATCGGGTGGCTCCGCTGGTGGCACGATGATACTCCACTGGTCCGTCAGTGATCCAAATTTACCGTTCAAAAAAATGTTATTGAATATAGAAAGAAAATCAAAACTGGAATTTGAATTAAGATCAGAATCAGATGCTTAGCCCAGTACTACTTTGTTTTGCTATTTATACAGACCGTAATTGTTTGCAAGATAATCTATCAAAAACAAAGATTAATTTCATTTTCGTTGCAGGCTTATTATTTGTCAAGCAAATTCTTGTACTCATCATGGTATGAAATTCCCTCACACAGTTTAACTTTTAATCTACAAGTTTTTTTAGGATTTATGTAACTGATATTATTTAAATACAAAAGGATAAGAGCAAGCAATTGGGAGGAAATGGAGGAGATGAATGGGATGATGGAGTACACACTGGAGTTAGAGAAATAACTCTTGTATACGGAAGCTGCATCGACTCGATCCGTGTAACATATGATAACAATGGTAAACCCTTTCTGGCAGAAAAACATGGTGGCATTGGTGGAACCAAATCTGCTCAGGTACCATACATTTTCATTAAATCTCCATGTTCTTTATCTAAACTTGGAAACTGATTTATGGAAGTTTATTATGGATTAATTCCAGATTAAGCTGCACTTTCCGGAGGAGACGTTAGTAAGTGTTAGCGGGCACTATTGCCCTGTGGTTTATGGAGGTAGTCCTGTAATCCGATCACTCACTTTAAAGAGCAACAAAAGAACATTTGGGCCATTTGGGGTTGAAGAAGGAACACCCTTCAATTTCTCGACAAATGGAAACCGCATAGTAGGTTTTTATGGGCAAAGCGGGTGGTTTCTGGATTCACTCGGGTTTTGCTTATCAAGCCCGAAACCAAGCCTATTCCAAAGAATCTTGGCGATGTTTAAATGGGTTTGAACCCTCTTGCTATTAAAGAAGGTGGAAATGGGTTTGAACCCTCTTGCTATTAATTATTAAAGAAGGTGAAAATAAGAAAGTCAAGGGATTTAATGGACCTTAATTGGGGTATATGAGTACCATAGCTAGTCTTAAACAAAAATAAATTGTTTGTGTGCTTTGATATTGCTCAATCATAAAAAAATGTGCATAATAAGAATTTATATCCTCGATTCATTTGCAATTTATGTAGCATCTAATGATATTATTTCTATTAACAAAATGTCTCTTTCTTCTCATGTTATTATTTTGGAAAAAAAACAATTAAAATAACTGATCAACGTTTATTTATTTATTTTTTCTAACGAAAACCATACACTCTCATTATCAACTCCTAAATGTACACTTTTCTGCAATGAAACAACCGCATCACTTGGGAGGGACACAATTGCAACTAGGAGTGTTTGTTATTCGATTCAGATTTGAAATATTCGAATTCAAATGGATTTGAATTTGACTCGATTCGAATTTGATTATCAACCTTCGAATTTAGTTTACCAATATTTGAGTTTAATTCGACCGAGTCAAGTAATCGAATATGAATTTATAAGATTTTCATTTTGATACCTCACTTCAAAGATGGTTGTAAGCTCTAATTTTTTTTTTAACAGCAATCGAACATACAAAATAAAAAACAAATAACTCAAACATGTAACTTTTAAGCTTAAGAACTATTTGGAAACATTGTGGTGAGCAATTAAGATGCCTAACCGATTAAGAGGTAGCATCTGAATCGGTCAGTATGCTTCTAAAACTTACCAATTATGAGGCTCCAAGAACCATTGAGATGTGTCTTTTGAGTAAAACAACACACTCTACTTTTGACCGATTCATATGTAGCCTTTTAGTGGAAATTCAGGGCCGGCCTAATAGGCTTGGCAACCTAGGCACGGGTCTAGGGACACCAAAAAATAAGGGCCTCTAAGTTTTTAGAAAGTTTTTATATATACTATATGTATGTATTAGGTCCAAATAAATACGTTTATATCAAAACTAAACTGATTTTTCATTCAAAGAGTCCAAAATAAATATTGTTTAGCAAACAAAGGTCAAGTTTTAAAACCCATTTAGCCTTGAGTTCCAACTATTACAACACAACAACCATCGACCTAATCATCAATATTTAGCGGCCTAAAGCTCCTAAATGCAGCCGCAATTATCGTTCGCACTTCCCATCGCCAACCTGCTTTCGATTTCTATGTTATCGGCTATCACTAGACGAAAAAAGTAAGGGCAATCACCCATTGCGTCGGGATTGGAGGAGAGTTTATCGGTTAAATTAGGGCCCCTACTTCATAGTTCGCCTAAGGTCTCCAAAAACGTAGGAACGGACATGAGTGGAATCACTAGGATGAAACAAAACAACCCCTTATACTATGAGTCTAGAACCAAACCATGGTGACTATTTGTGTAATAATTAGTAGTTGCCCCACCCGCGTTGCGGGGCGATGACCGAATAATTTTCAATCAATTAAAAAAACACTACTATAATTTTGCTAGGAAAAAAACTAAAACGATGATAAGATCGTAATTTTCGGCTCAGGGCAAAACTGTAATTTTTCAGGACTAATGAGCGAGTGTTAGGCAGCTCTTTGACACGGCAAAAAAATTAAATGGAGTTAACCAATGAAAACAAAAAACTTTTATAGTTTTGCTAAAAAAACTATAACGATGGGAAAAACGTAATTTTTAACTGAGGGCGAAATCATAATTTTATTTCAGGAATAAAATCGTAAATTAAATGGACCAATGGGGGAGTGCCAGGCAGCTAACGGCGTGACGGTAATTTTACATTGGGGGCAAAATTGTAATTTAACCAGAAAAACAAACAAAAAATGATGGAGAAAATGTAAATTTAAGTTGATGGCAAAATCGTAACGTAGTTGTGAGAAAAAACCTAAGGGCAAATCTGTAAATTTAAACGGGGCAAAATCCTAATTTTGATCCGATGACAAAATTGAAATTTTTAGCTGGGAGTAAAAGCGTTAATTTATTTTTAAGTGAGGGTAAAAATATAACTTTGAACTGATGGCAAGATCGTAATTTTAAGGGAAAAAAACTAATTGCAAAAGTGTAAATTTAAACGGGACAAAATCGTAATTTTGAACCGAGAGAAAAATTTTAATATTTAGCTGGGAACAAAAACGTAAATGTATTTTTATGTAGGGACAAAAACATATTTTTAAACTGATGGCAAAATCGTAATTTTAAAGTGGGGTAAAAGTGAAAATTTGTTGGGCCAATAAGGGAGTGCCTAACACTATTACCCTGGCCGCCCAATTCAGCCAATAAATGGCCACAACTATTACCGCCCATCTTCTTTTTGTATGTGTTGAAAATATTGAGTTAATTGTTTTTTTTTTTTACGAAAGTTAAATGTTTTTATGAAAAAATATTTGGTTGACGCTGATTCGGAAATCAAACAGGGAATGCCACGTGGACTCAAATGAGTTGACACAACTTTATCTATATGAAAACTTTGTTTTGGCATGTGGGATACTTGGTTAACATAGGCTCCCCTTGTTCCTACACCTCCTATATCTTATTTTCACATCCATAGCGTATACGGGCCGTATACAAAATATACGGCCCGTATAGAATGTTTTTTAATAGGAAAATGCGCAGAGAATGTTTTTTTGATTTTACTATATACGGCTCGTATATAGTTATACGAGCCGTATACATGTTTATACGATTTGTAAAACGTATACGGCTCAATGGAATTATTTTGGTAGGTTTTTGATGTTACCAAATGTATACGGGCCGTATAACTGTATATGGGCCGTATAACTGTATACGGGCCGTATATAAGGAATTTTTTTTCAAGTATCACGTTTTTTCCAGTAAAAACACCATCATTCTAAGGTTTCTAAACTCTTCATCACCTTTAACAACGTTGATCGGAACACACCGCTTAAATCGGAGCACAAGTAGAGTAACGTTACCGATCAGTCCGTTGATCGAGTAAATAGCAGAAGAACCCGACACAAACAAGTTCTCCACAATTTGTTATTCAGATCTCTATTCGGTCATCTTTCCAAACTACAACACACGATAACTTTAAACTTTATAGTGTGTGATTTGACCAGGAAATAATTGCTACTTTTAATAAGCTGTCATAGTTGTCAAATTCGATTTCAACAAATATTTTCC
This sequence comes from Helianthus tuberosus, assembly GCA_030545235.1. Lineage (NCBI taxonomy): Eukaryota > Viridiplantae > Streptophyta > Magnoliopsida > Asterales > Asteraceae > Helianthus > Helianthus tuberosus. The sequence continues at coordinate 210,801,549 of CM060400.1, forward strand.
TTTTTCTTCAATTTCTAGAACATTCTCCGTAACATGAAGACGTGTCGGGTTCTTCTACTAGTGGTATTTTAAGGAAGTATTGAAGATTGAATGTGCAAACCCAACCGTTTTTTACTACGGATACGGTGGCTATACGAAATACAAACCGCAACCGTTTTTTACTACGGAAATGGTGGCTATGCGAAATACAAAGCACAATCTTTTGTGACTATGGGAAACTAAGAACAAAGCCTATTTCGAAACACATGTGTTCGTATCAGCATTGTTTATCACCCTGTGTGAGCATTGGAAACCCGACAAACAGTCTTGACAACTGTGACAACTTATCTATCTCTGTGTGTCACATCCATCCTGTTATAGCAATCGATATGATTAATTTTACAGATTTTTTTTCTAATTAGCGTTGTTAACAACCAAAAGAATGCATACACAAATAGTTCTAGTGGACGAAGCAAAGAGACCGTTGTGTATCTGAATCAGGTTCTCAAACAAACACTACTAAAGATGAGTTGGTGATAAATACCGGAGCTGTTATCTCGGTTGTTCAGTACTTTCATGATAATAAATCAAGCAGGCATTGATTTTGCCAAGATTGAAGGAAAGAATCTGGCCATAAGCGTTGTGGATTCTCAGCGTTATTTGAATGTAAGTGGATCGAGTGATACGCTTATCTATTCTGGTCAAGGTGGGCATGGTTTGTTCGGGAGTAAATCACCACCCAAAGATCAACAACTTGTGAGTGGGAATATGGCTATGAAGACGTGTCGGGTTCTGCTAGTTATTCGGAATGTTTCGAATCATCACAGAAGACGTGTCGGGTTCTGCTAGTTATTCGGAATGTTTCGAATCATCACAGAAGACGGATGCGGTTTGCATATTCAATCTTCATTGCTTCATTAAAATTACAACACACGATAAAATGCTTGGAAAATTGCATCAACTCTCCTATATCAACATACTCTTCTCCAGACGCTTAGTTGTTTTGAATGACAACTTGAGGGGTCTAGTTAACTTTCAGATTCAGATTCAGGAAGCAGATGATTTGTCAAAAAACATGGTCAACGTAGTAAAATGTGAGCTTTTACACCAACCATATCGAAATCCACAAATTCCAACAGTTTCTTCGTAGATTCTGTCCGGTTTTCAAAGCCGGTTGATGAAACCGAAGCTGTTATTTCTGTTGTTCAGTACTTCCGAGATCTGAACCAACCGAAATCCACAAATTCCAACAAATTGCATCAGGAAGCTCAACTTGAACGGACGATATGTATCTTCTATCATGCGACGGACCCAATTCTTGCAAGTTAAATCCACAATCAACGTATACAGGTGCAAGAGAATGGCGAGTTATTTCTGTTGATCCACAAATTCCATTGTTTAAATCAGAATCAGGATCGTTCTAATAGATTAAAGAGAATAAACCCTCGTTTCTTCATTTTCATCTTCATATTCAAATGAAAGCTGCCAAAGGTATCTACTAAAAACTATTCACCCGAAATCCACAAATTCCAACAGTTTCTTCGTAGATTTCGTCCGGTTTCAAAGCCGGTTGAGGATTACGAGTGTTCTACACTCGTTCAAAGCCGGTTGATGATTACAAGGATCGTTCTAATAGATTAAAGAGAATAAACCATTTTTTACCAATTTTTACCCATAGTATACGGGCCGTATAACATTATACGGGCCGTATACAATCATCGTATACATTGTATACGATCGGTTATATTTTTTTCACATGCTGTATACGGCCATATAATAGTATACGGCCCGTATTTAAAGGGTAAAAAATGATCTGGTAAATTTTTTTTACATGGTCTACACGGGCCGTATAATAGTATACGGCCCGTATTCTCAGGGTAAAAAATGGTTTACTCTCTTTAATCTATTACAACGATCCAAAAAACGAAGAACAAAGTCAAATGTGATCAAACTTGGACATCAGACGTAAATCTTGATTCAGATCTCTATTCGGTCATCTTTCCAAACTACAACACACGATAAGTTTACACTTTATGTAGTGTGTGATTTGACCGGTTGTATTCAGTTATTTCTGTTGATCCACAAATTCCAACAAATATTTCACTCCAGTAGTTGAAACTTGAGCGCAGGAATCAATTCAAAACCCTCACCCTCAAAATCAACGAGAAACCAAAGGAAAAAGGGCAGATAATGGCTGATGGTTCTTCATGCATTGTTTAAATCAGAATCAGGTTCTCAAGACAAGGATCGTTCTAATAGATTAAAGAGAAAAAACCCTCGTTTCTTCATCTTCAAGAACAATGATGAACAGATGATGTTTTTTTTCGCAGAACATGGTGGATTGTGGTGGTTTAGCTCTAGGGTTGCCAGAGAGAGAAAAGGAGGGGAGAGAGTCTGATACAACCATTTTTTCTTTTCCTTCAATTTCGAGAACATTCTCCCTGTGTATGTGCTTGTGTTGTAGAAACCGATGATGAATTTGTATACGCAACTGAACGTTCATTACTGTTCTGAAATTGGAGAACCGTTATGTATTTTCTTACTCTGAAATTGGAGAACCGTTGTTTATATCGAATCAGGTTGTAAACCCTACTTGGAAACCGGTGTATGTGCTTGTGCTGTAGAAACCGGTGGTAAATTTGCATACACAACTGAAGGTTCAGTGCACGAAAAGTTTCTTACGAAATGTACGTGACAAACAAGGATGTTGGGAATTAAACACATAAACCCTTGAATCCCAACGCTTCTCTAAAAGAGCCTGTATTAGAAACCATCCTATGTCTTTTACCAACCGAAGAGGCATCAATGACAGATAATACTTCATTTGTCGATAAACCATACTGTCAAGAAACTATCATCTTTTTAATACTTCATTTGTCGAGAAACCATACTATCAAGAAACTAATATCTTTTAATACTTCATTTGTCAGATAATACTTTATTTGTCGAGAAACCATACTGTCAAGAAACTAACATCTTTTAATACTTTATTTGTAACCGTAAGGATGATGCAAATTTGTACGTAAAGATCTCTACACAAACAATTCTACATCTTTTAACCAATTGTCCATCACTTAAGACCTTTAAAGATTTGTTGAAATCGAAGAAAAGAGTAACTAGCAGAAGACGTGTCGGGTTCTTCCAACAAATTGTGTATGTGCTTGTGCTGTAGAAACCGGTGATGAATTTGTGTATCTAAATCAGGTTCTCTGCCTTAGATCGGTCATTCCTTGTGATACATGAACGTTGTGTTCTTGTCTTTCAGAAGAGTTGGTATTGAACCAAGAATACTTCAAACATTCTAAACCCTACCTGGAAACAAACCAACAAAATCTTGATAGTCTTCTATGATGATTCGAAACATTCACGAACCACAATGGACTCAGACTCATACTACTCACCCTCCCCTAAGGAAAAGTTTTCCCAACGACTCAAGATAAAACAGTTGGTTTGTGTTCATATCAGCGTTGTTTATCACCCTGTGTGAGCATTGGAAGCCCGACCACTAGCAGAAGAACCCGGCACGTCTTCTATGATGATTCGAAACATTCACGAACAACAATGGACTCAGACTCATTGTTGCGAATTTGGTTTCTTCGGTACAGGCTGATGAAACCAAAGACTCAGACTCCTTACAACTCTCATCAAATGCCTCACCCTTCATTTTATTATGTAAATATTAAATAAAGAATAACACCATGCCCGTAATCCCGCGTTGATAGCTTCCGTTTAATTACAGTCATACGGCACGTTTTTTTGTTCTTCAATCTTTGTTACTTGTTAATGTTTTATTTTTTTCTACTTTTAGAAAGGTTTGAGCACCTCATGACTAAATGTCTCGTGTGATTGACACCTTAAATCCCTTAAATACTTTGAGAAAAATCTAATTTTCGAAGAATACGGGCTGTATAAAAGTATACGACCAGGCAAATTATTTACACATGGTGTATACGGGCCGTATACTGTTATACGACCCGTATGGAATTAAAAAAACTGACAAAGTCTGCTGGCACAGACTTTGTTAGTTTTTTAAATTCCATACGGGCCGTATAACAGTATACGGCCCGTATACACCATGTGTAAATAAGTTTTTCCCATGTGTTAATATTAGGACCCTTAATATATTGAATAAATATCAAATACAAATAAACTAAACGCACTAAATATACGAACCGAAGGAAAAGATAAAAAAGCACGGTGTCATTTTTGTAAGGAAAATTGGTTTTTAATAAACTAACCTTTGTCCCGTTGGTAAATAATAATCTTACCTACGTAATTGGTATACAATAATCCTAGCTATCAACATGTTGGTACTCAATGAACTTCCGTTAATTTTTTTTTAACTGAAGTTAGTTTTTAAGTTTTATTTATTAGACAAACAGTCCCTTGAGGTTTTTTTTTGTTTTATAAAATAGTTAAAACTAGTAAATTACAAATGGACTTTTTGTGTAATAAATAAAACTTAAAAATTAACTTCAGTTAAAAAAATTAACGAAGTTTATTGAGTACCAACATGTTGATAGGTAGGATTATTGTATACCAATTACGTAGGTTAGATTATTATTTACCAACGGGACAAAGGTTGGTTTATTAAAAACTAATTTTCCTTTTTGTAATTATGAGTAACTATCAAAATTACTCTTGTAGAGTAATTTTACAAAATTACTCTGTATCAAAATTACTTTTACAGGTGAATTAAAATTACCCTGTAAGTTTATCAAAAACCTGTAGAGTAATTTTGATATTTTGTAGAGTAATTTTGTTCTTGTAGGGTAATTATCAAAATTACACTAACCCCCAAAAAACTGTAGAGTAATTTTGATCTTTTGTAGAGTAATTTCGTAAAATGATCATATAGAGTAATTTTGATCTTGTAGATTAATTTTGTTAGCATTTAGTTATGGGGTATGGATTTATGGTTTAGTTTTTAGTTTTTAGTTTGGGGGGGGGGGGTAGGTTTTTTTAGGTTTTTGAGGGGGGGGGGGGGGAGGGGGGTTAGGTTTTTTTAGGTTTTTGAGGGGTGGGGGGGAGAGGGGGGTTAGGTTTTTTTTTTTTTTTTTTTTTTGGGGGGGGGGGGGAGGGGGTTAGTGTAATTTTGATAATTACCCTACAAGACCAAAAATAATCTACATGAGCTTTTTACAAAATTACTCTACAAAAGATCAAAATTACTCTACAGTATCATTTGTAGAGTAATTTTGATAATTACCCTACAAGAACAAAATTACTCTACGAGACCGTTTTACAAAATTACTCTACAAAAGATTAAAAGTACTCTACAGGTATATTTGTAGAGTAACTTTGATAGTTACTGATAATTACAAAAATGCCGCCGCCTACTTTTTCCTTTTCATGCAATTCGTATGTTTTGTACATTCAGTTTATTTGTACAATAACTTTCCCATAATATATTTACTATATGAGAACTTTTCACCAATGATTTTTGTTTCAAGTCGATCCATCCGATGAATACAATATTGAATCTTTTTCTCAAACCCACTAATTAACTAGTGTGTTTTATTAACAAAAACATGTGTTGGAATGGAACCGGATCGATACGGAATCGATGCATGTTTTATGTAACAAAAACATGTGCTGGAATATATGGATGACATGTTTGTATTTCAAATACAAAAAAAAAATGCTGGGAATTTATATAAAATAGGTTTTCTATATGAATTAGTTTTATAAGGTAAAGATCAAATTTAAACGGGTGTTAACATACTAAACATGAGAAGTGAAGAAAGAATTTTGTTTTTTGGAATTTTGTTTTCATCTACTTAAGTATAATGTTTAGTAGAAAAAAAAAGTCATGTATTTACTTTGTAATTATGTGCAATTGCACTAGAGTGGTCACATAATTACTCTACGAGTGTAGATACACAATTTTTTTAGATTCTAAAACTAAAACACATGTTTAACAATATGGGATAATAATAAAAAAACGAAAAAAAAGGTGCTCTCCTTCACTTTTTACGTTTAGTATATTAAGTTTATTTTTATAGTAACCTTAGATATGTAATTAATTAAGATTGACATATCTCATATCTTTTTCACAAGGCGCCTACTAATTATACATATGATTTTAAAGCTAGGATGAATAGTGAATTCACTTAAATTCATTTTTTATAGTATTCGATTATTTTAAAATAACATTAATTATTGTTGTTGTTCCTATTAATGCCATCAAATTGGTTAATGTCTGATGTATTTGAATTAAAATATACATATTTGTCGTAATGAGATTTATTTAAACGAACTAATAGCATAAAAGTAAATAATAGAGTGTTTTTTTAGTCGTAACTTATAATGAGTGTTGATATCGTACCAATATCGTGACTAATTGATCTGATTCAAACAAAACACTGGCACCGTTATTGGTATTATTCAAACCGGTATATGTATCAGTTATATACGCTTTATCCGATTTAATTTCTATTTAATTTTATTTTTCTCTAATAACATGCATTTGTTAACTTTTTTTAACCTGAATAAACAATTTTGTTTACTTTTTTTCTCGACATTTCAATATAGTTTTGTATTCAAAATAGAGTGTTTTTGTTGCATCGTAAACTATACACGTCCAGGTATCGTATGGTACCGTGATGAACCGAGCCGATTCCAATCGAACAACATCAGAACTAGTATCGGTACTGAAATGATCGAAACTGGTACCCGTAATTGTTTCTATGGTTTTCAATCAAAATTTGTATTCAAAATAAAGTTTCTATTCTTTTTTGTATCGTAATCTATACAAATGTAGGTATGGTAGAGTACCGTGATGAACCGCGCTGATTCCACGCGAACAACATGAGTACCGACATCGATATTGAAATAATCATAAGCGATACCGATAATTGTTTTTATGGTTTTCAATCGATGTTAAACATGTGTCAAAGTCCTTTTGGGCATATTAAGACCCTTATATTTTGTTTTATTTTTTCTATTGCTATGGCGAGGGCCGATAATATAACGAACCAAATTGATACCGACCGAATTCCCGCCGCGTAATGCGAGGGAATTCCTCTAGTATAAATATTGTTGACAAAAGACGATGAATAGTAACTTTATTTTTATAATAATATATAGTTTTTTATTTTATTTAATATATTATAATTGTTTATTATTATATTTACTTTAATAACATATTTTTATTTTTTTCTTTTTTTAAATCATATATTTCCTATACCATGTTTTAATAATTCTTTTTTAGAACATATATTAATTTATCAATTAATTTGATACTTCTTTAATAATTTACGTTTATAACTTTTTTCTAAAAACTTAAGTACGTAGTTGTATTCATTCTTCCCCGACATTAAGTTTTGTTAAAAACAAAGTTGTACTCTAAATAAAGTATTTATTTGGTATGTGTTGACGAAAGACGATGAATAGTAACTTTATTTTTATAAAAATATATAGTTTTTTGTTTTTCTTTTATTTAATATATTATAATAATTTATTATTATATTTAATTTTAATAACATATTTTTAATTTTTTTCCCAATTTAAAACCGTATATTTCCTATACCATTTTTTTAATTATTCTTTTTTCTTTTTTAGAACATATATTAATTTATCGATAAATTTGATTCTTCTTTAATAATTTAAGTTTATAACTTTTTCCTAAAAATTTAAGTATGTAGCTGTGCTTGATTTTTCCCTGACATTCTGTTATAAGTTGTGTTAAAAACTAAGTTGTAGTCTAAATAAAGTATTTATTTAGTATCATAAAACGATACGATAATAAACTAAACCGTTCTAATGGTTTGACTTTTAAAACAATATGTTTTATTTTCAAATCACGTTTGTTTTACATTATCATTTGCACGGTTTCGCCGCAACGCGCGACCTAAAAAAACTATAACTATTAAAAGAAACTGGTGATGAATAGTAATCAAAATTTTTGTTTGCTAATATGTTATTTCTACCTTTTGTTTATTTTATTATATTAATTAAACATATTTTGTTTTTCTATTATAACTTTTTTCAAAACGATATTTTATAATTTCTTTGAGTATGCAATTACGACGTATCTATTTTTTTTATCTACATTTAGTATTTTCTTTTATGTCGACGCCCTTTATCCTTTACATTATTTTAATAATATAAGTAATATATGGCTTATAAATTTTGATGCGACATGCTTATTTTTATTTGTATTTTTTATATGTCGACACCGTTTATCCTTTACATTATTTTAATAATATAAGTAATGCCTTATAAATTCTGATGCGACATGCTTATTTTATTTATATTTCAATATAAGTTTTGTTAGAATCGAACGGGTAAAATATAATTGATTTTTTTGTTTTTTATTGTGACGAAATGAACCAATACCGTGTGCACAACTTCGGTAGTAGTATAGAGTATATTTTATATATTGTAAGCTATAGCGAGTGTTGATACCATATCCCTACCATGACTAACTAAACTGACACCGTCTTAGCAACATCGATGCCCTGTCGATTTCGACCGAACAACATTGGCATGTATCTTTATTATTGGAACCACTATTTGTTTTTATGGTTTTCAAGCATTGTAAAACACATGTGAACATCATTTTGGTCATATCATTATTTTTATTTTTTGGTTGTATCTTTTAATTACTATACCGAGTGCTGAAATCATACCGATCTTGTCATAAATCGAACCGATACTAACTGTAGACCCGCCGCAACGCGCGAGGAATATTACTAGTTAATTAATTAATGAAAAGGGTAAGCAATATTCATGGACTGGGTGGCCCAAAAGGTGTATTATATATATATATATTCAACCTCCTGTCTAATGTAGATGCATGTTTTGTATACTTAAACTATCTTATAATGGAACCAGTATCTTGCATGTTTTATGTATGTAACACAAAACAAAGATCTCTGTGGTGGAATGGAATTGATAGAAAATCGGAATTGGAATAAATAATGAGATCAGAATCAGATGCTTAGCCCAGTTGTACTTTGTTTTGCTATATATATACCGATCGCAATTTGTTTGAAGCATAATCCATCATACACAAACAGATTATTAATCCTTCTTTGGGGGTATATTTTTCAAGCAAATTTCTGGACTCGTCATGGTATGAATCCCTTACTCCGGTTCACCTCTAATTTACAGTTTTTTTTTAAATAAATTTGTAACTAGTATTTAAATACCAAAGGATAAGAGCAAGCAATTGGGAGCATGGGGAGGAAATGGAGGAGATGAATGGGAAGATGGAGCACACAATGGAGTTAGAGAAATAACTCTCGTATACGGAAGCTGCATCGACTCAATCCGTGTAACATATGATAACAATGGTAAACCCTTTCTCGCTGAAAAACATGGTGGCTTTGGTGGAACCAAATCAGCCCAGGTAGATACATTTGCACCAAATCTCCATGTACGGTATTTAATGTTGGAAACTAATTTATGTAATTTCTTATGTGTTAATGTCAGATCAAGTTGCAATTTCCCGAGGAGGTCTTAGTAAGTGTTAGTGGGCACTGTTGTCGTGTGGTTTATGGAGGTAGTCCGGTGATTCGATCACTCACTTTCAAGACCAACAAAAGAACACTTGGGCCATTTGGGGTCGAAGAAGGAACACCCTTTAATTTCTCAACAAATGGAGGCCGCATTGTTGGTTTTTATGGGCGAAGCGGGTGGTTTCTAGATTCACTTGGGTTCTGCTTATCAAGCCCAAAACCAAGCCTATGCCAAAGAGTCTGGGCGATGTTTAAAAGGTTTTGAACCCTCTTTCTATTAAAGATGGTGAAAATTGAAAACCATTGGGGGCATATGAGTACCATAGCTAGTCTTAAACCAAAATAAATTGTTTGTGTACTTTGTTATTGATCAAGCGTAAGAAAAATTGATTATAATTAGCTAGTCTTAAACCAAAATAAATTGTTTGTGTACTTTGTTTTTGATCAAACGTAAGAAAAATTGATTATAACGATAAGTAGTATCGATTATTAATGTGCAAACTGTGGGGCATCTAAGGGCCCGTTTCTATTATCATAATTGCAATTGCAATTTCAATTCCTTTAAAATCTGTAAACCAAACGACCCTAATGGTATTATTTCTATTATCATAATGTCTCTTTCTTCTCATGTTATTATTTAAGAAAAAAATAATTAATCAACATTAATTTATTTGACTCTCCTTTACAATTATTTATGCATTAAAAAGCTATCTATATTATATAGGATATAAATTCGTTTTAGAATCCAGAACATTTAGTCAATGACATAACTTTAATTAAGTGGATAGATGGTGTAAAAATGACACTTATTTTTTGCCCATTCTATGTTAAAAAAAAATAAGATTTTTTTTCACATGCAAATAGTTTAAATAAACCAACACATCAATTTGTTTATAGACATTGTCAATGTCAAAAACAAATCCAATAATGAATAACCTAAGAAAAATGTTCAACCCTACGAATCGTTCATTTAGAGAAAACCACCGAATCGCTCATGCCTTGAACCATGCACAGCCGCCAAAAGGCGGCTGCCCTTCCTGCATCCACTGTTCCTCTCAAAGCTGTCGTCAATCCACAAAATTCTCTCCCCCCCCCCCACAAAAAAAACTCTCGTACGCGAACTTTGATTTACCATTTACCATTTAGCTTTGTAGGTAGGATCGAATACGAAACCTAGTCCCTGTTTATCACAAACACAGTCTAGCTTCTATGAATTTTAATAATGATTATAGGTCCCGTTTTTCCGGGGATCGATAACGAAAACCTATCCTTGTTTATCACAAATACGGTAACGGGTGCGGAATCCCCGTGACGGTGCAAACCAAACAAAGTGTAAAACACACGCGTAACCAAAAGATTCAATATCTATTGATTAGGGATGAGAACGGATACAAACATATACAAACAATGTTTACATACTCTCTCTCAAAGTCTCACAGCGCTCATCAGTTTCACACAGAAACTGTGAGGGGTATTTATACTAGACACAGACACAGACTGACGAAACGCATAAAGGACACGACGAAACAACAAAGTCGACGAAACACACCTTGTTTCGTCGACACACATATTAACTCTAAAACTTGTTTCGTTGTTTAAGTTGAAGCCCATATGATACTCAAAGCCCAAATGAAGTTGCTTGATCCAAAGACAAGTCAAAGCCCAACATCAATTAGATACGGCCCATACACGTTTCTGTTCTAAATGTTTGCACAATTTCAAGATAAGTCAAAGGTTGTGACATCACCATGACATCACAATGATGATGTCATGGTGATGTGTAAACGGGACTTGACTCGCGGCGCTCCGTGCTTCGCGTGTCGAACTCTGGGGCGCACGACGGAGGAATGTCGTGTCTTCGGGCTTGAGCCGGACCTAACCGAGTCGACCCGAACCGAATCGAACCGAGTCGAGTCGCGTCCACATAAAGTGTACCAACAAACTCCCCCTTGGATGCTACTCGTGAGGATTTGTCTTCTGTGTCTTTCATGTCGGAGGATCTTCAAAGTCTTCACGCGTCGTAAGTAGAAAGTGTATCAACAAACTCCCTTTTCATTTAGGTAGTGTGTTAACAAACTCCCCATTGGATTGAACTCTCCATTGAGTTATGCTCGTGAATCTTTTGACTTGTCAATTCTGTTAATGCACTTTAGGTGATAAGTGCATGTCTCCCATTTAGTAGGGTCTTTATTGTACATTCATTGAAAGATAGTCCTAGTTTTATCCTTAGACATTTTGTCCAAGTTTTAGAATAGTCTTTTGTCTGAGTTATTGTTTAGGACAAAAGTCAGAGTTTTGCTTTGTGTAGTTTGTTTGTCCGGGCTTTCTAGTTTGTCTTGAAAGTCCGGGGTTTGCCTTGTATATATACCTTTTTGTGGAATAGACAAGGAGGCGATTCTGTGTGAAATTCTGTGCACCTTTCTAACCCTAATCATTGTGTGTGTTTGTCTGGCGGCTACTGTGTGTGTGACGTCATTCATCTTCCTCATCAAGAATACTCTGTGTATTCTTGATTCCTCTCACAAATCTTTGCATTCTAGTGTTTCATCTACAGTGGTTGATCATCAGGTGGATACCGCACACATGTTGGTTGCTTTAGCTGAGTGAGATCTTGGATTAGGAGGCCTTACAAGTGGTATCAGAGCAGTGTGCTCATACTACTGTAGGTGTTTCTTAGTTTGAAGGTTTTTGTGAGAAAAGTTCAATCTTTGATAGGGTTTAGTGAGTGTTTAGTGAGCTTTTGTGTTTTATTCATGATTCTTCATTCATTTCTAGTGATTTGGTGATGGATTTTGAGTAGTTTGGTGATTTTTAGTGTTAATCTTCATCTGGGTTTTTACAGGGGTTTTGGTTTTTGTTCATACAGTGTTTTAGGGTGAAAAAGATTTCTTGTTTGATCTTTGGAAGCTTTGTCCGTGGTTTAAAATTCTGTGTTTGTGTCTCCGGGGTATTGTTGAACCAGTGTGAAGTCACATTGGGGAGATAGTCCGGAGATTGGTTACTGGATCTGAGTTTTGTGAAACTCTTACTTTGTTCTGAGTTTCAAACCTTCTTGTCTGATTTTTATATTCCTAGGTGTCCGACTTTTAAAGTGTTGGTAGTAGAGTCTGAATTTTAAATTTTATAGAGTCCGACTTTTATCACTTTTTAATTAGTCCGAATTTTTTTCTTTGTTGTTTGTTAAGTCCGATGTTTATTATGAGCCTTAAAGTTTGAGTTGTTTTCATTAATTAGAATTTTAAGTCCTAGGTTCTAGAAGTCTGAGTTGTTTTTATTAATTAGAATTTTAATTTTAAGTCCTAGGTTCTAGATAGTCCGAACTTTAATTTCTTTAGTGAGTCCGAATTTTATATCATCAAGTTTACTAGTATCCGATTTTTTTTTCTTTCTTTTTGGTCTGAACTTTAGTGGTGTTAGTACGAATTTTTATTGGTTGTCCAAATTTTAGAATATTCTTAGATAGAGTCCGACTTTTAGCTTTTATTTATTAATAGAGTCCGAACTTTGTGTTTTGTTAGGGAGTCCGAATTTTTCTTCTTTTACTAGGTGGTCTGAGTTTAAATTCCTAACAGGGCAGCGTCCGAGTTTTTCTGCTTGTGTTTTATTTCAGGTTTTGTGATCCGGGTTTCACACTCTGATTAAAGCTCAGACACTCCACTCCGTGTTTTTCTCTCCGACTTTGGACTTAGAAAATCTTTTCAGTGACATAGTTCTTGCTTGGTAACCTACTGTTGTTTTCTGAAATGACAAACAACAATCTGACTGCAATGGTGCAAAACCTCAAGCACAATGCTGAGGTAGGGAGTAACGACAAACCTCCTTTGTTGATAAACGAGCTTGATTTTCCTGAGTGGAAGGAGCGTTTCGAGAGGTATGTACGAGCGAAAGACATCAAAATCTGGTTGTGTATCGTTAAAGGATGTGGAGCTACTCCAGTACGTACGTTGACGATTGATACTTATTTGGCACTCACTGACGACCAGAAGAAATTTTATGATTGTGAAGAGAAAGCTATGTCAATGATTACGATGGCTATGACACAATCGATACTTCATACTTTCCGTAAGAGAAGTAGCTCGAAGGAGTTGTGGGATAGCATGATCGAGCGATATGAAGGAAATGCAATTTACAAGAAAAGACGACTCGAACGTTTAAAGACTCAATTCGTTGTGTTTAAAGCTTTAAGAAATGAATCATTTGATGATACAGTGAACCGGTTTTATCATTTGTTGAGCGAACTTGATAGAAGTCAAGAGGGTATCTACACTGAATTTGAGAAGGTTGAGAAGTTTCTGAATTGCCTTTCCAAAGAATGGAATATGTATACCGCTTTGATTAGAGATGGTGTTCTCTATGAGGAGCTCTCATTGGAAGAAGTTATACAAAAACTGAAGGGTTATGCTTGGAATATGGAAGATCAAGCATCCGATTTCGAGAAGATCCAAGATCCTCAGTTATATAAAGCTTCAAAACCGACGGATAAGGGTAGTAATGGAGGAGCCGGTGTTGCCCTATATTCAGAGAATGAGGTTCCCACTAGTGAACACGCGTTTATGAGTAACAATGTTAGTTCAAGTGGAACAACAAATTCAAATCAAGGAATGTACTCTTCCAGTGGAGCTCAGAAATCTCAAGCGACAAGCTTGAACATTCCAAAGGTAGATGCAAGCTGTTTAAAGTTGATTGAAGAAAACATGAGCCTTTTGGCGTCCTTCATGACTGCCTACGAGAACTTCTGTCTTGGAAAGCTCGTTGAACCGTCAAGTCTCGATGAGGACTTTGACCAGATAGACCAAGACGAAATGGAAGAACTTGATCTACAACTCAACATGGCACTCTTAGTCCGTAGAGCGAAGAAATTTCTGTTGAGAACGGGTAGGAAGTTCATAGGAGGTCAGACAAAGACTCGAATGGGAGTCGACATGTCAAAGGTGAAATGTCACAACTGCGGCATCTACGGGCATTTCGCACGTGATTGTCGGAAGCCGAAGATGGAAAGATCGAATAGAGAAAACTACTCTTAAGGAAACAACTCAAGACCTCACAACAATTCAGCGACTACTTCCAACTCAAGTGCTCGTCCAAGTGGTTCTGAAAATCTTACACCTTCAACAAACAATGCTATGGTGGCTCAATCTTTACAAAAGGTGACTGAGCCTTACGACTGGGGTTGTGCATTGGAAGACATTTCAGGAGCTATTGTGTCACAAGCCTTTATAGCTGAAATTGTCAACGAAGAAGTGTGTGAAGAGATTGTCGAAGAGACTAGCATTGAGGAACTTGCGGTTGTAGCTGAAGAAGTGTGTGAAGAGATTGTCGAAGAGACTAGCATTGAGGAACTTGCGGTTGTAGCTGAGGTTTTAGGGGAAGAGTTGGATTCGGGGAATGTTGCTGCGAATGAAGATTCCTCGATTGAAGAGACCGTTGAAAAGTCTAACAAGACAGAAGATGGAGAACAGGGAGAACGTTTTGAATTCAACATCTCCTCAGCTGAAATGCAGCAATTTGCGGATGCAGAAGCTAAAAGGTTGGAAGAAAACTCCGTTGAAAACGAGGCTTGTGCATTCATGGCTGGCATTGAGGTAAAATCATCTTCTGTAGATAAGCGATGTGCTAGATGTGTTGAGTTTGTGACTAAGATTGATAGATACGCACTTCATAACACAAACTTAATTGCAGATTTAGAAAAAATCCAGAGAACTCATTGCTGTTTTGTCTAATTCGGATAAAGAACACCGAATTAAGATAAAAGCACTGAAAAATGATATCTCTGAATTTGAGAGACTTGTGGCTCAGGGAACTGTTAAAAATCAGGAATTAAAATCTGAACTTGAAATGAATCAAAATTGTGTTTTGGAAAAGAACAAAATCATTTTGGAAAAGGATAATCTGATTTTAGATTTGCAGCGAAAGATTGAAAAGTTCAGGGATTCATCCGAAGTGATGAATTTCTGTATTAACAGCCAACGTCTCAAAGAATCTGAGGAAGAAATGTTCGGCATTGGTTATACTAAGGTGCCTCCTCCGGTAAACCATAATTATACATCGATGCCAAGCATTGATCTTGAATTGGCAAATTTTGTGCCAACGACCCCTCTGACGGTTGAACCGCAAAGTGAGTCAGAATCTGAGCCAGATGAAGTTACTGACTCAGATCAGTCGAAGATGAGTGGAGTTTCAAAGAAAAATGAGGTGAATCTTGAAAACATTGAAAATTTGATAAGCAATAAGATTTTGGAAATTTTCAATCAAGTTCAAAATGTGAAGTCAAAACCAAAGTCACGTGGGAAAACTAAAAAGGCTTTGAAAAATGTCCCTAAAACTGAGTTTGTTAAAGGGGAGGATTTTGTCAAAGAAGAAGTAAAAATCGAAACAGGTTCCAACTCTCAGTTTGTGAACCAAATTTTGAAAAATTCCACCAACGCCTCATCATCTTCGACCGATCATTAGGAACGTCCAAAGAATGCTGCAAAAATTCACAAATGCTATAAGTGTCGTGGGAAAGGACACTTAGCAGCAGACTGTCCAGATGACAAGGGTAAATCTCTTGTTGATCCTGATCAAAAGAAGCCTTTTGTTGAAAAACCACAAAATGAAACAGTTAATGTTGAAAAGAAAAATGGTAAAAATCAGAAGGTTGAGAAAAACAAAGTGATTAAACAAGAAGTAAAACCAGTAGTCAAACCAAATGTTAAATCACAACGAAATCAGGATCAAGAGGAGAAACCCGTTGTTATTAGCCGTGGGGACAGATCAGAAAATGTATCTCAAAGACATGATACTCGTGAGAAAACCCCTCACAGGCGACAAAATCATGTCACTTTCCAAGTAGTTGAGAATGACCAATGCTCTGGAGGTCCGAACAACAACTATGTTAGACCTCATGCACAGAACAGATTCGTGAATGATCGAAATGCGTCACCCCCCCCCCCCCCCCGATTTCCAAATCAAAGACAACATTCAGATAATCATCCACGATCATTCTCAAGACACGATGATGTTCCTAGATTTGGTAGAAATTTTGAGCCACCCAGGAATCAAAATTACGGTTACCAAAACTATGGAAGCCGAGATTATGGAAACTCTGGTTATACCAACAGATTGTCAACTCCGTATAATCCACGATTTACGGGGAGTCATTCCAACAATTTCCGAAATGGAAATGGAGGACACAGAGGCGATGATGGTTATTTCAAAGAGTTTTCTTATGTTGACGAATCGGGACGACCCAAGACCATCATGGCTTGGGTCCCACATTCTAACTAAATTTTCTTGTTGGGGAGTGTAGGAGCAGCTGAAAAGGGCTATCTATATTTGGTATATCGATAGTGGCTATTCCAGACACATGACAGGAAATAAAGAGTTATTGAACAATTTTAAACAAATTCATGGTGGTTATGTTAACTTTGCCGGTGAGAAGGGTGGATACATCACCGGTGAAGGTTCTGTGTCAAATGGAAAAATTACGCTGCAAAGTGAACTACGTTGAAGAATTGAAGCATAACTTGATGTCGGTTTCTCAAATCTGTGATAACAAGTACACGATGATGTTCACTGATAAAGCTTGCTTCGTTTTGCGTCCGGGATTTGTTGTTCCTGAAGATTGGATCGTCATGAGGGCTCCAAGGGTGAATAACACATATGTCATGGACATGCGCCTGTTGGTTAACTCATCTGCTCCAGTGACTTGTCTAGTTTCAAAGGCGACTGAAGATTAATCGTATCTCTGGCATAGGAGAATGGGCCACGTGCATCTGCGAAAAATGAACCACTTAGTGAAAAACAACTTGGTGTTGGGGGTTCCTTTACGTAGTTTCAATATGCACAACAAATGTGAATCATGTGAAAAGGGAAAAATCAAACGAAAGCCTCATAAACCAAAAACTGTTAACTCAATCCAAAAACCACTTGAATTGCTTCACATGGATCTTTTCGGCCCGATCCATGTTGCTAGCATTGGTGGGATGTCTTATTGCTTAGTTGTCACTGACGATTTCTCACGTTATTCATGGGTATTTTTCTTAAAAATAAAGGACCAAACTGCTGGTATTTTAAGAGACTTATTCAAACAACTTGAGAAAAATTATTCACTTCCTATTAAGAAAATCCGAAGTGACAACGGCACTGAGTTTAAAAATCATTATATGGATGAGTTATGTCGGGAAATGGGAATAATTCATCAGTTCAGCGCTCCATATGTTCCTCAACAGAACGGAGTTGCAGAACGAAAGAATCGTACCCTGATTGAGGCGGCCCGCACTATGCTTTCTGAATCAAAATTGCCAATTTTCTTCTGGGCCGAGGCGGTAAACACTGCATGTTATGTGTTAAATCATGTGCTTACTGTCAAAAGAGAAGATAAAACGTGTTATGAATTGCTTGAAAACAAGAAACCGAACTTATCTGGTTTTCAACCTTTTGGGATCAAGTGTGTTATCAAACGAACCAAAGATACTCCTAAAATGGGAGAAGTTGGTGAAGTTGGGTTCTTTTTGGGTTATGCCAATGGAACTCCCAACAAACGCGTTTATAACATTAAGCAGCATTCAGTGGAGATCGTGTTTGATATAACTCCTTTGAGTTACGATCCTCCACCGTCCGAATTCGGTCCCAAAAGTGGTTATGATTATGATAAATTATTTGATTCGTTTGATCTTCCTGATGTTTCAGAAGAAGATTCGGAGGTTGTATACACACATCTTGTGAACAAAGATGAAGTGGATGCAAGCTGGAGAGCAAGTATTGCTACTAATGTGTCTTCGAATGTTCACTCAGGAGATCTAGTCGCTGATTCTTCGATTGTAAACGAAGTTGTTGCTGAGCAGATCCCCAATGCAACTGCTCAAACTACAAGTGGTGATCTTTACGTTGATTTCTCAGCATATCCAAATGTTAATGCGTCTTCTGGAAATGATCAAGCTTCTAGTAGTAATGCAAATGTTGAGGGGGAGATTCAATCGAATTTGGGAAACAATCTTCAAGCTCCGGCAATTCCAGTTCCAAGAACAAATATTCATCATCCTGTTGATAATATTATTCAGAATCCAAATGCGGGAGTGTAAACGGGAAGGAGTATTTCAGAGATGCAATGTCTGTTCTCTGCTATCAAGAAAGAAGAAATCTACAATCTTAGCCTCCATGAATGTTTTATCTCTCAGATAGAGCCGAAGAACTATCAAATGGCTCTGAAGGATAATTCTTGGTGTGAGGCGATGCAAGAAGAGTTAGCTCAGTTCGACAAGTTAAAGGTGTGGAATTTGGTCGATCTTCCAAAGGGCCAACATGCAATCAACACGAAATGGGTTTTCAAGTGCAAGAAAGACGATAAGGGTGTCGTTGTCAGAAACAAAGCACGGTTGGTTGTTTAAGGCTTCAATCAGGAAGAAGGGATTGATTATACCGAAGTTTATGCACCGGTGGCAAGACTGGAAGCTATTCGTTTGTTTCTAGCCTTTGCTGCACACATGCGTATCAAAGTCTATCTGTTGGATGTGAAAAGCGCCTTCCTTTACGGGAAATTGCATGAAACTGTGTATGTGTCCCAACCACCGGGTTTCGAAGCTCCAGGGTTAGACAACAAGGTCTATCTGTTGGACAAGGCTCTTTACGGTCTCCATCAGGCTCCTCGAGCATGGTACGAGACGTTGTCAAAGCATCTATTGGAGCATGGCTTTTCACGTGGTGCAATTGACTCCACACTGTTCATTTTGAAGAAAGGGGGAGATTTTCTGATCGTGCAAATTTACGTTGATGACATAATTTTTGGTTCTTCAAATGAAGAATTGTGTCGTGAGTTCGAAGCGGTGATGAAGTCCAAATTTGAAATGAGCGCGATGGGCGAGTTATCTTTCTTTTTAGGTCTTCAAGTGAGTCAAGGGAAAACCGGGACGTACGTGCATCAGACAAAGTATGTCCACGAGATTCTCAAAAGATTTGGATTGGAAGATAGCTTACCCTATGACACGCCTCTCCCGACAAATATCAAGCTTTCATCCGATGATGTGAAAGATCCTGAAGTGGATCCGACTCTATATCGAGCAATGATAGGTTCATTGATGTATCTTACTGCTTCACGACCAGATATTATGTTCTCTGTTTGTTTGTGTGCTAGGTACCAATCAACTCCGAAGGAGTCTCACTTGAAAGCAGTCAAGCGTATTTTCAGATATCTGAAAGGGACGCCTAAGCTTGGATTGTGGTATCCAGCTGAAGGTGGTCTGGATTTGATGGCGTATGCTGACGCAGATTTCGGAGGGTGCCGGATGAACAGAAAGTCAACCTCTGGCGGCGCACAACTTCTTGGGAACCGTCTTATCTCTTGGCAATGCAAAAAGCAAGTTGCCGTTTCGCTATCCACGTGCGAGGCCGAGTACATTGCTGCTTCAAGCTGTTGTGCTCAGGTCTTGTGGATTCAGCAACAAATGAGGGACTACGGTTTGAATTTTACTCGAACTCCTATTCTTGTCGATAACAACTCTGCCATTTCCATAACTAACAATCTAGTTAATCACTCACGCACTAAGCACATAGATGTTAGGCATCATTTTATTCGTGATTGTGCTGAGAAGGGTTTAATAGAAGTGGTTAGGGTAGACACCTTGGATAATCTTGCCGACCTGTTTACGAAGACATTCGATCGGGCTAGATTTGAAAATCTGGTCCGAATGATTGGCATGATCAACCCCGAGTAAAATGCTTTTCAAAAATCGCATAGAAACTTTATTTTTTGTTTACTGTACAGTTCTTACCGCTTTTCAAAAAAAATTGAAAAACTCCAAAAATATTTTACTTAGTTGTAGGATAAATTTTAAGAAAAATACAAAAACATTTGAAAAATATAAAATGAAGTTGTGTTGAGATATAAGGGAAATGATAGTACATCGGTTAGTCGTATCTGGTGCAGGATTATAGTAATATATAAAATTAACCGTTAACTGTAACAACTTCATTATACGTTGCTTCGGTAGGTTTTACGCGTCAATAAGAACCTGTTTTTGGTATATAAACATAATGAACTGCGTAACTTGTGTGGTACATCTCTCGGATATATGGTCTTGGTACCGTAATTTCGTTTGATAGATTGCCGAGGTTCTGAGATACGTGGTCTTTATGCTGTTTATCATCTGGGTATCATGGTTGTTTCTTTTACCGAAAACAACGGGGACGCAAGTCTAGATCTTCCATGATACCATACATACGTGTAAATATCATTCAATCGTGTATATAATACATGATACATTGGACCGCAATAAGTGATAAACAATCACATGTCCCTCAAAATATGTGATAATATATCACAGTTCTTTTGCGGGAGTCAAGTTCGTCTCTTTGTCTGTACGATGGTACTAACCTGTTCACAGACTTGCTCCTGTGCCCTCATGCATCTGAAAATCAAGTTCCTCATCAATAAGTGATTCTATCACATAGGGCTTGTTTTCAATTCTAAATAAGTGAGTATCTCACATCATTTTATACGTCAAAACAGATGATAAATGGTATACTCACCAGTAAGATGAACTCTCGTGCATACCTTGATACGGGAGTATATTCTGAGGTGGGTAAACATAGTTACAATCAGTTATTAATACACTTAATCGCATATCTCGAAAACAGTGTTCGAAAGCGTGCTAAAGCTTAAGTGGACCACAATACCGTTGAACGTCTTGAACTGTTAATATCATTCTAAGAGCTTAAACTGATAATCTATGTTCTTGTGTTGGATATTGACAGAAAAACCGATATGATCTCTTTGCTCCGATTTCACAAAAAGATAATTAGTGTAAATATGTTCGTAGTTTTAATTTCTTTATTTAGTCAAAAATTCAAAAAAAAAAAAATCAAAAAGATCTTGCTTTCTTGTTTCTATGTGCGAGTTATCATTTTGAAAATTCTCTAAGGGTTGTGAACATTCTTTAATAAGGTGTTAAACATCAAGTTAGGTAATCTTAAAATAAGTCTTGTTGTATAAAAATCGGCCGTGCAAGATCCATCTAAGTGTGTGGGTAATCACGTCATTTTAAGGTGTTTCGGTAAATCTGCTTCCAAGTTGTGATATTTTTCCAAAAGTATAAGTTTTGAAGTAACTTGTTCTGAATGATCGTGTTTTGAAATACAAATTATTAAATATTGGTTGTTTAATATTTCAATTGTTGATTCCGGGGTATTGGAATTATTTTTGGGATCCAGGTTTGGGCTGAGTATCTCCGGGGTTAAGATTCTTAATCCGGTGTTAAGTGTTTCAGGTCTGGATCGTTCATCTCAAGATGGAAGATTTGGTGAAGCTATGTGCATCTGGATCATTCATCTCAAGATGGAAGATTTGAAGAAGCTGTGTGCGTCTGGATCGTTCATCTCAAGATGGAAGATTTGAAGAAACTAAGACGTCTGCCGTTGCATTCCTTTGAAGAAGATCAACCGTTAGCTGATCAATACATCAAAGTCGTGCAGTTCTGTATGAAAAACCAGGCAGTGAGTACTCGAAGAAAGGATGAAGATCTCAAGTCCAATGAAGACCATGCACTGATCAAGGGGGAGTTTGTTAATGCACTTTAGGTGATAAGTGCATGTCTCCCATTTAGTAGGGTCTTTATTGTACATTCATTGAAAGATAGTCCTAGTTTTATCCTTGGACATTTTGTCCAAGTTTTAGAATAGTCTTTTGTCTGAGTTATTGTTTAGGACAAAATTCAGAGTTTTGCTTTGTGTAGTTTGTTTGTCCGGGCTTTCTAGTTTGTCTTGAAAGTCCGGAGTTTGCCTTGTATATATACCTTTTTGTGGAATAGACAAGGAGGCGATTCTGTGTGAAATTCTGTGCACCTTTCTAACCCTAATCATTGTGTGTGTTTGTCTGGCGGCTACTGTGTGTGTGACGTCATTCATCTTCCTCATCAAGAATACTCTGTGTATTCTTGATTCCTCTCACAAATCTTTGCATTCTAGTGTTTCATCTACAGTGGTTGATCATCAGGTGGATTCCGCACACCTGTTGGTTGCTTTAGCTGAGTGAGATCTTGGATTAGGAGGCCTTACAAATTCTTCAGATCCTTGTGGTGTTGATGAAGGGTCAGCGACAACTCGATCATCTTATCCTTTGAGTGTCTCCACTTCGTGTGTTCATTCCAAAGCTTGTCATCGAACATGTTCTCCTCGCCTTTAGCATCTGCACAGGCAAGAAAGCTAAACGCATAATGAAAACAACCGCTTGGAATATAGTTAACATTTAAACAAATGACACATATGAGATCAAATCTCAATCAAACACCGACCGACAACAGTTTGAAAGTTTAGAAAATGATCAATTTTAATCCTTTAACTTTCAAAACTTGTTAACTTCGACAGTTTATGAAGGTGCAATTGTTTTTCGGCTTACGATCAGGATTTTGGGTAGGATAGACTCGAGTTCCAACATCAGTCAATCAAAAATAAACTAGAAGCAAAATCTTTTTGGATTTTATAAAGTTTATATTAAAACACACCTAAATTTTTTTTTTGAAATTTTGAATTTTTCAAAATGTAAAGACGGAAAGCAATAAATAAATATATACAAAGATGCAGAAACTAAAAGCAGTAAATAAATATTTACAGGCATTCTTTTTGCGATTTTTGAGGGTAAGAGAATCATATCAGTGTACGGTCACGCCAAAACGCTCTTTTTGTTCAATTAGTTAACAATTAGATAAGCATCCTATAACAATTATCGGTATTGTTGTCCATTTAAACTCAACTTATCAGATGTAATCATGTTTAGGGGATACGTTAAGGTATGATTTATACTTACCGACCGGTGTTCATCCACACACGACACATTCCCGTATCAAGGTATGCACGAGAGTTCATCTTACCGGTGAGTATACTGATTATCATCTGCTTGACCGTATAAAAGATGTGAGAAACTCACTTATTTTGATTTGAAAACAAGCCCTATGTGATAGAATCACTTATTGATGAGGAACTTGATTTTCAGATGCATGAAGGGCACAGGAGCAAGTCCGTGAACAGGTCAGTACTTCCGTACAGCAGAGATACGAACTTAACTCCCACAAAGAATCTGTGATATATTATCACTTATTTGTTTGGACATGTGATTGTTGGTCACTTATTGAGGTCGAATGCAATATGTACACGTATGTATAGTATCATGGAAGATCTAGACTTCGTCTCCGTTATTTTTACGGTTTGATACAACCATGATACCCAGATGATAAGACAGCATAAAGACCGAATATCTCAGAACCTCGGCAATCTCTCAAACGAAATTTCGGTACGAAGACCATATGCCAATGTGTGGTTCCCACCTGGTCTTCAGTCGATTTAAGTTTATATCACCCTGCACACTTTAAAATGATTGTGAGCCTACCGATACATCTTATATAGAGCTGCTTAACATTTTTCATTTTGCATTTCAGTTCAAAAAGGTTTCGACAGACCACTGATCTACTATCATTTTCTCTTTTTCTCGCCAGGAAACTCATTTTTGTTTTTCCAATGTTTTTGCGTTTTTGAATTTTTATACTGTTTTTGAATTTTTCAAATTTGGATTTACTCCCCCTAAAATCAACAAACTATGATAAATTATAAAAACACAAAGATATTTACAAAAACGATTTTCCGGTGTCGGTTAACTCATGTTTTACCTCAATGCCGTTTACCAAAATTAATTTTAATCAGAATTGATTTCTCGAATTTTGGAAAAATCAATTGGCATATCGGTAAGCGGTGCGGACCATGACAACATTGACGAGTTTCATAGTGAAACAATCATGTGTGAGGTGATATTCGAGATCAACGTGTCTGGCCAAAGAGTGCTACGAGAGGATAATAATTCATAAAGCAGCTTAAATATCGACAAGTGTAGGAGATATTAGAAATTTAAAACCGTATCCTGCAACTGCTTCGTGCATTGCAATGAAGCTACTGAGAAATCTCTTCACAGCAACAAGATCAGAAACCTTTGGGTCCGGCTGGTCTTCCACATTGCACCAGTGAAGGTCTTTGTCTTTCTCTTTGAGAAGTAGTAGTGTGCGGTTGTTCAATCCATGCCAAGGCATCCGCACACCCGGTTGGTTTGTTCAACAAACACATTTTCTTCAATCACATCGCGAAGAAATGTACACTGCACGTTCATCTTGTTGATTTTGAACTTCTAACGTGCTGTAGGTGCGTACATTTTGATTGAATCTATCCTTGGGACCCGATCAAAGCCTTGAACAATCAAACTTTGGTATGATTTTCATTTTGTCGAAGCTTTTCAATCTCTTTCGACAGACAATTCTGTCTTCTTTTATTTTTCTCTCCATCAAAGGCAACAGTCTCTTTTGTCGCCGATCTTGTGCATGGACACTCCACTATCAATAATCTGATGACTATCGATAGTTCCTCCTGGAACATCCTGCACACTCACTCAGAGATTAGTTGGAGAGGGGGACCCAAGCCTTCATAGACTTAGGTTGCCCATGAGAATCAAGAAATGTAATTTCAATCTCTTGATGATTTGGAAATTTCACAGCACCTCCTGAACCTTCACCTGTTTTCGGTTTCAAATCTTGTTTCCGAAAATTATGTTCATCTGATATTCATATAGTTCATAAGCTATCTTCAAATTGTTCTTCATAATATATGAGTGTTTGATCCGTTTCTTGTTTGAATTATAGTGTTTGTGGTTAAAATATAATTGTTTGACATTTGTGACATAAAATGATGGTTGTTTACTTGAAAATTGTGATCAACAGTAGTGTATAGTTTGAAAAAGAGTGTCTTGGTAAGGTAAAGTTTGAAAATTGTGGCTATGTGTCAGAACTGGGTAAGCTTTATTTAAAAAAAAAAACCATTTCAATTTCGTCGCATTATTTAAATCATATTCACTTTCGTCGGATCTGAATTACATCAGTGGTTTCGTCGACATTTAATATAATATTCTGTTTCGTCGAAGATCTCAAGAACTCTTTCGTCGATCACAAACACATTGGCTTTTCGTCGATTGTTTTATCAGAAGCTTAATCAGATTTTCACATATCAGTTGTCGTCATTAGGGGAGCATAAAACTAAACCAAATAATTGCCTAGCATGTGCTGGCTAGACATCCATGCAATCTGAGCACATGCAATTTGTTTTATTCAACCACTTTATCACGTGACACTATTTTAATAAAAGAGCTTGTTGGATAAGTGTACTGAATATCAAACACTTAGTCCATTTCGTAGGCCTTTACTCTGATCCATCAATTTTTTTTTGTTTGGGAAGGAGAAAAGGGGTTTGACCAAAAGAGATTTGCTAGTGTAGTGTTCGTGACTTTAGCAATTCACTTTAATTCTTTGTTGGATTTTAAATTAAAATTTCATTGGGCCTTCATAAAATCCAAGACAATCCTCGTTTGGAATTAATTGAGATTACAAGTCTTTGTTTGAACCCATTGTCTTCGTGGCCCACCTCTTTAAAGCTTTTACTTGTCTGTTTCAAGTGTGTGACCAGGTTTTCAATTTCATACACCAATCATGAGTTGTACTAGCCCTTCGGATTGGAGTATGGAACCGAGACCAGGTGAAGATCGGACTTCGGCAGCCATTTGGGTAAAGAATGTTTTTGGTGAGAAATCTATAAGTGCAACTCAATGGGCATTGGTGACGAACCAGAATCAAAGTATTCAAAATCTTTTGATAAGTGAGAGCGAAACGGGAAGCAACAATCGCCCGCCAAAGTTAAATCACATAAACGAATATCCGACATGGAAAGGTCGTTTCCATACATACGTTCTAGGGCAGAATACCGAATTATGGACGTGCTTCATTTCGCCGTATAATCAAACTCTTGAAGCAGCAGGATCAAATGACACGACATTTATGAATATGCAAGAACCCGACAAGAAAGCATATGATCTTGAGAAGAAGGCGTTTGCAATTCTCACACAAGCACTTCACAAAGACATCTATCATCAATTCGGCTATTGTACAAGCACGAAAGCGTTATGGGATGCCTTGGTAGCAAGAGGTGAAGGAAATGCAGCGACAAGAAAGACACGTCATGATCTGTTGAAGAAGAAATTCGAATCATTTCATTTCTTAGAGAATGAAACCCTAAATGATATAACTACTCGTTATTATCATTTGATGAGTGAAATGTATTATTTTGGTGTTCTTGCATCTCAACAGGAAATGGTAGCAAGGTTTGCTGATGCTCTACCTCCAAAGTGGAGCCCATTCATTGAGCTTCTACAGCATACGGGCGTTCTAGATGCTGTCAATATCTATGAATTCATACAGAAGCTGGAACACAAGAATGATGAAGAAATTCGTAAAGCTAAACGAATTCCTGCTCCTCAAAATACCGAAATGTATTTTGGAGGAGGTTTTAACCCGTTAGCTAGTTCCAGTTCAGCTCAGCAACCAAAGTTACAAACAGCGTTTGTATCAAATACAAACTCTTTTCCGTTTCCACAATCAGCTCCACCTCCGGTTTTCGATCCAAGTGCCTATTTTCCTAAACCTACTGTCAATTATGGTCCGGCCATACAGTTGGGTGTTCCAGGAGGAACTATTAATAGTCATTGGATTGTTGATAGTGGAGCATCTAGGCACATGACAGGCGACTTACGGCTTCTATATGATGTGAGAAATATTAGAGGAGGCTATGTCGCTTTCGCTGGAGACAAAGGCGGTTACATCACTGGAGAGGGAATGATCTCCAATGGTGTTGTATGTTTCGATAAGATCAATTATGTTCGTCAAATTGATCACAATCTTCTTAGTGTTTCGCAAATCTGCGATAAGAAGTTCACCGTGCATTTTGATGATGCCAGTTGTTATGTGCTGAAACCTGGCTTCAAGATTCCAGAAGAATGGATTCTTTTATCGGCTCCAAGAGTTAATGATCTTTATATTCTTGATATGAGTCAAGCGATTACGACTTCTGCACAATTCACATGTTTTGTCTCAAAAGCCACGGAGAAGGAGTCTATATCTTGGCTCAGAAGAATGGGACACATTCACTTAAGAAAAATGAACCATTTGGTGAAAAACAATCTTGTGAATGGCGTGCCCGTGAGAAGTTTTAATCTACAAGATATCTGTGTTTCGTGCCAGAAAGGGAAACAAACGAAGAAGTCTCACCCTCTGAAGAAAATCAACACTGTTAGCATGCCTCTCGAACGTCTTCATATGGACCTCTTTGGACCTATGAGACACAAGACAACGTTCGGAGATGCTTATTGTTTAGTGGTTACTGATGATTATTCTAGATTTTCTTGGGTAGCTTTTATGGCACACAAGAGTGATACTCCTGGCATCCTCAAGGATCTTCTTACAATGTTGGAAAATCTCTACACGTTGAAAGTTAAGAGGATCAGAAGCGACAATGGAACTGAGTTCAAGAACCGTGTGATGGATGATTTCTGTACCTCTAAGGGTATTCTTCATGAATACAGTTCTCGATACACTCCACAACAAAATGGTGTCGCGGAGAGGAAGAATCGGACGATAATTGAAACTGCAAGAACAATGTTGGTAGAGTCGGAGCTTCCTGTTCAGTTCTGGGCAGAGGCTGTGTCGACTGCTTGTTACACATTAAACCGAGTTCTTACAGTTAAGAGACATGGCAAGACTTGTTTCGAACTTCTACAGAAAAGGAAACCGGATTTATCTTTTCTAGAACCTTTTAGCGGTCCATGCACTATGATTGAGCCGGATGGAAAGTTTGGCGCGAAAGCTATCGAAGGTTTCTTCCTTGGATATGCTACTCCGAATTTTCGTGTTTGGAATCTGACTACCAAAAAGATTGAGCTATGGAATGAAGTAAGGGTTCAAAGGTATACAAGTCCTGTTAGGGCTCCGGGTGATCCTTGGATGTTCGACTATGATTGGCTATTCAACTCTTTTGATCTGCCAACCTTTGATGAAGATTCTGCAGCTGCTAGAATGCTGTTTGATAGTGACAACGCTGCTGACTCACCATTGGTTAGACCTGTTATTGTTAACCCACAAGGTTCTAATTCGGTTAACAACAAAGTTCAAAATGAGGTATTTGAAGAAGCTACTGAGTACAATGAGTCATCGAAAGATGATGAAAATCTTGATGCGACTGAAGGCACTTCAGCTCCAGTTGCTCCTATTCAGGGCACTTCTGTTAAAACTCCTCATGTACAGGTTGATGATACTGCTGAAGGGAATGCATCCACTTCTACGCATATTCCAGGTGTGGAGTTGGTTGTTGATCTGAATATTAACAATTTGGGTGTTAATGTTCGTGTTCCTGAAAATCCTGAAATGAGGATACACGATACCCATCCACAGCAGAATATCATAGGAGATGTCCAACAAGGAGTGCAGACGCGTAATCAGCTGAGAAACAACCAAAGTGCTGGTTTGTATTCAGCCATTAGGGAATCTGGTCTTCAAAATGATTGGTCCTTCGCTTGTTATGTTTCTCAAGAAGAACCAAGATTTTGGAAAGAAGCCTTAAAGGAAAATTCTTGGGTTGAAGTAATGCAAGAGGAACTACAACAATTCCAGAAGCTGGGTGTTTGGAGACTTGTTGAAAAACAAGACAACTACAAGAAAATTGGCACCCGTTGGGTTTACAAGTGCAAAAAGGATGATCGTGGAGTGGTCATTCGCAACAAGGCGAGATTGGTTGTTCAGGGCTTTCGTCAAATTGAAGGCATTGATTACAACGAGGTTTATGCACCAGTTGCACGTCTGGAGGCTATTCGGATCTTTCTAGCTTATGCTTCTTTTAAAGGATTCAAAGTCTATCAGATGGACGTCAAAAGCGCATTCCTACATGGTATTGTTGAAGAAGAAGTCTATGTCGAACAACCTCCAGGTTTTGAAGATCCTATCCATCCCGATCGGGTTTGGTTGCTCAACAAAGCTCTCTACGGATTACATCAAGCACCGAGGGCTTGGTATGCAACCTTATCTACTTATCTGCTGGAGAACGGTTTTCGCCGGGGTCTTATCGACTGTACTCTTTTCATCAAGAAACAGGATGGAGATCTTTTGCTGGTACAGGTATACGTTGATGATATCATATTTGGTTCTACTAACGATGCTTTGTGCAGGAAATTTGAAAGTGTTATGCAAGAAAAGTTCGAAATGAGCGCAATGGGAGAGATGAATTTCTTTTTGGGCCTACAAGTTCAACAAACTGAGTCTGGGATATTCATCCATCAGACTAAATATGTTGGTGACATCTTGAGCCGATTCCAGATGTCTGACGCAACGCCCACTGGTACCCCACTTCCGACTAATCACGGGATTACTTCGGACTTGAAGGGTGAAAGTGTCAACTCTTCTTATTATCGCCCTATGATCGGATCTCTCATGTATCTCACAGCATCAAGGCCTGATATCATGTATCCAACGTGTCTGCTTGCAAGATACCAAGCCAACCCAAAAGCATCTCATCATGTAGCTGTTAAAAGGATTTTTCGCTATCTGAAGGGTTGCCCGGACACCGGTCTCTGGTACCCTAGGGATGATAGTTTTGACTTGGTTGCTTTTAGTGATTCAGATTTTGGCGGATGCAAAATAGACGGGAAATCCACAACGGCTGGATGTCAATTCTTAGGAAGTCGCTTAGTCACGTGGCAGTGCAAAAAGCAAACTTGTGTTGCTACATCAACTTGTGAAGCTGAATATATTGCAGCTTCAAGTTGTTGCTCTCAGGTTCTATGGATCCAGCAACAAATGTGCGACTACGGTTTTGAATTCCTATCTACCTCTATCTTTGTTGATAATAATGCTGCTTTATCTATCACTAGAAATCCTGTTCAACACTCCAAGACCAAACACATCGATATTAAATATCATTTCATACGTGATTGTTTTGACAAAAGATTAATCGATGTTGTTAAAATCCACACTGATGAACAGCGTGCTGACCTGTTTACAAAAGCTTTTGACAAATCTCGTTTTGACTATCTTTTAGTGGTCAATGGTATTAAGGTGAAACAAGAGTAAACTTCTGTCGGCTGATCGTTTTTGTAAATATTTTCTTAAGCGTAAAAAATCCAAAAAGATTTTCAGTTTACTTATCTTTTCGCATTTTAGGGGGAGAAATTTCAGAAAATACAAAAACATGTGAAAATTTCAAAAATCCAAAAATATGTCGTTTAGTTTCTTCTGTCTTTAAGTTTGAAAAATCAAAAATAAAAAATTCAAAAACAATAGAAAACCAAAAATGAGTTTCTTGGAGAAAAGAAGAGAAAGTGATGATATACACTGGTGTGGTCTGTCAATATGGTCAAAAGAAAAAGAAAAATTGAAAAATTGAAAAATGATAAGTAGCTTTACTAACGATGTATCGGTAGGCTCACAATCAGACTGAAATTTGCAGGATGATATAAACCTAACAGACTTCAAGTCAGGTGGGAACCATTCATTGGCATATGGTCTTAGTACCGAAATTTCGTTTGATTGATTGCCGAGGTTCTGAAATATTCGGTCTTTATGCTGTCTTATCATCTGAGTATCATGGTTGTATCAAACCGTAAAAATAACGGAGACGAAGTCTAAGATCTTCCATGATACTATACATACGTGTACATATTGCATACGACCTCAATAAGTGATCAACAATCACATGTCCAACAAAATAAGTGATTATATATCACAAATTCTTTGCGGGAGTCAAGTTCGTCTCTCTGCTGTACGAAAGTACTGACCTGTTCACGGACTTGCTTCTGTGCCCTCATGCATCTGAAAATCAAGTTCCTCATCAATAAGTGATTTTATCACATAGGGCTTGTTTTCAAATCAAAATAAGTGAGTTACTCACATTCTTTTATACGGTCAAACAGATGATAAACAGTATACTCACCGGTAAGATGAACTCTCGCGCATGCCTTGATACGGGAATGTGTCGTGTGTGGATGAACACCGGTCTGTAAGTATAAATCATACCTTAACGTATCCCTTCGCTATGATTACATCTGATAAGTTGAGCTTATGTGGACAACAATACCGATAATCGTTATAGGATGCTTATCAAATTGTTAACAAAAAGAACAACAAGAGCGTTTTGGCGTGACCGTACACTGATATGATTCTCTTACCCTCGAAACTCGCAAAAAGGATGTCTGTAAATATTTGTTTACTGCTTTCGTTTATGCATCTTTGTATATATTTATTTATTGCTTTCCGTCTTTACATTTGAAAAATAAAAAAAAAAATTCAAAAAGATTTTAGGTGTGTTTTCATATAAACTTTATAAAATGCAAAAAAGATTTTGCTTCTAGTTTATTTTTGATTGACCGATGTTGGAACTCGAGTCTATCCTACCCAAAATCCTGATCGTAAGCCGGAAAACAATTGCATCTTCATAATCTGTCGAAGTTAACAAGTTTTGAAAGTTAAGAACTAAAATTGAACTATTTTTAAACTTTCAAACTATTGTCGGTAGGTGTTTGATTGAGATTTGATCTCAAATGTGTCGTTTGTTTAATTTGTTTATATTCCAAGCGGTTGTTCTCATTATGCGTTTAGCTTTCTTGCCTGTGCAGATGCTAAAGGCGAGGAGAACATGTTCGATGACAAGCTTTGGAATGAAGATACGAAGTGGAGGCACTCAAAGGATAAAATGATCGAGTTGCCGCTGACCCTTCATCAACACCACAAGGATCTGAAGAATTGACAAGTCAAAAGATTCACGAGCATAACTCAATGGAGAGTTCAATCTAAGGGGGAGTTTGTTAACACACTACCTAAATGAAAAGGGAGTTTGTTGATACACTTTCTTCTTACGACGCGTGAAGACTTTGAAGATCCTCCGACATGAAAGACATGGAAGTCGAACCATCACAGCAGCGTCCAAGGGGGAGTTTGTTGATACACTTTTGTGTGGACGCGGCACGTTCGGTTCGAGCCTTTAACGGAATGAAGACCAAGTTGGATATCCTCCTATCCACTTGTGTCCGACTATTTAGTCTCCATTTGATATGTAATGTAATACGAACAGTGCATGTTGCATGTTAAGGGTATTATGGTCATTATGTAATGTTTATAGTTTGTTGTTTGTTTGCTGTCTATTTTCAGCAAACAGCACAACTGATGCAGCCCTCGACGAAACAGATCTGTTTCGTCAAACACATCATGGCGAAACAGAACAACATTCATTGAATCCGTTTCGTCGACATCAATGACGAAACAGACTTGTTTCGTCGTCTGTTGGGCTGTTTTAAGCC
Source organism: Helianthus tuberosus (assembly GCA_030545235.1). Lineage (NCBI taxonomy): Eukaryota > Viridiplantae > Streptophyta > Magnoliopsida > Asterales > Asteraceae > Helianthus > Helianthus tuberosus. The sequence goes on from CM060400.1 coordinate 210,834,165, forward strand.
CAAAGTCTGGCCCATATGCTGTTTCGTCGACCCACTTTGTAACATCCCTATTTTTATATAATAATTATAGGTTTGGTTAAATTTATTAACCACTAGTAACAAGTAACTAGTTTATTTTATTATAAATATTCAACCCAAAAGGTTTTTAACACTATTTTATATATAGTTGGTCAAAATATTATATTAATTGGCTTGTATATGGGTAACCTTTCTAATAAAAGTATATAAAAACTTTTATTATTAGATGGGTAGATTACGAGTAAGTTAAAAGTTAGAAATATGAAGTTCCTGGACGGGCCTAGGAACCATATAATACATTGTATTTTGAACCTACTCTATTTTTAATAAAACTTAGACCCAAATGTAGACAAAAATATTCTCGTTCGAATGACATAATTATTGTTTTTTAAAAACGTTATATTTTATAAGTTATAAGCGTCAAATAACTGAAGCAGTTGAATTAATTATAATATATAAATTAATAAAATAAAAATAATAAAAATCAAAGACTTACGAAATGAAGTAATAAAATAATAGAATTTGAAATTTTGAATCTTATGTACGTAAAATAATAGAATAATTAAATAATAATTATAAAATCAAAAATATATGAAAGGGAAAGTGGACGTACGTGTCCAAATGTAAATAAAATAATCTAATATTTATCTATACGTGTCATCAGTACAACAAACAAGATTCTTTTTACTTGGAAGTTAAGTTTCGAACATTGGCTATAAATAGGCAGGAGGCAACCTTTGTTAAAAATGTTTTCTATCATTTCATTCTAAATTTTAATTTTTCACTTATAATAATAATAATATTCTACCCCGTTTTAAGTATTTTAACTCCAGATCACCGCTACCCTTTTCGATTGATCTGAGCCCATAGCGCATGTCAGGGCTCTGCCCGACTAAGTTCGTTGGGGTTCTGTCTCGGGACATTGGGATAAGGTTGAATTAGGGGTACTATACTTAAATTACAAATATATATTTTTATTACTACCAAACACACACTAGCTCTAATTCTGCTACGATACAGGGTATTAACTTGATCGCTGCTACGATTCAATGTCCGATCGATTGAAACTATCCGACCGAATGTTTAAGCGCTATCCTTTGTCATTAGTCGTGATTTCGACAGGATGTTTGAGTACCACCCGAACTCGGGGAATACTCTGTCATTCGTTGTGAATCCGATGGATGTTTAAGTGATTGCACTTTGTCATTCGTTGTGAGGGTTTTAATCTCGTGAGTTATCGTAAATGCTGTATTAGTTAATTACCTAGTTCGTGTGCACTAGGTTACAAGGCTAAATCAGTAGGCTAAGCTCTGCCTGTATAAATCTGCAATATATCAAGGCTTATCTGTAGATTAAACTTTGCCCGTATGAATCTGCATGCTTATAATGTGAGTCATTCTCTTTTTATCAAATCTGTTTACAAAAGCATGTTTATTTTCAAGATTATAATTACAGTGATTAAGTATATGTAGTCACCAAATTACAGCCGGTATGTGGGGTATTGTGCACATTACTGTTTTTATCAATTTAGGTGGGCGAACCTAATTAATGATACTCGTTACTATTGGGTGAACGGACTCAATAGTAATATGACCACAGTCACCGAAACGAGTCGATGACAAGTACTGTGGGTATTTGGTTGAAATAAACATTGTAATCTCTCTTAATACTGTGAATTATAACAAACGAGTCGTTTTAGTAAAATGAATGATTCACTCAGTATTTCCCTGCTGACAAAACCTTTTTAAAATACTTTTCAGGTAATTACAGTAGATTGGAGTAAGAGATGGATACGACACTGAAAGGCATCAAGAAGTGGCTTATTTTATTAATTAAATCACATTAAGAAATATTGTTTTATATAATAAAATTTATTTTTATTAAAGCTACCATTGTAAAACAAGGGTTTATCCCATCTATTTATTTAATAAATAAAAATCCGGTGTTTTCTAAACTCTGATATTTTTCCTAACTAACGGTCCTGATGAAATTTCCGCTGCAACGTTTTCAAAATAATCACCGGTACCACTTGGCTGTTCGCGGCTCCCGATTCCGTCCAGGGTGGGTCGGGGGTCGTGACAGAAGGTGGTATCAGAGCCACTGCTTTAAGCCTTTAGGTGTTGTGATAATAATACCTAAATTTACATAAAAGAGTTAGGAGATTGTTGTTAACTGGTAGCACACAGGATAGCATTTAGACTTGAACTTAAGAAAAGATGCCTTAGTATTAGCTTCACGATAAGCTAGGTACTTGTGTAAATAAATATGATAGGATTTTGGTGTGCCATAAGTAATATATTTTAATGTCACGGGACAACTAAGTCCAGAGTCACTAGTTAAGAGAATGATCAACAGTGACATGACCAAAAACACTAGTTGAGAGAATGATCAACAGTGTTATGATTAGAATTACTAGTTGAGAGAATGATCAACAGTAATATGACCTGAGTCAATAGTTGAAAGAATGATCAATAGTAAATTGACACTGTCACAGGAATCGTCTAGTGATCAATATAATAATAAGATATGTTATGGAAATACAAGTTTCCTTAATTCTGGATAAAAGCCCTAATAAAAGAGGCACTTTTGAAAAGATACTATTTATGGGAAATAGAAAATTTTCTCCGGCAAGACTGGGTATGATGTAATAAGACTCTCCAGTTTGTCCGGATATACTGAAGTTACCTCTCCGGCGAGAACCGGGTAAGAAGGTATATAATATGTCAGCAAGTGACAAAATTTCCCTAAATAGTATCATGATCTGATATCTGACTGGTTTTGGAAATATGAATCTGTTAAATACATTGACCTGATAAATGGTATGTTTATTTCAGCATGTGAAATATGTGATTATATAGATAGGTATATCTATGAAAAAAAAAAAAAACCATAAGGATTGACAACTTGGAATAAAGCACAAGCATCTGTGTCTAGATTTCTTTATTAGGAATCTCTTTTCCAATATCAAAAAATTATTTCGTTTGATCATCTGTCTCGTAGCTAGTGTGACAAAATAAATAATGAAAACCCTTTAAGTTGAAACACCATCAAAAATATAAAAGAATTTCCAAAATTATTAACGCAAGTACGAAGCAAGTAAAGTTGTGCTAGTGCACAAGAAAACACATGAAACTTAAATTATACGTCCACAGATGTTGAAATATATTACACACGATTTTCGAGGCAAGACCTTTGGAAAATATGATTAGGCACGATGACACCAATACTAATTCCGTCAGTAGAAGAACTATTAATCAAAAGAAGCACTTTGCCATGTGATCCTATAATCGACACGAATATCGCTAAGGTTCGTTGTAACAATATTTCACAATCATCGGTGCACAGTCTAATCAGAGTCATAATTATTATCACTGCAAAAAGGAGTCACACACCTTTGCAAATTTCCTATTTCATTTTATTCGACATTCCCTGGTAATTTCATTTAACAACGATTATCACACGAAATTCCAAATAGAAGTTCTTATATTTCTTTCGTTGAAATTCTGACTTTTGCATATAATAAATTAACTTTCGTGTTTCTACTTTCCTTAATAGTCATCATATCATGAGGATTTCTTTCATAGTAGCGAATATTGATCTGTTTCATTTCTTGGTAAATCCACACGTTACACATGCACTGTTTGTTGCGCATGTGGTTCATTCGATTTGTGAAGACCACTGGAGGACTTCATTCTAAATTGTCATTTTATCCAAACTCAAATATCATTCCACTTTTTACACTATGAATCGCATTATTGCAAAACCATGTCTTTTTGATATCGAGCCAATGAATTTTGTTAAACCATTAAGGTAAAGAATTTATATTTGATATATATAAAAAAAATTATATTGAGATATACTCTCATTTAAAGTTTATGTTTAAGTTATTTATTATTAATAATTTTATTATTAGTAATAAATTAATAACAAAAGTGTTAGTATTATTTTTAGGTAATAGGGTTATTGTCAAGGGCAGATATTGGGTAACCTAGCCTTAGTTAGGCATGGACTGGCCACCTATGCTTAAACAAGGCAGCACTAACCAAAATCTAACCATGATAATGACTAGTTAAGATATATAAATTAAGTCATCATACTTATTTAGCAAAAAAAATAAAAAAAAAATAAATTTTTTTTTTTCTTATGAAACGTAGACTCCATATCTATATTGAATTTTATCACATAAACATATCTTCATATATTCATAAAAAAAAATCGATATATATAATCCTATATAAATTTTCTTTATAAAAATATTTGATATAAAGTAAAATTTTTCTCTATATATAAATATATATATTTTTATATATAAGAAAGATTATTTATAAATTATACTGTGATAACTATATATATATATATATATATAAGAAAAATCGAATATACAGTATAATATATGTGAATATACAGTATAAATCATGTATATGTATATCATATCAAAATTTATACATAAAGGTGACCGGAAATTTAAAATACTAAATAAGAGTTTAACATATCTAAATATAGTATAACAATATTATAGGATTTCGCGATCATCTAGACGTAATCTATTATCTCACGATCATCACTTAAGATACGAACTCTAAAATAAAGATACACTAACTTTATTGTCTTTTGGTGTATCCCTGCAATTCACTCATCTCAACACTTTGATTTTCTCATATCATAAATATTTGACAAATCATTTTTCATGCTTTTATTTCATTTGGAACCTGTCAATTCTAAGTTTTCCTCAGTTGCCAATCAAAGTAAGCTTTCTTTTGACAAAAAATTTTATTGATAAAAAAAAAAAAAATCCTTTATATTCATTTAAAAAAAAAAATCTATTGATCCTATATCTTTTGGCTTGAACCTAGTCACTTTGAAAATTATATCATTTCATCTCATTCATTTGTTATCTATTTCTTGAACTAATTCAGTTGAACCATTGAGTCCTACTTATTGTACAACTCATATTCACAAAATTAGATATTTTGATTCTGTGTCATCTACCTTAATATTTATAAATCTAAAAGAAATATCATAACCCAAATATCGAGGACGAGATTTAAAACAAGGTGGGGAGAATGTAACATCCCTATTTTTATATAATAATTATAGGTTTGGTTAAATTTATTAACCACTAGTAACTAGTAACTAGTTTATTTTATTATAAATATTCAACCCAAAAAGTTTTTAACACTATTTTATATATAGTTGGTCAAAATATTATATTAATTGGCTTGTATATGGGTAACCTTTCTAATAAAAGTATATAAAAACTTTTATTATTAGATGGGTAGATTACGAGTAAGTTAAAAGTTAGAAATATGAAGTTCCTGGACGGGCCTAGGAACCATATAATACATTGTATTTTGAACCTACTCTATTTTTAATAAAACTTAGACCCAAATGTAGACAAAAATATTCTCGTTCGAATGACATAATTATTGTTTTTTAAAAACGTTATATTTTATAAGTTATAAGCGTCAAATAACTGAAGCAGTTGGATTAATTATAATATATAAATTAATAAAATAAAAATAATAAAAATCAAAGACTTACGAAATGAAGTAATAAAATAATAGAATTTGAAATTTTGAATCTTATGTACGTAAAATAATAGAATAATTAAATAATAATTATAAAATCAAAAATATATGAAAGGGAAAGTGGACGTACGTGTCCAAATGTAAATAAAATAATCTAATATTTATCTATACGTGTCATCAGTACAACAAACAAGATTCTTTTTACTTGGAAGTTAAGTTTCGAACATTGGCTATAAATAGGCAGGAGGCAACCTTTGTTAAAAATGTTTTCTATCATTTCATTCTAAATTTTAATTTTTCACTTATAATAATAATAATATTCTACCCCGTTTTAAGTATTTTAACTCCAGATCACCGCTACCCTTTTCGATTGATCTGAGCCCATAGCGCATGTCAGGGCTCTGCCCGACTAAGTTCGTTGGGGTTCTGTCTCGGGACATTGGGATAAGGTTGAATTAGGGGTACTATACTTAAATTACAAATATATATTTTTATTACTACCAAACACACACTAGCTCTAATTCTGCTACGATACAGGGTATTAACTTGATCGCTGCTACGATTCAATGTCCGATCGATTGAAACTATCCGACCGAATGTTTAAGCGCTATCCTTTGTCATTAGTCGTGATTTCGACAGGATGTTTGAGTACCACCCGAACTCGGGGAATACTCTGTCATTCGTTGTGAATCCGATGGATGTTTAAGTGATTGCACTTTGTCATTCGTTGTGAGGGTTTTAATCTCGTGAGTTATCGTAAATGCTGTATTAGTTAATTACCTAGTTCGTGTGCACTAGGTTACAAGGCTAAATCAGTAGGCTAAGCTCTGCCTGTATAAATCTGCAATATATCAAGGCTTATCTGTAGATTAAACTTTGCCCGTATGAATCTGCATGCTTATAATGTGAGTCATTCTCTTTTTATCAAATCTGTTTACAAAAGCATGTTTATTTTCAAGATTATAATTACAGTGATTAAGTATATGTAGTCACCAAATTACAGCCGGTATGTGGGGTATTGTGCACATTACTGTTTTTATCAATTTAGGTGGGCGAACCTAATTAATGATACTCGTTACTATTGGGTGAACGGACTCAATAGTAATATGACCACAGTCACCGAAACGAGTCGATGACAAGTACTGTGGGTATTTGGTTGAAATAAACATTGTAATCTCTCTTAATACTGTGAATTATAACAAACGAGTCGTTTTAGTAAAATGAATGATTCACTCAGTATTTCCCTGCTGACAAAACCTTTTTAAAATACTTTTCAGGTAATTACAGTAGATTGGAGTAAGAGATGGATACGACACTGAAAGGCATCAAGAAGTGGCTTATTTTATTAATTAAATCACATTAAGAAATATTGTTTTATATAATAAAATTTATTTTTATTAAAGCTACCATTGTAAAACAAGGGTTTATCCCATCTATTTATTTAATAAATAAAAATCCGGTGTTTTCTAAACTCTGATATTTTTCCTAACTAACGGTCCTGATGAAATTTCCGCTGCAACGTTTTCAAAATAATCACCGGTACCACTTGGCTGTTCGCGGCTCCCGATTCCGTCCAGGGTGGGTCGGGGGTCGTGACACACTTCGTGTTTCGTCGAGACTTAGGCCCAGGGACTATATAAACACTTCTGGTTTCACTTTGAAACCAGATGAGATAATAACCCTGCAAAGTTACTCTGTCAAAACTGTGTGTGTATCAGTTATTGTTGGTTCTCATCCCGTTTAATCAATCGAGTGTGTATCACTGATTATACCTTGTGTGTTTTACTGTTTTATTAACTGTGTTTGATTTGCACCGTCACGGGGATTCCGCACCCGCGACATTGTTTGTTATAAACAAGGATAGGTTTTCGTTATCGATCCTCAGATTTCGGGACCTACAAGATAACCGTGAAAAAGGGGTAGTAGCGGTGAATAACAACCAGAACCAGTCTGGTCCTTCAAACACAAATCGAGCATTGACCGTTCAAGCTCTGATACCAATTGTAGGTCCCGTTTTTCCCTGGGATCGATAACGAAAACCTATCCTTGTTTATCACAAACACGGTAACGGGTGCGGAATCCCCGTGACGGTGCAAACCAAACAAAGTGTAAAACACACGCGTAACCAAAAGATTCAATATCTATTGATTAGGGATGAGAACGGATACAAACATATACAAACAATGTTTACAGACTCTCTCTCAAAGTCTCACAGCGCTCATCAGTTTCACACAGAAACTGTGAGGGGTATTTATACTAGACACAGACACAGACTGACGAAACGCATAAAGGACACGACGAAACAACAAAGTCGACGAAACACACCTTGTTTTGTCGACATACATATTAACTCTAAAACTTGTTTCGTCGTTTAAGTTGAAGCCCATATGATAGTCAAAGCCCAAATGAAGTTGCTTGATCCAAAGACAAGTCAAAGCCCAACATCAATTAGATACGGCCCAGACACGTTTCTGTTCTAAATGTTTGCACAATTTCAAGATAAGTCAAAGGTAGTGACATCACCATGACATCACAATGACGATGTCATGGTGATGTGTAAACGGGACTTGACTCGCGGCGCTCCGTGCTTCGCGTGTCGAACTATGGGGCGCACGACGGAGGAATGTCGTGTTTTCGGGCTTGAGCCGGACCTAACCGAGTCGACCCGAACCGAATCGAACCGAGTCGAGTCGCGTCCACATAAAGTGTACCAACAATGATCTCGATCGCTGATACTTGAATTATATGCAAAAGGATACTAGCATACAATTGGGACCGTGGGGAGGAAATGTTGGGAATTATTGGGATAATGGAGTACACGGTGGAGTTAGAGAAATCACTCTTGTATACGGTACCTGCATCGACTCAATCCATGTAACATATGATAACGATGATAAATCCATGTATAAGAGATTGATGATGCTGAGATTGATAAGATACCAAGTGAGCCTGAGACTACTGATGTTGAAAACATTGAAGAGATTGTTTTTTATGGAAATGAGAAGAAGTCCTCGTATGTGCGCAAAGACGGGACTGAATTCGCTCCTTTCGATGAAGAATGGTTACAAGAGAATGTGGACGTCATAGATGAGCATTTAAAGAACCGTGATACTTCTGAAAATGCCATAGATGCGTTCTCTGAATGGCGAAATCAGTTCTTATCGAAAGTTTCCAAGCCTGTGCCAGATGTCGCACAAGTTGATTACTTACAGTTTGAGAAAGCGAAGCCGAGTGGAAGAATCCTTTGCTGGATGTTCATTAAGGAAATACATTGCGTCACCATCAAAAGGGAATTCAGTATTCAATACTTCCGATCGTTGCTGAGCATACTATCTTTGCCTTTTTACGATGTTGCAGCATTCACGAAGATTGAGCTTATTAATCGCTCAAACTTCGAAGGCGCAACTTTATTCGAGCGGCTGATAAAGATGAATAAAAAGTCTGGCTGGAAAGACGAGTCGTACAAGCCTCAGTTCCCTTTTTATCAGCAGATCAAGTTTACTCTTGATCCAGCAACGAACACGGGGCGCTACAAGCTTGTGTATCAACCCGCAAAAGTCGTAGATAAAATCCCATTAATGCCGATGTAGCAGAACTTTCTCAATGAAATGGCATTATGGTGCTACGACTCAGACACTCATGAAGCGGTGATCGTGTTTAGAGGTGATCGTGAAAATTTCCGAATGTTGGATCCAATGTGGATCGTTAACATGTCCGCGTCGCTTGCTTCTGCTACTACCGAGGAATTCATGCGGGCAGTTCGTGGTCCGCACAACACTGAAGATAGAAGATTCGAAGACCGAAGACGAGTAACAGACAAGGGGGAGTTTGTTGGTGCACCTTTTTGTGTCTGTAACTAGTCTGTATTAGCGTTGTATTTTGTACGGTCTTTTACGTTTATCGAGTCTGTATTCGCCGTCGACCAAGTCGGATATCCTCCTATCCACTTGTGTCCGACTATTTTGTCTCTGTTTGTTATGTAATGTTTACGAACAATGCATGTTGCATGTAAGGGTATAAATGTCATATTTTGTGTTTGTCTGTGTTTGCTGCGAGTCTGTTTGCAGCAAATATTACAACAGTTGCAGCCCTCGACGAAACCCTAGGTTTCGTCGAGCACTACATGACGAAACCCCCCCAATGTCCAATACATAAGGTTTCATCGTGAACAGTGACGAAACCCCCAGGTTTCGTCGACTGTTGGGTTTCTTCAGGCCCAATCTGGCCCAATGTTGTTTCGTCGAGCCCACATATGGTTTCGTCGATGTTAGGGCCCAGGCTGCTATATAAACACTTTCTAGTTTCACTTTGAAACTAGATGAGAGCATACCCAGAGAGTTATTCTGTAAAACTGTGTGTGTATAAGTTGTTCTTGGTTCTCATCCCATTTAATCAATAGATTGCGTTTCATTGGTTATACCGTGTCTGTTATTAACTGTGTTTGATTTGGCATCGTTACGGGGATTCCGCACCCGTGACATTGTTTGTTATAAACAAGGGTTTGGTTTTCGTTATCGATCCTCAGATCTCGGGACCTACAGTATGAAAACTTTAATGATTTTATAAGAGATTGTGTTTCTTCAAAAAGAATTTAAAAAAAAAATTGTATTCTAACTTAAATGATTTTATAAGAGATTGTGTTTCTTCAAAAAGAATTTTGAAAAGAAAAAAAAATTGTATTCTAACTTAAAATCAGATTATTCATAAAATTGTAAACAATCTTAAATCGTAATACCCTTTTTACAAAACATGATGGAATTTTTATAATTCAACGTTAAAGGTTTAGTATTTTAACATTTTAAGTTTTGTTTTAATGAATTCTTTTATTCGGTTTAGTGTTCTAAAAGGAGTATGTTCTGATTATGTTTGTTAAGTTAGAAAATAATTAAGCTAAATATAAACCATTGGGTGTGAGGGTCATGGTTGGGACATGATTCGTCACCTAGGAAAATGAATGGAAGACTACACCACCCACTTCCCTAATCCACTATGGTTTGCATGGATTAAACCATGACAGCCATGGTTCTCCTTTCCATTTTTCAACAAATCCTTTCCTTTTTCTTTTGACATAGAAAAATTAAAAAAGATAAGAGGATAGTGGTTTGGGTCATGATCACACCCTTAGAGTAGTGGTTTTAGATGGTGTATTAAAGGTGGGTGACATGACACTGACGTAGAGGGTCATGACCACACCCTATAGCCTTATGTTCTGATCTTGATACTTGATAAAAGAACATTTTTGTATATTATGGGTGTATAATTTTTTTTTCTGTTATTGAATTAACTTCAGTTATATTAATTAATTCTAAACGATTTGGAAAAAAAAAGTAAAATCATTAAATAGGACTAAAGTCATCCAAAATGTATTTTAATAAATAAAACCCCATGAATATCTATTGCTCAAATCACTAGTTTATCATTGAATTAATGTACATGTTTAATTGTATTTGACAAGTTCACTAATTAAAAACTATAAAATATTGGACACAACGTGTTATGAACACAGCCGGTCGGACCTCTACATTTTATCACCACTAATGCAAAAGGGAAAGCAATATTCATGGACTGGGTGGCCCAAAAGGTATATTATATATATTCAACCTCTTGTCTAATGTACATGCATGTTTTGTATACTTAAACTATCTTATAATGGAACCAGTATCTTGCATGTTTTATGTATGTTAACACAAAAAAGATCTCTGTGGTGGAATGGAATTGATAGAAAATCGGAATTGGAATAAATAATGAGATCAGAATCAGATGCTTAGCCCAGTTGTATTTTGTTTTGCTATATATATACCGACCGCAATTTGTTTGAAGCATAATCCATCATACACAAACAGATCATTAATCCTTCTTTGGGGGTATATTTTTCAAGCAAATTTCTGGACTCGTCATGGTATGGATCCCTTACTCCAGTTCACCTCTAATTTACAGTTTTTTTAAATAAATTTGTAACTAGTATTTAAATACCAAAGGATAAGAGCAAGCAATTGGGAGCATGGGGAGGAAATGGAGGAGATGAATGGGAAGATGGAGCACACAATGGAGTTAGAGAAATAACTCTAGTATACGGAAGCTGCATCGACTCAATCCGTGTAACATATGATAACAATGGTAAACCCTTTCTCGCTGAAAAACATGGTGGCTTTGGTGGAACGAAATCAGCCCAGGTAGATACATTTGCACCAAATCTCCATGTATGGTATTTAATGTTGGAAACTAATTTATGTAATTTCTTATGTATTAATTTCAGATTAAGTTGCAATTTCCTGAGGAGGTCTTAGTAAGTGTTAGTGGGTACTGTTGTCGTGTGGTTTATGGAGGTAGTCCGGTGATTCGATCACTCACTTTCAAGACCAACAAAAGAACACTTGGGCCATTTGGGGTCGAAGAAGGAACGCCCTTTAATTTCTCAACAAATGGAGGCCGCATTGTAGGTTTTTATGGGCGAAGCGGGTGGTTTCTAGATTCACTTGGGTTCTACTTATCAAGGCCAAAACCAAGCCTAGGCCAAAGAGTATGGGCTATGTTTAAAAGGTTTTGAACCCTCTTTCTATTAAAGATGGTGAAAATTGAAACCCATTGGGGGCATATGAGTACCATAGCTAGTCTTAAACCAAAATAAATTGTTTGTGCACTTTGTTATTGATCAAACGTAAGAAAATTGATTATAATGATAAGTCGTATCGGTTATTAACGTGCAAATTGTGGGGCATCTAAGGGCCCGTTTCTATTATCATAATTGCAATTCCAATTCCTTTGAAATCTTGTCTCTTTCTTCTCATGTTATTATTTAGAAAAAATAATTGATCAACATTAATTTATTTGACTCTCCTTTACATTTAGATATACTTATGCATTAAAAATCTATCTGTATTAATTTTCAAAAAAAAAAATCTATCTGTACTATATATAAATTCGTTTTAGAATCCAGAACATTTACCAATGGGGTGGTGGTTCATTGGCAAAGGCAAAGCCTTTAAACGCCTTGGGAGAGGGAGATTTTGGGTTCAAGTCACATAAACAACATCGAATAAAGGAAATTTGCCGTTCAAAAAAAACAAAAAAAATCAAGAACATTTAGTCAATGACATAACATTAATTAAGCTGATGGCGTAAAAATAAAACATTTTTTCTACCCATTCTCTGTTAATATAAAAAAGAACCCCCAAAATTTTCTCACAAGTCTCTTTCCCTCCCTCCCTCCCTCCTCTCTCTTCATCCGTACATAAACTTTTTCATAAAGATTAAAATAAAGAGTTAAATATCTGCTTGGCCTTTGTGGTTTGCATATATCGAAGAGTTGGACCCAATGCTTCAATAATTACAAAGTTGGTCCTAGTGATTGTAACTTTTGCACTCGTGTGATTCTTATCAATAACTTGTATTAACTTTCTTAGTTAAATGTGTGTGCAATTACTAATTTACCCATGAACAATTTAACTAAAACACAAAATAATAAAACAATTAAAAAACATAAAATATGCATATACCCACTCCATTTTGCAGCTCCGACTGCGGACTGTTGAGAATGAACAGAGGTGGGGGAGGCTGTGGTAGCACCCAAGCACACATCAACCTCCATAATCACTATAGGGCCTTTGGTTTAGCAGGGATTCCTCGACCATGTAAGATTTTGCAAGATAAGGGGAAAATTGAGTTTTTTGTTATGAGAACTTTTCACCAATGATTTTTGTTTGAAGTTCGATCCATCCGATGAATACAAAATTGAATCTTTTTTCAAACCCACTAATTAACTAGTGTGTTTTATTAACAAAAACATGTTTCTAGAACTTTTATGCATATGTGCTATTTGGAGGCATGTTATTGTTTAAAGCAATGATGTGCAATAAAACACCACCACGAATAATAATATTTTATTTATGAAAACTTTATTTTGGCATGTGGGATACTTTATTAATATTTTTCTATATATGAGAACTTTTCATTTTCACCAATGACTTTTGTTTGAAGTTCGATCCATCCGATGAATACAAAATTAAATCTTTTTTCAAACCAACTAATTAACTGGTGTGTTTTATTAACAAACATGTGATGTTAAATCTTTTTTCAAACCAACTAATTAACTAGTGTGTTTTATTAACAAACATGTGATGGAATGGAACCGGATCGATACGGAATCAATGCATGTTTTGTGTAACAAAAACCTGCGCTGGAATATATGGATGGCATGTTTGTAGTTCAAATGCAAAATAACTGCTGGGAATTTATAGAAAACTAGTAATAAGACCCGTGCGCGTTGCGGCGCGGGTACATCGTAAACATCGAATAGATTAGTCTGAGTGTTATTTGATTCGTTAACTATATGAAAACGCGTGTCTCGACGTATCCGATTGAACTCAATGTAACTCATATGTGCATTGCGATTGGATCAAAACGTCAATAAATTGAATTTATACGGTACAATCATAACGTATTGTATGTGACCAGAAGACCATAATGGTATATATTCATAGAAAAAGGAGAGATGTGTGGCAGGGGTGTTTTGAGAAGGCATTGTCCCTTTTTCCCCCTATTAACGTACTACAATTCATGTTCAGCTGTTCAAGAAAGCTCTACATACGCGGGAATAAAACAAATACATGGAATGGAATTGGAATAAGTTCATTTTTATGCATGTGAACTGTGAAATGTGAATGACCTATTTGTTGGAATGGAATCAGAATGGGAATAAGGAGAGCACTTTAGCACTTTGCTCTATATATGTAGTATATAATTCGTGTGCAAGACTGCAAGAACATTATACACAATTACCACTACATCTTTGTAAAGACTTCTTTTCCTCATGGTATGGAAATTCCTCACTGTGTTTACCCTCTTATTTTTCTAAATTCTGAAAATGGTCTCACTATTTACCCTCGTATTTGGATATTGTAGGATGGTAGTATACTATTGGGACCATGGGGAGGAAATGGAGGATACGAATGGAATGATGGAGTACACACCGGAGTTAGAGAAATAACTCTCGTATATGGCAGCTGCATCGACTCAATCCGTGTAACATATGATAACTATGGTAAACCCTTTCTGGCTGCAAAACATGGTGGTATTGGCGGATCCAAATCTGCTCAGGTACGATACATTTTCACTAAATTTCCGGATACTTAAACAGTTAAACTGAAGTTGGAAATTGATTTGTGGGATTTCTTATGAATTAATTTCAGATTAAGCTGCAATTTCCTGAGGAGATCTTAGTAAGTGTTAGCGGGCACTATTGTCCCGTCGTCTATGGAGGCAGCCCTGTGATTCGGTCACTCACTTTCAAGAGCAACAAAAGAACATTTGGGCCATTCGGGGTTGAAGAAGGAACACCCTTTAACTTCTTCACAAATGGGGGCCATATTGTAGGGTTTAACGGAAGAAGCGGGTGGTTTCTGGATTCACTCGGGTTCTGCCTATCTTGCTATTAAAGATTCCAGATAAAGTTCAAAGGGTTCAACCCTCTTGCTATTAAAGATGGTGAACATAACAAAACCAAAGGCTCAAAAGGTCATTGGTGGGGCATATGAGTTTTTCCCTAAAGTATGGTATTGCAGCCACTTTTAGAAAGATATCGACCCTAGATATAGGAATCTTTTGTAAATGATTGCAGGATATGCAGTCAAAATTTCATCTAGTATTTAGTTGTTGTGTGTTCAAAATTAAATAAAATGAATGATGTTAATTACCAGCTAAATAAAAAATTGTCAAACAGCAGCATGTTGTATAATCTGAACTCCAAACATAATATGTTTCCATTGGCAGAGAAAATAACTAAGCAGCAGAAGGTAGATGCATTGTTTCATAACAATAACAATAACAATAACAATAACAATAACATGATAACAATAACAATAACAATAACAATAACAATAACAATAACAATAACAATAATAATAATGTATGCAAAGTACTAATTTCAAGCAGCAGTAGAAAAGAACATAACACAAACATAAGTCGGTCAAATTTACATATTCAATCAGGAAATTCAGATAAAGTTACTACTAGAATCCATGTAAACATTCAGTTAGCCACGCGCTTTAAGCTCCGCTAGGCGCCTAGTGAGGTCGCTTCCTTGACCTTCTCCGTGTTCTTGGTCGGCACTGCATGACCAGCAGGTTGCAGCAAGACCACCGACACCTCAAAAGTCGTCAAACAGTAATTTTTATATATAAAACCATGTGATTTAATTTTTTAAAACAACTTTATTAGTATTAAACCAATATGAATTTGTAGTTGTATTTGAGACACTAATTAGTAATAAAATAGTTTAAATTTTAGGCAACGTGCTATAGGTTGGGTCTACTTTTGAACCTTTTTTTATTTTGTCACCACAAATGCAAAAGGGCACGCAAGATCCATGGAAAGCATGGCTTCATCCCACTAAGTAAGGTACATATGTTTTATGCACATAAACTGTCCTAGAGTGGAATCAGAAATTGTGCACGTTTTATGAATGCGAGAATACAATTAAGACCTCTGCGATGAAATGAAATGGAATTGAGACTGATGGAATCGGGAAGGAATCAGAATCGGAAACCGAAAATGTTTTATGCATGAAGAATATGAAATAAGGACTTTGGAATGGAATAAAAATTCTTATAGAATGCTGAACATTTACCACTATGTTTGCTCTTTATAAGACATCAATTGTTTGCATGATTATCATTACATCTTTAAAATTTATCATTCTAGCAACTCCTTGGACTCATCATGGTATGAAAATCCTTCTTCTATGCTTAACATTCTTTTAACTTGGTTAACACATGCTAACCTCCCAGGCTATAGCTTCTATGAATTTTGATAATGATCTCGATCACTGATACCTGAGAACTGAAATACATGCAACAGGATACAAGCATACAATTGGGACCATGGGGAGGAAATGTTGGGAATCAATGGGATGATGGAGTACATGGTGGAGTTAGAGAAATCACTCTTGTATATGGAAGTTGCATCGACTCAATCCGTGTAACATATGATAACGATGGTAAATCTTTTCGAGCGGTAAAACATGGTGGCATGGGCGGAATCAAAAGCGCCCAGGTACATTTTCAGCTAAATCTAGGCGTACGTATTTATTATACAGATTCATGGATTTTTTTTTTAATTCTTGGACTAATTTCAGGTTAAGCTACAATTTCCGGAGGAAATCTTGATAGGTGTCAGCGGGCATTTTTGCCCTTTGGTCTATGGAGGTTTCCCTGTGATTCAATCACTTAGTTTTAAGAGTAATTGAAGAACATTTGGGCCATTTGGCATGGAAAAAGGAACACCGTTTAAGTTCTTTACAAATGGAGGCCACATTGTAAGTTTTTATGGAAGAAGTGGGTGGGTTCTGGATTCAATTGGGTTCCGCGTATCAACCCATAAACCAAGTCTATTCCGAAGAATCCAAATGATGATTAAAAAATTTAACCATTATTCTGTCGAAGATGAAGAACATCAGAAAGCCAAGGGCTCAAAGGGTTATAGTTGGGGCTTTTGAGTATCTAGACATTGTTGTGTGTGAAATTTTAGAGTCATTTTGTTATTTCATGTCCCGTGCAAGTTCTTTTGATTCTATTCGGTATTCGAATGAGTTGTAAAAGGACATATATGCTAAATAAAAGAATCTCTTGCAAGTTCTTTTCATCTATACGTTTATACAATAATGTAAAGGCGAAAGCTAACCAAAAATAGTCAACGTTTATAAAAGCCATTAGATTTACATTGTTATATACTCTACGCATTCTCACCCATTTTAAAGCTTAACATAAGTCCCTTTGCTATCATGGTATATTATTTACATAAAATAGTTGAGAAGTGATAACATTAAAGTTACCAACAAAACCTTTTTACTTTCTCATTATAGAAAGAAAAATGACTCGTATGCCTGAAAATTCACCTAAAAATGTGTCTCGTTCTAATCCATATGGAAAAAATGAATAGAAAACATGACAAAATGCATAAAGTAGGTGTCAAGCATTTAATGAATTAGACATATGTTTTTAAAATGAACTTTTATGCATATGCGCTATTTGGAGGCATGTTTAAAGCATTGATGTCTAATAAAACACGACCATGATTCCATGAACATATACATGAAAGCAATTGGAAGAGGATATTAATTTGGGGGTTCTCAAAATTGAAAATCTTGTCATTGTGAATACTTTGTTTTGAGATTTCCTTATTGGTGGGTGGTTGAATAGGATTGTAGGAAGTAATCACGCTTTGAACTCGTTTACCCTTTTTATGCCTTTCTTTCATCTCATGAAGATTTGGGTGTAATGAGTTGTTTTTTTCTAGTGCTTATAGATTATTAATGTTTGGATAAGTATACTGAAGATGTTTAAATGAAAAGTATTTGACCCAAACCTAAAACTCGAATATAGGCTTCTCGCGTTAGTTGCTTTCGAATAACAATTTTAACAGGGCCAAGTAGAGATGGGCATAATAACCGGTTCCAAACCCGACCCGGTAGACCCGACCAGGAACCGGTTCCAATTCCTACCCGCTGTATAGAAGAACCGATTCCAGGTTCAAAAAACCCTTAGGTTCTTACCCGGTTCCACATTTTATAAAAAAAATAGGGTCGTACCCGGTTCCTACCCGGAACCGGTTCCTCCGTAAACACAAAGAACCGGCACAATTAAAATAAAACCAATTACATTAAAAGTTAAAACCAAACATTACCTACCTACCATTAAAACATAACAATAACATAAAACCAAACATCATAACTAAACATAAGATTAACATAAAACACACTCAAACCAACATCACATAAACACACTAAACCTTCGAATAACCGGTTCCGGATGATTCACCGCCTTCACTTTTCTTTGCCGTAAGCCTTTGTCACCGGACAATGACGGTCGGTGTGTTTTTTTAAGCGTCGAGTTTGCCGTAGTCTTCATGAACTTCCCACAACCTTTGCAACGTGTCATTTCATGGCTATCAGACATCAGGCACACAGATCAAAGTGCTTCCAAACTTGGGGGTTTCTTTTGGTTTCCAAAACCATGACCACTTCATCGTTGCATGTCATAACCGATTTGAGTGGGACTAAGTTTTGGTTGAATGTGATATGCTTATAAATACTTGAAACTGATTTTAAAGTTTTAATGGCAATTAATCGATTCCAAAGGATATAAAGCCGTTAGGAATCGATTCCGGCAGCTTTATTGCAGCTTTTTCTGGAAGATACCAGGATGAACCGGTTCCTCGGAGGAACCGGTTACAATATACTCAGACCGGTTAGGAACAGTTCCGGTAATTTTGGTTTGAAACTGGGTACTAACCGGAACCGGGTCCTAGAAGAATCGGTTCCATTCAAACTCAGTCAAGAACCGGGTACGGTTAGGAACCGGTTCCGGATATACAAAAACCCCGATTTGCCAATCTCTAGGCCCAAGTTAGACACTTTAGAATGGGATGTACAGTGCGATTTAATTACGGAAAATTTCCAGATCTATAATGTGTTTTGACTCTATATTTAATTGTGTACTCGGTTTAGAAGTGTAATTGCTTATTTAAGTTTATTCAACATTCTGTTAATTGCTTATTCTAGTTTCCTAAACATTCAGTTAATGTGTTTCAATTGTCTAATTGTAAATTCAAGTTTGCTAAGATTCTTAAACCTCCATAGTTTTTGTTACGTTGTTGATACTCGATTACTCGGTTAAGAACCCTAATGGTGAAACGTTAAAGTCAAAAACCCAAGTACACAACATGCCAAGAATCCAAGTAAACATCTCATAAGTTGCTAAGCTAACTACAAATTCAACTACAGTATCTTCCCATCAATTCTTCGAACTCATCGTCATCTTCAACCAAGTCAATTTTCAAACTCATCGTCATCTTCAACCAAATCAATTTTCAAACTCAATGTCATCTTCAACCAGATTTTAAATGTGTCTTCATCTTCAACCAGATCAATTGAAGCGGAGTCAAGATCCAAAGGCAAATTGCTACCAAGAATCTGTGCACGTTCCCATTTCTAAAAGCCGACGATTTGACTTGGAGTGGAGAGAAAAAGGAATCAGTTAAGGAAGGAGGTGATGGTTGGAAGAATGAGATGCATTATCAACAAGGCAGCCCCAACTATAGGGGCTATTGTATTACATTTCCTCAAATTTTGAGGATGGGGTACATAGATGGAGAACCTAATTGTAAGGGTGAAAAAAAAAAGAATCTTTGGTTTTTCTTTAAGTTTTGGGGATAGTGATAGGTTTAGAGAACCTGATGTGAGTGCTCTAATCCATTCCCTATCCTCATCCCCGTCTTCCAATTACAGTGAAAACACATTTCTCTATTTTCACTCCATCCTAATCCCCATCCTCATTTCCCATCCCTAAATTTTTAGTGAAAGCTAAAGTAATTCCTCATATTTACGGACTTACTTTTAATTCCTCGTATCAAAAACAACTGAGGTTTAATGGAGATTCTTTATCGTGAAGGTATCCTTCAAGAGGATCCTTAATCACGAGCCGTTTTCTACATAAAACTACAACATACCTGGAAGGGATTTCTCATAACTTTGCAGCTGCAATATGAAACCAGCATTGGGAGCAGCCACGCTTCGTTTACTTTTCACGAGGTTCAGGGCTTCATACGAGCTCATGCCATGCGTCTTCATCAAATAGGCCACAACAACAGTCACACTAGATCAAATATATAATACGTTATTTAAGTTATTGAAATGAAGGTCTACAACTGTCATTTCCAAAAAATTATTTAATAAAAACTAAATCACCTTCTAGATCTTCCTGCGAAGCAATGAACCAACACGTTGCCCGTTCTTTTAGCTTCACTAATGAAACCAAAACAGTCATCAAAGAACTGTGAAATATTTACGTCTCCTCTGTCGTGTACTAAATCAAATAAAGTTATACGGGTGAGATATAGAAAAAGTTTACTAAAGCATATACGAGGAACATTATCATTGATCAATAAAAAGAACCATCTTACAATCAAAAGTTTTGTAAGTGAAATCATTTGGGTATGCGGGTGGAACTGATGAGGCAACAGTTAAAATGTGAGTAATGTTCAGACTTTTCAAAAGGGTCTTGTTATTGGCAGCTTCAACTGAACCCAAATAAAGACCCTACATCATTGGACAAGAAAGCAATGTGTGAGATTGATTGAGAATTAATAAGTAACATGATGATGTTAATAAAGTTTTAGGAGATTAATTTTTCACTTTTAGTTTACCTCTTCTATTTGAGATGGAATGTCATCTTTAATATCCTTTGTTGCCTTGATTGCTCTCAGAAGGTCATCCATTGCAAAACTGTTGGTCAAATTCAAAAACTAGACTAGTGTTTTGAAAAGTGAGTTTTTCTTAATGGTATCAATCTGCACAAGTAAAAAATAGACCTCTTATGACATACGAATGAGAAAGAAAAAGAAATTAAAAAAAAATAAACAGAGTCCAACAGAATTTTGTAAACTGGTTTCGAATTTTAGAAGTGTAAGTAAACTTTAATAAAACACTGTTTTCTACGGTTTACTATTTTTCCAAAATAGTAGAAAACTAGTGCAGATAATAGAACCACTCCCTAAAGAGTCTAACCACACCAAAATACCAATATCAATAGTGTTTATAAAATACGTAAAACCTATTTGTTTTTCAGAAGAGCTACACTATATGAATATACATGCCAGACACCAGAATTAAAGTACAAAGAATCCTAACGTTGATGATCAATTAGCTGTTACTGTTAGTTAGCACTCAACATATCAATTTCCAATTTTTCTTCTCTTTTTGCAGATTGCTACACACGAAAAGAATTACAAATGTTAGGAATGAGTAATGACATATAACTTAACCGATCACTTAACAAATGAGAAGTCCACCACATCGATTCGATTAGTTTTTGACCACTTTCTGATTTTATTTAGCCTTTCATGTTCAAATATGGAGTGTAGTAGATCCAAAGGGCTTTCCGAGCATGTATACTACACACCTTCTCCAAATATATTTCTACAATTTTATATAAAATTATCTAAGAACAGGACAGAGCCTAAAAATAATCCCAAACAGCATGCTGAAAAGGCATTTTAACGTACTGTTTTGAATCACTTCCGATCCGAATTAGATTCTTATGTTGAAAGATGAAACATAGCGTTCTCAACAAGCTTTTCAACCATATAGAATACACCTCAAACAGACATGCTAGTGATTTTTTCCCAACTTCAAAACTTCCTTTCACGTAAGACGACCACAGGTATACGCGAACCACCTCTTCTGATTATGCATGATAGGCACATTATGAAGACACCTAGAGCTTTTACCAACTAATCAAATTTTAATGGTTAATTCAACCTGGATATACGATCATCATCAAGCAATTAGATCGTGCATGTTTGACATACTTTAGTAACAAGTAATTCCACATTAGAATACATATAGGTTTGGTTGTGACATTTGTACAAACACCTTGTGTGCACATTTAATAAGTAATCAATAGACATGCACAACTATGATTATCAACTTCTAAAGCTATGGTATCATCATATAATCAACAACTATACACACAAATTTCAAGTATCACATACATAGTTTCTCATTACACATTCAACGGTTATAGGGTTCGACATGCATCAAATTGGCATAAAAACCCAATTCCAACAACAATAATTTATACAATCAATACCACACACGAAGTGGGATATAACCAGGGTTCTTGAAATTCATACCTTACACCTAATCCCACACAAGAAGTGGGATATAACCACCAAGAATCTCGAAATCAAGATTGTTTGCGAATTAATTGCTTCGATCAGAGGAGAAAAGGGCCAAGGGCTGAGTTTATATACTCTCCCCCCTTCATAATTTGTCTGATTCCTTTTATTAGATTCCAACTTTAACCCCTCATCTTCAAAGGTTTGTTCTTTTTGTCCCAAACTAAATTCATTGCTTTCATAAGTATGTTTAACAGGATTTTAGTTACTTTAAATTTAGAGGCTTTTGCTTTAATACTCCTTTTTTATTTATTATAACATTTTCTTTTTCTTATAGTTTAAATCCCCCATATGTGGCCTAGTGGTAGAATGGTTTTTCAATGGAGACTCAAGTTCAATTCTCACTTGTGTCATATTGGGGTGGAGATTGGGCAATGATGGTGACAAACCCACCGAGGGGGTCCGATCCTGAGCCGCACCCCTGTTTTCATCCGGCTTTTACTTTAGCGAGCCATCTCGTGTGGAGGCAGTACGGTTTCCGGAGGAATGCCGTAACCAAGTCTGACCAACCCAGCGCGGGCTCAGTTAAGACAACGTAGTCTGGACAAATCTTGGCTAGGGCTGCCGTTTAGGCGATGTAACATTGGGTCACTAAAAAAGAAAGTCACCGTTCAAAAAGAAATCAACATCTCCACTTATAAATATGATAATTAAAACATTTCTCTTTCTACCTTTTAATACACACCTCTTGCATTTCTCTTGGGAGATGCAAGTTCAATTCCCACTTGGTGCAGAGTGAGGCATTGGTGGGCAATGATAGGAGACCCAGGGAAACCTGGGTTGGATTCTTGAGCCAAACGGGTTTTACCGGTAACTTCATCGTCGTGCCTACGGGCGGGTGGGTTACCGGGTTTTCCCCGGAATTGGTGGTGGACCCGGGTACTCTCGGAGTACTCCGTTTGGTCTAGTTGGTGCCCCGAGAGTGCTCGGGATTGATTCTGTTGGCCGTTCAAAAAAAAAAAAAATACACACCTCTAACTTTTCAATGTTAAAATTCTCCCAACTTTAACAAGGATTCTTCCTTTTAGCCACCAAGTCATTTAACACGCCTAGACTTTTTATGTTTCAATTTACGTTTTATACACGATACTATAAACACATGCAACGTACCTCATCCTAGCTTGGTTTTCTTCACTACCACATGTAATTTGGTCATGCTGTCGCATGTACTCCCACATAATATTATATCACTTCAGTTATTTCATATCCGTATATCACGCCAACACCGCCACTTTTATGCCTACAACATATCTATCACCACTAGTTGCACACATGTGTATTATTTCTTTAGATTGATTTAATCTTATAGTCAGGCCTGAAACTACAAGGTAGGCTTACCATAATTAACTATTTCAAGTTACTACATTTATAATATGACGCTCTCTAATTAACAAATTCACATACCAGCTCTTAAAACTTTAACGAATATTCATATTCGAATGCGTGAGAGACTTTAGTAACAACCGAATGCAATCATGATTTATCGAGGATTACTCTTTTGTAACATCCCGATTTTTGTCACCCGAGTACTATCAGTAATAGGGCTGTTCACGAGCCGAGCCGAGCCGAACCGAGCGGACCTTTGCTCGTGCTTGGCTCGTTTTCAAACCGAACCGAGCGGAGCGGCTCATTTAAATCCGAGCATCAAATCAAGCGAGCATTTTTCGAGCAGTAAAAATTCCGAGCGAGCGTCGAGCGAAGTTCGAGCGATTTGGACAACCGTGTCGCCCAATTTAAATTTGCTAAGAGAGATAGTGACAATGTTGGATCTCAAGTTTCTATGTCTTTAAAAACATGCACATTTCATAGCATAATATTTTTCTTATGAATAACAATGTTGTGTCTGACGAGGCGATGATCATATTGCACGAACAATTACGTTGAGAGCAGGAGACGATCGACTTAGGGTAACGACATGAAACATTGAGGCGATGAACAGACTTTCTTTTATCGGTTTAGGGTTTAATTTTAGTTTTGATTTTAATTTTTTTTTTTTTGCGTGATTGGGCTAGTACGTATAGATATAGTTGTAAATTTGTATATAGTTGACCAAAATCTAATAGATTGGTACATATAAAACTATAAATTTAATTTATATTTAAGTATATATGTATGTGTAAATGTGTGTGTGTGTGTGTATATAGGTGTATGTGTGTATAGGGAGAAGATCATGCGAGAACCACCTCTTATTGCAAGAACCGCGAGAACCAATGTGAACACAACCAAAAATGCCTAAAAATAGCTAAAAATCACACAAAATTTTTTTTTTTGATTTTTTTAATATTTTTTAGGTTAAAATCGCTACTTTTCGAAGCAAAAAAAAAACAAAAAAAAAATTTAATTTTTTTTTTTTGGCTTCGAAAAGTAGCGATTTTAACCTAAAAAATCAAAAAAAAAATTTAGATTTTTTTTTTGATTTTTTTAGATTTTTTTAGGTTTTTTGGGGGTTTAGTTTTTAGCATTTTAGCTTGGGGGGGGGTGTTTAGGTTTTTGGGGGGAGGGGGGTTTAGGTTTTTTTTTGGGGGGGGGGGGGGGTGGGTTAGGGTTTTTTTTTAGGTTTTTTGGGGGTTTTAGTTTTTAGCATTTAGCTTGGGGGGGGGTTAGGTTTTTTTTAGGTTTTTTTAGGGTCTTTTAGGTTTTTTTAGCTATTTTAGGTTGTGTTCACATTGGTTCTCATGGTTCTCACAATAAATGGAGTTCTCGCATGAGCCCCTCACTGTGTGTATATATATGTATATATATACTAATTAAAATAATAATTCGAGCCGAACCGAGCCGAGCGGACCTTTGCTCATGCTTGGCTCGTTTACAAACCGAACCGAGCGGCTCGTTTACAACCGAGCGTCAAATCGAACGAGCATTTTCCGAGCAGTTTTCGAACGAGCGTCGAGCGAGTGGCGAGCGATTTGAACGGCCCTAATCAGTAAAAATAAACAATAGCATAAAAAACTATCGTAAGGAAACAAGGAAAACCATTAAATGTAAATAACAACGATAAAAATAAGATTACTAATAAAGATATATAATTGCATTATTAGGATTTTAGGATAAAAAGAGTTTAGAAAATTAAAAGAATAGAATACAGAAACAAATAAATAATAATAATAATAATATTAATTGAATGAACAAAACTAAAGTCAGGGGTGTTCAAAAATATTTGTATCCGAAAATCCAATCCGAACTATCCGATATCCAAATCGGAAATATCGAAAAATTCGGATATCCGAATTTTCGGATTCGGATAGTGATTTTGAAAATTTTCGGATATTTCGGATATCCGAAATATCCGAAAATTAGTTTTTATTTTTTATCGAATATCTGAAAATATACGAAATATCCGAAAATTTATATTCGGATATCCAAAACTATTCGGAATATCCGGTTCGGAATATTAAAAAAAATAAAAAAAATAAAACTTAAGTAAATAACGGATATTCGGATATCTGATTCACTATCCGATTGGATATCCGAAAATTCAGATTGTGATTCAGATAGTGAAATCAGGTATCCAAAAATTTCGGATATCCGAATTTTTCGGATAGGAACACCCCTAACTAAAGGGATATTTGAAAAGGCAAAATTGGATTGTAAAAACTTTTATGACAAAGTTACCCTTCATTTTCATGTTGATCTTCTTCATTTTCGGTTTGATTCAAAATTTCGTTGGAGTGGCCAGTAAGATTTTCTTTATTAATTAGCCTTATATCTGGCAGAGTATGTCGTAATATTTCTATCTTTAAGATAATATTACCATATGTAATTAATATTCACTTTTACTCAGCTTTACTATATAGAACAATGTAAATTGATGGATAACAGAACTGATGATAAAACGACGTTGGATCATGAGTTTCTAAGGAAACGATTATGGTTATTTGGATATGCACTCCACATATAA
This sequence comes from Helianthus tuberosus, assembly GCA_030545235.1. NCBI lineage: Eukaryota > Viridiplantae > Streptophyta > Magnoliopsida > Asterales > Asteraceae > Helianthus > Helianthus tuberosus. The sequence continues at coordinate 210,860,340 of CM060400.1, forward strand.
TTACCTATATTACTTCCAGATATGACCTCTGCTTCTATAACATGATTATAAAGTGATATCACCCATAGTCTAGTTCCATTACACATGCCACTTTTTTTACCAATATTTCTTATAAGCATCACTAGAACACCGACCTTTAGCACTAACTTATGGTTAGGCAAGCCAGACACTTTAAGTCCATTTAGAAAATCAGGTGAGTATAAACTTTCATTTACCGTATCATTCACATACTCTGACTGTCTAATGTAGAGATGTGTGGCAGGGGTGTTTTGAGAAGGCATTGTCCCTTTCTTCCCCCTATTACTACAATTCATGTTCAGCTTTTCAAGAAAGCTCTACATACGCGGGAATAAAAGAGATTAAGAGTTTCCTAGGTCTTGCGGGTTACTACCGGAGATTTATACAAGATTTCTCCAAAATCGCGACACCATTAACTAAGTTACCCGCAAGGATGAGAAGTTCGTATGGGGAAGCGCACAAGAAGATGCCTTTCGAATACTTAGAGAAAAGTTGACGAGTGCACCGGTATTAACGTTACCAGATGGAACTGACAACATGGTCATATATTCTGATGCATCCCAACTTGGTCTCGGATGTGTACTCATGCAAAGGGAAAAGGTTATTGCATATGCTTCAAGGCAATTGAAGGTTCACGAAAACAGGTATCCGACTCACGACCTCGAGTTGGCAGCAGTAGTTTTTTCCTTAAAAATTTGGAGGCATTGCCTATATGGTGTGAAATGTATTATTTTCACTGACCATAAAAGTCTCAAATACTTCTTTGATCAAAATGAGTTGAATATGAGACAAAGACGTTGGCTAGAGACGGTGAAAGATTACGACTGTGAAATTCACTATCATCCGGAAAAGCCAACGTAGTGGCAGACGCATTAAGTCGAAAAGAAGAATATTCTCATATTCTGGTGCGGTCCATACAATTAGTAGTAACCTCGGGTTTACTTGAACGAATCCGAGAAGCACAAACCGAAGCTGCAAAAGAAGAGAATTTGATAAAGGAAAGAATTGTGGGCCAGCTCGAAGACTTTGTGGATGGTAATAATGGATTGAAAACCCATTTCGGTAGAATATGGGTCCCAAATACATGTAGTGTTAAAAAGCTTCTTCTTGATGAAGCTCACAAATCACGTTATTCCATTCATCCGGGAACTACCAAAATGTACCAAGATTTAAAACAAAACTATTGGTGGCCCGAAATGAAAAGAGATATAATTAAGTATGTCAAGAAATGCTTAACTTTTTTACATGTAAAAGCAGAACACCAGAAGCCTTACGGTAAACTTCAGTAGTTGGACATTCCGATGTGGAAGTGGGAACATATCACCATGGACCTACTAACCAAACTACCAAGAACAACACGTGGATTCGACGCCATTTGGGTAGTTGTAGATAGATTGACGAAGAGTGCTCACTTTATTCCAATTCGTGAGACATACACATCTGAGAAGATGTCAGAAGTTTTCACGAATGAAATCGCAGCCCGCCATGGAGTGCCGGTGTCCAGATAAAATAACTAGGAATGAATAACCTAGTTAGTTAGTGTCTTGACATAATAGAACAAATATGGTTAAAATACCCTTTAAATAACTTGTGTAAAGTGGAGGGACTAAACATGGGCAAAAGAATTAAAGTTTTAATTCTATCAAATAATTGACACAAAATACACACATACGTGTGTTTGGTCCTGCGATTTCAACCTGATCAAAAGGGAGCTCTCAAGCTCAAACCCAAAAACACAAGAATTCACTAAATTGAAGGGGTAAATCAAGCCTAAATCGAAATCCAAGCATAGATTAGTGATCACCTCAGTGAAGGGATCATAAGGTATACAAAATTTTACTATTTGGTTCCATCTTAAATTTTAGATGAACTCATGAGATTCAAATCCGAGCTTGCATGATTGTTGTTTGGATGAAATTAGGAATGAAATTATGTCTAGGAGTAAACCCTAGTCATTTACTTGTTGAATTGATGTTCATAATTGTGAATTCATGATCATACACTAATGTGTCAAGTGGGTTTTGTAGAATTATGCTAAACACTAGGATTATCTTTGTTAACTTAGTGTGTTTGAGCTCTATGAAGCAAATCCAGATTTGTTGATATGAAAATTTGACATGAACATGTGAAATGATGCTTAAATCTTAGCTAAATAGTTAGTCAAGAACTTGGTTGTGAATTATATGAAATCATGCTCATTAGGTGTTTGATATAATGCCTAAGAGAAGATAAATGTTGAAAATTCGGACTAATAAAAGACGAAGACCAGTCGCGTTTCAGGTTGGTGATAGGGTCATGCTTAAAGTATCTCCGTGGAAGGGGATCATTCGATTCCGAAAGAGAGGGAAGTTAAGCCCAAGGTTTATTGGGCCATTTAAAATCGTTGAACGTGTGGGTAAAGTAGCCTACCGACTCGAACTTCCGGAGGAGTTGAGCAGTATACATAGCACTTTCCACGTATCGCATCTTCAGAAGTGTTTAGCTGATGAAACTGCTTATATAAGCTATGACGACATTGAAGTAAACGATAAACTGAACTATGTTGTAAAACCTATTGCAATCCTTGACCAGAAATTCAAAGGATTAAGGAATAAAAAAATCAACCAAGTGAAAGTCAAATGGGAACATCGGAAGGGATCAGACACCACTTGGGAGTCCGAGGAAGAAATGAGACGCCTATACCCTTCCTTATTTGGTACGTATTACGATTTCGAGGACGAAATCCTCTTTAAGGGGGGTAGACTTGTAACACCCCAAAAATATTAAACTATATATGTGTGTATACATGCATGGTTTCAGAAATCGGCCTAGGCAGCCGATTAATCGGCGCCTAGGCGCTAGGCGGTCATCTACTGCCTAATTTTGAGCTAGGCGGTCAATTAATCGGTCATGGTCAAAAATCGGTCAAAATCGGTCCTAGGCGGTCAAAAATCGGATTAATCGGACAATATTAGTCGGTCAAAATCGATCAAAATCGGTCCTAGGCGGTACTAGGCGGTCCTAGGCGGTCAAAATTGGTCAAAATTGGTCAAAATCGAACCATACTATCTGAAACTTGAAGTATTTATGTGAATTTTGAAATATTATTTTTATATTATTGGGTATATATATATAATTTTGAAAAAATACATATAAAAATCCCATTCCGATTAATCCCTATTAATCCCGATTAATCCCTAGGTTGTACCTCACCGCCCGACTAGCGCCTAGCGCCTTCTACAACATTGTATACATGTATAATTAATTATATTGATAATAAACTTGCGAAAATAAAACTAGGGATATTTAACCTAGTTAATTATATGTTATAAAAAGATAAAGAATCAAGGGATTCTAACCATTTTACAAATCTTAAAACTAGAGGGACTAAAATAGACATAATTGAAATTTATGTTTAAAAGAAGAGATAAACACAAAACACACACTTGTGTGTGTTCTGTAGTTCGACTAAAACCCAGGGAAACAGAGAGCTCATTTCAAAAACCCTAATTTCATCAAAACCTCTCAAAATCAAAGAAGGAAATTGATTTGGAATCAATTCCAAGCTAAATTCGTGATCACTATAGCTAGAGGATTACAAGGTATGTTCAATTTTGATATTTGGTGATGTTTTGAATTGACATGAATTCTCATGATTGAAATTCTTGAAAGAATGATTGATGTTATGGCAAAATTAGGATGATTACAAGTCTAAGAACAAGCATTAGATAAGAATTTAATGAATCCATGTCATAAGCTAGTGATTGCAAGATTTATCATATATGTGTTATATGGGTTTTGTGAATGAAATGATGAACACTTGAATTATAATGATGAATTAGTGTTATTTGATTTTTATGACGAAATTCAAGTGTCGTTTATGGTATTCTTGACATATGAGTATGAAAATGATGATTTAACATGGTTAACTAGTTAATCATGAACATGATAATGTTAGTATAATGATCTCGCCCTTAAGATGTTCGACAAAATGCCTAAGTGATCTTGGAATATTGAGAAATATGAAAGAATCACTTAATTGATTAGTTAAACGCATTTTGTGTCGAATATTGAAACATGAGTTCTAAGCGATATACTCGAATTGAATTCTATAGGCAATTTGGGCGGATCATCGAGTAGTCAAGGCGGAACGGATAACCGTTTAAAGGGAAAGCTTTAAAGGTACGTGGCTATATGCTTCGTAGATTTTCGTTATAATTTTACGTTCATTTATATTGAATGATAAATGTATTATTATGAAGTTCGGTTGATATTAAAACGGTGGATTCTGTATAAACAAACCGAACAGATTAATTAAGAGTTTAATGATACGTTAGAAAGTAAAAGTGGTGGATTTCACTATAATAGTCAAACGGGTCAAAATGACTCGAATGACGAATGTTTGGTAGTGTGAAAGTGATGGATTTCGCTAACAAAACCAAATGGGTCAAAATAACCAAAGTAATGAAACTTTGGCGATATAAAGCGATGGATGTCGCTAAGAAAGCTAAATGGGTCAAATTGATGTCTTGATGTAAACCGGGAAGGTTGCATGATTAAAGACTTCGAATTTATGCCCAATTTATGAATTACAAGTCACTATAAGCGTTAACCGAGAAATAGGAACACGGAATACAAGTCAAAAACTCAGGTGTGAGTATGACTAAAAGATACGCAATTCCATATAAGGGATTCGTGTTAAGTTCGTTTAACTGCTTATAGTTGAACGGGTCAAATAAATGATATATATATAGATAACGGCACATAAATTTCACGGATAACGCTCCGTAAATATAGAAATGTTCATAGGTATCGTTCTCATAGAAGTTCGAAAGTAATAAACCAAGTATATTGTTCATAAATCTGAACGGGTCAAATAAATTAGAAATAAATAATACGCCGCTAGCTTAAAGCTAAGAAATTTGTTAATCCGGATATCTGATTTTTACTCCATACGATAGAGGAACGAATTACGATCACGTAGGAAGAAACGGGACGTAAATCGGATCAAAATTCAGAAAGTTATGCTCATTTTGGTAAAACATAGTCTGGTTGGGAATATGCAGGTCTGCATTCAAAACCTTCTGTCGAACCAAGGTCCTCGCGTCACGCGACGGATGCAGACCTTTGTGGTCATGGCCCGCGACGGTCGTCGCATCACGCGACAGGTGTTTTAAATCTCGTCGCGGAACGCGACGGGTACTAAACCCAGCAAAAGTTGTTGTATTGTTTGTCTTGCGCTGCGGATTCGTTTTAATAAGTTATAAACTTTCATAACTGACGTTTATGACCATTTTGATTATAGGTAATTACGAAAGTCTTTTGGATGGCGATCAAGCTGGTACGAGGACCGAACACACGAGCTTCCGCTATTATACTAGTCTCTTTTGTTTACAAAACTTTTGTATAACTGTTATAAACAGCTTTTGAATGTTTTCAAACCTGTGTAAATGTAGTTGAATGTTTTGAACTTTATGTAAATGTCGTTATACCAATGTTTATGAAACGGCATTTTGATAAATATATATATAAATGCACAATATATTATATGAAATATTCAATGATCATATCATTCATTACATTCAAACACTATCATTGTATTCGATTATAAGTTATATGAAAGTTTAGTTTTATCATTTTGCGATCTAGAGATCAAAGATCATTCTGGGCAACATGTAACATATGATAACGATGATAAATCTTTTCAAGCAGTGAAACATGGTGGCATGGGCGGAACCAAAAGTGCCCAGGTACAATTTCAGCTAAATCTAGGTGTATTCATTATACATATTCATGAAAAAAAATCTCTTGGACTAATTTCAGATTAAGCTAAAATTTCCGAAGGAAATCTTGATGGGTGTCAGCGGGCATTTTTGCCCTATGGTCTATGGAGGTTTCCTTGTGATTCAATCACTTAGTTTCAAGAGTAATCGAAGAACATTTGGGCCATTTGGCATGGAAAAAGGAACACCATTTAAGTTCTTCACAAATGGAGGCCACATTGTAAGTTTTTATGGAAGAAGTGGGTGGGTTCTGGATTCAATTGGGTTCCGCTTATCAACCCATAAACCAAGTCTACTCCGAAGGATCCAAATGATGATTAAAGGATTTAACCATCATTTTGCCGAAGATGAACATCAGAAAGCCAAGGGCTCAAAGGGGTATAGTTGGGGCTTTTGAGTATCTATACATTATTGTGTGTGCAATTTGTTGAGTCATTTTGTTATTTCATGTCCCGTGCAAGTTCTTTTACTTCTTTAGGGCATTCGAATGAGTTGTAGAAGTACATATATGCTAAGTAAAAGAATCTCTTGCCAATTCTTTTCTTTTATGCAATAATGTAAAGGCGAAAGCTAACCAAGAAATAGTCAAGTTTTATAAAATTCAGCCATTAGATTTACAATGTTTCTATTTTACACATCCTCACCCGTTTTAAAGCTTAACATAAGTCCCTTTGGTATCATGGTATTCTTAGTTACATAAAATAGTTGATGAGTAATAACACTAAAGTTACCAACAAGACCTTTTTACTTTCTCATTATAGAAAGATAAATGACTCTTATGCCTGAAAATTCACCTAAAAATGTGTCGCGGTCTAATCCATATGGAAAAATCCGAAGAAAACATGATAAAATGCATAAACTATGTGTCAAGCTTTCAATGAATTAGACATATGTTTCTAAAATGAACTTTAGGCATGTTTAAAGCAATGATGTCCAATAAAACACGACCACCAATAATAATCTTTTATATATGAAAACTTTATTTTGACATCTGGGATACTTTATTAATATTTTACTATATATGAGAACTTTTCATCAATGATTTTTGTTTGAAGTTCGATGGATCGATGAATACAAAATTGTATCTTTTTTCAAACCCACTAATTAACTAGTGTGTTTTATTAACAAACATGTGATGGAATGGAACTGGATCGACACGGGATCGATGCATGTTTTGTGTAACAAAAACCTGTGCTGGAATATATGGATGGCATGTTTGTATTTCAAATGCAAAATAAATGCTGGGAATTTATATAAAACTAGTAATAAGACCCGCGCGCGTTGCGGCGCGGGTACATCGTAAACATCGAATGGATTAATCTAAGTATTATGTGATTCGTTAACTATATGAAAACGCGTGTTTCAACGTATCCGATTGAACTCAGTGTAACTCATATAGGCATTGCGACTGGATCAAAACGTCAAGTAAATTTAATTTATCTGGTACAATCATAACGTATTGTATGTGACTAGAATGGTATATATTCATAGAAAAAGGAGAGATGTGTGGCAGGGGTGTTTTGAGAAGGCATTATCCCTTTTCCCCCTATTAACGTACTACAGTTCATGTTCAGCTGTTCAAGAGAGCTCTACATACGCGGGAATAAAACAAAGACATGGAATGGAATTGGAATAAGTTCATTTTTTATGCATGTGAAATGTGAATGACCTATTTGTTGGAATGGAATCAGAATGGGAATAAGGAGAGCACTTTAGCACTTTGTTTGCTCTATATATGGAGTATATAATTCGTGTGCAAGACTGCAACAACATTATACACAATTACCACTACATCTTTGTAAACACTTCTTTTCCAGCAATATCGTGGGATCATCATGGTATGGAAATTCCTCACTGTGTTTATTTTTCTAAATTCTGAAAATGGTCTCACTCTTAGCTTTACCCTCGAATTTGGATATTGTAGGATGGTAGTATACTATTGGGACCATGGGGAGGAAATGGAGGAGATGAATGGGATGATGGAGTACACACTGGAGTTAGAGAAATAACTCTCGTATATGGCAGCTGCATCGACTCAATCCGTGTAACATATGATAACTATGGTAAACCCTTTCTGGCTGCTAAACATGGTGGTATTGGCGGATCCAAATCTGCTCAGGTATGATACATTTTCACTAAATCTCCGGATACTTAAACTAAAGTTGGAAACTGATTTGTGGGATTTCTTATGAATTCATTTCAGATTAAGCTGCAATTTCCTGAGGAGATCTTAGTAAGTGTTAGCGGGCACTATTGTCCAGTCGTCTATGGAGGCAGCCCTGTGATTCGGTCACTCACTTTCAAGAGCAACAAAAGAACATTTGGGCCATTCGGGGTTGAAGAAGGAACACCCTTTAACTTCTTCACAAATGGGGGTCATATTGTAGGGTTTAACGGAAGAAGCGGGTGGTTTCTGGATTCACTCGGGTTCTGCCTATCAAGCCCTAAACAGAACCTCTTTCAAAGATTCCAGATGATGTATAAAGGATTCAACCCTCTTGCTATCAAAAATGGTGCTAACATAACCAAAGGCTCAAAAGGTCATTGGTGGGGCATATGAGTTTCCCTAAAGTATGGTATTGCAGCCACTTTTAGAAAGATATCGACCCTAGATATAGGAGTCTTTTGTAAATGATTGCAGGATATGCAGTCAGAATTTCATATGGTATTTAATTGTTGTCGAACCAATAAACTTGTTCAAACTTAAATAAAATGAATGATGTTAATTACCAGTTAAATAAAAAATTGTCAAACAGCAGCATGTTGTATAATCTAAACTCCAAACATAATTAATATGTTTCCATTGGCAGAGAAAATAACTAAGCAGCAGAAGCTAGATGCATTGTTTCATAATCATCATAATCATAATAATCAATCATAATAATCATAATAATCATAATAATCATAATCATAATCATAATCATAATCATAATCATAATAATAATCATAATCATAATCATAATCATAATAATAATAATAATAATAATAATAATAATAATAATAATAATAATAATAATAATAAAAATAAAAATAGTAATGTATGCAAAGTACTAATTTCAAGCAGCAGTAAACCTAACAAATCATAATCATAATCATAATCATAATAATAATAATAATAATAATAATAATAATAATAATAATAATAATAATAATAATAATAATAATAATAATAATAATAATAAAAATAGTAATGTATGCAAAGTACTAATTTCAAGCAGCAGTAAAAAAGAACATAACACAAACATAAGTCAGTCAAATTTACATAATCAATCGGGAAATTCAGATAAAGTTATTACTAGAATCCATGTAAACTTTCAGTTAGCCACGCGCTTTAAGCTCCGCTAGGCGCCTAGTGAGGTCGCTTCCTGGACCCTCTACGTGTTCTTGGTCGGCATTGCATGACCAGCAGGTTGCGCTTTATTAGTATTAAACCAATATAAATTTGTAGTTGTATTTGAGACACTGATTAGTAATAAAATAGTTCAAATTTTAGGCAACGTGCTATATGTTGGGTCTACTTTTGAACCTTTTTTATTTTGTCTCCACAAATGCAAAAGGGGACGCAAGATCCATGGAAAGCATGGCTTCATCCCACTAAGGTACATGTTTTATGCACATGAATGCGAAATTGTGCATGTTTTATGAATGCGAGAATAGAAGTAAGACCTCTGTGATGAAATGGAATGAAATTGAGACTGAGATCAGAATCAGATGCTTTGCAAGGTGGTGTACTTTCTTTGCTTTTTATATCAACAGGAATTAACATGTGTACAAAATAATCTATCATACACACATATCATTAATTAATCTTCCTTATTTTTCTAGCAAATTCTTTGACTCATCATGGTATGAAAACTGGTTCACTGATGGAATCGGGAAGGAATCAGAGTCGGAAACCGAAAATGTTTTATGCATGAAGAATATTAAATGAGGACTTTGGAATAGAATAAAAAATCTTATAGAATGCTGAACATTTACCACTATGTTTGCTCTTTATAAGGCATCAATTTGTTGGTATGATTATCATTACATCTTTCTTTAAAATTTATCATTCTAGCAACTCCTTGGACTCATCATGGTATGAAAATCCTTCTTCTATGCTTAACATTCTTTTAACTTGGTTAACCCATGCTAACCTCCCAGGCTAGCTTCTATGAATTTTAATAATGATCTTTATCACTAATAATTGAAATATATGCAACAGGATACAAGCATACAATTGGGACCATGGGGAAGAAATGTTGGGAATCAATGGGATGATGGAGTACATGGTGGAGTTAGAGAAATCACTCTTGTATATGGAAGTTGCATCGACTCAATCCGTGTAACATATGATAACGATGATAAATCTTTTCGGGCGGTAAAACATGGTGGCATGGGCGGAATCAAAAGTGCCCAGGTACATTTTCAGCTAAATCTAGGCGTACGTGTTTATCATACAGATTCATGGATTTTTTTTATTTTTTTTTATTCTTGGACTAATTTCAGGTTAAGCTACAATTTCCGGAGGAAATCTTGATAGGTGTCAGCGGGCATTTTTGCCCTTTGGTCTATGGAGGTTTCCCTGTGATTCAATCACTTAGTTTTAAGAGTAATCGAAGAACATTTGGCATGGAAAAAGGAACACCGTTTAAGTTCTTTACAAATGGAGGCCACATTGTAAGTTTTTATGGAAGAAGTGGGTGGGTTCTGGATTCAATTGGGTTCCGCGTATCAACCCATAAACCAAGTCTTTTCCGAAGAATCCAAATGATGATTAAAAAATTTAACCATCATTCTGTCGTAGATGAAGAACATCAGAAAGCCAAGGGCTCAAAGGGTTATAGTTGGGGCTTTTGAGTATCTAGACATTGTTGTGTGTGAAATTTTAGAGTCATTTTGTTATTTCATGTCCCGTGCAAGTTCTTTTGATTCTATACGGTATTCGAATGAGTTGTAAAAGGACATATATGCTAAATAAAAGAATCTCTTGCAAGTTCTTTTCATCTATATACATTTATGCAATAATGTAAAGGCGAAACCTAACCAAAAATAGTCAACGTTTATAAAAGCCATTAGATTTACACTGTTATATACTCTACGCATTCTCACCCATTTTAAAGCTTAACATAAGTCCCTTTGCTATCATGGTATATTATTTACATAAAATAGTTGAGAAGTGATAACATTAAAGTTACCAACAAAACCTTTTTACTTTCTCATTATAGAAAGAAAAATGACTCGTATGCCTGAAAATTCACCTAAAAATGTGTCTCGTTCTAATCCATATGGAAAAATGAATAGAAAACATGACAAAATGCATAAAGTAGGTGTCAAGCATTTAATGAATTAGACATATGTTTTTAAAATGAACTTTTATGCATATGCGCTATTTGGAGGCATGTTTAAAGCATTGATGTCTAATAAAACACGACCATGATTCCATGAACATATACATGAAAGCAATTGGAAGAGGATATTAATTTGGGGGTTCTCAAAATTGAAAATCTTGTCAATGTGAATACTTTGTTTTGAGATTTCCTTATTGGTGGTTGAATAGTATTGTAGGAAGTAATCACGTTTTGAACTCGTTTACCCTTTTTATGCCTTTCTTTCATCTCATGAAGATTTGGGTGTAATGTTTGGATAAGTATACTGAAGATGTTTAAATGAAAAGTCAAATTAAACATGGTCTTAAAGGGTAGGTTAAATGCGATGGCATCCATATGGTAGCCTAAAACTCGAATATAGGCTTCGTTAGTTGCTTTCAAATAACAATTTTAACAGATTGAAGTTAGACACGTTAGAATGGGATGTACGGTGCGATTTTAATTATGGGAAATTTCCAGCTCTATAATGTGTTTTGACTCTATATTTATTTGTGTACTCGGTTTAGAAGTGTAATTGCTTATTCAAGTTTATTCAGCATTCGATCTGTTAATTGCTTTCCTAAACATTCAGTTAATGTGTTTGAATTGTCTAATTGTAAATTCAAGTTTGCTAAGATTCTTAAACCTCCATAGTCTTTGTTACGTTGTTGATACTCGATTACTCGGTTAAGAACCCTAATGGTGAAACGTTAAAGTCAAAAACCCAAGTACACAACATGACAAGAATCCAAGTAAACATCTCATAAGTTGCTAAGCTAACTACAAATTCAACTACAGTACCTTCCCATCAATTCTTCGAACTAATCATCATCTTCAACCAAGTCAATTTTAAAACTCATCATCATCTTCAACCAGATTTTAAATGCATCTTCATCTTCAACCAGATCAATTGAAGCGGAGTCAAGATCCAAAGGCAAATTGCTACCAAGAATCTGTGCACGTTCCCATTTCTAAAAGCTGACGATTTGACTTGGAGTGGAGAGAAGAAAGAATCAGTTAAGGAGGTGTTGGTTGGAAGAATGAGATGCATTATCAACAAGGCAGCCCCAACTATAGGGACTATTGTATTACATTTCCGTCAAATTTTGAGGATGGGGTACATAGATGGAGAACCTAATTGTAAGGGTGAGAAAAAAAAAATCTTTGGTTTTTCTTTAATACATTCCCTATCCTCATCCCCATCTTCCAATTACAGGGAAAACACATTTCTCTATTTTCACTCCATCCTAATCCCCATCCTCATTTCCCATCCCTAAATTTGTAGAGAAAGCTAAAGTAATTCCTCATATTTACAGACTTATTTTTAATTCCTCATATCTAAAACAACTGAGGTTTAATGGAGATTCTTTATCGTGAAAGTATCCTTCAAGAGGATCCTTAATCACGAGCCGTTTTCTACATAAAACTACAACATACCTGGAAGGGATTTCTCATAACTTTGCAGCTGCAACATGAAACCAGCGTTGGGAGCAGCCACGCTTCGTTTACTTTTCACGAGGTTCAGGGCTTCATACGAGCTCATGCCATGCGTCTTCATCAAATAGGCCACAACAACAGTCACACTGGATCAAATATATTATACGTTATTGAAGTTATTGAAATGAAGGTCTACAACTGTCATTTCCAAAAAAATATTTCATAAAAACTAAATCACCTTCTAGATCTTCCTGCGAAGCAATGAACCAATACGTTGCCCGTTCTTTTAGCTTCACTAATGAAACCAAAACAGTCATCAAAGAACTGTGCAATATTTACGTCTCCTCTGTCGTGTACTAAATCAAATAAAGTTATACGGGTGAGATATAGAAAAAGTTTACTAAAGCATATACGAGGAACATTATCATTGATCAATAAAAAGACCCATCTTACAATCAAATGTTTTGTAAGTGAAATCATTCGGGTATGCGGGTGGAACTGATGAGGCAACAGTTAAAATGTGAGTGATGTTCAGACTTTTCAAAAGGGTCTTGTTATTGGCAGCTTCAACTGAACCCAAATAAAGACCCTACATCATTGGACAAGAAAGCAATGTGTGAGATTGATTGAGAATTAATAAGTAACATGATGATGTTAATAAAGTTTTAGGAGATTAATTTTTCACTTTTAGTTTACCTCTTCTATTTGAGATGGAATGTCATCTTTAATATCCTTTGTTGCCTTAATTGCTCTCAGAAGGTCATCCATTGCATAACTGTTGGTCAAATTCAAAAACTAGACTAGTGTTTGAAATGTGAGTTTTTCTTAATGGTATCAGTCTGCACAAGTAAAAAAACAGCCTCTTATGACACACGAATGAGAAAGAAAAAGAAATTAAAAAAAAAATAAACAGAGTCCAACAGAATTTTGTAAACTGGTTTCGAATTTTTATAAGTGTTTTAAACATTTATAAAACACTGTTTTCCAAAATAGTAGAAAACTAGTACAGATAATAGAACTATTCCCTAAAGAGTCTAACCACACCAAAATACCAATATCAAGTTTACAATAGTGTTTATAAAATCTGTAAAACCTATTTGTTTTTCAGAAGAGCTACATTATATGAATATACATGCCAGACACCAGAATTAAAGTACAAAGAATCCTAACGTTGATGATCAATTAGCTGTTACTGTTAGTTAGCACTCAACATATCAATTTCCAATTTTTCTTCTCTTTTTGCAGATTGCTACACACGAAAAGAATTACAAATGTTAGGAATGAGTAATGACATATAACTTAACCGATCACTTAACAAATGAGAAGTCCACCACATCGATTCGATTAGTTTTTGACCACTTTCTGATTTTATTTAGCCTTTCATGTTCAAATATGGAGTGTAGTAGATCCAAAGGGCTTTCCGAGCATATATACTACACACATTCTCCAAATATATATCTACAGTTTTATTTAAAATTATCTAAGAACAGGACAGAGCCTAAAAATAATCCCAAACAGCATGCTGAAAAGGCGTTTTAACGTACTGTAGTGTTATATATGTAGTTTTCGTATAGAAATTTTTGGATATTTACGTTTTCGACCCCCGGTTTTATAGAAATTTTTGGGTATATACGTTTTCGACCCCCCGTCGAAAACGTCAAGCTTCACCACTGTTACCAACTAATCAATTTTAATAGTTAATTCAACCTAGATATACGATCATCATCAAGCAATTAGATCGTGCATGTTTGACATACTTTAGTAACAAGTAATTCCACATTAGAATAAATACAGGTTTGGTTGTGACATTTGTACAAACACCATGTGTGCACATTTAATAAGTTATCAATAGACATGCACAACTACGATTATCAACCTCTAAAGCTATGGCATCATCATATAATCAACAACGAACAACTATACACACAAATTTCAAATATCACACACATAGTTTCTCATTACACATTAAACGGTTATAGGCATGCATCAATTTGGCATAAAAACCCAATTCCAACAACAATAATTTATACAATCAAAACCACACAAGAAGTGGGATATAACCAGGGTTCTTGAAATTCATACCTTACACCTAATCCCACACAAAAAGTGGGATATAACCACCAAGAGTCTCGAAATCAAGATTGTTTGCGAATTAATTGCTGCGATCAGAGAAGAAAAGGGCCTAGGGCTGAGTTTATATACTCTCCGGTCGGTCTCCCCCCTTCATAGTTAGTCTGATTTTTTTTTGTTAGATTCCAACTTTAACCCCTCATCTTCAAAGGTTTATTCTTTTTGTCCCAAACTCAATTCATTACTTTCATAAGTATGTATAACTAGGATTTTAGTTACTTTAAATTTTGAGGCTTTTGCTTTAATACTCCTTTGTTTATTATAACATTTTCTTTTTCTTATAGTTTAAATCAACATCTCCACTTATAAATATGATCATTAAAACATTTCTCTTTCTACCTTTTAATACACACCTTTAATTTTTCGACCATAGGGAGGAAATGGAGGAGATGGATGGGAAGATGGAGTGGAGTTAGAGAAATAACTCTAGTATACGGAAGCTGCATTGACTCAATCCGTGTAACATATGATAACTATGGTAAACCCTTTCTGGCTGAAAAACATGGTGGCTTTGGTGGAACGAAATCAGCTCAGGTACATACATTCTAACTAAGTCTCCAGGTACTTTATACTTGGAAACTAATTTATGTAATTTCTTATGGATTAATTTTAGATTAAGCTGCAATTTCCTGTGGAGATCTTAGTAAGTGTTAGTGGGCACTATTGTCGTGTGGTCTATGGAGGTAGTTCGGTGATTCGATCACTCACTTTCAAGACCAACAAAAGAACACTTGGGCCATTTGGGGTTGAAGAAGGAACACCCTTTAATTTCTCGACAAATGGAGGCCGCATTGTAGGTTTTTATGGGCGAAGCGGGTGGTTTCTAGATTCACATGGGTTCTACTTATCAAGCCCAAAACCAAGCCTATGCCAAAGAGTCTGGGCGATGTTTACAAGGTTTTGAACCCTCTTTCTATTAAAGATGGTGAAAATTGAAAACCATTAGGGGCATATGAGTACCATAGCTAGTCCTAATCCTAGTGTGTTTGTCACACCCTGAGATTTCCACGTATTACCGGTGGGCCCGGCGGGGAGTATCGTGAAGTAGTTGATATCATCATAGTCAATAATCCCAGTTTATTGCACAGCGGAAGTCTTGGTAGAAAATAGTAATACAAACCAAAATGCAAAGTATAAATAAATATTATACAAACGGTTGTGTATGGATCCACAGGCGGATCTAAAACATAAAGTAAAATATTGTTCGACAGACTTTAAGCATTAAGAACTTGCAAGATTCTTTGACTAATGCTCAGAAGCTTCCAGCCAATTTCGCGTAGTACCTGCCACTTAGTCTTTTTGGAAATATACGTCAGTTTACACTAGTAAATACAACTAACCGACTCTTTTGAAAACATTTATGAAAATTGATTTAAATGCACAAGGCACAAATATTCTTTTATAACTTGGGACAATTATATAAAATAATCTTGTATACAGATTCACATGTTTGGCGTACGTTCAGGGCCTGGGATAGAAGCCGAGACAGGATTAATAGACACACCACTAATATAAACCCACAAGAAGTTATCCTCACGAGTGGGTATACCATTTTACATACGCAACTGTCAGGTGTATGCCTACACCCCGTGCTTAAGTCGTGGCCATTTCAAATGAATGAGCCGAGGATATCGAGGACACGGTTAAATCAAACAAAACAGATTAAAACGGGTTATCTCAATGATTTAACCACTAATCGATTAAATATTCAATACCCGACCAAGTGGTAATAATTTACATATCCCAAGCCCGTATAAGAGAAAATAAGTTAAAAGTATTTACCTGAGCTTAAAATGTAAAATTTGTATTCTCAGTCGTATATCCTACTCAAACAAATGTAGGTAGCTTTTACTGGGCTCCTAATCTGGAACGAATGTTTTAATAACCTATTAGATTACTAACGGGTCTTATTTAAGTTATAAACTTAGACCGGTTAGTTTAAAGAAAGGTTTACGGTACGAAACGCAAGATTAAGCGGTGACCGGATTGGAATGGAATTTAGACCCGACAAGTATGGAGACTTGTATAAAATGAGTAAACTAAATACGTTCTGGATTTTGAAGTAAAAATGATAAGGTTTGACCCGTTTCGGCTAATTCATGCAAACTAGTTACATAAACCGTACCGAACGCGTATATGCATAACGGGTAACCGGATGAGTCATGTACAAGTTTCACAAGTTAATATGCTTTAAATATAATATGATATCATTAGAATATCAACAATTATGCCCAGAAAGATTTTAAAACCAATTTAAGTCCCGTAGGGGTATTTTGGTCATTTTAAAGTTTATAAAAGATATTTAAACATAAACTGAGGTTCTGGTCTAAAACATTCAGTAAAAATATTTATTTTATCATGTTACATTAGTAAGATATTGTAACACCTCGGAAATTCACGTCCTATAATATGTTGACACGTGTCATAAAGTTTAAACGTGTGAAAGAAATATTATGGAAGGACTAAAGATGACAAACATGGAAAGTATGTAAATATACGTATTCTAAGTGTCAACTGTGAATAAATATAATGTACATTAACCCTACACGATGCTCATACCTTCAAACGAATAAATCATGGATCATACAAAGCTAAAAGTGAGTGATTTCAAACTACAGGGACCAAATGTGTCAACATGTTAAATTTATACCTCTGAGTGAACTTTTGACAAACCCGAAGCTTTGTAAATATCAATTATGCTCATGAGAATGCACCATAAAAATTTCATAAAGTTTGGTTAACGTAAGAGAGAGTTATGATCAAATTCGTGTGCGAAGTGTTAAAGCGTAAACGTTGGAAGTTAGGACTTTTCGGGTGAAAATAAAGTTACCCGGGGACTTGGCAAAGTGGGTATATGTTTTAAGGCCTTACTAGATCAATTATAAGGATTTACCATGCATAAAACAAGTGCTTATTCGAGTTTTGAAGAGCCAAGGACTGAATCGCAAATGAAATCAAGTTGCTGATGCTGCAGGTCCTCGCGCCACGCGAGGGGTCCCTCGCGCCACGCGAGGGATGCCCAGAACCGTGAAAATAGGCTGCTGTCTCCTATGGCCTATTATGCGCGACCTTTACCCATTTTTCCACTTCTCCTGGCCCCTAAAACACCTCCTAAGCCTCTAGGACACCTGTTGATCGATTGTGGGAGCTTGTAGACTTGTTTGTCAAGCACTTATGGTGAGTGATTCAACTATAAAAGGCCATGTAAGTGCAACATTCATTCTCACATCTTCTCCTGCATTTGTGGATCATTTCTGGAGCTATCAAGCAGCCTCAAGTGATCAATCTCGTGCATAGGACTCTTATAAGTCTGCTAGTTCTTTGTTTAGTTGAGTTTAGCTTGTTTAATTAGCTAAAAGTCAAACCGTCGTAATTACGGTTTGACTTCGAGATTAGTCAATAATGGCTCAGTCATATCTCGAATTAAAAGTGGTTATAAGTTGGTATTTATGTGGGTAATAAAACCTCAAAAGGGTTTCCCCTGATCACCACTCTAACCAGGTCTAATGTCGGGTCAAACTTTTAATTAAAAAGTCAACATAATGCTTAAAATGTCATTTATGCATAATTAGCTATCTAGAACATATATAACCTGTTTGATCATTGTTATAACTTAGTAATTAGTGTAAGAACATGTCCAAACATGTTCAACCCGACTATTTCCTTTTTTATACGAGTTGTTACATTCTCCCCACCTTAATAAAAATCTCGTCCTCGAAATTTACTGGAATAATTGAGGATATTTTCGCTTCATTTCTGATTCTTAACTCCTAAATGTATTAGGATCATATCTTTGAATCCTACTTTACTACTACTCGTTTACCTTTATATCTTGGAAAGGTACTACCAAAGATTCGTCTGATAGACATTTCTTAAGATTGGATACATGAAATACATCATATACCCCAGCTAACTTTCCGGTTAGTTGTAAATGATAAACAACTGGTCCTATACGTTGGATTACTGGAAATGATCCTATGTACCTTGGATTTAGCTTTCCTTTCTTATCAAATTTAACAACTCCTTACCAAGGAATACTTTCAGTTAGCATTTTGTCTCCAACTCGAACTCCAATGGCTTTCGTTTATTATCTGTATAACTTTTCTGACTATCTCTAGCCGTCTTCAGCCTTTCCTTCGTGATACTGAATATCACAGTCGTAGTCACTTAGGATTTTCATCCCTCTCCTTTGCCTCATGTTTAATTCTTTTTGCCCAAATATATGTCTTTATAATCCGTATAGATAGTAAACTTACTTCCATACATATAATGTCTTTAATCTTAAGGGCAAAATTTATGGTTCCTAATTCTAAGTCATAAGTGGTATAGTTTTCTTCGTGCTTTTTCAATTGCCTTGATGCATACGCAATTACCTTTTTGCGTTGCATTAACATATATCCAAATCCTAGTTTTGAAGCATCACTGTATACTTTAAAATCTTCTGTTTCTTCTGGTAAGGCTATGATTTTGTTAATTTATGCTTTAAGATCCTAAAGGCTTCTTCTTGTTTAGGTTTCTAAGCAAACTTAATTGTTTTACAGGTTAGCTTAGTTAATGGTATAGATATCTTGGAAAAATCCTTAATAAACCATCTATAATATTCGGTTAAACCTACAAAACTCCTAATTTCCATTGTAGATTGCAGAACCTTTTATTTGGTAATTGCTTCTATCTTATCAAGATTTACTTGAATACCTTCATGATTCATCATATGACCTAGAAATTGTACTTCTGGCATCCAAAATTCATACTTCAAGAATTTGGTGTAAAGCTTTTCTTTTCTTAACAAAGTTAAGTGTGCATGCAAGTACTGACAATGTTCTTCCTGACTTTTGAAATAAATAAGTATATCGTTGATGAAGACAATTACAAATTTATCTAAATATGGTTTACAGATCCTATTCATCATGTCCATGAATACTGGAGGTGCATTCGTTACCCCAAAGGGCATGACTGTAAACTCGTAATGATCATACCTAGTTCTGAAAAGGGTTTTAGGTATGTCTTTTTCTTGTACTTTTAATTGATGATATCCAGAACATAAGTTGATCTTATAAAATATCTATTTCCCTGAAATTGATCGAATAAATCATCAAGTAATGGGTATTGATTCTTAATTGTAACCTTATTCAATTCCCTATAATCAATACACATTTTCATCGAATCATCCTTTTTAAATAACACTGTGTTTACCGATAAGGTGCCTTGGCTTATCGGTATAGTTCCTGGATTTAAAGGAATTCTAAATTCTATTTCCCTATCAGGTAGTAACCCTGATAACTATTTTTGGGAATACATCTGGGTATTCTGAAACTACAGAAATTTTCTTAAGTTCTGAAATCATATATACTATTCATTGTTTTCGTTCATAATTAGCAACTTTCATTACTGATATGAACTTTATGGGTTTACATAGCTTATCTCCTGTAATCATTATTACTTCTCCAGTGATTGCTCAAACTTCTATAGAATTCTTATCACAGATAATTCGAGCATAATTGTTTTACTAATCAATCCATTCTTAGCACAACCTTGATTTCAACTAATTTTATAGATAATAGGGTTGCAGAAAATTTATAACTTAAAAGATATTGTAACACCTCGGAAATTCACGTCCTATAATATGTTGACACGTGTCATAAAGTTTAAACGTGTGAAAGAAATATTATGGAAGGACTAAAGATGACAAACATGGAAAGTATGTAAATATACGTATTCTAAGTGTCAACTGTGAATAAATATAATGTACATTAACCCTACACGATGCTCATACCTTCAAACGAATAAATCATGGATCATACAAAGCTAAAAGTGAGTGATTTCAAACTACAGGGACCAAATGTGTCAACATGTTAAATTTATACCTCTGAGTGACCTTTTGACAAACCCGAAGCTTTGTAAATATCAATTATGTTCATGAGAATGCACCATAAAAATTTCATAAAGTTTGGTTAACGTAAGAGAGAGTTATGATCAAATTCGTGTGCGAAGTGTTAAAGCGTAAACGTTGGAAGTTAGGACTTTTCGGGTGAAAATAAAGTTACCCGGGGACTTGACAAAGTGGGTATATGTTTTAAGGCCTTACTAGATCAATTATAAGGATTTACCATGCATAAAACAAGTGCCTATTCGAGTTTTGAAGAGCCAAGGACTGAATCGCAAATGAAATCAAGTTGCTGATGCTGCAGGTCCTCGCGCCACGCGAGGGGTCCCTCGCGCCACGCGAGGGATGCCCAGAATCGTGAAAATAGGCTGCTGTCTCCTATGGCCTATTATGCGCGACCTTTACCCATTTTTCCACTTCTCCTGGCCCCTAAAACACCTCCTAAGCCTCTAGGACACCTGTTGATCGATTGTGGGAGCTTGTAGACTTGTTTGTCAAGCACTTATGGTGAGTGATTCAACTATAAAAGGCCATGTAAGTGCAACATTCATTCTCACATCTTCTCCTGCATTTGTGGATCATTTCTGGAGCTATCAAGCAGCCTCAAGTGATCAATCTCGTGCATAGGACTATTGTAAGTCTGCTAGTTCTTTGTTTAGTTGAGTTTAGCTTGTTTAATTAGCTAAAAGTCAAACCGTCGTAATTACGGTTTGACTTCGAGATTAGTCAATAATGGCTCAGTCATATCTCGAATTAAAAGTGGTTATAAGTTGGTATTTATGTGGGTAATAAAACCTCAAAAGGGTTTCCCCTGATCACCACTCTAACCAGGTCTAATGTCGGGTCAAACTTTTAATTCAAAAGTCAACATAATGCTTAAAATGTCATTTATGCATAATTAGCTATCTAGAACATATATAACCTGTTTGATCATTGTTATAACTTAGTAATTAGTGTAAGAACATGTCCAAACATGTTCAACCCGACTATTTCCTTTTTTATACGAGTTGTTACATTCTCCCCACCTTAATAAAAATCTCGGCCTCGAAATTTACTGGAATAATTGAGGATATTTTCGCTTCATTTCTGATTCTTAACTCCTAAATGTATTAGGATCATATCTTTGAATCCTACTTTACTACTACTCGTTTACCTTTATATCTTGGAAAGGTACTACCAAAGATTCGTCTGATAGACATTTCTTAAGATTGGATACATGAAATACATCATATACCCCAGCTAACTTTCCGGTTAGTTGTAAATGATAAACAACTGGTCCTATACGTTGGATTACTGGAAATGATCCTATGTACCTTGGATTTAGCTTTCCTTTCTTATCAAATTTAACAACTCCTTTCCAAGGAATACTTTCAGTTAGCATTTTGTCTCCAACTCGAACTCCAATGGCTTTCGTTTATTATCTGTATAACTTTTCTGACTATCTCTAGCCGTCTTCAGCCTTTCCTTCGTGATACTGAATATCACAGTCGTAGTCACTTAGGATTTTCATCCCTCTCCTTTGCCTCATGTTTAATTCTTTTTGCCCAAATATATGTCTTTATAATCCGTATAGATAGTAAACTTACTTCCATACAGATAATGTCTTTAATCTTATGGGCAAAATTTATGGTTCCTAATTCTAAGTCATAAGTGGTATAGTTTTCTTCGTGCTTTTTTAATTGCCTTGATGCATACGCAATTACCTTTTTGCGTTGCATTAACATATATCCAAATCCTAGTTTTGAAGCATCACTGTATACTTTAAAATCTTCTGTTTCTTCTGGTAAGGCTATGATTTTGTTAATTTATGCTTTAAGATCCTAAAGGCTTCTTCTTGTTTAGGTTTCTAAGCAAACTTAATTGTTTTACAGGTTAGCTTAGTTAATGGTATAGATATCTTGGAAAAATCCTTAATAAACCATCTATAATATTCGGTTAAACCTACAAAACTCCTAATTTCCATTGTAGATTGCAGAACCTTTTATTTGGTAATTGCTTCTATCTTATCAAGATTTACTTGAATACCTTCATGATTCATCATATGACCTAGAAATTGTACTTCTGGCATCCAAAATTCATACTTCAAGAATTTGGTGTAAAGCTTTTCTTTTCTTAACAAAGTTAAGAGTGCATGCAAGTACTGACAATGTTCTTCCTGACTTTTGAAATAAATAAGTATATCGTTGATGAAGACAATTACAAATTTATCTAAATATGGTTTAAAGATCCTATTCATCATGTCCATGAATGCTGGAGGTGCATTCGTTACCCCAAAGGGCATGACTGTAAACTCGTAATGATCATACCTAGTTCTGAAAAGGGTTTTAGGTATGTCTTTTTCTTGTACTTTTAATTGATGATATCCAGAACATAAGTTGATCTTATAAAATATCTATTTCCCTGAAATTGATCGAATAAATCATCAAGTAATGGGTATTGATTCTTAATTGTAACCTTATTCAATTACCTATAATCAATACACATTTTCATCGAATCATCCTTTTTAAATAACACTGTGTTTACCGATAAGGTGCCTTGGCTTATCGGTATAGTTCCTGGATTTAAAGGAATTCTAAATTCTATTTCCCTATCAGGTAGTAACCCTGATAACTCTTTTTGGGAATACATCTGGGTATTCTGAAACTACAGAAATTTTCTTAAGTTCTGAAATCATATATACTATTCCTTGTTTTCGTTCATAATTAGCAACTTTCATTACTGATATGAACTTTATGGGTTTACATAGCTTATCTCCTGTAATCATTATTACTTCTTCAGTGATTGCTCAAACTTCTATAGAATTCTTATCACAGATAATTCGAGCATAATTGTTTTACTAATCAATCCATTCTTAGCACAACCTTGATTTCAACTAATTTTATAGATAATAGGGTTGCAGAAAATTTATAACTTAAAAGTTTTATTTCTACATTTTGCAGAACCTTATTTATTTTAACTGAATTCCCATCTGCCGTTTCTACTGTAGAAATTTGCCTAATGCTGGTTAACAGTAAGTTAAAAGTTTGGCAAAATGAAGTACTTATAAAACTTTGGTTTGCACCAGAGTCAAATAATACTTTTGTGGACTAAGAACGTACCGGCTATCACATCTGGAATGAGTTCTGCTTCCTTAGTAGTCAGTTGGAAGGCTCTTACATTCCTTTTTGCTCCTTCTGTAGGTTTAGCTTTATTGTCAGATGGTTTGTTCAGTTTTGGACAATCTGGCCTAAGATGTCCAACTTCTCCACGGTTGTAACAGACTGAAAATTTCTTCCTCCTGCAGTCTTCTTCTTGATGCCCCGGAATTTTGCAAAAATTGCAATATCCTTTGCATCTTCCAAAATGTTTCCTTTTGCAAAAATTGCAAAATAGACTAGTAGAAGATTGCCCATTCCCTCCTTTCTTGAAGTTGTTATGGTTACCCGAACGGAATTCTTGGGTAATCTTTTGGGCTACTTCCTTCCTTCTATTTTCTTCTCTTGTCCGTACTAGTTCGTCAGTCAGAGTATTGGCTAATTCCACCGCATCATCAATCGTACGAGGTTTTGCAGCCTTGACGATATTACGGATTTCAGAAATCAATCCCCAAATATAACGAGAAATAAGTACCGGCTCTGGCGAAGCCAGGGTTGGTACCACTCGAGCATATTCGAAGAATGTAGTAGTATACCCTCGACAATCTATATCTACCATCCGGTGGGTTAGAAACCTATTTGTCATTTGTTCCTTTTCATACTCAGGACAGAATTTTCTTTCTACAAAGCTCTTAAATTCTTCCCAGTTCATAGCATACGCCATCCTTCTTCCTTTTGCTTGTAATACTGTATTCCACCATTCTAGCGCTACTTCTTTGAAAAGATTTGATGCGTACATGACCTGATCATCCTGAGCACATTTACTTATGGCAATTACTGCCTCGGTTTTTTCTAACCAACGCAGTGCCGCAGTCGCTCCTTCATTTCCTGCAAACTCAGTGGGTTTACAAGCAAGAAATTCTTTGTAAGTGCAACCAGGCGTTGCAGTTTTCCTTTTCTTAGGGAGCAGAGCTTGCCGTGGTTCATTTTCATGATTAGCATTATTACCGCCTCCATTTACGCTATTACTGAAGTTATTTTCAGAAATACGTTTACTAGAAACGATTTGTTGCGGTTCAATTGGATTTTTAACAGCAGCAACGATTGCTGGAATAGCGTTGGCTATCCCTTGAGCAACTATTTCTGGAATAGCGTTGGCTATCCCTTGAGCAACGATATTTTCTATATCCTGCCTAGTCATAAATTGATCCCCCTGTTGTTGTTCAGATTGATTAACCTCATTAACTGGTTCATTATTAGTGTTTTCCATTTGATAACTAATTTATAGATAAATAATTAGTATAAAAGAAATAATCCAATGTCACAATTAATTGCACTTAATCACATAAACGAATATATAACAAAATTGTAAATTTTCTAATATTTCTTTTGTTTTATAGATTATATCATGCTTCTATATACAACCGTTTTATTATTTATTTTACACATACTGATTTTACTATTACTATTACACAACCACAGTTTCATAATCTCCTATCCTTTGTCAGGTGATATTCTAGTAACGGCGTTTCTTCTCATCGTATTTCCAGGAGATCTGTCCCAAAATCTCTTGGATCCTATTCCCAGCATCCATTTTGTCCAAATGATGGAGTTTAGCCATATTCTTGTTACTCTTTGGTGAATTTGGTAAAGGTTCTGGATTGAACTTAGGAAAAAGCCTATAGGGATGGTTTTGTAACAGTATTTCATTAGTCACCCATTCGTCTATTTGCGAGTGGATTGAAAGGTTTGGAATAGCTGGTTCTAAATTCATTGGTATTTGTGTTTCAAGAGAATGAATAAAATCATTTCCATTAATAGGTTCAATAGTATCATCGTTTGCCATTATAAAATCTAGTTCTTCTTGAGATAGTAACCCCTCAATTTGCCTAGAACTTTCCCCACTTTCCATTTTCTTAGGCTTGGGTTTCTCGAGAGGTGAAGCGTTGAATTCTATAGGTTCTTCTATGTCTGGTATATATCTATTGAAATCTCTGGAAACCTCTATTCTTACTGGATAGAGATTTAAATTCTGAAGAGCATCAGACAAGTTACTCATGCTGTTTTAGCAAAATACACCCAATTACTAAATTAGAATTCATAAAAAAAATTTATAGAAAAACTTTTTAAATAGTATTTCATACTGGGTAACTACCAAAACAACTGAAAATTAAAACACACTAGGTTTTATTTGTAATTTTATTTATAAGGTTTCTAGAGTGTAGATAATAAAAGTGCTAAACTTGGGTCAAATTATTTATGAATTTGTATTAATTGCTACATTAGTTAGCATATAAAGATCTGCCCATACTATATACAGTTAACTAGATAATAAAACATATAATCAGTTAATAAAACATGTTTTCACAGAATAGCAATTAAATTTCCTAAGTATCTCTCCATTATTTTAATAGGCTAAAATCAATAGTAAGCTTAAATCAGTGGCTCTGATACCACCTTTTCCTGTCACGGCCCTTGACCCCAGTTTGACCTGGTCCAGAGCCGCGAGGCAGGAAATATGTTGGTATCTAATTAAATGACAGCGGAAGTCTTTTTAAACAGGATCGATTAATCTTAAAACTGCTCGTTTATATATAATATAGGGATAAATCCCATAATTTACAATAAAGTGATTTCACTGGGAAATCTTTATTTCTCCAAAACATATTTCTTTATTTATTTTTACAAAACATGTTTCTTTATTTTATACTGAGCCACTTCCTTGAGCTTGTAGTGCTATATGGCACTTTTCCTGGATCATAACAGATCACCTGAAACATGTTTGAAAAAGGTTTTGTCAGCGGGAAATACTGAGTGAATCATTCTATTTTGCATAATGATGCATAGTTATTAATTACAGCATAAGAGCGATTACAATGGCTTCTATCTTATTTTTTTTATCTGGCATCCTGTCACATTGGTGACATGTCACAATGGTGACGATGGTCATACCACTATTAGATCAATGAACCTAAATAGTGATGATTATCCATGTAGGTCAATGAACCTAACAGTGATTGTCCCTAGTAGGTCAATGAACCTAACTGGGAGAAAATTAGTAATGTGCACAATACCCCACTAGCCAGTGATTCAAGATATCCACGACTTAGTCCCTGTAATTATAACTTTTGAAAATAATTTGAGGTATTGTAAAACAGTTGAGAAAAAGAGAATGACTCACATTGCAAATTTAACGAGCAGAGTATAAGCCTACTGATTAGCCTTTTAACCTAAATTTAATAACAAGCACACAATTCGGTTAGTAACTTAATACAGCAGTTACGACAATTCACGAGATTAAACCCTCACAACGATTTACAAGTGCAATACTTAATAATTCAGCGGATTCACAACGAATGACAGAGTATAGTCCGAATTCGAACATCACTCAAACATTCAAGTCGAAATCACGATGAATAACAAAGTATAAACTCAATTTAAGCGGTACTTAAAATCGATCGGACGTTGAATCGTAATAGCGATCGAGTTATTACCCTGATTGCGGCGTCGATTAGTGAATCGTGTGTGTTAATTGTGATAAATAGAGCATAACTCAGTATATATTTTGAAGTTTTACGTCGTTCTGAAACCAGAAATCAAGTCCCAGACTCATCTATTTATACATGAAAAACCTCCCCCTCGCGCCACGCGAGGGGTCCTCTTATTCCTGTCGCGTGGCGCGACAGGTCACTTCTAGGGTAGAGTAGGTGCGTGTCATTTATAGCTTTGGTGAGTCAGATTTCGACGTAATTCAATTCCTACAGCAAACTGTAAGGATATTACCGACTAGGGTTTATCCCCCCTGAGTTTTAGGGGCCCTAATCCTGATTCCTGATTGTTCTGAAAATTTTTAGGGTTTGTTCAGAATCACTTGGGTTTCTCAATTAGGGTTTCCTATTGGTCAATTAAAATAATAATTAGGACTTTTTGATACGAGTTGTTACAGTATAGACTACAACGAAGTATATGCACTTGTTGCACGTCTGGAAGCAATTCGGATATTTCTGGCTTATGCCTCATTCAAAGGATTCAAGGTTTACCAGATGGACGTCAAAAGTTCATTCTTACATGGTCTAGTAGAAGAAGAGGTGTATGTTGAACAGCCTCCAGGTTTTGAAGATCCTATCCATCCCGATCGGGTTTGGTTGCTGAACAAAGCTCTCTATGGTCTACATCAAGCACCGCGAGCTTGGTATGCAACCTTATCTAATTATCTGCTGGAGAATGGATTTCGCAGAGGTCATATCGATTGCACTCTCTTCATAAAAGAACAAGATGGAGATCTTCTACTGGTACAGGTATATGTGGATGATATTATATTTGGTTCTACTAACAATGTTATGTGTCGGGATTTCGAGCGTGTAATGTAGGATAAATTTGAGATGAGCGTTATGGGGGAGATGACTTTCTTTTTGGGCTTGCAAGTGCAACAAACGAAGTCTGGGATTTTCATCCATCAGACTAAGTATGTTCAAGACATCTTGAGCCGATTCCAGATGTCAGACACATCGCCCATTGGTACCCCACTGCAGCAAAATCACGGAATCAATCCAGACTTGAAGGGTGAACTCGTTAGCTCTTCATACTACCGCGCGATGATTGGATCCCTTATGTACCTCACAGCATTAAGACCAGATATAATGTATCCAACATGCCTGCTAGCCAGATATCAAGTGAACCCGAAGGCCTCACATCTTGCAGCTGTTAAAAGGATTTTTCGTTATTTGAAGGGTTGCCCAGACACCGGTCTATGGTACCCTAAGGATGATAACTTTGATTTAGTTGCTTTCAGTGATTCTGATTTTGGCGGATGCAAAATCGACGGCAAATCCACAACGGCTGGATGCCAGTTTTTAGGAAATCGCCTCGTAACATGGCAGTGCAAGAAGCAGACTTGTGTCGCTACATCAACTTGTGAAGCTGAATACATTGCTGCCTCAAGTTATTGCTCCCAAGTCCTGTGGATACAACAGCAAATGCGCGATTACGGTTTTGAATTCCTAACTACTCCTATTTTAGTCGATAATTCTGCTGCTTTATCTATCACTAGAAATCCTGTGTAGCATTCAAAGACCAAACACATCGAAATTAAGTATCACTTCATACGTGATTGCTTTGATAAAAGGCTAATCGATGTTGTTAAAGTCCACACTGATGACCAACGTGCCGACCTTTTTACCAAAGCATTTGATAAATCAAGATTTGACTTTTTATTATTGGTAAATGGCATGAAGGTCAAGCAAGAGTAATCCACATCGGAAAATCATTTTCTCAAATATCTTTGTGTTTTTAAAATTATTGTAAGTTTGTTGATTTTAGGGGGAGTAAATCCAAATTTGAAAAATTTAAAAACATCGAAAAAATTTCAAAAACCAAAAACAATAGAAAAACAAAAATGAGTTTCCTGGCGAGCAAAAGAGAAAATGATAGTACATCAGTGGTCTGTTGAAACCTTTTTAAACTGAAATGAAAAATGAAAAAATGTTAAGCAGCTCTATATAAGATGTATCGGTAGGCTCACTGTCACACCCCGATTTCCACGTGTCACCGGTGGGCCCGGTGGGGAGTATCGTGACGTCATGGTTGGCAACATAATAGTCAAACAACACAATATTATTAAGCATAGCGGAAGCAATTGAAAATATAATACAACCGAATTTATTATTGTAATATCAATTGTCACAATATTCGGAAGTTTATCCACAGAAGGATCGAACATAAAATGGAAACAATAGTTCAACAGACTTTTAGGCATCTTAAGCTTGCGAGACTTCTATTGATGCTAAGGAGACATATCCAGCCAATTTCGTATAGTACCTGCATTTAGCCTTTTTGGAAAATACGTCAGTTTACACTGGTAAATACATTCAACTGACTCATTTTGGAAAAAGAGATTGTAAATTGTTTTGAATGCACGTGGCACAAAATATCTTGACACATTGATTAAAATGCACAGAGGCAAAATTAATCTTTTTAACTTGGGAGAATTATTTAATATTATAATCTTGTGAACGATTTACATGTTACTTAGGCGTTCAGTAGCCCGGAACGTATCCGGGTTAAAGATCAATAGACACACCACAATTCTAGAGTTATACACCGACAGGTGTACGCCTACACCCCGTGCTCAGGTCGTGGCCATCTCGTAAGATAATGCCGAGGATATCCGGGACATGGTCATTAACCCCCCAAAGGCTGTAAAGTAAACAATACTGTTTAAAACGAGCCGATCAAATTATTCAACTACCCACTAAGCGTGGAGATTTGATGCTCGAACAAGCGGTATGCTATATACCGTAACCCAAGCCCGTATAGGGAAAATAAGTTAAAAGTATTTACCTGAGCTAAATATAAATTCAATCCCAGCCGTATATCAATTCAGCAAGTACAGATAGCTTTTACTGGGCTCCTAATCTGGAACGAAGGTTTTTAATAACCTATTAGAATCCTAACGGGTCTTTAATTAAGCTTAAGCTTAGACCGGCTAGTTTTCAGGATACGGTTCGTACGCACGATTAAGCGAAGACCGGATAGAATATGATTTAGACCCGACAAGTTCAGAGACTTGTTTAATATGGGTTTATTATTCACATTCTGGATTTTGAGATAAAACCGATAAGGTTTGACCCGTTTCGGCTAATTTATGTAAACTTGTTACATAAACCGAACCGAACGCGTAACATGCGTAACGGGTATCCGTAAGAGCCATATACAGGTTTCCTAAGTTAATATGCTTCAAATATGTTGTGACATCAGTAGGATGTCTTTCGTTATGCCCCGAACCAATTTAAACACAAACTATGCCCCGTAGGGGTAGTTTGGTCATTTTAAAGTTTGTAAAAGCGTTTAGATGTTTAACTGAGTTACAGGTCTGAGGTAAACAGAAAACATACTCAATTTGATGAGTTATAACAGTAGACTAAAGCATATATGTGAAATTTATCACCTTTAACCAAACTATGCCCCGTAGGGGTATTTTGGTAATTTCACATAAGCCGAAAAGCTCAAAAACAAAGTCTGAGTTAATCAACCTTTTCTTACTGTTAAAGTATCATATTTTGCCTCATATATCAGTAGGTATCAACCCGGGTATGTTCAATATGATTTTAAAACATACTATGCGTTAAAAACGCTAAATAAGGCGATTAAAGGCCATTTCCGGGTTCGATACTTAAATCTGATATTTTTATATTTCCAGGAGGCTTAAAATAAATTATTTATCATATGTGATCAGTAGAAAAAGGTTTGGAGTCGTTTCGATAAGTAAAACTCATTTTATGGCCCGTAAGGGCAAAACCGACAATTACCGGATTAAGCCTACGACTACTAGTTATGCTCAGCCTAAAATTAATTAAAAATCTTTAAAAATCCCAAAATAATATATTACATCAGTGGGTGTTAAGTTTGATGCCAAAAAGTAGGCTTAACTAGGTTATACGCTAATTACGCCATTTCATTAACATAAAGCATTAATTTAGCGATATTGAGCATAACTCTTAATCTACAAGTTAAACTGATGTCAAACTTTGCATACAAGTTTATATATCAGTAACTAAGGTTTCTACACTTTTACATTTTCATAAATCACGTTTTAAGATAATAAGGGCATAACGGTCAACATTTGAGCAATTAACGGAAATATGCATATTAATTGGATAACTAGTGAACCAAGGTGCATAATCGCAGAGGGTTGTTCTAGCATGTATCCCAATCCAATTAAAGCTCTGAGGCATTTCTAAAACATGCCTAAACGGGTCAGAACTGAAAGTCAAAGTGAAAGTCAAACTATGCGACTTTCGGTTCCGAACCGGGTCTAAACAGGAAATAGTCGGGTTGAACATGTTCGGACATGTTCTTACACTTATTACTAAGTTATAACAATGATCAAACAGGTTATATATGTTCTAGATAGCTAATTATGCATAAATGCCATTTTAAGCATTATGTTGACTTTTTAATTAAAAGTTTGACCCGACATTTGACCTGGTTAGGATGGTGATCAGGGGAAACCTTTTTGGGGTTTTATTACCCACATGAATACCAACTTATAACCACTTTTAATTCGAGATATGACTGAGCCATAAATGACTAATCTCGAAGTCAAACCGTATTTACGACGGTTTGACTTTTAGCTAATTAAACAAGCTAAACTCAAATAAAGAAAGACTAGCATACTTACAAGAGTCCTATGCACGACTTATGATCAGTTGGATCTGCTTGGGAGCTCCAGAAATGATCAAATCATGCAAATGAAGGTGTGAGGAGTTGTGTTGCATAAGGTGGGTTTTTATAGTGAAAATTCCACCACAAATCTTTGACACTTGGTGTCTACAACTCTCCATACCCTTCCAACAAGTGTCCTAGATGTTTAGGGGTCATTTAGGGGGCAAGGGGGATGTGAAAACTCGTTTAAAATCGATTACAAGTTCACCTAGCAGGCCCCTATACAAGAAAACAATATTCTGCCCAGATATGGCCCTCGCGTAGCGCGACGCCATATGGCATCAGGCTCGCGCTACGCGAGCATGTGTAGATCAGCCAAACCATTTTTCCTTTAATTGCAGTTTCAGTCCTTGGCTCTTCAAACTTCGAATAGGCACTTGTTTATTGCATTTTGAGCCCTCGTAATTGATCTACAAGGGCCTCAAGACATATACCCACTTTGTTAAGTCCCCGGTTAACTTAAATGTTACCCGAAAAGGCCTAACTTTCAACGTTGACGCTTTAACCCCTCGCACACGAATTCGATCATAACTTTCTCATACGTTAACAAAACTTTACGAAATTTAAATCGTGCATTCTCGTGAGCATAATTAATCGTCACAAAGCTTCGGGCTTGTCAAAAGGTCACTCAGAGGTATAATTTAAACATGTTGACACATTTAGCCCCTGTAGTTTGTAATCTCTCACTTTTAGCTTCGTATGATCCATGATTTATTCGTTTGAAGGTATGAGCATCATGTAGGGTTAATGTACATTATATTTATTCACAGTTGACACTTAGAATACGTATATTCACATACTTTCCATGTTTGTCAACTTTAGTCCTTCCATAGTATTTCTTTCACACGTTTAAACTTTATGACACGTGTCAACACATTATAGGACGTGAATTTTCGAGGTGTTACATCCTCACCCCCTTAAAATAAATCTCGACCCGAGATTTACTGAAATAAGTAAGGGTACTTTTCTTTCATCGTGGATTCAACCTCCCACGTGAATTCGGGACCTCTACGGGCATCCCATTTGACCTTTACAAAAGGTATATGCTTCCCTTCGAAGCTTTCTTACCTGTCAATCTTCAATTGACACAGGTTTTTCAACAAATTTTAAGCTCGTGTCTACCTGCACATCTGAATGTGGCATGACATGTGATTCGTCAGCGGAACATTTCTTTAGATTGCAGATGTGGAACACATTGTGAATTCCGCTGAGCTCTTCTGGTAAGTTCAACTTATAGGCAACTGACCCGACACGTTCGATAACCTCGAAAGGTCCTATGTACCTCGGACTTTGTTTGCCTTTCTTACCAAATCGCATCACTCCCTTCCAGGGTGACACTTTAAGTAGGACTTTGTCACCTACTTTGAAGTGAGAATCCTTACGCTTAGGATCCGCGTAATTCTTCTGCCTATCCCGGGCAGCTTTGAGACGGTCACGAATCTGGACAATCTTGTCCGTTGTTTCGAACACTATCTCTGGTCCTGATAACTGGACTTCTCCAACTTCCGCCCAACAAACTGGCGATCTACACTTTCTACCGTATAATGCCTCAAAAAGCGCAGCCTTTATGCTGGTATGGTAGCTATTGTTGTAGGAGAATTCGATCAATGGTAAGTTCTTATCCCAGCTACCTCCCAAATCGATCGCACATGCGCGTAGCATGTCTTCTAACGTTTGAATAGTACGCTCACTCTGACCGTCTGTCTGAGGATGGTAAGCCGTACTAAAGTTCAAACGTGTGCCCAAAGATTGCTGGAAGCTCTTCCAAAAATGTGACGTGTACCTAGTATCTCTATCAGAGATAATAGCTACAGGTATGCCGTGCAAGGCTACAATCTTATCAACGTATAACTGGGCTAACATATCGGAGCTATAAGTCTCCTTGATGGGTAAGAAATGAGCTGACTTAGTAAGTCGGTCAACTATAACCCATATCGTATCATTTCCTTTCCTTGTCTTGGGTAACTTGGTAATAAAATCCATAGTTACAATTTCCCACTTCCACGTAGGAAGTTCAGGCTGTTGTAGCAAGCCTGACGGCTTTTGATGCTCGGCTTTGACTTGCGCACTTGTTAAGCATTTAGCTACATAGGTGACTACAGACTTTTCAAGCCTATCCACCAAAATTTTTGCCCTTAGATCCTGGGTAGCTGATGGCAAATTCTTAATCGTTGCCTAATTAGGGTTGCGGCATGTATGCATAAGCAATACGAACCGTCTTTCTTATTTAATAACATAAAACCCTCAGAATATTGAGTCAGGCTATATGAGCCTATGTCTTAAAACCTACTTAACCAAGGTTTCGTTTATTCCATAATCAATATGGAGTTTTCACAATACTCCATCCCACGGCGGGATACAAGTCTTAATTCTTCCTGCCTTCCATGAGGTAAGCAGGGAAAACTTTTGAGAAGATAATTAAGATACAAGGAGGCTGTAGAGATTTTCCATATCTCAGGCTCCAGTTCATCCATCATTGTTCGTGTCAAATGAGTGACACCTTTATGTTATAAGTCCACGACTTCCTTAATCGGAAACATTTACTTGGAAAAAAAAATCCATTTTTGGATATCTTCTTTGAATACTACTAGTCGACTTTAGTACAATATGATCATTGGGATATCTTAGGGGTTCCATGTATTAAACCTCCATGCTGATCAGACATGGAAACAATCTATGGGACACACTAGGATACGCCAATCCTCATATGACACTTTTATCAAACATAGTTTGGCATTCGCAGGCGATAGAAAACAACGAGAAAAATAATTAAAATAACATATGTTGTCGTACTCTATGCGAAGAAAGAGTACTCTTAGATTTTCGGAAGGATTCCTTGCCGATACTAGAAGAATCGGTTACTATGGTTTCCTTGGTAATTTATACCTTGTGGATGAAATTTTTTTTTGCTAAGTTTATGGTTCATGAAGATTTATTATTGCCTGTTTTAAAAAAAAAAACAGGACACTTAGCAGAAATTATCATTGATAAATGATAAGGAAGTTTATTGTACGAGTGCTTATATTTAATTAATAATGGAAGTTTCACAAACTAGGCACCTAGCTCAGTTGGCTAGGCGCGCGAAAGGGTGCGGCCGGCCTAGACCCAGGTTCGATTCCGGGGACGGCCAGTTCCACCATTTTTTTATGTATAATATTAATTAATCGCACGTATACGTGTAATTATGAGAGTTGTCTCATAAGGAGTCTTGATAATTAATTGCTTCTTATTACCCACAATACGGGCTTGATTTTTATCACTATATTGAGTCCTTGTATTTAACGGAACTAGGACATCAAAATGATTCCTTATGGATATAAAACATCCATCTAATAATGCTGAAGCAGTCTCTGAGGTATACAGGTTTATTTACTGAACTTTCGTTGCTTTTTATTAAGCCTGTATTTGCTCTCCTTCTCCGATTTCTAGGAGTTATCCTCTTTCTTTGGTTCACCCTTCATATTTGAAGTGTGAACATAGCTCTCCTCATGAGTAATTTAAACATGGTTTCGAATGAGATTTAGAGCGAGAAGCATTCGGCTCTTTGGATTTTCTCATGACCTTTTCCCATGATCTCTCCAACTGCTGCGTCAACCCCTGTTTGGAGATTAACTCCATCAATATTGAGGTTTACGTTTGCAGTTTTATTAACTTTCGTCGCATTAATAGTATTGCGACTGTCGTCTACCTCTTCCGAGTTTTCGATACTCGAAACTTGGTACTAATCACCAAGATTTAACCTTTATCAGTCATCATCCTGATGATCTGACTTAGATTAGCCACGGCATTCATAAACCGTATGGGCTATTTTGTTCCGAACATTCATAGTGAATGTTATTTTGAATGTATTTCCATTATACTTAGCCTAGGTCACAACTGGACCATCAATGGCATTCAAAGTTTGGAGCGAGTCCAATACTTGCTTGACAGGGGACCATAATGTCACAACTGTCTTTGTCACAAGGACGATTATAAATAGCTCAAAGGCTAGCCTTTCATGACTTCGATTATATATATTTATATACATATATGGCATAGAAGCCTGTCGCGAGGAACGTTGAAAGTATGGCATAAAGCATAGTCATGAAGGACATAAACGATTATACGGCACGAAGGCCTTGTCACAAAGGACAATTAGATATGGCACAAACGGCCTTGTTATAAGGACATTCATCAAATCTGGCACAAAGGCATGTTACCAGGAATGTTGACATTTAATATGTTAACTTGTCACGAATGACCTATTATAGCACATAGGCTTGTCATGTATGACTTTAAAACATAACTCGATGGTCTATTATCAAGGACCTTAATTTATTAGCAGAAATCTTATTAGATTAGGGCTTCCAGGTTTGAACGTGGTTCTTCACCTTTAGACAGGGAGTCATAGACTACAACTGTCATTGTCTTGAAAGACGATTCTTTTGGCAGAAAAATAAGCCAATCAACATCACTAATGGATGTTTATATATAACCATCGTATCTAATGATATTAGTCATGATCACATCGATCATATTGACTATTAGGTTTGGGTGTAATCACGCCATTTTGAACAGGGGATCATAAAGATCACTACTATCTTTGTCTTACCGACACTAGAATAAAGTATAGCCCGTAGGCATTTCATCACGAGGGATGTTAATATTATGATCAGCATACTGAGGATACTAGTCAGGATCGCACTGATAGTATAGACTATGGGAATTGAGTATAGCTCGCCCCCTTGGCAAAGAATCACAAAAGATTACAATTGCCTTGTCTCAGTTGGACGATATAATATAGCCCTTAGGCAAAAATCATTACGGATGTTAAAATTTTTAATCATCGTATTGATGATTTTTGGTCATGATCGTATTGATCATATGAACTATTAGGCTAGAGCATAGCTCACCACCTTGGACAGGGAATCGTAAAGATCACAATGTCTTTGTCACACATGGACAGTATTATTTGGCCCATAGGCGAAAACATCACTCATGGATGTTTATATTTGGTTCATCCTATTAGATGCTATAAGTCATGATTGCATTAATCATATTGATTATTTGGCTTGAGCATAGCTCACCACCTTAGACAAGGAATCATAACGATAACAATGTCAATGTCTCAAATGGACAATATATTATAGCCCGTAGGCAAGACATCACTAAAGGATGTTAAATAATATGATCATCGTATTAGATGATATTAGTCATGATCGCATTGATCACATAAACTATTATGTTTGGACATAGTCCAACATTTTAGACAGGAGGTCAAAGACCACCACTGTCGTTGTCTTATCGGACAACAAGTTTAGTCCGTTGGTGCTTCATCACTAATGGATGTTTATAATATGATCATCTTATAGGATGGTATAAGCCATGATTCCTAGATCACTAGGCTAGATTTGAGAATTGGAAGAATCCAATATAAGGATGACTGTTGTGATTTTTCTCGAATCACATTTGTCAAGAGTGCTAACACATTCCTAGGTGTTAACAAGGATGTGAATCCCTTGAGTAGGTTTCACCATCTTGGCCGCGTAGGCTAGGTTTCACCTTTAAGATTCCCTTCAATTGCATACTGACAGAGAAGGAAGGATATTTATTTTATTCAGGATTTTTATCATAAATCCTAATTCATAAGTTAATAATAGCACCAATGGCCCAGTCGCGTAGACAAGTTAAATTTATAAGCCATGATTTCAGAGAATCGTGGCCTTAAGGTTTGAATCAAAGTTCATTACCTTTTCTTGACAGGGAGCTGTAGGCTACCACTGTCTTTAGTCTCAGAGGACATTAACTATAGCCCGTAGGCACTTCCCTTATAAGAGATGTTTATTACTGGATTGCCCCTTAGGGAAATTCATTAACCATGGTAAACAGAGACCATATTTGGTTAATTTATTAATCATATTTATTTAGGATTTCTATTATAATTTATCCTAATTATAAAACATTAACAGTCTTATTAGTGGCACCAATGGCCTGGTCACATGGACATTTATAAATTATAAGCTTATGATTTCAGAGAATCAAAGCAACAATAACTGTTTTATTTAATAGCACAAAAGGCCTAGTCACAAGGACAAATTTTTAAATTATAAGCCATGATTTCAGAGAATCAAGGCCTTTAAATATATTAGCACAACTGGCTTAGTCACAAGGACATATATAATTTATAAGCTATGATTTCAGAGAATCAAAGCATGAAAGTATATTGGCACAATAGGCCTAGTCACATAGACAATTATTAATTATATGCTAGGATTTCAGAGAATCAAAGCATTTGAGGTTTGAACCTAGTTCATTACCTTTATCTGACAGGGAGTCATAGCTACCACTGTATTTTGGCTCATGTAGAAATGAGCAAGGCCCGTAGGCACTATATTACCACGTATGGTTAAAATATGATCATCTTAATTGATGACGTAAACCCAGGATTCAGGGATCATTAAACTGGGTTAGGAATCTTTTGAAGAATCCCATGTAAAAATGACGTGTGTGATTTTTAAATGAATCACATCTGCCAGGAGTGTTAACATGTTTTAAGATGTTAACAGGGAATTGAATCTTTTAAACAGATTTTACCATCTTGGCCCGGTCTCATAATTGACCCGAGGCTAGGTTTCACATTAAGATTCTTAATTAATGATTTGAATCTTTTTAACAGGTCTTACCATCTTGGCCCGGTCTTATAATTGACCCGAGGCTAGGTTTCACACTTAAGATTCTTAATTTATAATTAACGCAGAACAATTTTTAAATTGAGGTGTAAATATGGATCTGAATCTAAATTGCGGAACTGCCATCTTGGCCGGTCTTAATATGACCCGAAGCTAGGTCTTGCCCTTTTAGATTTTACCATTTTATTATAATGGTAGATCTTGCAAAAAGGAAATATTATTTTTCCATTTATTTAATATTTCTTATTTAGAATGAAAGTTTAGACTTAATCATTCCATTTAAAAAATAAAAGTATAAAGTTGCCCTAAGCGGGACTTAAAAGGAATAATGTTGTCCTCGAAGGGACTGAAAAGGTAAATATGTCCTTATAAGGACTAATGAGGAAACGATCTTCAGCAAAGGAGTTTCTTCTTCATTCAATTCTTGAATGCTTTCTCCTTGGTCGCACGTCTCATCTTGGTCGCTGTACGAAGCTCAGCATTTCAAGGCTCCGGGTGTGAAGAATCCCTAGTTCAGCTTCCTCGCTTGGCGACGTATCCAATAATAATAAAGATTGGAAGCAAAAATTTTCATATATTAGGATTAAGATTATTCCTATGTCAAGTCTAGACTCAGAAGTTTAGATTGTGCAATTGTGTAGCTGAGATTAAACACAAAAGACTAGTGTTTAATTCACTCAGTGTTGGCTCTGATACCAACCTGTCACACCCCGATTTCCACGTGTCACCGGTGGGCCCGGTGGGGAGTATCGTGACGTCATGGTTGGCAACATAATAGTCAAACAACACAATATTATTAAGCACAGCGGAAGCAATTGAAAATATAATACAACCGAATTTATTATTGTAATATCAATTGTCACAATATTCGGAAGTTTATCCACAGAAGGATCGAACATAAAATGGAAACAATAGTTCAACAGACTTTTAGGCATCTTAAGCTTGCGAGACTTCTATTGATGCTAAGGAGACATATCCAGCCAATTTCGTATAGTACCTGCATTTAGCCTTTTTGGAAAATACGTCAGTTTACACTGGTAAATACATTCAACTGACTCATTTTGGAAAAAGAGATTGTAAATTGTTTTGAATGCACGTGGCACAAAATATCTTGACACATTGATTAAAATGCACAGAGGCAAAATTAATCTTTTTAACTTGGGAGAATTATTTAATATTATAATCTTGTGAACGATTTACATGTTACTTAGGCGTTCAGTAGCCCGGAACGTATCCGGGTTAAAGATCAATAGACACACCACAATTCTAGAGTTATACACCGACAGGTGTACGCCTACACCCCGTGCTCAGGTCGTGGCCATCTCGTAAGATAATGCCGAGGATATCCGGGACATGGTCATTAACCCCCCAAAGGCTGTAAAGTAAACAATACTGTTTAAAACGAGCCGATCAAATTATTCAACTACCCACTAAGCGTGGAGATTTGATGCTCGAACAAGCGGTATGCTATATACCGTAACCCAAGCCCGTATAGGGAAAATAAGTTAAAAGTATTTACCTGAGCTAAATATAAATTCAATCCCAGCCGTATATCAATTCAGCAAGTACAGATAGCTTTTACTGGGCTCCTAATCTGGAACGAAGGTTTTTAATAACCTATTAGAATCCTAACGGGTCTTTAATTAAGCTTAAGCTTAGACCGGCTAGTTTTCAGGATACGGTTCGTACGCACGATTAAGCGAAGACCGGATAGAATATGATTTAGACCCGACAAGTTCAGAGACTTGTTTAATATGGGTTTATTATTCACATTCTGGATTTTGAGATAAAACCGATAAGGTTTGACCCGTTTCGGCTAATTTATGTAAACTTGTTACATAAACCGAACCGAACGCGTAACATGCGTAACGGGTATCCGTAAGAGCCATATATAGGTTTCCTAAGTTAATATGCTTCAAATATGTTGTGACATCAGTAGGATGTCTTTCGTTATGCCCCGAACCAATTTAAACACAAACTATGCCCCGTAGGGGTAGTTTGGTCATTTTAAAGTTTGTAAAAGCGTTTAGATGTTTAACTGAGTTACAGGTCTGAGGTAAACAGAAAACATACTCAATTTGATGAGTTATAATAGTAGACTAAAGCATATATGTGAAATTTATCACCTTTAACCAAACTATGCCCCGTAGGGGTATTTTGGTAATTTCACATAAGCCGAAAAGCTCAAAAACAAAGTCTGAGTTAATCAACCTTTTCTTACTGTTAAAGTATCATATTTTGCCTCATATATCAGTAGGTATCAACCCGGGTATGTTCAATATGATTTTAAAACATACTATGCGTTAAAAACGCTAAATAAGGCGATTAAAGGCCATTTCCGGGTTCGATACTTAAATCTGATATTTTTATATTTCCAGGAGGCTTAAAATAAATTATTTATCATATGTGATCAGTAGAAAATGGTTTGGAGTCGTTTCGATAAGTAAAACTCATTTTATGGCCCGTAAGGGCAAAACCGACAATTACCGGATTAAGCCTACGACTACTAGTTATGCTCAGCCTAAAATTAATTAAAAATCTTTAAAAATCCCAAAATAATATATTACATCAGTGGGTGTTAAGTTTGATGCCAAAAAGTAGGCTTAACTAGGTTATACGCTAATTACGCCATTTCATTAACATAAAGCATTAATTTAGCGATATTGAGCATAACTCTTAATCTACAAGTTAAACTGATGTCAAACTTTGCATACAAGTTTATATATCAGTAACTAAGGTTTCTACACTTTTACATTTTCATAAATCACGTTTTAAGATAATAAGGGCATAACGGTCAACATTTGAGCAATTAACGGAAATATGCATATTAATTGGATAACTAGTGAACCAAGGTGCATAATCGCAGAGGGTTGTTCTAGCATGTATCCCAATCCAATTAAAGCTCTGAGGCATTTCTAAAACATGCCTAAACGGGTCAGAACTGAAAGTCAAAGTGAAAGTCAAACTATGTGACTTTCGGTTCCGAACCGGGTCTAAACAGGAAATAGTCGGGTTGAACATGTTCGGACATGTTCTTACACTTATTACTAAGTTATAACAATGATCAAACAGGTTATATATGTTCTAGATAGCTAATTATGCATAAATGCCATTTTAAGCATTATGTTGACTTTTTAATTAAAAGTTTGACCCGACATTTGACCTGGTTAGGATGGTGATCAGGGGAAACCTTTTTGGGGTTTTATTACCCACATGAATACCAACTTATAACCACTTTTAATTCGAGATATGACTGAGCCATAAATGACTAATCTCGAAGTCAAACCGTATTTACGACGGTTTGACTTTTAGCTAATTAAACAAGCTAAACTCAAATAAAGAAAGACTAGCATACTTACAAGAGT
The DNA here is from genome assembly GCA_030545235.1 of Helianthus tuberosus. NCBI lineage: Eukaryota > Viridiplantae > Streptophyta > Magnoliopsida > Asterales > Asteraceae > Helianthus > Helianthus tuberosus. The sequence goes on from CM060400.1 coordinate 210,902,249, forward strand.
CCTATGCACGACTTATGATCAGTTGGATCTGCTTGGGAGCTCCAGAAATGATCAAATCATGCAAATGAAGGTGTGAGGAGTTGTGTTGCATAAGGTGGGTTTTTATAGTGAAAATTCCACCACAAATCTTTGACACTTGGTGTCTACAACTCTCCATACCCTTCCAACAAGTGTCCTAGATGTTTAGGGGTCATTTAGGGGGCAAGGGGGATGTGAAAACTCGTTTAAAATCGATTACAAGTTCACCTAGCAGGCCCCTATACAAGAAAACAATATTCTGCCCAGATATGGCCCTCGCGTAGCGCGACGCCATATGGCATCAGGCTCGCGCTACGCGAGCATGTGTAGATCAGCCATACCATTTTTCCTTTAATTGCAGTTTCAGTCCTTGGCTCTTCAAACTTCGAATAGGCACTTGTTTATTGCATTTTGAGCCCTCGTAATTGATCTACAAGGGCCTCAAGACATATACCCACTTTGTTAAGTCCCCGGTTAACTTAATTGTTACCCGAAAAGGCCTAACTTTCAACGTTGACGCTTTAACCCCTCGCACACGAATTCGATCATAACTTTCTCATACGTTAACAAAACTTTACGAAATTTAAATCGTGCATTCTCGTGAGCATAATTAATCGTCACAAAGCTTCGGGCTTGTCAAAAGGTCACTCAGAGGTATAATTTAAACATGTTGACACATTTAGCCCCTGTAGTTTGTAATCTCTCACTTTTAGCTTCGTATGATCCATGATTTATTCGTTTGAAGGTATGAGCATCATGTAGGGTTAATGTACATTATATTTATTCACAGTTGACACTTAGAATACGTATATTCACATACTTTCCATGTTTGTCAACTTTAGTCCTTCCATAGTATTTCTTTCACACGTTTAAACTTTATGACACGTGTCAACACATTATAGGACGTGAATTTTCGAGGTGTTACACTCACAATCATCTTAAAGTGTGCAGGGTGATATAAACTTAAATCGACTGAAGACCAGGTGGGAACCACTCATTGGCATATGGTCTTAGTACCGAAATTTCGTTTGAGAGATTGTCGAGGTTCTGAGATATGTGGTCTTTATGCTATTTATCATCTGGGTATCATGGTTGTGTCTTTTACTGAAACAAACGGAGACGAAGTCTAGATCTTCCATGATATCATAAATACGTGTACATACTGCATACGACCTCAATAAGTAATCAACAATCACATGTCCCCAAAACAAGTGATAATATATCAGATTTATCCGGGAGTCAAGTTCGTCTCTTTGCTGTATGAAAGTACTGACCTGTTCACGGACTTGCTCTTGTGCCCTCATGCATCTGAAAATCAAGTTCCTCATCAATAAGTGATTCTATCACATAGGGCTTGTTTTCAAACCAAAATAAGTGAGTTTCTCACATCTTTTTCTACGGCAAAACAGATGATAAATGGTATACTCACCAGTAAGATGAACTCTCGTGCATACCTTGATACGGGAATGTGTCGTGATGTGGATGAACACCGGTCGGTAAGTATAAATCATACATTAACGTATCCCCTCGCCATGATTACATATGATAAGTTGAGCTTATGTGGATAACAATACCGATAATCGTTATAGGATGTTTATCTATATGTTAACAAAAAGAACAACAAGAGCGTTTTGGCATGACCGTACACTGATATGATTCTCTTACCCTCGAAACTCGCAAAAAAAGAATGTTTGTATATATTTACTTTTCTTAGTTTCTGCAACTCTGTATATATTTATTTACTGCTTTCAGTCTTTAAGTTTGAAATATTCAAAATGCCAAAAAGATTTTAGGTGTGTTTTAATTTAAACTTTATAAAAGTCAAAAAGATTTTATTTCTAATTTAGTTTTGATTAACCGATGTTGGAATTCAAGTCTTCGTTGCCTGAAATCTGAATGAAAACCAAAACGACTGAATCTTCATAAACGGTCAGAGTTTGCAAGTTTTGAAAGTTAATAATCAAAATTGAAAAATCTGTTAACTTTTCAAACTAAACTGTCGGACGGTAGTTGAAAAATGGTCACATATGTGTCACTTGTTTATGTTAACTATATTCCAAGCAGTTGTTCTCATTACGCGTTTAGATTTCTTGCATGTGCAGATGCTAAAGGCGAAGAGAACATGTTCGTTGACAAGCTTCGGAATGAAGACATGACGTGAAGGCACTCAAATGATAAAGATGATCGAGTTGCCGCTAATCAATCACCGACACCACAAGGATCTCAAGCATTGAAGTCAAAAGATTCACAAGCATAATCAAAGGGGGAGTTGGTTAACACACTACCTAAATGAAAAAGGGAGTTTGTTGATACACTTTCTACTTACGACGTGTGAAGACTTTGAAGATCCTCCGACATGGAAGATATGGAAGATGAACCTCACGAGTAGCGTCCAAGGGGGAGTTTGTTGATACATATTATGTGGACGCGACGCGACTCGGTTCAGTTCGACTCGGTTCGGTTAGACCCAGTTAGGTTCGGCTCAAGCCCGACGTCGCAACATTCCTCCGTCGTGCGCCCCAGAGTTCGACACGCGAAGCACGGAGAGCCGCGGACCAATTCCCGTTTAAACATCACCATGACATCATCATGATGATGTCATGATGATGTCACATGTTGACTAATCTTTGCAAAATGAACTTTAGATATCATTTACGTAAAGAATGCATGATGGGCCACTCATGTTTTGGGCCTGCTTCTACTTTGGGCTTAATTGGTTTGGGCTGCTTAATCTGACCAAGTCTGAGAAGCCCAACTAACGACAAAGTCCTTTATGATGTACCTTAAGGTTCGTCAAAGATGAAAGTGACGAAGGTTAGAACCTTCGTCACATGTGAAGGTTCTTCAGTAACCTTCGTCGACTACAGAAGGTTCGCCAATCATGCTGTAGTATTTAAACAGCAACAGAAGACTGAAACACTAGAGAAGTCTGAATAGATTTCATTGAGCGAACACATTGTAACACACACACACTGAGAGTTTACAGAGACCATTTGTAAACATTGTTTTGTAACCGTTTTCTAGATTAATACAATGGAGTGTTAATCGGTGAATCTCGTGTTTGTCGTTTTTGTGTTTGTAACTTGGTTTAACTTACCCGTTTGGATTCCGCACTTTCGGGTTTGTCGGAAAACAGGGAATAGAGGTTACTCGATCCTCCGGGTGGACCTACAATTACCAGTTAAATAAAAAATTGTCAAACAGTAGCATGTTGTATAATCTGAACTCCAAACATAATATGTTTCCATTGGCAGAGAAAATAACTAAGCAACAGAAGCTAGATGCATTGTTTCATAACAATAATAATAATAATGTATGCAAAGTACTAGTTTCAAGCAACAGTAAAAAAGAACATAACACAAACATAAGTCAGTCAAATTTACATATTCAATCAGGAAATTCAGATAAAGTAACTACTAGAATCCATGTAAACTTTCAGTTAGCCACGCGCTTTAAGCTCCGCTAGGTGCCTAGTGAGGTCGCTTCCTTGACCTTCTCCGTGTTCTTGGTCGGCACTGCATGACCAGCAGGTTGCAGCAAGACCACCGACACCTCGAAAGTCGTCCAACAGTATATTTTATATATAAAACCATGTGATTTAATTTTTTAAATTTGTAGTTGTATTTGAGACACTAATTAGTAATAAAATAGTTTAAATTTTAGGCAACGTGCTATAGGTTGGGTCTACTTTTGAACCTTTTTTATTTTGTCACCACAAATGCAAAAGGGGACTCAAGATCCATGGAAAGCATGGCTTCATCCCACTAAGTAAGGTACATGTTTTATGCACATAAACTGTCCTAGAGTGGAATCAGAAATTGTGCATGTCTTATGAATGCGAGAATACAAGTAAGACCTCTGCGATGAAATGGACTGAGATCAGAATCAGATGCTTTGCAAGGTAGTGTACTTTCTTTGCTTTTTATATCAACAGGAATTAACATGTGTACAAAATAATCTATCATACACACATATCATTAATTAATCATGGTATGTAAACTTGTTCACTGACGGAATCGGGAAGGAATCAGAATCGAAAATCGAAAATGTTTTATGCATGAAGAATATTAAATGAGGACTTTGGAATAGAATAAAAAATCTTATAGAATGCTGAACATTTACCACTATGTTTGCTCTTTATAAGGCATCAATTTGTTGGTATGATTATCATTACATCTTTCTTTAAAATTTATCATTCTAGCAACTCCTTGGACTCATCATGGTATGAAAATCCTTCTTCTATGCTTAACATTCTTTTAACTTGGTTAACCCATGCTAACCTCCCAGGCTAGCTTCTATGAATTTTAATAATGATCTTTATCACTAATAATTGAAATATATGCAACAGGATACAAGCATACAATTGGGACCATGGGGAGGAAATGTTGGGAATCAATGGGATGATGGAGTACATGGTGGAGTTAGAGAAATCACTCTTGTATATGGAAGTTGCATCGACTCAATCCGTGTAACATATGATAACGATGATAAATCTTTTCGGGCGGTAAAACATGGTGGCATGGGCGGAATCAAAAGTGCCCAGGTACATTTTCAGCTAAATCTAGGCGTACGTGTTTATCATACAGATTCATGGATTTTTTTTTTTTTAATTCTTGGACTAATTTCAGGTTAAGCTACAATTTCCAGAGGAAATCTTGATAGGTGTCAGCGGGCATTTTTGCCCTATGGTGTATGGAGGTTTCCCTGTGATTCAATCACTTAGTTTTAAGAGTAATCGAAGAACATTTGGGCCATTTGGCATGGTTTAAGTTCTTTACAAATGGAGCCCACATTGTAAGTTTTTATGGAAGAAGTGGGTGGGTTCTGGATTCAATTGGGTTCCGCGTATCAACCCATAAACCAAGTCTATTCCGAAGAATCCAAATGATGATTAAAAAATTTAACCATCATTCTGTCGAAGATGAAGAACATCAGAAAGCCAAGGGCTCAAAGGGTTATAGTTGGGGCTTTTGAGTATCTAGACATTGTTGTGTGTGAAATTTTAGAGTCATTTTGTTATTTCATGTCCCGTGCAAGTTCTTTTGATTCTATACGGTATTCGAATGAGTTGTAAAAGGACATATATGCTAAATAAAAGAATCTCTTGCAAGTTCTTTTCATCTATACGTTTATGCAATAATGTAAAGGCGAAAGCTAACCAAAAATAGTCAACGTTTATAAAAGCCATTAGATTTACATTGTTATATACTCTACGCATTCTCACCCATTTTAAAGCTTAACATAAGTCCCTTTGCTATCATGGTATATTATTTACATAAAATAGTTGAGAAGTGATAACATTAAAGTTACCAACAAAACCTTTTTACTTTCTCATTATAGAAAGAAAAATGACTCGTATGCCTGAAAATTCACCTAAAAATGTGTCTCGTTCTAATCCATATGGAAAAATGAAAAGAAAACATGACAAAATGCATAAAGTAGGTGTCAAGCATTTAATGAATTAGACATGTTTTTAAAATGAACTTTTATGCATATGCGCTATTTGGAGGCATGTTTAAAGCATTGATGTCTAATAAAACACGACCATGATTCCATGAACATATACATGAAAGCAATTGGAAGAGGATATTAATTTGGGGGTTCTCAAAATTGAAAATCTTGTCATTGTGAATACTTTGTTTTGAGATTTCCTTGTTGGTGGTTGAATAGGATTGTGTAATAAGTTGGTTTTTTCTGGTGCTTATAGATTATTAATGTTTGGATAAGTATACTGAAGATGTTTAAATGAAAAGTATTTGACCCAAATTAAACGTGGTCTTAAAGGGTAGGTTAAATGCAATGGCATACATATGGTAGCCTAAAACTCGAATATAGGCTTCGTTAGTTGCTTTCGAATAAATATTTTAACAGGGCCAAGTAGAGATGGGCATAATAACCGGTTCCAAACCCGACCCACCTGGTAGACCCGATCAGGAACCGGTTCCAGTTCCTACTCGTGTAGAGGAACGGATTCAAGAAACCCGTAGGTTCTTACCCGGTTCCACATTTTATAAAAAAAAAATAGGGTCGTACCCGGTCCCTACCCGGAACCGGTTCCTCCGCAAACACAAAGAACCGGCAGGATTAAAATAAAACCAATTACATTAAAAGTTAAGAGGCCAGTTAACGTACAATACGGCTTAACGTACATCACGTACGACAGCTAATTACGCACGCTCATTTGAAAATCACGCACGTTATAAACTAAAAAACCCAAATCACGCATGTTGGAAAACATTAATCACGCATGATGAAAACATTAATCACGCACGTTATACACATAATCACGCACGTTGTCGTACGTGATGTACGTTAAGCCGTAATGTATTTTAGGCTATGGGGTATGGGGACCGTCCCCATCCCCGTCTTGGTTCGGCACCGGTGCCCCCCCCCCCCCCCCCCCCCCCCCCCCCGCCGTCCCCGTCTTCAACGTCGAGGAATGGACGTTCAGTACGATCCAACATGGTGGGCCCCCTTTTTATCAAGTTGCAACTCTTAGGCTTAGTGATTTGTACATTAGGCTGGTGGTACTTGTACATAGTGGTGGGGTAGGATCATCCTCCCATACCCTCTAGTTTTGTGGGATGGACCATCCTTGGGAGGACTATGACGTGGCGCCTACATGGCGGATCATCCTCCCTTAGAGGACCATCACCATACCCTCTAGCCTTACACTTTTCCAAAAGTTAAAACCAAACATTACAACCAAACATTACCTACCTACCATTAAAACATAACATTAACATAAAACCAAACATCATACCTAAACATCATAACTAAACATAAGATTAACATAAAACACACTCAAACCAACATCACATAAACACACTAAACCTTCGAAGAACCGGTTCAGGATGATTCACCGCCTTCACTTTTCTTCGCCGTAGCCTTTGTCACCGGACAACGACGGTCGGTGTGTTTTTTAAGCGTCGAGTTTGCCGTAGCCTTCATGAACTTCCCACAACCTTTGCAACGTGCCATTTCATGGCTATCAGACATCAGACACAGATCAAAGTGCTTCCAAACTTGGGGGGTTTCTTTTGATTTCCAAAACCATGACCACTTCATCGTTGCATGCCATAACCAATTTGAGGTGTAATTTGAAGGTTGAAACCGATTTGAGTGGGACTAAGTTTTGGTTAAAGGTGATATGCTTATAAATACTTGAAACTGATTTTAAAGTTTTAATAGCAATTAATAGATTCCAACGGATATAAAACCGTTATGAATCGATTCCGGCAGCTTTATTGCAGCTTTTTCTGTAAGATACCCGGAGGAACCGGTTACAATATACCCGGACCGGTTAGGAACAGTTCCGGTAATTTTGGTTTGAAACTGGGTACTAACCAAAACCGAGTCCCAGAAGAATCGGTTCCATTCAAACTCAGTCAAGAACCGGGTACGGTTAGGAACCGAAACCCGATTTGCCCATCTCTAGGGCCAAGTTAGACACTTTAGAATGGTATGTACAGTGCGATTTTGATTACGGAAAATTTCCAGCTCTATAATGTGTTTGGACTCTATATTTAATTGTGTACTCGGTTTAGAAGTGTAATTGCTTATTCAAGTTTATTCAACATTCTGTTATTGCTTATTCTAGTTTCCTAAACATTCAGTTAATGTGTTTCAATTGTCTAATTGTAAATTCAAGTTTGCTAACAGTGGCGGATCTTGTCCGTTGAACATGTCAGGGCCGAAAGACACGGGCACTAAAAAAAGCCGGGCAAGCCCGGGCCAAACATAGTATATATAAAAAATTTCGATCGAAATGCGGAAAATTAGCACTACGGCCGAAAAACTTGCCCTGGCCGTGGCCCTGCCAGTCTGCCACATCCCTTCTAAGAACCGCCCCTGTTTGCTAAGATTCTTAAACCTCCATAGTCTTTGTTACATTGTTGATACTCGATTACTCGGTTAAGAACCCTAATGGTGAAACGTTAAAGTCAAAAACCCAAGTACATAACATGACAAGAATCCAAGTAAACATCTCATAAGTTGCTAAGCTAACTACAAACTTCGAACTAATTGTCATCTTCAACCAAGTCAATTTTCAAACTCATCGTCATCTTCAACCAAATCAATTTTCAAACTCAATGTCATCTTCAACCAGATTTTAAATGTGTCTTCATCTTCAACCAGATCAATTGAAGCGGAGTCAAGATCCAAAGGCAAATTGCTACCAAGAATCTGTGCACGTTCCCATTTCTAAAAGCCGACGATTTGACTTGGAGTGGAGAGAAAAAGGAATCAGTTAAGGAAGGAGGTGATGGTTGGAAGAATCAGATGCATTATCAACAAGGCAGCCCCAACTATAGGGGCTATTGTATTACATTTCCTCAAATTTTGAGGATGGGGTACATAGATGGAGAACCTAGTTGTAAGGGTGAAAAAAAAAAGAATCTTTGGTTTTTCTTTAAGCTTTGGGGATAGTGATAGGTTTAGGGAACCTGATGTGAGTGCTCTCATCCACTCCCTATCCTCATCCCCATCTTCCAATTACAGGGAAAACACATTTCTCTATTTTCACTCCATCCTAATCCCCATCCTCATTTCCCATCTCAAAATTTTTAGTGAAAGCTAAAGTAATTCCTCATATTTACGGACTTACTTTTAATTCCTCATATCTAAAACAACTGAGGTTTAATGGAGATTCTTTATCGTGAAGGTATCCTTCGAGAGGATATCCTTAATCACGAGCTGTTTTCTACATAAAACTACAACATACCTGGAAGGGATTTCTCATAACTTTGCAGCTGCAATATGAAACCAGCGTTGGGAGCAGCCACGCTTCGTTTCCTTTTCACGAGGTTCAGGGCTTCATACGAGCTCATGCCATGCGTCTTCATCAAATAGGCCACAACAACAGTCACACTAGATCATATATATAATACGTTATTGAAGTTATTGAAATGAAGGTCTACAACTGTCATTCCCAAAAATTATTTCATAAAAACTAACTCACCTTCTAGATCTTCCTGCGAAGCAATGAACCAACACGTTGCCCGTTCTTTTAGCTTCACTAATGAAACCAAAACAGTCATCAAAGAACTGTGTAATATTTACGTCTCCTCTGTCGTGTACTAAATCAAATAAAGTTATACGGGTGAGATATAGGAAAAGTTTACTGAAGCATATACGAGGAACATTATCATTGATCAATAAAAAGAACCATCTTACAATCAAAAGTTTTGTAAGTGAAATCATTCGGGTATGCGGGTGGAACTGATGAGGCGACGGTTAAAATGTGAGTAATGTTCAGACTTTTCAAAAGGGTCTTGTTATTGGCAGCTTCAACTGAACCCAAATAAAGACCCTACATCATTGGACAAGAAAGCAATGTGTGAGATTGATTGAGAATTAATAAGTAACATGATGATGTTAATAAAGTTTTAGGAGATTATTTTTTCACTTTTAGTTTACCTCTTCTATTTGAGATGGAATGTCATCTTTAATATCCTTTGTTGCCTTAATTGCTCTCAGAAGGTCATCCATTGCAAAACTGTTGGTCAAATTCAAAAACTAGACTAGTGTTTGAAATGTGAGTTTTTCTTAATGGTATCAGTCTGCACAAGTAAAAAAACAGCCTCTTATGACACGAATGAGAAAGAAAAAGAAATTAAAAAAAAATTAAACAGAGTCCAACAGAATTTTGTAAACTGGTTTCGAATTTTTATAAGTGTTTTAAACATTTATAAAACACTGTTTTCCAAAATAGTAGAAAACTAGTACAGATAATAGAACTATTCCCTAAAGAGTCTAACCACACCAAAATACCAATATCAAGTTTACAATAGTGTTTATAAAATCTGTAAAACCTATTTGTTTTTCAGAAGAGCTACATTATATGAATATACATGCCAGACACCAGAATTAAAGTACAAAGAATCCTAACGTTGATGATCAATTAGCTGTTACTGTTAGTTAGCACTCAACATATCAATTTCCAATTTTTCTTCTCTTTTTGCAGATTGCTACACACGAAAAGAATTACAAATGTTAGGAATGAGTAATGACATATAACTTAACCGATCACTTAACAAATGAGAAGTCCACCACATCGATTCGATTAGTTTTTGACCACTTTCTGATTTTATTTAGCCTTTCATGTTCAAATATGGAGTGTAGTAGATCCAAAGGGCTTTCCGAGCATGTATACTACACACCTTCTCCAAATATATTTCTACAGTTTTATATAAAATTATCTAAGAACAGGACAGAGCCTAAAAATAATCCCAAACAGCATGCTGAAAAGGCGTTTTAATGTACTGTTTTGAAGCACTTCCAATCTGAATTAGATTCTTAATTTGAAAGATGAAACATAGCATTCTCAACAAGCTTTTCAACCATATAGAAGACACCTCAAACAGAGACGCTAGTGATTTTAGACGACATCTAGAAAACTGACAAACAACTAGATTTTTATCACCCATCATCTTTCCCAACTTCAAAACTTCCTTTCACGTAAGACGACCACAGGTATACTCGAACCACCTCTTCTAATTATGCATGTTAGGCCCATTTTGAAGACACCTAGAGCTTTTACCAACTAATCAAATTTTAATGGTTAATTCAACCTAGATATACGATCATCATCAAGCAATTAGATCGTGCATGTTTGACATACTTTAGTAACAAGTAATTCCACATTAGAATAGATATAGGTTTGGTTGTGACATTTGTACAAACACCATGTGTGCACATTTAATAAGTTATCAATTGACATGCACAACTATGATTATCAACTTCTAAAGCTATGGCATCATCATATAATCAACAACTATACACACAAATTTCAAGTATCACATACATAGTTTCTCATTACACATTAAACGGTTATAGGGTTTGACCCCCAAGGCCCCAAGGCATGCATCAATTTGGCATAAAAAACCCAATTCCAACAACAGTAATTTATACAGTCAATACCACACAAGAAGTGGGATCTAACCAGGGTTCTTGAAATTCATACCTTACACCTAATCCCGCACAAGAAGTGGGATATAACCACCAAGAATCTCGAAATCAAGATTGTTTGCGAATTAATTGCTGCGATCAGAGAAGAAAAGAGCCTAGGGCTGAGTTTATATACCCTCCCCCCTTCATAAGTAGTCTGATTCTTTTTATTAGATTCCAACTTTAACCCCTCATCTTCAAAGGTTTATTCTTTTTGTCCCAAACTAAATTCATTCTCCTATATATTAAAAACCTAATGTCTTGAACAGTACATCGAAAAAGTTATAATATTATATATTGTTTTTTTTAATAATTTTTATTATGTTCTTTACTTTTTAAGTTAGATAAGTTTATGTTAACCGGTATTGGTAAAATACCAGTACGGTTACCGGTACATGAAGGTAAAAACCGACACCAGCCTAATATAGAAAACATCAAAAGTCGGTATCGAATTGATTTTGAAAATCTTTTAGTTCGAGAAATTCGGTACTGCTACCCGGTACCATTTGCTCATCCCTTATCACGGGTGTAGTGCGAACAACAACGGTATCGTGCAACTTTTTTTTGTTGATTTTCTTCAACTTTTAATGATTTCTTTTTTAGTTTCAGGGGTAGGGTTGAGCTCGGTGCCAACCAATACCGAATCGGTACTGGTACCGAAAATACCAATTACGATACCGGTATATGAAGGTAAAAAACGGTTGCGAACTGATGAGAGTGTGAAAATCGGGTGCTAAAGTGTATTATAACAAGTGCTTTATTGTTGTGAACTTGATTATACGTGTCGAATGTGTTAACTACGAGAGTTTGTGGTTTTGCAGGTTAATCGCATAATTTGGTAAAGTTGGAGGGCTTGGAGGTGAAATAGAACGAGCAGGGATGATGAGCAAGATATATTACATCTTTTGGTATACGTTTCGGGTCAAGACATGGCTCGGATATGCGCGAAAAGGAAGAGTTTAAAGTCCAGTGGGTGTTAGGTAATTAAATGGAAGTTGGATTTAGCGAAACAAATGTACAGCAGGTCATCAACGTAGCCTACGGTATATGCTACGTAACTTACGGTCCAAGCAGAATAAATAAAAAGGAAGCAGTAAGTTTAAACCGTAGCCTACGGTTCTAAAACGTAGGTGACGATTGAATAGAAAAGTGTCACATGTGTTGAAAAGGATTTTAAATATCCTATGTTGAGGGACGACACATGGGGCGACATCTTGTACTTTGGGGGAATAAAAAGCAAGCCAAACAACATCATAAAGCCTTCACGTGACACAAGGATTCCATCAAATAGATTCCATCATTCATCATTAATTCTAGAGAGGAGGAAGGAGGCACGTGCAAAAGGAAGAAAAAAAATAATCTGAAGACACGCACGCAAGGATTTGAGGGGCATTTAATTGAAAAATAAAAATATCAATTATAATCATCACATCTTGACGGCTGAGGTTAGTCACGTGAACAGGGCAGTGGGCCGACATTAAAGGAAAGATGAGAACACACGTGACTGGGCTCGCAGACTTGTGGGCTCTCTTGTCAACAAATCATCATCACATTTGGGCCGAGAGATGCACTTGTTATTTTGACTTTTTATTAATATCATCAACATCATTCATCTTGGACGGCAGACAAGTGGGGCACGACGATGATTGAAGCTTGCGAAGATCAATCGTACCACATGAGCGGCTAGTCTTTTATGGTTTCCTCCGGATGGAGGGTTTTGTAAGTTGGATAATTTTATGTGTTTGTGACAATCGTATAACTCGGTGATCTAAGCATTCGATGCTTTTCACCTTGATTTGATTTATTGATTGTAGACAATTGCATTTATTTAAACCTTAATTTCTAAGCATTCAGTTCCCGAGAGTTCTAGTAATTGGGATATATTTGACATGGGGTTAGGGTTTGTAATTGTAATTGATAATCATTCGATAACCTCCCGTTATGTATTGACCGGAGTACTTAGTCGTTGGTTATCACAATTGATGAATTAGGTTAAACACTTATGTCTATGTGAGTGTTTCGATTAAACACATAATTGAATCTAGCTATAAAACCTGAAATCTGGAGGAACCATTGTTCTTTCTACTGATTTAAATCTCACATTTAGTTTGTAATTTTTAGTTAATCCACAAGTCAAACAATCATCAGTTTATTTTTTTATAGTTGTTAATAAATACTTAACATTACACACTTTCCACAATCCTCCTCTGGTTCGATATCCGACTTATCCTATCTACATAGTTTAGTTGGTTTTTGCATGTCCCTAACGACAGACATCACGAACCAGAACCGGGAACGCCAAAAGTCTTACCAAATTGGTACTTAAGATCTTTCGGTTCGGGAAATTCGGTACTGGTACCCAATATCATATGCTCATCTCTGACCACAGGTTTCATACGAACAACATTATTACCATACAACTTTTTTGGTTGATTTTCTTTTGGTTATCTTTTAGTGTTTTTTTCTATATTTCCTTTTTATTCAGCGGTTTCCGTACGCAACGCGCTCATAGTGATTTCAAAACACATGTAAACACAGACTAAACAACAAAAGACGTTCGCCGCAACGCGGCGATAGTAAAAAACTAGTTACTTTCATAATAAGTATGTGTAGGTCCCTCGGAGGTTGAGGTCAAACCTAATCCTTGTTATGTAAAACACACTAGCAAGTGCGGAATCCAAGCTAGAATGCAAACCGGTAGTTTATAAGAGAACACAAGCTACAAAGAGAAGGGTAGACACACGAGATATCAAAGTTTTCTCTTGTATTTCAGTGGACACGGTTACAGCCCTTGACCAAACTGAAAATACGCTCTCTACAAGACTGAGTTCACTCACACTCACACACTCTTCTCTCTTAAATGAAGTGAACACATTACATGGATATATATATCCATCACAGCTCGTCTGGTCGAAGGATCAGATAGTATGATCGAAGGATCATCTATCGATCTCGAAGGATCATCTATCGATCTGAAACCTATCGAAGGATCCACATATACCTCGAAGGATGATATCCTTCGAGGTCCATCTATATCCATCGAAGGTTTATCCTTCGAGCTCATCGAAGGATATAACCAATCCTTCGATGACTCATCTTTCGACACAGACATCTTGCAACCAATGTGCTAACTGTTTGGCCAAGTCAAACCAGGAGGATGGTTGACTTGGTCAAACTTACATCGAACACACATATTAACAAACCTAAGACGTAACTCAGACTAACACAAGACATCGTTTTGTATCATGACGAAATACAGACAAAGTACAGACACAAGTGCACCAACAAACTCCCCCTTGGCTGTAGCTTTGTCTCGATCTTCGTGTCTTCAAGTCTTTGACGTCCTTTCAAGTCTTCAATGTCGGAGGCTCTTTAAAGTCTTCACGTCTTGAAAGCAGAAAGTGTACCAACAAACTCCCCGTTTCAGGTAGGAAGTGTGTTGACAAACTCCCCCTTTAACATAAGCTCCCCCTTGAGTTATGCTCGTGAAAGTCTTGATCTTTATTACTTGAGATCCTTGTGGTATTGATGATGGCCAGTAGCAACTCGATCATTTTATCCTTTGAGTGCCTTCACGTCGTGTCTTCATTCCGAATCTTGTCATCGACCATGTTCTCCTTGCCTTTAGAATCTGCACATGCAAGAAATCTAAACGCGTAATGAGAACAACTGCTTGGAATATAGTTAACATAAACAAATGACACACGTATAACCATGTCATAATCAAACACCGTCCGACAGTTTGAAAGTTCAATAAAATTTATCAATTTCAGTCTTTAACTTTCAAAACTTGCAAATTTCGACCGTTTATGAAGATTTAGTCGTTTTGGTTTTCGTTCAGGTTTCAGGTAACGAAGACTCGAGCTCCAACATCGTACGATCGAAAATAAAATAGAAATAAAATCTTTTTGGCTTTTATAAAGTTTATATTAAAGCACACCTAAAATCTTTTTGGTATTTTTGAATATTTCAAATGTAAAGACAGAAAGCAGTAAATAAATATATACAAAGATGCAGAAACTGAAAGCATTAAATAAATATTTACAGACATTCTTTTTGCGAGTTTCGAGGGTAAGAGAATCATATCAGTGTACGGTCATGCCAAAACACTCTTGTTGTTCTTTTAGTTAACATTAAGATAAGCATCCTATAACAATTATCGGTATAGTTGTCCACATAAGCTCAACTTATCAGATGTAATCATGGCGAGGGGATACGTTAAGGTATGGTTTATACTTACCGACCGGTGTTCATCCACATCACGACACATTCCCGTATCAAGGTATGCACGAGGGTTCATCTTACCGGTGAGTATACCGATTATCATCTGTTTGACCGTATATGATGTGAGATTCTCACTTATTTTGATTTGAAAACAAGCCCTATGTGATAGAATCACTTATTGATGAGGAACTTGATTTTCGATGCATGAGGGCACAGGAGCAAGTCCGTGAACAGGTCAGTACTTTCGTACAACAGAGAGACGAACTTGACTCCCGGAAAGAATCTGTGATATATTATCACTTATTTTGAGGGACATGTGATTGTTGATCACTTATTGAGGTCGTATGCAGTATGTACACGTATGTATGGTATCATGGAAGATCTAGACTTGCGTCCCCGTTATTTTTCGGTAAAAGATACAACCATGATACCCAGATGATAAGCAGCATAAAGACCGAATATCTCAGAACCTCGGCAATCTATCAAACGAAATTTCGGTACTAAGACCATATGCCAATGAATGGTTCCCACCTGGTCTTCAGTCGATTTAAGATTTATATCACCCTGCACACTTTAAAATGATTGTGAGCCTACCGATACATCTTATATAGAGCTGCTTATCGTTTTTCATTTAAGGGTTTAAAGAGGTTTAGACAGACCACTGATGTACTATCATTTTCTCTTTTGCTCGCCAGGAAACTCATTTTTGTTTTTCTATTGTTTTTGTGTTTTTGAAATTTTTCGATGTTTTTGGATTTTCAAATTTGGATTTACTCCCCCTAAAATCAACAAACTAAGATAAATTTAAAACACAAAGGTATTTACAAAAACGATTTTCCGATGTCGGTTTTACTCTTGCTTGACCTTAATGCCGTTTACCAATAATAAATAGTCAAATCGTGATTTGTCAAATGCTTTGGTAAAAAGGTCGGCACGTTGGTCATCGGTGTGGACCATGACAACATTGATGAGTTTCATAGTGAAACAATCACGTGTGAGGTGATATTCGAGATCAAAGTGTCTGGTCAAAGAGTGCTGTACGAGATGATAATAATTCATAAAGCAGCTTAAATATCGACAAGTATAGGAGAGATTAGAAATTTAAAACCGTATCCTGCAACTGCTTCGTGCATTGCAAGGAATCTGAGCGCTCTCCCAAACTGGATATCCACCCGGTGTGGATTTCAAAGTCGATTTTTTGTAGCTACTGAAATCCCTTCACAGCAACAAGATCATAAACCTCCGGGTCCGGCTGGTCTTCCACATTGCACCAGCGAAGGTCTTTGTCTTTCTCTTTCAGAAGTAGTGTGCGGTTGTTCAATCCACGCCAAGGCATCCGCACACCCGGTTGGTTTGTTCAACAAACACATTTTCTTCAAACACACCGTGGAGAAATGTACACTGCACGTTCACCTTGTGGACTTTGAACTTCTTGTGGAAGAAAAATCCATGAATCTTCAAAAAGCTTCAGACGTGCTGCCGTCGCGTACTTTTCATTTGAATCTTTCCTGAGGACCCGATCAAAAACCATAACAACCAATTTTGGCACATATCTCTTCATGTCGAATTTTTTTAACTTCATTCAACCACATTCTTTCACCATCATTCCTTCATCGGAATGTTTGTCTTCTTATCTTTTTCCTTTCTTTTCTCATTTCTCTCCATCACAGGCAACAACTCCTAGATATAATGATGTTTCGGAGTCTGGTGTCGCCGATCTTGTGCATGGACGCTCCACTATCAACAATCCTAAGACTATCAATAGTTCCTCCTGGAATATCCTACACACTCACTCAGAGATTAGTTGGAGAGAGGGACCCAAGCCTTTGTGGACTTGGGTCGTCCTTGATCATCAAGGAAAGTGATTTCAATCACTTGATGATTAGGAAAAAGAACCTGTGGTGCTCCCCCTGATTGAATTACCTGCTTTTGCTTCCAAGCTGTTTGTCCTTTACCAGTATTTGAATTTATTGTTTTAGCATTTACTGGTTTTACAGTTTCAGATTTTGCTTGTACAGGTTTTTCTTCTTTGACCTCTGATTTTAAGGCCTTTTCAATTACCTTTTGATTCTTTTGCTTTAACTTCTTTTCCCTTTCTTTCAAGACACGTGGGTCTTGTTTCGGGGAAACTGATCGTTTTCGGTAATCAATTTCTTGGGGAGCACTCGTTTTTGACTTCAGCTTTTGCACGTGTGGGCAATATCTTACAATATGCCCAACTGTCCCACATTCAAAACATGTTCTCCGCTCTACAAACTTCGGAGAAACATGTTGATGACCAGACGGAAAACCAGACAATGAACTTTGTGATCTAGACGTGCTTGGACCTAAATCACATCCGTTGGTGTGTTGGGTGTAATTATTCTGATCATTTCGTTTTAAAATTCTATCTTGTTTTATAAAATCAACGTTAGATTTATCCTGAAATGTTTCAAGTTTGTCTGAACCCGTGGATCCAACAAAGTTCATTTTCGGTTCTCGTTTCTTAACAGGAGCTCTTTTGTTTTGCACCTTTTGTTGTTGAACCTTTGGTTGTTCAGTCTTAGGCTGCTGAACTTTAGGTGCTTGAACATTCTTGTTCTGAGCCTTTTTTCCCTGTACCTTACCCTTTCCGGAGTTGACTTGTTGTTTTCGCTCAATTGGTAGTTTTTGGTTTCCGTATTGTTTTCTAATTTGTTCACACGGAATTGGATCACATTGAGTGACGGTAACTTTGCCACTTTTGTTCCCCAAAAACTTATCAGTGCATCCTTCAAAAATTTGCTCAATTAAATCTTGATTTACATTTTTAATTGGAAAATCTTTGTTAGAGTAGATTTTGCTATCTCCTTTGAGCGTGTACAACAAGTTATTCTCTTCACTGCTCGATACAAGGGACTCCATTGCTTTTGACATTTCAGTCTTACTCGGTTTCACTGGTGGATCACACAGGATGTGATTCTCGATTGGAATATCTGTTGTAACTGAGTTAGACTGTTGTTTCACAATTTCTTCAGATTCATCATCCGAAGAATCAGCATCCTCAACAATGGGAGGACTCTGTTCCTTAACATACGATGAATCTGTCACATTCTCAGATTCTGATTGACCCGAGGATGATGTACCAGTTGTGAACCCGAGGCCTGCTGCAAAGTCATCTAGACCGAGTGGCACAGTAGGTTCAAAACGGGGCATATCCTCGTCATCAGGCAATTTGGAGTAATTGTGATTCATTGGGGGAGGACATGATTTGAATCCAATACATATTGCATCCCCCTTTTTCTTTTGAACGTCAATGATGTGATCCAATACATAGCGGGAATTGGAATAGCTTTCCAGTTTCTGCTTAATTGTCTCACATTCACATCGAGCTGTTGCCAACTCTACCATTTGCTTTTCAATTGTGTCAATAAGATTATTGTTAGCATGTTGTTTTCGCAAAACAGCCTTTTGTAATTCTGAAACATCATGTCTTAATGACGCAATTGTTGCTTTAAATTCCTTTTCATTTCTGGTTAAAAACAAGTTAGCTTCAGTTGCTTTAGAAAGATCTACAATCAATTCTTGATTGTGTTTGTATGTGATTTCAAATTTCTCTTGCAAAGCCTCGTGTTTGCTTCGCAATTCACAACACTTATCATTCATCGAAACATGTTTGTCTTGCAAGTCAAACAAACTAGCTTGTAAAGCATCATGTTTGCCTTGCAACTCAGACATGTTTGCCTCTAAATCAACATTTTTAACACGCAAACTATCACAGTTATCACAACTAACAGCAATGGGTTCATCGACACATACCTGACTTGATGAACTGTCGACATTAGCCATAAAGGCTGAATGGAGAGAAGACGAAGAATAAGCAGCTTGATCCACCAAAATAGATCTTCTTTGAATTCCTGCTGCAACTTCTTCCAATAGCTCATCAATATCTGCATTAACTGACGCACTTGATGTGTCATCTTCCTGATCATTCCCTGAACTCGAGGACTCTTCATCTGAACTTCCACTGTAACCGGAGCTGTCTTCAACTTCAGAAGATTCATCACCATTGGTGGAAGATTCTCCACCACTGGCGTGTTTAAGATCCTTGACAACTTCAGCAAAACAAGCTGTTCCATCTGGAGCATCATTTCCCAACTGAAGCGACCAATCACAACCTTCATCTATTTGAACCACAAGTGCATGGTTGGCATTTGATGGCCCTGCTTGGCTTTGGTTGTTGACAGGTATCAACGTACGAACATTGTTCCTGTTCTGGTTCTGCTGGTTGCCTTGGTTTCTAAAAGGATTTTGGTTTCCATGCTGAGCTGGTCTTGTGCATTCCCTTTTGAAATGACCCCGTTCACCATAGTTAAAGCACTTCACTGCCTGTTTATCGAACCCATACTTGGTGTCTTTCTTACTTTCCAAGCTGGTTCTGCCAGTTCTTTCCATGAAATCCTTTGCTCTTCGAATTGCACTAGCAAGAGCCCATTTGATATCCATCATTTCAAACTCTTCTCTATCTACTTGCTGATAATCTTCATTGGTTAGATTGATATTCCCAATCTGACCTGCGACCAATATACAATAAGCACTAACCAAGGTGTTCAACATCTCCATATGCTCCTTGGCTATTTCGACACTGACTTTGAAAAAGTTGGAAGTGTCTAATCTGACTGTGTTCGGATTGGAAGTGGCTTGAAAGTTTGAAGAGCTTCCATAAAACCCTTGCTGTTGCGGTTGTTGCTGCTGAGCTCTGCTTGGGTCTAAGAAAGGCGGTGGTGTGAATTGCTGAGCTGTCGGTTGCACATTCTGTTGTAGAGAAGAAGAATCTGGTCTTGAATACATCGTGTATGCTGAAGGATCAAACTGATTTGTTGTGGAAGGTCCGGTGTTTGAGATGAAGGCTGTTTGAAGCTTCGCATGTTGAGAGGCTGGTTTTTCTCCACTGATACCTCCTGCAATCCCATAGTACATCTCTGGATTTTGAGGAGTTAGTGTTCTTTTTGCCTTAAGCTTTTCTTCTACATCCTTGTTCTCCAATTTTTGAATTAACTCATAAACGGTGATTGTGTCTAGAACACCATTTTCTTTGAGAATTTCAAGATAACTGCTCCACTTTGCTGGTAAGCTATCAGCGAATCTCTTCACCATTTCTTGTGGAGTGGCAGTGACTCTAAAAGCAAACATCTCGCTCAACAAGTGATGGAACCTTGTAGATAACTCTGCCAAAGTCTCATTCTCCATACACGTGAATCCTTCAAACTCTTTCTTCAGTAATTCTTGCTTGATCTTTCTAGATTGAGCATTTCCTTCACATCGTGACGTGAGCATATCCCACAAGCTTTTTGTAGTCGTGCAGTAAACAAACTGGTGGTAAATGTCTCTGTGAAGAGCTTGTGTGAGAATCATGAATGCTTTCTTTTCTAACTCAAATTTCTTCTTATCATCATCAGACATAGTGCTGTAAGTTTGTGGATTAGATCCTGCAACTTCCAAATCATTGTCAAATGCGGTGAAGAAGCACATCCATAGATCTTGACCTTGCCCCTGAACATAAGTTCTCAGCCTTTCTTTCCACCATCCCCAATCATTGATGTGATTTAGCTTTGGCGGTTTTGTGCTTGTACCAGTTTCACTGTCGTTCTGCATCATAGATTGAATGCTGCTGCTTTGATTTGTGACCAATGCCCATTGATTTGCAGTTATCATTGCAGCTTGAGGTGGGGCAATAGCCTGCATCCATGCAGTTTTGTTGAAATCTGACGCAGATTGCGTAGCTGATGATTGTGGAGTCAAAGTTGTTTGAGTCCACGCGGTTGGATCCCACTGACCGTTTGTTCCCATTTTATAAAAATTAATATATTAAGTGAAAATTGATTTGAAATTTGAAAAACAAGTTTTCCCTTTTTTAAAAATTTAATTTTCACAAACTATGTTAATATCTCGAATGATAACAACCAGCCGAAGGATCCTTGATCGAAAAACCTGAAAAACACAAACTTGTTAAACTTAAACAGACTAGAATCGAAGGAACAGAACTTGTTCGAACGATCAACAGTGTTCGAAAGATCACTGTTGAGTTTCGAACAATGATTTCGAAAGACTCTCCAATCGTAGGATCCTTATCTTTCGAAAAAGAGCTGTAGATCGAAAGATATATCCTTCGAAAAGATTCCTTGGATCGAAGGATAAGTCACAGACTTCGAAGGATGTTCGAAGGATGATTATCTATCGAACCTCCTTTGATCGAAAGATGATCTTTCGACTTCGAAGGATATCCTTCGATCTGCACTGACACAATTAACAAAAGTGACAGGTTGGTGAAAAGGTGATGGGTTGGTAGAAATCTTTCGGCAGAAGGCAGAAGGTATGGTCAGACCATACTTTTTACCAAAACAAGATTTGAACAATAAAATATTACTTAAAAAGTGAGTTCTTGTCCAGAAAACCGGTCACCGGAGTAAGCCGGAATTTGGCCGGAAATTACCAAACTTCTTAAAAACAAGTTTTTAAGTTACCCAACCCGTCCTTTAACACACCCGGTTAGTTTAGAACACGTTTTTACGTCAAGAAATGCGAGAAAAACACTAAAAACGGGTGCTAAACCATGTGAGTTTTGTCCAAACACTCCAAAGTCTTGTATAAACTCGGTTTTTAACAAGGAAAAGAGCCACGGCTCTGATACCACTTGTAGGTCCCTCGGAGGTTGAGGTCAAACCTAATCCTTGTTATGTAAAACACACTAGCAAGTGCGGAATCCAAGCTAGAATGCAAACCGGTAGTTTATAAGAGAACACAAGCTACAAAGAGAAGGGTAGACACACGAGATATCAAAGTTTTCTCTTGTATTTCAGTGGACACGGTTACAGCCCTTGACCAAACTGAAAATACGCTCTCTACAAGACTGAGTTCACTCACACTCACACACTCTTCTCTCTTAAATGAAGTGAACACATTACATGGATATATATATCCATCACAGCTCGTCTGGTCGAAGGATCAGATAGTATGATCGAAGGATCATCTATCGATCTCGAAGGATCATCTATCGATCTGAAACCTATCGAAGGATCCACATATACCTCGAAGGATGATATCCTTCGAGGTCCATCTATATCCATCGAAGGTTTATCCTTCGAGCTCATCGAAGGATATAACCAATCCTTCGATGACTCATCTTTCGACACAGACATCTTGCAACCAATGTGCTAACTATTTGGCCAAGTCAAACCAGGAGGATGGTTGACTTGGTCAAACTTACATCGAACACACATATTAACAAACCTAAGACGTAACTCAGACTAACACAAGACATCGTTTTGTATCATGACGAAATACAGACAAAGTACAGACACAAGTGCACCAACAGTATGTTTAACTAGGATTTTAGTTACTTTAAATGTAGAGGCTTTTGCTTTAATACTCCTTTTTTATTTATTATAACATTTTCTTTTTCTTATAGTTTAAATCAACATCTCCACTTATAAATATGATCATTAAAACATTTCTCTTTCTACCTTTTAATACACACCTCTAACTTTTCGACGTTAAAACTCTCCCAACCTTAACAAGGATTCTTCCTTTTAACCACTAAGTCATTTAACACGCCTAGACTTTATATGTTCCAATTTACGGTTTATACACGATACTATAAACACATGCAACGTACCTCATCCTAGCTTGGTTTTCTTCACTACCACATGTTATTTGGTCATGCTGCTGCATGTACTCCCACATAATATTATATCACTTCAGTTATTTCATATCCGTATATCACACCACCACCGCCACTTTTATGCCTACAACATATTACATATCTATCACCACTAGTTGCACACGTGTATTATTTCTTTAGATTGATTTAATCTTTTAGTCATGCCTGAAACTACAAGGTAGGCTTATCATAAAAAACTGCATCAAGTCTTGATATGTCATAAGACAAACTCTACCACCTGTAATTGCATTTAGAAATTTACCGAAGAAATCCAACATATGAAAATTTTTATCCCCCCATTTCTTTGGTAAGATCTCTAAACCTTAACAGATTCCCTCCACTTCAAAGGAACTGTCGTCAATTTCACAGAACAAATTCTCTCCACTGAGTAGAATTTATCTTCAAATGTTCATCAATTCCCTCCACTGAGCGGAACTGTCGTCAATCTTCACTGAATGTTCTCGGTTTTTCGAAAAATCACGAAAACCACTTTCTTCTTTGCATATTCTAGTTGAATAAGAAAGTCCCCTAGTACCCCGTAGGATCCGACTTGTATCCCTCCAAAGACTTTTTGAACTCGTTAGGACCGGTATTGACATTTCAAGTTCATTCATTCGTTACCAAATGCGAGAATATGACAATAAACAAAATGCTTTCTTCTTTGCATATTCTAGTTGATAAAGAAATTTCCCCTAGCACCCCGTAGGATCCGACTTGTATCCCTCCAAAGACTTTGTGAACTCGTTAGGACCGGTATTGACATTCCAGGTTCATACGTTCGTTTTCAAATGCGAGAATATGACAATAAACAAAATGCTTTCGAACATTTACGAATAACCGATAACTATCATAAACATTGACGTGCGGAAGTGAACATACCGTTTTTGGTTTTTGGTCCATTGTAGTCAAGTCACCAAATTTTGACGTTTGCGTCGGTAACCGTGACTACCCCACATTTTTCAAAATATCATCATCTGTTTTCACCATGCCCAAACTGATCTGGCACGCCCCCGAACTCGTACGAATTTGGCGTTGAAAAATAGGACGGTTCAAATCAACTTCGCGAACACCCGACTCCACTTTGCATATCACGAATAGAGACGGGTCCACGACTCCATGTCTCATCTCATTGTTATGTGTTAGAAGCCCACATCGACCCCATGTGCATGGCCCAAACAAAACAAGAAACGATTCAAAAGCCCAATTAAGAGACACGGCCCAAAATTGATTGACTAGTAATATGATGGACTAATAAACCCAGCCCAAAAAAAAACTGTTATCAAGTCCTCAGCCAATCAATTAATTAGATCCGACATATGTGGGCCTTTTGATAACATACTAGGTGTACACCCGTGTGAACACACGGGTTTGTGTTAATAACGATCGGAAGCAAATACTAAAAAACATATTATAATATATTATTTAAATTCTTTATGTTTAGTTACATATCTTTATAAAACAATGTTAAAGACAATTTGTTTTAGTGTACATGTTTGATATAGAAATAAGGTAAATAATTGATAATATTTTGTCGAAAATGAAAGCATGACCTAATTTTATGTTGTCTAATAACTTCTTATATATGATGTTAATTTTTTTTGACACATTGTTAGTGTAAAATTCAGTAAAGGTCCATTGTTATTGTATAATTCAATAATACTAAAAACAGATTATAATATATGATTTAAATTCTTTGCATTTAGTTACATATCTTTATAAAACAATGATAATGAAATTATGTGTTAGTGTACATGGTTGATATACAAATAAGCTAAGTACTTGGTAATATGTTGTCTAAAATGAAAACATGAACTAATATGTTGTTTAAAATGAATACATATCTTTATAAAATGTCTTTTTTATACCCTCAAATCTTAATGATAAACATATATGATTAGAACATTCACACTTCTCAATAAAATCATTTTCATCTTCTCTCAAGTCCCAAAACACAGAACTTCATCTTCATCTTCAATCATCTTCATCGGATCATCTTCATCTTCATCGAAATCATCTTCATCGGAATCATCTTCCTCTTCTGTAATCTCCACCGATCATCAGCTTCATCTTCATCTTCATCATCTTCATCTTCTATAACAATCGAAGGTAATATCACATACCTAAAACATGATTGACACTATGTTTTTTATATGCTAGAATGTAACAGGTTTTGTGTGAAAATATTGTTTGATTCTTGTGGGTTTTTGTCTCGGGTATCAAAACAGAGGTTTGGGTTTTGTTTATTATGAAGGTTTGTTTCAGGTTTTATATGAAAATATTGTTTGATTCTTGTGGGTTTTTGTCTCGGGTATCAAAACAGAGGTTTTGTTTGATTCTTGTGGGTTTTTGTCTCGGGTATGTTGATGCACTTTGTGTAGACGCGACTCGGCTCGGTTCGACTCGGCCTTGAAGACTTGAAGACACGAAGATCGAGACAAAGCTACAGCCAAGGGGGAGTTTGTTGGTGCACTTGTGTCTGTACTTTGTCTGTATTTCGTCATAATACAAAACGATGTCTTATGTTAGTCTGGGTTACGTCTTAGTTTGTTACAATGTGCGTTCGATGTAAGTTTGACCAAGTCGACCATCCTCCTGGTTTGACTTGGCCAAACAGTTAGCACATTGGTTGAAAGATGGCTGTGTCGAAGGATGGTCATCGAAGGATTACTTATATCCTTCGATGATGATGAGCTCGAAAGATAACCACGAAGGATAGACCACGAAGGATATCATCCTTCGTGGTCGACAGATGATCTTTCGATGGCGTTCTGGTCGACAGATGATCTGTCGATCAATCTATCTGATCCTTCGACCAGACCTGCTGTGTCGGGTATATATACCCATGTGTTGTGTTCAGTTCGACAGTTCTGAGATAGAGAGTTCAGGCAAGAGAAACAGAGAGAGCATTCTGTTGAGAGCACACACACACTTTGAGAGTTTATAGAACATATCTGTAAACATTGAGCTTGTAACCGGACCCTTCATTCGTATTAATACATGTGGTGTTAATCGGTGAATCTTGTGTGTTGTGTTTGTGCTTGTTCTCGTATACATTCTCGGTTGCATGCTAGCTTGGATTCCGCACTCGCTAGTGTGTTTGATATAACAAGGAAAAGGTTTTTATCTCATCCTCGAGAGGGACCTACAAGTGGTATCAGAGCTTTGGCTCTTCTCCTTGTTAAAACCGAGTGTTTTCGGGTGTTTTTCGGGTTTTTAAAGCTTATATTTTTCTGAAAAACTTGTTAAAATCGGGTTTCGGATTGTTGTCGGTTTGCAGAAATATTCATATTTCTGGGTTTGTTCTTCTTATCTTCAACCGATATTCATAGTGTTCTTGGTATTTTACACTTTTGATCTTAAAAAGTTTAAATTTCAAAGTGTTTGTGTGTTGGGAAGAGTATTTTGATTAAAATATTGGACCTTACCTAGTTGGTGAAAAACCTGCATGTTCAGACCTGAAAGATATGGTCTGAACATACTTTCTGCCGAAAGTTCTCACCAACCCGTCAACTTTTTCACCAACTTGTCACCGATTGTCAACTGTGTCAGAGCTGTTCGAAAGATATCCTTCGAAGTCGAAAGATCATCTTTCGACCAAAGGAGGTTCGACAGATAGTCATCCTTCGAGCATCCTTCGAAGTGTGAGATTTATCTTTCGGTCCAAGGAATATTTCGAAACATATATCTTTCGGTTTGCTGCTTTTTCTCGAAAGACAAGGATCCTTCGACTGGGGAGTCTTTCGAAGTCTTTCGAAGTCATCGTTCGACATTCATCAGTGTTCATCTTTCGGTCTACAGTACATTTTCGAAGGATAAGGATCCTTCATTGGAGAATCTTTCGAAAACATTGTTCGAAACTCAACAGTGATCTTTCGAACCCTGTTGATCTTTCGAACAGGTGTTGATCTTTCGATCCTTGTTTGTTTAAGTCTAACAGTTTGTGTTTTTCAGGTATTTCGATCTAGGATCTTTCGGCTGTTTGTTATCTCTCGATAATTTAACATAGTTTGTGAAAATTAAATTTTTAAAGAGAAAACTTGTTTTCATTTTTAAATCAATTTTCACTTAATATATTAATTTTCATAAAATGGGAACAAACGGTCAGTGGGATCCAAGCGCATGGACTCTAACTCCACAATCAGCAGCTACGCAATCATCAGCTACGCAATCTGCGTCAGATTTCAACAAAGCATGGATGCAGGCTATTGTCCCACCTCAAGCAGCAATGATAACTGCAAATCAATGGGCATTGGTCACAAATCAAAGCAACAGCATTCAATCTATGATGCAGAACGACAGTGAAACTGGTACAAGCACGAAACCGCCAAAGCTAAATCATATCAATGATTGGGGATGGTGGAAAGAAAGGCTGAGAACTTACGTTCAGGGGCAAGGTCAAGATCTATGGATGTGCTTCTTCACCGCATTTGACCATGATTTGGAAGTTGCAGGATCTAATCCAGAAACTTACAGCACTATGTCTGATGATGATAAGAAGAAATTTGAGTTAGAAAAGAAGGCATTCATGATTCTCACACAAGCTCTTCACAAAGACATTTACCACCAGTTTGTCTACTGCACGACTACTAAAAGCTTGTGGGATATGCTCACGTTACGGTGTGAAGGAAATGCTCAGTCTAGAAAAATCAAGCAAGAATTACTGAAGAAAGAATTTGAAGGTTTCACGTGTATGGAGAATGAGACTTTGGCAGAGTTATCTACAAGGTTTCATCACTTGTTGAGCGAGATGTTTGGTTTTAGAGTCACTGCCACTCCACAAGAAATGGTGAAGAGATTCGCTGATAGCTTACCAGCAAAGTGGAGCAGTTATCTTGAAATTCTCAAAGAAAATGGTGTTCTGGACACAATCAACGTTTATGAGTTGATTCAAAA
Source organism: Helianthus tuberosus (assembly GCA_030545235.1). NCBI lineage: Eukaryota > Viridiplantae > Streptophyta > Magnoliopsida > Asterales > Asteraceae > Helianthus > Helianthus tuberosus. Next base: position 210,930,012 of record CM060400.1, read on the forward strand.
ACTGGAGAACAAGGATGTAGAAGAAAATCTTAAGGCAAAACGAACACTAACTCCTCAAAATCCAGAGATGTACTTTAGGATTGCAGGAGGTATCAGTGGAGAAAGACCAGCCTCTCAACATGCGAAGCTTCAAACAGCCTTCGTCTCAAACACCGGACCTTCAACAACAGATCAGTTTGATCCTTCAGCTTACACGATGTTTTCAAGACCGAATGCACAACCGACAGCTCAGCAGCAACAACCGCAACAGCAAGGGTTTTATGGAAGCTCCTCAAACTTTCAAGCCACTTCCAATCCTAACTCAGTCAGATTAGACACTTCCAACTTTTCCAAAGTCAGTGTCGAAGTAGCCAAGGAGCATATGGAGATGTTGAATACATTGGTTAGTGCTTATAGTGGATTAGTTGCAGGTCAGATTGGGAATATCAATCTAACCAATGAAGATTATCAGCAAGTGGATAAAGAAGAGTTTGAGATGATGGATATCAAATGGGCTCTTGCTAGTGCAATTCGAAGAGCAAAGGAGTTTATGGAAAGGACGGGGAGAACCAACTTGGATAGCAAGAAAGACACCAAGTATGGGTTCGACAAGCAAGCTGTAACGTGCTTTAACTGTGGTGAACGGGGTCATTTCAAAAGGGAATGCACAAGACCAGCTCAGCATGGAAATCAAAATCCGTTCAGAAATCAAGGCAACCAGAACGGGAACAATGTTCGTACGTTGATTCCTGTCAACAACCAAGGCCAAGCAGGGTCATCAAATACCAACCGGGGACTGTTGGTTCAAATAGATGAGGGTTGTGATTGGTCGCTTCAGCTTGGAGAAGGAGGAAATGGTGGAACAGCATGTTTTGCTGAAGTCGTAAAGGATTTAAAGCACGCCAGTGGTGGAGAATCTTCCACCAATGGTGTTGCATCTTCTGGAGATGAAGACAGTTCTGGTTATAGTGGAAGCTCAGATGAAGAATCCTCCACTTCAGGAAATGATCATGTGGATGTGACATCAAGTGCGTCAGTCGATGCAGATATTGATGAGCTTTTGAAAGAAGCTGCAGCAGGAACTGAAAGAAGATCTAAATTGATGGATCAAGCTGCTTACTCTTCGTCTTCTCTCCATTCAGCCTTTATGGCTAATGTCGACAGTTCATCAGGTCAGGTATGTGTCGATGAACCCACTGTAGTTAGCTGTGAAAATTGTGATAGTTTAAATGTTAAATATGCTGAACAGGAAGGTCAGATTGAAATCCTATCCAAACACAATCAAGAATTGATTGTAAACCTTTCTAAAGCAGCTGAAGCTAACGTGTTTTTAACCAGAAATGAAAAGGAATTTAAAACCACAATTGCGTCATTAAGACATGATGTTACAGAATTACAAAAAGCTGTTTTGCGAAAACAACATGCTAACAATGATCTTATAGACACAATTGAAAAGCAGATGGTAGAATTGGCCACCGCTCGATGTGAATGTGAAACAATCAAGCAGAAATTGGAAAGTTATTCCAATTCCCGCTATGTATTGGATCACATTATTGATGTTCAAAAGAAAAAGGGGGATAAGAAGTGTATGGGATTCAAATCATGTCCTCCCCCAATGAATCACAATTACTCCAAATTGCCTGATGACGAGGATATGCCCCGTTTTGAACCTACTGTGCCACTCGGTCTAGATGACTTTGCAGCAGGCCTCGGGTTCACAACTGGTACATCATCCTCAGGTCAATCTGAATCTGAATCTGAGAATGTGACAGATTCATCATGTGTTAAGGAACAGAGTCCTCCCACTGTTGAGGATGCTGATTCTTCGGATGATGAATCTGATGTAATTGTGAACCAACAGTCTAACTCGGTTACACCAGATATTCCAATCGAGAATCACATCCTGTGTGATCCACCAGTGAAACCGAGTGAGACTGAAATGTCAAAAGAAATGGAGTCGAGTGTATCAAGTGTTGAAGGGAGTAACTTGTTGTACACGCTCAAAGGAGATGACAAAATTTACTCTAACAAAGATTTTCCAATTAAAAATGTAAATCAAGATTTAATTGAGCAAATTTTTGAAGGATGTACTGACAAGTTTTTGGGAAACAAAAGTGGCAAAGTTACCGTCACTCAATGTGATCCAATTCCGTGTGAACAAATTAGAAAACAATACGGAAACCAAAAACCAACAGTTGAGCGAAAACAACAAGTCAACTCCGGAAAGGGTAAGGGACAGGGAAAGAAGGCTCAGAACAAGAATGTTCAAGCACCTAAGGTTCAACAACAATGGGTGCAAAACAAAAGAGCTCCTGTTAAGAAAAGAGAACCGAAAGTGAACTTTGTTGGATCCACGGGTTCAGACAAACTTGAAACATTTCAGGATAAATCTAACCTTGATTTTATAAAACAAGTTAGAATTTTGAAACGAAATGAACAGAATAATTACACCCAACACACCAACGGATGTGATTTAGGTCCAAGCACGTCTAGATCACAAAGTTCATGGTCTGGTTCTTCGTCTGGTCATCAACATGTTTCTCCGAGGTTTGTAGAGCGGAGAATGTGTTTTGAGTGTGGCACCATTGGGCATATTGTAAGATACTGCCCATACCTGCAAAAGTTAAAGCCAAAAACGAGTGCTCCCCAAGAAACCAATTACCAAAAACGTTCATTTTCCCCGAAACAAGACCCACGTGTCTTGAAAGAAAGGGAAAAGAAGTTAAAACAAAAGAATCAAAAGGTAATTGAAAAGGCCTTAAAATCAGAGGTCAAAGAAGAAAAACCTGTTCAAGCAAAACCTAAAACTGTAAAACCAGTAAATGCTAAAACACTTAATGCAAATACTGGTAAAGAACAAACAGCTTGGAAACAAAAACAGGTAATTCAGTCAGGGGGAGCACCACAGGTTCTTTTTCCTAATCATCGAGTGATTGAAATCACTTACCTTGATGATCAAGGACGACCCAAGTCCACAAAGGCTTGGGTCCCTCTCTCCAACTAATTTTTGAGTAAGTGTGTAGGATATTCCAGGAGGAACTTTCGATAGTCGTAAGATTGTTGATAGTGGAGCATCCTTGCACAAAATAGGCAACAGAAGAAATTGCTGCCTTTGAGGGAGAGGAAAAGTAAAGGAAAACAGAAATGTCTATTGAAAGAGATTGAAAAGCTTCGACAAAATGAAAATCAGTTCAAATGTGAATGTTTAAGGCTTTGATCGGGTCCCCGGGATAGATTCAAATGAAATGTATGCACCTGCAGCACGTCTGAAGTTCACAATCGACAAGATGAACGTGCAGTGTACATTTCTTCGTGGTGTGATTGAAGAAAATGTGTTTGTTGATGAAACCAACCAGGTGTGCGGACGCCTTGGCATGGGTTGAACAACCGCACACTACTTCTGAAAGAGAAAGACAAAGACCTTCGCTGGTGCAATGTGGACGACCAGCCGGACCAAAGGTTTCTGATCTTGTTGCTGTCAAGAGATTTCAGTAGCTACAAAATCGACTTTGAAATCCACACCGGGTGGATATCCAGTTTGGGAGAGCACTCAAATTCCTGGCAATGCACGATGCAGTTGCAGGATACGGTTTTAAATTTCTAATCTCTCCTATACTTGTCGATATTTAAGCTGCTTTGTGAATTATTATCTCGTTCAGCACTCCTTGGCCAGACAATGCTGTCTTGGTCCGCACCGCTTACCGACATGCCAACTGATTATGTTTCCAAAATTTGCTAAATCATTTCTGATTAAAACTTAATTTTGGTAAACGGCATTGAGGTAAAACATGAGTTAACCAACATCGGAAAATCATTTTTGTAAATACCTTTGTTTTTTTTAATTTATTTTAGTTTGTTGATTTTAGGGGGAGTAAATCCAAAATTTGAAAATCCAAAAACATTGAAAAATTTCAAAAACACAAAAACAATAGAAAAACAAAAATGAGTTTCCTGGCGAGAAAAAGAGAAAATGATAGTACATCAGTGGTCTGTCTAAACCTCTTTAAACCTAAAATGAAAAGCGATAAGCAGCTCTATATAAGATGTATCGGTAGGCTCACAATCATTTTAAAGTGTGCAGGGTGATATAAACTTAAATCGACTGAAGACTGGGTGGGAACCATTCATTGGCATATGGTCTTAGTACCGAAATTTCGTTTGAGAGATTGCCGAGGTTCTGAGATATTCGGTCTTTATGCTGCTTATCATCTGGGTATCATGGTTGTATCTTTTACCGAAAAATAACGGGGACGCAAGTCTAGATCTTCCATGATACTATACATACGTGTACATATTGCATACGACCTCAATAAGTGATCAACAATCACATGTCCAAACAAATAAGTGATAATATATCACAAATTCTTTCCGGGAGTCAAGTTCGTCTCTCTGCTGTACGAAAGTACTGACCTGTTCACGGACTTGCTCCTGTGCCCTCATGCATATGAAAATCAAGTTCCTCATCAATAAGTGATTCTATCACATAGGGCTTGTTTTCAATCAAAATAAGTGAGAATCTCACATCATATACGGTCAAACAGATGATAATCGGTATACTCACCGGTAAGATGAATCCTCGTGCATACCTTGATACGGGAATGTGTCGTGATGTGGATGAACACCGGTCGGTAAGTATAAATTATACCTTAACGTATCCCCTCGCCATGATTACATCTGATAAGTTGAGTTTAAGTGGACAACAATACCGATAATCGTTATAGGATGCTTATCTTAATGTTAATTAAAAGATCAACAAGAGCGTTTTGGCATGACCGTACACTGATATGATTCTCTTACCCTCGAAACTCGCAAAAAGAATGTCTGTAAATATTTATTTAATGCATCTTTGTATATATATTTATTTATTGCTTTCCATCTTTACATTTGAAAAATGAAAATTTCAAAAAGATTTTAGGTGTGTTTTAATATAAACTTTATAAAATCCAAAAAGATTTTTCTTCTAGTTTATTTTTTGATTGACTGATGTTGGAACTCGAGTCTATCCTACCCAAAATCCTGATCGTAAGCTGGAAAACCATTGTATCTTCATAAACAGTCGAAGTTAACGAGTTTTGAAAGTTAAAGGATTAAAATGAATATTTTTTCTCTAAACTTTCAAACTGATGTCGGTTGGTGTTTGATTGAGATTTGATCTCGTATGTGTCGTTAGTTTGAATGTTAACTACATTCCAAGCGGGTGTTCTCATTATGCGTTTAGCTTTCTTGCATGTGCAGATGCTAAAGGCGAGGAGAACATGTTCGATGAAAAGCTTTGGAATGAAGACACGAAGTGGAGGCACTCAAAGGATAAAATGATCGAGTTGCCGCTGTCCCTTCATCAACACCACAAGGATCTGAAGAATTGACAAGTCAAAAGATTCACGAGCATGACTCAATGGAGAGTTCAATCTAAGGGGGAGTTTGTCAACACACTTTCTACATGAAACGGGGAGTTTGTTGATACACTTTCTACTTTCAAGACGTGAAGACTTCGAAGATCCTCCGACATGAAAGACATAGAAGACGAACCATCACGAGTAGCGTCCAAGGAGGAGTTTGTTGATGCACTTTGTGTGGACGCGACTCGGCTCGGTTCGACTCGGCCTTGAAGACTTGAAGACACGAAGATCGAGACAAAGCTACAGCCAAGGGGGAGTTTGTTTGTGCACTTGTGTCTGTACTTTGTCTGTATTTCGTCATAATACAAAACGATGTCTTATGTTAGTCTGGGTTACGTCTTAGTTTGTTACAATGTGCGTTCGATGTAAGTTTGACCAAGTCGACCATCCTCCTGGTTTGACTTGGCCAAACAGTTAGCACATTGGTTGAAAGATGGCTGTGTCGAAGGATGGTCATCGAAGGATTACTTATATCCTTCGATGATGATGAGCTCGAAAGATAACCACGAAGGATAGACCACGAAGGATATCATCCTTCGTGGTCGACAGATGATCTTTCGATGGCGTTCTGGTCGACAGATGATCTGTCGATCAATCTATCTGATCCTTCGACCAGACCTGCTGTGTCGGGTATATATACCCATGTGTTGTGTTCAGTTCGACAGTTCTGAGATAGAGAGTTCAGGCAAGAGAAACAGAGAGAGCATTCTGTTGAGAGCACACACACACTTTGAGAGTTTATAGAACATATCTGTAAACATTGAGCTTGTAACCGGACCCTTCATTCGTATTAATACATGTGGTGTTAATCGGTGAATCTTGTGTGTTGTGTTTGTGCTTGTTCTCGTATACATTCTCGGTTGCATGCTAGGTTGGATTCCGCACTCGCTAGTGTGTTTGATATAACAAGGAAAAGGTTTTTATCTCATCCTCGAGAGGGACCTACAGGGTAGCAAAACAGAGGGTTTGAATGTGTTTTCGGTTCCTCATATGAGATCAACTGTGTTTTGGTTTTGATTCTTGTGGGTTTTTGTCTCGGGTATCAACTGAGTATATTGTTCAAAATGTATCATTGATTTCTATAGTTTCAGATCTCATGTGATCATTTGGCTGATTCTTGTGTGTTTTTCTCTAAAAACAATTAGAGCACAGATCTAGGTTGTTTATTGAAACTATGATACTTGTGGGTTTTAATTTCTGAATCAAATGCGAAGAAACAAATGATGGAAATTGATAAAGCGCATCAGTGTGTAGTTATTTGAACACATCAATATTGATACTTGAAATGTGAAAATTGATTTTTGGTTATTTGAGAATTGTTTAAAAAGATGAACTAAATCAGAATTAAATTTTATACAAATGAACTGATCGGATCAGTTTCAGATTGATGTGTTCGTCATATTGATTTTTGGTTTGATTCGATGATATGTGTTCCTCATATTGGTCATTTGAATGTGTTTATATTGGTCATTTGAGAATTGTTTAATAAGATGAACTAAATCAGAATTAAATTTTATACAAATGAACTGATCGGATCAGTTTCGGATTGATGTGTTCCTCATATTGATTTTTGGTTTGATTCGATGATATGGGTTCCTCATATTGGTCATTTGAATGTGTTTATATTGGTCATTTAAATGTGTTTTATTGTACAGAATGACTGCGGATGTAAAGATATGCAAAAAACCAAGCACGAAGGCGAGAACACTTGACAACCTCCTAGAAGATGGTGCGGTGCACATAAGGAAGTAATTGATCAGAACGATCAATTGTATATGAATGAATATAACCCCAGTGGCAGATATGTAATTAGCGAGCTCTGGAATTTCAAGGAAAATCGAAGAGCTACACTGGGGTTATATTCATTCATATATGAATGAATATAACCCAAGTGGTAGATATGTAATTACCTACACTGGGATTATATTCATTCATATCTGCTACATTCCGAAGTGCACCCATCAGCAAGGATCCACAATTGCTTGTGATGATACGACATTTTGTCTCTGTATTGTATGTTACGGTCTTTTGTTATCGAGTCTGTAAGTCCTGTCAAGTCTACGAAGTTGGTATGACGTGTTTTCTCTATATTGTATGTATTAAAACTTTACATTTAATATACAATTTAGGCTTTAATAATTTGTTATATATAGTATACACATAATTATTAGATTGCATTTATTTAAAAAAGATTTGATTATTAGATTGCATTTATTAGATTTAATATACAATTTAAGCTTTAATTTTTCTCAAAAAATTATTTGTTCAGGTTTGATATAGAAATAATCTAAGTAATTGATAATATGTTGTCTACAAATCCGATTATTAATCATTTCTAAATGTTTTCTAACCATTTTTATCTAAAAATCAGATTATTAATCATTTCTTCATGTTTTCTAACCATTTGTGTCTAAATAACCCGAACAACATGCCATATACTTGTATATAGACATGTATGCAAAGGCAATGTCATTTTATTGCCCACTATGCCGTCGATCGCCTAAAACCACTTGGAATGCCCTGCCAAAGTATAGATACCATGATTGCATATCGAGCAACAAACGCAAAGCTGATTTTAAGGAACCTTTGCTTTAGTTCATGCATCATCTTTTATCTTTTACGTTTTTAAAGACACTCGCATTCTAAGAAAAGCAGAACAATTATATTTCTTAAACTGAGTTTCTATTTTTTTTCATGTCTAACTGGGATATAAGGTGTGGCCATAAGCATCAGTATCACTAATAAGAAGAAAATAACCAAAATTCTGATAAAGTATAAAATTTCAAAATTTGACAAATGAAAACAAACTCTTAAATAATAAGTCAAGAAGTCGAACACATACAAAACAGAAATATTGATCATGGTGTTTTCACTTCCATGTTTATAAACTTGCATATTTTTTTCTATTACATATCAAATTAGACTCTACATACAAAACATGGAATAGAAATAACCTTTAACATACCCTAAAAATACCTTACGAACTCACAATTTGTAAACTATGATTCAACCCGAAAACCGACCCTGAATCATTTAAGCATGGCTTCCTCTTTCTGAACTGTTTTGGCAGCCGCAACCATCGCTTATAACGGTTGTTTAGACACCATTACCAGTCCCAAAACTGTACCTAATTGCATGTTGTTGGTATTCCTTTTCTTGTTTTGTTATGGTACTCGTTACCCCTACTATCCAATGTTATTTGACCACTGTTTACAGCATCGAGGCACCACCCACGCAGCCACAAACAACCTAAATCGCTGCTGCCCCAACACAAGGATTTGCTCCAGAAACCGTAGGACGCATGACAATGTGGTCTGGTTCGCTGCACTTTTATAACAAAGTCCTTATGTTAGTTTTTCAATTATAATTAAATCTCCTTTTACTACACCATTACCTATAGAGTAAACTCAATAGGAAGTATCTAATCGTTAATACGAACTCAAGTTACCAGAGACTATCATAAATAAGCCTTGTGTAAATTTACCTGTTTAAATACGTTGATTTTTTTTGTCCAAATAAGCACCAAGTAATATCAAATCCATTCCACAATGACCATTTTTATGCACTTGATTTTTAAGTCCAGTTGAATGTAAAAACACATCTGCATCAACATCAACATCATCAAATAAAGTATAAGTTTTTAGCACATGAATGAATAAAATTTCGTTCAAAAAGTTCAAAATAATACACTTAATACTCCAATCAATTCTTAATGTTAAACTATGTTTATAATAATAATAAACTATGTTAAAGCTATATATGGGGTATGTCAGTCAAAATTCAATAATCTCAGCATGTACCCTATGATAGAGATTTATTATCTCTATAACTTATCAGTTTATATTCTACAAACTCTTAGCGACCAATTGGGATGAATTTCATTTTAGAATGAACATAACTAAAAGGTTTAACTTTATCACAATTATAATTAACTCATGATTAATAACAGTTTTAAAATCTAACCATTACCTTGAACCTAATGACTTTCATGCCAAGATCCAGGGATGTTTGGGATACTTAGCAGCAACCTTTCGTACAATATCGTAGGAAAACCCAAACAGTGTTTCTGGCTTTGGTGCAGCCTTTCTTGCATTGTCAATGTCTGCAAAAAACCTAAATTAGAAAGGTTGGAAATAAAATTTGAAATCGGTAAATATAATAAACCTGCCACTTACGTAGATTCAGGCCATCCTCATTCATAATGCTTCTTCCAGCCTTGTGAGTGCTCCCTTGTTAGTGAGCTTATTTTTTCTTTCACCTACTTGCCTTATATTTATTTTGTTCTGGGGGGATTTTTGATGTTCTTTTTTCTCTTTTTGTCTGAGTAGGGAAGTTCTCATGATCCAATAGAGATCCCTACTGGTCCCTCATCTTCCCGTGTTCGGGACAAGACTCCAGAAGTGAGCAATGCCCGCCTTACCTCAGCTCTTGAGGTCTCTCCTCATCATGCTACTGGGACAAGTAGACCTTCTCAATTTGAGGGCCTTGCTCATCGATCCCCTTTGGCTCCCCTGTTTGCTGATGCCCTCCCTTTCACCTATGTCCCTAAGTGGAAAGTAACTTATTCTTCGGTGATAGGGACCCCTGAAACTGCCAGGGATTTTTTGAGTCATGTTGTTCCACCCTCCCACAAATTCATGAATTCTGCTTTGAGGGGTGATCTTTTTGAGGATCAGTATAGCATGTCACTCTGTGAGAGTTTTTTCAGGGGTGCCGGCATGCTGCAGCGGGTTGACGATTTGAGGAGGGCGAATGAAGAACTCAAGGGTGAACTCAAGGCCTCCCAGTCTGTTGTTGCCAAACTTAGATGTCAAGTGGTCGAGGTTGAGAGGAAGTTACAAGAGGGGAAGGTACATAGCCTTTCTCCCCCCCCCTCCCACCTTTTTTTATTATTTTCCCGCCTCTTTTGGATTCTTTATGATGTTTTTTTGCCCATGGGGCTGGAGCCATGTTGGAGCGAAGGGAAATTTCAAGCAGCAGTAAAAAAGAACATAACACAAACATAAGTCAGTCAAATTATTCAATCAGGAAATTCAGATAAAGTTACTACTAGAATCCATGTAAACTTTCAGTTAGCCACACGCTTTAAGCTCCGCTAGGCGCCTAGTGAGGTCGCTTCCTTGACCTTCTCCGTGTTCTTGGTCGGCACTGCATGACCAGCAGGTTGCAGCAAGACCACCGACACCTCGAAAGTCGTCCAACAGTAGTTCTTATATATAAAACCATGCGATTTAATTATTTAAAACAATTTATTAGTATTAAACCAATATGAATTTGTAGTTGTATTTGAGACACTAATTAGTAATAAAATATTTTAAATTTTAGGCAACGTGCTATAGGTTGGGTCTACTTTTGAACCTTTTTTATTTTGTCCACACAAATGCAAAAGGGAACGCAAGATCCATGGAAAGCATGGCTTCATCCCACTAAGTAAGGTACATGTTTTATGCACATAAACTGTCCTAGAGTGGAATCAGAAATTGTGCATGTTTTATGAATGCGAGAATACAAGTAAGACCTCAGCGATGAAATGGAATGGAATTGAGACTGATGGAATCGGTTAGGAAACAGAATCGGAAACCGAAAATGTTTTATGCATGAAGAAAATTAATTAAGGACTTTGGAATGGAATAAAAATTCTTAGAGAATGCTGAACATTTACCACTATGTTTGCTCTTTATAAGACATCAATTTGTTGGTATGATGATCATTACATCTTTCTTTAAAATTCATCATTCTAGCAACTCCTTGGACTCATCATGGTATGAAAATCCTTCTTTTATGCTTAACATTCTTTTAACTTGGTTAACCCATGCTAACCTCCCAGGCTAGCTTCTATGAATTTTGATAATGATATCGATCACTGATACTTGAGAACTGAAATACATGCAACAGGATACAAGCATACAATTGGGACCATGGGGAGGAAATGTTGGGAATCAATGGGATGATGGAGTACATGGTGGAGTTAGAGAAATCACTCTTGTATGTGGAAGTTGCATCGACTCATTCCGTGTAACATATGATAACGATGATAAATCTTTTCGGGCGGTAAAACATGGTGGCATGGGCGGAATCAAAAGCGCCCAGGTACATTTTCAGCTAAATCTAGGCGTACGTATTTAATATACAGATTCATGGTTTTTTTTTATTCTTGGACTAATTTCAGGTTAAGCTACAATTTCCGGAGGAAATCTTGATAGGTGTCAGCGGGCATTTTTGCCCTATGGTCTATGGAGGTTTCCCTGTGATTCAATCACTTAGTTTTAAGAGTAATCGAAGAACATTTGGGCCATTTGGCATGGAAAAAGGAACACCCTTTAACTTCTTCACAAACGGAGGCCACATTGTAAGTTTTTATGGAAGAAGTGGGTGGGTTCTGGATTCAATTGGGTTTCGTGTATCAACCCATAAACCAAGTCTATTCCGAAGGATCCAAATGATGATTAAAAAATTTAACCATCATTCTGTCGAAGATGAAGAACATCAGAAAGCCAAGGGCTCAAAGGGTTGTAGTTGGGGCTTTTGAGTATGTAAACATTGTTGTGTGTGCAATTTGTTGAGTTATTTTGTTATTTCATGCCCTGTGCAAGTTCTTTTAATTCTATACCGTATTCACCGTATTCGAATGAGTTGTAAAAGGACATATATTTCTATACTAATAATTGAAAATCTTTTTTGACACGTGTCATTCTCTGGTGTTTTCTCACCTTATTTTTCAATTTCTCTATTAAATAATGATAATATTAAAAAATAATTTAACTCTAATTTAGATAAAAATAAGGATATGTTTTCAACTTTTAATTAATATTAGCAACAATGTATATTCATTGTATCAACTTCTTCTCTGTAGAAGATAGAAATTTTTTCAATTTATTCGTAGAATCACAATTAGGATAAGTATATAAATTTTTATTTTTATTATTCAGTTAAATTTAGTTAAATTATTGTTTCTCACCTTATTTTCTAATTTCTCTCTTCTATTAAATAATAAAAATAAATTTACTAAATCTAATTTAGATAAAAATAAAGATATTTTTCAACTTTGAATTAATATAAATAATAATATATATTCTTTGTATTTACATCTTCTCCATAGAAGAATGAAGAAGTTTTTTAAATGTATTCGTAGAACTATAATTAGGATAACTGTATAAAAAAATTTATTATTAAATTTAGTTAAATTATTATTTAATATTATTATTTAGGAGAGAGAAATAGAAAATTAATAATCATAATTTTCATGCTTCTCTTATTTATTTATATTTATTTTCTCAACTATTTCTTTTATGTTTTTCCGTTTATTAATAACCATCTAATATTTCATTAGTATAACCCCATGTAACACACATGTTTCCAACATAATAATAAATAAAAAAGATATAATAAGTAAATAGTATATCAAAATTTATTTTTTAAATACATATCTTGCTAACTGTATGTATTAACCGATTACATTATATTTATTCAACGTGTAATACACATGTTTTTTTAAGATATAACTTTTTTATTACTTAATATATAAAATTATATTTATGCAGCTCATGTAATACACGGGGTTATAATCTAGTACGCTAAATAAAAGAATCTCTTGCAAGTGCTTTTCATCTATACGTTTATGCAATAATGTAAAGGCGAAAGCTAACCAAAAATAGTGAACGTTTATAAAAGCCATTAGATTTACATTGTTATCTTGGTTTTAAAAAGCGCGTCTTAGGCGCGCCTAGGCGCGAGGCTCATCAAGGCTCAGGGTCCCTCGCTTTTTTGCTTAGCGCCTAGAGGAAACCCAAGAAGCGGTGCGCTTCAGCGCTTTTTTTGTAAGGCGATGAGGCACTGAAGTGTGCGCTTTAAGGACCTTATACGAAAATTACACATTCTATGTAGAAACAACCATACTTATGAAGATGAAACACCTGATATCCATAAAAATGGAGATGAAATATTGCTAGAATTAACGATTTGAAGTGCTTTTGAGAGAAGGAGATGTAAGAGTGATTGCTAGACATGAAATAGACAGTGACGGCTGAAATTTTTTAGGGTTTACATCCTTTTAACTTTTTATCTTTTGTTTTCACAAAATTACAATTTTCATCCTTAATGTTATACTATTTTAAATTTCTAACCCAAAACTTTGTCTAACTCAGTTTTTTTCCTTTTCTTTGCTTTTTATGGAGTTTTATTGATTGTACATATAACTTCGTTAGTTGTACTTTAAGTGTATAGTAGAGGTTTGGTGCTTCTTAGGTTGTACATATGGGTTATTTAAATATTAAAGCATATATAGAGGTTACTTGTGTCACAATTTTAGGTAAATGATACTAGAAACCTTTGGGAAATATATAAAAATATATATATAATTAGCTTGCGCCTCGGGTACGAAAAGCCCGCCGCTTTTTCGCTTCGCGCTTTGCGCCTCGGTTTTAGACCTCGTCGCTTTTGTGCGCCTCTCGCTTTTTAAAACCAAGATTGTTATATACTCTACGCATTCTCACCCATTTTAAAGCTTAACATAAGTCCCTTTGCTATCATGGTATATTATTTACATAAAATAGTTGAGAAGTGATAACATTAAAGTTACCAACAAAACCTTTTTACTTTCTCATTATAGAAAGAAAATGACTCGTATGCCTGAAAATTCACCTAAAAATGTATCTCGGTGTGATCCATATGGAAAAATGAAAAGAAAACATGATAAAATGCATAAAGCTGGAAAAATGAAAAGAAAACATGATAAAATGCATAAAGCAGGTGTCTGGCATTCAATGAATTAGACATATGTTTTTAAAATGAACTTATATGCATATGTGCTATTTGGAGGCATGTTTAAAGCATTGATGTCTAATAACACACGACCATGATTCCATGAACATGCACCTGAGAGTAATTGGAAGAGGATATTAATTTGGGTGTTCTCGAAATTAAAAATCTTGTCACTGTGAATACTTTGTCTTGAGATTTCCTCATTGGTGTTTGAGTCGGATTGTAGGAAGTAATCATGTCTTGAACTCGTTTACCCTTTTTATGCATTTCTTTCATCTCATGAAGATTTGGGTGTAATGAGTTGTTTTTTGCTGGTGCATATAGATTATTAATGATTGGATAAGTATATTCAAGATGTTTAAATGAGAAGTCTTTGACCCATATTAAAAGTTGTCGTAAAGAGTAGGTTAAATGTGATGGCGGTTTACAAACGCATACATATGGTAGCCTAAAAGTCGAATATAGGCTTCGTTAGTTGCTTTTGAATAACAATTTTAACAGGGCCAAGTTAGACACTTTAGAATGGGATGTACGGTGCAATTTAATTTATGGAAAATTTCCAGCTCTGTAATGTGTTTTGACTCTATATTTAATTGTGTACTTGGTTTAGAAGTGAAATTGCTTATTCAAGTTTATTCAACATTCTGTTAATTGCTTATTCTAGTTTCCTAAACATTCAGTTAATGTGTTTCAATTGTCTAAATTTTTTTTTATATAATTTAATTATATTAGAAGGTTAGAGCAAATTACAAATCATGGGTTGGTAGACGGGCAACAAGCTGCGCCGCCACCCCCTTTTGAATTGCAAATCCTACTCGGCTAAACACATAACTATGGCCTACAGACACTGTCGCATGCGCAAGTGCTGCCTTTTGAAAGATTCTTAAACATTCAGTTAATGTGTTTCAATTGTCTAATTGTAAATTCAAGTTTGCTAAGATTCTTAAACCTCCATAGTTCTTGGTCGTTTGCTTGTGTAAATATGCTAGATTTCCGGAGGTCTCATTTGGGAGCAGCCTCTCTATCTTCTAGGATAGAGATAAGGTTTTCCTTCAACTTACGCTCCTATGTTCCTACTTTTTTAAACTGGAATTTTTAGTGTACGTTGTTGTTTAGCTAAACCTATTACCCCATCTTTAATAACCAATTATAAATGGGCATCTTACGTTTAAGATGGACACTTTCGTGCAGAAATATAAATTTAAACAATACTCTTTTGCCACATGAACAATATTAGATGGACACATATCTTTATTTTGCAATTTGTCATTTCTATAAATTGTCCAAAAATACCCAATTTTTTTCATGTTCCTGTATTTTGCTAGGTATAGTTAAAAGAAAAACGGCTGGTGTTCAAAAGCTTAACACTCGTGTAGTAGACAAATTATGTTTTTCCCCTATAAATGTGCAAGTTAAACTATAATAGACTTTGGTTTGGTTGAGCTCAAGACACCACGGTTCAAAGACAATCGACTTTTTAGGACTAAAGTCATCCAAAATGTATTTTAATAAATAAAACCCCATGTATATCCATTACTCAAATCACTAGTTTATCATTGAATTAATGTACATGTTCAATTGTATTTGACAAGTTCACGAATTAAAAACTGTAGGACCGAGTTTCGTGACCGAAACCGTGATTCGTGTGAGATCGGTTCAAGACAGGAGAGATTAGAGATGATAAACAAACAACTTTGTATTAATCCGGTAGTAAAACATTACAAATCGGCCCGATTAACAAGCTAACCGAACCATACCAAAGGAGTACACATCCGGGGAGAGACCAAGTGGTGATCTCTCCCGGTGAGGTCTCAAACCTCCTAAAATCTCCAAGTGTTTGAAATGGCAAGGGTTTTCTATTTATAGTCACACCCCTTGTCTTGCAAACACACACGATCAACCGAATAACCCTCTCGTTTGACCACTTCAAACGAGCGGGTCTATACACGTTCGATAGACCGTTTCACTAACTATTACAAATTCAGCGTAAAATAAAACTAATCTATTCGACAAGCATCGGACACAAAATCTGCATCAACAAATTCCCCCTTGTCCGTTGCTGTCGAATGCTGAAAATGCAACTGCAATCGATCTTCAGTCAAGTATTCATCTTCTCTGTATTAACAAATTCCCCCTTGACCGATGATCCAGGTAAGTAGTATCTTGACGCTCCTTGTAAAATATTTCCCCCTTAAAGTACGCGTATCCGTGTTGGGTGTTGTGCAATTTCCTCAATTGACCGATCTTCCGCTGATCTTCCAATACTCCAATCGGCATTTGATAAGGGTTCCATTCTTTAAGAACTGCATCAAGTCTTGATCTTGTCATAAGAACTCTGTTTCATACAAGCATACTACATTTATAGAGGTTTCTGGTGAATTGTCTTCTGTAAACCATCTTTGTGGAATCGACCAAGTAATGCACTTTAATCTTCAGCATCAACACTCAGGAAAGTTAGCTAGACCAAGTGTATCCCTTGCAAGCTCAACCAGCATGCTTAGTTGAACTACATCCAGATCTCATTGTCTCGCCTTTGTGAAGTTGACCACGTAATGCACTACGGATCTTCAGCATCAGTACTCAGGAAGTCAGCTAGACCAAGTACATCGTTTGCAAACTCAACGAATTGAGTTACCCCCAGATCCCTGTAAAATCCCAAAGAAACATCAAACCCAAAACCGAATCCTGCAGGTCTTCAGTCTTGAACTATCAGCTTTCATAAAGATTCCCCAGGTCTTCAGTGAACAGCGCTTTTGTAACTACTGTAGACTTTAGAAACCTGTATTTTTCCGTGCAAAACCCTTCACGCTGGCTGGAGAATTAATTAAAATCCTCAAATATGTGTCTGTGCAAAACATTCCACGCCGAACCTTTAGTATCACCAGAAAATCACAAACTCTACCACCTGTGATTGCGTTTAGAAATTTACCGAAGAAATTCAACATATGAAAATTTTTATTCCCCCATTTCTTTGGTAAAATCTCTAAACCTTAACAGATTCTCTCCACTTCAAAGAAACTGTCGTCAAATGTTCACCAATTCCCTCCACTGAGCGGAACTGTCGTCAATCTTCACTGAATGTTCTCGGTTCCGAAAAATCACGAAAACGACTTTCTTCTTTGCATATTCTAGTTGAATAAGAACGTCCCCTAGTACCCCGTAGGATCCGACTTGTATCCCTCCAAAGACTTTGTGAACTCGTTAGGACCGGTATTGACATTCTAGGTTCATTCATTCGTTACCAAATGCGAGAATATGACAATAAACAAAAAGATTTCTTCGTTGCATATTCTAGTTGATAAAGAAATTTCGCCTAGTACCCCGTAGGATCCGACTTGTATCCCTCCAAAGACTTTGTGAACTCGTTAGGACCGGTATTGACATTCTAGGTTCATACGTTCGTTTTCAAATGCGAGAATATGACAATACACAAAATGCTTTCGAACATTTACGAATAACCGATAACAATCATAAATATTGACGTGCGGAAGTGAACATACCGTTCTTGTTTTTGGCCCATAGTAGTCAAGTCACCAAAATTTGACGTTTGCATCGGTAACCGTGACTACCCCACATTTTTCAAAAATCAAGTTTTCATCATCTCTTGTTTTCATCATGTCGCATCATCCCGCGCGCTCCCAAACCCGTACGAATTTGGCGTTGACATTTAGAAGCGCGGTTCAAATCAACTCCGCGAATACCCGAACCCCACTTTGCAACTCAAACTAATAGAGACGGGTCCACGACTCCATGTTTCGTCTAACACATTTGTTCCATAATTCCAATGCCAAACCATAAAAATAGACGGCCCAAAAATATGTCATAACATTGCCGGCCCACAAAAAAAAATTAAATCCATATCTCAATCCATGTGCATAACCCCATGCATAAATAATACTGAATCCCAAAAATAAGATCATCATATAATCATTTGGTGGGGGCCAAGCCTATGCATCTGCACCATTCTCTATTTCTTTTTCAACTACATATTTTTTTTTTAAATGATCCATCAATTCAAAATTTATCAAGCCCAAAAAAAATAATGGAGAACCTTGATCCACTAGAACCCATCGAGATACTATGCTTGTTATTTAGCCCAAATGCAATATAGATTTAATAAAGACTCAAAAGAGGCCCATATATGAAAACCCATTTCACCGTGGCATCAATTAAATATCATACCTGATTAAGTGCTAGGCCCAACAAAAATCGTTGGTATATCAGCTGCACGTTTGCAACTTGTAATTTAACGTTTGAAACCATTGGGCCTCGTTATCTTAGCCCATGCAAAAACATTATCATTGCAAAGCCCTAGCTGCCATCAATTAAAAGCACTTCCAGCCGACAACATGAGTTAGTGTTCCTCTCTCTCTTCGATAAACAAAGAACAGCAGCCAACATCTTCATCGATACATCTGGAATACTCACCTCCAAAACTGCGATAACAAATAACATGAGCAGACATCATCTTCAAAGTCTGTCCCTCTTTCTTCGATACCCAATCTGAAACATTCAAATTATTTTTCTTTCTCCTTTTCAGCGATAATCAGCATCCATCAAAACACTTCTCTTCGATACATAACAACCAAAACCATTTCAGCCACTTATTTCATTTGTCTCATCCTTTCTACGATCCCCAGCAACAAAACTGAATGAGATCTTGAACGAAGAAAAGACTCCGGCGAAACAGGATTTGTGTGAAGTCGACGAAACAGATAAGTTTAAGGTCCGACGAAACAGATGTGGGTGTCGACGAAACTGAAATCTTAATGTTGACCGACGAAACTGATTGGTTTGTTTTGTTCGACGAAACAGGATTTTAAGTGTGAGAGACGAAACTGATTTGGGGGACGACGAAAGTGGAGGTGGTGTTTCGTCATGGGGTCAGTTTCGTCGGGAGTGGGTATGAAGAAACCCTAGTTTCTTTAAGCAGCCGCCAAGAACATCAAGAACAGAGTGTACTGTTACTTCCCAGATTTGTATAAAAACATTTTGTATATGATTTTTGATGATGATAACTTGAATATTTAGGTGAAAAACATAAAACCCAACACTCGTTTCAGCACAGATCTGAATATTCGGGTCCAGATCTGAGTTTTTCTCATTTTCACCCAACTTTTCTTCTTGAACAAAAATCACTAAAATCACAGATCTAGAGCACATGTGACTTAGTAAACGGTTAGATTTACTAAATCGGTCACCATGGCTCTGATACCAATTGTAGGACCGAGTTTCGTGACCGAAACCGTGATTCGTGTGAGATCGGTTCAAGACGGGAGAGATTAGAGATGATAAACAAACAACTTTGTATTAATCCGGTAGTAAAACATTACAAATCGGCCCGATTAACAAGCTAACCGAACCATACCAAAGGAGTACACATCCGGGGAGAGACCAAGTGGTGATCTCTCCCGGTGAGGTCTCAAACCTCCTAAAATCTCCAAGTGTTTGAAATGGCAAGGGTTTTCTATTTATAGTCACACCCCTTGTCTTGCAAACACACACGATCAACCGAATAACCCTCTCGTTTGACCACTTCAAACGAGCGGGTCTATACACGTTCGATAGACCGTTTCACTAACTATTACAAATTCAGCGTAAAATAAAACTAATCTATTCGACAAGCATCGGACACAAAATCTGCATCAACAAAAACTATAAAATATTGGACAAAACGTGTTATGAGCACAGCCGGTCGGACCACTACATTTTATCACCACTAATGCAAAAGGGAAAGCAATATTCATGGACTGGGTGGCCCAAAAGGTATATTATAAATATTCAACCTCCTGTCTAATACACATGCATGTTTAATTATGTACACAAACTATCTTATAATGGAACCAGTATCTTGCATGTTTTATGTATGTTAACACAAACCAAAGATCTCTGTGGTGGAATGGAATTGAAAAAAAAAATGGAATTGGAATAGAGATTGAGATCAGAATCAGATGCTTAGCCAACTTGTACTTTGTTTTGCTATATATATATATATAGGTAGAGGATCCTGTAAAAAGTGCTCAAAGTGTGAGAATTGTATTATAACACTATATATAATACTATATAACACCATATAAACACCGTATGTAGGTCACTCGGAGGATGAGGTTAAACCTTATCCTTGTTATGTTTAACACACTAGCAAGTGCGGAATCCAAGCTAGAATGCAAACCGGTAGTTTATATGAGAACACAAGCTACAAAGAGAAAGGTAAACATACGAGATATCAAAGTTTTCTCTTGTATTTCAGTGGACACGGTTACAGCCCTTGACCAAACTGAAAATATGCTCTCTACAAGACTAAGTTCACTCACATCTCACACACCATGAAGTGAACACATTACATGAGTATATATATCCATCACAGCTCGTCTGGTCGAAGGATCAGATAGCCTGATCGAAGGATCATCTATCGATCTGAAACCTATCGAAGGATCCACATATACCTCGAAGGATGATATCCTTCGAGGTCCATCTATATCCATCGAAGAATTATCCTTCGAGCTCATCGAAGGCTATAAACAATCCTTCGATGACTCAACCTTCGACACAAACACCTTACAAACTATGTTCTAACTGTTTGGCCAAGTCAAACCAGGAGGATGGTTGACTTGGTCAAACTTACATCGAACACACATAATAACAAACCTAAGACGTAACTCAGACTAACACAAGACATCGTTTTGTATCATGACAAAATACAGACAAAGTACAGACACAAGTGCACCAACAAACTCCCCCTTGGCTGTAGCTTTGTCTCGATCTTCGTGTCTTCAAGTCTTTGACGTCCTTTCAAGTCTTCAATGTCGGAGGATCTTTAAAGTCTTCATGTCTTGAAAGCAGAAAGTGTACCAACAAACTCCCCGTTTCATGTAGGAAGTGTGTTGACAAACTCCCCCTTAACACAAGCTCCCCCTTGATTTATACTTGTGAAATACTTGTTCTTTATGAATTGAGATCCTTGTGGTGTTGATGATGGTCAGCGGCAACTCGATCATCTTCATCACTTGAGTGCCTTCACGTCGTGTCTTCATTCCGAAGCTTGTCATCGACCATGTTCTCCTTGCCTTTAGAATCTACACATGCACGAAATCTAAACGCGTAATGAGAACAACTGCTTGGAATATAGTTAGCATAAACAAAAGACACACGTATGACCATGTCATAATCAAACACCGTCCGACAGTTTGAAAGTTCAATAAAATTTATCAATTTCAGTTACTAACTCTCAAAACTTGCAAATTTCGACCGTTTATGAAGATATAGTCAATTCGGTTTTCGTTCAGGTTCCAGGTAACGAAGACTCGAGATCCAACATCGTACGATCGAAAATAAAATAGAAATAAAATCTTTTTGGCTTTTATAAAGTTTATATTAAAACACACCTAAAATCTTTTTGGTATTTTGAATATTTCAAATGTAAAGACAGAAAGCAGTAAATAAATATATACAAAGATGCAGAAACTGAAAGCATTAAATAAATATTTACAGACATTCTTTTTGCGAGTTTCGAGGGTAAGAGAATCATATCAGTGTACGGTCATGCCAAAACGCTCTTGTTGTTCTTTTAGTTAACATTAAGATAAGCATCCTATAACAATTATCGGTATTGTTGTCCACATAAGCTCAACTTATCAGATGTAATCATGGCGAGGGGATACGTTAAGGTATGATTTATACTTACCGACCGGTGTTCATCCACATCACGACACATTCCCGTATCAAGGTATGCACGAGGGTTCATCTTACCGGTGAGTATACCGATTATCATCTGTTTGACCGTATATGATGTGAGATTCTCACTTATTTTGATTTGAAAACAAGCCCTATGTGATAAAATCACTTATTGATGAGGAACTTGATTTTCAGATGCATGAGGGCACAGGAGCAAGTCCGTGAACAGGTCAGTACTTTCGTACAGCAGAGAGACGAACTTGACTCCCGAAAAGAATCTGTGATATATTATCACTTATTTTGAGGGACATGTGATTGTTGATCACTTATTGAGGTCGTATGCAGTATGTACACGTATGTATGGTATCATGGAAGATCTAGACTTGCGTCCCCGTTATTTTTCGGTAAAAGATACAACCATGATACCCAGATGATAAGCAGCATAAAGACCGAATATCTCAGAACCTCGGCAATCTATCAAACGAAATTTCGGTACTAAGACCATATGCCAATGAGTGGTTCCCACCTGGTCTTCAGTCGATTTAAGTTTATATCACCCTGCACACTTTAAAATGATTGTGAGCCTACCGATACATCTTATATAGAGCTGCTTATCATTTTTCAGTTTAGGTTTAAAGAGGTTTGGACAGACCACTGATGTACTATCATTTTCTCTTTTGCTCGCCAGGAAACTCATTTTTGTTTTTCTATTGTTTTTGTGTTTTTGAAATTTTTCGATGTTTTTGGATTTTCAAATTTTTGTTTACTCCCCCTAAAAGCAACAAACTAAGATAAATTTAAAACACAAAGGTATTTATAAAAATGATTTTCCGATGTTGGTTTTACTCTTGCTTGACCTTAATGCCGTTTACCAATAATAAATAGTCAAATCTTGATTTGTCAAATGCTTTGGTAAAAAGGTCGGCACGTTGGTCATCAGTGTGGACGTAAGCAACATCGATTAGCCTTTTCTCAAAGCAATCACGTATGAAGTGATACTTAATTTTGATGTGCTTAGTCTTTGAATGCTGCACATGATTTCTAGTGATCTGTAAGGCAGCAGAATTATCAACGTAAATAGGAGTAGTTAGGAATTCAAAACCGTAGTCGCGCATTTGTTGTTGGATCCATAGGACTTGGGAGCAACAACTTGAGGCAGCAATGTATTCAGCTTCGCATGTTGATGTAGCGGCGCACGTCTGCTTCTTGCACTGCCATGTGACTAGGCGATTTCCCAAAAACTGACATCCAGCCGTTGTGGATTTGCCGTCGATTTTGCATCCGCCAAAATCAGAATCACTGAAAGCGATCAAGTCAAAGTTATTATCCCTAGGGTACCATAGACCGGTGTCAGGGTAACCCTTCAAATAACGAAAAATCCTTTTTACAGCTGCAAGATGCGAGGCCTTCGGGTTGACTTGATATCTGGTAAGCAGGCACGTTGGGTACATTATATCTGGTCTTGATGCTGTGAGGTACATAAGAGATCCGATCATCGCGCGGTAGTATGAGGGGCTAACAGCTTCACCCTTCAAGTCTGGAGTAATTCCGTGATTTTGCGGCAATGGGGTACCGATGGGCGTTGCATCAGACATCTGGAACCGGCTCAAGATGTCACCAACATATTTAGTCTGATGGATGAATATCCCAGACTCGGTTTGTTGTACTTGTAGGCCCAAAAAGAAAGTCATTTCCCCCATAGCACTCATCTCGAATTTATCCTGCATGATGCGCTCGAAATTCCTACACAAAACATCATTAGTAGAACCAAATATAATATCATCAACGTATACCTGTACCAGTAGAAGATCTCCATCTTGTTCTTTGATGAAAAGAGTACAATCGATAAGACCTCTGCGAAATCCATTCTCCAGCAAATAATTAGATAAGGTTGCATACCAAGCTCGCGGTGCTTGATGTAGACCATATAGAGCTTTGTTGAGCAACCAAACCCGATCGGGATGGATAGGATCTTCAAACCCAGGAGGCTGTTCGACGTACACCTCTTCTTCCACCACACCATGTAAGAATGCACTTTTGACGTCCATCTGGTAAACCTTGAATCCTTTGAATGAGGCATAAGCCAGAAAGATCCGAATTGCTTCCAGACGTGCAACAGGTGCATAGACTTCGTTGTATTCGATCCCTTCAATCTGACGAAAACCTTGAACGACTAATCTTGCTTTGTTTCGAATAACGACTCCACGATCATCCTTTTTGCATTTGAACACCCAACGGGTACCAATCTTCTTGTAACCAGCAGGTTTCTCTACGAGTTTCCAGACACCAAGCTTCTGGAATTGTTGCAGTTCTTCCTGCATCGCTTCAACCCAAGAGCTATCTTTCAAAGCGTCTTTCCAAGTTCTTGGCTCTTCTTGTGAGACATAACACGCGAAGGACCAATCATTTTGTTGACCAGATTCTCGGATAGCTGCATACATGCCTGCATTGTTGTTGTTCCGCAACATGTTTCTTGTTTGAACGCCACTCTGTACATTTCTGATGATGTTTTGTTGAGGATGGGTATTGTGAATCCTTGTTTCTAGATTATCTTGAACTGGAATATTTGTACCCAGATTGTTGAGATTGAGATCAACAACCAATTCAATACCCAGAATTGACGAAGAGGATGATGCAGTAGCTTCAGCTGTTCTAGGGGCGTCCACTGGAGGAGTACCCTCTGAAGTACCATGAACTGCTGTTGTTGGAGCTTCTTGATCTGCATCTAGAAATTCATCATCCTCTGAAGATTCGTTCAATTCGGTAGCATTGTGAAAATCCTCATTATCGAGAGCATTATTGTTCACTGAAGATGGTTCTTGATTGACAATAATTAGACGAACCAACGGTGAATCTGTTGCATTGTCACTCTCGAAAAACATCCTTGCCGCAACATTTTCTTCAACGGCTTCAACATTGATCGAATTGAAAAAGTCATCGTACTCAAACATCCAAGGCTGACCAGGACATTTGACTGGTAAAGTGTGCCTTTGTACTCTGACTTCAGACCATTCCTCGACCCTTTTAGTCTCTAGATTCCAGACTCTTAAGTTCGGGGTGGCATACCCAAGAAAGTATCCCTCAATTGCCTTTGCCCCAAACTTTCCATTAGGATCGATTATTGTGCACGGAGCTCCAAACGGTTCAAGATATGACAAATCTGGTTTCCGTTTGTGAAGAAGCTCAAAGCAGGTCTTGTTGTGCCTTTTGACTGTAAGGACTCGATTCAACGTGTAGCATGCAGAGGCCACAGCTTCAGTCCAGAATGGAATCGGCAATTGTGACTCTACAAACATAGTCCTAGCAGTCTCGATCAATGTGCGGTTCTTACGTTTAGCGACGCCATTCTGTTGAGGAGTATAAGCTGCACTAAATTCGTGAAGAATACCTTTTGAAGTGCAAAACTCCGCCATGGCATGATTTTTGAATTCAGTACCATTGTCGCTACGTATCCGCCTAACCTTCAACTTATATAGATTCTCAATCTGAATGATCAAGTTTTTGATAATACCGAAGGTTTCACTCTTATGTGCCATGAACGCCACCCAAGAAAATCTTGAATAATCATCAGTTATCACGAGGCAGTATTGATCATTCCTAATACTTTTGTGCTTGACAGGACCGAACAAATCCATGTGCAAACGTTCAAGAGGAACAGCCACCGTGTTGATTTTCTTTGTAGGGTGTCGCTTCTTCGTTTGTTTTCCTTTCTGGCACGAGACACAGACGTCTTGAAGATGGAAGTTTTTAAGAGGAACACCATTCACTAATTCATTTGACACCAAATGATTCATTTTGCGTAAGTGAATGTGACCCATTCGTCTGTGCCAAGAGATTGAGTCTTTTTCTGTGGCTTTGGAAACGAAACAGGTTGCTTGTGCAGACGTTGTGATAGCTTGGCTCATATCAAGGACGTACAAGTCATTTATCCTTGGAGCAGATAAGAGAATCCATTCTTTCGGAATTTTGAAGCCGGGTTTCAGCACATAACATCCATTTGCATCAAAGTGTACTGAGAACTGCTTATCACAAATTTGAGAAACACTAAGAAGATTGTGATCAAGTTGTTGTACGAAGTTGATCTTATCAAAGCTAACAACCCCATTGGAAATCATTCCTTCACCCGTAATATATCCGCCTTTATCTCCAGCAAAAGCAACATAACCTCCTCTAATAGATTTGACGTCGTAGAGAAGCTTCATGTCGCCTGTCATGTGCCTGGATGCCCCACTATCAACAATCCAATGACTACTGATAGTTCCTCCTGGAACACCCTGCACATGAACTCACATGATTAGTTGGAGATGGGGACCCAAGCCATTGTGGTCTTGGGTCTTCCATTTTCATCAACAACAATAACTTCTATTCTTTGATGATTTGAAAATTGTGATGGTCCCCCTGATTCAATAACCGTTTTTGGTTTCCAGGTCTGTTTTGTTATACCAGTGTTATTCTTTAAAAACTTAACTTCATGGTTGTCTGAAGTTTTTAAATTGTTTGGTTTGACAGAAACAGATGTTTTGTTAACCACATCGGTTTTAATCGCCTTTTCAATTTTCTTGACCTGTTGGCGTTTCTGTTTCTTTTCCCTTTCTTTTATAAGACGGGGATCTGGTTTTAATGAAACAGATCGCTTGCGGTCAATTTGGTCACGGGGATCATCATCCTTAGCTTTCAACTTATGAAGATACGGACAGTTTCGAATTATGTGTCCAATTTCACCACATTCAAAACATGATCTTCGTTCAACAAACCCCGAAGTATCATGTGATCGTCTTGCCGATAATGATGAACTTTGTGATCTCGAGGTACTAGGTTTCGAACAGTTTGGTTCATTTCTTTTCAACACTGTTGCTTGTTTAACAAAATCTAAGTTAGATCTGTTTTCAAACGTTTCAATTTTGTCCGTTCCCTTTGATTTCACAAAGTTCACATTCTTGTTCTTCTTCTGATTCGGCTTCCTTTGACTTTGAGTCGGTGTCTTTTCTTTCGGTTTGGTATGATTTTGCTGCCTTTTCTCTGTTGGTAGTTTCTGATTGCCAAATTGTTTTCTAACTTCAGCCTTTGGGATAGGGGGCACTGTGTTACCACAACGTGTGATCCTTTCTTACCCAGAAATTTACTTGTCGAATTTTCAAAAACTATACTGATTAAGGATTGATTTACATTCTTAATCGGAAAATCTTTGTCAGAATAAATTTTATTATCACCAACAAGAGTATACAGCAAATCCACACTCTCCGACTCTTGTGCAGACAAGGACTCGATTGCAACAGTCTTAGCGGGTTTTGCAGGAGGATCACACAGAATATGATTCTCAAGAGGTATGTCCTCTTCTTTTATCACCGCATCAGACTTTCCTGAATCAGTATCATCAGATTCATCATCAGAAGAATCAGCATCCTCAACAACAACTGGAGGATCCTGATTCTGTTCAGCAGAAGACACACATGTATCTGTTGACACATCCGAATCTGATGATACTTCTTTCTTGTATCCGAGTCCTGTTGCAAATTCATTAACATCTAGAGGAACAGATGGTTCAAAGAAAGTTCTATCCTCCTCGTCAGGCATGGCATCATAATTGTGTCTCACAGGTGGTGGACATTTCTTGTATCCAATGCATGTGACATCCCGTTTCTCTTTCTGTACGTCAATGATGTGATCCAACACATAGCTAGAGCTCAAATAACTGTCTAGCTTAAGTTGGATCGCCTCACTTTCAGTTTTCACACAAGCCATTTCCTTTTGCATTACCTCAAGACGAGTTATATACAAATTAATGTCAGTTTGTTTTCTGGAAACCATTTTAGTTAACTTGGTTTTATCTTTCTTTAATTTTTCAATTACCGATTTAAACTCCTTTTCATGGTTTTCATAAAACATGTTGGCTTCAGTGCACTTCGAAAGATCAACGGTCAATTTCTGATTGTGAATGAATGTCACATCATATTTCTCTTGCAAAGCCTCGGGTTTTCTTTGCAATTCACACCACTTATCATTCAATGAAACATGTTTGTCTTGCAAGTCAAACAAACTAGCTTGTAAAGCATCATGTTTGCCTTGCAACTCAGACATGCTTGTCTCTAAATCAGCACATTTAATACTCAATATGTCACAATTATCACAACTAACAGAAGTGGGTTCATCAACACATACCTGACTTGATGAACTGTCGACATTAGCCATAAAGGCTGAATGGAGAGAAGACGAATAATAAGCAGCTTGATCCACCAAAATAGATCTTCTTTCAATTCCTGCTGTAGCTTCTTCCAAAAGCTCATCAATATCTGCATCAACTGACGCACTTGATGTCTCATCCACATGATCATTACCTGAAGTGGAGGATTCTTCATCTGAGCTTCCACTATAACCGGAGCTGTCTTCATCTTCAGAAGATTCATCACCATTGGTGGAAGATTCTCCACCACTGGCGTGATATAAATCCTTAACCACTTCAGCAAAACATGCTGTTCCATCTGGAGCATCACCACTCAGCTGAATTGACCAATCACAACCTTCATCTACTTGAACCACAAGTGCCTGGTTGGCATTAGATGGTCCTGCTTGACTCTGGTTGTTGACAGGCACCAATGTGCGCTCATTGTTCCTTACTTGGTTCTGATTTGCCCTGTTGCCTTGACCTCTGAAAGGATTTTGGTTTCCATGTTGAGATGGCCTCGTACATTCACGTTTGAAATGACCACGTTCACCACAATTGAAGCACTTAACAGCCTGCTTATCAAACCCATACTTGGTGTCTTTCTTGCTTTCCAAGCTGGTTCTGCCAGTTCTTTCCATGAAATCCTTTGCTCGCCTAACAGCACTTGCAAAGGCCCACTTGATGTCCATCATCTCCATCTCCTCTTTATCGATCTGCTGATAGTCTTCTTGTGTCAGATTAATGTTACCAATCTTACCTTCCACTAATCCACAGTATGCGCTCACCAAAGTGTTTAGCAGCTCCATGTGTTCCTTTGCTACTTCCACACTGACTTTAGAAAAGCTTGAGGTGTCGAGCCGTACTGTATTTGGCTTTGATTGCTGACCAGCAGATGATGTGCTTCCATAACACGCTTGCTGTTGAGGAGGAAGTGGATTCCCATATAGATCAGTTGGTCCGGTAGATCGAACAGGTAATGGATTTCCGAACATATCAGTTGCTCTGATAGGTTGTTGGCTTTGCTGTTGTGGCACTGGTTGAGGAACTGATTGAAGCGGATTTCCATACATGTCTGTTGTTGGAGGCGGCTTGACCGGAACTTGGATTGGATTGCCATACATATCGGTGCTAGACACAAACGCCGTCTGAATCGGAGCATGGGTGATAGCTTTTGCAGGAGTGCTGGGTGTTCCATAATACATCTCAGGATTCTGAGGTACTAGAACTCTTTTCGCCTTGATAGTTTCTTCCTGATTCTTATTTTCCAGTAGTTGAACAAAGTCATTGATGTTTGTTGTAGCCAAAGTACCATTGTACTTCATGATTTCCAAGAAATTATTCCATTGAGGTGGCAACGCATCTGCAAACTTTTTCACAACCTCTGCTGAAGTTGTAACAACCCCAAAATTTCCCAATTCAGTCAACAAATGATTAAATCGACTTGTCAAATCTCCTAAAGATTCATTCTCCATACAAGTAAAACCATCAAACTCTTTCTTTAGCAGGTCGCATCTCAATTGACGTGTCGCTTCATTTCCTACGCCCCTTGTCTTCAATGCGTCCCACAACTTCTTCGTTGTCTTGAAACTGACAAATTGATGATAAATATCTTTACTTAACGCCTGAGTAAGAATGGCATATGCCTTCTTTTCCAAATCATAGACCTTCTTCTGATCTTCCGTGAGATCTGCAAACGTAGCAGCAGATGATGCGGCAGCCTCTATTGTTTGATCGAAATCTGTGATGAAACGCAACCACAATTCTGTATTTTTTCCAAGGACGTATGTATGAAATCTGTCAATCCATCCTGGATATTCGTATAAGTGCATCAACTTTGGAGGCCGATTCAAACTTCCGGTTTCGCTCTCGCTTAAGAGAATGCTTTGAATACTTGGAGTTTGATTTGATACGAATGCCCATTGACCGGTAGAAATTGCATTAGCTTGAGAAGATACCGGTGCGGGAGATTCGGCCCACGAAGGAGACAAACTCGTGTTTCTATACTTTCCGCTATCCGGAGACGGAGTACCATAATACATCTCTATATTTACCGGAGTACCCCAAATCGGATTCATTTTAGATGAAGAAAAATTGTTACACTAGTTCTCTCGGGTTCTCCTTGTTAACAACCAACCAGCCGAAGGATCCCTGATCGAAAGACGAGAAAAACACAAACTTGTTAAACTTAAACAGACTAGGATCGAAGGATCAATACTTGTTCGAAGGATCAACAGTGTTCGAAAGATCACTGTTGAATTCCGTACAATGATTTTGAAGGATTCTCCAATCGAAAGATCCTTATCTTTCGAACCAGAACTGTAGATCGAAAGATGTATTCTTCGAAAAGATTCCTTGGATCGAAGGATAAGTCACAGACTTCGAAGGATGTTCGAAGGATGATTATCTATCGAACTTCCTTTGATCGAAAGATGATCTTTCGACTTCGAAGGATATCCTTCGATCTGTACTGACACAGTTGACAAAAGTGACAGGTTGGTGAAAAGGTGATTGGTTGGTAGAAAGCTTTCGGCAGAAGGTATGCTCAGACCATACTTTTTACCAAACCAAGATTTGACCAATAAAATATTACTTAAAAAGGACGGTTCTTATCCAGAAAACCGGTAACCGGAGTAAGCCGGAATTTGGCCGGAAATTACCAAACTTCTTAACAACAAGTTTTTAAGTTACCCAACCCGTCCTTTAACACACCCGGTTAGTTTAGAACACGTTTTTACGTCTAGAAATGCGAGAAAAACACTAAAAACGGGTGCTAAACCATGTGAGTTTTGTCCAAACACTCCAAAGTCTTGTATAAACTCGGTTTTTAACAAGGAAAAGAGCCATGGCTCTGATACCACTTGTAGGTCCCTCGGAGGATGAGGTTAAACCTTATCCTTGTTATGTTTAACACACTAGCAAGTGCGGAATCCAAGCTAGAATGCAAACCGGTAGTTTATATGAGAACACAAGCTACAAAGAGAAAGGTAAACACACGAGATATCAAAGTTTTCTCTTGTATTTCAGTGGACACGGTTACAGCCCTTGACCAAACTGAAAATATGCTCTCTACAAGACTAAGTTCACTCACATCTCACACACCATGAAGTGAACACATTACATGAGTATATATATCCATCACAGCTCGTCTGGTCGAAGGATCAGATAGCCTGATCGAAGGATCATCTATCGATCTGAAACCTATCGAAGGATCCACATATACCTCGAAGGATGATATCCTTCGAGGTCCATCTATATCCATCGAAGAATTATCCTTCGAGCTCATCGAAGGCTATAAACAATCCTTCGATGACTCAACCTTCGACACAAACACCTTACAAACTATGTTCTAACTGTTTGGCCAAGTCAAACCAGGAGGATGGTTGACTTGGTCAAACTTACATCGAACACACATAATAACAAACCTAAGACGTAACTCAGACTAACACAAGACATCGTTTTGTATCATGACAAAATACAGACAAAGTACAGACACAAGTGCACCAACACCGTATAACAATATGTAACACCATATAATACCATATAACACTATGTAACACTATATATCATTATATAACAAATATAACATTATAGGTTGTCTGATAGCATGTCTATGATAGATGTATAGTGTTATATTTGTTATATAATGTTATATAGTGTTACATAATGTTATATGGTATTATATGGTGTTACATATTGTTATACGGTGTTTATATGGTGTTATATAGTATTATATATAGTGTTATAATACACTTCTCACACTTTAGGCCCTTTTTACACTATCCTTACCTATATATATATATATATATATAGGGGAAGGTTCATTGAGGAACACTAAAAAAGTGGGGAACAGCGGGGAACCGACTCAAACGAACTCCGATTAGACTCATTCCAGCGGCGTTGGAACCGGCTCGTCGAACCCTAACTAAGATCTCTTAACCCTAAACCCTAAATCCTAACTCCTAAACTCTAAACCCTAAAGCTAAAAAATAAGGCTAAAACCTAAGCTAAACCGTAAAATCTAAACTATAAACCCTAAAAGCTAAACCCTAAAGGCTAAACCTAAAGCTAAACCCTAAAGCTAAACCCTAAATCTAAACTCTAAACCCTAAAGCTAAACCCTAAACCCTAAAGCTAAACCCTGAATCTAAACACTAAGGCTAAACCCTAAAAGCCAAACACTAATATATTTAGGGTTTAGGGGTTATGATTTAGGGTTTAGGGTTAAGAGATCCTAGTTAGGGTTCGACGAGCCGGTTCCAACGCCGCTGGAACGAGTCCAATCGGAGTTCGTTTGAGTCGGTTCCCCACTGTTCCCCACTTTTTTAGTGTTCCCCAATGAACCTCACACTATATATATATATATATATATATATATATATAGGGAGAAGATCATGCGAGAACCACCTCTTATTGCGAGAACCGCGAGAAACAATGTGAACACAACCAAAAATAGCTAAAAATCACACAAATTTTTTTTTTAATATTTTTTATATAAAAATCGCTACTTGTTGAAGCCAAAAAAAAAAAAAAAATTTTTTAAAAATGTAACAATTTCGCATGTTGGTTTTTTAACATGCGATTTCATCAAAATTACCACATGTGAAATTGTTACAAAAAAACAACATGCTATTTCATCAAAATTATCACATGCGAAATTGGTAAAAAAAGCAACATGCGAATTCATCAAAAATTATCACATGCGAAATTGTTATAAAAAAAACAACATGCTATTTCTTCAAAATTATCACATGCGAAATTGGTACAAAAAACCAACATGCGAATTCATCAAAAATTATCACATGCGAAATTGTTATAAAAAAACAGCATGCGATTTTAAAATACGGGAAGATAATCTGACGGCTGAGATTGAAGCGTACGTAATGTACGATAAGCAATATTGTACAGTACTCTTTACCTATATATATAATCCTATATAGGGTAGGGTTCCAGCGTGAACAACCTCCCAAGAGTGAACTGCGTGAACAGATATGGACCCTTGATTTCCTTTTTAGTTATTAAGTGTAGGATTGTAATTATATAAAAAAATTAGATTTAAATCATTATTTTAATAATTGAATTAAGTTACATCTTTCCTAATTTAAATTCATTATCCACATTATGTTTATTTATTAATAAGATAATTATCAAAACAAAAAACAAATCAGCAGATTTCAATTTTAATTTTTATTTTAGATTTTATCACCAGAATTCAAATTTTGATTTTTAAGATCCACGTAACCTTCATATTTCAACGGTATACACATGTGTACTTGGATATAAATAGAACAGTACACATGTGTACTCAGCATCGTACATATATGTACAATAATTCACAGGTGTACATCAAAATTCAATACAAAAAAAAAATTCCGAGATATCACAAAAACAGGAGACGATATACACATGTGTACATCGCATTAAAAAGAGGGCAAAATCAGAATACACATGTGTACATCACATTTAAACAAATAATTATTTTAATAATTAAATTAAGTTACATCTTTCCTAATCCTTGATTTGATTTGTGAGAGATTTATGCAATCAATTTAAGAGGATAATTGATTACTTGATTTGTGAGAGATTTATGCAATCAATTTAAGATTGAAATTACACATATACCCTTTTTGTATTTAATTAAATGAAAAAAATTAACCAAATAATTACCATCATGCCACTCACTTTAATCTTAAGATCATAAAAATCAAGGGCCCAGATCTGTTCACGCAGTTCACTCTTGGTATTTTGTTCACGTTTGAACCTAATCCTATATATATATATATATATATATGTAGGTCCCTCGGAGGATGAGGTTAAACCTTATCCTTGTTATGTTTAACACACTAGCAAGTGCGGAATCCAAGCTAGAATGCAAACCGGTAGTTTATATGAGAACACAAGCTACAAAGAGAAAGGTAAACACACGAGATATCAAAGTTTTCTCTTGTATTTCAGTGGACACGGTTACAGCCCTTGACCAAACTGAAAATATGCTCTCTACAAGACTAAGTTCACTCACATCTCACACCCATGAAGTGAACACATTACATGAGTATATATATCCATCACAGCTCGTCTGGTCGAAGGATCAGATAGCCTGATCGAAGGATCATCTATCGATCTGAAACCTATCGAAGGATCCACATATACCTCGAAGGATGATATCTTTCGAGGTCCATCTATATCCATCGAAGGTTTATCCTTCGAGCTCAACAAAGGATATAAACAATCCTTCGATGACTCATCCTTCGACACAAACATCTTACAAACTATGTTCTAACTGTTTGGCCAAGTCAAACCAGGAGGATGGTTGACTTGGTCAAACTTACATCGAACACACATAATAACAAACCTAAGACGTAACTCAGACTAACACAAGACATCGTTTTGTATCATGACAAAATACAGACAAAGTACAGACACAAGTGCACCAACAAACTCCCCCTTGGCTGTAGCTTTGTCTCGATCTTCGTGTCTTCAAGTCTTTGACGTCCTTTCAAGTCTTCAATGTCGGAGGATCTTAAAAGTCTTCACGTCTTGAAAGCAGAAAGTGTACCAACAAACTCCCCGTTTCATGTAGGAAGTGTGTTGACAAACTCCCCCTTAACACAAGCTCTCCCTTGATTTATACTTGTGAAATACTTGTTCTTTATGAATTGAGATCCTTGTGGTGTTGATGATGGTCAGCGGCAACTCGATCATCTTCATCACTTGAGTGCCTTCACGTCGTGTCTTCATTCCGAAGCTTGTCATCGACCATGTTCTCCTTGCCTTTAGAATCTGCACATGCACGAAATCTAAACGCGTAATGAGAACAACTGCTTGGAATATAGTTAGCATAAACAAATGACACACGTATGACCATGTCATAATCAAACACCGTCCGACAGTTTGAAAGTTCAATAAAATTTATCAATTTCAGTTACTAACTCTCAAAACTTGCAAATTTCGACCGTTTATGAAGATATAGTCAATTCGGTTTTCGTTCAGGTTCCAGGTAACGAAGACTCGAGATCCAACATCGTACGATCGAAAATAAAATAGAAATAAAATCTTTTTGGCTTTTATAAAGTTTATATTAAAACACACCTAAAATCTTTTTGGAATTTTGAATATTTCAAATTTAAAGACTGAAAGCAGTAAATAAATATATACAGAGTTGCAGAAACTAAAGAAAAATAAATATATACAAACATTCTTTTTGTGAGTTTCGAGGGTAAGAGAATCATATCAGTGTACGGTCATGCCAAAATGCTCTCTTTGTTCAATTAGTTAACATTAAGATAAGCATCCTATAACAATTATCGGTATTGTTGTCCACTTAAGCTCAACTTATCAGATGTAATCATGGCGAGGGGATACGTTAAGGTATGATTTATACTTACCGACCGGTGTTCATCCACATCACGACACATTCCCGTATCAAGGTATGCACGAGGGTTCATCTTACCGGTGAGTATACCGATTATCATCTGTTTGACCGTATATGATGTGAGATTCTCACTTATTTTGATTTGAAAAACAAGCCCTATGTGATAAAATCACTTATTGATGAGGAACTTGATTTTCAGTTGCATGAGGGCACAGGAGCAAGTCCGTGAATAGGTCAGTACTTTCGTACAGCAGAGAGACGAACTTGACTTCCGGAAAGAATCTGTGATATATTATCACTTATTTTGAGGGACATGTGATTGTTGATCACTTATTGAGGTCGTATGCAGTATGTACACGTATGTATGGTATCATGGAAGATCTAGACTTGCGTCCCCGTTATTTTTCGGTAAAAGATACAACCATGATACCCAGATGATAAGCAGCATAAAGACCGAATATCTCAGAACCTCGGCAATCTCTCAAACGAAATTTCGGTACTAAGACCATATGCCAATGAATGGTTCCCACCTGGTCTTCAGTCGATTTAAGTTTATATCACCCTGCACACTTTAAAATGATTGTGAGCCTACCGATACATCTTATATAGAGCTGCTTATCATTTTTCAGTTTAGGTTTAAAGAGGTTTGGACAGACCACTGATGTACTATCATTTTCTCTTTTGCTCGCCAGGAAACTCATTTTTGTTTTTCTATTGTTTTTGTGATTTTAAATTTTTCGATGTTTTTGGATTTTCAAATTTTGGATTTACTCCCCCTAAAATCAATAAACTAAGATAAAATTTAAAACACAAAGGTATGTACAAAAATGATTTTCCGATGTTGGCTTTACTCTTGCTTGACCTTAATGCTATTTACCAATAATAAAAAGTCAAATCTTGATTTGTCAAATGCTTTGGTAAAAAGGTCGGCACGTTGGTCATCGGTGTGGACCATGACAACATCGATGAGTTTCATATTGAAACAATCACTTGTGAAGTGATATTCGAGATCTATGTGTCTGGCCAAAGAGTGCTGTACGAGATGAAAATAATTCATAAAGCAGCTTAAATATCGACAAGTATAGGAGAGATTAGAAATTTAAAACCGTATCCTGCAACTGCTTCTTGCATTGCAAGGAATCTGAACGCTCTCCCAAACTGGATATCCACCCGTTGTGGATTTCAAAGTCGATTTTGTAGCTACTTAGAAATCTCTTCACAGCAACAAGATCAGAAACCTCTGGGTCCGGCTGGTCTTCCACATTGTACCAGCGAAGGTCTTTGTCTTTCTCTTGAGAAGTAGTGTGCGGTTGTTCAATCCACACCAAGGCATCCGCACACCAGGTGTAGTTTGATCAACAAACACATTCTCTTCAATCACACCGTGGAGAAAAGTACCCTACACGTTCATCTTGTGGACTTTGAACTTCTTGTGGATGAAAAAATCCATGAATCTTCGAAAAGCTTCAGACATGCTACTGGCGCGTACTTTTCATTGGAATCTTTCCTGTTGACCCGATCAAAAACCATAACAACCAAACTTTGGCACATATCTCATCATGTCGAATTTTTCAACTTCATTCAACAACATTCTTTCACCATCATTCCTTCATCGGAATGTTTGTCTTCTTATCTTTTTCTTTTCTCTCCATCAAAGGCAACAACTCCTAGATATAATGATGTTTCGGAGTCTGGTGTCGCCGATCTTGTGCATGGACACTCCACTATCAACAATCCTAAGACTATCAATAGTTCCTCCTGGAACATCCTGCACTCTCATTCAGAGATTAGTTGGAGAGGGGGACCCAAGCCTTCACAGACTTGGGTCGCCCGTCATCATCGAGGATTGTGACATCCATTTCCCGATGATTCGGAATTGATGTAGCTCCCCCTGAGACACTTACTGGTTTTGGTTTCCAAATCTGTTTTTGTTTTTCATTTTTAACTTCTAACGTAACAGACTGTGTTTGGACAACCTCCGGTTTTAAAATCTTTTCAACATTTTTCCGTTGTTTCTTTCTCTGTTTCACTTCTTGTTGTTTAACAAGACGAGGGTCCTGTTTTGGTGAAACAAATCTTTTATGGTAATTGTTACCATGGGGGGCATCAACTTTTGCTTTAAACTTATGAATATACGGACAGTTTCGAATTATGTGTCCAATTGTACCACATTCAAAACATGATCTTCGTTCAACAATCCCCGAAGCATCATGTGATCGTCTTGCCGATGATGATGAACTTTGTGATCTTGAGGTACTTGGTTTTGAACTGTTTGGTTCATTTCTTTTCAACACTATTGCTTGTTTAACAAAATCTAAGTTAGATTTGTTTTCAAATGTCTCAATTTTGTCCGTTCCCTTTGATTTCACAAAGTTTACCTTCTTGTCCTTTTTCTTGTTTTGGCTCTGTTTGCCTTTTCCATTTCCTTGGGCAGCGTGATTTTGCTTTCGTTGATTGTTTTGTTTTTGCAATTTTTGATTCCCATATTTCTTTCTAACTTCGGATTTTGGGATAGGAGCACACTGAGTTACTACAACTCCTAGGCTCGACTTTCCCAAAAACTTACTGGTAGAATCTTCGAAAACTTTATCAATCAAAGATTGATTGACATTTTTGATAGGGAAATCCTTGTCTGAATATATTTTATCAGATCCAATCAACGTGTAAAGCAAGTTCACGCTTTCACAGCTTCCAGATGAGGATTCAACAGACTTGGCTGTAGCAATCACAGACGGTTTAGCAGGTGGATCACAAAGAATGTGATTCTCAAGAGGTATGTCCTCTTCTTTGATCACCGCATCAGACTTTGCTGAGTCAGTATCATCGGATTCATCATCAGAAGAATCAGCATCCTCAACAACAACCGGAGGATCCTGATTCTGTTCAGCAGAAGACACACATGTATCTGCTGACACATCCGAATCTGACGATACTTCCTTCTTGTATCCGAGTCCTGTTGCAAATTCCTCAACGTCCAAAGGAACAGATGGTTCAAAGTGAGTTCTATACTCCTCATCAGGCATGGCATCATAATTGTTTCTCACGGGTGGTGGACATTTCTTATATCCAATGCATGTGACATCCCGTTTCTCTTTCTGAACATCTATGATGTGATCCAACACATAGCTAGAGCTTAAATAGCTGTCTAACTTGAGTCGGATCGCCTCACTTTCAGTCTTAACACAAGCCATCTCTTTTTGCATTATCT
Source organism: Helianthus tuberosus (assembly GCA_030545235.1). Taxonomy (NCBI): domain Eukaryota; kingdom Viridiplantae; phylum Streptophyta; class Magnoliopsida; order Asterales; family Asteraceae; genus Helianthus; species Helianthus tuberosus. Next base: position 210,968,564 of record CM060400.1, read on the forward strand.
CAAGCCTACTGATGTAAAGGTTTATTTCCGTTTGTTTTCTTGAAACCATTTTCGTTAGCTCAGTCTTATCTTTTCTTAAAGTTTCAATCATCGTTTTAAATTCCTTTTCATGGTTTTCATAAAACATGTTGGCTTCTGTGCACTTAGAAAGATCCACGGTCAACTTTTGATTGTGAATGAATGTCACATCATACTTGTTTTGCAAAGCCTCATGTTTGCTTTGCAAATCACACCACTTAGCATCTAAATCAACATGTTTGTTTTGCAAGTCGAACAAATTAGCTTTTAAAGCATCATGTTTGCCTTGCAACTCAGACATATTTGTATCCAAATCAGCACATTTAACATGCAATCTATCACAATTATCACAAATAACAGCAGTGGGTTCATCGACACATACCTGACTTGATGAACTGTCGACATTAGCCATAACGGCTGAATGGAGAGAAGAAGAAGAATAAGCAGCTTGATCCACCAGAATAGATCTTCTATCAGTTCCTGCTGCAGCTTCCTCCAAAAGCTCATCAATATCTACATCAACTGACGCACTTGATGTCTCACCCACATGATCATCACCTGAACTCGGTGATTCTTCATCTGAACTTCTACTGTAACCAGAAGAGTCTTCATCCTCAGAAGATTCACCACCATTGGCGGAAGATTCTTCACCACTGGCGTGTTTAAGATCCTTGACAATCTCAGCAAAACAAGCGGTTACAGTAGATGGCCGATAGACTTGCTGTTGTGGAGCGGGTTTTACCGGAACTTATATCGGATTGCCATATAGATCAGTTGTCACAGGAGGCCTTTGGGTTTGCTGTTGAGGCACTGGTTGAGGAACTGGTTGAAGCGGATTTCCGTACAGATCTGTTGGTCCGGTAGATCGAACAGGTAATGGATTTCCGAACATATCAGTTGCTTTGATAGGTCGTTGGCTTTGAATACTTGGTGCGGGAGATTCGGCCCACGAAGAAGACAAACTCGTGTTTCTATACTTTCCGCTATCCGGAGACGGAGTACCATAATACATATCTGTATTTACCGGAGTACCCTAAATCGGATTCATTTTAGATGAAGAAAAATTGTTACACTAGTTCTCTCGGGTTCTCCTTGTTAACAACCAACCAGCCGAAGGATCCCTGATCGAAAGACGAGAAAAACACAAACTTGTTAAACTTAAACAGACTAGGATCGAAGGATCAATACTTGTTCGAAGGATCAACAGTGTTCGAAAGATCACTGTTGAATTTCGTACAATGATTTAGAAGGATTCTCCAATCGAAAGATCCTTATCTTTCGAACCAGAACTGTAGATCGAAAGATGTATTCTTCGAAAAGATTCCTTGGATCGAAGGATAAGTCACAGACTTCGAAGGATGTTCGAAGGATGATTATCTATCGAACTTCCTTTGATCGAAAGATGATCTTTCGACTTCGAAGGATATCCTTCGATCTGTACTGACACAGTTGACAAAAGTGACAGGTTGGTGAAAAGGTGATTGGTTGGTAGAAAGCTTTCGGTAGAAGGTATGCTCAGACCATACTTTTTACCAAACCAAGATTTGACCAATAAAATATTACTTAAAAAGGACGGTTCTTATCCAGAAAACCGGTCACCGGAGTAAGCCGGAATTTGGCCGGAAATTACCAAACTTCTTAAAAACAAGTTTTTAAGTTACCCAACCCGTCCTTTAACACACCCGGTTAGTTTAGAACACGTTTTTACGTCTAGAAATGCGAGAAAAACACTAAAAACGGGTGCTAAACCATGTGAGTTTTTGTCCAAACACTCCAAAGTCTTGTATAAACTCGGTTTTTAACAAGGAAAAGAGCCACGGCTCTGATACCACTTGTAGGTCCCTCGGAGGATGAGGTTAAACCTTATCCTTGTTATGTTTAACACACTAGCAAGTGCGGAATCCAAGCTAGAATGCAAACCGGTAGTTTATATGAGAACACAAGCTACAAAGAGAAAGGTAAACCCACGAGATATCAAAGTTTTCTCTTGTATTTCAGTGGACACGGTTACAGCCCTTGACCAAACTGAAAATATGCTCTCTACAAGACTAAGTTCACTCACATCTCACACCCATGAAGTGAACACATTACATGAGTATATATATCCATCACAGCTCGTCTGGTCGAAGGATCAGATAGCCTGATCGAAGGATCATCTATCGATCTGAAACCTATCGAAGGATCCACATATACCTCGAAGGATGATATCTTTCGAGGTCCATCTATATCCATCGAAGGTTTATCCTTCGAGCTCATCAAAGGATATAAACAATCCTTCGATGACTCATCCTTCGACACAAACATCTTACAAACTATGTTCTAACTGTTTGGCCAAGTCAAACCAGGAGGATGGTTGACTTGGTCAAACTTACATCGAACACACATAATAACAAACCTAAGACGTAACTCAGACTAACACAAGACATCGTTTTGTATCATGACAAAATACAGACAAAGTACAGACACAAGTGCACCAACAATATATAAATATTCAATCTCCTGTCTAATACACATGCATGTTTAATTATGTACATAAACTATCTTATTATGGAACCAGTATCTTGCATGTTTTATGTATGTTAACACAAAAAAGATCTCTGTGGTGGAATGGAATTGATAGAAAACCGGAATTGGAGTAAATAATGAGATCAGAATCAGATGCTTAGCCCAGTTGTACTTCGTTTTGCTATATATGTACCGACCGCAATTTGTTTGCAGCATAATTTATCATACACAACAGATCATTAATCTTCTTTACGTGCATATTTTTCAAGCAAATTCTTGGACTCATCATGGTATGAATCCCTTACTCCGGTTCACCTTTAATTTACAGTTTTTATTTAAATAAATTTGTAACTAGTGTTTAAATACCAAAGGATAAGAGCAAGCAATTGGGACCATGGGGAGGAAATGGAGGAGATGAATGGGAAGATGGAGCACACAATGGAGTTAGAGAAATAACTCTCGTTTACGGAAGCTGCATCGACTCAATCCGTGTAACATATGATAACAATGGTAAACCCTTTCTGGCTGAAAAACATGGTGGCTTTGGTGGAACGAAATCAGCTCAGGTACATACATTCTAACCAAGTCTCCAGGTACTTTATAGTTGGAAACTAATTTATGTAATTTCTTATGTGATTAATTTTAGATTAAGCTGCAATTTCCTGAGGAGATCTTAGTAAGTGTTAGTGGGCACTATTGTCGTGTGGTCTATGGAGGTAGTCCGGTGATTCGATCACTCACTTTCAAGACCAACAAAAGAACACTTGGGCCATTCGGGGTCGAAGAGGGAACACCCTTTAATTTCTCAACAAATGGAGGCCGCATTGTTGGTTTTTATGGGCGAAGCGGGTGGTTTCTAGATTCACTTGGGTTCTGCTTATCAAGCCCAAAACCAAGCCTATGCCAAAGAGTTTGGGCGATATTTAAAAGGTTTTGAACCCTCTTTCTATTAAAGATGGTGAAAATTGAAAACCATTGGGGGCATATGAGTACCATAGCTAGTCTTAAACCAAAATAAATTGTTTGTGTACTTTGTTATTGATCAAACGTAAGAAAAATTGATTATAATTAGCTAGTCTTAAACCAAAATAAATTGTTTGTGTACTTTGTTATTGATCAAACGTAAGAAAAATTGATTATAATGATAAGTCGTATCGATTATTAATGTGCAAATTGTGGGGCATCTAAGGGCCTATTTCTATTATCATAATTGCAATTTCAATTCCTTTGAAATCAGTAAACCAAATGACCCCTAATGGTATTATTTCTATTATCATAATGTCTCTTTCTTCTCATATTATTATTTAAGAAAAAATAATTGATCAACATTAATTTATTTGACTCTCCTTTACATATATTTATGCATTAAAAAGCTATCTTTTTTTTTAAAAGTAATTTTCATTAACGGCAAACGCCGACCCAAACCGGGCCAACAAAACAACGAACTTACATATTTACAAAAGAACACCAATCTTTCCGCTCTACCCCTTTGTGTTTGGATCTGCTAGAAAACCAAAGGAAACCGAGAGATTTGACCTCACTCATAATGTTTTCTATTCTAACTGGGGAGTTTGAGAATTTAAGACTATTTCTAGCACGCCAGATACTCCAACAGGCTATCCTTATAATACCTTGAACCGTGTCCTTTTTTCTCTCCGATCCTGTAATTTCTCTGTGTATGCCGATAAGATCTTTGACTGAAAAAGCAATAATATACGGAATCTTACACCAAAAAAGAACCCTGAAAAATTTCTCACAACTCTCTTTCCCTTCCTCCCTTCTCTCTCTTCATCCGTACATAAAATCTTTCATAAAATTTAAAATAAAGAGTTAAATGCCTCGTTGCAAGTATTGAAGAGTTGGTCTCAAGACTTCAATAATTAAAAAAATTGTGCCAGTGATTATAATTTTTGCACTCGTGTGGTCTTTATCAGTAACTTGTGTTAACTCTCTCAGTTAAATGTGGGTGCAATTACTAATTTACCCATGAACAATTTAACTAAAACACAAAATAAAATAATTAAAAAACACAAAATAATAAAAACAATTAAAAAAACATAAAATATGCATATACTCACTCCATTTTGGAGCTTGGACTACGGACTGTTGAGAATGAACAGAGGTGGGGGGAGGCTATGGTATCACCCCAAGCACACATCAACCTCCATAATCATTATAGGGCCTTTGGTTTAGCAGGGATTCCTCGACCATGTAGGATTTTGCAAGATAAAGGGGAAACTGAGTTGCAAAACTTCTAGAATTTGTTTCAGTGCATTTAAATCACTAAACTGTTCATCCATTCCTCTCATCTTCAATCTCTTCTCCAACTCTCCATCCATTGTCATTGTTACTTGATTCTGCAAACTCCGGGGAGATGTTCTAGAACATTCTGGCTTCAAATTATGTTGGATGTTTCACTTGAAAACTATTGCAGTCTATGTCTCTATATTTCGAGTGAATCAGATCTCTCGAAACCCTATACTCTGAACCCGGTCTCGGTTTCTCCAGTATATGTATAAAAGTCTGTATGTTTTTAAAGAAAAAAACTCAAAGGGTCTGAATTTATGAACCAAAAACGTTAAAGCCCAACTGTTTTTGCCAAACAAATTCAAATTCAGAAGCCTAACTATTTTAGTGTGTAGTGGATTAATGACATGGCCAAATCAATAAACAAACATAATGGATTAATGAATAGAGCCCAAATTTTTTATCTCGCACAGGGCTAATTTTTTTTTTTCTTTTTTGTGATTTCCGGAGACGGTTTTGTGCCACGTGGACTGAAATGAGTTGACACAACTTTTATCTATAAAACCACACGTAGTCGTGCCCAAGGGGGCGTTTTTTCCGCCGGAAAACTCCTAAACACGCCGCCCCACCACCCCCAGGGCGTGTTTCGGCGTGTTTGGATGAATTTGTTGTTTTGGCGTTGTTTAAATAACGCTATGGGGGCAATGTTTGGGCCAATCAGAGCTATCTTCTTTAAGGTTTGACCAATACATTTTCTTGGTTAGTTTTTTTTTTATTTAATTGTTTACACCCTTTTAACATAATACTCGCATCCCCACTACACCCATTTTAGAAAAACGCTCAATAATGCCCCTTGCTGACTGTACTGCCACATGACGGAAAACGCCCAAAGGTAGGGGCATTATTCACCCTTACCACTACGCATGCTCTAAGAAAACTTTATTTTGCATGTGGGATACTTGATTAATATATTTACTATATGAGCACTTTTCACCAATGATGTTTGTTTCAAGTTGGATCCATCCGATGAATACAAATATTGAATCTTTTTCAAACCCACTAATTAACTAGTGTGTTTTATACTTTTATTAACAAAAGCATGTGTTGGAATGGAACCGGATCGATATGGAATCGATGCATGCTTTATGTAACAAAAACCTGTGCTGGAATTATATATGGATGCCATGTTTGTATTTCAAATACCAGATAAATGCTGGGGAATTATCCCTACAATAATTTACCAACTTTCTATCATATGTATTTTTCGGTATTCAGTTTTGTATAAAATCTATTGCATATAGTACAACTATTCTATGCTAATTTCCATTATTATTATTAACTATTTTATTCACATCATATCTAACAAAATCTTTGACTCGTGATCATTGTATGAAAACCCGAGCACCTATGGAATGAGAAGGGAATATGAATAGGAATACGAACATGTTATATGCATGAAAAATATCAAACTGAAACTTTGGAATGGAATAAAAACTCTGATAGAATGCCAAACATTGTACTACTATGTATGCTCTATATAAGACATCAAATTGTTTCCACGATTATCATCACATCTTTCTTTGCAGTTTATCTTTCTAGCAACTCCTAAGACTCATCATGGTATGAAACCATTCTTAACATTCTTTAAACTAGTTTAGCCAATGCTGCCAGGCTAGCTTCTATGAATTTTAATAATGATCTCGATCACTAATACTTGAATTATATGCAACAGGATACAAGCATACAACTGGGACCGTGGGGAGGAAATGTTGGGAATTATTGGGATGATGGAGTACACCGTGGAGTTAGAGAAATCACTCTTGTATACGGTACCTGCATCGACTCAATCCGTGTAACATATGATAACGATGATAAATCTTTTCCAGCAGTGAAACATGGTGGCATGGGCGGAACCAAAAGTGCCCAGGTACATTCTCAGCTAAATCTAGGTGTATTTATTATACACATTCATGAAATAAAATCTCTTTGACTAATTTCAGATTAAGCTAAAATTTCCGGAGGAAATCTTGATGGGTGTCAGCGGGCATTTTTGCCCTATGGTCTATGGAGGTTTCCCTGTGATTCAATCACTTAGTTTCAAGAGTAATCGAAGAACATTTGGGCCATTTGGCATGGAAAAAGGAACACCGTTTAAGTTCTTCACAAATGGAGGCCACATTGTAAGTTTTTATGGAAGAAGTGGGTGGGTTCTGGATTCAATTGGGTTCCGCTTATCAACCCATAAACCAAGTCTACTCCGAAGGATCCAAATGATGATTAAAGGATTTAACCATCATTCTGCCGAAGATGATGAACATCAGAAAGCCAAGGGCTCAAAGGGTTATAGTTGGGGCTTTTGAGTATCTATACATTGTTGTGTGTGCAATTTGTTGAGTCATTTTGTTATTTCATGTCCCGTGCAAGTTCTTTTACGTCTATAGGGCGTTCGAATGAGTTGTAGAAGTACATATATGTAGGTCCGTTTTTCTCGGAGGATCCGATACGTAACCTATCCTTGTTTATCACAAACACTATAACGGGTGCGGAATCCCCGTAACGGTGCAAACCAAACAATGTAAGAAGTATAACACGAACAGGTAATCAAAGATTCACTTAGATTAAAAGGACGAGAACAATATCAAACATATACACACAATGTTTGACGATAAACTCTCTGGTTTCAATATGCTCTCATGAACCTAACTGTGAAATATGCTTCGCTATTTATACAGAACCTTGAACGAAATCACTAGTGATTTCGCCATACATGTTTCACGAAATCACAAGTGATTTCGTCACTTTGATGTTGGGCTTGGTCTTCGTCCAATTGATGTAGCAGGCCCAAATGATAACAAAGTCCAATTCACAAGTCAAAGCCCATGTGGAGAATTACGGCCCAGTTCATTTCTGTTGACAAGTTTCATTTGTTTCAACATAGGACAAACTATGTGACATCATCATGACTTCACATTGATGATGTCATGGTGATGTTTCGGCGGGAAATGTCGCGGCTCTCCGTGCTTCGCGTGTCGAACTCTGGGACGCACGACGGAGGAATGTCGTGTCTTCGGGCTTGAGCCGGACCTAACCGAGTCGACCCGAACCGAATCGAACCGAGTCGAGTCGCGTCCACATAAAGTGTACCAACAAACTCCCCCTTGGACGCTACTCGTGATGGTTCGTCTTCCGTGTCTTTTGTGTCGGAGGATCTTCAAAGGTCTTCACGTGTCGCAGTCAGGGAGTGTATCAACAAACTCCCCTTTGAATGATGCTCGTGAATCTTTTGGACTTCAAAACTTTAGATCCTTGAGGTGTTGATGAGTGATCAACTGCAACCCGATCATCTTGATCTTCTGATTGCATCAACGCGTGTCTTCACTTTACGGCTAGTCATCTGACACGTTCTCTTCGCCTTTAGCTGATTCTGATGTCCCATCTGCACATACAAGAAAGCAAAACACGTAATGAGAACAACCTCTTGGAATTTAGACAATTTAAACAAATGACACATATGAGATCAAATCTCAATCAAACACCGACCGACAACAGTTTGAAAGTTTAGAAAATGTTCAATTTTAATCGTTTACCTTTCAAAACCTGTTAACTTCGACAGTTTATGAAGGTGCAATTGTTTTCCGGCTTACGATCAGGATTTTGGGTAGGATAGACTCGAGTTCCAACATCAGTCAATCAAAAGTAAACTAGAAGCAAAATATTTTTGGCTTTTATAAAGTTTAAATTAAAACACACCTAAAATCTTTTTGGAATTTTTTTTTTTTCAAAAGTAAAGACGGAAAGCAATAAATAAATATATACAGAGATACAGAAACTAAAAGAAGTAAACAAATATTTACAGACATTCTTTTTGCGAGTTTCGAGGGTAAGAGAATCATATCAGTGTACGGTCACGTCAAAACGCTCTTGTTATTCAATTAGTTAACAATTAGATAAGCATCCTATAACAATTATCGGTATTGTTGTCCACATAAGCTCAACTTATCAGATGTAATCATGGCGAGGGGATACGTTAAGGTATGAATTATACTTACAGACCGGTGTTCATCCACATCACGACACATTCCCGTATCAAGGTATGCACGAGGATTCATCTTACCGGTGAGTATACCGCTTATCATCCGTTTGACCGTATAAAAGATGTGAGAAACTCACTTATTTTGATTGAAAACAAGCCCTATGTGATAGAATCACTTATTGATGAGGAACTTGATTTTCAGATGCATGAGGGCACAGGAGCAAGTCCGTGAACAGGTCAGTACTTTCGTACAGCAGAGAGACGAACTTGACTCCCGCAAAGAATCTGTGATATATAATCACTTATTTGTTTGGACATGTGATTGTTGATCACTTATTGAGGTCGAATGCAATATGTACACGTATGTATGGTATCATGGAAGATCTTAGACTTCGTCTCCGTTTTGTTTCGGTTTGATACAACCATGATACCCAGATGATAAACAGCATAAAGACCGAATATCTCAGAACCTCGGCAATCTCTCAAACGAAATTTCGGTACTAAGACCATATGCGAATGTGTGGTTCCCACCTGGTCTTCAGTCGATTTAAGATTTATATCACCCTGCACACTTTAAAATGATTGTGAGCCTACCGATACATCTTATATAGAGCTGCTTAACATTTTTCATTTCAGTTTAAAGAGATTTCAACAGACCACTGATTTACTATCATTTTCTCTTTTTCTCGCCAGGAAACTCATTTTTGTTTTTCCAATGTTTTTGGGTTTTAAAATTTTTCACTGTTTTTGAATTTTTCAAATTTGGATTTACTCCCCCTAAAATCAACAAACTAAGATAAATTTAAAAGACACAAAGATATTTACAAAAACGATTTTCCGATGTCGGTTAACTCATGTTTTTACCTAAACGCCGTTTACCAAAATTAATTTAATCAGAAATGATTTATCGAATTTTGGAAAAATCAGTTGGCATGTCGGTAAGCGGTGCGGACCATGACAACATTGATGAGTTTCATAGTGAAACAATCACGTGTGAGGTGATATTCGAGATCAACGTGTCTGGCCAAAGAGTGCTACGAGAGGATAACAATTCATAAAGCAGCTTAAATATCGACAAGTAAAGGAGAGATTAGAAATTTAAAACCGTATCCTGCAACTGCTTCGTGCATTGCAAGGAATCTGAGTGCTCTCCCAAACTGGACATCCACCCGGTGTGGATTTCAAAGTCGATTTTGTAGCTACTGAGAAATCTCTTCACAGCAACAAGATCAGAAACCTCTGGGTCCGGCTGGTCTTCCACATTGCACCAGCGAAGGTCTTTGTCTTTCTCTTTCAGAAGTAGTGTGCGGTTGTTCAATCCATGCCAAGGCATCCGCACACCCGGTAGGTTTGTTCAGCAAACACATTTTCTTCAATTACACCGCGAAGAAATGTACACTGCACGTTCATCTTGTTGATTTTGAACTTCATACGTGCTGCAGGTGCGTACATTTTGATTGAATCTATCCTGGGGACCCGATTAAAGCCTTGAACAATCAAACTTTTGAATAATTTTCAATTTGTCGAAGCTTTTCAAATTCTTTCGACAGACACTTCTGTCTTCTTTTCTTTTTCTCTCCATCAAAGGCAACAACTTCTTTGTCGCCGATCTTGTGCATGGACACTCCACTATCAACAATCCGATGACTATCGATAGTTCCTCCTGGAACATCCTGCACACTCACTCAGAGATTAGTTGGAGAGGGGGACCCAAGCCTTCATAGACTTAGGTTGCCCCTGAGAATCAAGAAATGTAATTTCAATCTCTTGATGATTTGGAAATTTCACGCCTCCCCCTGAACCTTCACCTGTTTTCGGTTTCCAAGCTTGTTTCCATTTACCAGATTGTGTATTAATTACAATTTCTGGTTTTAACGGTTGTTGTGAACTTGGTTTCCTTTTAACATTTTCCGGTTTTAAAGCCTTTTCGATCACCTTCACATTCTTATGTCGTTGTTTTGTTTCTTGTTCTTTAATAGTGCGTTTATCATGTTTTGGAGAAACAGGACGACTTTGTGAGTGACCTTGTTCAGAAGGGGCTCTTTCTACAAAATTTGGTTTTGGAGAGTTTGTGCAATTTTTGATAATGTGGCCAAACTCCCCGCATTTGAAACACGATCTCCTCTCAACAAACTTGGGAGATCCGGTTCGACTTTTACATGTTGAACCTGTAGAACCTGAGGTACTTGCTTTCTCATCACACCCGTTTGTATGTTGAGTGTAATTGTTTTGACTGTTACGTTTTAAAATCTTGACTTGTTGGACAAAATCGGTGTTTGATTTGTTTTCAAAAGTCTCAATTTTATCAGTACCATTGGATGCTACAAATTTAACATCATTGTTTTTCTTCTTGAAACGAGCTCCTTTGGTCTCAACCTTCGGTTGTGAACCTTTAGAATTTTGAGCTCGCTGCTGTTGCTGTTTACCCTTAAAAGCGATAGGTTGTTGCTTCGTTGGTGATTTTTTATTTCCAAATTGTTTCTTGATTGTAGCTTTTGGAATTTGGTCACATTGAGTTACAATGATACCTGGAATTGTCTTTCCCAAAAACTTGTTTGTATTATTTTCAAAAACTTGATCAATCGAAGATGGATTGACATTCTTAATTGGAAAATCGTGATTTGAATAGATTTTAGAATCACCAACCAAAGTGTACAACACGTTATTACTTTTAACGGCAGACACAGAATTCTTGTCATTCTTGACAGGATCTATCACTTGTTTGGCAACTTGTTGCACATCAGGAATAGGAGGATCACAAAGAATATGATTCTCAATTGGAATTTCTATTCCCTTTTTCTTATCAAGTGATTCATCCTGGTCATTCATATCTGATTCTGATTCATCATCATACGAATCATAGTCCTCAATGATTGGAGGACTTAGTTTCGCAGATGTTGAAGTTTCCTTTTGATCAGATGATGTACTCTAAGAATTGTCCGATTTGAACCCTATGCCAGTAGTAACTTCCTCATAATCCAGAGGTACACTGGGTTCAAATCGAGGCATATCCTCTTCATCAGGCATATAGGTATAATTATGTCTTAAAGGAGGCGGACACTTCTTATACCCAACACCTTTCTTATTTCCCTTCAGTTGTTGAACGTCAATAATGTGATCGAGCACAAATCGGGAGTTAGAATAACTCTCAAACTTTTGCTTGATTGCATCATGTTCGCATGTGGCAATGGCTAATTCCTTTTTAGTTTCCTCAACAATGTTAATGTAATCATTTATACTAACTTGTTTATGATAAACAGTTTTTGTTACTTCGGAAACATTTTTCTTTAGAGTTTCAATTACAGATTTAAACTCCTTTTCGTTTCTAACCAGAGCCATATTTGCTTCTTTGCACTTGGACATTTCAACAACCAAACTTTGATTGTGACTATGAAGCTTTTCAGATTCAAGCTTCAAATTAGCACAATCATTACAAACACTAGGAGCAGGAGTTTCAGAATTTACCTGACTCGTAGAGGCTGAGACATTTGCCATAAAGGCAGTTTGAAAAGAAAAAGATCCGTCTTCAGTGAAGAACTTCTCCATTCCTTGAGATGCTACAGCAGCCTTCTTAATCAGAATTGATTTCTGACATTTCAACTCCTCCGCTTCATTCAACAAGTCATTAAGATCAGAACTTGCTACTTCCCCCACATCAGATTCAGAATGATAATCGCCCGAAGTAGAACTTTCTTCATCAGAACTCCCGGTATAACCCGAACTGGTTGCCTTGTTTACTTGGTCTGGTGCACTCACGTTTGAAGTGCCCCTTTTCGCCACAATTGAAGCATGTAACTGCTTCTTTATCGAATCCGTACTTTGTATCCTGCTTACTTTCCAAAGAACTTCTCCCTGTTCGAACCATAAAGTCCTTCGCCCTTCTAACAGCACTTGCGAATGCCCACTTTATATCCATCAACTCCATTTCATCACGGTTGATTTGTAGATAATCTTCGTTGGTCAAACTGATGTTTCCAATTTGACCTGCGACCAAACCGCAGTAAGCACTGACCATTGTATTAACGAGTTCCATATGTTCCTTTGCTACTTCAATGCTAACATTTGAGAGGTTTGATGTATCAACTTTGACTGTGTTAGTGTTGGGTGGAGGATTGTTGGTATAATGAGCTTGCTGTTGTTGTGGTTGGACTTGTGGTTGTGGTTGGGCTGGAATATAAGCACTCGGATTGAACAGAGGTTGAGTAGTGGCAACTGGAGGTGTATAAGGAATAAAACCTCCTCCAGAATAAGCCTGAGCTTGAGCACTCAAATGCGCTGGCGGAAGATAGGCACTTGGATCGAAGGCAGGAGGTGGAGCTGATTGAGGAAACGGAGAAGAGTTTGTATTTGATACAAATGCCGTTTGTAACTTTGGTTGCTGAGCTGAACTTGAACTAGTTGACGGGATAATACCTCCTCCATAATACATTTCGATATTTTGAGGAGCAGCAATTCGTTTAGCTTTCCGAATTTCTTCATCATTTTTGTGTTCCAGCTTCTGTATGAATTCATAGATACTGACATTTTCAGCATCTAGAACACCGGTATGCTTTAAAAGCTCAATGTATGGGCTCCACTTTGGAGGTAGCGAATCAGCAAACCGTGCAACTAATTCCTGTTGAGTTGAAGTAACACCATAAGCAAACATTTCACTAATCAAATGATAAAAACGTGTAGTCATATCATTTAGAGTTTCATTTTCCAAGAAGTGATATGATTCAAACTCTTTCTTCAATAGATCATGACGTGACTTTCTAGTAGCTGCATTTCCTTCTCCTCTTGTTACCAAAGAATCCCATAATGTTTTCGTATCCGTACAATAAGAGAATTGATGATAGATATCTTTGTGAAGCGCTTGGGTAAGAACAGCAAATGACTTTTTCTCAAATTCATAGGCTTTCTTGTCATTTTCTTGCATGTTAGAAAAACCCTCTGCCGTTGAAGCTGCTACTTCGAGAGCATTATTGCGTGGAGTAATGAAACACCTCCAAAGATCAGTGCTATGCCCTTGAACGTATGTATGGAAACGACCTTTCCATGATGGAAACTCGTTCATATGATTCAACTTTGGTGGGCGATTGTTGCTGCCCGTTTCGCTCTCGCTGAGCAAAAGATTTTGAATATTTTGATTTTGATTTGATACAAGTGCCCATTGTCCTGCACTTATAGAAGGTTGACCAAAAACATTCCTCACCCATGCTGATGCAGAGGTCGGATCTTCACGTGGTCTCGAGTCCATACTCCAATCCCATGGACTTATGCAGCTCATTTTTGATGTATGAACGATAACACCTGGTCAAACAATTTAAAACACAAAGTTAGAAGAGTTTTGCAAGCTCTCTGTATAAAATTGACAACAGGTGACGAAATCCAATGGTGATTTCGGTGTCAAATTGCAAAGCGATTTCGTTGATTGGAATCAGATTTTGGAGCCTTGTGATTTCGTTGATTGATTTTGATGAAATCAATGGATTTTGTTGACTGTAATGTTGACGTGTTGACGAAAACAGTTGATTTGTTGACTTGAATTGAATTGGACGAAATCAAAGGTTTGACTTGAATTGGACGAAATCAGAAGGATTTCGTTGACTAGACTTGGATTTCGTTGACTTGAATTTGAGATGAAATCTGATTTAGTTGATAGGTGTTTTCGGCTGAAAGAGGTGATTTCGGCTGAGATGTTTTTCAGCTTGATATTGTTGACTTAAATGATTTCAACAAAATCTGATTTGGACGAAATCGGTTTGATTTCGTTGGGTGTGGTTACCAGCTGTTATGAGATATTTTGCAAACCTTATCCCCTCTGACAATAGTGACAACAAATTCAACAAAGTATGGTACTCTGATTTCGGTACTCTATTTTCTTACCAACTAATGATCACAGTACACTCTTTTCAAACCCACTTCTAATATTATATTGATAAACAAACTCAGTACCTACTCAAATAGATCAAACACAAAGATATTCAACTAATCAGTTTGAACATCTCAAGAACACTGTCAAGAACACTTTGAAGATTATGAAATTTCCGAAGATAATTTTGCCTATATTTTCAACAAAAACCCAAATGTCAACATGTATACATGCAATATAACAGGTTTTCAATAAAACTTTGGCAAACAAACAATATCCAGGCAGATTTCTAAGCACTTTTTCAAGAACAACAACCACAAATACTAGAATTTTGCATAACCTGTCTATGAAAACCAAAATCTAATCATGCACACATGTAATTTTAACAGGGTTTTCAATAAAACTTTAGCAATGAAGCAAATGATAACAGATTGTTAAGAAGACTTTTCCAGAAATATATGAATGTCAAGAACAGTTTTCGGAAAATCAACAACAACACTCGATATAAACCTAACTATGTTTGGTTTAAACAAGGATACGAGCCATAGCTCTGATACCACTTGTAGGTCCGTTTTTCTCAGAGGATCCGATACGTAACCTATCCTTGTTTATCACAAACACTATAACGGGTGCGGAATCCCCGTAACGGTGCAAACCAAACAATGTAAGAAGTATAACACGAACAGGTAATCAAAGATTCACTTAGATTAAAAGGACGAGAACAATATCAAACATATACACACAATGTTTGACGATAAACTCTCTGGTTTCAATATGCTCTCATGAACCTAACTGTGAAATATGCTTCGCTATTTATACAGAACCTTGAACGAAATCACTATGAACGAAATCACTAGTGATTTCGCCATACATGTTTCACGAAATCACAAGTGATTTCGTCACTTTGATGTTGGGCTTGGTCTTCGTCCAATTGATGTAGCAGGCCCAAATGATAACAAAGTCCAATTCACAAGTCAAAGCCCATGTGGAGAATTACGGCCCAGTTCATTTCTGTTGACAAGTTTCATTTGTTTCAACATAGGACAAACTATGTGACATCATCATGACTTCACATTGATGATGTCATGGTGATGTTTCGGCCGGAAATGTCGCGGCTCTCCGTGCTTCGCGTGTCGAACTCTGGGACGCACGACGGAGGAATGTCGTGTCTTCGGGCTTGAGCCGGACCTAACCGAGTCGACCCGAACCGAATCGAACCGAGTCGAGTCGCGTCCACATAAAGTGTACCAACAATATATGCTAAGTAAAAGAATCTCTTGCCAATTCTTTTCTTTTATGCAATAATGTAAAGGCGAAAGCTAACCAATAAATAGTCTAGTTTTATAAAATTCAGCCATCAGATTTACAAATTTTCTATTCTACACATCCTCACCCGTTTTAAAGCTTAACATAAGTCCCTTTGGTATCATGGTATTCTTAGTTACATAAAATAGTTGATGAGTAATAACACTAAAGTTACCAACAAGACCGTTTTACTTTCACATTATAGAAAGATAAATGACTTTTATGCCTGAAAATTCACCTATGAACAATTATCTAACATTTTAATATTTTAAAGTGTTTATTTATTTTTTACATCTATTTTCAAGCATTTATTTATTTTTATTAAATATTTTATTCATCATTCAATTTAATACTTTTCTAATAATTTGCTTCGTTAATTTTTCAAAAATTTAAATCCGTAACTATATTTTTTCCAACATTGCGATATAAATTTTATTAAAAATGGATACAGTGTCGATATTGTATAAAAATAAACCAAAACCGTCGATGAATTGTAGTGTGTTATTTTGATGTACTTGGTCTAATCCATATGGAAAAATCAAAAGAAAACATGATAAAATGCATAAAATATGTGTCAAGCTTTCAATGAATTAGACATATGTTTCTAAAATGAACTTTTATGCATATGTGCTATTTGGAGGCATGTTTAAAGCAATTATGTCCAATAAAACACGACCACGAATAATATTTTATATATAAAAACTTTATTTTGGCATGTGGGATACTTTATTAATATTTTACTATATATGATAACTTTTCACCAATGATTTTTGTTTGAAGTTCGATCCATCCGATGAATACAAAATTGAATCTTTTTTCAAACCCACTAATTAACTAGTGTGTTTTATTAACAAACATGTGATGGAATGGAATCGATGCATGTTTTGTGTAACAAAAACCTGCGCTGGAATATATGGATGGCATGTTTGTATTTCAAATGCAAAATAAATGCTGGGAATTTATATAAAACTAGTAGTAATTTGCGGCGCGGGTACATCGTAAACATCGAATGGATTAGTCTAAGTGTTATGTGATTCGTCAACTATATGAAAACGCGTGTCTCGACGTATTCGATTGAACTCAATGTAACTCATATAGGCATTGCGATTGGATCAAAACGTCAAGTAAATTGAATTTATACGGTAGAATCATGACGTATTGTATGTGACCAGAATGGTATATATTCATAGAAAAAGGAGAGATGTGTGGCAGGGTGTTTTGAGAAGGCATTGTCCCTTTTTCCCCTTATTAACGTACTACAGTTCATGTTCAGCTGTTCAAGAAAGCTCTACATACGTGGGAATAAAACAAATACATGGAATGGAATTGGAATAAGTTCATTTTTTATGCATGTGAACTGTGAAATGTGAATGACCTATTTGTTGGAATGGAATCAGAATGGGAATAAGGAGAGCACTTTAGCACTTTGCTCTATATATGTAGTATATAATTCGTGTGCAAGACTGCAAGAACATTATACACAATTACCACTACATCTTTGTAAAGACTTCTTTTCCTCATGGTATGGAAATTCCTCACTGTGTTTACCCTCTTATTTTTCTAAATTCTGAAAATGGTCTCACTATTTACCCTTGTATTTGGATATTGTAGGATGGTAGTATACTATTGGGACCATGGGGAGGAAATGGAGGAGATGAATGGGATGATGGAGTACACACTGGAGTTAGAGAAATAACTCTCGTATATGGCAGCTGCATCGACTCAATCCGTGTAACATATGATAACTATGGTAAACCCTTTCTGGCTGCAAAACATGGTGGTATTGGCGGATCCAAATCTGCTCAGGTACGATACATTTTCACTAAATTTCCGGATACTTAAACAGTTAAACTGAAGTTGGAAACTGATTTGTGGGATTTCTTATGAATTAATTTCAGATTAAGCTGCAATTTCCTGAGGAGATCTTAGTAAGTGTTAGCGGGCACTATTGTCCCGTCGTCTATGGAGGCAGCCCTGTGATTCGGTCACTCACTTTCAAGAGCAACAAAAGAACATTTGGGCCATTCGGGGTTGAAGAAGGAACACCCTTTAACTTCTTCACAAAAGGGGGCCATATTGTAGGGTTTAACGGAAGAAGCGGGTGGTTTCTGGATTCACTCGGGTTCTGCCTATCAAGCCCTAAACAAAACGTCTTTCAAAGATTCCAGATGATGTATAAAGGATTCAACCCTCTTGCTATCAAAAATGGTGCTAACATAACCAAAGGCTCAAAAGGTCATTGGTGGGGCATATGAGTTTCCCTAAAGTATGGTATTGCAGCCACTTTTAGAAAGATATCGACCCTAGATATAGGAGTCTTTTGTAAATGATTGCAGGATATGCAGTCAGAATTTCATCTAGTATTTAATTGTTGTCGAACCAATAAACTTGTTCAAACTTAAATAAAATGAATGATGTTAATTACCAGTTAAATAAAAAATTGTCAAACAGCAGCATGTTGTATAATCTAAACTCCAAACATAATATCTTTCCATTGGCAGAGAAAATAACTAAGCAGCAGAAGCTAGATGCATTGTTTCATAATCATAATCATAATCATAATCATAATCATAATCATAATCATAATCATAATCATAATCATAATCATAATCATAGTAATAGTAATGTATGCAAAGTACTAATTTCAAGCAGTAGTAAACCTAACAAATCATAATCATAATCATAATCATAATCATAATCATAATAATCATAATAATCAATCATAATAATCAGAATAATCATAATCATAATCATAATCATAATCATAATAATAATAATAATAATAATAATAATAGTAATGTATGCAAAGTACTAATTTCAAGCAGCAGTAAAAAAGAACATAACACAAACATAAGTCAGTCAAATTTACATAATCAATGGGGAAATTCAGATAAAGTTATTACTAGAATCCATGTAAACTTTCAGTTAGCCACGTGCTTTAAGCTCCGCTAGGCGCCTAGTGAGGTCGCTTCCTTGACCCTCTACGTGTTCTTGGTCGGCATTGCATGACCAGCAGGTTGCGCTTTATTAGTATTAAACCAATATAAATTTGTAGTTGTATTTGAGACACTAATTAGTAATAAAATAGTTCAAATTTTAGGCAACGTGCTATATGTTGGGTCTACTTTTGAACCTTTTTTATTTTGTCTCCACAAATGCAAAAGGGGACGCAAGATCCATGGAAAGCATGGCTTCATCCCACTAAGGTACATGTTTTATGCACATGAATGCGAAATTGTGCATGTTTTATGAATGCGAGAATAGAAGTAAGACCTCTGTGATGAAATGGAATGAAATTGAGACTGAGATCAGAATCAGATGCTTTGCAAGGTGGTGTACTTTCTTTGCTTTTTATATCAACAGGAATTAACATGTGTACAAAATAATCTATCATACACACATATCATTAATTAATCTTCCTTATTTTTCTAGCAAATTCTTTGACTCATCATGGTATGAAAACTGGTTCACTGATGGAATCGGGAAGGAATCAGAGTCGGAAACCGAAAATGTTTTATGCATGAAGAATATTAAATGAGGACTTTGGAATAGAATAAAAAATCTTATAGAATGCTGAACATTTACCACTATGTTTGCTCTTTATAAGGCATCAATTTGTTGGTATGATTATCATTACATCTTTCTTTAAAATTTATCATTCTAGCAACTCCTTGGACTCATCATGGTATGAAAATCCTTCTTCTATGCTTAACATTCTTTTAACTTGGTTAACCCATGCTAACCTCCCAGGCTAGCTTCTATGAATTTTAATAATGATCTTTATCACTAATAATTGAAATATATGCAACAGGATACAAGCATACAATTGGGACCATGGGGAGGAAATGTTGGGAATCAATGGGATGATGGAGTACATGGTGGAGTTAGAGAAATCACTCTTGTATATGGAAGTTGCATTGACTCAATCCGTGTAACATATGATAACGATGATAAATCTTTTCGGGCGGTAAAACATGGTGGCATGGGCGGAATCAAAAGTGCCCAGGTACATTTTCAGCTAAATCTAGGCGTACGTGTTTATCATACAGATTCATGGATTTTTTTTTTTTTTTTTTTTTTTTATTCTTGGACTAATTTCAGGTTAAGCTACAATTTCCGGAGGAAATCTTGATAGGTGTTAGCGGGTATTTTTGCCCTATGGTCTATGGAGGTTTCCCTGTGATTCAATCACTTAGTTTTAAGAGTAACCGAAGAACATTTGGGCCATTTGGCATGGAAAAAGGAACACCGTTTAAGTTCTTCACAAATGGAGGCCACATTGTAAGTTTTTATGGAAGAAGTGGGTGGGTTCTGGATTCAATTGGGTTCCGCTTATCAACCCATAAACCAAGTCTATTCCGAAGGATCCAAATGATGATTAAAAAAATTAACCATCATTCTGTCGAAGATGAAGAACATCATAAAGCCAAGGGCTCAAAGGGTTATAGTTGGGGCTTTTGAGTATCTATACATTGTTGTGTGTGCAATTTGTCAAGTCATTTTGTTATTTCATGTCCCGTGCAAGTTCTTTTAATTCTATACCGTATTCGAATGAGTTGTAAAAGGACATATATGCTAAATAAAAGAATCTCTTGCAAGTTCTTTTCATCTATACTTTTATGCAATAATGTAAAGGCGAAAGCTAACCAAAAATAGTCAACGTTTATACTGACCAGATTTTGCTTTTGGATGAAAATGGCAACAAAATTGAAACCACAAGGATCCAGATTCAAAAGGTTTGAATTTTGGACTAAAATGGCAAAAGTGACTAAACCTCAGGGACCATTTTGGCAGTTTACTCTTCTCATTATAGAAAGAAAAATGACTCGTATGCCTGAAAATTCACCTAAAAATGTATCTTGGTGTGATCCATATGGAAAAATGAAAAGAAAACATGATAAAATGCATAAAGCAGGTGTCAAGCATTCAATGAATTAGATATATGTTTTTAAAATGAACTTTTATGCATATGTGCTATTTGGAGGCATGTTTAAAGCATTGATGTCTAATAAAATTACACGACCACGAATCCATGAACATATACATGAGAGCAATTGGAAGAGGATATTAATTTGGGTGTTCTCAAAATTAAAAATCTTGTCACTGTGAATACTTTGTTTTGAGATTTCCTCATTGGTGGTTGAGTCGGATTGTAGGAAGTAATCATGTCTTGAACTCGTTAACCCTTTTTATGCATTTCTTTCATCTCATGAAGATTTGGGTGTAATGAGTTGTTTTTTGCTGGTGCATATAGATAATTAATGATTGGCTAAGTATATTCAAGATGTTTAAATGAGAAGTCTTTGACCCATATTAAACGTTGTGGTAAAGAGTAGGTTAAATGTGACGGCGGTTTACAAACGCATACATATGGTAGCCTTCAACCAATCAATTTTCAACCAAGTCAATTTTCAAACTCATCGTCATCTTCAACCAAATCAATTTTCAAACTCATCGTCATCTTCAACCAGATTTTAAATGCATCTTCATCTTCAACCAGATCAATTGAAGCGGAGTCAAGATCCAAAGGCGAATTGCTACCAAGAATCTGTGCACGTTCCCATATCTAAAAGCCGACGATTTGACTTGGAGTGGAGAGAAAAAATAATCAGTTAAGGAAGGAGGTGGTGGTTGGAAGAATGAGATGCATTATCAACAAGGCAGCCCCAACTATAGGGATTATTGTATTACATTTCCGTCAAATTTTGAGGATGGGGTACATAGATGGAGAACCTAAATGTAAGGGTGAAAAAAAAAGAATCTTTGGTTTTTCTTTAAGCTTTGGGGATAGTGATAGGTTTAGGGAACCTGATGTGAGTGCCCTAATCCATTCCCTATCCTCATCCCCGTCTTCCAATTACAGTGAAAACACATTTCTCTATTTTCAATCCATCCTAATCCCCATCCTCATTTCCCATCCCTAAATGTTTAGAGAAAGCTAATGTAATTCCTCATATTTACGGACTTACTTTTAATTCCTCGTATCTAAAACAACTGAGGTTTAATGATTCTTTATCGTGAAGGTACAAGAGGATCCTTAATCACGAGCCGTTTTCTACATAAAACTACAACATACCTGGAAGGGATTTCTCATAACTTTGCAGCTGCAATATGAAACCAGCATTGGGAGCAGCCACGCTTCGTTTACTTTTCACGAGGTTCAGGGCTTCATACAAGTTCATGCCATGCGTCTTCATCAAATAGGCCACAACAACAGTCACACTAGATCAAATATATAATACGTTATTGAAGTTATTGAAATGAAGGTCTACAACTGTCATTTCCAAAAAATTATTTAATAAAAACTAAATCACCTTCTAGATCTTCCTGCGAAGCAATGAACCAACACGTTGCCCGTTCTTTTAGCTTCACTAATGAAACCAAAACAGTCATCAAAGAACTGTGCAATATTTACATCTCCTCTGTCGTGTACTAAATCAAATAAAGTTATACGGGTGAGATATAGGAAAAGTTTACTGATGCATATACGAGGAACATTATCATTGATCAATAAAAAGAACCATCTTACAATCAAAAGTTTTGTAAGTGAAATCATTCGGGTATGCGGGTGGAACTGATGAGGCGACGGTTAAAATGTGAGTAATGTTCAGACTTTTCAAAAGGGTCTTGTTATTGGCAGCTTCAACTGAACCCAAATAAAGACCCTACATCATTGGACAAGAAAGCAATGTGTGAGATTGATTGAGAATTAATAAGTAACATGATGATGTTAATAAAGTTTTAGGAGATGAATTTTTCACTTTTAGTTTACCTCTTCTATTTGAGATGGAATGTCATCTTTAATATCCTTTGTTGCCTTAATTGCTCTCAGAAGGTCATCCATTGCAAAACTGTTGGTCAAATTCAAAAACTAGACTAGTGTTTGAAATGTGAGTTTTTCTTAATGGTATCAGTCTGCACAAGTAAAAAACAGCCTCTTATGACACACGAATGAGAAAGAAAAAGAAATTAAAAAAAATTAAACAGAGTCCAACAGAATTTTGTAAACTGGTTTCGAATTTTTATAAGTGTTTTAAACATTTATAAAACACTGTTTTCCAAAATAGTAGAAAACTAGTACAGATAATAGAACCATTCCCTAAAGAGTCTAACCACACCAAAATACCAATATCAAGTTTACAGTAGTGTTTATAAAATCCGTAAAACCTATTTGTTTTTCAGAAGAGCTATATCACTATATGAATATACATGCCAGACACCAGAATTAAAGTACAAAGAATCCTAACGTTGATGATCAATTAGCTGTTACTCTTAGTTAGCACTCAACATAACAATTTCCAATTTTTCTTCTTCTTTTGCAGATTGCTACACACGAAACGAATTACAAATGTTAGGAATGAGTAATGACATATTACTTAACCGATCACTTAACAAATGAGAAGTCCACCACATTGATTCGGTTAGTTTTTGACCACTTACTGATTTTATTTAGCCTTTCATGTTCAAATATGGAGTGTAGTAGATCCAAAGGGCTTTCCGAGCATGTATACTACACACCTTCTCCAAATATATTTCTACAGTTTTATATAAAATTATCTAAGAACAGGACAGAGCCTAAAAATAATCCCAAACAGCATGCTGAAAAGGCGTTTTAATGTACTGTTTTGAAGCACTTCCGATCTGAATTAGATTCTTAATTTGAAAGATGAAACATAGCATTCTCAACAAGCTTTTCAACCATATAGAAGACACCTCAAACAGAGACGCTAGTGATTTTAGACGACATCTAGAAAACTGACAAACAACTAGATTTTTATCACCCATCATCTTTCCCAACTTCAAAACTTCCTTTCACGTAAGACGACCACAGGTATACTCGAACCACCTCTTCTAATTATGCATGTTAGGCCCATTTTGAAGACACCTAGAGCTTTTACCAACTAATCAAATTTTAATGGTTAATTCAACCTAGATATACGATCATCATCAAGCAATTAGATCGTGCATGTTTGACATACTTTAGTAACAAGTAATTCCACATTAGAATAGATATAGGTTTGGTTGTGACATTTGTACAAACACCATGTGTGCACATTTAATGAGTTATCAATTGACATGCACAACTATGATTATCAACTTCTAAAGCTATGGCATCATCATATAATCAACAACTATACACACAAATTTCAAGTATCACATACATAGTTTCTCATTACACATTAAACGGTTATAGGGTTTGACCCCCAAGGCCCCAAGGCATGCATCAATTTGGCATAAAAAACCCAATTCCAACAACAGTAATTTATACAGTCAATACCACACAAGAAGTGGGATCTAACCAGGGTTCTTGAAATTCATACCTTACACCTAATCCCGCACAAGAAGTGGGATATAACCACCAAGAATCTCGAAATCAAGATTGTTTGCGAATTAATTGCTGCGATCAGAGAAGAAAAGGGCCTAGGATTTTAGTTAGTCTGATTTTCTTTATTAGATTCCAACTTTAACCCCTCATCTTCAAAGGTTTATTCTTTTTGTCACAAACTAGATTCATTACTTTCATAAGTATGTATAACTAGTGAAATTCCCCGCGCTACGCGGCGGGGAATTCAAATGTTATCGATTCGTTTTGTTTTGTAACGGGATAAGCACGATACCCGTTCAGTTCGTTACTTATCGGTGTTTTACCCGTAAATACCGGTACCATACTGGTTGGTTATAAAAATTACAAATTTAGAAGCAGAGAAAACAACGTAAAAGTGAAGAAGAAGTAATAAATCACGGAAAATATTATTAAGAATAATAGATACTCAAACTTTTATTTATCTATATTTGAATGTTCATACAACCAACTAAATTGTGAAAGTTTTTCTTAACAGTTTCGCGCAATAATAACTATAATACATACATAAAATAGAAAAGGACAAAAAAGAAAAGAAACAACAAAATAAAGAAAAACGATGGCAAAAATATAAATTTAAATTGAGGGTAAAATCGTAATTTAAAGAAAACAAAACTAATTGCAAAACTGTAAATTTAAACGGGGCAAAATCGTAATTTTGAACTGAGGCCAAAATTGTAATTTTTTTATGGGCAAAAGCATAATTTTATTTTGAACTGTGGGTAAAAACGTAACTTTGAACTGATGGCAAAATCGTAATTTTAAAGCGGGAATAAAATCGCAAATTGGTTGGGCTAATAGGGGAGTTCCAGGCAGTTGCCTCACACTATGCCCCCATCTTGTGTCTGTACTTATACACTGGGGGCAAAATCGTAATTTACCACTGAGGAAGAAAACAAAACTAATGATAAAACTGTAAATTTAAACGGGGAAAAATCGTAAATTTGAACTGAGGGTAAAATTGTAATTTTTCACTGGGGGCAAGAGCATAATTTTATTTTGAACTGAAGGTAAAAACATATTTTTAAACTAATGGAAAAATCATTATTTTAAAGCGGGGTAAAATCGTAATCTGACTGGGAAAGCAAACAAAACCAATGAAAAAAATGTAAATTTAAATTTAGGGCAAAATCGTAATTTACCTGAGTGAAAGAAAACAAAACTAATGACGAAAGTGTAAATTTAAACGGGGCAAAGTCGTCATTTTGAACTGAGGGTAAAATTGTAATTTCTCACCGGGGGTAAAAGCATAATCTTATTTGGAAGTGGAGATAAAAACGCAATTTTAAACTGATGGCAAAATCGTTATTTCAAAGCGGGACAAAATCGTAAATTGGTTTGGCCCCAAAAGACAAAAAAGTCAAAAAAAAAACAAAAAAAAATAATATTAACCCACTGTTCATCCATTTTCGAAAATGTTATAGAGGTAACTAGGATTTTAGTTACTTTAATTTTAGAGGCTTTTGCTTTAATACTCCTTTTTTATTTATTATAACACTAGGTTTTTACTCGGGATTGCTTCCCAGGCTCGGGAAACTCAGTTATATTAATTACTATTTGTTACTAATACAACCACATTACATCAACCATCTCATTTGATTCAACAACAATGTCTTCAAATCACCGGATTAGATCATGAACTCATATTAGAGGACAAACAAAAGCACAACAGGACCATATGAATAATATCATTTCCACTTTTACTTCAATGCACTTACATGATAGGGTGATTTGGGATTTTGTAAAAATCTTTGTTTTTGTACTTCTTTATAAAATAAGATGTTGACCAAATTTCAAACAGATGTTGACCAAAAGTCAATCAGATGTTGAAAAATAGTCAAACAGATGTTGAGCTTAAACAGATGTTTGGTTTAAGGCCAAACATCTGTTTATGGCCAAACATCTGTTTAAGGTCAAACATCTGTTTAAGTCCAAATATCTGGTATAGAAGGCGAAACATCTGTTTAAGGCAAAACATCTGTTTAAGGTCAAACATCTGTTTAAGGTCAAACAACTGTTTAAGGTCAAACAACTGTTTAAGTCCAAACAACTGATATAAAAGGCCAAACATCTGTTAAAGGCCAAACATCTGTTTAAGCCTTAACAGATGTTTAACTTACTAAGATCTACTATCTTCTCACACTGTTTTCCTCTTAAAAAGACTGTTCAACCTAACATGGGTTTCCATTAACTATTGACCAAAAGGCAAACAGATGTTCAAACCACTGTTTGCTATTAAACTTTTTTACAAAATTAGATAGAATTAAAGAAAATGAAACAATGACTTAAAGAACTATAATTAAACACATAATCTAATTGGGAAAATATAAAACATAAATTGCCTGTAACAGTGTTTTATCATCTTAGCCATACATAGCAACAAATCATCAAGTTAATAATTTAAAAAAAAAAACATACAACATCACCATCAAAAAATTCATAGTTATAGTATCTGATATCAGAACAGACTTAAATGTGTTTGTTAAACTGATGTAACTTGATTTAATACAATCTTCTGTTGCGAAGACACGTATGTGAAGTGCAACATATCACCAAACCTCAAGTTATTGTCAGTCATAAACTTTCGCCAACCGTCCAACGCATAACGTGGGTTCAATTCATTTAACTCCGACTTAACATCATAAACCTCCACAACTCCAACCATGTTTTGAACTTTCAAAGGATGAAGATCAAGAGAAAGACCTGCTCGTCTGGCAACTTCAGCAGGAAGACGCTACATGTATTGTGTGGAAAAAAATAATAGTCAGACAAATAAACATAAATCATTAGTTTGTTATAAAAAAAGGGTATACCAGCCTATAGTCTCCTTTGCGATCAAAATGAAAGAACTCAGGGTCGAGAGGATGTCCAGAATGTTTTTTTGCAGTCTTTGCAATCTTATTTCTACGGTTAAGTTTTTTCTGAACGTTGGCGGCTCTATTCCCCTTGATGAAAAAGTAAACATATACATGTGAATTAAAGGAATGTTGAATATATGCACAAAAAAAAACAGTTTATATAACATATACTAATTAACTGGCAAGTATAGATACCTTAACTTTATGAACAGAAGAAGAACATCCAATATGATCACTTGTGTCGACAGGTAAGGCAACATTTCCCTTAGTTCTATTCTTGACCATCTCCTTTCTCTCAGAAGTAACTTTACATTTCTTCTTAACCTGTTGTCATACAGTAACTTTAATAACAATAGTAATATAACAATCTTTAAGATGGTAAACTTACATCTTGGGTTTTGTTCAATCATGAAGACATGCGTCTCTTCGACGTGCATTCGGCATTGATTGGTAAGTTCTTGTAAATAATACATTATTGGATGAATATAACATCAGTAAACAGCATTACTAATAGTTGTAAAAACATTAAATTCTTATATGTGTTAAATTAAAAATAAATAATTTTAATAATTTAGCAAGTACCTGAGTAACGGTTGTACCTTCACTTACAGACACAACTTCTTCATCCTCATAGATGTCCTGGTCAACATTAATGAAATAATTAATATAATGCTAAAAAATTAAAACTTTTATTGCTAATGCTAAATACTTACGTACCTTGAATGCATTATCAACATAATCATCCTTCGATATCTCAAGTATACTATCATCATCAGATTCAGGTTTCTTAAAAAAGCAAATCTCAGTCTCATCTCTATAAACTACTACCTCAAAAACAACATCATCAATTCTGCTAAACACAAGCAAATCATCCTCCAGTATCCCAACATCGTTGCACATTTCCGGCCATCCTCTAGAAAATACAAAGTTGGTATCAACCTTAGACGCCTCAACATTCCAGTAGGAACCCTTATAACAGATTTGAAATTTGCCACTTGGTGGGCTGTTTACGTAAAATTGTTTAATGAAGCAGTCTTCAATTACCTGCATAAAATTAAAAATAATGAATACTATGCGTGAAGTATGTATCTTATGAGAATAAGTGTTAACACGTTAAAGATGCAAAAGAATTGAAGTTAAGATAAATACTCATACCGTAAAACCAAATCTTGCATAACGATTAAAGGTGAAATAAGATTCCCCACACAATAAGCATGGATGTTCTTAAAAAAAATTATCAAGATTGGAATTCAAGCTTCCCGATTCTCCAATAAAAATTTTAATTGAATGCAGTGGCAAATGTAATTTCAAAGGTAAGGAGTGTATATCCTTATATGCTGCTTTATTAAAGTAATTAAATATTAGAAATGATATGCAAAGTAGGAAAAAAAAAAGAGAAAGAACGTCAATTTTAAATTACCATTTTGTATATTTTGAATTTCAAAATTACTGATCTAATCAGTAATTACTGACTTGATTTCAAAGCAATTGTCATAACCACTTTTCTAAATTTTATTTTAAATTTAATTAAGAGATAATAACCGTCAATTTGAAATTCACATTTTGCTTAATTCAAATGTCCAAAGCTCAAGAAATTAGCATTAATTACTGATTTGATTTGCAACAAATAGTCATCAAGAATTTTTTTTATTTTTTTATTTAACTTTAAATTTTATCAAGAAAACAATGTTGGAGGAACTCTTATGTCATTGGAATGTAACGATTAGGTAAAATGGTAATTTGATTGTAATTCTAGTTTTCATTTGATAATTTCAATCTATCACTAATTAACAACATGAATAAATCAAATGTGAGCAGTGACTGTTTTTTAGGGAAACCGCTGATGGTCAATATCAGTGGATGTCAACAATAAAAAAGTGAGCAGTGGCTATTTTTTCCTATCAGTGGATACCCAAAAGTTTTTGAAACACTGATGTTTGGTCAGTCAGTGGTCAACACTCAACACGGAGTTTGAAGAAACGGAGGTTCTATTTCAGCAGTGGATAACTTTTAACAATCAAATGTTTGAACCACTTTTAAGAATACTATACCCAAACAATCAAGATGAGGAGCTTAATAATCATCCAAGTGTATTTTGATTTTTATTTATTAGTATAAAGATGAAACAAATGTTCAATTAATAGTACAGATCAAACCACTGAAGTGATGTGATAAATACTGTTACATATAAACAACAGTTGTGATAAACACTGTTACATATAAAGACTGATGCCATAAAAATGGTTACATATAAAACACTGAGGTGATGACATCTAACAACCTAACAGACTATAAAACACTGTTAACATAAAGAAACATAGAATAACTAAAGTTGATGCTGAACCACTGTTGTTGTTTGACACTGTTGTTGGACGTCATAAATTTCAGATTTAATTTCAAAGGTAAGTAGTGGATATTCTTATATGCTGCTTTATTAAAGTAATTAAATATTAGAAATGATATGCAAAGTAGAAAAAAAAAGAGAGAGAATGACAATTTTAAATTACCATTTTGCATATTTTGAATTTCAAAATTACTGATATTATCAGTAACTACTGACTTGATTTGAAAGAAAATGTCATAATGACTTTTTTAAATTTTATTTTAACTTCAATTAAGATATAATAACCGTCAATTTGAAATTCAAATTTTTCTTAATTAAATGTCCAAAGCTCAAGAAATTAGCATTAATTACTGATTTGATTGGGAACAAATAGACATCAAGAATATTTTTTTTTTAATTTAACTTTAAATTTTATCATGAAAATAATGTTGGAGGAACTCTTATGTCATTGGAATGTAAAGATTAGGTAAAATGGTAATTTGATTGTAATTCTAGTTTTCATTTGATAATTTCAATATATCAATAGTTAACAACATCAATAATAAAAATGTGAGCAGTGACTATTTTTTAGGGAAACCGCTGATGGTAATATCAGGGGATGTCAACAATGTAAAAGTCACACCCCAACCGATGGCAGAATCATCGGGGCGCGGCACTAGGCGAATCAGATTGTTCAAGAGAATCCATAACAACTATATTGCGATAATATTTAATACATTCGTTATCCCATACTAACAAATAATACAATCACATAAGTTATCACAGATTTCTTGTCCTCTCGAACAATACAAATCCGACAACCTAGATTTTAGTTGAGTTTCTAGACCTCCTAGCTTGATTTGATGTAGTCTGAGATCTAACCTGCAACATACGTTAAAATATTTGTCAATACAAAAGTATTGGCGAGTATACAGGTTTGATAAGTATAGCGTAATAGATAAAAAGTGTAGCGAATTTCCATGTGCAAGAACGTAACACACGACATATATACTCACAAAGCTGATACTACCAACTAAGTCCTCGATGCTCGAATATGCGATGGCAAACTAGACCCCATCGGGCGCAATAGTACTATACTAGTCATGGTGGGACGTCGCGAATATAAGCCCTAGCACATATGCAACTAGCATCACGTATATCTATGCATAACAGTTATTCGCAAGTGATAATTCGATTAATTGAATAATTCGTTTGATAAGTTCGATTTGCTAGAAACGTATGTTACACCCAAAATACGATTAAAAAGGGTTCAAGTATACTCACAGTGCGTATTTAGCGAGAATGCAACTTGATTGGGTCGGTTACGGGTATGTCTGCGTTAAATCATTGAAGGATATAGTAAACGATGCACGGTTAAGCGAGAATGGCGTCGAAAAGTCAGTTATTTGGTCGGATGGTGCTCATCCGTCCGGATGGCATGTTATCCGTCCGGATGACATGTTATCCGTCCGGATGACATGTTAGCCGTCCGGATGACATGTTACCCGTCCGGATGACATGTGATCCGTGCGGATGACATGTGATCCGTGCGGATGACACATATGTTTCGCATTCTGAACACTGTTTTTGAGTGTTTATCGGAAGGAATACGTGCGGAGTTACCGGGACAGTGTAATTTCTCACTAACACTTGAAATTCCATCAGTTCCGACCCGCTCTAATGGCCGGGAATCACCCCGCTCCATCAGAACTGGCCGTTCTTGACGGTTTCTCCGGTTTAGCTCGAAATCGCACAGTTCCTTTGTTGAATACATAGATTTAGGTGAGATTCGTTATCAAAACATGTGGAAATCACTCAGATCTGAGGCGCTTATGGTGGGATGAGGTCACCACTTGAAGTTCATATGAACTCTTGGTGACATCACCTTAAAACACCTCAAAATCAATAGATTTCACGGTTAAAAGTTTTAAAAGATAGAATGATGTAGAATTGAATGTAGATCATAGAAGTACAAGTTTCAGGTGGAAATCTTACCGGAATCGCGAGGAATCGAGAGAAAAGGGTCCTGGAGAGTGTCTGGTCGAGTGGGAGCTGTCACATCACTTAAACAGTGGTGTGACATGCTATTTATAGGCACAGAGAATGCTGAAGGGGGTTTTGGGTCCGGATGGCCCATCCGTGCGGATGGCCCATCCGTCCGGATGGCCCATCCGTCCGGATGGCCACTCCGACGCGATGGATTTCTCCGTTTTTTTAGCGTTGCGATCGACTTTGAAGTGCGTTCTTTTTATATCATTATTATATGTATACCTATAGATATCACTAGGGGTCGTATTTACGTATCTATAATCCACAGTTTCGATAATTAACAATCGGTTTTCGATTTGAGTATGCGATTATTAGCGACGTTTTACGGCTATCAAGGAGGGTAGTATAGGTCCTTTCTTGATGTCATCGTGAACGTTATTGTGTTTTGTGCCACAATGACTGACGGGGTACCACTCACTCGTATTGTCATCATCGTCACGACAACTGGAGCTATAGCACTCACCCGAGAGTCCTTGTTAGCGTTAGTTGTTTTACGTTCGACACGTCACGGCCACTGAGGAGGGTAGAATAGGTCCTCACTCAATGCCTCCGTGAGTGTTAGTGTTTGTGATAATAGTGTATTGCGAAAATATGCGATTTATCCTTCGAATAGCGAAGTATGCGATATAGTTACATTATGATCCGAGTCTCTGGTGCTAGGCGTAACGAGTATAACGAGTAGTAACAACGTACAAAAGTGCGGGTTGTTACAGTCTCCCCTGCTTTAGGAAATTTCGTCCCGAAATTAATCCAACAGGTAGACTCTAAAGAGTTGATCCTGTATTAGTAGCGATACAGCGAGTGATTTGACTGTGAGTTGACCGGCGAGAGTGCTTCGAATAAGTGAGATCGGTTGCGATAGCGAGAAAGCGACGTAATGACCAAAGGAGCATCCCACGAGTTGGTGTTCCAAGAGTACCTCGAGTCGCGAAGAATTTGTAAGTTCGATGCGATTGAAAATTTTTTAAAGAACTTTGAAAGGTTTCTCATAATGTAGGGTTAACTGAGTCGATTGTTAACCAACGTTGCAAGAAAGTTTAGGTTTCAAACATTTTAAGGAATTCGAAAATGAAAACTGGGGTTACGGAAACTCTCCTAGGACCTGGGTTCAATGCTGAACTCGATGTCGGCCCAACGTCTTAAGAAAGATTTCGTTTTGATATTACAAAAGTTTTTAAAGAAAAACTGGACTTATGAGACTTCCCTTGGGCATGGAGTTAAGCTGATTCGATGTTACCTCCACATTGTGAGGAAATTTCACTTGTCCAATGGTTTTAATAAAAATTTTATAAAAATTGGTTTTTAACAGTTTGAAAAGTTAATTAACATCGAGCCCCACTTGGCACTTTCTCACGAAAGTTTGGTAATATGGTTAAAACACTTATATATAGGAAGTACCAACGGCGTATCCACCATGTTTCTCCATATCACTTCCGTTTCGTGAGGCGGTGTCATGTGGGCCGATATGACACAGATAGAATTTCGCTTCCTCGGTCCAATCGATAGGAAGTCGGACCAAGTTGAAAATAGAATCGAATAGGTTAAACAAGCGAGTTGAATTGCGGACATTGCTATAACAGCGTGCGCGAATAGCCTGGTGACATGAAATGCTTATGCGTCGTGTCTGGTTAGGCGTCGAATGGTAGACGATAAGCGATTATCGCGATGTCGATTAGATTCCACATTGAACCCGCATGGCACGTTTCCTCGAGAGTTTGCTAACATGGTGAAACACCACGTTTAACCAGGCTAGTTTTGCCTCGTGAAGCAATGACATGCGTGTTATCACCACATAGGTTGTACCAAACGAGCGAATAAGCGGTAGATTATACACGATAAGCGATAAGCGATTGGGTGATTAAGCGAGTAAACGCAAAACACTAGTGATGACGGCGATGATGAACGAATTACGATAATCGGTAGTTGTTGCGTTGCAAGCGATGGAGGTATGCGGTTTGATTTACGCGGTTCGATTCGATTGATTTACATCACAGAGGTTAACTGACATCAGACCCCACATGGCCTTTTTCCACGAAAGCCCGCCGATATGACTAAAACACCTTGCTTTAATCATATGAGCTTCATCTCGTGAAGCGAGGTCATGTGTGCTAACTTAACACAAACACCCCAGATAACGGTAGGCGACAGCGATAGATTGATACACAGTAAGCGACATAGGTTCACATAATAAGCGATAGAGATTGCGAGATACACATGACAAACGATTGCGATTAGTCGAGTTTTGTTTCGAATAAGCTTAAAGTTGCGTTGCGTCGCATCACGGTTATTGAGGAGGGTAGAATAGGTCCTCACTCAACAATACCGTGAGCGTTTATGTACTTGATGAGATTCGTTGCAACAGACTTACGACCAGTCTTGCGTCGATGCAATTGCCCTGCGAGGTAGACTCCCTAGAGTCCATCGATGAGGCGATTGCACTGCGTTTGCAGACTTACGACAAGTCTCGCGATGATACGGTTTGTTACGCCTTGCGATTGAGAGTAGTGTGTTGAAAATAATCACAATAGTATAATAGGTCTAACAACGTTCAACTCCACGTGGCAGTTTCTTCACGGAATTTCGGAAGTATGATAAAGCACACCTTGCTTGACCCCTACTACTTGGATCACGTGATTTGGTGTCATACTTCGTCGAAACGCTTATGGCACCTTAGAATTCACTACGATCTCCGTGCACTGACCCAAATAATCCCGTGTGCACCCGTGATTAATCGTTCCTTGCACGTTTATCGTACCTCGTTCTAAGAGTGTAGTGAGGGTAAAACACATTACTTCGTGATATAGTATATAGTATGTGTGTGAATCTAGTCTAAGTGCGACGACTAGAGTGTGATAGAGAAAACGAAAACAAGAGTTAATGTTACGCATAGTGGCAACATCGAGTAATAGAGTAGGTTCAAAACATATAATTCAACGTCGAAAATCGTATCATTACAACTTTATCCTACGCTTGCTAGATATTTGATGCTGAAGACTTTTGCTGGAGCTGTTGTTGTTGTACTCAACTTCACGGTTCGATGCGGCAGTTGCGGGTGAAGTGACAGTAACGGTTGCAGTTATTGCAATAGCGACAGTCAGCCCCAACTGATGATGATAGGTACACGAGTAACACTGAGGATGAGCTCCGGTGTAGGCTCGTTTTGGAAACATCGGAACTGCTCGAAGAGGCTCCGGTTGCAGCAGTTAGGTTGTTGATGAGCTCTGGCTTGAAATCTTTCGTTTGCGGCTGGGTTCGTCGGTGTCCTGCGAAGAGGTGTCGTCGTTGGAGGATTCGTCTGAGGACTCGCTTGCAGAATCTTTGACCGAGTCGTTGGAAGAATCGTCGGCAGAGTCATTAGAAGAATCTCCGGTAGATCTGTCAGAGGAATCGTTAGCAGATTCGCCCGAAGGATCGTCAGTAGATTCATCAGAAGACTCGTTGTTAGGATCCTCTGAAGGATTAATGTCGATTGCCTGATAAGCTTGCTTGACAGGATTTTTGGAGAAAAATCCTTCCATGAGTCGTTTGTTGTTGATTTTTGCGGCTAAGCGGTAGGTTTCTTCGACGGTAGCTGGCCTTGCAGCTTCGACAAAATCACCCACACACTCAGGCAAGCCATGAATGTACTTCGCAATGGCCTTTTCTGAAGTGTTGACCTGACCTGGGCAGATTATGCTAAGCTGTTTGAACCTTGCGGTGTAGCCAGCATTGTCACCTTTGGTTTGCTTGATTTTCCAGAATTCGTCTTCCAGCTTCTGAATTTCGTGAGGGGGATAGTACTCTTTCTTCATGAGCTCTTTCAGCTCATCCCAAGAGAGAGCGTAAGCTGCGGAGATCCCACGTTTGTTACGTTCGGCGGTCCACCAGTCGAGCGCTCGTGATTGAAATATTCCGGTAGCGCAAGTAGTACGGAAACTATCGGGACACCCGCTTTGACGAAGGGTAACTTCGATAGAATCGAACCACTGGAGTAGTTGAGTCACACCTCCTTCACCCGTGAATTCCATCGGGTCACAGGCTTTGAAGTGTTTGTAGAGAAAAGTAGACTGCGGCTCTTCTGTCTTAACGTCTTCCGGAGTTCGAGAGTTGCTGAGAGAGTGCACTTGAGCAGCAATTCGAGGAATAAGCTTTACCACTTTTTTGGTCACAAGTGATGCAATCCTCTTATTGGCACTTCGTTTGGCTCTCCTCCTAGCTGTTCGTCTCGAGGTAGAATCGTTGGAAGGCATCTAGACAGGAAGAGACTAGGAATGAGATTCGATCATAATGATTTTTGAGTTTCGTGATGCGATTAAGCGCGTTCCAAAACTTGGTGCGATAGTATAGTAGTAATACGAATCACATAGGAGCCACATAGGAGACACGAATTTCCTAAGTTCTCACACAACGACTTGTTTGTTTATACGTATATATATATATATATATACATTTATATAGATGTAACATGTAATCATTCACATACAAGTTGATTTAGAATATGCGAGGACGCGTTGAGGTGAGAAAACGATAGCGAAGGCGATAGATTATGCATTAGTTTTGTTGTGAACATTCAAGTTTCGTTTTAGATTGCGATGGCTATGCGAATTGTGCGTTTATAAAGCAGGTAGTGAAAATCGTTAAATCGAGAAATCGATAAAGCTTAAAGTTTCAAAACGTACATAAGTCCCAACCATTTGTAAGATCGGCGGTTCGTATGTTAGAGTTCCTTGGGTGTTTAGGCGTCGACTACCCAAGGTAACCCAACTATATTTAACAAGTTCGTGCGCGTGCGTTGACCTAGAAGACTCCATGCTTCCACTCGGATGCAGCTCATGGCATCCGTCTTCCTAGTCATCACGTGGCTCGAGTTATCATGATAGTCGAGTCCTTGGTGAGAGCTTTTGAAAAACCAATTTAGAGAGTGGAGCGGCTTATTAAGGAACGGGTTTCACCCCTGACTTAACAGCTTCGCTCCTAATTGTGGTTATGCTCTTCGAATAAATTCGTGAGTTCCACTAGATTTCGAAATGGAGACTTTCGTCGAGAAGTGGATGTCACTCCTAACTCGATGAAAGGTTCTCGTGCTAGAAAAATGCGCTGAGTGAGCAATCCTATCGAGAGTTCTTGGATTTCACACCTGATCTCAACTGGATTGCTCGGTTTCGTTATGCGAGTATTTTTGAAAACATGTGTATTGTGTCGGCCTTAGGAAAGGCTAAGTAGTATTTCAACCTTAGGAAAGGCTTCCTCGTGTGAAGTTGTAGTACGCGGCGTTCACACAAAGTTGTAGCTTTTAGCAATTTCGATCGAGAGTATCAAGTAGGCCTGATACAAACCCTACTGGGTTCGTATGAGTCGGCCTGTTGGTACTTAGACTATAGACTAGGTCAATGTCTAAGACGTCGACCCGGACTAGGTCGAGTCTTGCCTAATTCCCTATAGTTATGGCTCTGATACCAACCAGTCACACCCCAACCGATGGCGGAATCATCGGGGCGCGGCACTAGGCGAATCAGATTGTTCAAGAGAATCCATAACAACTATATTGCGATAATATTTAACACATTCGTTATCCCATACTAACAAATAATACAATCACATAAGTTATCACTGATTTCTTGTCCTCTCGAACAATACAAATCCGACAACCTAGATTTTAGTTGAGTTTCTAGACCTCCTAGCTTGATTTGATATAGTCTGCGATCTAACCTGCAACATACGTTAAAATATTTGTCAATACAAAAGTATTGGCGAGTATACAGGTTTGATAAGTATAGCGTAATAGATAAAAAGTGTAGCGAATTTCCATGTGCAAGAACGTAACACACGACATATATACTCACAAAGCTGATACTACCAACTAAGTCCTCGATGCTCGAATATGCGATGGCAAACTAGACCCCGTCGGGCGCAATAGTACTATACTAGTCATGGTGGGACGTCGCGAGTATAAGCCCTAGCACATATGCAACTAGCATCACGTATATCTATGCATAACAGTTATTCGCAAGTGATAATTCGATTAATTGAATAATTCGTTTGATAAGTTCGATTTCCTAGAAACGTATGTTACACCCAAAATACGATTAAAAAGGGTTCAAGGATACTCACAGTGCGTATTTAGCGAGAATGCAACTTGATTGGGTCGGTTACGGGTATGTCTGCGTTAAATCATTGAAGGATATAGTAAACGATGCACCGTTAAGAGAGAATGGCGTCGAAAAGTCAGTTATTTGGTCGGATGGTGCTCATCCGTCCGGATGGCATGTTATCCGTCCGGATGCCATGTTATCCGTCCGGATGACATGTGATCCGTGCGGATGACATGTTACCCGTCCTGATGACATGTGATCCGTGCGGATGACACGTCTGTTTCGCATTCTGAACACTGTTTTTGAGTGTTTATCGGAAGGAATACGGGCGGAGTTACCGGGACAGTGTAATTTCGCACTAACACTTGAAATTCCATCAGTTCCGACCCGCTCTAACGGCCGGGAATCACCCCTCTCCATCAGAACTGGCCGTTCTTGACGGTTTCTCTGGTTTAGCTCGAAATTGCACAGTTCCTTGGTTGAATACATAGATTTAGGTGAGATTCGTTATCAAAACATGTGGAAATCACTCAGATCTGAGGCGCTTATGGTGGGATGAGGTCACCACTTGAAGTTCATATGAACTCTTGGTGACATCACCTTAAAACACCTCAAAAT
Source organism: Helianthus tuberosus (assembly GCA_030545235.1). NCBI lineage: Eukaryota > Viridiplantae > Streptophyta > Magnoliopsida > Asterales > Asteraceae > Helianthus > Helianthus tuberosus. The sequence continues at coordinate 211,006,807 of CM060400.1, forward strand.
CAATAGATTTCACGGTTAAAAATTGAGTTTTAAAAGATAGAATGATGTAGAATTGAGTGTAGATCATAGAAGTACAAGTTTCAGGTGGAAATCTTACCGGAATCGCGAGGAATCGAGAGAAAAGGGTCCTGGAGCGTGTCTGGTCGAGTGGGAGCTGTCACATCACTTAAACAGTGGTGTGACATGCTATTTATAGGCACAGAGAAGGCTGAAGGGGGTTTTGGGTCCGGATGGCCCATCCGTGCGGATGGCCCATCCGTCCGGATGGCTATCCGTCCGGATGGCCACTCCGACGCGATGGATTTCTCCATTTTTTGAGCGTTGCGATCGACTTTGAAGTGCGTGCTTTTTATATTATTATTATATATATACCTAGAGATATCACTAGGGGTCGTATTTACGTATCTATAATCCACAGTTTCGATAATTAACAATCGGTTTTCGATTTGAGTATGCGATTATTAGCGACGTTTTACGGCCATCAAGGAGGGTAGTATAGGTCCTTTCTTGATGTCATCGTGAACGTTATTGTGTTTTGTGCCACAATGACTGACGGGGTACCACTCACTCGTATTGTCATCATCGTCACGACGACTGGAGCTATAGCACTCACCCGAGAGTCCTTGTTAGCGTTAGTTGTTTTACGTTTGACACGTCACGGCCACTGAGGAGGGTAGAATAGGTCCTCACTCAATGCCTCCGTGAGTGTTAGTGTTTGTGATATTAGTGTATTGCGAAAATATGCGATTTATCCTTCGAATAGCGAAGTATGCGATATAGTTACATTATGATCCGAGTCTCTGGTGCTAAGCGTAACGAGTATAACGAGTAGTAACAACACACGAAAGTGCGGGTTGTTACAGTAAAAGTGAGCAGTGGTTATTTTTTCCTATCAGTGGATACCCACTAGTTTTTGAAATACTGATGTTTGGTGAGACAGTGGTCAACATGGAGATTGAAGAAACAGAGGTTGTATTTTCAGCAGTGGATAACTTTGCACAATCAAATGTTTGAACCAATTTCAAGAATACTATACCCAAACAATCAAGATGAGGAGCTTAATAATCATCCAAGTGTATAGGAATTTTATTTATTAGTATAAAGATGAAACAACTGTTCAATTTATAGTACAGATCAAACCACTGAAGTGATGGGATAAATACTGTCACATGTAAACACTGTTGTAATAAACACTGTTATATATAAACACTGATGTCATAAAATTTATTACATACAAAACACTGAGGTGATGACATCTAACAACCTAACAGACTATAAAACACTGATGTGAAAAAAACTGTTACATATAAACACTGTTAACATAAACAAACATAGAATAACTAATGTTGATGTTGAACCATTTTTGTTGTTAGACGGTGTTTCACATTTAGTTGATCAGTGCTTGTCTTCAACAAAACTTTGTTCTTGATCAGTGGTTTCGTAATTGAACAGTGGATGATGTTCATCAGACTTTATGTACAACCATCGTTATATCCAACAGTTGTTAGGAAAATCAGGGTTTTACCATATTAACTTGTTATAACCATTGTCATTGTAGGAAACTTAGCTGGGCAGTGCTTATTGTAGGAAAAACTTTAGTTTACCTACAACAACTGATGAATTTAGAATGAATAACACAAACTACTATTAAGTCAAACAGCTGATGGAAAACTTTTAAGCACTGCTAGTAATTAAAACACTGATGGTGAGTAAGAAAACTACGTATAATTGCTCAAACTGAGATGACGGGAGATCTGCAAGGGATTACAAATGAATCAATGCACCAATAAATGGTAAATCAAAACGTTACAAATACCAAAAAATAAATCACACCAATTGAAGTTACCTTGGTGTTGTGCAATCACTTTGATGTCCATGACAAAAGCACCACTCGACGGTACATGATTTAGGGTTTCAAACGCAGATGTATCCAATAGAAGTAACCTCTGCCGTACGTTGTTGAGGAGATGAATATGAGAAGAAGAAGAAGAAGAAGGATGAACATCAGAGAGAAAGAGGATCTGAACATCGATCGGAATAGAGCAGAGCAGAGGGAGAGAGAAAGCAAGAAGCCCTAAATGAGTAAATGAGGGAGATATAAATAGAAGAGGGCAGTGGTACTGTTGGGCGGGAAAAGAGGAAAAACGATGCCCTAATTAAGTGACACGTGGCCCAAATAACTTTCATTTATTATATATAATAGATTTTCTTTTTCTTATAGTTTAAATCAACATCTCCACTTATAAATATGTTCATTAAAACATTTCTCTTTCTACCTTTTAATACACACCTCTAACTTTTCGACGTTAAAACTCTCCCAACCTTAACAATTCTTCCTTTTAATCACTAAGTCATTTAACACGCCTAGACTTTTTATGTTCCAATTTATGTTTTATACACGATACTATAAACACATGCAACGTATTGAAATAACGAAGACAAAATCTAAAAGATGAGTTCAAAAACTCACACCTCACCGGAAAATCAAACGAATGATCGGAGAAGACGAAGGAGTTCTCTCTTTCTTTCACCGGAAAATTTTTGAAATTTCGAGCAAGTGAGGGGAAACCACAAACGGTTTCCCCTTATATACCCATCGCAATTAATGCGAGGCAGTAACTGAATCATCACTTTTGAAACGAGTGAGTTATGCGACGCCACGTGTTCAGCGAGGGTTTCGCTGACAGTTACCACGCGCGAGTGGCCGCCCACGCGCCTGACAAAAGAGACTTTTTACACTCCTGCTACAGTGCATTTATGACCTTGGGCAGTGCAAACGTCCTTTCGTTTCAGCACATGCCAGGAAATCCTACCAACTTTCACCAACTCACACGTGCGTTCAGCCACGTATGCAGCACAAAAGCGACAACATTATCCAAACATAAGCGGCATGCGGTTTCTCTGGTATACCGCACCACAACCCATACCGCATGTCGTTTTTTTACATACCCCTCAAAAAAGGCAAAATATATATCTCTACATTATGTAAAGGGCTATAACCAATATCCGTATATACCTACGAGCACACGTGGAATATGCGGAGATGACACACACAAGCCCGTACAGGTGTGTCAAATACTCAGAACCAGCATTGTTCTTTGGACTGCGAAAACCGCTTCTCAGGATGCGGTAAACCACATTCCATGCAAGCTTCTTCAAGCTCCAAATCCCTCGTGTCCGGTTCACAACCACAGAGGGGACGCAAACAGCTTCTCCTTAGGATAAAGGACAAGTATGCTGAGCAACCGCACATCAGCAACCCTGACTCCTGATCCTTCAAGAGCCACATACAAGCTTCAAGCTCTTTTGAAGCGAGTCCTTTGCTGTAAACCGCAAACATTCACGAATAGCCGCGGAGAAACACAAGTACGCGGACGGTAGCTATGGAAGAGCCACGACTAAGCCGTCACACGGTTGAAGCAAAACTACTTCCAAGAAAACTACTTTCCACCTATACGTGAAGGAAAGTAGCTAAGGAGCAAATGCGGACGAGTTTCACCCAGATTCCCAAGTATCTAAGGTGATCTCCTTGAGCAACAAGCCAAGCAACAGTGGTAACAAGTCTGCTTATGACTCTGTTTGCCCACCTATTGTCACACCCCGATATTTCCACGTATTACCGGTGGGCCCGGTGGGGAGTATCGTGACGTAGTTGATATCATCATAGTCAAACAACACAAATAATAATGCACAGCGAAAGCAAAAGATAGATTTATTTCAACCAAATAAATTGTAATATAAAGTATCATAATGTAGTTGAAACAGATCCACAGGCGGATCAAAATAAAGAGGGAGACTGTTCAACAGACTTTGACACCTAGAGCTTTGCGAGACTTGATTATTGATGTCTGGAGTATCCAGCCTATTACGTGTAGCACCTGCACTTAACCTTTTTGGAAAATACGTCAGTTTACACTGGTAAATACAACTTAACTGACTCATTTTGAAAAGAGTTTGAAAATTGATTTGAATGCACTTCGGCAAAAATATCTTTTATAACTTGGGACAATTATTAAATAATCATGTATACAGTTTTACTTATTTGTCGTCCATTAGGGCCGGTTTGTAGGGCCAGTCTAGATTAATTGACACGCCACAGGTATAATGCCCACAAGGATTTATTCCTCTAAGTGGATTACCAGTTTTTACATAATACATCTGTCAGGTGTACGCCTACACCCCGTGCTTAGGTCGTGGCCATTTCTTTGAATGATGCCAAGGATATCCGGGACATGGTCATTTAACCCCCAAAGGCCATACACCAAATAATACATATTAAACGAGTTATGTAATTACATTAATCACAATCCGATTTAAATGATTACACACCCGACCAAGCGGTATTATTATAATACCGTATCCCAAGCCCGTATAGGGAAAATAAGTTAAGAGTATTTACCTGAGCAATGTATAAGTCAAATACAGCAAGTACAGATGGCTTTTACTGGGCTCCTAATCTGGAACAAAGGTTTTTATTATCCTATTAGAATCCTAACGGGTCTTTAATTAAGCTTAAGCTTAGACCGGTCAGTTTTAAAGGAAGATACGGTTCAAACGCACGATTAAGCGAAGACCGGACAGAATGTGATTTAGACCCGACAAGTTTGAAGACTTGTATAATATGGGTATACTAAACACATTCTGGATTTTGAGACAAAGATGATAAGGTTTGACCCGTTCCGGCTAATATATGCAAACTAGTTACATAAGCCGTTCCGAACGCGAAAAGTGCGTAACGGGTAACCAAATGAGTCATATGCAAGTTTCCTAAGTTAGTATGCTTTAATTATGTTGTGATATCAGAAAGATATCTTCTATTATGCCCGAAATGGATTTAAACTCAAACTATGCCTTGTAAAGGCATTTTGGTCATTTAAAAGGTTATAAAAGAGTTTAATTAGTAATCTGAGTTACAAGTCTGATTTATTCAGTAAATACACTTAATTTAATAAGTTATAACAGTAGGGTATTGTCACACCCCGACTTTCCACGTATTACCGGTGGGCCCGGTAGGGGAGTATCGTGACGTGGTTGGTAACATGTTACTCAAACAACACAATATTTAAATGCACAGCGGAAGCAAAGTATAGATTCATTTCAACAAAACAATATTGTAATATTAAGTATCACAAATAGTTGAATATAAATCCACAGGTAGATCAAAATAAAAGGAAACAATGTTCAACAGTCTATGACATCCAAGCTTGCGAGACTTATTGTGGATGCTAGGAGAGAAGCCAGCCTATTACGCGTAGTACCTGCACTTAACCTTTTTGAGAAAATACGTCAGTTTACACTGGTAAATACAATCAACCGACTCATTTTGAAAAGAGTTTAAGAAAAATGAATTTAAGGCACAAGGCACAAATAATATTTTATAACCTAGGATAATTATTTGAATATAATACTTGTAAAGGATTTACATGTTTCTTATGCGTTCAGTAGCCCGGTTCGAGCTGAGTTAAAGATCAATAGACACACCACATTATTATATGAGACACCGACGGGCGTACGCCTACGCCCCGTGCTTAGGTCGTGGCCATTTCGTAAAATGATGCCAGGGATATCCGGGACATGGTCATTAACCCCCCAAAGGATTTAAGCAAACAAAACAATTTAAATGAGACATCTCAATACTTTAACCATCATACAATTAAAGATTCAATGCCTGACCAAACGGTATTTTATATACCGTACCCCAAGCCCGTATAGGGAAAATAAGTTAAAAGTATTTACCTGAGCAAGTATAAATCACAATCAGCGAGTGCAAGTATCTTTTACCGGGTCTCCTATTCTGGAACGAAGGTTTATAATAACCTATTAGAATCCTAACGGGTCTTTGATTAAGTCTCAACTTAGACCGGTTAGTTTTAAAGGAATATACGGTTCGAACGCATGATTAAGCGAAGACCGGAATAGAATGTGATTTAGACCCTACAAGTTTGAAGACTTGTTTCATATGGGTAAACTAAACACATTCTGGATTTTGAGATAAAACCAATAAGGTTTGACCCGTTTCGGCTAATTTATGTAAACTAGTTACATAAACCGAACCGAACGCGCACGAAGCGTAACGGGTAACCATAAGAGTCCTAAACAGGTTTCCTAAGTTAACATGCCTTAAATATGTTGTGATATCAGTAGGATACCTTCCATTATGCCCAAAACGAGTTTAACCTATAATTAAGCCCCGTATGGGTATTTTTGTCATTTTAAAGATTATAAAAGGGATTAATTTAGCTTCTTTGATTCGGGTCTGAATTAATCAGTAAAATGATTTATCTTAACAGGTCATATCAGTTGGTGTTAAGTCCTTTGTGACAAAAAGGTTTTAAACCCTTACTATGCGCTTAATACGCTTATAAAGTCGTTTTAAGCGATTTACGGGTTAAAATAGGAATCTGAGTTTCCAGGTCAGTTCATAAGGTTCAAAACACTTCATTTAATATTTAAAATCAGTAGCAATTCGATTGGTAGCAAAAAGACTTGTAAAACTCATTTTATGGCCGAAAAGGGTATAATCGGTATTTACCGAATCAAGGCACTAATCCTAGCTTATGATCAGTTTAAAAATAATTAAAAATCTTCAAAAATCCCAAAATATTATATTACATCAGTGGGTAAAAGGTTTGGTGTCAAAAATTGGGTTTAGATAGGCTTTACGTTAATGACGTCGTTTAATTACTAAGAAGCGTTCTAATTACGTCATTAAGCATAACTCCTAATCTAGACCTCCAACTGATGTGAAAATTTAGGGACATGTTTAATAATCAGTAACAAAGATTATTGTACTTTCATATTTCCAAAATTCTCGTTTTATGGTCATAAGGGCATTGTGGTCAATATTTAAGCACTTAACGGAAACGTCGGATAATTAAGGATTTAAGTGGTATAAACGCAGAGGGTTATACAATCATGTAACTAGGTCCTAATGAAACTTTAAGGCATGTCTAAACCTATCTAAAGCGGGTCAGAACTGAAGTCAAAGCAAAAGTCAAAGTTTTGCGACTTTCGGTTCCGAATCGGTTCTAAACAGAAAGTTGTCGAATCAAACAAGCTTAGACAAGTTCTTATACTTATTACCATGTTATATGAATGATAAAATAGGTTACACGCCTTTTACATTGTTAATTATGCGTTAAATCGAAGATTACATTTCTGTTGACTTTTTCTAAGCATCGTTGACTCGACAAATGACCTAGTTAGGATGGGAATCAGTGAGTGCCCTTTTAAGGGTTTAAAGCCCACATAATTACCAACTTATAACTACCTTAGGTTTTACTAATCGATGGACCATTAGCGATTAATCATTAAGTCAACCGTTAGTTACGACGGTTTGACTTCTAGGCTACAAACTAAGCAAAAATTAATTAAAGAAGGTTAAGTATACTTACCAGTGTCCTATGAACGATTTATGATGCTTAAGGATGGTCCTTATGCTCCAGAAATGCTCAGATGATGATTTATGATTGCAAGAACAAAAGTTGCAACCCATGGCCCTTAAATAGTGAGTTCAATCTCACTAGAATTGTGACATGCAAGTCTACAATTGATACAAGATGCATCCAAGTGCCCCCTAGAGTCTCAAAACCAGTTTAGGTAGCCCATTGTATTGAAACAAGTCATTTGGAGTCGGTTAAGGGGCTGAACAGGCAGCTGTCTGTTGTTTCTACATCTGTGCATCGTACGCGGCCCGTGTAAGATGTTGTTAAGTCTTATGCGGCCCGCTTGGGTCTCCGGTTCAGGTTTTGAAGTTTTTGTTTATTGCAATTTCAGTCCTCGGTCCTCCTAAACGTCGCTTTCACTTTAATTCTTGCATTATAAGCCTTTTAAATTGACATATAGGGGCTTTAAGACTTATACCTACTATGTGAAGCCCTTGGTCACTTTGTGTTTACCCGAAAAGTCCTAAATTTCCATGTTGACGCTTCTAACCCCTCGAACACGAATTTTATCATAACTTTCTCATATGATAACGAAACTTTATGAAATTTATATCGTGCATTCAAGTGAGCATAATTAACCGTTACAAAGCTTCGGGTTTGTCAAAAGGTCACTCAGAGGTATAACTTAAACATGTTGACACATTTAACCCCTGTAATTTGTAATCTCTCACTTTCTTTCATATTTAGCTTCGTATGATCCATGATTTATTCGTTTGAAGGTACGAGCATCATGTAGGGTTAATGTACAATATATTTATTCACTGTTGACATTTAGAACCCGTACATTCACATACTTTCCAGGTTTGTCAACTTTAGTCCTTCAAGAACATTCTTACACACGTTCAAACTTATGACACGTGTCAACACATTATAGGACGTGAATTTTCGAGGTGTTACATCCTCACCCCCTTAAAAGAAATCTCGACCTCGAGATTTATTGAAACAAATAAGGGTACTTTTCTTTCATCGTGGATTCAACCTCCCACGTATATTCGGGACCCCTACGGGCATCCCATTTGACCTTTACAATAGGCACATGCTTCCTTCGAAGCTTCTTAATCTGTCGATCTTCAATCGACAATGGTTTTTCCACAAATTTCAAGCTCTCATCTATATGCACATCTGTATGTGGTATGACCAGTGATTCATCAGCGAAACACTTTTCAGATTGCAGATGTGAAATACATTGTGAATTCCACTGAGCTCTTCAGGTAAGTTTAACTTATAGGCAACTGATCCGACTCGTTCGATAACCTCGAAAGGTCCTATGTATCTCGGGCTCAACTTGCCTTTCTTACCAAACCGCATCACTCCCTTCCAGGGTGATACTTTAAGTAAGACTTTATCTTCTACTTCGAAGTGAAAAGATTTACGCTTTGGATCTGCGTAGCTCTTCTGCCAATCTCGGGCAGCTTTGAGACGGTCTCGAATCTGGACAATCTTGTCCGTCGTTTCAAAGACTATCTCTGGTCCTGATAATTGGACATCTCCAACTTCTGCCCAACAAATGGGCGATCTACACTTTCTACCGTATAAGGCCTCGAAAGGCGCAGCTTTAATGCTGGTATGGTAGCTATTGTTGTAGGAGAACTCAATCAATGGTAGGTGGTTATCGCAACTACCACCTAAATCGATCACACATGCTCGAAGCATGTCTTCCAAAGTTTGTATAGTACGCTAACTCTGACCGTCTGTCTGAGGATGGTAAGCCGTACTAAAATTCAAACATGTGCCCAAAGATTGTTGGAAGCTCTTCCAAAATTTGTGACGTGTATCTAGTATCTCTGTCAGAGATAATAGACACAGGTATGCCATGTAAAGCTACAATCTTATCCACGTACAGTTGGGCTAACATGTCGGAGCTGTAGGTCTCCTTAATGGGTACGAAATGTGCTGATTTAGTCAGTCTGTCTACGATAACCCATATCGTATCATTTCCTTTCCTTGTTTTGGGTAACTTGGTGATAAAATCCATAGTTACCATTTCCCATTTCCAAGTGGGAAGTTCAGGCTGTTGTAGCAAACCTGACGGCTTTTGATGTTCTGCTTTGACTTGCGCACATGTCAAGCATTTAGCTACATAGGTAGCTACAGACTTCTTCAAGCCTATCCACCAATAGTTTGCCCTCAGATCCTGGTACATCTTATCAGCTCCCGGATGAACAGAATATTTAGAACTATGGGCTTCCTGGAGGATAACATCTCGAAGTCCTCCATAGATCGGAACCCATATTCATCCATTCAATCTCAGAATTCCGTCTTTGCCAAGAGATAACTGCTCCTCAGTTACTCCTAGCTTTTCATTAGGATAGTTAGCTTCCAACACAGCTTCCTTCTGTGCAGCTAACAACCTTTCATTCAAACTGTTCTTAATTTCAATGCTCTTGGCATTGATTCGGATGGGTTTCACCCTTTCCTTTCGACTCAAGGCATCAGCGACTACATTCGCCTTGCCGGGATGGTATCTGATTTCACAATCATAATCATTCAAAGTCTCCATCCATCGGCGCTGCCTCATGTTTAAATCCTTCTGATTAAACAGGTGCTGGAGGCTCTTGTGATCAGAATAGATCACACATTTGATTCCATATAAGTAGTGCCTCCAAAGTTTTAGTGCGAATACAACGGCACCCAACTCCAAGTCATGGGTGGTGTAATTCTTTTCGTGCACCTTTAACTGGCGTGAAGCATAGGCAATGACTTTGCCTTTCTGCATAAGCACACATCCCATCCCGGTGTGTGATGCATCACAATAAACTACAAATTCCTCGATTCCATCAGGCAATGTCAGTACTGGAGCATTGCTCAACTTTTGTTTCAGAATATCGAAGGATTCCTGCTGCTTAGGACCCCATTCAAACTTAATCTTCTTACGCGTCAGCGAAGTCAGGGGTGCAACAATCCTTGAGAAGTTTTCAATGAATCGCCTATAGTATCCTGCCAAACCTAGGAAGCTACGAATTTCTGTAGGCGTCTTTGGCTCTTGCCAATTCATGACAACTTCAACTTTAGCGGGATCTACTTGGATTCCACGCTCACTAACAACATGTTTGAGAAATTGGACTTCTCGAAGCCAGAATTCACACTTCGAGAACTTGGCATAGAGCTTTTCTTTATGAAGTAGTTCCAGAATGCAATGAAGATGCTTCTGATGGTCAGCTTGGTTCTTCGAGTAGATGAGGATGTCATCGATGAAGACGATGACAAATTTATCCATGTAAGGCTTGCAAACGCGATTCATGAGATCCATAAATGCGGCAGGTGCATTTGTGAGCCCAAAAGGCATCACTAGGAACTCGTAATGACCATAACGAGTCCTAAATGCAGTCTTGTGTAAGTCTTCCTCTCTAACCTTCAGTTGGTGATAGCCTGACCTTAAGTCAATCTTAGAGAAGAAACTTGCCCCTTGAAGTTGATCGAACAGATCGTCGATTCTGGGCAAAGGATACCTATTCTTGATAGTGACCTTATTAAGCTCACGGTAGTCGATGCACAGACGCATCGATCCATCCTTCTTCTTGACAAATAAAACTGGTGCTCCCCAAGGAGACGAACTAGGTTTGATGAAACCTTTGGCTAGCAAATCATCTAACTGCGTTCTCAATTCCTTCATCTCTGTTGGTGCCAACCTATAAGGCGCCCTTGCAACTGGTGCTGATCCAGGAATAATGTCAATTCTGAATTCTACTTGCCTATCTGGTGGCAAACCAGGTAGTTCTTCAGGAAAAACTTCGGGGTATTCAGAAATGACGGGGATATCCCCAATCTTGGGCTTCGGCTCATCAATAATCACTTGTGCCATGTAGATGACACAACCCTTCTTCAAACACTTAGAGTCCTTGAGCATAGACATTTGCTCAGGCAACCCATACTGGGTATCTCCCTGGATAGTAAGTGATTTACCAGATGGATTCTTGACCACCACTTGCTTCTTATTGCAAACAATCTGGGCCTGGTTATGAGATAACCAGTCCATACCCAAAACTATGTCGAAACCGGCTAGTTTCAAAGGAAGTAGGGACAAAGGAAAAGAGTGGTTCTTAATGGATATGAAACATCCATCTAATATGGTTGAGGCGGTTTCTATAGTGCCATCTGCTAGTTCCACCTCATACTTCACACTTAAGGTCTTAACAGGTAATTTCAACAATTCACAAAACTTATTATCTACGAACGACTTATCAGTGCCTGAATCAAATAACACTCTCGCATAAACATCATTTACGAGGAAGGTACCTGTTATCACATTGTCGTCCTGGACGACTTCCTTAGCATCCATCCTGAAGACCCTAGCATTGGTCTTCTTTCCTTCTTCAGCTTTCTTTGCAAACTTTGGGCAATTTGTCTTTATGTGCCCCTTTTCGTTGCAACCGTAGCAGGTCGCATCCTTCATCTTTTTGCAATACAAGGTCTTATGTTCCTTGGACTTGCATAACCCACATGCAAAAGTTTTTGATTGTGAATGCGAGTTTGATTCATACCTGCACTTCCCAAAGTGCTGTCTCTTGCAGATTTTACATCTGGGTTTTTCACCCGACTGCTGACCATTCTTCCTAAATCCTGACCCCTTCTTGTGGTCATTGTTTCCGTTATGCTTCTTGTCTGTACGTCGTGAGTTGTCATCCTCACGCTTCCTCTTTTCGGTATCGGTGTTCCTCTGCGATTTCTGCCTGACCGCATCCAAGGTAAGAGACAATGATATGTCCGCTGCAGACCGAAAAGTAGCTGGTCTGGAGGCCTTCACACTTGCCTTGATCTCCGGGGCCAAACCCCCAATGAATCGAGCTATACGTTTGGGTTCCGGAGTTACCAAATATGGAACCAACCTTGACAAGGTGTTGAAACTGGTAAGGTAGGCCTGACAGTCTAGGTTTCTCATGACCAGCGACAAGAAGTCAGCTTCAATTTTCTCAAACTCATGCTGAGGGCAGTAGTTTTCCTTGATTACTGACATGAACTGTTCCCAGGTCATATTGTACAACGGGACTTTCCCCGTAGCTTGGATCAAAGATCTCCACCAAGCTAATGCTTCTCCCTTAAAAGACTGAGACACGAATTTCACAATATCCCTATTATTGCAACCACTGATATCCACTACCGTATCCATCTCGTCCAACCAAGTCATGCAATCTACTGCTCTTTTTTCCCCAGTGAAATCCCTGGGTTTGCACGAAATGAAGTACTTATAGGAGCAACCCTTATTACGGGGTTCTTGATTCTGTACGACTCTTTGGGATGGAGCACTCCTCTGGTTTAATGAGTGGTGAGAATTACTGTTGTGGGTAGTGTGGGTCCTGGAGGGTGTTCTAGAGTGTGGTGCAGATCGGGTCCTTGGATGGGTACCACTGGAATCATGGAGCTGTCTATCCAAAGCTCGATTAACGGCATTATCTATCATTGCCTGTAATTCTGCACCCGCTACATTTACTCGGGCATTAGGATGCTCTCCCTGCGGGTGACTATTGATCTCGTCCGAGTCGGCCATGTAGCTTGAACTGTTACATATTGACAATAATTTATTGGTGAGTTTATTATAGAATTGTCTTTTATGGCAATTTATTAACCGTGGTAAACGTAGACCATATATGGTTAATTTATTACTCACATTTATTTAGGATTTCTATTATAATTTATCCTAATTATAAAACAGTAACAGTTTTATTAGTAGCACAAAAGGCCTAGTCTCAAGGACATTTTTAAATTATAAGCCATGATTTCAGAGAATCAAGGCATGAAGGCTTGAACATAGTTCATTACCTTTATCAGACAGGGTCACAGACTATTACTGTCTTTTGTCTCATATGAAAATGAGAAGGGCCCGTAGGCATTATATTACCAATGGATGGTAAAAAGAACTGATCATCTTTATTGATGATTTAAACCCATGATCTATAGATCATTAGTTTAGGTTAGGAATCTTTTGAAGAATCCTATTATAAGAATGACATGTGTGATTTTGGCGGATCACATCTGCCAGGAGCGTTAACATGTTTTCAGATGTTAACAGGGATTGGAATCTTTTATACAGGTCTTACCATCTTGGCCAAGTCTTATAATGACATGTAGGCTAGGTTTTACCTTTAAGATCTTTATTTAGTATTTAATAGGCAGATCATTTTTAAAAGGAATGATTTTATTTCGTTTATACCATGTATAATATATAAATGCATAGATGACAGAAATAAAAATTTTAAACTTAACATTCCATTAAAATTTAAAAGTAGTACACTTTGCCCTAAACGGGACTTTTCACAGAAACACTTGCCCACGCAGGAGCTATACCGATAATACAAGTCCTCGCAGGGACTGTTTACAAAAATAAAGGTCCACGCAGGGACTAATAGAGACAAGTCCTCGCAGGGACCAAGTACAAAGATAGATGTCCACGCAGGGACTACATACACATATAAATAAATGTCCACGCAGGGACTTAATTTAAACAAGGAAATACAATAATACATATTGGGATTTAACGATCCCGTTTCTTCTTTCCTTTCAGCAAACTTGCTAAGCCACTCATGAATCCCTGATTCTTCCTACGTTCCCTCTGGAAGTCTCGCTCAACTCTTTCCAGCCTTTGACGGAGATCCTCCTGCTCCGAAGGGGAGAACCGTGGTGGCTGGTGCTGTAGTGGTGGTTGAGCAGGTGCTTGATGCCCACGAGTTGGGTATCCCATTCCCCAAGGGGTTCCATATGGTCCCTCAGGATTTTGGGCAAGGTAGTTTGATGCCACTTGGTAAGGATCCTCAGCATAGTTATAGTTAGTGTATGCCGGCGGTCCGTATGGATTGTAAGCTGCTGGACCAGTATATGCAGGGATAGGGTTACTAAAACCCGTTGGTTGCGGCTCAACAGGTGCCGAATTCACCTCCGACACTGGAACTGAAGGTCCACCCATCTGTGGGTCTTCATATAGTGGCGGGTAGTGGCTGCCACTAGAGTGTTGAGGGGTGCTGAAATGAAAATCCCCTCCTCGTGCTGACATCCGTGCGCCAGTCCTCCTACGTCTTGGTGGTTCTGGAGGCGCTAGATTAACTGGCGGCGGTGGAGGTGGTGGCGTGACTGCCACGAAACGTGGATCCCCAAAGGGATCCTGCTGCTGCTGTTGCTGCTGCTGGTGAGGCGATGAATGGTGAGATGGTGTATAATACCACTCACACCGGTTGAACCGTGCCTGGTGACTATCCGGACCTTGGTAGGGTGATCCGTGAAAAGATGAACCATCAGAGATCTCAACAGGATGGTTCGGGGTTCCGGTTGCAGGCTCGACGGGATCCGTGTCCTCGTCCATATCCATTGCTTGATCACCGGAAAAGTGATCCTCCGGTCCTAGTGGGTTAAAGCCCACTTGTTCTGGTAGGTATTCTGCCGGGTTAAACAGGCCCTGAAAGACGAGTAGGGTCGCCGAAGGAATTGTGCGATAAGGATCGCTGTAGAGGTATGTATGAAGGTTGCGGGTTGTTGGGCTCATTCTCCGACTGAGGCCCATAGGAGTGATGATATGGAGGCGTTGAGCTATGCGACGTAGATCGTCTGGCAGGCTCCTCATAAGTCCTCCAAGGTTCTCGCGGATCGGCACTCCTTGTAGAAGAAGGAGTTCGCTGGTGCGAAGGCCCGGCCTCGTGGTCGTTAGGGGCGCTGATTGGCCCTTTTCCTCTTTCTCCTCGCCTGAATCTTGGCGGCATTGATAAACCTGTCAATATAAACAAAGGTAACAACAAGGAGAAATAAAGGACAAAGTTAAAATTAAAATAAAAACATTTTGGATTATTCCTAAGTTCTTTGTCTAGACTCGAAGATTTAGGAATGTGCAATTGTGTTATTGAGATTAAACACAAAAGGCTAGTGCTTAATTCACTCAATGGTGGCTCTGATACCAACCTGTCACACCCCGACTTTCCACGTATTACCAGTGGGCCCGGTAGGGGAGTATTGTGACGTGGTTGGTAACATATTAGTCAAACAACACAATATTTAAATGCACAGCGGAAGCAAAGTATAGATTCATTTCAACCAAACAATATTGTAATATTAAGTATCACAAATAGTTGAATATAAATCCACAGGTAGATCAAAATAAAAGGAAACAATGTTCAACAGTCTATGACATCCAAGCTTGCGAGACTTATTGTGGATGCTAGGAGAGAAGCCAGCCTATTACGCGTAGTACCTGCACTTAACCTTTTTGAGAAAATACGTCAGTTTACACTGGTAAATACAATCAACCGACTCATTTTGAAAAGAGTTTAAGAAAAATGAATTTAAGGCACAAGGCACAAATAATATTTTATAACCTGGGATAATTATTTGAATATAATACTTGTAAAGGATTTACATGTTTCTTATGCGTTCAGTAGCCCGGTTCGAGCCGGGTTAAAGATCAATAGACACACCACATTATTATATGAGACACCGACGGGCGTACGCCTACGCCCCGTGCTTAGGTCGTGGCCATTTCGTAAAATGATGCCAGGGATATCCGGGACATGGTCATTAACCCCCCGAAGGCTTTAAGCAAACAAAACAATTTAAACGAGACATCTCAATACTTTAACCATCATACAATTAAAGATTCAATGCCCGACCAAGAGATATATTTTATATACCGTACCCCAAGCCCGTATAGGGAAAATAAGTTAAAAGTATTTACCTGAGCAAGTATAAATCACAATCAGCGAGTGCACGTATCTTTTACCGGGTCTCCTATTCTGGAACGAAGGTTTATAATAACCTATTAGAATCCTAACGGGTCTTTGATTAAGTCTAAACTTAGATCGGTTAGTTTTAAAGGAATATACGGTTCAAACGCATGATTAAGCGAAGACCGGAATAGAATGTGATTTAGACCCTACAAGTTTGAAGACTTGTTTAATATGGGTAAACTAAACACATTCTGGATTTTGAGATAAAACCGATAAGGTTTGACCCGTTTCGGCTAATTTATGTAAACTAATTACATAAACCGAACCGAACGCGCACGAAGCGTAACGGGTAACCATAACAGTCCTAAACAGTTTTCCTAAGTTAACATGCCTTAAATATGTTGTGATATCAGTAGGATACCTTCCATTATGCCCAAAACGAGTTTAACCTATAATTAAGCCCCGTAGGGGTATTTTGGTCATTTTAAAGATTATAAAGGGATTAATTTAGCTTCTTTGATTCGGGTCTGAATTAATCAGTAAAATGACTTATCTTAACAGGTCATATCAGTTGGTGTTAAGTCCTTTGTGACAAAAAGGTTTTAAACCCTTACTATGCGCTTAATACGCTTATAAAGTCGTTTTAAGCGATTTACGGGTTAAAATAGGAATCTGAGTTTCCAGGTCAGTTCATAAGGTTCAAAACACTTCATTTAATATTTAAAATCAGTAGCAATTGGATTGGTAGCAAAAAGATTTGTAAAACTCATTTTATGGCCGAAAAGGGTATAATCGGTATTTACCGAATCAAGGCACTAATCCTAGCTTATGATCAGTTTAAAAGTAATTAAAAATCTTAAAAAATCCCAAAATATTATATTACATCAGTGGGTAAAAGGTTTGGTGTCAAAAATTGGGTTTAGATAGGCTTTACGTTAATGACGCCGTTTAATTACTAAGAAGCGTTCTAATTACGTCATTAAGCATAACTCCTAATCTAGACCTCCAACTGATGTGAAAATTTAGGGACATGTTTAATAATCAGTAACAAAGATTATTGTACTTTCATATTTCCAAAATTCTCGTTTTATGGTCATAAGGGCATTATGGTCAATATTTAAGCACTTAACGGAAACGTCGGACAATTAAGGATTTAAGTGGTATAAACGCAGAGGGTTATACAATCATGTAACTAGGTCCTAATGGAACTTTAAGGCATGTCTAAACCTATCTAAAACGGGTCAGAACTGAAGTCAAAGCAAAAGTCAAAGTTTTGCGACTTTCGGTTCCGAATCGGTTCTAAATAGAAAGTTGTCGAATCAAACAAGCTTAGACAAGTTCTTATACTTATTACCATGTTATATGAATGATAAAATAGGTTACACGCCTTTTACATTGTTAATTATGCGTTAAATCGAAGATTACATTTCTGTTGACTTTTTCTAAGCATCGTTGACTCGGCAAATGACCTAGTTAGGATGGGAATCAGTGAGTGCCCTTGTAAGGGTTTAAAGCCCACATAATTACCAACTTATAACTACCTTAAGTTTGACTAATCGCTGGACCATTAGCGATTAATCATTAAGTCAACCGTTAATTACGACGGTTTGACTTCTAGGCTACAAACTAAGCAAAAATTAATTAAAGAAGGTTAAGTATACTTACAAGTGTCCTATGAACGATTTATGATGCTTGAGGATGGTCCTTATGCTCCAGAAATGCTCAGATGATGATTTATGATTGCAAGAACAAAAGTTGCAACCCATGTACCTTAAATAGTGAGTTCAATTTCACTAGAATTGTGACATGCAAGTCTACAATTGATACAAGATGCATCCAAGTGCCCCCTAGAGTCTCAAAACCAGTTTAGGAAGCCCATTGTATTGAAACAAGTCATTTGGAGTCGGTTAAGGGGCTGAACAGGCAGCTGTCTGTTGTTTCTGCATCTGTGCATCGTACGCGGCCCGCGTAAGATGTTGTTAAGTCTTACGCGGCCCGCTTGGGTCTCTGGTTCAGGTTTTGAAGTTTTTGTTTATTGCAATTTCAGTCCTCGGTCCTCCTAAACGTCGCTTTCACTTTAATTCTTGCATTATAAGCCTTTTAAATTGACATATAGGGGCTTTAAGACTTATACCCACTTTGTGAAGCCCTGGTCACTTTGTGTTTACCCGAAAAGTCCTAAATTTCCATGTTGACGCTTCTAACCCCTCGAACACGAATTTTATCATAACTTTCTCATATGATAACGAAACTTTATGAAATTTATATCGTGCATTCAAGTGAGCATAATTAACCGTTACAAAGCTTCGGGTTTGTCAAAAGGTCACTCAGTGGTATAACTTAAACATGTTGACACATTTAACCCCTGTAGTTTGTAATCTCTCACTTTCTTTCATATTTAGCTTCGTATGATCCATGATTTATTCGTTTGAAGGTACGAGCATCATGTAGGGTTAATGTACAATATATTTATTCACTGTTGACATTTAGAACCCGTACATTCACATACTTTCCAGGTTTGTCAACTTTAGTCCTTCAAGAACATTCTTACACACGTTCAAACTTATGACACGTGTCAACACATTATAGGACGTGAATTTTCGAGGTGTTACAGGTATGACCTATATGTGAAATTTATCATTTAAAACCAAACTATGCACCTTAGGGGTATTTTGGTAATTTCACTTAGGCTTAAAAGGTCAAAACTGGAAACCTGAGTTTAAAAACTTTTACTTACTGTTAATATACAAAAATATGCTAAAAATATCAATAGGTATCAACCTTATATGTTTAAAATAGTTTTAGTACATACTATGCGTTAAAAACGCTTAAAAAGGCGATTAGGAGCCATTTCTGGGTTTTATATAGAAGGCTGATATTTTATATTTCCAGAAGGTTTAAAATAATTTATTTATCAAATAAAATCAGTAGAAAAAAGTTTGGGGTCAAAAGGATTTGTAAAACTCATTTTATGGCTTAAAAGGGCAAAACCGGCATTAACCGATTCAAACTTAGAGACCTATGTTATGCCCAGCCAAAAATTAAATAAAAATCTTCAAAAATCCCAAAATATTATATTACATCAGTGGGTAAAAAGTTTGATATCAAAAAGTGGGTTTAGATAGGCTATATGCTAATTACGCCATTTAATTACTAAAAAGCTTTCTATTTACGCTAATGAGCATAACTCTTAATCTAGACCTCAAACTGATGTCAAATTTTAGGTGCAAGTTTATAAATCAGTAACTAAGGTTTCTACTCTTTTACTTTTTCAAAAAATCACGTTTTATAGTCAAAAGGGCATAATAGTCAACATTTAAGCACTTAACGGAAACATGCATATGAATCGGATAACTAATGAACCAAGTTGTATAATCTCAGAGATTTATACTTATATGAAACCTGGTCAAAATAAAGCTCTAAGGTAATTCTAAAACATGCATAAACGGGTCAGAACTGAAAGTCAAAGCAAAAGTCAATTTATGCGACTTTCGGTTCCGATCCGGGTTTAAACTGAAAATTATCGGGTTGAACATGGTTAGACATGTTCTTACATTAATTACCAAGTTATATTAATGATAAAACAGGTTGCACGTCTCCTACATTGCTAATTATGCATTAATTTGAAAATAAGCATTATGTTGACTTTTTAATAACAAGTTTGACCCGACAATTGACCTAGTTAGAGTGGGAATCAGAGGGTACCCTTTTAAGGGTTTATTACCCACATAAATACCTACTTATAGGTACTTTTAATTCGAGATTTGACTGAGCCAATTCTAATTAATCTCGAAGTCAAACTTTAATTACGACGGTTTGACTTTTGGCTAATAAACTAAGCTAAACTGAATTAGGAAGGGTTTTGGATACTTACAATGGTCCTAAGTATGATTAGGGATCACTAGGAAGCTTGTTGCTGATCAGGAGAGCTCCAGAAATGAAAATGCAAGTGAATGAACAAATGTTGCAACTTTGGGTGTTCTTATATAGTGAATTTGATCTTCTAAGATGATGCCAAGGTAGCCTATGAGTGTTTCCAGATCAAGCCAAGTGCCCCCTATGCATGAAATACCATTGGGGAGCCCCTGGTATAAGAAAACAACATTTTAAAGTCGGTTCAGACCTGCAACTGGCAGCTGTTCGCGAATTCTGTCGCTGCTGCTTGTTCGCGGGCCGCGTAAAGCCCCTCGCGGGCCGCCTAAAAGTGGCGCAACAGGCCAAGTAAGTTTGATTAATTACATTTCAGTCCCTGATCCTTCTATACGTGGTTTTAACTATTTTCTTGCACTTTTGGCCCTCTAACTTGATCTTTAAGGGCTTTAAGACTTTTACAAACTTGGTTAAGTCCTTGGTTAACTTTGTGCTTACCCGAAAAGTCACAAATTTCAACGTTGACGCTATTAACCCCTCGTACACGAATTTGATCATAACTTTCTCATACGATAACGAAACTTGGTGAAATTTTTACCACGTATTCTAGTGAGTATAATTTATCATTACAAAGCTTCGGGTTTACTAAAAGGTCACTCAGAGGTACACATTCAACATGTTGACACATTTAACCCCTGTAGTTTGTACTTTCTCACTTTCTTCCACGATTTGCTTTGTATGATCCATGATTTATTCATTTAAGGTTATAAACACCATGTAGGGTTATTTTAAGGCATATTTATCCATTATTGACACTTTGAACCCTTATAATCACATACTTTCCATGTTTGTCAACTTTAGTCCTTCATAAGTGATCCTTTACACGTTTAAAGCTTATGACACGTGTCAATACATTATTGGACATGAAATTACGAGGTGTTACACCTATGGACCGCATAGAATAAATAATGGTGGGCACTACAATGCCTATAACCATGTTTATTTTCCCATAATACAGATTCACATTGTTCGACCAAACACGGCCAACAATGACGCAAGTTCCCCACATGGTTCGACCAAACATGGCCAACGATATGCGGCAACGAGGTAACCGCAAAGGATGTGCGGTTACTTGAGAGCTACACTGGAGAACGCGAATACCCCACAAAGCAGGGATCATCGTTGTATGTCCAGTTGATAAACATAGAGCTTGAGCAAAGCACTTACAGCATTACATCAGCTGACACAGAGGTTACAACTAGAGTTGTGATCACGGACATCTTCCGTCAATGTCTCAAAGGTTGGTTTAAACCTTCAGAATATCTTCAGACACCGTCTCAAAGGTTGTTTTGAAATACCAACAGGTGGCTGATGACATCAGAGAAAGGTAGACCATATTACCGAATCAAATCAGGATGAGAATTTCGCATTAAGCGGACCTTGCTCACCGGTACGGAAGAGACGTCAGACGACTCTACCGGACCCCCAGCTTGATTTACTTGAAGCAGGAGCCATTCGCATGGCCTAAATTCTTCTACAGCCCATATTCTACCTTCTAGACACCATTGTAAAGTATTCCTCCCACATGCAACTTGCACAAGGAAGCAACACTAGACTGGGGGACTTGAAGGGGTATGGTCCCAAATCTCGAGTCAGCATGACCGCGAGCGACCATTACCCTTATCAAAAACCCCCACCAGCAAGAACTTATCTGTGTCCGTGCGGGCACACGCGAACACAGCGGTCGAATCCAATCGGTCAAGTGATGGGAATACATACCTTACGTATAAAATGGGTGTATACATAGCGATGCGGCCCGACACCGCATCCTATAAACATTTTCATCACGACAAGGGATCTGGACAACCGTAACAGTCACCAAGCGGTGATGCGGCACGGCACCGCATCCCTTATATGCCTTGGCCAGAACAAGAACGCGAGAACAACATCAGTTACCGCACGCAGCGATGCGGCCCGGCACCGCATCCTTCCTACAAGGCAAGTGGGACTGACACCACAGTGCAAGTGGCAGCCCACGTGTAAGCGACAGACTGACACCACAGCAGGACGTGGCATCACCACCGTAACCGACAGGCCTGACACACCTACAGGAGGCTGTGCGATGTCAGACTAGCCACTCAACTACCCTCCTTCACTCCTCGGCTATAAATACCCATCCCAAACCAGGTTTGAGGTATCTCTTCACAACTCTCTCACTACTACTACTATCACACTTTGCTTCCCAAGAAAATTACGGATTCTCACGCCAGAGAGTGGTAACAAGGAGCACCCCCCACCCAATCCTCATTGTTACGAGTCACGGTCTGTTTCCTTGTGCATGAGATCAACCAGCGGACGATCCAGCCAGCGATCCTCGGAAAGAAGGGATTAACCCTACTCGACGAGACCAGTGAATTAACCACCTCGGTTAACCATTGTTTCATCAGTGTTGTAGAGCT
This sequence comes from Helianthus tuberosus, assembly GCA_030545235.1. Taxonomy (NCBI): domain Eukaryota; kingdom Viridiplantae; phylum Streptophyta; class Magnoliopsida; order Asterales; family Asteraceae; genus Helianthus; species Helianthus tuberosus. The sequence goes on from CM060400.1 coordinate 211,029,223, forward strand.
TGGGATCTTGCAAATAATCTTTTGGGGCTTGAGTGTAAAGTGGTGTGTGGGTCTTCGGGTAAGGATTGAGTGTTAGTAATTTTGTGTGGTTATGAGAGGGAAGAGAGGTGATATGTGTTAAAAATGTAAGGGTTTAAATGATGGGTTTGGTATGGTGTATATATAGGAGAAATTGATGGGATCAAAAGGATAACTCACAAGTTCTAAAAGTAACTAGAAAGTTGAGATTTTTTAGTGGTGAGGGATGTGATACGGTTGAGACATAACCAGATAAAAAAACGTTATCTTGAGTTATATGATTAGGCTTTTCTGTAGGGTTCATGGAAGTATGGATATTTCGTCCCCACTGGATACACAAACAAGGTGAGGCCAGGGGGTTTTACACAAGCCATGGATGCGTGGTTTCCTCTTGGAACGGTCCGGGTGCAAGGGCGGTTCTTAGTGGAGCCGTGGCAAGGCCACGGCCAGGGTAAGTTTTTCGGCCGTAGTGCTAATTTTCCGCATTTCGATCGAAATTTTTTATATATACTACGTTCGGCCCGGGCAAGTTTTTCGGCCGTAGTGCTAATTTTAGTGCCCGTGTCTTTCGGCCCTGGCATGTTCAACGGGCAAGATCCGCCACTGGCCGGGTGAGAATGCGATACCAATGATACCACGGGCCGGGAGGTCGGGTGGTTTGAGGGACAGGATGTGCCTGCCCAATAGGAGGGTCTCCTGGTTTCGAACCCGGGGTCTCTAAGTATTCTGGTTGAGTTGGTGCGAAAGCCCAACCAGCAGGTCTATCTTCCGTTCAAAAAAAAGGTATGGTTTCGTATTATAAAAATACAATCAAATAACTTTGAGTGTTAGAATTGTTTTCCACAGTAAAAAGCAATATTTTTTCTTTTGTTTTTCATGATGCCATGACAGTAACATGGGAAAAGGTAAAATGATGTCTTTGACTTTATCTTTACTTGCGTTCCCTCTGTCCAAGAATGGGTTGGTAATTAAATTAACAAAAAGTACACAAGTAAACAATGTGTGTAATTTGATGGAACAAGAAATCGGTTGTATGAAGCTGCAACGGAGAAAAAAGCAAAGGTGGCAGATTATATTCAAAGAAATAACGGAAGTATAGAATGGGAATTGGTTTGGGGACGTGGGCTTCGTGGGCCAGAACTGGAACATATTAAAAACCTCTTGGCAGATTTAAAGAATGTAAATCTGAAACAAGGTGAAGATACATGGGCTTGGAAGAAAAAAAGGGGAGAAAAGCTAACAGTGGCGCTGATTCGGGACCAAATACAAAAGGTTGAGGTAACGGAAGAAGATGGGGTATGGTGACATTGGAATGGCTGGGCTCCACCAAAGGCAAATCTATTTTGTTGGAGCGCGACAAAAAATCGGATACCGGTAAAGAGTGATCTATGTAAGAGGGGCTTCACAATACAAAACCAAACTTGCTTAAGATGCGGATTACATCAGGAAATATCAGACCACTTATTGGTAACATGCTTGAGTGCAAAATCGGTATGGTGGAGTGTTCGAGCAGGGTTAAAAATACCAACGTCCGGACTGTATAATTCGAGCAGCGACATTTTGGAAAGTATTGATGGCCTAGCGGGATCAAAATAGTGGAAGAGTGATCTATGTAAGAGGGGCTTCACAATACAAAACCAAACTTGCTTAAGATGCGGATTACATCAGGAAATATCAGACCACTTATTGGTAACATGCTTGAGTGCAAAATCGGTATGGTGGAGTGTTCGAGCAGGGTTAAAAATACCAACGTCCGGACTGTATAATTCGAGCAGCGACATTTTGGAAAGTATTGATGGCCTAGCGGGATCAAAATAGTGGAAGAAAGTGTTAGTAGTGGTCTTCTAGGCGACGATGTGACAACTTTGGAAAGCTAGAAACGATCAAGAATTCAACGGCAGGAGCACACCGGATTATCAGGTATTTGAAGACCTTAAAGCGAACTCGTTTTTATGGATGAAAGGAAGGTCCAAATTCCATAATTTGGTATGGGAGAGATGGAGTTACTTCAATATCCGAGATATTATAATTTAATGTAATGTAAATCTTCTTTCCGTTTTGTAATCTTTGTTGGGTTTTTACAGCATATGCTAGCCCATTCTATAATCATAGCATCCTGCCGTTCAAAAAAAAGAAAAAAAAATCGAGTTGGGAGGTCTAGGAGGTTATGGGTAGGGTGGTTGGTGATGAGTGGTAATCGGGATGGTGTCGCGTGGTGATGGGTAAGTGAATTTTTGATAAATACAAGCGTTTTCCAAAATATATATATTTAGACGCGAAACAAAATATATCAGTTTGAGTTAAAAAAAATATAGAACTATAAACATTATATATACGAGTTGCGTACATATATAAATATGTCTATACTTATGTATAGATACATATACGAGTGAGTTCGTGAACAGTTAACCACCTCGGTTAACCATTGTTTCATCAGTGTTGTAGAGCTTGGGATCTTGCAAATAATCTTTTGGGGCTTGAGTGTAAAGTGGTGTGTGGGTCTTCGGGTAAGGATTGAGTGTTAGTAATTTTGTGTGGTTATGAGAGGGAAGAGAGGTGATATGTGTTAAAAATGTAAGGGTTTAAATGATGGGTTTGGTATGGTGTATATATAGGAGAAATTGATGGGATCAAAAGGATAACTCACAAGTTCTAAAAGTAACTAGAAAGTTGAGATTTTTTAGTGATGAGGGATGTGATACGGTTGAGACATAACCAGATAAAAAAAAGTTATCTTGAGTTATATGATTAGGCTTTTCCGTAGGGTTCATGGAAGTATGGATATTTCGTCCCCAATAATACGTACCAAAAGAACAACTAAATTCAATATAATAAGGGAGAGGGGGTAGTGGTGGGACCCACTATCTTTCAACCAATCATTTTTTTTAGTAAATTACTGTTTTGGCCCCTGTGGTTTAGCCAGTTTAACCATTTCAGCCCAAAAAGGATTCTTTTAACATATCAGACCTCGAGGTTGCATTTTATAATGGTTTTAACCTCTGACACTAACTTTGTTACTTTTTTGCAGTTAGGTGTAAGGGTAATTAGGTCATTATATACCTTAGGACCTGTTTTTTGATAATTACAAAGTTCTTTTAATATTTAAGAGATTATTAATGAAATTACCCAAGTTTTTTTATTATTTCGTTATTTTCACGATTATTATTTAACAAAATATGATATATATATATATATATATACACACACACAAATAAATATGTATTTGCATTAAGCGTTTGTTTTTTATAAACGTCGTTTTTAAAATCATTTGCTTTTTTACCTCTTTTTTTAAACCGTCTATCGTTTTTAAAATTATTCCTTTTTAAACCGTTTTTTAATTAAAATCGTTCTTTTTAAAGTTGTTTATCTTTTAAAGTTTTTTTTAAACAATCAAAGGAACTAAAAATGATCGATTTTAAACAAACGAGTGGTTTAAAAAACGTGTTAGGTTTTAAAAAACACACGAATTTAATAAACGAAAGGTTAAAAAATATAACGAATTTTGAATAAACAAACGGTCTAAAGAAATGGAAGATTTGAAAAAGAAATAAACCATTCTAAAAAAAGTTTGAAAAATTAACGATCTTTTGCAAACTTTTTATTAGAGTGTTTCATATTTTTTCAAATCTTACGTGTCTTTTGTTTTTATACACGTCGTTTTGTAAAATTTAAAAATGAACGACTTAAAAAATGAACGACTTAAAAAATGAGTTGTTTAAAAAACAAATGATTTTAAAAAAGAATGGTGTAAAATGAAGTGTTTGAAAAAACTTGAAAAGACAAACGACTCTAAAAACGATTTTAAAAAACAAACGGTTTAAAAAGGAACAATTTTAAAACGATAGAGGTTTTAAACAAAATGTTAAAAAAATATTATTTATAACGACCTTTACAAAAACAAAAGGTTAAGGATAATACATATTTATTTGTATAAATAAAACGTATTTTGTTAAATAATAATCGTGAAAATAACGAAATAATAAAAATAAACTTGAGTAATTGCATTAATAATCTTTTAAATATTAAAATAACTTTGTAATCATCAAAAACAGTCCCTGGGGTATATAAGACCTAATTGTCCTTACACTTAACCGGAAAAAAAGTAACAAAGTTAGTGTTAGGGACCAAAACCGTTATAAAATACAACCGTCGGGTCTGATATATTATAATATTCGCACATGGCTTGGCTGATGATGTTACTGAAAAGGTGAACAGTTTATTATAGTACAAGTGACTTACTTAAAGTGCAATTGTTCTTGTAAAGTACGCATTTTCACTTGCAACTTTATTTATTTATTAATTTATGTTAAAAGTGATACTTTTATACTTCAGTTTTAATATCTCTAGTATTGTTTTATACTTGTTATTAAGATTTTTGAATGTTATATTTCGAGGTCTGGTCTAATAACGAACGAGTTGAGGGCTGAATCAGAAGCTGAATAAAAGCTTGGGCTTATAAAGAGGTCACTGGGCTGCTTAGAAGGCTGGGCTTAAGAGACTAAAGATTCGTGTGCGTAGACTTCCTTTGGCGATTTAGGGTTTCATTCATGTATTGAATATCTTTGATTAACTGAGGGCTTGTTAGATCGTTATATGCAGGTGAGAGGAGAGCGGAGAGATTTTGTTGTACAGTTCATATTCTTGTGTTCATTCATTGTTAAGAGTTAATAAAACATCTGTTTGGTTATAGTCAGTCTCGATACCTGTTGTTTTGACAATTTATTATTTCTTTTAAGTTTTCTACACAACTTTTTTAAAACCGAATCAATGTCCATCTTTTAAACTTTTTTTATTCATTCATTTTTATCACTCAATAAACATGCATTAATTCAATTTTATCACTCAATAAAGATGCATTAAAAGTTTTTATGAGAAGCAGGGGTGGACCTACCTCTTTGGTAGGGGTAACCCCCGCTACCCCTTGGTCGGAAAAAATTTGGAAAAATTAGTGTAAATTTTGAAAAAATTTGACGTTTTTTCGATTTCGTTACGACTTATTTATAACACGTTACCCCTTGGTCGGAATCCTAGATCCGCCACTGATGAGAAGCAGCTTGTACCCTACGCATAAACCTGCTGGTTATGAGAATCATATGTTTAAACTATGCCCTGGAGAAGCCAAATTATCATAATCAATGTGGTAGTTTTAATGTAAATATATATTTATGGTATATGATTGAAGTGTGAGTTTCATTGGGGAACACTAAAAAAGTGGGATATATTAAGAAATAAGAGGAACTTGGAACCACTACAGAACCTAACATCGTTTGGCCAGTGGTTTCTTCTCTTCCACAACACAACAACTACCTCTTTCTTTCTCTACTTCAACCTAAAAATCAAGGCAGTTCTTGTGTAAAGTTGGAACTTGGAACCCAACGTAGAATGAGAGGAAGAGGGAAGTGTGGAGTGAGGTAATGAGATATATTAAGAAATAAGGCTTAAAAATAGAGACACGCGACTTGTTTTGAAAAAGGTACAACCTCAAAACATAAATGTACAATAACACCTTGCAAGATAAACCCTTAATGCACAATTTACAACTTTCTAATGCACTCACTTGTTGCAAATTATTTAATTATTATATAATATATAATTTGGAAAAAATGTACAACCTCAAAACATAAATGTACAATAACATCTTGTAAGACAAACCCTTAATGCACAACTTACAACTTACTAATGCACTCACTTGTTGCAAATTAAATAATATATAATAAAACATAAATGTACAATAACGCACATTGCAAGATAAACCCTTAATGCACAACTTACAACTTTCTAATGAACTCACTTGTTGCAAATTATGTAATTATTATATAATATATAATTTAGAAAAAGGTACAACCTCAAAACATAAATGTACAATAACATCTTGTAAGACAAACCCTTAATGCACAACTTACAACTTACTAATGTAACACCCCAAATCGCGTAAAACAACACTCGGCGGAAACACTTGGGGAGTCACGTTACAAATTGCTACATAACACATGGTATTTGAAAGTATGTTTTATTGAATATTAACATGATTACATTTTCTTTAGAATTAAATTAAACAAAAACAAATACATTATTTGTCTTTCTTCTTTTAAGGCACTAAAGTCCGCGTCCGTCCAATGTGAAGTATACAGCACCAATCGTCATGTAACTAAACCTGAAACATATGTGAAAACATAGTCAGCATAAAATGCCGGCGAGCACATAGGTTTTCTGAGTGTCAAATTCATGGCTTTATAACTATATTGCAATATCGCGTCCAACTTTGAGAGTCAACGAGTATAAATCTTGAAATCAAAACGTATTTGATATTGCAATATAATATATCAACTTTACAAGTTAATATAAGTAAATCAAAACCTTGTAGCCATGAATCTTGACTGAAAACATTTGTTTCGTAAATCTGAGTTGTAAATCATCTTGTAAATAAACTTTGTATGGTTTATATCTTTAAATAAAAATCGTTGTGTAACCTTGTTCAAAAATAACCAATCGACCATTGTTCGTATCATAAACCATTGCTTCATTGTACTTGTCATAAACCATTGTTCATTGTCCTTGTCATAAACCATTGTCCTTGTTTTAATTGTGAAAACTTTTGGTCGTTCTTTAATGAATACATTCAAACCTTTGTTGACTCGACTATACCCCAAGGGTATCTTTAATAGATCCTAAAAGATCTCTTTAACAAGACTAACAAATCAACGAATGATTTGTTAGTCATAAACAGTTTCTGTCGTTCCCCAAACTACCCCCCAAATCCAGTGAATAGCCTAGTAACGAGATTGTCAATCCTATGGTACCATAACTTACTACTGGGCGGCATAACAATGTTAATGAATGTCATTCGTATCTTGGATAATGCACCAACAAGTTATATCACATTATTGAAACCATATTGTTATATAAACCATAGTATTTGTACTTTGAAAACTTGAAAACAATTAGCACATATGAATCACCCCAAAACATTTGTAAAACATAAAAGAGGGGAGCGATGTACTCGCCTGGGATTTGAGGATAAGCCTTGTACAAGTGTGTGAACAAAGCCCAAAGTTCAAGGAATCAAGTGTGTCCTAATGAGTCGGATAACATGTAAATAAGTCGGGACATAAACGGAAGAATCGGATAGCAATTTGGCGAGAGTACGAACCTGTTTAAGGCCAGCAGTTGCATCCCACTCCTCAGTCTGCTTATACTGCTCAAAGGCAGCCTTCTCCCTTTTGAGCTGCTCCGCACCCTCACGAGCAGCTTTCACCAACGCTTCAGCCTCAGCCCGTAAGCGGGCACTTTCCTCCTCCTTGCGCCCCAACACCTTGTAGTCTTCCATAATGGCATTCGCCATTATGGAACTCCCAACAAGCATGGATGAGAGTTGGTTGATCCGGAGCTCGCGGGGCAAAGTGCGGGCCCGATTAACTTCAAACGGGGTGCCCAAACCACCCAAAATCTCCTTACAAGCAGAAGGATCACTTGAAATATCATCCCCTTGCATAATGCTCCAAGGGGGACGATGATAGTTCACAGCCCGGTCTTCCGTATAGGTACGGTAGTAGAACTCCAATTCAGACTCTTCAGGCTGAATAGGAGGTCCTACAAAACCCGCACCCCCAGAAGCGGAACCGGAAGCTTTCTCAGCAGCAGGAGATTTTTTCTTTTCAGCATCAGCAAACTTCAGGTTCAGATCATCAGTCTCCTGCGGGGAGATCAGATTATCATGGGAATCCACTGTATCAAAGATCTGAGCCGCGGTTTTCTTCCCAGTATCCTCTGCATGCGCAGAGGGCTTAGTCACCACTTCGATGGAAGGGCTTCTGGTAAATTCTTTATTAACCCCCGCATCCGCAGCCATGTCATGCGTGGGGAAAGAGGAGCATCAAATAAAGAGAAACCTTCATCTTGCGGTTCTGCAAACAAAGCAAAAATAACTATCAATTACAAGTACAATGACAAACAATTGTAAGGTGATGATTCGCTTACCAGACACAACCGCAGGCTTCGCCTAAGAAACAACAGTTGTCCGTTTCGTTTGCAACCTCGGACGTTTTTTTCTCACCGGCACCAGCAGCCTTCTCCTCTGCCCTCCTTTTCTTCTTCTCATCAGCAGGCTTGGAACCCGCAGAGGATCCACCTGCCGCCGCACCACCACCTGGAACACCCAAACCCTCATGGGTGTCAGCACTACCACGTAATCGGTATATCTGCGGAAACGAGAACAAGAGATACCTGCCGCGTGCGGAACCAAAGGAGGAACAACTGCGGGTTCAGGTTTTTTCTTGTGGCGACCCCGCACAGTTTTCTCCACATGCTTCTTGGGAGCACCCTTCACTTCAAAATTGCCCAGGGCCCCAAGAGTACCTGCGTTCCAATCATCAAACAAGCAAGTCAGAAAGGTGAACTTCTTTACAAAGCAAGTAAGAAGATTATAGACTATACCTTTGCCTTGCGGCAGGGGTGCAGTCAGCCCCTCACGATCCGGAATGCGGAAGTTGTTGCGAATGGTCAAGTTAAAACCTTCTTCACCTTCCGCACACCGAAGTATCTCAACCTTGCCCTTAAAGTTCAGATCAAATCTCCTCCACAGGGCAGCATCCTCTGATAGTACACTTACAAATCAGTAACACACAAGGAAGTTAGTAAACCGCACAAGAGTAAAAATACTTACCACCACTCTTCTCCCGCACAATGGGCCTTGCTTTCCTATCAGGCCTGGTCAACATCATCCGCAGCACCCACAACTGCGAGTTGTCCAATTTCTTGAACTCAATGGTCCGCAACCTGGAGAACCACTCCACCGTCTTCGCACTAGGAACCTCAATACTTTCCGCTAAGATCCTCTCGTTCACATTGCGGAAAGTCATCCTGGCAACGATCGCGGCAGCCTTAACGTAAAAGAATCTGGTTTTCCACTTCGTGATACCCTTGGGAGGGGTCATCAGCTTGGGGCTACCATAACGCTGACCAAAAGAAAAGAAACCAGTATTCACTGTCAACTGGTAGAACCGCCGGAAGTTTTCAACAGTGGGCTCTATTCCGAGAGCACGAAAAGTATACTTAAAATTCTGAATCCGGATCATGCCAAACGGACTCAGTTGGGAGATATGGAGCTTGTAAAACTCCAAAATCTCAGCAACAAACACAGTTAATGGTAAACGGAGATTACCATCACCGAAGAAATCGGCCCACATGGTGACGTAACCGGCCGGAGCATCGGCAACGGTCTCACCTTCATATGGGTGGATAACCCCATACTCTTGGGGCATCTGAATACTGGTCATCAGGGTGTTAAACTGACCCTTCGACCACTTCAGCACTGGTAGGCCCCCGCCGGGGGCACCACCACCTTCTTCTTCCTTTTCCGCCGCCGTCGGCGATGAAGGTTCTGGGTTTTCACCCTCAGCATTATGAGGATTTGATGGTTCATCCATTGAAATAACGAAGACAAAATCTAAAAGATGAGTTCAAAAACTCACACCTCATCGGAAAATCAAACGAATGATCAGAGAAGACGAAGGAGTTCTCTCTTTCTTTCACCGGGAAATTTTTGAAATTTCGAGCAAGTGTGGGGAAACCACAAACGGTTTCCCCTTATATACCCATCGCAATTAATGCGAGGCAGTAACTGAATCATCACGTTTGAAAAGAGCGAGGTATGCGACGCCACGTGTTCAGCGAGGGTTTCGCTGACGGTTACCACGCGCGAGTGGCCGCCCACGCGCCGGACAAAAGAGACTTTTTACACTCCTGCTACAGTGCATTTATGACCTTGGGCAGTGCAAACGTCCTTTCATTTCAGCACATGCCAGGAAATCCTACCAACTTTCACCAACTCACACGTGCGTTCAGCCATGTATGCAGCACAAAAGTGACAACATTATCCAAACATAAGCGGCATGCGGTTTCTCTGGTATACGGCACCATAACCCATACCGCATGTCATTTTTTTACATACCCCTCAAAAAAGGCAAAATATATATCTCTACATTATGTAAAGGGGTATAACCAATATCCGCATATACCTACGAGCACACGTGGAATATGCGGAGTTGACACACACGAGCTCGTACAGGTGTGTCAGATACTCAGAACCAGCGTTGTGCTTTGGACTGCGAAAACCGCTTCTCATGATGCGGTAAACCGCATTCCATGCAAGCTTCTTCAAGCTTCAAATCCCTCGTGTCCGGTTCACAACCACAGAGGGGACGCAAACAGCTTCTCCTTAGGATAAAGGACAAGTATGCTGAGCAACTGACGGGTGGTCCATAGGACAACCCTTAATGATGTTAAAAGACGAGTTTATCCTTCACTTAATCGCGTAATTATCTTGAATTAGATAACTGCAGTAGCTTATGTTTCAGGTATGCTTTGGGAGCTAAAAGAGAAGAAAACGCAGCTTTGGACGGTTTGGAGTTGAACAGGTCATGCGCGGAACGAATGAAGAAGCAAAGCACAACATTCAGGGTGCCACCGTAAATTACGGTGGCCACCGTAATTTACGGTGGCCCTGAAATGTGACTTGTCCTCCACCGTAACACAGACTCAAACCACCGTAACTATTTGAAGACCACCGTAACTTACGGTGGCACCGTAAGTTATGGTGGAGTCTGCGCAGAAATTGTAACTGCCATCATTAAATCAGTTTGTGGGTGTCTTTTGGGAGGATCTGATCATTGGACGGTTTCTTGGCAACTAGGGGCGATTTTGGCTGTTCTTGCTTGGTTCCAAACATTTCTAAACGATTAGTTTGTGTTTTCAATTCGTATGAACATTAAACTTATTGCTACAATGATTCACCAAACAATGTCCGGCTAATCTTATGGTGATCATCTTAGGTGAAGGTTTCTCTAAACTTTTGGGTGTTTATTCCATTATTTCTTGAATGATAACTTGTGTTTGTTTGATTATCATGGTGTATGCATAATTGTTTGTAGCTTGTTAATTGATAGTACAATTTCTTGTCTCAATCGTACGTTCTTGGTGTCGTTGGCAATCGAGATATCACGGGAAGGGTTAGGGTTGGTTATTGATTAATTGATCATCGGGAAACAACCTCGCGTTTATATAATCCGAGTACTTTGTTCCCTTTTATCACTTCGATTATTTATGCATGAGTTATGTCTATGTAACTCTTTCTAGTTGGAATTTCACACAATTGTTAAAAGAAACTGAATCCTAAGATGGTCATTGTTTTCCTAATCTGCTTTACAACCAACCTTTGATTTGAAGTTATTTAGTTAATTTAGTTTTAAAATCAAACAATCCAAATTATTGGTATTTACTTTCTGCAAATTAGGTTAATTTTAGTTTAAGTGCAAAGCTATATAATCGACATATTTTCCCCATACTCCCTGAGTTTGATACCCATTTACCACTATCTATAGTTGTTATTGGGATTAAATTTGCGTGTATCACGACAAACACGTCAAATTTTGGCGCCGTTGCCGGGGAGTTGTGCGCAACGTGTGTCAGTTTGTTAGTTTTGCTTTGTTATTTTCGGGTTTACACTAGTGTGTTTAGTGTGCAGGTTTTACAGGTGCATGCATACTAGAGGCTCTCATAAGTCTTCACCATTGTCATTTGATCCGGAGATCGAAAGAACGCTAAGGCAAAACCGTGTTTTAGTAAGAGAAAACAGAATTATTGGTTCACCTACATCACCCATTACACCACGAAACATCATGCAAGAATCTCAAGTACCACCCACAACGGGTCAAAAAACCTCATCATTTATACCTACTTCCACACACCCATCACCAAACACAACCATACCTAATACCACTACAATTCCTACTCCACCTCATGACACTACACCAACCAACACCACACAACCGATCACTACTCAAGTCGAACCTAGTCTTACCTTTAGCCCATCTACTACGATTCCACCACTCACTCATTTCTTCCCAGTTTCAGGGCAATCATCCTCAACCTATACAGTACCACAAGGTTCAACTGTTGTCCATACTACCTCTACATTTAGACCATCAAACCAGTCGGGTTTTCAATACTCGACCATTCCATTTGGGCAAACTTCGGGTATAGGGGGAGATGGATATGAAGAAGGATACGAAGATTTTGAGGGCTATGATGAAGACGGGTATGCTTATGGGGGTTATGGTGATCAAGGAGAGTTCGGTTATGTGCAAAGCCAATCTCAAGGGATGGCAAGTGTAGGTGGAATGCCACAACAACAACAACTCATACCACAACACATTAGGCCAAGGCCACAAGGGCCACCAATGCAACGCCCTATACCATTGCAATAAGTTCGACCACAACATGTACAACCACAATTCCAAAGGCCAATTCAACACCCACCTATGCCACAGCAGCAATTTCAACAACCATTCGCACCACAAGGGCATATACCAAGGCCAATGGGTCCTGTTCGACCAAGGGTTAGGTTGGGGGTGCCAAGAAGGCATCTTAGAGAACATGCGAGAGGAATTGAAGCGCATTTTAGGCCGATAATCACTCAAAATCCCTCACCGGTAGTTATTCCTCACAATGATCAAGGGAGGACCTTTAAAGTGAGAACAAATTCTTTGCAAAGTTTGCCGTAATATAAAGGTCTAGCAACGGAGGAACCGTATTTCCACTTAGAGGCTTATGACTTAATTTGCAATACTCTTGGGAGTCAAGGTTTTTCGGCTGATGATGTTAAGTTGGTCCTGTTTCAATTTTCTTTGGAGGACAAGGCAAAGAAGTGGTTCTACACTTTGCTTTCAGCATCTATTTATACTTGGGCGGAGATGCAACAAATTTTCTTAGACGAATTTTACACTGCTCAAAAGACCAACGATGCTAGGAAGGGGTTGAGAAGTTTTCAACAACAACATGGTGAAATGTTCCATGAGGCATTTGAACGTTTCAACATGATGATTAAAAATTTCCCTCACCATGGTATTGAATTTTGGGAGTTGATGAATGCCTTCCACGAGGGGTTGAGTGCCGAAGATGCTCGTGATTTAATGTCCATTACCGGTGGGACTTTTGGTACAAACTACGAGAATGATGATTGAGAGTTTTTGGAGAACATGGCAATTACATCAAAAAGAAAAGCTCAAGCATCGAGGAGAGCGCGACCGGCCATTGCCCGACCTCAAGTGCACGCAATAGATGATGGTTATGTTCAAACTACTAACTGTTGGTGCACTTGTGTCTGTACTCTGTCTGTATTTCGTCATGATACAAAACGATGTCTTATGTTAGTCTGGGTTACGTCTTAGTTTGTAACAATGTGCGTTCGATGTAAGTTTGACCAAGTCAACCATCCTCCTGGTTTGACTTGGCCAAACAGTTAGCACATTGGTTGTTAGTTGTGTGTGTCGAAGGATAGATCATCGAAGGATAGCTTATATCCTTCGATGATGAGTTCGAAAGATAACCTCGAAGGATAGACCACGAAGGATATCATCCTTCGTGGTGTATGTGATCTTTCGATGGGTTTTCTGGTCGACAGATGATCTTTCGATCACTCTGTCTGATCCTTCGACCAGACCTGCTGTGTCGGGTATAAATACCCGTGTGTTGTGTTCACTTTAGAAGGCGAAGACAGAGAGAGACAGGAGAGCACACACACACTTTGAGAGTTTGCAGAATACATCTGTGAACATTGGACTTGTAACCGAACCTTTCATACGCATTAATACAAGTGGTATCAGAGCTTTGGCTCTTCTCCTTGTTAAAACCGAGAGTTTTCGGACTGTTTTTCGGGTTTAAAAGGTTCACTATTTTCTGGAAAATCTTGTTGTTTTGCTTGGTGTTTTGTTATAAAAAAAAAAAAAAAAAAAAAAAAAAAAAAAAAACCTTGTTATTCTTCATGATTACATGTTAGTTGTTGGTTTTTGTTAAACATTTTAGCAAAATCGTGTGTTTGGAGAGTTTCGGTTCACCAAAATTCTTGTTTTTCTGGGAAGTGTTCTTGGTATATTCATAGTGTTCTTGATAAACTACACTTTTGATCTTAAATATTTTAAATTACAAAGTGTTTGTTTGTGTTGGAAGTTGTTTTGATTAAAATATTGGGATCCTTACCTGGTTGGTGAAAGTCTGCATATTCAGACCTGAAAGATATGGTCTGAACATACTTTCTGCCGAAAGTTCTCACCAACCCGTCAACTTTTCACCAACCTGTCACATTTGTCAACCGTGTCAGTAAGTTCGAAAGATATCCTTCGAACTCGAAAGACCATCTTTCGATCAGTGGAGGTTCGATAGATCAATCATCTTTCGAACCAAGGAATCATTTCGAAAGACCATCTTTCGATCAGTGGAGGTTCGATAGATCATCATCCTTCGATCCAAGGAATCTTTTCGAAGCATACGTCTTTCGGTCTACAGTACGTTTTCGAAGGATAAGGATCCTTCGGTGGGGAATCTTTCGAAAACATTGTTCGAAACTCAACAGTGATCTTTCGAACCCTGTTGATCTTTCGAACAGGTGTTGATCTTTCGATCCTTGTCTGTTTAAGTTTAACAGGTTGTGCTTTTCAGGTCTTTCGATTCTTGATCCTTCGGCTGGTTGTTATCCTTCGAGATTTTAACATAGTTTGTGAAAATTAAATTTTTAAAAAGGGAGAAAACTTTTTTTTTAAATTTTAAATCAATTTTCACTTAATATATTAATTTTCATAAAATGGGAACAAACGGTCAGTGGGATCCAGCCGCGTGGACTCAAATAACTTCGACTCCACAATCATCAGCTATGCAATCTACGCAATCTACGTCAGATTTCGACAAAACTGCATGGATGCGAGCTATTGCCCCACCTCAAGCTGCAATGATAACTGCAAATCAATGGGCCTTGGTCACAAATCAAAGCAACAGCATTCAATCTATGATGCAGAACGACAGTGAAACTGGTACAAGCACAAAACCGCCAAAGTTAAATCACATCAATGATTGGGGATGGTGGAAAGAAAGGCTGAGAACTTATGTTCAGGGACAAGGTCAAGATCTATGGATGTGCTTCTTCACAGCTTTTGAAAACGAGTTGGAAGTTGCAGGATCTAATCCACAAACTTACAGCACTTTGTCTGAAGAAGATAAGAAGAAGTTTGAGTTAGAAAAGAAAGCATTCATGATTCTCACACAAGCTCTTCACAAAGACATTTACCACCAGTTTGTTTACTGCACGACTACTAAAAGCTTGTGGGATATGCTCACTTTACGTTGTGAAGGAAATGCTCAATCTAGAAAGATCAAGCAAGAATTACTGAAGAAAGAGTTTGAAGGATTCACGTGTTTGGAGAATGAGACTTTGGCAGAGTTATCTACAAGATTCCATCACTTGTTGAGCGAAATGTTTGCTTTTAAAGTCACTGCCACTCCACAAGAATTGGTGAAGAGATTCGCTGATAGCTTACCAGCAAAGTGGAGCAGTTATCTTGAAATTCTCAAAGAAAATGGTGTTCTAGACACAATCACCGTTTATGAATTAATTCAAAGATTGGAGAATAAGGATGTAGAAGAAAAGCTTAAAGCAAAAAGAACACAAACTCCTCAAAATCCAGAAATGTACTTTGGGATTGCAGGAGGTATCAGTGGAGAAAAACCAGCCTCTCAACATGCGAAGCTTCAAACAGCTTTCGTCTCTAACACCGGACCTTCAACAACAGATCAGTTTGATCCTTCAGCCTACACGATGTTTTCAAGACCAAATGTGCAACCGACAGCTCAGCAGCAACAACCGCAACAGCAAGGGTTTTATGGAAGCTCTTCAAACTTTCAAGCCACTTCCAATCCTAACACAGTCAGATTAGACACTTCCAACTTTTCCAAAGTCAGTGTCGAAGTAGCCAAGGAGCATATGGAGATGTTGAACACCTTGGTTAGTGCTTATTGTGGATTAGTTGCAGGTCAGATTGGGAATATCAATCTAACCAATGAAGATTATCAGCAAGTGGATAAAGAAGAGTTTGAAATGATGGATATCAAATGGGCTCTTGCTAGTGCAATTCGAAGAGCAAAGGAGTTTATGGAAAGGACGGGGAGAACCAACTTGGAAAGCAAGAAAGACACCAAGTATGGGTTCGACAAGCAAGCTGTTACGTGCTTTAACTGTGGCGAACGGGTTCATTTCAAAAGGGAATGCACAAGACCAGCTCAGCATGGAAATCAAAATCCTTTCAGAAATCAAGGCAACCAGCAGAACCAGAACAGGAACAATGTTCGTACGTTGATACCTGTCAACAACCAAGGCCAAGCAGGGTCATCAAATGCCAACCGGGGGCTGGTGGTTCAAATAGATGAGGGTTGTGATTGGTCGCTTCAGCTTGGAGAAGGAGGAAATGGTGGAACAGCATGTTTTGCTGAAGTCGTAAAGGATTTAAGGCACGCCAGTGGTGGAGAATCTTCCACCAATGGTGTTGCATCTTCTGAAGATAAAGACAGTTCTGGTTATAGTGGAAGCTCAGATGAAGAATCCTCCACTTCAGGAAATGATCATGTGG
Organism: Helianthus tuberosus; assembly: GCA_030545235.1. Taxonomy (NCBI): domain Eukaryota; kingdom Viridiplantae; phylum Streptophyta; class Magnoliopsida; order Asterales; family Asteraceae; genus Helianthus; species Helianthus tuberosus. Next base: position 211,045,692 of record CM060400.1, read on the forward strand.
ATGAGACATCAAGTGCGTCAGTCGATGCAGATATTGATGAGCTTTTGAAAGAAGCTGAAGCAGGAACTGAAAGAAGATCTATTTTGGTGGATCAAGCTGCTTACTCTTCGTCTTCTCTCCATTCAGCCTCTATGGCTAATGTCGACAGTTCATCAGGTCAGGTATGTTTCGATGAACCCACTGCGGTTGTTTGTGATAACTGTGATAGCTTGCGTGTTAAAAATGCTGATTTAGAGGCAAACATGTCTGAGTTGCAAGGCAAACATGATGCTTCACAAGCTAGTTTGTTTGACTTGCAAGACAAACATGTTTCGATGGATGATAAGTGTTGTGAATTGCAAAGCAAACACGAAGCTTTGCAAGAGAAATATGATATCACATGCAAACACAATCAAGAATTGATTGTAGATCTTTCAAAAGCAACTGAAGCTAACTTGTTCTTAACCAGAAATGAAAAGGAATTTAAAGCAACAATTGCGTCATTAAAACATGATGTTTCCGAATTACAAAAGGCTGTTTTACGAAAACAACATGCTAACAATAATCTGATTGACACAATCGAAAAGCAAATGGTAGAGTTAGCAACAGCACGATGTGAATGTGAGACAATCAAGCAGAAACTGGAAAGCTATTCTAATTCCCGCTTTGTATTGGATCACATTATTGACGTTCAAGAGAGAAAGAAAAAGGGGGATAAACCTTGTATTGGATTCAAATCATGTCCTCCCCCAATGAATCACAATTACTCCAAATCGCCTGATGACGAGGATATGCCCCGTTTTGAACCTACTGTGCCACTCGGTCTAGATGACTTTGCAGCAGGCCTCGGGTTCACAACTGGTACATCATCCTCGGGTCAATCTGAATCTGAATCTGAGAATGTGACAGATTCATCGTTTGTTAAGGAACAGAGTCCTCCCATTGTTGAGGATGCTGATTCTTCGGATGATGAATCTGAAGAAATTGTGAAGCAACAGTCTAACTCGGTTACAACAGATATTCCAATTGAGAATCACATCCTGTGTGATCCACTAGTGAAACCGAGTAAGACTGAAATGTCAAAAGCAATGGAGTCCCCTGTTTCTACCAGTGAAGAGAATAACTTGTTGTACACGCTCAAAGGAGATAGCAAAATCTACTCTAACAAAGATTTTCCAATTAAAAATGTAAATCAAGATTTAATTGAGCAAATTTTTGAAGGATGCACTGATAAGTTTTTGGGGAACAAAAGTGGCAATGTTACCGTCACTCAATGTGATCCAATTCCGTGTGAACAAATTAGAAAACAATACGGAAACCAAAAACTACAAGTTGAGCGAAAACAACAAGTCAATTCCGGAAAAGGTAAGGTACAGGGAAAGAAGACTCAGAACAAGAATGTTCAAGCACCTAAGGTTCAACAAAAATGGGTGCAAAACAAAAGAGCTCTTGTTAAGAAAAGAGAACCGATAGTGAACTTTGTTGGATCCACGGGTTCAGATAAACTTGAAACATTTCAGGATAAATCTAACATTGATTTTATAAAACAAGTTAGAATTTTAAAACGAAATGATCAGAATAATTACACCCGACACACCAACGGATGTGATTTAGGTCCTAGCACGTCTAGATCACAAAGTTCATTGTCTGGTTCTCCGTCTGATCATCAACATGTTTGTCCGAGGTTTGTAGAGCGGAGAATGTGTTTTGAGTGTGGCACAATTGGGCATATTGTAAGATACTGCCCATACCTGCCAAAGTTGAAGGCAAAAACAAGTGCTCCCCAAGAAACCAATTACCAAAAACGATCATTTTCCCCGAAACAATACCCATGTGTCTTGAAAGAAAGGGAAAAGAAGTTGAAACAAAAGAATCAAAAGGTAATTGAAAAGGCCTTAAAATCAGAGGTCAAAGAAGAAAAACCTGTTCAAGCAAAACCTAAAACTGTAAAACCAGTAAATGCTAAAACAATTAATGCAAATACTGGTAAAGGACAAACAGCTTGGAAACAAAAACAGGTAATTCAGTCAGGGGGAGCACCACAGGTCCGTTTTCCTAATCATCAAGTGATTGAAATCACTTTTCTTGATGATCAAGGACGACCCAAGTCCACAAAGGCTTGGGTCCCTCTCTCCAACTAATTTTTGAGTAAGTGTGTAGGATATTCCAGGAGGAACTTTCGATAGTCGTAAGATTGTTGATAGTGGAGCATCCTTGCACAAAATAGGCAACAGAAGAAATTGCTGCCTTTGATGGAGAGAAAAAGTAAAGGGAAACAGAAATGTCTGTTGAAAGAGATTGAAAAGCTTCGACAAAATGGAAATCATTTCAAAATGTGAATGTTCAAGGCTTTGATCGGGTCCCCGGGATAGATTCAAATGAAATGTATGCACCTGCAGCACGTATGAAGTTCACAATCTACAAGATGAACTTGCAGTGTACATTTCTTCGCGGTGTGTTTGTAGAAAATGTGTTGGTTGATCAAACTACACCGGGTGTGCGGATGCCTTGGCATGGATTGAACAACCGCACACTACTTCTGAAAGAGAAAGACAAAGACCTTCGCTGGTGCAATGTGGAAGACCAGCCGGACCCGGAGGTTTATGATCTTGTTGCTGTGAAGGGATTTCAGTAGCTGCAAAATCGACTTTGAAATCCACACCGGGTGGATATCCAGTTTGGGAGAGCACTCAGATTCCTGGCAATGCACGAAGCAGTTGCAGGATACGGTTTTAAATTTCTAATCTCTCCTATACTTGTCGATATTTAAGCTGCTTTGTGCATTATTATCTCGTTCAGCACTCTTTGGCCAGACAATGCTGTCATGGTCCGCACCGCTTACCGACATGCCAACTGATTTTTCCAAAATTCGCTAAATCATTTCTGATTAAAACATAATTTTGGTAAACGGCATTGAGGTAAAACATGAGTTAACCAACATCGGAAAATCATTTTTGTAAATACCTTTGTGTCTTTTAAATTTGTCATAGTTTGTTGATTTTAGGGGGAGTAGATCTAACTTTGAAAAATCCAAAAACATCGAAAAATTTCAAAAACGCAAAAACAATAGAAAAGCAAAAATGAGTTTCCTGGCGAGCAAAAGAGAAAATGATAGTACATCAGTGGTCTGTCCAAACCTCTTCAAACCTTAAGTGAAAAACGATAAGCAGCTCTATATAAGATGTATCGGTAGGCTCACAATCATTTTAAAGTGTGCAGGGTGATATAAACTTAATCCGACTGAAGATTGGGTGGGAACCATTCATTGGCATATGGTCTTAGTACCGAAATTTCGTTTGAGAGATTGCCGAGGTTCTGAGATATTCGGTCGTTATGCTGCTTATCATCTGGGTATCATGGTTGTATCTTTTACCGAAAAATTACGGGGACGTAAGTCTAGATCTTCCATGATACTATACATACGTGTACATACTGCATACGACCTCAATAAGTGATCAACAATCACATGTCCATTCAAATAAGTGATAATATATCACAAATTCTTTTCCGGGAGTCAAGTTCGTCTCTCTGCTGTACGAAAGTACTGACCTGTTCACGGACTTGCTCCTGTGCCCTCATGCATCTGAAAATCAAGTTCCTCATCAATAAGTGATTCTATCACATAGGGCTTGTTTTCAATCAAAATAAGTGAGAATCTCACATCATATACGGTCAAACAGATGATAATCGGTATACTCACCGGTAAGATGAACCCTCGTGCATACCTTGATACGGGAATGTGTCGTGATGTGGATGAACACCGGTCGGTAAGTATAAATTATACCTTAACGTATCCCCTCGCCATGAGTACAAATGATAAGTTGAGCTTATGTGGACAACAATATCGATAATTGTTATAGGATGCTTATCTTAATGTTAACTAATTGAAAAACAAGTGTGTTTTGGCATGACCGTACACTGATATGATTCTCTTACCCTCGAAACTCGCAAAAAGAATGTCTGTAAATATTTATTTAATGTTTCCTGTTTATGCATCTTTGTACATATTTATTTATTGTTTTCCGTCTTTACATTGAAAAATGAAAATTCCAAAAAGATTTTAGGTGTGTTTAATATAAACTTTATAAAATCCAAAAAGATTTTGCTTCTAGTTTATTTTTAATTGACCGATGTTGGAACTCGAGTCTATCCTACCCAAATTCCTGATCGTAAGCTGGAAAACAATTGCATCTTCATAAACAGTCGAAGTTAATGAGTTTTGAATGTTAAAGGATTAAAATGAATATTTTCCTAAACTTTCAAACTGCTGTCGGTTGGTGTTTTGATTGAGATTTGATCTCATATGTGTCGTTAGTTTAAATGTTAACTATATTCCAAGCGGTTGTTCTCATTATGTGTTTAGCTTTCTTGCATGTGCAGATGCTAAAGGCGAGGAGAACATGCTCGATGAAAAGCTTTGGAATGAAGACACGAAGTGGAGGCACTCAAAGGATAAAATGATCGAGTTGCCGCTGTCCCTTCATCAACACCACAAGGATCTGAAGAATTGACAAGTCAATAGATTCACGAGCATGACTCAATGGAGAGTTCAATCTAAGGGGGAGTTTGTCAACACACTTTCTACATGAAACGGGGAGTTTGTTGATACACTTTCTGCTTACGACGCGTGAAAACTTTGAAGATCCTCCGACATGAAAGACATAGAAGACGAACCATCACGAGTAGCGTCCAAGGGGGAGTTTGTTGATGCACTTTGTGTGGACGCGACTCGGCTCGGTTCGACTCAGCCTAGAAGACTTGAAGACACGAAGATCGAGACAAAGCTACAGCCAAGGGGGAGTTTGTTGGTGCACTTGTGTCTGTACTCTGTCTGTATTTCGTCATGATACAAAACGATGTCTTATGTTAGTCTGGGTTACGTCTTAGTTTGTAACAATGTGCGTTCGATGTAAGTTTGACCAAGTCAACCATCCTCCTGGTTTGACTTGGCCAAACAGTTAGCACATTGGTTGTTAGTTGTGTGTTTCGAAGGATAGATCATCGAAGGATAGCTTATATCCTTCGATGATGAGCTCGAAAGATAACCTCGAAGGATAGACCACGAAGGATATCATCCTTCATGGTGTATGTGATCTTTCGATGGGTTTTCTGGTCGACAGATGATCTTTCGATCACTCTGTCTGATCCTTCGACCAGACCTGCTGTGTCGGGTATAAATACCCGTGTGTTGTGTTCACTTTAGAAGGCGAAGACAGAGAGAGACAGGAGAGCACACACACACTTTGAGAGTTTGCAGAATACATCTGTGAACATTGGACTTGTAACCGAACCTTTCATACGCATTAATACAAGTGGTGTTAATCGTTGAATGTTGTGTGTTGTGTTTGTGCTTGTTCTCGTATAAAGTCTCGGTTGCATGCTAGCTTGGATTCCGCACTCGCTAGTGTGTTTGATCTAACAAGGAAAAGGTTTTATCTCATCCTCGAGAGGGACCTACACTAACCAAATTTATGATGTTTGTGCGTTGTGTAATGAAATAGGTCATGCGGCTGAAAATTGTCAAGGAATGGTGGAAGGGCAATATGAAGAAGTTCATGCGGTTCAAGGTCAAGGAGGGGGTGGTAGAAATTACAACAACATGAATTCTAATACCTACCACCCCGGGTTGAGGAACCACCCAAATTTTCGGTATGGGAACCCTTCAAATCAAGCTAACCCGAACTTTCAAGGTAGCCAAGGTAACTTTGGTTCGCGCCAACCTTACAACAATAAAAGTGGATATCGAGGTGGGAACAACCAAGGCTATCAAAAGCAATATCAAACGGGTCAAGAACAAGGGGGTCTTCGGGTGGAAATGAGATGATGGAAATGCTAAAAAGCATGCAAGCGGAGATGCAAAAACGGAACCAACTCAATGAAGTTCGAATGCAAAAAGATGAGGTTCGTGAAAAAAGCATCCAATCACTAACAACCCAAATGGGTCAATTGGCAACCGATGTGGCGGAATTGAAGAAAAACAAGGGTCAACTTCCTAGCGACACCAAGGTAAATCCTTCACACGGTTCATCACGAGGTAATGTTAATGTTCATCATGTTAGTGTTTTAAGAAGTGGAAAAGAATTTAAAGCCAATTTGTCACCCGAATTGGTTGAGGGGGTAGTTGAGGACATCACGGGTAATGATAGTGATGATGAAGTTTCACCGGTTAAACCTAAAGAAACAAATGTTAACAAACTGGGGTGGGGTGAAAATGAAAAGAATGAAAAAGTTGAGGGTGAACCGAGTCAAGTCCTGTTTCCATCGGCCTTACTTGACCCGGGTAGAAAAAATTTTATTGCACCAAGAGGTCCCCAAAAAGAAGAGTTGTGGGACATGTTTAAACAAGTTAAAATTAACCTTCCACTCCTTGATGCAATAAAACAAGTACCCGCCTATGCAAAATTTCTAAAAGAATTGTGTACACAAAAGAGGCAACAAAAGAAGAAAATGCCTAAGCGGGTGGACTTAACCGGGCAAGTAAGTGCAGTCTTAAATAGGGAGCTTCCTCCTAAGCTCCAAGATCCGGGCAAGCCATTGATTAATATACAAGTTGGTAATTTTCAAATGGCTAAGGCGTTGCTAGATCTTGGAGCCGGAGTTAGTATTTTACCGGGGGGCTTATATGACCAATATGATTTTGGTCCGTTAGCTAGGGTGGAGACAACGGTTGTTTTGGCCGATTTGTCTCATAAGCTACCTCGAGGGATGGTTCAAAATGTAATTGTTAAAATTGATGAATTTTATTACCCGGTTGACTTTTTAGTCTTGGACTACTCATCCGCGGACCCAAAACAACAACAAAACGTAATTTTGGGTCGGCCATTTTTGAGTACTGCGCATGCTGTGATCGATTGTAGATTTGGTACAGTCGACATGACTTTTGGGAATCGAAAAATGCGTTTGAATGTTTTTACTAACAATTCTAATGCTAATGGTGTTGATGAGTGTTTCATGGCAGATATAGTTGACGGATGCAACCCGCATGAGTATGAGGAGGATGGTTTGGATGTTTGCCTGTGTGATTTTTCTGAACAGGTACATACTTATGCACTCCGGGTTGAAGAGGAAAAACAGGATGCAATGGCCTTGAAAGAAGGTCGACCACCATGGACTCATCAATTTGAAGGTTTACCGGCGGAGATAAATTCGGGTACTAAACCATCGTTAGAGGAACCGCCAAAGTTGGAACTTAAAGACTTGCCGAGCCACTTGAAGTATGCGTTTTTAGGGGATAATGACACTTTACCGGTCATTATTGCCTCTAATTTAGAGTTGGCACAAGAGCAAGCGTTGTTGGAAGTCTTGAAAGAAAATAAGGGAGCTATCGGATGGACAATTGCCGATCTCAAAGGAATTAGTCCATCAATCGTCATGCACAAAATTATTACCACCGAAGATGCCAAACCAACACGAAAAGCTCAAAGGCGATTGAATCCGAACCTAAGGGAGGTAGTAAAAAAGGAGGTAATCAAATGGTTGGATGCGGGAATCATCTATCCGATTTCGGATAGTGCTTGGGTGAGTCCCACCCAAGTTGTGCCTAAGAAGGCCGGCATTCAAGTAGTCAAAGACGAAAGTGGCGAACAAATTGCCACCCGACCGGTTATCGGGTGGCGTGTATGTATTGACTACCGAAAATTGAATGCCGCCACTTCTAAGGACCATTTCCCGTTGCCTTTTATTGACCAAATCATTGAAAAATTATCGGGTCAAAAATATTACTTCTTTTTGGACGGGTATTCGGGTTACAATCAAATAGCAATACACCCGGATGACCAACACAAGACCACCTTCACTTGTCCATATGGCACTTTTGCCTTTCGGCGAATGCCATTTGGCTTGTGTAATGCACCGAAAACTTTCCAACGATGTTTGATGAGTATCTTCTCGGACATGGTTGGAGAGTCGCTTGAAGTATTTATGGATGACTTTTCCATTTTTGGCACTAGTTTCGAATCTTGTCTCAACGAATTACAAAAAGTTTTAAAAAGATGTGTTGAGAAAAATTTAGTGCTTAGTTGGGAGAAAAGTCATTTCATGGTGCAAGAGGGCATTGTGTTGGGTCACGTAATTTCGGAAAGGGGAATGGAGGTGGATAAGGCAAAAATAAGGGTAATAGCATCTTTGCCACCTCCGAAAAATGTTAAGGGTGTAAGGTCATTTTTGGGACACGCGGGGTTCTATAGACGTTTCATAAAAGGTTTTAGTGTTATCACCAAACCTTTATGTAACTTGTTGTTAAAAGATGTCCCATTTGATTTTACTAATGAGTGTATGCAAGCTTTCACTGTTTTGAAGGAACACTTGGTCAAAGCTCCTATTTTGCAACCACCGGATTGGTCAAAGCCGTTCGAGATAATGTGTGATGCAAGTGACACTACTATTGGTGCAGTTTTGGGTCAACGGGTTGATAAAAAGCCGGTGGTGATTTACTATGCAAGCAAAACTTTATCCGAAGCGCAACTCAATTACACCACAACCGAAAAGGAGTTATTAGCGGGGGTGTATGCTTTGGATAAGTTTCGTGCTTATATTTGGGGGAGCAAGGTGGTGGTTTATTCAGATCATAGTGCGGTCCGATATTTGATGGAGAAAAAGGATGCAAGGCCCCGCTTAATTCGGTGGGTGTTGTTGTTGCAAGAGTTTGATTTAGAAATCCGAGACAAAAAGGGAAGTGAGAACGTAGTGGCGGATCATTTGTCTCAGATTCCGGTTGAAGGGCTTGATGATGTTAGTGAAATAAATGAAAGTTTTCCCGACGAGCAACTCTTAGCCGTTTCCACCTTTGTTGCACCGTGGTATGCTCATTACGTAAATTACTTAGCCACGGGTGCCATCCCAAGTCATTGGACCAAGAAGCGACGACAACAATTTATGGTCCAAGTGAAGCAATACATTTGGGATGAACCGGATCTTTTCAAGATAGGGCCAGATCAAGTTATTAGGAGGTGTGTGCCTGAAACGGAAGTGTTGGAAATTCTGACCCATGCTCATTCATCCGCATGTGGAGGTCACTTTAGTGGGCATAAAACGGGCTACCGAGTTCTATCATTTGGGTTTTATTGGCCCACAATTTTCAAGGATGCATGTGAGTTCGCTAGAAATTGCATAAATTGTCAAAAGATGGGAAGCATATCGAAGAGGGATGAGATGCCATTACAACCAATCTTGGTTGTGGAAATATTCGATGTTTGGGGTATAGACTTTATGGGTCCCTTCCCGAATTCGAATGGCTTTCTATATATTTTGGTAGCGGTGGATTACGTCTCGAAGTGGATTGAAGCTATTGCAACACGCACAAACGACCATTCGGTTGTTTGTAAATTTGTTCAATCCAACATCTTCTCTCGTTTTGGCATCACGCGTGTTATTATAAGCGATGGTGATTCGCATTTCAAGAACTTCAATTTTGGGAAATTGCTGAAGAGGTATAGCGTGAATCACCGGATTGCCACACCGTTGGGAGATATGGAGCTTGTAAAACTCCAAAATCTCAGCAACAAACACAGTTAATGGTAAACGGAGATTACCATCACCGAAGAAATCAGCCCACATGGTGACGTAACCGGCCGGAGCATCGGCAACGGTCTCACCTTCATATGGGTGGATAACCCCATACTCTTGGGGCATCTGAATACTGGTCATCAGGGTGTTAAACTGACCCTTCGACCACTTCAGCACTGGTAGGCCCCCGCCGGGGGCACCACCACCTTCTTCTTCCTTTTCCGCCGCCGTCGGCGATGAAGGTTCCGGGTTTTCACCCTCAGCATTATGAGGATTTGATGGTTCATCCATTGAAATAACGAAGACAAAATCTAAAAGATGAGTTCAAAAATGTGACAACTCGAATTTCCGACATTCTATATTTGCATTTATTGCACGTTGACTATCTAGATTTTTACTTACACGAATTATTTACCTGGTAATTGTGCACACTGAATTATAAGTTAAGATGATAATTTTGATTTTTGAGTGATAATGTGTAAGTACTTGACTACATGAATAATTGTAAACTGTTTGAGACCTGAACCACCCCGACGAAACAGAATAGTTCCGCCAACAACCTTCTCGACGAAACAGGCTGTTTCGCCGAGCCCAGTTTCACCAAAGCCCAGTTCGGGCCCAACACGTTATTTTGAGTTTTAAACGTGAAACAACATCATTTTTTTCATCTGCTATCAAACAACCTAAACCCTAGAGCCCCTTTCTCTCCTGTGTGACGGCAGTTGGAGGTTCCCGAAGATATCTTAGCGATCGACTCGTATTTCTCTTATTCCGGTTAGTGTGTGTTCGTTAATCGGTTTCATGTTTCTGTAATATTTCGATTCTTGCTTGTGTATATGATTGTTGTGCATTACTGCTGTGATTATAAGGGTATGTTGATGATACTCGGTTCTGAATGTTGTTTGTATGGTCTAATTCTGAATACACATTAGTATCTTGATAGGGATCGATGATATGATGTTGTATGTTAATCGGTTCGATATACGTTTAAACTAGGGTTTATGCTAGACGATGATTCTATAATGATGATGTTACGATGACTCTGTGCTGAATGATTTCTGTATGTTTGAGGAATTTCTGTTTTGCGGCTGTTAGGGTTTCTGTAGATATCTGAGTTACGTAACTGGCATCACCCCTAAAACTGACTCGACGAAACAGATCTCTTGGCGAAACAGAAAGTGTTTCGCCAAGGACAGTCGACCAAACAGAATCTTGTTTCGCCAAACAAGACCACGACGAAACAGGATATGTGTTTCGTCAACATGTGTGTTTCGCCAATATGTGTGTTTCGCCAAATGTGTAATCAACACAGTAGCTTACTTTAATTCGGTTTAGAAGTTAACCGGGTTAGTTAACTGCTGTTAAGTATAACCATCCTGTGTATGATCTTAAATGCGTGCCATGTACTACTTGCTTATCGACTGTGTACTTATACGTGAACACAAACTGATTATTGTATACGTGCATACTTTAGGACGTGATTGATTTACTCTGAGCACATACTTAGCATACCGAGCAAAACAAGGTGAGTTCACACTCTTACCAAGGCATGGGATTCCCGGTGGGCTCGGAATGGGTTAAGAAACTAAAATGGAACCTACATATCCTCCTTGGGTAGGATATGTACCGCCATCCTCCATGGGTAGGATGCCAATATAAATCCTACGTATTCTCCTTGAGTAGAATACGTACGTTCATCCTCCTTGGGTAGGACAACAACCTTAACGTACGTAAAACCTACGTACACTCATACTCTCTACGGTCCTTGGATTAAGAAGGGCACGTACAAATACGACTAGTCAACACTATTCATCGCACGCATGCCTGGACTGGCAGCAAGGACTAACGCGATACAATTACTAAACTTCGCAAGGATTCCTGGAGGGCCGCGATACCATTACATACGATACATGATTACTAAACGAGCATATGATTTACGATACGAACATTATAACTAAATAACCAACTGTGAACTCGCTCAACTAGTTGTTGACTCTCTGTTACATGCCTTGCAGGACCTTAGGTACTTTTGGAGCTTGCACGGGAGGCACGGTCGTTGTGGACATGGATCGTGAATGTGTTGTTAAACATTATGACATTTTGTACTTAAACTCATGTTGGGTCTTACGTTATTGCTTCCGCTACACACTTGTTTATGTTTGGTTTTGGAATCACCTATCGTATTGATGAATGACTTTTACTATATACTTATGTTCAATATGATTGGTGGCTTGATCCTGGTCATGTCACGCCTCCAAGCGGTGGTACTCCGCGTGTGGATTTTGGGGGTGTGACAGATTGGTATCAGAGCCATTGGTTATAGAGAACTCGGTTTTAATAATGGGAAAACGTTTTTATTAAAACCAGACTATAACCAGAACAGTGCTCAACGATCCACAACGACGCTTCGCTCAACGTGCAAGACTCAACATCCTAGGTAATATGGTACATATTTTATTGCCTACTTGATAGAATTGCATAGAACTTTGCTCAGGGTATGCTTAGATAAACGTAACACTGTTGCATGAGAACACTTGTGTGCTCACTTTCTTCTGTCATCGCACTATTCGCGAACCACTCTCACTTATGTTATCTTTGCTATGAAGATCATGGCCGGATGTATCAACTTGACTCAAGCCCAGTTGACGGCTCTCATTAACGAACGAGTTACTGCGGCCGTTGCAGCCACACAAGCAGGAGGTCAACACGCTCAGCCACCTGTTTGCACCCTCAATAATCTTAAGGATTGCCGACCTAGTACCTTTAGCGGTACTGAGGGAGTTGTAGGCCTCCTCCACTGGTTCGAAAGGCTCGAAATTGACTTTGAGGTGCATGATTGCCCTGAGTCTCGAAGAGTAAAGTTTGCTACTGGAACACTCGAAGGTGCTGCATTAACCTGGTGGGAAGCACAGGTTCAGATGTTAGGGCTGGCAGCTGCTAATGCCACTCCCTGGAACGAGTTCAAGGACCTAGTTAAAGAAGAGTTTTGCAGTCGAGAAGACATCTATAAACTAGAGGTAGAGTTCCTCAACCTACAGATGGTGGGGTCTGAAATTGAAGGTTATACGAAGAGATCGAATGAATTAGCCACATTTTGTCCCACTATGGTAGACCCTCCCACCAAACGCATCGAGCTGTATCTCAAGGGTCTGGTGCCCGAAATTCAGAGTCATGTGACCGCAGCTAATCTTGGCACTATCCAGCAAGTCACTCGGCTTGCTCATCGTCTCACAGACCAGGCAGTAGAACAAAACAAACTACCGAAACGTGTTAAAGCTGCTACTACATGTGCTTCTAGTGACAACAAACGCAAGTGGGATGGAAACTTGAGCAAGGGATTAATTCCGGTTCAGCCTCTGGCGCAGCAGCAGAAGATAGATGACTACCAGAGTCCCAGTCAGCAATTTTCTGGTAGTCGTGGGCAGAGTGGATATCGAGGAAATCATCCAAAGTGTAACAGATGCAATAGGCACCACAGCGGTCAGTGCAACAAGGGTCGTTGTCAGAGGTGTCTCAAGATAGGTCATGAAGCTAAGGATTGTCGAAACTCACGTCCTGTAACTCAAGAACAGCAGTGACCGCCTCAATCTCCACAGAATCAGCAGCAACAACAGAGTTTTAAAGGATGTTTTCAGTATGATGCTAAAGATCACTACAAGAGACATTGTTCACAAATAAACCAGGACCAGACTCAGAACCACAACCATGGAGACAGGGACGACCATGGGGATAACATTGGGGCAAACAATGGAAACAATAACGCCGGGGCCGCGTGAACGTGATTGGTCAGGGTGACGCAAGGAATGATCCCAACGTAGTTAGGGGTAAGTTTCTTCTCGACGAATTTTATGTTACTGTATTACTTGATTCGTGTGCGGATACCAGTTATATGTCTCCGAAAGTTAGTCAAATGCTTAAACGCGCACCTACACTTTTGAACACCAAACATGTCGTAGAGTTAGCTAACGGAAAAAGTCTAGAGGCCACACACATAGTTCAGGGTGGTAATCTTATCCTCGCTGGTCAGACTTTCTCTATCGATCTCATTCCTATAACTCTGAGTAGTTTTTTGATATCGTCATTGGTATGGATTGGTTATCCCAACAACAAGCAGAGATCTTATGCAAGGAGAAGATCATTCGTATTCCCCGTACTGGCAAGGAACCTCTCGAAGTTCAAGGCGACAAGAGTGGTGTCGTGAGTGGCATCATCACCTTCTTGAAGGCTCAGAAGTGTCTGCGAAAGGGCCACATAGCTATTTTTAGCACTCGTTACTGATACACCGAAGAAAGAGAAAAAGATTGAGGATATCCCAGTAGTACGCGATTTTCCTCAAGTATTTCCTGAAGAGTTACCTGGGCTACCGCCCCATCGCCAGGTCGAATTTCAGATCGAGCTAGCTCCAGGAGCAGCACCCAGAGCTCGAGCGCCTTACCGCTTAGCTCCAACTGAACTGGAAGAACTGTCTAAGCAATTGCAAGAACCCTTGGAAAAGGGTTTCATACGTCCTAGCTCATCGCCCCGGGGAGCTCCAGTATTAATTGTGAAGAAGAGAGACGGTACCTTTCGTATGTGCATAGATTACCGCGAACTAAACAAGGTGACCGTAAGGAGTCGCTATCCTCTTTCACGAATCGACGACTTATTCGACCAGTTGCAAGGGTCGAACTATTACTCGAAGATTGACCTGAGGTCAGGTTATCATCAATTGAGAGTCCGGGATGAGGACGTCTCCAAAACAGCATTCAGAACTCGCTACGGCCATTATGAGTTTTTTTGGTCAGGCCATTCGGGCTAACGAACGCGCCTGCGGTTTTCATGGATCTTATGAACAGGGTGTGCAACCCTTATCTTGACAAGTTTGTTATTGTTTTTATTGACGACATTCTGATTTATTCGAAGAGTCAGGAGGAACACGAGCATCATTTACGACTTATTTTGGAACTCCTACGAACGGAACAGCTATACGCTAAGTTTTCAAAATGCGACTTCTGGCTTCGTGAAGTCCACTTTCTAGGCCACATGGTAAACACGGATGGGATTCATGTCGATCCATCCAAGGTAGATTCGATCAAGAACTGGCCTGCACCTCGCACACCGACAGAAATACGCCAATTCTTGGGTTTGGCGGATTACTACAGACGGTTCATTAAAGACTTCTCAAAGATTGCACAGCCGCTTACGCTACTGACACAGAAAGGTGTTGTTTATCGTTGGGGTAATACACAGGAATCAGCGTTTCAACACTTAAAGGGATAGACTTTGTAGCGCACCTATCCTCTCACTGCCTGAAGGCACGGACGATTTTGTAGTCTATTGTGATGCATCTATCCAGGGTCTTGGATGTGTGTTGATGCAACGGGATAAAGTTATTGCTTATGCTTCGCGCCAACTTAAGATTCACGAACAGAATTATACAACACACGATTTAGAGCTGGGAGCGGTTGTTTTTGCACTCAAGATATGGCGCCATTACCTGTACGGTACCAAGTGCACTATATACACTGACCACAGAAGCCTCAAACATATATTCAAACAGAAGGAACTGAATATGCGACAACGACGATGGGTCGAGCTACTGAACGATTATGAATGTGCCATTAAGTACCATCCGGGTAAAGCCAATGTGGTGGCCGATGCCCTCAGTCGAAAGGACACCGCGCCTAAGCGCGTGCGAGCTTTACAACTCACTATACAGTCTAGTCTTCCTTCCCAGATACGAAATGCTCAGGTAGAAGCATTGAAACCAGACAACATCAGGGCTGAAGCCCTACGCGGCTCAAGGCAACGCTTAGAACAGAAGGAAGATGGTGCTTACTACGTCACAGGACGCATCTGGGTCCCACTCTATGGCAACTTACGCGAGCTTGTAATGGAAGAGGCTCATAAGTCTCGCTACTCAGTACATCCTGGTTCGAATAAGATGTACCACGACCTCAGAACTACATATTGGTGGCCTAGCATGAAAGCTCACATAGCAACTTACGTTAGCAAGTGCTTGACTTGTGCGAGAGTTAAAGCGGAATATCAGAAACCATCAGGCCCACTCCAACAACCTGAGATACCACAATGGAAATGGGAACAAATTTCCATGGATTTTGTTACTAGCCTACCTAGATCTCAGCGCGGGAATGATACTATTTGGGTGATCGTGGATCGACTCACAAAGTCTGCTCACTTCTTGGCTATCAAGGAAACGGATAAGTTCTCCACTCTAGCAGACGTATACCTTAGGGAAGTTGTCTCGAGGCACGGGGTGCCCACCTCTATTATCTCCGATCGTGATGCATGTTTTACTTCAGAACTGTGGCAAGCAATGCATAAATCTTTTGGCTCTCGATTAGACATGAGCACAGCTTATCACCCTCAGACAGATGGGCAATCTGAGCGCACTATTCAAACTCTAGAAGACATGCTTCGGGCGTGCGTAATTGACTTTGGCAAGGGCTGGGAAAAACATCTGCCACTTGTGGAATTTTCGTACAACAACAGTTACCACACCAGCATTAAAGCTGCTCCATTTGAGGCATTGTACGGGCGTAAATGCCGATCACCTCTTTGTTGGGCAGAGGTGGGTGATAGTCAGATCACAGGTCCAGAAATGGTAGTTGATACTACTGAAAAGATTGCTCAAATACGACAACGCATGGCGGCAGCTCGCGACCGTCAGAAAGCGTACGCGGATAAAGACAGGAAACTACTCGAGTTCCAGGTTGGGGATCGAGCACTACTCAAAGTTTCACCCTGGAAGGGTGTTGTTCGTCTTGGCAAACGAGGCAAGCTCAATCCACGATACGTTGGACCATTCGAAGTCATAGAGAAAATAGGCAAAGTGGCCTACAGACTAAACTTACCAGCTGAACTCAGTGCGGTTCACAACGTTTTCCACGTGTCGAATATGAAGAAGTGTCTGTCAGATGAGACCCACATAGTTCCTTTGAAGGAGCTCACTATCGACGAACGGTTGCATTTCGTCGAGGAACCAGTTGAAATCACGGACCGGGATGTTAAGGTCCTCAAGAACACTAGAATACCTCTTGTTCGAGTTCGTTGGAACTCCCGTCGTGGCCCAGAGTATACCTGGGAACGAGAAGACCAAATGGAACTCAAATATCCCCAGTTGTTCGACAACAATGCAACTACTACTGAGGCTGAAGCTACTACGAAATTTCAAGACAAAATTTTCAACTCAACGGGGGGATGATGTGACACCCCAGGAAAACTAGTAATCTTCGCAAACCTGCTCGGGGAGCCGCGATACGATACAGGTAAACAACGTCACACTACTAGCTTCCTCAGTAACTGCATGCTAAATTTCGGGACGAAATTTCTTTCAAGTTGGGGATAATGTGACAACTCGAATTTCCGACATTCTATATTTGCATTTATTGCACGTTGACTATCTAGATTTTTACTTACACGAATTATTTACCTGGTAATTGTGCACACTGAATTATAAGTTAAGATGATAATTTTGATTTTTGAGTGATAATGTGTAAGTACTTGACTACATGAATAATTGTAAACTGTTTGAGACCTGAACCACCCCGACGAAACAGAATAGTTCCGCCAACAACCTTCTCGACGAAACAGGCTGTTTCGCCGAGCCCAGTTTCACCAAAGCCCAGTTCGGGCCCAACACGTTATTTTGAGTTTTAAACGTGAAACAACATCATTTTTTTCATCTGCTATCAAACAACCTAAACCCTAGAGCCCCTTTCTCTCCTGTGTGACGGCAGTTGGAGGTTCCCGAAGATATCTTAGCGATCGACTCGTATTTCTCTTATTCCGGTTAGTGTGTGTTCGTTAATCGGTTTCATGTTTCTGTAATATTTCGATTCTTGCTTGTGTATATGATTGTTGTGCATTACTGCTGTGATTATAAGGGTATGTTGATGATACTCGGTTCTGAATGTTGTTTGTATGGTCTAATTCTGAATACACATTAGTATCTTGATAGGGATCGATGATATGATGTTGTATGTTAATCGGTTCGATATACGTTTAAACTAGGGTTTATGCTAGACGATGATTCTATAATGATGATGTTACGATGACTCTGTGCTGAATGATTTCTGTATGTTTGAGGAATTTCTGTTTTGCGGCTGTTAGGGTTTCTGCAGATATCTGAGTTACGTAACTGGCATCACCCCTAAAACTGACTCGACGAAACAGATCTCTTGGCGAAACAGAAAGTGTTTCGCCAAGGACAGTCGACCAAACAGAATCTTGTTTCGCCAAACAAGACAACGACGAAACAGGATATGTGTTTCGTCAACATGTGTGTTTCGCCAATATGTGTGTTTCGCCAAATGTGTAATCAACACAGTAGCTTACTTTAATTCTGTTTAGAAGTTAACCGGGTTAGTTAACTGCTGTTAAGTATAACCATCCTGTGTATGATCTTAAATGCGTGCCATGTACTACTTGCTTATCGACTGTGTACTTATACGTGAACACAAACTGATTATTGTATACGTGCATACTTTAGGACGTGATTGATTTACTCTGAGCACATACTTAGCATACCGAGCAAAACAAGGTGAGTTCACACTCTTACCAAGGCATGGGATTCCCGGTGGACTGGGAATGGGTTAAGAAACTAAAATGGAACCTACATATCCTCCTTGGGTAGGATATGTACCGCCATCCTCCATGGGTAGGATGCCAATATAAATCCTACGTATTCTCCTTGGGTAGAATACGTACGTTCGTCCTCCTTGGGTAGGACAACAACCTTAACGTACGTAAAACCTACGTACACTCATACTCGCTACGGTCCTTGGATTAAGAAGGGCACGTACAAATACGACTAGTCAACACTATTCATCGCACGCATGCCTGGACTGGCAGCAAGGACTAACGCGATACAATTACTAAACTTCGCAAGGATGCCTGGAGGGCCGCGATACCATTACATACGATACATGATTACTAAACGAGCATATGATTTACGATACGAACATTATAACTAAATAACCAACTGTGAACTCGCTCAACTAGTTGTTGACTCTCTGTTACATGCCTTGCAGGACCTTAGGTACTTTTGGAGCTTGCACGGGAGGCACGGTCGTTGTGGACATGGATCGTGAATGTGTTGTTAAACATTATGACATTTTGTACTTAAACTCATGTTGGGTCTTACGTTATTGCTTCCGCTACACACTTGTTTATGTTTGGTTTTGGAATCACCTATCGTATTGATGAATGACTTTTACTATATACTTATGTTCAATATGATTGGTGGCTTGATCCTGGTCATGTCACGCCTCCAAGCGGTGGTACTCCGCGTGTGGATTTTGGGGGTGTGACAAAAAACTCACACCTCACCGGAAAATCAAACGAATGATCAGAGAAGACGAAGGAGTTCTCTCTTTCTTTCACCAGGAAATTTTTGAAATTTTGAGCAAGTGTGGGGAAACCACAAACGGTTTCCCCTTATATACCCATCGCAATTAATGCGAGGCAGTAACTGAATCATCACGTTTGAAAAGAGCGAGTTATGCGACGCCACGTGTTCAGCGAGGGTTTCGCTGACGGTTACCACGCGCGAGTGGCCGCCCACGCGCCGGACAAAAGAGACTTTTTACACTCCTGCTACAGTGCATTTATGACCTTGGGCAGTGCAAACGTCCTTTCATTTCATCACATGCCAGGAAATCCTACCAACTTTCACCAACTCACACGTGCGTTCAGCCATGTATGCAGCACAAAAGCGACAACATTATCCAAACATAAGCGGCATGCGGTTTCTCTGGTATACGGCACCATAACCCATACCGCATGTCATTTTTTTACATACCCCTCAAAAAAGGCAAAATATATATCTCTACATTATGTAAAGGGGTATAACCAATATCCGCATATACCTACGAGCACACGTGGAATATGCGGAGATGACACACACGAGCCCGTACAGGTGTGTCAGATACTCAGAACCAGCGTTGTGCTTTGGACTGCGAAAACCGCTTCTCATGATGCGGTAAACCGCATTCCATGCAAGCTTCTTCAAGCTTCAAATCCCTCGTGTCCGGTTCACAACCACAGAGGGGCCGCAAACAGCTTCTCCTTAGGATAAAGGACAAGTATGCTGAGCAACTGACGGGTGGTCCATAGGACAACCCCTAATGATGTTAAAAGACGAGTTTATCCTTCACTTAATCGCGTAATTATCTTGAATTAGATAACTGCAGTTGCTTATGTTTCAGGTATGCTTTGGGAGCTAAAAGAGAAGAAAACGCAGCTTTGGACGGTTTGGAGTACGGGTCGTGCGCGGAACGAATGAAGAAGCAAAGCACAACATTCAGGGTGCCACCGTAATTTACGGTGGCCCTGAAATGTGACTTGTCCTCCACCGTAACACAGACTCAAACCACCGTAACTATTTGAAGACCACGGTGCCACCGTAAGTTACGGTGGAGTCTGCGCAGAAATTGTAACTGCCATCATTAAATCAGTTTGTGGGTGTCTTTTGGGAGGATCTGATCATTAGACGGTTTCTTGGCAACTAGGGGCGATTTTGGCTGTTCTTGCTTGGTTCCAAACATTTCTAAACGATTAGTTTGTGTTTTCAATTCGTATGAACATTAAACTTATTGCTACAATGATTCACCAAACAATGTCCGGCTAATCTTATGGTGATCATCTTAGGTGAAGGTTTCTCTAAACTTTTGGGTGTTTATTCCGTTATTTCTAGAATGATAACTTGTGTTTGTTTGATTATCATGGTGTATGCATAATTGTTTGTAGCTTGTTAATTGATAGTACAATTTCTTGTCTCAATCGTACGTTCTTGGTGTCGTTGGCAATCGAGATATCACGGGAAGGGTTAGGGTTGGTTATTGATTAATTGATCATCGGGAAACAACCTCGCGTTTATATAATCCAAGTACTTTGTTCCCTTTTATCACTTCGATTATTTATGCATGAGTTATGTCTATGTAACTCTTTCTAGTTGGAATTTCACACAATTGTTAAAAGAAACTGAATCCTAAGATGGTCATTGTTTTCCTAATCTGCTTTACAACCACCCTTTCATTTGAAGTTATTTAGTTAATTTAGTTTTAAAATCAAACAATCCAAATTATTGGTATTTACTTTCTGCAAATTAGGTTAATTTTAGTTTAAGTGCAAAGCTATATAATCGACATATTTTCCACATACTCCCTGAGTTCGATACCCATTTACCACTATCTATAGTTGTTATTGGGATTAAATTTGCGTGTATCACGACAAACACGTCAAATTTTGGCGCCGTTGCCGGGGAGTTGTGCGCAACGTGTGTCAGTTTGTTAGTTTTGCTTTGTTATTTTCGGGTTTACACTGATGTGTTTAGTGTGCAGGTTTTACAGGTGCATGCATACTAGAGGCTCTCATAAGTCTTCACCATTGTCATTTGATCCGGAGATCGAAAGAACGCTAAGGCAAAACCGTGTTTTAGTAAGAGAAAACAGAATTATTGGTTCACCTACATCACCCATTACACCACGAAACATCATGCAAGAATCTCAAGTACCACCCACAACGGGTCAAAAAACCTCATCATTTATACCTACTTCCACACACCCATCACCAAACACAACCATACCTAATACCACTACAATTCCTACTCCACCTCATGACACTACACCAACCAACACCACACAACCGATCACTACTCAAGTCGAACCTAGTCTTACCTTTAGCCCATCTACTACGATTCCACCACTCACTCATTTCTTCCCAGTTTCAGGGCAATCATCCTCAACCTATACAGTACCACAAGGTTCAACTGTTGTCCATACTACCTCTACATTTAGACCATCAAACCAGTCGGGTTTTCAATACTCGACCATTCCATTTGGGCAAACTTCGGGTATAGGGGGAGATGGATATGAAGAAGGATACGAAGATTTTGAGGGCTATGATGAAGACGGGTATGCTTATGGGGGTTATGGTGATCAAGGAGAGTTCGGTTATGTGCAAAGCCAATCTCAAGGGATGGCAAGTGTAGGTGGAATGCCACAACAACAACAACTCATACCACAACACATTAGGCCAAGGCCACAAGGGCTACCAATGCAACGCCCTATACCATTGCAACAAGTTCGACCACAACATGTACAACCACAATTCCAAAGGCCAATTCAACACCCACCTATGCCACAGCAGCAATTTCAACAACCATTCGCACCACAAGGGCATATACCAAGGCCAATGGGTCCTGTTCGACCAAGGGTTAGGTTGGGGGTGCCAAGAAGGCATCTTAGAGAACATGCGAGAGGAATTGAAGCGCATTTTAGGCCGATAATCACTCAAAATCCCTCACCGGTAGTTATTCCTCACAATGATCAAGGGAGGACCTTTGAAGTGAGAACAAATTCATTGCAAAGTTTGCCGTAATATAAAGGTCTAGCAACGGAGGAACCGTATTTCCACTTAGAGGCTTATGACTCAATTTGCAATACTCTTGGGAGTCAAGATTTTTCGGTTGATGATGTTAAGTTGGTCCTGTTTCAATTTTCTTTGGAGGACAAGGCAAAGAAGTGGTTCTACACTTTGCTTTCAGCATCTATTTATACTTGGGCGGAGATGCAACAAATTTTCTTAGACGAATTTTACACTGCTCAAAAGACCAACGATGCTAGGAAGGGGTTGAGAAGTTTTCAACAACAACATGGTGAAATGTTCCATGAGGCATTTGAACGTTTCAACATGATGATTAAAAATTGCCCTCACCATGGGATTGAACTTTGGGAGTTGATGAATGCCTTCCACGAGGGGTTGAGTGCCGAAGATGCTCGTGATTTAATGTCCATTACCGGTGGGACTTTTGGTACAAACTACGAGAATGATGATTGGGAGTTTTTGGAGAACATGGCAATTACATCAAAAAGAAAAGCTCAAGCATCGAGGAGAGCGCGACCGGCCATTGCCCGACCTCAAGTGCACGCAATAGATGATGGTAATGTTCAAACTACTAACCAAATTTATGATGTTTGTGCGTTGTGTAATGAAATAGGTCATGCGGCTGAAAATTGTCAAGGAATGGTGGAAGGGCAATATGAAGAAGTTCATGCGGTTCAAGGTCAAGGAGGGGGTGGTAGAAATTACAACAACATGAATTCTAATACCTACCACCCCGGGTTGAGGAACCACCCAAATTTTCGGTATGGGAACCCTTCAAATCAAGCTAACCCGAACTTTCAAGGTAGCCAAGGTAACTTTGGTTCGAGCCAACCTTACAACAATAAAAGTGGATATCGAGGTGGGAACAACCAAGGCTATCAAAAGCAATATCAAACGGGTCAAGAACAAGGGGGTCTTCGGGTGGAAATGAGATGATGGAAATGCTAAAAAGCATGCAAGCGGAGATGCAAAAACGGAACCAACTCGATGAAGTTCGAATGCAAAAAGACGAGGTTCGTGACAAAAGCATCCAATCACTAACAACCCAAATGGGTCAATTGGCAACCGATGTGGCGGAATTGAAGAAAAACAAGGGTCAACTTCCTAGCGACACCAAGGTAAATCCTTCACACGGTTCGTCACGAGGTAATGTTAATGTTCATCATGTTAGTGTTTTAAGAAGTGGAAAAGAATTTAAAGCCAATTTGTCACCCGAATTGGTTGAGGGGGTAGTTGAGGACATCACGGGTAATGATAGTGATGATGAAGTTTCACCGGTTAAACCTAAAGAAACAAATGTTAACAAACCGGGGTGGGGTGAAAATGAAAAGAATGAAAAAGTTGAGGGTGAACCGAGTCAAGTCCTGTTTCCATCGGCCTTACTTGACCCGGGTAGAAAAAATTTTATTGCACCAAGAGGTCCCCAAAAAGAAGAGTTGTGGGACATGTTTAAACAAGTTAAAATTAACCTTCCACTCTTTGATGCAATAAAACAAGTACCCGCCTATGCAAAATTTCTAAAAGAATTGTGTACACAAAAGAGGCAACAAAAGAAGAAAATGCCTAAGCGGGTGGACTTAACCGGGTAAGTAAGTGCAGTCTTAAATAGGGAGCTTCCTCCTAAGCTCCAAGATCCGGGCACGCCATTGATTAATATACAAGTTGGTAATTTTCAAATGGCTAAGGCGTTGCTAGATCTTGGAGCCGGAGTTAGTATTTTACCGGGGGGCTTATATGCCCAATATGATTTTGGTCCGTTAGCTAGGGTGGAGACAACGGTTGTTTTGGCCGATTTGTCTCATAAGCTACCTCGAGGGATGGTTCAAAATGTAATTGTTAAAATTGATGAATTTTATTACCCGGTTGACTTTTTAGTCTTGGACTACTCATCCGCGGACCCAAAACAACAAGAAAACGTAATTTTGGGTCGGCCATTTTTGAGTACCGCGCATGCTGTGATAGATTGTAGATTTGGTACAGTCGACATGACTTTTGGGAATCGAAAAATGCGTTTGAATGTTTTTACTAACAATTCTAATGCTAATGGTGTTGATGAGTGTTTCATGGCAGATATAGTTGACGGATGCAACCCGCATAAGTCTGAGGAGGATGGTTTGGATGTTTGCCTGTGTGATTTTTCTGAACAGGTACATACTTATGCACTCCGGGTTGAAGAGGAAAAACAGGATGCAATGGCCTTGAAAGAAGGTCGACCACCATGGACTCATCAATTTGAAGGTTTACCGGCGGAGATAAATTCGGGTACTAAACCATCGTTAGAGGAACCGCCAAAGTTGGAACTTAAAGACTTGCCGAGCCACTTGAAGTATGCGTTTTTAGGGGATAATGACACTTTACCGGTCATTATTGCCTCTAATTTAGAGTTGGCACAAGAGCAAGCGTTGTTGGAAGTCTTGAAAGAAAATAAGGGAGCTATCGGATGGACAATTGCCGATCTCAAAGGAATTAGTCCATCAATCGTCATGCACAAAATTATTACCACCGAAGATGCCAAACCAACACGAAAAGCTCAAAGGCGATTGAATCCGAACCTAAGGGAAGTAGTAAAAAAGGAGGTAATCAAATGGTTGGATGCGGGAATCATCTATCCGATTTCGGATAGTGCTTGGGTGAGTCCCACCCAAGTTGTGCCTAAGAAGGCCAGCATTCAAGTAGTCAAAGACGAAAGTGGCGAACAAATTGCCACCCGACCGGTTACCGGGTGGCGTGTATGTATTGACTACCGAAAATTGAATGCCGCCACTTCTAAGGACCATTTCCCGTTGCCTTTTATTGACCAAATCATTGAAAAATTATCGGGTAAAAAATATTACTGCTTTTTGGACGGGTATTCGGGTTACAATCAAATAGCAATACACCCGGATGACCAACACAAGACCACCTTCACTTGTCCATATGGCACTTTTGCCTTTCGGCGAATGCCATTTGGCTTGTGTAATGCACCGGCAACTTTCCAACGATGTATGATGAGTATCTTCTCGGACATGGTTGGAGAGTCGCTTGAAGTATTTATGGATGACTTTTCCATTTTTGGCACTAGTTTCGAATCTTGTCTCAACGAATTACAAAAAGTTTTAAAAAGATGTGTTGAGAAAAATTTAGTGCTTAGTTGGGAGAAAAGTCATTTCATGGTGCAAGAGGGCATTGTGTTGGGTCACGTAATTTCGGAAAGGGGAATGGAGGTGGATAAGGCAAAAATAAGCGTAATAGCATCTTTGCCACCTCCGAAAAATGTTAAGGGTGTAAGGTCATTTTTGGGACACGCGGGGTTCTATAGACGTTTCATAAAAGGTTTTAGTGTTATCACCAAACCTTTATGTAACTTGTTGTTAAAAGATGTCCCATTTGATTTTACTAATGAGTGTATGCAAGCTTTCACTGTTTTGAAGGAACACTTGGTCAAAGCTCCTATTTTGCAACCACCGGATTGGTCAAAGCCGTTCGAGATAATGTGTGATGCAAGTGACACTACTATTGGTGCAGTTTTGGGTTAACGGGTTGATAAAAAGCCGGTGGTGATTTACTATGCAAGCAAAACTTTATCCGAAGCGCAACTCAATTACACCACAACCGAAAAGGAGTTATTAGCGGTGGTGTATGCTTTGGATAAGTTTCGTGCTTATATTTGGGGGAGCAAGGTGGTGGTTTATTCAGATCATAGTGCGGTCCGATATTTGATGGAGAAAAAGGATGCAAAGCCCCGCTTAATTCGGTGGGTGTTGTTGTTGCAAGAGTTTGATTTAGAAATCCGAGACAAAAAGGGAAGTGAGAACGTAGTGGCGGATCATTTGTCTCAGATTCCGGTTGAAGGGCATGATGATGTTAGTGAAATAAATGAAAGTTTTCCCGACGAGCAACTCTTAGCCGTTTCCACCTTTGTTGCACCGTGGTATGCTCGTTACGTAAATTACTTAGCCATGGGTGCCATCCCAAGTCATTGGACCAAGAAGCGACGACAACAATTTATGGTCCAAGTGAAGCAATACATTTGGGATGAACCGGATCTTTTCAAGATAGGGCCGGATCAAGTTATTAGGAGGTGTGTGCCTGAAACGGAAGTGTTGGAAATTCTGACCCATGCTCATTCATCCGCATGTGGAGGTCACTTTAGTGGGCATAAAACGGGCTACCGAGTTCTATCATTTGGGTTTTATTGGCCCACAATTTTCAAGGATGCATGTGAGTTCGCTAGAAATTGCATAAATTGTCAAAAGATGGGAAGCATGTCGAAGAGGGATGAGATGCCATTACAACCAATCTTGGTTGTGGAAATATTCGATGTTTGGGGTATAGACTTTATGGGTCCCTTCCCGAATTCGAATGGCTTTCTATATATTTTGGTAGCGGTGGATTACGTCTCGAAGTGGATTGAAGCTATTGCAACACGCACAAACGACCATTCGGTTGTTTGTAAATTTGTTCAATCCAACATCTTCTCTCGTTTTGGCATCACGCGTGTTATTATAAGCGATGGTGATTCGCATTTCAAGAACATCAATTTTGGGAAATTCCTGAAGAGGTATAGCGTGAATCACCGGATTGCCACACCGTTGGGAGATATGGAGCTTGTAAAACTCCAAAATCTCAGCAACAAACACAGTTAATGGTAAACGGAGATTACCATCACCGAAGAAATCGGCCCACATGGTGACGTAACCGGCCGGAGCATCGGCAACGGTCTCACCTTCATATGGGTGGATAACCCCATACTCTTGGGGCATCTGAATACTGGTCATCAGGGTGTTAAACTGACCCTTCGACCACTTCAGCACTGGTAGGCCCCCGCCGGGGGCACCACCACCTTCTTCTTCCTTTTCCGCCGCCGTCGGCGATGAAGGTTCCGGGTTTTCACCCTCAGCATTATGAGGATTTGATGGTTAATCCATTGAAATAACGAAGACAAAATCTAAAAGATGAGTTCATAAACTCACACCTCACCGGAAAATCAAACGAATGATCAGAGAAGACGAAGGAGTTCTCTCTTTCTTTCACCGGGAAATTTTTGAAATTTCGAGCAAGTGTGGGGAAACCACAAACGGTTTCCCCTTATATACCCATCGCAATTAATGCGAGGCAGTAACTGAATCATCACGTTTGAAAAGAGCGAGTTATGCGACGCCACGTGTTCAGCGAGGGTTTCGCTGACGGTTACCATGCGCGAGTGGCCGCCCACGCGCCGGACAAAAGAGACTTTTTACACTCCTGCTACAGTGCATTTATGACCTTGGGCAGTGCAAACGTCCTTTCATTTCAGCACATGCCAGGAAATCCTAGCAACTTTCACCAACTCACACGTGCGTTCAGCCATGTATGCAGCACAAAAGCGACAACATTATCCAAACATAAGCGGCATGCGGTTTCTCTGGTATACGGCACCATAACCCATACCACATGTCATTTTTTTACATACCCCTCAAAAAAGGCAAAATATATATCTCTACATTATGTAAAGGGGTATAACCAATATCCGCATATACCTACGAGCACACGTGGAATATGCGGAGATGACACACACGAGCCCGTACAGGTGTGTCAGATACTCAGAACCAGCGTTGTGCTTTGGACTGCGAAAACCGCTTCTCATGATGCGGTAAACCGCATTCCATGCAAGCTTCTTCAAGCTTCAAATCCCTCGTGTCCGGTTCACAACCACAGAGGGGACGCAAACAGCTTCTCCTTAGGATAAAGGACAAGTATGCTGAGCAACTGACGGGTGGTCCATAGGACAACCCTTAATGATGTTAAAAGACGAGTTTATCCTTCACTTAATCGCGTAATTATCTTGAATTAGATAACTGCAGTTGCTTATGTATCAGGTATGCTTTGGGAGCTAAAAGAGAAGAAAACGCAGCTTTGGACGGTTTGGAGTTGAACGGGTCGTGCGCGGAACGAATGAAGAAGCAAAGCACAACATTCAGGGTGCCACCGTAAATTACGGTGGCCACCGTAATTTACGGTGGCCCTGAAATGTGACTTGTCCTCCACCGTAACACAGACTCAAACCACCGTAACTATTTGAAGACCACCGTAACTTACGGTGGCACCGTAAGTTACGGTGGAGTCTGCGCAGAAATTGTAACTGCCATCATTAAATCAGTTTGTGGGTGTCTTTTGGGAGGATCTGATCATTGGACGGTTTCTTGGCAACTAGGGGCGATTTTGGCTGTTCTTGCTTGGTTCCAAACATTTCTAAACGATTAGTTTGTGTTTTCAATTCGTATGAACATTAAACTTATTGCTACAATGATTCACCAAACAATGTCCGGCTAATCTTGTGGTGATCATCTTAGGTTAAGGTTTCTCTAAACTTTTGGGTGTTTATTCCGTTATTTCAAGAATGATAACTTGTGTTTGTTTGATTATCATGGTGTATGCATAATTGTTTGTAGCTTGTTAATTGATAGTACAATTTCTTGTCTCAATCGTACGTTCTTGGTGTCGTTGGCAATCGAGATATCACGGGAAGGGTTAGGGTTGGTTATTGATTAATTGATCATCGGGAAACAACCTCGCGTTTATATAATCCGAGTACTTTGTTCCCTTTTATCACTTCGATTATTTATGCATGAGTTATGTCTATGTAACTCTTTCTAGTTGGAATTTCACACAATTGTTAAAAGAAACTGAATCCTGAGATGGTCATTGTTTTCCTAATCTGCTTTACAACCAACCTTTGATTTGAAGTTATTTAGTTAATTTAGTTTTAAAATCAAACAATCCAAATTATTGGTATTTACTTTCTGCAAATTAGGTTAATTTTAGTTTAAGTGCAAAGCTATATAATCGACATATTTTCCACATACTCCCTGAGTTAGGTACCCATTTACCACTATCTATAGTTGTTATTGGGATTAAATTTGCGTGTATCACGACAAACACGTCAAATTTTGGCGCCGTTGCCGGGGAGTTGTGCGCAACGTGTGTCAGTTTGTTAGTTTTGCTTTGTTATTTTCGGGTTTACACTGGTGTGTTTAGTGTGCAGGTTTTACAGGTGCATGCATACTAGAGGCTCTCAAAAGTCCTCACCATTGTCATTTGATCCGGAGATCGAAAGAACGCTAAGGCAAAACCGTGTTTTAGTAAGAGAAAACAGAATTATTGGTTCACCTACATCACCCATTACACCACGAAACATCATGCAAGAATCTCAAGTACCACCCACAACGGGTCAAAAAACCTCATCATTTATACCTACTTCCACACACCCATCACCAAACACAACCATACCTAATACCACTACAATTCCTACTCCACCTCATGACACTACACCAACCAACACCACACAACCGATCACTACTCAAGTCGAACCTAGTCTTACCTTTAGCCCATCTACTACGATTCCACCACTCACTCATTTCTTCCCAGTTTCAGGGCAATCATCCTCAACCTATACAGTACCACAAGGTTCAACTGTTGTCCATACTACCTCTACATTTAGACCATCAAACCAGTCGGGTTTTCAATACTCGACCATTCCATTTGGGCAAACTTCGGGTATAGGGGGAGATGGATATGAAGAAGGATACGAAGATTTTGAGGGCTATGATGAAGACGGGTATGCTTATGGGGGTTATGGTGATCAAGGAGAGTTCGGTTATGTGCAAAGCCAATCTCAAGGGATGGCAAGTGTAGGTGGAATGCCACAACAACAACAACTCATACCACAACACATTAGGCCAAGGCCACAAGGGCCACCAATGCAACGCCCTATACCATTGCAACAAGTTCGACCACAACATGTACAACCACAATTCCAAAGGCCAATTCAACACCCACCTATACCACAGCAGCAATTTCAACAACCATTCACACCACAAGGGCATATACCAAGGCCAATGGGTCCTGTTCGACCAAGAGTTAGGTTGGGGGTGCCAAGAAGGCATCTTAGAGAACATGCGAGAGGAATTGAAGCGCATTTTAGGCCGATAATCACTCAAAATCCCTCACCGGTAGTTATTCCTCACAATGATCAAGGGAGGACCTTTGAAGTGAGAACAAATTCTTTGCAAAGTTTGCCGTAATATAAAGGTCTAGCAACGGAGGAACCGTATTTCCACTAAGAGGCTTATGACTCAATTTGCAATACTCTTGGGAGTCAAGGTTTTTCGGCTGATGATGTTAAGTTGGTCCTGTTTCAATTTTCTTTGGAGGACAAGGCAAAGAAGTGGTTCTACACTTTGCTTTCAGCATCTATTTATACTTGGGCGGAGATGCAACAAATTTTCTTATACGAATTTTACACTGCTCACAAGACCAACGATGCTAGGAAGGGGTTGAGAAGTTTTCAACAACAACATGGTGAAATGTTCCATGAGGCATTTGAACGTTTCAACATGATGATTAAAAATTGCCCTCACCATGGTATTGAATTTTGGGAGTTGATGAATGCCTTCCACGAGGGGTTGAGTGCCGAAGATGCTCGTGATTTAATGTCCATTACCGGTGGGACTTTTGGTACAAACTACGAGAATGATGATTGGGAGTTTTTGGAGAACATGGCAATTACATCAAAAAGAAAAGCTCAAGCATCGAGGAGAGCGCGACCGGCCATTGCCCGACCTCAAGTGCACGCAATAGATGATGGTAATGTTCAAACTACTAACCAAATTTATGATGTTTGTGCGTTGTGTAATGAAGTAGGTCATGCGGCTGAAAATTGTCAAGGAATGGTGGAAGGGCAATATGAAGAAGTTCATGCGGTTCAAGGTCAAGGAGGGGGTGGTAGAAATTACAACAACATGAATTCTAATACCTACCACCCCGGGTTGAGGAACCACCCAAATTTTCGGTATGGGAACCCTTCAAATCAAGCTAACCCGAACTTTCAAGGTAGCCAAGGTAACTTTGGTTCGAGCCAACCTTACAACAATAAAAGTGGATATCGAGGTGGGAACAACCAAGGCTATCAAAAGCAATATCAAACGGGTCAAGAACAAGGGGGTCTTCGGGTGGAAATGAGATGATGGAAATGCTAAAAAGCATGCAAGCGGAGATGCAAAAACGGAACCAACTCGATGAAGTTCGAATGCAAAAAGACGAGGTTCGTGACAAAAGCATCCAATCACTAACAACCCAAATGGGTCAATTGGCAACCAATGTGGCGGAATTGAAGAAAAACAAGGGTCAACTTCCTAGCGACACCAAGGTAAATCCTTCACACGGTTCGTCACGAGGTAATGTTAATGTTCATCATGTTAGTGTTTTAAGAAGTGGAAAAGAATTTAAAGCCAATTTGTCACCCGAATTGGTTGAGGGGGTAGTTGAGGACATCACGGGTAATGATAGTGATGATGAAGTTTCACCGGTTAAACCTAAAGAAACAAATGTTAACAAACCGGGGTGGGGTGAAAATGAAAAGAATGAAAAAGTTGAGGGTGAACCGAGTCAAGTCCTGTTTCCATCGGCCTTACTTGACCCGGGTAGAAAAAATTTTATTGCACCAAGAGGTCCCCAAAAAGAAGAGTTGTGGGACATGTTTAAACAAGTTAAAATTAACCTTCCACTCCTTGATGCAATAAAATAAGTACCCGCCTATGCAAAATTTCTAAAAGAATTGTGTACACAAAAGAGGCAACAAAAGAAGAAAATGCCTAAGCGGGTGGATTTAACCGGGCAAGTAAGTGCAGTCTTAAATAGGGAGCTTCCTCCTAAGCTCCAAGATCCGGGCACGCCATTGATTAATATACAAGTTGGTAATTTTCAAATGGCTAAGGCGTTGCTAGATCTTGGAGCCGGAGTTAGTATTTTACCGGGGGGCTTATATGACCAATATGATTTTGGTCCGTTAGCTAGGGTGGAGACAACGGTTGTTTTGGCCGATTTGTCTCATAAGCTACCTCAAGGGATGGTTCAAAATGTAATTGTTAAAATTGATGAATTTTATTACCCGGTTGACTTTTTAGTCTTGGACTACTCATCCGCGGACCCAAAACAACAACAAAACGTAATTTTGGGTCGGCCATTTTTTAGTACCGTGCATGCTGTGATCGATTGTAGATTTGGTACAGTCGATCAAAGCATGCGCGGTACTAAAAAGAAAATAAGGGAGCTATCGGATGGACAATTGCCGATCTCAAAGGAATTAGTCCATCAATCGTCATGCACAAAATTATTACCACCGAAGATGCCAAACCAACACGAAAAGCTCAAAGGCGATTGAATCCGAACCTAAGGGAGGTAGTAAAAAAGGAGGTAATCAAATGGTTGGATGCGGGAATCATCTATCCGATTTCGGATAGTGCTTGGGTGAGTCCCACCCAAGTTGTGCCTAAGAAGGCCGGCATTCAAGTAGTCAAAGACGAAAGTGGCGAACAAATTGCCACCCGACCGGTTACCGGGTGGCGTGTATGTATTGACTACCGAAAATTGAATGCCGCCACTTCTAAGGACCATTTCCCGTTGCCTTTTATTGACCAAATCATTGAAAAATTATCGGGTCAAAAATATTACTGCTTTTTGGACGGGTATTCGGGTTACAATCAAATAGCAATACACCCGGATGACCAACACAAGACCACCTTCACTTGTCCATATGGCACTTTTGCCTTTCGGCGAATGCCATTTGGCTTGTGTAATGCACCGGCAACTTTCCAACGATGTATGATGAGTATCTTCTCGGACATGGTTGGAGAGTCGCTTGAAGTATTTATGGATGAGTTTTCCATTTTTGGCACTAGTTTCGAATCTTGTCTCAACGAATTACAAAAAGTGTTAAAAAGATGTGTTGAGAAAAATTTAGTGCTTAGTTGGGAGAAAAGTCATTTCATGGTGCAAGAGGGCATTGTGTTGGGTCACGTAATTTCGGAAAGGGGAATGGAGGTGGATAAGGCAAAAATAAGGGTAATAGCATCTTTGCCACCTCCGAAAAATGTTAAGGGTGTAAGGTCATTTTTGGGACACGCGGGGTTCTATAGACGTTTCATAAAAGGTTTTAGTGTTATCACCAAACCTTTATGTAACTTGTTCACTACGCCAAAATAGGGAGACAACCACACAAAAAAAGTGTTACTATATGTCTTTCGCCACACATATTTTTTTCGAGTCAAGTGTGACCAAAGCTCGAGTCATCGTAGGTATCATACAGCCACACACACTTTTTAGTGGCTGTAGAACTTAAATGTGTGGCTAATAAGTACCAACATTTTTTGTTAAAATCTAGCATTTCCTCTATTAAGTGTGGCTAAAGGGTTGCAACAGCCACATGAATTTAATTTAAGTGTGACTGTTTCTACTATATAGTAACATATATTTACTAAAAAGTATGTTTTAGCCACATCAATTAATAAAAAGTGTGGCAAAAAGGGTTGTTGTAATCAAACATTTTGTCTATTAAGTATGGCTAAAAGGAAGCAACGACCACATGAATTTACTGTAAGTGTCACCGGTTCTATTATATAGTCACATGAAGTTATTGTAAATGTGGCTAAAAACTTTTGTTGGACACACAAAACACTTTTGTAAATTTAAGTGTGTCTATTGTCTAACTTTTGGTCACACATATTTATTTTTCCTGTGACATTTGTTATCAATTCGTCACATAATAAAAACAAAGTGATGATGTGGCTATTGTCTAACACTTGGTCACACATATTTGTTTTTCCCATGGCATTTGCTATCATTCCGTCACACAAACAAAAAACAAAGTAACGAAAGTGTGGCTAATGATTACGTATAGCCACATAAAATTTTGTAATTATCAGTGTGGCTATCGTCTAACCTTTGGTCACATATAACTTTATTTTTCCATAACGTTTGGTATCATCCCGTCACACAACAAAAAACAAAGTAACTATGGCGTGGCTAGTGGTTATTTATAGCCACACGAAATTTTGTAAATTTAAGTGTGGTTATTTCTAACCTTTGATCACACATAATTTTCTTTCCCCATGACTTTTGGTATCATTTGGTCACTCAATAAAAAACAAACTATGGCGTGACTAATGGTTATTTATAGTCACACGAAATTTTGTAATTTTAAATGCGAGAATTGTCTAACTTTTGGTCACACATATTTCTTACGGTTCTATGTGACCATTTTCGTGTAATTACCCATTTTATTTTCATTTTTTTCTACAATAAAAAATGCAGTAAACATGAGAAAATTTATAAAAAAAAATGAAATTAACAATCATAACCAAAAATCCATACATAAGTTTTCAATTTACAAACTAATGCAAGGCATAAACTTCTAATCGAAACCTATCTACAATAGTTGCAAAGGGAAACAAATGTACAAAAAACTAAAAGCTATTTCTAGGTTGTTTCTTCAAGTCCGTATATACTCACTGCTATTGGACTTGAAAATGATGCAAATTTGCATCCATGGGCTGGTGGCTACCTTGCTGCTGTTGTGATAGTGAGTAAACTTGTAACCGATGGCAAATTCTGATGTCTCTTAGCCCATTTGATTTTATGTAACTTGTTGTTAAAAGATGTCCCATTTGATTTTACTAATGAGTGTATGCAAGCTTTCACTGTTTTGAAGGAACACTTGGTCAAAGCTCCTATTTTGCAACCACCGGATTGGTCAAAGCCGTTCGAGATAATGTGTGATGCAAGTGACACTACTATTGGTGCGGTTTTGGGTCAACGGGTTGATAAAAAGCCGGTGGTGATTTACTATGCAAGCAAAACTTTATCCGAAGCGCAACTCAATTACACCACAACCGAAAAGGAGTTATTAGCGGTGGTGTATGCTTTGGATAAGTTTCGTGCTTATATTTGGGGGAGCAAGGTGGTGGTTTATTCAGATCATAGTGCGGTCCGATATTTGATGGAGAAAAAGGATGCAAAGCCCCGCTTAATTCGGTGGGTGTTGTTGTTGCAAGAGTTTGATTTAGAAATCCGAGACAAAAAGGGAAGTGAGAACCTAGTGGCGGATCATTTGTCTCAGATTCCGGTTGAAGGGCTTGATGATGTTAGTGAAATAAATGAAAGTTTTCCCGACGAGCAACTCTTAGCCGTTTCCACCTTTGTTGCACCGTGGTATGCTCATTACGTAAATTACTTAGCCACGGGTGCCATCCCAAGTCATTGGACCAAGAAGCGACGACAACAATTTATGGTCCAAGTGAAGCAATACATTTGGGATGAACCGGATCTTTTCAAGATAGGGCCGGATCAAGTTATTAGGAGGTGTGTGCCTGAAACGGAAGTGTTGGAAATTCTGACCCATGCTCATTCATCCGCATGTGGAGGTCACTTTAGTGGGCATAAAACGGGCTACCGAGTTCTATCATTTGGGTTTTATCGGCCCACAATTTTCAAGGATGCATGTAAGTTCGCTAGAAATTGCATAAATTGTCAAAAGATGGGAAGCATATCGAAGAGGGATGAGATGCCATTACAACCAATCTTGGTTGTGGAAATATTCGATGTTTGGGGTATAGACTTTATGGGTCCCTTCCCGAATTCGAATGGCTTTCTATATATTTTGGTAGCGGTGGATTACGTCTCGAAGTGGATTGAAGCTATTGCAACACGCACAAACGACCATTCGGTTGTTTGTAAATTTGTTCAATCCAACATCTTCTCTCGTTTTGGCATCACGCGTGTTATTATAAGCGATGGTGATTCGCATTTCAAGAACTTCAATTTTGGAAAATTGCTGAAGAGGTATAGCGTGAATCACCGGATTGCCACACCTTACCATCCGCAAACGAGTGGACAAGTCGAAGTGTCCAACCGTCAAATCAAAGAAATTCTCATGAAGACGGTTAGAACGGATAGGAAGGATTGGTCGAGTAAGTTAGACGATGCATTGTGGGCATACCGAACGGCCTACAAGACTCCAATTGGCACAACGCCTTACCGGATGGTGTATGGAAAGGGTTGTCACTTGCCAATGGAGTTAGCGCATCGGGCACATTGGGCAATTAAGACGGTAAACGCGGATTATGACGAGGCGGGAAAGTTGAGAAAGTTGCAATTAAGCGAGATAGAAGAGATTCGAGATGAGGCGTATGAATGTGCATCGGCTTATAAAGACAAGCTCAAGAAAGTACACGATGCGAAATTGAGAAAGAAAACATTTGAAGTGGGTCAAAAAGTTTGGTTGTACAACTCAAGACTTAAGATGTTTGCGGGCAAGCTTAAAAGTAAATGGATGGGCCCGTATGTTGTTCAGCGAGTTGGAAGGTTTGATGACGTAGACATCCAAGACGAGCAAACACTTAAACAACAAACGGTGAACGGTCACCGATTAAAGCCATACTTGGAGGGGAACGACATCAACAACTTGGAGCTTGACAAAGCGGGCTACATCTTACGCCCGGTCGACGAGGAACAACCTTAAGAGGCCCAGGTTTGGTAGTGTAAATAGTAGCATTTTATTTTTGTTTGTTTTGTATAGTTTGCGCATTTACCGTACTCGCTTGAATCTTGTGTTTGAAACAATTGTGGGGATATTCGGGTCACGAATTGCTCTAACATTGTGTTGAGGACAACACGGGATTTTCGAGGGGGTAGGGTAATTTTTATATGTTTTTGGAATATTTTAAAAAACACAAAAAAAAAATTTGAAAAAACTTGAAAAATATAAAAAATAACACTTTAGATCACGTTTTTCAACAAGCCTGAAATGCCCAGATATTCCCGTAATTTACGGTAATACCGTAAGTTACGGTGGATTGTGAAAATTGTTGGTCTTTACGGCATGAACCTCCTGTTTTACGGTGAGAATTGACTTCCAGGTTCCACCGTAATTTACGGTAATACCGTAATTTACGGTAATACCGTAATTTACGGTAGACCTGGGAATTTGATCCGTCAGTCCTGTGCAGCGCATATAAAAAAATATAAAAAAAATTTAACAACATCAGATCACGTGAACAAGCCCCATCCACACGATTTCCCTTCATCTTTCTCATCCATTCCTTCTCTTCTATCACTTTCATCTAAACCCCACAAGAATCACCAACCTTCTTCAACCTTCAATCACTCCTAACTTTCTCAATTCTTAACCAAATCACGTGAAATCTAGGTCTAACTTGACTAAATTTTCACGAACTTTCTGATTTTGAGAAGAGATTTGCGAAAAAACGAAGCTTTTGGGTCTGAATCACAAACCCTAGGTCCGAAAATTTTAGGGGTTTTTGAAGTTTTGTTTCACAAGTGTGTTAGCATCTTCAAACCAAGGTATGGAAGCTTATTTGTTACATATTGATGATACATTGTCAAAAGTAAGGTTATTTAGGTTATTTGTTCATACCCACTTGCTTGTTCATAGTTTTGACTTGTTACTTGTTATTTGAACATGGTTATGGGTTGTAGATGTAGGATTGATAGTAAAGTAGTGAACTTTTTGGGAATCTCTACATTGTAGAGACATCATGCCCAATTTTTGAAAAAGATTTATAAAAAAGTTTTGGTTCACTAGCATCTACAACCATAGTAACAAGCAAGTGTGGGGATATTGTGGTGAAGAGGGTCTAATTTATTGTTTTTGGTTGTGTTGTTTGCTCTAATGTGTGTAGGAAAATGGTACGAACAAAGGAAAAGGCCGGAGCAAGTTCATCTTCTTCGTCTAAATATAAGGGCAAGCGGCCGGAACAGCAACCGAAAAAGAGGCAATACTTGGGACGAGTTGACGAAAGTGAAAGTGAGGAAGAAATGGAGTTGGACCCGGTTGAAAAGCCAAAACGGGATTCGGGTCCTCTAGATGACCAACCAGAGGAGTGGTAACCGACACTTTACCACGATAGTATGAATAGATTGAAAAACAAGGCTGCCGCATTTATTTGCGAGAGAGAAGTTAATGAGGTTCAATTTAGCCCGTTTGGTGTGTTTGCTAAATTCCGCGCTCTAGGATGGGAGGGGGCGCTTAGTTGCTATGATAAGGATAAAAACAACTTGTTCATAACCGAAATACAAGAATGGATGGCAACTCTCAAGTGCAACACATACGAAAAGTCATCACAAATGAAGTTAACGGGTATGGTGAATGGGATTCCGATAGAGATGTCTTTTAGCACATTGAAGAAATTGGGAAAATACGACAGTCTATCGTCTGGTGATTACATGATACCTACTCTTGATGACCTTCTGGTTAAACTGGAGAAGCATGCTCGTTGGAATGATATGTTGGCAGCATTATTTTTGCCCGGTACTTACAGTGGCATCTTATACCGAAGGAACTTAAAAGTAGAAGTAAAATTGTTGCTAGCAATATGTATTCTCAATGTCATTCCACGAAGGGGGGGACAAGGAGCAAGTAAGGTACCCGGAAGTACCCGTCCTCTATTCGCTGCTTCATGGGTCTCCGCGTTTTCCAATCCGATATCTACTCATGAACCACCTATGGATTTGCCGAAACAAGTTGGGAAGAGATATAATCCCATATTGCCGAATCATCACGGGATTGATGAAGCAGCAAAAGGCAATCACGTCCGAGGATAGAGGAGCAACAAAAAGGCATCAGCCTTTTACATTAGACAAGTTGGGGATTGGTTGGACGTACACGCAGTCGGAACGGTACCATAAACTTAAGTCAGAGGGGCAGCGATGGAGAGCACTAAAGGTGGGTGCAAGAGATCTTCTACCGGGTGAGCCGGATGAGCCGGAAAGTGATGTGGAGGTCCCAAGTGGTGATGAGGATTATGCGGACGAGCCGCATGGTGGTGAGAATGTGGGCCAAGGGGGCCATGGTAGAGGTTATGGTGGTGCTTTTTACGATTATACTGAGCGTTCTTATGTGCCAAATTGGGCTTATGATGGCACAATCAAGAAGTTATCGAAAACCAACGTCCTCCGGCACCTATTTTCGAGTCGTGGTCGGGTTCGGAGCGGACGTTATTAGATCAACATACAATGATGAGTGCAAGCATAGAGCGGTCCTTGAAACAAAACCTTGATCGTCAAGAGGCATGGAATCGCACACACGCGTATTCCCGTGAAGTGGAAATGAATAATCGATACCATGATGACCAAGAAAGGAGAATGCACGCAGATTAGCACGCCGGGCGGCCGGTGGTTGTGGATCCACAACATGTGGATTATGCGTCTCTACCACCGTATGATGGTAGTGTTTCGTATCCAACCCCGCCGCTCCATCATTCACAATGGATCGATCCGCGCCAACAAGAAGGAGCTCAACAACAAGGTGGGAGTAGTAGCGGTTCATTTGCATTTGGCGAATGGAACGACATGATGTCTTCCATTTTTGGGCCTCCGAGGCCACGTTATTACTAGCCAGGTCGTGTTCCTTCCTTGTATATTTTGTGAATATTTATTTAGCTTGTTTTGTTTTGTTTAAGGACGGGCGGTTGGGTGGTGTATGATTGTGATGTTATGTTGGGTTGGTGCGAGTTGGTGGTGTCATGTTTTAAAAAGAAGAAAAACATAAAAAAATATAAAATGAAAAAAATCCGAAAAGAAATTTGTGGTTTGAGTATTAAGCGTTTGGATGTTGTGAAAGATGTTTAGCGATCAAAGCCTCCTAAAACCATACATTGGGGTCAATGTATCCCAAGTGTGGGGATGGGGGAATTTTTGAAGATTTTGAAAATTTTTAAATCAAGCGAAACGATGTGAGAATTTGAACACCCTAGATTAACCCCAATTGATGCACCGGCAACCTTTGATATCCTTTTATTCTTGGTGAGAGTTGAAGCCACGCATGTACATAAATAATACTTATCTTTGATGAGAGTGGCTACGGGTGGGGGTGCATTAGAACTTGTGCCTTGATACGGTTTGAGTCCTTAGTTGGACATGAATGCGAAAAGGATAAGGGCATCTAGGTAGCCTCGTTTTTTGTATGTGTGAGTGTGGGATTTGGGGGGTTGGAACTCATAAGTTATATATATAAGCATGGTAGTGAGAGGGGTGGGGGTTTGGACATTTAGTTGCCCAATTTTGTGCCTAAAAGCCTATCATTTGTTACCCCCTAGCTACTTACCTAAAAATTTACCCAATTTGACCCGGTCTTATAGTGTTAGTAGTAGTAGTTTTAGTAGTATGTTGTAGATATGTTTGATGCTTTATTGTATGGTTGTTTGTTTAAAAAAAGAAAAAGAAAAAAAAAGCAATGAAAAATGAAAAAGAAGTGATGTTTAGTTGTCTTTGTATATATTAGTTAAATTGGTAGTTGTTAGTTTGCTTTATTGTGTAATAAAAAGACCGGGTTAAGTTTTTGCTACTTCATATATATTCCATTTCCTACCCATACACCTAGCCACGTTACAACCTTGAAAGTCCCTTTGATTTGCATTCATGTTTGACACATTTTAGGAGAAGAATTGATTTAGGTACAAGCCTATAGTTGTGCAACCGCCCGTTAGTCTTTGTGTGTCTAGCTCATATTGCTAGTGTCTACTTGTTACCGAGAGGAGAGATTTAGAGAGGGGTGTGTTATTTTGGGTGTTGAAAAGGGTTAGTAAAAGGGCTACATGTTTCTGCTTGGTTTACATTGATCGTTTGTTTTGAAATTGATTTGATGAGTTGCTTGGGACAAGCAACGGTTAAGTGTGGGGATGTGACGGGTGGTCCATAGGACAACCCTTAATGATGTTAAAAGACAAGTTTATCCTTCACTTAATCGCGTAATTATCTTGAATTAGATAACTGCAGTTGCTTATGTTTCAGGTATGCTTTGGGAGCTAAAAGAGGAGAAAACGCAGCTTTGGACGGTTTGGAGTTGAACGGGTCGTGCGCGGAACGAATGAAGAAGCAAAGCACAACATTCAGGGTGCCACCGTAAATTACGGTGGCCCTGAAATGTGGCTTGTCCTCCACCGTAACACAGACTCAAACCACCCTAACTATTTGAAGACCACCGTAACTTACGGTGGCACCGTAAGTTACGGTGGAGTCTGCGCAGAAATTGTAACTGCCATCATTAAATTAGTTTGTGGGTGTCTTTTGGGAGGATCTGATCATTGGACGGTTTCTTGGCAACTAGGGGGCGATTTTGGCTGTTCTTGCTTGGTTCCAAGCATTTCTAAACGATTAGTTTGTGTTTTCAATTCGTATGAACATTAAACTTATTGCTACAATGATTCACCAAACAATGTCCGGCTAATCGTATGGTGATCATCTAAGGTGAAGGTTTCTCTAAACTTTTGGGTGTTTATTCCGTTATTTCTAGAATGATAACTTGTGTTTGCTTGATTATCATGGTGTATGCATAATTGTTTGTAGCTTGTTAATTGATAGTACAATTTCTAGTCTCAATCATACGTTCTTGGTGCTGTTGGCAATCGAGATATCACGGGAAGGGTTAAGGTTGGTTATTGATTAATTGATCATCGGGAAACAACCTCGCGTTTATATAATCCGAGTACTTTGTTCCCTTTTATCACTTCGATTATTTATGCATGAGTTATGTCTATGTAACTCTTTCTAGTTGGAATTTCACACAATTGTTAAAAGAAACTGAATCCTAAGATGGTCATTGTTTTCCTAATCTGCTTTACAACCAACCTTTGATTTGAAGTTATTTAGTTAATTTAGTTTTAAAATCAAACAATCCAAATTATTGGTATTTACTTTCTGCAAATTAGGTTAATTTTAGTTTAAGTGCAAAGCTATATAATCGACATATTTTCCACATACTCCCTGAGTTCGATACCCATTTACCACTATCTATAGTTGTTATTGGGATTAAATTTGCGTGTATCACGACAAACACGTCAGCAACCGCACATCAGCAGCAACCCTGACTCCTGATACTTCAAGAGCCACATACAAGCTTCAAGCTCTTTTGAAGCGAGTCCTTTGCTGTAAACCGCAAACATTCACGAATAGCCGCGGAGAACCACAAGTACGCGGACGGTAGCTACGGAAGAGCCACGACTAAGCCGTCACATGGTTAAAGCAAAACTACTTCCAAGAAAACTACTTTCCACCTATGCGTGAAGGAAAGTAGCTAAGGAGCAAATGCGGACGAGTTTCACCCAGATTCCCAAGTATCTAAGGTGATCTCCTTGAGCAACAAGCCAAGCAACAGTGGTAACAAGTCTGCTTATGACTCTGTTTTGCCCACCTATGGACCGCATAGAATAAACAATGGTGGGCACTACAATGCCTATAACCATGTTTATTTGCCCATAGTACAGATTCACATTGTTCGACCAAACACGGCCAACAATGACGCAAGTTCCCCACATGGTTCGACCAAACATGGCCAACGATATGCGGCAACGAGGTAACCGCAAAGGACGTGTGGTTACTTGAGAGCTACACTGGAGAACGCAAATACCCTACAAAGCAGGGATCATCGTTGTATGTCCAGTTGATATGCATAGAGCTTGAGCAAAGCACTTACAACATTACATCAGCTGACACAGAGGTTACAAGTAGAGTTGCGATCACGGACATCTTCCGTCAACGTCTCAAAGGTTGGTTTAAACCTTCAGAATATCTTCAGACACCGTCTCAAAGATTGGTTCGAAACACCAACAGGTGGCTGATGACATCAGAGAAAGGTAGACCATATTACCGAATCAAATCAGGCTGAGAATTTCGCATCAAGCGGACCTTGCTCACCGTTACGGAAGAGACGTCACACGACTCTACCGGACCCCCAGCTTGATTTACTTGAAGCATGAGCCATTTTCATGGCCTAAATTCTTCTACAACCCATATTCTACCTTCTAGACACCATAGTCAAGTATTCCTCCCACATGCAACTTGCATAAGGAAGCAACACTAGACTGGGGGGGACTTGAAGGGGTATGGTCCCAGATCTCGCGTCAGCATGACCGCGAGCGACCATTACCCTTATCAAAAACCCCCACCAGCAAGAACTTATCTGTGTCCGTGCGGGCACACGCGAACACAGC
Organism: Helianthus tuberosus; assembly: GCA_030545235.1. Classification (NCBI taxonomy): domain Eukaryota; kingdom Viridiplantae; phylum Streptophyta; class Magnoliopsida; order Asterales; family Asteraceae; genus Helianthus; species Helianthus tuberosus. The sequence goes on from CM060400.1 coordinate 211,088,363, forward strand.
GGTCGAATCCAATCGGTCAAGTGATGGGAATACATACCTTACGTATAAAATGGGTGTATACATAGCGATACGGCCCGGCACCACATCCTATAAACATTTTCATCACGACAAGGGATCTGGACAACAGTAACAGTCACCAAGCGGCGATGCGGCACGGCACCGCATCCCTTATATGTCTTGGCCAGATCAAGAACGCGGGAGCAGCATCAGTTACCGCACGCAGCGATGCGGCCCGGCACCGCATCCTGCCTACCAGGCAAGTGGGACTGACACCACAGTGCAAGTGGCAGCCCACATGTAAGCGACAGACTGACACCACAGCAGGACGTGGCATCACCACCATAACCGACAGGCCTGACACACCTACAGGAGGCTGTGCGATGTCAGACTAGCCACTCAACTACCCTCCTTCACTCCTCGGCTATAAATACCCATCCCAAACCAGGTTTGAGGTATCTCTTCACAACTCTCTCACTACTACTACTATTACACTTTGCTTCCCAAGCAAATTACTGATTCTCACGCCGGAGAATGGTAACAAGGAGCACCCCCACCCCATCCTCCTTGTTACGAGTCACGGTTTGTTTCCTTGTGCAGGAGATCAACCAGCGGACGATCCAGCCAGCGATCCTCGGAAAGAAGGGATTAACCCTACTTGACGAGACCAGTGAATTAACCACCTCATTTAACCATTGTTTCATCAGTGTTGTAGAGCTTGGGATCTTGCAAATAATCTTTTGGGGCTTGAGTGTAAAGTGGTGTGTGGGTCTTCGGGTAAGGATTGAGTGTTAGTAATTTTGTGTGGTAATTTTGTGTGGTTATGAGAAGGAAGAGAGGTGATATGTGTTAAAAATGTAAGGGTTTAAATGATGGGTTTGGTATGGTGTATATATAGGAGAAATTGATGGGATCAAAAGGATAACTTACAAGTTCTAAAAGTAACTAGAAAGTTGAGATTTTTTAGTGGTGAGGCAATGGCATGTTCAACAGGCAAGATCCGCCACTGGCCGGGTGAGAATGTGATACCAATGATACAATGGGCCGGGAGGTCGGGTGGTTTGAGGGACAGGATGTGCCTGCCCGATAGGAGGGTCTCCTAGTTTCGAACCCGGTGTCTATAAGTATTCTGGTTGAGTTGGTGCGAAAGCCCAACCAGCAGGTCTATCTGTCGTTAAAAAAAGGTATGGTTTCGTATTATAAAAATACAATCAAATAACTTTGAGTGTTAGAATTGTTTTCCACAGTAAAAAGCAATATTTTTTCTTTTGTTTTTCATGATGCCATGACAGTAACATGGGAAAAGGTAAAATGATGTCTTTGACTTTATCTTTACTTGCGTTCCCTCTGTCCAAGAATGGGTTGGTAATTAAATTAACAAAAAGTACACAAGTAAACAATGTGTGTAATTTGATGGAACAAGAAATCGGTTGTACGACGCTGCAACGGAGAAAAAAGCAAAGGTGGCAGATTATATTCAAAGAAATAACGAAAGTATAGAATGGGAATTGGTTTGGGGACGTGGGCTTCGTGGGCCAGAACTGGAACATTTTAAAAACCTCTTGGCAGATTTAAAGAATGTAAATCTGAAACAAGGCGAAGATACATGGGCTTGGAAGAAAAAAAAGGGGAGAAAAGCTAACAGTGGCGCTGATTCGGGACCAAATACAAAAGGTTGAGGTAACGGAACAAGATGGGGTATGGCGACATTGGAATGGCTGGGCTCCACCAAAGGCAAATCTATTTTGTTGGAGCGCGACAAAAAATCGGATACCGGTAAAGAGTGATCTATGTAAGAGGGGCGTCACAATACAAAACCAAACTTGCTTAAGATGCGGATTACATCATGAAATATCAGACCACTTATTGGTAACATGCTTGAGTAAAAAATCGGTATGGTGGAGTGTTCGAGCATGGTTAAAAATACCAACGTCCGGACTGTATAATTCGAGCAACGACATTTTGGAAAGTATTGATGGCCTAGCGGGATCAAAAGAGTGGAAGAAAGTGTTAGTAGTGGTCTTCTAGGCGACGATGTGACAACTTTGGAAAGCTAGAAACGATCGAGAATTCAACGGCAGGAGCACACCGGATTATCAGGTATTTGAAGACCTTAAAGCGAACTCGTTTTTATGGATGAAAGGAAGGTCCAAATTCCATAATTTGGTATGGGAGAGATGGAGTTACTTCAATATCCGAGATATTATAATTTAATGTAATGTAAATCTTCTTTCCGTTTTGTAATCTTTGTTGGGTTTTTACAGCATATGCTGGCCCATTCTATAATCATAGAATCCTGCCGTTCAAAAAAAAAAAAAAAGAAATCGAGTTGGGAGGTCTAGGAGGTTATGGGTAGGGTGGTTGGTGATGAGTGGTAATCGGGATGGTGTCGCGTGGTGATGGGTAAGTGAATTTTTTATAAATACAAGCGTTTTCCAAAATATATATATTTAGACGCGAAACAAAATATATCAGTTTTGAGTTAAAAAAAATATAGAACTATAAACATTTTGTGATTCATGGGTCGGTGAAGGTAAAAGATCATTTGATTTAATCAAATGAATTTTTAAGTTCTTCACAAGTTTTGACATGAAACTTCTTATATGTTGTCTAGGAAATTATTTCTTTGTACTTGAGACTAATTAGTTAATTGGTTTTGAGGTATATAGAGGTTTTGACTCTTCTTTGTATCACATATGTTGGTGCTAAATGTGGTTGATTTTTTCTGATATTGAACTGTGTGGTTCGTGAATTTGACCGTATCATGATGGTTTGTTTGATCCGTATCATTCTGTTTCTTTATATAGACTTGTTATGTAGATGCACTGATTTAGGAAATTCTTTATATAGAGCTGTCTTTGTTAAGTCTGGTAAAGTTCATGCTATTCTTGTTGGTCTGAATTCTTTAAAGTCATATGACTTTATATGTTGTCAGATATGTGTGTATCTGTTTTTATGTTATGCAATCATATGGGCCGTGTTATTTTGGATATGTTATATGATTGTTCTTTTCTGTGATGATTACAAAAATTATGTCGTGCCTTATGAAATTCTTGAGTGTATTTTTAGTCAATGAGTACATGATTCATATTTTTTTCAGACTTGATTCTCAATGTTTCTAAGGTCTTGTGACTCTTTGGTTTAATCATTAAGTGTTCTTGTGTGATATGGCTTATGGCATGAGTATTTTTGTATTCGGACGTGATGCACCACTTAGTTTCATAACCGACAGTTTGGAGATCTTGGGTGGGGCCATTGTGCCTTCGGTTATGCTTGTGTAAGGGGGATTTGACATCATCAGGAGCTTGTGATCCTTTATGTTCAGTGGATGAAACAAGTTCACAACAATATGAAGCTAACACTGATTTACTGAAAGCTCTGGCAATATTTGGAGCAACTGTCACAGGAACAGTTGCAATTAATCATTCATGGGTGGCTGCAAATTAGGATCTTGCATTGGCATTGTTGGTTGGAATAGGGTATACTGGCATAATATTTGAAGAGTCACTTGTGTTTAATTAACGTGGAGTGGGTTTACTGATGGCGGTTAGCTTGTGGGTTATTCGGAGCTTTGGAGCCTCCTCAACCGACGTAGCTGTCGCAGAGTTAATGCACGCATCGGCTGAAGTTAGTGAAATAGTATTCTTCTTGCTTGGTGCAATGACAATAGTGGAGATAGTTGATGCTCATCAAGGATTTAAGCTTGTGACCAACAATATAACCACTCGCAAATCACGCACTCTCCTTTGGGTGATTGGTTTTGTGACTTTTGCTCTAAGCTCGGTTCTTGACAACCTCACATCTACAATAGTCATGGTTTCCTTATTGAGGAAACTGGTACCTCCATCAGAATACAGAAAGTTACTTGGTGTGGTGGTTGTTATAGCATCAAATACAGGTGGAGCATGGACTCCTATCGGTGATGTAACAACTACAATGCTTTGGATACATGGCCAAATATCCACATTGACGACAATGACGGGCCTATTTGTGCCTAGTGCAGTTTCTCTTACAGTGCCTTTGGCCCTCATGTCCTTCTCAAGAGAAGCTGATGGCAAGGGACATAACACAGTTGATGTTTTGGCTTCTGAACAAATGGCGCCACGTGGGCAGCTTGTTTTTGCAGTGGGAATCGGGGCAATAGTGTTTGTTCCAGTTTTCAAATCTTTAACGGGCTAGCCTTCTTATTTGGGTATGTTGTTTGGGCTCGAGGTTCTGTGGATCCTAACTGATGCTATCCACTATGGGGAATCAGACAGACAATGGTTTCTGTCAGTAGCTTGGAGGCAGCTGGGCTTCTTAAAGAACTAGCACATTACCTTGATGCCCATATTGTCAGTAGTGAGCTGATTGCAAGTGCAATGGGGATACTAGGTTCACGTTTGGGCCAGGACACAGCTCGAAGTATCCGTCAAGTGGGCTTGGTTCAACTTGGTAAAATCATTTGCTTAAAGATCATTCATACATGCGTAAGTGTTTAGATAACCAGTCTGTTTGATATTAAAACTGAGGGGGGATGTTAAAAGTGATACTTTTATACTTCAGTTTTAATATCTCTAGTATTGTTTTATACTTGTTATTAAGATTTTTGATTGTTATATTTCGAGGTCTGGTCTAATCAGTTTTAATATCTCTAGTATTGTTTTATACTTGTTATTAAGATTTTTGATTGTTATATTTCGAGGTCTGGTCTAATAACGAACGAGTTGAGGGCTGAATCAGAAGCTGAATAAAAGCTTGGGCTTATAAAGAGGTCACTGGGCTGCTTAGAAGGCTGGGCTTAAGAGACTAAAGATTCGTGTGCGTAGACTTCCTTTGGCGATTTAGGGTTTCATTCATGTATTGAATATCTTTGATTAACTGAGGGCTTGTTAGATCGTTATATGCAGGTGAGAGGAGAGCGGAGAGATTTTGTTGTACAGTTCATATTCTTGTGTTCATTCATTGTTAAGAGTTAATAAAACATCTGTTTGGTTATAGTCAGTCTCGATACCTGTTGTTTTAACAATTTATTATTTCTTTTAAGTTTTCTACACAACTTTTTTAAAACCGAATCAATGTCCATCTTTTAAACTTTTTTTATTCATTCATTTTTATCACTCAATAAACATGCATTAATTCAATTTTATCACTCAATAAAGATGCATTAAAAGTTTTTATGAGAAGCAGCTTGTACCCTACGCATAAACCTGCTGGTTATGAGAATCATATGTTTAAACTATGCCCTGGAGAAGCCAAATTATCATAATCAATGTGGTAGTTTTAATGTAAATATATATTTATGGTATATGATTGAAGTGTGAGTTTCATTGGGGAACACTAAAAAAGTGGGGAACCGACTCAAACGAACTCCGATTGGAATCATTCCAGCGGCGTTGGAACCGTCTCGTCGAACCCTAACTAGGATCTCTTAACCCTAAACCCTAAATCATAACCCCTAAAACTAGCCGTCGTAATCTTGTCCCTTGATACCGACAACAAATGTATACAAACAAAATCCAGTATCTGATACAGCCCAAACACCCCACTCGAAAATCCCACCACCACAAGCTCCAACCCCCTATGATAATCACAAGACGTTAATTTAGCCCCCAACTGCATTAAGAAATCCTTCTTCGCCAATTCCCACTTCCCTTTACTATATATATTTACACTAAAAATTAAAAACCGAATGGGTTCCTAGGAACCCGATACTTGGTCATAAGTCCGCCCCTGGGTGTGATAGTCTTTCTTTTGAATACAATGAATAACCCTCTCTAAATCAAGTCTCAAATGTACCTGCAACTTGCTCGACGAACAAAAAGAAAAGGTAAAACATGGATATAGTGAAGAAGAAGAATAAGAAAAAAGTGCTCCATGTTCTCAAATGTGTCTCCTCTGACACACAAAACCTTTGTGTTGCAAAAGTGAAAGCAAATATGTGGTTCAAATTAAAAGTTGATTTTCTTTTTTTTTATTTAAAAAAAATACAACTAAACATGGGTACAATGTGTACAGTAAAGTATGTAGAAACCATCTTTAAAGCAAATGGGTGGTATGCGTGATGGAGACTCAAAAGAAGCAATTCGGGTTTGCTCATGTCAAGACCGAGAACCGATCCGAGACCGAAATTACGTGAAATATGGAACCAATGGGCACCCGAAAAACGTAAACACGGGTCGTAATCGTTGGCAGAAAAGACTGTAATATAGCAACCACCGTCTTCCGCCGGTAGATCTGGTCTAAATATCTCAACTTGCCACCACTACAGAACCTAACGTCGTTTGGCCAGTGGTTTCTTCTCTTCCACAACACAACAACTACCTCTTTCTTTCTCTACTTCACCCTAAAAATCAAGGCAGTTCTTGTGTAAAGTTGGAACTTGGAACCCAACGTAGAATGAGAGGAAGAGGGAAGTGTGGAGTGAGGTAATGAGATATATTAAGAAATAAGGCTTAAAAATAGAGACACGCGACTTGTTTTGAAAAAGGTACAACCTCAAAACATAGATGTACAATAACACCTTGCAAGATAAACCCTTAATGCACAACTTACAACTTTCTAATGCACTCACTTTTTGCAAATTATATCATTATTATATATATAATATATAATTTGGAAAAAATGTACAACCTCAAAACATAAATGTACAATAACATCTTGTAAGACAAACCCTTAATGCACAACTTACAACTTACTAATGCACTCACTTGTTGCAAATTAAATAATATATAATAAAACATAAATGTACAATAACACATTGCAAGATAAACCCTTAATGCACAACTTACAACTTTCTAATGAACTCACTTGTTGCAAATTATATAATTATTATATAATATATAATTTAGAAAATGGTACAACCTCAAAACATAAATGTACAATAACATCTTGTAAGACAAACCCTTAATGCACAACTTACAACTTACTAATGTAACACCCCAAATCGCGTAAAACAACACGCGGCGGAAACACTTGGGGAGTCACGTTACAAATTGCTACATAACACATGGTATTTGAAAGTATGTTTTATTGAATATTAACATGATTACATTGTCTTTAGAATTAAATTAAACAAAAACAAATATATTATTTTGTCTTTCTTGTTTTAAGGCACTAAAGTCCGCGTCCGTCCTATGTGAAGTGTACAGCAACAATCGTCATGTAACTAAACCTGAAACATATGTGAAAACATAGTCAGCATAAAATGCCGGCGAGCACATAGGTTTTCTGAGTGTCAAATTCATGGCTTTATAACTATATTGCAATACCACGTCCAACTTCGAGAGTCAACGAGTATAAATCTTGAAATAAAAACGTATTTGATATTGCAATATAATATATCAACTTTACAAGTTAATATAAGTAAATCAAAACCTTGTAGCCATGAATCTTGACTGAAAACATTTGTTTCGTAAATATGAGTTGTAAATCATCTTGTGAATAAACTTTGTATGGTTTATATCTTTAAATAAAAATCGTTGTGTAACCTTGTTCAAAAATAACCAATCGACCATTGTTTGTATCATAAACCATTGCTTCATTGTACTTGTCATAAACCATTGTTCATTGTCCTTGTCATAAACCATTGTCCTTGTTTTAATTGTGAAAACTCCTGGTCGTTCTTTAATGAATACATTCAAACCTTTGTTGACTCGACTATACCCCAAGGGTATCTTTAATAGATCCTAAAAGATCTCTTTAACAAGACTAACAAATCAACGAATGATTTGTTAATTATAAACAGTTTATGTCGTTCCCCAAACTACCCCCAAATCCAGTGAATAGCCTAGTAACGAGATTGTCAATCCTATGGTACCATAACTTACTAGTGGGAGGCATAACAATGTTAATGAATGTCATTCGTATCTTGGATAATGCACCAACAAGTTGTATCACATTATTGAAACCATATTGTTATATAAACCATAGTATTTGTACTTTGAAAACTTGAAAACAATTAGCACATATGAATCACCCCAAAACATTTGTAAAACATAAAAGAGGGGAGCGATGTACTAACCTGGGATTTGCGGATAAGCCTTGTGCAAGTGTGTGAACAAAGCCCAAAGTTCAAGGAATCAAGTGTGTCCTAATGAGTCGGATAACATGTAAATAAGTCGGTACATAAACGGAAGAATCGTATAGCAATTTGGAGAGAGTATGAACCTGTTTAAGGCCAGCAGTTGCATCCCACTCCTCAGTCTGCTTATACTGCTGAAAGGCAGCCTTCTCCCTATTGAGCTGCTCCGCACCCTCACGAGCAGCTTTCACCAACACTTCAGCCTCAGCCCGTAAGCGGGCACTTTCCTCCTCCTTGCGCCCCAACACCTTGTAGTCTTCCATAATGACATTCGCCATTATGGAACTCCCAACAAGCATGGAGGAAAGTTGGTTGATCCGGAGCTCGCGGGGCAAAGCGCGGGCCCGATTAACTTCAAACGGGGTGCCCAAACCACCCAAAAATCTCCTTACAAGCAGAAGGATCACTTGAAATATCATCCCCTTGCATAATGCTCCAAGGGGGACGATGATAGTTCATAGCCCGGTCTTCCGTATAGGTACGGTAGTAGAACTCCAATTCAGACTCTTCAGGCTGAATAGGAGGTCCTTCAAAACCCGCACCCCTAGAAGCGGAACCGGAAGCCTTCTCAGCAGCAAGAGATTCTTTCTTTTCAGCATCAGCAAACTTCAGGTTCAGATCATCAGTCTCCTGCGGGGAGATCAGATTATCATGGGAATCCACTGTATCAAAGATCTGAGCCGCGGTTTTCTTCCCAGTATCCTCTGCATGCGCAGAGGGCTCAGTCACCACTTCGATGGAAGGGCTTCTGGTAAATTCTTTATTAACCCCCGCATCCGCAGCCGTGTCATGCGTGGGGGAAAGAGGAGCATCAAATAAAGAGAAACCTTCATCTTGCGGTTCTGCAAACAAAGCAAAAATAACTATCAATTACAAGTACAATGACAAACAATTGTAAGGTGATGATTCGCTTACCAGACACAACAGTTGTTCGTTTCGTTTGCAACCTCGGACGTTTTTTTCTCACCGGCACCAGCAGCCTTCTCCTCTGCCCTCCTTTTCTTCTTCTCATCAGCAGGCTTGGAACCCGCAGAGGATCCACCTGCCGCAGCACCACCACCTGGAACACCCAAACCCTCATGGGTGTCAGCACTACCACGTAATCGGTATATCTGCGGAAACGAGAACAAGAGATACCTGCCGCGTGCGGAACCAAAGGAGGAACAACTGCGGGTTCAGGTTTTTTCTTGTGGCGACCCCGCACAGTTTTCTCCACATGCTTCTTGGGAGCACCCTTCACCTCAAAATCGCCCAGGGCCCCAAGAGTACCTGCGTTCCAATCATCAAACAAGCAAGTCAGAAAGGTGAACTTCTTTACAAAGCAAGTAAGAAGATTATAGACTATACCTTTGCCTTGCGGCAGGGGTGCCGTCAGCCCCTCACGATCCGAAATGCGGAAGTTGTTGCGAATGGTCAAGTTAAAACCTTCTTCACCTTCCGCACACCGAAGTATCTCAACCTTGCCCTTAAAGTTCGGATCAAATATCCTCCACAGGGCAGCGTCCTCTGATAGTACACTTACAAATCAGTAACACACAAGGAAGTTAGCAAACTGTACAAGAGTAAAAATACTTACCACCACTCTTCTCCCGCACAACGGGCCTTGCTTTCCTATCAGGCCTGGTCAACATCATCCGCAGCACCCACAACTGCGAGTTGTCCAATTTCTTGAACTCAATGGTCCGCAACCTGGAGAACCACTCCACCGTCTTCGCACTAGGAACCTCAATACTTTCCGCTAAGATCGTCTCGTTCACAATGCGGAAAGTCATCCTGGCAACGATCGCGGCAGACTTAACGTAAAAGAATCTGGTTTTCCACTTCGTGATACCCTTGGGAGGGGTCATCAGCTTGGGGCTACCATAACGCTGACCAAAAGAAAAGAAACCAGTATTCACTGTCAACTGGTAGAACCGCCGGAAGTTTTCAACAGTAGGCTCTATTCCGAGAGCACGAAAAGTATACTCAAAATTCCGAATCCGGATCATGCCAAACGGACTCAGTTGGGAGATATGGAGCTTGTAAAACTCCAAAATCTCAGCAACAAACACAGTCAATGGTAACCGGAGATTACCATCACCGAAGAAATCGGCCCACATGGTGACGTAACCGGCCGGAGCATCGGCAACGGTCTCACCTTCATGTGGGTGGATAACCCCATACTCTTGGGGCATCTGAATACTGGTCATCAGGGTGTCAAACTGACCCTTCGACCACTTCAGCACTGGTAGGCCCCCGCCGGGGGCACCACCACCTTCTTCTTCCTCTTCCGCCGCCATCGGCGATGAAGGTTCCGGGTTTTCACCCTCAGCATTATGAGGATTTGATGGTTCATCCATTGAAATAACGAAGAAAAAATCTAAAAGATGAGTTCAAAAACTCACAGCTCACCGGAAAATCAAACGAATGATCGGAGAAGACGAAGGAGTTCTCTCTTTCTTTCACCGGAAAATTTTTGAAATTTCGAGCAAGTGAGGGGAAACCACAAACGGTTTCCCCTTATATACCCATCGCAATTAATGCGAGGCAGTAACTGAATCATCACGTTTGAAAAGAGCGAGTTATGCGACGCCACGTGTTCAGCGAGGGTTTCGCTGACGGTTACCACGCGCGAGTGGCCGCTCACGCGCCTGACAAAAGAGACTTTTTACACTCCTGCTACAGTGCATTTATGACCTTGGGCAGTGCAAACGTTCTTTCGTTTCAGCACATGCCAGGAAATCCTACCAACTTTCACCAACTCACACGTGCGTTCAGCCACGTATGCAGCACAAAAGCGACAACATTATCCAAACATAAGCGGCATGCGGTTTCTCTGGTATACGGCACCATAACCCATACCGCATGTCGTTTTTTTACATACCCCTCAAAAAAGGCAAAATATATATCTCTACATTATGTAAAGGGGTATAACCAATATCCGCATATACCTACGAGCACACGTGGAATATGCGGAGATGACACACACGAGCCCGTACAGGTGTGTTAGATACTCAGAACCAGCGTTGTTCTATGGACTGTGAAAACCGCTTCTCAGGATGCGGTAAACCGCATTCCATGCAAGCTTCTTCAAGCTTCAAATCCCTCGTGTCCGGTTCACAACCACAGAGGGGACGCAAACAGCTTCTCCTTAGGATAAAGGACAAGTATGCTGAGCAACCGCACATCAGCAACCCTGACTCCTGATCCTTCAAGAGCCACATACAAGCTTCAAGCTCTTTTGAAGCTAGTCCTTTGCTGTAAACCGCAAACATTCACGAATAGCCGCGGAGAAACACAAGTACGCGGACGGTAGCTACAGAAGAGCCACGACTAAGCCGTCACATGGTTGAAGCAAAACTACTTCCAAGAAAACTACTTTCCACCTATGCGTGAAGGAAAGTAGCTAAGGAGCAAATGCGGACGAGTTTCACCCAGATTCCCAAGTATCTAAGGTGATCTCCTTGAGCAACAAGCCAAGCAACAGTGGTAACAAGTCTGCTTATGACTCTGTTTGCCCACCTATGGACCGCATAGAATAAACAATGGTGGGCACTACAATGCCTATAACCATGTTTATTTGCCCATAGTACAGATTCACATTGTTCGACCAAACACGACCAATAATGACGCAAGTTCCCCACATGGTTCGACCAAACATGGCCAACGATATGCGGCAACGAGGTAACCGCAAAGGACGTGCGGTTACTTGAGAGCTACACTGGAGAACGCGAATACCCCACAAAGCAGGGATCATCGTTGTATGTCCAGTTGATATACATAGAGCTTGAGCAAAGCACTTACAGCATTACATCAGCTGACACAGAGGTTACAACTAGAGTTGCGATCACGGACATCTTCCGTCAATGTCTCAAAGGTTGGTTTAAACCTTCAGAATATCTTCAGACACCGTCTCAAAGGTTGGTTCGAAACACCAACAGGTGGCTGATGACATCAGAGAAAGGTAGACCATATTACTGAATCAAATCAGGCTGAGAATTTCGCATCAAGCGGACCTTGCTCACCCGTACGGAAGAGACATCACACGACTCTACCGGACCCCCAGCTAAATTCTTCTACAGCCCATATTCTACCTTCTAGACACCATAGTCAAGTATTCCTCCCACATGCAACTTGCATAAGGAAGCAACACTAGACTGGGGGGACTTGAAGGGGTATGTTTCCTTGTGCAGGAGATCAACCAGCGGACGATCCAGCCAGCGATCCTCAGAAAGAAAGGATTAACCCTACTTGACGAGACCAGTGAATTAACCACCTCGTTTAACCATTGTTTCATCAGTGTTGTAGAGCTTGGGATCTTGCAAATAATCTTTTGGGGCTTGAGTGTAAAGTGGTGTGTGGGTCTTCGGGTAAGGATTGAGTGTTAGTAATTTTGTGTGGTAATTTTGTGTGGTTATGAGAAGGAAGAGAGGTGATATGTGTTAAAAATGTAAGGGTTTAAATGATGGGTTTGGTATGGTGTATATATAGGAGAAATTGATGGGATCAAAAGGATAACTCACAAGTTCTAAAAGTAACTAGAAAGTTGAGATTTTTTAGTGGTGAGGGATGTGATACGGTTGAGACATAACCAGATAAAAAAAAAAGTTATCTTGAGTTATATGATTAGACTTTTCTGTAGGGTTCATGGAAGGATGGATATTTCGTCCCCACTGGATACACAAACAAGGTGAGGCCAGGGGGTTTTACACAAGCCATGGATGCGTGGTTTCCTCCTGGAACAGCCGGGTGCAGGGGCGGTTCTTAGTGGAGCCGTGGCAAGGCCACGGCCCGGGCAAGTTTTTCGGCCGTAGTGCTAATTTTCCGCATTTCGATCGAAATTTTTTATATATACTATGTTCGGCCCGGGCAAGTTTTTCGGCCGTAGTGGTAATTTTAGTGCCCGTGTCTTTCGGCCCTGGCATGTTCAACGGGCAAGATCCGCCACTGGCCGGGTGAGAATGCGATACCAATGATACAACGGGCCGGGAGGTCGGGTGGTTTGAGGGACAGGATGAGAATGCGATACCAATGATACAACGGGTAAGTGCAGTCTTAAATAGGGAGCTTCCTCCTAAGCTCCAAGATCCGGGCACGCCATTGATTAATATACAAGTTGGTAATTTTCAAATGGCTAAGGCGTTGCTAGATCTTGGAGCCGGAGTTAGTATTTTACCGGGGGGCTTATATGACCAATATGATTTTGGTCCGTTAGCTAGGGTGGAGACAACGGTTGTTTTGGCCGATTTGTCTCATAAGCTACCTCGAGGGATGGTTCAAAATGTAATTGTTAAAATTGATGAATTTTATTACCCGGTTGACTTTTTAGTCTTGGACTACTCATCCGCGGACCCAAAACAACAACAAAACATAATTTTGGGTCGGCCATTTTTTAGTACCGCGCATGCTGTGATCGATTGTAGATTTGGTACAGTCGACATGACTTTTGGGAATCGAAAAATGCGTTTGAATGTTTTTACTAACAATTCTAATGCTAATGGTGTTGATGAGTGTTTCATGGCAGATATAGTTGACGGATGCAACCCGCATGCGTATGAGGAGGATGGTTTGGATGTTTGCCTGTGTGATTTTTCTGAACAGGTACATACTTATGCACTCCGGGTTGAAGAGGAAAAACAGGATGCAATGGCCTTGAAAGAAGGTCGACCACCATGGACTCTTCAATTTGAAGGTTTACCGGCGGAGATAAATTCGGGTACTAAACCATCGTTAGAGGAACCGCCAAAGTTGGAACTTAAAGACTTGCCGAGCCACTTGAAGTATGCGTTTTTAGGGGATAATGACACTTTACCGGTCATTATTGCCTCTAATTTAGAGTTGGCACAAGAGCAAGCGTTGTTGGAAGTCTTGAAAGAAAATAAGGGAGCTATCGGATGGACAATTGCCGATCTCAAAGGAATTAGTCCATCAATCGTCATGCACAAAATTATTACCACCGAAGATGCCAAACCAACACGAAAAGCTCAAAGGCGATTGAATCCGAACCTAAGGGAGGTAGTAAAAAAGGAGGTAATCAAATGGTTGGATGCGGGAATCATCTATCCGATTTCGGATAGTGCTTGGGTGAGTCCCACCCAAGTTGTGCCTAAGAAGGCCGGCATTCAAGTAGTCAAAGACGAAAGTGGGGAACAAATTGCCACCCGACCGGTTACCGGGTGGCGTGTATGTATTGACTACCGAAAATTGAATGCCGCCACTTCTAAGGACCATTTCCCGTTGCCTTTTATTGACCAAATCATTGAAAAATTATCGGGTCAAAAATATTACTGCTTTTTGGACGGGTATTCGGGTTACAATCAAATAGCAATACACCCGGATGACCAACACAAGACCACCTTCACTTGTCCATATGGCACTTTTGCCTTTCGGCGAATGCCATTTGGCTTGTGTAATGCACCGGCAACTTTCCAACGATGTATGATGAGTATCTTCTCGGACATGGTTGGGGAGTCGCTTGAAGTATTTATGGATGACTTTTCCATTTTTGGCACTAGTTTCGAATCTTGTCTCAACGAATTACAAAAAGTTTTAAAAAGATGTGTTGAGAAAAATTTAGTGCTTAGTTGGGAGAAAAGTCATTTCATGGTGCAAGAGGGCATTGTGTTGGGTCACGTAATTTCGGAAAGGGGAATGGAGGTGGATAAGGCAAAAATAAGGGTAATAGCATCTTTGCCACCTCCGAAAAATGTTAAGGGTGTAAGGTCATTTTTGGGACACGCGGGGTTCTATAGACGTTTCATAAAAGGTTTTAGTGTTATCACCAAACCTTTATGTAACTTGTTGTTAAAAGATGTCCCATTTGATTTTACTAATGAGTGTATGCAAGCTTTCACTGTTTTGAAGGAACACTTGGTCAAAGCTCCTATTTTGCAACCACCGGATTGGTCAAAGCCGTTCGAGATAATGTGTGATGCAAGTGACACTACTATTGGTGCGGTTTTGGGTCAATGGGTTGATAAAAAGCCGGTGGTGATTTACTATGCAAGCAAAACTTTATCCGAAGCGCAACTTAATTACACCACAACCGAAAAGGAGTTATTAGCGGTGGTGTATGCTTTGGATAAGTTTCGTGCTTATATTTGGGGGAGCAAGGTGGTGGTTTATTCAGATCATAGTGCGGTCCGATATTTGATGGAGAAAAAGGATGCAAAGCCCCGCTTAATTCGGTGGGTGTTGTTGTTGCAAGAGTTTGATTTAGAAATCCGAGACAAAAAGGGAAGTGAGAACGTAGTGGCGGATCATTTGTCTCAGATTCCGGTTGAAGGGCTTGATGATGTTAGTGAAATAAATGAAAGTTTTCCCGACGAGCAACTCTTAGCCGTTTCTACCTTTGTTGCAATGTGGTATGCTCATTACGTAAATTACTTAGCCACGGGTGCCATCCCAAGTCATTGGACCAAGAAGCGACGACAACAATTTATGGTCCAAGTGAAGCAATACATTTGGGATGAACCGGATCTTTTCAAGATAGGGCCGGATCAAGTTATTAGGAGGTGTGTGCCTGAAACGGAAGTGTTGGAAATTCTGACCCATGCTCATTCATCCGCATGTGGAGGTCACTTTAGTGGGCATAAAACGGGCTACCAAGTTCTATCATTTGGGTTTTATTGGCCCACAATTTTCAAGGATGCATGTGAGTTCGCTAGAAATTGCATAAATTGTCAAAAGCTGGGAAGCATATCGAAGAGGGATGAGATGCCATTACAACCAATCTTGGTTGTGGAAATATTCGATGTTTGGGGTATAGACTTTATGGGTCCCTTCCCAAATTCGAATGGCTTTCTATATATTTTGGTAGCGGTGGATTACGTCTCGAAGTGGATTGAAGCTATTTCAACACGCACAAACGACCATTCGGTTGTTTGTAAATTTGTTCAATCCAACATCTTCTCTCGTTTTGGCATCACGCGTGTTATTACAAGCGATGGTGATTCGCATTTCAAGCACTTCAATTTTGGGAAATTGCTGAAGAGGTATAGCGTGAATCACCGGATTGCCACACCTTACCATCCGCAAACGAGTGGACAAGTCGAAGTGTCCAACCGTCAAATCAAAGAAATTCTCATGAAGACGGTTAGAACGGATAGGAAGGATTGGTCGAGTAAGTTAGACGATGCATTGTGGGCATACCGAACGGCCTACAAGACTCCAATTGGCACAACGCCTTACCGGATGGTGTATGGAAAGGGTTGTCACTTGCCAATGGAGTTAGCGCATCGGGCACATTGGGCAATTAAGACGGTAAACGCGGATTATGACGAGGCGGGAAAGTTGAGAAAGTTGCAATTAAGCGAGATAGAAGAGATTCGAGATGAGGCGTATGAATGTGCATCGGCTTATAAAGACAAGCTCAAGAAAGTACACGATGCGAAATTGAGAAAGATAACATTTGAAGTGGGTCAAAAAGTTTGGTTGTACAACTCAAGACTTAAGATGTTTGCGGGCAAGCTTAAAAGTAAATGGATGGGCCCGTATGTTGTTCGGCGAGTTGGAAGGTTTGATGACGTAGACATCCAAGACGAGCAAACACTTAAACAACAAACGGTGAACGGTCACCGATTAAAGCCATACTTGGAGGGGAACAACATAAACAACTTGGAGCTTGACAAAGCGGGCTACATCTTACGCCCGGTCGACGAGGAACAACCTTAAGAGGCCCAGGTTTGGTAGTGTAAATAGTAGCATTTTATTTTTGTTTGTTTTGTATAGTTTGCGCATTTACCGTACTCGCTTGAATCTTATGTTTGAAACAATTGTGGGATATTCGGGTCACGAATTGCTCTAACATTTTGTTGAGGACAACACGGGATTTTCGAGGGGGTAGGGTAATTTTTATATGTTTTTGGAAAATTTTAAAAAACACAAAAAAAAATTGAAAAAACTTGAAAAATATAAAAAATAACACTTTAGATCATGTTTTTCAGCAAGCCTGAAATGCCCAGATATTCCCGTAATTTACGGTAATACCGTAAGTTACGGTGGATTGTGAAAATTGTTGGTCTTTACGGCAAGAACCTCCTGTTTTACGGTGAGAATTGACTTCCAGGTTCCACCGTAATTTACGGTAATACCGTAATTTACGGTAGACCTGGGAATTTGATCCGTCAGTCCTGTGCAGCGCATATAAAAAAATATAAAAAAAATTTAACAACATCAGATCACGTGAACAAGCCCCATCCACACGATTTCCCTTCATCTTTCTCATCCATTCCTTCTCTTCTATCACTTTCATCTAAACCCCACAAGAATCACCAACCTTCTTCAACCTTCAATCACTCCTAACTTTCTCAATTCTTAACCAAATCACGTGAAATCTAGGTCTAACTTGACTAAATTTTCACGAACTTTCTGATTTTGAGAAGAGATTTGCGAAAAAACGAAGCTTTTGGGTCTGAATCACAAACCCTAGGTCCGAAAATTTTAGGGGTTTTTGAAGTTTTGTTTCACAAGTGTGTTAGCATCTTCAAACCAAGGTATGGAAGCTTATTTGTTACATATTGATGATACATTGTGAAAAGTAAGGTTATTTAGGTTATTTGTTCATACCCACTTGCTTGTTCATAGTTTTGACTTGTTACTTGTTATTTGAACATGGTTATGGGTTGTAGATGTAGGATTGATAGTAAAGTAGTGAACTTTTTGGGAATCTCTACATTGTAGAGACATCATGCCCAATTTTTGAAAAAGATTTATAAAAAGTTTTGGTTCACTAGCATCTACAACCATAGTAACAAGCAAGTGTGGGGATATTGTGGTGAAGAGGGTCTAATTTATTGTTTTTGGTTGTGTTGTTTGCTCTAATGTGTGTAGGAAAATGGTACGAACAAAGGAAAAGGCCGGAGCAAGTTCATCTTCTTCGTCTAAAGATAAGGGCAAGCGGCCGGAACAGCAACCGAAAAAGAGGCAATACTTGGGACGAGTTGACGAAAGTGAAAGTGAGGAAGAAATGGAGTTGGACCCGGTTGAAAAGCCAAAACGGGATTCGGGTCCTCTAGATGACCAACCAGAGGAGTGGTAACCGACACTTTACCACGATAGTATGAATAGATTGAAAAACAAGGCTGCCGCATTTATTTGCGAGAGAGAAGTTAATGAGGTTCAATTTAGCCCGTTTGGTGTGTTTGCTAAATTCCACGCTCTAGGATGGGAGGGGGCGCGTAGTTGCTATGATAAGGATAAAAACAACTTGTTCATAACCGAAATACAAGAATGGATGGCAACTCTCAAGTGCAACACATACGAAAAGTCATCACAAATGAAGTTAACGGGTATGGTGAATGGGATTCCGATAGAGATGTCTTTTAGCACATTGAAGAAATTGGGAAAATACGACAGTCTATCGTCTGGTGATTACATGATACCTACTCTTGATGACCTTCTGGTTAAACCGGAGAAGCATGCTCGTTGGAATGATATGTTGGCAGCATTATTTTTGCCCGGTACTTACAGTGGCATCTTATACCGGAGGAACTTAAAAATAGAAGTAAAATTGTTGCTAGCAATCTGTATTCTCAATGTCATTCCACGAAGGGGGGGACAAGGAGCAAGTAAGGTACCCGGAAGTACCCGTCCTCTATTCGCTGCTTCATGGGTCTCCGCGTTTTCCAATCCGATATCTACTCATGAACCACCTATGGATTTGCCGAAACAAGTTGGGAAGAGATATAATCCCATATTGCCGAATCATCACGGGATTGATGAAGTAGCAAAAGGCAATCACGTCCGAGGATAGAGGAGCAACAAAAAGGCATCAGCCTTTTACATTAGACAAGTTGGGGATTGGTTGGACGTACACGCAGTCGGAACGGTACCATAAACTTAAGTCAGAGGGGCAGCGATGGAGAGCACTAAAGGTGGGTGCAAGAGATCTTCTACCGGGTGAGCCGGATGAGCCGGAAAGTGATGTGGAGGTCCCAAGTGGTGATGAGGATTATGTGGACGAGCCGCATGGTGGTGAGAATGTGGGCCAAGGGGGCCATGGTAGAGGTTATGGTGGTGCTTTTTACGATTATACTGAGCGTTCTTATGTGCCAAATTGGGCTTATGATGGCACAATCAAGAAGTTATCGAAAACCAACGTCCTCCGGCACCTATTTTCGAGTCGTGGTCGGGTTCGGAGCGGACGTTATTAGATCAACATACAATGATGAGTGCAAGCATAGAGCGGTCCTTGAAACAAAACCTTGATCGTCAAGAGGCATGGAATCGCACACACGCGTATTCCCGTGAAGTGGAAATGAATAATCGATACCATGATGACCAAGAAAGGAGAATGCACGCAGATTAGCACGCCGGGCGGCCGGTGGTTGTGGATCCACAACATGTGGATTATGCGTCTCTACCACCGTATGATGGTAGTGTTTCGTATCCAACCCCGCCGCTCCATCATTCACAATGGATCGATCCGCGCCAACAAGAAGGAGCTCAACAACAAGGTGGGAGTAGTAGCGGTTCATTTGCATTTGGCGAATGGAACGACATGATGTCTTCCATTTTTGGGCCTCCGAGGCCACGTTATTACTAGCCAGGTCGTGTTCCTTCCTTGTATATTTTGTGAATATTTATTTAGCTTGTTTTGTTTTGTTTAAGGACGGGCGGTTGGGTGGTGTATGATTGTGATGTTATGTTGGGTTGGTGCGAGTTGGTGGTGTCATGTTTTAAAAAGAAGAAAAACATAAAAAAATATAAAATGAAAAAAATCCGAAAAGAAATTTGTGGTTTGAGTATTAAGCGTTTGGATGTTGTGAAAGATGTTTAGCGATCAAAGCCTCCTAAAACCATACATTGGGGTCAATGTATCCCAAGTGTGGGGATGGGGGAATTTTTGAAGATTTTGAAAATTTTTAAATCAAGCGAAACGATGTGAGAATTTGAACACCCTAGATTAACCCCAATTGATGCACCGGCAACCTTTGATATCCTTTTATTCTTGGTGAGAGTTGAAGCCACGCATGTACATAAATAATACTTATCTTTGATGAGAGTGGCTACGGGTGGGGGTGCATTAGAACTTGTGCCTTGATACGGTTTGAGTCCTTAGTTGGACATGAATGCGAAAAGGATAAGGGCATCTAGGTAGCCTCGTTTTTTGTGTGTGTGAGTGTGGGATTTGGGGGGTTGGACCTCATAAGTTATATATATGAGCATGGTAGTGAGAGGGGTGGGGGTTTGGACATTTAGTTGCCCAATTTTGTGCCTAAAAGCCTATCATTTGTTACCCCCTAGCTACTTACCTAAAAATTTACCCAATTTGACCCGGTCTTATAGTGTTAGTAGTAGTAGTTTTAGTAGTATGATGTAGATATGTTTGATGCTTTATTGTATGGTTGTTTGTTTAAAAAAAGAAAAAGAAAAAAAAAAGCAATGAAAAATGAAAAAGAAGTGATGTTTAGTTGTCTTTGTATATATTAGTTAAATTGGTAGTTGTTAGTTTGCTTTATTGTGTAATAAAAAGACCGGGTTAAGTTTTTGCTACTTCATATATATTCCATTTCCTACCCATACACCTAGCCACGTTACAACCTTGAAAGTCCCTTTGATTTGCATTCATGTTTGACACATTTTAGGAGAAGAATTGATTTAGGTACAAGCCTATAGTTGTGCAACCGCCCGTTAGTCTTTGTGTGTCTAGCTCATATTGCTAGTGTCTACTTGTTACCGAGAGGAGAGATTTAGAGAGGGGTGTGTTATTTTGGGTGTTGAAAAGGGGTTAGTAAAAGGGCTACATGTTTCTGCTTGGTTTACATTGATCGTTTGTTTTGAAATTGATTTGATGAGTTGCTTGGGACAAGCAACGGTTAAGTGTGGGGATGTGACGGGTGGTCCATAGGACAACCCTTAATGATGTTAAAAGAAAAGTTTATCCTTCACTTAATCGCGTAATTATCTTGAATTAGATAACTGCAGTTGCTTATGTTTCAGGTATGCTTTGGGAGCTAAAAGAGGAGAAAACGCAGCTTTGGACGGTTTGGAGTTGAACGGGTCGTGCGTGGAACGAATGAAGAAGCAAAGCACAACATTCAGGGTGCCACCGTAAATTGCGGTGGCCCTGAAATGTGGCTTGTCCTCCACCGTAACACAGACTCAAACCACCATAACTATTTGAAGACCACCGTAACTTACGGTGGCACCGTAAGTTACGGTGGAGTCTGCGCAGAAATTGTAACTGCCATCATTAAATCAGTTTGTGGGTGTCTTTTGGGAGGATCTGATCATTGGACGGTTTCTTGGCAACTAGGGGGCGATTTTGGCTGTTCTTGATTGGTTCCAAACATTTCTAAACGATTAGTTTGTGTTTTCAATTCGTATGAACATTAAACTTATTGCTACAATGATTCACCAAACAATGTCCGGCTAATCTTATGGTGATCATCTAAGGTGAAGGTTTCTCTAAACTTTTGGGTGTTTATTCCGTTATTTCTAGAATGATAACTTGTGTTTGCTTGATTATCATGGTGTATGCATAATTGTTTGTAGCTTGTTAATTGATAGTACAATTTATAGTCTCAATCATACGTTCTTGGTGCCGTTGGCAATCGAGATATCACGGGAAGGGTTAGGGTTGGTTATTGATTAATTGATCATCGGGAAACAAGCTCGCGTTTATATAATCCGAGTACTTTGTTCCCTTTTATCACTTCGATTATTTATGCATGAGTTATGTCTATGTAACTCTTTCTAGTTGGAATTTCACACAATTGTTAAAAGAAACTGAATCCTAGGATGGTCATTGTTTTCCTAATCTGCTTTACAACCAACCTTTGATTTGAAGTTATTTAGTTAATTTAGTTTTAAAATCAAACAATCCAAATTATTGGTATTTACTTTCTGCAAATTAGGTTAATTTTAGTTTAAGTGCAAAGCTATATAATCGACATATTTTCCACATACTCCCTGAGTTCGATACCCATTTACCACTATCTATAGTTGTTATTGGGATTAAATTTGCGTGTATCACGACAAACACGTCAGCAACCGCACATCAGCAGCAACCCTGACTCCTGATACTTCAAGAGCCACATACAAGCTTCAAGCTCTTTTGAAGCGAGTCCTTTGCTGTAAACCGCAAACATTCACGAATAGCCGCGGAGAACCACAAGTACGCGGACGGTAGCTACGGAAGAGCCACGACTAAGCCGTCACATGGTTAAAGCAAAACTACTTCCAAGAAAACTACTTTCCACCTATGCGTGAAGGAAAGTAGCTAAGGAGCAAATGCGGACGAGTTTCACCCAGATTCCCAAGTATCTAAGGTGATCTCCTTGAGCAACAAGCCAAGCAACAGTGGTAACAAGTCTGCTTATGACTCTGTTTTGCCCACCTATGGACCGCATAGAATAAACAATGGTGGGCACTACAATGCCTATAACCATGTTTATTTGCCCATAGTACAGATTCACATTGTTCGACCAAACACGGCCAACAATGACGCAAGTTCCCCACATGGTTCGACCAAACATGGCCAACGATATGCGGCAACGAGGTAACCGCAAAGGACGTGTGGTTACTTGAGAGCTACACTGGAGAACGCAAATACCCCACAAAGCAGGGATCATCGTTGTATGTCCAGTTGATATGCATAGAGCTTGAGCAAAGCACTTACAACATTACATCAGCTGACACAGAGGTTACAAGTAGAGTTGCGATCACGGACATCTTCCGTCAACGTCTCAAAGGTTGGTTTAAACCTTCAGAATATCTTCAGACACCGTCTCAAAGATTGGTTCGAAACACCAACAGGTGGCTGATGACATCAGAGAAAGGTAGACCATATTACCGAATCAAATCAGGCTGAGAATTTCGCATCAAGCGGACCTTGCTCACCGTTACGGAAGAGACGTCACACGACTCTACCGGACCCCCAGCTTGATTTACTTGAAGCGGGAGCCATTTTCATGGCCTAAATTCTTCTACAGCCCATATTCTACCTTCTAGACACCATAGTCAAGTATTCCTCCCACATGCAACTTGCATAAGGAAGCAACACTAGACTGGGGGGGACTTGAAGGGGTATGGTCCCAGATCTCGCGTCAGCATGACCGCGAGCGACCATTACCCTTATCAAAAACCCCCACCAGCAAGAACTTATCTGTGTCCGTGCGGGCACACGCGAACACAGCGGTCGAATCCAATCGGTCAAGTGATGGGAATACATACCTTACGTATAAAATGGGTGTATACATAGCGATACGGCCCGGCACCACATCCTATAAACATTTTCATCACGACAAGGGATCTGGACAACAGTAACAGTCACCAAGCGGCGATGCGGCACGGCACCGCATCCCTTATATGTCTTGGCCAGATCAAGAACGCGGGAGCAGCATCAGTTACCGCACGCAGCGATGCGGCCCGGCACCGCATCCTGCCTACCAGGCAAGTGGGACTGACACCACAGTGCAAGTGGCAGCCCACATGTAAGCGACAGACTGACACCACAGCAGGACGTGGCATCACCACCATAACCGACAGGCCTGACACACCTACAGGAGGCTGTGCGATGTCAGACTAGCCACTCAACTACCCTCCTTCACTCCTCGGCTATAAATACCCATCCCAAACCAGGTTTGAGGTATCTCTTCACAACTCTCTCACTACTACTACTATTACACTTTGCTTCCCAAGCAAATTACTGATTCTCACGCCGGAGAATGGTAACAAGGAGCACCCCCACCCCATCCTCCTTGTTACGAGTCACGGTTTGTTTCCTTGTGCAGGAGATCAACCAGCGGACGATCCAGCCAGCGATCCTCGGAAAGAAGGGATTAACCCTACTTGACGAGACCAGTGAATTAACCACCTCATTTAACCATTGTTTCATCAGTGTTGTAGAGCTTGGGATCTTGCAAATAATCTTTTGGGGCTTGAGTGTAAAGTGGTGTGTGGGTCTTCGGGTAAGGATTGAGTGTTAGTAATTTTGTGTGGTAATTTTGTGTGGTTATGAGAAGGAAGAGAGGTGATATGTGTTAAAAATGTAAGGGTTTAAATGATGGGTTTGGTATGGTGTATATATAGGAGAAATTGATGGGATCAAAAGGATAACTTACAAGTTCTAAAAGTAACTAGAAAGTTGAGATTTTTTAGTGGTGAGGCAATGGCATGTTCAACAGGCAAGATCCGCCACTGGCCGGGTGAGAATGTGATACCAATGATACAATGGGCCGGGAGGTCGGGTGGTTTGAGGGACAGGATGTGCCTGCCCGATAGGAGGGTCTCCTAGTTTCGAACCCGGTGTCTATAAGTATTCTGGTTGAGTTGGTGCGAAAGCCCAACCAGCAGGTCTATCTGTCGTTAAAAAAAGGTATGGTTTCGTATTATAAAAATACAATCAAATAACTTTGAGTGTTAGAATTGTTTTCCACAGTAAAAAGCAATATTTTTTCTTTTGTTTTTCATGATGCCATGACAGTAACATGGGAAAAGGTAAAATGATGTCTTTGACTTTATCTTTACTTGCGTTCCCTCTGTCCAAGAATGGGTTGGTAATTAAATTAACAAAAAGTACACAAGTAAACAATGTGTGTAATTTGATGGAACAAGAAATCGGTTGTACGACGCTGCAACGGAGAAAAAAGCAAAGGTGGCAGATTATATTCAAAGAAATAACGAAAGTATAGAATGGGAATTGGTTTGGGGACGTGGGCTTCGTGGGCCAGAACTGGAACATTTTAAAAACCTCTTGGCAGATTTAAAGAATGTAAATCTGAAACAAGGTGAAGATACATGGGCTTGGAAGAAAAAAAAAGGGGAGAAAAGCTAACAGTGGCGCTGATTCGGGACCAAATACAAAAGGTTGAGGTAACGGAACAAGATGGGGTATGGCGACATTGGAATGGCTGGGCTCCACCAAAGGCAAATCTATTTTGTTGGAGCGCGACAAAAAATCGGATACCGGTAAAGAGTGATCTATGTAAGAGGGGCGTCACAATACAAAACCAAACTTGCTTAAGATGCGGATTACATCATGAAATATCAGACCACTTATTGGTAACATGCTTGAGTAAAAAATCGGTATGGTGGAGTGTTCGAGCATGGTTAAAAATACCAACGTCCGGACTGTATAATTCGAGCAACGACATTTTGGAAAGTATTGATGGCCTAGCGGGATCAAAAGAGTGGAAGAAAGTGTTAGTAGTGGTCTTCTAGGCGACGATGTGACAACTTTGGAAAGCTAGAAACGATCGAGAATTCAACGGCAGGAGCACACCGGATTATCAGGTATTTGAAGACCTTAAAGCGAACTCGTTTTTATGGATGAAAGGAAGGTCCAAATTCCATAATTTGGTATGGGAGAGATGGAGTTACTTCAATATCCGAGATATTATAATTTAATGTAATGTAAATCTTCTTTCCGTTTTGTAATCTTTGTTGGGTTTTTACAGCATATGCTGGCCCATTCTATAATCATAGAATCCTGCCGTTCAAAAAAAAAAAAAAAGAAATCGAGTTGGGAGGTCTAGGAGGTTATGGGTAGGGTGGTTGGTGATGAGTGGTAATCGGGATGGTGTCGCGTGGTGATGGGTAAGTGAATTTTTTATAAATACAAGCGTTTTCCAAAATATATATATTTAGACGCGAAACAAAATATATCAGTTTTGAGTTAAAAAAAATATAGAACTATAAACATTTTGTGATTCATGGGTCGGTGAAGGTAAAAGATCATTTGATTTAATCAAATGAATTTTTAAGTTCTTCACAAGTTTTGACATGAAACTTCTTATATGTTGTCTAGGAAATTATTTCTTTGTACTTGAGACTAATTAGTTAATTGGTTTTGAGGTATATAGAGGTTTTGACTCTTCTTTGTATCACATATGTTGGTGCTAAATGTGGTTGATTTTTTCTGATATTGAACTGTGTGGTTCGTGAATTTGACCGTATCATGATGGTTTGTTTGATCCGTATCATTCTGTTTCTTTATATAGACTTGTTATGTAGATGCACTGATTTAGGAAATTCTTTATATAGAGCTGTCTTTGTTAAGTCTGGTAAAGTTCATGCTATTCTTGTTGGTCTGAATTCTTTAAAGTCATATGACTTTATATGTTGTCAGATATGTGTGTATCTGTTTTTATGTTATGCAATCATATGGGCCGTGTTATTTTGGATATGTTATATGATTGTTCTTTTCTGTGATGATTACAAAAATTATGTCGTGCCTTATGAAATTCTTGAGTGTATTTTTAGTCAATGAGTACATGATTCATATTTTTTTCAGACTTGATTCTCAATGTTTCTAAGGTCTTGTGACTCTTTGGTTTAATCATTAAGTGTTCTTGTGTGATATGGCTTATGGCATGAGTATTTTTGTATTCGGACGTGATGCACCACTTAGTTTCATAACCGACAGTTTGGAGATCTTGGGTGGGGCCATTGTGCCTTCGGTTATGCTTGTGTAAGGGGGATTTGACATCATCAGGAGCTTGTGATCCTTTATGTTCAGTGGATGAAACAAGTTCACAACAATATGAAGCTAACACTGATTTACTGAAAGCTCTGGCAATATTTGGAGCAACTGTCACAGGAACAGTTGCAATTAATCATTCATGGGTGGCTGCAAATTAGGATCTTGCATTGGCATTGTTGGTTGGAATAGGGTATACTGGCATAATATTTGAAGAGTCACTTGTGTTTAATTAACGTGGAGTGGGTTTACTGATGGCGGTTAGCTTGTGGGTTATTCGGAGCTTTGGAGCCTCCTCAACCGACGTAGCTGTCGCAGAGTTAATGCACGCATCGGCTGAAGTTAGTGAAATAGTATTCTTCTTGCTTGGTGCAATGACAATAGTGGAGATAGTTGATGCTCATCAAGGATTTAAGCTTGTGACCAACAATATAACCACTCGCAAATCACGCACTCTCCTTTGGGTGATTGGTTTTGTGACTTTTGCTCTAAGCTCGGTTCTTGACAACCTCACATCTACAATAGTCATGGTTTCCTTATTGAGGAAACTGGTACCTCCATCAGAATACAGAAAGTTACTTGGTGTGGTGGTTGTTATAGCATCAAATACAGGTGGAGCATGGACTCCTATCGGTGATGTAACAACTACAATGCTTTGGATACATGGCCAAATATCCACATTGACGACAATGACGGGCCTATTTGTGCCTAGTGCAGTTTCTCTTACAGTGCCTTTGGCCCTCATGTCCTTCTCAAGAGAAGCTGATGGCAAGGGACATAACACAGTTGATGTTTTGGCTTCTGAACAAATGGCGCCACGTGGGCAGCTTGTTTTTGCAGTGGGAATCGGGGCAATAGTGTTTGTTCCAGTTTTCAAATCTTTAACGGGCTAGCCTTCTTATTTGGGTATGTTGTTTGGGCTCGAGGTTCTGTGGATCCTAACTGATGCTATCCACTATGGGGAATCAGACAGACAATGGTTTCTGTCAGTAGCTTGGAGGCAGCTGGGCTTCTTAAAGAACTAGCACATTACCTTGATGCCCATATTGTCAGTAGTGAGCTGATTGCAAGTGCAATGGGGATACTAGGTTCACGTTTGGGCCAGGACACAGCTCGAAGTATCCGTCAAGTGGGCTTGGTTCAACTTGGTAAAATCATTTGCTTAAAGATCATTCATACATGCGTAAGTGTTTAGATAACCAGTCTGTTTGATATTAAAACTGAGGGGGGATGTTAAAAGTGATACTTTTATACTTCAGTTTTAATATCTCTAGTATTGTTTTATACTTGTTATTAAGATTTTTGATTGTTATATTTCGAGGTCTGGTCTAATCAGTTTTAATATCTCTAGTATTGTTTTATACTTGTTATTAAGATTTTTGATTGTTATATTTCGAGGTCTGGTCTAATAACGAACGAGTTGAGGGCTGAATCAGAAGCTGAATAAAAGCTTGGGCTTATAAAGAGGTCACTGGGCTGCTTAGAAGGCTGGGCTTAAGAGACTAAAGATTCGTGTGCGTAGACTTCCTTTGGCGATTTAGGGTTTCATTCATGTATTGAATATCTTTGATTAACTGAGGGCTTGTTAGATCGTTATATGCAGGTGAGAGGAGAGCGGAGAGATTTTGTTGTACAGTTCATATTCTTGTGTTCATTCATTGTTAAGAGTTAATAAAACATCTGTTTGGTTATAGTCAGTCTCGATACCTGTTGTTTTGACAATTTATTATTTCTTTTAAGTTTTCTACACAACTTTTTTAAAACCGAATCAATGTCCATCTTTTAAACTTTTTTTATTCATTCATTTTTATCACTCAATAAACATGCATTAATTCAATTTTATCACTCAATAAAGATGCATTAAAAGTTTTTATGAGAAGCAGCTTGTACCCTACGCATAAACCTGCTGGTTATGAGAATCATATGTTTAAACTATGCCCTGGAGAAGCCAAATTATCATAATCAATGTGGTAGTTTTAATGTAAATATATATTTATGGTATATGATTGAAGTGTGAGTTTCATTGGGGAACACTAAAAAAGTGGGGAACCGACTCAAACGAACTCCGATTGGAATCATTCCAGCGGCGTTGGAACCGTCTCGTCGAACCCTAACTAGGATCTCTTAACCCTAAACCCTAAATCATAACCCCTAAAACTAGCCGTCGTAATCTTGTCCCTTGATACCGACAACAAATGTATACAAACAAAATCCAGTATCTGATACAGCCCAAACACCCCACTCGAAAATCCCACCACCACAAGCTCCAACCCCCTATGATAATCACAAGACGTTAATTTAGCCCCCAACTGCATTAAGAAATCCTTCTTCGCCAATTCCCACTTCCCTTTACTATATATATTTACACTAAAAATTAAAAACCGAATGGGTTCCTAGGAACCCGATACTTGGTCATAAGTCCGCCCCTGGGTGTGATAGCCTTTCTTTTGAATACAATGAATAACCCTCTCTAAATCAAGTCTCAAATGTACCTGCAACTTGCTCGACGAACAAAAAGAAAAGGTAAAACATGGATATAGTGAAGAAGAATAAGAAAAAAGTGCTCCCTGTTCTCAAATGTGTCTCCTCTGACACACAAAACCTTTGTGTTGTAAAAGTGAAAGCAAATATGTGGTTCAAATGAAAAGTTGATTTTCTTTTTTTTATTTAAAAAAAATACAACTAAACATGGGTACAATGTGTACAGTAAAGTATGTAGAAACCATCTTTAAAGCAAATGGGTGGTATGCGTGATGGAGACTCAAAAGAAGCAATTCGGGTTTGCTCATGTCAAGACCGAGAACCGATCCGAGACCGAAATTACGTGAAATATGGAACCAATGGGCACCCGAAAAACGTAAACACGGGTCGTAATCGTTGGCAGAAAAGACTGTAATATAGCAACCACCGTCTTCCGCCGGTAGATCTAGTCTAAATATCTCAACTTGCCACCACTACAGAACCTAACGTCGTTTGGCCAGTGGTTTCTTCTCTTCCACAACACAACAACTACCTCTTTCTTTCTCTACTTCACCCTAAAAATCAAGGCAGTTCTTGTGTAAATTTGGAACTTGGAACCCAACGTAGAATGAGAGGAAGAGGGAAGTGTGGAGTGAGGTAATGAGATATATTAAGAAATAAGGCTTAAAAATAGAGACACG
The DNA here is from genome assembly GCA_030545235.1 of Helianthus tuberosus. Lineage (NCBI taxonomy): Eukaryota > Viridiplantae > Streptophyta > Magnoliopsida > Asterales > Asteraceae > Helianthus > Helianthus tuberosus. The sequence continues at coordinate 211,117,986 of CM060400.1, forward strand.
CGACTTGTTTTGAAAAAGGTACAACCTCAAAACATAGATGTACAATAACACCTTGCAAGATAAACCCTTAATGCACAACTTACAACTTTCTAATGCACTCACTTGTTGCAAATTATATCATTATTATATATATAATATATAATTTGGAAAAAATGTACAACCTCAAAACATAAATGTACAATAACATCTTGTAAGACAAACCCTTAATGCACAACTTACAACTTACTAATGCACTCACTTGTTGCAAATTAAATAATATATAATAAAACATAAATGTACAATAACACATTGCAAGATAAACCCTTAATGCACAACTTACAACTTTCTAATGAACTCACTTGTTGCAAATTATATAATTATTATATAATATATAATTTAGAAAAAGGTACAACCTCAAAACATAAATGTACAATAACATCTTGTAAGACAAACCCTTAATGCACAACTTACAACTTACTAATGTAACACCCCAAATCGCGTAAAACAACACGCGGTGGAAACACTTGGGGAGTCACGTTACAAATTGCTACATAACACATGGTATTTGAAAGTATGTTTTATTGAATATTAACATGATTACATTGTCTTTAGAATTAAATTAAACAAAAACAAATATATTATTTTGTCTTTCTTGTTTTAAGGCACTAAAGTCCGCGTCCGTCCTATGTGAAGTGTACAGCAACAATCGTCATGTAACTAAACCTGAAACATATGTGAAAACATAGTCAGCATAAAATGCCGGGATCAAAAGAGTGGAAGAAAGTGTTAGTAGTGGTCTTCTAGGTGACGATGTGACAACTTTGGAAAGCTAAAAACGATCGAGAATTCAACGGCAGGAGCACACCGGATTATCAGGTATTTGAAGACCTTAAAGCGAACTCGTTTTTATGGATGAAAGGAAGGTCCAAATTCCATAATTTGGTATGGGAGAGATGGAGTTACTTCAATATCCGAGATATTATAATTTAATGTAATGTAAATCTTCTTTCCGTTTTGTAATCTTTGTTGGGTTTTTACAGCATATGCTGGCCCATTCTATAATCATAGAATCCTGCCGTTCAAAAAAAAAAAGAAATCGAGTTGGGAGGTCTAGGAGGTTATAGGTAGGGTGGTTGGTGATGAGTGGTAATCGGGATGGTGTCGCGTGGTGATGGGTAAGTGAATTTTTAATAAATACTAGCGTTTTCCAAAATATATATATTTAGACGCGAAACAAAATATATCAGTTTTGAGTTAAAAAAAAATATAGAACTATAAACATTATATATACGAGTTGCGTACATATATAAATATGTCTATACTTATGTATAGATACATATACGAGTGAGTTCGTGAACAGTTAATCTTATAATATCCCTAAAGTTTTATGTTTTTCTTCTTCGAACGCAAGGTGTTCGACGAAATGCCTAGGTGATTTTTTCGGGGTTTTTTAGCGTAGCGGATCAATTACCTTTTGACCCATCTGCTGCGTTTCCTTTTGGGTTGGGTTTTCTTTATTGGTGGTGGCGTACGCGACATTATCTAAGTGTCGACTCCGCTTACTTAGTTTTGTTATGGTGGGTTCTAATGGTAGCGGTTTCTGGCCTTGTCCTTTCCGACGGTTTCATTGTTGCCCCGATGGTTTGGTGGGGGCTAAGGGATTCCCAAGGTTAATGGCACATATCAAGAGTCACCATTTGGGCTCAGACGAGAGGAAAGATTCTTTAAGATGTGCAATTGCTGACGATCTTAATATTTTTACCTCTGTTTATGAAGCTTTGAGGGTGTCCTGACAATGGTTATGTGGTGAGTGTATGTGCCCTCATGCTTTCAGTCGGGCGTGCCACCATGAGGATAAGGTTATTCGGTTTGTGCCAGGTGAGAGAGATGAGCAGGGTTTTATTGTTGGCATCACTAGACCCGGTGTTGAAAACGTTGATACCTCATCGAAAGAGTTGGGTGTAGATATTGCTTTGCCTGACCGTGTTTTCTCTCTCCACATCAAGACTGTTAAGAGTATCCCCCTTAGTTGTCGTATGGCTTTTGCCCAAGTCTTAACTACAGCTTTGGACAAGGTGGTTGCTATGCCTGATTCTGTTGAGGCATGGGTTCGACTTTTGATATTACCACGTTGCCCCTTGCGGGTGTTCAAGCCTGCTGGTCGTCAGGACAAGAGGTCGGGCAATAGGAAGATGGGCCAATGCCTTAGTATCCAGTGGTCTTTGGCTCAGTGGGGTGATCGTGAGGGGTTTGCCACTCTTGTCCACTCGGTGTTTGATCAACCCGCGAGGGGGGTTACGGATGGAATAAAAAAGGGCACTGAGATTGATAATGAGTGTGGGGGGACCAATGTGAAACAATGTTTACGTAAGGTTGCTGATGGTCATTTCACTGCAGCGGTTAAGGTTTTATGCTCCTCGGGGGTCGCCCTCTCAATAAAAATACTCTAGGGGCTTTAGTGGCTAAGCACCCACGTATGCCCCCTCCTTCCATGCCTGCCTCCTTGTCTTCTGAGTCTCCTCTTGTGGTAGAGACCGATTGTGTGCTCGGGTGTATTAAATCTTTCCCCAAAGGTACGTCGTGCGGGAGAGACGGCTTAAGGGCCCAACATCTTTTAGATGCATTTTGTGGGGAGGGGTCTGTGATTGCTGATAGCCTGCTTAGGGCTACTTCAGCTATGGTTAATTTGTGCTTGGGGGGGAGGTGCCCGAGGAGGAGTCTGGCGGAGTTTGTTGCTTCTGCTCCTCTTACAGCTCTTCTCAAACCGGATAATGGGATTAGGCCTATCGCTGTTGGGTCAATTTGGAGGAGGGTGATCTCCAAGGTGGCCATGAAAGGTGTTGGGAAGGAGATGGCCAAATACCTTGGCGATTTCCAGTTTGGGGTAGGGATTCCGTGTGGGGCAGAGGCCGTTCTTCATAGTGCGAACAGGTTCTTTAATGATTACCACCAAGATGGGTCTCTTGCTATGCTTACTGTTGATTTTTCGAACGCTTTTAATTTGGTTGATAGGACAGCCCTACTGTACGAGGTAAGGAAAAGGTGTCATTCTATTTCTAAGTGGGTCGATTTTTTATATGGTCAACCAGCTAGATTATATGTGGGGGATGAGTTTATTTGGTCTACTAATGGCGTTCAGCAGGGGGGCCCCTTGGGGCCCCTCCTTTTTGCCCTTGTTCTACACCCCCTTGTTCTCCGAATAAGGGATCGCTGCAAACTTCTATTTCACGTCTGGTACCTAGATGACGGAACGCTTATTGGAGATGCCACCCAAGTGGCTAATGCTTTAGATATCATCAGAGCTGAGGGTCCTTCCTTAGGGCTTCAACTTAATATAAAGAAAACTGAAGTTTTCTGGCCAACCTGCAATGGTGTAAAGGTTCAGGAGGGCTTATTCCCTCGGGGGATTGGGAGGCCGGTGCTGGGTGTGAAACTCCTGGGGGGTGCCGTTAGTCGTGATGCAGAGTTTATTAGTAGTATGGCTCTTAAAAGAGCGAACTGTGTAGTTGAGCTGATGAGGTGCCTTAAACGCCTACGGGACCCTCAGAGCGAGCTCCTCTTGCTTCGTTCTTGTATGGGTGTTGCTAAATTACTGTTTGCTCTTCAAACGTGTCAACCTTCTTTGGTCGGGGGAGCTGTCTCTGTTTTTTATGAAGGCATCCGGGGAGCATTAGAGGATATTGTTGTTTGTAGGGGTGCCTATTTTGGAGATCTCCGGTGGAGGTTGGCTTCTCTCCCGACCCGGTTCGGAGCCTTAGGGATTTGTACGGCCGAGGATGCCTCTTCATATGCTTTGGTGGCTTCAAGGGCCCAATCTTGGGGTTTACAAGACCACATACTCCGAGAATGTGGTGGGGATGTTTTAGACTCCGATTACAGGAGTGCGTTGGACCTTTTGCATAGTTCTCTTCCCAACCTTGATATTGGCGGTTTCTACATTAAAGACACCGCCCCTCCTAAATCCCAGAAAATTCTGGCGAATGCCTTATATGGCGAAATTGTCAAGAGGTTTGAAGAGAAGTTTGTTTTATCCCCTCGGCAAAGAGCTGTGTTTGAATGTCTACGTGCCCCACATGCTCAGGATTTTCTGTCTGTCGCACCTATTGAAGGCTTGGGGCAACACATGTCGGCTGTGGAATACCGTGCTATCCTTAGATACCGACTGATGATTCCTTTGTTCCCAGTTGACGAGCCATGTCCGGTATGCCGCAAAGCGTGTTTGGATTCTTTCGGCGAGCACGCGATCCACTGTAAAGAGCTACCAGGGTTTAAATATCGGCATGATTGGGTGAGAGATGTGTTATGTGATGTTCTTAAGCGGGCCGGGATCTCTGCCAAAAAGGAGGCTCCAGTAAATTTCCTGACTGACCCCTTAGAGGGGAGGTCCACTTTACGCCCGGCGGACATCCTTGTGTTTGGATGGGAAAGGGGAAACACGCTTGTGTAGATCTAACTGGAGTCTCCCCCCTTGTCGGGCAAGTGACAAAACATGAGAAAGCCTGCCTGGAGAATCAACATGTGTTTGTCCCGTTTGCGTTTGATACCTTTGGTGGTCTCGCTCCTGACGCTGTGCGACTTTTGAATCGGGTTCAAAAAGTCGTTAATAGTAATTCTTCGTCGCTAAAGGTTTCAAACTTTGTATATAGTAGAATTGGTTTTTCTATTCAAAAGGGGGGTGGCGGCGCAACTTGTTGCCCGACTACCTGCCATTGCTTTGTAATTGCCCTTTTTCGTATGGAATGATATAAGAAGTTCTATTCCTAGTAATGACCTTTATATCATATTTATTTTTATAAATTTAATACTTATATAAAAAAATATACTTAAACATATATCATAATATTTTATGCATAAGGCGAAATCCCTTGGATTAGACTTGGTGTTCCTTCAGTATCATACCTGGGTTCATGAATAAAGGTGGAGATATCCGGTGGCGAAACTTGAGAATGAGAGAGGGAATGAATCCATCTATGAAAAAGTCTTTTGTGATGAAAATTTTAAGATCAAACATTCGCATGCAGGTATTTATATGTTTTTACCTACTATCAATACCCCTATGTTTTATTACATTTTTTAATGGCTAAAAACACACACCACCACGGGCGGACCTACCTTAGGGAAAGGGGCAGCCTCCGCTACTGCTTGGCGCTCCGGCGGTAGTGTAAATATTGGAAAAAAATTGATGTTTTTTCGATTTTGTTACCGGTTTTTTATAAAACATTACCGCTACGAAGATTTTCTAGATCCGCCACTGACACCACACTATTCCTAAATCACACCTTGCCCAAGATTAGAACTTGGGTGTTTTCCAAAGAAGCTTTGCTTCTTCTAAAGACTACAGTTGTTGCAAGTATGGTGGCCATGGTGAATTCGTCACTCTATGTTGACCTTGATGTTTTGACTCTTTTGTATGTCCATGTTTTTATGACTTATGCACCAACAACTTTAGCATCAGCATGTGATTTTGGTTACTGCATTATATGTCTACTTTGGAGGACGGTAAGCTGGTGATATGCCTGAAATGTTTTATTTTCTTTCTAATTGTGTTAAATTTGTTAGCTTCAATGGAAGTGTCGTGAGTTTAATTTTGTTAACTTAAAGGTTTGTGAAAGATCACGGAACAACACTCACCTGTGCCTCATTTTGTGAGTACCTCACTAACGGTGGCGGCTTGATAATTCACATATTTGATTAATATCTAGTCAATTTGTAATGTTATTTGTGTAAACATGTTTGTTAAGTTTGATTCTTACTGATTTCGAAAATGCCAGACTGAGACATGTATATTTCGTTGAGCAAGGAAAATCTTGAGCTTGGTAAGTTGACGTTTGACCTACTATATTTACTGGCATGTTGTATGGTCTCTGATAATATTTTTTTTGGAATAATGGATTTTAATAATCCTAACTATTAGCCGTTGGCCGGCAACGGTCCCAACTTAAAAAATAACCAGTGGTGGTCCCACATTTTCATATATTGTAAACCAATGGACCTTTACTAAACCGAAAATGATAAGGAGACAAAAAGAAATTTAGGTTCTTTAGTAAAAGTTCATTAGTTTACAATATGTGAAAATGTGAGACCACCACTGGTTATTTTTTAAGTTAGGACCGTTGCCGGCCAACGGCTAATAGTTTGGATTAATAAAATCCATTATTGATACTTTTTTTTTACTTGAAGCCAACATTATGATGTTAAACAACCCGTCCACCAGACGGGTATAAAACTAGTTTTTTAGTTGGTATTATCAGAACCGATATCAATGTTCGCTTTTATTGATATTTGTTTTTATGGTTTTCCGATGAGTCGAGCCGATAATAACCAAACTCACGTCGCATAACAACAGAGAAAACCAATCATACTCCCGCCCAAGAGACGGAGATGGAAACACCCCAACCAATGGCGAAACGTCGAGGCGTACGAAGGTGTAGATTGTTCATAGCACATTAAGTTTCAGTAACTATTATGAACTTAATATGCAGATTCCATGGAGGCATGAAACATAAGTTTGAGTTGCATTGAAACCCAATAATACGTACCGAAAGAACAACTAAAATCAATATAATAAGGGAGAGGGGGTAGTGGTGGGACCCACTATCTTTCAACCAATCATTTTTTTTTTTTGAGTAAATTACTGTTTTGGCCCCTGTGGTTTAGCCAGTTTAACCCTTTCAGCCCAAAAAAGATTCTTTTAACATATCAGACCTCGAGGTTGCATTTTATAATGGTTTTGACCTCTAACACTAACTTTGTTACTTTTTTGCAGTTAGGTGTAAGGGTAATTAGGTCATTATATACCTTAGGACCTGTTTTTTTATAAAAAGGATTCTTTTAACATATCAGACCTCGAGGTTGCATTTTATAATGGTTTTGACCTCTGACACTAACTTTGTTACTTTTTTGCAGTTAGGTTTAAGGGTAATTAGGTCATTATATACCCAAACGTCAACCAATTCCCGGGCTCATTAAAACTAGCCGTCGTAATCTTGTCCCTTGATACCGACAACAAATGTATACAAACAAAATCCATCATCTGATACAGCCCAAACACCCCACTCCAAAATCCACCACCACAAGCTCCAACCCCCTATGATAATCACAAGACGTTAATTTAGCCCCCAACTGCATTAAGAAATCCTTCTTCGCCAATTCCCACTTCCCTTTACTATATATATTTACACTAAAAATTAAAAACCGAATGGGTTCCTAGAAACCCGATACTTGGTCATAAGTCCGCCCCTGGGTGTGATAGCCTTTCTTTTGAATACAATGAATAACCCTCTCTAAAACAAGTCTCAAATGTACCTGCAACTTGCTCGACGAACAAAAAGAAAAGGTAAAACATGGATATAGTGAAGAAGAATAAGAAAACAGTGCTCCCTGTTCTCAAATGTGTCTCCTCTGACACACAAAACCTTGTGTTGTAAAAGTGAAAGAAAATATGTGGTTCAAATTAAAAGTTGATTTTCTTTTTTTTATTTAAAAAAATACAACTAAACATGGGTACAATGTGTACAGTAAGTATGTAGAAACCATCTTTAAAGCAAATGGGTGGTATGCGTGATGGAGACTCAAAAGAAGCAATTCGGGTTTGCTCATGTCAAGACCGAGAACCGACCCGAGACCGAAATTACGTGAAATATGGAACCAATGGGCACCCGAAAAACGTAAACACGGGTCGTAATCATTGGCAGAAAAGACTGTAATATAGCAACCACCGTCTTCCGCCGGTAGATCTGGTCTAAATATCTCAACTTGCCACCACTACAGAACCTAACGTCGTTTGGCCAGTGGTTTCTTCTCTTCCACAACACAACAACTACCTATTTCTTTCTCTACTTCACCCTAAAAATCAAGGCAGTTCTTGTGTAAAGTTGGAACTTGGAACCCAACGTAGAATGAGAGGAAGAGGGAAGTGGAGAGTGAGGTAATGAGATATATTAAGAAATAAGGCTTAAAAATAGAGACACGTGACTTGTTTTGAAAAAGGTACAACCTCAAAACATAAATGTACAATAACACCTTGCAAGATAAACCCTTAATGCACAACTTACAGTTTTCTAATGCACTCACTTGTTGCAAATTATATAATTATTATATAATATATAATTTGGAAAAAATGTACAACCTCAAAACATAAATGTACAATAACATCTTGTAAGACAAACCCTTAATGCACAACTTACAACTTACTAATGCACTCACTTGTTGCAAATTAAATAATATATAATTAAATAATATATAATAAAACATAAATGTACAATAACACATTGCAAGATAAACCCTTAATGCACAACTTACAACTTTCTAATGCACTCACTTGTTGCAAATTATATAATTATTATATAATATATAATTTAGAAAAAGGTACAACCTCAAAACATAAATGTACAATAACATCTTGTAAGACAAACCCTTAATGCACAACTTACAACTTACTAATGTAACACCCCAAATCGCGTAAAACAACACGGGGCGGAAACACTTGGGGAGTCATGTTACAAATTGCTACATAACACATGGTATTTGAAAGTATGTTTTATTGAATATTAACATGATTACATTGTCTTTAGAATTAAATTAAACAAAAAAAATATATTATTTGTCTTTCTTGTTTTAAGGCACTAAAGTCCGCGTCCGTCCTATGTGAAGTATACAGCAACAATCGTCATGTAACTAAACCTGAAACATATGTGAAAACATAGTCAGCATAAAATGCCGGCAAGCACACAGGTTTTCTGAGTGTCAAATTCATGGCTTTATAACTATATTGCAATACCACGTCCAACTTCGAGAGTCAACGAGTATAAATCTTGAAATCAAAACCTTGTAGCCATGAATCTTGACTGAAAACATTTGTTTCGTAAATCTGAGTTGTAAATCATCTTGTAAATAAACTTTGTATGGTTTATATCTTTAAATAAAAATCGTTGTGTAACCTTGTTCAAAAATAACCAATCGACCATTGTTCGTATCATAAACCATTGCTTCATTGTACTTGTCATAAACCATTGTTCATTGTCTTTGTCATAAACCATTGTCCTTGTTTTAATTATGAAAACTTTGGGTCGTTCTTTAATGAATACATTCAAACCTTTGTTGACTCGAATATACCCCAAGGGTATCTTTAATAGATCCTAAAAGATCTCTTTAACAAGACTAACAAATCAACGAATGATTTGTTAGTCATAAACAGTTTCTGTCGTTCCCCAAACTACCCCCCAAATCCAGTGAATAGCCTAATAACGAGATTGTCAATCCAATGGTACCATAACTTACTACTGGGCGGCATAACAATGTTAATGAATGCCATTCGTATCTTGGATAACGCACCAACAAGTTGTATCACATTATTGAAACCATATTGTTATATAAACCATAGTATTTGTACTTTGAAAACTTGAAAACAATTAGCACATATGAATCACCCCAAAACATTTGTAAAACATAAAAGAGGGGAGCGATGTACTCGCCTGGGATTTGCGTATAAGCCTTGTATAAGTGTGTGAACAAAGCCCAAAGTTCAAGGAATCAAGTGTGTCCTAATGAGTCGGATAACATGTAAATAATTCGGGACATAAACGGAAGAATCGGATAGAATGAGACTTTATAAACCAAATGAGTGTTGGAACTCATACGAAATGGTTTAATAAAGTTAACATTCTGATTTGGAACGGTTCCTAAGTGCTTTTGACCCATTATGACCCGTTAAGGTAGTTTAAGCCACTTTAACGTGTCATTTGCGTAACTACGCATTCGGATGGTTAGATACGTGTTATGATAAGTCTAAATTTCTAAAATATGTTAAATGTTGTTGTTACATCAGATTACATGTAAAAATTTAGGTTACATAAGCTTTAGATTGATTTATTCACAAAAAAAGCATTTTGGTCATTATTAAGGAACATAACAACCAATTATCATAATACTAACCAATTGAAGTGACCATAAGGTATAACCTTAGAGGGTTATTCCCTATATAATTATGGTCATAAAAATGTGTTTGGTAGGATCCAAAGATTGACCAAACGGGTCGGATTCGAAAGTCAAAGCGGTGGTCAAAACCGTTCAACAATCGACTCTAAACAAGCACTAAACTAAAAGTGACGAGTTAGACATGTTTTGACATGTCTAACTAAGTTATAAAAGAGTTTTGATACCAAAACAAACTGTTTTGATACCTGAAAATAGTTCCGTCGTATAATGCGCATTTATCGCTTTATTGACCAAAACTTTGACTCGTCACTACAACTAGCAAACGTGGAAATCAGTAGGCATGATCACTAGGGACCATAACCATCATGATTATGATCACGTTGCAAGGTTCAATTGGACCTTGTTTTGACCAATTCATGGGTATAACTGAAAGCCAAACAGAAAGTCAAACTGTTGGACTTTTAGCTCAGTTATTCTATATGAATTGATCAAGACAGAGATGAAACACTTACTTGCACTCAAAATACCCAAGGAAACTCAAGAGAAGGCTTCACAAGTGGTTGCAACTCCAGAAAGCGCAGATGAGAGCAAGAAAGTTATGAAAGGTTTAAATGTGGGGATGATCATGGTATTTATAATGATCAAGAAGTTACCAAATCATGACAAGTGTTAGGCCAGGTGTTTAGGCATGGATTAGTGTCTCATTAGGTGTCCAAAGCAGAAGAGAAGTGGCCAAATTCACGAGCTGAGTGTCCTTAAACAATCAGGCTGTTGACAGCTAATTATGGTGAGCTGGGCAGGTCCTTACGGACTGTATGGTGTCTTGGCTTACGGTCCGTAAGCCTCTGACCTGGGCAAAGTTTGCAAAAATTGCAGAACAGGTCCCTACACTACGTTTTGTTGCGTTTTGGCACTTTTAACACTCGTTAACCCCATTTTCAAGCTTCATAAGGATGAAATATCATAGGGAACATGAAATGTGTCCGGAAATGTTTCGGATGTTGGCTCGTTCGTACGGTTGCGGTTATCGGTTATCGGTTAATTACGACGAAAATCGTAACGAACGCGCAAACGACCGTAAATGCGTAACAAATGATATTTTTGCATTCCAATCACTAAAATACAATATTTTAATGATTAAAAAAAATTTTGGATGCGTGTACATGTTCCGGATTAGGAAATACGTGTAAAGGCATAGTTTCACAGAATTTGCAAAATAGCCCCTGGAGTTGAATAAGCATGTTTTTGTCATACCGAACCCTTCAAAACTCATTCCTAAGTTATGTAAAGGATATTTAAGGTATGTTTAGCTTATGTTGTTATTCCCGAGTATACGTTACGTTAAACTGGTTACGATTAGCGTAATAGTTTACGTATAACCTCCAGAAAAGCGCTTTGAGGAGTCGAAATTGTACATGGACTAAAATGTATGAATGTCCCATGTAATTTTACAATTCTCGGGAATGAAACACAAGGTTTCATTTGGTTTGGAATTTGAAGGGGTAAGGTCCCAAAAACCTCATAATAGGTACTTGGGACCATCCCACTACCTTGCCGTTCAGCCTTTTTACCTCGCGCGGCCGCGCACTGGTCTTACAAAAGAAGGGCTTAAGGTACCAACAACAGTCAAACACTTGCACGCCAAAAGGAAATTGTAAATCCTTGCGCTTTCTTCCATAAACAAAGGATGAAATCCTAAAATAAACACTTCCGACTAATATCCAGACTTGGATATTATTTATGCAGATGACTCCACACGATAAGGGGTCACACCAGATCACAACAGTAATCTTCTAGAAGAAATTCGATCGTGCACCACTAAGACGGTTATAACCGTCTGGACACGTATCGCCACCTCAGGCATCCCTGAAATCACAACGATAGCATGTAATTCGAGAGTAATCTCCAATTGACCACTTTACACGTGGCAAACCCCCAGCCATCGATCTAAGCCATGATCCGTGTGCACTCACGTAGGATAAAAGCTTGACGGAAGGAAATGTAACCGCTTACGGGGTTAGCATCTTTCGTCAACTTTTCACTAACGGGTTTTCCCGCCCAAAGACTCCCGGTTATAAATATGAGAACTGTTCAGGTATGAAATTCAAGTTACACACACTTCTTCAATACACCTTCTTCTTCATAACATATACTTATTCTCACACTGGAGTCGGGTCAAGGAGAGAACCCCTTTCTCCCCTTGGCGAGGCTAACGGTGCTTCTTTTTTGCAGAGTTTTATTGGAGAAGAAGGCCAGTCGTAATCGAATCAAACGAGAGAGAACGAACCTCTTTATGCAGATCCAAACCCCCTAGATATTCCGATCCCGGTCGTTTATCTAGTGTTTCTTCATTGGCGCCCACCGATTCCTCTGTCTCATCAGTTTTTATCTCGTTTTGATTCAATACTTTTCATCCTCTGTTTTCACATGGCAGAGAATTCATTATCTCACCCATCAGGTCCTCGATCTGGATTCAAGGGTTCTACAGTCCAGAATACCCAGATCGACGGAATCATGGGAATCAACAAACGTAACAGACATCCAGATAGAAAGAACTCCTCAAATCAGCCCACAGAGAGAGCTCCAGAGTACTGGTTCGGCAGATGCCAGACTGCTTTAAACCAAAATTTTCACACAAATTTACAGATCTGAGTCCCCAAACATCAGATCTGACGCTCTAAAAGGAAACAAGGGTGAAATCAATACTGCAGTATTAGACCCACAGAGGCCTTGTCAGTGGGACACCCAATCTGACAGTTATGTTGAGATACTTCGACAATCAAGAGGTACCAACCATTAGAAAATCAAACAAATAAACATGGTTCAAGGAGGTCCGTCACGAAGGCCAAACAAACGAAACCATGATCAACAATGGAGGGAACAACAGGTTGTGTTTCCTGTTGTCCCTGGAGGCCCTCCAGGAAGAGCGACCAGTAATAATTACTGGTATCTTCGGTCATTACCGAATGGACTATATGTTTATACATCCGGGCAGCTCAATGGATATCATATATGAGCAATGTTTCAAACAGCTTGATCCAGAAGACAAAGCACGTCTAGAACCGGTTGATTTTCCTCTCACCGGATTTTGTAATGAAGCCGTATTCCCGTTAGGGCAAATAGCACTTCCCGTGACCTTGTCTGATGGGGAACATTCACGCACAGTCACGGTAAACTTTACGGTCATGCCAGCAACATCACGCCATGATGTTTTGCTCGGAAGAAGGTCGCAAAGGGAATTCAGCATGATCACATCCATCCCACATGCTGCATGCGGATTCCCAACAGAAACCGGAGTCGCAATTCTATACTCAAGCAAAGAGGTCATGTACGTAGACGATGAGCCACCAATGAAAGTGGCCAAACCCTCAACATCAAACGAACCGAAGAAATGGATTCTGAACAACGAATATCCAGAGCAGACCATCCTGCTAGGACATGCCATTTCACCGGCAACACGAATACAATTAAAAGAATTACTGTCCAACAATAAAGACATATTCGCTTGGTGCCCAGCAGACATGACTGGGGTCCCGCGCGGCATAGCACAACATTGTCTAAACATCCGACCCTCAGCAGAACCTGTTGCTCAGGGGAGGCGCAGCTTTAGTGAAGAAAAAGCGAAAGCCATGGACGAGCAAGTAACAGAGCTACTTAATGCGGGAATCTTGCGCGAAGTTAAATACCATACATGGGTTGCCAATCCAGTAATGGTACAGAAACACAATGGGGCATGGAGAATGTGCGTCGACTTCAAAGACCTGAATAAAGCATGCCCCAAAGATTGTTATGCGCTTCCTGAGATAGACAAAAAAGTCGACTCTCTAGCATCATTTCGATGGAAGTGTTTTCCTGACTGTTACAAAGGATATCATCAGGTCCAGATGAAAGAAGAAGACGTAGACAAAACTGCGTTCCGTACAGATAAGGGCATCTTCTGCTACACCAAAATGCCCTTCGGCCTGCGCAATGCAGGCGCAACATACCAACGATTAATGGACACAGTCTTCAGAGGAGACATTGGTAAAACAGTCGAGGAATACATGGATGACCTTGTCATCATGAGTCATGAGGAAGAAACAATGTTGGCAAACATTCAACGCACATTCGACTCAATGCGCAGCGTAAACTTAAAACTCAACCCAACAAAATGCTCCTTCGGGATGGAAGAAGGGAAGTTTCTGGGTTTCATAGTAACAAGAGATGGGTTTAAAGTAAATCCAGAAAAGGTGCAGGCCATCCAGCTAATGCCATCACCTGCAACAATAAAAGAAATGCAAAGACTCACCGGACGCTTAGCAGCCTTGAACATATTCTTGGCCAATCATGCGGCAAAGTCTTATCCATTCATCAGTACACTGCGGAACTGTGCCAAGAAAACTTACTTCCAGTGGACACCCGAAGTAGAAGCAGCCTTCAAACAAATGAAAGAATGCCTAATTCAGTTGCCAACGCTAACAGCACCACGAGAAAAGGAACCACTGATCTTATATTTGTCTGATGCGGAAGTAGCAGTTGGTGCAGTATTGATGGTGGAGCGAGAAAACGTTCAGACTCCAATTTACTATATAAGCAAGATGCTCACTGGTCCAGAAACTCGCTACTCAATGATAGAAAAGCTGGTCCTAGCACTAGTACATGCATCACGACGCCTACGTCGGTACTTTTCGGGCCATGTCATCACAGTTCTCACCAATTATCATTTAGGCTAAATTCTATCCAAACCCGACGTGGCGGGAAGATTGGCTAAGTGGGCCATTGAGCTGGGAGGATACAATATCCTATACAGACCACGACCAGCAATCAAAGGGCAAGTTCTAGCGGACTTTGCCACCGAAGTCCCCATCGACAAAGTTCAAGAATGCGAAGCAATCCAGAACCCTATTCCTGTTTTCGATGATAGAGTTTGGACTCTGCACACAGATGGAGCTTCTAATGACGACAGAGCCGGCGCAGGCCTTCGATTAGTCTGTCTCGATGATCACGAACTTACATATGCCATACGCTTGGATTTTCGAAGCACGAACAACGAAGCTGAATATGAAGAATTCTTGGCGGGTCTCCGCTTAGCGCTTAATATGGAGGCAAGAAACCTTGAAGCCAACGTCGATTCAAAACTGGTGCCCGAGCAAGTTAATGGCCACTATGATGCAAGGGGAGAAGCTATGGCACTGTACCTTGAACAAGCGCGGATGTTAATCAGTCAATTCCAGACATTCAAGGTTAACCATATAAACAGAAGCGAAAACAAGCACGCAGATGCGCTAAGCAAATTGGCTACTACCAGCTTCAAACACTTAGCAAAAGAAGTGCACATCGAGGTATTGTCCAATCCATCTGTTCACCTCAAACAAGTAAATGTTATAGAAGTCGGGAATCCATCCTGGATGTCTCCGATCATCTTATATTTGCAACACGGAAAGCTCCCAGAAGAAAAGGCAGAAGCTCGAAAAATCCAACACAAGGCAATAAACTATGAAATGGCGGATGGCGTCCTGTACCGGAAGTCATTTATGGGACCATTGCTACGCTGTGTTGACAAAACAGACGCACAATATCTGGTCAGAGAAATCCACGAAGGTTTATGTGGAATACACGCAAGGCCGCGCATGGTCGTGGAAAAAATAATGAACGCGGGATACTACTGGCTTGGAATGCATGTGGACGCAGAAGAATTATTACGGAGATGCGCAGCCTGTCAACGCCACGCGCCAAAAACACTCCGACCAAAGAACCCGCTCATACCGGTCACATCCGCCTGGCCTTTTCAGAAGTGGGTAATCGACCTCGTTGGTCCTTTCCCCGACGCGCCAGGCGCGGTAAAATTCATCATTGTAGCAGTCGACTATTTCACAAAATGGGTCGAAGCCAAGGCACTAGCCTCAACAACAGCAATGGTAATTCACAAATTTATAGGGGAACATATTATTTGCAGATTCGGATTACCATTGCGCATCATCTCCGACAACGGCACAAACTTTGCCTCAGAAGATCTTCAGAAATGGTTCAAAGAAATGAAGATTGAATACAACTTTGCCTCTGTGGCGCACCCACAGGCAAACGGCCAAGTCGAGAGCATCAACAAACAGATAGTCGACGACATTAAGGCGCGACTAAGCACAGCGCGCAGAGGATGGGTTGACGAACTCCCCAGCATCTTATGGGCCCATCGTACAATGCCAAAGACTAGCACGGGAGAAACTCCGTTCAGCCTGGTCTATGGATCAGAAGCGGTAATACCAGCGGAAATCGGTCTTCCATCACCGCGCATGCTAGCTATGGAAAGACAAAACAATGAGCAAGAGCGAAGACTGGATTTAGACCTCCTCGAAGAAAGGCGCGAGAATGCCGCCATCACTGAGGCAAGGTACAAATCCAAACTCGAAAAATACTACAACGCGCGCATCCGCGTATGCACATTTGTTCCTGGTGATTTTGTCTTGCGCGACAATGAGGCTTCCAACGCGGAAAAACCAGGCAAATTAGCGCCAAAATGGGAAGGACCATACATCATCAATGAGGTCTTAGGCAAGGGGGCGTACACCCTAAAAAGACTCGATGGGACGCTAGTTCCCCGCACCTGGAACGCGCAGCAGCTGCGCAGGTGTTACATATAAGCTAAACCAGTCCGCAAAATAAAAGCATACAGGCAATGTATTTCTTTATTATCCTTTATATTACGAGCATCATCTTTACTCATATCACTGTTTATTTTACAAATTGCATATAATTCTTTTGGTTTACGCGAAAACAATATGGTAAACATTGTACACCTCATGAACACTCTAAACAAGGCAAACCAGCACGCCTTTTAGACAAACGTTCACACATGAGCACAATACCATTTCTCATTCGCCCTACCTACTAAAATTAATTAAACACATGCAACATATTGTAATCTAAACACAAACTTACATGCACAACAGTGCACCACAAGTATATATATCATCAAGTGTAGCATAAACACTTCATAACAAGGATCATGGCAATGATCTTCAAAACATTTTTAGTACCAAGACTAGAATATTCACAAGAACATCAAAAAAAGAGGAAATAATGTTTCCAAGTTAAACCTAACTGGTAGCAGGTTCTTCAACAACAACCAACACACGATCAACATGACGATTCTTCCGACGAGAATACACCAGTTCACATCCACCGTGCTGAAGCCCCGGAAAACGTGCCATCAAGGCATCAACGGATAAAACATTAGCCTCTTCTTCAACCTCCGGCTGACAAACTTCGGAAACAGATCCCATCGCTATGGGATGAACGGAAGATACTGGTTTCTCAGGTCCGGCAGTTACTAAAGGCGGCGAGCTAGCCGTCGGGTACGGAAGGAACGAGTAATCTTCATCTTTTAGATCAAACAAATAAGAGCACCCAAATGTATATATAGGCGAGTAATTCCGGGAAAATGGAAAGGCATTATTACCTGTCAGATGTCCTTTCCAAACGGCGCTACAGGGACAAGCGTCATACCCTCATAAATGAGGCCTGACAAGCGCCACTACGTATCCCAAGATAAGAAGGAAAAATATCGCAAATACCATTTTTTTACTACAAACTGACGTCACCATAAGTCAGGTCATGATTACAAAGGGCAAAAAGTCACAATTCCCCCTAAGAAAGTTTTTAAACAAAATTAAATCTTCTCATAGAAGATTCCCCATTTTCGCGCAAAAAAAAAACATTTTCTCTCTTATAAGTCCAGTGCTCCACTTATTTGCATAAGTACAACACTAGACTGGGGGGGCATGAAGGGGTAAGGTCCCAAAAACCTCATAATAGGTACTTGGGACCATACCACTACCTTGTCGTTCAGCCTTTTTACCTTGCGCGGTCGCGCACTGTTCTTACAAAAGAAGGGCTTAAGGTACCAACAACAGTCAAACACTTGTGCGCCAAAAGGAAATTGTAAATCCTTGCACTTTCTTCCATAAATAAAGGATGAAAATCCTAAAATAAACACTACCGACAAATATCCAGACTTGGATATTATTTATGCAGATGACTCCACACGATAAGGGGTCACACTAGATCACAGCAGTAATCTTCTAGAAGGAATTCAATCGTGCACCACTAAGACGGTTATAACCGTCTGGATACGTGTCGCCACCTCAGGCATCCCTGAAATCACGACGATAGCATGTAATTGGAGAGTAATCTCCAATTGACCACTTTACACGTGGCAAACCCCCAGCCATCGATCTAAGCCACGATCCGTGTGCACTCACGTAGGATCAAAAAGCTTGACGGAAGGAAATGTAACCGCTTACGGGGTTAGCATCTTCCGTCAACTTTTCACTAACGGGTTTTCCCGCCCAAAGACTCCCGGTTATAA
The DNA here is from genome assembly GCA_030545235.1 of Helianthus tuberosus. Classification (NCBI taxonomy): domain Eukaryota; kingdom Viridiplantae; phylum Streptophyta; class Magnoliopsida; order Asterales; family Asteraceae; genus Helianthus; species Helianthus tuberosus. The sequence continues at coordinate 211,136,245 of CM060400.1, forward strand.
ATATGAGAACTGTTCAGGTATGAAATTCAAGTTACACACACTTCTTCAATACACCTTCTTCTTCATAACATATACTTATTCTCACACCGGAGTCGGGTCAAGGAGAGAACCCCTTTCTCCCCTTGGCGAGGCTAACGGTGTTTCTTTTTTGCAGAGTTTTATTGGAGAAGAAGGCCAGTCGTTATTGAATCAAACGAGAGAGAACGAACCTATTTATGCAGATCCAAACCCCCTAGATATTCCGATCAGGTCGTTTATCTAGTGTTTCTTCAGAATTGTTTGATCCTTAAAAAGGCTCAGATGTCACAACTAATGCACTCACTTGTTGCAAATTAAATAATATAATATCATGTGTATTATGTATATATACACATATATAACCCCACACAAAAATTACCTGTATGTAGAATTTGGTTTTATTAATATTAAAATAAAGTGAGTGCAAGAGTACTTGGGTGTAACCTGGACTAATATATAGAATGATTAACAAATATGTCAAAACTTTAAAAGGGGTCGTCACACCTACGTTTTAGATAATAGAAGAATAAGTGTTTGAAGGGGTATGGTCCCAGATCTCGCGTCAGCATGACCGCGAGCGACCATTACCCTTATGAAACACCCCCACCAGCAAGAACTTATCTGTGTCCGTGCGGGCACGCGCGAACACAGCGGTCGAATCCAATCGGTCAAGTGATGGGAATACATACCTTACGTATAAAATGGGTGTATACATAGCGATGCGGCCCGGCACCGCATCCTATAAACATTTTCATCACGACAAGGGATCTGAAGAACAGTAACATTCACCAAGCGGCGATGCGGCACGGCACCGCATCCCTTATATGTCTTGGCCAGAACAAGAACGCGGGAACAGCATCAGTTACCGCAAGCAGCGATGCAGCCCGGCACCGCATCCTGCCTACAAGGCAAGTGGGACTGACACCACAGTGCAAGTGGCAGCCCACATGTAAGCGACAGACTGACACCACAGCAGGACGTGGCATCACCACCGTAACCGACAGGCCTGACACACCTACAGGAGGCTGTGCGATGTCAGACTAGCCACTCAACTACCCTCCTTCACTCCTCTGCTATAAATACCCATCCCAAACCAGGTTTGAGGTATCTCTTCACAACTCTCTCACTACTACTACTATCACACTTTGCTTCCCAAGCAAATTACTGATTCTCACGCCGGAGAGTGTTAACAAGGAGCACCCCTACCCCATCCTCCTTGTTACGAGTCACGGTTTGTTTCCTTGTGCAGGAGATCAACCAGCGGACGATCCAGCCAGCGATCCTCGGAAAGAAAGGATTAACACTACTTGACGAGACCAGTGAATTAACCACCTCGGTTAACCATAGTTTCATCAGTGTTGTAGAGCTTGGGATCTTGCAAATAATCTTTTGGGGCTTGAGTGTAAAATGGTGTGTGGGTCTTCGGGTAAGGATTGAGTGTTAGTAATTTTGTGTGGTTATGAGAGGGAAGAGAGGTGATATGTGTTAAAAATGTAAGGGTTTAAATGATAGGAGAAATTGATGGGATCAAAAGGATAACTCACAAGTTCTAAAAGTAACTAGAAAGTTGAGATTTTTTAGTGGTGAGGGATGTGATACGGTTGAGACATAACCAGATAAAAAAAAGTTATCTTGAGTTACATGATTAGGCTTTTCCGTAGGGTTCATGGAAGTATGGATATTAAATCAATATAATAAGGGAGATGGGGTAGTGGTGGGACCCACTATCTTTCAACCAATCTTTTTTTGAGTAAATTACTGATTTGGCCCCTGTGGTTTAGCCTGTTTAACCCTTTCAGCCCAAAAAGGATTCTTTTAACATATCAGACCTCGAGGTTGCATTTTATAATGGTTTTGACCTCTGACACTAACTTTGTTACTTTTTTGCAGTTAGGCGTAAGGGTAATTAGGTCATTATATACCTTAGGACCTGTTTTTTGATAATTACAAAGTTCTTTTAATATTTAAGAGATTATTAATGAAATTACCCAAGTTTTTTTATTATTTCGTTATTTTCACGATTATTATTTAACAAAATATGATATATATATATACACACACAAATAAATATGTATTTGCATTAAGCGTTTGTTTTTTATAAACGTCGTTTTTAAATCATTTGCTTTTTTACCTCTTTTTTTTAAACCGTCTATCGTTTTTAAAATTATTCCTTTTTAAACCGTTTTTTAATTAAAATCGTTCTTTTTAAAGTTGTTTATCTTTTAAAGTTTTTTTTAAACAATCGAAGGAACTAAAAATGATCGATTTTAAACAAATGAGTGGTTTAAAAAACGTGTTAGGTTTTAAAAAACACACGAATTTAATAAACGAAAGGTTAAAAAATATAACAAATTTTGAATAAACAGACGGTCCAAAGAAATGGAAGATTTGAAAAAGAAATAAACCATTCTAAAAAAAGTTTGAAAAATTAACGATCTTTTGCAAACTTTTTATTAGAGTGTTTCAGATTTTTTCAAATCTTACATGTCTTTTGTTTTTATACACGTCGTTTTGTAAAATTTAAAAATGAACGACTTAAAAAATGAGTTGTTTAAAAAACAAATGATTTTAAAAAAGAATGGTGTAAAATGAAGTGTTTAAAAAAACTTGAAAAGACAAACAACTCTAAAAACGATTTTAAAAAACAAACAGTTTAAAAAGGAACAATTTTAAAACAATAGAGGTTTTAAACAAAATGTTAAAAAAATATTATTTATAACGGCCTTTACAAAAACAAAAGGTTAAGGATAATACATATTTATTTGTATAAATAAAACGTATTTTGTTAAATAATAATCGTGAAAATAACGAAATAATAAAAATAAACTTGAGTAATTGCATTAATAATCTTTTAAATATTAAAAGAACTTTGTAATTATAAAAAACAGTCCCTGGGGTATATAAGACCTAATTGTCCTTACACTTAACTGGAAAAAAGTAACAAAGTTAGTGTTAGGGACCAAAACCGTTATAAAATACAACCGTCGGGTCTGATATATTATAATATTCGCACATGGCTTGGCTGATGATGTTACTGAAAAGGTGAACAGTTTATTATAGTACAAGTGACTTACTTAAAGTGCAATTGTTCTTGTAAAGTACGCATTTTCACTTGCAACTTTATTTATTTATTTATGTTAAAAGTGATACTTTTATACTTCAGTTTTAATATCTCTAGTATTGTTTTATAATTGTTATTAAGATTTTTTATTGTTATATTTCGAGGTCTGGTCTAATAACGAACGAGTTGTGGGCTGAATTAGAAGCTGAATAAAAGCTTGGGCTTATAAAGAGGTCACTGGGCTGCTTAGAAGGCTGGGCTTAAGAGACTAAAGATTCGTGTGCGTAGACTTCCTTTGGCGATTTGGGGTTTCATTCATGTATTGAATATCTTTGATTAACTGAGGGCTTGTTAGATCGTTATATGCAGGTGAGAGGAGAGCGGAGAGATTTTGTTGTACAGTTCATATTCTTGTGTTCATTCATTGTTAAGAGTTAATAAAACATCTGTTTGGTTATAGTCAGTCTCGATACATGTTGTTTTGACAGTTCATATTCTTGTGTTCATTCATTGTTAAGAGTTAATAAAACATATGTTTGGTTATAGTCAGTCTCGATACCTGTTGTTTTGACATGGTATCAAGGCAGTTCTTGTGTAAAGTTGGAACTTGGAACCCAACGTAGAATGAGAGGAAGAGGGAAGTGTAGAGTGAGGTAATGAGATATATTAAGAAATAAGGCTTAAAACTAGAGACACGCGACTTATTTTGAAAAAGGTACAACCTCAAAACATAAATGTACAATAACACCTTGCAAGATAAACCCTTAATGCACAACTTACAGCTTTCTAATGCACTCACTTGTTGCAAATTATATAATTATTATATAATATATAATATATAATTTGGAAAAAATGTACAACCTCAAAACATAAATGTACAAGAACATCTTGTAAGACAAACCCTTAATGCACAACTTACAACTTACTAATGCACTCACTTGTTGCAAATTAAATAATATATAATTAAATAATATATAATAAAACATAAATGTACAATAACACATTGCAAGATAAACCCTTAATGCACAACTTACAACTTTCTAATGCACTCACTTGTTGCAAATTATATAATTATTATATAATATATAATTTAGAAAAAGGTACAACCTCAAAACATAAATGTACAATAACATGTTGTAAGACAAACCCTTAATGCACAACTTACAACTTACTAATGTAACACCCCAAATCCCGTAAAACAACACGCGGCGGAAACACTTGGGGAGTCATGTTACAAATTGCTACATAACACATGGTATTTGAAAGTATGTTTTATTGAATATTAACATGATTACATTGTCTTTAGAATTAAATTAAACAAAAAAAATATATATTATTTGTCTTTCTGGTTTTAAGGCACTAAAGTCCGCGTCCGTCCTATGTGAAGTATACAGCAACAATCGTCATGTAACTAAACCTGAAACATATGTGAAAACATAGTCAGCATAAAATGCCGGCGAGCACATAGGTTTTCTGAGTGTCAAATTCATGGCTTTATAACTATATTGCAATACCACGTCCAACTTCGAGAGTCAACGAGTATAAATCTTGAAATCAAAACGTATTTGATATTGCAATATAATATATCAACTTTACAAGTTAATATAAGTAAATCAAAACCTTGTAGACATGAATCTTGACTGAAAACATTTGTTTCGTAAATCTGAGTTGTAAATCATCTTGTAAATAAACTTTGTATGGTTTATATCTTTAAATAAAAATCGTTGTGTAACCTTGTTCAAAAATAACCAATCGACCATTGTTCGTATCATAAACCATTGCTTCATTGTACTTGTCATAAACCATTGTTCATTGTCCTTGTCATAAACCATTGTCCTTGTTTTAATTGTGAAAACTTTTGGTCGTTCTTTAATGAATACATTCAAACCTTTGTTGACTCGACTATACCCCAAGGGTATCTTTAATAGATCCTAAAAGATCTCTTTAACAAGACTAACAAATCAACGAATGATTTGTTAGTCATAAACAGTTTCTGTCGTTCCCCAAACTACCCCCCAAATCCAGTGAATAGCCTAGTAACGAGATTGTCAATCCTATGGTAGCATAACTTACTACTGGGCGGCATAACAATGTTAATGAATGTCATTCGTATCTTGGATAACGCACCAACAAGTTGTATCACATTATTGAAACCATATTGTTATATAAACCATAGTATTTGTACTTTGAAAACTTGAAAACAATTAGCACATATGAATCACCCCAAAACATTTGTAAAACATAAAAGAAGGGAGCGATGTACTCGCCTGGGATTTGCGTATAAGCCTTTTACAAGTGTGTGAACAAAGCCCAAAGTTCAAGGAATCAAGTGTGTCCTAATGAGTCGGATAACATGTAAATAAGTCGGGACATAAACGGAAGAATCGGATAGAATGAGACTTTATAAATCAAATGAGTGTTGGAACTCATATGAAATGGTTTAATAGAGTTAACATTCTGATTTGGAATGGTTCCTAAGTGCTTTTGACCAATTATGACCCGTTAAGGTAGTTTAAGCCACTTTAACGTGTCATTTGCGTAACTACGCATTCGGATGGTTAGATACGTGTTATGATAAGTCTAAATTTCTAAAATATGTTTAATGTTGTTGTTACATCAGATTACATGTAAAAATTTAGGTTACATATGCTTTAGATTGATTTATTCACAAAAAAAAAAAGCATTTTGGTCATTATTAAGGAACATAACAACCAATTATCATAATACTAACCAATTGAAGTGACCATGAGGTATAACCTCAGAGGGTTATTCCCTATATAATTATGGTCATAAAAATGTGTTTGGTCGGATCCAAAGATTGACCAAACGGGTCGGATTCGAAAGTTAAAGCGGTGGTTAAAACCGTTCAACAATAGACTCTAAACAAGCACTAAACTAAAAGTGACGAGTTAGACATGTTTTGACATGTCTAACTAAGTTATAAAAGAGTTTTGATACCAAAACAAACTGTTTTGATACCCGAAAATAGTTCCGTCATATAATGCACATTTATCGCTTTATTGACCAAAACTTTGACTCGTCACTACAACTAGCAAACGTGGAAATCAGTAGGCATGATCACTAGGGACCATAACCATCATGATTATGATCACGTTGCAAGGTTCAATTGGACCTTGTTTTGACCAATTCATGGGTATAACTGAAAGCCTAACAGAAAGTCAAACTGTTGGACTTTTAGCTCAGTTATTCTATATGAATTGATCAAGACAGAGATGAAACACTTACTTGCACTTAAAATAGCCAAGGAAACTCAAGAGAAGGCTTCACAAGTGGTTGCAACTCTAGAAAGTGCAGATGAGAGCAAGAAAGTTATGAAAGGTTCAAACGTGGGGATGATCATGGTATTTATAATGATCAAGAAGTTACCAAATCATGACAAGTGTTAGGCTAGGTGTTTAGGCATGGATTAGTGTCTCATTAGGTGTCCAAAGCAGAAGAGAAGTGGCCAAATTCGCGAGTTGAGTGTCCTTAAACAATCAGGCTATTGACAGCTAATTATGATGAGCTGGGTAGGTCCTTACGGACCGTATGGTGTCTTGGCTTACGGTCCGTAAGCGTCTGACCTGGGCAAAGTTTGCAAAAATTACAGAATAGGTCCCTGCACTACGTTTTGTTGCGTTTTGGCACTTTTGACACTCGTTAACCCCATTTTCAAGCTTCATAAGGATGAAACGTCATAGGGAACATGAAATGTGTCCGGAAATGTTTTGGATGTCGGCTCGTTCGGTCGTACGGTTGCGGTTTTTGGTTAATTACGACGAAAATCGTAACGAACGCGCAAATGACCGTAAATGCGTAACGAATGATATTTTTGCATTCCAATCACTAAAATACAATATTTTAATGATTAAAAAATTTTTTGGATGCGTGTACATGTTCCGGATTAGGAAATACGCGTAAAGGCATAGTTTCGCAGAATTTGCAAAATAGCCCCTGGAGTTGAATAAGCATGTTTTTGTCATACCGAACCCTTCAAAACTCATTCCTAAGTTATGTAAAGGATATTTAAGGTATGTTTAGCTTATGTTGTTATTCCCGAGTATACGTTACGTTAAACTGGTTACAATTAGCGTAATAGTTTACGTATAACCTCTAGAAAAGCGCTTTGAGGAGTCGAAATTGTACATGGACTAAAATGTATGAATGTCCCATGTAATTTTACAATTCTCGGGAATGAAACACAAGGTTTCATTTGGATATTATTTATGCAGATGACTCCACACGATAAGGGGTCACACCAGATCACAGCAGTAATCTTCTAGAAGGAATTCGATCGTGCACTACTAAGACGGTTATAACCATCTGGACACGTATCGCCACCTCAGGCATCCCTGAAATCACAACGATAGCATGTAATTGGAGAGTAATCTCCAATTGACCACTTTACACGTGGCAAACCCCCAGACATCGATCTAAGCCACGATCCGTGTGCACTCACGTAGGATCAAAAAGCTTGACGGAAGGAAATGTAACCGCTTACGGGGTTAGCATCTTCCGTCAACTTTTCACTAACGGGTTTTCCCGCCCAAAGACTCCCGGTTATAAATATGAGAACTGTTCAGGTATGAAATTCAAGTTACACACACTTCTTCAATAAACCTTCTTCTTCATAACATATACTTATTCTCACACCGGAGTCGGGTCAAGGAGAGAACCCCTTTCTCCCCATGGCGAGGCTAACGGTGCTTCTTTTTGCAGAGTTTTATTGGAGAAGAAGGCCAGTCGTTATCGAATCAAACGAGAGAGAACGAACCTCTTTATGCAGATCCAAACCCCCTAGATATTCCGATGCCGGTCGTTTATCAAGTGTTTCTTCATTGGCGCCCACCGATTCCTCTGTCTCATCAGTTTTTAACTCGTTTCGATTCAATACTTTTCATCCTTTGTTTTCACATGGCAGAGAATTCATTATCTCACCCATCAGGTCCTCGATCTGGATTCAAGGGTTCTACAATCCAGAATACCCAGATCGACGGAATCATGGGAATCAACAAACGTAACAGACATCCAGATAGAAAGAACTCCTCAAATCAGCCCACAGAGAGAGCTCCAGAGTACTGGTTCGGCAGATGCCAGACTGCTTTAAACCAAATTTTCACACAAATTTACAGATCTGAGTCCCCAAACATCAGATCTGACGCTCTAAAAGGAAACAAGGGTGAAATCAACACTGCAGTATTGGACCCACAGAGGCCTTGTCAGTGGGATACCCAATCTGACAGTTATATTGAGATACTTCGACAATCAAGAGGTACCAACCATCAGAAAATCAAACAAATAAACATGGTTCAAGGAGGTCCGTCGTGAAGGCCAAACAAACGAAACCATGATCAACATTGGAGGGAACAACAGGTTGTGTTTCCTGTTGTCCCTGGAGGCCCTCCAGGAAGAGCGACCAGTAATAATTAGTGGTATCTTCGGTCATTAACGAACGGACTATATGTTTATAGATCCGGGCAGCTCAATGGATATCATATATGAGCAATGTTTCAAACAGCTTGATCCAGAAGACAAAGCACGTCTAGAACCGGTTGATTTTCCTCTCACCGGATTTTGTAATGAAGCCGTATTCCCGTTAGGGCAAATAGCATTTCCCGTGACCTTGTCTGATGGGGAACATTCACGCACAGTCACGGTAAACTTTATGGTCATGCCAGCAACATCACGCCATGATGTTTTGCTCGGAAGAAGGTCGCAAAGGGAATTCAGCATGATCACTTCCATCCCACATGCTGCATGCGGATTCCCAACAGAAACCGGAGTCGCAATTCTATACTCAAGCAAAGAGGTCATGTACGTAGACGATGAGCCACCAATTAAAGTGGCCAAACCCTCAACATCAAACGAACCGGAGAAATGGATTCTGAACAATGAATATCCAGAGCAGACCATCCTGCTAGGACACGCCATTTCACCGGCAACACGAATACAATTAAAAGAATTATTGTCCAACAATAAAGACATATTCGCTTGGTGCCCAGCAGACATGACTGGGGTCCCGCGCGACATAACACAACATTGTCTAAACATCCGACCCTCAGCAGAACCTGTTGCTCAGGGGAGGCGCAGCTTTAGTGAAGAAAAAGCGAAAGCGCTAGACGAGCAAGTAACATAGCTACTTAATGCGGGAATCTTGCGCGAAGTTAAATACCATACATGGGTTGCCAGTCCAGTAATGGTACCGAAACACAGTGGCGGATGGAGAATGTGCGTCGACTTCAAAGACCTGAATAAAGCATGCCCCAAATATTGCTATGCGCTTCCTGAGATAGACAAAAAAGTCGACTCTCTAGCATCATTTCGATGGAAGTGTTTTCTTGACTGTTACAAAGGATATCATCAGGTCCAGAGGAAAGAAGAAGACGAAGACAAAACTGCATTCCGTACAGATAAGGGCATCTTCTGCTACACCAAAATGCCCTTCGGACTGCGCAACTCAAGCGCAACATACCAACGATTAATGGACACAGTCTTCAGAGGAGACATTGGTAAAACAGTCGAGGTATACATGGATGACCTTGTCATCATGAGTCATGAGGAAGAAACAATGTTGGCAAACATTCAACGCACATTCGACTCATTGCGCAGCGTAAACTTAAAACTCAACCCAACAAAATGCTCCTTTGGGATGGAAGAAGGGAAGTTTCTGGGTTTCATAGTAACACGAGATGGGTTTAAAGTAAATCCAGAAAAGGTGCAGGCCATCCAGCTAATGCCATCACCTGCAACAATAAAAGAAATGCAAAGACTCGCCGGACGCTTAGCAGCCTTGAACATATACTTGGCCAATCATGCGGCAAAGTCTTATCCATTCATCAGTACACTGCGGAACTGTGCCAAGAAAACTCACTTCCAGTGGACACCCGAAGTAGAAGCAGCCTTCAAACAAATGAAAGAATGCCTAATTCAGTTGCCAACGCTAACAGCACCACGAGAAAAGGAACCACTGATCTTATATTTGTCTGCTGCGGAAGTAGCAGTTGGTGCAGTATTGATGGTGGAGCGAGAAAACGTTCAGACTCCAATTTACTATATAAGCAAGATGCTCACTGGTCCAGAAACTCGCTACTCAATGATAGAAAAGCTGGTCCTAGCACTAGTACATGCATCACGACGCCTACGTCGGTACTTTTCGGGCCATGTCATCACAGTTCTCACCAATTATCATTTAGGCCAAATTCTATCCAAACCCGACGTGGCGGGAAGATTGGCTAAGTGGGCCATTGAGCTGGGAGGATACAATATCCTGTACAGACCACGACCAGCAATCAAATGGCAAGTTCTAGCGGACTTTGCCACCGAAGTCCCCATGGACAAAGTTCAAGAATGCGAAGCAATCCAGAACCATATTCCTGTTTTCGATGATAGAGTTTGGACTCTACACACAGATGGAGCATCCAATGACGACGGAGCCGGCGCAGGCCTTCGATAAGTCGGTCCCGATGATCACGAACTTACATATGCCATACGCTTGGATTTTCGAAGCACGAACAACGAAGCTGAATATGAAGAATTCTTGGCGGGTCTCCGCTTAGCGCTTAAAATGGGGGCAAGAAACCTTGAAGCCAATGTCGATTCAAAACTGGTGGCCGAGCAAGTTAATGGCCACTATGATGCAAGGGGAGAAGCTATGGCATTGTACCTTGAACAAGCGCGGATGTTAATCAGTCAATTCCAGACATTCAAGGTTAACCATATAAACAGAAGCGAAAACAAGCACGCAGATGCGCTAAGCAAATTGGCTGCTACCAGCTTCAAACACTTAGCAAAAGATGTGCGCATCGAGGTATTATCCAATCCTTCTGTTCACCTCAAACAAGTAAATGTTATAGAAGTCGGGAATCCATCCTAGATGTCTCCGATCATCTTATATTTGCAACACGGAAAGCTCCCAGAAGAAAAGGCAGAAGCTCGAAAAATCCAACACAAGGCAATAAACTACGAAATGGCGGATGGCGTCCTGTACCGGAAGTCATTTATAGGACCATTGCTACGCTGTGTAGACAAAACATATGCACAATATCTGGTCAGAGAAATCCATGAAGGTTTATGGGGAATACACGCAGGGCCGCGCATGGTCGTGGCAAAAATAATGAACGCGGGATACTACTGGCTAGGAATGCATGTGGACGCAGTAGAATTATTACGGAGATGCGCAGCCTGTCAACGCCACGCGCCAAAAACACTCCGACCAAAGAACCCGCTCATACCGGTCACATCCGCCTGGCCTTTTCAGCAGTGGGGAATCGACCTCGCTGGTCCTTTCCCCGACGCGCCAGGCGCGGTAAAATTCATCATTGTAGCAGTCGACTATTTCACAAAATGGGTCGAAGCCAAGGCACTAGCCTCAACAACAGCAATGGTAATTCGCAAATTTATATGGGAACATATTATTTGCAGATTCGGATTACCATTGCGCATCATCTCCGACAACGGCACAAACTTTGCCTCAGAAGATCTTCAGAAATGGTTCTAAGAAATGAAGATTGAACACAACTTTGCCTCTGTGGTGCACCCACAGGCAAACGGCCAAGTCGAGAGCATCAACAAACAGATAGTCGACGGCATTAAGGTGCGACTAGGCACAGCGCGCAGAGGATGGGTTGACGAACTCCCCAGCATCTTATGGGCCCATCGTACAATGCAAAAGACTAGCACGGGAGAAACTACATTCAGCATGGTCTATGGATCAGAAGCGGTAACACCAGCGGAAATCGGTCTTCCATCACCGCGCATGCTAGCTATGGAAAGACAAAACAATGAGCAAGAGCGAAGACTGGATTTAAACCTCCTGGAAGAAAGGCGCGAGAATGCCGCCATCACTGAGGCATGGTACAAATCCAAACTCGAAAAATACTACAACGCGTGCATCCGCGTATGCACATTTGATCCTGGTGATTTTGTCTTGCACGACAATGAGGTTTCCAACGCGGAAAAACCAGGCAAATTAGCGCCAAAATGGGAAGGACCATACATCATCAATGAGGTCTTAGGCAAGGGGGCGTACACCCTAAAAAGACTCGATGGGACGCTAGTTCCCTGCACCTGGAACGCGCAGCAGCGGCGCAGGTGTTACATATATGCTAAACCAGTCCGCAAAATAAAAGCATACAGGCAATGTATTTCTTTATTATCCTTTGTATTACGAGCATTGCGCTCTTATCAATACAAACATCATCTTTACTCATATCACTGTTTATTACAAATTGCATATAATCTTTTGGTTTACGCGAAAACAATATGGTAAACATTTTACACCTCATGAACAGTCTAAACAAGGCAAACCAGCATGCCTTTTAGACAAACATTCACACATGAGCACAATACCATTTCTCATTCGCCCTACCTACTAAAAGCAATTAAACACATGCAACATATTGTAATCTAAACACAAACTTACATGCACAACAGTGCACCACAAGTATATATATCATCAAGTGTAGCATAAACACTTCAGAACAAGGATCATGGCAATGATCTTCAAAACATTTTTAGTACCAAGACTAGAATATTCACAAGAACATCAAAAAAAGAGGAAATACTGTTTCCAAGTTAAACCTAACTGGTAGCAGGATCTTCAACAACAACCAACACACGATCAACACGACGATTCTTCCGACGAGAATACACCAGTTCACATCCACCGTGCTGAAGCCCCAGAAAACGTGCCATCAAGGCATCAACGGATAAAACATTAGCCTCTTCTTCAACCTCCGGCTGGCAAACTTCAGAAACAGATCCCATCGCTATGGGATGAACGGAAGATACTGGTTTCTCAAATGGAAAGGCATTATTACCTGTCAGATGGAAAGGCATTATTACCTGTCAGATGTCCTTTCCAAACGGCGCTACAGGGACAAGCGTCATACCCTCATAAATGAGGCCTGACAAGCGCCACTACGTATCCCAAGATAAGAAGGAAAAATATCGCAAATACCAATTTTTTACTACAAACTGACGTCACCATAAGTCAGGTCATGATTACAAAGGGCAAAAAGTCACAATTCCCCCTAAGAAAGTTTTTAAACAAAATTAAATCTTCTCATAGAAGATTCCCCATTTTCGCGCAAAAAAAAACATTTTCTCTTTTATAAGTCCAGTGCTCCACTTATTTGCATAAGTACAACACTAGACTGGGGGGACTTGAAGGGGTAAGGTCCCAAAAACATCATAATAGGTACTTGGGACCATACCACTACCTTGTCGTTCAGCCTTTTTACCTTGCGCGGCCGCGCACTGTTCTTACAAAAGAAGGGCTTAAGGTACCAACAACAGTCAAACACTTGCGCGCCAAAAGGAAATTGTAAATCCTTGCGCTTTCTTCCATAAACAAAGGATGAAAATCCTAAAATAAACACTTTCGACTAATATCCAGACTTGGATATTATTTTTGCAGATGACTCCACACGATAAGGGGTCACACCAGATCACAGCAGTAATCTTCTAGAAGGAATTCGATCGTGCACCACTAAGACGGTTATAAACGTCAGGACATGTGTCGCCACCTCAAGCATCCCTGAAATCACAACGATAGCATGTAATTGGAGAGTAATCTCCAATTGACCACTTTACACGTGGCAAACCCCCAGCCATCGATCTAAGCCACGATCCGTGTGCACTCACGTAGGATCAAAAAGCTTGACGGAAGGAAATGTAACCGCTTACGGGGTTAGCATCTTCCGTCAACTTTTCACTAACGGGTTTTCCCGCCCAAAGACTCCCGGTTATAAATATGAGAACTGTTCAGGTATGAAATTCAAGTTACACACACTTCTTCAATACACGTTCTTCTTCATAACATATACATATTCTCACACCGGAGTCGGGTCAAGGAGAGAACCCCTTTCTCCCCTTGGCGAGGCTAACGATGCTTCTTTTTTGCAGAGTTTTATTGGAGAAGAAGGCCAGTCGTAATCGAATCAAACGAGAGAGAACGAACCTCTTTATGCAGATCCAAACCCCCTAGATATTCCGATCCCGGTCGTTTATCTAGTGTTTCTTCAGAATTGTTTGATCCTTAAAAGGCTCAGATGTCACAACTAATGCACTCACTTGTTGCAAATTAAATAATATATAATATCATGTGTATTATGTATATATACACATATATAACCCCACACAAAAATTACCTGTATGTAGAATTTGGTTTTATTAATATTAAAATAAAGTGAGTGCGAGAGTACTTGGGTGTAACCTGGACTAATATATAGAATGATTAACAAATATGTCAAAACTTTAAAAGGGGTCGTCATACCTACGTTTTAGATAATAGAAGAATAAGTGTTTGAAGGGGTATGGTCCCAGATCTCGCATCAGCATGACCGCGAGCGACCATTACCCTTATCAAAAACCCCCACCAGCAAGAACTTATCTGTGTCCGTGAGGGCACGCGCGAACACAGCGGTCCAATCCAATCGGTCAAGTGATGGGAATACATACCTTAAGTATAAAATGGGTGTATACATAGCGATGCGGCCTGGCACCGCATCCTATAAACATTTTCATCACGACAAGGGATCTGAATAACAGTAACATTCACCAAGCGGCGATGCGGAACGGCACCGCATCCCTTATATGTCTTGGCCAGAACAAGAACGCGGGAACAGCATCAGTTACCGCACGCAGCGATGCAGCCCGGCACCGCATCCTGCCTACAAGGCAAGTGGGACTGACACCACAGTGCAAGTGGCAGCCCACATGTAAGCGACAGACTGACACCACAGCAGGACGTGGCATCACCACCGTAACCGACAGGCCTGACACACCTACAGGAGGCTGTGCGATGTCGGACTAGCCATCAACTACCCTCCTTCACTCCTCGGCTATAAATACCCATCCCAAACCAGGTTTGAGGTATCTCTTCACAACTCTCTCACTACTACTACTATCACACTTTGCTTCCCAAGCAAATTACTGATTCTCACGCCGGAGAGTGGTAACAATGAGCACCCCCCACCCCATCCTCCTTGTTACGAGTCACGGTTTGTTTCCTTGTGCAGGAGATCAACCAGCGGACGATCCAGCCAGCGATCCTCGGAAAGAAGGGATTAACACTACTTGACGAGACCAGTGAATTAACCACCTCGGTTAACCATTGTTTCATCAGTGTTGTAGAGCTTGGGATCTTGAAAATAATCTTTTGGGGCTTGAGTGTAAAATGGTGTGTGGGTCTTCGGGTAAGGATTGAATGTTAGTAATTTTGTGTGGTTATGAGAGGGAAGAGAGGTGATATGTGTTAAAAATGTAAGGGTTTAAATGATGGGTTTGGTATGGTGTATATATAGGAGAAATTGATGGGATCAAAAGGATAACTCACAAGTTCTAAAAGTAACTAGAAAGTTGAGATTTTTTAGTGGTGAGGGATGTGATACAGTTGAGACATAACCAGATAAAAAAAATTATCTTGAGTTATATGATTAGGCTTTTCCGTAGGGTTCATGGAAGTATGGATATTAAATCAATATAATAAGGGAGAGGGGGTAGTGGTTAGACCCACTATCTTTCAACCAATATTTTTTTTTTGAGTAAATTATTGTTTTGGCCCCTGTGGTTTAGCCTGTTTAACCCTTTCAGCCCAAAAAGGATTCTTTTAACATATCAGACCTTGAGGTTGCATTTTATAATGGTTTTGACCTCTGACACTAACTTTGTTACTTTTTTGCAGTTAGGCGTAAGGGTAATTAGGTCATTATATACCTTAGGACCTGTTTTTTGATAATTACAAAGTTCTTTTAATATTTAAGAGATTATTAATGAAATTACCCAAGTTTTTTTTATTATTTCGTTATTTTCATGATTATTATTTAACAAAATATTATATATATATATATACACACACAAATAAATATGTATTTGCATTAAGCGTTTGTTTTTTATAAACGTCGTTTCTAAAATCATTTGCTTTTTTACCTCTTTTTTTAAACCGTCTATCGTTTTTAAAATTATTCCTTTTTAAACCGTTTTTTAATTAAAATCGTTCTTTTTAAAGTTGTTTATCTTTTAAAGTTTTTTTTAAACAATCGAAGGAACTAAAAATGATCGCTTTTAAACAAATGAGTGGTTTAAAAAACGTGTTAGGTTTTAAAAAACACACGAATTTAATAAACGAAAGGTTAAAAATATAACGAATTTTGAATAAACAGACGGTCCAAAGAAATGGAAGATTTGAAAAAGAAATAAACCATTCTAAAAAAAGTTTGAAAAATTAACGATCTTTTGCAAACTTTTTATTAGAGTGTTTCAGATTTTTTTCAAATCTTACATGTCTTTTGTTTTTATACACGTCGTTTTGTAAAATTTAAAAATGAACGACTTAAAAAATGAGTTGTTTAAAAAACAAACGATTTTAAAAAAGAATGGTGTAAAATGAAGTGTTTAAAAAAACTTGAAAATACAAACGACTCTAAAAACGATTTTAAAAACAAACGGTTTAAAAAGGAACAATTTTAAAACAATAGAGGTTTTAAACAAAATGTTAAAAAAATATTATTTATAACGACTGTTATGGGTGGAATTTCGAGCTTATATCCTGAAGCATATCCTGATATTATATGCATGTTGCGGCCAGGATATTGGTAACATCCTCTGGGGGTATCCTGCTTGCTACTAACGATTTTCTTTGGTTGCAAGGTACCAACGTTAAAGGACTTGGTCTTCCTAAATATTCGCTCAAGGTGGTTGAAAAATGGACGTTGATGGCGGAAGAATGGGTCTTGTAACGGTCAGAATAGAAGAAAGGCATATTCCGCAAGAATTTCGGATGTTGGTCAATGTTATTAACGCTGTAACGGTTATGTGAGCTGAAGACCCGGTTTTATAGTCAATAAGCACGTGGAAAACAAGTAAAAACAGTCCCCCAACGTTCATAATGGAATATTCCAAGCATCCCGGAATAAGAGGAGAGTTAGTTTGTTATTTGTAACTATAAATAGGAGGGCAGATCGATAGGAACACACACTTTACACTCTACTCTCGAACTCACACTTCTTTTTTTTTTCTTTCTATCACGCACAAACACTCAACATTTGTAATCGTTGTACCACTTAGCATTGATCTGCGCCATATCCTGCACTGTATCCTGGAATTCGAAGTAATAGAAGAACAAGGCAGCTGCGATTGTCAGCTCCCGAGGTTTTATGCCGGCGATCTAGATTGATCAAGGGCTTTCCTCGTACATCATGTGTCAACCTTTACATTTTTGCTCATTGTTTGATTATAGATACAGCTCGATATCCTGAGCCGTATCCTGTTAACTGTTTTTGCAAACTAACAAACCAACATGTTTTTCACAAAGTATTACTAGCACACTACCTCACTTAATTGCTTCGGTAATTTTTTACCAAAACAATTTTGCGCCCACCGTGGGGCAAGTGGTGCTATTTTTGCTAAAAACTTTAGTAAAATCATTACTCGGTTTTCTATTGTCAAAACTTTTTGCTACATTGTTTTCAATGGCCTCGAGATCAAACATGAGCTCTTCCACCATGTCTGCTACAACCTCTGCAACAATTGGTTCGGTGCTTCCACCACCTCCTCCGAGAACGCAAGCCTCTTCACAAGGAACCGAAATTCATGTGGCTCGGGATGTTATTCCCGCTCAGAATATTCAGGGATCTGGTCCCGTTTTAGCCTCTAATGATGAAATTCTAACTTTATTTGGAAGTGTGCAGGAACAAATGAGGCAGCAGCAGGAAACTAACCAAATGCTGTTAAGAGAAATACAACTCTTAAAAGCTAGCTCGAGTAGACCTGCTGAAGAAACTGTCACTCCTATACAGCCAAGAGCTTTAAACTTCAGTTCTGCAGTATATGCTGAGGATAACAGGGGGAATATTGTGCCTAGCCATTCCCGGAGTCATATTCCTGAGATACCCTCTTCGACCAGGATGTCGACTGTGAGGGATCCAGGATATGCTCCAGGATACGCCCTAGGATATAGCCAGAATCACCAAGCTGGTAACTTGTCTGTTAACACCAGTATCCCTGTTACTAATAATCTTGGATCATTGCAGGATGCAGGTGTGACATCAGTGATAACCAGAGAGCTTCAAAAGTTGAAGGATATGATATCAAGTGTGCCTGGGATAGTGCAGCCTATACCGGAAGTATCCCGGGACAGTCACAATATATCTCGCTTTTCTCACCCAATTTGTGATGTAGAAATCCCAAAGAGATTCTAGACTCCGAACATGAAGCTGTATGACGGGACTACGGATCCTAAAGAGCATATCGCCCAGTATAGGGAACGGATGGAAATCAATCCTATCCCTCCAGATCTCAAGGAAGCATGCTTATGCAAGGGATTCGGTTCTACCTTGACAAGATCAGCCTTAAAATGGCTGTTAAACGTCCCTCCTCACTCAATTACTTCGTTTGCTCATTTGGTTAATTTATTTAACAGTCAGTTTTCTTGTAGTCAGAGTTTTGAGAAACTAACAAGTGACCTTTACAGGATAACTCAAGGATCTTAGGAATCCTTGAGGGATTATGTGAGCAAGTTCAGTCGAGAATCCTTGGATATCCCACATCTTGATGTTGCAACAGCTGTGCAAGCTTTTAAGATGGGGTTACAAAAGGATTCTCAGTTTTATCAGGATCTTGTAATGAATCCCTGCAGGAATCTCGACGAAGCTCGTAACAGGGCTTTGAGATATATCAGGCTGGAAGATGATAAGAAAATGCAAGAGAGGATGAATGCATCCTCAACATATGAACCAACTAACAGGAAGTCAGAATCCTCATACAAACCATATCGTTCTAAGCCATATGACAGGAATGATAGCAAAAAAGTGAACGCTGTTGAAAATGAGGATCCTGAGGAGTATCCTGAATTGTCAGAATATTGTTTTCTGTTAATATACCTGAACTAATGTATGCTATGCAGGGTTTGGGAGATAAAGCGAGGTGGCCCAGAAAGAACCAGCAAAAGGCTGATTGGAAGGATAAATCCAAGTGGTGTGCCTTCCATGAGGATTTTGGACATGTTACGGAAGATTGCATAGCCCTGAGGAAGGAAATAAGCTACCTACTAAGCAAAGGATATCTGAAGGATCTTCTGGGCAGAAAGAAGAATAAGGGTCAGGATATTGAGAAGGATCCTGAACGAGCAGCATCACCTCCCGCCGACGCCAAGATAATTAACTTTATTTCAGGAGAGTCCGATATCTGCGGAACTTCTTATTCTGCAGCCAAAAGACATGCAAAGGAGGCTAAGGCCGAAAGGGGAAATAAGCCAACCAGGATGTCGACCCTCACGATTGATAAAGTGATCACGTTCGATAGTGATGACAGGGATACTGTCCAGGATCCTCACCATGATGCTTTGGTAATAACTTTATATGTTGTTAATCATTTTGTGCGCAGGATACTGGTGGATAATGGAAGCTCCGTCAACATTATTCAACTAGAAACGCTGAAAAGGATGAATGTTTCCCCGATGGATATCACTTCAAAATCCACTGTGCTTGTTGGGTTCAGTGGAGAAGCCAGGAATACCGTGGGAGAGATAAAGTTGCATGTGTATGTTGAAGGGGTCAACTCAATGCAACGCTTTTGTGTCATGGACTCCTTATCCTGCTACAATATTATATTGGGTAGGCCTTGGATCCATGATATGAAAGCTGTGCCATCTACTTACCATCAGTGCATCAAGATACCTACTGTTTTGGTCAAAAAATCTGTTGAGGATATTACAACCAAACTCTCTGTTACGGGGTATGATGCTTGAAATGTAAAACAATGACAAGGATCACTTCAATGTAAATTGCACAATTGACACAAGGATTTATACGGGGAAAAAGCCCTTGATCAAGAGTTGATCTCCGGCACAAAAAACCCCGGGTGATGGAAACTACCGATCACCAAGCTCAAATAAATGAATAAATGTTTACAACTTCGGATAGTAACGAGCTAGGTACAAGGATCACTATCGTGAAATGTGTAAAAAGTGAGTGAAAATGAATGAATGTTCATCGAGAGCTTCAAGTGTGCGAGTTTATGAGAGTGTGCAGCTGAAAAAATGACTAAGTGTTCTAATTCTAGCTCGTTACTCCTTTTAAAATAGAAGTTAACTACACTAACTAACTATCCGACTTTCGTGCCAAGCTCCCACGTTCTCCACAACGTCCATTTCTGGTCAATCGTGTGCGAAATACTCGTGGAATATTCCTTGTTACCGTTGCCAAGACCAAGTCACGTTTATTACTCCTGCGAAGTAATACAAAAATCAAATAAACAATCATCAGTATGAGGATCCTTAAAGTGATCCATGATCCTGATCCTGAAGCTCTTCTGAGGATCACCACCTGTCACAGAAGTAAGGATCATTAATTAGGATAACGAATAAGCATCACTAATTGTTAGAAAATCCTCCCCTAACAATTGCCCCCAAAATATAAGGAGTAATTTGTAAAACAAGCGAGTTATATTTTCTTGATCTTATCCGCAACTAACTAACGGATATATAGCCGTTGATATCGAACTAGCCGTTGCAACCATGACGTCACAGAAGTGACAACCTGCACGATCATGATTATAAATAGGAGATAGAGATAGGATCAAATGCATTTAAATCCGAAAGAAACTCCCTTTATATTCTCAGTCGAAGATCAATCAGGTATCTCTTTCTTTTTTTCTCCCTCTCTTACTCTGTTTTTCTTTCTTTACCACCATCACTTTGAGAATGATGCTCCGAAGCTCACCGGGCAAGGATCACAAGAAGGATAGCACTTTGAAGAGTCTAAAGATCATCAAAGACTCGGTGAATGAGAGGTGTTGCTTTAACGACGCACAAATAGATAAAATCCATCACTGTTTTCCGGCGAATGCCTTTTTCAAACCCTTCGATCCCACTATCCTGAGCGACTATGTTTCAGAAACATGGGTTGCCTTTCCGGTTACTCCGTTTGCTATAGGATACACCTATCCTTTCCCAGAACTTACACAATCCTTCTTTTCCCTTACCGGTATCTCTTACATCCAAGCCATGCCGATGATTTGGAGGGTTTTGTACACCCTGGAGAGGATCGTCGAACAGGAAGGCATTGATTTAGGCATGTCAGAGCTGACACAATTGTATGATCTTACTACCTTTGGTTCCCATCGCTATTTGTTCAAACGTAAACCCGGCGGAGAACATCCCCTTCTTAAAGTCACCAAGAATGACACAAATTGGAAACGTCGCTTCTTCTTTGTCACGAGGGATACCCTTCCAAATGGAAAGGATCTACCAAAGACCTGGTCCACCCATGGTAGGCCAGAGGATCCTGAGAAGGATCACCAGGTAGTCTTGTTTTTGTATAAGGATTACTGACCCCTTTTGTCTTGTGTTATGCAGCTATTTCCGTCTCACACATCATCACGTCACCTGCAACCAAGGATAGGCTTGCTGCTTTTTGGAAGCTTGATCCTGAAACAAGGACATTTAAGATAGACACCCAAGACTCACAGGAAGTATCCTCAGGTTCCATTACCATGTCAAGTAAGTATCATGCCTTTTACATAGTTTAAATATTAAAATAAATAAGTGAATTGAAATAGGATAAGGATACTTATCTTGCTATGAATGTGTAGGTGCTGGAAAATCTGCCAAGCCTGTATCCCAATTCAACACGGCTGACCTTGATCTTGTCCGATCCAGGAAGAAGAGGTCCACTACAAGTCCCAGCATTTCCATTCCCAAGGCACCCACTAAAGGAAAGGGTGGCAAAAAGAGAAAGACCTCCGAGGGTGAGAATTTGCAGGGTCTGCCTCTGATCCGTCACCAATTCCTGGAGTACTTCAATGATGTAAGGATCATCGTATCTGCCTGTATATCTTGCTAGCATATCCTGCTAATATATCCTGCTAATTTGAGGATCACCCGGTCCTGACCTTATCTTTCATCTCCTTTGCAGAAATTTGCTGAGATTGAGGATTATGTGGGGAATGTCGAGGAGCAGGACAAGAAGATTGCTGACCTCCAACAGGTTGCCGTGCTCAAGGACCTTGCACTTGCTGATCTTCGGAAGGAACTTCAAGATGAGAAGACCAAGACGGCTAAACTTCTGATCGACCTGGACTATGAAAAGCATGACCTCATAGAAGGTGCAAAGGTTTCTGCTGCCATCACAATGTATCAGACAAAACTGAAGATGGCCCAGGAAGCTCAAGATCCTAACTTTGACAAAGGCAGCTGGGATGTTGAAGGCTGGAAAGCAAGGTTGGCCGATCTTGAGGATGATGAGGAAGAGGCTACTGAGGTCTTGGCGATTGAGGCAAGTGGCAGTGGGAAGGATCTGATGAAGGATACCACAGCTGGAGGAGAAGAGGATGCAGCAAAGGTGTAGGCTGCACAATTGGGCGATGATGGACATTCCTAGACGCAGCCGGAGCCCAATTTTTTTTAGTTTGATGGTAGTTTTTTGTGGTTGTGATGTTGAACAATTTAATGGGTTGTATCTGAACAATAGGTTTTAGGATTAAGGATCACGTATGATCCTTTGGACAATAGGCAGGATTGCAACTGGTGGAGGGATCCTCTGTTTGGGGGATGAAGCCATTGTGATCCTGCTGCCTTTATATTCCTGCACTATCTTTGAACTTATTATCATGGACACCCTTTACCTACCCCAGCGGACGGGCCACGTTTTGCTGGTAGATGCTCGGGTAGGTAATTTCGACAACCTTTTAAGGGTTAGTCTTTTATTAATAAATAAAAACTTAACCTTTTGTCGCTTATCTTGTGTTGTTATCCTTTTTAATATCTTACTTTCCAACTGTTGTAATGTTCATTTCGTTTATACTTATCAATCCTTGAAAAATTAAAAAAGATATCCAAAAAGTTTAGTATATGATCACGGACCACATATCCCATAACTGATAAGTTCTAAAAAGTGATATAGTTTAAGAATTCCAAGTTCAGTTGTCAAGTATAAGGGTTATTCAAATGAATAATGAATAAAATCAAAAGAGTTAAGGATCATACCTGAGGATCCAAGTTAGGATCCTAACCATAATAAGGATAATTATAAGATAAACCTTAGGATGAAGTAAGGATCAAGGATCCCTAGTTGCTTATCTCCAAGGACCTGAAATAGATCATAACTTGGGACTAAGCCAATATAAGATAAGAGTTAGCAACTGGGGACAAGCCCAAGGATAACTGGGGACAAGCCCAAAGATAACTGGGGACAAGCCCAAGGATAACTGGGGACAAGCCCAAGGATAACTGGGGACAAGCCCAAGGATCGTATGTAAACTGGAGTATGGCCCTAACTGGCGACTATCCAAACTTAGTGACATGAAAATGCCAAAACCTTAGCTAACGTGAAAACGTTAGAAACCTTAGCTAACGTGAAAACGTTAGAAACCTTAGGAACGGATGTATGGTACGTCTACCATTATACGTAGGATCCTAAGCATAGCCAGTACAATGGAATTATCAGCCCCTAAAACGAGTACTGGTCCCACTGCCTTGAACTATACCAGGATCATCATGCGCTACAGGCGGAACTGGGGTCAAGCCCAAATAACTGGGGTTAAACCCAAGGAACGGATTGCTTCTGCGGATAACCAATGTTATGCTAAGGATACCTGAACTTTCAAAACTTAAACTCACGTGAGAGATGGATAAAGGATACATGATCCTTATCCTTATATGAAAAAATAAAGAAATGAAATAGTTCAAGTTTAGGATATTACCTAAGTAAGGATCACTGGTACTGTTAAGGATCCTTTAAGGATACCCCTATCGTGAGGATCACCAGCGCCATGAGGATCCTACTCACATGAAATATTTCTTTAAGTGGACAGCATTCCAAGCTCTTGGTAGCAAATCACCTTCCATGGTTAGCAATCTATATGCCCCCTTTCCTGCTTCAGCTTCAATCAAATAAGGACCTTCCCATTTTGGAGCTAATTTTCCATCAGCAGTATTGGTGGTATTCTGAAATGCTTTCCTTAATACCATATCTCCAACTTGAAACTTCCTGATCCTGACATTTTTGTTGTAAGCACCAGCCATTCTTTGTTGATAACTGGCCATCCTTATCCTAGCCATATCCCTGATTTCTTCAATAGTATCCAGGTCTTGAGCCAAGTTTTCATCATTTTCCTCAGGATCACGGGTACTTGTTCTAGCAGTTGGAACCACCATTTCTGTTGGGATCACTGATTCTGCCCCAAACACCAAAGAGAATGGTGTTTGACCAGTTGCATTCTTAGGGGTTGTCCTATCAGCCCAAAGCACATAAGGTAGTTCTTCAGCCCATCTCCCTTTCTTGGATCCAAGCTTCTTCTTCAAATTGTTGATGATGATCTTGTTGGATGATTCTGCTTGACCATTAGCTTGTGGGTGGACTGGTGTTGATGTTATCATCCTAATCCCCCAACTGTCACAAAAGTTAGTGGTTCTGCCCCCAATAAATTAGGAACCATTGTCACATATAATCTCAGAAGGAATTCCAAATCTAGTTATAATATTTCTTTTAATGAAGGATATAACTTCCTTTTCTCTGACTTGGGCAAAAGCTTCAGCCTCTATCCACTTGGAGAAGTAATCAGTCATAGCTAACATGAATACTTTTCCACCAGGTGCCTTAGGGAGCTTACCAACTATATCCATACCCCATCTCATAAATGGCCAAGAGGAGGATATAGGATGCAATAATTCAGCTGGTTGATGAAGGATATTGTTGTGTCTCTGACAAGGATCACATCTCTTAGCATACTCCACAGCACCTCTTTTCATGGTTGGCCAGTAGTATCCTGTCCTCAGGATCCTTGAGAATAATGCCCTGCCCCCAGTGTGGTTTCCACAATCTCCTTCATGGAAGTCTTTTAAAACTTCTTGGATTTCAGGATCCTCAATGCATCTCAAGTATGGTCCTGCAAGAGATCGCCTATACAACATATTATTTAAAATTGTGAATTGAGATACCTTAGATTTGAAAGCCCTAGGGTTTTCTCCTGTAGGAATCTCTCCATGTTGTAAGTATCTCATAATTGGTGAGATCCATGATCCTGATCCTGAATGGGATTGAGTATCCTCACTAGGGATAATTGCAGAATCATTTCCTATCTCCATAGCCTCGTGATCCTCGATAGCCGGGGTCAGGATATGGATAATAGGGATCTTGATATCCTCCGGGATCTTCAAGGATGATCCTAAGTTAGCCAATGCATCAGCTTCTGTATTTTCTTCCCTTGGTACCTGTGTCAAACTAAAGGAAACAAAAGAGAGTGCCAAACTTTTGACTATCTCTAAATATTTGGTTAGCTTTTCACCTTTAACAGCGTAGGATCCATTAAAGTGATTTGTGATTAACAATGAATCTACATGTACCTCAAGATACCTGATCCCCATATGCTTTGCAATTTGCAAACCAGCAATTAAGGCTTCATATTCAGCCTCATTGTTGGTGGTTTGGAACTCACAGGCTATAGAGTGGGGTATTATGTCCCCCTGTGGCGATTTTAGTAGTATTCCAAGCCCTGTGCCTTTGACATTTGAGGATCCATCAATATAGAGTATCCAAGGATCCTTGGTCTCCTCTAGTTGCTGGACTTCTAACTCGGCTTCTTCTTGTAAATCACTACTGAAATCAGCCACAAAGTCGGCTAATGCTTGGGATTTGATGGCTGTTCTAGGCTAATATCTTATATCATAGGCACTAACCTTCACTGCCCACTTAGCCATCCTTCCTGACATCTCTGGTTTCCTGAGGACATTCTTAATTGGAAAGTTAGTTTTAACAACAATAACATGAGTTTCAAAATAATGTCTCAACTTAGTAGATGCCATAATTAATGCAAGGATAAGTTTTTCAAGGTGTGAATACCTGGATTCGGCATCAAGTAAACTTTTACTTACATAATAGACAGGATGTTGTGTACCTTCATGATCCTTCACAAGGACCGCACTTACTGCTTTTGAGGATACTGCAAGATACAAGGATAGCACATCGCCTTTTTCTGGTTTCATCAAAGCCGGGGCTGAGGATAGGTAATCTTTGAGGGCTTTTAAAGCATTTTCATGCTTCTCAGTCCACTCAAATTTCTTGTTCTTCCTTAGGATATCATAGAATTCTTTGCACTTCTCTGAGGATTTGGATATGAATCTGTTCAAAGCTGCTATCCTGCCTGTTAGTCTTTGAACATCCTTAGCATTGGCCGGAGATTTGATGTTCACTATTGCTTTGATTTGTTCCGGGCTAGCTTCAATGCCTCTCTTTGTCACCATATATCCTAAGAATTTACCTGCTTTAACACCAAAGTGACATTTTGAAGGATTAAGTTTCATGTTATATTTATCAAGGATATTGAATGCTTCCTCCAAGTCTCTTAGGTGATCCTCAGCTTTTAAGGATTTTACCACCATATCATCTATGTAAACCTCCATAGTGTTTCCAATCTGGTCCTTGAACATCATATTCACCAGCCTTTGATATGTTGCACCTGCATTTCTTAGTCCGAACGGCATAGCAATATAGCAGTATATACCAGTTGGAGTCATGAAGGCTGTATCCTCTTGGTCGGATGGTTCCATTTGGATTTGTTGGAATCCAGATGAAGCATCCATAAAAGTTAACAGTTCATGACCCGCAGTTGCATCCACCATGGAGTCAATGTGGGGTAATGGGAAAGGATCCTTGGGACATGTCTTATTTAAATCGGTAAAATCGACACATACCCTCCACTTTCCGTTTTTCTTTTGAACAACAACCACATTGGCCAACCATCTTGGATACTTGACCTCTCTAATCATACCTGCCCGGAGCAATTTCTCTACCTCTTCTTGGATAATGGCATTCCTTTCCGGTGCAAACTTTCTTCTCCTTTGATGGATTGGTTTGAAGGACCTGTCAATGCCGAGTTTGTGAGTGATTACATCTTTGGATATACCAGTCATGTCTTCGTGTTTCCATGCAAAGGTAGTCTTTCTCCTTTTGAGGAAGGATATGAGGTCTTCTTTCATTTCGCCAAGGATCCCTGATCCGATATAGATTTTGGATTCAGGATCATCGGGATCCATGAGGATTTCTACCACATCCTGCTCTCTTTCCTCCATGACATCCCTTGGAGGATACCATGATTGCTATTGCTCCCTTGACTTCGAGGTTGGCTTCATCGATGAAGTGTAGCAATTCTTAGCCTCCTGCTGATCACTATCAATCTTCACTATTCCCCAAGGACTAGGGAGCTTCACACATCGATGGTAGGTAGATGGGACTGCTTTCATATCGTGTATCCAGGGCCTGCCAAGGATAACATTACAACAAGATAAACAGTCAATAACACAAAATTTTTGATAAGAGTGTAAGCCTTCAATGTATATTGGGAGTTTAATGTCCCCCAGGGTATTCTTAGTTTCGCCACTAAATCCCACGAGCACGGAGGATCTTGGTATGATATCTGATTCAGGGATACCCATCTTCTTTAGAACATCAAGCTGGATAATGTTCACTGAACTTCCTCCGTCTATAAGGATCCTGCGAACAAAATGGTTAGAAATGAAAAGAGTAATAACTAAACCATCGTGATGAGGATCCTGGATATCAATACGATCATCCTCATCAAAGGTTATGACTTTTCCTTCGGAGACACTTGATGTTCGAACAGGTCTTTCTCCATTATCCATTTTAGTTTCCTTTGCATGCCTTTTAGCTGCTGAGAAGGATGTGCCGCAAATGTCTGATCCTCCAGAAATAAAGTTTATTACTTGTGCATCTGCTGGAGGGGCTGGAGCCTTCTCAGGGATCCTTTCAGGATCCTGAGTCCTTGACTTTTTTCTTCCCAACAATTCTTTTAGATGCCCCTTGCTCAACAAGTATCCAATTTCCTTTCTCAGTGCAATGCATTCTTCTGTGAGATGCCCAAAATCTTCATGGTATGCACACCACTTTGATTTATCCTTAGTTGCAGCTGGCCTATCATTTTTTCTCGGCCATCTAGCTTTGTCACCTAGGTTCTGCATTGCAAGGATTAGTTCATTGTTATCAACACAAAAGCAATATTCAGAAATTGGAGGATAATCCTCATCATCCTCTTCTTGATCAACAGAATGCACGTTCTGGTTATCAGATCTATTATAGGATCTGAACTTGTTGTTCCTGAATGAGGATCCTTGCTTATCCTGCTTTGAGGATCCTGCTAACCTATCCTGGATCCTCTTGTCATCCTCTAGCCGAATGAACCTAAGTGCTCGTGTTCTTACCTCATCTAAGTTCCTGCATGGTGTCATAACAAGATCATCATAAAACGACGAATCCCTGAGCAATCCCATTTTAAAGGCCTCAACAGCCGTAGCTATATCTAAGTTGGGGATGTCTAAGGATTCTTTACTAAATTTGGTAATGTAGTCCCTTAATGATTCATTATGACCCTGGGTTACCCTATATAGATCACTAGTTTATCGTTCAAATTTTCTACTACAAGAAAACTGGTTATTAAACAAGTTAACTAGATTAGCAAATGAGGTAATAGAATAGGGGGGAAGACTTAGCAGCCATTTGAGAGCTGATCCAGTAAGGGTGGATCCGAATCCCTTGCACAGGCATGCTTCCTTTAACCTTTCTGGGATTGGATTGATCTCCATCCTCTCCCTGTATTGTGCTATGTGTTCTTCAGGATCCGTCGAACCATCATACAGCTTCATTGTTGGCACATGGAACCTCTTGGGTATCTCAGCGTCACAGATCGGTGGTGCAAAGCGAGATATCTTGTGGCTCCCATCTGCAATCTCTGGGATAGGTTTGACCACTCCTGGAACACTTGATATCATATCCTTTAGCTTTTGCAATTCTCTGGCCATGGCATGATTGATACCTGGATCCTGCATAAGACCATGGTTAGTAGTATAAGAATTGTTAAAAGTGTTACCTCCCATCGGATTCAAATTAGGAAGAATGGATGTTAATCCATATTGTTGGGGCTCTGGAATGATCGAGGGACCAGTAGAAGCATTGGTCTGCATTGGAATAAAATCTCCCTGATGGACATCTGAACTTCCTGTTTGCAAACTCCTCAAGGATCCTGGCATCTGGAAGGATCCCTGAAACTGGGATGATCCTGGAACAAAGGAGGATCCTTGAACCTGGGATGATCCTGGAACAAAGGAGGATCCTTGAACCTGGGATGATCCTGGAACAAAGGAGGATCCTTGAACCTGGGATGATCCTGGAACAAAGGAGGATTCTTGAACCTGGGATGATCCTGGAACAAAGGAGGATCCTTGAACCTGCTGCATTCCTGAATATCCTCCTGAACTCGTGAGGGATCCTATATGCTGAGGATAGGATCCCGCTGGCTGGAAATATGAACCTGATGCCTGGGTCATTGTTGTTGTTCCGTAGTGCACTCCTTTCGGTCAACCCACATATTGAACGGCTGGAACCACTGACGGCTGAGAAGTAATCACCGGAGTATCAAAATTCAAGGATTTCGGCACCAGTGGGGAATGATCCTCTGCCGTTGTCTTTTGTTTCTTGAGATCTCCGATTTCTTTGAGAATCCTCTCGTTGGTCTTATCCTGTTGCCGTATCTGATTCTTCATCTGCAAAATCAAAGTAAACATGTCACTAGTAGTGGGAGTGTAAGAAGCAGAAGAAGTTTGAGGTTTTGAGAAAATGGGAGTTGGTTTTTTCGCAGTATTCTCAGCATTCTTCTGGGATCCAGAAGGTGGTGGAGGCAAAGGGGGAACGCCTTGTGAAGAAGTGAATGAGGGCATCAAATTTGAAGCATTCTTCGCTGAGGAAGCCATTTGCTTGGTTGTATTGAACTGAAATGAGCACAGAAATGCGAATTTTTCTAAGGATGAAGCACCAATTGCCCCACGGTGGGCGCCAAACTGTTTTGGTCAAAAATCACACAAGGATAATGCAACCAAATCTGATTTTGTGAGGAATGATGCTTGGTTAATTGAATGAACGACAAGTGTATGAAATCAACGATGAACACCAAGATTTATACGAGGAAAAAGCCCTTGATCTTTAGAAGATCTCCGGCATAAAAAACCTCGGGTGATGGAAACTACCGATCACCAAATATATTGCTGAAACAATAGTGATCCTTGTACAACTTCGGAAGAAAACAAACTCGATACAATGAATTTCTAGTGAAAGTGTGTGTTTTTTGCTAAGTGTTTGCAGAGAATTCGTGTATTGTGTGTATTTTCTGTGGTGTGCACGACTTATGCCTTCATTGAGCTTGTTTCCCCTTAAAAAGATAAGAAAAAACAACTAACTAACTTCCCGAAAAAGGTGGAAGACACCCATGACCACCACTAATGGTTATTTCTTCAATATGCACGTGCCTAAAAGCATATTCCACGAGATTCCAGCAAAGAAGTGGTCCACTACGTCCATTACCTGCATTTACACATTAAAAACGTGCAAAACATAAGTTCTGTTAAGGATCCTGATCCTCAAACTCGTGATCCTCAGACGCGTGATCCTCAGACTCTGGATCCTCAGACTCTGGATCCTCAGACTATCTGCATCATCCATTAAGGATCCGTGATCCATGCCCAGACTCAGGATAGATGATCCTTAGCATAAAATTCATGCCCTAACACCTACCCCTTGGGGGGTTGTCAAGGTGGATAGTGATCAGCAGGAGGCAAAGGAGTGTTACTCATCCTCGATGAAATCCTCAACCAAGCTTAATGCAGCATAGCAATTAAAGATGCGGGCCCAGGATATCGTGGAGGCTTCAGAGCAGGATGTAAAGAAAATTATCCTCGATCAGGATAATCCAGATATCTCGGTGCTCGTTGGAGCCAATATCCCTCAGGATATTGAAAATCAGTTAACTAACTTTTTGAAATGCAGGATGTCAACATTTGCATGGAAGCATGAGGACATGACAGGTATTTGTAAGGATATTATGACTCACAAGCTTGGAATTGACAGGTCTTTCAAGCCTATCCAGCAAAAGAGAAGGAAGTTTGCTCCGGAACGAAACATAGTTATTCAAGAAGAGGTTGAAAGACTATTGAAGTCCAAAATGATCAGGGAAGTCAAATTTCCCAAGTGGCTAGCAAATGTAGTCGTGTTTTAAAAGAAGAATGGGAAATGGAGAGTTTGTGTAGATTACACAGACTTAAACAAAGCATGTCCTAAAGACCCATTCCCTCTGCCTCATATAGACTCGATGGTGGATGCCACTGTCGGTCATGAGATGTTAACCTTCATGGATGCATCCTCAGGATTCCAGCAGATCCAAATGGAACCTTCAGACCAGGAGGATACTGCTTTCATGATACCAACAGGTATTTACTGTTATACTGCTATGCCTTTTGATTTGAAAAATGCAGGTGCAACGTACCAGAGATTGGTGAACATGATGTTTAAGGACAAACTGGGGGACACCATAGAGGTGTACATTGACGATATGGTAGTCAAATCTAAGAAGGCTGAGGATCATCTACAGGATATTAAAGGAGCATTTGATATCCTGGACCAGTACAATATGAAACTAAATCCTGCCAAGTGCTATTTTGGAGTGGGGGTAGGAAAGTTTTTAGGATACATGGTGACTAAAAGGGGTATAGAAGCAAACCCGGAACAGATCAAAGCTATCCTGGATATCAACTCACCATCCAACATGAAAGATGTGCAAAGATTAACAGGCCGAGTAGCAGCATTGAACAGATTTATTTCAAGATCCTCGGAAAAGTGCAAGGAATTTTATGATATCCTCAAGAAGAATAAGAAGTTCGAATGGGAAGAGAAGCATGAAGCAGCCCTGCAGGATTTGAGGCAGTATATCTCAACTGCACCTCTATTGATGAAGCCTGAAAATGGTGAACCACTGTCCCTATACCTCGCAGTATCAGGGAATGTTGTAAGTGCCGTTCTTATAAAGGACCATGAAGGTCAGCAATATCCTGTCTATTATGTTAGTAAAAGTCTACTAGATGCTGAAACTAGATATTCTCATTTAGAAAAATTGATATTAGCCCTAGTTATGGCATCGACAAAGCTTAGACATTATTTTGAGACACATAGGATCCATGTTAAAACCAATTATCATGTTAAAAACGTGCTTAGGAAACCGGAGATGTCAGGTAGGATGGCCAAGTGGTCAGTGAAATTGAGTGCTTATGATCTAGTATATGAACCTAGAAATGCTATAAAGTCTCAGGCTCTAGCAGACTTTGTGGCTGATTTCAGTAGTGATATTCAAAATGAAGTAGACCTAGAAGTTCAACAACTAGGAGAAACTTCAGAATCCTGGACATTATATACTGATGGTGCATCTAATGTTAGAGGTGTAGGATTGGGTATTGTTAGGGGAGGATTTTCTAACAATTAGTGATCCTTACACGTTATCCTAATTAATGATCCTTTCTTCTGTGACAGATAATGATCCCCAGAAGAGCTTCAGGATCAGGATCATGGATCACTTTAAGGATCCTCGTACTGACGATTGTTTATTTGTGTTTTGTGTTACTTTGCAGGAGTAACAAGCTTGACTTAGTCTTGGCGACATTCCTGGAGAATATTCCCAAACTATCCCGCATGTGCTTGGCCAAAAATGGACGTTGTGGAGAACGTGGGAGCTTGGCACAAAAGTCGGATAGTTAGTTTTAGTAGTTATTTCTATTTTAAAAAGGGGTAACGAGCTAGTAGAAAAACACTTAGTCATTTTTCAGCTACACACTCTCATATACTCGCACACTTGAAGCTCTCGACGAACATTCATTCATTTTCACTCACTTTTACACATTTCACGATAGTGATCCTTGTACCTAGCTCGTTACTATCCGAAGTTGTAAACATTTATTGATTTATTTGAGCTTGGTGATCGGTAGTTTCCATCACCCAGGGTTTTTTGTGCCGGAGATCAACTCTTGATCAAGGGCTTTTTCCCCGTATAAATCCTTGTGTCATTTGTGCAATTTATATTGAAGTGATCCTTGTCATTGTTCTACGTTTCAAGCATCATACCCCGTAACAGAGAGTTTGGTTGCAATATCCTCATCAGATTTTTTGACCAAAACAGGTATACTACTAAAATCGCCACAGGGGGACATATTACCCCAGGCTATTAAATGTGAATTTTCTGCTACCAATAATGAAGCTGAGTATGAAGCTCTGATAGCAGGATTAGAATTGGCTAGAAATATGAATATTAGACGTTTACAAGTATATGTCAATTCCCTGTTGATTACTAACCATTTCAATGGATCTTATGCAGTAAAAGGTGAAAAGTTAGCTGAATACCTTGAAATTGTTAAAAAATTAGCAGGATATTTCGAAATTTTTACACTTGAACAGGTACCAAGAGAAAAGAATGCTGAAGCTGACGCTCTAGCAAACTTAGGATCTACTATCAGGATACCGGAGGGAACTCAGATACCAATAGTACACATCCTGTATCCTGCAATGGAACATTTCAAATCTCAGGATAAAGAGGTAGCATGTATCCAGGATCCTGGTGATGGATATCCTGAGAAGGATCCTGAATCCTGGATAACTCCAATTGTGAAGTATCTTCAAGAAGGAGATATCCCAAAGGATGCAAATCCTAAGGCTATTAGGATGAAGGTATCTCATTTTACTATTATAAATAATATTTTGTATAAGAAATCCCTTGCAGGTCCATACCTAAGGTGCTTGGAAGATCCTGTAACCAAGGAGGTGCTTCAGGATATACACGAAGGAGACTGTGGCAACCATACTGGGGGCAGATCTCTGTTCTCGAAGGTGTTGAGAACAGGATATTACTGGCCGACCATGAGAAAGGATGCCGCGGAGTATGCTCAGAAATGCAATGCATGTCAAAGACACGGCAACATCCTGCATCAACCTGCAGAACCATTATATCCTATCGTATCCCCTTGGCCGTTTATGAAATGGGGTATGGATATAGTGGGAAAGCTTCCAAAGGCTCCAGGAGGAAAGGTTTTCATGTTGGGAATGACGGATTATTTCTCCAAGTGGGTTGAAGCAGAAGCCTTTGTCCAAGTTAGAGATCAAGAAGTGGTATCCTTCATAAAGAGGAATATCCTGACCAGAATGATCACATCTACACCGGTACATTCTCAAGCAAATGGACAAGCAGAATCCTCAAACAAGATAATTGTCAACAATTTGAAGAAAAGACTTGGAGCTAAAAAGGGAAGATGGGCAGAAGAACTACCATTTGTCCTATGGGCTGATAGAACAACCATGAAGAATGCTACTGGGCAAACCCCATTTTCCTTAGTATTTGGAGCAGAGGCAGTAATCCCGACAGAGATGGTGAAACCTACAGCAAGATCCAACCTCCGGGATCCTGAGAAGAATCCTGAAGCCCTATGTCAAGAATTGGATACTATTGATGAGACAAGGGATGCGGCAAAGTTGAGAATGGCAGCATATCAACAGAGGATATCCAGAGCATATAACAAGAATCTAAGGACTAGAAGGTTTCAAGTTGGAGATTGGGTACTAAGGAAGGCTTTTCAGAATACTATTAATCCTGCTGATGGAAAGTTAGCTCCTAAGTGGGAAGGACCTTATGAGATTGAATCAGAATCCGGAAAAGGAGCATACCGGCTTAAGAATATGGAAGGGGATATACTACCGAGATCCTGGAATGCTATACATCTAAAGCTCTATTTCAAGTGAGTTAGGAATTTAATTTCTAACTCAGGATGGTATGAATTCTATCTCTTTTAATATGTTTAATATTATTTGCTATTTTGAACCCATTACTGACTTAAGCATCGGAGGGGTGTTAGCCAGGCTAACACCCACCTTAGCTCACAATTGTTTTGCAGTATATGCTTCGGGATATAACTCCAGGATGCACACTCAGGATACTTCGAAAGATTAGAGGATTGGCCCTCTCTCTCACGTTTAAGGGATCCTGATCCCTTCACAGGTTTAAAGGTATTCACCTTTCTCACGAATTGGGTTTGAACACCCCGCCTGGAGCGCAAGTTATCCAGGGATAGTTCAAGGTGGCGGGACCAATTCATGTAAAAGTGGCTGACAATTTCGTTACTGTTGGCTATACCCTGGATCCTAAAGGTATATGAGGATTGATCACCCTCTCTCGCGAAAGGGTATTTTCATACTCTCTAAGGTTTAAAGGTTTTCACCTTTCTAAGTCTTGGAGTTTATACACTCCCGCCTGTAGCGCACAAAAATTTGGGATTTTCCCCAGAATACTTATGGGTTTATCCCCAATACATTAAGGATTTATCTCCAGTATATTTTAGGGTTTATCCCCTGTAATATAAGAATTATTCAAACGGTTGCAGCTGCTGTCCAGAAAATTTCTAAGTATTCGAAGACATTATGCACAGGGGACATTCCTACTGAGGCAATTGTGTAAAGCTTAAAGGATAAAGCTCGGACCTAGTACACTAAGTGTCTCAGACAGGGGACATCTTCGTTGGAAAAGTTGCAAAAGGATTGAAGTTTGAGAATAGGGTTACACTCTATTCCTGGTATGATCTTTCCTTTGTAAACGTTATTTAAATCATTTGAGTTTTTGAAACTATGTTTGACAAAAGCTTAAGCATCCTGATTAGGATATATTCTCGGGATATATTCTCAAAATGTATTTTCAAAATATGTTTCAAGATATTTGATTGGAATATTTGGGACATGATACTTGGATTAAAAACTGAAACTGTGTTCTAGTCAAACAAGTGTTCTCAAAAACAACTTTGTAAAATAAAAATGAACTGTCCTCTTTCTCTGAAAACTTTATCTGAATTGCTTGAGTTATAAAAACCCTATTTGACGGAAATCTTAATA
This sequence comes from Helianthus tuberosus, assembly GCA_030545235.1. NCBI lineage: Eukaryota > Viridiplantae > Streptophyta > Magnoliopsida > Asterales > Asteraceae > Helianthus > Helianthus tuberosus. The sequence continues at coordinate 211,172,077 of CM060400.1, forward strand.
GGATATTTGTGAGTATACTGATCAAGATATTTTCATAAAAAGTAATAATTTCACTAAGTTTGGAACATTGGAATTCAGACTAAGCAATGCATAACAAATAACAACATGTAAGGTTAAAAGGTTAGTTTATTATTAATTGTATTCTTGGTTTCATCTCAAAAAGAGACCCATCCACCAAGAACACAATTAAGTTTTTAAAGCATATTTACATAAACAGTTGAAGGCTTCGTCCTGAAAACACAAGATCCCTCCACCTCCAACTGTTAAATTGTTCTAAAGCTTGCAGGAAATTAAAATTGTTCTAAGTACAGGATGACCAGATGATTCAGACCCTACAAAGAAAAATACAGGTATCGTTAAAGACAAACTAACCAGGATACAGGTTCAGTATATGTGTACGGGATACAGGATTTGGATATTTACCTTATTAAGGAAGGAGGTCATGGGCTCGATGGATTCCATGAAGCCAAGGTCATCATAAGAGAAACCTTCGGCAGCAACAGTGGAGGGCTTAGAGCAGGTGGCAACAGCTGATTCTTTTTTTTACCAGGACAGGCTTGGAGTAACTGTCAAGCTCCTCAAGATCGAAGACAACAGGGACCTTAGCAGAGTCTACAGAAAAGGGAGTAGTTTCAATCTTATCATATTATGTGCTGATTAACCAAACATATGCAGGAATGTTCAAAATAGATATCCTTACCAGACGTGCCAGAAGAATACCTAGTTATGAGAAAGTATAACCTTGGTGTTAGGGGAGGATTTTCTAACAATTAGTGATCCTTACACATTATCCTAATTAATGATCCTTTCTTCTGTGACAGATAATGATCCTCAGAAGAGCTTCAGGATCAGGATCATGGATCACTTTAAGGATCCTCGTACTGACGATTGTTTATTTGTGTTTTGTGTTACTTTGCAGGAGTAACAAGCTTGACTTAGTCTTGGCGACATTCCTGGAGAATATTCCCAAACTATCCCGCACGTGCTTGGCCAAAAATGGACGTTGTGGAGAACGTGGGAGCTTGGCATAAAAGTCGGATAGTTAGTTTTAGTAGTTATTTCTATTTTAAAAAGGGGTAACGAGCTAGTAGAAAAACACTTAGTCATTTTTCAGCTACACACTCTCATATACTCGCACACTTGAAGCTCTCGACGAACATTCATTCATTTTCACTCACTTTTACACATTTCACGATAGTGATCCTTGTACCTAGCTCGTTACTATCCGAAGTTGTAAACATTTATTGATTTATTTGAGCTTGGTGATTGGTAGTTTCCATCACCCGGGGTTTTTTGTGCCGGAGATCAACTCTTGATCAAGGGCTTTTTCCCCGTATAAATCCTTGTGTCATTTGTGCAATTTATATTGAAGTGATCCTTGTCATTGTTCTACGTTTCAAGCATCATACCCCGTAACAGAGAGTTTGGTTGCAATATCCTCATCAGATTTTTTGACCAAAACAGTTTGGCGCCCACCGTGGGGCAATCGGTGCTTCGTCCTTAGAAAAATTCGCATTTCTGTGCTCATTCCGGTTCACTACAACTAAGCAAATGGCTTCCTCAGCGAAGAATGCTTCAAATTTGATGCCCTCATTCACTTCTTCACAAGGCGTTCCCCCTTTGCCTCCACCACCTTCTGGATCCCAGAAGAATGCTGAGAATGCCGCGAAGAAACCAACTCCCATTTTCTCAAAACCTCCAACTTCTTCTGCTTCTTACACTCCCACTACTAGTGACATGTTTACTTTGATTTTGCTGATGAAGGATCAGATACGGCAACAGGATAAGACCAATGAGAGGATTCTTAAAGAAATCGGAGATCTCAAGAAACAAAAGACAACGGCAGAGGATCATTCCCCACTGGTGCCGAAATCCTTGAATTTTGATACTCCGGTGATTACTTCTCAGCCATCAATGGTTCCAGACGTTCAATATGTGGGTGGACCGAAAGGAGTGCACTACGGAACAACAACAATCACCCAGGCAGCAGGCTCATATTTCCAGCCAGCGGGAACCTATCCTCAGCATATGGGATCCCTCACGAATTCAGGAGGACATTCAGGAATGCAGCAGGTTCAAGGATCCTCCTTTGTTCCAGGATCATCCAGGTTCAAGGATCCTCCTTTGTTCCAGGATCATCCCAGGTTCAAGGATCCTCCTTCTTTCCAGGATCATCCCAGGTTCAAGGATCCTCCTTCTTCCCAGGATCATCCCAGGTTCAAGGATCCTCCTTCCTCCCAGGATCATCCCAGGTTCAAGGATCCTCCTTTGTTCCAGGATCGTCCCAATTTTAGGGATCCTTCCAGATGCCAGGATCCTTAAGGAGTTTGCAAACAGGAAGCTCAGATGTCCATCAGGGAGATTTTATTCCAATGCAGACCAATGCTTCTACTGGTCCCTCGATCATTCCAGAGCCCCAACAATATGGATTAACATCCAAGCTTCCTAATCTGAATCCAATGGGAGGTAACACTTTTAATAATTCTCATACTACTAACCATGGTCTTATGCAGGATCCAGGTATCAATCATGCCATGGCCAGAGAATTGCAAAAGCTAAAGGATATGATATCAAGTGTTCCAGGAGTGGTCAAACCTATCCCAGAGATTGCAGATGGGAGCCACAAGATATCTTGTTTTGCACCACCAATCTGTGATGCTGAGATACCCAAGAGGTTCCATGTGCCAACAATGAAGCTGTATGACGGTTCGACAGATCCTGAGGAACACATAGCACAATACAGGGAGAGGATGGAGATCAATCCAATTCCAGAAAGATTAAAGGAAGCATGCCTGTGCAAGGGATTCGGATCCACTCTTACTGGATCAGCTCTCAAATGGCTGCTAAGTCTTCCTCCCTATTCTATTACCTCATTTGCTAACCTAGTTAACTTGTTTAATAATCAGTTTTCTTGTAGTAGAAAATTTGAACGATTAACTAGTGATCTATATAGGATAACCCAGGGTCATAATGAATCATTAAGGGATTACATTACCAAATTCAGTAAAGAATCCTTAGACATTCCCAACTTAGATATAGCCACGGCTGTTGAGGCCTTTAAAATGGGATTGCTTAGGGATTCGTCTTTCTATGATGATCTTGTTATGACACCATGCAGGAACTTAGATGAGGTAAGAACCCGAGCACTTAGGTTCATTCGGCTAGAAGATGACAAGAGGATCCAGGAGAGGTTAGCAGGATCCTCAAAGCAGGATAAGCAAGGATCCTCATTCAGGAACAACAAGTTCAGATCCTACAACAGATCTGATAACCAGAATGTGCATTCTATTGATCAAGAAGAGGATGATGAGGATTATCCTCCAATTTCTGAATATTGTTTTTGTGTTAATAACAACGAACTAATCCTTGCGATGCAGAACCTAGGAGATAAAGCTAGATGGCCAAGAAAAAATGATAGGCCAGCTGCAACTAAGGATAAATCAAAGTGGTGTGCATACCATGAAGATTTTGGGCATCTCACAGAAGAATGCATTGCACTAAGAAAGGAAATTGGATACTTGTTGAGCAAGGGGCATCTAAAAGAATTGTTGGGAAGGAAAAAGTCAAAGACTCAGGATCCTGAAAGGATCCCTGAGAAGGCTCCAGCCCCTCCAGCAGATGCACAAGTGATAAACTTCATTTCTGGAGGATCAGACATTTGCGGCACATCCTTCTCAGCAGCTAAAAGGCATGCAAAGGAAACTAAAATGGATAATGGAGAAAGACCTGTTCGAACATCAAGTGTCTCCGAAGGAAAAGTCATAACCTTTGATGAAGAGGATCGTGTTGATATCCAGGATCCTCATCACGATGGTTTAGTTATTACTCTTTTCATTTCTAACCATTTTGTCCGCAGGATCCTTATAGACGGAGGAAGTTCAGTGAACATTATCCAGCTTGATGTTCTAAAGAAGATGGGTATCCCTGAATCAGATATCATACCAAGATCCTCCGTGCTCGTGGGATTTAGTGGTGAAACTAAGAATACCCTGGGGGACATTAAACTCCCAATATATATCGAAGGCTTACACTCTTATCAAAAGTTTTGTGTTATTGACTGTTTATCTTGTTGTAATGTTATCCTTGGCAGGCCCTGGATACACGATATGAAAGCAGTCCCATCTACCTACCATCAATGTGTGAAGCTCCCTAGTCCTTGGGGAATAGTGAAGATTGATAGTGATCAGCAGGAGGCTAAGAATTGCTACACTTCATCGATGAAACCAGCCTCGAAGTCGAGGGAGCAATAGCAATCAAGGTATCCTCCAAGGGATGTCTTGGAGGCAAGGGAGCAGGATGTGGTAGAAATCCTCATGGATCCCGATGATCCTGAATCCAAAATCTATATCGGATCAGGGATCCTTGGCGAAATGAAAGAAGACCTCGTATCCTTCCTCAAAAGTAGAAAGACTACCTTTGCATGGAAACACGAAGACATGACTGGTATATCCAAAGATGTAATCACTCACAAACTCGGCATTGACAGATCCTTCAAACCAATCCATCAAAGGAGAAGAAAGTTTGCACCGGAAAGGAATGCCATTATCCAAGAAGAGGTAGAGAAATTGCTCCGGGTAGGTATGATTAGAGAGGTCAAGTATCCAAGATGGTTGGCCAATGTGGTTGTTGTTCAAAAGAAAAACAGAAAGTGGAGGGTATGTGTCGATTTTACCGACTTAAATAAGGCATGTCCCAAGGATCCTTTCCCATTACCCCACATTGACTCCATGGTGGATGCAACTGCGGGTCATGAACTGTTAACTTTTATGGATGCTTCATCTGGATTCCAACAAATCCAAATGGAACCATCCGACCAAGAGGAAACAGCCTTCATGACTCCAACTGGTATATACTGCTATATTGCTATGCCATTCGGATTAAGAAATGCAGGTGCAACATATCAAAGGCTGGTGAATATGATGTTCAAGGATCAGATTGGACAAACTATGGAGGTGTACATAGATGATATGGTGGTAAAATCCTTAAAAGCTGAGGATCACCAAAGAGACTTGGAGGAAGCATTCGATATCCTTGACAAATATAACATGAAACTTAATCCTTCAAAATGTCACTTTGGTGTTAAAGCAGGTAAATTCTTAGGATATATGGTGACAAAGAGAGGCATTGAAGCTAGCCCGGAACAAATCAAATAAATAGTGAACATCAAATCTCCGGCCAATGCTAAGGATGTTCAAAGGCTAACAGGCAGGATCGCAGCTTTGAACAGATTTATATCCAAATCCTCCGAGAAGTGCAAAGAATTCTATGATATCCTAAGGAAGAACAAGAAATTTGAGTGGACTGAGAAGCATGAAAATGCTTTAAGAGCCCTCAAAGATTACCTATCCTCAGCCCCGGCTTTTATGAAACCTGAAAAAGGTGATGTGCTATCCTTGTATCTTGCAGTATCCTCAAAAGCAGTAAGTGCGGTCCTTGTTAAGGATCATGAAGGTACACAACATCCTGTCTATTATGTAAGTAAAAGTTTACTTGATGCCGAATCCAGGTATTCACACCTTGAAAAGCTTATTCTTGCATTAATTATGGCATCTACTAAGTTAAGACATTATTTTGAAACTCATGTTATCATTGTTAAAACTAATTTTCCAATTAAGAATGTCCTCAGGAAACCAGAGATGTCAGGAAGGATGGCTAAGTGGGCAGTGAAGCTAAGTGCATATGATATAAGATATGAGCCTAGAACAGCCATCAAATCCCAAGCATTAGCCGACTTTGTGGCTGATTTCAGTAGTGATTTACAAGAAGAAGCTGAATTAGAAGTCCAGCAGCTAGAGGAGACCAAGGATCCTTGGATACTCTATACTGATGGATCCTCAAATGTCAAAGGCACAGGGCTTGGAATACTACTAAAATCGCCACAGGGGGACATAATACCCCACTCTATAGCTTGTGAGTTCCAAACCACTAACAATGAGGCTGAATATGAAGCCTTAATTGCTGGTTTGCAAATTGCAAAGCATATGGGGATCAGGTACCTTGAGGTACATGTAGATTCATTGTTAATTACAAACCACTTTAATGGATCCTATGCTGTTAAAGGTGAAAAGCTAACCAAATATTTGGAGATAGTCAAAAGTTTGGCACTCTCTTTTGTTTCCTTTAGTTTGACGCAGGTACCAAGGGAAGAAAATACAGAGGCTGGTGCATTGGCTAACTTAGGATCATCCTTGAAGATCCCAGAGGATATCAAGATCCCTATTATCCATATCCTGACCCCGGCTATCGAGGATCACCAGGCTATGGAGATAGGAAATGATTCTGCAATTATCCCTAGTGAGGATATTCAATCCCATTCAGGATCAGAATCATGGATCTCACCAATTATGAGATACCTACAACATGGAGAGATTCCTACAGGAGAAAACCCTAGGGCTTTCAAATCTAAGGTATCTCAATTCACAATTTTAAATAATATGTTGTATAGACGATCTCTTGCAGGACCATACTTGAGATGCATTGAGGATCCTGAAATCCAAGAAGTTTTAAAAGACTTCCATGAAGGAGATTATGGAAACCACACTGGGGGCAGGGCATTATTCTCAAGGATCCTGAGAACAGGATACTACTGGCCAACCATGAAGAGAGATGTTGTGGAGTATGCTAAAAGATGTGATCCTTGTCAGAGACACAGCAATATCCTTCATCAACCAGCTGAATTATTGCATCCTATAGCCTCCTATTGGCCATTTATGAGATGGGGTATGGATATAGTTGGAAAGCTCCCTAAGGCACCTGGTGGAAAAGTATTCATGCTAGCTATGACTGATTACTTCTCCAAGTGGATAGAAGCTGAAGCTTTTGCCCAAGTCAGAGAAAAGGAAGTTATATCCTTCATTAAATGAAATATTATCACTAGATTTGGAATTCCTTCTGAAATTATATGTGATAATGGTTCCCAATTTATTGGGGGCAGAACCACTAACTTTTGTGACAGCTGGGGGATTAAGATGATAACATCAACACCAGTCCACCCACAAGCCAATGGTCAAGCAGAATCATCCAACAAGATCATCATCAACAATTTGAAGAAGAAGCTTGGATCCAAGAAAGGGAAATGGGCAGAAGAACTACCCTATGTGCTTTGGGCTGATAGGACAACCCCTAAGAATGCAACTGGTCAAACACCATTCTCTTTGGTGTTTGGGGCAGAATCAGCGATCCCAACAGAAATGGTGGTTCCAACTGCTAGAACAAGTACCCGTGATCCTGAGGAGAATAATGAGAACTTGGCTCAAGACCTGGATACTATTGAAGAAATCAGGGATATGGCTAGGATAAGGATGGCCAGTTATCAGCAAAGAATGGCTGGTGCTTACAACAAAAATGTCAGGATCAGGAGGTTTCAAGTTGGAGATATGGTATTAAGGAAAGCATTCCAAAATACCATCAATCCTGCTGATGGAAAATTGGCTCCAAAATGGGAAGGCCCTTATTTGATTGAAGCTGAAGCAGGAAAGGGGGCATATAGATTGCTAACCATGGAAGGTGATTTGCTACCAAGAGCTTGGAATGCTGTCCACTTGAAGAAATATTTCATGTGAGCAGGATCCTCATGGCACAGATGATCCTCAGGATAGGGATATCCTTAAAGGATCCTCAAAGTATCGGTGATCCTTACTTAGGTAATATCCTAAACTTAAACTATTTCATTTCTTTATTTTCTCATATAAGGATAAGGATCATGTGTCCTTCATCCGTCTCTCACGTGAGTTCAAGTTTTGAAAGTTCAGGTATCCTTAGCATAACATTGGTTATCCGCAGAAGCAATCCGTTCCTTGGGTTTAACCCCAGTTATTTGGGCTTGACCCCAGTTTCGCCTGTAGCGCATGATGATCCTGGTATAGTTCAAGGCAGTGGGACCAGTACTCGTTTTAGGGGCTGATAATTCCATTGTACTGGCTATGCTTAGGATCCTACGTATAATGGTAGACGTACCATACATCCGTTCCTAAGGTTTCTAACGTTTTCACGTTAGCTAAGGTTTCTAACGTTTTCACGTTAGCTAAGGTTTTGGCATTTTCATGTCACTAAGTTTGGATAGTCGCCAGTTAGGGCCATACTCCAGTTTACATACGATCATTGGGCTTGTCCCCAGTTAACCTTGGGCTTGTCCCCAGTTATCCTTGGGCTTGTCCCCAGTTGTTAACTCTTATCTTATATTGGCTTAGTCCCAAGCTATGATCTATTTCAGGTCCTTGAAGATAAGCAACTAGGGATCCTTGATCCTTACTTCTTTCTAAGGTTTATCTTACAGTTATCCTTATTATGGTTAGGATCCTAACTTGGATCCTCAGGTATGATCCCTAACCATTTTTAATTCCATTCATTATTTATTTGAATAACCCTTAAAATTTGACAACTAGACTTGTGATCCTTAAAAGATATTGCTTTTTGAGATTCTTTAACTAAAGGATATCTGATCATGGATCATATCCTAAATATTTTAATCTGACTTATTCAAAATTATTTATTCAATGAATATGCATCAAAACAAAGGAAAATCAAAGAAACACGAGGATAACACCACAAGATAAGCGACAAAAGGTTAATATTTTATTTATTAACAAAGTAGTAACCCTTAAAAGGTTGTCAAAATTACCTACCCCGAGCATCTACCAGCAAAACGTGGCCCGTCCGCTGGGGTAGGTAAAGGGTGTCCATGATAACAAGTCCGAAAGTAGTGCAGGAATATAAAGGCGGCAGGATCACAATGGCTTCATCCCCCAAACAGAGGATCCCTCCACCAATTGCAATCCTGCATATTGTCCAAAGGATCATACATGATCCTTAATCCTAAAACCTATTGTTCAAGTACAACCCATCATTGTTCAACAAAAAACACCATAACCAAAACAAACTATCAAACTTAAAAAATGGGCTCCGGCTACGTCTAGAAATGTCCTTAATCGCCCATCCATGCAGCCTATGCCTTCGCTGCATCCTCTTCCCCTCCAGCTGCGGTATCCTTTATCAGATCCTTTCCACTGCCACTTGCCTCAATCGCCAAGACCTCAGTAGCCTCCTCCTCATCATCCTCAAGATCAGCCAACCTTGCCTTCCAGCCCTCAACATCCCAGCTGCTTTTGTCAAAACTAGGATCTTGAGCTTCCTGGGCCATCTTCAATTTTGTCTGATACATCGTGATGGCGGCAGAGACCTTAGCATTTTCTATGAGATCATGCTTCTCATAGTCAAGGTCAATCAGAAGCTTAGCCGTCTTGGTCTTGGCATCTTAGAGTTCCTTCTGAAGATCAGCAATGGCAAGGTCCTTGAGCACTGCAACCTGTTGGAGGTCAGCGATCTTCTTGTCCTGCTCCTCAACATTCCCCATGTAATCTTCAATCTCAGCAAATTTCTGCAAAGAAAAGGATAAAGCAGTTCAAGATCAGGTGATCCTTATACGAGTAGGATACCTAGGCAGATTTGGTGATCCTTACATCATTGAAGTATTCAAGGAACTGGTGGCGGATCAGTGGTAGGCCTTGAAGATCCTCAGCATCAGAAGTTTTCCTCTTCTTCACACCCTTTCCTTTAGTGGGTGCCTTTGGAATGGAGATGCTAGGACTGGTGGTGGACCTCTTCTTTCTGGATCGAACAACATCAAGGTCAGCCGTGTTGAACTGGGATACAGGCTTGGCAGATTTTCCAGCGCCTACACATTTATAGCAAGATGAGTATCCTTATCCTATTTCAATTTATTTATTTATTTTAATATTCAGACTATGTAAAAGGCAGGATACTTACTTGACATGGTAATGGAACCTGAGGATACTTCTTGTGAGTCTTGGGTGTCTATCTTGAATGTCCTTGTTTCAAGATCAAGCTTCCAAAAAGCAGCAAGCCTATCCTTGGTTTCAGGTGATGTGATGATGTGTGAGACAGAAATAGCTGCATAACACAAGACAAAAAAGGGGTCAGTAATCCTTATACAAAAACAAGACTACCTGGTGATCCTCCTTAGGATCCTCCGGCCTACCATGGGTGGACCATGTTCTTGGTAAATGCTTTCCGTCAGGAATGGTATCCCTCCTGACAAAGAAGAAGCGACATTTCCAATTTGTGTCATTCTTGGTAACTTTAAGAAGAGGGTGTTCTCCGCCGGGTTTTCGTTTGAACAAATAATGATGGGATCCAAAGGTGCCTAAATCAATGCCCTCCTGCTCGATGATCCTCTCCAGGGTATACAAAACCCTCCAAATCATCGGCATGGCTTGGATGTAAGAGATGCCGGTAAGCGAAAAGAAGGATTGTGTAAATTCTGGGAAAGGATAGGTGTATCCTATGGCAAATGGAGTAACTGGAAAGGCAACCCATGTTTCTGAAACATAGTCGCTCAGAATAGTAGGATCAAAGGGCTTGAAAAAAGCACTCGCCGGAAAGCAACGACGAATCTTGTCTATCTGAGCATCATTAAAGTAACACCTCTCAGTTGTGGAGTCTTTGATGATCTTTTGACTCTTCAAGGGACTATCCTTCTGGTGATCCTTGGCGGGGGAGGACCGGAGCATCATTCTCAAAGTGTTTGTGATAAAGAAAGAAAAACAGAGTAAGAGATGGAGAAAGAGATACCTGATTGATCTTCGACTGAGAATATAAAGGGAGTTTCTTTCGGATTTAAATGCATTTGATCCTATCTCTATCTCCTATTTATAATCATGATCGTGCAGGGTTGTCACTTCTGTGACGTCATGGTTGCAACGGCTAGTTCGATATCAACGGCTATATATCCGTTAGTTAGTTGCAGATAAGATTAAGAAAATATAACTCGCTTATTTTACAAATTACTCCTTATATTTTGGGGGCAATTGTTAGGGGAGGATTTTCTAACAATTAGTGATCCTTACACGTTATCCTAATTAATGATCCTTTCTTCTGTGACAGATAATGATCCTCAGAAGAGCTTTAGGATCATGGATCACTTTAAGGATCCTCGTACTGACGATTGTTTATTTGTGTTTTGTGTTACTTTGCAGGAGTAACAAGCTTGACTTAGTCTTGGCGACATTCCTGGAGAATATTCCCAAACTATCCCGCACGTGCTTGGCCAAAAATGGACGTTGTGGAGAACGTGGGAGCTTGGCACAAAAGTCGGATAGTTAGTTTTAGTAGTTATTTCTATTTTAAAAAGGGGTAACGAGCTAGTAGAAAAACACTTAGTCATTTTTCAGCTACACACTCTCATATACTCGCACACTTGAAGCTCTCGACGAACATTCATTCATTTTCACTCACTTTTACACATTTCACGATAGTGATCCTTGTACCTAGCTCGTTACTATCCGAAGTTGTAAACATTTATTGATTTATTTGAGCTTGGTGATCCGTAGTTTCCATCACCCGGGGTTTTTTGTGCCGGAGATCAACTCTTGATCAAGGGCTTTTTCCCCGTATAAATCCTTGTGTCATTTGTGCAATTTATATTGAAGTGATCCTTGTCATTGTTCTACGTTTCAAGCATCATACCTCGGTACAGAGAGTTTGGTTGCAATATCCTCATCAGATTTTTTGACCAAAACACTTGGAAGTTGCAAAATGGGAGATTAGCAAAATGGGCCATTAAACTAGGCGCGCACACGCTGATCTATAAGCCGCACCCCGCAATCAAAGGCCAAGTTCTAGCTGATTTTGTTGTCGAAGTACCGACAAATCGCATTCAGGAATGCGAAGAAGAACAAAACCCTACACCACCACCATCCTCCTCAGAAACCTGGGCACTATATACCGATGGTGCATACAACGAGGATGGTGCATGTGCGGGTCTGCGACTCATCAGCCCCGATGGCCAAGAGCTTACCTTTGTAATCCGCCTCGATTTCAAAAGCACAAATAACGAGGCAGAGTATGAGGCTCTACTGGCAGGGCTACGACTGGCAGTCAAACTCGGTGTCCAACATTTGGAAGCACACGTCGACTCATTATTGGTTGCCGGTCAGGTGCGCGGCGACTATGCCGCAAAAGGGGACATCATGATACTCTACCTAGAACAAGCCTTACAACTGAAATTAAAATTCGCTTCCTTAATATTCGCCATATTAACAGAAGTGAAAACAAACCCGCGGATGCACTGTCAAAACTAACATCCACTAGCTTCCAACATCTGGCAAAGGAGATACGCATCGAGGTTCTGCAAAATCCCTCAGTACCCCTGCGCCAAATCAATGTCATCCAGTATGGTACAACATCCTGGATGACACCAATCATTGCATACTTGCAATCAGGGGTTACTCCCGAAAGCAAGGCAGAGGCACGTAAGTTGCAATACAAAGCGTGTCATTATCAAATGGGAGACGGTATCTTATACCGTAAATCATACCTAGGGCCACTCCTACGATGCGTGGACCCCCAAGATGCCATGTACCTTATCAGAGAGATACACGAGGGAATCTGTGGCATACACGCGGGCCCACACATGGTGGTGGCCAAAATTATGAACGTCGGGTACTACTGGCCCGGCATGCACCTGGATGCGGTCAAAGTCTTGCGCAAGTGTTTCAATTGTCAGCGGCATGCCCCCAAGACCTTGCGCCCCAAGAACAACCTCATCCCCATCACCACCGCATGGCCATTCCAAAAATGGGCAATCGATGTGGTGGGACCATTTACGGACGCACCAGGTGCGGTGAAATTTATCATAGTGGCTGTTGATTACTTCACAAAATTGGTAGAGGCAAAACCGCTCGCCTCAACCACCGCTATGATAACTAGGAAATTCATCTGGTAACATATCATCTGCCGTTTCGGTCTACAGATGTGCATCGTCACCGACAACGGTACCAACTTCGCTGCTGATGACTTTCAAAAATGGCTAAAGGAACTAAACATTGAACACATATTCTCCTCAGTGGCGCATCCGCAAGGGAATGGCCAAGTCGAGAGTATCAATAAGAGTTTAGTCGAAGGCATCAAAGCACGGTTAGGAACAGCCAGACGTGGCTGGGTCGATGAACTCCCGAGTATCTTATGGGCCCACAGGACAAGCCCAAAAACAAGTCACGGTGAGACACCCTTCAGCCTTGTCTACGGCTCAGAAGCGGTGATCCCCGCGGAAGTAGGTCTCCCCTCACCCCGAATGTTGGCTATCGACAAAATAGACAACAGTGAGGAGCGCAGGTATAATTTGGACCTCCTAGAAGAAAGGCGTGAAAACGCTGCCATCAATGAGGCCAAGTACAAGACCAAGCTTGAAAAGTACTACAATTCACGCGTCCGCGTTTGTACTTTTAACCCGGGAGACTACGTCCTTCGCGATAACGAAGCATCTAACGATGAACGCCCAGGGAAACTTGCCCCCAAGTGGGAAGGACCCTACCTCATCCAAGAGGTCCTGGGCAAAGACGCGTATAAACTGCAAACATTAGAGGGCGAACCTATCGCATGCACATGGAATGCACAACAGCTTCGACGTTGTTACATGTAAGCCATGTTTTTACATTCACCGTGTAACCTATCGGGCCACAGGACATTTGCAAATAAATAAATGAATGATTCAATGCAATATTGTTTATTTCCTTCTATTACAAATGCGTGTTCCACTTTGCGGTATCGGTAAAAGCAGATTGGCAAAATCTTCATTCGCGATACCCACACAAAGTGGTAACCACACACAAATATTGTAATAGGCCAACAAAGGCAAAACGTTAAATGTCTATCCAGGTGGATACGCACATACGGTTTTCACAAAGCCTACACAATTCCCAAACCCTAACGGGATAAAAACAGGAATTGACTAATGCTCATACGACAAAGGAATTGACTAATGCTCACATAATTGCTAAGTCTTCCGATTATCCAAGTGTTGACGAGTGTATGAGATTAGGAGGATGGAACACCGAGGTCACCATATATGGGCAAACGATGGTGCATGAGTAAACGGAAAGTATGACGGAGGATTTGAAGTGGAATATAAAGTATAACCAGTTGATGTATATGTATGTATATAAATATATACATATAAATATATACATAATTATTTTATATAGTTTAAGTAATATTTTAAAATTAATTCTTTCAAAAGTATTGCTAAAATATTGTCCAAAATTAAATATAATTATACATTCATATCTATTTTATAAAAAAAATTAGTCGAATTAATAGGTTTCGTTTTATAAAATTTACACGTTTTGTTTCACGGATCTTACGAAAAACGGGCAGAGTTTCCTCTGTTTTTAGACGATCCGACAATCAAGTTGTCTCTATATTTCTCAAAACTCAATTAATTCAAAATCAATTCAGTAACAATAAGAATACATGCGTAATATATGACGTATGTTATCGCAAATAACTCAAATACATATAATTTTGCAACGAAATGTTCGCATTATTATCTCTTTTTCTTGTGCAAGACTTGATGTATGCTTGACAGTTTTACCAATGATAAGCGAAACAACAATATAGAGTAGATTGAAACGAAAAGAGTGAAAAGAGTTGATACCGAACGGTGCTGTTGACCGGGTTGACTGACCGAATCTGAACACCGGACTTGCTGAACCTTGTACACCGAACAAGCCGAACTGTTGACTATTGTTGACCGAACCGAAGTCGTTGAATCAACAACGAAACTGTTCAGTGTTGACTGTTTAATCAGCCTTGACCCGACAAAACTCGACCAAATCTGAACGAAACCGAACCTGAACCCGAGTCCTCAAATTTAAAATATCGAACCGAAAATCAAACGAATTAAACCCGAATCGAATGGAACCAGATTCTAACCTGAATCAGCTGTGATGCGAGTCTCGAACCAGAGCCAAAGCTGAAACAACCCAAACCTGTGCTAATTCCCGAAATCTGGACTGTCGGAACTAAGCTGACCCGAAACGAGACTCAAAACAACCACCGAAATCGAACCGACTCGGGGTTGGACGACTTTCGCTGTCGCCGCCGTAGATGACGGCGTTGCCGTCGTCTTCTCCTGCGTCTCTCTCTCTCGCATCACTCTCTCTCTCTCTCTTGGTCCTCCGCCACCGCTGAGCACCGCCACCACTGGTGGTGCTGCTGTCGTTGTTTAACGGGGAGAAATGGGGGGGTTTGGTCAGCCGATTAACCTGCTGGTTCCGTCACCGGAGTCCAGTCGGACTTGCCTGCTGCTCGCCGGTCAGTCAATGATGGGAGGAGGGTGAGAAGATTTTGATGTTCTGTTTCATCTGAAGCTTTTGTGTATGGGTGTTTTGAGTTGCAACACAAGTTTTAAGGGAAACATGAATGGTACGGCTGAACATAAGAGAAGGATTAGGGTGAGGTCATTTCTTTTAAAAGGGGTTTTTACACTAAATTGATATGTGGGCTTAGGCTCCAGGCCCACAAGCCCGTTCTAACGTTTAAGTGGCCCGTAATTCCTACGAACCCGTTTTCACAACCCGATCGACGTAGAGTGTCGTGCGATAATATTTTAAAGTTTAAAAATACGCAAAATACTGTCGGTGTTCAATACAGTTCGCGTTCGCTTGTCAGTCGCGTTAAAAGTGCGTAAAATGCGCAGTTTTCCTTTTTTTAAACCGTTTTTCGATCGGATTTCAACTGCATTTCAAACAAATAGATAAATAAATTAAAAGCGAACATGTAATTTCCTAAAAATATAATTACGAAAATACGAGGCGTTACAGTCTCCCCTCGTTTAGGAAATTTCGTCCCGAAATTTATTCAGAAGGAAGACTTGAAAGGGTTTTGGCAAACCAGAAGAGGATTGTTTAAAATTGAGACCTTGGAGTTTGAGACAACGGAGAGTAATTGTGGTATAAGGATGAATGATTGATCCAATAAATGATTAAGAGTATAAGAATAGCATAAGTATCTGATAAACGAAAGTAGTGTGTTAAGAGTGAGGTCTCGTCGTGGATAATCGGATATAATGCGTTTGTGAGTTGTTAAAGTTTGAATTAGGTCCAAAAGGTCTGCAAAACACTGAATTTCTCATGGCACGTTTTACGAAAGTTTGGTATTATAGTAGGAACACTTATATATAGGAAGTACCATCGGCGTATCCACCATGTTCATACTATATTACGTTCGTTTCGCTAATCGATGCCATGTTACGTCCCGTATCACAAACAGGGTTTATTAACGTATTATGAGTGAGAATGATAACGTATAGTAATTTAAGCATGTAAGCATGATTGGTATTTAAGTATGAGAGAGGTCATAAGGTGTAAGTATATGTATGAGTATGATTAAATTCTTTGAATAGTCCACATGAGATATTTTAGTTAACTAGATTAACGCATTACTGGCATGTGATCTCACTGGTCAAACCATCGTGTCCGCAAGTATGTATGTATGTATGTATGAATGTATGAATGACTTAACATGACTGCAAGTCCATGCGGCGGGCGTTACTCCTATAGATCTACACAAGCGCTATATATGTTAAGGTGCGGCTTGATCAAAGTTAATGACAAAATGTCAACCCAACGTTTAACGCAAGCGTCATCTATTCATGGCACATGTCATCATTTCGTTGCCATGAAAAGATCCGTAATGTATAAAGCATCATCTAATCATAGCACATGTCATCATTTCGTTGCTATGAAAAGATCCGTAATGTATAAAGCGTCATCTAATCATAGCACATGTCATCATTTCGTTGCTATGAAAAGATCCGTAATGTATGAATGAATGTCTTGACATTACCACAAATCCATGCGGCGGTGCGCTACTCCTATAGTGCTTCACAAGCACTACATATGTCAAGGTGTGGCTTCATCCGAAGTTAATGTCCAGTTTATCACATAAAGAATGTCTAGTAATCCCGAATCGAGTATAACGTATTAGTAGGCGTGTATTAATTTATTGTGTAAAATGATGATTAGGTAACAAGTATTAAATCGCATAAACGTCAAGTTAATATAAAAGAGAGGCTTGATAAGTGAAGAAACACTAACTAAATGGTCGGAACCGAGATAGTTAGGGGGTTTGAATCCGCATAAAAGGGTTAGCTCTCTCTCGGTTGATTCAGTTGCAGCTGAACTTCTTCTCTGGTGATTCTGCAAAAAAGAACACCGTTAGTCTCGCCAAGGGGAGAAGAGGGTTCTCTCCTTGACCCGACTCCGGTGTGAGAATAAGTACTGGTATTGGAGAAGAGAAAGTATTTGATAAGTGAATGTGATCTGAGTTTTTACCTGAACAGTTCTCATATTTATACCCGGGAGTTTGGGAGGGAAAACCTGTTATTGAAAAGATGACGGAAGATGCTAACGCCGTAGCGGTTACATTTTCTTCCGTTAAGTTCTTTGATCCGACGTCAAGTTGTCTCGATCCGGTGTGATTGCACACGGATCGTGGTTTGATCTATGGCTGGGGGATTGCCACGTGGAAAGTGATTTAAGTGGAGATTATTCTCCAATTGCATGCCTTCGTTGTGATTCCAGGGTTGTTTGTGGTGATGACACGTGTCCAGATGGTTATAACCGTCTGGGTGGTGCACGATTGTATTTCTTTCTAGAAGATCACTGCTGTAATCTGGTGTGCCACCTTGCCGTGTGGATACAGACGAATAAATCCCAAGTCTGGGTAAAATAATATCCAAGTCTGGATATTTAGGCGGAGGTATTGAATAAAGGATTTTGATCCTTTGAATGGGAGAGGGCGCAAGGATTTATGTTTTCCTTTGGGTGCGCGATTATAAATTATTGGTTGCTTTCTTCCTTTTGTAAGACCAATGTGCGGCCGCGCAGGGTTAAAAAGGCTGAAAGGCTAGTTTGTGGTATGGTCTTAAATCCTTTTTATGAGGTTTTTGGGACCTTACCCCTTTAAGTCCCCCCAGTCTAGTGTTGTACTTATGCAAATAAGTGGAGCACTGGACTTATGAGAGAGAATTGTTTTTGGGCGCGAGAAAGTGAGGTATCTTATCTGAGAAGCTTGAATGTTGCTATGAAGGGATTTTGAGGGGAAATTGTACTTTGACGTGTGATGACGTCGTCTGTCAGTAAGAGTGTACATTTTTCCTTCTCTCTTGGGATTTGTAATGGCGCTTTGTCAGGTTTTATTAATGAGGATATGACTCTTGTTCCAGTAACGCCGCTTGGATGTGATGTCTTTCTGACAGTTAATCATAACAGTCTAGTTTCCCTTTTCCCGAGGTGTCATCCCCTTTATATATTTGGAGGATATGTACTCTATCTTTGTATTTTGGGAATTATGGAGGTAAAGGGCTTATATCGCACCCGTCGGCTTTACGACATTTTGAACTTTTACGATGCCGCCGAGAGCTTGTTGTTGCTTGCCAACTCTCCGTCACCGCCTCTTACCGGGACTGATGAGATGATGTCTGCTGTTGGGCTTGTTGATGTCGATCGTCGTTTACCGGAGACTAGTGAAGGGACCGTTGTGCTGTCGGTTGAGGCTTTAATGGCTCGTTTCCCAACTCTTCGTCCGAGTAGGTGTGATTTGGTGTACTATCGTCGCCGGAAGAAACCTCCGGTGAACACCGGTGTTGAGGATGAACTTACCGTTGTTTAAGTTTGGGAGTATCCCTTTTTGTGGTAGTCTGGTTAACGCTCCTCCTTTTTTGAATATCACCGGAGTGATTATTGTATATGGATGTTGTTTGAACGCTCTGCTACTAGTTGAAACGAGGTTTCTCTTTGTTGTTTGTGAATTTGATACTGGATAATTTTTTGAAGATCATGGCTACGATCTTGTTAAGTGTTTGTGTTACACTTTTTTGTATGATGCACTGTTATGTTTATGAATTACAATATGTTGCATGTTTTTAATTGCTTTTGGATAGGTAAGGCGAATGAGAGATGGTATTGTGCTCATGTTTGAACGTTTGTCTAAAAGGCGCAACAGTCTGCCTTGTTTTTAGACTGTTCATGAGGTATACAATGTTTGACCATATTGTTTTCGCGCGAACCAAAGAAATTACATGCAATTTGTAATAAACAGTGATATAAGTAAAAATGATGTTTGTATTGATAAAAGCGCAAGGCTTGTGATACAAGACATAATAAAGAAATACATTGCCTGTATGTTCTTTCCGCTTTTGAAGACTTAGTTCATATGTAACACCTGCGCAACTGTTGTGCGTTCCAGGTGCGGGGGACTAGGGTCCCATCGATCCTTTTTAGGGTGTATGCCCCCTTGCCTAGGACCTCGTTAATAACGTACGGTCCCTCCCATCTTGGCGCTAATTTGCCCCTCTTTTCAGCGTTTGAAGCTTCGTTATCGCGCAAGACGAAATCACCGGGGACAAAGGTGCAAACGCGGACGCGCGCATTGTAATATTTTTCGAGCTTAGATTTGTACCTTGCTTCTGTTATGGCGGCGTTCTCGCACCTTTCTTCAAGAAGGTCCAAATCCATTATTCTTTCTTCCTCGTTGTTCTGTTTTTCCATGGCTATCATGCGCGGTGACGGTAAACCCATTTCGGCTGGAATGACGGCCTCAGACCCATAGACTAGACTGAACGGAGTTTCGCCGGTGCTAGTCTTTGGCATTGTTCGATGTGCCCAGAGGATGCTGGGAAGTTCGTCAACCCACCCTCTGCGCGCTGTCCCGAGTCGCGCTTTTATGCCGTCAACGATCTGTTTGTTTACACTTTCTACCTGTCCGTTCGCTTGAGGATGCGCAACGGACGCAAAGTAATGCTCGATCTTCATTTCTTTAAACCATTTTTGAAGATCTTATGCGGCGAAGTTTGTACCATTGTCAGAAATAATGCGCAATGGTAATCCAAATCTGCAAATGATATGTTCCCATATAAATTTGCGGATTACCATTGCTGTTGTTGAGGCCAAAGCTTTAGCTTCCACCCATTTTGTGAAGTAATCCACCGCGACGATGATGAACTTTACTGCACCCGGTGCGTCAGGAAATGGCCCGACAAGATCGATGCCCCACTGTTGGAATGGCCAGGCGGAAGTAACGGGAATTAGCGGGTTTTTGGGTCGGAGTGTCTTTGGTGCGTGGCGTTGACATGCCTCGCATCTTCTTAATAGATCGACTGCATCCATGTGCATTCCTGGCCAGTAGTATCCAGCGCTCATTATTTTTGCCACGACCATGCGCGGTCCCGCGTGTATCCCGCATAATCCCTCGTGAATTTCTCTGACAAGGTATTGGGCATCTGTTTTATCGACACAGCGTAGTAATGGGCCCATGAAGGATTTTCGGTAAAGGACGCCATCCGCCATTTCGTAATTTATTGCTTTGTGTTGTATTTTTCGAGCTTCTGCCTTTCCCTCCGGGAGTTTTCCGTGTTGAAGGTACAAGATAATTGGAGACATCCAGGATGGATCTCCCATTTCTATGACGCTTACTTGTTTGAGATGAATGGAAGGGTTGGATAATACCTCTATGCGTACCTCCTTTGCTAAGTGCTTAAAGCTGGTAGCAGCTAGCTTGCTTAGTGCGTCAGCGTGTTTGTTCTCGCTTCTGTTTATGTGATTAACTTTGAATGTTTGAAATTGGCTGATTAACATCCGCGCTTGTTCAAGGTACAACGCCATAGCTTCTTTTGCATCGTAATTGCCATTAACTTGCTCGGCTACTAGTTTTGAATCAATGTTAGCCTCAAGATTTCTTGCCCCCATTTTTAGCGCTAAGCGAAGACCTGCCAAGAAGGCCTCATATTCAGCTTCGTTATTCGTGCTTTTGAAATCTAAGCGTATAGCATATGTGAGCTCGTGGTTGTCTGGGCTGATTAATCGGAGACCTGCTCCGGCTCCGTCATCATTGGACGTTCCATCTGTGTGCAAGGTCCAGACTCTATCGTCGAAAACGGGTGTAGGATTCTGGATTGCCTCGCACTCTTGAACTTTTTCGATGGGGACTTCAGTGGCGAAGTCTGCTAAAACTTGCCCTTTGATTGCTGGTCTTGGTCTGTAGGAAATGTTGTATCTTCCCAGTTCAATTGCCCATTTGGCCAGTCGTCCCGCCACGTCGGGTTTAGATAAGATCTGGCCTAAGTGGTAATTGGTAAGAACCGTGATGACGTGACCCGAGAAATACCTGCGTAGGCGTCGGGATGCATGTACTAGTGCTAGGACTAGCTTTTCTATCATTGAGTAACGAGTTTCCGGGCCGGTAAGCATTTTGCTGATGTAATAGATTGGAGTCTGGATGTTCTCACGTTCTACCATCAATACAGCACCAACCGCTACTTCCGCGGCAGATAAATATAAAATCAGTGGCTCTTTTTCTTTTGGTGCGGTCAGCGTTGGCAGCTGAATTAAACATTCTTTCATTTGTTTGAATGCGGTTTCCGCTTCAGATGTCCACTGAAAGTCAGTTTTCTTTGCGCAGTTTCGTAGCGTGCTGATGAATGGATAAGACTTTGCTGCGTGATTAGCCAAAAATCTGTTCAAAGCCGCTAGGCGTCCGGCGAGCCTTTGCATTTCTTTAACTGTTGCGGGTGACGGCATTAGCTGAATAGCCTGCACCTTTTCTGGATTTACTTTAAAGCCATCTCTTGTGACGATGAATCCCAAAAATTTTCCTTCTTCCATGCCGAAGGAGCATTTAGTTGGGTTGAGTTTTAAATTCACGCTGCGCAAAGAGTCGAATGTGCGCTGAATATTGTCAAGCATTGTGCCTTCCTCATGGCTCATGATGACGAGGTCATCCATGTATACTTCGACAGTCTTGCCAATATCATCGTTGAAAATTGTGTCCATTAGGCGTTGATAAGTTGCGCCTGCGTTGCGTAGGCCGAACGGCATTTTGGTATAACAAAAAATGCCTTTATCTGTGCGGAACGCCGTTTTGTCTTCGTCTTCTTCTTTCATCTGGACCTGATGATAACCCTTGTAACAGTCAAGAAAGCATTTCCATCTGAATGATGCTAGAGAGTCGACTTTTTTGTCTATCTCTGGGAGTGCGTAGCAATCTTTTGGGCATGCTTTGTTCAGGTCCTTCAAGTCGACACACATTCTCCACCCGCCGCTATGTTTTTGTACCATCACTGGGTTGGCTACCCATGTATGGTATTTTACTTCGCGCAAGATTCCCGCATTAAGTAGCTCTGCTACTTGCTCGTCCATTGCTTTTGCTTTTTCTTCACTGAAGCTGCGCCTCCCCTGGGCAACAGGTTCTACCGATGGTTTGATGTTTAGACAATGTTGCGCGATGTCGCGCGGAACTCCAGTCATGTCTGCTGGGCACCAGGCAAATATATCTTTGTTGTTAGACAATAATTCTTTCAGTTGTATGCGTGTTGCTGGTGAAATAGCTTGTCCTAGCAGAATGGTCTGCTCTGGGTATTCGTTGTTCAGAACCCATTTCTCTGGTTCGTTTGGTGCCGAAGGTTTGACTACCTTTGCTGGTGGTTCGTCATCCACGTACATGACTTCTTTGCTTGAATAGAGGATTGCAACTCCGGTTTCTGTCGGAAATCCGCAAGCAGCATGTGGAATGGAAGTGATCATGCTGAATTCCCGTTGTGACCTTCTCCCGAGCAGGACATCATGACGTGATGTTGCTGGCATGACCATGAAATTGACTGTAACTGTTCGTGAATGTTCACCGTCTGATAAAGTTACCGGGAAAGCGATCTGCCCTAATGGGAATACAGCTTCATTACAGAATCCAGTGAGGGGAAAATCGACTGGTTCCAGACGTGCTTTATCTTCTGAATCGAGCTGTTTAAAACACTGTTCGTATATGATGTCCATCGAGCTTCCTGGATCTATGAACATGTAGTTGGTTCGGTAATGACCGAAAATACCAGTGATAATCACTGGTCGTTCTTCCTGAGGGCCCCCAGGAACAACAGGAAATACGACTTGCTGTTCTCTCCAATGTTGATCATAATTTCGTTTATTTGACCTCCGTGACGGACCTCCCTGAATCATGTGTATTTGTTTTTTATAACTGCTATATTGGCTGGATTGGATGTCCCCCCTACGTGGTGTTGGTGGGTCCAATACTGTGGTATCAATTTCTTTTCCAGATCTGATGTTTGATAAATCAGATCTGGCGATTTGAATAACGATTGTGTTTAAAGCAGTTTGGCATCTGCTAAACCAATGTTCTGGAGATTCTTCTAGTTGTAAATTGTTTCCGACGTTTGGTCGAGGACCAGGTTGCCGGTGAGATGACGAATTTTCTGCCATGTGCAAAAACAGAAAACAGAATGAACTGAATCGAAACGAGGTAGAAACTAGAAAAACTGAGAAAACGGTGGGCGCCAATGAAGAAACACTAACTAAATGGTCGGAACCGAGATAGTTAGGGGGTTTGAATCCGCATAAAAGGGTTAGCTCTCTCTCGGTTGATTCAGTTGCAGCTGAACTTCTTCTCCGGTGATTCTGCAAAAAAGAACACTGTTAGTCTCGCCAAGGGGAGAAGAGGGTTCTCTCCTTGACCCGACTCCGGTGTGAG
Organism: Helianthus tuberosus; assembly: GCA_030545235.1. Classification (NCBI taxonomy): domain Eukaryota; kingdom Viridiplantae; phylum Streptophyta; class Magnoliopsida; order Asterales; family Asteraceae; genus Helianthus; species Helianthus tuberosus. The sequence continues at coordinate 211,195,411 of CM060400.1, forward strand.
AATAAGTACTGGTATTGGAGAAGAGAAAGTATTTGATAAGTGAATGTGATCTGAGTTTTTACCTGAACAGTTCTCATATTTATACCCGGGAGTTTGGGAGGGAAAACCTTTTATTGAAAAGATGACGGAAGATTGTTGATGCACGAGAATGTCTGTTGACTGCATCTTCATCAAGTCTTAGTTCTTGAAAGTCATAATTGGATCTTATATGTCAAATTAGGGTTTTAGTTATGATTTTAAGAAGTGTTTTAGAGGGTTCCGTTTGAAATCAAAGTTTGAATGAGGGTTCCGTTTGAAATGATGGTTCCGTTTGAAACCATTGTTTGAACATAGGGTTCCGTTTGAGTTCATCGTTTGAAACATTATGTTTATGTTCAAACGGAAGGGTCATGGGTCTATAAATAGGAGTGTGAGTGTCACATTTCAAACGGAACGGTACAAGGTCATTGTGAGAGTCACGAAGTGCTGTCGGATTTTCATCAGAATTCATTATACAAAGCACACGGTTGTTAATAGAAAGAAATATTAGAAGATACAAGCTGTTTTGGACGTCGTTTACTTTGATTCCGCCTTAGTATTTGATTTTGAACTACCTTAACTGACTTTCAGGGTCACGTACACGATCCAACAAGTGGTATCAGAGCTCAGGACAAGGAGTTCATACCAAATACAGCTTGAAATCATCGGATTATCTCACTTCTACCTTTCTTTTCTGATTTTAACTTGTTGTCACGGTTAAAATGGCTTGAAACGATCACATATCAAACGAAATTGACTATTAACTAATCCTTGAAAGTTTGAAATCAAAATTCGACCTAAAACTGATCTAAATCGTTCATACCGTTTGAAAAATTTCGTAAATTGCTGACGTCATTGTTTGAAACTGGTCTATCGTTTGAAATTTAACTCTATCGTTTGAAAATACAAGTCTATCGTTTGAAATGGATTCTATCGTTTGAAACAGTTCATCGTTTGAACTGTATCGTTTGAAACAGATTGTCGTTTGAAAAATGTGTGTCGTTTGAACAGCCATTGTTTGAACATTTATCGTTTGAAAATATTCATCGATTGAAACTAGTTGGTCGTTTGAAAGTTTTGTTTCAAACGGAACAGTCCCTCGTTTGAAATCCTTGTCGTTTGAAAACATATTGTTGTGAGAAATATTTGTCGTTTGAAATCATTGATTTTTCAAACGATACAGACCATTACGTTTGAACTTGTGTTGTTTGAATCTGATAATTTCCAAATAAAAATTTGTCTAAGCGTTGTCTGATTTTACAGGTACATTCACAATGGATGATATTTTCTTAAACCCGTTTAGCGACATGTATGCGTTCGCTGGAGATTCCGGAAATGATAATACTTCGTCAAGCAATGCAAACAAAAGTCCACCAAAAGAAAGAAAGAAGGAAGCTTGGGAGTCCGAAAGCGCATTTGGAACATTTAACAAACCTCCTAAGCTGATGGCTATAGAAGATTACAGCAGGTGGGCAACAAAGTTCGAAGATTGGTTGATGGCATTTGCTTTTACTAGCTGGAAGAGTATGAAGAATGGTTATGCCCAAGGAAAGAAGAATGGTGAAGCATTAAGATCAGCTGAAGAGATTGACTCATTTGTAGCTGAACAAAAATGTGTGGCATTATTGTTTCAATCAGTGCGTGAAGACATCATTTCGCTGATAGATTACTCCAATGCTAAAGACTTATGGGAAAAACTCGAAAAGAAGTGTCTTGGAAGCAAAGAGATTGTAAAAAATAAAAAGAAACTTCTTAGGAAAGAGTTTGATATGTTTGGTTGTCTTAAGAATGAGTCAGTGTGTAAAATGATTGAAAGGTTCGGTCATCTGAAGCTGGAATTAGCAAGACATGATATCAGATATCCTGATGATGAGCAGGTAGACAAGTTGTTCGATTCGTTGCCAGACGAGATGGAATGGAGATATTATGCTCTCATGCTGAAGAACACTATTCCTTCTGAATTGTTGAAACCAGATTTGGTGATAGAGAAACTTGAAAGTCATGAGCTAGAGCTGAAGAAAACGTTTAAAGTTAATAATTCATCTTATCAGCAAAATCTGGATCTGTACTATCCAAAAAGTTTGATCCCTAAAGCTACTTCTCCAAAAACTGCATTTTCTGCTGAGAATGTTTCTCCAGCAAGCAAAGAAAGTCAAAGCAATTCAAGCAGTGGAAGCCATAGTGGTTATCACAGTGCATCTAAGTCTTCTGCAAATCATTCTGATGCGAAGTTTTCTTGCAATATCGCAATAGATCTGAAGAACGCACAGAATTTTGATGAGGAGTCGGCCAAGCAACAAATGGTCTTTCTAGCGTCTGTTTTGGAATCCTACGAAGGGTTGGTTGCTGGAAAAACCGGGAATACAAATCTGACGAAAGAAGACTATGATCAGATAGACCCTGAAGAAATGGAGCTGATCGACATTCGTTGGGCAATGGCAAGTGCAGTTCGACGTGCACAACGCTTCATGGAGATTACAGGGAGAAAAACGATCGGTGGTCCGTCTACAAAACTGGGGTTCGACAAGTCAAAGGTGACATGTTTTAAGTGTAAGCAGAAGGGTCATTTCAAACGGGAATGCAGGAATGCGTATGCTGATGAGTCAGAGAATCCGTTTCGAGATGATTATTACAAAAAGGCAATCTACCATCAGAATAAATCCGAGCCGCCTAGATTGAAGCAGTCTGAAGATAACAGAGACAAATCAAGGGCTCTTGCTGTGATTTATGATGATGAGGGGTGTGATTGGAGTAAGGAAGTTCTACCGGAAGAAGATGTGGTGGGTTACGCATTCATGGCAAGCAATGATGAACCCATTAAGTGGAAAGATGATCGTACTGAGGAACAGAAGTATCAATATCGGAAGATGATTGCTGAAAACAAGATTATCAGACTTTCTCGTATCTATCTGGATGCAAGGAGAGCCAATAGATGGGATCCAGATAGAGAGTGCTATCTTGATGAGTATGGAAATATTGCAATTGATGATAGTACACTTGATATTGAAGCCATAATCCAGCAATACAAAGAAGATGATGAGTATTGGCAACACAAATGGTGGGGAACTCCAACTTCGGAAATGATTGAAGAAGAGAAGGAGAAAGAAGAGATCGAGAAAGCAAAGAAGATTGATACTGGAGTTATTGACACAACGCAGGAGTTGACTGCTGAAAATCTTGGAAGAATGGCTGACAAAGTGCTAGCTGCTAAGGCACTTGAGGTAGACTCTAACTCCGTGTCTGAGTCAAAAAGCCAGGTCAGTTCAGATGTGTCAACGAATGTGTCAGGTAAGAAAATCGATGAAAATGTTGATTGCAAAAATTGCAACAAAGAGTGCAAATTTTGTAGCACAGTCACGTATCTCAACGGGAAGAAAGTTGATGATCTGACAGCTAAGGTCAGAAGCGTTGAGAATCAGATTCTTGATCGTGACAAAACAGTTAAAGCTTCAACTGAACGGATAAGAGAATTAACTAAACAAATTGAAAATGATAAAATTGATCATGATAAAATTAAACAAGAAAATGAAAAGTTGATTCTTGAAAACCGTCAGATTTCTGAAAATTTTGAAAAACTAAAAAGCACATTGAAAGATTGTGATGATCGAAATGGTAAAACTTTTAAAGAAAATGAACATCTAAGAGCAGTGCTTAGAGTCAAAGAAGAATCAATCAATCAACAACTGGATGAAATCGCTAAATTGAAACTTAAAGTTCAAGAGGCTGTTATTGAAAATGAGCGAATCCAGTTGAAGCTTAACAGTTACAGCTCCGCAAGCTTTGTTTTGCAACATATCATTCCCAAACCCATCGGGAAAGATAAAGCGGGTGAAGATGTGTATTATGATGGAACTGGGGTGGGGTTTCATCAAGTTCCACCACCTGTTCTTGATAATTACACTAAAAAGCAGTCTGGGTTGGTTGAAATTGAGGAAGAAAAAGAAGTTAAACTTCCGGAGAACATTGATGTCAATTTTACATCATCTGATGATAGTGTTCAGACAGAGATTGTTAAGAGCACAGCTGAAAGTGTTTTAATGTCTGATTCAACTGAAGATGATGGGTGTTTCTTGGACAAATACATTCAGAAATCAAAATCCAAAAACAACTTAAGTGATGAACCGGGTCTTGTGATGTACAAGATGGCTGGATCTGATAAGTTGTATTCGGATTCTGAATTTCCAATTGAGAATGTTAATGTGAAAAAGTTGACAAATGTTTTCAAGTTAGTTGAAGTTGAGTTGTCAGAAGTGAACAGTTTGTGTCAAACAAAAAGGCAAATGAATTTTGAGAAAGATAAAGCTTATTACAAAAAGCCTGTTGTTCCACCAAGGTTTTATAATAACAATCGAAACAATTGGTCGGGTGGTTATCGAGGTGGTAATAGTTATAAGAAAAAGAGTTTTCAAAACAAAAGGTTTGCTGAAAAGAAGGTGTTTGTGAACAGTTCAAGTTCACGTTCTGATGAAGAAAATGAATTTTTTTCAAAATCAAACAAAGAGTTCTTTGAGAAAAGAGCTTCACATTATCAGTCTGAAGGCAAAAGTCGAGTTGTTGATACTCGTACATGTTTCAGATGTAATCAAGTTGGTCACATTGCACAAAAGTGTACCAATGTGAAGCCTAAGACTGAAAATGTGAAGTTTCAACAGAAGAAAGTTGATGTGAAGGGTAAAGCACCAATCATTGTTGAGAAAAAGAGTGTGAAAAATAACAACATCAAAGTGAAAAATGAATCTGTAAAGAAAGTGGTAACTAAAAACGACAAGTTTTATAAACAGGTTGCATTATCTCAACAAGTTTGGAAACCAAAAACTGAAATGAAAATTTCAACTTCTGAAGTGAAAAAGGCTGAAGAATCAATTTCGGTTGATTATGATGCAAATTTTCCACCTTTGAAGGCTGAAAATTTCAAAATTCAAATTGCGAGAGTCAAGGTTACACCTAAGGCTGATGAGGCCTGGGTGGACACCATGTTCGAATAAGCAGTTTGAATTGCCGGAGCTTCCTGGATTGCGAAGCATGAATCGGCATCTTTATTAAAGTTGGTTAATTTGATGTTTGTTATATGCAGGATCTTCCAAGAGCCATTTCAAGATGGATCATGGATAGTGGCGCATCTCGACATATGACAGGAAAAACTGCATTACTGTATGATGTGAAGAATATCAATGGTGGTTATGTGGGATTTGCAGGTCATGAAGGTGGTAGAATTGTTGGTGAAGGAACGTTATCCAATGGGATTGTAACGTTTGAGAGAGTTAACTACATCACTGAGCTGGAAAACAATCTGCTTAGTATCTCGCAGATTTGTGACAATCAGTATTCTACTCATTTCACTGATAAAGAGTGTTTGATTTTGAAACCTGGTTTTGTTGTTCCTGAAGATTGGATTATCATGAGGGCACCTAGAGTGAATGATTTATATGTGTTAGATATGTCTGTAGCAACTACAACTACTGGTCAAGCACATTGTTTCGTGTCTAAAGCAACTGAGAACGAATCTAGATTGTGGCACCGAAAGATGGGGCATATTCATCTACGGAAGATGAATCACTTGGTGCACAATGATTTGGTATTGGGTGTTAATATCAAAGGTTTTCATCTGGAAGGGGAGTGCATTAGCTGCATCAAAGGCAAGCAGAAGAAAAAGTCACACCCTACAAAGCAAGTCAATTCAGTTTTATGTCCTCTGGAAAGACTTCACATGGATTTGTTTGGTCCTGTGAATGTCAAAAGTATTACAGAAGATTACTATTGTTTGGTCGTTACTGATGATTATTCCAGATTTTCGTGGGTTTCTTTCTTGAAGACGAAAGATGAAACATTTGACAGTTTGATGGGTCTGTTCAGGAAGATTGAGAATTTGTACCAAAGGCGTATCAAAAGAATTCGAAGTGATAATGGTACTGAATTCAAGAACAGAAAGATGGAAGAATTTTGTGATGAAAGAGGTATTTTGCATGAGTTTAATGCTCCGTATACTCCGCAGCAGAATGGAGTCGCAGAACGCAAAAACCGGACACTAATCGAGACGGCTAGAACTATGCTCGCAGATTCAAAGTTACCGATTAATTTTTGGGCTGAAGCTGTTTCCGCCGCATGCTATACGCTCAACAGGGTTCTCACTGTCAAGAAGTTCAACAAAACATGTTTTGAGCTGATCAATAATCGTAAACCAAATCTGAAGTATCTTGAACCATTTGGGTCTCCCTGTACTGTTCTCGATTTTCAAGGCAAATTTGGTGAAAAAGGCTTAGAAGGAATATTCGTGGGCTATGCAAGTCCATTGAAACGAGTTTTCATTCCCATTTGGAAAACGATTATTGAGGCATATAATGTTGAATGTCAAGGGTATACTATGCCGCCGCAGAATCCTGGTGATTCATGGCGTTTTCATTATGACAAACTTTGGGATTCGTTTGACATGAGAGAAGAATCAGAGGATGAAGAAGATTTCTTTGATGAGTTGGATATTTTGCGTGAATATGAGTCACAGTTAAGGTTCCCAGCTGAGTATTCGAGGAGATCACGGAAAACTTCAAATGACAATGAAGCAGGTCCGAGTAATGCTGGTGAACATGATGATGTCCAACAGAATGAAGTTGCTCAGGATAATCAGTCGGCTCAGAATGATAATCTAGAAGCTGAAAACATGCCAGTCTTTGATCATGGTGATTCAGATTCTGAGGGGGAGCAAATTCAGATTCCAAGTCAAACATACCAAGTTGGTGAACAAGCTGCAGAGCAGAATGTTACTAATCTGGAGGGAAATGTAGATGTTCCAAGTGAAGTGATGCCGAGAACTTTTTCATATCATCCAGAGGAGTTGATTATAGGAGATTTGCAGAAAGGCGTTCGCACTCGAAATCAGATTGATAAAGGGCTTACATGTTTTTATACAAAAGTTGCTCCTTTGCAAACTGAATTCTCATTAAGTTGTTTTATCTCGCAGGTTGAGCCAAGAACTTACAAAGAGGCACTTACTGAAGACTCTTGGGTCAATGCAATGCAGGAGGAACTTAGTCAATTCGAGAAATTGGGAGTGTGGAAGTTAGTTGATTTGCCGGATGGTCAGAGGAAAATTAACACTAAGTGGGTGTTTAAGTGTAAGAGGGACGATAGAGGAGTTGTCGTAAGGAACAAAGCTCGACTCGTTGTTCAGGGATTTAGTCAACAGGAAGGAATTGATTTTACCGAAGTCTATGCTCCTGTAGCACGACTAGAGGCTATCAGAATTTTCCTAGCATTTGCGTCTTGGAAGAACTTCAAAGTTTATCAGTTAGATGTTAAATCGGCGTTTCTTTACGGGAAGGTTAAAGAGGAGGTTTATGTCGGTCAGCCGCCGGGCTTTACCGATCCGATCCACAAAAACAAGGTCTACTTATTGGACAAAGCGCTGTATGGTTTACACCAAGCCCCGAGAGCTTGGTACGAGACTTTGTCTCAACACCTACTAGCCAACAAGTTCATTCGTGGAAAAGTGGATGCCACTCTCTTCACTAAGGAGGTCGATGGTCATCTTCTGATAGTTCAGATTTATGTGGACGATATAATATTTGGGTCGACAAATGAAAATCTATGCAAAGATTTTGAATCAGTGATGAAGCAGAAATTTGAAATGTCATCAATGGGGGAGATGAAATTCTTTCTGGGATTACAAGTTGAACAACTTCCTGGGGGAATTTTCATTCATCAGTCAAAGTACGTTCATGATATCTTGGAGAAATTCGGGATGTCAGGATCTACTCCAGCTGCTACCCCACTTGCAACAAATCATGGGATTCACCCAGATCTCACCGGAGACAGGGCTGATGAAACGTTTTATCGATCCATGATAGGTTCTTTAATGTACCTAACTGCTTCACGTCCTGATATTATGTACCCAACGTGCCTCGCAGCAAGATTTCAGTCTAACCCGAGAGCATCGCATATGATCATTGTGAAGAGGATATTGCGCTACCTGAAAGGAACTCCTTCATTGGGGTTGTGGTATCCTAGGAAAGGCGATTTTACGCTCGAAGGGTATTCCGATTCGGATTTCGGATGCTGCAAAGTTAATTCAAAATCAACAACTGCAGGATGCCAGTTTTTTGGTCCTAGATTGGTTACCTGGCAGTGTAAGAAACAAACGTCTGTGGCGTTATCTACTTGTGAAGCGGAGTATGTTTCTGCTAGCAGTTGCTGCTCTCAGATCTTGTGGATACAGCAACAGATGCGCGACTACGGTTTGCAGTTTCTTAACACACCTCTTTTTGTTGATAATGAGGCCGCTATAAATATAACAAAAAATCCAGTACATCACGCTAAAACTAAACACATAGAAATTCGTCATCACTTTATTCGTGATTGCTTTGAGAAAAAGTTGATACGAATTGAGAAAATCCACACAGACGAACAGAAAGCTGATTTACATACCAAAGCTTTTGATAAAAATCGGTTTAAATATTTGTTAAAACTGAATGGTATGAAGCTTCTGTCGGTGTCGGATGGCATAATTGGCGTTGATGAAAGTACTGTTGCGGATGACGACGAGAAACAATCTGCAATGGTTTGTCGAATTTTTACTTGTTTTGGTATTTAGGGGGAGTAGATGTTTGTACATAGTTTATTTTCAGAAAATACAAAAACAGTAAAAAATGCAAAAATACAAAAACATGATAAAATGAAAAAGAGCTTGTGTATATAGGGAAAATGATAGTACATCAGCTAGACAATTACAGTATGCTAAAGATTTGGATAGTATAAAAAGAGTTAAACAATCTTACTGATGATGTGTCGATAGGTTTTCACACATTTAGTAGATTTATTCGGGATATAAACCTAAATTCAAACTTGTGAATTCGTGGGGAACACTACTTGGATATATAGGTAACCCCTGAAATCTCGTTTGAAAGGTCTCTTAATCTGATATACTAGGTTTTTATACTCTATGATGTCTGGGGTATTATTCCGGGACTTTTGCTGAACGGTAGTTCTGACCTAGTCCTTGGCTAATACTTGCTGCAATGCTTGAAACACAGCATTAAACCCTCAGCATGCTGAAACAATAAAATTGATAAATGCTGCTGTTGTAAGCAAAAAGATCCTCTAAAAGGGACACACCGAAAAGTCGAAGCTGATATCTCTCTGCGTATACGGAAGTATCGATCTGAGATCCCTCGGCCCTCGCATACCTAAATTATATACAGATATCATTGTAGTATTCTCACCTGTAAGACTGATTATTGAGATTCTGGATACGGGAGTATATTCAAGAGGTGGGACACATGAATGATCTAAGTTCTTAATTCATCTAAATCGTATCCTGAGTAAATTGAAATTTGTGTGGGAATTTAAGATGGATCAGTATATCGACAATCAAGGTGAATTGTTTAAGTCTGAGTATGTAATGTAGCTTAACGGTACTTGTGATTTGTCTGAAAAGCTGATATGATTCCCTGACACGCTCACCAAAAATATGTTTGTAAATAGTTTACTTTGTTTACTTTCTAAAATTTAAGTTTTCTGTATTTCATTTCTTAGTTTAGAACACTTTGATAAAATCCAAAAAGATTTTATTTTCTGCTTTATTTTAGACAAACCAAAGTGGAGAAGTTGATTGTTGGATTCTCAGATGTTTGAAGCAGATGCAGGAGATTCTGGACTGAAGAATGAGGAGAGCTTATCTTTGTCGAAGTTTGAATTGTTTGAAAAGTCAAAAACAAGTTCATTAACTTGATACTTGTTATTTTCAGAAAATGTTTGAAATTGTTGTTTTAACATCAGTTTGGTTCGTCAAATAATCAACCAAGGTCATTAATTTGGACTTGGTAGATTAATCAAGTGATTAGGGTCATTAACTTGAACCTGAATACTTGAGTGGATGTCTAAAAACTGATTAAGTTTGTGATTTAATGTTTGAAAGATAGAATTGTAATGTTTATTGGTTGAGTAACAGATTTGGTCTTCATTATTCCCAATGGAAGCAAATTGTCAAAGCTTGAACCAGATTTCTCAGATTTAGCATATTGAGAGGGGGAGTCTGTGAAAGGGGGAGTCTGGATCAACAGCATATGGGAATGTGAAGATAGAGTGCTTATGATGAAAAGACAGAGTTGAAGAAAAGTCTAAGACTGAAGACTCAGGATCTGAAGACTACGTCAACATCCAAGGGGGAGTCTGTTGATGCACGAGAATGTCTGTTGACTGCATCTTCATCAAGTCTTAGTTCTTGAAAGTCATAATTGGATCTTATATGTCAAATTAGGGTTTTAGTTATGATTTTAAGAAGTGTTTTAGAGGGTTCCGTTTGAAATCAAAGTTTGAATGAGGGTTCCGTTTGAAATGATGGTTCCGTTTAAAACCATTGTTTGAACATAGGGTTCCGTTTGAGTTCATCGTTTGAAACATTATGTTTATGTTCAAACGGAAGGGTCATAGGTCTATAAATAGGAGTGTGAGTGTCACATTTCAAACGGAACGGTACAAGGTCATTGTGAGAGTCACGAAGTGCTGTCGGATTTTCATCAGAATTCATTGTACAAAGCACACGGTTGTTAATAGAAAGAAATATTAGAAGATACAAGCTGTTTTGGACGTCGTTTACTTTGATTCCGCCTTAGTATTTGATGTTGAACTACCTTAACTGGCTTTCAGGGTCACGTACACGATCCAACAAAGATGCTAACGCCGTAGCGGTTACATTTTCTTCCGTTAAGTTCTTTGATCCGACGTCAAGTTGTCTCGATCCGGTGTGATTGCACACGGATCGTGGTTTGATCTATGGCTGGGGGATTGCCACGTGGAAAGTGATTTAAGTGGAGATTATTCTCCAATTGCATGCCTTCGTTGTGATTCCAGGGTTGTTTGTGGTGATGACACGTGTCCAGATGGTTATAACCGTCTGGGTGGTGCACGATTGTATTTCTTTCTAGAAGATCACTGCTGTAATCTGGTGTGCCACCTTGCCGTGTGGATACAGACGAATAAATCCCAAGTCTGGGTAAAATAATATCCAAGTCTGGATATTTAGGCGGAGGTATTGAATAAAGGATTTTGATCCTTTGAATGGGAGAGGGCGCAAGGATTTATGTTTTCCTTTGGGCGCGCGATTATAAATTATTGGTTGCTTTCTTCCTTTTGTAAGACCAATGCGCGGCCGCGCAGGGTTAAAAAGGCTGAAAGGCTAGTTTGTGGTATGGTCTTAAATCCTTTTTATGAGGTTTTTGGGACCTTACCCCTTCAATAAGTATTGGAGTGCTTCGGGTTTAGAAGCTTCGACTATTTCAAAGTGAATCGCAAGTCCTTTCGAATTAGGGAGACATGCTTTGGCCTAATAGGTATAATACTCTCGTCGCCAGGTGATTAACAGTATTTTACCCTTCCAGTTAGTACATGTCCCTAATTTGATCGAAAATACGAAACTTTGGCGAGATTGAAAATTGTAGAGCGGGACCAGTCACCAAGGTGTGGATGTCAATCCTAGCTTGACAATGTCGTCCCCATAACGTGGTTTATTGAACGAAACAAGATAAAATCTCGACTCGTCAATAAGGAACCACTAGAGTATGAGATGGAAATTCCCATCAACATACAGATATCACTCCTGACTTGATGGTGAAATTTCGTGCAAAAAAATAACATGTAAGGTGGATTGAAATTCGTCACCAAAGGCGGGAATCACCCCTATTTTAGTGAGTCGTTTCGATTGTGGAATATGAGTATCTTCAAGTATGTATTGTGTAAAATGTTTCAGAAAAGACACATCGTATATTTAGACAAAAGAAGAGGTAGAAGCAAATAGGAAGAATTACATATTAAGCAAGAATCAGGAATGGTCAAGTTTTGGTACTTAGACTATAGACTAGGTCGAACATGGCAATTCTACCTAATTCCCTATAGTTATGGCTCTGATACCAATCTGTCACACCCCAACCGATGGCGGAAACATCGAAGTGAGACGAAATAGATTGCAAGAGACTTCATAACACTAATTACGACGAGTATTTAATAATTACTTTTTACATCGTTTGAACTAGAAATGCCACAAGTTTGAAATGAATAAAATACAACGAGTATTCAAGTAATTAAGTTTCATTTCATTAATTAATAGTCTCATACAAAGATTGGAAACAAATTACAACATGTTTGAAAATAAAATACATTACAACTGGTATTAGAATTTAAATGCGTTTCTAGGCAATCCTACTAGATTTCTTGCATCATCCAAATCCTGCAATACATGTTAAAGCATAGATTAACACAAATAGTATTGGCGAGCATACAAGTTTGATTATAAGTATAAAAATGTTTTAAACAGATCTTTCATGGCAACAACTAATTATAAGCATATGAATTTAAACACGTAAGATTTCAAGTATAACACGTATGATTACAAGTATAACACGTATGAGCATATATAGAGATTATTTGTTTAAAAATTCTAGCATGTTTATGTATTTGATTCAAAGAACATGTATTGCATCCCAAAGGTAATAAAGTGTAAAAAGGGATCGAGTATGCTCACATAATTGCTAAGTCTTCCGATTATCCAAGTGTTGACGAGTGTATGAGATTAGGATGATGGAACACCGAGGTCACCCTATATGGGCAAACGATGGTACATGAGTAAACGGAAAGTATGACGGAGGATTTGAAGTGGAATATAAAGTATAACTAGTTGATGTATATGTATGTATATAAATATATACATAATTATTTTATATAGTTTAAGTAATATTTTAAAATTAATTCTTTCACAAGTATTGCTAAAATATTGTCCAAAATTAAATATAATTATACATTCATATCTATTTTATAAAAAAAAATAGTCGAATTGATAGGTTTCGTTTTATAAAATTTACACGTTTTGTTTCACGGATCTTACGAAAAACGGGCAGAGTTTCCTCTGTTTTTGGACGATCCGACAATCAGGTTGTCTCTATATTTCTCAAAACTCAATTAATTCAAAATCAATTCAGTAACAATAAGAATACATGCGTAACATATGACGTATGTTATCGCAAATAACACAAATACATATAATTTTGCAACGAAATGTTGGCATTATTATCTCTTTTTTCTTGTGCAAGACTTGATGTATGCTTAACAGTTTTACCAATGATAAGCGAAACAACAATATAGAGTAGATTGAAACGAAAAGAGTGAAAAGAGTCGATACCGAACGGTGCTGTTGACCGGGTTGACTGACCGAATCTGAACACCAGACATGTTGAACCGTGTACACCGAACAAGCCGAACTGTTGACTATTGTTGACCGAACCGAAGTCATTGACTCAACAGCGAAACTGTTCAGTGTTGACTGTTTAATCAGCCTTGACCCGATAAAACTCGACCAAATCTGAATGAAACCGAGCCTGAACCAGAGTCCTCAAATTTAAAATATCGAACCGAAAATCAAACGAATTAAACTCGAATCGAATGGAAATTGATTCTAACCTGAATCAGCTGTGATGCGAGTCTCGAACCGGAGCCAAAGCTGAAACAACCCAAACCTGTGCTAATTCCCGAAATCTGGACTGTCGGAACTAAGCTGACCCGAAACGAGACTCAAAACAACCACCGAAATCGAACCGACTCGGGGTTGGACGACTTCCGCCGTCGCCGCCGTAGATGACGGCGTTGCCGTCGTCTTCTCCTGCGTCTCTCTCTCTCGCATCACTCACTCTCTCTCTCTCTCTCTCTTGGTCCTCCGCCACCGCTGAGCACCGCCACCACTGGTGGTGCTACTGTCGTTGTTTAACGGGGAGAAATGGGGGGTTTGGTCGGCCGGTTAACCTGCTGGTTCCATCACCGGAGTCCAGTCGGACTTGCCTGCTGCTCGCCGGTCAGTCAATGATGGGAGGAGGGTGAGAAGATGTTGATGTTTGATGTTATGTTTCATCTGAAGCTTTTGTGTATGGGTGTTTTGAGTTCCAACACAAGTTTTAAGGGAAACATGAATGGTACGGCTGAACATAAGAGAAGGATTAGGGTTAGGTCATTTCTTTTAAAAGGGGTTTTTACACTAAATTGATATGTGGGCTTGGGCTCCAGGCCCACAAGCCCGTTCTAACGTTTAAGTGGTCCGTAATTCCTACGAACCCGTTTTCACAACCCGATCAACGTAGAGTGTCGTGTGATAATATTTTAAAGTTTAAAAATACGCAAAATAATGTCGTTGTTCAATACAGTTCGTGTTCGCTTGTCAGTCGCGTTAAAAGTGCATATAATGCGCAGTTTTCCTTTTTTTTAAACCGTTTTTCGATCGGATTTCAACTGCGTTTCAAACAAATAGATAAATAAATAAAAAGCGAACATGTAATTTTCTAAAAATATAATTACGGAAATACGAGGCGTTACACCTGACAGCTGCATATGTAAAAATTGGTAATCTTCTTAAAGGAATCAACCTTGTGGGCATTATACCTGTGGCGTGTCAATTAATCTTGTCCGGCTCTTCTAACCGGCCCTGACGGATGACAAATAAGTAAGACTGTATACAAGATTATTTTAATAATTGTCCCAAGTTATAAACAACTTTTGTGCCATGCGCATTCAAATTAATTTTCTTAAACCCTTTTCAAAATGAGTCAGTTAATTGTATTTACTAGTGTAAACTGACGTATTTTCCAAAAATGCTAAGTGCAGGTACTAGACGAAATAGGTTGGCTACTCCTGGCATCATTAATCAAGTCTTGCAAGCTTTAGATGTTAAAGTCTGTTGAACAATTATCTTTTATTTGATCCGCCTGTGGATCCTTTACATTCCGTTTGTAATACTTTGATATTACTCTTTATCGGTTTGTAATATATTCATCTTTTGCTTCCGCTGTGCATTTTAAATTGTGTTATTTGACTATGATGATATCAACTATGTCACGATACTCCCCACCGGGCCCACCGGTAATACGTGGAAATATCGGGGTGTGACAGTATAACCCTCTGAGGTTGTACAACTTGGATCCATAGAAATCCTATATCATTTGCATGATTCCGTTAAATGCTTAAATGTTGACCATAATGCCCTTTTGATATTAAAACGAGATTTTTGAAAATGTGAGAGGACAAAAACCTTTATTACTAATATTTAAGTATGTCCTAAAAGTTTAACATCAGTTTATGGTCTAAAATGAGAGTTGTGCTCAATATCGTAAATGAAAGCCTCTTTATTAATTAAACGACATTTCCGACATAAATCCTATTTAAACCCAAATTTTGACACCAAACCTTTTACCCACTGATGTAATATAATATTTAGGGATTTTTGAAAATTTTTATTAAATTTTAAACTGATCATAACATAGAGTTCTTGCATAGACTCGGTAATTGACGATAACGCCCTTTTTGCTAATAAAATGAGTTTTACACATCCTTTACATGTCAAACCTTTTTCTACTGATTTTATGTAATAAATAGGTTATTTTAAACTGTAAAGGCTGTTCAAAATCTCAGATTTCCTTAAACAACCCGAATATCATCAAATACCGATTTTTATGCGATTTAGGCGCATAGTATGGTCCAAAACCATATTAGGCACCTAAGGTTTGTTACCCACTAATGTTATGAATAAATTTTTATGCTTTAATAGTAAGTAAAAGTTTTGAACGCAGATTTCCAAATTCAACCCTTAAAGCATATGTGAAATGACCAAAATGCCCCTACGGTGCATAGTTTGGCCATAAATAATAAATTTCACATATGTGGGATATCTTACTGATATAACTTGATAAAATAAATAATTTTACTGATTATTTTAGTACAGAAACTCAGATTTACTATTTAACCTCTTTTATAAACATCAAAATGACCAAAATACCCCTACGGGGCATAAATTGGTTTTAAATTCGTTTTGGGCATAATGGAAGGTATCCTACTGATATCATAACACATTTTAAGCATATTAACTTAGGGAACCTGTTCATGACTCATTTGGTTACCCGTTATGCATTTTTCGCGTTCGGTACGGTTTATGTAACTAGTTCGCATAAATTAACCGAAACGGGTCAAACCTTAGCATTTTTTACTTCAAAATCCAGAATGTGTTTAGTTTACCCATATTATACAAGTCCACAAACTTGTCGGGTCTAAATTACATTCTAATCCGGTCTTCGCTTAATCGTGCGTTTTGAACCGTAAACCTTTCATGTAAAACTAACCGGTCTAAGTTTAAACTTAAATAAGACCCGTTGGGAATCTAATAGGTTATTAAAAACCTTCGTTCCAGATTAGGAGCCCGGTAAAAGCTATCTGTACTTGCTGATTGATACACGACTGGGATAAAAATTTATATTTTTGCTCAGGTAAACACTTTTAACTTATTTTCCCTTATACGGGCTTGGGGTACGGTATTTAATAATACCGCTTGGTCGGGTATTGAATCTTTAATCAAATAATGGTTAAAACATTGAGATAACCCGTTTATTCTGTTTTGTTTGTTTTAAGCCTTTGGGGGTTAATGACCATGTCCTGGATATCCTCGGCTCATTCATTGAAATGGCCACAACTTAAGCACGGGGTGTAGTGTAAGGACCTTCAAAAATGTCCCAAAATGACCCATAAGTAAAAACCCGGACCCATGAAACCTTACTGTACGTCAAAAACCAAGAAAACAAGAATAATGGTCTTCAGGCGGGCCGCGTAAAGGTTAGCAAAGCCTTACGCGGGCCGCGTCAACATCAAGTTTGACCGGATAAGCGTCCGGATCCACGCGTCACACACGTGGCATGCCTACTGATGACACGCTAGCCCTAATCTACAAATAGGTGCCCTCGCGGGCCGCGTAAGGGTCAAGATTAGGTTCACGCGGGCCGCGTGAACCTCAAATTTCACCTATAAATAGGAGGGGTTACGAGCAGTCCTCTGGTGTCGAAATCATTTCATAAAAATGAAGTTTGGCTGCTCAAATTCGAAAAATACTTTCATAATAGTGGGGTGCTGCTACGATACAGGGTATTAACTCGATCGCTGCTACGATTCAATATCCGATCGATTGAAAACTATCCAATGGATGTTTAAGTGCTGCCCACATTAGGGCCATACTTTGTCATTAGTCGTGAATTCGACGGATGTGTAAGTATAGCACTTTGTCATTCGTTGTGAGGGTTTTAATCTCGTGAGTTATCGTAAATGTTGTATTAGTTACTGACCTAGTTCGTGTGCATTGTTATTTAAATTAGGTTACAAGGCTAATCAGTAGGCTAAGCTCTGTCCATATAAATCTGCAATGTGAGTTATTCTCTTTTATCAAAAGTATTTTACAATACTCCGTTTTCAAAAGTTATAATTACAGGGAGTAAGTCGTGGTTATCTTGAATCACTGGCTAGTGGGGTATTGTGCACATTACTAATTTCTCACGGGTTAGGCTAATAAATCCTAACAGTGATAAACGTCACTACCTGGGGAAAGACCCAATAGTGGTATGACCATCGTCACCAGGTGACACGGCGCCAGATAAAAATAAGATAGAAGCCATTGTAATCGCTCTTATGCTGTAATTTATAACCATGTGTCATTTTATCAAATTTGAATAACTCGCCAGCATTTCCCCGCTGATAAAATATTTTTAAAACATGTTTCAGGCGACCTGCTGTAAATCAAGAAAAAACGTGCTACGGAGCACTAACAAGCTTGAAGAGGTGGCTCAGTTAAAATGAATAAACATGTTTTATAAATCAGGGAATTTACTTGTGAAATTCCTCTATTGTAACTTACGGGGTTTATCCCGCATTATGAAATAAAATAATCGGACATTTCAAGTTTTAAAAGATCCTGTGAAAATCTTCCGATGTCGCATAAAATAAATACCACGGGTTTCTGTCCCGCGGCTCCTAACCGGGTAAAACCGGGGTTGGGGCCGTGACATGTAGGCATACACCTGCCGGTGCGTATGTAAAAAGATATACCCGCTCGTTGAGAATAACTCGCCGTGGGTTTATATTATGTGGTGTGTCTATTAATCTTTAACCCGGTACTTCTAACCCGGGCTACTGAATGTATGACAAACATATAATTCTTTTACAAGATTATTTTTAAATAATTATCCCAAGTTAATAAAGAATATATATGCCTTGTGCATTTAAACCCAGTTTTTATAAATACTTTTCAAATGAGTCAGTTAATTGTATTTACCAGTGTAAAACTGACGTATTTTCAAAAGGTTAAGTGCAGGTACTACCGGTAATCGGCTGGCTACTCCTAGTATCAAATAAAGAGTCTTGCAAGCTCGTGATGCTTAAATCTGTTGAACAATATTTCTTTATTTTAGATCCGCCTATGGATCCACTTTAAAATTCGTTTGTAATATTTTATGTTACTTTGAATCGGTTTGTAATAATATTACTTTTAGACTTCCGTTGTGTGTTAAACTGTGATTAATTGACCATGATGATATCAACTACGTCACGATACTCCCTACCGGGCCCACCGGTAATACGTGGAAATATCGGGGTGTGACAACTATTGACCGAAAAGTCCGGGGGGTCGGGCGCCCCTCCCCGTCCCTTAAATCATGCGCCCCTGGTCTTCAGGACTAATGATGTCTATAAACCAGTGGCGGACTTACAATGTTAGTAGGGGTAGGACGGGCTACCCCTCAACCCCGTTTCCGTAGTGTAAAAATACCCCTTAACTATGTTTCTGTATTGTAAAAATACTCCACAACTTCGTCTCCGTTATACAAAGGATACCCCTGATCTAAAAAATAAAAAATTGGGATACTCATAAATTTTTGGGCTAGTTCCGTCGCTGCAAACGTTAGTTAATCGTCATTTCAGTAATCCAAGCAAGCACCATGGATAGACACATGGGACACTACTAGAAAAAAAGGTATTTGCTATGAAATATTCGGTCACAAAACGGTAGCAATTTCCTTGTTGTCACCATTTTGCCACCGAAAATGTGGTGAAGCTTTCAAATTCCCACCGGATCCTTAGCATTTTCATAATTGCGGTTTTAGCCCTTTGGATTGTTCTATAATATATACGACCGTGTTATAATCCCATTTGCATCAAAGATAAGAGGAAAATCAGTTCATCTTGCTGTTAAACTATCAAGTACGTCCTTTAATATGACTCACATATATTTGTTGCATTTTTTTTTCATTATTTGTTTATTTGATTATCATGGTGATATCTTAGACAGTTTCAATATTTGCAACATTTCGTTGATTTAAATATGCTCTGTAAAGGCTTATAAATACTATAAATGTGGTGTATAAAAAATCTTATATATTTACTTTGAGTAACCCGTGTAACACACGGATACTTAGACTAGTATTGTATATAGTATTTTTCTATATAACGTAAATGCGTAGGATTCAAACGAGGAACGTCACACATGAGCTACTCGAGGTGTCTAGGGAGAAAATAGAGTTATTAAATAATTGAGTGACAAACCCATTATATAAACTCAAAAAAATATGTCTTTAATAACTTGTGTATTATATGATTTGAATTTTTATAATGTAATATGTTAACAAATACATTTTTTAAGATATGTTTTGAAGAAAAAAAAACTTTGAGTAAAGGTATAAATTTTCTCAAGTTAATTGAAAAAATCAATTAGATATTATTTTTTATGTAATTGATAAATTAAATTTAGTCTTTTAGATATTATATATATATATATATAGGGGAGGGCTATATAGAAAACCCTTAAGTTTTTAAAAAACTCTGGAAACTCAAATCTCCCCCCATTTTTACCCAATCTCCCGACATTTTTTTTTTTTTGAAAAAAAATAAAACATGTAATATACATGTTTTAAAGTGTTTTGGGCCAAAAAAAACAAAAAAGCGCCGAAGGGATGTTTTTAAAAAAAATAAACAAATTTCAGCATGCTTCGGGTGACTAACATGTGTTAGGCACAAAAGGCAGAAACTTGCTGAAACTTTTTTTTTTTTTTAAACATTCCTTCGGCGCTTTTTTTATTTTTTTGGCCCAAAACTCTTAAAAACATGTATATTACATGTGTTATTTTTTTCAAAAAAATATATATATATATATAGGATAAAGATCAAATGCAAATAAACTTAACGTACAAAACGTACGAATTGAAGAAAAAGATAAAAAGGCACGGTGTCATTTTTGTAATTATCAGTAACTATCAAAATTACTCTACAAGAGTAATTTTGATCTTTTATAGAGTAATTTTGAAACTGTAGAGTAATTTTGATATTTTGTAGAGTAATTTTGTAAAATGATACTGTAGATTAATTTTGATCTTGTAGAGTAATTTTGCTAACATTTAGCTATGGGGTTTAGATTTATGGTTTAGTTTTTAGCTTTTAGTTTGGGTGGGGTTTGGGGGGGGGGGGGGTGTTAGTTTTTTTTAGGTTTTGGGGGGGTGGTGGGGTTTTTTTTTTTTTTTGAGGGGAGAGGTGGGTAGGTGTAATTTTGATAATTACCCTACAAGACCAAAATTACTCTACAAAAGATCAAAATTACTCTACAGTTTTTTGTGGATGGGGGAGGGGGGTTAGGTTTTTTTTTGGGGGGGGGGGGGGGGTGGGTTAGTGTAATTTTAATAATTACCCTACAAGAACAAAATTACTCTACAAGACCATTTTACAAAATTACTCTATAGGTACATTTGTAGAGTAACTTTGATAGTTACTGATAATTACATGTTGGTGCATACGTCTGTCGACTTCGTCTTGTATCGAGTCTTGTAATAAAATAGTTAGATCGAGTCACGTAGTTCAGGAAAATAGAGTTTTAGAGATCATTTCCCACGAAATGTCTATTCCCCACGAAATAGACATGGCACTTTCAAGGGGAATTAGATAGTGGCACTTTCAAGGGGAATTAGAAACACTATAAATAGGGAGTTTAGTCATTTCATTTGTAACTTCTCCCATTCCAGCAGCGAAGCTCTGCTGAAGTGTCTACAGGTCTGTAAATGTGTCATATCAATAAACAAAACGGTTCTGGATTTGGATACCGTAGTGCTGCCGGTTTATCCTGTGATTGTAATTGTTGTTATATCAATCAGAAAGAGGTTTAAAGTGATATTCAAGCTGTATTGAAGTCTGTTTCTTAGTTTCCGCATCTGAAACAGATTAAAACTCCTCTGAACGACTCGTTCGGGTCAGCTACACGATCCTACAATTGGTATCAGAGCTCAGGAGGAGGAGTTCTGCAGTTTTCAGCTTGATTTCATCTCGATTTCTTACTTCTACATATTCTTTTCAATTGGACAACTTTTCACGGTTAAAATGGCCTGAGTTTTTCACAGCACAAACGAAATAGTGTTTTAACAAACCCTTGAGAATATCAGCTTAAAATTCGGACTAAATCAAATAAAAATGGACCTAAAACCAGATTTCGCTTGAACGAACCATTAGGTTTCGCTTGAAAAATTGATGTTATTTCAAGCGAAATAACAGGTTTCGCTTTCGCTTGAAATAATAGGTTTCACTTGAAATATTTATGGTTTCGCTTGAGTAGGTTATTCATTTGATTTCGCTTGAAATCACAAATCTGATTTCGCTTCAATTGAGTATTTCGCTTGAATTGATATTTTATTTGAAATCTTGATTTCGCTTGAAGTGTGTGTGCAGGTTGTTTCGCTTGAAGACGGTATCTCGCTTGAAGGTGTCTGATTTGAGAAAAAGTTTACGGAATCATGAGTGAAGAATTTTATAACGCATTTGCAACATCCCCGACTACTCCGGCTACCATTGCTCAAAACATGAACTTGGAAAATGAAACTGGAACTACACAAAAACCCCCGAAGCTAATGAGCATTGAGGAATATTACGGATGGAAAGATCGGTTTGAAAACTGGGTTCAAGCAAACCATTTGAGATCTTGGGAGTGTATTTTAAAGAAATATGTTCTACCACGTACAGATCTGCAGGTTGAGAAAGAAATTTCTTAATTCACCAATCAAGAACGAGACATGTACAGAGCTGAAAAGATGATGATTAGTCTACTTCAGCAAGCCATTAAAGAAGACATCTTTATCTTGCTTCAACATGACAAAACTTCAAAATCAATCTGGGATGCACTTAAAATCAAATTTGAGGGTAGTGAGAATATGATTAAGAGTAAAAAGGCACTGCTTAAGAAAGAATTTGATCTATTTACTAGTCTGCCAGGAGAAGTTACAAATGAAATGACTAAACTCCTTATTTATAGTGTTTCTAATTCCCCTTGAAAGTGCCATGTCTATTTCATGGGGAATAGACATTTCGTGGGAAATGATCTCTAAAACTCTATTTTCCTGAACTACGTGACTCGATCTAACTATTTTATTACAAGACTCGATACAAGACGAAGTCGACAGACGTATGCACCAACAGACTCCCCCTCGGATGTTGACGAGTCTTAAGTGTCGAGTCTTCAACGTCTTCAGTCTTTATCAGTCTGATCGCTTTCTGAAGTATCTGACCATGTAAGCATCCTCGAACTATATCTCTATCTCTTCAGCATCAACAGACTCCTCTCGAACCATCTCTCCTCGGATGTCTTCAGACTCCTCCTTTCGATATGCTGGGATCGCAACCTGGCTTTGTTAAAAACACAGAGTCCTTAGGTATCGGAACCTGGCTCTCTATCACTCAGGTGCTGTTTGTTTTTTGGCCAGAAGTACTTCTGGCCACTTATGTCTGCGCGACGCAGACGCGCGCAGACGTTTGATGTCTACAGCTTGTTTGTTTTCTCGCAGACCTTTCATTAAAAAAGGTCTGCGAGACCTTTTCTTGGAGCAGACATGGACCCAAGTCTTCTCCTCGCAGACGTTTACCTCTTCATGGCACCACCTCCACCTCCGACGCCACTGCTCCGCCACCACCTCCACTCCGCCACCACCTCCACCTCCGACACCCCTGCTCCGACACCATCATCGTCATCATTTTTTATCATCATCAAAACCCCCAAATCGAACCCAAATCGAACCCCTGCTCCGACCCCAAATCGAACCCCCAAATCATCAAATCGAACCCCAAATCATCATCATCAAAACCCCCAAATCATCAAATCGAACCCCAAATCATCATCAAAACCCCCAAATCGAACCCCTGCTCCGACCCCAAATCGAACCAAAACCCTAAATCGAACAAACCCCCAAATCGAGAGAGAGAGAGAGAGGGGGAGCAACAGGAGACCATCATCATCGGAGAACGGTGGTGACGGTGGTGATGAAGGCAGAGAGAGACGGTGGTGACGGTGGTGATGAAGGCATCGAGGGAGGAGAGTGTGACGGGGGTGGGTGGTTGCGACGGGGGAGGTTTGTGGTGACGGTGGTGCTTGGTGGTGGTGATGAAGGCAGAGAGGAGAGAGATCGAGGGAGGTGTGTATGTGAAAGTGTGTTTGTGTGTGTCTGAGAAGAGAAGATGTTTTTATAAAAAAAAAAAAACAAACCCTCTTTTCCTTGCAGACTGCAGACATTTGGTCCACCTCTTCTCCTGCAGATGTGGTCCGCAGACTGCAGACCTTTTCCCACAGAAAAAACAAACAGCACCTCAGAGACCTGCACATTCTCTACCTCACAATAAATTTCACAAATTTAACATTTGACAAATTTATTTATCCAGACTCCTTCTCAATTTTAACCAGAATGATTTAACAATATTAATAATTGATGAACCACTTGTAAGTAAATATTTAAAATCTTTTCTCATTTAAATGCAAGCTCCCCCTCATCACATGCTCATCATGTTTAGCACTTGGAATTTTGAAAATCAGCTCTCCAACATCAGTTGTCGAAAATCTTTTTGTATTTTTCAAAAGTTTATGCTAACACATTAAAATCTTTTTGGATTTTTAATGAAATGAAATGCAGTAAAGAAATATTTACAGACAATATTTTTGCGAGTTTGTGTAAGAGAATCATATCAGTTTTTGACAAGTCACAAGTACCGTTGAGATTAGTTACACATTAAGAATTAAACAATTCACTTAGATTGCCGATATACTGATCCACTTAAATTTTCACACAAATTTCAACTGACTCAGGATATGAGTTAGGTGTATTAAGAACTTAAACTCATTCATGTGTCCCACCTCTTGAATATACTCCCGTATCCAGATCCCAATATTCAGTCTTACAGGTGAGTATACCACAGATGATATCTGTAAGGGGTTAATTGCGAAACCGTGAGAGCTCAGGTCAGAACTTCCGTTCAGCAGAGAGATGACGGCTCGACTTTTGGTGGGTCCCCTTTAGAGAATCTTTTTTACAACAGCAATGATTATCAATTTTATTGTTTAATCATTTTTCCTGAGGGCTGCGCTATTTTTCAAGCAAGCAGAAAGTATTCTCCGGGGACTAGGCCATTGCTTCCGCAAAATCAGAAGTCCCGGGATAATACCCCAGATATCACTGAGCATAAAGACCTAGTATCTCAGAAAGAGGGATCCTTCAAACAAGATTTCAGGTGTTACCTATATATCCAAGTAGTGTTCCCCACGAATTAAGCAAGTTTGAATTTAAGTTTATATCCCAAAAAAGCTTACTAAATGTGTAAAAACCTATTGGCATATCATCAGTGAGACCGTTTAACTCTATTTAAACAATACATTTCTTTAGCATATTGTAACTGTCTACTGATGTACTATCATTTCCTCTTCTTTAACACTAAAACTCATTTTTCATTTTATCATGTTTTTGCCTTTTTCAAATTTTCTAATGTTTTTGGATTTTCTGAAAATTTCTACTCCCCCTAAAATGCAAACACATTAAAGGAAATTTGAAAACAAACTATACAAGTAAATTGACAACTGATATCAAATAGCTTCAAATCGCCATCCACTTGGCATAAACAATCAGAACTCCCCCTTTCAACAAACTATTTTCTCATAATGATTTCAAAACACTTAAGTTTGTTTTAACCAAAATGATTTTTCCGGAAAATAAGTTTTGTTGGGGTTACCACTTGTAAATTATGGGTTCATCATATTGTTTCTCAATCATGTGTAGAAAATCAGATACAACTTAATGTCCCTGATTTACCACTTGTAAGTCAAAACCTTTTTCAACCACTTGTAAATCGAAATCACTTTCGTGAATTTCTCAAGAAAGATGCCGATTCCTGCTCCACACTTACCAACCTGGGAGCTCCGGCAAGTCACAACCTGTAAAATTTAAACATTTAAAAAATTTTCACAATCTCAATTTTTATCAAGAATGATGCCGATTCCTGTTCCGCGATTACCAACTTGGGAACTCCGGCAAATCACACTTAACCTGTAAAAATTTAACCTTTATAATATTCATTCACAATATCAATTGTCAAGAAAGTTCTCCACGTGATTCTCGGTGCATGTACTCGTCATATTAATTCAATAGAATCACGGTTATAGTACGTTCTCGTGTGTTCGGTCACGTACGTGTACGGATTCCGCACGTTACATGTTCGTTACGCAATCGTTCGGAGTCAAAACCGATCCTACATTACAAAAATGTCACCGCCTACTTTTTCCTTTTCATGCAATTGGTATGTTTTGTACGTTAAGTTTATATATATATATATATATATATATATATATATATATATATATATATATATATATATATATATATATATATATAAGTAGCGAGAGGTGTGACCCCTAAAGAAGGATTTTATTAGAATAGATAGATAATCCAAACTATAATTACGAATAAATCAACTAACTAGGGTCATAAACGAGTTGAACCAAGCTCGAGCTCGATTAGGCTTGAGCTCATTTAATTAATGAGAACTTAAACTTGGCTCAGTTTGACTTTTGTTTTTTAAGCTCGAGCTCGTGAGTAGTTTTTAAGATCGAGCTTGGCTCTTTTATTATTTAATTATATTTTTATATAAATAAAAATTATAATTTTGTTATAAAACATAATGTGAGTGTATATTATATAGTTATTTTTATCATATAAATATATACACTCACTATTATATATCGAGTTCGCAAGCCGGCTCGAACCCAATAAATGAAGCTTGGGCTTGTGATTGTTTACTAAACAATCTTATTTTTAGGTTGGGCCTCGAGTTCGCAAGAGCTCGGCTCATTTCAAGCTTTTTAGAGCCAGTTTTGTTTCCCAAGTAACAGTATTTCATAACAAGGATGGTTCATGTTGTTGGAATTAACTGGATCAAAAACGCAGCAACACAACGATTTTGTGAGAACTCCTCACGACTCTTTTATATATTATTAAAGAACAAAGCAAAACATCCAAGTAATTCCATAACCTAACCTATCTATTTATACTAAACTAATTACTTGCTAAACAAGCTATCCTAAACCAATACCAACTCTAATACTTGTGAACCAATTAATAAAGTAACTAGATAAACATAATACTTTAAACTAATAATTATCTTTAACTATTTAATTACCATTTCCCATATCAAGATTACTCTTCATTCACCCCTTAATCTTGATATGTACCTCCAAGATCTTGAACTCCAAGTAATGCTCTAATCTCTTCGACCTTAATTCTTGGACCGTCTTTCTTTCGTTCATTCTTCCGATCAATTCCTCGATGACATAGTGATTTATTTCCACCGCCAACACGCGGCCTTCTAGACGCTCTTTGTCCATTCGAAATTGCCCCCACAATACACATAGCAACCATTATCAAGATAATATCATGGAGCCCATAAACAAAATTCCTATAATTTTCCATGCCACTCACATAGTCACGTATTCTTGTTACGTTTTCCCTTCCTTGCTCAGCAATCTAAACAATCAAATCCCCTTTTTTCCTTGCAACTCTCTTTACTTTTTCTTTTCTCTTCGGTTTAATTTAATTATGTTTCCTTAAATTAAATATTCACACAGATTCACCTCTTTAATCTTGTGGAAGTAGTAGTGCTCCACTTCAATCTTTTTTTTTTCGCCGCAATCCTCCTTGCGATCACACAAAATACCGTTCTTCAATTCGTTGATTGCTTCACTATCCGTCGATTCACTTAGATTTCGACCGCCCTGCTCGATTCACTCAGATTTCGAGTCTTTATCTTTGCTCGATTCACTCAGATTTCGAGTCTTTGTTCTTCTCGTTGTCGATCCACTTAGGCTTCGACTTCTTGCTCGATCCACTTAGGTTTCGAGTCTTCTTCTCTCTGTCGATCCACGAAGGTTTTCGACCTCTTTCTCCTTGTCGATCCACAAAGGTTTCGACTTCACCGGGTTGATTTGCTTTAGTTCTTCTTACTCTCCCTTGATCGTTACATGCTCTGATACCAATTGTTGGAATTAACTGGATCAAAAACGCAGCAACACAACGATTTTGTGAGAACTCCTCACGACTCTTTTATATATTATTAAAGAACAAAGCAAAACATCCAAGTAATTACATAACCTAACCTATCTATTTATACTAAACTAATTACTTGCTAAACAAGCTATCCTAAACCAATACCAACTCTAATACTTGTTAACCAATTAATAAAGTAACTAGATAAACATAATACTTTAAACTAATAATTATCTTTAACTATTAATTACTATTTCCCATATCAAGATTACTCTTCACATGTTATTCACTCAAATATAGCACAAATAATTCACAAGTTGTCCGTTGAGTGAACTGGTGTCACCCGTGAATGATTATAAAACTTTTTATTACTACTTTGTATAATTACATGTTTTGTTTGTATTTTTTAATTTCTACAATATCCGTGTAAGAAAAATGGTTTTTGTATAAGAAACTAGTTTTTTTCCACGCCCGCATTGCAAGGCAATAAGCCGAATATTTCTTTTTCATAATATGTATGTCTGTGTTTCGGTTAATTGTACATATTACTCATAACACGATCTCAAAAAAAATTACATCGAGTCAGTCAATTAAAACAAAAACACTACCATACTTTTACTAAAAAAAACTAAAACGATGGAAAGACTATAATTTTAAACTGGGAGCAAAATTGTAATTTTTCAGGACAAATGAGCATGTACCAGGCATGCCTGAACGAATAAAAATTACACCTATGCCCACTCGCTAAGGCTGGCAAATCGTGTCTTAACAGGTTTAACAGGTTTCTGACGGCGCGCACAACATAAGTTTCAAACATGATTACGACTCGTTTAACAACTTTCTACCCCATGTTTATAAAGCAGTTTTATGTTTTATGTACAAAGATGAATAAATGATAGATCCTAACATTGTAATTTTAATTATTTTAAAATTTTAAAAAGTCAAAGGGTGTATTTTTCAGTCAAACAGGTCTAATCGTGTCTTAACAGGTACCCAATGCACTCGCATTGCAGGGCGTTAAATCAAATATTTCTTAGTTTCATAACATGTATGCATGTATTTAGGTTGTACATACTACTTATAACACGATCTAAAAAAAATACATCGAGACAACCAATTAAACGAAAACACTACCATAGTTTTGCTAAAAAAAATTAAAACAATAACAGGTCTGTAATTTTGAGCTGGGGTAAAATACTAATTTGTCAGGACCAATGAGCGAGTGTTAGACAACTGCTTGACACAATAAAAGTTACATTGAGTCAACCAAGCAAAATAAAACGGTACTATAGTTTTGCAAAAAAAAAAAATGTAAAACGATGGCAAGATCATAATTTTTAATTGGGGAAGAAATCGTCATTTTTGAAATGGGAGCAAAATCATAATTTTGAACAGAGGGCAAAATCGTAAAAATATTTTGAATTGGAGGCGAAATCATAATTTTAAACTGAGGGCAAAATAATAATTTTGAACCATGGGGGAAAACATAATTTTATTTTGAACTGTGAGCAAAAACGTAATTTTGAGCTGGGGGCAAAATCGTAATTTCGAGCTAGGGGCAAAAACATATTTTTATTTTGAACGGGGGGCAAAAGCGTAATTTTAGACGGAGGGCGAAACCGTAATTTTAAACAGGGAGTAGAATTAGAAATGCGTTTTTGAACTGAGGGCAAAAGCGTAAATTTTGAGCCAGGGCAAAAATATAATTTTATTTTGAATTAGGGGCAAAAGCGTAATTTTAAACAAAGGACGAAACCGTAATTTTAGGCTGAGAATAAAATTTAAATTAAAAATTGGTTGGTCCAATAGGGAAGTGTCAGGCAAGCTGCCTGGCACTTTTCCCTCAACTCCTTTATGTATGTGTAGGCTTGTCTGACACTATTCCCTCAACTCCTTTATGTATATGTAGGGTAATGAGTTAAGACTATGGGGTATGGGGCTTGGGTTGGGGGAAAACGCCGAAGCCACCACCCCGGGTGGGCTTGGGTTGGGGCGTGGCCCTTGGAGCTTGGGTTTCAAGCCGGGCGTGGGGCGGTCTTGACATCCGATCTGGCGGCCTCCTATTGACTGTCAACCGCCATGTCATAGCGGGCCATTTGAAAGTTTGAATTTTAAATTCAAACCGTTTGGCTAAGCCAAGCGGTCACCCCAACCCCAACATCCCCTATAAATGTAACCCCCAACCCCACCGGCTACCCCATCCCAAACCGTCACTATCCACCGCTACCCCACCGGCTACCCACTTGATCCCACGAACCCGCTACCCCAACCCGAAGAACATGGCATCTTGGACTCACGAGGAAGAATTGGCTCTCGTCACAAGCGTCGTTGACGCTATGAAGGGGCGGCAACCCGACCAAACACGATATTGGCCGGAAGCATTCGCAACGTACCGACATAACGTCGGACACGACCGCCACAACCTCAACGCGTGCCAACATAAATGGCGCGAGCTACGGCCCAAGCTCGATCGTTTCAAGGCTTACTACGAAGCCGTTCCGAGCGGCGAGTTAAGCCATGAGGACCGGGTGGCGGTGGCGAACATAGAGTTTCGAGGCAAGGAGCGAAAGACGTTCGACAAGATCGCCCTTTTTGAAATTTACCTAACGCTCTAGGTTTTTTATTTTGTAATTTTTAGGAATTATGTAATTTTTAGGATTATGTAATTTTTAAAATTTTAATGAAATTTTAGGTTTTTTTTTATAAATGTTGTGTGAATTTTATAAATTTTTTGTAATTTTTTTTTAATAATCTGCCAAGCGGTGCACCCAACCCAAGCCCAACCCACGCCCCGTCATACCCCACGGACACGTCACTAGGCGGTGGGATGGCTCCAATTCCAGGTGTCAACTCATGCCCCAACCCAACCCAAGCCCCACCATACCCCACGGTCTAAGCACCCCAAAAATTAGTTAAGTTTCTATACGTGGCAGGGGCTTAGTGGCTATCTGGGACATGCAAATATGTGTGGGTAGGGACTGAAGTGAGGATGTAATAAAGGTTGAAAGATAAGTAACTGAAAAAAAATGAATACTGAAATAAATCATTAAGAATATAAAAAAAGAATCAATTGTAAAGTAAAATGCTCAACAATATTATATTATTACTAGTTTTAAAACTCCCGTTGCGGGTGGGCGTAAAACCGTGCTAGTAGTGTTGGGATAGAACCGTGCTAGGTAGCAAGTCAACAACGACCAAAATCAAGAAAAACATAAAAGATAAACACGGATTTATAACCAAGTAACTCACATGACGTAAAACGTAAACGAACTCGCATTTATACTGACACGTATTAAAAAGTCAAGAAGGACAAAAAGCTTTGAGAAAATAGAGAGACAAACATAAGAACTTTAAAATTTAAAGAGAAGTAAAATAAACAATAAAAAAAAAGTTTGATTTGCCATTAATACATTGTACATAAGAGTCTGCCTCAAATGTTATATATAGTAACTAGCAAGGTGTCCGCGCGATGCGGCGGGGTGACAATTTGCATTGCGGTACACATTTTTGTTAGTTTATTAACTCAGTTGTGATCTATTGTATAGTAATTAGGTTAGTTTTCTGATTCGTATGATGTTCTACAAATTTGTATTATGTTTATTGTTTTCTTAGGTTTTTGAGTTAGTGGCACCAATTGATCAATCTATATCATAAGGCTTACACATCTTAATAACATAAGAAATAGGAGCATAAGTCATTTGTAGCATTGTTACATAAAATTAGAAACATAAGAAAACTTAAAACATAAAAATAAATGTTTAACGATAGAAGCAAAAAACAGCCTCCCTTTGCACTATACGTACCCAACCAAAACTTACACCAATGTGATATTAACAAGACCAGCCAGCGAAGACCACATATGTTTAGCATTTTAATCAGTCGTCGGATCTCCCTCTGCATCTCTCTTCCTAATCGCAATCACTCTGGTTAAAATAAGATTTCGTATTATTTGGACACTTCGGATTTGTAAAATTATATTTAGATTATTATATGAATTTGCAACAATTTCAACATCTAAAAACATCATTTTCCCAAAAGAAAAAAAAAAGAATATATATTTCCAAATTATAGTTAAAAGCCCTAACCTGGAAGCAATCCCAAAGTACACATCATCTAGCTTTTCTCCTTGAATATTTAACAGCAGCTGCTCGTAGCTGAATATCTGTTAAAAATTCAATGGGTAAGCACGGAATAATAAGTATAACTTATAAATAAAAATTATATTGAAACATATAATTTATTAATTTCAAATAATCTTCAAAGTATCAAATCACTAAATTACCTTGTCCCTTCCAACTGCGCTTTACACATGTCTATCCATTATTCACAAAACTAAAAGGGTTCAATTTCTATTGCGAAGAAAATGATTCAAGAAGATAAATTAGACGGAGAAAATTTAAATTAAAAAAAAAACAAGGATATGTACCTACGTATACCGGTGAGATAACATGTTGAACAACAATATCCAATTCCCCTTCGTTGTAATTAAAAAGAACCTGTGACAGCTAGGTTTAATTGTTCCTCACAACCAGGTGATAAACTACCATAATCTTATCTTGAAGATGATGATGATGGTTGTGGTCACCGTTGGTTTAGCCTCTGACCTTCGTTGGAACCCTAGTCTCCTACACCAGAGTGCATTAGAGGTGGCTGAGCCATTGTCGGGAAGCTGTAACAACCGGCATTCGTCACAATCTTCATTACGCGGACCAATCTAACAGCCGATGGAACATACAATCGAAAGAGGACTTACCAGAGCTAGTCGGAGTCTTCGCCGAAACCCTAGCCACCATCGCCAGAGGAAGCGGCTAGGGTTTTCTGTCATTGTCTTCTTCCTCGTTTTAACCTTGGAACCGGTGAAGGTTATGTGGCTCTTGAGGACCACTACCGTCACCACCGTATGGAAGGTTGTAACCGAATCATTACCACCGCCACTCGGATGCTCAATCCGTTTTCAGGGCGCCGGAGTATGGCTGGCGCCGCCGTAGCACCACCACTGCCACCCTCAGATTTCTCTCTTTATATCGCTCTTGCGTGTTCTCCTTTTTTGTTTCTCTTTCTATCGATTGAAGTGGTGAGAGAAAGCATAGATTTCGGCTCTAATTTAGTAACCTTATTTCAAAATTTAAAAGTTACAAAAGATGGAGCCAAATGTAATTTACATATTTCTTAACATGATAGGTTTAATGCGTTGTACATTAAAACAAGGGATTAAAATCTAATTAAGATGAATGGTTAAAATGTAACTATTGTTTAAAAAGACTAATTTACCCTTATTATATGGGGTGTATATATAAATTAAAAAGGAAACGTTCTTATTTTTTAGGTATCTTAAAAGGAAAAAGATTATTGGTTGTTATTTTCTTCTTTAATTACTTGTACATTAAAGCATTATCTACTTGTACCTTTTAATCTATGCGTCGATATTGAACAAGTCAACTACCGAAACGTCGATAAAAATGTGTAGGTCGTCATACTATATTTGGATTTTTTTTTAAACAATATAGTTTATAAAATATGTCAAGAATAAGTAAAAAAATTATAAGTTTGTTGTGGAGGGGGGAATTGTAACTAATTTATCTATAATTTTGTTAAAACCTTAGGGATTTAAGTGTAATAAGTTTAGGGGCTAAAAAATAAATAGTGTTTAAAAGACCAAACTACCCTCATTTTAATGGTCTTTCTATAAATAAAGGGGGAGAAAAGTTCTTATTTTTTGGGTATCTTAAAATGCCCTTGCCTCATGCATTATAATATAGTATAGATAATAATTATGAAGTGAAATATGCAATGTCTAAAATAATAATAATAATAATAATAATAATAATAATAATAATAATAATAATAATAATAATAATAATAATAATAATAATAATAATAATAATACAAGTATAGTTTATAAGTGTTTGTGTAAAAATTATATAAATATCACAACTAGCAAACTTATTTCTTCTTCGAATCGAATCCATTCTTAGCCTAGAGTAAACGTCTGAATTTAGAGAACAAAAACAAATAGGTTCATTAACAACTAAAACATGATGCATTTATTTGTACAATTTGTACCTTCTCATCAACGAACACAATAATCCGTTCATAAAAGTTGTTAACCTTCTCGTACACCGGCCCCACGTGGAGACTATGGCATTTTTCGCATAAACAACCACCGTTTTCGGGACGGCATAATTTTTCTTTGCGACTACAAGCAATTTTACTGCGATTTCCTTTATAAACCTTAGGTGTCTTAGCTAATACTTAATACTTAATAATAGCAGAATTTGACGAAGAATTAAGTGAAATCTGTTAAAGATGAAATGATTTAGCGACCTCGTTAAAATCCATAGTTCGTGAAGGAGCTAAGGTTAAACTGTGAAATTATGGAAGATTACAGGCCAGAAAATGGTTTATACGTGTTTGAGATAACTGAAAATGAAAAAAGATATATGAAGAATGCATATGATATATGGTTTAGCTCCAGTGCCATATACTATAGCTTTTTGTCCTTGAGTATTTTGGTCCATTTAGTTTTACCAAAACGACTTCGTTTTGTTAAAAAAAAATAGCAAACTAGCAAATTTTTTTGTGGATCAGTTTGTTTGAACTGAAAGGGCGCTCATTAAACTTGATTTAGCAATCTCAGTATATCTCATTAAGACGGTTTGTACTTTGTAGGGTTATCGGAATCCAACATTTTTAATAACACAAAATTTTAATCTTTTAATAAGTTCATATCTTGTAAAAGAATAGAAGGTTTGAGCCTTTGACAAACCTCCCGGCGAGAAGTTCGTTCCTGTTCACGAATAAACATAAGCAAAAATACTTGTTCATTTGACTATTGAACGGACACTAACACGTGTCTCATTCGTTCGTTCATTCATTCCTTCCATGTATGTTCAATCCTCATTCATTAAAGATCATTTATTTCTGTTTACATCTTCGTTCAAATAAGTTGAGTTCACGCGCATATTTTTGTGTACTTTTAAAATGTTAGTTCTGGTCTAATGATACAAACACTTTAATTTAAAGATATATGTTTGTAATTTTAACGAGTGAACATAAACTAACATTTATTTTCAATATGTTTGTGTGTAATATAAACGAGTGAACATAAAATAACATTTATTTTCTTAATGAACAACCATAAAAGAAAGTATGTGGTCCAAATATATTAAAATGTTACATTATTAATATTATTATATTATTATTATTATTATTTCATCTTATACGTGAGTATGTGACGCATATTCTGCCTCCCATAACAAGAAACTCTGGATCCATCACCGAATGTTGGCGTGAGGATGATTCTAATCTTACGGATGTTTATATAGAATGAAAAGCATAAAAAGAATTACATCCAATGTTGTTTTATATCATTTTCAAAAGAGTTAATTACACCGTTAGTCCGTGTGGTTTATGCAAAGTAACAAGATCAGGTACTAATAGTTTAAAGTCACACTTTAAGGTTCTAACATTTCATTTTGTAACAACCTGGGGTATTAACACTAACTTTTGTTAACTTTTCTGTTAAATTAGAGTGAAATTACTACAATGCCCTTTTACAACTACAGGGGCCATTTATGTAAGAGTAAATTATGTTTTTGGCCCCTGTGGTTATATCACTTTTACTATATTAGTTCAAAATAAGAATTTTTAACATATATGCCCCCATGATCTCTATAACTAACCATTTTGGCCCCTAAGTCTAGAGATCATGGGGGCCAAAATGGTTAGTTATAGAGACCATGGGGGCATATATGTTAAAAATTCTTATTTTGAGCTAATATAGTAAAAGTGATATAACCACAGGGGCCAAAAACGTAATTTACACTTTATGTAATTAACTTTATTTTAATCCCTTTTACAACTACAGGGGCCATATATAAATAAATATAATTCTTTAGCTAAACATGTCTGCAGTGAATATCCATTCAAGGGGGAAATTTGGGCAATGTATCTCAATAGTCTTAATAAAACCTAAAGATAATTAAACATAAATGTATCTTAATAAAACATAAAGACGATGGATGGTTGAAAATATGCATACAACTGAGATATCATTTGTTGCAAATACCAGTCGTTTAAATTTCCACTGGCCGCTGCATACTTCCACTGCCTTTTCATTTGAGACATCCCATACCTGTAGATTGTTATTCATATATGTCACACCTCCAAAATACCACATGCGGAAACCCCGCTAGGCGTGTGACGTACCAGGATCTAGCCACTAATCACATTGAACTCATAACAAGATTTCAAATAAAGTTGCTATTTATAAATAAAATTATTTCAAACATAAGCTTAATAAAATCCAACAAGTTCAGCGGAAGCAATAAGTAAATCATTGTTCAAATGTTTCAAAAACCAAATGTATGAAAACCAATAAGCCTATCATGTGTTTCCAAACAGCTCGACCCATGACCACTCCAGCGATCCCAGACAGCAAGTTCCTTATCCATAGAATCTAACGACCTGCGAGCATGCAACAAGTATATCAGCACAAGCTAGCGAGTTCATAGTTTTGTGAAAACGTTAGTTGCCAAGTGTTTAGTTCAATTTGATGATAATGTTGATAATAACTCGAGTACCGCAAGATGGCGTCAGATTGTTTGCCCGTCCCCAATGCCCCTATCCATACATTGGTCGTGATTTAAGGTCATTAGTTCACGCCCGTCCTCTCAGGTACGGTGTGAGGTTGCCAAGCCTAATAGCGCTATCAACTAATACCCTGTTACCTCTCAGGTAACTAATTCCGTATAAGATGGGACTTAAAGTGATAGGAATGAGTGTATTATCTAACATCCCAGTTTAACCCAAAAAGATGTATTCCTCTCAGGAATACCCATTTGATTGTCTCACCCACCGGGACGCATGCTCAAGAGAAATGAACTCACCTTAGGTTGCTCGGTTTATGATTACGTACTTCTATGCGTTAAATGTTAAGTCCGTTACAGGCGACCCTATATATAATAAATGTAAGTACACGTATGCAGGGTCATGCAATACCATAGTGTTTCCAAACAACTCAAGGTTTAAGCGAATCAGGTTAACAAGCTGTCATACAGTAGCACCCACGTAATGATATATCTATACATGTGCTAAAAATTCTGCCATCATATATATTTACAACTGAATGTTTTACTCGCATTCAGGTTCTTAAATTACTAATTCACATAATAATAATGTACACCTAATATATATATATCCTCAATTCAAACATGCTGCATATACAATACACATACACCTGATTGGCCCAAAGAGAAAGGGGACTTCGGCCCACTCAAATTCTGGTTCCCTTTGCATCGCAAATTCAGAACTTCTTAATTCATCTATTTAAATTACCTACATTCGCAAATAACCTTCAATACTATTTGCTAATACATATCGGCCCATGTACAATTTAGACTACATAAAGCCCAGCCAAGTGTGCGATTGGGTCAGTTGTGCAACCCATTTACTTACGGCCCGTCAAGAAGCGTGCGGGCCCAGCTAATGCAACATGACAGCCCCGGCCCACACTCTGAAGTGTGCATTTGCCTCCGGAGTGTGCGGCTCGGAAGTGTGCGACTTCAGCGACAAGCAATATCAGGTTGTACAGCCCGCTGTTTCGCCGGTTCGATGCATTAACGTGCGTGTTCCTTATGTGATTGGTTACACCCACCCATGAATTAAGAAGTCAGTTACCCATTCCCATAATATTCGACTTATCCCATCAATTTAACATTTAAACTATTCAATCATCTTAGTGCACTGCTTCATATAAACCCTAGAAATCAACTAAGCCATTAACTCGATCATCATGCAGACAAGGATTTAAATGCCCAAAGATATTACCTCCTACTCATGCATAGCAAACAATCTTTCCTTCACTACGTAATGGCTAACATTACTAACAATTAACCAAACCGATTCTGTAAACATTAAACATTATATTAAACCCGTAATTCCCTTTTTTTTAAGTCACGAAGTGTGTTAACATGCAACCCTAGTTTACTAGTTGTTCATCATGGACATATTTATGCTAATAAGTTCGATCCAACCACATCAAGCATTTGATCCGACTCACAAAATCACGTTATGTATTCAAACTCTTAGATCATGTACACCCTAACTAACAAATACTCAAACGATCAAGTACAACCAGAGAACTACAACAAACAGAGAAGGTGATACACTAACTGATAAGTGAGACGAAATCGAAAAGAGAACTTCAAGATGGAGGAGAGGTTGCCGTCAGGTTCAAGGAGAGAAGAAGAGAAGTATTTGAGGGTCTTGTAATTTGCGTAGTTGTTAGTTAATTGTAAGACCCTAATACTTATTTGACAAAAAGTCGTAGCGGAAATTCATGCCATAAAATTTCTTTCCTTATAAATACCTTGACTTAATTAAATGTTCATTTTAAAATAATTCTTGGATATAAATTCATCAATCTTCTTATTTACTAAATAAAAACATAACTTATGTTTACTATATTACATACACTAACGTTCCCGTACAATCTATCTTCTGACTCGGTCTTCGATCTCTACTCCTCGATGATCCTTCGTGACTCGTACAACCTGCACTCACCATATAAGTTCAAAACATTAGTACTCATTATAAACATAATAAGATTCATTCTCTTTTACTTTCCATTCCGTCATTCCTTTACATTTAAGCATTTTCGTCTGAGTATCCACTCACTAGTGAGACTTCAACATTGTACCTGCATTACACTTCATTCTCAAGGTACACTGTTAATAGCATCAATACTCAATCGTATTGAAAACATATGAGCGTACATACATACCTACGGGCATACATATATACAGACATACTTGCATCCATATAAAATACGTTCATACCTACACGCGTACGTACCTTCATACTTAAATACATAATGCTTACGTTCATACATATCTACTTGCATACATACATACACTCATACCTACATATATACCTACCTACACACATAACTACATACTTACACACATACATAATATGATCATATCTATACACGTACATACCTTCACACGCACATACATATACTTACATACGCTCAGACATACCTACAATTCTTGTTTAACTTATTTACATTTACTTATCATACTCGTGCATTAATTACATGAGCTTAGACTGGGATTTATAGCCCTTAAACATCAGGGAAACCGTCGAAATCGAGTTCGCGGAACAAAATAAGCAAAACAGCCAGTTAAGAGGCTCTCGCGGGCCGCGACCCACTTAACAACATATCTCGCGGGCCGCGAGTGATCTCGCGTGCCGCGACGGATCAGGTAGTTACTGTCGCGTGACGCGACGGGTCCTTTTTCCCAGGGAGTGCAGCTTTAAAAGCTGCACACTCCCAGCTACGATATTCGTTACGGAAACGATCATAACTTCTTCGTTATTGATCCAAATTCAGTTCCGTTTCTTCCTACGCGATCGTAATTTGATCCTCTAACATATGGACTCAGAATCCCATATCCGACTTAAGGAAATTCTTATCTTACGCACTTTCGGCTTATTAATCGTTTTCTAATTATTCGACCCACTCATGTTTTCATCAAACCACTCATTTGTTATAACCCAAAACATGCTTGGACATTATAACCATAATACTTTTACTTTATCCGGAGTTTCGTACTTGGGGTTTACGCCCCCGATACCCAGTATTCGTTAAACTCATTCATTTCATTTAAACCTACGAATCATACATTGTTACTAAAACCTCCATTTGCGCAATTATATATCTATTAAACCAAACTCACGTCTGAGTCTATTGACTATTAAACCGCATCCCGATTCCTGGATTACGTACTTATGTGCAATTCTACCCATTAACCGGTTATACTACCATCATTGCAACATTTCAATATAATCATAAGACCTCATTTTGACCCGTTTGGTCTACTTAGCGAAATTCACCGATTTCATACAACTAAATCCATACTTGACCTTAAACATCATGTTTAATTAATTAGAACGCTACATTACTTAAGCAAACTAAGAAGTGATTATGGAAATTACTTACCTCGTGCATCCGGATTCGTATCCGATTCCTTGCCTCCTCTTGACCCGTTAGCCTTTCATGCTTGAGTCCGTCTTGACATGATTCCTATACTTTCATGTCACCAAATCACATTTTCGTTAGCATACACCATTGTACATGTTAACGATCATATCAATCGCATATTTCACATTTGACTTCCTTTAGTCACAACTAACAAGCATAAGACATATAATCAAATTCATATCCTTTCAAACTCATGTAATTCATCATGTCATCACAAATAACGCGTATTGACATAACATGTACCGTACGACTTCCTATAATCCTACCTTTATAACAACAAATCAAATCATACTTCTTATGCGTAGACGCGTAGTTGACTTTCAGAAGTCAACGGTTTAACATATAACTTACGACATAACCTCATATATCCGTGTCATTATATTAGGCTATACAAACATCACTATATATATATATATATATATGACAATCATGATGTAATTCGCTTACAACCACACGATCACCTAACTATATACACATACGCATTCATATACACATACTTCCACATGTTAATGCTTTCATTATCTCACATTTGACCACCACATACAAGGTGAGCCTATTTAAATGAAGTCATAACATCATTACTAGCAAGTTCACATGTTTCGTATTTAGCGTACATCCAATCCTACATTCCCAATAAGCAATTGATCCAATACATGATGTGCATCCTCATCGTTCAAGCATAAGGTATAAGCTCCTAATGCACATTTCCACCCAAATGCTATCATCAACAACACCTTCTCATGAATTCCTTCTACTACGCGTCTCTTATATTCAACTATCATTAATTATATCGTTGCCATACCCAACACATATTCATCCATTAGTTAACATGTAATTTCGCATACTATCCTACACTAGGCATTTTATAAAACACTTGGTGTGCGTACACCGTTTGATACACAATGTACAACCAAATCATGCTTTCATTCCTCTTTCTTATCTTCATTCATCATCACCACTAAGAATTACATAAATTTCATACCATCCTTCAGTTTAACCTATACTTATGCATCACACACTAACTAGTTCATCATATTTACACAAATTTCACAACTACAAGATCATCATATATCATCATACTACTTGAACAAGTGGGCTTTGCTTCAAATCATGAAATTACTCGAAATCACACACAACACAAGTTCTATTTGGTGATTCTAATTCACAATCATGCTTAATTTCATATCAATTCACGAATTGATCATAACCCATTTTATTCAAGATCACCAAATCATAAAATTTAACTTACTTGATGTTAGAAATGCTTAAGGGATCATCATCCTTGGTTCATGCATTCGATTTCGTGTCTGATTTCATCATCAATTTCTGAATTTCTTGTGAAGAGTTGAAGGAGTAGGGTTTCTCTTTCCTGTCCTCTGGTTCGCAACCCACACACCCACAAAACACTGGGTTTTTAATTTTTATCATACTTAACATCATATTTTACATGTTCAACCCCTCAAAGTTGCTTATGTTGTCATTCTTGCATATTTTCTAACTTTTTAAACTTCCTTTATTTATTTACAACTTAACTAATCATTTGAAGCATTTAAACCTTAAGATAAACCTTTATGAAATTTTGGGGTGTTACATTAATGATAATCAAACTATTTATCTAATGTGTGTGCCGCCAATGAGGGAGTCCAGGCTTAGTTTGGGCTTAGATTTGGGCCGATGAGAGCCCATGTGATTCAAAGGGTGTACGGCTGAAGGAAAAAGTGTGTGGCTAGACTTAATGCAACATAGAGCCATTAATAGTAAAATAATTACAGTCCCATAGAGTCATTAGGTGTTTAATGCAACATACACTCGCTTAATAAATAGTGAGGCATAAAACGTAACCATGCAAGCTAAGAGTCAAGGAATCAAGAAATACTAACCTTGAAAGTTCAGGTTGTCACATCATCCCCAACTTGAAAGAAATTTATTCCCGAATTTTGATAAGCAACAAGCAACTCAGATGAGTTGGGTAATAAATCAGGATGACTATGAATTTTCCTCGGGTGCCACATCATCCCCAACTTGAAAGGGAATTTCGTCCCGAAATTCACCAGCTGCCTCAGGATTTGATTTCGCTGTTTTGAACAGTTGAGGATACTTGAGCTTCATCTGATCTCCGCGTTCCCAT
The DNA here is from genome assembly GCA_030545235.1 of Helianthus tuberosus. Lineage (NCBI taxonomy): Eukaryota > Viridiplantae > Streptophyta > Magnoliopsida > Asterales > Asteraceae > Helianthus > Helianthus tuberosus. The sequence goes on from CM060400.1 coordinate 211,236,764, forward strand.
GTGAACTTCGGTCCACGTTTTGAGTTCCAACAAACTCTCACGATTGGAATTCGACTGTGCTTACGAACCTTAACTTCCCGATCCATGATTTCAACAGGTTCTTCGACAAACTGTAACTTATCGTCAATTTTCAGTTCTTGCACCACGAGTGTTTCGTCAGACAAGCACTTCTTTAAGTACGAGACATGAAAGACATCATGAACGTTACCCAACTCGTCAGGAAACTCGAGTTTGTAGGCCACTTTACCGATTTGTTTCAGAATTTTGAATGGCCCAACGTAACATGGATTAAGCTTGTCGCGCTTCCCGAATCGCACCACACCCTTCCAGGGTGAGACTTTCAACATAACACGATCGCCTACGGGGAACTCCAAAGGTTTCTACGCTTATCCGCGTAGCTTTTCTGACGGTCACGCGTCGCTGCCATACGATTCCTGATCTGAACAATCTTCTCAGAGGTTTCGAGCACCAATTCCGGACCTGTGATCTGGCTGTCACCCACCACAGCCCAATAAAGAGGTGATCGGCATTTCCGTCCGTATAATGCCTCGAACGGAGCTGCCTGGATACTAGAATGGTAACTGTTGTTGTAAGAGAACTCTATCAAAGGAAAGTGTTTCTCCCAACCTTTACCAAAATCGATCACACATGCTCACAACATGTCTTCAAGTGTCTGGATGGTTTAGTCGATTTGACCATCCGTCTGAGGGTGGTAAGCAGTGCTCATGTCGAGACGTGAGCCGAAGGATTTGTGCATTGCCTGTCACAAATCGGAAATGAAACGCGGATCACGATCAGAGATAATAGAGGTTGGCACCCCGTGCCTAGAAACCACCTCTTTTAGATAAACGCCAACTAGTTGTGAGAACTTATCAGTTTCCTTGATCGCGAGGAAGTGCGTTGACTTCATGAGACGGTCGACGATCACCCAAATGGTATCGTTCCCCGCTTTGAGTTCTAGGTAGACCAGTGACAAAATCCATGGCAATCTGTTCCCATTTTCACATGGGTATTTCTGGTTGCTGAAGCAGTCCAGGCGGTTTCTTGTATTCCACCTTGACCTTCGCACAAGTCAAGCATTTGCTCACATACGTCGCGATGTGGGCATTCATCTTCGGCCACCAATATAAGACTTTGAGGTCTTGATACATCTTATCAGAACCCGGGTGAACAGAGTATCGAGACTTGTGCGCTTCGTCCATCACAAGATCTCTAAGGTTACCATACAGAGGGGCCCATATCCGTTCCATGCAATAGAGAATACCATCAGATCTCTCTACAAGTCGTTTCTCCATGCCCCGCAAATACTCAGCTTTAAGGTTTTCTTCTTTCAGCGCTTCAGTTTGAGCAGAACGGATCTGGTCAGGGAGGTTTGAGTGAATAGTAAGCTGCAAGGCTCGTACACGTTTAGGTTTTGCCTCCTTTCGACTAAGGGCATCAGCTACAACGTTAGCTTTTCCTGGATGATACTTGATGGTACAATCGTAGTCATTTAAGAGTTTCACCCAGCGACGCTGTCGCATGTTTAACTCTTTTTGGTCGAAGATGTGCTGGAGGCTCCTGTGGTCAGTATAAATAGGGCATTTGGTACCATACAAGTAATGCCTCCAGATTTTTAATGCAAAAATCATAGCCCCTAGCTCCAAGTCGTGGGTCGTGTAATTCTTTTCATGAACTTTCAACTATCGAGAAGCATATGCTATCACCTTCTCGCATTCCATCAGCATACAACCGAGACCCTGAATAGAAGCGTCACAGTATACCACAAAATCTTCGGTACCCTCAGGTAAGGACAAGATTGGTGCACTGCAAAGTTTTTGTTTCAACAACTGGAAAGCATCTTCTTGTTTCGTTCCCCATGAGTATACAACGCCTTTCTGTGTTAATACGGTGAGGGGTTGAGCGATCCTTGAGAAGTCTTTAATAAATCTGTGATAGTACCCAGCGAGACCAAGAAATTGTCGTACCTCCGAAGGGTTCTTCGGTGCCGCCCAATTTCTGATAGTATGAATCTTAGCAGGATCCACGTGTATCCCCGATGCATTAAAAATGTGGCCAAGGAAGTGTACTTCTCGAATCCAGAAGTCACACTTAGTGAATTTTACGTAGAGTTTCTCCTTCCTCAGGAGCTCCAAGATAAGACGCAAGTGTTGCTCATGGTCCTCCTTGCTCTTAGAATAAATCAAGATATCATCGATAAACACGATGACGAAATCGTCAAGATACGACTTGCACACACGGTTCATGAGATCCATGAACACCGCTGGTGCGTTAGTTAACCCGAATGGCATAACCAAAAACTCGTAATGGCCATATCGCGTTCGAAAAGCTGTCTTAGGCACATCCTCCTCTCGGACTCTCATCTGATGGTAGCCCGATCTTAAGTCGATTTTTGAGTAGAAGCTTGACCCTTGCAGCTGGTCAAACAGATCATCAATGCGATGTAAAGGATAACGGTTCTTGATTGTCACCTTGTTGAGTTCTCGATAATCTATGCACATACGAAAGGATCCCTCTTTCTTCTTTACGAAGAGAACTGGGGCTCCCCAAGGTGAAGAACTGGGTCGGATAAAGCCCCTATCCAACGGTTCTTGAAGTTGATTAGACAACTCTTGCAACTCTCCTGGTGCAAGACGACGCTCCTGGCGTAAGATCAATCTGAAATTCCACCTGACGGTGAGGAGGTAAACCAGGAAGTTCCTCAGGAAATACATGGGAAAACTCACGAACAACTGGCAGGTCTTCGATTTTCCTTTCTTCAGGCTGAGTATCAGTAATAAGTGCTAAAATAGCAGGATAGCCCTTTAGTAGACACTTTTGGGCTTTCATAGCTGAGATGATGCCAACCATTGCACCACTACAATGACCTTGAACCGACAGAGATTCTCCACTGGGGAGAGGGATACGTACGATTTTCTCTTTACAGAGAATTTCCGCTTGGTGCTTAGACAACCAATCCATACTAACGACCACATCAAAACTTCCAAGAGTAACGGGGAGTAGGTCAATGTCGAACACTTGACCCATAAGGTCGAGTTTACACCCAAAATGAACGTGTGAGGCTTCAATTGACTTGCCATCAGCCAATTCTACAACGTGTTTGTTTTCAAGAGGTGTAGGAGTCGTCCCTAACTGACGACTGAACCCCAAAGACACATAACTCCAATCGGCACCAGAGTCAAATAACACAGATGCAAATAGGTTGTTCACAGAGAACGTATCGGTCATGTCATTGCCATCATTCCTGGCTACACCTGCTCCGATGGTAGAAACACGTGGTGGTAGCGAGCCACGCTCCACCTCCTGGTCAGTGATCTTGTGAGCTAGGCGAATGATTCGAGGCAAGTTGTCAAGATTCGCTGCAGTGACCAAACCCTTGACTTGCGGTGCTAGACCGTTGATGTACAGTTCAATTCTATGATGTGGCGGTCGAGATAAGTTAAGACACATATTCGCAAGTTCGTGAGATTGCTTCGTGTACGCCTCGATCTCAGATCCTGCCATCTTCAGGTTGTAGTACTCATTTTCCAGCTTTTGGATCTCATCACGAGGGCAATACTCTTCTCACATCAGTTCCTTGAAATCGTCCCAAGTAGTCGCGTTCGCCATTTCGATACCCAGCATCTGGACTTGGGAATTCCACCAAGTCAAGGCACCATCTTCAAGAGTGCCTAAAGCATACTTCACTCTGTCCCCAGCAGGACAGTTACACATAGAAAAGACCGACTCTGCTTTCTCAAACCAACGAAGTAGTCCTACTGCCCCTTCAGTCCCACTGAACGTCTATGGCTTACAATCCATGAATGTCTTAAATGTGCAAGCAAGCGGATTGTTCTGATTCTGGTTCACGGGTTGACCTAAAGACGAAAGAAGATACAACGCACGAGTAAGAGTCAAGTACGCGACACAAGGATAAAGAACGTTTGGCACATAACGTACCAGCTTCCTGATCTGCTAGAGATTCAGCCACACGAGTATTGATCAAGTCGGTTAATTCAGCCTGGGACATAACAATGTTGCCACGTCCACCACCGCGGCCTCCACCACGTCCACCATTTCGTCTGTTCATGATCCTATATATAAAACGTGGAAAAGGTTAAAAGTCGGGATTGAGTTGGAGTCAAACATCACTATGACTTCTACAAATTACCGAGTTCTATCATTACGTCAGACAACAGAGCAGAACCCCTTTCACACTCATTAAGCCTCGCTAGGACTCACATGCACCCCACATTATTATTATGTGTGCACCCATAGTAGTAATTCGATTTGCATGTTTATCTCAGCTCCTCTTAACTCGCGTTAAAAGCTTCCTTAGATTCAAGTAGCAAGACAAAATACACCACAGGCATGGATCACGAATGTTTAGGGAAAATGTCACACTATCAATCACATAACGTAAGCTAATAACACAGGAACTCATACTATAGTGCTAAGTTTGCAATCACATGCAATGTCATACGTAAGTGTACACTAGTTATGATGTGCAATAAATCATCGAGAGACGAACCTTGCAATCTGGAGCTGAGTGTCATGGTCGATTTTATAACTGTTAGGTTATACTCTGTTTTTATAAAAAACGTTTTAAAACCTAGTTCACTATAACCAGTGGCTCTGATACCAAACTGTCTCACCCCCAGAATACCACATGCGGAAACCCCGCTAGGCGTGTGACGTACTAGGATCTAGCCACTAATCACATTGAACTCATAACAAGATTTCAAATAAAGTTGCTATTTATAAATAAAAGTGTTTCAAACATAAGCTTAATAAAATCCAACAAGTTCAGCGGAAGCAATAAGTAAATCATTGTTCAAATGTTTCAAAAACCAAATGTATAAAAACCAATAAGCCTATCATGTGTTTCCAAATAGCTCGACCCATGACCACTCCAGCGATCCCAGACAGCAAGTTCCTTATCCATAGAATCTAACGACCTGCGAGCATGCAACAAGTATATCAGCACAAGCTGGCGAGTTCATAGTTTTGTGAAAACGTTAGTTGCCAATTGTTTAGTTCAATTTGATGATAATGTTGATAATAACTCGAGTACCGCAAGATGGCGTCAGATTGTTTGCCCGTCCCCAATGCCCCTATCCAAACATTGGTCGTGATTTAAGGTCATTAGTTCACGCCCGTCCTCTCAGGTACAGTGTGAGGTTGCCAAGCCTAATAGCGCTATCAACTAATACCCCGTTACCTCTCAGGTAACTAATTCGGTATAAGATGGGACTTAAAGTGATAGGAATGAGTGTATTATCTAACATCCCAGTTTAACCCAAAAAGATGTATTCCTCTCAGGAATACCCATTTGATTGTCCCACCCACCAGGACGCATGCTCAAGAGAAATGAACTCACCTTAGGTTGCTCGGTTTATGATTACGTACTTTTATGCGTTAAATGTTAAGTCCGTTACATGCGACCCTATATATAATAAATGTAAGTACACGTATGCAGGGTCATGCAATACCCTAGTGTTTCTAAACAACTCAAGGTTTAAGCGAATCAGGTTAACAAGCTGTCATACAGTAGCACCCACGTAATGATATATCTATACATGTGGTAAAAATTCTGCCCTCATATATATTTACAACTGAATGTTTTACTCACACTCCCAAACCCCACATTTTCAGGTTCTTAAATTACTAATTCACATAATAATAATAATAATAATAATAATAATAATAATAATAATAATAATAATAATAATAATAATAATAATGTACACCTAATATATATATCCTCAATTCAAACATGTTGCACATACAATACACATACACCTGATCGGCCCAAAGAGAAAGGGGACTTCGGCCCACTCAAATTTTGGTTCCCTTTGCATCGCAAATTCAAAACTTCTTAATTCATCTATTTAAATTACCTACATTCGCAAATAACCTTCAATACTATTTGCTAATACATATCGGCCCATGTACAATTTAGACTACATAAAGCGCAGCCAAGTGTGCGCTTGGGTCAGTTGTGCAACCCATTTACTTACGGCCCGTCAAGAAGCGTGCGAGCCCAGCTAATGCAACCCGACAGCCCCGGCCCACACTCTGAAGTGTGCATTTGCCTCCGGAGTGTGTGGCTCGAAAGTGTGCGACTTCAGCGACAAGCAATAACAGGTTGTACAGCCCGCTGTTTCTCCGGTTCGATGCATTAACGTGTGTGTTCCTTATGTGATTGGTTACACCCACCCATGAATTAAGAAGTCAGTTACCCATTCCCATAATATTCGACTTATCCCATCAATTTAACATTTAAACTATGCAATCATCTTAGTGCACTGCTTCATATAAACCCTAGCAATCAACTAAGCCATTAACTCGATCATCATGCAGACAAGGATTTAAATGCCCAAAGATATTACCTCCTACTCATGCATAGCAAACAATCTTTCCTTCACTACGTATGGCTAACATTACTAACAATTAACCGAACCGATTCCGTAAACATTAAACATTATATTAAACCCGTAACTCCCTTTTTTAAGTCACGAAGTCTGTTAACATGCAACTCTAGTTTACTAGTTGTTCATCATGGACATATTTATGCTAATAAGTTTGATCCAACCACATCAAGCATTTGATCCGACTCACAAAATCACGTTATGTATTCAAACTCTTAGATCATGTACACCCTAACTAACAAATACTCAAACGATCAAGTACAACCGGAGAACTACAACAAACAGAGAAGGTGATACACTAACCGAGATGTGAGACGAAATCGAAAGGAGAACTTCAAGATGGAGGAGAGGTTGCCGTCAGGTTCAAGGAGAGAAGAAGAGAAGTATTTGAGGGTCTTGTAATTTGCGTAGTTGTTAGTTAATGATAATCAAACTATTTATCTAATGTGTGTGCCGCCAATGAGGGAGTCCAGGCTTAGTTTGGGCTTAGATTTGGGCCAATGAGAGCCCATGTGATTCAAAGGGTGTACGGCTGAAGGAAAAAGTGTGTGGCTAGACTTAATGCAACATAGAGCCATTAATAGTAAAATAATTACAGTCTCATAGAGCCATTAGGTGTTTAATGCAACATACACTCGCTTAATAAATAGTGAGGCATAAAACGTAACCATGCAAGCTGAGAGTCAAGGAATCAAGAAATATTAACCTTAAAAGTTCGGGTTGTCACAATAGGTAAAGGATCCTGTACAAAGTCATACTTTTGTAAGAAGTGTGAGAAATAATTTGGTGATGACAAGTGTCCTCTATCTTAATTAATTCAAAAGGGTATATTAGTAATTTACATTTCTTATCAATTAATTGACTTTGAAGATAACTGAAAAAAAAAACTATTGTCCTATTTTTTTGCAAGATCCAATTCGATTTTAACCTACGTATCATTTCTTCATCATCTTAATCGCAACCCTCTCCAAGTTGTTCAAGATCTGTTCGAGTTTGTTCCAGTAGTTGCGGTTGTTATTTCTGTAGTTGCCGACTGCTATTATTGTTGATGATCCAGTGTGGATCTCAGGTTTTGTTGTATTAGATCCGTCTTGTGGATCTGCAGCTGTTATTAGTTCTGTGTGTTTAAAACACCACACCATGAACAATGTCTACAGATAAAACACCATGACTTGAATCATAGTCATGGTGTTTTAAAATCTGGGAATGTTTTTGTTTTGATAAAACACCACGCCATGAACAATGTCTCCTGATAAAACACCATGACTTGAATCATAGATGTTTAAAACACCACAGCATGAACAATGTCTACAAATAAAACACCATGACTTGAATCATAGTCATGGTGTTTTAAAAATCTGGGAATGTTTTTGTATTGATAAAACACCACGCCATGAACAATGTCTCCTGATAAAACACCATGACTTGAATCATAGATGTTTTAAAACACCACGCCATGAACAATGTCTCCAGATAAAACACCATGACTTGAATCATAGTCATGGTGTTTTAAATCTGGGAATGTTTTGTATTTGATAAAACACTACGCCATGAATCTGAATATAGAGCTATTTATGATAAAGTATGAAGAAATTCGCTGATTTTTTGGAGATTGATGACGGTTACCATATAATTCGCTGATCTTTAGGAGATTGATGGGTGGTTTTCAAACGGTTACCATATTTGAAATGTTGGAAAAGTCACTATTGCCCTTCAATTTTTACATAAGGTCCTTCTAATTAAAACACGATTTACATTTTATACCCTATTGATCTCAACCATTAGATCAAATATCCAATGGTTTAAAACACTTCTTACCCTTCTTACATTTTAGACACTTTTTACCATATCCCTACCCTATCACAATATAAATCTGAAATTAACTAATAATTACTATCAAAATTTGTATTAGAAAAAAAAATAATAGTTTCGTATGTTTTCTTGAAATGTAATATGATTGCAAAGATAATAGTTTATCATTGTCACACCCTGACTTTTGCGGAAGCGTATGATGTGTGACTTGTTCAATATCATTGCATTCAATCATAATAAACAACTATATGATCAAAACGATGTTCATCCATTCATTAAGTTTAAAACATTACAAACACCAGTCATTTAAGTTTCAAGCAACACAACCTTTGACTAAGTACAAACCAACAAAAGTGGATGACATTTAACTTGAAATTTACTTCTAGAAACAACACCCGCGCCCAAGATCCAACTTGTTACCTGAAATACATGTAATTTTGGAAAACATCAACAAAAGTTGAGCGAGTTCATGCGTTTTGTTTGAGTACTGGTAAGCTTGTAAACATTTGAGAGACTCCTTTGAAAACAGGTATGAAAAGCCTCTATGAACAGATCAAATTAATGTTATGCAAGGACATTAATGTATACGAAGACATAGGGAGCACTCAAGATGAGTAGGCTTATACCCTCGTCGATTTCCTCGATTGTGTCGAATTTTCCCCTTCGACTGAGTCAATTTACCTTGACTGGGTTAAGTTTACCCTTGACCGTTGTCGAGTTACCTTGACCGGGACACCGAATGAAACAGTTCCAAAAAATTTTCTTATAAAATTTAAAGTATATAAAAACTTATATTATCAAACGGGTAGATCACGGGTAAGTTGACTGTTAAAAATATGAAGTACCTAGACGGGCCTAGGAATCGTTTAATAATTAAATTACAAAAATATATTATATTTGAACTTACTCCGTTTTTAATAAAACTTGGTTCAAAATGTAGATAAGATTATTCTCGTTCTAATGACATATTCATTATTTTATAAAACGTCATATTTTAGAAGTTATAAGCTCCAAATAAGTGAAGCCGTTAAATTAATTATAATAAATAAAATAATATTAACTTAAACAAATATAAATATGAAAGTTTGAAAGACACGTATGCATGAGTATAGATTATAACAATTGAAAGTTAAATTAAATGAGGGTAGATACGTGGACGAAGCCTTAAGTCCTGAGGTTTCAAAATTTTAGTATAAAAGAGATGTGTGCTTTCACATTCCAATTGCTCAGTCTGTCTTCTTTCCTCTCGCTCACTCTGTGATATATTTACACCAAATTTCCTTTAGTTATTCACCCTTAAATCCGACAAAGCCCTGCCCCGTATTAAGTGTTGTAACCCCTGATCACTGATACCCTGTCCGATTGATGTAGGGCCCCGTAACGAATGTCAAGGCTATGCCTAAGTTTGTTGGGGTTCTGTCTCGTGACGTAGGGATAAAATTGAAATGGGTTACTATACGTAACACGAGTGCATTATATATTTTATTAAATAGTTCAGGAGTTATACCCAGGATATAACAACCCTCCTAAAATATTTTAGACACCCCTAAATGTCCTAAAATACACACCCCGAATACGAAAAATGGCCCCAAAATATCTTTAATTCTATAAAAATCAAATAAAACAAGTTCTGGTAGGTGCTCGCGGGCCGCGAAGACTTAGTCTCGGGCTACGCGGGGCGTGACAGCCCAACACTGGGCGAGCACCTGGTGCTGCCACGTGTCCATACACGCGTCGGTACCCCACGATGACTCAGCAACCCTTGCCGCCTTTTCTGGCCCTCGCGGGCCGTGTAATCTTCCTTCTAATCCGTCGCGGGGCGCGACAAACCTCCTGATCAGCCCTATAAATTGGACCGAGCGGCCTTCAGTTCCGTTGTTCAAATCTCAAATCTCTCTCAATTTCTATAGTGTAGAAATAATACCCGGGCATAATACCCCCTAATTAGCAAAGCTTTGCCTCGTTGTAAGTACTATAACCCCGGTTACGTATTAGATACGCTGCCCGATTAATCTAGGACTCCGTAACGGCTGTCGTGGTTCTGCCCGACGTAGTCGTTGGAGTTTCTGAATCGGGGAGAGTATAACTAATGTAATATGGGTTATTATACTAACGCGTGTGCATTGTTTAATTAATAGATTCTAACCAAGAAGTTACAAGGGAAATACCTAAAATAGCAATGTGAGTAATCTCCTTTTTGTATAAACTGTTTTTACAAAACCTCAATGTTTTACATTATATTGCCAGTGATTGAGTATTTGTAATTCTACAATTATCATCGGTATATTTGGGGTTTTGTATACAAAATTTGTTACTACACTGTGAGTATTAACATGACCATAAGTCGGGACGACAGTACCGTGGGTGGTAATTAAAGTAAGAATTGGAAACAAATATAATTGCGAGATCGCCCTCAATACTGTGAATGATAAAACATGTTTTAATTAAACTGGGATTCACTCACCAGTATTTCTTGCTGATAAAATGTTTTAAACACGTGTTTCAGGTAACTTAGTGTGAAGTACATAAAAGCCAGCTTGAGAGCACTGAAGGCTTAGAAAAGTGGCTATAAAAGTTACCTAAATAAAGACGATGTTTTATTTCAAATAAAATAGAGTTTATCTCTATAAACAGTTTGTAATAAGAAACTTGGGTTTTTCCCATATATTTGTATTTATAAAATATGGTGGTTTACTCTGATAAAATAATTCCTAACTACGGTCCTGATGAAAATTTCCGCTGCCAAATTAATAAACACCGATACCAACGAAACTGGCTCACGGCCGCCCGCTCCCGGGATAGGGGTCGGGGGCTGTGACACTGAAGCACTCAAGTGCTCACAGAAGGACCATGAGTGGGGCTAGGCCGTACCCGTTAGATCTAACCTTCATCCATAATTAAGAGTTAATGGCATTTCAAATTCAATCTATGCTCACATGATCTAATAGTTCGTTTCATAGTCAATTCATACCGTTTAAACATTCGTAACATGTATTCCACCCCCAAGAGTTATAAAACTGAAAACAGTTAAAAGAAAAAGGGGACATGAACTCACGGTTTTGCGTTCTTCAATCCGTCGTAACACAAGCTGCTACTAGTGTGCACGACTACCTACAACGTACTACGGTCTATCAGACGAGCGGGTCATGCCTTGACTTAGTATTAATTAGTGTCTTTGAGTTACGTTTCTTTGTGTCCTTAATGTTATTCCAAGTTATATAATTATTTGTTAAAATAATAAATATTTTAACTTCAATTATATTTATGAATTTTGGAATATTAGTTAAAATAATACATTTTAACTTGTCAAGTTTATGTACTTGTATAACTTTCCCCAAGGATGGGTGTATTCATACCTGTGTTCTTAAACTTGTGTATTTTGCCAAGTATTGGTGGCGTATTCCGGTGTGTATTCGTATGTACGCGAATACGTATTTATTGTATCTGTTCATGTACTTAATTGTTGTATTAAGTTTCCCGGGATAATATTTCTAATAAAAATACATCAATATATATTTCCAAAATATATATTTTAAGAAATATTACTTAGAAAAATTATTTAGAATTTTTCCTGGGCAAAAATATTTATACTTCCATATAAGTCCCAAAGATAATATATTTTCAAGTTAAACTTGGAAAACATAAACTTATTTTTCACCCAAAAAATAATGTGTCCAAAGTTTATTTAAGAAAATATATATTTTCTCCAGAAAATAATATATCTTCTAATAATTCCAAGAATATATATATATATTTTTACTTACCAAAAATAATATATTTTCTCCTTGTCAAAGATATGATTTATATTACAACTAGTCTAAGTACCCGTGTAGGTCTCACAATAAAATATATTATTTAATGGTGTTGACCTAAACCTTTTAACTAAAGAAACATTCAAATGCTAACGTAAATATTTTATTACACTGAACTGAAATAAATGAATATAAAAAACTCACAAATCGTTAAATACTTCTTTATACACCACATTTGTTGTTTTATCGGCAGGTTTGCCGTCTTTATCTAACATGGCATAGATGTATTTAGTGATGGATTTGATTAAAAGTTGAATTATATCTATAGTTTTACAGTAGCAATGTGTTTTGTCTTAAGTTTGCTATGAATTACATTATGTTTGTTGTACTTGCTGATTCGAGATTGGATGTAAAATGTCGTGCCAAAGAAGATGGTTATCGACAAATGAACCCTCTGACTCATCTTCTCACTCACCACCCCATCCACTGAAAAGTGTTAAAATTTATTTAAATACATAGAAATATTAATAAAAAAATATAAATACCTACAATTACCAAGAAAAAATCATCCATTAGTACTTATACACATGAATAATAATCATGTGCAAATGGCTTCTCTTTCTCTCCACGTAGTCATATCCTTTAGTATGGATCTATTATAAACAAAGTGAACATTATTTTTTATTTTTTGAACGGCCAACAAAATCGCCAATTTATTTATTTATCCAAAGGTTAACATAAGTTAACCCACACCAGCTTAGAAGATACATCAAATCAAAAGAAACAATGAGCAAAAAGAAAGAAAAAAAACATACACGACATCTCATCCACCCCAATTGACTTACACACCTAAAGAAGCCAAATTAAATAACCTCCATAAATCCCAGCTAAGGCCTGCAGCTTTGGCTCAACTTTTTACCCATAAAAAACTTATAGTTTTGACCTCTTCAAACACATTCCAGATCCGAGGCTGCTTGTTGTTAAAAACTGCATCATTACGGCACCGCCATATACACCAAACAACCGTTTGCATTACCACATAAACTATCTTCTTCCACTTAGTTGAACCCCGGGCGAATAGATGAAAGTTAATTATGTCCTTTCTTTCCAGCAAAAAAGCCCCTGAATCCTCACCCACTGACCCATTTCATCCCATAACCTTTGCGCAAATGTACATGAGATGAATACATGCTCAACCGGTTCATCCTCGACACCACATATAGGACATCTAACACACGAAACTTGAATATTACGGTTTCGTAAAGCCACCCTTGTTGGTACACGTCCCATATATACCCTCCACAGCAGAAAGTTGACCTTCAGTGGAGTCAAAGAGTTCCAAACAAAACCCTGATCCAGCCCCGGACGCCTCCTGCTCTGCATTAGTTCCCTTAGGCTCTTCACAGTAAAACGCCCAGTCGTATCCAAACTCCAGTGCCACCTGTCTGAGCCATTGCCAGATATTACCGTATTTAACGCTGCCACGAGTTCACCGGATTCCCTAAACTCGGCTGCGGAACAGAACTGGCGCCTCCAATAAAAAGCCTGCTGCAGCGCACCATTAAAAGATGCATCCTTTCTACATTAACACCAATGGCAATACATCTTTCCTTGTCATTAACCAACCAAAGATGACTTTGTTCTCCTACTATAGCCATGTAAATTTGAATAACAGGAAGTTTGTGGCAGTTCATTGCTTCAACTACTTCTATACACAAATGCCAGAGATGAAGGCGTGATGGTCCAGTTCACCCAATTACCCATCACATGTATTCACTGTCCATTTTATTTCTTTCATCACAATCAACACCAAAAAGTTCATCAAAGATATCAAATTACTCAGTAAGCAAAGAACACATAACCATAGTTTACTACAGTTTGACTTTGGATACAAACCACAAGATTTTTCAAGTTAAAGTTTGCATCAACCCTAGTTAGACCAAAGGTACCAAAACCACACACACAAAAAAAAAACAAAAAATAAAAACCAAACAGTAAGACGACAGACGAGCGGGTCATGCCTTGACTTAGTATTAATTAGTGTCTTTGAGTTACGTTTCTTTGTGTCCTTAATGTTATTCCAAGTTATATAATTATTTGTTAAAATAATAAATATTTTAACTTCAATTATATTTATGAATTTTGGAATATTAGTTAAAATAATACATTTTAACTTGTCAAGTTTATGTACTTGTATAACTTTCCCCAAGGATGGGTGTATTCATACCTGTGTTCTTAAACTTGTGTATTTTGCCATGTATTGGTGGCGTATTCCGGTGTGTATTCGTATGTACGCGAATACGTATTTCTTGTATCTGTTCATGTACTTAATTGTTGTATTAAGTTTCCCGGGATAATATTTCTAATAAAAATACATCAATATATATTTCCAAAATATATATTTTAAGAAATATTACTTAGAAAAATTATTTAGAATTTTTCCTTGGCAAAAATATTTATACTTCCATATAAGTCCCAAAGATAATATATTTTCAAGTTAAACTTGGAAAACATAAACTTATTTTTCACTCAAAAAATAATGTGTCCAAAGTTTATTTAAGAAAATATATATTTTCTCCATAAAATAATATATCTTCTAATAATTCCAAGAATATATATATATTTTTACTTACAAAAAATAATATATTTTCTCCTTGTCAAAGATATGATTTATATTACAATACTCACGAAAATCATATTTTTGTTCTTTTGATTTCCAAAATACCAATTACCAAAATATACTTATGAATAAATTTCCGGAATATTTTTGTGAGTCATATTCCTCGTTCGGTTCTCCAATATTTTGAGTATAGCTTATATGTATTCATTTCTTGAAATTTTTGGTAATATTTTGTATTGTAATTTTCTTGGTACTTTGGTGAGTTATATTATTTCAAGCCCTAAAATAATATAACTAATACACATAATATACAAATAATCACACACATGGTGACATCTAAATATATATTCTCCTAAATACATATTTAGTCATTTTTATTATCAAAACCAACCTCCAATATTTTGTAATTTTTGTAACAAAAATTATAGCAAACTTTATATGAAAAATCATGGTTAAAATATACTTGTAAATATTTGTTTAAAAATATTTTCCTAAGTGTTTAATTTCTAGAAAAATTTTGCTATAGTTTCCCCTTAAAAATGGAGGTTTCCATGCTTTCAAAGCATATCATTTTCTTTTATAAATCATCATCAATCATCAACAATCATTCAAGACTTACCATGTGCCAAAAATATGAGATTTACACTATGACATGAACTTGAAACTTTGTAAAAATTTGTAGTAATTTACTAGTGTATTTAGTAAGCTTAGTTACCCTTTAAAGTGTGGTTGTTTATTTAAAAATATCATTTTTGAAGAATTTAGATCTTCATAACTTGTAAAGTGATTTTCTAAAAATATTTCTTCTTGATTTTTTCTTGTTAAATATATATTTCTACACTTGATTAACCACTAAAAATGTGATTAGTTTCTTTAAGAACCAACTTTATGTAAATCTTGTATTTTAACTTAGTTTCTTGAGAAATATATTTTGAAATCATTCATTTACAAGACTTATTTCATGTATCAATCTTCATCATGCTTTATAACAAGCTTATATTCAAGTTCATGTTTAACATAAAGGATGATCATTATGATTTTCTCCAAGAATCATCCTCATAGTTGCTAGATCATGTGTTTAATCACAATCTAGCAAGCTTCTTATGATGATCAACATCATAAACACAAGAAATCAACAATCAAGTATATTACATACACTTAAACATCTTTGATTTTCATGATTTAGAGCTTTATGTTCATGTCTATGCTTATGTTTCTTAATGATCTTTATGTTTAACAACTTATATAATCTTTTAACCAACATAATATGAAGTAAAATGAGATTAGGAAGGTCTTACTACTAGCACAAGGCTAGGGATGAAATCAAGTTGAACAAGATGACAAACTAAGTGGATAAAAGCTCTAGGAAGTGGTCCTTCAAGTTCCAAAGCTTCCTAACTATGCTTCTTACACCTTAGGGAACCCTTGGATTGTATGAGAATGAGTTGAAAATGGGTGATGTAGTGAGGTGTGTGTGAGCCGTAGACAAGGGAGGAAGGAGAGGAGGTGATGGAGCTTTGAAGGTGAAGAAATGAAATGAGATGTTTAACTTGTGGGTTTTATGTAAGTCTTCCAACATTAGTATAGCATATGGCATAAATGTTGGTATATTCCCCAACAAGATCTAATAAAATATAGTAAATAAATATTATGTGGGACCCATGTCCCCTAACCGGCCATCAAAAGGGGGGGGGGGTAAAGTGTAACATTTAATGGTAAGTTAAGTGTTATAGTTAGGATTCAATGGTGCTAGTTAGCTATTTTATGTATTTAATGTTTACGAGATGTAATATGATGTTCGGTGGCCATAACTAGTTTCGTAACACTAAAGCAATGCTTCTAGTGAAAATTTGGTATTTCGGGTAGTGTCCGGTTGTTCGTTTCGTTACTGTTCGTTAAAGTGCTAAATTGCGCAGTTTAGTGTGCTTTATGTTATGTTTTATGACAGTTTTGATTCCCGACCGTTAGGAAAGTATTCTGGACCGTTAAACCACTTTTCTACATTATATTTAGATGTTAAAAGCTGATTTATTGCTAAATTTGTTTATTTTCTGCAGAATTCTTCAGTTTTAGTGTGTTTCTGGCACTTTCCGGTACCTAAGTCATCACTAGAAAGGCAGTTTTGTAATCCTTACTTTCCTACACACTATACTAGTGTAACACTTGGTCCTGGGGCTTATTTTGTGTCTTAACATCATGTCTGTCTAAGTACTGAACTCCCGTCAGTACTTCTAGTTTGTCTGGTAACTGTGCCAACTCTGCTCTATGCATTTATAGACTATATTGTGTTGCATATAGTAATGATAAAAGTCTTACAACATGAAATGCCAATGTATGTATATAACAGTTATCAAAAATTCATTCGTCTTGTAAACTAGATCATGCACAGTTATTAAAGCACAGATTAATGTTTAATTATTGTACCGAATGCATGAAAAAGTGCCAGTTGTCACATTCTCCCCCTGTTAAAAGAATTTCGTCCCGAAACTCAAGCTATGCCATCGGTCGTAGGGGAGTTGTGAATCAAATGTGGTCACTTAGGCTTAATTTGGTCTTCATGTTCCCAGGTAAACTCTGGGTCATGATATGAATTCCAACGAACTCTAGCAAATTTAAAACGACTTCTCCGTGTTTCGTGGGCTTCCGACCCACAACCTTAATAGGTTCTTTAATCAATTGGAGTTTTTCGTTGATGTGAATCTTTTTTTGCGGGAATAACGACTGTTTCTTGAGTCAGGCTCTTCTAAAGACTAGAAACGTGAAACGTGTCATGACCACCGCTAAGTTCTTCTGGAAGTTTCAGGTTGTGAGCAATGGTCCCGATCCCTTCCAGGATCTCGAAAGGTCTAATATACCGTGGGTCCAACCTCCCACGCTTTCCAAATCGTACCACGCCTTCCCAAGGCGAGACTCTCATTAAAACCATACCTCCTATCTCAAATTCCAACAGTTTCCGCCGCTTATCGGCGCAGCCTTTCTGTATACCACGTTTTGACCTGATACGTCCACGTATCTGAACAATCTTGCCTATAAGTTCCTGAATCAACTTGGGCCAGTAAATCGTTTATCCCTGGTCTCCGCCTAACACAAAAGGGGACCGATACTTACGTTCTTATAAAGCTTCACACGAGGCGGCCTAATCGGCGGTGTGATAATTATTATCATAGGAAAACCTCACTAAGGGCAAATGAGTATTCCAACTTCTCATCGAAGTTCATCACACAAGCACGTAACATGTCTACCAAAGTCTGTACGTTCGTTTTCTCTGGCCGTCCATCAGAGGGTGTAATGTAGTACTAAGGTCCAATCGTGACCTAAACGCCTTTTGAAACGTCTGCCATATCCTTGGCACAAAGCGACCATCTCGGTCAGACAAGATAGAATCAGGCACTCCATGACGTGCCACAACCTTTCTAGGCTAAATCTCTGCTAATTTCCCTTGCACTGTCTTCCTCACTGTTTGGTAAGAAATGTGCAGTCTTGGGATGTCGGTCAATAATCACCCAAATCATATCGTGACCTCTTTGGGTTCTTGGTAGCTTGTAGTGAAATCCATTAAGGTTTGTTCCCACTTCCATATGGGAATCTCAGGCTGTTGCAGCAGCCCTGATGGTTTCTGGTATTCTGTCTTAACTTCGACACAAGTAAGACAGTTACCCACATATGTAGCTATATCAGCTTCCATCTTGGGTCATCCATACTAATCCTTCAAGTCTTAGTACATCATTTCGAATCCAGGATGGATCGAGTACCTTAACCTATGAGCCTGGTCCCAAAATGAGCATACGTACATTGTCGTTAACGGAACCCAAAGTCGTCCCATAGAGTATATGGTTCCATCTACCTTAGGCAATAATTGTACTTCCATTCCACGAAACGCTTCAGCTAGTAGGTTATCTGGCTTGAGCGCCTCTTGCTCAGCTTCACGAATCCGAGTAGTGGGATTCGTCTGTATGATCATTTCTAAGGCTCGCACCCTTAGAGGCTTTGCGCGTTCCTTGCAGCTCAAGGCGTCTGCTACAACGCTTGCCTTGTTCAGGTGATAATCTCACATTCGAATCATTCAGTAGCTCATTCCATCTTCTTATCTTATGTTTTTAAGTCCTTCTGATCGACGGGGTGCTGCAACCCTTGTGATCAGTAAAGATCGTACAACGTTTTTATACAGGTAATGACGCTAAATCTTCAACGCGCAATTACTGCACCTAGTTCAAGGTCTCTCCTCATGATCCCTTAATCAACGTGGCGCGTATGCGATGACTTGGTCTCGTTGCATCAACGCGCAATCGAGACCTTGTCGAGAAGCGTCACAAGAACCGTAATTCTATTAGTACTGTCAGGTGAAGACAAGATAGGTATTGACTAGGTTAGGGTTGTTAGCGGTTGAGCAGTTCTTGAAAAGTTTTCTAGGAGTCGTCTGATACAGCCTACAATTCCCAAAAATTCTTAGTTGCGTCTTTGGTACTCCTTAGTCCTTGATTGGAGGGTCGACATGAATCTCATTCTTATCCACCATGTGTCCTAAGAATCTTGCCTCGCGAATCCAAAGTTCGCACTTCGACATCCTAGCACATAACTGTACTTTCTCTAAGAGTCTCAAGATGAATTGCAGATGTTGCTCATGACCTTCCTTGGTCTTTGAGCTTATTAGAATGTAGTCAATAAATATAATCATGATCTTATCCAGGTATGGCTTACACACCCGATTCATGAGGTCCACGAATACTGCCGGTGCATGTGTTAAGCCAAACGGCACGACAAGGAACTCGTAATGCCCGAAGCAAGTCCTAAAGGTCGTTTCAGGGATATTTTCTTCTTGTATTTGCAGTTGGGGACATCTTGACCTCAAGTCACTCTTCGGGTAGTAACTAGAACCTGACGTTTGGTTCAACAAGTCATCAATTCTTGGCAAAGGATACCGGTCCTTGATATCCAATTTTTTGAAGTTGATGCAAAATGGAAACTGCCAACCTTCTTCTCGTATCCTTAATTAAGGGCATCATGTCCTCAAATCCATCTTGGAATGGTAGCTGGGACCTTACAGTTGGTTGATAAGTCATCAATTCTCGGTAAGGGGTATTGATTCTTGATGGTTAGTTGTCTATCTCCCTGTAACCTATGCGTAATACTTTTTCCTCATTAGTTCTTCTGAGTTCCTCTCAGATTAGGCTGTGTACGCGTGTATAAACTGCCGTCCTACTTCCTAATTGAATAACACCGGGGGCTTCCCACGGTGAGAGGCTCGGCCTGGTAGATTTCCTCTGTCTAGCAGCTCTTGCAGTTGCATCGGAGGCTCTTGTATCTCGGACGGAGCTAGTTGGTGAGGCGTCATCTGTCACTGGTGCCGCTCCTGGTACTAGGTTTATCCTAAACTCCTCTTGTCGCTGTGGGGGTATTCCTGGCAAGTCTTCAGGAAAGGCTTCTGGAATTTCCTCCACCACAGGGATGTCTTCTGACTTCAGCTCCTTGGTCTCCTTATCGGCAACATGAGTAAGGAAGGCCATGCAGCCCATTCGGAGGCGCTTCTATGTCTCTATAACCAAGGTGAGGCATTGTCATTTCACCGTCTTATGGGGCCTAGTGCCCTCGCACCTATTGCAAGAAGGTTGTATACTATAAGTGTTTCATCATTCGCAAGAGGGATGTGAATGATTTTCCTTATATCGAACATCTTCAGCTCTATACTTGGATATCCAATCCATGCTGACTACCATATCCTGACTTCCCAATTCAATGGTAATAGAAGGTTCCGGCCTTCTAAGTTCTCAATATACAATCTTTAATCACCTTATCTGTTTTAACTAACCTCTTATTTGACAATTCTAAAGAATAGGGGAGTCTATCCTACTTGAAACTAGGCCAAGTAGGTTCTTAATTCCTAAGGATACAAGGTTAAAGTCGGTGCCAGTATTAATAAAAAATGGATGCATAGGGTCAGTTAATAAGGAACGTACCCATAACCGCATCCGGATCCTGGCGTGCTTCACGAGCTCCGATCGTGAAGACCCTTCCTCGCTTGGTTCTTCCTAGGGAAATCTTTCCTAAAGTGACCTACTTCACCATATCTGTAGCAACCGGGAACTTTACCATTATCTCTTTTGTCTGGATACTTCGCCCAACAAGCATCCTTGTTGTGCCCTTCTTTTCCACACCTTCCACACTTAAGCCTCAGACATCGACCTTCATGGTGAAAATTGCATTCCTCGCATCTCGGCTTAGTCCCCCAGTAAACCTTACCACCGGCCTTATTAGTGGCTCCATAAGCTTGCATGCCACGAGGCGGGTTCACTTCCCTTCTTTTGTTTGCTTTAGAGTTTCCATAACTGACTTGGGTGCCTATCTTTAGGTCTGAGGACTTTCTTTTCTTATTGCCCGAAGACTCCACGTGAGTCTCTTTCTTGTTTGCCTCAGATCCCGAAAACTTTCCCATACGCAGAGCTTCTTCAGTAAGTGTGACACTCAAATCGATAGCCTCTGTGATGGTTGAAGGCTTTGAGGCAGTAACCATGCTCAGAATTTGAGGTGCAAGTCCCCAAATGAATCGCTCAATCCTCTTGAACTCTGGCTTGACTAAATAGGGAACAACCCTAGACAAGTCGTGAAAGCGTTGGACGTACTCAGAAATCTTCAGCCAGTCCATTTTCAAATCCCAGAACTCAATCTCAAGCTTCTGGATTTCGGCCCTAGAACAGTACTTCTTCCGCATCAATTCCTTGAGCTCGTCCCAGCTCAGTGCATAAGCAGTATCTTCACCAAGGGTCTGAACCTGAAGGTTCCACCAGGAGAGTGCGCCATCCAAAAACAACCCTGAGATAAAGGTAACACTCCGCTCGGGCGAACAGTTACTCATTCTCAGAACGGAGTCAGTCTTTTCTACCCAGCGAACAAATGCAACGGCACCTCCTGTGCCATCAAAATTCAAGGGCTTGCAGTCCAGGAACTGTTTATAGGTGCAGCCAGTTGGAGGGTTACTTCCGAAAGTGCCACCGATGCGTTCAGAGCGGAGGGCTTCATACTGCGCTATAACTTGAGAAATGCGCTCATTGTATTCAGCCATAGTTAACGTAATGGTGTCCGTGTCACGTCTGGGTGGCATTTTCGTCTGCCAAAAGGTATGGGGTAGGTTAGACAATATTCCATAATTGTCTATGAGGTACATATCACCTCAAACAAACATGTAATCACCCAATATCACATGCATATATAATCAACAATGTATAGGTAAGGAAACAACTACTGAGCTTTCATATAGGCTTGACAACTTGACTTATTGTTTGTAATGGGAAAAACAAAATGAACTCGAGGTTATATCACCTCGGTCATACAAGTTTCATAATATGAAAGTAGTAGTTATTTTCCTCCTACATTGGTTTTCTTAGGTCTTTAGCTTCACAATGAGGGGTATACTTCCCATGAGATGGGGGTTGTACATATAGGGGTGATAGGGAGTGTAACGTCACTGAATCCTTTCCGAATGTTATCCATCTTCACTTGCTTAGATATCGGTTCTCAAACGGCTCGTAGACGGGTAGAAGTGTCAGACACGAAGTAGGTAAGGATAGGTTTCCTACTTTGCAAAGTGCTATAGCAATTGCCTAAGTATTGTTCTACTAGATGGAGGTGTGAACACTCAGAAATTTTTGGATGAATGGGGATCGTTAGCTTGACCCGCAGAGTCCACCAGGATTTCCATGCACTACAAGTTGTTATTACATGGGCCCCCGTAATAATAAATTGTCTTGCACGGTCACCCCAACTTTCCCTCGTTCAAGAAGATGGTCAACCAAAGAGGGGACACTACTATCCTTATACCTCTGACATGGAAAGGACCATTGCGGTGGTCCACGCGCTAACATCTGTTATCGTTACGCGCGAATAGGCACGATGATTAAACGTAATAGGAATAAGGAGAATTCCTAGTAGTTGGAGGGGCACCTTCAAGATGAGTACTTCATTTTCCTTGTTTGGTCAAGTGTGTCGTCAATCTGGTTTCACCAAAGCCACAGGGACCTCATCCTACTGATAAAATTGTTATCCAAGGTTGCCGCCTCCGCCCTGCTGTCACTACCGTAGTCAAGCACCTTCGCATTCGAGAGGGAAGAACAACCATCTTCTACGGAAACAAGCTCAGGATCTCGTCTGGTAATCACTCCAGCCATGAGCTTTGCAATAAGCGCGAGGTCGATAGTCTCACCGTGCGAGTCGAGAACAATATTAGGATTCGTAGGTATCTCATTCACGTCAATAATTATTCCGTACACTTATACGTATATATATATATATATATATCAATAAATAAATATGTTACTTAGCATAAACAGGCAAATAGATGCATCATATCACATATAACTCTCGCTTGTTCTTTCGGGGGGGGGGGTCATTTTGTCTTTGGTGAGTCTGTCCCACATAGACTATGCCTTAATTGGCACTTTAATTTGGGGTATTCTCCTCCCTATTAATGTCCTTGCCTTGTCTTTTCTTTGAAAAATGTTTGACTCATGGATCTTGACGCTTTCGTGAATGCAATGAAAAACCCTTTTTGTAAAAATGTTTCCGTGAGAGAGTCCTAGTGATTGTAGTCTAGACTCGAGAAGGAATCCTAGTTCACTACAATGGAAGCTCTGATACCAAACTGTCACACCCTGACTTTTGCGGAAGCGTATGATGTGTGACTTGTTCAATATCATTGCATTCAATCATAATAAACAACTATATGATCAAAATGATGTTCATCCATTCATTAAGTTTAAAATATTACAAACACCAGTCATTTAAGTTTCAAGCAACACAACCTTTTACTAAGTACAAACCAACAAAAGTGGATGACATTTAACTTGAAATTTACTTCTAGAAACAACACCCGCGCCCAAGATCCAACTTGTTACCTGAAATACATGTAATTTTGGAAAACATCAACAAAAGTTGATCGAGTTCATGTGTTTTGTTTGAGTACTGATAAGCTTGTAAACATTTGAGAGACTCCTTTGAAAACAGGAATGAAAAGCCTCTATGAACAGATCAAATTAATGTTATGCAAGGACATTAATGTATATGAAGACATAGGGAGCACTCAAGATGAGTAGGCTTATACCCTCGTCGATTTCCTCGATTGTGTCGAATTTTCCCCTTCGACTGAGTCAATTTACCTTGACTGGGTCAAGTTTACCCTTGACCGTTGTCGAGTTACCTCGACCGGGACACCGAAGCACTCAAGTGGTCATAGAAGGACCATGAGTGGGGCTCGGCCGTACCCGTTAGATCTAACCTTCGTCCATAATTAAGAGTTAATGGCATTTCAAATTCAATCTATGCTCACATGATCTAATAGTTCGTTTCATAGTCAATTCATACCGTTTAAACATTCGTAACATGTATTCCGCCCCCGAGAGTTATAAAACTGAAAACAGTTAAAAGAAAAGGGGGATATGAACTCACGGTTTTGCGTTCTTCAATCCGTCGTAACTCAAGCTGCTACTAGTGTGCACGACTACCTACAACGTACTACGGTCTATCAGACGAGCGGGTCGTGCCTTGACTTGGTATTAATTAGTGTCTTTGAGTTACGTTTCTTTGTGTCCTTAATGTTATTCCAAGTTATATAATTATTTGTTGAAATAATAAATATTTTAACTTCAATTATATTTATGAATTTTGGAATATTAGTTAAAATAATACATTTTAACTTGTCAAGTTTATGTATTTGTACTTGTATAACTTTCCCCAAAGATGGGTGTATTCATACCTGTGTTCTTAAACTTGTGTATTTTGCCATGTATTGGTGGCGTATTCCGGTGTGTATTCGTATGTACGCGAATACGTATTTCTTGTATATGTTCATGTACTTAATTGTTGTATTAAGTTTCCCGGAATAATATTTCTAATAAAAATACATCAATATATATTTCCAAAATATATATATTTTAAGAAATATTACTTAGAAAAATTATTTAGAATTTTTCCTTGGCAAAAATAATTATACTTCCATATAAGTCCCAAAGATAATATATTTTCAAGTTAAACTTGGAAAACATAAACTTATTTTTCACCCAAAAAATAATGTGTCCAAAGTTTATTTAAGAAAATATATATTTTCTCTCAAAAATAATATATCTCCTAATAATTTCAAGAAAATATATATATTTTTACTTACCAAAAATAATATATTTTCTCCTTGTCAAAGATATGATTTATTTTACAATACTCATGAAAATCATATTTTTGTTCTTTTGATGTCCAAAATACCAATTACCAAAATATACTTATGAATAAATTTCTGGAATATTTTTGTGAGTGATATTCCTCGTTTGGTTCTCCAATATTTTGAGTATAACTTATATATATTCATTTCTTGAATTTTTTGGTAGTATTTTGTATTGTAATTTCTTGGTACTTTGGTGAGTTATATTATTTCAAGCCCTAAAATAATATAACTAATACACATAATATACAAATAATCACACATGGTGACATCTAAATGTATATTCTCCTAAATACATATTTAGTCACTTTTATTATCAAAAACTAACCTCCAATATTTTGTAATTTTTGTAACAAAAATGATTGCAAACTTTATATGAAAAATCATGGTTAAAATATATTTGTAAATATTTGTTTAAAAATATTTTTCTAAGTGTTTAATTTCTAGAAAAATTTTGCCATAGTTTTCCCTTAAAAATGGAGGTTTCCATGCTTTCAAAGCATATTAATATTTTCTTTTATAAATCATCATCAATCATCAACAATTTGTAGTAACTTACCATGTGCCAAAAATATGAGATTTACACTATGACATGAACTTGAAACTTTGTAAAAATTTGTAGTAACTTACTAGTGTATTTAGTAGGCTTAGTTACCCTTTAAAGTGTGGTTGTTTATTTAAAAATATCATTCTTGAAGAATTTAGATCTTCACAACTTGTAAAGTGATTTTCTAAAAATATTTCTTCTTGAATTTTTCTTGTTAAATATATATTTCTACACTTGATTAACCACTAAAAATGTGATTAGTTTCTTTAAGAACCAACTTTATGTAAATCTTGTATTTTAACTTAGTTTCTTGAGAAATCTATTTTGAAATCATTCATTTACAAGACTTATTTCATGTATCAATCTTCATCATGCTTTACAACAAGCTTATATTCAAGTTCATGTTTAACATAAATGATGTTCATTATGATTTTCTCCAAGAATCATCCTCATACTTGCTAGATCATGTGTTTAATCACAATCTAGCAAGCTTCTTATGATGATCAACATCATAAACACAAGAAATCAATAATCAAGTATATTACATACACTTAAACATCTTTGATTTTCATGATTTAGAGCTTTATGTTCATGTTTATGTTTCTTCATGATCTTTATGTTTAACAACTTATATCATCTTTTAACCAACATAATATGAACTAAAATGAGATTAGAAAGGTCTTACTACTAGCACAAGGCTAGGGATGAAATCAAGTTGAACAAGATGACAAACTAGGTGGATAAAAGCTCTAGGAAGTGGTCCTTCAAGTTCCAAAGCTTCCAAGCTTCCTAACTATGTTTCTTACACCTTAGGGAACCCTTGGATTGTATGAGAATGAGTTGAAAATGGGTGATGTAGTGAGGTGTGTGAGAGCCGTAGACAAGGGAGGAAGGAGAGGAGGTGATGGAGCTTTGAAGGTGAAGAAATGAAATGAGATGTTTAACTTGTGGGTTTTATGTAAGTCTTCCACCATTAGTATAGCATATGGCATAAATGTTGGTATATTCCCCAACAAGATCTAATAAAATATAGTAAATAAATATTATGTGGGACCCATGTCCCCTAACCGGCCATCAAAGGGGGGGGGGGGGTAAAGTGTAACATTTAATGGTAAGTTAAGTGTTATAGTTAGGATTCAATGGTGCTAGTTAGCTATTTTATGTATTTAATGTTTACGAGATGTAATATGATGTTCGGTGGCCATAACTAGCTTCCTAACATTAAAGCAATGCTTCTAGTGAAAATTTGGTATTTCGGGTAGTGTCCGGTTGTTCATTAAAGTGCTAAATTGCGCAGTTTAGTGTGCGTTATGTTATGTTTTATGACAGTTTTGATTCCCGACCCTTAGGAAAGTATTCTGGACTGTTAAACCACTTTTCTGCATTATATTTAGATGTTAAAAGCTGATTTATTGCTGAATTTGTTTATTTTCTGCAGAATTCTTCAGTTTTAGTGTGTTTCTGACACTTTCCGGTACCTAAGTCATCACTAGGAAGGCAGTTTTGTAATCCTTACTTTCCTACACACTATACTAGTGTAACACTTGGTCCTGGGGCTTATTTTGTGTCTTAACATCATGTATGTCTAAGTACTGAACTCCCGTCAGTACTTTTAGTTTGTCTGGTAACTGTGCCAACTCTGCTCTGTGCATTAATAGACTATATTGTGTTGCATATAGTAATGATAAAAGTCTTGCAACATAAAATGCCATTGTATGTATATAACAGTAATCAGAAATTCATTTTGCGTCTTGTAAACTAGATCATGCACAGTCATTAAAGCACATATTACTGTTTAATTATTGTACGGAATGCATGGAAAAGTGCCAGTTGTCACAATCATGTCCCTCTAACCCATTATTGCCTCCAATATCCGGGCAAGTATATTCAGTTATTAACTTTGTTTTAACCAATTAAACAAAAAAATCTTTTTTACATAACTAACCGTCACACATTTGATTTGTACCTATGCTATCCTTAAATGTTTTTATCTTCTATAATCATGTCAATGGTTGTAAACGTCTTGAAGTGTGGTCAATAAACGAATTTGATGTAATTCGGATAATGTATCAGTTACAATTTCAAACCAAACTTACCAAATTAACCCGAAAACTGATCAAATGATAACCTCACAACACCCCTAAATTAAAAACATGAAAACAAAATATCAAATTGCACAAAACTAGCCAAATCAACCAGAATTTCTACCTTTTCAGCAACAATTCTATCTCCAACAGTAAATGTAGGATACATAGACAACGAAGGAATAAAACTTGGCTCGGCAACAAACAACCGATACGCAAGCAAAACGCTCACATCATCCAAACTAAAATCCACCGAATCCGGTAACAACTCACCTTTCTTCTCTTCATTCCCAACTGCTGCGCCTCCGTCGGAAGTCGTAGTGTCACCGCTGTCGTGATCCTCTGTAGCTCAGTCGCGTCGCCACCGGGTGCGGTGGGCCAGCTATCTCATTCTATCCAAACTATCTCTCTCTACATATAAAACCACCGCATTAGGTGGATTTCTCTCTCGCCTGAAAATCTATCTCTACTGTCTCTTTCTTTGTCTTCAAACAAAACCCAAATCCATAGTCATCGAAGTTAATTGTAGAGTAGTTACATAATTGCTCCTTGATTAAAATAAAGTTAATTACATAAATAGTCCCTGTTGTTATAAAAGGGTATTTTAGTAATTTCACTCTAATTTAATAGAAAAGTTAACAAAAGTTAGTGTTGATACCGTTGTTACAAAATGAATGTTACAACCTTAAAGTGTGACTTTAAACTATTAGTACCCGATTTTGTTACTTTGCATAAACCACAAGGACTAACGGTGTAATTAACTCTTTTCAAAAAAGAGGAAGGAAGCTAGAATTCTCTTGTATTATATCATAGTGTTTTGTATCATCTATACGTGTGTAATTCTTCCTTAGTCGCCCGAGAGTACAGTTTTCTATTAGTTAAACCATGGTTAATTACAAACTACGTGAAATATGTAATGTCTAAAATTATAATAATAATATTTATATAAGTATACTTTATAAGTGTTTATGTAAAAACTATATAAATATAACAACTAGCTAAATTATATAATTTGAGTTCGATATATATAATTTATATAGTTATTTAAATTAATGAAAAATCATATTTAAGTAGTGTATGAAGTTGTAGACTAGTTATAAATAGTTTATAAGCTTAGATAAAAGTTGTAGACTAGTTATAAATAGTTTATAAGCTTAAATAATTATTAAGGATTTATCTAAATAATAAACTATAATGTATAAATACAAGAATAATGCAAATCTTTTTGCATATGTAATGAATAATAATTTAAAATAAAGAATCATTTTAAATGTATCTACGTTATTTAAAAAAATTATAAAATGAAAATGATGAATAAAATATACAAGTAACTAAGGGTTTTTGTAACGAAATGAATCGAATGCAGCCAAAAATTCTGCACGCCAAAAAATATCAGTTGAACTTCTCCATACGTAGCAGCAGCTAACTGGGCAATTTGGGACATGCAGGAAATGGGGGTGAGGATTAAAGTGAAAAAAGATAATTTGATTAGGGACTAAAGCGTAAATAGACATGCAAACAAACTGTCACGGAGTAACTTCTGAGTCACGTGTAGCGACTTAGACTTGATCTAAGTTAAGCTTTGTGCCCAACGATGTTAAGGTTTTGTGGGAATCAAGTGATGATTGCAAGTGTTGCTTTCAAAGAAACAACTTAGTATTGATTACAAGGGAGTTTACAAGAGTGGGTTACAAGTACAAGTATACAACTTGCTATGATGTTGGGTGATCTCCAAATGAGACCCATTTCACCTATTTATACTAGCTAACTACTAGTTCTAGAGAATTCTATACAAAATATCTTGGATTTTTATGAGCTGAATTCTAGAGTGTTCCTTCAAAATATCCATGCTTTCCAAGTGATTTCATGTCTTTCTATAGGATTCTTGGCTACAGAAATATCAGCCCTTTCTAGATCTTTGAAGGCTGAACTAGAACCTTCTGATGGTGCCAAATCGTTCCAGCAACTTGTAGGCTGTTCTGGAAACTTTCGGGCAGCCCTAGACACATCTTTGGTGTTCCGAAACCTTCCGGAACTCGCGAAAAAAAGTTGTTTGTTTAGCCGGATCGTGACAAAACGCTATAAATATACGTCATGCTTCTTCCCTGTCAAATCACTCTCTCACTACTACACCACCATGTGCAACCTTCACAATTCCGCCAGTGATCATCCGGCCGCGCATCATCACGCCGGAAGTCGAGAGTCCGATTCCGAAGGTGCTGGAGATCACGCCCGCAGCAGGGGCGGATCTATGTACAGAGTTCCGGGTTCACCCGAACGCACTGGATTTTGAATTTTTAGTTGAGCGGCTATATAAAAGTATGGAATGAACCCATAAATAAAATATGGGATGCACCCGCAACAAAAATGATGAAGCACTCCAGTGGTCAGGGCTTTTGTTTCTAAACATGGTGCTCCGTGTTCAATCCTCGTTAGTGAAGTTTTTTTTTAAATAAGATATGTAACTTCTATTACTGGTGTCTATTCCTTGTTCAGCTACACCCAAACAAACCCCATTATTAACTCTTTTATTTTTATTTTTATTGTTTTTGAACCAACAATAGCAAAATTCATTCTACACCCAAAAAGCAAAGCTTAGCCAAAACAAGATTACACACAAGCAGACGTGACAAATAGTCTATGTTTCATTTGATTTACAGATAATTGACAATGGCTTTTAAGGTCTTTTGATTGGCAAATATTGTTAAAGGATAAAAATTTTTTCCCATTATTATGTTTCATTGGTAATGGAATGAAACTTCTTTTAATTATGTATAAAGACCATATATGTATATATAGGGGTTTCATTAACGTGTTTGGTTGGTCTGTAAGACAGTAGGACTCTAATGACGTTTTTTTTATTGTTGTATCGTATTTTATTATGGGATGAACCTTACCCGACCCGATCTGTCGAATCGAACCAAAATTTTTAGTGTCCAGTCTAATGAAATTGGATCATCTAAAAACAGTGAAACCGCTGAAAAATTTTCTCGATCCGCCACTGGCCCGAATATGAGACGCCGGAGACAGCAAAGCCTAGTCGACATGA
This sequence comes from Helianthus tuberosus, assembly GCA_030545235.1. Taxonomy (NCBI): domain Eukaryota; kingdom Viridiplantae; phylum Streptophyta; class Magnoliopsida; order Asterales; family Asteraceae; genus Helianthus; species Helianthus tuberosus. The sequence continues at coordinate 211,267,236 of CM060400.1, forward strand.
TATCATAACCGATTTGAAGATGCCGAGTAAAAAAATGGATTTATCACAAGGAGTTGAATACCTTGCTAGTTAACGACAAAAACTTCCAAAATGTTGTGCGGATTGGGTAGGAAATAGGCGGATCGAGTAGGATATGGGCAACTAACCCATATAATTTTGGTAAATACAGTTTACACTTATCTTATTTGTGATGTAAGTTGATTATTAATGTAAATTCACTGTAAATTTTTTTTTTTGAAAGGCAAATTCACTGTTAATTAATCACAGTTCACTGAAATCAGTCTCTGTTTTACAGTTGTGTTAATAGGCTAAATGGTTTATTTGATAAACGGTATTGTTATATGTTGTAGGTTTTAGGTTTATTGATGAACTGTATTAGGATGGAACAGGTGTTAATCTAATGAACGGTATTAGGTTTATTTGATGAACGGCTTTAGGTTTATTTGAAGATTGGAATTGTTATCTGTTGTGCTCTGCTCTATTTTTGTTTGTTAGGGTGTTAATTAGGCAAGGAGATAAATCTGTTTGCTAGTGTTGTTATATTAGTTTTATTCTGCTCTGTTTTTGTTGGATGTTAATTTGTCAAGGAGATAATCTGTTTGTTCGTTTGCTGGATTGAATTGTTCACTGTGCTCTGTTTTGGTTGCATGTTAATTTGTTTTTTGTAGGATGTTAATTTGCTGGATTGAATTGTTCACTGTTGCAATGGTTTACTTACTTGATTACATTAGAATTTGGTGACATCTGTTTTTGTGGTAAGTGCAATGAATAATGGGGATTTACTTTTTATATGTATACTGTGTGTGTTTATATGGTGGTTTTGTGTGTTTTACTATTTTAGATGTACTTGTTTAAATAACGTTAACAGGTTATGCGTTTATATATCCTCCATGGTCTAGTTTTCAGTAAATTGTATTAATTCGTCAACGACAATTGATAAACTCAAGTAATCATATATCGTAAAAAATAGCAATTTTCTCTTAAGCTCTTTTAAGACAATGTTTTGTGTTGTTCTTCAATTTTTTTATACTTAGTATTAGACACTTAAGGATGTTGTTTGCTAATCAACAGGGGATATTCGTGATGCAGACTTTTGGGGTAAAAAACTGGAAGCGGCTCAAGGGCACCACATATACAATCTCGATCCCTTCAAAATAGGGGATAATGAATCGCTAAAGGTCAAAAAAGTTCAAAGAATTATGGATGTCATGCCAAATTGGAACTGTGATCAGCTTGGGCGGTACCTTACCGGTGCCCAAGAGTTTTTATCCGATTATGATTCAACTAGGAAGGGAGAAATTCACTTGTTGCTGAGGAAGGGAGCGGATGAGCTCGGGTTTGGGCTCGAGGGGCTTGCTCGGAAACACGAGCTCTATTGCAATAAACAGTTTAGGGTCGAGTGGGGCGGCAAGAAAGGGCATGACTTCTGTTTTATCATGATGTTTTCCAAGGTGGAGGAGGAAGAAGAAAATAAATGATTTATTGTTTCAATTTTCTATTTTCTAGAGAAGTTAGAGTTCGATTAGATGTTTAGTTTGTAATCACGTCTCGTTGGTTTAACAGATATTATACTTTTAAGAAATATAAACATTCAAGTAATATATCGTTTACCCAATATTTGTTGTTACAATTGTTGTACTATGGCAGCGGAATTTTGGGTTTGTGGTGTTTTTCTACCCGGGTGGAACTTAAGAAGAGAGTTGCTTCCTTGATTTAGGAACAATACAATTACCTAATCGAGCAGGTTTAGGATTTATTTATTTATTTTATTTTTTTGGATGTTATGCGTGGTTACATGCTAGGCTGTTTGTGGAAGATCTGGTTTGATAGTTGTGAGGTGTGTTAGACTCCAGCTATAATAGTTCTGTTTAGGGATAGCACGAAAGTTAGGACGTGAATGCTAAGCGGGTTAAAAAAATCCCACTTAATTATCCTAGAATATATGTTGGATTATAAGAATGCGAATAAAAGGATAAAAATTTGGGTGATTAGAATTTGAGTAATTAGATTAAATAATTGAATTTATAAAAATAATTAAGAGTTTAATGATTGTAAGATGTTAAATTGAATAATAAACAGTAGGGGTGAGCAAAAGGAAAAACCCGACCCTACCTGACCATTACCCGACCCGACCCGAGAACCGATCAAACATAAAATACAGAACTGAGAACACTACCCTAAATATAGGTTCGGTTCCGGTCCATAGGTCCAAGTCGGGTTTCACCATGAAAAGAACTGAGAACCGACCCGACCCGACCCTATTTTATATGAAAAATTGGAACCGATCTAAATACCTAGGTACTTGAGTTCGGGTCGGGTTGGGCATATTTTCGGTTCGGTTCTCGGTTTTTTTCTGTCCGGACCTAAACTTGATCACCCCTAATAAACAGACTATTAATTTAAATAAATATAGAGTTCAAAAGTTAGTTGTTATTAAGTTAAATAACTTAACATTAGGTAAATTTTATAACTAATAAAACGTTTGTTTATGACAATTTCTTTTCGTCAATATCGCTTTTTTAAAATCAGAAAACAAAAGGATATATATAGTATTAGTACCCACGTAAATTTACAGTTCTTCGCTGATTTATAGGCAAGCTAGTACGGTTCTAATACAACCAAACAGAACTCAATATTGGTGCTAATGAGTAGTGATTAAATTTGGGTGAGACAAACAAACACCCCCGAATCGACTACTTAACCATTAATCCACTATAGGTCTTTAGAGCTATATCGATATGGATGTTTACGATGATTCGTTATGGGCTATACGCCCTTACAATGAACTGTCATGGGCTAAACACTCAAAAAGAATCACCAGGGTTATATGAAACAGGCATGCCTATGTAAGTGGGGTGTGTATAAAAACAGCCATAGATCCTGTTTGTTTCCAAAAATGATGTTGCACTAACATGTAAAACAACATATAATCTTCTGACCGTGAGCCTGATTACGGTCATCATACCAGCTTTCTATCGAAATCCAAACGCCCGAAACAAAAGTTATTAAGGCGTTATATGATGTTAATAATTAAAATTTCGACTTGTTTACTAATGAGCAATGAACATGCCGTTTTGGTTATGACATATACCTCAAATTGGTCAAAATGTTAAAAAAAATAGCTTAAAAACTATAAACACATTAAATACGTCGAAAATCACCCAAACTCATATTTTATTATAAAAAAATTGAGAGGTGTTGTAGAAAAACCCTACGAACTAGTTTAATACCCGTCCGTTTGACGGCTTACGCTAACAACGTAACAAACAAAGATAATGTATATTGAGGGTGTTCAGTAACGCTTCTCCTTTTCTTCTTTTCCATATCCTTTTTTGAAAAGGTTGCAACTATCTAACTTTTCCTTTTCTTCTTTTCAAACCACTAAACCTCATTCTCAAAACACATTATCCAAAAACTATAAAAATGACCTATTAACTTTTAAGAAGTCAAAAACTTAAAAGGAGCTCAAAATAAGAAATCCCAAACACCCACATTAAGTGGACACAAGTGTAAACAACATTATAAACAAAAGCACCATTTTTAATTTATAAAAGGAAAACGAACGTGAACAGTGTACAACCACACAACAATATAAAATAAAAATGACAGAGTGACAAAACATGAAATGGTGTCATTTTAATGCAAAAGTAAACGGTAGGCACCACTGTGGGAAAGTGTTGTAACAGTCAAACATGGTTTACTCCCTCAATTTTTTCGGCTTTTGGATCGTCCTCTTTAACCTCAAAGATGGCCTTTTTTCGACTTGTTGACTTGATGCATGGTGCCCGTTTGTGATTTAAGTAAGAAATAAATTTTTATTTAAAAAGAAAGAAAAATGACACTTACGGCTTGATCGAGAAAGATAACCAATAATTTGTTTTCACCAGCGATAGACAAAACAAACTCGACCCAAACGAAGGTAACGGTATACCAAACTCCGTATTGTGTGAGAGATGAAAAATAGTCAACGATGGAATACACATCCATTATCAATTAGACCTACAACTTTAATGTTATATGACAAAAACAAAAATTGAATGTGTTGTTATAATTGTAGTAGTTGAAGATATTGATTTGAAAATTTCTAACTTATACGAATTCAAATTAAGGTTAACATATTATTTTATTATAAAAACATAATTTAATCCCTTTAAGAATATTATATTTATTGTGCCTTTGGGCTGCTATACATAATTCAAATTAAGGTCAATTTATTATTTGGTAATTTTGTATCATTTTCATTGAAAAGTTTTCTTTTTATCGATTTAGTTTTATGAGGGAATGTCACATCTTGAATTATATTTAAATAAATAAATTTCACCTTTTCTTGTTCACCAATAAAGCATGATTTGAAAGAAATCAGATTTTGTTTTAATTCCAACAATTAAGTTTGAGAATGAAACGTATCATACTATCATTTAGCATATTTTAATTCCAACAATTAAGTTTGAGAATCAAAACGTAACATACTATCATTTAGCTTTTAAAGAAAATTATCATGTGACACATAAAAAAATAGAATTAGAAATAGAAATAATAATAATTGGGCTCATAATCTCTAACCTAATAAATCAAAATGATTTACACTTGAGCCCAACCCCATTTAATAAACCTAAATATATAAGTCAGTGTACACTTACTAAAAACCCTAAAACATCTATACACACCTTCAGCAGCCGACATCCCCTTTCACCCCTCTGCTTTCTCTGTCCGATCATCGGCGACCGGTGCCGGTTACCGGCCGGCTACCGGGGTCCCGTGCTTGCTGGCATGTCACCCCACACAACCCCAAGCTCCCTCTTCATCTTAACCCGTCGCACACACCGCTACCCTGTCCAAAGAGAGAGAGAGAGAGAGAGATCGGAGAACAGGAGAGGGGACGATCACCTATGTCACGGCAACAGAAGCAGCAAGTGGCGGCGGCAATGGATTTCGACAACTGTTTTTCGGGTAAAACGTACCGGAGGAGCCGGCGATCGACTTACCGGCGGTGATGATGGTGGTGGTCGTCAGACGTGGCTACAGCACATGGGGGGGGGGGGGGGGGGTGGCGGCGACTTTAATTCCTTCTGACAGGTTCACCGGTAAAACCCTCTCCCCGTTTCTGTTATTTTTTTAAGATTGATGTTTGGCTGATGATGACTGATGACGATGATGGTGGCAGTGAAGACACCCGACGGCGGTGGTGGCTGCCGCCAGAGCTTCATTCAAGTTCAAATTTGGTTCTAGTGCTTAGATTCAGATTTTATTCGGTACGGCTTCGGGTGTTACGGATCAGATTCAGGAACGGTCAACAGTTAACCCGGTCAAAATTAGCAGTTTCGGGTGTCGTTTCAGCGGGTTGTTCAGGTCTCGTTTCGGGTCAAGTAGCTTCGTTACAGGTTCGGGTCTCTAGTTTATTTTATTCTATTTTAAATGCAGAAAATATTTTGAAAATTTATGAAAGTAATTTTTTTTCTTGTATCATTGATTTTAAATTGTATAAAATGATATTTAAACAAATAAAAGTTTAAAGTCTCAATATGGAACTCCTATTAGAATATGATGGTTGATAATAGTCATTTCATGTGTACAAATTGACAGGCATCAAAGGGCTTGTAACCCAACTATATCATGGTCTATATCATGGTGTGTAGTAAAAATATTCATGCTCAAGTGATTGAGGATTCTCAAAATATTGTTGGTTTTAAAAGAACACATCTTTATTTAGTTTATCAAGTTATTAAGCTATTCATTCAACAATATTCCGGTTTAGGATAAAAATATATTTTACTTATATACTTCATTTTCTCTATTAAAAATACTTATATTTTTTTAAAGGATTAAAAATACTTATATACTTCATGTTCTTTATTAAAAATATATCATCCACCTGTAGTAAATGAGTTGGGGAAAAAATGTTAAATCATCATAATTAAAATTAGCCTAAATAAATAAGTCAAACTCAATCGATCAATAATAACAAAAAATCATCTAAAAAGTTATCTAGATTTCAAATTTATTTAGTTTCCATAATAAATTTCCCTGGAAAAAGAAAAAACCCCTAAAAACTCGTCTCCCACCATACTACCACCATAAACAAACCATCTAAAGTTTATGTAAGTATTATGTTTTGTATTTAGATAACCTTTGAGCTTTTAATATGTCTATTATAAAGAGTTTGTTTAAGCACTTTTAAATAAACATTAAGATTATATAAACATAAAAGAACCTAAGCAAGAAATAAAACACTTATGTATTTAAAACGCATAATGAATAAAGTAGAGAAGATTTAAATATCCATATATCTAAAACACATAAATAAACATTAAAAAAGAGAAGCTTTACCTGTGTTTAAAGAGAATGTAGGAAGAATGTAGGAATCTTTATATACGTGTAATCCTGAATTAAAGTCAGCATTAGAAATATCAATGTATCTAAAACACATAAACAATAAAAATGAGAAGCTTTACTAACCGTGGATTAATGATTTGAGAAGTGCATGAATGTAAAAGTGAAATATGACATAAAAGCTATATTTAAAGTCTTCAATCAGAGCAGTTATTTTTACTTACAAGAGCGGTTAACTCTACCCACTATCACCATGTCCTAATTAGTAGCTATATTTGTAGTTATAATCCCACTCACTCTCGTATTATTGCATAAATGTTTGATTTTTAAAATGTAAGGAAAACCATGTAATCGGATTTATCACCACTTTAATACTTCTTAAATTTATGTATATTAGTTTGTGAAAAAAAAATGTTATTTCCAAATTTAAACTTTTTTAGCATTCTTGAATCATATGACCTGGACTTATAAAAAAATGATAATTACATGAAAATAATTCCTTAGTTCTATTCAAAATAAACTGCTTCAAACTTTGGGTTATTTAAATAATAATTACATGAAAATAAGTCCTTAGTTCTATTCAGAATAAACTGCTTCAAACTTGGGGTTAGTGATTTTAGTCTAATTTTTCACCAAACCAACGTCGTTAACAAAAGCAAAATCTTTCATGCTTTCTATAAAATTGATGAGATCTAATAGAAAATAACTCTCGTATTATTGCATAAATGTTTGTAGATATAATGAATTTAACCTTCACTTGCAGGTTAGGCGTTTCGCCATATTGTGCCTCTTCGACTCCAGCTGGTGCCTACACAAAGAAGAATACGAATTCAGAAAGTATGGTATGTATTAATCGCAGATTAAAATGGAATAAAAAGAACCTTGTCTGATCTGAACTGGTCGCTTTTGATTATTTCAGAACCATTTCGAAGCTTCTGCAGTTTACTAAAATTTAGTATTTAAAAAGAAACAATAGCCAATGGAAATAAATGTGTTAACCTGCTTCATTTGCATGTTATAGTGTCCAGCAGGCTGGTCTTTGGGCATAACTGATGGCTTTGGTGGTGAGTGATCCATGCTGTGAATATTTCAGACAAAAAATGAGTGAACACGATGAAGACTGCTTCTCAAGTTCTCTTTATATAGAACACAATTGCAGCAGGTACCACCACTACCCCTTTTTTAGGAACTGAGCAGTTAAATCTACCACTACCCATTTTTTTAGGTGCTGAACTGCCAAAAACATGGACAGAAAAACTGCTCAAACGTGGGATGCTGCTGTTCGGTTCAGTTATGTAGGGACATGGACAGAAAAACTGCTCAAACGTGGGATGGTGCTGCTCAGAACTGCTCAAAAACTGCTCAAACTTGGGATGGTGCTGCTAAGAACTGCTCAAAACTGCTCAACAGCGGTTAAATTTAAGAGTTTATACGGCCCAGATTTAATCTCAGCATAATCGAACGGATGATATTGATTTGAACAGTAACTTCCACTTAATGGGTTCCATATATATATATAATTATCACTATATTCCAATGTAACTATGTAAGTCCATAAGACTTTATTTTTGGATGATGAAATTTCTAGACTTTCAAAGACTAACAAAATAGTCCTTTGTGTAAACTTTTTACTTAAACTATATCTAGAAATCATTTTGATATTTTCACAGAATAGTAGACAACATAACTCAATCATGACAACACGTGCTAAATCGCGGCCAAGGATCGATAAATTTTTGAGGTAGTTTCCTTCTAGAAAAACGCAGGACTTACGAAACACACGATGCCAAAAGTACTGTCCTTTTTGGATCCAAAACTTTCAGTAGCTGTTCAGCGTATATGTGGCTAGCTGTAAAAATAATGATTTCAAAAAGCCCAGCTACCCTTTCCATAAATTCTTTTAAGTAAGGCCGACAACGAACGTAGACTGTGATCCTCCCTCAAGGTTAAAGTTGACAGTAAATGTCTTCACATGGTTCGAGTGTGGAGTGCACCAAAGTCTCTGCCAAATTTTATAAGCCAACTCAATTGATTGTAACTATCTAGACTAGAGGTGGCAAAATGGGTGGGTTGGTTGATAAGTCCAACCCACCAAACTTTTTGTTCATACTTTGTAAATAACTAATGTATTGCATAGGGTAAAATGTCATTTTTGTCCTTGTGGTTTGTACCAAAATGCCATATTCGTCCAAGAAAGTTTTTTTTCTCATCCAAGTCCCTGAGGTTTATACTTTTTGTCATTTTCGTCCCTTCATCTAACACCGTTTAAAAAGCTTTGTTAAGTCAGGGGTAATTTGGTCATTGTACCTATTTATTTTCTTGTACTTATTTTATTTAATTCTTTTTACTTATCTATTATAACCCACCCAACCCCACTCTCCCTCTCTCTCTCTCTAATCTCTTCTGCTCTATATACTCTCTCTCTTAACAGATCACCGCAACCACCACCTGGTACCACCCACCATCACCCACTTCTATCACTGCCATCTTCACCACCATGTCCCCCACCTATACCACTCACCTCCGCCACGTCACCCACAACCGCCACCCACCTCCACCGCGTTACCCACAACCGTCACCCATCTTGCCTTCCCCGGTCAATATACACACACTACACCCACATGAAACACTGGAACGGAGAGATCAAAAGATCTAGAGTTTGAGAGAGAGAGAAAGATAGAGAGAGAATATGCAGAGTTCGAGTGGATCTATATTGAAAGTAGGCTTTTGACGATGGTGGTCGCCTGTTATGGTACACGGTGGTAGTGAAGGTAGGGGTTAGGGTTTCGGAGATGGACGGTGGAAGGTGCTCTCATACCACTTGATACGATACAAAATGGTAATCGAAAGATTAAGAGCTAAAGAATTGTAGAAGAAGAATCACAAAAGTGAAGGAGATTAACTCTCAAATCAATAGCTACCCACAAAACGGTTGTTCAGTTCAGTTTGTTACTTAAACGAACTATGTTACAATGTTTATTTACAACCATCACCTCCTACTTCCTAACGATGACACATAACACCCCTACACTATTTACTACCTAACATTTGGGGAGAATGACAGTGGTGATGGAGATAGTGGCTAAGGATGGGGATGGTGACGGTGGTGTGGTTGTCTGAGATGGTGGGAAAGGTTTGAAGTGGCTGAGATGGGGATGGTGGCGGTGGATTGAAGATGGGTGGGTGTGTTGTTGAAAGAGAAAGGGCGGGTGGTGATGGTGGCAGGTGGTTCGTGGTATAGGAGGTGGTTGTGGTGTGGCGGTGATGAAAGGTAAATAATGGGAGGGATGAAAATGGCAAAAAAAAGGTTTAAAGCATATTGACGAAAATGCCCCTGGCTTAACGGCGCTGGAATGGACGCCGTCAGAGAAGGGGGGGGGAAGTGGCGAAAAATGAAAACCTGAGGGAGCCAGATGAAAAAAAGAAATTTTGGACTAAAGTGGCATTTTGGCTTAAACTACAGGAACGAAATTGGCATTTTACCTATTGTATATCATTACAAAAACTACATTATTAGAATAGAATAGTAAACCTTGTGTGCTGCTAGCAACACATAAACACATATGACTTCCCCTTTGGATACGTGTTAAGCAACTTTTGACCAGTTTTACCGGACCATGGGGAGGAAATGGAGGAGATGAATGGGTGTAACATATGATAACAACGGTAAACCGTTTCTAGCTGAAAAACATGGAGGCATTGGTGGAACCAAATCGGCTCAGGTACATACATGGATTAATTTCACTAAATCTCCCATGTACTTGAACTAAAGTTAGAAACTGATTTATGGAATTTCTTATGGATTAATTTCAGATTAAACAGCAATTTCCCGGTGAGATCTTAGTAAGTGTTAGTGGGCACTATTGCCCCGTCGTCTATGGAGGCAGCCCGGTGATTCGGTCACTCACTTTCAAGAGCAACAAACGAACATTTGGGCCATTCGGGGTTGAAGAAGGAACACCCTTTAACTTCTTCACAAATGGGGGCCATATTGTAGGGTTTAATGGAAGAAGCGGGTGGTTTCTGGATTCACTCGGGTTCTGCCTATCCAGCCCTAAACAAAACGTCTTTCAAAGATTCCAGATGATGTATAAAGGATTCAACCCTCTTGCTATAACAAATGGTGCTAACAAAACCAAAGGCTCAAAAGGTCATTGGTGGGGCATATGAGTATCCCTACAGTACGGTATTGTAGCGACTTCTAGAAAAATATCGCCCCTAAACATAGAAATCTCTTGTAACTGTTGCCAACCCAATAAACTAGCGCAATTCTAAATGAAATGAATGACATTACGAGTCGATTCTCAAACAGCAGCATGTCCAATCATCTAGAGAAAACAATTTAACAACCGAATATGCATTGATTCATAATAATATACGCAAAGCACGAGTTTCAAGTTTCAAGCAAGCAGTAAATAAGAACATAACGTAACATAACACAACATAATTCAGTCACATTTACATATACTCAATCATGAAATTCAGATAAAACAAATTACTAAAATCCACATAAACTTCCAATAAGTCAATTACCCACGCGCTTTAAGCTCCGCAAGGCGCCTAGTAAGATCATCCTCCTCAACCTTCTCCGTCTTATTCGCCACCGCGTGCCCAGCAGGTTGCGGCAAGCCAACCGACACCTCCAAACCATAATCATCCGCCACTTGCTGCATCAAACTATTAACTTCCCCTTCCGGAGTCGAAAGCGAAGTACTTCCAGCCATCGAACTCTCCATAAACTCCGCTTGCACCTCCATATTCACAAACTGTTTCTCAAACTGGTCCATAGTCTCAGACATCTTCTGCAGATTACCCGTAGCAAGCGTTGACTCAAGCGACTTAACAATCGACCCCATAGACTTGCTAATTGTTGTCATCTTGGCCTGCGTATCGAGCCGTGCGACAACCGCATCAAGGCGAGAAGATAACCGAAGGTAATTCATCTGTTCGCTACGTTTCCGGATGGCGTTTTCGGCGTAGATCCTTGCTCCGTCCATGTTACCTTTCTCGATCGCTTTTTTGACTTTGAGTTTCTCTGATTTCTCGTCTTTTTCGCACTTTCTTGCCTGGCGTTGCAGGCTTTTGGAGGTGAACTTGAGTTCCATGATCTGGTTCATCAATTTCTCGGCTTGGCCCATGATTTAGGTGGATCTGGTGATGAATTGAAGAGGGTGAGAAGGAATTTTGTTAGATGATTGATGGTGAAGAAAGCCCTCTTTTGATGATGAGCTAGGGTTTGGTGTGTTTCCTTGAGGTTTCGGTTTGGGGATTTGATATTTGTTGGAGACGGGATGCGTTTTTATAATGGGTGTGGGTCTATGACCGTTGCTTTGTGGGTCCCTGGGGCTTCACACGGTGTAATCCGTGTGTCTAACAAAACAAGTAAATTGCGAACACTAATTTTAATGTCATGTTATGTAATTTAACATCGCAATCCTAATTCAAAATAAGACTACCCGGTATGGTTTGGTTAGTCCGCAAAGAGATCACCCGCCACGTAGCCGTCACATCACCACGGGAGGAGGACCATCTCCTTGGGGACTACCCAAGGGTGTGGAAGACTACCCACTTTAATAAAAAAATAAATATATAATTGAAGGGGAGAGAGAGAGAAACTTGAAGGAGAGAGAGAGAGAGGGGGGCGTCGCTGCCGTCTTCCATGCAACGCCGGGCACGTGAGAGGGAGAGGGGGGCGGTGTGGGACGAGGGGGACGAGCCAGAGGTGAGGAGGGACGATCCCCATACCCACTGGCCTAATGGGTATCTGAGTTTTTGTGGTTTGTATTTCGCTACACGTTGTACCCTTATGTGAACTCACCATTAATTTGACCGTTAGTTAAAAGGGTATTTTGGTAATCTTGTAACCCTAACGCATTGAACCCTCACGATTAAAACCTATGTTATCAAGGTTCACCCAGGCGCGCACCTAGGCACACTTTTCAGTATATTACAATTTAAATCAAAGATTAACAAATGTTTGTATCAAACCAAAACATGAAAACCAAACCCTGGAAAACTCACAATTTTTCACCTTGGGATGATCTTGAAGTGATTAGCCACTCATAATAAATGATTGATCTTCAAAACTTGATGAAACATAGTAATGGATGGATTGGATCTTCAAGAATTTCCCCAAAAGCTCCCAAAAAGGTCTATGGAAAACCCCAATTAGTGTTTGTTAATTGGAATGAATAGCACATTAAAATGGGCCAAAGAAAGAAATTTGTGACATGTAACTCATGGGGACGCGTTATATGTCCTTGACCTAAAATCCCCACTGTCACGTGTCCTGGTTTGCGTCCCAAAGAGGCTAACGGGGACGTAAGTTACGTCCCTGAGGAAGCAACTTGTGTCACCATCCCATGTTTTCTCGTTTCTTCTCAAAACCAATCTCGGTTACTTCCATATGCTTCCATGTGCTTCCACTCTCTCAATTAGCTACCAGAATGCACCCATTTAAGCTCCGGTAAGCTCCCAAACACATCATTTCCTCGCTACCTTTATTCCAAAGCCCCGTGAAGCTTCCAAAAATGCATCTTAAACCTATCACGACCTGCAAAATACAAACCATCTCAAACTGGTGTATTCTAAAATTTTATTTCACAGAAATTGATATAATTAAACACATGAAACTTTGAAATTTCACCAACCCATCATAAGCTATTTAACGTTTTTATATTTAGTCCTATTTGTAATAAAAGTTGAATTTTGTGGTGGATGTACATGCGGTTGTTTGTGTTGGTTTTAGACTTAAACAAAACGAAAACTAAAAGTTTCGGTTATAAGAAGTCAATAGTTTCAGCTTTCGTACGGGTTCGGTTTCATTTGGAGATAAGTCGATTTTCGGTCTTACAAATGAGCTTGAAATATTTGGACATAAAAATAACAAAACTGGGCGAAAAACTTGTAGGATCGTTTGCTGACCCGAACGAGTCGTTCAGAGGAGTTTTGATCAGATACAGGTGCGGAAAACAAGTATCTGACGTAGAAATAGCTAGATCTTCACTTAAATCACTTTGTTGATTGATATAACAGCGTTTACAGTCAATTCTCACACCGGTAGCACCTCGGTATGGAAATCAGAAAGTTACAAATGAGGTCCACTCATGTGGTATTTATAGGCAGGCTGGTTCGGATATACGGACATGTCCGTATAAGCGGACCAGACTATGTCCGTATAAGCGGACCAGACTATGTCCGTATAAGCGGACCAGACACATAAACTCTCCAGTTTTCTCGTAAAACGTGCCCTAATCTATACAATACAACGTAAGACCTGATCCTAGACACCTAGACATAATCAACAGATGTAGTGCACCAACAGACTCCCCCTCAGATGTTGATGGAGTCGTCTATACACTCTGACTTCAAAACTGTGTCTTCACATCTTCAATCTAGATCAGTCTCTGGGCTTTCTCTTCTTTCAATCTTCAGACTCCCCTTCTCGATTTACTGGCATTCTTTTGTTCTTCAGTAACATCTTCAAGATCATTGTCTGATCTACACAGGCTTTCAGAATTGATTTCCAGGATCGAAACTTGGCTCTCTTCCAACAAAGATTTTCAGAATATCGAAACCTGGCTACCTGCACAATCTTAACCCAGACATAAATTTTCTAATTTTATCACATATCAATTACCTATGCACCAACACATGACTCTCATAAACACTAAAACAAACATATAATCGCAACATCTCAGGCTCTCTCTCAAATATCTATGATGAACCATTTGAAGAAGGTTAGATTTAACGAAAACAGTTAGATTTACACAAACACTCCCCCTCAAATGCTGCTCATCATGTTTAGCACTCGGAATTTTGAAAATCAGTTTTCCAACATCAGTTGTCGAAAATCTTTTTGACTTTTTCAAAAATTATGCTAAAACACACACAAAATCTTTTTGGATTTTCTGAGAGACTAAAATGCAGAAATAAAATATTTACAGACAATATTTTTTGTGAGTTTGTGCAAGAGGATCATATCAGTTTCTGAGACAAATCACCAACACCGTTAAGCTTAGTTACACATTAAGAATTAAACAATTCACTTAGATTGCTGATATACTGATCCACTTAAATTCTCACACAAATTTCAACTAATTCAGGATATGAGTTAGTTGTTTTAAAGACTTAAACTCATTCATGTGTCCCACCTCTTGAATATACTCCCGTATCCAGATCCCAATATTCAGTCTTACAGGTGAGTATACCACAGATGATATCTGTCAGGGGAATAAATTATAGTACGAGGGCCGTGAGAGCTCAGGTCGATCTTTCGATACGCAGAGAGATGACGGCTTCGACTTTTGGTGGGTCCCCTTTAGAGGATCTTTTGCATTACAACAACAATGACTATCAATTTTATTGTTTCATCAATTTGCTGAGGGCTGCGCTATATTTCAAGCATGCGGAAAGTATTCTCCGGGGACTAGGTCAGAAATTTCTTTCAGCAGAAGTCCCGGGATAATACCCCAGATATCACTGAGCATAAAGACCTAGTATCTCAGAATAAGGGACCTTTCAAACGAGATTTCAGGGGTTACCTATATATCCAAGTAGTGTTCCCCACGAAATAAGCAAGTTTGAAATTTAGTTTATATCCCGAAAAAGTTTACTAAATGTATAAAAACCTATCGGCATATCATCAGTGAGACTGTTTAACGCTATTCAAACATTACATTTCTTTAGCATATTGTGACTGTCTACTGATGTACTATCATTTCCTCTTCTTTGACACCAAAACTCATTTTTGATTTTATCATATTTTTTCCTTTTTCAAATTTTCAAATGTTTTTGGATTTTCTGAAATTTTTACTCCCCCTAAAATGAAAACACATTTCAGGAAATTTGAAAACAAACTATACAAGAACATGACAACTGATATCAAATTGCCTCAATTCGCCATCCACTTGGCATAAACAATCAGAACTCCCCCTTTCACAAAACTATTTTCTCATTATGATTTCAAAACACTCAAGTTTGTTTTAACCAAAATGATTTGTCCGGAAAATAAGTTTTGTTAATTTTCAAACCACTTGTAAGTTAGGGGAATAGTTCATCATTTTTTCCATTCAATCTCTTGTATCAGGATTACATCAAGTTCAAACTAATGACCTTGAGTAATCACTTTGTCAGAATCAACCTCTTACCACTTGTAAGTATATCCAAAACAATTAATCACATGTAGGAATAAAACATCTACACAAACCATTTTACCAATCAAGATGTCGATTCCTGCTTCACACTTACCAACCTGGAAGCTCCGGCAATTCCTGCAGTATGACTTGCAAAAATTTAACTATTACAAGATTCATTCACAAAAACAATTTTCAAGAAAGATGCCGATTCCTGATCCGCGATATAAACTTGGGATCTCCGGCAAGTCAGGTGTTTCAATGAAAGAAAATATCCACCCAAGCCTGACCAGCCTTGGGTGTTTTCAATTCAGAAGCAGTTGGGGTGTAAGTTGCTTTCTTCTTAGCATAAAACTCTTTTACCCCTTTAACATTCCCATCGACCATCTTTCCGAAAATTTTCTTTACATTCCCATTAAACGCTTTCTCAACATCAAATTCATTCTTATCAGAATAAAATTGATTAAAGATCTCAACTTTCCCGACTTTTGATTTAAAATTTTCAGTACTCAATGGTGGAAAGTTCTCATCATCCATTGAAGGAACTGAGTTTTCAACACTCTCATCAAACTGTGGCTCCTCTGATTTTATGGAATCAGATTCATTGCCAGATTTTACCTCTGATTTCTTAACAACCCAAGCTTGATTGTCAAGATTTCCCTTCTTCTTGTAAAACCTTTTCGAACACTCACCAACTTCATAAGTTGAATTTTTGAAAACTTTAAATTTTTCAGTTGGTGGTTCGGTTTTATCAACAATAACTTCTTTCAGTTTTCCAGAAACTCCCTGTTTTGTGTTAGTCGCTTTCGGACAGTTCCATGCAATATGACCAACTTCATTGCATCTGTAACAAGTTCTTGTCTCTTTCCTTTGAAAAGCTCCATTCTTCATCTTTTCAGCAAGAAACTCCTTGTTTGACTGTTTCCAGAATGAGCTCTTTGCTTCTTCTTCATGACTAGTTCCTGCAACATATGTCATTTTTGATTTAAAATCTCGAACATATTTTTCATTTTTATAATTTTCAGGTGGAATAAAACCAAGTCCTTTCTTTTTGTAGCTACGATTTTGGTTTGGTTTCTTTTGAAAACCTGAACCAAAATTGTAACCCTTTTTCTTGTTCAAACGTTGTTGAACTCTTGAAGTGTATTTTTTAGGTTTTCCAGTAAGATTTAAATCTTTTATTTCAGAAATATTAATTTCTGTCATTTTGAAAACCTTTTTGATCATGTCAAAACGAACACTTCTTATTGGAAACTCTTTATCAAAATATAATTTGTCAGAATCATTCAAAGTATATACAACTTCAAATGTTTCATCATTCAAATTAGATTTTGACAATAAAAATTCTTTACTATAAACCCGTTTTTCCGACGATTTTGAATTCTTGACAGACGAACTCGAACTTCTGACTGACTGACACAAACTTTGGGATTCGGACTTTGACTCTGACTCCTCATCCTTATCCAACACCTGATCGACCACTCGTTTTATCAGTTCTGACTCATGATCTGTGTCGGACGCTGTGAACGTGACGTCAATACTATCCGGTAAAACATCGGTTATCTCGGACTCCAACTTTATATTGACTGCCTTTTTTAATTCTTCCTCGTTAGGTTTTCTAGACGAATACCCTTCCCAAATCGGAGGCGGACACTTATTATAACATACACCCTGTTTCTTACCAGTATCCTTTTCCTTTGGCTTTTTGGTTTTATCTTCATCTTTAAATGCCTCGAAACCTTCAACTGTTGGATAAATTCTATCCATTACGTAGTCACAACCTTTGTAACTTTGCAGCAATCTTCTGATTCTTTCATTCTCAGCTGCTTCATTCTCCAACTCTTTCTTCCTTTTTGCACATTCTTCTATGTACATGTTAATCTCTTTCTGCTTTGTCATCATAGTAGCATTCAACATTTTCAAAGCTTTCTCTCTTTCAGAGTTAGTCTTTTCCAGACTATTCACAGTTCTGTTCAATACATCATATGACTGTTTCAAATTTTTTACATCAAACAACAACTTTTCTTTCAACTTTTCTAACTCACTAAACCTCTCATCTTTCTCTATACATTGTTTACAAGACTCTGAACATGTAAGACAAGGTTTTGTGATTTCAACTATTTTCTCGACCTCAACTATCTTTTGAACTTCCACAATCTTCTCAATCACTTTGACTTCTTTCAATTCTTTTGCAGCTTTCCTTTCTTTTAGTTTCTTCAATTTTTCTACAAAATAAAATTCAAAACTGTCAGAAGATAGATGAGTTTTTCCAACATTTATTTGATCAAGCTCTTCATCATCACTGTTATCTGTTGAACTGTTTTCAGAGGAAACAGATTCTTCATCTTTTTCTTCATCATCAGATAACACAGCCATCCATTCTTTCACCAACTCTGGCCTTTTCACAATCTGAGCAATAAAAGCTTTAACATTAGGATCAGCTGGAATGTACTTGTCCCAGCTAAAACCATCAGCCATTTTCTCGTCATCTTGATCCATGATGCCATAGTAAGCCTTTTTGTTTGCATCTTCAATCATTCTTCCATGTGCAGTTTGTGGCTCCTTTTGTTGATGCGGTTGATGAGTGATTTGCTGATAAATGGTTTTCCTATAATAATCATCTTTCCCAGACGACTCCTTTGCTCCTCTTGGCTCCTGATTCTTGCACTCTCTTTTAAAGTGACCTTTCTCCCTGCAACGAAAACAGACAACTTTAGATTTATCAAATCCAAGATTAGAAAGATTTGCATCCAAGAAATCATTTCTTCCGGTAACTAATCTAAACTTTTCTGCTCTCCTCAAAACACTCGCCAATGCCCATTTAATATCCATCAGTTCCAGCTCCTCTGCATCGATCTGGTCATAATCTTCCTTTGTGAGCATCGGATTACCAATTCTTCCGGCAATCAACCCTTCATAAGACTCTAACGCAGTGACCAATAATCCCATATGATGCTTTACAACTTCTTCAGAATAATTTTGACCATTTTGAAGATGTAAAGCCCCATTGCACTGAATTAGATGACCATTTCCAGCAGATGAACTTTGAACACTTGGAGGATTCACCGTTGAAAACCCACTAGTGTTGACTGATCCTTGACTGCTAGGTGTAGACTGATTTCCAGCACTAAATGCAGTTTGTATCTTTGGACTGACTTCAGCAGTTTGAACATTTCCTTTATAATACAATTTAATATCTTGTTGATGAGTTGAACTGTTCATTCTAGCAATTTTCTGCTGCTCCAGATCTTGTGCCTCCAGTTTCTCGATAAACTGTGCAATTGATAACCTTTTAAACTGTCCGGAATTCTTCAATATCATCAGATATGTACCCCATTCCTTTTGCGGTAACGCATCAGCAAGCTTTTCAACCCATTCTGCTGGAGTTTTTGTAATCTTCAACTGTGACATGGTGCGTACAAGATGACAATATCTTTCAATAAGACTCTTTGTTGTTTCACCAGGCATGCACGTAAACAATTCAAACTCTTTTTTCAACAAAGCTGCTTTACTTTGTAACATTTCAGTGCTTCCCTCAAACTTCTTTTGAAGAGCTTCCCAGATAGAATAAGAATTTTCATCATGTTGAAGCAACACAAATATATCTTCTTTTATCGCTTGTTGTAACAAATTGACCATCATTTTCTCTCCTTTATAACTTTCCCTCTCTTGTTCAGTAAATTCAGAAATGATTTTATTAGCTCCCAATGTATTCTTTGGCCTCTCATATTCAGTTTCGATGCTTTCCCAAGCTTTTAGATGATTCGCCTGAACCCAATTCTCAAATCGTTTCTTCCATCCGTGATAATCTTCAATACCCATGAGTTTCGGGGGTTTTTGCATTGTTCCGGTTTCATTTTCTGTATTCATGTTTTGGGCAATGGAAGCTGGAGTAGTCGATGAAGCAAATGCGTTGTAGAACTCGGAATCCATACTGAATTAACACGTTTTTCAATAAAGATGACAGAACAGCGAATCAGAAATATCCTTTGGAGCGGTCCAACAACAATGTCCGTTCGAGTGGACCAGAGATTGTTCGAATGAGCGGACCAGATGATGTTCGTTCGAGCGGACCAGATGATGTTCGTTCGAGTGGACCAGATGATGTTCGTTCGAGCGGACCAGATGACGTTCGTTCGAGCGGACCAGATGATGTTCGTTCGAGCGGACCAGAATGTGTTCTTTGGAGCGGACCAGAAACTGTTCTTTGAAGCGGACCAGAATATGTTGTTTGGAGCGGACCAGAATGTGTTCTAATAAGCGGACCTCAATTTTGACAGCGAATTCGAGCAGAAAAACTCAGATTTCTCCTAAACGGTTAGGAATTTGGATCTGAAACTTGGTAGGGTTGTAGATCAGGTATACACGCACAACATATCCAAAAATCAGCTGAAATGGACCGTGAAATCTCAGTCTGACGAAGAAAGAAGGTGTAGAAGAAAGAATGCGTGACGAAATCCAGCAAATTTCAATAGAACTCCTCCTCCTGAAGCTCTGATACCACTTGTAGGATCGTTTGCTGACCCGAACGAGTCGTTCAGAGGAGTTTTGATCAGATACAGGTGCGGAAAACAAGTATCTGACGTAGAAATAGCTAGATCTTCACTTAAATCACTTTGTTGATTGATATAACAGCGTTTACAGTCAATTATCACACCGGCAGCACCTCGGTATGGAAATCAGAAAGTTACAAATGAGGTCCACTCATGTGGTATTTATAGGCAGGCTGGTTCGGATATACGGACATGTCCGTATAAGCGGACCAGACTATGTCCGTATAAGCGGACCAGACACATAAACTCTCCAGTTTTCTCGTATTTCGTGCCCTATGCTATACAATATGATGTAAGACCTGATTCTAGACACCTAGACGTAATCAACAGATGTAGTGCACCAACAAAACTTTTGGACTAGATTATATGTTAATCACCTGTTATTAAATGTAAGCATTAAACTTTCCCATTGATAATAGAGTAAATTGCCAAAATCGTCCCTGAGGTTTGGGCACGTTTGTCAGTTTCATCCAAAACAATTTTTTTGTACCATACTGCCCTTCACTTTTGGGCTAATTTGCCATTTTCATTCGAACGTCTAACTTTTTTGCCAAAATCGTCCATGAGGTTTGGGACTTTTTGTCATTTTCATCCATAGATATGCCAAAAAAATAACCCAAATTAGACATTTGGATGAAAATGACAAAAAACCCAAAAGTGAAGAGCAATATGGTACAAAAAAATTGTTTTGGATGAAACCGACAAATATGTCCAAACCTCAAGGACGATTTTGGCAATTTACTCTTGATAATAAATCTACGTCGTAAATCCAATAACAAGAATTCAAACGAATTCGGCGTGGTTCGGTTTTATAGTTTGGTTCAGTACAATCTAGTTTCGGAACTAGGTGTAACCAAAATCGAATCATAACTAGAAAGAAAACAAAATCAAACCACTAGTTTTAGACGAGAAAAATTGTGATTTTTAGTAACCAAAACTGAATCATCTGTGACTATAGTTTGCAAGATTCGAACATTTAACCTCTGATATGAATGTGTGAAGTAACCACAAAATCATAGACTTTTTTCCTATAATAGTGTCGATGGAAAAATTATTTACCAAAATTGTGTTATCAGAAAAGTATTTACCATAACAGTGTTTTTGAAGATTTTTTTTTATTGGTTTCTCACTCGTAATCTAACTGGATAAATGCAATTCATTAAATAACTTTTTTTTTTGAAAATTAATTCATTAAATAACTATTGACCTAATCATGTTTTTTAGAATCTAAAAAGAAAATTGCTTTTTTTATTAAACCTACTTTGAAACAAAGACATATTTTATAAATCTAAAATTATGTATTTTATTAAAAAAAAAAGCCCTACTATGATTCTTATAACTTTTGTTACCCCCTCATATTCATGTTTAAGTTATTCAATTAAAAAAAAGTGAAAATTCACTCAAATCTGTCATTGATATATTTTTGTTGACCAATATTTTATTTATATAAATAGAATAGTAAGTATAATTTTTAAAACTAAATAACATTACTTAAAAGATATTTTCAACAGACCTTATAATTATTTTATATATTGATTTAAAACTTAATATATTAAAAAACTTGTAAAATTGTTTAAGGTTAACCGGTAAATAAAAAAGGCTTTTATTTATTTATTTATTATTTTTTATTAACAAAGTTTGTGGATTTAATTACAACTACTAAAAATTTAAAAGTCAAAATTATGTTTTATGTAAAGCATTCTCTAAGAAAAACCCACATAGAAATTATGTATTTCGTGTTAGAATATATGAAAGAGATAGTAGGTTTGAACCTACTAACTCTTTATAACATGTATTAACGAATAAAGTAAGGTATGGATTCAAACCTATCAAAACTTTTGTGTGTTCGAACACGGAATACATAAACTTTATATGGGTTATTCTTACAAAATATTATGCTCAAAACACGATGTAGACTTTTAAGTTTTATCCGTTGTAATTAAATCCAGATAATTTGTTTATCTATAAAATATAAAAATAAAGAAAAGCCTTTTTATTTACTAGTTAAACTGTAAAGTTTATTAACATTGTTAATGGATGGAACAAAAATGGCCTAACTCAGACCTTGAAAACTTGATTTAAAAAAATAAACAAAGTATCAACAGAATTGGTGATTAAAAAAAATCCCTTTTTTATCAAATACAGATTTTTAGATTTTTAAAATATGTTTTTGTTTCAAAGTAGGTTTGATTAAATCAAAAGTTATTTAATGAATTGGAGTGTGAGACAAAAAAAATTTTCTTCAAAAACACTATTTTGATAAATAGTTTTTCTATCAATGGGAAAAACTCTCATAATTAACAAAACAAAATTAATAAAACTTCCTTTTTTGCTGTTAAAAAATAATAATAACAATAAAGTCTATCAATGGGAAAAACTCTCATAATTAACAAAACAAAATTAATAAAACTTCCTTTTTTGCTGTTAAAAAATAATAATAACAATAAAGAAAAGATTTAAACATTATGCTAATTTAAAGGCGTAAAATTGTAAAAAAGGACATCTGAAATCACCTTGGATTCTTAACACACACTGAAGTTTTGAACACTGCCAACGGGTCTTCCTTCCGTCAAAGAATAAAATCATCTTATCAACCCAACCCAACCCAGAATGTTTCCACGGGACCATCATTGATTTGTGTGCGGCATTTGTCTTTCAGCTCAATTCTTGAGTACTTCGTTGGTCTCATCTTCTCGTCGGCGCCGATTGGGCCATACCACCCGCCACGTGGCCAACTCATTCATCGGTCTGAATGCCCCATCACAACCCTTAATCTCGATTTCGCAGACACTTTTGTCTTTTCTCTTTCTCTCATGCGAATCTCCTTGTGCGTAACAGCCGAATCACGCCCCTTCAATTCCTCCATTCCGATTCGCATTTCCATAAAACCCTAATATGACGTACTCTTCTTAATCAAATTTTTAATTCCTTTTAGGTCTTTGTTAGAATTCGTCTTGTAATCCACGAAAAAACCCATCATCCGGTTGAATTTCTTTATCTGTTTCACGGGGTATTTGTTAAAGATTCGGAAATGGAGGCGTTGTATGAGGAACAACCACCGCCTTTTGAGATGGGTGTGGTTGTTTCTAAAAGGGTTTTTGACCAAATTGGTGAAGGTTATGATTGTGTTCAAGTTCTTGTGGATCAGTTTCAGAAAATTGGCTTAATTGTTGATAGAGTTGCTGGCCTTAATGATGAATTCCTCAAGGTTTGTTCTTCAATTTTTATATTATTATGCATATGTTTTTTTTTTTTTTTTTTTTTTGCCAATTTATAAGTTGAATTCTAAAACCCTATTAAAACCCAAGTTTTAAATTATGTTCTTGAGTTTGAGAAACTGAGAAACATTTGAAAACAAATGAGATCTCAATTTAAAAAGTTTTAAATTATGTTCTTGAGTTTAAGTTGAGAAAGATATGAAAAGAAATGAGATCTCAACTTTTGGCAGATTGCAGCACCTGTTGAAGTTTTAGGGAAGGCGGCCGCTGAATTACGGTTGAAAAAAAGAACTCAAATAGGTGTGAAGTTGCGCGATAACTTACTTAAGTTTTGTGACTTGTTGTTTAAGATGTTGTATAAAAACATATAATGTTATTGCAGGGGTGGATTTACAGTTTGAATGGGATGAGGCTGATGCGTTTATCAAACAATCTGATGGGTCGTTGTTCAGTTGGTGTGAGCGTTTTCGTTGTTATAAGCACATGATATATGGAATCGTGAGTTATACTTGTTTTTGAAGAACTTTAATCATACACAACATGATATAAATGTTCCATAATGTACTGTATAGATAGTAGTTAGAACTTAGATACAATAAACAAGATCACAGGTGATCTGTTTAGTTAAACTCTAGAATGATGCACAATTATTTACAGGTTAACAAGAGCGATTCTGCTATCATTTTAAAATCCGATTGTAGAGAAATTAGATGGCAGCCTGGGAAGCCTCTTTTGTGGAAGTTGGAAAAAGAAGCCATTGTTAAAGAAGTCTTTCCTATCCATGGTTGACACTTATAGTATTAAATTTATTTCTTTAGTTAGTTCTTTTTTGCACATTGTATTAATTGTCGGTATTCATTATAAGTGACATGATTTTATTTAAAAGATGAGATAAAGAGGAAGCGGCTTTTGAAATGTTGGGCTCTGAGCTGGCGGGACCTTACACATCAACCCCTTGACGAAATCTATGCTTACTATGGAGCGAAGGTAAAACTATGGTTGTTTTTTAAATGTTCTTTTTTTCATGGATGATAATATGTTCTTTTTTTACTGTAGATTGCAATATATTTTGCTTTCATTGGAATGTACACAAAGTGGTTGCTTTTCCCGGCTGCATTTGGAATCTTTGTGCAATTGGTTGATTTTGGGTAGGGCACTTTCTTTATATAACAGTTGTTATTCTCGTAAAGTCTTCAATCGTTGATAATCGTTTGTTTTTTTCTCTTATTTCTTATTCCAGATCTTTGCAGTTCTTGATACTTCCCTTTTTCTTTATATGCATAATTTCATGGGCTGTCTTCTTTCTCCAATTCTGGAAGCGGAAAAACTCTACCCTTTTGGCCAGGTAATTTGTAATATAATATAATCTATATATTGAATAGAGTAAAATGCTATTTTCGTCCCTGAGGTTTGGCAAGTTTTGCGACTTTCGTTCAAAGGTTTGTTTTTTCGCATCTGGGTCCAAAAGGTTTGAAATCTTGCCATTTTCATCCGCCTCGTTAACTCCATCCAATTTTCTCTGTTAAGGCAGGGGTTTTTCGTCTTTTTTGTTAACTTAAAGGGCAATTTGGTCCTTTTCACTTTATGTACAAGTATTTAGCATAATGTACAAGTATTCAAAAAAGACGAAAATACCCTTAACTTATCGAAAAAGACGAAAATACCCCTGCCTTAACGGAGAAAAGTGGATGGAGTTAACGAGCTAGATGAAAATGGAAAGATTTCAAACCTTTTGAATCTTAACATTTGGACGAAAGCCAAACCTCAGGGACGAAAATGGCATTTTACTCTATTGAATATATGCCTATTCTGTTTTTATATCCTTGATTTCAAAATGTAGGTGGCATATTTGTTATTCAGTTGGAGCAGCTTATAAATATATGGATACCGAATGGAGTTCCTTTCATTCGTCTGTAGGATCGATAAAGTTTGGGTCTGATAAAACCGAGAAAGAGAAGTTCCAAAGAGAGGAATGGTTTGGTCATATGCTACGATTCAGAAACGATGCGATTATTATATTGAGTATTATATGCCTCCAGCTTCCTTTTGAACTGGCGTATGCTCATTTGTACGAGATCATTGGATCCGATATCATAAAGTAAGCTTGTGAATTTATGTAATTTTTTTTAATGCTACTGGAAATCAATTTGGTTAAGATTTAAGATTCTATTTCAGGTTTGGGTTAACGGCAATTTACCTATTTGCCATTCAATATTTCACACAAATTGGGGGGAAGGTGTCGGTGAAGTTAATCAAGCGTGAAAAAAACGAGAGCTCTGAATATAGGGCTAACAGTTTGATTTACAAGGTCAGAACCAAACTTCATATTCTTTTTAATTCTCTCTGATTAACTATATTAATATATAGTTAATACTATATAAATATATAGTTAATAGTTAATGTTTGTACGGGTTAAAACAGGTCGTAACTTTGTGTGGGTTAAAACGGGTCTGGTTGACTGCTAAACACTTTCCACATTTTTTAAATAGTTAAAAGTAATTAATGCATTAGTTATGATTTCAAAAATATGTTACTATAATAATAGTTATAATCTTTGAGTAAAACACTGTGGTTGACTTTCATTTCTTTTTATCCATTTATATATAACTAATGTGTTAATTACAACTATAAAAGATATTATTACATTAACAGAATTAATTTAAAAATTCTAGAGGTGGTAAAATGGGTGACCCACAAACATCTGTTGTCCATTATACATACTATAAAAAGGCTATGTCGGTGAAAACCTTCTTTTTTTTTTTTTTTTTGTGTGTCTTTTCCTAGCAAACTTTGACTTTTCTTTTTTTTTTCTTTTTTTTTGTCTTTTCCTAGCAAACTTTGACTTTTCTTTTTTTCTTAATTTACGTTTTCGGCCCTTATGCTTTGTGTGTTGTTTCTTAAATACCAACTTCTTTTGCAATTTACATTTTTCATCAACTTTTTAACTTTACGTTTTTACCCCTTGCATTTACGTATTTTTTTCCATCTCTTGTAATGTACGTTTTCGGCCCTTATGCTTTGTTTGCTGTTTCTTAAATACCAAGTTCTTTTGTAATTTACAGTTTTCGTCAACGTTTAAACTTTACGCTTTTACCTCTTTCACAAATTTTTTTCTTTCTTTTTTGTGGTTTTGTTTTTTTACTTATAACCTTTAATTTTCAGCATTAACTCTTAAAACCTCCTAACTTTCTAAATACTTTTTAATCAACTTTGACGTCTTTATTTTTATTTACGTGTCGCTATAAACTTAAGTTGATTAGCATTCACACTGACAACCTTTTTACTTTGTAAATACTTTTCTAATCGAGTTTCCCACTTGATGCAAGACATGTGTCGACATACTTTTGTATCGGATCAAAAATCGTGTCGCCCCGCCGTGAAGCGCGGGTGTAACACCCTAGTTTTATATTAAATATAAATAAGTAACGTGTTAGTTTTGAATAAAACCATGTAGGTGTTTGGGTTATACTTTATGCAGTCATACATTGGACTACTATATCATGCAATTCTGCATCGCAACTTCTTGACTCTTCGTCAAGTCATAACTCAACGGCTCATCATATCAGAGGTGTCACGTTTTATCTTTTTTTTATCTTTCCAATCTGTGGTTTTTGATGATCTAAAGTTAAATGTATTTTATTGGAAAATAAATAAATATTCTTCAGGTGCTAGAAAATCTGATGGAAAACTCTCTACCCTACATCAAATACAGCTACAGAAAATACAGAGCTGTTCGGTAGGTCTCTTTGACTTTGGTTTTTATTTTGACCCCCATAATGTTTGTTGTAACTAATAATTGCTGACTTCTCTATTTGTGAAGAAACAAGAGAAAAAGGGAAAAGGGAATGGCAGCCAGAAAATCTTATTTTAATTCTAGGGTTGAGAAGGAGTATTTTAAGCCTATATATTCCGCCAGTGTTGGTGATGAACTCGAAGATGGGCTCTTTGATGGTAACATATTTAAAGAAAATTGTTATAATTAAAAGAAAAGATTTCTATATGCTTTTCTTGAATTCGCACATAAGTCCCTGAACTTTATTTTTGCATGAGTAAATCCCTAGTTTTTTTTTTAAATCCAATGAAGAAGGCATTATAATAACGTTTGGAGACTTATCAATGCAAAAGAGGACATTTTTGTTGAATTTTGTTAATTCCAAGGATTTAATCTGCAAAAAAGGCTTTTATGTTAATAATATCGCGAAGACTTCATTGTTAAGTTTTATAAAGTAAGGGATGTAATTATGCAAACATAAAGTCTATTAACTTATGTACAAATTCAGCAAAACTCTATAGTGTTTTTTTTTTAAACAATTGCCCTATTTCAGAAAATGAAAGTTTTAACATTTATTAATTTCTCTCCTCCTTTTCATAATGCAGAATTTCTTGAGCTGGCTTTGCAGTTTGGAATGATTATGATGTTTGCTTGTGCTTTTCCTCCTGCGTTGGTAAATTCAAACCTCTATTTTTTTCATTTTTCCTGCCTAAATTAAAAAAAAAAAAAAAAAAAAACACGACTCGTAAAACGGAAGTTTTAATTTTTTTTTATGGTTCTGTAAAGAACAATGTTACAGAAATTAGAGCAGACGCGTTAAAGATTCTTGCCATGTATAGAAGACCAGTTCCTCGAGTTGCTGCAACAATCGGGGCCTGGCTTAACATATTTCAGGTACTATTTGTTTCAACTATTTTTTATATACGAGTTTCTTTTCCTTTTGATTTAAATTTTAATCTTTAATCTTGATTTTTAGTTTTTGATAGTTGTATCAATATGCACCAACTGCATACTTCTAGTATGTTTATACGATCGGGAGGGGAATTGGAATATATCTCCTGGTCTTGCAGCCATCCTCATCATGGAACATGTACTCCTTCTCATCAAATTTGGCTTCTCAAAGATCGTACCCGAGGTACAAGAAAAATAATATATGTGCGTATATATATATATAAATGTATATTTGTATATATAGGAACCTAAGAACATTTTTTGTAGGAACCTGATTGGGTAAAAGCAAACCGAATGAAGAATGCAACTCAAGCCCAAAACATGTGCTCTAAGCAGCTTTTGAGGAACATTTCTGGCCGAACACTCGTTACATGTACACCAAATGCTGATTAAATGTACATTAATGTTAGAATCAGTATATACCACCTTAGATTAGTCCCTCTTTGAGTTTATAATTTTTGTATGTAAGAAAAAATCTCAGTCTTTAGATTGTAGCATATAGTATATTTCCTGTCATTTAGCTGTTTAAAACTTTCTTTATTGAATTATAGAGTACATTGATCCAATAGCATTGAATAACATTAACAAGTTATTTATAGAACACACACACATAGAGATAGTCTTTGTTGGAGCTTTACATGAATCGTATCCGGGTGGTAGCTTGATCATTATTTACATTCGGGTCATCTATCAGTGGTTGTGCTGACTTGGCAGTCAGAAAACAGATGATTGTCCAGGCTGGCAGGTGCTTCTTCTTATCGCTTGATCAGATTCAGCTTCAGCTAGCCACGGGAGTTTCCTTCGCTAGCTTGGCGAGTACCGAAACGATCGCTGACTTGTCAGGCGTATCGAACAACTGCCTTGGCCCATCTCTGGATTTCAAACTTGAACTTTCTTGAATCAAGTCTTTTTAGCGATTTGATTCCCGGGTCAATCCTTATCTCCATGGAGAAGCATCGATGGTACAGTCGTTTCTTCGTGTTTAGTGGATGCACGGCCACACTCGTGGTTGGAGATGGAGGAGCGGGCGGGGTTTCACCGGCTGTGGTGGCCGTCGGGGTGGTGTTGGTGATTACTTCCATATGGAGATGATGGTTTTGACTTTATTCAAGTCCCTACTAATGGTGGTTATAAAGGGTTGAATTTGCTTGGAGAACAATCGTTACCAATGCAAGAGGGGATTCTTGAAACGTGTGGGTTAGGACCACTTTGACCATTGACTTTTCAAATATTCCCTTTTTGCAAGTGTATTAGGTTAATGATGACAATTAATTGTCTGGTAAAGTGGGATGATGGTTAATAGGCTGATGTACTAGACATATTTTTTTATAACTATCTTTTTTTTTTGAGTAAATTACAAAAATCGTCCTTTATGTATTTCACTTATTGCAAACTGTGTCATTTGTCTTCAATAATTACAGAAAACGTACTCGATATTTGCAAACCCTTACAAGTCATATCCTTTAGCCCTAACTTAGTTAATTTTTGTGGTTAAATCTGACCAAATGGACTCCACATGAGGGTATTTTTGTGGTTAAATCTGAACAAATAGACTTCACATGAGAGTAAAATGACCAAAATACTCTAATGGGGGTCAATTTGGTCAGATTTAACCACAAAAATTAACTGAGTTAGGGCTAAAGGATATGACTTGCAAGGGTTTGCAAACATCGAGTACGTTTTCTGTAATTATTGAAGACAAATGACACAATTTGCAATAAGTGATATACATATAGGACGATTTTTGTAATTTACGCTTTTTTTTTAACAATGACTAGCATAGTTTGAATAAAGCATACAAATATGATTAGGCGTTTTCATATATAAAAAGCGCAATGGTCTTTACACATCATAATGTATGGATTAGCCATATGGCACAATATAAGACGATATATATTGTTTTTATATTAGTAAAGCAATGTTACTAGTTCAAATCCGACCCCATCTGGGTTTTACCGCAGTGGGTTTTCGGGCGATGGGTTTTCCCTGGAACTGTAGATGGTAGGCTTGGGCTACCCAGTGACCAGCACATACATACAACCTTATTAGTCTTTTTGTATGTAAGAAAGAAATCTCAGTTGTAGAATAACAATTTTTTTTCATCATTTTGTTTGTTTAAAAGTTTGTTTATTGAAATGCATTGGATAACATTAACAAATTATGTATTTGAGCGTGTGCGCATACAAACACTCTTTATTGTAGTCTAACTAACATGATCATTATTTATTTATTTACATTCGGGTCATCGATCTGTGGTTGTGCTGACTTGGCAGCCATAGTACAGACGATTATCCAGGCTGGCAGATGTTTCTTCTTAATTATCGTTGATCCGATAATTCAGCTAGCCACGGGAGTTTCCTTCGCTGGCTTGGCGAGTACCAAAACGATCGCTGACTTGTCGCGCGTATCGAACAACTGCCTTGGCCCATCTTTGGATTTCGGACTTAAACTTTCTTGAATCAAGTCTTTTTAGCGATTTGATTCCCGGGTCCATCGATATCTCCATGAAGGAAAAACATCTATCGTAGCGTTGTCGCTTTGCGTTATGTGGATGCACGGCCACACTGGTTGTCGGAGATCGAGGAGCTGGCGGGTTTTCGCCAGGCTTTGTGATGGTGATTACTTCCATATGGAGATGGTGGTTGTGGGTTTAATTAATCAAGTCCCCACCCCACCAATGGTTATAAAGGGTTGAATTTGGCTGGCGAATAATCGTTGCAAATGCAAGATGGAAGTTCTTAAAACGTGTGGGTTTGGATCTCATTGACTTGACTTTTCAAGTATTAATTCCCTTTTTGCAAATGTATTTGGTTAATGATGACGATTGATTATGTGGTAAAGTGAGATGAGGGTTATAAGAGGGGTCCAAAAGCGTAAACAAGTGGACAATTAGGACCAATAAAAACAAAAGAGTCTTGGCTTTATGCTAATTTACTAACATTTTTTTTTATAATTTAAGATGGGTTTTTTAAAACAATGACATGTTGGAAATTTTAGTGAAAAAGAGTTTTTCATTAAATATTTTGGACATCAATGATATTTATATATGTGTTGTATAAATAATTATTTATGGTTTGTGTTCAAACTATGTCCAAATAGAGCTAAGATGAATGAGATATCGAAGCTTGAAGTTGTATGTTTGGGAAAACAAAGATGGGAAAAATGGATTGAGATTTGTCATCTTGTCCCACATAGGTGGAATGACAAAACTTAAAGTGGTATATAAGGAGGAGCACTCCTTGAAGACAAACACCAGTGGGGACCCTAAAGGGTGCGGAGCACCCTTACTCGTGCACATATGCGCGCGTGTCGTGGGCTATAGGCCCTATGTAGTGCGCTTTGAACTTCGCACACCGCCTTTGTATTTTTGTCCATGAGCGCGTGGTCAGATACATGGCGGGTCCGCTTATGGCACACCCTTGGGTGGCGTAGGCGGATGCCATGGCGAAGACTGTAAATGGCACATGAGTTTGGATAGCGCATGACCAGGTGGCGTCCTGGTATGCATAGTAGCATCCGTGTGGCGCGCAAGTATAGATGGCGCATGACCAGGTGGCGTCCTAGTATGCGCAATGGCATATGTGTGGCGCGTGGGTCCATATGGCGTGGCGTAAGGTCCATGTAGAGTGTTGCATGGATTTGCGGATCAGTTATGGCGCACGCGCAGGTTACAGTAGTAACTAGGAGCACTAGTCTGCACACCATGCACATGCGCGGGTTCCATACAATGTGACGCACGGACTGAAGAGCCACTTCAGGCGCGCGTACATGTCTGCAACGGTAACAGAGCAATTGACAGGACCTGGTCAAGCTAGCTGTTACAACTCGTTAATTGCGTGTCATGATGAATATGACCGTTTTTTGTCTAACCACTTAAGTCCATTAAAGTCATATTCATTATCTTGTTTATTACAAGATTAATGTTATAATTATGACAAGATTAATGTCTATTTTATTACTAGTTTTAATGAGCTTAAAACTATAAGTGTATATATATGAACTTGGTGGTTCATATTAGAGACACCAACAAGATTAGACATTCTCTTGAGTCTCGTTTTCCTTTGAGAGGAGTACTCTCATATTTACACTTCATCTTTTTCCTAAATTTATAAACACCAAATTATACCCGGTGTAATCTCGGGCGTGAGTGCCATCTCCGGCAGTACACATACTGTTCCGGTTGTTGTACCCTGGGAGACAGACCGTCTGGGAGGAGGCGCGGAATCTGTTTTAAGGGAAGCGTGTTGAACACGTGCCTCAACCAAAACTATCAACGATATTTTGCTTGTCTTGCAGCGGAGTTTCGATCTGGAAGGTGCGGTTGAAGTTTCCAAAGACTCTTGCTTGAATCAAGTTTGGTACAATTATTGTGTATTTTTTTTTCCGTTCAATTGGTTTATGTAACCGGTATTGTACTTGATGAATTTCCCACAAATAACGAGAGTCTCGTTATTATTTATTTTATTAATATTTTAATAAAAAGTGAACCTAGTTCCTACAATCTTAAAACAGACTTTCGTGAAGATTGTTGCTACAATCTTAAATCCCTTCTCTACGAGGATTTAGGTTCACGAAAGTTAAAATATTTAATGAGATTTTTGTTAAAATCTTGAAAATATCTTTTTGGAAATATTTATTTAGTACAATGAGTAGGATTAATTTTATGATTGGAGTACAATCTTTAATCCGAATACCGGGTTGCAAAACGACTTTTTGATTCAAGTTTTGGAGTTCATGGGTTGTGTTCGTGTTTAGATAAACCGAACCACATACAAAATAATACGTATTTCAATAGGTTTTTGAAATACTATATTTTCTAATGAGCGTATTAGAAAACTTTATTTTGTAACCCCTTACAAATGTTTTTGTAACGTTTAATTTCTTAATTATAAGCTTTTAGTAACCATAATTGATATTAATGTTGGTTTAAAAGTCTTGAAATATTTATATTTTCTAATGAGAATATTAGAAAGTAATTATTTTATAAAATAATAAGTTTTAATATTTTCTAACGAGCGTGTTAGAAACGTTGTTGAAAGAATAACAACATTAAAACTTTTTATATCTCTAACGAGCGTGTTAGAATTTTATAGAATAATAAGTTTTAATATCATCTTTTATATCTAATGAGCGTATTAGATACGATGATTGTGTATAACTAACTTGTGAAAAGACGATTAGATTTTCTAACGAGCGTGTTAGAAAATATACGTTTAGATTTTCTAACGAGCATGTTAGAAAATATTATTATTTCAAATAATTACCGACGAGCGTGTTGGAGACAATTATTTTGGATAATAAACATTGTAACGGTTTCGTCTAAACTATTAAATTTCTAACGAGCGAGTTAGAAATAGTTTATATTTTTTTATAAACTACGTTTAAACGAATTTTGTTTGTTTATTTCTAATGAGCGTATTAGAAATAGTTTATATTTTTTTATAAACTTCGAAACAAATTTTGTAATCGATTATTTCTAACGAGCGTGTTAGAAACAATTTAAAGAGTTTGATAGTTGTTTATTTTCTAACGAGCGTGTTAGAAACGATTTAACGACTTTGTCAATCGTTAATTTCTAACGAGCGGGTTAGAACCGGTTTAACTATGATAAACTATTTAAGATGATTTGTAATCGTTTTATATATTTTCTAACAAGCGTGTTAGAAAAGATATGTGTTCATTTCTAACGAGCGTGTTAGAAAACGTTCATTTAAGTAAACCAAAAGTGAATAATTGTATTCGTTTTATTTCTAACGAGCGCGTTAGAAGCGGTTTACTTAATAAAAACCGAATATTTTGAATGTTTGTTAAACATTTAAATTCTAATTAGCATATTAGAATTGGTTTTCATACAAACCACTCATTTTAACGATTGATAATCGTTATTATCTAACAGCGTTTAGAAATAGTTTGAATATGATAAACCATTTATTAAAACGATGTGTATTCGTTTTATTTTCAAACGAGCGAGTTTGAAATTGTTTATTTA
Source organism: Helianthus tuberosus (assembly GCA_030545235.1). Lineage (NCBI taxonomy): Eukaryota > Viridiplantae > Streptophyta > Magnoliopsida > Asterales > Asteraceae > Helianthus > Helianthus tuberosus. The sequence goes on from CM060400.1 coordinate 211,301,183, forward strand.
TTAAACTATTATAAGGTTTATTGTCTTGATTTGTAATCAAAACATAAATATATAGTTTAATATTAAAACACTTGCAAAAAAACGAGAAATGTTTTGAACGAATAAAACATGTCTTTGCGAATTACAAGTGATTCGATACTTCCACGAGAAGTATAACGTCTTGAACCATATAATAATCTTGGAAAGACTATTTTGTGAAAAACAACTCGATGTTGTTATAGACAAAATAAGTTTGCTGGACTACTTGCGAGTAGTTAATTGTAAACAACTTTATATTTTGGACAACTTGTGATTATTCAAGTTTAGAGTTCCAAGATGAGGGAGTACCTCAAAACATGACACCGAACGAAATAATTGCGTTTATTTCGGTAAAAAGTGTTGAAGATAATAACACTTTGGTTTTTGATGTTTAGATATCATTGGTGTATTCGTTATTTTGGACTACTAATAAGTTGTCAAAAGGATACACATTTTGATACAAAGTGTAAAAACTAATTTACACGGACACAACGAGCGGGTTGTGATCATGACTTATGTAATAAGTCACAAATCAAACATCAAACGTATAACGAGTTCGTGAGAAACGTGGAGCATGGTTTGAGATGAAATGCACGAAAACTAGATATGTCATCTAATGTTGAGAGCATCAACATGGAAATGCACATGTAAGTTTTCAAAGAATATAACATATGAAAGATATATATGTTATTATTGTAAATGATTTTAATAAATTTAGAAAATTTATTAATGGAAAATTACAATAGTGATGGACTTGTAGATGCTTCTACCACCATCAATGTTGTTTAAACTATGTGGAGGCTTGGTCCTCAATTTGGGAGAGTATCCCAATACATGGTATTAATGAAACAACAACGTAAATGTATATATCACTATCGGCATACGTGAATGCTTTGGTTGAGAGTCAATCTAATTGACTATATCTCAAGACTCAAGTGATTTTATACAAAGATTTTCATCAAAGTGACTTGGATTAAGACTTATGTTTAAGTCTTTAGGAAGTCAATGATGAAGCCTTGGAGATAAAAAGGCAAACGACTTATGATCCTAATGGATGGAGTTAACTATGGTTTTGAGGCCTTCCTAAAAACCGATGGTTTTGGAATGGTGAAATAAAATTTCATTATTGTGTCTAAACTAAGAAACGAATGTTCGAAAGAGATAGTGCGTTATCTCTTAAGGCTGTGAAGAATCAGAATGATGCATCTTCTGTTCACATGCTAGAGTATTGTGGTCTAAAGCATGCTAGACTAATACTTGTTAATTTATATGCTCGACGGAGATTAAATTAACGTTAAACATTCAAAATATGTGATGACACAAGAACGAATTTTGTGCTAAACAAAACTATAAATATAACTTCATTAAAATGCAAGCAATGTGGGGGGGAGGAACCATTTAAGAAACAAACCCTTTAGGGTATGAAGAAATGGTAGTTGAGAAGTTTTCTCAAACTCGAAATGAAAGGGAGAACCTTTCATCACCCCATTTGGATGCTATCCAATTACACTTAAATGTGGGGGTGACTTGCATTTGAATGTGGAAATGGTAGTTGAGAAGTTTTCTCAAACTCGAAATGAAAGGGAGAACCTTTCATCACCCCATTTGGATGCTATCCAATTACACTTAAATGTGGGGGTGACTTGCATATATTGCAAACGCATGACCAAGTGGAGTACACAATGGTTGTATGGAGTCAATCGAGTAGATTGGACTCGAATGCCAATTGGTTAGATTCAAAATCTAGTAAGATGTCAGTCATGACACACCAAAGGCATGGTGAAAACGTGTTTGGCCATGAATTGAGTTTCATGTCATTCTAAGACAAGGTACATAACTGGATCCAGGTTGAGATCACGAGTTATAAGTCTTATGAATTGACTAAAAGGCAAAAGTGACTAGCGAGTCAAGAAACACGTTAGAACAACTGATCTCAATTTAAATTGTCGTTGGTGACTTAGCGAAGTCAAAGATAATTTTGGATCCAACAACCAGTGGGTTGATAAGAGATCAGGTTGTGGAATGGGACTAAAGCCATGGGAAAAGGGACATGAGGGAAACCTAACCTAGTTGACTGGAGATCCCAAGATCTAGGTTCAATAGGCCAACTTAATCATGAACCGAAGGGTAGTCACTGTGGGGGCGTAGCTAATATATATGTTTATGTATAAGCTAGTTTATATGTTTCATATATCCCCCTAAAACTATAAAAGGGTGTTTAAATACGTCCTAGTCCATTCCTATAATATTCAGTGACATTGTTGTGAGGTTAAGCATAATATGTGGTTTTATGACTTGTGTAAATCATAGTAAACCATAATGCTTTTAATGATTTAAAGGGAAATCACCTATGTTGGAGAGAAGTGTGGTCGCTTCGAATGGAATTAGGGCATAATTCCTAGAGCTCCCGCAGAACCAGGAAAGTGCTCCATGACCATTATAGGACACGATAGTGAGGGGATGGCCCGGCTAGGGAAAGTATTGTGTGAATGTATATTGTCGTTTACACAAATGGGGGGTTGTTCAAGGACATCACGTCTACAAAACCCTAGTAGACTAAGTATGCTTCACAAAGGAAGGTTCAAAGGCAAAACCTACCTATCCTACAATACTCTACTGTCGAGTTTTCCTCGGGGAATTTTGTGTGTTTTAATCGATCTCCATTCATGTGGGGGATTGTTGGAAATTTTAGTGAAAAAGAGTTTTTCACTAAATATTTTGGACATCAATGATATTTATATATGTGTTGTATAAATAATTATTTATGGTTTGTGTTCAAACTATGTCCAAATAGAGCTAAGATGAATGAGATATCGAAGCTTGAAGTTGTATGTTTGGGAAAACAAAGATGAGAAAAATGGATTGAGATTTGTCATCTTGTCCCACATAGGTGGAATGACAAAACTTAAAGTGGTATATAAGGAGGAGCACTCCTTGAAGACAAACACCAGTGGGGACCCTAAAGGGTGCGGAGCACCCTTACTCGTGCACATATGCGCGCGTGTCGTGGGCTATAGGCCCTATGTAGTGCGCTTTGAACTTCGCACACCGCCTTTGTATTTTTGTCCATGAGCGCGTGGTCAGATACATGGCGGGTCCGCTTATGGCACACCCTTGGGTGGCGTAGGCGGATGCCATGGCGAAGACTGTAAATGGCACATGAGTTTGGATAGCGCATGACCAGGTGGCGTCCTGGTATGCATAGTAGCATCCGTGTGGCGCGCAAGTATAGATGGCGCATGACCAGGTGGCGTCCTAGTATGCGCAATGGCATATGTGTGGCGCGTGGGTCCATATGGCGTGGCGTAAGGTCCATGTAGAGTGTTGCATGGATTTGCGGATCAGTTATGGCGCACGCGCAGGTTACAATAGTAACTAGGAGCACTAGTCTGCACACCATGCACATGCGCGGGTTCCATACAATGTGACGCACGGACTGAAGAGCCACTTCAGGCGCGCGTACATGTCTGCAACGGTAACAGAGCAATTGGCAGGACCTGGTCAAGCTAGCTGTTACAACCCGTTAATTGCGTGTCATGATGAATATGACCGTTTTTTGTCTAACCACTTAAGTCCATTAAAGTCATATTCATTATCTTGTTTATTACAAGATTAATGTTATAATTATGACAAGATTAATGTCTATTTTATTACTAGTTTTAATGAGCTTAAAACTATAAGTGTATATATATGAACTTGGTGGTTCATATTAGAGACACCAACAAGATTAGACATTCTCTTGAGTCTCGTTTTCCTTTGAGAGGAGTACTCTCATATTTACACTTCATCTTTTTCCTAAATTTATAAACACCAAATTATACCCGGTGTAATCTCGGGCGTGAGTGCCATCTCCGGCAGTACACATACTGTTCCGGTTGTTGTACCCTGGGAGACAGACCGTCTGGGAGGAGGCGTGAAATCTGTTTTAAGGGAAGCGTGTTGAACACGTGCCTCAACCAAAACTATCAACGATATTTTGCTTGTCTTGCAGCGGAGTTTCGATCTGGAAGGTGCGGTTGAAGTTTCCAAAGACTCTTGCTTGAATCAAGTTTGGTACAATTATTGTGTATTTTTTTTTTCCGTTCAATTGGTTTATGTAACCGGTATTGTACTTGATGAATTTCCCACAAATAACGAGAGTCTCGTTATTATTTATTTTATTAATATTTTAATAAAAAGTGAACCTAGTTCCTACATGACCCGCAGATATAAAATTTTGAGTGCACTGGTTTTGAATTACTAGTCTTTCTTTACACATATTGTATAGATTTATCCAGGGTTGTTCCAACGTTTTTAGAGACCCTAAGCGAACTACGAAGTGGGAGCCTTAATTTCACCCTCCTCCAATCCCGATGGACCTGTCACCATGGGTGATTAATTCCCTTTTTGAAAGCAGGTTGTGATGAGAAGTGAGAACGATGATTGCGGCAGTATTTAAGGGGCCTTAGGCCGCTGAATAATGATGATTAGGTCGATGGTTATTGTTGTCTCGAATAAGGTTACCCATCGAGTTCGGTTTCTTATGACACCCTTAGTAGGAACAGCTTAATCCATCCATGTACAAGTGTGTTAAAATAGATTTTGAGTTAGAAAGGTAGTAAAAGTTTTAAACGGGGCGATTTTATATTAGGTTGATATGTAAATACTTTTTGTACCTTCAAATTTTCAAACATAATTAATGCATATGATATAGAAAAAAGGGGTAGGAGTAAACTGCCATTTTGGTCCCTGTGGTTTGGTCACTTTTGCCACTTTAGTTCAAAACTCAAACTTTTTGCATCTGGGTACCTGTGGTTTTAGTTTTATTGCCATTTTGGTCCAAAAATGAAATCAGATCATATTTGTCTTATAAAATCCTGCAATTTTGCCATTTTCCTCAGGGGTAAATCAGGTCATATTTGTCTTATAAAATATGGTATTTATTTATAAAAGAGAAATGATCATTTTGCCCCTGCGGAAAATGACAAAATAGCAGGATTTTATAAGGCAAATATGACCTGGTCTCATTTTTGGACCAAAATGGCAATAAAACCGAAACCACAGGGACCCAGATGCAAAAAGTTTGAGTTTTGGATTAAAGTGGCAAAAGTGACCAAACCACAGGGACCAAAATAGCAGTTTACTCAAGGGGTAGGATATCAAATTTTGAATAAAGGATTAGAATCAAATACAAAGGTTCATTATTGTAAGAAGGGTAGAAAGACTTTTAAAAAAAACCCACAACACAACACACACACACACACACAAAAAAAACCTTAAACACCCACCACCACCCAAAAACCCACCCCCAATCACCCACCAAATTTTTTTTTTTTGTGGAGAGAGGGTGTGGGGTTTAGGTTTTTGGGTGGTGGTGGGTGTTTAGGATTTTTTTAGTTTTTTTTTTTTTTTTGGGGGGGGGGGGGGGGGGGGTGTTAGGTTTTGGGTGGTGGTGGTGGTGGTGGTGGTGTAGTGGGTTTAGATTTTAGATTATTGGACGCTTGTTACTCTATAAATCCTTCTAACAATTAGGAGTGTTTTTAGAATAAGTTAATAGTAGTAAAGATAAAAAAGGTTGTAGAAGGTGTTTGAATAGGGTTTAAGGAAAAATCGTGTAGTTGCTTGTAAAGCAAGTAATTTGGAACTAGTCCCCGGAACATTAACACGTAACTTCTTGCATAACTGCTCCCAACCACAGCTACTATTTTTTAATATTCTGTTCTTGAAACCTTTTCCCTCTAAGTTTCTAGTGGTGGATGGGTACAAACATTTACAAGCAATGCGGATCCAACACACATTTGTGGGTTTTCAGGAACTCAATGCGTTTGAAAAAAAAGAAAGACAGAAAAAATTAGTAAAAACTTTGTAGAATTTAGAAAAAATTAGTGAGAATTAAAGAGAATTTACTAAAAGGAACCCATTAGAATAAAATTCTAATCCGGCCACTGTTTACAAGAAATATAAGAAAGACTAATTATAGGACAAGAATTTTGTTGAGATGAATGATTGTGTTGAGTGGACATAATGGCGGATCCAGAAACTTTTTTTGTGGATTTGTTTGATAGATGCTCACTAGTTTTTTTTCAAATCATATAAGGTTTCAACGAGTTTTTTTTTTCATACACAATGGGTTCATATGACCCATAAAACAGATCTGGATCCACCATTGAATGGACTGGACATTGCCGAGCCTTATATACCGAGCTGACTAGTTTTTACTAGTCTCGCGAGCCTAAGCTAGCCTAAGATTTCTCTCTCTATATAATAACTTTTATTTAATATAATTACATAATAAATATGATCATCTGTGTAGTTACCGAATACATAATTCAATAATATATTATCTTATAGAGGCTGGTTATTGTACAAATTGCCTTAACGTACGCTGCATACGAGATGCAGTATCAACATGCGATTTTTTTTAACATGGGATTTTTTTTTAACATGCGAATTTAATTTTTTTTAACATGGAAACTTTTTTTTATAACATGCGATATTTGGTTTTTTACAATATGCGATTTTCACTTTTTTGTAATATAACGTGCGATTTTGTCATCGCGTACGTAACGTACGTTAAGCCATATTGTACGATATACTTTTACTTATCTTATATACATATTCACATAAAATTATGTGTAGATAAAATACTAATATTAAATATATAATAAACAAGCCGAACTCGAGTTTAAAAATTGTTGTTGAGTTGAGGTCAAATTCGAGATAAACGAGCCAAGACAAAAACAATTAACAATCCATAAATTGAGCTCAAACAATGAACGGTTAATGGTCAAAGGCCCATTGGTATTGAAAGTTCTTTGTGAAGTCAAGGATAAACTTCTTCAAACCAGCACATGGAAGGAACAAGTTTATAAGTTGATGTTTATAAACACGGATTCCAGGATCCACATGAAACTTTTTCCAGTTAAAAGAAGTTTCTGGTCTAACAAATTTTCAAATGATGTTCATTTCACAAGATTCACAATTTCACATTACACTTTTTTTGTAAGTAAAGTTGTGAACGTCTATAGTTATGCTACTGTAGCAATCAATTTATTCCCAAGGCGTAATCATGTGACCGTTCTACTTTTAACTCCGATAACTTGATTCACTTGTTTACGCCACTAATTTTATTTTTATATATACATAATAACAAGGAAAATTACTAGCGGGCCCTCAAGAATTTTGGGTCCTGTTCGGTGGCCCACTCTGCACACCCTTTAGGCCGGCTTGGCCTCACATATCAAGCAATATTGTCCATAGCCATTGCGTATGAAACACATTAGTGATATTTGAGGTAGTGTATTACTTGTAACCTAGAAATACCCTCCTTGGGACTTATCGACCCCCCCTAATCGTATACAAAAATGAGTGGCTATAATACCATTTGTAAACACTTGGCCTTTCATACCAACCAATATTGTTAGGTGTAGCAATGTGGAGTTTACAAATTTGTTTTTAGTTGCCAAAGTGAAAACTTTCGAGGAGGTTATCCCCAATTCTCTCATGCACCTAACATTTGATCTTATCATAACCATACGATGTGAGATTTGGTGTAGCGGTACGTACCTAATAACTATGCAATCAATAGCGTGCTATCGTGGTGTTGTAGCGCTTAGCAGACATACGATGTCATAGCAGTTCAAATAGCGGTCCCTTATAACGGTTCCACTATTAGTGGTGCTAAAGGGCACTATTTTGAAACCCGTATTGTGGTACCCGAGGAAAATCCACAGTCATTTTAACTCGTCTTTCACTCTCCTGTGTCTACTTATCAAATTTCGGGACGAAATTTCTTTCAACTTGGGGATGCTGTGACAACTCGTAATTTCGAGGTTAGAACCGTTCGTTTTTGTATTTATAGATCGAGTCATATACTTATTTTAATTGACGAGTTAATTAAACTCAACTAAATTATATTATAAGTTCATATTATTTAAGCGATTAACTTGAAACTGAATCTATATCGTGTTGAACCGATCCGAACCGTTGAACCAAAGCACTGGTCTTGCTTGTCGACTTAACCCACTCGCATAACTCGAAACTTATGAGGCCCGAACCATAGCATGATCATTATAAGTTTATATTAGTCGATAAGTATAATTGTTAAAATTGTTAGATTGTAATTAAAAAAAAGTATATATATATATATTTGTTCCACCCAAGAAACCCCTTTCAAATTGTTACGTCTGCATGTTAGTTTTTGTTATAACTCCTCAAAAACTAATTAAACCCCTTGCCTTGCCCCACATGCTTACGACCACAAATCCCTTCCACCACTTTAATTGGTTCAGCCCACATATCCCTCGAAGCAAAAACAAGAAAGCTGATGCGTTGAGCAAGCTAGCATCTATGTCGTTTAGTCATCTGGCGAAAGAGGTGCGGGTCGAAGTTCTATCTACACCATCCATCGCCGTTTCACAAGTCCTGCAAATAGAGGCTCCGGTCCAAACATGGATGACACCGATCATAAATTACCTGGTTCATAACGTCCTGCCAGTCGGCAAGGCCAAAGCTCGAAAAGAACAAATTAATTCACTCCAATACCAGATGCAGGACGAAGGTTTGTACCGAACAAGCCAATTACATCGTGAGAGAAATTTATTATGGAATCTGTGGCATCCATGCCGGACCAAAAATGATCGTGACAAAGATAAAAAAAAACACAAGATATTATTGGCCGGGAATGCACGAAAGTGCGGTAAAAGAACTCCAACAGCGTGATGAGTGTCAGAAACACGCGCCTGTGAGCCTTCGGGCAAAAAATGAAATGATTCATGTGACCGCAGCATGGCCATTTCAGAGGTGGGGCGTCGACATCGTCGGACCCTTCCCACGATCAAGCGGAAGCGCACAATACTTACTAGTTTAATTAATGACGTAAGTTGCATGTTTTATTATAACTTTCCAAACCAAAACCCTAAACCAAGTTTGTAATTGCTGCCTCTCTTTTCTCTGCCATTCGGTAAACGACGAACAAGCCCAAGAACTCCAAATGTCGACTCTTCGGTTGCTTTAATCGATCCACTCATTCGCTAGGTAACTAGTTTCTCAATATCTATGTTAACTGCCAAAAGCAGTTATAATACGATAACTGCCAAGCAGTTGTTTGGGGAAGTTTGTATATCTGGTTTTATAACACTCCCCCTCAGATATACATTACTTGTTCATTATACACTATTAACAACATGCTTCAGGATGATGTTAAATCGATACTTCAGGACCTATGAGATAAACTGATACTACAGGACCAGTTAAGCTGCCTCGTTAAAAACCTTGCTAAGAAAACCCAATGGGACAAAACTTAGTCAAGGAAAAGAGTACAACGTGTATAATGCTCCCCCTCAATTTAACTAACGTCTTTCAATCTTCTAAGCCCGATCCTCTGCGATAAATACTCAAAACTGCTTCTAGGTAGTGATTTTGTGAAAAGGTCAGCTAGGTTTTCACTTGACTTGATTTGACGAATATCAATTTCTCCTTCTTTTTGTAGGTCATACGTTGAGAAGAACTTTGGTGAGATGTGCTTTGTTCTGTCGCCTTTGATGTAGCCTTCTTTTATTTGAGCTATGTAAGCAGCGTTGTCTTCATAGATAATCGTCTGGTCCTTCTTGATTTGTTCCAATCCGCATGCTTCTTGTATGTGATTAATCATTGATCTCAACCACACGCATTCTCGACCAGCATCATATAATGCTATCAGTTCAGCATGATTGGATGATGTTGCTGTAAGTGTTTGCTTAGTCGATTTCCAAGAAATTGCTGTGCCACCGTATGTGAATACATAACCTGTCTGAGATTTTGCTTTGTGAGGATCTGATAGATATCCGGCATCAGCATACCCAACCAGTTGGGACTTTTGATCTTTCTGATAGAAAAGTCCTACGTCTTGTGTCCCACAAATATACCGGAATATATGTTTTACACCATTCCAGTGTCTACGTGTTGGATTCGAACTGTATCTCGCTAGTACATGAACTGCAAATGCAATGTCAGGTCTTGTGTTATTTGCGAGATACATAAGGGCACCGATCGCGCTTAAGTACGGCACTTCTGGACCAAGTACTTCTTCGCCTTTTTCTTGAGGGCGATAAGGATCCTTGAGTGGATCTAGCGGTCGGACAACCATAGGTACGCTAAACGGATGTGCTTTATCCATATTGAAACGTATTAGCATCTTCTGGATGTAGTTTGATTGATGGACAAATGTGCCATTGCACAGATACTCAAATTGTAGTCCGATGCATAATTTTGTCATACCATGATCTTTCATTTCAAATTCCTTCTTTAACAACTGAGCAGCTTTCTCTATCTCTTCAGGAGATCCGATGATGTTGATATCATCAACATAGACTGCTATTATAGTGAAATTTGAGAGTGATCTTTTTATAAAGACACATGGACTGATTACATCAGACTTGTATCCTTCTTTTTCGAGATATTCACTTGTAACACCCTTAATACTGGACGGAATTTAAGTAATAATTATATGAACTTTATACTAATCAGAGTTTACAAAAAAACTTTTGTGTTTAAAACCATACACATTTGTGATAGTACCAACAAATCCAAGATAGTGCATAACAAGTTTAAAGTTAACCCTTGCTAGTCAACTAACAACTAGTTTAAAGGATTCAAAACACGATTGACAAAACATTTACAACATGATTAAAGTCTCGACAAAGTTAAGTTTGGTGCGGAAGCTTCAAAATGCGTGTTCGGTTCTTGACAACGTACTTGATCACCATCCGGAAGGACCTCATCCATACCTAGGGTCAAACCACTAAAAACATTAGTTTTGACATTAATACAATACATATAAACGAATTCCGACATCGAAAAGTGGATAAAATACTCAATTTTCTGGGCTCTACCGTAATTTACGGTATCTACCGTAAATTACGGTAGACCCTGAATATTCCTGGTCTGCCGTAACTCAGTAGAGATTCACCGCAAGACCTTTATTCTCCACCGTAAATTACGGTGGAGACCGTAATTTACGGTGGATACTGTAACTTTGCCATTTAACTATTTTGTGGATTTCGCCCTAATCCGCATACCGTTTTAGACTATTTCTTTCCTGTATGTCTGTAAATTCATTACGGACATGTTCATTTTGATTATCATACCAATAATTGACTCACCGATCATACGGCTAAAAGTTTCTATACTATTATTTATTCGACCCATTCCAACTATAGTGTATATTTCCAGTTTCTTATTCTAAGACCTTTTAGATGCCATTACCCAAGTTCCCGGGCTTGTACATCTTGGTGTGTTTGCGCTATTCATGACTTTGTGTTCCCTTGGAACTAAAAGCTCATTTCCTCGGAATTCAACATTCCGTTTTAAACGGCCTTTTCAACATACCCCCATTTATTATTCCAATATCCTGGATTCACAACTTAAAGTATCATAGCTAGGTTCATAAGCGTAGTGCAATCCAACACTTAACAACTTACGAAACCATCATATCGCTATTGTCATGATTCCTTTTATGGTATCTATTCAACCCGTTTGACTATCTAGTGAAAACCATCACTTTATTAACAAGTCAAACCCAATCCCAAGTCTTTATTTTGACCCGTTTGATGTTCAAGTGAACTACGCCACTTTAGAACACGTCAAACGCATCCTTTACACTACGATTCTGTCTATACACTAAACTCAAACATATATGCGTAATTTAACGAGACTAAAGTCACGTACCTTTAAAGCACACCTTTTCCGCGTGTATCACCTCCGGCGTGTCCACTTGACGTTCCGGATTCCTTGCCTAAAGAGTTCAATTCATAACAAGATTAGGACTCTTTCATAAGCTTTAACGCATTATTTCTTAACATATTCAAATCTGCGTTTTACCCAACCTTTAACATTTTAACCCTCATTTAGGCGTTTTATCAAACACCTAACGGGTCAGATTTCTACATGATCTAAACCAAGTTCATGACTTGAGTTTATCACCATAATTAACTTCAATTAGACTACATGTCCATATTTTAACATCAACAATTTAGAGATTTCCTCATAATTTCAGTTTACACTAGAACAAGAGTTTTAATCCTAGTGTTTATCAAGTTCCACTAACATATTAGTCACCCACTATGATGATTTTGATCCTTACAATTATCATGCTAGAATTTATCAAGAAATCATCTAGGGTTTGTCCCTAAACCTTATATCACTTCCAATTTCATGTTTACAACACATAATTAAGCTCTACACTCGATTTCAATCACATGCATGAACTTTGAATCGAATCAAAATGACCTAATTCGACATACCTTATGATCCCTTTGTCGAAGTGATCACGATTCTATGTTCAGATTTCAATTTCAACTTGATTTTGGCCTTCAATTTGATAGTTTAGTAGAAGCTAGGGTTTTGGGAGTGAGGGTGTCGCCCCCCTCCTGTTCTTGATCGACCAGAGACCTCAATTGAGGTGTTTGGTTTTGTTTTTGATTATAACTAATAATAATAGTTTCAAGTTTGACAACATTGGCCCCTCTACTTTTGTTTAACATTTAGTTTTGGTTATTCTAACCTTATTTCAAGTTATTTCTAGACTTCTAGTTAACTAGGTTATAATTTCCCAGTTAAATAAATTCTTGTTTATTTATACTTTATAACTCTAATATAAAGTTTTATATTTTCGGGATGTTACAAGTCCACCCCCCTTAAAAGGGTTTCGTCCCCAAAACCGAATTTACGTACCAAAAAGTATGGGGTAGAGCCGTTGCATCTCTTCTTCGGATTCCCATGTGGTATCCGCACCCTTCCTATGTTCCCATTTAACCTTCACTTGGTTAATCACTTTGTTCCTCAAACTCTTCTCTTTACGATCTAAAATCGCAATTGGTTTTGCTGCATAGTTGAGGCTGTTATCAACCTCGATATCATCGTAGTGGATACGAGCAGTTTCGTCTGCTAAACATTTTCGGAGATGTGACACGTGGAATGTGCTATGAATCCCACTCAACTCCTCGGGTAGTTCGAGACGATATGCTACTTTACCAACCCGTTCTGTGATTCTGAATGGCCCAATAAATCTTGGGCTCAATTTCCCTCTTTTTCTGAACCGTATTATTCCTTTCCACGGCGATACTTTCAGCATTACCTTATCGCCCACTTGAAACTCAATTGCCCTATTTCGTTTATCCGCGTACGACTTTTGTCGATCTTGAGCTGCTTTTAGGTGAGTTCGGACCATGTCGATCTTCTCATTCGTAGTTCGGATTATATCAGTAGGTGCTAGTCCTTGTGGACCCACTTCTCCCCAACATACCGGGGTTCGACACTTTCTACCATATAACATCTCATACGGGGCCATTTTAATGCTCGAGTGATAGCTATTGTTATATGAAAATTCGACCAAGGGTAGATAGACATCCCAACTACCCCCGAAGTCAATAATGCAAGCCCGCAGCATATCCTCCAACGTTTGTATTGTTCTTTCACTCTGCCCATCCGTTTGTGGATGGTAAGCGGTGCTAATGAACAGTTTAGTCCCCATTTGTTCTTGGAAGTCACGCCAAAAATTCGAAGTGAACCGAGTATCTCTGTCTGACACAATGGATATCGGTACCCCATGACGTGCTATGATTTCATTAGTGTACACCTCCGACATCTTCTCGGATGTATAAGTCTCACGAATCGGAATGAAGTGAGCACTTTTCGTCAATCTGTCCACGACTACCCATATAGCATCAAACCCGCGGTTGGTTTTGGGTAATTTGGTCAACAAATCCATGGTGATTTGTTCCCATTTCCAAATTGGGATGTCCAATGGTTGCAACTTACCATATGGCTTTTGGTGCTCCGCTTTGACTTGCAAGCATGTCAAACACTTCTCCACATATTTCACGATGTCTCTTTTCATTCCGGGCCACCAATAATTTTGTTTTAAATCGTTATACATCTTGGTCGCCCCCGGATGTATCGAATAACGAGATTTATGGGCCTCGTCAAGTAGAAGTGCCTTGGCCCCATATGAGTTTGGAACCCAAATTCTCCCAAATCGAGTTTTCAATCCTTGGTTATCATCCACTAGGTCTTTTAACTGCCCAACTATTCTTTCCCTTTGTAGGATCGTTGTTGAACCCAAACGAGTCAATCAGAAGAGTCTTTTCTCTGTATCAAAGGCGGAATCAAAGATACAGATGCTCAAACTAATTATAATGCTTCTTTGATTGATTTAACAACGTTTACAACCTGAAAGCAATCTGGCAGCACTTCGTTACAATTTTCAGAACCGTTACCAAATGAACAACATGTGCACTATATATAGTGGAGACAGGTTCGCTTATATGGACGTCCATATGAGCGGACCTATTAGCTTCTGGTTCGCTTTTATGGACAATGTCCATATAAGCGGACCTATTAGCTTATGGTTCGCTTTTATGGACAATGTCCATATAAGCGGACCTACTTGCTAATCCACCAACTTTCGTTTCTTGAACCTCGTGCACTGGATATCCTAACCTATCCTATTACGTTACATGATACAAGACGAAGTCAATAGACGTAATGTACTAACAGACTCCCCCTCGGATATTGACGAAGTCTTCAGTGACTAATCTCTGTTATGACACCTCTTCAGTCTTGATCATTTTGCATCCTCACTCAGATTGTAACATTGTAAGTATCCATCATTCTCTTGATCAGCTTCATTCTTTGACTCTTACACCAGGATCTCATCACTGGTTCTATCATCAACATCTTTATCATCAGCAGGCTCCCCCTTTCGTCAAGCTTCCGTGCTTTTAGGGATCGACACCTAGCTTTCCAGCTACAAGCTCCTCCTAACTTTCAGCTTGTCTTCAGACTCCCCCTTAAACTCTGCTCTCGGGATCGTAATCTGGACTTTTCCTGCAATCACTCATACAACTATAAGTAACAACATTTTAAACTTCCAAATATTGTTATCTAACAATTCAATCTCCTCAAAATCACTTCTCATGAATTTGGCAGTTTCATCGAATTGTATCGGAAACTAGCTCTATAACGATATAAGCATCCAAATCCCCCACAGTTAATCATCCAAGTCCAAATTAATGACCTTGGAGATATCACAAACTGTTTTTGATTTTTAATTTTAAAACTTCAAATTTCAAATTAATGAACTTGTTTTATTTTCAGAAACACGATCAGCTTACTTAGATTTTGAAACTCAGCACTCAGACATCAGTTGTCGAAAATAAAGCAGAAATCAAAATCTTTTTGTATTTTCTGAAAACATAAAGCAGTATAGAAATATGTACAAACATATTTACAGACAATATTTTTGTTTGAGTTTGCATCAGAGGATCATATCAGTTTCTGACAAGTCACAAGTACCGTTGAGCTTAATTTCACTTTAAGAATTAAACAATTCACTTAGATTGTCGATATACTTGTCCACTTAAATTTTCATACAAATTTCAACTAATTCAGGATACAGATTAGGTATTTTAAGAACTTAAACCCATTCATGTGTCCCACCTCTTGAATATACTCCCGTATCCAGATCCCAATATTCAGTCTTACAGGTAATTATAACACAAATGATATCTGTACGGGGTTAATAAATTATGAAGAATCATGAGAGCTCAGGTCAGAACTACCGTTCAGCAGAGAGATCATGACTCAACTTGTGGGTGTGTCCCCTTTAGAGGATCTTTTTTACAACAGCATTGCTAAGCAATTTTATTGTCTTATCATATATGCTGAGGGTGATGCTGTGTTTCAAGCATATGCAGAAAGTATTATTCGAGGACTAGGTCAGAACTTCCATTCAGCAGAAGTCCCGGAATAATACCCCAGATATCACTGAGTATAAAAACCTAGTATATCAGATTATGAGACCTTTCAAACGAGATTTCAGGGGTTACCTATATATCCAAGTAGTGTTCCCCACGAAATAAGCAAGTGTTTGAATTTAGGTTTATATCCCGGAAAAGTTTACTAAGTGTATAAAAACCTATCGGCATATCATCAGTGAGACTGTTTAACGCTATATAGTCATTACAATTCTTTAGCATACTGTAACTGTCTACTGATGTACTATCATTTCCTCTTTTTACGCAAAACTCAAATTTTTGAATTTTTTATCATGTTTTTGGCTTTTTCAAATTTTCAAATGTTTTTTGTATTTTCTAACAATATATCTCCCCCTAAAATGCAAAACCATTTAAAGAAAATTTGACAACCAACACTGATAGCTTTGTCTCGCCATCCATTTTCTGCTTCACATGCTCTGATTTGCAGAAAATATAATGTACCCCCATGATTTACAACACATTGATATTTTACAGTTTGAAAACCGTTTTTCAATCTGATGAAATTAATCATGTTTGTTCAGCCGTGAGGGTTTCGGCGTATTCAATCAACATACATTCAAAACAATATAAAAAACAACATATTTTTGGTTTTTCAAATTATAACAAACTAAAAACATATTTTTGGTTTTAAGTTTTTAGGGTTTTGAAAATATTGTTTATTTATATACAGAAAACACTCAAACTAAACGCCCTGTTCAACCAAACCAGGGTCCTGCACCCTCTTTCTGTGCCAGGCTGCTCCAACTTCCCTTTTCACAATCTTCAGCTTCATTGAGCACCTGCACATTTCAAACTTTATCAATCATTTGAACAATTTAGCCCAGGTCTGTTGGACCTTAGGCATTTCAACACAATAATGTTCATTTAATTTCGGAAACTCTTTGTCATTTAAAACTTTTTCAGAGTTGACTTCAACCTTCTCATCTTTTTCCGACGTCACTTGTTTCTTAATACTCCACATTTGACCTTCCGGAGTACCTCTTTTGTAAAAATTTGTCTCTTTTTGAACCTTTTGATTTTGAACAACATTTTTAGGTTTCCAAAACTCTTGAGGTTTTGTCATATCAACAGATGTTCTCCAACTCTGTGTTGTTCTGAATCTGGGTGTGTGAGAGTTCCAGGTCTGTCTTGAATCAAACCTGTTCGGGTTTGATTTCCAATTTTGATTTGAAGCAAACTTGTTTGTATTGTACCTCCAAGTTTGTTTCGAATCAAATCTGGTTGACCTTGGTTTCTCATTCTCAGATTTCTGTTTTTCAACATCAACAGGCTTTGGATTTGGACACTTTCGTGCAACATGTCCAATTTGATCACATTTAAAACACACTTTCTTTGAAACATCCTTGGCCTGTTGTTGTTTCTTTTTCTTAGCCTCAAACTCCTCATTAGACTGTTGTCCAAATTTGAGTTTTTCCTCTTCTTTCAAACTTTTTCCTTGAACAAAATTTAATTTTTGTTGCAAATCCTGTTTTTCATTTTGTTTTCGATTCTGTTTCTTTTTATAACCCAAACCAGCCTTCATGTTTTTCTTCTTAAAACCAGGTTTGTTATAAAAAGATTTATGACCTTTACCAGCAAACTTTGCAATCTCAGACTTCTCAATCTCAACCATTTTGAAAACTTTATCGACCTTCTCTGAAATCACATTCTGAATCGGGAATACAACATCCAAGAATAATTTGTCCGATCCAATCATGGTATAAACCAATCCTTTTGAATCATCATTCAAATTTTTCTTAGATTTTGTGTTTTTCAGATAACCATCATAAAGATTTCCTTCATCTTCATCCTGTGATTCAGACTTACCTTTTGTAGACTCATCTTTCAAAACGCTTTCAACAACCTTACTTACCACCTCTGAATCATTAGCATCATCAGATTTGGAGTAAATCACATCGATACTTTCAGGTAACTGGTCAGCTATGTTCAAACCCTTTGCCACCTTTTCCTCATCATAAAAAGTATAATTGTTTCTCAATGGTGGTGGTACCTGATGAAATTCTGAACCAATACCCTTTTTGCAATTTTCAGTATCTTTGTCATCTGGTGTGATGTTGAAAATGCGTTCGAGAATGTACGAAGAGTTATGATAACTTTGAAGTTTTGTAACAATCTTTTCTTTTTCAGCCAAGACTTGTTTAAGATTAGCAATTTCATCAACACATTTGTTCAATTCAATTTGCTTTTCTTTAAACTTTCTTTCATACATTTCTTTAGTGACTAAAGTTTCTGACAATCTTTGATCAAAACTTTTGACTTGGCTCTTCAAAGTATCATAAGCTTCTTGTACTCTCTGACTCGACCACTTTAAAGAATCATAATGTTTTTGTAAATCTTGAAATTTAGATTCTTTTTCAACACAATCAACACATTTTGCTGAACACAGTTGTCTATAAGCATCATTATCCTTTTCCAAACCTTGACATTTCTGTGTTAGCTTTTCAACCTTTAGTTTCAAAATTTCTTACATTTTATTTTGAAAACATTTTCAAACTTGGTTGCTTCAATTTCTTTTGCTTTTATTTTGTCATCTTTTTGAATACTGGCTTTGCACATTTCTATGCAATTCCTGCACTTGTTCTCATTGTTATCAACAATTTCAACATTCGATAGATCAGAAGATTTTCTAACCTTAGTCTCATTAAGCACCGGTTCTTCTGTTTCAGCTTTCTGATCTTGCTCTTTGTTCTCCACTTTTTCTTCTTTC
Organism: Helianthus tuberosus; assembly: GCA_030545235.1. Lineage (NCBI taxonomy): Eukaryota > Viridiplantae > Streptophyta > Magnoliopsida > Asterales > Asteraceae > Helianthus > Helianthus tuberosus. The sequence goes on from CM060400.1 coordinate 211,319,702, forward strand.
TGTGCTTCTTCTATCTTCTGTTCTTTTTCAGCTTTCTGTTCCTCTTCAGCTTTCTGTTCCTCTTCAGCAGCAATCTTCACAACAGTCTTTACTTCTTCAATCATCTTCTTCAATTCTTCTTCATTTCTACCACCTTCGGTAGACTTGCTTCACAAACCTCTCTTATCTTTTTCTCCAAATCAGGCAGATATGCTTTATCAGATAACCTTCATGTGTTGAAAGTAGCCTGCCTTGGAACCAAATTTGTTACAGCTTCGAAATCCACTTTTGATGGATCAACAACTGGATTACCCCGTGGATCCATGTAACATTCCAACTCTTCATTCCATCTTTTTGCTCTCTGGGCTTCTTTGAATGGTTCATTTAATTTTCCGATTTCCCATCTTGCATAATCTGCTTTCCAATATCTATCAGGATCAGCATCAGCCACAAATGCATATCCAACTGCATCTTCTTCAGGGCATACTTGACTCCAGTCGTAACCTTCATCGTCATATATAACTGCAAGAGCCCTTGATTTTTCTTCAGGCTGTTTCAATCTTGGTGGCTCAGACTTGTTCTGATGGTAAATCGCTTTCTTGTAATAATCTTCATTGAACGGGTTTGCAGAATCATCATCAGCATACGCATTTCTGCACTCGCGCTTAAAGTGACCTCTTTGTTTGCATTTGAAGCATGTCACCTTAGATTTATCAAATCCCAGTTTGGTAGATGGTCCACCAATTGACTTTCTCCCCGTGATCTCCATGAACCGCTGTGCCCGACGAACCGCACTGGCCATGCACCATCTTATATCCATTAGTTCCATCTCCTCGGGGTCTAATTGATCATAATCTTCTTTTGTCAAGTTGGTGTTGCCGATCTTCCCTGCAACGAGGCTTTCATACGATTCAAGTACAGATGCCAAGAAAACCATCTGTTGTTTTGCCGACTCTTCGCTGAAATTCTGCCCATTCTTCAGATCCACTGCGATATTACACTGAAACAAATTCTTGGAAGCAGATTGACTTGACGTGTTTGAAGAAGATCCACTGTGAAAACCACTTTGAAGACTTTCATTGTTCACTGAATTTGAACTTTCTGCAGAAAATGTTGTTCTTGGAGACCCAGCCTGTGGTACATTTCCTCGGTAGTAAAGCTCCACATTTTGCTGATAAGCCGGATTGTTGACTTTAGATCTCTTTATCTCCAACTCATGGCTTTCAAGCCTTTCAATCAGCAAATCTACTTTTAAATCTTCAGGCTTGATTGTATTTTTCAACATTAGAGCGAAATATTGCCACTCTTGATCATTTGGCAATGAATCAAACAATTTATCCACCAAATCCTCTTCAGAATATGTGATTTCATGTCTGGCTAACTCCATTTTCAGATGCCCAAATCTTTCGATCATTCTACAAACAGATTCATTTTTCATACAATTGAATAAATCAAACTCTTTACGCAACAATTTCTTTTTGTTTTTGACAATTTCATTACTTCCTACACACTTTCTCCCTAACGCTTCCCACAAACTCTTTGAAGTTTTCTCTTGTTCAAGTAATGAAATAATATCCTCTCTTACTGACTGTTTGATGAATGTAATCATTTTATATTCAGCCACAACATTTTTTACATCTATGTCTGAGAAATCTTTTGGATCTATTAACTCTCCTCCCTCTTTTACTGGTTCAGTGTATCCATCTGTCATTTTTAACCAGCTTTCAGGAGCGAAAGCTTTTACCCAACCCTCAAATCTGTTTTTCCACCAGTGATAATCTTCCACTTTCATTAACTTTGGTGGCTTCTGTTGGCTTCCGTACATGTTCTCAAACTTCAAATTCTCCGAAATCTCTCTTGAATATTCTTTCATCTCAGATCTTCTATCTGACGATTCGGAAGTGAACGCTTTGTAGAATGTGTTGTAAAATTCTTCACCGTTGCTTGACATCTTCAATTACCTGAAAGCAAACAGACAAACTCAATCAGTTTAAACGGATAGAATACGTAAAAATATATTTACGATTGAATCAATCTAGGACTTGTGTCGAAGATTTGTGGAGTCGTTTAATGTTGCACTTGCACTTGAATCAATTGATTGGGCTGATCAATAAATGCAATCCGACACTTGTTCACGTATCTTGATTATAATAGGACCTTTAAGTGAATGTTGCAGACACCCTATGATACACCGATTGATTTAATTGGACCTCTCAAAATCTAATTACATTTGCCGATAATATGTCACATATAGACTTTAATGAACCGACAACTTTCACAATCCCCCACTCACTTTTAATTGAACCTTAAATTGTCTTGGACTTCAAACCCCACATGCAAACTGACACTCAACACATGATTTGATACTCTCTAGACTAAAAACAACAATCAATTTTATCCTTTACTTGCACATGCACTATAAGAATTGATGGCTGACAAAACGTGAATGTGCTATGACACTTTACGAGATCACAAACTTCTTTTTAATTGTGCCGATAATTCTGATTGGACCTAATACTTTGGTTTTGGCACACCAATATAAATCTTCTATCACATGTATACTGACACAAAATATCTCAAGATCCACATATGACTAAGTCTTGTGACAACTTTAAATGTTCAAATAAGTGGACCAGAATGTTCGAATAAGCGGATCTCCTGATGTTCGAATAAGCGGATCTCCTGATGTTCGAAAAAGCGAACCTGAATGTTCACAAAAGCGGAACTATGCCTTGTTCATAAAAGCGGACCTATGTAACTTTCAAGCGAACCTCAAGAGCGGACCTCAACAAAATGTAAACACAAGCGGACCTCTTGAGCGAACCCTCAACAATCAAGTCCCGATGAGCGGACCTGATATTGTCCGGATAAGCGGACCTAACAAGTAATTTCAAGCGGACCAAATGTGATTTTCGAGCGGATCTATCGATGTCCGTAAAAGCGGACCTAAGTTTTTAACAGTTTTTACCCATTTTTAAGCCGAATTTTAATCTGAAACTTTCAAGGGTTTGTTATTATCCACTAATACACATTTTGTGAAAAATTTGGCCGTTTTTAACCGTGGAAACTTGTTCAGATTGAAAAAGAAGGTGTAGAAGACAGAAAACAGATCCAATTGAGCTAAACTCTTCCTCCTGAGCTCTAATACCACTTGTAGGATCGTTGTTGAACCCAAACGAGTCAATCAGAAGAGTCTTTTCTCTGTATCAAAGGCGGAATCAAAGATACAGATGCTCAAACTAATTATAATGCTTCTTTGATTGATTTAACAACGTTTACAACCTGAAAGCAATCTGGCAGCACTTCGTTACAATTTTCAGAACCGTTACCAAATGAACAACATGTGCACTATATATAGTGGAGACAGGTTCGCTTATATGGACGTCCATATGAGCGGACCTATTAGCTTCTGGTTCGCTTTTATGGACAATGTCCATATAAGCGGACCTATTAGCTTATGGTTCGCTTTTATGGACAATGTCCATATAAGCGGACCTACTTGCTAATCCACCAACTTTCGTTTCTTGAACCTCGTGCACTGGATATCCTAACCTATCCTATTACGTTACATGATACAAGACGAAGTCAATAGACGTAATGTACTAACACCCTTTTTACATTTTCTTCCTTTATTGCTTCGATTTGAGATTTCCGGATTTGCTCAAGCAAACCCGATGTCACAATTAGTTGCATCGATCGTACTCGAATAGGCGTATAATCTGTCTTTCGGCTCAACGCGTCTGCCACTACATTAGCCTTCCCGGGGTGGTAATGTATTTCACAATCAAAGTCTTTGACGGTTTCTAACCACCGCCTCTGCCTCATATTTAATTCCTTCTGATCGAAGAAATACTTCAAGCTTTTATGGTCGGTAAAGATAGTGCATTTCACCCCATACAAATAATACCTCCATATTTTCAAGGCGAACACCACCGCCGCCAACTCGAGGTCATGGGTAGGATATCTCTTCTCATGAGTCTTTAGCTGCCTCGAGGCATAGGCTATAACCTTGCCCCGTTGCATCAAAACGCAGCCAAGCCCCGAATGTGATGCATCTGAGTAAACTACCATGTCGTCTGTTCCATCCGGTAATGAAAATACCGGTGCATGGGTCAGTTTTTCCTTAAGCGTTTGGAACGCCCTTTCTTGATCATTACCCCAGTTAAACTTTTCGTCCTTACGGGTTAATTGGGTTAATGGCATAGCAATTTTGGAGAAATCCTGTATGAATCTTCGATAATAACCCGCAAGCCCCAAAAAGCTTCTGATCTCCGAAGGATTCTTCGGTGGATCCCATCTCGCCACGGCTTCTATCTTTGACGGGTCTACTAACACCCCGTTTGCACTAATGATGTGCCCGATAAATTGTACTTCTCGCAACCAGAAAGCACATTTCGAGAACTTTGCGTACAACTTCTCTTTTCTGAGCGTCTCTAATACTTCACGCAAATGATTTGTGTGTTCCGCTTCATTCCTCGAGTATATCAAGATGTCATCAATGAACACTATTACCGACTTATCTAGCATAGGCTTACAGACCCGGTTCATGAGGTCCATGAAAGCCGCGGGTGCATTAGTTAACCCGAAGGACATCACAAGGAACTCGTAATGTCCATACCTTGTACGGAAAGCCGTCTTCGGTATATCTTCCTCCTTGACTTTCAACTGATGGTATCCCGATCTAAGGTCGATCTTGGAGAACCAACTTGCGCCTTGCAATTGATCAAATAAATCATCGATTCTTGGGAGTGGGTATCGATTCTTCACTGTAAGTTTATTTAACTCCCTGTAATCGATACACATGCGCATGCTCCCATCCTTCTTTTTCACAAATAGCACTGGTGCGCCCCACGGAGACACACTAGGCCGGATAAACCCTTTGTCTAACAGATCTTGAATATGCGACATCAATTCTTGTAATTCTGATGGCGCGAGTCGATACGGCGCCTTGGCCACAGGTTTCGCGCCCGGAACCAATTCGATCCCGAACTCTACCTCCCGTTCTGGCGGTATTCCCGGAAGGTCCTCCGGAAATACATCGGCATATTCGCGTACCACCGGTACATCTTCAATCTCTAGTGATCTCTTGTCTGGTTCGTTCGCGTATATCATGAATGCCCTACAACCGTGCCTCATGAGCTTGCGAGCTTTTAGCATTGAACACATAACGGGATTACCCCTCTTTTCGCCGTATATGGTAACAGATTTTCCACTTGGAGATGTTAGTTTTATCTCCTTGCGGAAACATACGACTCTCGCATGGTATCGGGATAGCCAATCCATCCCGACTACTACTTGGAATTCCCCCATCGACATAGGAATCAAGTCTATTGAATATTCTTCATCGTCAATGTTTATCTTACAATCTCGACATACATCACACACAAGGAAACTTTTGTTATCACCTATTTCTACTTTCTAATGGCATAGGCAATTTTGTTAGTACAAAAGAAGGATGTCGAATAAATCCATGTGAAACAAAGGATTTATTCGCACCCGTATCAAATAACACATGTGCAGGAATTGAATTTATGGCAAATATACCTGAGACCACGTCGGGCTCTGTTTTTGCCTCCACTGCTGTTAACTGGAAATATCTTGCCTTTGCTCTTGGTGTCTCAGTGTGTGTATTCTTGTCATCTTTCTTTCCGATCAACTCTGGGCACTCAGATTTCTTGTAACCCGGTTGGTAGCATTTGTAACACACCGACACCTTCCCCTGGCACAATGCAGCCGTGTGCCCCGTTTTCCCACATATAGGACACGGTTTGTCCTTGAACCGGCACTCACCTTTGTGCCCCTTCCCGCATATCTTGTAGTTTGATGACCCGCTTTTCCCTTCTTGTTTCTTTGAGGATTCTGTTGTGCGCGCCTTTTTCGTTGGGCTTGGATTGACTATCTGCGCCCTTCTTTCACCTCTTTCAATCTGTTTCTTCAACTCTATCTCCCGTTCCCGAGCAACGTTTATAATCTCGGTGAGAGTCTCATACTTTGAAGGAGTCATAAACTCCCTATACTCGTTATCAATTCATCCCAAAACTTCATCTTATCCATGAACATTCCCGTGATTTTATCAATAGATTCACCCTTGTGTCGAAGCTGCATGAATTCTTCCTTGATCTTGTTAATGACTGCCTTGGGACTGTGATGTTTAAGAAACGGCGTCTTAAACTCGTCCCATGTCATAGCTTTAGCCGCTTCGCTTCCAATTTCTTTCTTCTTGTTATCCCACCAGTCTTTCGCTTGACCCCTTAACTGACCCATGCCATAGGCTACGTAGTCGTCTGGATCACAATGAGTCATTTCGAATACTCCATCCATGTCGCTTAGCCACCGCTGGCATATTATCGGGTCAACCTCCCCATTGTAAATTGGCGGTTTGCACGCCATGAACTCTTTATAAGAACAAGATTTTCGTCCTCCCGACTTCTCCTTTGCTAAATTGGTATTATCCTCCAATTTCTTGATTCTTTCTTCCACCACTGATAATACCGTGTTTTGGATTTTGTCGATGAAACCCGACAGACTGTTTTCGATTGCCTTCCCTACCTCTTCAGCAATCACTTCTCTCGTTTGCTCGGTGACTCTTGGCACCGCATTATCATTACCTTTATCCGTCATCTTTAACTGAAATGTTTACATCAAGTGTTAAACATTTCATCTATAGCATATGGTTTATTTACTTCGGTTTATTCAAGTTCATAACTTGTTTTTACCGCTCTTATTTAATGCACTTTCCGGGTTTGAGTGTATTAACACGCTCTTCCCATGCATATCTATTCATCATTCCCTTTTTATACTTAGTAACTCTACCTAGAACAATTAATTCTTACCGGATGCTTGATCAAGCTTGAACCGAACACTTTGTTGACAACCTTAAGCTCTGATTACCAACTTGTAACACCCTTAATACTGGACGGAATTTAAGTAATAATTATATGAACTTTATACTAATCAGAGTTTACAAAAAAAACTTTCGTGTTTAAAACCATACACATTTGTGATAGTACCAACAAATCCAAGATAGTGCATAACAAGTTTAAAGTTAACCCTTGCTAGTCAACTAACAACTAGTTTAAAGGATTCAAAACACGATTGACAAAACATTTACAACATGATTAAAGTCTAGACAAAGTTAAGTTTGGTGCGGAAGCTTCAAAATGCGTGTTCGGTTCTTGACAACGTACTTGATCACCATCCGGAAGGACCTCATCCATACCTAGGGTCAAACCACTAAAAACATTAGTTTTGACATTAATACAATACATATAAACGAATTCCGACATCGAAAAGTGGATAAAATACTCAATTTTCTGGGCTCTACCGTAATTTACGGTATCTACCGTAAATTACGGTAGACCCTGAATATTCCTGGTCTGCCGTAACTCAGTAGAGGTTCACCGTAAGACCTTTATTCTCCACCGTAAATTACGGTGGAGACCGTAATTTACGGTGGATACTGTAACTTTGCCATTTAACTATTTTGTGGATTTCGCCCTAATCCGCATACCGTTTTAGACTATTTCTTTCCTGTATGTCTGTAAATTCATTACGGACATGTTCATTTTGATTATCATACCAATAATTGACTCACCGATCATACGGCTAAAAGTTTCTATACTATTATTTATTCGACCCATTCCAACTATAGTGTATATTTCCAGTTTCTTATTCTAAGACCTTTTAGATGCCATTACCCAAGTTCCCGGGCTTGTACATCTTGGTGTGTTTGCGCTATTCATGGCTTTGTGTTCCCTTGGAACTAAAAGCTCGTTTCCTCGGAATTCAACATTCCGTTTTAAACGGCCTTTTCAACATACCCCCATTTATTATTCCAATATCCTGGATTCACAACTTAAAGTATCATAGCTAGGTTCATAAGCGTAGTGCAATCCAACACTTAACAACTTACGAAACCATCATATCGCTATTGTCATGATTCCTTTTATGGTATCTATTCAACCCGTTTGACTATCTAGTGAAAACCATCACTTTATTAACAAGTCAAACCCAATCCCAAGTCTTTATTTTGACCCGCTTGATGTTCAAGTGAACTACACCACTTTAGAACACGTCAAACGCATCCTTTACACTACGATTCTGTCTATACACTAAACTCAAACATATATGCGTAATTTAACGAGACTAAAGTCACGTACCTTTAAAGCACACCTTTTCCGCGTGTATCACCTCCGGCGTGTCCACTTGACGTTCCAGATTCCTTGCCTAAAGAGTTCAATTCATAACAAGATTAGGACTCTTTTATAAGCTTTAACGCATTATTTCTTAACATATTCAAATCTGCGTTTTACCCAACCTTTAACATTTTAACCCTCATTTAGGCGTTTTATCAAACACCTAACGGGTCAGATTTCTACATGATCTAAACCAAGTTCATGACTTGAGTTTATCACCATAATTAACTTCAATCAGACTACATGTCCATATTTTAACATCAACAATTTAGAGATTTCCTCATAATTTCAGTTTACACTAGAACAAGAGTTTTAATCCTAGTGTTTATCAAGTTCCACTAACATATTAGTCACCCACTATGATGATTTTGATCCTTACAATTATCATGCTAGAATTTATCAAGAAATCATCTAGGGTTTGTCCCTAAACCTTATATCACTTCCAATTTCATGTTTACAACACATAATTAAGCTCTACACTCGATTTCAATCACATGCATGAACTTTGAATCGAATCAAAATGACCTAATTCGACATACCTTATGATCCCTTTGTCGAGGTGATCACGATTCTATGTTCAGATTTCAATTTCAACTTGATTTTGGCCTTCAATTTGATAGTTTAGTAGAAGCTAGGGTTTTGGGAGTGAGGGTGTCGCCCCCCTCCTGTTCTTGATCGACCAGAGACCTCAATTGAGGTGTTTGGTTTTGTTTTTGATTATAACTAATAATAATAGTTTCAAGTTTGACAACATTGGCCCCTCTACTTTTGTTTAACATTAAGTTTTGGTTATTCTAACCTTATTTCAAGTTATTTCTAGACTTCTAGTTAACTAGGTTATAATTTCCTAGTTAAATAAATTCTTGTTTATTTATACTTTATAACTCTAATATAAAGTTTTATATTTTCGGGATGTTACATCACTAAGTTGATTGTACCACATACGACCAGATTGTTTGAGACCATATAAAGATCTCTGGAGCTTTATAGAACACATATCTCGAGGTGTTGATTTTAATGCTTTAGGCAATTTTAATCCTTTAGGAATTTTCATGTAGATGTCATTTTCAAGTGTCCCGTATAAGTATGCGGTGATGACATCCATTAATCTCATATGAAGTCCTTCAGAGATTGTGAGGCCGATTAGGAACCTAAGGGTTATCGCATCCACTACAGGGGAATACGTTTCCTCATAATCAACTCCTGGGATTTGGGAAAACCCTTGTGCTACAAGTCGAGCTTTATATCATACAATCTCATTCTTTTCATTTCTCTTTATTGCAAACACCCATTTATAACCTACTAGTTTGACGTCTATGGGTGTTCGGACTACAGGTCCGAAAACATGTCGCTTTTCGAGCGAATTCAATTCAGCGTTTATGGCTTCTTGCCATTTTGTCCAATCATTTATGTGCATGCACTCTTCTAAAGTTTTAGGTACGTAATCATTTTCATTGATTACATCCGTTGCTATAACATATGCGAATATATCATCAACACGTGTTTTATTCCGGTTCCACATTATACTATCTTGTACATAATTAATAGAGATCTCATTTTCGTTCGGTACCGGTGTTTCTTCTGAAACTTCATTTTCCTCTGGAATTATAGTTGTCTCTTCTGGGACAGTTACCTCTACCGGGGTTTCATTTATAACCTTTTGTGAGTTTTCACCAACTGCGTTACTTTGCTCTTTTCGTTTCCGTGGGTTTTTGTCTTTGGAACCAATTGGCCTCCCACGCTTTCGTTGTATAGTAATCGCTTCTGGGATTACTTCAATTCGAGCAGGTGCATTTGATGCTGGTACATGTGACTTTGTCACTCTATTCGTGTCTATGAATGCATCTGGTAATTCATTCGCTATTCTTTGCAAATGTATAATCTTTTGGACTTCATATTCACATTGACCACTTCGGGGGTCGAGATTTGATAGCGATGATGCATTCCACGTTATTTCTTGTGTTACTAGTCTTTCTTTGTCCTTATCTCCCCCTAAGACTGGGAACATTGTTTCATCAAAATGACAGTCAGCATACCGTGCTGTAAACATGTCTCCCGTCGTTGGTTCTAAGTATTTAATAATGGACGGGGAGTTAAAACCAATATAGATACACAGTCTTCTTTGGGGTCCCATTGTAGTACGTCGTGGTGGCGGTATTGGTACATATACCGCACAACCAAAAATTCTAAGGTGGGACAAACTTGGTTCTCGTCCGGAGACCAGTTGTAATGGGGAGTATTCGTGATTCAGCAGTTGGTCTCAATCTAATCAATGCAGCAGCATGTAAAATAGCATGTCCCCATGCAGAAGGTGGTAGTTTACATCTCATTAAAAGTGGTCTAGCGATTATTTGTAACCTTTTAATCAAAGATTCAGCTAAACCGTTTTGTGTGTGAACATGAGGTACTGAATGTTCAACATTGATCCCAATTGACATACAATAGTCATTAAAAGCTTGAGATGTGAACTCTCCTGCATTATCCATCCGGATGTTTCTAATTTGATTGTCCGGGAAATTAGCTCTCAGTTGTATATAGGCCCACAAATATCCCCTTGGATTCTTTCTAAAAATGATGGGGTTTCATGTATCAATTTAGTTTGTGAGGGCCGAGTTATAAGTTTGCCCAGAGAGCATGCTGCACATGATAAGTCTTGTGGTAGCAAAACTTTTAAGTTTTTAAGAGGGTGCCCGGTTGCACTTTTGATTATTCGCCTCATCATTATGCTACCAGGGTGACCTAGACGGTCATGCCATATATTGAATGTGTCTTTATCTAATAGCTTTTGGTTACTCACCATGTATGATTCGATAGGATTGATATTAGTACAATATAATCCAGAGGATAAGGCTTCTAATTGTTCGACAATTGTTTCTTGGCCATTTTTGTTTGAAGTAATTTGAAGATATTCAATATTTTTTTCAGATATTGTTTTTAGGTGGTAACCGTTTTTTCGAATATCTTTAAAGCTAAGTAAATTTCTTCTGGATTTACTAGAATATAATGCATTATCAATAGTTAATTGGGTACCCAAAGATAATGTTATGTGTGCTCTGCCGGAGCCTTCGATAAGGTTATTGACACCAGATATAGTACCAATCGGTGTCTCTGCCGGAGACAACTCAGAGAAAAATTTCATATCTTTGAGAATAGTGTTAGTACTACCGCTATCTACCAGACATTCATCACCAATAATAACTCTACTGGAGCTAGTATACATACTTCTTCAGGAAATAAAAATAATAAAAGTTAATGCAAAGAAGTAAAATGAAACATTGCAAGAGTTTCAAAGCAAATACAAATGTCACAGTGTGAAAAGTAAAGCATAAAAGGTACATTAAATATGTTTAAACATCACGAACATTTTCAATAAAATCACATGCATCCAAATGAACGTCTGGTATCACGGCTGGAGGTGCATCCTCAATCAGATTGGTTTCAGTATTCTTTCCTTTTTTCATCATGCGTTGATATGCCTCAACGAGGTGTTTAGGGGTGCGACATGTGCGGGACCAATGATTTGACATCCCACAACTATAACAAACGTTGCCTTGGTTCCCGCTACTTTTCCCTTTTGAAGGTCGCCCCGTATTATGTCGAATCGATTCACCACCGCTATTTTTAGTGTTCTGGGACTCTCGATGCCATGTATATCCCCGTCCTCGACCACGACCTCTGCTGGGGCTGCGGCCTCTACCTCTAACTCGTCCGCTTTGATAATTGACCACATTCGCTTCAGGGAATGGGCTTGCACCGGCGGGTCGCGATTGATGGTTTTGTAGTAGGAGCTTGTTGTTTTGCTCCGCGACCAAAAGACATGATATTAATTCAGAATATTTAGTAAATTTACGTTCCCGGTATTGCTGCGACAGGAGCATGTTTGAGGCATGGAACGTTGAGAAGGTTTTTTCAAGCATGTCTTCATCGGTTATTTTTTCACCACATAATTTTAACTCAGAGTGTAACACCTCGAAAATTCACGCCCTATAATGTGTTGACACATGTCATAAGTTTTGAACGTGAGTAAGAATGTTCTTGAAGGACTAAAGTTGACAAACCTGGAAAGTATGTGAATATACGGGTTCTAAATGTCAACAGTGAATAAATATACATTACATTAACCCTACATGATGCTCATACTTTCAAACGAATGAATCATGGATCATACGAAGCTAAATGTGAAAGAAAGTGAGAGATTACAAACTACAGGGGTTAAATGTGTCAACATGTTTAAGTTATACCTCTGAGTGACCTTTTAGCAAACCCGAAGCTTTGTAACGATTAATCATGCTCACTAGAATGTGTGATAAAAATTTTATAAAGTTTCGTTATCGTATGAGAAAGTTATGATAAAATTCGTGTTCAAGGGGTTAGAAGCGTCAACATAGAAATTTAGGACTTTTCGGGTAAACACAAAGTGACCAAGGGCTTCACAAAGTGGGTATAAGTCTTAAAGCCCCTAAATATCAATTTAAAAGGTTTAGAATGCAAGAAATGAAGTGAAAGCAACCTTTCGGGGGACCAAGGGCCAAAAATGCAAAATTTGAAAGTTGTGTAACCTGAACCGGAGGCCCAAGCGGGCCGCGTAAGACTTAACAGATCTTTACGCGGGCCGCGTGACAGGTACCAGCGACAGAAACATGACAGGTGCCTGTTTCAGCCTTGTAACCGACTTAGATCGATTGTTTTGCATACCATGGGCGACTATAAATGGTTTTTAGGCTTAGGGACACATGTTTAACATCAGGGAACATCCCTAGACTCCTTTGGCATGATCTTATGTGATCAAAACCCACTATATATAAAGAAGTGCATTGTTGCAACTTATGATCATTCCTTCCAACATCATCATCTGAGCATTTCTGGAGCATAAGGACCATCCTCAAGCATCATAAATCGTTCATTAGACTCTTGTAAGTATGTTTAACCCTTCTTAATTAAGTCTTGCTTACTTATTAGCCTAGAAGTCAAACCGTCGTAATTACGGTTTGACTTAACGATTAATCGCTAACGGTCCAGCGATTAGGCAAACTTAAGGTAGTTATAAGTTGGTAAGTATGTGGGCCTTAAACCCTTAAAAGGGCACCCACTGATTCCCTTTCTAACTAGGTCTTTTGTCGAGTCAAAGATGCTTAGAAAAAGTCAACAGAAATGTAACCTTCGATTTAACGCATAATTAACGATGTAAAAGGCGTGTAACCTATTTTATCATTCATATAACCTGATAATAAGTATAAGAACTTGTCTAAGCTTGTTTGATTCGACAACTTTCTGTTTAAGATCGATTCGGAACCGAAAGGCGCATAGTTTGACTTTCTGCTTTGACTTCGGTTCTGACCCGGTTTTGATAGGTTTAGACATGCCTTAAAGTTCCATTAGGACCTAGTTGCATGATTGTATAACCCTCTGCGTTTATACCACTTAAATCCTTAATTGTCCGACGTTTCCGTTAAGTGCTTAAATATTGACCATAATGCCCTTATGACCATAAAACGAGAATTTTGGAAATATGACAGTACAATAATCTTTGTTACTGATTATTAAACATGTCTCTAAATTTTCACATCAGTTGGAGGTCTAGATTAGGAGTTATGCTTAATGACGTAATTAGAACGCTTCTTAGTAATTAAACGGCGTCATTAACGTAAAGCCTATCTAAACCCAATTTTTGACACCAAACCTTTTACCCACTGATGTAATATAATATTTTGGGATTTTTGAAGATTTTTAATTATTTTTAAACTGATCATAAGCTAGGATTAGTGCCTTGATTCGGTAAATACCGAATATACCCTTTTCGGCCATAAAATGAGTTTTACAAGTCCTTTTGCTACCAATCCAATTGCTACTGATTTTAAATATTAAATGAAGTGTTTTGAACCTTATGAACTGACCTGGAAACTCAGATTCCTATTTTAAACCGTAAATCGCTTAAAACGACTTTATAAGCGTATTAAGCGCATAGTAAGGGTTTAAAACCTCTTTGTCACAAAGGACTTAACACCAACTGATATGACCTGTTAAGATAAGTCATTTTACTGATTAATTCAGACCCGAATCAAAGAAGCTAAATTAATCCCTTTTATAATCTTTAAAATGACCAAAATACCCCTTCGGGGCTTAATTATTGGTTAAACTCGTTTTGGGCATAATGGAAGGTATCCTACTGATATCACAACATATTTAAGGCATGTTAACTTAGGAAACCTGTTTAGGACTCTTATGGTTACCCGTTACGCTTCGTGCGCGTTCGGTTCGGTTTATGTAACTAGTTTACATAAATTAGCCGAAACGGGTCAAACCTTATCGGTTTTATCTCAAAATCCAGAATGTGTTTAGTTTACCCATATAAAACAAGTCTTCAAACTTGTCGGGTCTACATCACATTCTATTCCGGTCTTCGCTTAATCATGCGTTCGAACCGTATATTCCTTTATAACTAACCGGTCTAAGTTTAGACTTAATCAAAGACCCGTTAGGATTCTAATAGGTTATTATAAACCTTCGTTCCAGAATAGGAGACCCGGTAAAAGATACTTGCACTCGCTGATTGTGATATATACTTGCTCAGGTAAATACTTTTAACTTATTTTCCCTATACGGGCTTGGGGTACGGTATATAAAATACCGCTTGGTCGGGCATTGAATCTTTAATTGTATGATGGTTAAAGTATTGAGATGTCTCGTTTAAATTGTTTTGTTTGCTTAAAGCCTTTGGGGGGTTAATGACCATGTCCCGGATATCCCTGGCATCATTTTACGAAATGGCCACGACCTAAGCACGGGGCGTAGGCGTACGCCCGTCGGTGTCTCATATAATAATGTGGTGTGTCTATTGATCTTTAACCCGGCTCGAACCGGGCTACTGAACGCATAAGAAACATGTAAATCCTTTACAAGTATTATATTCAAATAATTATCCCAGGTTATAAAAATATTATTTGTGCCTTGTGCCTTGTGCCTTAAATTCATTTTCTTAAACTCTTTTCAAAATGAGTCGGTTGATTGTATTTACCAGTGTAAACTGACGTATTTTCTCAAAAAGGTTAAGTGCAGGTACTACGCGTAATAGGCTGGCTTTCTCCTAGCATCCACAATAAGTCTCGCAAGCTTGGATGTCATAGACTATTGAACACTGTTTCCTTTTATTTTGATCTACCTGTGGATTTATATTCAACTACTTGTGATACTTAATATTACAATATCGTTTGATTGAAATGAATCTATACTTTGCTTCCGCTGTGCATTTAAATATTGTGTTGTTTGACTATTGTGTTACCAACCACGTCGCGATACTCCCCTACCGGGCCCACCGGTAATACGTGGAAATTCGGGGTGTGACAGGTTGGTATCAGAGCCAACATTGAGTGAATTAAACACTAGCATTTTGTGTTTAATCTCAATGACACAATTGCACATTCCTAAATCTTCGAGTCTAGACAAAGAACTTAGGAATAATCCAAAATGTTTTTATTTTAATTTTAACTTTGTCCTTTATTTCTCTTTGTTGTTACCTTTGTTTACATTGACAGGTTTATCAATGCCGCCAAGATTCAGGCGAGGAGATAGAGGAAAAGGGCCAATCAGCGCCCCTAACGACCACGAGGCCGGACCTTTGCACCGGCGAACTCCTTCTTCTACAAGGAGTGCAGATCCGCGAGAACCTTGGAGGATTTATGAGGAGCCTGTCAGACGATCTACGTCGTATAGCTCAACGCCTCCATATTATCACTCCTATGGGCCTCAGTCCGAGAATGAGCCCAACAACCCGCAACCTTCATACATACCTCTACAACGATCCTTATCGCACCATTCCTTCGAAGACCCTACTCCTGTCTTTCAGGGCCAGTTTAACCCGGCAGAATACCTACCAGAACAAGTGGGCTTTAACCCACTAGGACCGGAGGATCACTTTTCCGGTGATCAAGCGATGGACATGGACGAGGACTCAGATCCCGTCGAGCCTGCAACCGGAACCCCGAACCATCCTGTTGAGATCTCTGATGGTTCGTCTTTTCACGGAACACCATATCAAGGTCCGGATAGTTACATGGCACGGTTCAACCAGTGTGAGTAGTACTTTACACCATCTCACCATTCATCGCCTCACCAGCAGCAGCAACAGCAGCAGCAGGATCTCTCTGGGGATCCACGTTTCGTGGCAGTCATGCCACCACCTCCACCGCCGCCAGTTCATCTAGCACCTCTAGAACCACCAAGACGTAGGAGGACTGGCGCACGGATGTCAGCACGAGCAGGGGATTTTCATTTCAGCACCCCTCAACACTCTAGTGGCAGCCACTACCCGCCACTATATGAAAACCCAGAGATGGGTGGACCTTCAGTTCCAGTGTCGGAGGTGAATTCGGCACCTGTTGCGCCGCAACCAGCGGATTTTGGTAACCCTATCCCTGCATATACTGGTCCAGCAGCTTACAATCCATACGGACCGCCGGCATACACTAACTATAACTATGCTGAGGATCCTTACCAAGTGGCATCTAACTACCTTGCCTATAATCCTGAGGGACCATATGGAACCCCTTGGGGAATAGGACGCCCAGCTCGTGGGTATCAAGTACCTACACAGCCACCACTACAGCACCAGCCACCGCGGTTTTCCACACCAGAGCATGAAGATCTCCGTCAAAGGCTGGAAAGGGTTGAGCGAGACTTCCAGAGAGAACGTAGGAAGAATCAGGGATTTATGAGTGGCTTAGCAAGTTTGCTGAAAGGAAAGAAGAAACGGGATCGTTAAATCCCAATATGTATTATTGTATTTCCTTGTTTAAATTAAGTCCCTGCGTGGACATTTACTTATTTATGTGTGTATGTAGTCCCTGCGTGGACATCTATCTTTGTACTTAGTCCCTACGAGGACTTGTCTCTATTAGTCCCTGCGTGGACATTTATTTTTATAAACAGTCCCTGCGAGGACTTGTATTATCTATGTAGCTCCTGCGTGGGCAAGTGTTTCTGTGAAAAGTCCCGTTTAGGGAAAAGTGTACTACTTTTAAATTTTAATGGAATGTTAAGTTTGAAAATTTTATTTCTGTCATTTATGCATTTATATATATTATACTTGAAATAAATAAATCAAGAATCATTCCTTTTAAATAAGAATCTTAAAGGTATAGCCTAGCCTACATGTCATTATAAGACTTGGCCAAGATGGTAAGACCTGTATAAAAGATTCAAATCCATGTTAACATCTGAAAACATGTTAACGCTCCTGGCAGATGTGATCCGTCAAAATCACACACATCATTCTTATAATAGAATTCTTCAAAAGATTCCTAACCTAAACTAATGATCTATAGATCATGGGTTTAAATCATCAATAATGATGATCATTTCTTTTTACCATCTATTGGTAATAAAATGCCTACGGGCCTTTCTCATTTTCATATGAGACAAAAGACAGAAATAGTCTGTGACCCTGTCTGATAAAGGTAATGAACTATGTTCAAACCTTCATGCCTTGATTCTCTGAAATCATGGCTTATAATTTAAAAATGTCACTATGACTAGGCTTTTGTGCTACTAATAAAACTGTTATTGTTTTATAATTAGGATAAATCATAATAGAAATCCTAAATAAATGTGAGTAATAAATTAGCCATATATGGTCTATGTTTACCACGGTTAATAAATTGCCATAAAGACAATTCTATAATAAACTCACCATTAAATTATTGTCAATATGTAACAGTTCAAGCTACATGGCCGACTCAAACGAGATCAATAGTCACCCAAGGAGAGAGCATGATAATGCCCGAGTAAATGTAGCGGGTGCAGAATTACAGGCAATGATAGATAATGCCGTTAATCGAGCTATGGATAGACAGCTCCATGAATCCAGTGGTACCCATACAAGGACCCAATCTGCACCACACTCTAGAACACCCTCCAGGACCCACACTGCCCACAACAGTAATTCTCACCACTCATCAAACCAGAGGAGTGCTCCATCTCAAAGAGTCGTACAGAATCAAGAACCCCGTAATAAGGGTTGCTCCTATAAGTACTTTGTTTCGTGCAAACCCAGGGATTTCACTGGGGAAAAAGGAGCTGTAGATTGCATGACTTGGTTGGACGAGATGGATACGGTTGTGGATATCAGTGGTTGCAATAATAGGGATATTGTGAAATTCGTGTCTCAGTCTTTTAAGGGAGAAGCTTTAGCTTGGTGGAGATCTTTGATCCAAGCTACGGGGAAAGTCCCGTTGTACAATATGACCTGGGAACAGTTCATGTCACTAATCAAGGAAAACTACTGCCCTCAGCATGAGGTTGAGAAAATTGAAGCTGACATCTTGTCGCTGGTCATGAGAAACCTAGACTGTCAGGCCTACCTTACCAGTTTCAACACCTTGTCAAGGTTGGTTCCATATTTGGTAACTCCGAAACCCAAACGTATAGCCCGTTTCATTGGGGGTTTGGCCCCGGAGATCAAGGCAAGTGTGAAGGCCTCCAGACCAGCTACTTTTTGGTCTGCAGCAGACATATCATTGTCTCTTACCTTGGATGCGGTCAGGCAGAAATCGCAGAAGAACACCGATACCGAAAAGAGGAAGCGTGAGGATGACAACTCACGACGTTCAGACAAGAAGCATAAGGGAAACAATGACCACAGGAAGGGGTCAGGATTTAGGAAGGATGGTCAGCAGTCGGGTGAAAAACCCAGATGTAAAATCTGCAAGAGACAGCACTTCGGGAAGTGCAGGTATGAGTCAAACTCGCATTCACAATCAAAAACTTTTGCATGTGGGTTATGCAAGTCCAAGGAGCACAAGGCCTTGGATTGCAAAAAGATGAAGGATGCAACCTGCTACGGTTGTAATGAAAAGGGGCACATCAAGACCAATTGCCCAAAATACGCCAAGAAGCCTGAAGAGGCTAAGAAGACCAATGCTAGGGTCTTCAGGATGGATGCTAAGGAAGCCGTCCAGGATGACAATGTGATAACAGGTACCTTTCTCGTAAATGATGTTTATGCGAGAGTGTTATTTGATTCAGGCGCTGATAAGTCGTTCGTAGATAATAAGTTTTGTGAATTGTTGAAATTACCTGTTAAGACCTTAAGTGTGAAGTATGAGGTGGAACTAGCAGATGGCACTTTAGAAACCGCCTCAACCTTATTAGATGGATGTTTCATATCCATTAAGAACCACTCTTTTCCTTTATCCTTACTTCCTTTGAAACTAGCCGGTTTCGACATAGTTTTGGGTATGGACTGGTTATCTCATAACCAGGCCCATATTATTTGCAATAAGAAGCAAGTGGTGATCAAGACTCAGTCTGGTGAACCACTTACTATCCAGGGAGATACCCAGTATGGGCTGCCTGAGCAAATGTCTATGCTCAAGGACTCTAAGTGTTTGAAGAAGGGTTGTATCATCTACATGGCACAAGTGATTATTAATGAGCCGAAGCCCAAGATTGGGGATATCCCCGTCATTTCTGAATACCCCGAAGTTTTTCCTGAAGAACTACCTGGTTTGCCACCAGATATGCAAGTAGAATTCAGAATCGACATTATTCCTGGATCAGCACCAGTAGCAAGGGCGCCTTATAGGTTGGCACCAACAGAGATGAAGGAATTGAGAACGCAGTTAGATGATTTGCTAGCCAAGGGTTTCATCAAACCTAGTTCGTCTCCTTGGGGAGCACCAGTTTTATTTGTCAAGAAGAAGGATGGATCGATGCGTCTGTGCATCGACTACCGTGAGCTTAATAAGGTCACTATCAAGAATAGGTATCCTTTGCCCAGAATCGACGATCTGTTCGATCAACTTCAAGGGGCAAGTTTCTTCTCTAAGATTGACTTAAGGTCAGGCTATCACCAACTGAAGGTTAGAGATGAAGACATACAAAAGACTGCATTTAGGACTCGTTATGGTCATTACGAGTTCCTAGTGATGCCTTTTGGGCTCACAAATGCACCTGCCGCATTTATGGATCTCATGAATCGCGTTTGCAAGCCTTACATGGATAAATTTGTCATCGTCTTCATTGATGACATTCTCATCTACTCGAAGAACCAAGCTGACCATGAGAAGCACCTTCATTGCATTCTGGAACTACTTCATAAAGAAAAGCTCTATGCCAAGTTTTCGAAGTGCGAATTCTGGCTTCGAGAAGTCCAATTTCTCGGACATGTTGTTAGTGAGCGTGGTATCCAAGTAGATCCCGCTAAATTTGAAGCTGTCATGAATTGGCAAGAGCCAAAGACGCCTACGGAAATTCGTAGCTTCCTAGGTTTGGCAGGATACTATAGGCGATTCATTGAAAACTTCTCAAGGATTGCTGCACCCCTGACTTCGCTGACGCGTAAGAAGATTAAGTTTGACTGGGGTCCTAAGCAGCAGGAATCCTTCGATATTCTGAAACAAAAGTTGAGCAATGCTCCAGCACTGACATTGCCTGATGGAATCGAGGAGTTCGTAGTTTATTGTGATGCATCACACACCGGAATGGGGTGTGTGCTTATGCAGAAAGGCAAGGTTATTGCCTATGCTTCAAGACAGTTAAAGGTGCACGAAAAGAATTATACCACCCATGACTTGGAGTTGGGTGCCGTAGTATTCGCACTAAAACTTTGGAGGCACTACTTATATGGAATCAAATGTGTGATCTATTCTGATCACAAGAGCCTCCAGCACCTGTTTAATCAGAAGGATTTAAACATGAGGCAGCGCCGTTGGATGGAGACTTTAAATGATTATGATTGTGAAATCAGGTATCATCCCGGCAAGGCGAATGTAGTCGCTGATGCCTTGAGTCGAAAGGAAAGGGTGAAACCCATCCGAATCAATGCCAAGCGCATGGAGATAAAGAACAGTTTGACTGAAAGGTTGTTAGCTGCACAGAAGGAAGCGGTGTTAGAAGCTAACTATCCTAATGAAAAGCTAGGAGTAACTGAGGAGCAGTTATCTCTTGGCAAAGACGGAATTCTAAGATTGAATGGACGAATATGCGTTCCAATTTATGGAGGACTTCGTGATGTTATTCTTCAGGAAGCCCATAGTTCCAAATATTCCGTTCATCCTGAAGCTGATAAGATGTACCAGGATCTAAGGGCAAATTATTGGTGGATAGGCTTGAAAAAGTCTGTAGCCACCTATGTAGCTAAATGCTTGACATGTGCGCAAGTCAAAGCCGAGCATCAAAAGCCGTCAGGCTTGCTACAACAGCCTGAACTTCCCACTTGGAAATGGGAAATGGTAACTATGGATTTTATCACCAAGTTACCCAAAACAAGGAAAGGAAATGATACGATATGGGTTATAGTTGATAGACTGACTAAGTCTGCACATTTCTTACCCATCAAGGAAACTTATAGCTCCGACATGTTAGCCCAACTGTACGTGGATAAGATTGTAGCTTTACATGGAATACCTGTGTCTATTATCTCTGACAGAGATACTAGATACACGTCACATTTTTGGAAGAGCTTCCAACAATCTTTGGGCACACGTTTGAATTTTAGTACGGCTTACCATCCTCATACAGACGGTCAGAGTGAGCCCACTATACAAACGTTGGAAGACATGCTACGTGCATGTGTAATCGATTTAGGTGGTAGTTGGGATAACCACCTACCCTTAATTGAATTCTCCTACAACAATAGCTACCATACCAGCATTAAAGCTGCGCCTTTCGAGGCCTTATACGGTAGAAAGTGTAGATCGCCCATTTGTTGGGCAGAAGTTGGAGATGTCCAATTATCAGGACCAGAGATAGTCTTTGAAACGACGGACAAGATTGTCCAGATTCGAGACCGTCTCAAAGCTGCCCGAGATAGGCAGAAGAGCTACGCTGATCCAAAGCGTAAATCTTTTCACTTCGAAGTAGGTGATAAAGTCTTACTTAAAGTATCACCCTGGAAGGGAGTGATGCGGTTTGGTAAGAAAGGCAAGTTGAGCCCGAGATACATAGGACCTTTCAAGGTTATCGAACGAGTCGGATCAGTTGCCTATAAGTTAAACTTACCTGAAGAGCTCAGTGGAATTCACAATGTATTTCACATCTGCAATCTGAAAAAGTGTTTCGCTGATGAATCACTGGTCATACCACATACAGATGTGCATATAGATGAGAGCTTGAAATTTGTGGAAAAACCATTGTCGATTGAAGATCGACAGGTTAAGAAGCTTCGAAGGAAGCATGTACCTATCGTAAAGGTCAAATGGGATGGCCGTAGAGGTCCCGAATATACGTGGGAGGTTGAGTCCACAATGAAAGAAAAGTACCCTTATTTGTTTCAGTAAATCTCGAGGTCGAGATTTCTTTTAAGGGGGTGAGGATGTAACACCTCGAAAATTCACGTCCTATAATGTGTTGACACGTGTCATAAGTTTTGAACGTGAGTAAAAATGTTCTTGAAGGACTAAAGTTGACAAACCTGGAAAGTATGTGAATATACGGGTTCTAAATGTCAACAGTGAATAAATATACATTACATTAACCCAACATGATGCTCATACTTTCAAACGAATGAATCATGGATCATACGAAGCTAAATGTGAAAGAAAGTGAGAGATTACAAACTACAGGGGTTAAACGTGTCAACATGTTTAAGTTATACCTCTGAGTGACCTTTTAGCAAACCCGAAGCTTTGTAACGATTAATCATGCTCACTAGAATGTGTGATAAAAATTTTATAAAGTTTCGTTGTCGTATGAGAAAGTTATGATAAAATTCGTGTTCAAGGGGTTAGAAGCGTCAACATAGAAATTTAGGACTTTTCGGGTAAACACAAAGTGACCAAGGGCTTCACAAAGTGGGTATAAGTCTTAAAGCCCCTAAATATCAATTTAAAAGGTTTAGAATGCAAGAAATGAAGTGAAAGCAACCTTTCGGGGGACCAAGGGCCAAAAATGCAAAATTTGAAAGTTGTGTAACCTGAACCGAAGGCCCAAGCGGGCCGCGTAAGACTTAACAGATCTTTACGCGGGCCGCGTGACAGGTACCAGCGATAGAAACATGACAGGTGCCTGTTTCAGCCTTGTAACCGACTTAGATCGATTGTTTTGCATACCATGGGCGACTATAAATGGTTTTTAGGCTTAGGGACACATGTTTAACATCAGGGAACATCCCTAGACTCCTTTGGCATGATCTTATGTGATCAAAACCCACTATATATAAAGAAGTGCATTGTTGCAACTTATGATCATTCCTTCCAACATCATCATCTGAGCATTTCTGGAGCATAAGGACCATCCTCAAGCATCATAAATCGTTCATTAGACTCTTGTAAGTATGTTTAACCCTTCTTAATTAAGTCTTGCTTAGTTATTAGCCTAGAAGTCAAACCGTCGTAATTACGGTTTGACTTAACGATTAATTGCTAACGGTCCAGCGATTAGGCAAACTTAAGGTAGTTATAAGTTGGTAAGTATGTGGGCCTTAAACCCTTAAAAGGGCACCCACTGATTCCCTTTCTAACTAGGTCTTTTGTCGAGTCAAAGATGCTTAGAAAAAGTCAACAGAAATGTAACCTTCGATTTAACGCATAATTAACGATGTAAAAGGCGTGTAACCTATTTTATCATTCATATAACCTGATAATAAGTATAAGAACTTGTCTAAGCTTGTTTGATTCGACAACTTTCTGTTTAAGATCGATTCGGAACCGAAAGGCGCATAGTTTGACTTTCTGCTTTGACTTCGGTTCTGACCCGGTTTTGATAGGTTTAGACATGCCTTAAAGTTCCATTAGGACCTATTTGCATGATTGTATAACCCTCTGCGTTTATACCACTTAAATCCTTAATTGTCCGACGTTTCCGTTAAGTGCTTAAATATTGACCATAATGCCCTTATGACCATAAAACGAGAATTTTGGAAATATGACAGTACAATAATCTTTGTTACTGATTATTAAACATG
The DNA here is from genome assembly GCA_030545235.1 of Helianthus tuberosus. NCBI lineage: Eukaryota > Viridiplantae > Streptophyta > Magnoliopsida > Asterales > Asteraceae > Helianthus > Helianthus tuberosus. Next base: position 211,343,774 of record CM060400.1, read on the forward strand.
TCTCTAAATTTTCACATCAGTTGGAGGTCTAGATTAGGAGTTATGCTTAATGACGTAATTAGAACGCTTCTTAGTAATTAAACGGCGTCATTAACGTAAAGCCTATCTAAACCCAATTTTTGACACCAAACCTTTTACCCACTGATGTAATATAATATTTTGGGATTTTTGAAGATTTTTAATTATTTTTAAACTGATCATAAGCTAGGATTAGTGCCTTGATTCGGTAAATACCGAATATACCCTTTTCGGCCATAAAATGAGTTTTACAAGTCCTTTTGCTACCAATCCAATTGCTACTGATTTTAAATATTAAATGAAGTGTTTTGAACCTTATGAACTGACCTGGAAACTCAGATTCCTATTTTAAACCGTAAATCGCTTAAAACGACTTTATAAGCGTATTAAGCGCATAGTAAGGGTTTAAAACCTCTTTGTCACAAAGGACTTAACACCAACTGATATGACCTGTTAAGATAAGTCATTTTACTGATTAATTCAGACCCGAATCAAAGAAGCTAAATTAATCCCTTTTATAATCTTTAAAATGACCAAAATACCCCTTCGGGGCTTAATTATTGGTTAAACTCGTTTTGGGCATAATGGAAGGTATCCTACTGATATCACAACATATTTAAGGCATGTTAACTTAGGAAACCTGTTTAGGACTCTTATGGTTACCCGTTACGCTTCGTGCGCGTTCGGTTCGGTTTATGTAACTAGTTTACATAAATTAGCCGAAACGGGTCAAACCTTATCGGTTTTATCTCAAAATCCAGAATGTGTTTAGTTTACCCATATAAAACAAGTCTTCAAACTTGTCGGGTCTACATCACATTCTATTCCGGTCTTCGCTTAATCATGCGTTCGAACCGTATATTCCTTTATAACTAACCGGTCTAAGTTTAGACTTAATCAAAGACCCGTTAGGATTCTAATAGGTTATTATAAACCTTCGTTCCAGAATAGGAGACCCGGTAAAAGATACTTGCACTCGCTGATTGTGATATATACTTGCTCAGGTAAATACTTTTAACTTATTTTCCCTATACGGGCTTGGGGTACGGTATATAAAATACCGCTTGGTCGGGCATTGAATCTTTAATTGTATGATGGTTAAAGTATTGAGATGTCTCGTTTAAATTGTTTTGTTTGCTTAAAGCCTTTGGGGGGTTAATGACCATGTCCCGGATATCCCTGGCATCATTTTACGAAATGGCCACGACCTAAGCACGGGGCGTAGGCGTACGCCCGTCGGTGTCTCATATAATAATGTGGTGTGTCTATTGATCTTTAACCCGGCTCGAACCGGGCTACTGAACGCATAAGAAACATGTAAATCCTTTACAAGTATTATATTCAAATAATTATCCCAGGTTATAAAAATATTATTTGTGCCTTGTGCCTTAAATTCATTTCTTAAACTCTTTTCAAAATGAGTCGGTTGATTGTATTTACCAGTGTAAACTGACGTATTTTCTCAAAAAGGTTAAGTGCAGGTACTACGCGTAATAGGCTGGCTTTCTCCTAGCATCCATAATAAGTCTCGCAAGCTTGGATGTCATAGACTGTTGAACACTGTTTCCTTTTATTTTGATCTACCTATGGATTTATATTCAACTACTTGTGATACTTAATATTACAATATCGTTTGGTTGAAATGAATCTATACTTTGCTTCCGCTGTGCATTTAAATATTGTGTTGTTTGAGTATTGTGTTACCAACCACGTCGCAATACTCCCCTACCGGGCCCACCGGTAATACGTGGAAATTCGGGGTGTGACACAGAGGTAATGCGGAACAAGGCATAATTATAAATAGGGGAACGAGCTCATTCAGTCCTCGTTCAAATTTAGGCTCTCGCGGGCCACTAAAGTCAAGGCATAAGGCGTCGCAGGGCGCGACGGACTGGTCGACCAGCCCTATAAATAGGGGAACGAGCTCATTCAGTCCTCGTTCAAATTTCTTTCTTTTCTCTGATCACTAGTAAGGTAAAACTCTCGGGAAATAATACCCCTATAAAGCGAAGCTCTGCCTCGTTGTAAGTACCATAACCCTGCTGTTACCCTACACGATCGATTTAGGGCTCCGTAACGCATGTCAGGGCTCTGCCCGACTCAGTCGTTGGAGTCCTGTCTCGTGTGTACACCCGATTGATTTAGGATTCCGTAATGCATGTCGGCTCTGCCTGACTCGGTCATTGGAATTCTGTCTCGAGTTGTACGGGTAATGTGATTTGGGTTATTTTACTAACACGTGTGCATTGTTAAATTTTTATAAATAATAATCAGGAGATACACCAGGAAGCTTTAGTTTTATCTACTTAAAAACAAAGTGAGTTCATTCTCTTGTTCTCACTATTGGTGAGTACATTTTTGTAAATCTTTTTTTGAGTCAAAATGTTTTTACAAAACCTCAAATGTTTTAAAATATAATTAACAGTGATTGAGTCTATGTATTGTACAATTACTGCCGGTATGTTGGGGTTTTGTATACAAAATGTGAAAGACGTTACCATTGGACAACGAGTTAGCCAATGAGTAGTATGACCCACAAGTCTGGTGTGGATAGTACTGAATGAGTAATTGTGTAGATATAAACATTGTAATTGCTCTCAATACTGTGAAATTATAAAAGCTGTTTTGATTAAACTGGGATGCACTCACCAGTATTTCTTGCTGATAAAATATTTTTAAAACGCGTTTCAGGTAACAAAATGTGAAAGCCAATAGAAGCCAGCTGGAGAGCACTGAAGGCTTGAAAAAGTGGCTATAGAAGTTACCTAAATAAAAAGGAGTTTTTGTTTTCAATAATTAGGGTTTACCCCTACAAATGTACTGTCAAATGAACTTGGGTTTTTATCCCAATGATTTATTATTATAAAAAGTTTGGTGTTTTACTCTGATAAAAATATTTCCTAACTACGGTTCTGATGGCTCATTTCCGCTGCCAAATTAATAAACACTGATACCACTATTCCTGAGGCTCGCGGCGCCCGCTTCCGGGGTAGGGGTCGAGGCTGCGACAGTAGTGTAGTTCTTTTCGTGAACCTTGAGTTGGCGTGAAGCGTAAGTAATGACTTTCTCGCGTTGCATTAACGCACAACTGAGTCCTTGAATGGAGGCGTCACAATAGACAACAAAGTCGTCTGTGCCTTCGAGTAAAGAGAGGATAGGTGCACTACAAAGTTTCACCTTCAGTTGCTGAAACGCGGATTCCTAAGCATCACCCCACCGGTAGGTGACACCCTTTTGAGTTAAGGTAGTGAGAGGCTGTGCAATCTTCGAGAAATCCTTGATGAACCTTCGGTAGTAACCTGCCAAACCCAAGAATTGATGGATTTCAGTTGGAGTATGGGGTGTTTGCCAATTCTTGATGGAACCAACCTTAGCTGGATCTACATGAATCCCATCCTCATTAACCACATGGCCGAGGAAATGGACTTCACGAAGCCAAAACTCACATTTCGAGACCTTGGCATAGAGTTGTTCGCTTCGAAGAAGCTCCAATATAAGGCGTAGATGCTGCTCGTGTTCCTCCTGACTCTTAGAATAGATCAGGATGTCGTCGATGAAAACTATAACAAACTTGTCAAGATAAGGTTTACACACTCGGTTCATGAGGTCCATGAAAACCGCAGGTGCGTTTGTCAGTCCGAATGGCATAACCAGAAACTCGTAGTGACCGTAACGAGTTCTGAATGCTGTCTTGGAGATGTCTTCGTCTTGGACTCTCAGCTGGTGATAGCCCGATCTCAGATCGATCTTGGAGTAGAAACTCGACCCTTGCAACTAGTCGAATAAGTCATCTATGCATGGAAGTGGGTAACGATTCTTCATGGTCACCTTGTTAAGTTCATGTTAGTCTATGCACATACGGAAGGTACCGTCTTTCTTCTTGACAAACAAAACTGGGGCCCCAGGGCGACGAGCTAGGACGAATGAAACCTTTGTCCTGAAGCTCTTGTAGTTGCGAGGACAATTCTTCCAAATCAGACGGGGCTAGACGATAAGGTGCACGAGTTATAGGTGCCGCTCCAGGAGTTAGCTCGATTTGAAACTCGACTTGGCGATGCGGTGGGAGGCCAGGTAATTCCTCAGGAAATACCTCAGGAAAGTCGCGTACGATAGGGATGTCTTCAATCTTCTTCTCTTTAGCTTGGGTGTCGGTAACAACAGCTAAAATAGCATTGTGGCCCTTTCGCAAACACTTCTGGGCCTTAAGGAACGAGATGATGCCTACGACAGCACCACTCTTGTCACCATAAATCACGAGGGGTTCACCGCTAGGATGAGGAATGCGGACAATCTTCTCATTACAGAGTATTTTCGCTTGGTGCTGGGACAACCAATCCATCCCAATAACGACGTCAAAACTACCAAGAATGATAAGGATAAGATCAATAGGAAAAGTCTCACCAGCTAGTGCGAGCTTACAACCCTTGACGACATGTGTGGCCTCTACGCTTTTACCATCAGCTAATTCAACAACGTGTTTGGGGTTCAGAGGAGTTGGGATAGGTTTAAGCAGTTGACTAACTTTTAAGGACACATAGCTAGTATCGGCCCCCGAATCAAATAAAACAGTAACAAGGTGGTCATTTAGAATAAACTTACCCGTCACAACATTGGGGTCGTTCCTTGCTTCTCCCTGTCCAATCACAAACGCTCGCCCATTTGCACCATTGTTGTCGTTGTTGTTATTGCGGTTCTGGTTCAACTGAGGGCAATTTCACTTGAAGTGCCCTTCTGCTCCACATTGGTAACACCCCCTGTTGTTACGTTGTTGTTGCTACTGCTGGTTCTGTGGGGCTTGCTGTTGCTGATGTTGATTCTGTCTTGCAGGATACAAACTCTTAGAGTCTTTTGCCGCATGCCCTGGTTTGTTACATCTCTGACATCGGCCCTTATCACACTGCCTACTGTGGTGCAAGTTACAACGATTGCACTTCGGGTGGTTTCCCCTGTATCCACCCTGGTTCTGATTGGTCGCAGCCTGTTGATTGGGGCTCTTGTTGTCGTCGAATTTCCATCCCACTTACGTTTGTTATCGCTTGGAGCATCAGTAGTAGCATTAACACGTTTGGGCAGCTTGTTTTGTTTGACCGCCTGGTTAGTAAGTCGGTGTGCAAGTCGTATAATCTGCTAGATCGTAGGAAGATTTACTGCAGTTACCATGCTTTGTATCTCCGGTACTAAACCCTTGATGTAGAGCTCAATGCACTTGTACGCAGGGTTGGCCATGTTGGAACAGAGGGCTGCTATGTCATTCGATCTTTTTGTATATGCTTCTATCTCAGACCCTGTCATCTTCAGGTTATAAAACTCTACCTCCAGCTTGTGAATATCATCCCGATGACAATACTCTTCTTTAATCAGCTCCTTGAACTCGTTCCAAGGAGTGGCATCAGCAACTGCCAATCCTAGCATCTGCACCTGTGAGTTCCACCAGGAGAGCGCACTTCCCTCGAGTGTTCCAGTTGCAAACTTCACCCTATTGGCCACATGGCATTCACACATCTCGAAAACTGACTCTATCTTCTCAAACCAGTGAAGAAGACCCACGGCTCCTTCGGTACCACTAAAGGAACTAGGTCGACAATCCATAAAATTTTTGAACGTGCATGCTTGAGGCTGAGCATGTTGACCTCTTGGTTGGGCTGCTAAAGCTTCAGCAACCTGAGCATTTATCAGATCCGTCAACTGGTCCTGAGTTAGGTTGATACCACCACCACGTCCTCCATTGCGTCCACTCATGATCTTCACATCCAGAAACACAAGTGAGAACGATGACGCAGGGATGTGAGAAGAATGACAGAATGGAATTTAGTCCAAAGCACATAGAGTTTCAGGTAAACAGTAAGGGTTTAAGAGAGCACATTAGGGCTAATATATATCATGCAACTGCAACCCTAACTAAGCATACCATAAGCAATTCACCAAGTTACTATCAAATAGGCAATATAAACATGATCATACCACCTAGAGTGTTGAGCCTTGCATGTGGAGCGAAGTGTCATTGTGGATCGTTGAGTACTGAGCAGGTTATAGTCTGGTTTTTCTTAAAAATATTTTTCATCTTTAAAACCGAGTTCACTATAACTAATGGCTCTGATACCAATCTGTCACACGCTCCAATCCCACATGCGGAGTATTATCGTGAGGCGTGTGACTGACCAGGATCATGCCACCAATCATATTGAACAAGTTAATAAAGTAAATGAAAATCCAACACAATCAATATGACTAGTGTCTAACAGTTAAAAACATAGTCTAAGTTAACAGCGGAAGCATTAAGTTTCAAAACCAAAGTAAAGTTTAAAGTTCATAAAGTTTATTCATGAACATCACATCGGTTCATGTCCCACAACGACTCCTTCTCTGTGCAAGCTCCAGCAAGTAACCTAACGACCTGCAAAGCATGTAGTAACGTATCAACAAAAATGTTGGCGAGTTCATAGTTGTTTAGTGTTGCTCCAAAAACATAAGTTTGTTAAATTACTGTATTCTTTATAAAAACATGTCATGGGGAGCTTATAACAACTCTCCCGAAACCCTAAAACATGCCCTATACGTCCTAAAATACACCCCGTATATGAAAAACGACCCCGAAATATCTTTAATTTAATAAAAATTAAAAAAAATAAATTCTGGTGGGCGCTCGCGGGCCGCGACCCTGATGGGTGTGTGCTTCGCGGGGCGCGACAAGCTAGACACTAGGCAAGCCCCGAGGCCGCCACGTGTCCTAGTCGTGTCGAGTCTAGTGGTCAACTCAGCAACCCTAGGGCCTACCCTAGAGAGCCTCGCGGGCCGTGAAGAAGACAGCAACAGCTGTCGCGGGGCGCGAGAAAGTCGAGATCAGGCCCTATAAATAGAAGCTAACGGCTTCAATTGAGAAATCGTTCAAAAATTAAAATTCTCTCTCAAATATTTAAATTCTCTAATAGCTAAAGTAATACTCGGGCATAATACCCACTAAATTAGCGAAGCTTTGCCTCGTGGTAAGTATTATAACCCCGGTTACATATTAGTTACTCTGCCCGATTGATCTAGGGCTCCGTAACGCATGTCAAGGCTCTGCCTGACTCAGTCGTTGGAGTTCTGTCTCGGGAGAGGGATATAGCTAATGTAAATTGGGTTATTATACTAACACGTGTGCATTGTTTAATTTAATAGATTGTAACCAGGAAGTCACCAGGAATTATCTAAAATAGCAATGTGAGTATTCCCCTTTTTGTAAACTGTTTTTACAAAACCTCAATTGTTTTAAATTATAACAGTGATTGAGTATTTGTAATTCTACAATTATCGTCGGTATGTTGAGGTTTTGTATACATAACTTGTTACTACACTGTGAGTAGTAGTATGACCACAAGCCAGGATTGACAGTATCGTGGGTGGTAATTAAAGTAGATGTAAACAAATGTAATTGCTGGATTGCCCCCAATGCTGTAAAATGATAAAATTTGTTTTGATTAAATTGGGATTCACTCACCAGTATTTCTTGCTGACAAAACTTTTTAAAACGCGTTTCAGGTAACAAAATGTGGAAGCCAAATAAAAGCCAGCTGGAGAGTACCGAAGGCTTGGAAAAGTGGCTATAAAAGTTACCTAAATAAAGAAGAAGTTTTATTTCAATAAATTAGGATTTATCCTTATAAACATTTTGTAATGGAAACTTGGGGTTTTCCCATGTATTTATTATTATAAAAATGTGGTGTTTTACTCTGATGAACTATTTCCTAACTACGGTCCTGATGTATTTTCCGCTGCCAAATAATAAACACCGATACCACTGATACTGGTTCGCGGCCACCCGTTCCCAAGATAGGGGCCGGGGGTTGCGACAGAAGGTGGTATCAGAGCTACAGCCACTGATTTGAGCCACAGAGGTGTTATGCTGACACCAAAATTTTATCCATTATGTTAGGAAATAATCTATGTGATAACGTGCATATCTGTATATTATTGTTTTGTGTTATTTGACAATTTTTAGTTTACAGTATGAGTGATCAAGGTCCGTCTGACGCCTATCGTCACCTATCTAGTTCTCCTAGAGATGAAGGAACATCCTCCCAGCCTACTCCCTCGGGGTACTCAGCTGACACTGAAAAGGGAATCTTCATATTTAAGGCACAATCCGAAGAACCATTCCCTACGAAAAAGAGAGGATGGTTCAGTCGGGGAGCACATGAACGTAGGAAGCGAATGAGAAAACTTCAGCAACAAAGGGCTTTAGCAGCAACTAACAGGGAGATGAACGTCCAGACCCAAGACATACTCAATAGGCGACTAGCCAACTTTCACATATTAGCCACCACTGCAGCGGATCCAAACCTATATCAGATGATAGAACCACAACCATTGCCACTATTCCCAACTCAACCAATGGAAATAGAACCTAACCCAGGAAACCAATTTCCAATACCAGCACTTAATCCTGATGAAATCCCTAGAGTCCCAGCACCTAATCCCTTAGCATATGATCCATGGAACAATGAACATATGGATTATCGAGAACTCTACCCACAGGAGGAGCTCATACCAAACCCATTAGCACCATATACCAACCTTGACCCTCTAGATCCATATTGGGATGCTGATCAGTATGTTCGGGAAATACTAGAAAACCCATATCCATATGAAGAACCTATGCTTCAGTACCCTGACCCAGTACCCGCACCACTGCCATCCATGAGTGAAGAAAGCGTGCAGGAACTCCGCACATTTGGTGAGGAGTTAGTGGATGAAGGAGAGATGAACAAACAGATAGGAGAGAAGCTCGTGTGGAAATACGACGAGCGAGAGATGCAATACTGGAACCACCCCTAGCAACAACAATAATATATATATATATATATAAATATATATATATATATATATATATATATATATATATATATATATATATATATATAGAAACGGGATCAGGAGAAAACGCTCAAAAGTGTGAGAACGGTGAGAACGCATCCTGGCCCAACACGTGTCGCGCGGCTTAGAGAAGGGCGGATGGGCTTTTTTGTCCTTTTATCTTCTACTTTTCAAGTTCCGCTTTTCCCAATATTGTTTTATTTTTTGGGGTTTAAGATTTTTGGCGTTAACCAAATTCAATAATTTATGGCGTTTAATGGTTTCTTTCTATTAACATTTTGGCGTTTATGGCGTTTTTCAAATCGTATGCCATTGGAACCCCAGGGTGAGTCAGGAATCTATCTGAATGGCGTTTTTTCAAGGCGTTTTAAACAAGATGGCTCATTGTTCTATTATTTTTTATATACATTTTGGCGTTTGTGGTAACTTGGCGTTTTACAATTATAAGACTATATCACAACCACAGGGGAAAAAATAGAAGCGAAGAAAATAAATTAAAAATCATAATCGGATCTCTCTTCACAATCTTCACTGTCATCAGTCTCTCTCTTCTTTAATAGTACAAGAACTGTCACCAAATATATGGCGTTTTATGTAAAACTTAACAAACCCATCGGTTTGATTATTTTTGCCTGCTCGTCTGTTGAAGTGGCTTTTTGTGGATGTTTGGGTACATAGATCTATGACGTGTGGGTGGGTTTTTCGCTTTTTCTTCATCGTCATCTTTATCTTTATAATCATGGCACTCTTCAGTGTCATTGATCTATTTTCCTCATCCAAGCCTTATTCAAGAACAAAGAACACAAAATGACATTCGATTGTCATCAGTATCTTTTTCTTGTAGAATTCTCCATCTCATGTAGCAAAATCTTTCTGAGTTACTCCTCTTAGCTAACAATCCATTCAGTGAAACTTCCCGAAGAACAATGCTGAATATCCAAGATAACATATTAGCCATCTTTGATTTTTTTGATTTTTTGGCGTTTTGCAGTGAGTGGTATTTAGTAGTATTTTGGCGTTTGTTTTTTTGGTTTGAGTAAATGGAAGTTGCTGAGAGTTATTATTCTATAGGATTTCTTTTGGCGGCGTAGGTTAGGCGGTGCATTATTATAATAAAGTATTCGGCGTTTCAGTTACTGTTTGTAATTATTGTTTTTGATAAGCTTTTTTCTCTGAAGTCTGTAACACGTCCTGTCTTTCAAGTTTGGCGTTTTAGATTCTAATATAATAAATTTTCCGTCTCTTCATTTTTACTGTTTTGTAATTACTGTTTCTAGTTACATTTTCAAGTTTGCTTTTTATTTTTTTTATTTTTTGGGTTTTTTTATAATACTTTTTCAAAGTAATTTAATTATAGTTTGGGAGTTTTTGGGGGCGTTTTACGGGATGATAGCGTTTAAACAAGAATTTTGGCTGTTTTGGCGTTTTTATTATATATGGCGTTTTTATTATATAACAATCAACTGAAAAAGAATATAAAAAAAAGAATATATAAACAATTGATCTTCCAAATCTTCACTGTCACCAGTCTCTTTCTTCTTTTTTGAATCATCTTAACTGGCTGGTTCGACTTTCGTATGATTCATTTTGTTTTTTTGTTTTTCAAGTAGTTTTTTTGTCGCCGTTTGGAAGAATAAAGTGTGACATCAACCTCTTTTTCTTGAAGATTTGTCCATCTCATGCAGCAAAATGTTATTGAGTTTAGACCCTTCAGCCAACAATCTTGTATTTTTCAATGAACGATGTTTGATTTTTTAAATTTTTTGGCGTTTTACCGATAAAAAGAACGCCACCAAATAAAAGCACCTTAACCCTCAAAATTTGATCATGCTAAAATCAATAATGTTTTGTTGTATGAGATGGACAACATTGTTAATCCTCGGTTAAGAAAGATAACTGACAATGTTGTCCACCCCAGACAGCTAAACTTTATTGACAACAAACCTCAATAATGTTTTTGTATGTTTTGGCGTTATAAATTGGATGGAAGTTAAGGATAAGTCAATAAGATTTTACTCAATGAAATGGACAATATCCTCACTTAAGGATTTTGTCCATTTCATTGAGCGAAATCTTACAGACAACCAAACTAAATTTCAAAAAAACGTTTTAGGTTAGAAGATATTTGATGTTTGGGTTTTTTGGCGTTTCTAAGGCGAATGGGATATATTAAATATGGCGTTTGGGTTTTTGTGTGTTTTTAATCGAAGGTCTGAGATGTTGTATATATAGGATTTTTTTGGCGGTTTTTTAGGCGGGTTTTACTATAATTAAGTTTGGCGTTTTATATCTAATGGCGTTTTTACTTAGAATGGTGTGTGATTTTTGTTTTTGCCGTTTTATTTCATGAGATGGCGTTTTGTGTGGAGAAGTAAAAAGACCCTTTTACCCCTTAATGAAGCGCGTCCACGTGTCAGTTTGAGAAGCTGAGTTGTGACGCTTAGCATGCGTCAACCGAAGACCTCTTCAGACACATTACATGCGTCGGTAATCAGAAAAGCACAATTTGACGCTTTAGGACGAATATGGACTCTTGTGAGGAGTCCCCCAGACGCTTTAGCGAAAAAAACAGTTTTCCTTTTTATTTATTTTATGTATTACTCTTTTTTTTTGTAGTAGGGACCATTACTCAAAACATTTTACAAAATTTGATCTCCAACTTTTTACAAAAAAATATCTTCATATTTTTTTTCTTTCTCTTGATATGGCAGTTAGATTTGTCGTATACTCTGGTGGCAAGTGGGAAGTCGTTGACGGGAGGCTTGAGTACGTGCTCCAAGCAGATTCACTTAGACGTGGTTCTGAAAGTTCTACTACAATTTCTTATAACACGTTTTTAAAAAATCTTAGTGAGTCAACAGGTCTTCAAAACATCACACGTTTATCTTACAAAATGTCAAGTTTTAGCGATCCCATTGATATAATTGATGATTCCGATCTTACTTTTTTTTCTTTCAATATTGTGGAAAGAAACCCTTACGAGTTGTTTAAATTATATGTGGTGCAAGAAGTTGGTGTTGGTTCATCTTTGGGTTCTTCCAATGATTTTAAATGTCCCGATCTTAACGAACATGTTTTTCCTCACGATGAATTTAACGCAACAGATAAATATGGAGTTATTGATAATGTTAATTGTCCTCTTGAAAGTAAATGCCCGTTTTACATAGGTTATATTTTCCGTAACAAGCAGGAAATGAAAATAGAATTAGGAAAAATGTGTCTTTCCGAAAGTTTTTCGTATAAAGTAGACAGATCATCCAAAACTCGTTACGAAGTATCTTGTATTGATGAGAATTGCTAGTGGAATTTCAAGGCAGCCAGTTGGGAAGCTTGTGATGTTTTTTACGTTTAACATTTTAACAACAAACCATGTGTATCGCGGCAACAATCCCCAGCCATTGATCACTTTGATCTTTTCGGTTCTCGAGAACCGCCACAAAACTGCCATCATTAAAAGGGGGCCCACCCTTCTCACCCAAATAGATGTTGCTGCAATTCCGGAGCTATTCGAATTCAGCCCAGGATCATGTGACTCAGGCCTCATGACCAGGGAGTAGAGATGACTTGACGACGGGGCCCACCGGTGGTCCAGTGAACCTGTCTTGGGCTTTCATCATTTGGGCCGGTCATGGAGCCCAACTCGAGCTTTTTCTCTTAAAGATAAATCAATAGAAAAGGCGGAAAAATAGAAGGGATCCAAGGCTCTGTGGGTAATTAATGCATGACGGAGAGAGAGAAAGTGTCTCGCCGGAAAGAAGGTACCTCGCAGCTGGCTCCGAAGCTGGCAATCTATCCATTGGGGCTCAGACATGTGTCTAAGTTCCCCGAAGTCTTCAAGAAACTGTTAGATGATCTCAGTGATGTTCCCAACGGAGATAAGCAACTTCCTTTATATAAGGAAGGTAAAATACTCAATCAGGCATGCTCTCAAGAACCTTTCTCATTTAATACACAAACACTACATTTATTCCGACAACCTCGGACCTTATTTATCACCCACATTATCCTGAATTCACACCAAGGAGATTATTCCGGCGATTGTACTTGTCGGAATAGACTTCTCACTTTCTCCGGCAAGCTTACTTACTCTCACGCCGGAGCTTGGTCACGGATCCCCCCAGGGGTCCCCCGTGACGAGGCTAACGGTTTTTTCTCTTGTAGGACAACGGAGCAACACCTTTACAATGTTGACGAGACCCATTGACTATCAACCGGGCTGTGTGGACTCGACAATACCAATATTCGTTTTTGGGTTTTTAATCGATATAAAACACGTGTTAATATCCTATTTGTCATATATCTTTCAATTGCTATGTTGTTGGTATCGTAATGGTACTATAACGAACCATATCAATACTGAACAGAAACCCGCAGCAAAGCGTGGGAATCCCACTAGTTTAGAACAAAACTGAACTAAAACATCATAATATTTAATCTTTACAAGGTAAGACATAATAATATTTAATCTTTACTGGGTAAGGTGTTAACCAGTCTCAATCTCGTTTGCACCCTAATAATGATCACCTAAAATTTGGAATAGAACAACTATTAAAATTCAAGTTAGTTATACGAAGTGAATAAACCTCTAAAAAAAGTCTTAAACATTTTTTTAGTGTAATTTAAAAAAAAAAACTGAAAAGGTTTGATGGTATCTTTTCAAAACTTCTTCCTCTGCAAAGTAAACATAAACGAATGTAATTTAAAAAATATAGAAAACAAAAAGGTTTGATGGAATCTTTTTAAAACTTCTTCCTCTACAAAGTAAAAGATAAACGAAACATAAAATCTCATATATAAAAAAAAACACAATGATAATAAATAAAAATTCTAAAATCTGCAACCTATAAATCCAAAAGTGAAAACCTAAAATCTCATATCACAGAGTTCGATGAGACGGTTTCAATACCGCTTGAATGAGTTCAATCGGAGTTCGTTTGATACCCTTTATACGACTTCTTATTTTTAGGAGATTTTGTTATTAATCATAAACCTTTATTTCTAAGCATAAAGTAAAATTTAAAGTTAGGAACCATGCTTGTATAAAAAAAAGTAATAAAATAGATCAATATCTAAATATTACCATAGTTATATGATTAATTGTTTTTTAATTGTTACTATGAATAACTTTTGACTAAAAAATAATTAAGTTGATCCAGTCAGTTTTGAAAATAACTGATGAGTCTAGTCAATATAATCCATGGTGTTATATTTTGCTCGACATTGTGTTGTGTAATCTATTGTGTCTTTGTACACTTCTATTTTTAGAAGCCTTTAGAATAACTTAACCTCAATAAATAAATTAGACACTCATTGAGTCACAGTTGATATATTTTATATATTAATATAAATTGGTCTGATTTTTAACAAATCTATATAATGAAAGAAATAAAATGGGGACATTTATCACGTTATGGGGTGATTTACATTGGGGTTGAGATGCGCGTATTGATACCATGATTTTTTTTCAATAAGTAACAAAAGTAGTAAAAGCGAGTAAAAAAGAATCAGAATAGTTGTATGTTTCTTTAATTCAACTTTTCCCAAGTTTTGCTCGTGTGAATTTTAGCGACTTTGTTTTCTATTTTGTAATCTTAGGAGGTTTGTCCCATGAAATTCAATGTTATTAGTGACAACCTATGAATTTATCATGTATGTTTGTTCAAAACTATCAAGAGTAGACTGGAAATAATAAGTATTTACAAACAATAAATTATATCGTTTTCATTACTCGTGTAACATACGGGGCCATAACCTAGTTATTTAATATACGTAATATAAATTCCCACAATATGCGTTCACATTCTCGTTATGTTCTTGCGTATACCATTTTCTAAAGAAAAAAATCAAGCCCTTGTTCCTCACCACCACCGAAAACCACTACCACCACCATAGGCCACCGGGTGACCACCACACGTCCGCTGCACTATCGCATCCTCCTGTCTGTTTCCATAGTCGTCGCGAAATGGAACGAGTTTGTTTCCTTATTTCGAATAATGTCACTATGCAAGTTTTGATCTGATAGTTTGTAATGCATTTCGTTGATATACGTGGCCGCCATCACGCATCCCTCTCCGTCGTTGCTGTCTCATCTTCTAATTCTTCTCGGTTTGACTATTGAGGTAATAACTATCAAACGATTAGATAAGGATGATAAAAAAATAACACTATAAACAAATACCAAAGGAAGAGTTGATACCTTGATATTTTATGGTGCAGATAAGAGAGAATTGGAAGCATAGGAGAATGATTTGCACAACGAATTTGTAAGCAATGGTTTTAGAAAAAAGAAAAGGGAATGTGATTATGGAAAACCACACAAATCAATATACAAGCGTTTGAGAAATAAGGTTTCAGTTTTAGAGTTTTAGAGACTGCAAGATGAAATCGTCACAGAGGAATTAAAAGGAAGATTAGGTTTTGTGATTTGAAATCAAACCAAAAAAGGAAACGGTTTTAGAAAAAAAGAAAAAAAAAAGTCTGATTTCTTTAATTTAGGATTCAATTTAGAAACAAATTGCTGCTCATTTACCAATTCTGTGGGTTTAAACTAATGCCACATCATCAAAAGAGAGGCCTAAAATAATGATATATGGCTAAGTGATTTTGCTTTAGTATAAGAGATAGATTTAATTTGCTAAGTAGATACATCATTTTATTAACTTTTAATAAAACCACCATATAAAAAAATTAAACATCATGTACCCTTACGCTATCCATTAAGACTATATGGTGTGGAGGGGCATGAAATGGTGGTGTTATTCGACATGTGGCTGCCACGTCAGCACGTGTTAGAAAAGTGGCATGGTACAAAAAAGGAAGAAGTGTGTAGTTATTTGACATGTGGCTGCCACGTAAGCACGCGTTAGAAAAGTGGCATGG
The DNA here is from genome assembly GCA_030545235.1 of Helianthus tuberosus. NCBI lineage: Eukaryota > Viridiplantae > Streptophyta > Magnoliopsida > Asterales > Asteraceae > Helianthus > Helianthus tuberosus. The sequence goes on from CM060400.1 coordinate 211,359,524, forward strand.
TACAAAAAAGAAAGAAGTGGGATAGAGCGTAGAAAAGTGGCGTTATTCGGTACAACATCGTTTATTTATTATACAATATTAGATCGAACTGATTGGAATCCATCGTTTGTGGTAACATGTATTTTAATTAAAAATTAAAACTATCAAATATAACGTTTATCCTATGGTTACCATAGTTTCTAAAATTCAAAACAAAGGTTCTGTTTGTTTTTTGCTAGAAGCACTTCAGAACCACTTATGTCTGCGCCACGCAGACCACGCGCAGACATAAGGGTCTGCAGCTTGTTTGTTTTTTAGAAGTCTTTTCATTAAAAAACCTCTTCTTGGCCTCTTCTTCGCACAGACATAAGCACAAGTCTTCTGGGGCCTCTTCAAATCACTTCTCCAAACCCTAAAAAAAGAAACACCAGCTCCACCTCCGCACATCATCTCCTCTCCACCATCTCCACCACCGCACATCATCTCCGGCGCCGCAACCAGCTCCGACGACCCACCCCAGCTCCGACGACCTACCCCAGCCCCTCGACAACCCACCCCAGCCCCTCGCGACCCAACCCAGCTCCTCGAAGAGAGAGAGACCGTAGAGAGAGAGAGGGGGCGGCAGGAGAGAGAGAGGGAAAGAAGAGAGAGAGATCGGCGGTGGTGGTGGGTTTTGATGGCGGTGGTGGTGGTTTTGATGGCGGTGGTGGCGGGTTTGATGGTGGTGGTGGAACGAAGAGAGAGAGAGGGGGGGGGGGGCGGCAGGAGAGAGAGAGGGAAAGAAGAGAGAGAGATCGGCGGTGGTGGTGGGTTTTGATGGCGGTGGTGGTAGCTGACGTGGTGGTGGCGGATGGTTGTGGTGGTGGTGGTAAATGAAGGCAGAGAGAGAAGAAGGAGAAGGTCTGTGTGTTGTGTGTGTGTTGAAGAGGTTTTATGTAAAAAAACAAACTCTCTTCTCCTTGCAGACTGCAGACATTTAGTCCACCTCTTCTCCTGCAGATGTCTGCAGATGTGGTCCGCAGACTGCAGACCTTTTCCTGCAGAAAAAACAAACAGCACCAAAGTATTTCGTAAGCCTCTGTTGGCGTATGATTATTTGGTAATTTATCAACGTTCTTACTTTTGTGGTAACATTTATTCTAATTAAAAATTATCATAAGACTCACGCATCATGGTCATTGGAGCTTTCCAATCCAATCACATCGTCACCAAACAGTGTACCCGGTTATTTTATTTTAAGGAGCCATGTCATTTTAAGGAACCAAAGATGAAAAGAAAAGGAAATCATTTCATACCCAGAGGATAACTACTAGATACGGTAGTTACGTTAAAGTAGGAGGTGCATTTTGCCAGAAAATACTGTTTGGAAGTGGCCGGAATACTTAGACCATAGGGTGTGTTTTTGGTAGTCTCTTTGTGACTATCCGCCACGTAGGCGCCACGTCACATGAGGTAGAGGACCATCCCCTTGGGGACTACCCAAGGGTGTGGAGGATGGTCCTCACCCTTTTTTTTATTATTATTTTTATTTAGTAAAGTAATTAAAACAAAGTAAATAAAAATAAAAAGTTACATTTAAATAAAAACCTAAAGTTACATTTTAGAAAAAAAAAACTAAACATTAAAAAAATACAACACAAATAAAAAAAAAACCTAAAGTTACATTTAAAAAAAAAACTACACTACGAACTCCATTTTTTTTTATTTTTCCTTCTTTTTTTCTAAGATGTGACGGTCTTCCTCAGGATATGCACTAATGTCGATGGTTATTATCCTCCAATCCTCCAACTACTGCGCTTCTTCTTGCCTCCTTAGCTTCTCCTCGGCTAGTCGTTTCTTCACTTTCACCTTCTCGTTTTGCGTCTCGGTAAAGGTTTGGTTGAATGCTTTCAACTCGGCCATTACACCTTCCAACTTCGTACCACCACCACTTCCTGATGCGGCTTGTTTCCTTTTTTCAGCCGCTATCCTTTTGCTTTTGTCCCTTCCTGGGGGACGTTCTTCCTCCTCAATCGGCTCCTCGTCAAACTTGGGCTCGTCGTTGATTTTATTTGGCAACGACCGGTTGAGGCTCCAACGCTATAACTTCCTGACTCGAAAGTTTTAGACCGTTTGGTTGCTCGTTTCGCGCTTGCAACCTCATTGGGAACCGCCGCCCACTTTGGAGAATCCTTTAAAACTTGCCACGCACGGACATGTGGGAAACTTTTCTTATGTTCATTTTCATATAAACGCAACGCCTCATGGAAAACATTTTCGGTGTTCCACCCACTCGGTTTATAAAAATAGAGAGAAAGTTGAGGTTGTGTGTAAAAAATGGTGGATTAAGGTTAAATATACAGGGTATTGGGTAGTTTTTTTTTATAAAAGGAAAAGTAGCCGTTGAAGGGGCCCACTTTTCAAACATCACGCTCGTCTCCGACGTCTTCTTTGGGCCGGACGCGACGCGACGAGGGGGAGGGGGCGGTGTGGGACGAGGGGGACGACCCGGCGACGGTGGGGGACGATCCCCACACCGTTCGGTCTTATAGTTGTTTGAGGCCAGAAAAGATATCATTGAACTCAACGAATATAGTTTTTAATTGGGAAGATCATAGCTGAGTTTTATATTATAGTCAATGAGAATATATGTAGCTATCCTATGTCTAAAGCGGTCTCGCTCGTTTTACGAGGCACTAAGTCGGATATTTCTCTCTCATAATATGCACGTCTATTTGTCGGTTACTTGTACATACTACTCATAATACAATCTTAACAAAAATTACATCAAGTCAACTAATTAAAATAAAACACTACTATACTTTTTTTCTAAAAAGATCTATAACAATGAGCGTGTTCTATGCAGCCGCCTGACACGAATAAAAATTACACGGAAACTAAAACAAAATACTACCATAGTTTTGTAAAAAAAATAAAAAATTAAACGATGGCATGCCTAAATTTTACATTGATTGCAAAATCATAATTTAACAGGGAAAAAAACAAAAACGTAATTTGGCTGGGAGGAAAAAAAAACAAAACAAAACCAATCGAAAAACCGTACTTTTAAACGGGGCAAAATCGTAATTTAGCTGGACCAATGAGAAAGTGTTTTTTTTAGTTAATTACACAGATGGACCCTGTGGTTTATAGCTAGTTTCACCTTTGGGTACTAACTTTATTTAACAGGTTTAGGTTTTATGGTTTCAAATTTGTAACACATTTTGGTACTAACACCAAAATTATCAATATAATGACTAAAATACACTTCCATTCTTTTTAGTTTTATCAATGTAACACCTATTTTTATAATGACTAACACCTTTGGGTACTAACACCTATTTTTATTTAAGTTTGAATCAATTTTACAAAATCTATTTTTTTTTCATTTTTTTATTATGTCTCTTAATTAACATAAAATCTATTTATTTTTATTTATAAATATAAATAAAAAAAGTCAGAAAACGTCCGCTCCATTTTTTATTTATTAATAATATTACTAAATAATATTAGATAAATATCTGACTAATATTATGAATATATAAAAACTCTTTAAAATATAAATTAAATAATGAAACAAATGATATAATAAGTATCTATTAAAATCCATAGGAATCTTGAAAACACACGAATATAATATATGAAAATTAGTTAAATTAATATTTCAAGATATGTAGCATAATCGAGAAAACCTGTTTAAAAATAACTACAATTAATTTAATGTATTTTGTAGTAAAATCGTAAAAATGTATAATCTAATCTGATTTGTTTGTTACGATCAATTACTTGGCACATTTTGAGACGGAGTGATTAAACCATGACGTCTCTATTTTATTTGTGTATCTATGTGCTTAGGAAAAACTTTAGTTCCGGTGAGATACAGTCTTTTATTATTATTGTTATTGGTTTTATATTATTTAATCCCATATATTTAAAATTAAAAAAATTAAAACTAAGTTTTATACATTAAACACGTGTAATGCACGGAGTTTTAACCTAATATCTTAATAATAATTTATTTACACATTACCAACTATTATTATACCTATTGAAATTTTAATTATTTAAGATTTTGAGCAACTTCTATCGTGCTAAATTATTTATCATTTCTTGAAAAATTATATATAAATATTTACTTATAAAAAAATAAAAAAAATAAATAGATTTTATGTGAATTAAGAGATATAATAAAAAGATGAAAATAAAAAAATAGGTTTGGTAAAATTGATTTAAACTTAAATAACATTAGGTGTTAGTACCCAAAGGAGTTACAAAATTGAAACCATAAAACCTAAACCCGTTAAAAAAAGTTAGTACCCAAAGGTGAAACTGACTTTAAATCACATGGTCTATCTGTGTAATTAACTCTTTTTTTTTAACAGCCAACGAATCCTCCAAATGCGCTACTGGCGAAAATTCACCACATCGGGATACACTCGTCTCCGAACCGGGGAAAACCCTCACCTAGAGCCGAAACCCGTGAACACTCCCCCGAAGGCACCTAACAGGTGCCGCAGAAAATAATGAGGAGGACAGAAATCAAACCTGGGTCCCTTAGAACACCAAGTCTCTCACTTACCACTTCACCACCACCTCATTGGCTAGACCAGTGAGAAATATCAGACAGCTGTGTGATATAGTATATATAAATAAGTATAATCGGAGAGTATCTTAATTATTTTTATTTGTTTATTTATTTAATCTATCCTTCTTTTCAATTTCTTTTCTTCAAGATAAAGATATCTATATATTACTTGCCAACTTTATAACTGAACACTTATAATTTTTATTTATATAAAAGTCATGATTTAAGGTTTTATTTCATCGTTAGCTTCTATCGGACTTATAAGACATTTAAATGTTAAAATTTCTCATATTTATACTTATATATCATATTATGTAACAATCTAATATGTTATTATCAGTATATACACATATGTAAATAACACCTTAAGTTCAGTAAGATTTAAAACATCCTTTTTAATTATATATAAAAATATTTTGGATATTACAGTTTTTGTTTTCATTGTGAACTTTCTAATCTAGAGAGATTGGAGACATATCTAATGGTTTTTATTGAAAATTTCACCACTGAATATGATTTAGGTGATAGTGTAATTGGTTATGGTTCTGTTCGATAATCGACCGGCCTAAGAAAAATTAAAGAAACTTGAAAGAAATCTAAAGAGAATTCTAATACCATTATTTTATGATTATATTTCTCAACATAAGTATTTCTCTGATTATATTTGTCAATTTCTACCATCAATCATAACACACCACTTCTATCAATCACAACAAATATAATAAGGTATATACACAATACACCACTTCTATCAATCACAACAAATATAATAAGGTATATACACAAGGGTCATGCTAGCTGCACACGCCCAAAATTATTTTCACACCCCAAAGCGCCGCGCTATGGCCAAAGCGCGGCGCTTCGATCGACAATACGTGCTTCGATTGACGTTTGAAACATTCGATACTGTTTGACAGACATAAAGCTAATCATGATGTTTTGTCGTTAACCCTAAGCGCCGCGCTTTGGCCATAGCGCGGCGCTTCGACCCCAAATTTCACCCTTTTCTCCTTTTAAAAGCAACCAGTGAGACACACATTTCGATCACACACATTGTCTTCGATATACATTTTGCCTTCATTTCAGATCCGTTGTGTTTCTTCTCAAAATAACGCGCGGTTTTGCTGTATTAGTTACATCTCTTGAAAAAACGATGTCGTGGTTAAACAACTATATTTTCGGTCAATATTCTGACGAGACAGTTGTTCCTGATTCTTACGAGGGGACCGCTATTTCTGACTCGTATGAGAAACCGGTCTCATCCAACTTGAGGGAGGCAGAGGTTGTATCTGGCATTCATTATCGTGATAACACGGTGACGCTGGATTTGAATACCCCTGTGGAGGACCCTTACGCGCAACAAGGTTATTCGAATTTCGGTTACGGTGGCGAGTACAGCTTTGTACAGCAGGAGTGTGGTCCAAACGACAGTTACGGTTGTCAACAGAGCTTACAAGGTTATTCGAATTTCGGTTACGGTGGCGAGCACAACTTTGAACATCAAGTATATTCGGACCTCGGTGACGATGGTGAGCCGGGGGATGTGTCTGTTGACGAGGAAGGCTGTTACCCGGTTACGTTTTCGTTTGATACGACGCAGACCTTTTCGTCACGTAAAGAGTTGGTGCGTTGGGTACAAGACACGGCAAAAGACAACGGTTACCTCATTGTGACTAAGAGGTCGAATAAAAGAGGAGAGAATTACAAGATTTGGTTTCAATGTACTTTTGGTGGGGAGCATAAGAGTATAGCTACACAGAGGAAAACGGGTAGCAAGAAAATAGGCTGCCCGTTCGAGATGATCGGGTTTTCGGAATCATCCGGAAGTGTTTGGAGGATCGAGGTGACGAAGGCGAAGCATAACCACACTCCTATTGAAAACTTAGAGGGTCACGCGTATGCGAGAAGGCTTTCTTCGGAGGATACAAAACTGGTTAAGGAGCTGGCAGAGCAAGACATTCCCAACCAAAGTATCTGGCGAACGCTGACAAAAAACAATCCGGCTAGAAAGCTTATTCCGAAAGATATACACAACGCTGTTCAGAAGATCAACGCCGAAAAAAATGTCGGTAAGTCTCCGATGCAAAAACTTGAAAGCATTCTTCTCGAAAAAAATTACACTTATTACATGCGCACGAATGAGATATCAAACGAAGTTGAAGATGTCTTCTTTGTTCACGAAAGATCATTCAATATGTGGTGTGCCTTCCCGCATGTGCTAATTATTGACGCCACCTACAAAACGAACATGTACAACCTGCCATTTGTTCAGGTCGTAGGCATGACGTCGACAAACAAATCGTTTACGGCTGCTTGTGCGGTAATTTCCGCTGAGAAGTCAGAGAACTACCTATGGGTGTTGCAGAGGATCAAGTCTATGCTGGTAGGATGTATGGAACCGCGCGTGATTTTAACAGACAGGGATTTTGCGCTGATGAACGCGTGTGAACAAGTTTTTCCAAAAGCGCATAAGTATCTTTGTCGGTTCCATATTCAACAAAATATTAATAAGAACAGCAAGAAGAAATTCTCTGACAAGGATTGGAAAGAATTCGTACGTAGTTTTTGGTTATTGTGCGAGTCTGCGACCGAGGAAATATACAGGTATAACTTGGAAAACCTTGAAGCACAGCTGAAAGAAGATGACCGTGAACGTAGGTATTTCTTACATAATTATGTTCAAATTTTATATAATAACAAAAACTGACTATTTACGTTTTTTTTAATTTTAGAGGTTTTTGATTATATGAAGAAATCCTGGTTGGATCCGTACCGTGAAAAGTTTGTATGGAGGACTCGTACCCTGAGCTTACGTGGGAGTTTCTTTCCACGTTTACATACGCGCCGCATCCGGCGGATTACGTGGAGGACCCGGATTTTCCAGTCTACGAGGTTACATTCCGTCTTGTCGGTCAGGAGTTTCGGATGAGTGTGCGGCAGTTTGTTGTCCATACAGGTTTGTTTAAATAATATTATTTATTATTTTATATTTAATATCATTTGTTTATTTAATGTTATTTGTTTATTTAATGTTATTTGTTTATTTAATATTATTTGTTTATACAGGTTTGTACACAGAGGCCGAGCTTGATACTGATTTATATACGCAGGCGGTTACGATGATGGACAGGCAGACGCTTATTAGTTTCTGGAGGTCCATTTCCAGGGTTCCCTTTGGGAGATCCTGGCAAAAGGCCACCTCCATTAGAGACCCCTTGTTCCGATACTTGCAGCATGTTATCGCGGCAACTATCGTGCCGCGGGGTGCCAGCAGGGAGAAGGTCAACCTCAGTGACCTTTTCTTTCTATACTGCCTACTGCGCCGCCAGCCCTGCAATCTAGCAGCCTGCCTGGCAGATTACTTTGCCACAGCATACCACCGGCAGCTCCGCGGGTGGGTGCACACTGGCTCATTCATCACCGCCATCGCACGCTCGCTCGGGATCGTGCCCGAGGGAGATCCGCTGCTGTCCGATCCGGTCCCGTCTACCAGGTTGGGCCGCGCATCAGTTTCTAGCATGCAGATCACCCGTCGCTTTGATGTTGGTCTGAGGTTTAGGGGCGGAAACGGGCTGATTTGGCAGCCGGAGCCGGTGCCGGAGGTCATCCCGGTTGTTATTGAGGTGAGGCCTGGAGTGTTGGCCCCTCCTGGTGTTCAGGCGGCCGCTCGGCAGGCTCAGCTACAGGCTCTGGGACTCGATGAGTTCCCGGGCCAGCCTCAGGCTGAGGCTCAGGCTCAGCCTGAGGCTGAGCCTCAGGCTGAGCCTGTATTAGAGGATCCGGCTCAGGAGGAGCATATCGAGGAGATCCCGGTACCACCAGTTCAGCCAGCTCCTGAGCCGCCACAGTACCCGCAGCACGTTTACGCTGACCTGCCTCCGGTAGCGCGTGAGGTGACTCGGGACTTCGACCGGCGCCTCAGATGCCAGGCCGCACGCCAGGACTGGATCATCGAGACGCTCGTTTCTCTACGAGAGCGCGCTGGGTTGCCTCCACTTCCCCTCCCACCGTCCCCACCGCACGAGGATTAGTATCTTAGTTTGTTTGTATAGTGTTTTGTTATGTATTATGCAGTCAGTTGTACCTTTTTGCTTTGTATGTACAAACTGATATATATATATATATATATATTGCAGTTAATCTTCTATTTACATCACGTTGGTTTTGGATTGTTTACGTTTAATTCTTATGGTTTTCTGTACAATTTATTTAACGTGTTCGTTTAATTTAACAAAATAAACTAGGTTAACAGTTTATAAAGACGCACTTATATTATATACGTTCTATAAAAATAATGACGTAAAAAACGTAATTATAAAACAACGTATTATAAAGGCCACCCATTATAAAACTCAAATACAATTTTTTCCTCCAAAAAACACTACCAAACTAACCCACATCTCACCTATTTCAAAAAAAAATCAACACAAATTCCAGCCAATGCTTTTTGTCTTTTTGCACACTCAAAGCGCCCCGCTTTGGCCATAGCGGGGCGCTTCGAGTGTGCAAAAAGACTAAGGCCGTGTGCGAATAGACCAGGCCATACACAATTCTCTCTATATATGTAGAGATATGTGTGTTATTGTGTTGTAAAACATTATAATTCTCCATTATCTTACTCTGCTCTGCTTTTTTTTATTTTTTTTAAAAACAATCCCAATTCATTTTTAATGTATCTTTATTTTAATTATACAAAACCTCATAAAGATCAAAGATGAAAAGAAAGGGAAATCATTTTATTTCAAAGAACTAAAGATGAATACAAAAAGGAAATCATTTCATAACCAAGGAACCAAAGAACGGTAGGAGGTGCTTGTTGCTAGAAAATGTTGTTTGGAAGTAACCGGAATTGTTACGTTATGGTAGGAGGTGCTTGTTGCCAGAAAATACTGTTTCGACTTTGGAAGTGACCGGAATAGTTATAGTTGTTTCTTGCCAGAAAAGATATCATTGAACTCAACGAATATAATTTTTAATCGGGGAAAATCATTGAACTCAACGAATATATAGTTTTTAATTGGGGAAGATCGTAGCTGAGTGTTACATTATATATAGTCAATGAGAAATCTACGTGGCTATCCTATGTCTAAAGCGGTGAGTTGGAATATGACTAGCTTTTGCCCCGTCTCTTTTGCGGACACAAAGCCAAATTATGTATCTCCCATAACATGTAAGTCTATGAGTTTAGTTACTTGTAGATACTACTCATAATATAATCTTAAAAAAATTACACTGAGTCAGCTAATTAAAAAAACACCACCATACTTTTGAAAAAAAAAAATCTATAATGATCGAAAGACTATAATTTTAAACTTGAAGCAAATTGTAATTTTTCAGGACAAATGAACGTGTTCCCACTAAAACAAAACACTACCATAGTTTTGTCAAAAAAATAATAATAATAAACGATGGCATGCCTAAACTGCAAGTTTGAACTGAGGGCAAAAACGTAATTTGGCTGGGATGAAAATAAAAAACAAAACCAATGGCAAAACTGTAAATTGTAAATGGAGCAAAATCGTAATTTAGCTGGACCAATAGAAAAGTATCATGCAGCTGTCCGGACACTATTTCCCTCCATGTGTATGTAGTATATGTAAATACATAGCAAATTCACCTATATATATATATATTAAAAACAGAAGTGATTGAACAGTACAATAAATAAGTATTAAAAAAGGTATTGAATGAAAAGTAATAAAAATATAATTCACCTATATATTAAAAACAGAAGTGATTTAACAGTACAATAAATAAGTATTAAAAAAGTATTGAATGAAAAGTAATAAAAATATAAATAAATGAATAGTATCGGGTACCGGTATCGGTATCAAATTTACCAAACTGAGTGTACTTTCGGTATCCGTTCGGCACCGGTATTCATCGGGTTTTACCCTCAAATACCGATGCCGTACCATTACCGACCGTATCAAGCCATACTGTACCAGGTATATTCGGTACCGGTACCCATTTTTAGGGATTTCGGTAACGGTTGGTACCGAGCTCATCAAATCCTGTAGCAACATACCAATGCAAGTAATTGAACAGTTTAGATTACTTTTCATACACACAGTAAGTAAACTGTATTTCGTTTGAATGAGGTTTTATATACACAACAACTTATTTTGCTTTATTTTTTGTCTTTTTACGTATTGAATGAATTGTAGCATGTAAAATTAACTTGGATATTTAGATTATTTATGAGCAAATCTTATCAAATCCTGTAATCAAACCGGTATCGTATCGGTACCAAATTTACTATACCAAATCATTTTCGGTACCAATTTGGTACCCACCTTTTGGCGTTTTCAGAATCGTTACTTTCGGTTCGACACCGGTCTAGCACCATACCTATATTTATTGATTTTTAACTTTAAATACCATACCGTATTGTACCGAGCATTTTCGGTGCCGGTACCTAATTTCGATGATTTTCCGGATCGGGCCGTTACAGGTACCGAGCTCATCCATATTTTAACGTGTTAGCACCGTAATAACTGAACTGAAAACAACAGAATTTCCAACGTGTAGTACGTGTGGGCACTATTATTATATATTAGGTTATTTAAAATCGTTTTTTTAGGACGAATTGACTATCCTTTTCACGATATTTTTATTTATGTTTTGATATTTGCTATCTGCTTGCCGTTACTGACACGCGTTTTGCAGTCATTGGGTCCCCGCCGCAACGCGCGGGCGGAAATTCAACTAGCTTAAATAATTGAAGAAATTATCATATTCAATAGTATAATACATAGAAAATTTAAATAACTCAAGTAATTATCATTCATGTATAGTTTTCTTAGTGACGGAACTCATATTAAAATAACTATCTAGTAAGAAACCAGATTGAACGAGTCACAGTTAAAAACTGATTCAGGAAACGGATTTGCCATTACAAATTTTTAATGAGAATATTTTTCTTCTGTTATTGTATCGTATATATATTATGTAACATATCACAATGACAATGTTTCTTTATTATTGTATGGGTGGTACGATCATATACAAACTTTATTTTGTGTAAAAACAATAAGAACCATTCACAACATGTCATGTGTCATCAGTCTAATTCATGTATAAAGGGCATTTTTGTATTTTATTTTAGAGTTGATTTCTAAAAATTCCTAAAATTATGGAAGCAGTTTCAAATTCAAGCTTTGATTATACAAATTCATGTGTTGTTTGTATATGCGTTGATTATGATTATATACGTATGTGTTGGTTATAAAATTCATATGTTGCTTATATAAATTATGTGCTAGTTATAATCGTGTACGTATGTGCTGGTTATAATTATATAGGTATGTGCTGATTATAGAAATTCGTGTGTTGCTTATATATGTGCTGTTTATATTTATTAGCACAATTATAAAACATTATTTTACAACTTTAAAAAAAAGTATAGCAATATTATATTATTTTGTGTTGTGCAATATTAAAAAAATATATATAGCAAAAAAATGTAGGGTAAAATACACATATTTGTCCTGTGTAAAGTGTATAATTTTTGTATAGCTTTTATTTGTTTTTATTTAGTTTTAGTATTATATTACATTATTTTGTGTTGGGCCAGGTCCTGGTGCAAATGGAGCGAAAAAAGAGTAAAAAGAAAATAACTAGCTAGTTGAGTAGAGTATACCGCCAGTGACTGAAGTAAAAGTGCCGCTATTTTCTGTGAGTGGGTCGAGGCCACTATCTCTATTTTATAAGTTAGAGTGCAACCATAATATATATATATATATATATATATATTTGGATCGAGAGAAAGGAAAAGGCTCACATCAATAAATAGTTTTATTATTTGAGTTCATCTAATTTATTGGTGTTGAGCCGCGTGAAGTTTGGGCTGCTAAGATACACATCAGTCGGAAGAGCTGCCATATATTTATCATTGTGTGGCTATTAATTAAGGGTGTGGCTAAATGCATTCCTCTTTTTACTTTTCACACCCCGTTTCTAAAAAAACATTTTAAAACTTTTCAAATTACATCCTTTAAAATCCATTCATCACACTTTTTACACTAATTATTCACAACCAATACTCTTTTTTTTTATCTATTAGTATATCTATTAACATGATATTTTTTTTATTACAAAAATATGATAGTTCTGTATTATTAAAAAGATAGATATTTAAATCAACTCGACTCCCTGTTAAAAGTCGTCTTGTATTTCTTTTTTTGTTAAAATTCAATTTTTTTCGGTACATAAGTAAAAAAATCATCTTTTGTTCCGGACGTGATATAATTGTCATTATGTCATCTTACTAGTTGGATGCCCCGTCCGTATTGCGGGACGCTAAGCCGAATATTTCTTAGTTTCATAATATGTACACATGTATTTTAGTTACTTGTACATACTAGTTATAACACGATCTCAACAAAAAAATACATCGAGTCAACCAATTAAACCAAAACACTACCATAGTTTTGCTAAAAGGAAAAGAAACTAAAGCGATGGCAAGCCTATAATTTTGAGTTGGGGGCAAAATAGTAATTTTTCAGAAACAATGACCGAGTGTTAGATACCTGCTTGACACAAAAGTTAAATTGAATCAACCAAGTAAAATAAAAACTACTATAGTTTTGCCAAAAAAAACGATGGCAAGAATACAAATTCGAACTAAGGGTAAAATCGTAATTTTTAGCTGGGGACAAAGCATAATTTTAATTTGAACTGAGGGTAAAAGCTTAATTTTGAACTCAGGGCGAAATCGTAATTTTTGAAAAGGGGGTAAAACCATATTTTTGAACTGATAGCAAATTCGTCATTTTGAGATAGGAAAAAAAACTAAAACGATGGCAAGACTACAAACTTTAAATGGGGCAAATTTGTAATTTTTTAAATGAGGGTAAAATCATAATTTTAAACTGAGTGAAAATTCGTAATTTTAAGTTTGGGGGCAAAACTTTAATTTTATTTTGAACTGGGGCAAAATCATAATTTTGAACTAAAGACAAAATCGTAATTTTTGGCTGGGGGCAAAAACAAAATTTTATTTTGAACTGAGGACAAAATCGTAATTTTGAACTCATGGAGAAATCGTAATTTTTTAAAAGGGGGTAAAATCATATTTTTTTAACTGAAGGCAAATCGTAATTTTGAGCTAGGGGGAAAAACATAATTTTATTTTGAACTGGGGCAAGATTGTAATTTTAAACTGGGGATAAAAGCGTAAATTGGTTAGACCAACGGATATACGTACATCAAAACCACTAAACCACGTGTACTATTGATGATTCTCAATTATAGTTATATATTAACCTTAAAAATAAAAATAAAAAATATAAACCACGTATACTTGGATTTGATGTGATGGCTGAATATAATTTGGAGAATGACGGCTACCTTTTTCTAACCAATCCTTATTTTATATCATTCAGGGTGAGTTGCATTTATTATTCTTAGGAGGATGCACGTTGCCATAATATGTTTTTTTTGAACGGTACTACAACGACACGTCTTTTTGCCATACATCATCATATCAATAGTAAGTTTTTACAGTAGTGTCATAATAGTATTGAGAACTAGTGATGAAAGCAACATTACAATCTAGCCAACATCGTATCTATCAACTTATGCCATGTCAACATTATATCAAACATGTTGGTTTTCACAAGTTCTCCTCTTTCGCTACATTAGAAACCTCTTCATGTTATTCTCACCTTTAATAATATAGTGATGGATGTTAAGTGTTAACAGTGTATAACTACAGACACAAGATGGGAGAATAGTGCCAGCCAATTTATGATTTTATTCCCGCTTTAAAATTACGATTTTGCTATCAGTTCAAAATTACGTTTTTACCCCCAAAGTTCAAAAAAAATTATGCTTTTGCCCACAACTAAAAATTACAATTTTGCCCTCGGTTCAAAATTACGAGTTTAACCCGTTTCAATTTACAGTTTTGCAATTAGTTTTGTTTTTCTCCTCTCAGCCAAATTACGATTTTGCCCTCAATTTAAATTTACATTTTTGCCATCATTTTTCTTTGCTTTGCTGTTTTTTTTTTTGTCATTTTCCGTTTTATGTATATATTATAGCTATTATTACGCGGAACTGTTAAGAAAAATTTTCGCAATTCAGTTGGTTGTATGAACATTCAAATATAGTGAGTGTCTTGGGTTCGAAGCCCTTCATGGAAAAGAAATTTTTTTATTACCTGCTGCCACATAGAAGTTTGAGTAAATTGTTTCATTTACTATTTTTTTTTCTTTGTCTATTATTCTTAATAATATTTTCCGTGATTTATTACTTCTTCTTTTTTCACTTTTATGTTGTTTTCTCTGCTTCTAAATTTGTAATTTTTATAATCAACCGGTACGGTACCGGTATTTACGGGTAAAACACCGGTAAGTAACGATACCGTATCGGTACCGGTACTGAACCGGTGTATTCGGTACCGGTATCACTTTTCCTCGTTTTCCAGTACCGGTACCGGTTCGGTATCGAACGGGTACCGTGCTCATCCCGTTACAAAACGAAACAAATCGATAACGTTCGAATTCTCCGCCACGTAGCGCGGGGAATTTCACTAGTATTAATTACTGAGAATAAGAAAACTCATGAAATGTTAAAATTGTAAGGAAGCTCCATGAAAACACTTTGAGACCTGGTCGCACAATTGAAACCCAGCCGCACACCTCATTGGGCTGAAATACGCTCATGGGCCGCTTGGTCAACATGGAATCACACATGATATTGGGCCATGCACTGAGCTTGTGTCACACCCCAACCGATGGCGGAATCATCGGGGCGCGACACTAGGCGAATCAGATTGCTCAAGAGAATCCATAACAACTATATTGCGATAATATTTAATACATTCGTTATCCCATACTAACAAATAATACAATCACATAAGTTATCACAGATTTCTTGTCCTCTCGAACAATACAAATCCGACAACCTAGATTTTAGTTGAGTTTCTAGACTTCCTAGCTTGATTTGATATAGCCTGCGATCTAACCTGCAACATACGTTAAAATATCTGTCAATACAAAAGTATTGGCGAGTATACAGGTTTGATATGTATAGCATAATAGATAAAAGTGTAGCGAATTTCCATATGCATAAACGTAACACACGACATATACACTCACAAAGCTGATACTACCAACTAAGTCCTCGATGCTCGAATATGCGATGGCAAACTAGACCCCGTCGGGCGCAATAAGACTATACTAGTCGTGGTGGGACGTCGCGAGTATAAGCCCTAGCACATATGCAACTAGCATCACGTATATCTATGCATAACAGTTATTCGCAAGTGATAATTCGATTGATTGAGTAATTCGTTTAATAAGTTCGATTTGTTAGAAACGTATGTTACACCCAAAAAGCGATTAAAAGGGTTCAAGTATACTCACAGTGCGTATTTAGCGAGAATACAACTTGATTGGATCGGTTACGGGTATGTCTGCGTTAAATCATTGAAGGATATAGTAAACGATGTACGGTTAAGCGAGAATAGCATCGAAAAGTTACTTATCCGGTCGGATGGTGCTCATCCGTTCGGATGGGCTCATCCGATCGGATGACACATGGGTCGGATGGGCTGGTCCGGTCGGATGGCAGTGGTTCGATCGGATGGCCTCCGGTTCGATCGGACGGCCTGCTGTCCGGTCGGATGGCCTACTGTCCGATCGGATGGCAGCCTGTCCGATCGACTGGGCTGTTGTCCGATTGGCTGGCAGCCTGTCCGATCGACTGGGCTGCTGTCCGATCGGCTGGCAGCCTATCCAACTGATATTCGACTAATTTTGACGGTTTTTCAGCGGTTTTGATTGGGACGGTGTTCCTTCAGGCTAAACAACCGAAATTCCATCAATTCTGACCCGTTCTAACGGCCGGGAACCACCCCGTTCCATCAGATCTGGCCGTTCTTGATGGCTCTTCTCAAGTTTAACCCGAAATCACACACACTATGGCTAGGTTAACTTAGGTTTGGTGAGATTCGTTATAAAACAGGTGAAATTACTTAGATCCGAGCTGTTTATGGTAAGGATGAGGTCACACTTTGAAGTTTATGTGAACTTAGGGTGACATCATCCTCAAGGCACCTTAAATCCTTGGTAATCACACAACTTCTTGATTAGAAAAGCATAGATTTAGACTTGATTTATGTAAAAACGTATGGAAATCACTCAGATCTGAGATGTTCTTGCATAGGATGACCTTACCCTTGAAGTTCATAAGAACTTCATGGTGACATCACCCTAGAATGCCCAAGATCCAGAGATTCCACGGTTAAAAGTGGAGATTTAAAAGGTAGAAGGGTGTAGAATTAGTTATAGATCAAGGAAGTACAAGATTTGAGTTAAAAACTTACAAGAATCGTGAGAAATCGAGAGATAAAGGGGGTTGGAACTTCTGGTCGGGCAGCAACAGTGAAAACAAGTGTGTTTGGGGTGAATGAGGGGTATTTATAGGCAAGGAGGAAGGAAAGGAGGGCAGGTTGGCCAAGATCGGACGGCCCGTTCGATCGGCCGGCATGACCGTCCGATCGGTTGGACCATCCGATCGGTCGGACCATGTATGTCCGATCGGTTGGACCATGTTTGTCCGATCGGTTGGCCCATCCGATCGGTTGGTCCAGCCGTTCGGCTGGCCCATCCGTACGGAGGCCTCTCGTTCCTCGTTTTTGGTGCGTTGCGATATTTTGGGCCACATTTTCCTATATTTTTATTATCATTTATTTATCTATTATAATTAATCACAAAAGGGTCGTATATACGTATTCATATTCCACAGTTTCGATATAACAAACGGTTTTTGATTCGAGTATGCGATTATTAACGACGTTTCACGGCCATCAAGGAGGGTAGTATAGGTCCTTTCTTGATATTGACGTGGATGTTATTGTGTGTTGTGCCACAATGACTTACGGGGTACCGTTCACTCGTGTTGTCATCATCGTCACGACGACTGGAGCTGTAGCACTCACCCGAGAGTCTTTGTTAGCGTTAATTGTTTACGTTTCGACACATCACGGCCACCGAGGAGGGTAGAATAGGTCCTCACTCAATGTCATCGTGAGTGTTAGTGTATACGATATAGTGTAGTATAGTGTTAATATATTGCGAAAATATGCGATTATCCTTCGAGTAGCGATCGATGTATGCGATATAGTTACATTATGATCCGAATCTCTGGTGCTAGGCGTAACGAGTATATCGAGTAGTAACAACGCACGAAAGTGCGGGTTGTTACAGTCTCCCCTGCTTTAGGAAATTTCGTCCCGAAATTAATCCAACAGGTAGACCTTTGAGAGTTGATCCTGCGTAAGTAGCGATACAGCGAGCGATTTGACCGTAAGTTGACAAGCGAGAGCGTTTTGAATAAAAGAGATTGATTGCGATAACGAGATGGCGATGTAAAGACAGAAGTAATATTCTACAAGTTGGCGTTCCACGGTGAAGAATTTGTTAGTTCGATGCGATTGAAATCTTTAAAGGGGTTGAAAAGGTTTTCTCATGGCGTAGGATTAACTGAGTTGATCGTTTAACTAATCGTTACAAGAAACGTTCGTTTGTAGATATTCAAGAGGAAATTCGGATGAAAATCTTGAAAAATTTTCCTTTTAACGTGTGGTCAACTGAGTCGATGTTAACCAACGTTGCAAGGGAGTTTAAGTTTTAAACATTTTAAGGAATTCGAAAATGAAAACTGGGGTTACGAAAACTCTCCTATGGCATGGGTTCAAGCTGAACTCGATGTCGAACCAATGTCTTAAGAAGGATTTCGTTTGGATGTTGTAAAAGCTTTAAGGAAAACTTGGACTTATGAAACTCTTCTCGGACATGGAGTTAAGCTGATTCGATGTTATCTCCACGTTGTGAGAAAATTTCACTTGTCCATCGGTTTTAAATCAATTTTTTTTTCTTTTTTTTTTATAAAAACAAGTTTTAATAGTACAAAAGGTAGTTGATCACCGAGCCCCACTTGGCACTTTCCCACGAAACTTTGTTAATATGCCTAAAACACTTATATATAGGAAGTACCAGCGGCGTATCCACCATGCTTTACCCATATTACTTCTGTTTCATGAGGCGGTGTCAGGTGTGCCGATATGACACGGATAGAATTTGCGCTTACTCGGCCCAATCGATAGGAGGTCGGACCGAGTATAGGGTAGAATCGAATAGGTTGAACCGGCGAGTTGGATTGCGAATGTAGCCGTAGCAGCGTGAGTGAGTAGCCTGATGACACAAAACATTTATGTGTTGTGTCTGGGTAGGCGTCAAGCGACAAGCGATAAGCGAATAGCGCGTTTTCGATTAGATTCCACATTAAACCCACATGGCACGTTTCCACGAGAGGTTGCTAACATGGTGAAACACCACGTTTAACCGGGTTAGTTTCGCCTCATGAAGCAGTGTCATGTGTGCTAATGCCACACAGACTGCGATGAACACCAAGCGAGCGATAAGCGGTACGCGGTACGCGAATTAAGCGGTAGACTATACACGATAAGTGTGACAACTCGAAATTTAGAACCTTTCATTGTATCTCGATGTTACATGCTTGAACGTTACGTGACTAATTGACTTGTTGGTTTAATGAATGGTATAAGTGAATTTATGTGATTATGTGTTATGCTTGTATGTATGCGTGTGATTATGTGAACCGAGACATAAGGACCCGACTCGAGACCATGCGGTCTCGAGTGAACAGTGCAACAGTTGGGCCGGTTGGGCCATGCACCTCCCTTAACTCACCCGAAAGCCCATTAGGGTGCACTAACTTGGAACTAGTATTTAACCCATGTGGATGGCAAACCTTGCCATTTTTGGGCAACCAACATTCCCTCACACTCTCCTACACACACACTCCTACATCCTCTCTCTCTAAAACCCTAGAGATCAAACATCACCTCCCCTCTCATTTCTCTCGGATCAATCGGCATCAACAAGGACTCGGTCAAGCTCATCATCAACACTCGGACACCCCATTTTATTCATCTTCTTTACCATCTCGGTGCCTTTCACAATCGGTTAGTGTTTCTAGATACTCACTAGGTGTTTATGTGATTAATGATGCTACTTGCCTTGATGAATAGCATGATGATGTTCTTGTGAGTCGGATGTGTATGATGATGATAATCGGTTAACATGTCTTGATTTCGGATATATTGCATGATGAGTTAATGATATCTTGGGTTTGAATGTGGTTTAAACCATTAGTTGTTAATGTTCATGAAATCGGCTTGTATATGCGTATTAGATAATGTCCATGTTAATCGGATTGTATACTCTTATGCTAAGAATCGAATGCTTGTTAAAAGGCTGCATATATGTGGAAATCGGATTAGTTGTTTGAGTGTTTTGATTGTTGTTCATGTTATGATCATGTTAAAGTTCATGGAGATTGATACTAAAAACCCTAAAATGAAGAACATGATGAATATGTGAAGAACTTGTTGAATGTGATATGGATATTTGAAAATTGATATGTTTGATCCATTTTAGTTAATTATTAGACAACAAAACATGTTTGTATGGATAGTACACTGTTGCATGAAATCGGATTTCCATTGGATAGTACAATTTCCGGCTATTAACAGGTGTGCCTGTCGAGACCTTCTGTCTCGACTCGAGACCACATAGATGACAACTCGAGATCCACGGTTGCGACACAGCTTGCGAGTCGAGAACCTCTAGTCTCGACTCGAGACCATGCATTATCAGCATACAAACATCATGACTCGAGACCATGGTTACGAGTCCGGTTACGACTCGAGACCAATACATGCATGACCCGAGACCTCCTTAGTTGCGACTCGAGAACTTGTAGGCTACAACTCGAGACCGCACAGTCTCGACTAGAGACCGCACAGTCTCGACTCGAGACCATATACATGTGCACGCTGTTTGGACTTGCACACTGCCATGGGCCTAAGTCATTGGGCCGAATATATGGACTGTACGTGTATTACTAATTGTGTATGTTGTACACTGTTGATTGGACTGCCATGAATAATACTTGTATGCAATGTGCTAGTATACGTGTAGAAACATACGTGCACTACTTGGTTACGAACCTGACGTGAATGGTATCTATGTTAGGACGTAGTTGACCACTTACAACTTGATTGACCTTTCTGTGTATCTGCCGAGCAAACCAAAGTGAGTTCACACCCTCTACAAAGCATGGGATTCCCAGGGGTTGGGAATGGGGTTAAGGAACATGGGTTCCTCGTCCTCCTTGGGTAGGACAGCATCGGTTCAGGAATGTAATTCCTCGTCCTCATGGACAGATAACTCGTACTAGACCAAAACTCTATCACGAAGTCCCTCCTTTTTATATCGACTTAATCGTCGGGCCAATGGCGAGCGGGTCATTAGTTAGATAGCGCTATTTAGGTCTGAAAAACCTCACACCGTGCCGCAGAGGACGGGCGTGAACTAATGGATCTGGGGCACGTCAATGCTGGTAGACATTGACAGTTTCAGGGCACATAAACATGACTACAGTCAGCAGTCGATATGGTAACGAGTCTAGTGTATACATGGGGTAGCCCCCACGGCCGAAATGCCAGATAACTAACAAGGGGTAGCCCCCACGGCTGGATTGCCAGAGTAACCGGGAATAAACAAGTCACGTTTTCAACTATGGGGTAACCCCCACGGTAGGATGCCAGATAAAGGAAACTGTTTTCGAAACAACTTAAAACGAACACCCAACTGTGAACTCACTCAACTTGTTGTTGACTCGTTACTACATGCTTTGCAGGTCAATAGGTGCTTAGCTGGAGCTTGCATGGAGGAGGGTCGTTGTGGGACATGGACAGATGTGTGCCATGTTAAACTTTGAAACAATTAAACTTATGTTATGGTTTTAAACATTATGCTTCCGCTTGCAACTTAACTATGTTTTGTTTGGACACCAATTGTATTGGTTGGACTTTTATAATCACTTACATGCTTGTTCAAAATGATTGGTGGTTGGATCCTGGTCAGTCACGCCTCCAAGCGGTAGTATTCCGCAGGTGGATTTTTTGGGGTGTGACAGATTGGTATCAGAGCCATTGGTTATAGTGAACTTGGTTTTAATAAGGGGGAAAAAGTTTTATTAAAATCAGACTATAACCTGTACGGTGCTCTACGATCCACAACGACGCTTCACTCCACATGCAAGGCTCGACATTCTAGGTGATATGATCTATGTATGTATTGCCTACTTGTTAGTTACATAGTACATTGCTCATGGTATGCTTGGTTGGTATAACTACTGTTGCTTGAACACGTGTGTGCTTACTCTCTTCTGACATCGCATTTTCGCGAATCCCTTTCTCACTCACGTTCCTCTTGATATGAAGATCATGTCTGGACGCGTTAACATGACACAAGCCCAGTTGGCGGCTCTGATTAACGAACGAGTTGCTGCGGCACTCGCAGGAGGTATATCCTGCAGCCCAAACTCATCCTAGGATCTTTAGATCCTACCCTCGTGAACCAACCTTTGTGTTAAACTCTGTCCTTTCTTTCACCCACAACAGGTCAACATGCTCAGCCACCTGTGTGCACCTTCAAAACTTTTATGGACTGCCGACCAACTACTTTTAGCGGCACTGAAGGAGCCGTAGGTCTCCTCCATTGGTTTGAGAAACTCGAGTCAGTTTTCGAAATGTGTGAATGCCCTGAGGCGCGCAGGGTGAAGTATGCTATCGGTACTCTCGAGGGTTTAGCTCTCACATGGTGGAATGCTCAGGTCCAAATGCTGGGGTTGGTTGCTGCTAACGCCACCCCATGGAACAACTTTAAGGAAATGATCAAAGAGGAGTACTGCAATCGTGATGAGATTCACAAACTGGAGGTAGAGTTCTTCAACCTCAAGATGACAGGGTCAGAGATTGAAGCTTATGTGAAGAGATCGAATGAGCTGGCAATTCTGTGTCCTACTATGGTGGATCCTCCCATCAAACGCATTGAACTCTTTCTCAAGGGCTTAGTGCCAGAAATCCAAAGTCATGTGACTTCAGCAAACCTCGCCACCATTCAACAGGTTGTTCAGTTGGCTCACCGTCTCACGGATCAGGCGGTGGAGCAGAACAGGTTACCAAAGCGCATAGGTGCTGCAACTACTTCAGGTGCTCTTAGTGACAACAAACGGAAGTGGGATGGAGCTTCAAACAAGGGTTCGACTTCTGTTCAGTCTCAGTCTCAGCAGAGAAAGACTGAAGACTACAAGAGCCCCAGTCAGCAATCATCTGGTAGTCAAAGTCATGGTGGGTACAAGGGGAATCACCCCAAATGCAACCGTTGCAGCCTACACCACAGCGGGCCATGCACCAGGGGTAACTGTCATCGGTGCAACAAGCCAGGTCACGCTGCAAAGGACTACAGGAGCGTATATCCCGCCAATCAGAATCGTCAGCAAGCTCAACAGAACCAACGCCAGCAGCAGCAGCAAGGTGATAACAAAGGGTGCTTTCAGTGTGGAGCTGAAGGCCATTTCAAGAGGGATTGCCCCCAACTGAACAGGAACCAGAACAACAACAACAACAATAACAACAATCAGGGGAATGGTAACAATGGGAACAACAACAACAATGGAGCCAGGGGGCGGGCGTTCGTGATTGGTCAAGGTGAAGCAAGGAATGACCCCAATGTTGTGGCGGGTAAGTTCCTTCTCGATGACTTTTATGTTACAGTTTTATTTGATTCGGGTGCCGATACTAGCTACATGTCACTAGAAGTTAGCCGAATGCTTAAGCGTATTACAACACCTTTGAACAACAAGCACACTGTAGAGCTAGCAAATGGTAAGAGTTTAGAGGCCACACACGTAGTCAAGGGTTGTAAACTTGTTCTTGCTAACCAGACCTTCTTCATCAACCTTATTCCTATCGTCTTGGGTAGTTTCGACGTTGTCATTGGGATGGATTGGTTATCCCACCACCGAGCAGAGATCCTTTGCAACGAGAAGATTGTTCGCATTCCTAATTCCGGTAATGAACCTCTCATGATTCGTGGCGACAAGAGGAGTGCTGTTGAGAACATCATCTCTCTCCTTAAGGCCCAGAAGTGCTTGCGAAAGGGCCACACTGCCGTTTTGGCTCTCGTTACTGACACCTCGAAGAAAGAGAAGAAGATAGAAGATTTTCCAATTGTGCGCGACTATCCTGAGGTATTTCCTGAAGAATTACCTGGCCTTCCGCCTCATCGCCAAGTTGAGTTTTAGATTGAACTAGCTCCTGGAGCTGCGCCTATAGTTCGTGCACCTTATCGTTTAGCTCCATCAGAGTTGGAAGAACTCTCTACGCAACTACAAGAACTCTTGGATAAGGGTTTCATTCGTCCTAGCTCATCGCCCTGGGGAGCTCCAGTGCTATTTGTGAAGAAGAAAGACGGTACCTTCAGAATGTGCATCGACTACCGGGAACTCAACAAGGTGACGGTGAAGAATCGTTATCCTCTTCCACGCATTGACGACTTGTTCGACCAGCTGCAAGGGTCGAGCTACTATTCAAAGATCGATTTGAGATCAGGATATCACCAGCTGAGAGTCCGAGAAGAGGACGTCTCTAAAACAGCTTTTAGAACCCGTTATGGACACTATGAGTTTTTGGTCATGCCTTTTGGGCTGACAAACGCACCTGCGATTTTCATGGACTTGATGAATCGAGTGTGCAAGCCTTACCTAGACAAGTTCGTTATAGTCTTCATCGACGACATCCTGATCTATTCCAAGAGTCAGGAGGAACACGAGCGACATCTACGACTTATTTTGGAACTCCTTCGAACAGAACAACTTTATGCAAAGTTCTCGAAATGCGACTTCTGGCTTCGTGAAGTCCATTTCCTAGGCCACGTGGTGAACAAGGATGGGATTCACGTTGATCCATCCAAGGTAGACTCAATTAAGAACTGGCCTGCACCCCGTACACCAACGGAAATTCGCCAATTCTTGGGTTTGGCAGGTTACTACAGGAGGTTCATTAAGGATTTTTCCAAGATTGCACAGCCTCTCACCTCCTTAACACAGAAAGGCGTTGCTTATCGATGGGGAAATGCACAGGAGTTAGCATTTCAGCATTTGAAAGACAGACTTTGCAGCGCACCTATCCTTTCATTGCCAGAGGGCACAGACGACTTCGTGGTCTACTGCGACGCATCAATTCAGGGTCTTGGTTGTGTGTTGATGCAACGAGATAAAGTTATAGCCTACGCCTCACGCCAACTTAAGGTTCATGAGAAGAACTACACTACACACGATTTAGAACTGGGAGCTGTTGTTTTTGCGCTTAAGATATGGAAGCATTACCTGTACGGTACAAAGTGTACCATTTACACCGATCACAGGAGTCTTGAGCACATCTTCAAACAGAAAGAACTGAACATGCGTCAACGACGATGGGTCGAGTTATTAAACGATTACGAATGTGCAATCAAGTACCATCCTGGCAAAGCCAACGTTGTGGCTGATGCCCTTAGTCAAAAGGACACCGCGCCTAAGCGCGTGCGAGCATTGCAGCTCACCATACATTCTAGTCTTCCTTCCCAGATACGAGACGCTCAGATAGAAGCATTGAAACCAGAAAACGTCAGGGCTGAAGCCCTACGCGGCTCAAGACAATGCTTAGAACCGAAGGAAGACGGTGCTTACTACGTAACGGGACGCATTTGGGTCCCACTCTATGGCAACTTACGAGAGCTTGTGATGGATGAAGCACACAAGTCTCGCTACTCGGTACACCCTGGTTCGGATAAGATGTACCACGATATCAAAACTACATATTGGTGGCCTAGCATGAAGGCCCACATAGCCACTTACGTCAGCAAGTGTTTGACTTGTGCGAGAGTCAAGACTGAATACCAGAAACCCTCAGGCCTACTCCAACAACAGAGATACCACAATGGAAATGGGAGCAAATTTCCATGGATTTCGTTACCGGCCTGCCTAGATCTCAGCGCGGAAATGATACTATTTGGGTGATCGTGGATCGACTCACAAAGTCTGCTCACTTCTTGGCTATCAAGGAAACGGATAAGTTCTCCACTCTAGCAGACGTATATCTTAAAGAAGTTGTTTCAAGGCACGGGGTGCCCACCTCTATTATCTCAGATCGAGATGCACGATTTACTTCAGAGCTGTGGCAAGCAATGCATAAATCTTTTGGCTCACGGTTAGACATGAGCACAGCGTATCACCCTCAGACGGACGGGCAGTCTGAGCGAACTATTCAAACCTTAGAAGACATGCTTCGAGCATGTGTAATCGACTTTGGCAACAACTGGGAAAAGCATCTGCCACTCGTGGAATTCTCGTACAATAACAGCTACCACACCAGCATTAAAGCTGCTCCGTTTGAGGCATTGTACGGACGTAAATTCCGGTCACCTCTTTGTTGGGCAGAGGTGGGAGATAGTCAGATCACTGGTCCAGAACTTGTGGTAGACACAACCGAGCGAATTGCTCAAATACGACAACGCATGGCGGCAGCTCGTGACCGCCAGAAAGTCTACGCCGATAAGGGCAGGAAACCACTTGAGCTCCAGGTTGGGGAGCGGGTATTACTCAAAGTTTCACCCTGGAAGGGTGTGGTTCGTTTTGGTAAACGAGGCAAACTTAACCCACGATACGTTGGACCTTTTGAAATCATCGAGAAAATAGGCAGGGTGGCCTACAGACTGAACTTACCAGTAGAACTCAGTGCAGTTCACAACGTTTTCCACGTGTCAAATCTGAAGAAGTGTCTGTCAGATGAGACCCACATAGTTCCTCTGAAGGAACTCACTATCGACGAGCAGTTACGATTCGTCGAGGAACCTGTTGAAATCACGGACCGGGATGTTAAGGTCCTCAAGAACACTAGAATACCTCTCGTTCGAGTTCGTTGGAACTCACGTCGCGGCCCAGAGTTCACCTGGGAGCGCGAAGATCAGATGAAACAAAAGTATCCCCAACTGTTCGCAAACAGTACAACCACTACTGAGGCTGAAGCTACGGAATTTCGGGACGAAATTCCAGATCAACGGGGGGTGGATGTGACACCCCGGGAAAACCAGGAAAACCATACAACTTAACTAGCTTCCTCAGTGAGTGCTTACCAAATTTCGGGACGAAATTTCTTTCATCTTGGGGATGATGTGACAACTCGAAATTTAGAACCTTTCATTGTATCTCGATGTTACATGCTTGAACGTTACGTGACTAATTGACTTGTTGGTTTAATGAATGGTATAAGTGAATTTATGTGATTATGTGTTATGCTTGTATGTATGCGTGTGATTATGTGAACCGAGACATAAGTACCCGACTCGAGACCATGCGGTCTCGAGTGAACAGTGCAACAGTTGGGCCGGTTGGGCCATGCACCTCCCTTAACTCACCCGAAAGCCCATTAGGGTGCACTAACTTGGAACTAGTATTTAACCCATGTGGATGGCAAACCTTGCCATTTTTGGGCAACCAACATTCCCTCACATTCTCCTACACACACACTCCTACATCCTCTCTCTCTCTAAAACCCTAGAGATCAAACATCACCTCCCCTCTCCTTTCTCTCGGATCAATCGGCATCAACAAGGACTCGGTCAAGCTCATCATCAACACTCGGACACCCCATTTTATTCATCTTCTTTACCATCTCGGTGCCTTTCACAATCGGTTAGTGTTTCTAGATACTCACTAGGTGTTTATGTGATTAATGATGCTACTTGCCTTGATGAATAGCATGATGATGTTCTTGTGAGTCGGATGTGTATGATGATGATAATCGGTTAACATGTCTTGATTTCGGATATATTGCATGATGAGTTAATGATATCTTGGGTTTGAATGTGGTTTAAACCATTAGTTGTTAATGTTCATGAAATCGGCTTGTATATGCGTATTAGATAATGTCCATGTTAATCGGATTGTATACTCTTATGCTAAGAATCGAATGCTTGTTAAAAGGCTGCATATATGTGGAAATCGGATTAGTTGTTTGAGTGTTTTGATTGTTGTTCATGTTATGATCATGTTAAAGTTCATGGAGATTGATACTAAAAACCCTAAAATGAAGAACATGATGAATATGTGAAGAACTTGTTGAATGTGATATGGATATTTGAAAATTGATATGTTTGATCCATTTTAGTTAACTATTAGACAACAAAACATGTTTGTATGGATAGTACACTGTTGCATGAAATCGGATTTCCATTGGATAGTACAATTGCCGGCTATTAACAGGTGTGCCTGTCGAGACCTTCTGTCTCGACTCGAGACCACACAGATGACAACTCGAGATCCACGGTTGCGACACAGCTTGCGAGTCGAGAACCTCTAGTCTCGACTCGAGACCATGCATTATCAGCATACAAACATCATGACTCGAGACCATGGTTACGAGTCCGGTTGCGACTCGAGACCAATACATGCATGAC
Source organism: Helianthus tuberosus (assembly GCA_030545235.1). NCBI lineage: Eukaryota > Viridiplantae > Streptophyta > Magnoliopsida > Asterales > Asteraceae > Helianthus > Helianthus tuberosus. The sequence goes on from CM060400.1 coordinate 211,387,448, forward strand.
CCGAGACCTCCTTAGTTGCGACTCGAGAACTTGTAGGCTACAACTCGAGACCGCACAGTCTCGACTAGAGACCGCACAGTCTCGACTCGAGACCATATACATGTGCACGCTGTTTGGACTTGCACACTGCCATGGGCCTAAGTCATTGGGCCGAATATATGGACTGTACGTGTATTACTAATTGTGTATGTTGTACACTGTTGATTGGACTGCCATGAATAATACTTGTATGCAATGTGCTAGTATACGTGTAGAAACATACGTGCACTACTTGGTTACGAACCTGACGTGAATGGTATCTATGTTAGGACGTAGTTGACCACTTACAACTTGATTGACCTTTCTGTGTATCTGCCGAGCAAACCAAAGTGAGTTCACACCCTCTACAAAGCATGGGATTCCCAGGGGTTGGGAATGGGGTTAAGGAACATGGGTTCCTCGTCCTCCTTGGGTAGGACAGCATCGGTTCAGGAATGTAATTCCTCGTCCTCATGGACAGATAACTCGTACTAGACCAAAACTCTATCACGAAGTCCCTCCTTTTTATATCGACTTAATCGCCGGGCCAATGGCGAGCGGGTCATTAGTTAGATAGCGCTATTTAGGTCTGAAAAACCTCACACCGTGCCGCAGAGGACGGGCGTGAACTAATGGATCTGGGGCACGTCAATGCTGATAGACATTGACAGTTTCAGGGCACATAAACATGACTACAGTCAGCAGTCGATATGGTAACGAGTCTAGTGTATACATGGGGTAGCCCCCACGGCCGAAATGCCAGATAACTAACAAGGGGTAGCCCCCACGGCTGGATTGCCAGAGTAACCGGGAATAAACAAGTCACGTTTTCAACTATGGGGTAACCCCCCGGCAGGATGGCAGATAAAGGAAACTGTTTTCGAAACAACTTAAAACGAACACCCAACTGTGAACTCACTCAACTTGCTGTTGACTCGTTACTACATGCTTTGCAGGTCAATAGGTGCTTAGCTGGAGCTTGCATGGAGGAGGGTCGTTGTGGGACATGGACACATGTGTGCCATGTTAAACTTTGAAACAATTAAACTTATGTTATGGTTTTAAACATTATGCTTCCGCTTGCAACTTAACTATGTTTTGTTTGGACACCAATTGTATTGGTTGGACTTTTATAATCACTTACATGCTTGTTCAATATGATTGGTGGCTGGATCCTGGTCAGTCACGCCTCCAAGCGCAGGTGGATTTTTGGGGGTGTGACAATAAGCGATAAGCGATTACGATAAGCGGTAGTTGTTGCGTTGCAAGCGATGGAGGTATACGCGATTTGTGCGGTTCAATTTGATTGAATAACACCACAGAATTTAACTAACATTAGACCCCACATGGCCTTTTTCCACGAAAGGTCGCTGATATGACTAAAACATCTTGCTTTAGCCATATGAGCTTCATCTCGTGAAGCGAGGTCATGCGTGCTAACTTAACACGAATATCACAGCTAACGGCATAGCGATAGATTGATACACAGCATCCGATGTAGATTCGCACAATAAGTGATAGGGATTGCGAGATACACAAGATAAGCGATTGCGGTTAGTCGAGTTTTGTTTCGAATAAGCTTGACGTTACGTTGTGACGCATCACGGTTATCGAGGAGGGTAGAATAGGTCCTCACCCGACAACATCGTGAGCGTTAACGTGCTTGATGAGATTGATTGCTATAGACTTACGACCAGTCTTGCGTTGATGCAATTGTCCTGCGAGGTAGACTCTCCAGAGCCCATCGATGAGGCGATTGCATTGCGTTTGCAGACTTACGACAAGTCTTGCGATGATGCAATTTCAGTTGTTACGCCTTGCGATTGAGTGTAGTGTGCTGAAAATAATCACAATAGTATAATAGGTCTAATAACGTTCAACTCCACATGGCACTTTCTTCACGGAACTTTGGTAGTATGATATAGCACACCTTGCTTGACCCCTACTACTTAGATCCAGTGGTTTGGTGTCATACGTCGTCGTAACGCTTATGGCACCTTAGAATTCACTACGATCTCCGTGCACTGACCCAAATAATTCCGTGTGCACCCGTGATTAATCGTTCCTTGCACGTTTATCGTACCTCGTTCTAAAAGTGTAGTGAGGGTAAAACACATTATTTCGTGATATAGTATATAGTACGCGTGTGAATCTAGTCTAAGTGCGATGATTAGAGAGTGGGAGGGAAAACGAAGACGAGAGTTAATGTTACGCGTAATGGCAACATCGAGTAATAGAGTAGGTTCAAAACTTAGAAATAAACGTCGAAAATCGTATCATTACCACTTTGTCCTACGCTTGCTAGGTGTTTGCTGCTGACGACTTTGGCTGGAGCTGTTGTTGTTGTACTCAGGTTCGCGGTTCGATGCGGCAGTTGCGGGTGAAGTGACCGTAACGGTTGCAGTTACTGCAATAGCGACAGTCAGCCCCAACTGGATGATGATAGGTGCATGAGTAACACTGAGGATGAGCCCCAGTGTATGCTCGTTTTGGAAACATCGGAACTGCTCGAAGAGGCTTCGGCTGCAGCAGTTCGGTTGTTGATGAGCTCGAGCTTGAAGTCTTTCGTTTGCGGCTGGGTTTGTCAGTGTCTTGCGAAGAGGTGTCGTCGTTGGATGATTCGTCGGAGGACTCACTTGCAGAATCTTTGACTGAGTTGTTGGAAGATCCGTCAGCAGAACCGTCAGAAGAATCGTCGGTAGATCCGTCAGAGGAGTCGTCAGCAGATTCGTCCGAAGGATCGTCAGCAGATTCGTCAGAAGACTCGTTGCTAGGATCCTCTGAAGGATTAATGTCGATCGCTTGATAAGCTTGCTTGACAGGATTCTTGGAGGAAAGCCCTTCCATGAGTCGTTTGTTGTTGATTTCTGCGGCTAAGCGATAGGTTTCTTCGATAGTAGCAGGTCTTGCAGCTTCGACAAAATCACCCACACACTCAGGCAAGCCACGAATGTATTTCGCGATGGCCTTTTCTGAAGTGTTGACTTGGCTTGGGCAGATTACGCTAAGCTGCTTGAACCTTGCGGTGTAGCCAGCATTGTCACCTTCGGTTTGATTGATTTCCCAAAATTCGTTTTCTAGCTTCTGGATTTCGTGGGGAGGGCAGTACTCTTTCTTCATAAGCTCCTTCAGCTCATCCCAATAGAGAGCGTAGGCTGCGAAGATCCCACGTTTGCTACGTTCGGCGGTCCACCAGTCGAGTGCTCATGATTGAAATATTCCGGTAGCGCAAGTAGTACGGAAACTATCGGGACACCCACTTTGACGAAGGGTAACTTCGATAGAGTCGAACCACTGGAGTAGTTGAGAAACACCTCCTTCACCCGTGAAGACCATCGGATCACAGGCTTTGAAGTGTTTGTAGAGAAATGCAGATTGCGGCTCTTCTGTCTTAACGTCTTCCGAAGTTCGAGAGTTAATACGAGAGTGCACTCGTGTGACAATCTGAGGAATGACTTTGACCACTTCCCTGGTCACAAGTGAAGCAATCCTCTTTTCGCCCCTTCGTTTGGCTCGTCTCTTTGCTAACATTCTCGAAGTAGAGTTGTCGGAAGGCATCTAGACAGAAAGAGACTTGGAGTGAGATTCGATCATAATGATTTTTGAGTTTTGCGATGCGATTGAGCGCGTTCAAAACTTGATGTGATAGTATAATAGTAATGCGAATCACATAGGAGCCACATAGGAGACACGAAATTCCTAAGTTCTCACACAATGACTTGTTGTTTATACGTATATATATGTATTTATATATTTGTAATTTGTAATCATGCACATACAGGTCGATTTAGAATAGGCGAGGACGCGTCGAGGTGAGAAAACGAGAGCGAATGCGATAGATTATGCATTAGTTTTGTTGCGAACATTCGGGTTTCGTTTTAGATTGCGGTGGCTGTGCGAATTGTGCGTTTATAAAGTAGGGAGTGAAAATCGTTAAGTCGAGAAATCGATAAAGCGTAAAGTTTCAACATGTAAGTAAGTTCCAGTCAGTTGTAAAATTGGCGGGTCGTATGATAGAGTGCCTTGGGTGTTTAGGCGTCGACTATCCAAGGTAACCCAACTATATTCAACATGTTCGTGCACGCGTGTTGACTTAGAAGACTCCATGCTTCCACTGGGATGCAGCTTATGGCATTCGTCTTCCTAGTCATCGCGTGGCTCGAGTTATCGTGATAGTCGAGTCCTTGGTGAGAGCTTTTTGAAAACCAATTTAGAGAGTGGAACGACTTTTAAAGGTACGGGTTTCACCCCTGACTTAACAGCTTTGTTCCTAATTGTGGTTATGCTATTCGAATAAATTCGCGAGTTCCACTAGATTTCGAAATGGAGACTTTCGTCGAGATGTGGATGTCACTCCTAACTCGATGAAAGGTTCTCGTGCTAGGAAAAAATGCGCTGAGTGAGCAATCTCGTCGAGAGTTCTTGGTTTTCACACCTGATCTCGACTGGATCACTCGATTTTGTTATGCGAGTATTTTCGAAAACATGTGTATTGTGTCAGCCTTAGGAAAGGCTAAGTAGTATTCCGGCCTTAGGAAAGGCTTCTTCGTGTGAAGCTGTAGTATGCGGGATTCACACAAAGTTGTAGCTTTTAGCAATTTCGATCGAGAGTATCAAGTAGGCCCGATACAAACCCTTCTGGGTTCGTACGAGTCGGCCTGTTGGTACTTAGACTATAGACTAGGTCAACTTCTAAGACATCGACCCGGACTAGGTCGAGTCTGGCCTAATTCCCTATAGTTATGGCTCTGATACCAATCTGTCACACCCCAACCGATGGCAGAATCATCGGGGCGTGGCACTAGGCGAATCAGATTGCTCAAGAGAATCCATAACAACTATATTGCGATAATATTTAATACATTCGTTATCCCATACTAACAAATAATACAATCACATAAGTTATCACAGATTTCTTGTCCTCTCGAACAATACAAATCCGACAACCTAGATTTTAGTTGAGTTTCTAGACTTCCTAGCTTGATTTGATATAGCCTGCGATCTAACCTGCAACATACGTTAAAATATCTGTCAATACAAAAGTATTGGCGAGTATACAGGTTTGATATGTATAGCATAATAGATAAAAGTGTAGCGAATTTCCATATGCATAAACGTAACACACGACATATACACTCACAAAGCTGATACTACCAACTAAGTCCTCGATGCTCGAATATGCGATGGCAAACTAGACCCCGTCGGGCGCAATAGTACTATACTAGTTGTGGTGGGACGTCGCGAGTATAAGCCCTAGCACATATGCAACTAGCATCACGTATATCTATGCATAACAGTTATTCGTAAGTGATAATTCGATTGATTGAGTAATTCGTTTAATAAGTTCGATTTGTTAGAAACGTATGTTACACCCAAAAAGCGATTAAAAGGGTTCAAGTATACTCACAGTGCGTATTTAGCGAGAATACAACTTGATTGTATCGGTTACGGGTATGTCTGCGTTAAATCATTGAAGGATATAGTAAACGATGTACGGTTAAGCGAGAATAGCATCGAAATGTCAGTTATCCGGTCGGATGGTGCTCATCCGTTCGGATGGGCTCATCCGATCGGATGACACATGGGTCGGATGGGCTGGTCCGGTCGGATGGCAGTGGTTCGATCGGATGGCCTCCGGTTCGATCGGACGACCTGCTGTCCGGTCGGATGGCCTGCTGTCTGATCGGATGGCAGCCTGTCCGATCGACTGGGCTGTTGTCCGATCGGCTGGCAGCCTGTCCGATCGCCTGGGCTGCTGTCCGATCGGCTGGCAGCCTATCCAACTGATATTCGACTAATTTTGACGGTTTTTCAGCGGTTTTGATTGGGACGGTGTTCCTTCAGGCTAAACAACCGAAATTCCATCAAGTCTGACCCGTTCTAACGGCCGGGAACCACCCCGTTCCATCAGATCTGGCCGCTCTTGATGGATCTTCTCAAGTTTAACCCGAAATCACACACACTATGGCTAGGTTAACTTAGGTTTGGTGAGATTCGTTATAAAACAGGTGAAATTACTTAGATCCGAGTTGTTTATGGTAAGGATGAGGTCACACTTTGAAGTTTATGTGAACTTAGGGTGACATCATCCTCAAGGCACTTCAAATCCTTGGTAATCACACAACTTCTTGATTAGAAAAGCATAGATTTAGACTTGATTTATGTAAAAATGTATGGAAATCACTCAGATCTGAGATGTTCTTGCATAGGATGACCTTACCCTTGAAGTTCATAAGAACTTCATGGTGACATCACCCTAGAATGCCCAAGATCCAGAGATTCCACGGTTAAAAGTGGAGATTTAAAAGGTAGAAGGGTGTAGAATTAGTTATAGATCAAGGAAGTACAAGATTTGAGTTAAAAACTTACAAGAATCGCGAGAAATCGAGAGATAAAGGGGGTTGGAACTTCTGGTCGGGCAGCAACAGTGAAAACAAGTGTGTTTGGGGTGAATGAGGGGTATTTATAGGCAAGGAGGAAGGAAAGGAGGGCAGGTTGGCCTGGATCGGATGGCCCGTTCGATCGGCCGGCATGACCGTCCGATCGGTTGGCATGCCAGTCCGATCGGTTGGACCATGTTTGTCCGATCAGTTGGCCCATCCGATCGGTTGGTCCAGCCGTTCGGCTGGCCCATCCGTACGGAGGCCTCTCGTTCCTCGTTTTTGGTGCGTTGCGATATTTTGGGCCACATTTTCCTATATTTATATTATTATTTATTTATCTATTATAATTAATCACAAAAAGGTCGTATATACGTATTCATATTCCACAGTTTCGATATAACAAACGGTTTTTGATTCGAGTATGCGATTATTATCGACGTTTCACGGCCATCAAGGAGGGTAGTATAGGTCCTTTCTTGATGTTGACGTGGACGTTATTGTTGTGACAACCCTCACCAAACCAGGTATCCGTACAAATTAATTAATATTAAATTGCTGCTTAATTACTGTGCTTACTTGAAACTGTGCTTAAACTGCTTACTGATTTCTGTTACATACTTACTCATGCATCAAATTTATACTGTCACTCTATTATTTATACACCAACACCAGTGACAACCTTGATGCACAACAAGCACAGTGAGCACACTACGGGATACCCATTAAACATGCTGACATAACCAGCATCAGGCAGACACTGCTTCTAAGGCCAGTATGAGCCGGGAATAGATTGCTACACTGGTAGTGAGTGTAGGGAGGTGAGGATATTAGAAACGCGTCACTAGGTGAAGTTTATAGTGACCGGAGGTGCCTAAAACGTACTTTAAGTACAAAAATTCTGCACATAATACAAAACTCAGCATATTAAATTACTAATAAAATGCAAATACATTTTAGAACAGTCCCGTATATTTTCCTAAGTACCGGGAATAATTTATGTTACAAAATATATGCATAAAGGACTTTTTCGGCATAATTAAACATTTTAACGGAACGGTATTTAATCGTATAACCGGACATTACCCGGGGCACTAAAATTTTGTCAAATACTTTATTTTATTATTTATGGCTAGTCATGATCCCCGTATGCCATAACACCCGCCAAAAATAAACCACTAACATTTATCACATTACTTACACTTTAGTCACAATATTTACATAATACCCCCCCCCCCCAACGAAATTACTTCCCAAGTGGGACCCCACATGTCATATTCCCATACTTCCAATCTTCTTGCTTGATTTCAACTCCCTTGTATTAATTGTCTTGCTTGCCTATCTATCCAATATATGTGAGAATTAAAGATAAGTAAGGTCCCTTATATTATATATCACTTCACAAGATTTGTACACCCCACTTTCACTCTCTCCTCTCTCTTGATCGGCTGCCCACAACCGAGCACCCCATCACCACCCTAAACAACATTATCTTCTTCCTTTCATTGTCCATTCTAAGCCTAGAAATCATCCATGGAAGGTGCAACTTGAAGGGATTGCAAGGGAGCGTTGTTCTTGCTTGGTTCTACATCTTTTTCTCATCATTTTTACACAAGATTCTTCCCTAGCTAGAGGCTAGTAGTGAGTTTCTTCATACTTGATCTCATCTTGTTCGAAAATTATGGCATTTAACATGTAGTATTGTTGTTTAAATCACTAGATTGCAAGAATATTAGAAAAATATGAAACATAAGTATGAACATAAAAATCTACGTAAAGGTTTACTTGTGTATGATTTATAAAGTGGAATCTCGTCGGGTTAAGGGTTGGATAACACATACTTGATATTTAAAAGTCGTTTTCTTGTTTAACCCGCTAATCGGACACTTATAACGCGATTTAATAACATCGAAATCACAAAACAGCATGCTGAGTCACTGTTTCAGCCGCCTTTAACAGGCTGTAAACGGACCTTAAAAACTCGAAAAACGGAATTTCAAAAGCCTAAATCGTGTCATTTCAAAAAACGAAGAAAATGGCGCTGGAATCGTATTTTTCTGATGTCGGTTACTATTTTAAAAATCTGTTTCCGTGACAGCAGCTAAGGCTGTTTGTTACTGCAGAAAATTGGGCTGTGTGTTTTCGATCACAACTTAAAACCTGAACCGAACCAGCCCCTGAAACTTTTATCAAAGATGAACACAGATGTATTTGTGACCCTCGAACTGGATTTTCGACAAACGGACTTACGAGGAATTTTTGGCGAATTATTCCGTAAACTGTGATCAGAATGTAACAAATCTGATCACAGTTCGGTAAACGATTTTCCATAAATTTTTGGTAATGAACGAGACCCCGAAATTTTTACACAATAATTTGTGGGTCGGTTATGACGTTCCACAAAAATTTGGGAATTTTTGGAATAAGTTAAGTAATTTATTTACACGTCCGAAAACAGTCCAGTTTTCACAAATTGAAACTGAAACGACAAGGGTAGTATTTTGCGTGTCAAAACGTAATGGTTAATTGTTGATGATCATGGGTTGATTTCAAAAAGAAAATGATGTGCGTATTAGCACGGACACTCCCGTTTTTAGGGGAAGTTCTGGCGAATTTTTCTAAAAATATCTAGACTTAGAAAAATTATTTTTCTATCGTGTATGTGAAACTTTATATCTCATAATTAAACCTCGCCTTGAGTTTTGACATAAAACTTTAAAGTGTTGGATAGGAGACTTGTAAATGTATTTTTTTTAATACGTTAAGTCACCAAATACATAATACCTGTACGAATACCCCATCCTTGGGAAGGAATCTATTTATACGTTAACCAAGAAATTTAAACACGAAATAGTTGTCTAACTATTTCCCCAAGAACATTAAGACCCTAAGCTAAGGCACGTCCGCTCGTCTAATAGATATTAGCACGTTGTAGGTTGTCGTGCTGCAGACTGAGTTGATTTGCTGTTATTCGAGGACGCATTACAGTGAGTTCATGTCCCCCTTTTCTCTTAACTGTTTTCAGTTTTTCTAAACTGCGGGGGTGAAATACATGTTACTATGATTACGAGTACTTTTACATGGTATGGTTAGCGTAAGGAGGGTTACTACTTAGATCATGTGAGTGGGTAGGTGGCACTTGAGGCCATTAATCCTCATTGTAGGACCGAGGGGCACGATGCGGTAGATCTATCTGGGTGTAGCGAGCCCAGCCCCCAGGACAAACAGTTAACGTTCCTCGGGGTGACTATGTTCCCGACGCACAAATCCGCTAGGTTTGAGTCTTCCTACTTGCACTTCACACATATCAATGGCCTTGCAAACCATTGGTGATCTCTTTTTCCTTATTTGCTACATACCAGGGATTTTTATACTTACAAGTGTTTTATATACTCACTTACGCATGAACTCGCTCAACATTATGTTGATTTTTCCAACTTACATGTATTTCAGGGAACTAAGGATCTGGCCCGGTATGCTACGTTTTCCCGCTGTGTTAGAATTACAGGATCATCCATGTTTAGGGATTGCGACTTTTACCTGGACGAGTCGCAAGTCTTAAACAAATGTTATGTTATATTTTGGGGTTGTGTGTTAAGAACAAAGTTTTTATGTTGTAATTTCCGTTGCATGTGTCAACGTATTAAGACAATGTTGTGGTATTTTACTTAAATCAATGGATGATCTGCATGTTTTATTTTCATATAGCTTTGTTGTGATTAAGCTATGGTATTAAGAAGTCACACCAAATTAACCCACGCTTCCGCAAAGCCAGGGTGTGACAGCTTGGTATCAGAGCTCTGATCATAGCGAACTAGGATTCCTCCTCGAGTCTAGACTATGATCACTAGGGCTCTCACGAAAACATTTTTACACTGCATACCACTTAAGTCCAGATCCAAAATGTTTTTACAAACAAATGTTGAGCACATTTTATTTGTTATTTATAGGCTCAGTCTGGGAGACTGAGGCTCGGTCTGGGAGGCTGAGGTAGTTGTCTAGTGGGACTAGGGAGTCAGTCTGGGAGGCTGGGAGACTAGTGGGACTAGGGAGTCAGTCTGGGAGGCTGAGGTAGTTGTCTAGTGGGACTAGGGAGTCAGTCTGGGAGGCTGGGAGGCTAGTGGGACTAGGAGAGCTATTTAAATTGCTTATTGGTGATTAATGTGTTATCTGACTATATGATTGATTATTTGTGCATATGTGTGTTTATATTACAAAATGTCATGCCTTCATCAGATACTGGAGAGTCGGACACTACAGATCCCATGGCCATAGTATCAGACGACATAGTTTCACCGGAGCACGAGGTGTACATTTCCGATACTACCAGCACAGACGATGACGACTTTCAGCCCTTTGCGCTGCCTGATGCCGTAGCAGAGCCTGCTGATGGCCATCTTGTTGGGGATTTGCCACTCGTGGAGATCCTTGTTCCTGTGCCCCTGGTCGTTTATCCCGTTTTTGATATGCCCCCGACGTTGTCTCTGACGACGATGTCGAACCATTAGAGGAGGACCCACTTGAGGGCGAGGCCCTATTGCTGCTGGTGATAGCCTACTGCTTGCTGACGCTCCTGCAGAGGAGGCTCATGCCCTTTCCCCTGTCCCAGACTCATTTGAGTCTGTAACGTCCGCATCCTTGTATACACAGGGAGTGCAGCACCACTCACACGACGACGACCCGGATATGGCGTCATCCGCTGCACCTGCTCCTGCACACAGCTTTGAGATTGATCACGATATTGAGGATGATCCTGTTTTTCCACCTGGTTTTGATCCAGACCATGACATTAAGTTCATACACTTAGACCAGCCCTTGGAGGATCCTGTAACCCCTGTGTTTGTTGATCCAGCTGATTTTGAGATGGAGTTTGTTGATCCGGAGCCAGCCGTGGCCCCTGAGCCAGGCGTTGCTCCTGACCCCGCATTGGAGCATGACCCTGTTCATGCCGATGCACCTGCTGTTGCTCCTTGATTGATCATCTCCTTGGACGAGAGAAAATTTGGGGTAACTGTGCAAGACAATCTATTATTACGGGGGCCCACGTAATAACGGCTTGTAGTGCACAGAAATCCTGGTGGACTCTGCGGGCCAAGCTAATGAAAACCCATGTAGCAGGAAATGATTGAGAAGAGATGCTGTTCTAGGACTGGAATCCAGAAGCTTGAGGTGGAGTTCTGGAATTTGATAATGGTCGAACCAAAGATTCCTGAATACGTCCAGCGATCTCACGACTTGTCTAGGGTCGTCCCCTACTAAGTCATTGATGTTGTATGATACAGTTGTGTACTTGTAAACTTTACATTGTGGTCCCGATTTATGGCAATGCAATCGCAGTATTCTCATCACTTGTGATGTTTGATCTATTGTTTATGATTCTATGACATGAGATGTTATGCGGTTGATTTATTTATAGCATGAGATGTTATGTGTTGATATTGTTGAATACATACGTACACTTTACTTGCTATGACCTAACCTATGTGAAACACCTTTTAGAAGATGCCGCCAAGACGCGAAATGCGCATGCCCACCTCAGAGGCGGAACTTCAAGAGATAATTGCTGCAGCTATAGCACAGCACGAGGCCCTACGCTCCGAACCTAGTAGAGGTACCTCAGAAAATAACGGTTGTTCCTACTGGCACTTCCTCAACTACGAGCCTCCGAAGTTCGACGGCACTGGAGGTGTCATAGCCTTTGTGAAGTGGATCGAAAGAATGGATTCCATCTTTCAAGTGAGCGGTTGTACACCGGAACAACAAGTCCCATACGTTTCTGAGCTGTTTCTAGATGAAGCCCGATTATGGTGGAATCTTCAGATCCGTATAAAGGGCGCTACTGCAGCATATGCGTTAACCTGGGGTGAACTGAAAGGAATGATGCATAAGAAGTATCGCTCCCAAACGGAAACCCAGAAGTGGGAAGATGAATTTCGGAGCCTGATGATGGAAGGTCCGAAGGTGTTGGAGTACGTGCAAAGACTTCATGATTTGTCACGGGTTGTTCCGTACCTGGTGAAACCAGAATTAAAGAAATTGGAACAATTCATTTGGGAACTGGCGCCTCAAGTCTTGAGCTTGATGACAACATCAACGCCACCAACAACTGATGCTGCAAGTAAGATGGGTTTGGCACTCGCTACGGAGGCACTTAGACTAGAAGAACTTACAAACCCTGCCAAGAAGAAGGAGACTCAGGTAAAGTCATCCAGAAAGAACAAAAGAAAGCTCACCGAAGATACCCGAACGGATAATGAGAACAAAAGAAAGGGTTATATGGGCACTCTGCCCAAGTGTAACACCTGCCAGCATCATCATTTTGGTCGGTGTGGGCCAAAAGTATGTGAAGCTTGTGGAAAGGTTGGCCACTTGAAGGATTCTTGCTGGGCTAGTGCTGGCCGGGGAGGCCAAGGAGGTCTTGGAAATCGGAACAACAATCGAGGAGGTAACGGAAACGGGAACCATGGAAATGTTGCGAATCAAGCTGGGAATGGGAATGGCCGAGGGCCAGGATGTTTTAAGTGTGGGGAAATTTGGGCACTTCAAGAAGAAAAGCCCGAAGCCGAATCAAGCCCGTGGGGGAGCATTCCACATTGGCGCAAGGGAAGCGCGCCAGGATCCAAACGTTGTCACTGGTACGTTCCCGATAAACTAACGCTTTGCATCTGTTCTGTTTGATACTAGTGCCGATTATAGCTTTGTATCGTTAGAATTTAAGAAAAATACTTGGATTGACGCCTAGCAAGTTAGACGTGCCGTACTCCATCAAATTAGCAAAGGGGAAACTAGTTGAGACCAGTGAAGTTGTCCGAGGATGTGTGATTGAACTAGGAGGGCACGAGTTTACGTTGGACTTACTACCTGTCGAGCTGGGAAGCTTTGATGTGGTAGTGGGAATGGATTGGCTAACGAGTAACAAAGCCGAGATCGTTTGCCATAAGAAGACCATCCGCATCCCACTGACGGATGAAGAAACGATCATAGTGCACGGAGAGAAGCATGATACGCCGCTGAGAATTATCAGTTGCCTGAAAGCTCGTAAGTGTTTACAAAAAGGATGTGCTGCCTTCCTGGCACACATCGTGGATAGGAAAGCTGCTGAGCCGAAAATCGAAGACATCCCTGTCGTAAGGGAATATCCTGAAGTCTTTCCAGAGGACTTGCCAGGATTGCCACCCCAAAGGCAAGTAGAATTTCACATTGACTTAGTTCCAGGCGCCGCGCCTGTAGCTAGGGCACCTTATAGACTTGCACCGTCTGAGATGCAGGAGTTGTCTACACAACTCCAGGAATTTCTTGACAAAGGATTCATCCGACCAAGCTTCTCACCTTGGGGAGCTCCAGTTTTATTTGTCAAAAAGAAAGACGGTAGTTTCCGTATGTGTATTGACTACCGGGAGTTGAATAAACTAACAATCAAGAATAGATACCCTCTGCCAAGAATCGATGATTTATTCGATCAGCTTCAAGGTTCAAGTTTTTACTCTAAGATCGATCTTTGATCTGGGTACCATCAGCTAAGAATACAAGAAGAGAGCATCCCGAAGACAGCCTTCAGAACTCGTTATGGACACTACGAGTTCCTAGTTATGCCGTTTGGGTTGACAAACGCGCCTGCTGTTTTTATGGACCTAATGAACCGAGTCTGTAAGCCGTATCTCGATAAGTTCGTGATTGTGTTCATCGACGATATTTTGATTTATTCAAAGACAAAGGCTGAACACGAACAACACTTAAGAACTATTCTGGAGTTGTTGAAAAAGGAACAGTTGTATGCCAAATTCTCTAAGTGCGAGTTTTGGCTACGTGAAGTCCAATTCCTTGGACACGTGGTTAATGGAAATGGAATCCATGTCGATCCCACAAAGATCAAGGCGATAAAGAACTGGGAGACTCCAAAGACGCCAACCGAGATTCGACAATTCTTAGGCTTGGCTGGTTACTATCGAAGGTTCATTGAGGATTTTTCAAAAATCGCTCAATCACTGACCCTCCTCACACAGAAGGATAAGAAGTTTGATTGGGGAATCAAACAGGAAGAAGCATTTCAGTTGTTGAAGGATAAGCTCTGCAATGCGCCGATCTTAGCACTACCGGAAGGTACAGATGATTTCGTGGTATACTGTGACGCCTCACGTTAAGGATTGGGTTGCGTGTTGATGCAACGCCAGAAAGTTATAGCTTACGCGTCACGCCAGTTGAAAGTACATGAAAAGAACTATACCACTCACGATTTGGAACTAGGCGCAGTGATATTCGCATTAAAGATCTGGAGACACTACCTATATGGTACGAAGTGTACAATCTTCACAGACCACAAGAGTTTACAACACATATTCAACCAGAAAGAGCTGAACATGAGACAAAGACGTTGGGTCGAATTGTTGAACGATTACGACTGCGAGATAAAGTATCATCCAGGGAAGGCGAATGTGGTCGCCGATGCCCTAAGTCGTAAAGAAAGGATCAAGCCCATAAGGGTTAGGGCTTTGGAGATGATTATCCAGACAAATCTTTCCCTGCGCATTCATACCGCGCAAAAAGAAGCTCTTAAGAAAAGAAACCTTGAAGAAGAATATCTCCGTGGGATGGAGAAGCAATTAGTACCAAACAAGGAAGGAACGTTATGTTTTGTGAGAAGGATTTGGGTTCCTCTGTTTGGTGGGTTGAGAAAAGTTATTTTTGATGAGGCACACAAATCACGGTACTCTATTCATCCCGGTGCGGATAAGATGTACCAGGACCTTAAAGATTATTATTGGTGGCCTAAAATGAAAGGCGACGTTGCTGTTTATGTTAGCAAATGTTTGACGTGCGCCAAGGGGAAAGCTGAATACCAGAAGCCCTCGGGACTTCTGCAACAACCTGAAATTCCCAAGTGGAAATGGGAACAGATTTCAATGGATTTTATAACGAAACTGCCCAAGACACCGAGGGGTCATGATACTATTTGGGTGATAGTTGACCGCCTAACAAAGTCTGCACATTTCTTGCCAATCAAAGAGAAAGACAATACGAGTAAACTTGCGGAAATATATATGCGAGAAATCGTTACACGTCATGGAGTGCCGCTCTCAATCATCTCTGATAGAGATGGGAGATTTGTATCAAGGATTTGGCAATCCTTCCAAGAAGCTTTTGGCTCACAATTGAACCTAAGTACCGCATTTCATCCGCAAACTGATGGCCAAAGTGAAAGGACTATTCAAACATTGGAGGATATGCTGAGAGCATGTGTAATGGATCTTGGTGGTAGCTGGGATAAACATTTACCACTGGCCGAATTCTCATACAACAACAGCTACCACACCAGTATTGGAGCCGCGCCATTTAAAGCCCTTTACGGACGCAAGTGTCGATCACCACTATGTTGGGCTGACGCCGGTGATAGACAGCTTGTTGGTCCCGAAATCGTCCAAGAGACGACAGATAAGATTGCGCAGATTCGAAAACGCATCGAAGCGGCTCGCGAAAGACAGAAAGTCTATGCAGATCCAAACCGGAAACATTTGGAATTCCAAGTTGGAGATATGGTTTTATTGAAAGTTTCACCCTGGAAGGGGGTGGCACGCTTCGGAAAGCGTGGGAAGTTGAATCCGCGTTACATTGGCCCTTTCAGAATTCTGCAAAGGATTGGGCTTGTAGCCTACAAGTTGGACCTACCTGCTGAACTCCATGGTGTTCACGATACATTCCATGTATCTAATTTGAGAAAAAGTCCAACACAATATACAGTGATCATTCCTGCTGACGAAGTTCATATCGACAATACGCTCCACTTTACTGAAGAACCTGTTGAGGTCACGGATTGGAAAGTTAATAAAACTCGCAGGAGCAGTGTCAAACTCGTCAAAGTTCATTGGAATGCTAGGCATGGACCTGAATTCACGTGGGAACGTGAGGATCGAATGAAAGAGAAATACCCCCATTTGTTTCCTAAGAATCCTGCATCTCGTAGCAGAACTTAAATTTCGGGACGAAATTTCTTTAACGGGGGGAGAATGTGACAACCCTCACCAAACCAGGTATCCGTACAAATTAATTAATATTAAATTGCTGCTTAATTACTGTGCTTACTTGAAACTGTGCTTAAACTGCTTACTGATTTCTGTTACATACTTACTCATGCATCAAATTTATACTGTCACTCTATTATTTATACACCAACACCAGTGACAACCTTGATGCACAACAAGCACAGTGAGCACACTACGGGATACCCATTAAACATGCTGACATAACCAGCATCAGGCAGACACTGCTTCTAAGGCCAGTATGAGCCGGGAATAGATTGCTACACTGGTAGTGAGTGTAGGGAGGTGAGGATATTAGAAACGCGTCACTAGGTGAAGTTTATAGTGACCGGAGGTGCCTAAAACGTACTTTAAGTACAAAAATTCTGCACATAATACAAAACTCAGCATATTAAATTACTAATAAAATGCAAATACATTTTAGAACAGTCCCGTATATTTTCCTAAGTACCGGGAATAATTTATGTTACAAAATATATGCATAAAGGACTTTTTCGGCATAATTAAACATTTTAACGGAACGGTATTTAATCGTATAACCGGACATTACCCGGGGCACTAAAATTTTGTCAAATACTTTATTTTATTATTTATGGCTAGTCATGATCCCCGTATGCCATAACACCCGCCAAAAATAAACCACTAACATTTATCACATTACTTACACTTTAGTCACAATATTTACATAATACCCCCCCCCCCCAACGAAATTACTTCCCAAGTGGGACCCCACATGTCATATTCCCATACTTCCAATCTTCTTGCTTGATTTCAACTCCCTTGTATTAATTGTCTTGCTTGCCTATCTATCCAATATATGTGAGAATTAAAGATAAGTAAGGTCCCTTATATTATATATCACTTCACAAGATTTGTACACCCCACTTTCACTCTCTCCTCTCTCTTGATCGGCTGCCCACAACCGAGCACCCCATCACCACCCTAAACAACATTATCTTCTTCCTTTCATTGTCCATTCTAAGCCTAGAAATCATCCATGGAAGGTGCAACTTGAAGGGATTGCAAGGGAGCGTTGTTCTTGCTTGGTTCTACATCTTTTTCTCATCATTTTTACACAAGATTCTTCCCTAGCTAGAGGCTAGTAGTGAGTTTCTTCATACTTGATCTCATCTTGTTCGAAAATTATGGCATTTAACATGTAGTATTGTTGTTTAAATCACTAGATTGCAAGAATATTAGAAAAATATGAAACATAAGTATGAACATAAAAATCTACGTAAAGGTTTACTTGTGTATGATTTATAAAGTGGAATCTCGTCGGGTTAAGGGTTGGATAACACATACTTGATATTTAAAAGTCGTTTTCTTGTTTAACCCGCTAATCGGACACTTATAACGCGATTTAATAACATCGAAATCACAAAACAGCATGCTGAGTCACTGTTTCAGCCGCCTTTAACAGGCTGTAAACGGACCTTAAAAACTCGAAAAACGGAATTTCAAAAGCCTAAATCGTGTCATTTCAAAAAACGAAGAAAATGGCGCTGGAATCGTATTTTTCTGATGTCGGTTACTATTTTAAAAATCTGTTTCCGTGACAGCAGCTAAGGCTGTTTGTTACTGCAGAAAATTGGGCTGTGTGTTTTCGATCACAACTTAAAACCTGAACCGAACCAGCCCCTGAAACTTTTATCAAAGATGAACACAGATGTATTTGTGACCCTCGAACTGGATTTTCGACAAACGGACTTACGAGGAATTTTTGGCGAATTATTCCGTAAACTGTGATCAGAATGTAACAAATCTGATCACAGTTCGGTAAACGATTTTCCATAAATTTTTGGTAATGAACGAGACCCCGAAATTTTTACACAATAATTTGTGGGTCGGTTATGACGTTCCACAAAAATTTGGGAATTTTTGGAATAAGTTAAGTAATTTATTTACACGTCCGAAAACAGTCCAGTTTTCACAAATTGAAACTGAAACGACAAGGGTAGTATTTTGCGTGTCAAAACGTAATGGTTAATTGTTGATGATCATGGGTTGATTTCAAAAAGAAAATGATGTGCGTATTAGCACGGACACTCCCGTTTTTAGGGGAAGTTCTGGCGAATTTTTCTAAAAATATCTAGACTTAGAAAAATTATTTTTCTATCGTGTATGTGAAACTTTATATCTCATAATTAAACCTCGCCTTGAGTTTTGACATAAAACTTTAAAGTGTTGGATAGGAGACTTGTAAATGTATTTTTTTTAATACGTTAAGTCACCAAATACATAATACCTGTACGAATACCCCATCCTTGGGAAGGAATCTATTTATACGTTAACCAAGAAATTTAAACACGAAATAGTTGTCTAACTATTTCCCCAAGAACATTAAGACCCTAAGCTAAGGCACGTCCGCTCGTCTAATAGATATTAGCACGTTGTAGGTTGTCGTGCTGCAGACTGAGTTGATTTGCTGTTATTCGAGGACGCATTACAGTGAGTTCATGTCCCCCTTTTCTCTTAACTGTTTTCAGTTTTTCTAAACTGCGGGGGTGAAATACATGTTACTATGATTACGAGTACTTTTACATGGTATGGTTAGCGTAAGGAGGGTTACTACTTAGATCATGTGAGTGGGTAGGTGGCACTTGAGGCCATTAATCCTCATTGTAGGACCGAGGGGCACGATGCGGTAGATCTATCTGGGTGTAGCGAGCCCAGCCCCCAGGACAAACAGTTAACGTTCCTCGGGGTGACTATGTTCCCGACGCACAAATCCGCTAGGTTTGAGTCTTCCTACTTGCACTTCACACATATCAATGGCCTTGCAAACCATTGGTGATCTCTTTTTCCTTATTTGCTACATACCAGGGATTTTTATACTTACAAGTGTTTTATATACTCACTTACGCATGAACTCGCTCAACATTATGTTGATTTTTCCAACTTACATGTATTTCAGGGAACTAAGGATCTGGCCCGGTATGCTACGTTTTCCCGCTGTGTTAGAATTACAGGATCATCCATGTTTAGGGATTGCGACTTTTACCTGGACGAGTCGCAAGTCTTAAACAAATGTTATGTTATATTTTGGGGTTGTGTGTTAAGAACAAAGTTTTTATGTTGTAATTTCCGTTGCATGTGTCAACGTATTAAGACAATGTTGTGGTATTTTACTTAAATCAATGGATGATCTGCATGTTTTATTTTCATATAGCTTTGTTGTGATTAAGCTATGGTATTAAGAAGTCACACCAAATTAACCCACGCTTCCGCAAAGCCAGGGTGTGACAATTGTGTGTTGTGCCACAATGACTTACGGGGTACCGTTCACTCGTGTTGTCATCATTGTCACGACGACTGGAGCTGTAGCACTCACCCGAGTGTCTTTGTTAGCGTTAATTGTTTACGTTTCGACACATCACGGCCACCGAGGAGGGTAGAATAGGTCCTCACTCAATGTCATCGTGAGTGTTAGTGTATACGATATAGTGTAGTATAGTGTTAATATATTGCGAAAATATGCGATTATCCTTCGAGTAGCGATCGATGTATGCGATATAGTTACATTATGATCCGAATCTCTGGTGCTAGGCGTAACGAGTATATCGAGTAGTAACAACGCACGAAAGTGCGGGTTGTTACAGCTTGGGCCGAAGTAACTAGTGCACCGTACAAATCAGAACTGATCGCACGCCCTTTTGAACAACGAAATGACTGTTAATTGTTTGTGAAACATGAACATGTGATGTGAACTTTGCATGAGACCCGAATACGAGTTACAGGCTTTTATGAATGGTTGTGTTACGTGACCTCTTGTTATAACTTGCATATGGTGTGTGCTTATGTGTACGCTACTTGTGTAATGTGTATGAAAAATACGTGATCAATGTGCATACGAAACTGATTGTTTTTGGTAACCACGGTAGGGTTTGGTTGACCAACTGGGAACGGGTAACATGACATACCGAGGTTATTAGTTGATAGCGCTATTAGGTTTGGCACCCTCACACCGTACCGGGGAGGACAGGCGTGAACTAATTTCCTTAAAGCATGACCAATGTTTTGATAGAGACATTGGGGTTGGGCAAATACATCTTGTAGCCATTGCGGTAATCGAGTTAATAACAACATCAAATCAAATCGTTGAATTGTTTTGTACACATATCTGGTAACTAAACGCGTTAACAAAACTTTGAACTCACCAGCGTCGTCTGACACACTTGTCTGCATGCTTGCAGGTCTATAGGTATATGTCATTGGAACTTGCTGTCTGGGATGCTGGAGTGGTCATGGGTCGAAATACATGGAATCGCAGTACAAGTTTAAAGGTTTATGTACACATGATTTATGAAACACTTAACAAATGAGTTATGCTTCCGCTGTATACAATAAATGACATGTAACATGTTGTAACACTTATGTTAATGAATGAGAGTTTTATTTAAATATAGTTATGTGTTCAATGTAATTAGTGGCTCGTTATTGGTACGTCACACGCCTAGCAGGGACATTCCCTAGGTGGTATTTTGGGGGTGTGACAAAAACATTGTTTAATCTTGTGGAAATCATTCAAATCTGAGTTGGTCTTGGTGGAATGAGGCCAAGACTTGAAGTTCATAAGAACTCCATGATGACATCACCCTAGAACACCTCAATTCCACTGATTTCACGGTTAAAAGTTGAGATTCAAAAGAGAGAATGATGAAGAAGTGTGTGTAGATCATAGAAGTACAAGATTTAGGTTGAAAACTTACAAGAATCGCAAGAAATCGAGAGAAAATAGACCCAAAGCGTACTGGTCGAGTGAGAGCTGTCACATCACTTGAACAGTGATGTGACAAGGCTATTTATAGGTGAAGAGGAGAAAGGTGATGGAGTGCCATGGATCGGATGGCAATCCGATCGGGTGACACCTTGATCGGATGGCAATCCGATCGGAGAATCGAAGAGGTTCTCATTCTCCGACGCGAATCTGGCTATATTCACCTTAAGTTTCAAACTCCCTCTTCCACCCAAATCTTGAAACTTTTCTTAATTTAATTTAATTTGATAAAATGAGCCACTTCTGTAAGCTTTTAGTGCTACGCGGCACTTTCCCTGGTCACAGTAAATCACCTGAAACATGTTTAAAAAAGATTTTATCAGCGGGGAAATACTGGCGAGTCACTCAATTTGTACAAAATGACACATTGTTATAATCTACAGTATTAAGAGCGATTACAATGTTTATATATCAACCAATTAGCCAACGGTATTTGTCACTCGACCGTATCTGTGACTATGGTCATATCACCCATTGGCTAACTCGTTGTCCAACGGTGACGGTTATCAAGTAATGTATACAAAACCCCACATATCGGCTGTAATTGAAGACTACAAAGACTTAATCCCTGTAATTATAACTTTGAAAACAAGTAGAGTTTTGAAAGCAATTTGATAAAAAGAGAATGACTCACATTGCAAGTTTAGTTGGGCAGAGTTTAGCCTAGAAACCTAGTTTAAATAACAATGCACACGAAACTAGGTCAGTAACTTAATACAACTTTTACGATAAGCTCACGAAATCAAAACCCTCACGACGAATGACAAAGTATAGCCCAAATACGGGTAGCACTTAAACATCCATCGGATCGGTTTCAATCGATTGGACATTGTATCGTAGCAGTGATTGAGTTATTACCCTGTATCGTAGCAGAGGTTCGTGACTGTGTGTGTTTTTGAACGAAACAGCGAATATCTCAACGTACGAAATTAATTTTTACGTCGAAACACAACAGCCATGCAAGTGCCAAACCCCTGAGCTTTATACTAATTTTTGGTCCCCCTTGCGCGTCGCGCCAGACCCATATAATCCCTGCGCGTGGCGCGACGGAAGTCAATTTAGGCTAGGGTAGCCTTGTGTCCCACATAGCCTAGCTAAGTCAAAACTAAACGAAATTTCGTGATTTACATCGATTTTTAAGGATAATTATCAATTGGGGAATACCCCCTTGAGTTTTATGGGGCCCTGATCCTAGTTTTGATCGTTTTAAAAATTAAGGGTCATGCCATGTCACTTGGGGGTCTCAATTAGGGTTTCCTAATGGACATTATTAGAATAAGAAATAATACTTTCGGCAAGAGTTGTTACACAAAGCTCTTTCCAGTTCCTTCGCATCCCTCACGTTTTTGAAACTGATAAAACCAAACCTGTTACCAACTTTGTCCTTCTTTCTGGCTATGTAGACCCCTGCCACTTCCCCAAAAACCTTGACAAACTCGGATATTTCCCAAGGAGTACAACCCTGCGGCAGGTTTGTAACGAAGAATTTGGTGATGAATTCCTTTCCTTGCTTACCACCCGAAACGATGTTTTTTCTTTTTCCGGAGGTGGTGAGGATCCAGCCAAGGGCCTTCTTCCTCCATTGACATACTAAACTGGAGAAATAAACCCGGATAGCGAATGGAAGCAGCCGGAAAAAAAAGATAGAGACGGTGGTAATGTCTGTTCAACAAGCGATATGCTGGACAAGTCGCACCACTTCCGCTATCCTCCCACCTTCGCTTCGTCGAGCCGCCGGCGATTTATCTCCACCACAACATAAAAAAACGAACCGTCCCTCTCCCAAAGGCGAATGGAAGAGAAGAGACACAAGTTAGGATGAAAGGTACAAGCCAGCAAAGAGGCGACCTCGCACACTAACCCGGGAATCCCCCCGACGTCGAGCCTCCGGCGAAAGGGGAAAGACGTATACTATTGAAATGAAGACAAACACTTTTCTTGGATTTAATGTAGGATAATGATAATGATGGTAGTGGATATTGAAATGAAGACAAGCAAATTTCTTGGATTTGATGTGATGGCTGAAATATTATTTGGAGAATGACGGCTACCTTTTTTCTAACCAATCCTTATTTTATATATCATTCGGTGAGTTGCATTTATTATTCTTGGGAGGATGCACGTTGCCATAATATCTTTTTTTGAACGGTACTACAACGACACGTTTTTTTGCCATACATTATCATATCAATAGAAAGTTTTTACAGTAGTGTCATGATAGTATTGAGAACTAGTGATGAAAGCAACATTACAATCTAGCCAACATCGATAACGTTCGAATTCTCCGCCGCGTAGCGCGGAGAATTTCACTAGTATTAATTATTGAGAATAAGAAAACTCATGAAATGTTAAAATTGTAAGGAAGCTCCATGAAAGCTGATTTTTTTTTATTATTGTTCTTTATATAAGGTTAGGTATTCAACCTTCATGTGTAATCGAATTACAAAAAAAGCAAAACATTTATAAATAAAATGAATATTGTAAGAAAACTTATTATTACATTATACATATTTAAAATAATAAGTATCCTAAACCTTAAACCCTAAACCCATAAAATATATCGTTCCGTTACATAGTGAACTGAATTGAAACCAACCTAACAACAACGATATTGGTACCGGTATTTAATTTTATTGTTTTTTGTTTCGATAAACTGAAACTGTATCACTACCGTACCGTATTGCACAACATCGGTACTGGTATATGTATTTTATTTTATTTTATGGTAATTGGTTTCGATACATGTTAATATATAAATAAATGAATATCGGTACCAATAACATGACGTCGATACCGGTGTTCGTTTTTATTTTTTTGGTTGATGTAAAATATGTGTTATTGAGGCAAACTACATTTTCGACACGAGGATCTTTCTGACTAGATCTAAGAGCAAGTTATTCGCCTTAATAAAACCTGAAATGGGACGCCTGAAGACGTTTCTCCAACTGTATATGTATCACCTCACTGTAGTGTTAAAATTTTTAAAAATAATTTAATAACAAAGTAATTTAAGGTAATATATAATATATTAAATTGTTAAGTAAATACAAGTTCAATAATAATGTGATTAATGATAAAATGTTTGAACATATGTTGTCTGATGGATTGTGTTATATATGACTCTGCTGCCATAGAGCGTAAGTCGAAGCTTTTGGACACAAATCGCACTTTTGACCTTCCAAACAATCCATTGGATGAACGAGTCTCATTTTAACGTTATTATCTGTATATTTTTATATATAACAATTGATGTTGAAGCTTGTGAACAGTGCAAGAATTGCCTAAAATTTAAAGCTTATTTACATTATTGCCATTATTTCATTCGGTCACAGTTCACAAGAATTTTTCTTTGTTTCTCAAATAACTTTTCCCTTTTTTTATTTTTCTTTGTTTCTCAAATAACTTTTCCTTTTTTCTGAGTTTCTTCATAGTTCATTCTCACACATACAATACACTACTTAATTTTTGACTTCCAGTTTGTGGTTTTGTTTTTAATTCCTTCACTCGCACACACAAACACTTGGTTTTTTTAATTATTTATTATATTATTATTTCAATCTTTAATATTGCACATATGTTGTGTTTCAATTATGACTTTAAAGATTTGCACACTTCAAATGCTACGACGTACTTACTGATATCAACGTTTAGGTAAGTGAGTCAATCTACGTTTCGACGTAAATTATAATCATAACTGAGTTGTTGGTATATTTTTATTTCATTTTTTAAATACACTTCCATTTTTAACACTTATTTTTACGACATGACATTTTTCTTGATCTTCGAATGTACATAGTACCTTTTGTATCTAAGTTTCAATCGCTTTCATTTTCGAGTTGTCTTTATTTCGATGTAAATTTTAATCAAAGCTGAGGGGTCATACATGTTATATTTTTTTAATAAGCTTTCATTCCTAAGACATGACATTTTTCTTGATTTATGAACTTTTACGTTATTTAAGAAGCAACTTGCTTTTTCTATTTACAATCGCCTTTTTCCAGTCGCAAATAGGTCACAATTTTTATTATCTAAAACTAAAGCGCAATTCACAGTCGCAAATTAGGTTGAAAAATTTGCGACCATGTTTTTACGGTTGCGAAAATGAATAATAATAAACAAAACTTAGAAATATAATTTGGTTGCAAAATCGGTCGTAAATTTTACGACCGACTTTTCGGTCGCAATAATATATGAATACTAACAAAAGATAACTATAAATATATAATACGATCGGAAATCAGTCACAAAATTGGCAACCAACTTTTTTCAGTTGCAAGCTTTTTCAAATTTTTTTTTTTTTTTATCACAAATCGGTCGCAACAGTTGCGACAGTAATTCCGGTTGTAAATAGCGGTCGCAAATTTGCACCGGTTGCAAATTCGGTCGCAAAATCCGGTTAGCGACTAGGTCAATTTCGATCGCATTTCCGGTCGTAAACCGGTTGCAAAATGTTTTGCAACGGATTTGCAACTGAAAACGCAGTCGCAATTGGTATGGTTTCTCGTAATGCTCACAATGAACAAAAGAACAAAATAGGACTTAAGCAGTTTTCGAATTTTAGTAATGAGTTACTTTGGAAACTCGCATACAATTACTAAGAAACAATGAAGGTGGTCTAAAATTCAAACCGTCTAGTTATGTAACTTTTAATGAATATCCGAGTTTTTTACTATTTATTTATTTATTTAATTTAAAACATAAGTTGAATTTATTACAATACACATTGAACGATGGTGACACAAGTAGATCGACATTCAAACGGCTATAACAAACCTTATCATTTAAAGAAGCTAATTACACGTAAAACTTTCAAACAAGAAATTAAAACATCATTAATAAGTACAATATTTTACATCAAAAAAAAAATACAATACTAGCAAGGAGGATACGTGAGTAATCCTGCCGAGCCAGTAGGTAGCCCACATAAAGTCGCATCTGATCCTCCAGCCTAAAATCCTCCTGCTGAGGAGGCTGCCATCTAGTAAGTCCCTTGTCCAGGGACCAAAAAAATGTACCATCAGCGCGCTCCATCCCAATAGCCGTGCGACGGCCTAGGCGGTGCTGCTGAAATACGGTCAAGCCCAGAGCCCTCAGAGCTCTTAACTGCATCATCAGGGCCATCACAAACGAAAATTATCAAAGAAATTGACATACGAAGCCTAGACTTCTGTATAACGTACCATCAACTTAGAATGTATATCAGTTGGGGTTGCACAAGGTTTGCAAGACTCCATCTTAGCCCGTGAAACGATATCAGCATTATAAGAAGACTGGGATAAAAATAGACCACCATTCCCGGAATATGATACGCCATCTGGTCACCTTTTTTATAAACAAAGAGAGACTTAAAAACAAATAGGAACAATTGTAAGGTGTGTTCATAAGTTAACCCCTCAACTTTACTAATGACATGTTTAGCCCCTTCACTAAAACATCAAACAACTTTGACTCTCGCAATTTGCTTATTTTTATCTACTTTTCGAACCCGCTATGGAGCGCTGGTGGTGACCCGCTAGTTCAATTAGTAAAAACATATAATCAGTTCTAACAAAAGGGGTTGTTAGAGATATCGTTTGTATCTGCATATGCTATTATAACACAACTAGTAGATGACGCCGGCGCTTCGTGGCGGGTATGTTTTTCTATTAACAGGAAAATGATGTACTAAACATAAAGGTCTGAAGGTTGTAGTAGGTCAACCAAACTGCCTTCCTGTTTTGAAACATCTTTCTGAATCATATATCCAGCCTGTTCCAGATCTTTGTAATGTTATAAACTGATCAGTCACTTGAAGTTGTTCCTTTCATGGCAGATTTGAGTTTCAAAATGCCATCTATACACCTTGGAAGCTGCTGCAAAGAAGGTATAGGCGATTTTAGAAAGTTAGTGGTGTATTGAGGCACTATGATTTTGTAAACAAAAAGAGGCAAGCAGAAACAACCGACCTCGGAGTTTTTTTCAATGTGACACTTTGGCGCTAGCCCATCCAAGTAGTTCCTGGTTTTATTTTCGATCTTTGCTTCTTTTTCTCTACACAATGACAAACTATCAAAATGGTTGTTGAGCGACAAACTCACAAGTTACTATAGATTATTAAGAAGAAATAAAAAATCAACATGCACGGTGGAGGACTGGAGGTACAGTCTTGGCAAACAACTGAGTATCAAACCTTAAAACAATAGAAAGTTGAACCTTATAGGCATTTTTTTTTCTTTTATAATATGCGTAAAATAGAGAGATGCTATTCTAAGAAAAGTTAGGGCAAAATACAATTACTTCTAAAGAGTTTAAGAGTTAACAGTTTACGATGTATTTTATTAAAAAGGTTTCTTCCTAAGCTTCATCTATATATCTATTTAGACTTTACGTAAGAGGTTCTTTGTGATTTTACTATCTTCAGCTTCAAAGTCTTTCATTACTTTTGATTCAAATTATATAAACGTATAAATTCCCATAAGAAAGTTCATAATAAAAAACAAAATTAAATACGTTCAACCGCAACCAACAAACCCAAGCGGGTAAAATATAGTCGGTCTAAACGAACCTGAGTAAGAAGCTATGAAACATCGGCAACTCACAAACACTATGCAGTTTTAGCGGTCTAAAATCAAATAGCGGTCAAGGTCCACTATATGATATAGCGGTGGTATAGTGGTGCTATAGTGGTAATATTTATATCATGCGTCCAGCTGCGAATGAAGACTTTTGGCCTCGATTTAGGTTTAATTCTGGGTTTATTTCAAACAAAAAGTTGATTAATGTGGACTTTACCTTACTTTTGGGCTGAAATATATAAAAACTGCTAAAAGCAGTGCTACGGTCGCTATACGGGTTTCAAAATAGCGGTCTAATAGCAGGACTTAGCACTGCTAATAGCGAAACCTCTATAAGGGACCGGTATTTGGATCCCTATGGGTTTGTATGTCAGCTAAGCGCTATAGCTGTGCTATAGCACCGCTATATCACGCTATTGACTGCATAGCACAAACATAAACAGTCAGACCTACAACAAAAGACGCTAACTCAAAACCAATCATAAGGTAAAAACACAAGAAAAAAAAAACCATACCGTACGAATTTCGGAGAAAAAGAACCTGACGAAGAAGATGACAAACCAAAAGTAGCGCTCCCGAAAGTCCTAACTGAGGTTGACTGACTAGCAACGGTGCTGGGGATCGCCGAGGTTTTTCAAAAGTGGGTCTGTTTAGTCGAACAATCGGATCAATTTGAAGGGTAGTAAGGTGAATGGGTGGTTGCGGTTTGTGATTTACTCGGAAAACCGGACCAATTTGAAGGGGAGTAAGGTGATTTGGTTGAGTTTGGGGGCTGTGTTGAGATTGAAGATGGCTTTTTGAAGAAGTAGTTGGGAACACCAGCAGATGCCGGTTAAACGCAACCTGAAAGCGGGGACTGTTGTTAAGAGGATTCGTCTATTGTTATATTAATAAACAATATCTAACTATTACAAAATGCTACCACAGGTCCACAGGTAACTTTCTTACCTCGGGTGTAACATCAGTATCAGGATCCGTAGGATCAAATATGATATTATCATTCTTCAAATAAACCAAAACCCCTTCAGTTGTTGCAACAGCCCAACTGCGGCCCGTAGGTGCGATTCTTAAATATTTTGTTCTAGCTATGGGCCTGCCACGATTCGGCATTGACCCTGGTAGATCATAAGATGAGTTGACTCACGTTTGTTTGTCAACACCATCATCTACATCACTATTATCGTCATCAATCAGGTTTAACGGGCCAGCATCAGTCACATTCTTCGAGTTTAATACATCAAGAACTCCATCTAGTGATAGACTTAGGGTTATTTGCGAAGGAATACCTGTAGATTCAAGAAAATTGAGTTGTTTCAGTGGTGCTAAATTGTTGACTTATAGGGGAAGATGGTAGTGTTTATACAAACAACATTTTACCAATAATTAGAGTTAATTACGTTTTTCGCCCCTGTGGTTTGTTGAAACTTGAAAATAACCATTACAGTTCATTAGTGTTGATGCATTTTTTAGTGTCTGTAACTAGTCTTATTTAACGATGTAATTTATATGGTCTTTTATTAATTATCGAGTCTGTATGTTATGTTGACCAAGTCAGATATCCTCCTATCTACTTGTGTACAACTTATTTGTCTCTTTTGGTATGTAATGTATTATGAACAATGCATGTTGCATTAAAGGGTAGTTTTGTCATTACTATGTTTATGTGTTGCTGATTGTTGCTGTCTGATAACAGGAACAAACACAACAGTTGCAGTCCTCGACGAATCAGACTTCTGTTTCGTCGGAACACTTCATGGCGAAACAGACTTCTGATTCGTTGAAGGTCATGACGAATCAGACCTTGATTCGTCATGTATTGGGCTGTTCCAGGCCCAATGTCTGGCCCATGTTCAGATTCGTCAAACACTTGTGTGTTTCGTCGACATCAGTGGCCCAGGGACTATATAAACAACACTTTGTGTTCATTTGAACTCAGAGATGAGAAACAGACCATAGTAACAAAACTCTGCCGAAATTTAGTCTGAACTGTGTTTGTATCAGTTGTTATCGGTTCTCATCCCATTAATCAATAGATTGTGTTTCATTGATTAATCCGTTGTTATTTATGCTATATATGTTTGATTTGGCATAGTTACGTGGATTCCGCACACGTAACCGTGTTTACTATAAACAAGAGATTCGGTTCGTAATCGATCCTCAGATTTCGGGACCTACAAGTGGTATCAGAGCATTGGCTCTTATCCTTGTTTAAAATCAAACTTGTTCGGTTTTTATCAAGTATTTTGTGTGTGTTTTTCTGAAAATGAGTTCTTGAAAAATTAATATTTTCTGAAAAATATTCATTAATCTGCTGTTTTATTGGTGTTTGCTACAGATTTTTATCAAAAACCTAAGTTAGATTGTTTGTTTATGCTTTAAACCGGGTTTTTAGTGAAAATCTAGTGTCTTTTCGTGTTTCAGAAATTTATCGGTGATCGGAAAACTCATCGGAAACTTCATGTTCTTGAGTGTGTTCTTCATATATTCATAAGTGTTCTTGTTATAAGCTGAGCATTTGATCTGATAAGTTATTTAAAACAAGTGTTGCACTTATAATATAATAACTTGACTTTTGTGTAAAAGGTTATAATTGGTTTCAGTAACAAGGTCTGATTCGTTGAAAATAAGAAGTTACAAACATACTTGTGTCAGGGTTAAATATCTTGTTGTCTCATCTTATCCTTGACTGGTCAATAGATATTTTAAATATCTAAATCAACTGACTTTTACCCAGTTTTGACGAAACACACAGCCGACGAATCACATCTGTTTCGTCGCAACCTCTTTGACGAGTCAAACGTCTGTTTCGCCACAACATCTTTGACGAAACAAATTCTGTTTCGCCACAAATCACAATTATCACAAGTCTGTTTCGTCGTCATTCATTCAGACGAAACAAACCTGTTTCGTGAACTCTGTTTCGTCGAAAACAGATCTGTTTTAAACAGAAGACTTATAACAGCTAGCTTACTGTTTGTTTTCAAGAATTTGTGCAGGTACTATCATACATACATCAAATATGAGTTGTACTAGTCCATGGGATTGGAGTATGGATTCTAGACCACGTGAAGATCCGTCGTCCGCAGCAGCGTGGGTAAAGAGTGTTTTTGGTCAACCAACTATAAGTGCCGGACAATGGGCTTTGGCATCTAATCAGAACCAAAACATTCAAAATCTGTTGATTAGCGAGAGCGAAACGGGTAGCAACAATCGCCCGCCAAAGTTGAATCATATGAACGAGTTTCCATCATGGAAAGGTCGATTCATTACATATGTTCAAGGTCAAAGCATGGATATTTGGAGGTGTTTCATTACTCAACGCAATGATGCTCTTGAAGTAGCAGCTTCAACGGCCGAAGGTTATACTAACATGCAGGAAAATGACAAGAAAGCATATGAATTTGAGAAAAAGTCATTTGCTGTTCTTACTCAAGCACTTCATAAAGATATCTATCATCAGTTTTCTTATTGTACGGACACGAAAGCCCTATGGGATTGTTTGGTGACAAGAGGAGAAGGAAACGCAGCTTCCAGAAAGACACGGCATGATTTATTAAAGAAAGAGTTTGAGTCGTTCCAGTTCTTGGAAAACGAAACTCTAAATGATATGACCACACGGTTTTATCATTTGATTAGTGAGATGTTTGCCTATGCTGTTGATGCAACTCAAAAGGAAGTTTGTGCACGATTTGCTGATTCTCTACCACCAAAGTGGAGTCCATACATTGAGCTTCTAAAACATACAGGTATTCTAGATGCTGACACTATAACTATCTATGAATTTGTACAGAAGCTGGAACATAAAAATGATGAAGAAATCCGAAAAGCAAAACGCATTGCTGCTCCTCAGAACATTGAAATGTATTGTGGTGGAGGTTTTGACCCGTCAGCTAGTCTGAGGCAACCAAAGTTACAAACGGCGTTTGTATCAGATACAAACTCTTCTCCGTTTCCTCAACAAACTCAGACTTATTCTGGAGGAGGTTTTATTCCTTTTATACCTCCAGTAAATACTACTCCACCTCAAGCATATTCAGGAGGAGGTTTTAATCCATCCCTACCACAACAACAAGTCCAACCACAACAACAACAGCAAGCTCATTATACCAACAATCCTCCAACTCCAAACCCTAACACAGTCAAAGTTGATACATCAAACCTCTCAAATGTTAGCATTGAAGTAGCAAAGGAACATATGGAACTTATTAATACCATGGTCAGTGCTTACTGCGGTTTGGTCGCAGGTCAAATTGGAAACATCAATTTAACCAACGAAGACTATCTACAAATTAACCGTGATGAAATGGAGTTGATGGATATAAAGTGGGCATTCGCAAGTGCTGTTAGAAGGGCGAAGGACTTTATGGTTCGAACAGGAAGAAGTTCTTTGGAAAGCAAACAAGATACAAAGTACGGTTTTGATAAAGAAGCAGTTACATGCTTCAATTGTGGGGAAAAGGGTCACTTCAAACGTGAGTGCACTCGACCAAGCAGACAAGGCAATCAGAACCCATTTCGTAATCAGACGAGTACTTCAAATGCTAATCAAGACAATCGTGGAAAAGGGATAGTGGCTGTAACCAACACCACTAACCAGAATCAGTCTGGACCATCAAATGAAAGTCGTGCATTAACCGTACAAGCTGATGAAGGGTTTAATTGGTCTTTACAACTTGGGGAAAGTGATCAAGGTAAAGGAGGAACGGCGTGTTATGCTAAGATTATCAATCACATCAAGCACGTTCATAAGGAAGAATTTTCTGATAGTGACGACAGTTCTGGTAATTCCGGGAGTTCTGATGAAGAAAGTTCTACTTCGAGTTCTGAATCTGATGTGAACAAAGAAGCAAGTTCTAATCTTGATGACTTATTGAATGAAGCAGAAGATTTGAAATGTCAGAAATCAGTTCTGATCAAGAAGGCTGAGGTAGTATCTAAAGAAATGGAGAAGTTCTTTTCTGAAGACGGATCTTTCTCTTATCAGACTGCCTTTATGGCAAATGTCTCAGCTTCTACAAGTCAGGTAAAATCTGAAATTCTTATCAACTGTAGAGATTGTGAGTATATGAAAAGTGAATTTGATAGAATAAAACTTGAATGTGATACGATTCATATTCACAATCAGAGTTTAGTTGTTGAAATGGCTAAATGCAAAGAAGCGAATATGGTTTTGGTTCGAAACGAAAAAGAATTTAAATCTATGATTGAAATTCAAAAGAAAAATGTTTCCGAAGTGACAAAAACTGTTTATCATAAACAAGTTAGTATAAATGAATACATTAACATTGTTGAGGAAACTAAAAAGGAACTAGCCATTGCCAAATGTGAGCATGATGCAATCAAGCAAAAATTGGAGAGTTACTCTAACTCCCGATTTGTGCTCGATCACATTATTGATGTTCAACAACTAAAGGGAAACAAGAGAGGTGTTGGGTATAAGAAGTGTCCGCCCCCTTTGAGACATGATTATACTTATATGCCTGATGAAGAAGAAATGCCACGGTTTGAATCCAGTGTGCCTCTTGATTATGAGGAAGTAACTACTGGCCTAGGATTCAAATCGGACAATTCTCCAAGTACAAATTCTGAGCAACAAGAGTCAACATCTACGAAACAAGGTCCTCCAACCATTGAGGACTATGAGTCGTCGGATGATGAATCTGAATCAGATGTGAGTAAACAGGATAAATCACTTGACAAACTTAAAGGAGTAGAAGTTCCAATTGAGAATCATATTCTGTGTGATCCTCCTACCCCTGCTGTTCAACCTGTTGTTCAACAAGTGATAAATCCTGTGTCTACTGTTAAAAGTAATATTGTGTTGTACACTTTGGTTGGTGACTCTAAAATCTATTCAGATAATGATTTTCCAATTAAAAATGTCAATCCTTCATTGATTGATAATGTTTTTGAAAATAACACAAGTAAGTTTGTGGGAAAGTCGATTCAGGGAGTTAATGTGACTCAATGTAATCCAATTCCTAAGACTGAAATTAAAAAGAAATTTGGAAATCAGAAATCACCTTCAAAGCAACAACCTATTGCTTCTAAGGGTAAACAATCAGATCAACGAGCTAAATTGTCAAATGTTTCTAAATCAAAATTTGAAACAAAAGGGGCTCGTTATTAGAAGAAAAACAGCAATGTTAAATTTGTGGAATCGAGGGGTACAGATAAAATTGAGACTTTTGCTAACAAGTCAAACACTGATTTTGTACAAGTCAAAATTTTAAAACGTGATAGTCAAAACAATTACACTCAACATTCAAACGGGTGTGATGAAAAAGCTAGTACCTCGGGTTATACAAATTCGACATCTGATCGTCGATCCAGTTCTCCTAAGTTTGTTGAAAGGAGAACGTGTTTTAAATGTGGGGAGTTTGGGCACATCATCAAAGATTGTGCTAACACTCCTAAAGCGAAATTTGTTGAAAGAGCATCAACTGAATCGATTCACTCTAAATGTCGTCCTGTTTCACCTAAACATGATAAAAGAACTATTAAAGAACAGGAATCGAAACAACGACATCAAAATGTGAAGAAAATAGAAAAGGCTTTAAAACCTAAGGTCAATTCTGTTCCAAGGGAACCAAGTTCACCTGTAAAATCAGAAATTTCAAAATTTGTTTACAAAACTCAATCTGGTAAACAAAAACAAACTTGGAAACCTAGGAAGAGTGGAGGTTCAGGGGGAGCTGTTTGTTTGGAAAACCATCAACAAATCGAGATCACTATTCGTGATGCTCAGGGACGACCCAAGACCACATTGGCTTGGGTCCCCATCCTTAACTAATCATTGGATGATATGTGCAGGATGTTCCAGGAGGAACTATTAATAGTCATTGGATTGTTGATAGTGGGGCATCTAGGCACATGACGGGCGACTTACGGCTTCTATATGATGTGAGAAACATTAAAGGAGGCTATGTTGCTTTCGCTGGAGACAAAGGCGGTTACATCACTGGAGAGGGAATGATTTCCAATGGTGTGGTATGTTTCGATAAGATCAATTATGTTCGTCAAATTGATCATAATCTTCTCAGTGTGTCGCAAATCTGCGATAAAAAGTTCACCGTGCATTTTGATGATGCCGGTTGTTATGTGCTTAAACCTGGTTTCACAATTCCTGATGAATGGATTCTCTTATCGGCTCCAAGAATCAATGATCTTTATGTTCTTGATATGAGTCAAGCGATTACGACTTCTGCACAAGTCACATGTTTTGTCTCGAAAGCCACGGAGAAGGAGTCTATATCTTGGCACAGAAGAATGGGACACATTCACTTGAGAAAAATGAACCATTTGGTGAAAAACAATCTTGTGAATGGCGTACCCGTGAGAAGTTTTCATCTACAAGATATCTGTGTTTCGTGCCAGAAAGGGAAACAAACAAAGAAGTCTCACCCTTTAAAGAAAATCAACACTGTTGGCATGCCTCTCGAACGTCTTCATATGGACCTCTTTGGACCTATGAGACACAAAACAACGTTCGGAGATGTGTATTGTTTAGTAGTTACTGATGACTACTCTAGATTTTCTTGGGTAGCTTTTATGGCACACAAGAGTGATACTCCTCAAATCCTCAAGGATCTTCTTACAATGTTGGAAAATCTCTACTCGTTGAAAGTTAAGAGGATCAGAAGCGACAATGGAACTGAATTCAAAAACCGGATTATGGACGAGTTCTGTACTTCTAAAGGCATTCTTCATGAATACAGTTCTCCTTACACTCCATAACAAAATGGTGTCGCGGAGAGGAAGAATCGGACGATAATTGAAACTGCAAGAACAATGCTGGTAGAGTCGGCGTTTCCTGTTCAGTTCTGGGCAGAGGCTGTGTCGACTGCTTGCTACACATTAAACCGAGTTCTTACGGTTAAGAGACATGGCAAGACTTGTTTCGAACTTCTACAGAAAAGGAAACCAGATCTTTCAATTCTAGAACCTTTTGGTGGTCCATGCACTATGATTGATCCGGATGGAAAGTTTGGAGCGAAAGCTATCGAGGGTTTCTTCCTTGGATATGCTACACCAAATTTTCGTGTTTGGAATCTGACTACCAAAAAGATTGAATTATGGAGTGAAGTACGGGTTCAGAGATATACAGATCCTGTTAAAGCTCCAGGTGATCCTTGGATGTTTGATTATGATGGGCTATTCAACTCCTTTGACCTGCCAACTTTTGATGAAGATTCTGCAGCTGCTAGAATGATATTTGATAGTGACAATGCTGCTGAGTCATCATTAGTTAGACCTGTTGTTGTTAACTCACAAAGTTCTAATTCGTCTAACAACACGGTTCAAAATGAGGAAGTTGAGAATGCTACTGAATACAATGAGTCATCAGAAGAAGATGAAGAAAATCTTGATGCGACTGAAGGTACTAAATCTCCAGTTGTTCCTGTTCAGGGTATTTCTGTTGATACTCCTCATGTGCAAGTCGATGATACTGCTGAAGGAAATGCATCCACTTCTACGCATATTCCAGGTGTAGAGTTGGTTGTTGATCTTAATATTAACAATTTGGGTGTTAATGCTCGTGTTCCTGAAAATCCTGAAATGAGGATACACGATACCCATCCACAGCAGAATATCATAGGAGATGTCCAACAAGGTGTGCAGACACGTAATCAGCTGAGAAACAACCCGAGTGCTGGTTTGTATTCAGCTATTAGAGAATCTGGTCTACAAAATGATTGGTCTTTCGCGTGTTACGTTTCACAAGAAGAACCAAAATCTTATAAGGAAGCTTTAAAAGATAATTCATGGGTTGAAGCCATGCAGGACGAACTGCAGCAATTTCAAAAGCTTGGTGTTTGGAAGCTTGTTGAAAAACCGGAGAATTATAAGAAAATTGGAACACGATGGGTTTATAAATGCAAGAAAGATGATCGTGGAGTTGTTATTCGCACCAAAGCGAGACTGGTTGTTCAGGGCTTTCGTCAGATTGAAGGCATTGACTACAATGAAGTTTATGCACCTGTTGCACGTCTGGAAGCTATTCGAATCTTCTTAGCTTATGCTTCTTTCAAAGGATTCAAAGTTTACCAGATGGACGTTAAAAGTGCTTTTCTTCATGGTATTGTTCAAGAAGAGGTGCATGTCGAACAACCTCCAGGTTTTGAAGATCCTATTCACCCAGATCGGGTTTGGTTGCTCAACAAAGCTCTTTATGGTCTACATCAAGCACCTAGGGCTTGGTACGCAACCTTATCAAACTATCTTCTGGAGAATGGATTTAGACGAGGTCTTATTGATTGCACACTCTTTATCAAAGAACAAGATGAAGATCTTCTGCTGGTGCAGGTATATGTTGATGATATAATATTTGGGTCTACTAATGACTCTTTGTGCAGGCAATTCGAACGTGTTATGCAAGAAAAGTTCGAAATGAGCGCTATGGGAGAGATGAATTTCTTTTTGGGCCTTCAAGTTCAACAAACAGAGTCTGGGATATTCATCCATCAGACTAAATATGTTGGTGACATTTTGAGCCGATTCCAAATGTCAGATGCAACGCCCATTAGTACCCCACTTCCGCAGAATCACGGGATTACTCCGGATTTGAAGGGAGAAAGCATCAACTCCTCGTACTATCGTGCCATAATCGGATCTCTCATGTATCTTACCGCTTCGAGGCCTGATATCATGTATCCAACATGCTTACTAGCAAGATATCAAGCAAACCCGAAGGCCTCTCATCTGTCAGCTGTCAAAAGGATTCTACGCTATTTGAAGGGATGCCCAGACCTCGGTCTTTGGTACCCTAGGGATGATAGTTTTGAATTAATTGCATACAGTGATTCTGATTTCGGTGGTTGCAAAATCGATGGCAAATCGACAACAGCAGGATGTCAGTTCCTAGGAAATCGACTCGTCACGTGGCAGTGCAAGAAGCAAACGTGTGTTGCTACATCAACATGTGAAGCAGAATATATTGCTGCCTCGAGTTGTTGCTCCCAAGTTCTTTGGATACAACAACAAATGCGCGACTACGGTTTAGAATTCCTATCTACTCGTATTTTTGTTGATAATAATGCTGCCTTGCAAATCACTAGAAATCCTGTGCAACATTCTAAGACAAAACACATCGACATTAAATATCACTTTATCCGTGATTGTTTTGATAAGAGGTTAATCGATGTCGTTCATGTCCCCACTGATCACCAACGTGCCGACCTGTTTACAAAAGCTTTTGATAAATCACGTTTTGATTATCTTCTTTTGGTCAATGGCATTAAGGTGATACCCGAGTAAACTTCTTTGGCTGATCGTTTTTGTAAATATTTTCTTTATAAACTTTGAAAATTCAAAAAGATTTTAGTTTTCGTAAACTTTGCGAATTTTAGGGGGAGATATTTCAAGAAAATACAAAAACATTGCAAAAGTTCAAAATCCAAAAAGATGTCTTTACTTTCTGTCGTTTCGTTTTGAAAAATTCAAAAATTCAAAAACAATAGAAAAACCAAAAATGAGTTTCTTGGATAAAGGAAAATGATGAAATTCACTGGTGTGGTCGGTCAATGTGCTCAAAATGCTAAATAAAAAGAAAAATGATAAGTATCTCTACTAACGATGTATCGGTAGGCTCACAATCAGACTAAAATGTGCAGGATGATACAAACCTAACAGACTTCAAGTCAGGTGGGAACTGCTCATTGGCATATGGTCTTAGTACCGAAATCTCGTTTGAGAGATTGCCGAGATCTGAAATATTCGGTCTTTATGCTGCTTATCATCTGGGTATCATGGTTGTATCAAACCGTAAAAATAACGGAGACGAAGTCTAAGATCTTCCATGATACTATACATACGTGTACATACTGCATTCGACCTCAATAAGTGATCAACAATCACATGTCCAAACAAAATAAGTGATAAATTATCACAGATTCTTTGCGGGAGTCAAGTTCGTCTCTCTGCTGTACGGAAGTACTGACCTGTTCACGGACTTGCTCCTGTGCCCTCATGCATCTGAAAATCAAGTTCCTCATCAATAAGTGATTATATCACATAGGGCTTGTTTTCAATCAAATAAGTGAGTCTCTCACATTTTTATACGGTCAAACAGATGATAAACGGTATACTCACCGGTAAGATGAATTCTCGTGCATACCTTGATACGGGAATGTGTCGTGAGTGGATTTACATCGACTTGTAAGTATAATCCTTACCGTTAATCGTATCTCTTAAATTATGATTATGTCTGATCAGTTTGAGCTTATGTGGACAACAATACCGATAATCGAGGTAGTATACTTATCCAGAGCTTTAAA
The DNA here is from genome assembly GCA_030545235.1 of Helianthus tuberosus. NCBI lineage: Eukaryota > Viridiplantae > Streptophyta > Magnoliopsida > Asterales > Asteraceae > Helianthus > Helianthus tuberosus. The sequence goes on from CM060400.1 coordinate 211,426,490, forward strand.
CAGAATCAAAATCATGTTGACTAAGACCGTAAGCTGGTATGATTCCTTGTCCTTGAGATTCGCAAAAAGATTGCACTTGTACAGTTGTTTACTGTTTTTAACAGTTTTCCGCATTTTCATTTAGTTTACCATGCTTTAAATTTGTTTTTAGTATATTTGTGTAAAGTTCGTTTTTGATTAAGCCGAAGTTGTTGCTTGGTGTTTTATACCGGAAGCCTGAAACCTTCTTCATAAAAACGTTCTTGCATTTGAAAATTCAAACTGAATGGAATTGTGTTCATAATCTGTTTTGACTGCAAAATATTTCCAGCTTGTGTTACTGTTTTGACTGCAAAATATTTTCAGCCTGGGTGTTACTGTTTTGAAAAATCTGTTGGTGAAACAGACCTGTCACGAATCACAAGTGTTGACGAATCAACACTTGTCGACGAATCAGACCTTAGTTGGCGAATCAAATCTGATTCGTCATAACAGACGACGAATCACAGGAGCCCAATTCTGTTTCGTCATGGGCTAAAGTTTAGGCCCAAGTTCAAGCCCAAAGTTCTGATTCGCCGGGCCCATTTCTGTTTCGTCGAATCCTCTGATTCGTCGAAACAAGGCAGTATATATATAGGTCCCACTTGTTCATTTTTTCAAAACATCAGTTATCTTCTTCATCACACAACAAAAACACCAAACCTACGGTTTCTCTGCAAAATCGTTCAAAACATCAGTTTTTAGTCAAAATTTTACAAACTTCAAAGGTAGAAACATGTTCTGATTTACATTCCGAACACTTTGAACCGTCGGGTTTTTCATCCGAAAACCCTCCGAAACCCTTTGAAAACCTTGTTTTTCTTTGATTAAATATGTGTTGTTGATGCATGTTATTGTGTTCAGAGATGGTCGTGCTAACTACAGGATGTTGGATCCGATGTGGATCGTCAACATGTCTGAAGCTGATATTGGCAGATTATATCGTCATGATATTTTCTATGAAGATCAAGATGCACGCCAAGCGTTAAAATTTCAGCGAGTAGCGTGTTTTTGCTACTACAGGGGTATTCATTCGGGCAGTACGTGGTCCGAACAACACTGAAGGAAGATTAGAAGACCAAAGACGAGTAACAGACAAGGGGGAGTTTGTTGATGCATTTTTTAGTGTCTGTAACTAGTCTTATTTAACGATGTAATTTATATGGTCTTTTATTAATTATCGAGTCTGTATGTTATGTTGACCAAGTCAGATATCCTCCTATCTACTTGTGTACAACTTATTTGTCTCTTTTGGTATGTAATGTATTATGAACAATGCATGTTGCATTAAAGGGTAGTTTTGTCATTACTATGTTTATGTGTTGCTGATTGTTGCTGTCTGATAACAGGAACAAACACAACAGTTGCAGTCCTCGACGAATCAGACTTCTGTTTCGTCGGAACACTTCATGGCGAAACAGACTTCTGATTCGTTGAAGGTCATGACGAATCAGACCTTGATTCGTCATGTATTGGGCTGTTCCAGGCCCAATGTCTGGCCCATGTTCAGATTCGTCAAACACTTGTGTGTTTCGTCGACATCAGTGGCCCAGGGACTATATAAACAACACTTTGTGTTCATTTGAACTCAGAGATGAGAAACAGACCATAGTAACAAAACTCTGCCGAAATTTAGTCTGAACTGTGTTTGTATCAGTTGTTATCGGTTCTCATCCCATTAATCAATAGATTGTGTTTCATTGATTAATCCGTTGTTATTTATGCTATATATGTTTGATTTGGCATAGTTACGTGGATTCCGCACACGTAACCGTGTTTACTATAAACAAGAGATTCGGTTCGTAATCGATCCTCAGATTTCGGGACCTACAATTAGTTTAAAAACTGCCAAAATGGTACCAGTACTTTCACTTTTGTAACAATTACTGTCCACCTCTGTCAACCCCATCCAATTTACCATTAAGTTATTGGTGAAAAAACTAAAATAACCCTCATTTAAAAAACAATATATAAACAAATGAGTTAATTATGTTTTTCGTCCCTGTGGTTTGTTGAAATAACCACTACAGCCCATTAGCTTAAAATTTTCTATAGGTTATTTTCGACAAACCACAAAAAAACGAAAAACATAATTAACGCATCTGTTTATATATTGTTTTTAAATGAGGGTTATTTTAGTCTTTTCACCAAAAACTTAACGGTAAATTGGATGGGGTTAACAGAGGTGGACTGTAATTGTTACAAAAATGAAAGTATTGGTACTGTTTTGATAATTTTTAAACTAATAGATTGTAATGGTTATTTTTTTTACAAACCACGGAGACGGAAAACGTAATTAATTATTAAAGAAGGATAAAAAACGAAACTGACCTGATCAGCAACATCATACATACAGATGTATCTACTACTTCCACCGGCTAATATATAATTCCCATCAGCAGAATAAAACAAAGTAGTGAAACATTTCCCGGTAGTAGAATTGTCAGCTGTTTTATGGTCGGTCATCAACTGCCCACCAGCAATGCGGTGCCGCCCCTCAATGGTGTACATTAACAACTATAAACGACTGTAAGAACATCATGAGTGTGTGGAAATGTTTCAACCGAACCTTTTCTGTCAAATACATCCCATAATGGAACCAGGGCCGGCCCAAGGGTAAGCCAAATAAGGCTTGAGCCTTGGGCCACATCAACCATTGGGCCTCCATTTTAAAAAAAAAAAATTATATTATATGTATTTTCTCACAACAACTGGTAGTCGTATAGGTTCTTAGGGCGGCCAAAGGGAAAGCAGTTATGGCAGCGAGTCACACGGAAGAGAAACAGGCAAACAGCCCGCCGTCACAGTCTCACGGAGCAATTATGGCAGCGTCTCATCATCTTCTTGAGTTCTTTCAACGGTAATTTTTATCTTCTCGCCACTGATTCATCTTCTTAAGCTTAAATAGTTAAATTGCTACCTAATTTACAAACTCAACTCACTGTTGTTCACTTGTTCGGCTGTAATCTCATCTTCGCTCATCAGTGCTCATCTGCGAATCATATTCTTACAAAATCAAGACTGCATCAGTGCCGCCCTCAGTGGCTGCATCTTCGGCTCTTCGCTGGGATCGCTCAGTGGCTGCATCTCGCTGAATCCTTGTTGAAGGTAAAGCCCTAATTTACTGGTTGTCTATTGTCTAATTTTCTAGTTAAAATCCGTTGCCTAATTTCCTAGTTGCCCAATTGAAGTTTGTGATATTAGCCCTAATTTCCTAGTTGCCCAATTTTCTGTTTGTTAGCGAGTTCTGTGAATTTGTGATAAATTTATAATGTCTAATAGATTTCGTAAACATGAATCCGGCCATTCTAAAAGGCTAAAGAAACAAAAACGAGAAGCTGAAATAGAATCGCTAAAGGGTTCTTTACTCAAATTTGTAAAACCTATAAATGTTGATGAACCTTTAAATGTTGATGTTGATGAAACTGTAAATGTTGATGAACCTTTAAATGTTGATGTTTATTTTTAACTCCGCCAACAATAAACCTTATAGTTTATTTTGCCGGTCCCAAGCCCGGGTAAAGGAGGAGGGTTTTTCTCAAATTCTTTTCTTTTTTTTAGGGGGGGGGGGGGGGGGGGGGGGGGGGGGGGAAGGCCACAAACTTTTACTTCGCCTTAGGCCACCAAAATGGTTGAGCCGGCCCTGAATGGAACGGTTCTGTCCCATGAAGATGACGCCGAAATTGCCTGTAATAAATACAAACATAATAGTAAGTTCGTCCACTACTCAGATAAAACCACCCAAATACTCGAGAGGTAATTGGATTCTTGAAGCTGCAATTTTAATTTCGATATCCTTTTACTCCCATTTCACAAAATGTGTCTTGTTTTACTCCCAAACAATCAGTTTTTGGATTATTAGTTTCATGACCGCTGCAACATAAGTCTAGGAGTGCAAACAAGCTGAGCGGCTCGAGATTGGATCGAGAAAAAGCTCGAAATGAGCCGAGCCTAATCGAGCCCGAGTCGAGCTTGAGCCTAAAATAAAGCTCGTTTATGTATTGAGCCCGAACTCGAGTGTGGCATGCGAAGCTCGTTAGGCTCGTCGAGCCTTGGTGTAATATTAGTTTTTATTAACGTTTACTCCTTATTTAAAGTTGTCTAGTAAACGAGCCGAGCTTGGGTTCACTGGCAAAGATAAAGCCTTTAAAACACCTAGGTTGGAAAGGAGGTCTTGGGTTCAAGTCCCACAGACGACAGGGGATTAAAGAAATTAGCCGTTCAAAAAAAAAAAGAGCCGAGCGTATTTAAACTTGTTTACGAGCCGAGTCCGAACCTAAAATAAGCTTGTTTAGTAAACGAGCCCGATCCTGAACTTGGTTTAAAAAAGCGTGAGGCGCTCCGAAGCGTTTTGGTTCCAAAAGCTTTAAGCGAAGCTTCAAGCGAGAGCTTCACGTATACGAAGCGCTCAAAATAAAATAAAAATTTATTTGTACACATCAATATGCCATATTCTACTTGTAATCAATAATAAACACAAAAACATGATTAAAAAACACACTTAACACATAAAAAACATAGTTAAAACATAGAGTTAAATACCATTTTAGTCCCTGTGGTTTGGGCCCTTTTGCCAGTTTAGTCCAAAGGTTTCATTTTTCGCCTGTGGGTCCAAAAAGGTTTCACTATTGCCATTTTAGTCCATTGGGTTAACTTCATCCATTATTTCTGTTAACGAGAAGGGCAATTCGGTCATTTTATATGGCCGAATTACCCTTCTAGTTAACAGAATTACATATAATATGACCGAATTGTCCTTCTTGTTAACAGAAAAAATGGATGAAGTTAACCCAGTGGACTAAAATGGCAACGGTGAAACTTTTTTGGATCCACGGGCGAAAAATGAAACCTTTGGAGTAAACTGGCAAAATGGCCCAAACCACAGGGACTAAAATGGCATTTAACTCTAAAACATAAATTAAAGTCAAAACACACTTAGAACATAAACATAAAAAAAGTCTTTAATCAATAATCATCATAATCAAGTACGTATTCTTCTCCATCAACATCACTGACTTGATTGGGCCTCATTTAAACCCTATTAGAGACTATTGGGTCTAAATAAAAAACCCAAATCTGACCTGATTGGGCTGAAGCGTCGCTTCAAACCAATGGCGCTTCGGGCTTAAAGCGCGATTCAAAACGCTTCAAGTGATTTGTCGCCTCAGAGCAAAAAAGCGACATCCCTAGCGCTTCATCGCCTCACGCTTTAAACTCGCTTAAAGCTCGCTTTTTTAAACCAAGATCCCGAGCTTCACTTATCGAGCTCGCATGCCTAAACGAGTCTATTATTTATATTGTATTTATATTATATTTATTTAATATATTAATAATAGATAATAAAAGAGCCGAACTCGAGCTTGAGAAACTGCCAACGAGCCAAGCTCGAGCCTAGTCGAGCCCAGCGCGGCTCACTTGCACCCCTTAACATAACTGATAATTTAAGGAACAAAGAAGATTACTTATATACCCCTCTTTTAAGACTTTTCACCCATTAGTTCATCGTAACCATACTAACAAGACAAAACGATAGATGTTGACATTATGTAAAAGAAGTTTTTGAAAACAGTTAACAAAAACATTTGTGTACTTTATAGAGAACAACTAACTAAAAAATTGATACTGTAATATCAGATTTAGCCGTTTTATCTACTAGTGCCATAGATTATCAGAACTTTCCACTTGAACCCTGACTATTAGACTACTACTACTACAGAAAGCAGACACACATCCTAACACTGTCTTCTGCAGCTAGCTTTGCAATAGTTAACTATCTGAATCTGATTTCAGTATGATTATCACTTTCAAACGCGTATCCAAATTCCAAACGCCCCTCAAAACAAGTAAAGATAGAAACAGTGACCTTTATGCAAAAGTTAAATACAAGAATCAAGCAGAAACTACTTACATTTCTAGGAGAAAACATCAATCCGTGAACTGGACGAGTCACAGTTAAAAACTGATTCAGGAAACGGATTTGCCATTACATATTTTTAATGAGAATATTTTTCTTCTGTTATTGTATCGTATATATATTATGTAACATATCACAATGAGAATGTTTCTTTATTATTGTATGGGTGGTACGATCATATACAAACTTTATTTTGTGTAAAAACAATAAGAACCATTCACAACATGTCACGTGCCATCCATCTAATTCATGTATAAAGGGCATTTTTGTATTTTATTTTAGAGTTGATTTCTAAAAATTCCTAAAATTATGGAAGCAGTTTCAAATTCAAGCGTTGATTATACAAATTCATGTGTTGTTTGTATATGCGTTGATTATGATTATATACGTATGTGTTGGTTATAAAATTCATATGTTGCTTATATAAATTATGTGCTAGTTATAATCGTGTACGTATGTGCTGGTTATAATTATATAGGTATGTGCTGATTATAGAAATTCGTGTGTTGCTTATATATGTGCTGCGTATATTTATTAGCACAATTATAAAACATTATTTTACAACTTAAAAAAAAAGTATAGCAATATTATATTATTTTGTGTTGTGCAATATTAAAAGAAATATATAGCAAAAAAATGTAGGGTAAAATACACATATTTGTCCCGTGTAAAGTGTATAATTTTTGTATGGCTTTTATTTGTTTTTATTTAGTTTTAGTATTATATTACATTATTTTGTGTTGGGCCAGGTCCTGGTGCAAATGGAGCGAAAAGGAGTAAAAAGAAAATAACTAGCCAGTTGAGTAGAGTAGACCGCCAGTGACGGAAGTAAAAGTGCCGCTATTTTCTGTGAGTGAGCCGAGGCCACTATCTCTATTTTATAAGTTAGAGTGCTACCACAAAATATATATATATTTGGTTCGAGAGAAAGGAAAAGGCTCACATCAATAAATAGTTTTATTATTTGAGTTCATCTAATTTATTGGTGTTGAGCCGCGTGAAGTTTGGGCTGCTAAGATACACATCAGACGGAAGAGCTGCCATATATTTATCATTATGGGTGGCTATTAATTAAGGGTGTGGCTAAATGAATTCCTCTTTTTACTTTTCACACCCATTTATAAAAAAAACATTGTAAAAACTTTTCAACTTCAAAATCATAATTTTGAACTAAAGGCAAAATCGTAATTTTTGGCTGGGGGCAAAAACAAAATTTTATTTTGAACTGAGGACAAAATCGTAATTTTGAACTCAAGGAGAAATCGTAATTTTTTAAAAGGGGGCAAAATCATATTTTTTAACGGGGGGCAAATCGTAATTTTGAGCTAGGGGGAAAAACATAATTTTATTTTGAACTGGGGCAAGATCGTAATTTAAACTGGGGATAAAACCGTAAATTGGTTAGACCAATGGATATACGTACATCAAAACCACTAAACCACGTATACTATTGATGATTCGCAATTATAGTTATATATTAAGCTTAAAAATAAAAAATATAAAATAAAAACCACGTATACTATTGCCTTCCAAGTGTTTTGTATATTATCATCTGCGCCCGTAGCCAAAAGCTGCGAATCAGGTGAATACGATATCGTATTAACATCAAAATAATGTCCCTGTTGCTTCAATATACAACTCTCCGATTTCCACTCCCAAACAAGCAACTGTCCTGCGAGAAAGTATAAACCTTATCAACCACATCCGTTCTCTTATCGACTCCGAAAAAAACGCCCCCACAATTGCATCCCTACGACCTAAAAACATAAAAGGCTTACTAAAACCCCTAGCTTTCTTCAAACAAAACAACCTAACGGTTAAATCCTTCGATAACAAATCCGCCGAATCCAGACTCCAAGTAACTTTATTATTACAATTAGCAAAAGTCCTCACCAATTCAAATGGAAAAAACTCCTTAAACCCTGGAGACCTCCAAATCTCTACTAACTTTCCAACACCGGTGGCCATAAACTGCCCGTTAGGGCTGAACTTGATGCGGGATACAGGCTTCTATAAAGGCATCCGGTGGAGGACGACGCTGTGGCATAGGTTGATGAACTGGCAGCGGCCATTGTTGTCGACGGCGACGAGGAAAACGCCATCCGGTGAGGCGGCGATTCTAATGAAAACTCAGCCAGTCATGATTGAAAATACAGTGAAAACTCAGCCAATCATGATTGAAAATACAGGATCATTCAATTATCAGACAAGATTCAAGAGACTTAACAATGCCCTAGATTGAAAAGCAGGACACCCTTGAAAATATAGATTTAAACACTTAACAAACCAATCTAACAGATTAACGGTCATAATCGATTAAATCATATCAAGATTGATGAAGACGCAAAGCCTCCCCTCAATCTTGATTAGGGTAACCATTTAGAGTTTGACATAAAAGTGATAACAAACAAATTGCGAGCATGTTTGGCTTAAGCTTTTTGAAACAACTTATTATTGACTTATTGGCTTTTTGAAAAGTCATAAGCTTCAAAATGATGTTTGGCAATGAGGGTGTATGTGAGGGGAAAAAGCCAATAAGTCAATAAGTCACTCCATACTGACTTTTCCAAAAAGCTAATAAGTCAATAAGTTGTTTTGAAAAGCTTAGCCAAACATGCCCTGCATACACCTATAAAAAATAACTCATAAAAAACTTGTTCAAAAACCGAGACAAGTAAAAAAAATAACACTCAGCTAATTGTTATTTGAAAATGAGCTATATTTTTACGTGAAAGTACCAAACTTACTTTATTCCTTATATATATATAGGGTTGGGCTCTATAGGAAATTCTATCTTTTTTAGAAAACTATACAAACCCATTGTGATCCATTGATTATCTTTCATCCAACTTGATCAATGGCTCTCATCATTTTGGAAAGAATTATAATTAAAAGAAATAGTATAATACACATGACAACCTCTGGAAGGGTATTTTCGGTAGTGCAAATAGAACATTGGAAGACTTTTTGGCATTGGAAATGACAAAACTCACTTCTGGCATCATCTCTCTCCTCTTTCTTCTAGTCAAATCTTTCAAAACACTATTGTCTCTCTCCTCTTTCTTCATCATGTGAAAGAGAAAAAGCTTCATGGTCTTCAATGGTGATCTTCATTTGAAGATAATTTCAGCATCATCTGGTCTGAAAAATCACAAAGACACACGCACGAGTGTGCGTGTGAGAAGAACGATGACAAGATGAATGTTTTTAGAGAGAGAAAGTTGATGTTTTAGATAGAGAAACAACAATCTTTATCACAAAGACACACGCACGAGTGTGTGTGTGAGAAGAAGGTTTGAAGATCTTCTTCGTGTTCATCGAACGGTTATAGATCCGGTAAGTGTTCTTGAAATATCATTTCACACTTGATTTTTGTTGAAATGGTTGTTAATATGTTTTTGTGTGCTGAAAGTGTTTTAGTAATGGTTAATGGGGTATCCATGGTTAATGTTCATGTATTTTAAATAAATCAAAAACTTTAGGATGAGATTTTGAACGAGTTTTTTTGTTGGTTTGGTTGCTTGTTAGAGGCTTTTGATCTTAACAGTAGTTGTTCTTTTGTTGGTTTGGGTTGCTTGTTTGGGTTTATGATCTGAACAGTAAGTGTTTTTTTTGTTTGGTTGCTTGATTCACAGACTCAGGCCCATAACATGTGTTAAGCCCCGTGTTAGAATGTTATATAACGTGTGTTGATTTACAGAAACAAACCCATAAAGATATTCAATTGACAAGCTTGATGGATGTAGGCGAAGTTAATGCGTGTTCTAGTAATGGTTAATGTTCATGTATTTTAAATAAATCCAAAACTTTAGGATGAGATTTTGAACGGGTTTTTTTGTTGGTTTGGTTGCTTGTTTGGGGCTTTTGATCTTAACAATAATTTTTTTTTGTTGGGTTGCTTGATTTACAGAGACAGACCCATAACATGTGTTAAGCACCTGTTAGAATGATATATAACGTTTGTTGATTTACAGAAACAAATCCATAAAAATTTATTGAATTGACAAGCTGGATGGATGTAGGCGACGTTAATGCGGGGACATTGAATAAGTCACATCCTTTGGGAAAGAAGTCTTCGTTCATTTATAACATGTGTTGGTGGTTCATGCTGTAACAGAACACCATGATGTAACGTGTAATATGAAACGAGCCATTTATGGTAACACATGTACCGGTAATTTTGGAATATATAATATGAAACAGGTCATTTGTTTTGCACATTTTGGAATGTATAACATGTGTTAAGCCTCTGTTATAATCTTTTTGTAACCTGACATGTATTCATGTATAAGCTAGTGGTTTACAAAACACCATGATGTGTATATACTGATCTAACATGTGTTACAATTTGTCTGTTCGGAACATGTAATTGCTTAACATGTGATAAGGGTGAAAACAGTCGACGGGGGCGATGAGTTTAATGGGGAGCTTAGTTAATATCGTAATCTTGTTGTAACCCCACTTGTATACATATGATAACATGTAAGTATCCATTATAACCCGACTTGTATTCATGTATATGAAAGTGGTTTGCAAAACACCATGATGTGCACATACATCACCACGTGAACAAGTTAATATGGAACATACAAGTTAATATCGTAACACCGTATACCTGGGATAAAATGTGTTAAGCCTCTGTTATAATCTTGGTTTAACCTAACATGGTGTCATGTATAAGCTATTGGTTTCCAAAACACCATGATGTGTATATACATACTGTAACATGTGTTAAGCGACTGAAATGTATAATGTGTGTTAAGCATCTATTATAACGTGTGTAAAGACTTCCATAATGGATGAATAAACTCCAATAGTAACTTAATAACAACAGAGTAAACCTGATATAACGTGTTTTAAGCCTCTATTATAACATGTGTTAAGACTTCCAGAATGGATGCATAAACTTCAATAGTAAATGTAACAGTAGAGGTACAAATACGGCCGCCTCCAACAGAAAATGTGTTAAGTCTAGACCGTTTTAACATCGTGTACTAGAGAAAACAAGAAGAGTCTCACATTACATATTACTAGTAAACAAAAATACATAGCACTAACACGTGTTACGTTGTACATGGGTTTCATGTCACATGTAACACATGCATGTCCTGAAGTTCAAACTATAACACGTGTTAGTTGTGTTGTGCTGTAATATAAACATGGTCATGATCCTTAAGCATCTGATCCACGTTTGACGAAACCAACGGTCTCGAGAATTGGATCTTGTTTCCCTTGTATCCATCACCATCCTAATAACAAAAAGATAAGATAACCGTTAAGTCGTTAACCAGACATAACTATTAACACATTCATAGCCAGAAAATCTTTTTCTCAAACAACATCACAACTTTTTAGCTAAATTGCAATCTTTTTCTCAAATAACATCACAACACAGCCAAAAATCAGTTCATATGCAAACCAAGCATAACTTTTTTGTTACGCCCTAAATGTTTAAAACCAAAATTCGCAGCGGAAAACACATAATTAAAAATTTTGTGTATGACATCCTTTCTTTCACTTAAATACATTAATTCCTTTAGAAAATTTGATTGACAACTATCATACATATATCGAATTAAATGACCACATACACACCCACGTACAATCCATGTCTTGACTCAATCTTCAACCGCGTACAATTCTTGGTGAAACATCCAAAATCCTGAACAACCTGCAGTCACCACATTCAATCTCATCATTAGTAACCGGTAACATAATACAAAATATTAACACATGCATAATAAGCGTCCACATATCATGCTTCCTCTTATACTAGCTCCTTCATCCATCCATTCCATTAGTCGCATCGGATTGCAGAGTCAACCTTTACTTCCATTATTAACCTGCCTATGTTTTACATTAATTCTTAATAGAAAAACGGTTAGTATCATTAACTTCCTTTCATATGGACGTGTCCTCAAATACGCATAACTCGTCTTATTCATTCAAGCATATAATTAAATACCTCTCTCAAGCATGTATTCATTTTCTATTCACACCCGTACCTACAATTTACATCCTACATATATAACTCCTTAATTCATCTTTATGCATAATTCATTAAATAAGTTCCGTTTCTTACCCAAACTTAATCGAATCTCTTTCTTAACCACTTCCGTCTCATTTCCACTATAACTTAACTTAGTAATAACAACAGTTCATATTTTCTTATATTACATTCAACAATTACCATAAGTCATAATTACATTACTAAACAAAAGGGTAAGTTTGGAATTCACTTACCTTGTGCGTCCGAGTTCGAGCATAGCTTCTGTGTTTATCCTTGGCCCGTTGCCCTTCCATGCTTGTGTCCGCGTTGACATGACTCCTAACCGTACATGTCATTACATTCACATTCTTGTTAGCATATATGATTGTGCGTATGAACGATCATATCAATTTCATATCTCACGTATGACTTTCATTAATGAATTCAAACAAGCATAAAGCATACTCAACATCAACCTAACATAATCTTCACATGAACTATATCTAAAATACATTCCTCATGTTAGTTTACTATCAATTTCATTAATACCACTTTCTATACATGTTTACCCATTAATTGCATACAATTTCACATATTATTGTCATTTAGACATTTCATCAAACACTTGGTGTGCGTATCACTTTTTAAGCATAATGTACAAGTGCTTTAAGCATGTTCTTCCCTAATTCATCTTATGAACCATCACATTCAAGCAAAATCTCATAATCATAATTTCCACATCAAGTTTATCTATCTAAATCTATCATATAACACCTTATACATCACAAGATCACACTAATACATCTACAAGTTCATCATGATCATCATCTTCATACTCATGCAATGGGTTTTCATTCTAAATCACCCAATTACTTGAAATTATTCATAACACAAGTTCTATTTGGTGTTTCTAACACCTCTACAAGCTTAATTGCATACAAATTCATGTATTGATCATAACCCACTTCAAACAAGATCATCAAATCTAAGTTTGAAGACATACCTTACGATCCCCTTGTGAAGGTGATCGTTAATTCATGTTCGGTTGTGAATTTGGACTTCGTTTAGCCTTTCAATTTGGAGAATTTGTGAAGTTTAGGGTTTTGGCTCCAATGGAGCCTTTCCTGTTCGTTGATGAAGAACACGCACACACACGATGTGTGTGTTTGTGTGTGTGTTGTTTTCTATTTAATAAAACAACTTTCAAGTTGTTTACTTTGGTCCCTCATGTTTCGTTTTATTTAAATAAGGCTACAACCCTTCGTTTAATACTAACGATACTAATATTCAACTAGGTTAATTATTCCTAGTCAATATTCATTTACGGGTTCACTTTTACCCCTAGCAGTATTTTTACCCGTTCCTTTGTATTAACCGGGTTTAAATTACCAAACCCATTTTTGGGGTGTTACATTTTTAACAAAAAAATAAAAACCTGCAAATTACATAAACATTTACCCCTTTTAAGAACCATTTTAACAAAAAAAAAAAATCTTGTTTCATCTCTAAAACAACCATTACACAAAAACCTATTAACAACCAGGTTTTATGAATAATTTTTGATATTTTAAGTATAAAAAATGGAGCCATACGTTGAATATCATCTTATAAAGTCCATACCTATATCATTTTTAAATTCAATATTTTATTGGTTCAATATTTAAGTGTGAATAATAGAACTGTAAATTATAATCATCTTTCAAAAGTTCATACCTACATGCTCAAGTTATCAACTAACATAAACTCCACAAAATCAGAAAAATCCATACGAAATACCCAGAATCAAACATATATGAAAACATATGTTGCATAAAACTAAAAGAGTGTAAAAAACTTACAAATATCAAGATCTGAAACAACATATACAAATCATATTTTATATAAACTAAAAAAGTGAAAAACTCACAAATATTCAGATCTGTAACAACATTATGAAACATGTGGACAAACGAGATCTAAACGGGAATGGAACAAGATCTGGAAGGGGTTTTCACGTGGATCTGACTTCATATATTAACATCTTCATCACAAAACCACGTTCTTCATCAGGGATTGATCGATCTGACATCTTGTGTTGATTCTCGTGGAATAAGTAGTGGGAGTGAAGCTCCATGGTTCTTTAATGGTGGACCTCGTACATGAATATATTAAGAAGATGAAGAAGAAGTGAAAATTTTCTTTATTAGTTTATAAAAAAGGTAAAAGGAATGGGGGTTGTACAAGTGATGTGAAAGGCAATAAATGATATTGGTCAATTCAAAGTAGAAAAGATCTTTTAGGATAAAATTACACATATACCCTTATATGCTATGAGAGTTAATAGCTTCTTGATGCACACGTGGATGAATCTTGGCCAAGTAATGAGTTTTCAAAGTTTTCTAAAAATAAAGGGTTTCTTGTGTAGCATTGCCATATATATATATATATATATAGGACAAAGATCCGTTAAGAACCACCTCTTATTGCGAGAACCGCGAGAACCAATGTGAACGCAACCAAAAATGCCTAAAAATAGCTAAAAATCACACAAATTTTTTTTTTTTTTTTTAATATTTTTTATAACAAAATCGCTACTTTTCGTAGCAAAAAAAAAAAAAAAAAAAAAAAAATTTTAAAATTTTTTTTTTTTAAAAAAAAAAAAAAAAAATTTTTTTAAAAAAAAAAAATTTTTTTTTTTTTTTTTGCTTCTAAAAGTAGCGATTTTAACATAAAAAATATTAAAAAAATCAAAAAAAAAAATTTAGATTTTTTTTTTGATTTTTTTAGGTTTTTTGGGGGTTTAGTTTTTAGCCTTTTAGCTGGGGGGGGGGGGGGGGGGTGGGGGAGGGGGGTTTAGGTTTTTGGGGTGGGGGGGGGGGGGGTTAGGTTTTTTTTTAGGTTTTTTGGGGGGTTTAGTTTTTAGCATTTAGCTTGGGTGGGGGGGGGGGGTTAGGTTTTTTTTTTTTTTTTTGGGGGGGGGGGTGGGGGGTTTAGGTTTTTTGGGGGGGGGGGGGGTGGGGGTTAGGTTTTTTTAGCTATTTTAGGTTGTGTTCACATTGGTTCTCGCGGTTCTCGCAATAAAGGTGGTTCTCGCATGAACCTTACCCTATATATATATATATGGGCAAATACCACAAAAAACCAATATACTTTCTGTATTTTCTCACAAAAGTCCCTCAACTTATATTTTGCATATAAAAGTCCCTTAACTTGTTAAATTTGAACATTATTATGATTATTTAAAAAAAAGAGAATTGGTAACCAGTTGTCCCGGTAGTTTTGGTTACATGGAAAAAATCCACATAGCATGATACTCGTTTTTTAATCAATTTCTTGTTGTTTTATCTTATGTGATATGAAGAAGGGGCTGTTTGGCTAAGCTTATTTTTTTGACTTATTTACTTATTTGCTTTTTGAAAAGTTAAAAGGTGTTTGGGTTAGCTTATTATGTGAGAGGAATAAGTAAATAAGTCATTCCATTATGACTTATTTGTTTTTCAAATAAGCAAATAAGTCAAAACAATAAGCTTAGCCAAACAGCCCCGAAATTGTTTTTAGAAGCCACCATGAAAGTGTGAAAGTGGATGATCACATCAGTGTTAAACAAAATCACCCTTTAATATTTTCCTCATAATTGTTGAGTTTTAAGTTCGTATCCATTAGTTTGCTTACTCACTATAATATTTATTAGTTTTTCTCAGTAGATATCATCCACATAAATATTACTTCTATCTTATTTGACATTAGCGAATTTTTTTTTTATTATGGATTATATATGCATGCTTTTGTAGGATGGAGTCATATTCGAATGAATATGATGATTTTAGTGATGATATTTAAAATAGTTGAACCAATATTTTGATTACAATTGATGTTTTTGTCATTTGTTCGCAAAAATATATTTTTATAAAAGGACTAAAACGGAGAAAAAATCCCAACAATAACTACATAATAAAGAGAAAAAAAACAAATGTCTAAATAATTTGCTTTCATATTTTTTTGACACGTAGATTGTCCATGTCAGCATTGTATATTTTACTCATATGCCATATCAGCAATAAATAGGCTATTATAAGTCATTTCACAATAATGTTCAAATTTAACAAGTTAAGTAACTTTTATATGCAAAAAATAAGTTGAGGGACTTTTGTGAGAAAATACAGAAAGTATATTGGTTTTTTGTGGTATTTGCCCTATATATATATATATATATATATATAGGGGAGGGTTCATTGGGGAACACTAAAAAAGTGGGGAACAGGGGAACACTTTTAAAAATTATACTTAACATGTTAAAAAAAATATTTTTCTAATTTTGTTTCGGCGCCTTTTCTTATAAATACAAGTAGAAACATTTTTGATAAAAAAAATCAAAAACTAAAAATATAAAAAAAACAGTTATATCTTATAGAATTAACTTAACATGTTAAAAATAATTTTTTTTTAAAAGTTTTTCAGCGCTTTTCTTTATAAAAAGGAGGAGAATCTAGTCGAGTAAAAAAAAAATTTTTGAAAAATTTTTTTTTTAGCCTTTTTTTAATTGTTTTTTTTAATATTTTTAGTTTTTGATTTTTTTTATTAAAAATGCTTCTACAAGTATATATAAGGAGAAGCGCAGAAAAAGATGTTTAAAAAAATAATTTTTAACATGTTAAGTTAAATTTTTAAGAGTGTTCCCCGGTTCCCCACTTTTTTAGTGTTCCCCAATGAACCTCACACTATATATATATATATATATCACTAAAGGAGGAAGTCTTCATTTTTATTTTTATTAAACATCAAAGTCAAGACTTTTAAACAAAACCCATATATGGTTGTTTCATCAGTAACCCCAAAAAATTAGAGAGATGGTTGTCCCTCTAAACGTCAAAAAAATTCATGAACCAAAAAACCAACCAATATACCAATAAGACAAAAAATAATTTGACACATAAAACCATTGCACAAAGATACAACCTAGTATAAATGAGAAAAAAAATATCATTCATAAATACATAAGTAGACCGTATGAAAACACTATATATACCATACAAACAAAAAATATAGTTCAAGTTTATCTAATGAAAAATGCGTTCCATATCATGTAATTGTTAAACAACTATTTCAAAAACAAAAAATAGATCAATACTAGAAATATAGTTGCGTTGGTTTGGTAATTTTAAGAAACACGAATCTTATTTCAAGATAATGACCAAAAATTTCATTCATTCATTATTATTTTTTATGGTAGTGAAAGCAAATCAGTTCCACAAGTTAAAGTCTATAAACAACACATATTTAAGCCAACTATCAAGCATATGGCCAACGTGTGGATTTTTTATGTCGTAATAATAAACATGGTAGGTAACAAGGTTCAACACAAGATTAAGACCAGACACGTAATCAACATGATGAAAGAAAATACTATACAAAACCCTAAATACCAGAGAAGACAAATACAAATGAATACACCAAACACAATAAACTGATAATCTCAAAGAGAGGAAAGAAGAGTAAGATGAAAAACTGAGAAAACCTCTAGTAACCAAAATTAAATTCTTCATGAAGAACTACACAAGTACAAAGCCGTGACCAGGGTACTCAACAACTTGCCTAAATTCAATCTTTAATGAAGTCGAAACAGAAAATGCATAACAGACCACAAAGTCAGAGTCAAGACAATTGATCAAAATTTGATTGAAACAACATTTTAGCAATACTTTTTAATCAACACCTGTTTATTTCTAATTATATTTGGATAAAAATTTTATAATAAACTAAGTTTTTTTAACAACTATTATAAAAGTTGTATCTACTATTTAGTATAATATATATTTTTTTACTAGAGATACATGCTTATTAGTGTTGTTTTAAATATAATTATCGTTCTGGTTTATAGTAAAGTTTAAATGCATATGGAAATAGTAAATATATTATTAAAAAATGATGAAATTAACACTTTTTACTATACTGGTTAGACGTGAATACTATCGTAATATGCTATAGTTATGTAAATATATAAAAGGAAGAAATTTGCTCCGTTACAAAATACATTAATGGGTTTGTGGAGTGCAAAACATGGTCCCCTTTGACCCGGACCCGGTTTGACCTATGACCCAACCGAAGCCGACACACCTGTTTAGGTACACTTTTTTGCACCCCCTCACCAAAATTTCTTGATCCGCCACTGTGTGTATTACTCTTTACGTCACAGCTTATTTAATTTTATGCTTGCTTGTTTCATATTTATTATGTTCGTAATTCCGCTGATTATTCTATTTTGACATTCATTATGATCCATTTGTATTAGTTACATTCACGAATTGTCTAGGAATTTTATCGAGTTTATCTTAACACTATCAAAATGTTGGAAAAGGTTTTATTTATTCAGGTGGCGATGGTCAATCCTTGTAATAAACAAAAAAACATGTATAGTCCGGTAACATAATTAAAGAGTGTATGCGTTGTTGTTTTAAAAAATAGACTATGAGGCCTTCACATTTCAAAACTATTAAAATGTGTTGTGATAGTGTGAAATGTGAATTGTGACGGTGGATTGAAATGGCTTTATATGAATAGGTTGTATATTAATTATTAATTAACACATTTAAAACCCCCTCCCCCCTCATAATTGCTCCCACCCAAATACAATTAAACATGAGTTCTTCCCTCATACATAGCCAATTCACCCAAAATATTTGCAACGAACATTTTTTATGACTCAATATCTTTCAAGTAGACAAATCGAATGTGTAAGTCACTAAAATTCCTCTCTTCTTTTTAATATCTCTCTTCCTCTCTCTTTGAATGTTATTTAACTAACTTTTCTTCCAACAATTTGACTAAAAAATACATGTAGTAATAAGTTTTTTAAAGTGATTACTTGTAATAAACATATTTAAATCACAACATGGATTTCACAAAACAAAGTAAAGCAAAGCAAGACACAAAGAAGTAAGCTAGAGAAAATTCATACTACACAAACACTTGTAATTCTGGCCACTTCATTAGAGGTGAAACATTAAACATTAATAGTAATTCCTTTCAATGTGTAACAATTGGAAAAATTATGGTGATCTTAAATATGACCATATTATAGATAAGTTACAGTGAGCTCTGTCAACTTAGAAAGAAGATTATACATCAATAATATATTTGTTTGTTTAGAGAAGAGTAATGAAGAAAACCTAGTTGTGCAAGACCAATGAATTGACATAATATATATGGGGTTTTTAACACCACTATATATCATATTATCTCTTCGTTATATAGTTTGACATCAAATATCACTTTGATTTCTTATAATTGATAATATATTTTATAACCATAAACTAACTTATTCACTGTTGGGCTATAAATGAACCGAATGAACATAAACATGGCCTTGTCCGTGTTCGTTCGTTAAGGAACAAGCTTGTTCATGAACTGTTCACTAACGCCTACCGAACGAGATTTATTGTTCGTGTTCGTTCATTAAGGAAACGAACATGTTCGTGAACTGTTCACGAACACTTACCATACGCAAATGAACTCTTACAAATGTTCATGAACATAAATAATGAATACAATATTCATTTTAGAATAGAATCTGCATTTTCATCACAAACGATTACAAAGAATCCACAAAAAACAAATAAACGCTTAACATAATTATCTGAACACAGTTAAGGTGATTATCAAAAACATGATAAACACAAGATGAAGAGTTTGTCAAGCTTAAGAGAAAATAAAATTGAAATAGTAAAATGAGCGACGATCTACGACACATATAAAATAACTGGGGTGGCTAGGGTATTAATCCCAATCCCAAAGGTGTACTCGTTTTGAAATTCATTCCCAAAACTTTAGGTGATTAACACCACATTGGTTAGTTTAGTTGTTAAGTAACATAACATGTGTTATGCCAATTTAGCCAACTATGATAAATCCATTACTTTTATATCTCGTCACTTTTTTTAATTTAAAGTTTTCCGAACTCAACAGATTAATGTTATTGAACAAAACTATTATACAGATTAATGTTATTGAACAAAACTATTATACTTTCAAACTTCTTTTCATTCTGTCAGTAATAATTTCCACTAAAATATAACAATAAAAATTATGATATTAAAACACCAAATTTCATCAAATTTCTAACTTAGGACGGCTTTTTTTCAAACCTTTTTGGAAACTAAATTAAAGGTTAATTTATCAGTGGATTAATCAATACTACAAGTACCAAAATGTAGTATAGCCATTTGCAACAATAACAGAATTAAATCAAAGGGTTCATAAAACCACAAGGTCTGAAATAAATAGCGCTTATAGTTAAGACTGATTATTTTTTGTTACACATTAAATTTTCAAGGAGATAACCAATAAGATGAAATATTGTAAAATAAACATGTAAATTTCAATTATACGTTCAAAGTTCCTTTTTTTTGCATGATAAACTTGTATGACCATATATGTTTTGACTCGTCTTTCTATATGATGACGGGGTAGCTCAAGCCTCAACAAAATGGCTTTTGCACATTAACGCTTGAAAGGTTAAAAGGTTAAAGGGTTCGTAACCCGCCAATTCGGGTGAACAGAATGTGAACAGCGAAAAACAGTGAAACATCAACTCACTGATTGCTTGTCCAAACCTCTCACAGCCGAAAAGGGAACATGTGCACAGAGAACATCCTATTAACCGCAGGTCAAAAGCCTTCCACTCCTAAATGGGCAAGTCCCCTACTGCAGCAAAGGTGTTGGGAAAATTAGTGAATGGATATTTAGTTAATTTATAATTTAGTGAAATTATAATTACATATTAAACTCTTTCATATGGTGAAACTCTTGAGTAGAGTTTTATATCACTTGATTAGCTTTTATTAGAGTTTTTATGGCTCTAATTAAATCACTAATTAAGTGAAACTTTTATTAGAGTTTTATGTCTCTAATAAAATCACCACTTAAGAGAAACTCTTCATAACACACAACTCTTGTAAAAAAAATGGTAGGCTATGTGACTCATTGGAATTATGAGAAAACTACAAGAGAAAGATAATATGTATGAAGAATTCTTGGAGAAGCGGTGAAGACTTGAACATCCATATGTTGGGAATTATAGAGAGATAAGTTTTCTCTACTCGATTCCAACACCTTCATATCATTATTTTTCCACAAGTTCAAACACTATAATTCTATTCGGTGTAACCTCGGGCGTGTGGCCATTTCCGGCAGTACAGACTGCTTCGGCTGATGTACCCTGGGAGACAGACGCGTCGTCTTTAGTAGAGGCGCGAAATCTGTTTTAAGGGAAGCGTGTTGAACACGTGCCTCAACCAAAATCGTCAAAGTTTTAGTGTTCTCTTTGTTGCAGTCAAGGAGTATTTTTCAATACTCAAGATGATGAATACTCGAGTCTAGGATGCTATCAAGTGCGCGTGAAGGACCCACCAGAGATGCGGCTTGAATCAAGATTGGTATATATAATTATATTATATATTTTTATTTAGTTATTGCAACCGATATTGTACTGTGATATTTCCTACGAATAACGAGAGTCTCGTTATTATATATTTTGTAATTATATTTTACAAAAGGTGAACCTAATTCCTACAAAAGGTTCACTAGTCAAAGGTTTCCCTTTTGGGAAGATCCTTTCCCTATATAAGAAGCAACATACAGCCATGCAAACACACACCAGATCAGGAGTTAACATACACTCTCTGATCTTCTCTTCTTCCCTCAAAGAACTTGCTCCATGCATGTTTCTTCTCTTCAATTCAAATAACACCACTTCACTAAGCATCGACATCCTAGGCTGAATTCTCTTCGGCCTCGGATCTTTAGTGAACAACAACAACAAAATTAGTGAACCTCTCTCTACGTCTTGCAAACGTAGGGGGACCCCACGACCTGCGTTAGGCTAACCTGAACCCTTGAAGCCTGTTAGCCTAACCAGTCCATCCACTATTCTTGGTCTTGTATTTGTTGTAGCAACAAGTTGGCGCCCACCGTGGGGCTAAGCCGCTTACTTTATCTTAAAGACCAGTAGTGTAGCTCCATTTTCATCAAAATCATCATGTCGGAAAGTGAATCCCCCGGTGAAGTTAATCAAGTGTCAAGAACACCGACACCAAATGCTAGCCAAATGTCTCCGGTTACGACCACACCTCTCTCCACCCCGGGAGGTACTCCAACGGGACCTTTGTTCCCTGAGTTTTCATCTTTCCGAACTCCAACCCCTTCACGATCCTGAGTTCCTTCTCCTCAAGTAGGAGTCACAAGCATCCCGGAGCATGTCGACTTAACACCGGAAGGGGTATCACGACATTTCTTGCAACTAAGATCTCTTCTCAACCAACACGTGAGCCAAGAGAGAGAAAAAGGAGTAAGGATAAGGCTAGATTATGATGATCCTGAACCATCATTATCACCCGGTCCTCCACCTCTCCCTTTCACCAGCTCACAACCAGTTGCTCCTCACTTTGAAGCTGGCCCAAGCGTGACAAGCCAACCTTTCAACCCGACCCCACATACCTATGTGAGATCGAGTCCAACGGCTTTCCCCTTGTTTACTTCACAACCCCTTGGACACGAAACCACCTTTGAATAGTTATGGCAGTCACCAGTCCCAAGTGTTCCCCCTCCTACAGCCACTACATGTGAACAAGCCATGGCAGTCTTGCCTTTGGCTCGAGGTGCAGCTATGAACACTCCCATGGAAACAAACCCTGCAGCAACTGCTGAAAGCCTTCAAGGCTTTAACCTGATGCCACAAATGATGGCACATTTTCCTTGGACCCAACTCATCAACCAAGTGTTAAGCACTCACCAAGGAACAACAAGTCATAATCTTGCTACAAGGGTAGAGGAATACCTTGCAAAACCCTACAAGCCAAGCAACCTATCATGTTTCTCACAACAAATCACCGATTATGATTTTCAAACAAAAATCAAGATGCCATCTCACATAAAAACATATGATGGAACCGAGGATCCAGAAGACCACCTCCAGATCTTTACCGGTGCTGCTAGAATTGAAAAATGGTCCAACGCTGAATGTTGCCTCATGTTCATGCAAACCCTTGTCGGATCAGCCAGAATATGGTTCAACGACCTACCTGCTAAAAGCGTTCGAAGCTTCTACGATCTGAGCAAAGGGTACCTGGCCAACTTTTCACAACAAAGGAGGTACGTCAAGGACGCTATGGTAATTTTCCAGATAAGACAAAAAGATGATGAAAGCCTTCGAGACTTCATCGAAAGGTACAAGAAAGAAGGGTTAACATATGTAGGTGCTGATGAGAAAATGAGGGTGGCCGGCTTCATGAACGCTATCACCTCCAAATACCTCACAAGGGACATTAACAAGTGCCTACCTAAAACCCTTGAAGAAGCTCTTGAACGAGCTGAAGCTCACATCCGAGGAGAAGAGGCCGTTAATATCAAAGAACAAAGGAAGAGAGCACCTAGTTGGCGAGGCAACAGCCCCAACAGGAAGAGAGGGAATTTTAGTCCCTATGACAAACGTCCAAGGAGTTCAGATCAACGAAGGCCTGAAGGTCGGAACCCTCCAAGCAGGGAAAAGACTGTGAACTTCACAGCTCTAACCAAAACCCCTTAGGAGATCCTTGCCACCGAAGAAGTAAAACAAAGCTTCCGACCTCCTCGACCTCTACCCAAAAGCAAGAGAAACGAGACCTCCACTCAGTTTTGTGAGTTCCACGAAGAAAAAGGCCACTATACCAACGATTGCTTTCAACTCAAGAAAAGAATTCAGGAAGCTGTTAAGTCCGGAGAACTAGCCCATTTGGTAAAGGGGGTGAGGGACAAGATAGCTGAAGGAAAAAGCAAAGAGGTTAACATGGTGAATATTGACCAAGAAGTTTCCCACAAACGACAACGCTTGGAGGCTTGGGAGCTTCAATGTGTCTGCTTCCCACCACCTCAAGGTGACTTGCTCTCAAACCCCTTGGTGGTCGAAGCAAATGTGGGAACAAGTAAAACAAACAAAGCCTACATTGACACATGGGCGGCCACAGAAATCATGTTTGAAAAGTTCTTTAACCGACTCAGCAATGAAGAACGTTCAAGGTTTCAACCCTCCGGGTCATCCATAAAAGGTATCGCTGATATACCCTTGAAGCCTTTGGGCCAACTAACCCTTGATGTCTGTTTTAGTGAAGGCAAGATGGAAAAAACTAAACCACTTACTTTTTTGGTTATCAACATTCCCTCCAACTATGATGTGATCATAGGAAGGTCGGGTCAATGTGCGTTCAACATGGCTGTCTCGGTTGGTCAAGGTGCCGTGAAGTTTCCCATCGAGAGAGGAGTTGCAACCCTTCAACCTACCCAAGAGGCTTACATGGTTGAAAGGGAAAGTTCAAAAAATGAAGATGATGAACAAGGCTTGATTATAAACCCCAAGTATCCCGAACAAAAGATACGGGTAAACACAAGTCTTTCTAAAGAAACTCTCTCATACCTTGAAAAGTTGTTGATACACTATAGTGATGTCTTTGCTTGGTGCCCGGAAGACATGACGGGCATTCCTCGAAGCATTGCCGAGCATGAGTTAAGAATACCACCCGATGTCAAGCCTGTTGTCCAAAAGAAGCGGAGTCTAGCTCCTGAACGAAGCTTGGCAGCATGCCAAGAGGTTGAAAAGCTTATTCTAGCTGGGATCCTACGAGAGGTCAAATATCAGTCTTGGGTTGCCAACCAGGTTATGGTTCGAAAACCCGACAAGTCTTGGAGAATGTGCATCGACTTCAAAGACTTGAACAAAGTATGCCCGAAAGATTGCTATCCCTTACCCGAGATAGACCTCAAGGTTGACTCTCTGACCAGCTACCCTTATAAGTGTTTTCTCGATGCTTACAAAGGTTATCACCAAATTCTCATGAAAGAAGAAGATGAAGAAAAAACCGCATTTCACACGGATAAAGGAATCTTTTGCTATCAAAAGATGCCTTTTGGACTTAGGAATGCCGGTGCAACCTACCAACGACTGGTTGACAAAGCATTTGCAGTCAAATTGGCAAAAACATGGAAGCCTATGTTGATGATTTAGTGATCAAAAGCAAGACCGAGTACCAAATGCTCGATGACATACAAGAAACCTTCCAAAACCTGAGAAAGATCAACATGAAACTCAATCCGGTAAAATGTTCATTCGGATTTGAAGAAGGGAAGTTTTTGGGGCACATCGTAGGAAAACAAAGCATAAAAGCCAATCCCAACAAAGTCAGAGCTGTTCCTGAAACTAAATCTCCACAAAGCAAAAAAGAAGTGGGGAGTCTGAATGGAAGGCTTGCAGCCTTGAAACGTTTTACCTCCAAGCTCACTGAAAAATCCCTGCCCTTCTTCAAAACACTCAAAGGGAGTACCAACAAAAAGGACTTCAGGTGGACGGAAGAGGCAGAAAAAGCCTTCGAGCAAATGAAGCAACATTTAGCTTCACTTCCAGCTATTGCAGCCTCTGAAACAGGAGAACTGATCTCTGTCTACCTCTCGGTTGCTGAAGAAGCATTAAGCGCGGTCCTAACCATCGAACGAAACAAAGTTCAGGTACCCGTTTATTTCTTCAGTAAAAACTTAATACTAGCAGAGATCAAATATCCCCCTTTGGAAAAACTTGCTCTGGCCTTAGTACAAACAGCCAGAAGGCTTCGGAGGTACTTTCAAGCACACCCTATACAAGTGGTCACCGACCAACCCATCAAGAGTGTGCTTGAAAAGCCAGAAAATTCAGGCCGATTGGCCAAATGGGCCGTGGAACTAGGTGAACACAACATCACCTATGTCCCAAGAAAAGCTGTCAAAGCCCAAGTATTAGCTGATTTCATTGTGGAAATCCCAAAGCAAGTTATTCCTGAAATTCACACAACTGCCACTGAACCTTCTGACCCTGAAGCCTGGAAGCTTTTTACCGATGGAGCTTCCAGCGTTGAAGGGTCAGGAGCTGGGCTCATTTTAATCAACCCCGAAGGGTTAGAATTCACATATGCTCTCCGACTTGAATTTCAGACCACTAACAACGAAGCTGAATACGAAGCATTGATCGCTGGTCTGAAAATAGCCAAAGAGATGAAGGTCCAAAAGCTTCAAGTCTTCACCGACTCATTGCTCGTTTCAAGTCAAGTTAACGATAGCTATGTGGCAAAAGAGCCCAACATGAAAAAATATCGAGAAAAAACAAAAGAATTGATGAACAGCTTCCAAGAATGTACCATCAAGCAAGTCCCAAGATCACAAAACAAAAGAGCCGATGCTTTGAGCAAACTTGCATCCCTCACGTTTGCACATCTCACAAAGAAAGTATTGGTTGAGGTATTAAAAACCCCTTCAATTCAAGAATTAGAGGTTCAAGACGTGATCACTGAAGTAGGTCCCAATTAGATGACCTCCGTAGAGAAGTTCCTCAAAAATGGTGAGTTACCCTTGGACCAGACGGAGGCTGAAAAGGTTCGAGTCAAATCCCGACAGTATGCGTTGCAAGGAGAAACCCTTTATAAAAAAGGTTACCTTGCACCATTACTCAGATGCGTGGGCCCGGAACAAAGCCAATATCTGAACAAAGAGGTTCACGAGGGGATATGTGGAGCTCATTTTGGGCCAAGAACGGTGGTTGCAAAATTGATGAACCTCGGATACTTCTGGCCCACGATGCACCGAGATACAACCGAACAATTGAAAAAATGTGAAGCTTGTAAAATACATGCACCGGTTCCCAAAAGCCCTAAACATGATCTAGTCCCTATTTCCTCGGCTTGGCCGTTCCACAAGTGGGGAATGGATATTGTTGGTCCATTCCCACCGGCCAAGGGTGGAGTGAAATTTCTGTTGGTAGCTGTGGACTACTTCACCAAGTGGCCTGAAGTCAAGCCACTTGCAAAGAAAACGGGCAAACAAGTCATTGACTTTGTGTGGGAAAGCATCATTTGTCGCTATGGGCTGCCAGGAGTGTTGGTCACGGATAATGGGAAGCATTTTGCTGAGAAGCCTTTTAGCACATGGTGCAAGGAATTCAGGATCACCCAAGTGTTCAGCTCAGTTGCAAACCCACAATCCAATGACCAAGTTGAAAGAACAAACAGAACTATTGTAGAAGGAATCAAAACTCGATTGGGAAGACATGAAAACAAATGCCTCGAAGAACTCCCAAATGTTCTATGGGCAATAAGAACAACCGAAAAAACAAGCCACAAACGAACACCTTATAGCTTGGTGTTCGGATCAGAAGCTGTAATCTGTCACAACCCCTGATCCCTAATCCCCGGGAACGGGCGGACGTGATCACAGAGTTTGGTGGTATCAGTTTTATTTAGTCTCGCAGTGGAATTTACATCAGGAGCGTAGTTAGGAAATGTTTATCAGAGTAAAACCACCTTCTTTTTTATTAATAATAACATGAGCAAAAACCCAAGTTTCTTATTACAATATATTATAGGGATAAACCCTATTTTATTGAATTTAAAACATCGTTTATTAGGTAACTTTTATAGCCACATTTTTTTTCAAGCCTTCAGTGCTCTCCAGCTGGCTTTTCACTAATTGGCTGTTCACATTGTGTTACCTGAAACATGTTTTAAAAATATTTGTCAGCGGGAAATACTGGTGAGTGAATCCCAATTTAATCAAGTTTAAAGTCACAGTGAACAGTATTGAGAGTGATCACTTTGTTTATGTCTACACAATTACTCCATTTGGTATTATCAATCCTGACTTGTGGGTCATATTACCCATTGGCTAACTCATTGTCCAATGGTAACGTATTGTCATCCCGACTTACCACTCGCAAGTAGTACAAAATTTTGTATACAAAACCCCAACATACCGGCAGTAACTGAATAACCACAAAGACTCAATTACTGCTAATTTTCATAGTAAAACATTTAAGGTTTGGTAAAACATTACAAAAAACATTAACAAAAAGAGGATAAACTCACATTGCTGTCTTAGGCTTTTCGTAAGGGTTTCCTGGGTATAATCTATAATTTATACAAATGTACATTGGTTAGTACCATAACCCTTGGAAATTATTAATGATACCCTCCCCGAGACGGCATTCCAACAACTACGTCGGGCAGAACCACGACAGTTGTTACGGAACCCTAAATCAATCGGGCAGCGTAACTGTTACAAAACTGGGGTTATAATACTTACAATGGAGCAGAACCTCGCTAATTAGGGGTATAATACTTGGCTATAATAACTTTCCTACAGAATTTGTGATTCGAGATTTGAGAATGAGCGACGAAAAACGTAGACTGATGGCCTTCTTATATAGTTGCTGATTTCAGTCCTGTCGCGGCCCGCGTAACGTAAGGCTAAGCCTTACGCGGCCCGCGTCAACACCAGTCAACGCAGTAGCTTAGCTGAGTCGTTCACTAGACCGCCACGATCATGACACGTGTCGGCCTCTGGGTGTATCCGCGTTTCACGAGCTCTCGCGGCCCGCGTTAACTAAGCATAACCCTTACGCGGCCCGCTTCAACAAAAGGTCTCAGCGGAGTCCGGTCACACTCTCATACGGCCCGCGTAAACTAGGGGTGAGGTATTAAGCGGCCCGCCTCAGCCCTATATTTCTTGTTTTTATTTTATTTTATATGTTATAATCTATTTAGGGCTCGGTTTTCACATACGGGGTATAATATAAGACATATTAGGACAATTTAAGATATAATAGAGGGTCGGAAATATTATAAGGGTATTGGTTTTACCGAGGGTTGTTACATTCTCCCCACCTTACTTTAGAGCTCGTCCTCGAGATCTACTGAAATAGATGTGGATATTTCTTTTTCATTTCTGACTCAAGCTCCCATGTGTATTCAGGTCCTCTTTTGGAATCCCACTTTACTTTGACTAGAACTAGTCTTTTGTGCTTGAGATTCTTGACTTTCCTATCTTCAATTTGTAGAGGTCTTTCTACAAACTTGAGTTGTTCATTTACCTCTACATCCTTAAGGAGCACTATCAGTGATTCATCAGCTAAACACTTTTTAAGATTAGATACATGAAACACATCATGTATTCCTGCCATTTCTTCTGGCAGTTGTAGCTGATAGGCTACAGGCCCTATTTTTCTAATAATCTTGAAAGGTCCAACATACCTGGGACTTAACTTCCCTCGTTTGATGAATCTTACCACTCCTTTCCAAGGAGAGACTTTCAATAATACTTTATCTCCTACCTGAAATTCCAATGGCTTGCATCGGTTATCAGCATAACTCTTTTGTCGATCACGTGCAGCTTTCAGTCGTTCCTTGACTTGAATAATCTTGTCAGTTGTTTCTTGCACTATCTCAGGTCCAGATAATTGTTGTTCCCCAATTTCTGCCCAACAGACTGGGGTTCGACACTTTCTTCCATAAAGTGCTTCGAATGGTGCAGCATTGATACTTGTGTGATAACTATTATTATAAGAAAATTCTATTAAAGGTAAGTGATCGTCCCAATTACCTCCAAAATCAATTACACAAGCTCTAAGCATATCTTCCATTGTCTGGATTATTCTTTCGCTTTGTCCATCTGTTTGTGGATGATAAGCCGTACTTAGCTTTAACTTGGTTCCCATTGCCTTTTGGAAACTTGACCAAAAACGAGAGGTAAATCTACTATCTCTATCAGAAACAATTGATAAAGGAATGCCATGTAAAGAAACAATTTCATTTACATATAACTTAGCTAATTGTTCCATACAAATTGTTTCTTTCATTGGTAGAAAATGAGCTGACTTAGTTAGTCTATCTACAATCACCCAGATTGTATCATTTCCTTTCCTAGTTTTGGGTAATTTAGTAACAAAATCCATTGTTATTAATTCCCATTTCCAAACTGGCATTTCTAATTGCTGTAACAAATCTGAGGGTTTCTGATGTTCAGCTTTAAGTTGTGAGCAAGTTAAACATTTAGAAACATAGGTTGCTATGTCCTTTTTCATTCCTATCCACCAGAAATTTTTCCTTAAATCCTGGTACATTTTATCACTTCCTAGATGCATCGTGTATTTAGACTTATGGGATTCTTCTAATATACGATGGCGTAGATTTCCTAATTTAGGTATCCACATTCTCTTTTCATGGAATCTCCAAATTCCATCTGTTCCTTGTTTTAATTCTTTTAGCATACCTTTTAATTTCTCAGAATCATCCTTGATTACTGATTCTTGTGCTTCTCTTATTTGATCATTTAAATCTACTTGCAGATTTAATTTAAGAGAACGTACCCTTTTTGGCTTTTCATGATACTTTCGACTTAAAGCATCTGCCACTATATTTGCTTTTCCTTCATGATACTGGATATCACAGTCATAATCACTAAGAAATTCCATCCAACGTCTTTGTCTCATATTCAACTCTTTCTGTCCGAAAACATACCTTAAACTCTTATGATCAGTGAATATGGTAAACTTACTACCATAAAGGTAATGTCTCCAAATCTTAAGAGCAAAAATTATAGCTCCTAATTCTAAATCATGGGTTGAATAATTTTCTTCATGATTCTTAAGTTGTCTAGATGCATAAGCTATAACCTTCTGTCGTTGCATTAATACACATCCATAACCTAATTTAGAAGCATCACAATAGACTACAAAGTCTTCAGTTCCTTCTGGTAATGCTAATATAGGTGTATGAGTTAATCTTTGCTTAAGAATTCTAAAGGCTTCTTCTTGTTTTAATCCCCATTCAAACTTAACAGATTTACAGGTTAGCTTAGTTAAGGGAATGGCTATTCTAGAGAAATCTTTAATAAATCTTCTATAATAACCGGCCAATCCTAAGAAACTTCTAACCTCAGTTGGTGACTCAGGGGTTTTCCATTTGGTAATTGCCTCAATCTTTGTTGGATCTACATGAATTCCTTCATGATTGACTAGGTGTCCAAGGAATTGTACATGTTCTAACCAAAATTCGCACTTTGAAAACTTAGCATAAAGCTTTTCCTTTCTTAACAAACTTAAAAGTGTGTGCAAATGTTTTGCATGATCCTCTTTATTCTTAGAATAAATTAGAATATCATCTATGAATACAATTATGAATTTATCCAAATATGGCTTACATATTCGGTTCATCATGTCCATAAATGCGGCTGGGGCGTTGGTTAAACCAAATGGCATGACAGTAAATTCATAATGACCATACCTCGTTCTGAATGCGGTTTTAGGAATGTCCTCTTCCTGTACCTTTAATTGATGATATCCTGACCTTAAATCGATCTTAGAGAAAAATCGAGCTCCTTGTAATTGATCAAACAGATCATCGATTCTTGGTAATGGGTACCGATTCTTAATCGTGACCTTGTTTAACTCACGGTAATCAATGCACATACGCATCGATCCGTCCTTCTTTTTAACGAACAATATCGGTGCTCCCCATGGCGATGAACTTGGCTGTATAAATCCTTTCTCCAACAATTCGTCTAATTGTTTCTTTAATTCTTGCATTTCTGCAGGTGCCAACCGATAAGGTGCTTTGGCAATTGGTGATGTTCCTGGTAGCAAATGAATTCTGAATTCAACTTCTCTGTCTGGAGGTAGTCCTGGTAATTCTTCTGGAAAGACATCTGAAAACTGAGATACTACTGGAATATCTTTTAGTTCTTTTCCTTTAGTGTTAGTGATTATAGAAATCAAATACACTATAGAACCTTTTCTCATACAACTTGCAGTTTTCATCACAGAAATGAATTTAGTAGACCTAGAAGATTTATCTCCTTTAATTGTGATCATTTTACCTTTTGGTGAATTTATTTGAATTAACTTTTGATCACATAAAATACTAGCTTTATTGGCTATTAACCAATCCATTCCTAAAACAACATCAAATCCTACTAGATTCATGGGATACAGGTTTGCAATAAATTTCTGATTTAAAATTTCTATGCTTGCTCCCTGCAAGATTTCAGAAATTCTAATAGTTTCTCCGTTAGCTGTCTCTACTATACATTCTGGTGGTAGTTTAGTTAATGACTGATTTAGAAATTTGCAAAACGATGTATTAATAAAACTTTGGTTTGCACCAGAGTCAAATAATACTTTAGCAAAAACATCATTAACTAAAAACGTACCAGCTATAACGTCTGGGATCATCTTGGCTTCTTCTGCAGTCAGAACAAACGCTCTAGCATTTTTGGTATTCTTGTTGTCTGTGGCTGGAGCTAGTTTTGGACAATTTGGCCTGATATGACCTTTTTCTCCACAGTTGTAGCATAATCCATTACTGGTTTTCTTCCTGCAATTTTCTTCCTTGTGTCCTGGCATCTTACAATGATTGCAGAGAATGGAGCATTTTCCCGAATGCTTTTTCTTGCAGACCTTGCAGTATGTTGCAGAGGTAGAACCCATATTCTTACGATTATAATTTCCGGAACGAAATTCTTGTGTAAGCCTTTGAGTTAAGTTCCTCCTCTGATCCTCTTCTCTAGTACGGACTAACTCATCAGTCAAGGTATTTGTTAATTCTACAGCTTCTTCTATGGTTTGAGGTCTAGCTGCCTTGACTATGTGTCTTATCTCCCCTATTAATCCCCAAATATAACGAGAGATTAACACTGGTTCTGGTGAAGCAAGAGTTGGCACTATCCTAGCATATTCGAAAAATAGCTTTGTGTACCCTTTGCTATCTACACCAGTCATCCTAAGATTTAGAAATTTGTTTGCTATCTATTCTTTTTCATTGGGTGGGCAAAATTTCCTTTCTACCTTGTTTTTAAATTCTTCCCATTCCATATTATAGGTTTGATCACTTCCTCTTGTCTGGAGGATAGTGTTCCACCATTCTAGTGCTGCATTCTTAAACAGATTAGAAGCAAACAGTATCTTGTCTTCTTCAGCACATTTGCTTATCCTTAAGACTGCCTCAGTCTTTTCTATCCAACGTAAGGTTGCAATGGCCCCTTCAATTCCCGAGAATTCCATTGGTTTACAGGACCAGAATTCTTTATAAGAACAACCGTTAGGCATGGTTCTTCTTCTTTTGGGAATAGGCATTTGAAGTATAGGCCCATTGTTCACGCTGTTTTCTGGTTCAAGTGGTCGCTTACTGCTATGTTTACTTTTATTATCAGCATCCTTAACAGTTTGAAGTATAAATGACATTGCATCTATAATTCCTTGTGCTACTATGTGTTGGATAGCACTATTGTCCACTTGATTTCCATTGTTATTGACACTCGGATTATCATTAACCACGTTAATGTTACTCTGGTTATCGTTATTCAGATTTTCTTGATTTCCTTCGTCGGCCATCTGAATTTTAAACATTTATCCCATATTAATATCACAAGATAGTAAGTAATATAATTGATCACATGACACACAATCTAACCAAAAACGTAGATCATTGCTGCTTTACTCTTTTCATATACTTATGCATCTATTACACACTAGTACAGAAATAAAGATTACAATACCAACAGAAATAAAATAGTAATATGCATCCGTACACACATATTTTTATTTTATTTTTATTATATTATTATTACTACCACTTCCTCCATTCTAACATTCACGGATATGGATTCATCCAAAAATCCATATTACGTTCATCGTACTTCCATACGAGACGTTCTCCCACCTGACGCATTCTCTCACTGTTCTCTAAAATTTCCTCCCCGAAAGTCCTAAGTTCTTGAACGTTTTCTGCACTCATTGGGGGTGCAGGTTCTCGAACTGGGTTTGGAATCTGGGGTACATTTTCCTGATATGGGGGTGACAATTCCTGAAATTGGTAAGGATCCTCTAATATTTCCCTAATATAATCATCTTGATAATAGGGGTCTAGAGGGTCCATACCTGGGTAAGCTTCTATGTTCTGTATGGATGGATAATCCTGGATAGGGTAACGTTGCACAAAGTCTCTATTGTCGTCCCACCAGGGGTCATAATTCGGGTCTATGGGGTTTGGTGCAGGCATTCTAGGGATTTCTTCTGGGTTAAAATCGTGCATCTCTACTTGGTTCTCCGGATTTTCTATTTCCATGGGTTGTTCTGGGTTTTGTAGTTGTGCGGCTACTAGTTATTCCAGACTTGGGTCAGCAGCAGTTGTGGCTAAGATATGAAAATTAGCTAAGCTTCTATTTAGCATATCTTGAGTATGGGCATCTGTCTCTCGCTTAATGGCTGCTAAAGCCCTTTGCTGTTGCAATTTTCGCATTCTCTTCCTACGAGCAAAAGCTTCTTTACTGAACCATCCTCGTTTCTTAGTAGGAAATGGTTCTTCAGATTTAGCTCTAAAGGCAAATATCCCGTCTTCCTGATCAGCAACATACCCTGAGAGGGCAGGCTGTGATGATGTACTTTCACTCCTAGGTGAATCAGCTAACTGACGATTCACGTCTGATGGTCCTTGATCACTCATACTGAAAACTAACAGATAGTCAAATAACACATAACACATAATTACAGTTATGCATATATTTCCTTATTTTATTTCCTAACATTAATTCAAAATTTAAGTGTCAGCAGAACACTTCTTTGGCTTAGACCAGTGGCTAGGCTCTGATACCACCTTCTGTCACAACCCCCGATCCCTGATCCCCGGGAACGGGCGGACGTGATCACAGAGTTTGGTGGTATCAGTTTTATTTAGTCTCGCAGCGGAATTTACATCAGGACCGTAGTTAGGAAATGTTTATCAGAGTAAAAGCACATTCTTTTATATTAATAATAACATGAGCAAAAACCCAAGTTTCTTATTACAATATATTATAGGGATAAACCCTATTTTATTGAATTTAAAACATCGTTTATTAGGTAACTTTTATAGCCACATTTTTTTTTCCAAGCCTTCAGTGCTCTCCAGCTGGCTTTTCACTAATTGGCTGTTCACATTGTGTTACCTGAAACATGTTTTAAAAATATTTGTCAGTGGGAAATACTGGTGAGTGAATCCCAATTTAATCAAGTTTAAAGTCACAGTGAACAGTATTGAGAGTGATCACTTTGTTTATGTCTACACAATTACTCCATTTGGTATTATCAATCCTGACTTGTGGGTCATATTACCCATTGGCTAACTCATTGTCCAATGGTAACGTATTGTCATCCCGACTTACCACTCGCAAGTAGTACAAAATTTTGTATACAAAACCCCAACATACCGGCAGTAACTGAATAACTACAAAGACTCAATTACTGTTAATTTTCATAGTAAAACATTTAAGGTTTGGTAAAACATTACCAAAAACATTAACAAAAAGAGGATAAACTCACATTGTTGTCTTAGGCTTTTCGTAAGGGTTTCCTGGGTATAATCTATAATTTATACAAATGTACATTGGTTAGTACCATAACCCTTGGAAATTATTAATGATACCCTCCCCGAGACGGCATTCCAACAACTACGTCGGGCAGAACCACGACAGTTGTTACGGAACCCTAAATCAATCGGGCAGCGTAACTGTTACAAAACTGGGGTTATAATACTTACAATGGAGCAGAACCTCGCTAATTAGGGGTATAATACTTGGCTATAATAACTTTCCTACAGAATTTGTGATTCGAGATTTGAGAATGAGCGACGAAAAACGTAGACTGATGGCCTTCTTATATAGTTGCTGATTTCAGTCCTGTCGCGGCCCGCGTAACGTAAGGCTAAGCCTTACGCGGCCCGCGTCAACACCAATCAACGCAGTAGCTTAGCTGAGTCGTTCACTAGAACGCCACGATCATGACACGTGTCGGCCTCTGGGTGTATCCGCGTTTCACGAGCTCTCACGGCCCGCGTTAACTAAGCATAACCCTTACGCGGCCCGCTTCAACTAAAGGTTTCAGCGGAGTCCGGTCACACTCTCATACGGCCCGCGTAAACTAGGGGTGAGGTATTACGCGGCCCGCCTCAGCCCTATATTTCTTGTTTTTATTTTATTTTATATGTTATAATCTATTTAGGGCTCGGTTTTCACATACGGGGTATAATATAAGACATATTAGGACAATTTAAGATATAATAGAGGGTCGGAAATATTATAAGGGTATTGGTTTTACCGAGGGTTGTTACATAATCCCAGCAGAAGTTGGAGTTGTTACTCAAAGAACACTCAACACGGACCTCAAATCAAACAACAACGAGACCATGTTGAACTTGCAACTCCTTGAAGAAATCCGTGATCAAGAAGCAATACAAGAGGCTATATACAAACAAAAAATGGAAGCTTATTACAATGCAAGAGTGAAGCATGAACGCTTCAGGCCAGGAGATCTCGTACTCCGGAACAACAAGGCCAGCAAGAAAGAAAACAAAGGAAAACTTGGCCCAAAATGGGAAGGGCCCTACACAATCCTTGAAGCCCACAAAGGTGGATCCTACAAGCTGGCCGACGCAGAAGGCAAAAAGCTTCCCAGACACTGGAATGGCAAAACCCTTAAAAGGTTCCATGTCTAGTCAAAAAATGTAAAATGTATCTCAAGAGTTGTTAAAGTTCCTCTTTTGTAAACAAAAACCTCTTGAATGAATGATGAAGTTTTTATCATAACTTGTCTTTACTATCCTATAATCAGGTTGAGAACCTAGCAAGAAACTCCATGGCAAGGGCCATGTAAGGGGATGAGCTCCCAGACTACATCGCTCAATAGGTTCAAGGGTTGAATGAACCTATATAAGGGGTCAGTTCCTATATTAATCCAACTCCATGAGACTTAGAAAATTTTTCAACTAAACTTGTCTCATAGACGGGTCTGAACAACCTACATCAAATCGTTCCTTAAGCTTTGGAAAAAGTTAACGAAATAAAAATACACTAAGTAGTGACATAAAGGATAGACAACATGTGCTTTTTACCTAATGAAGCCTTGAAGCTAAAGTGACTGCAGCACTAAACCTTCTTAAGGAAAATTAGATAAAGAGACACATCAAACAAACAAGACAAGCATCATCAAAGCATGAACAACAAAGATTAAAACATCAAATACAAACGATGCATAAACATAAAAAAGGCCTTAAGGGCCATAACCTATATAATTGTTCATATATCCACTAAGGCTAATAAGGAAACCAAGAGGATTCCCATCAAATTGTTCAAACGGCCACTAAGGCCAACCACAACCACCAAGCAGAAACCTTAAGGGTTTTCTGCAAAACCTAAATTGTTCAAAGACATAAAGACATAACATTGTTTGAAGGTGCTAAGATAGCTACGAATGAATTGTTTAAACATCAGAAACAGGCTTGGAAACACTGACTCCATCACTTTTACCTTTCTTGACCTTCTTCACCTTCAAGGCTTGCCGCATTGGACCCATCAACATCACCAGACAAGGTCTCTTCACTATCTCCTGAACGGGAACGCTTCTTGGACACAGAATCAAGCAATTCAGCACAAACCTTCTCGTTAAGCCCAGGAGGTTTCAATCCCTGCAAGACAGAAATAGGTTTACCAAAGCAGGAAGAAACCTCACCTACATAAGGGTAAGTCAGCCTCTCCATGGTTCAACAGATTCTTTGAAAATCTTGGAGGCTTCAGGGCGAAACATTGGAGATTGTTCCAAGGCTTGACCAGACTCATGGAGTTTAAAACCAGCAATCAAACCCAAGTGCTTCCCATAATTCAACAGCTTTGTATAAACATCACCAAGGGCCGAATTAAACTCAGATGAGTGAAGGAGATAAGTGACAACCTGTTGGAAACCATGATCAATCAACCATTGGTTGTCGCTGGTAGCCTGAACCACTGAAGTCTTCAAGCCTTCCTTCTCCTCAGCAAAAGCCTTATTCTGAACCTCCAAGGCTTCCCTATCAGCTTTTAATTGAAGCTTGTCAGCTTCCATCCTTTTCTTCAAATCTCCAACCTCAATCTCATGCCTTCGGGTAAGTTCACCAACCTTCTTTACCCAAGCTTCTTCTTTCTTCCCAAAACCCTCAATATCTTTCCTCATAGCTGCCATCGAAGCTTTCATCTGCTCCTTCTTCTTTGAAAATTCCTTATACTCTAGCATACCCTTTCGAAAACGAGTAACACCCTCAGCTAAAAGGGCAGAAAGGTTGCAGGAACTAAGGATCAACCTAGAAAGCATGGCATCACCCTCCATATCAGAGATGGAGCCACGAACTCCAGGAGGGGCAGAATTGGCTAAGGCATCAGCACAAACATCAGGATCCTTGAAACTATCCCCAACCTTGACACTCCAATTGGGGACATAAACCTCATCACCACTCAAATTCTCAACACCCCTCCCCGAGGACCCTTGAATAGAAGGTACCACAACCTTCTTACCAGCAGACTTCTTCTTCTTAGCAACCACTAACCCCTGTTCCTTCTCCACTTCGTCACTAAGGCCTTGATCCACGGCAGTCTCAACATCATCACTAAGGTCCACATGTTCATGGGAGGATGGTGGACCGGAAATCCTCAAACGTCGATTTGAACGACGAACAACCTTGGGAGCAACAGTCTTTTTAAACCCCTTTGCATCAGGAACATTCATATAATGAACCCTCGAACCTCTGCTCAGAACCTTTAGCCACAGCATCCTTACCAGGTGTGGCTTCAACGTCTCCAAACACAACATCCGATGTGTCATCACTCTTCATGAACTCCAAAGCAGACATGACTACAAACAATGAACAAACATACATAAGGATCACAAAACACAAACAAAAGGAAAAACACAAATGTTTAAAACATACCCTTTCCATCCCTCAAAAGAACCGGGTCTCGGTTAGGTTTGTCCCACAATTTACTAATCCCAAGTAACACTAACAATGGCTCGGGGAAGGGACGAACCCTTGAGGGACATTCCCGGATAGTATCAAGGAAACGAGTGTTTATTAACGAAGCAGGGGTTCATGTTTATTAAGAACGGCATCGGGTTGCCTCCAAACCATTTTGAACGGAATAATCTCATCCGAAACCCAGAAAAACCAATCCTTCCAGGCACCAAGTGTGGTGACCATAGAAGAAACCAAACAAACATCGGCTTTTGAAGTCTCAAATGTAAACCAATAATCGTTCTTTGCCAAACGAAAGAAACGGCGGAATGACAACAAGGTCAGATCATAACCACAAGATGGCACAAAACCTCAAAGTGTAAAACCCTAGCTAAACCTTGTGGATGTATTTGCCCAAATGATACCCGATAATACTCTAAAACGTTTAACACAAAGATTGAGAATGGATGACGGAGGTTAGAAAATTCAAAATGACGACAATAAAGGGCGATTGAACCGGCCGGACACCGATCAATCGGAACATCCATCCCCGGAGCAACCGGTTTGAATTTTAACCCTATACCCCATTCAACACAAAACAATTCGACTTCCTCTTGGGTTAACCGAGAAAAACTAACAGCCATATCTTTACGATCACCCATCGGGAATAATGATATGAGTGAAAGAAATAACAATCGAAGAATAAGAACTAACCTGGGCAAAGATATGAAGGAAACTCGAGAGAAATTGATGGAAGATTAAGTTTGTGTTTAGGGAAAACTGAAAAATAAAAGGGTAATAGGCGAAATAATTGCACAACAGTTAATTGAGAACTGCTCTCTGCAAAAACTGCCCACTAGTCACATCAACTGTCTTGTCAACAGTTCAAATTCAAAAACCTCAACCGTCGCGAACCCTCCAAGCCTTGAAGCCTTTAAGCAATAAAAATAATGTGTAAAATTCAGAAGTATTTGAGCTTACTTCCCAAAAACCTCTGACTTGGGGGGCTGATGACGGGGGTAGCTCAAGCCTCAACAAAATGGCTTTTGCACATTAACGCTTGAAAGGTTAAAAGGTTAAATGGTTCGTAACCCGCCAATTCGGGTGAACAGAATGTGAACAACGAAAAGCATGTGAACAGTGAAACATCAACTCACTGATTGCTTGTCCAAACCTCTCACAGCCGAAAAGGGAACATGTACACAGAGAACATCCTATTAACCGCAGGTCAAAAGCCTTCCACTCCTAAATGGGCAAGTCCCCTACTGCAGCAAAGGTTCACTAGTCAAAGGTTTCCATTTTGGGAAGATCCTTTCCCTATATAAGAAGCAACATACAGCCATGCAAACACACACCATATCAGGAGTTAACATACACTCTCTGATCTTCTCTTCTTCCCTCAAAGAACTTGCTCCATGCATGTTTCTTCTCTTCACTTCAAATAACACCACTTCACTAAGCATCGACATCCTAGGCTGAATTCTCTTCGGCCTCGGATCTTTAGTGAACAACAACAACAAAATTAGTGAACCTCTCTCTACGTCTTGCAAACGTAGGGGGACCCCACGACCTGCGTTAGGCTAACCTGAACCCTTGAAGCCTGTTAGCCTAACCAGTCCATCCACTATTCTTGGTCTTGTATTTGTTGTAGCAACACTATATATGATTATTGAAACAACCAAATTATACCCTTATACAATTAGCAACTTAGGTTATGTCTTATTTGTTTAAAAGTCACACCATTTAGTTCATTTTCCTCACACCCTTTCATTTTAAAAGTGAAACACAATGGTTTGGATAAAGACACAATGGTTTGGATAAAGGGTTTTCAAATATATCACACCCTTTCAAAAAGTCATTAACCCTTCAAACTGCTTTTAAAATATATCTCATCCCTTAAAAAAAGTCACAATCCTTCATTTCCATAGTTGTATGTACACAATTTCCTAACCGACCCTTATGCTCCTTTTAAACAAAAGTCACGTCAGTTGAAATCATGTATGGATGGTGCCTCTTCAAATTGTTGTGAAACTGGTGTGGTGCCTCTTCAGACCATATCATGTCGATTGATCAAACCCTTATGCATCGTTTCCCATCAGTTATATAAAACAAAAAAAAGTAATCTCCGTTATATAAAACAAAAAAAGTAATCCCCGGCAACGGCGCCAAAATTTGACGTGATGTCGTGGTCACAATCAAATTTAATCCCAATAACAACTATAGATAGTGGTAATAGGGTATCGAACTCAGGGAGTATGTGGAAAGTGTGTTGACTTTATAGCTTTGCGATTAAACTACAATTAACCTAAGTTGCAGAAAATAAAGATCAATACTTTGGATTGTTGTTTTAGAAAACTAAATTAAACAAATTGCAAATCAAATGTTGGTTGTAAAACAGATTAGGAGAGAACAATGACCATCTTAGGTTTCAGTTTCTTTAAACAATTGTGTGAAATTCCAACTAGAAAGAGTTACATAGACATAACTCATGCATGAATAATCGAAGTGATAAAAGGGAACAGAGTACTCGGATTTATAAACGCGAGGTTGTTTCCCGATGATCAATTAATCAATAACCAACCCTAACCCTTCCCGTGATATCTCGATTGCCAACGGCACCAAGAACGTACGATTGAGACTAGAAATTGCACTATCGATTAACAAACTACAAACAATTATGCATACACCATGATATTCAAGCAACGCAAGTTATCATTCTAGAAATTCAGAAATAAACACACAAAAGTTCAAGAGAAACCTTCACCTAAGATGATCACCGAAAGTTTTAGCCACACATAGCTTGGTGAATCATCATAGCAATCAATTCAATGTTCATACAAATCGAAAACACAAACCGAATGTTAGGAATTGTCCAAAACCAAGCAAGAACAGCCAAAATCGCCCCTCCAATGTTCTCTAACCGACCAATGATGAGAATATGTCAAAAGACACAATAAAAACTGACTTAAAGAGGCAGTTACGGTTTGGATCACTGATACCACCGTAATTTACGGCTCCACCGTAAATTACGGTGGACATAAAAGTGTTACGGTGTTGCAAGACTGATTTACGGTAGAGCTTCAGACAAATTCCAGGTCCACCGTAAATTACGGTAGGACCGTAATTTACGGTGGTAGGCTGATATTTCTTCTTTGTTTTGTCTTTTGTTCCGCACACGACCCGTTCAACTCCAATACCTTCCAGAGCTGCATTTCATCCACTTTAAGCTCCCGAACCGCACCTGAAACATAAGCACAGTAGTTATCTAATTCAAGATAATTACACGATTAAGTGAATGATTATTTCGTCTTTTAACATGATTAAGGGTTGTCCAATGGACCACCCGTCAAATACACAAGGGAAAGGATGTGTTGATTCATGAATTTAATTAAAACTTAAACCATATGTCACTCACGCCGTTATAATATAAATAGCATACATAATCAGAAAAAAAAAAACAAATGAGGAAAACAAATACACTTGAGTTGTTTTGCATTATAAATCCTTTTTCTTTCTTTTATTCTATATACAAATATATGTTATAAATATATTTCTTTTACAAAATTTATACAAACAATAAACCGAATACACGATTTGTGAATCTCATCGAACGCCAAATCACAAGCCCATCCAGATTATGCATATCATTTTTCATACCAAAAAAATGGACACGAAATATTTTCCAAATCATTGTAGGAGCATGTTTACATATTAATAAGTTGAAGGGTACTGAGACTGTTCAATATGAAAATTGTATATGCCAAAATGAACCGATGAGTAACATATCAAAACATATTTTGATTAAATGGTTTAAGATATTTTAAACATTATAAGTATAATGGAGTTTCAACCTGTTTCATTAGAGTCCATATTTTAATTTACCCATCCGGTAATTACCAATATATAGGAAAAACAACATTTCTTACCATATCATTTATGTTTTCGTGTGACAATGATAAAAAATGTAATTTTGCAAAGTGAACTCTAAAATCATACTTGGACAATCTTTAAAGCATTTCATGCTCGGTGTCATAATGAAAAGAAGGCTTTGCACCTCCTATACATACTGATACTAAAGACATTCATAATCAAGATCCCGCCGCAACGTGCGGGTTAGCATTAACTCGTTCGGAGACAAACATAAAACATAACTCATCAAAGCATTATTATTTTAATTACAACAAACCATTTTGTATAAATAATGGTTCCTTTTTTTTATTCAGTTTTGATATTTTATAAACACACATAAAATTATAAAG
This sequence comes from Helianthus tuberosus, assembly GCA_030545235.1. Taxonomy (NCBI): domain Eukaryota; kingdom Viridiplantae; phylum Streptophyta; class Magnoliopsida; order Asterales; family Asteraceae; genus Helianthus; species Helianthus tuberosus. The sequence continues at coordinate 211,469,255 of CM060400.1, forward strand.
TGCTCGCTTCTTGTAAAAAGTGATTTTTGTATGCAAATAGTATGAGCCATCCATGAGATGACACATGTATTTTAAGATGGAGTACTATGTGTCCGTTAAATCATTAACCGACATTATTTTAAATATAACAATCAAGATATGAATAGTGGTTCTTAATTTTAACTCAATTTTGATAATTTATAAACACATATAAAGTGGTCGCTTCTTGTAAAAGGTGATTTTTGCATGCAAATCGTATGAGGCATCCATGAGACACCACATGTATTTTAAAGCGAGGTATTATATATGTCTGTATAATCATTAGTGCTTTTAGACACATATTATAGTGAGTTTGACGCACCAATACATACTTGCACGAGTTATTCACGTGTCAAATTTAAACACCTTGTGAGCAATGTTATAATATTAGACGCGTGTTATATGGTTTAGACGACGTACCATTCTTACACACGTATATATATATATATATAGAAAGTATAATGTACAAAACGGCTTAACGTTCATAACGTACGTGACGAAATTACGCTAGTTCATTTGAAAATCACACAAGTTATGAAGTTAAAACCCTAATCACGCTTTGTACATAATCACGCATAAGTGTGCATAATCACGCATGGCAAAATTGTTCAAAAAATAATCACGCATGTTGTAAACTTAATCACGCATGTTGTAATTTCGTCGCATACGTAATGTACGTTAAGCAGTTTTGTACGTTAACCTTTCTCTCTCTCTCTATATATATATATATATATATTGACTAGTTCATACCATTTTAGTGAAACGTTATATATCAAGGTTAGGCGTTGATGACACGTATCATAAGCACTTACGAAGAAGCTTCAATGTATAGTTTCATAGTTACATGTGGCTTTCAACAAAAAAGAAAGAAACATTTGCTTTCTCTTGTTACGCATATTTTATGATAAAGGGAAAAAAACTGAGTTGGATGGTTGTTATATATTCGTATTTCTTAATACCGAATGCTATTTAAAGAAAGATCAGGGCACTCAGAAGCATTCCTACTCAAGAGAGACCTTTGTTTGTTTCTATAAAAAATTTGTAAGGCTTAATAACTAGAGAAAATAATAATAATAATAATAATAATAATAATAATAATAATAATAATAATAATAATAAACAGTTGGATTACTACAGTACGATAACTTCACAAGAGAATTATATAAAATACCTTAACAGTATATTATTTCTGTTGTATAAATAAACCCAGTTGGATTTTTTTCTCAAGAGAATTGTATAAAATACCTCAACGATATATTCTTTTAGATCCTTTCGGCAAACCTGCTAACACTTTATTCCGGTATCAATTATAGAACCTAGAGTGGTGGATAACTCATTTAAAATCATATTTTGACTACAATCTAGTTTTATTTAATCATTAAAAATATTATGAGGATTTGGAGGTAAGTAAAACTAAAGAGGGGATGACTTCGAATAAGTAATTTGAGTGAATGTTAATAAATATAGAGGTGATGACCTCGAATAAGTAATTTGAGTGAATGTTAATAAATTCATTTATTATTATTTCTTGCTTTTCGATCTTTAACCGAGAGGTTCGTCTCTATTTTTTTACTACGTCGATCAGTAGAGATCAGTGTTATAATATAGTAATAACTTTTTTTCGCTTATACATGGGTCTGCGTATTCACATATCTCTCTATTTAATCACACACCCCTTTATACGATACGTATAGGCTCGCCTATACACGTTGTATAGGACTTTTTCAATTTCTAAGAATTACATGAATGTGTCATATCATGTCATGTCTGATGGCTTTGATGCGTCTAGTATAGGCTTCATATAAACCTGTATAAGCGTATAGAAGGTTATTACATCTCCATCGTATAGGGTCTCGTATACCTCAACCACATATATGTCTCATATAGACCTAAATGAGGTGTAGAAATGGGCTTTTTAGCAAAGTTTTATAAAAGTGAAATAAATAGCTTTTTTAAAATTAAGATATTAAACATTGTTAAATTAATCGTATCGTATCGTATAGGCCTATGTAGAGTTGATAGACAACATAACACCAAAATTTACTGCCTCCATTGAATATAATTTTGGCTACGCCACTATGTGTACATTATATTGTTTTGTTTTGTTTTGTGCTTAATGTGTATTACTCTTTACGTCACAACTTATTTAATTTTATGCTTGCTTGTTTCATATTTATTACGTTCGTAACCAACTGGGGTAGCCCAGTTGGCCAGCCCCACCCACCCTCATCCCTGAGGTCCCGGGTTCAAATCTTGGTGCCCGCATACCCACGGCCAAGCTCTTCGCTCTTGGTTGGGTATTCTTTGACATTCATTATGATCCATTTGTATTTGTATTATTTACATTCACGAATTGTCTAGGAATTTTATGTTGATTATTCATTATTGGTTCCATTTATAGGCTCACGACTCACCATGTCAGCGCATGTGCGCTTTGTATTCTTTTGTGAACATTGTTTATCTGGGCGATCTATGTAGGGCCGTTCAAAAGCGCGTGGCTCGCTCGAAAAAAGTTTGAAAAAAGCTCGGTTCGAAGTCAACTTGGTTTTAAATAATGTTTTATTTATTGTTTTTTTTTGGTTTTATGTATATCATTATATGTAAAAAATACAAAAATATCAACTCTTTTTTAAACAAACGAGTCGGATCAATGAGTCACGAGCGGAGCTCGAGCCCAACTTTCCAGTTCGTTAAGAAAAATGAGCCGGCTCGGCTCGATTTGATTTTTAAACGAGTCGAGCCTGAGCCCACCCTGGTTTGGTTGGGTTTGGTTAGGCTCGGTTCGTTTACAACCCTAGAGCTATGTGACGAGAATTAGAGTTTTTAAAGAGTTTAAACTAATTATTTTAAGGAACTATATAACTAAGCATTTGAAATCATCTTTATCAAACTTGCCCTAATCCTTTTTTTTAAATAAAATTTTCACTTTACACATACCTTGCTCTACCATTGCCATTGATCCTTTTAAACTTTCACACCCCATATATCATTCTAGTTATATTACATTTCTACATTTCTAGTTTCAAAAAACACTAATCTACTAAGTATGAATTCTATAGTTAAATTATCATCCATGAATCTCCATCTTCATCTACAAAATTTTGAATTCGAAACACCTTCTTCGATTACAAGCCCGGTTTTTCCACCGGGCTTGAAAACCCCAGTTTCGCTTCACGCCGTACACCGAAAACCCATTTGTGCAATTCGTAACTTCTCCGAACCTTTTAAGAGACGTCGATCGAATAGGAAGAACACACATAGCTCGAAGAATTCTTCTCAAGCTTTGTTTTTTTAACTTTTAATAAAAAAAGTAGCAGTGTTAGTTTGTTTGTAGAACATTTGCTTTTTGTATAGAAATGTATAAAAAATATAGTAGTGTTCGGTTTGTTTGAAGAACATTTGTTTCTATAAAGAAATGTGTAAAATAATAATATTGTTTGTATAAAAATAGTATTGTTTAGTGTATTTGTCAATGTTTTAAAAACCGGACCGGGCCGGCCGGTCGGACCGGTCCGGCCGGGAACCGCTACCTTCTCCGGGCCGGTTCAGCCCCAAATCCGCTATCAACATTGGGCCGCCGATCGGGCCGGCGGGTCTGCGGAGTCAATCGGGCCGGTTGTGTTATTTTTTTTTAATAATGCCATTTATTAGAATTGAAAACCTAATCTTTCCAAACAAAAAAACACGCCTCCATCCCAGTCCCTGTTTCCTTCGGTTCGCTGTGCTCTCTTCTTCTTCTCTGTTCAAGTGCATCTTCTTCAATTCAAGATTTCAACTCTATCAGGTTTGGTTTACATTCACCTATCTTCAATTCCTTTGATAGTTCAGCTTCTATACTTCGATTCCCCCATGGATTTGTTTAATGAATCATTAAGAAGAATAAGATATGAAGAAGAAAAGCATAGAAACATTTCAATATCAGAGAGAGAGATGAAAAGAGGCTGACATTTTAGAGATGAATATATTAGGGTTAAATATTATTTTCAAAAACCCCCCCTCATAAATATAGCTCTAACCCTTTTGATACTTATAGTTCTAATAATTTTAGAGATGAATTTTATTATAAAACAAAAACAATATTTAACACTCAAATATATATTAGAATTTTAAATATGTATATATTATTTAAGAAATTGTCCGGTTCTTAACTCCGGTCGGACCGGTCCGACCTTTGACCCCGTAAGGCGACCGGGTCGACCTCCGGTCCGGTTCTGGAAACATTGGTATTTGTAGAAAAATAAATAAATGTTACTGTTGTTGTTCGTTTGTAGAAAATTGTTATGATACTGATTGATTTTCAAAAGCCCAAACAATTAGGTTTAAAAAAAGCCCAGTCCCCTTTCTTCTTCTTCGTCGTTAAGCCGCAAAGAGATTCTCATTTATCGCTTAGAAACTTTTGGTGATTAGGGTTTCGTTTTGGTGTTTTTTTGGGTTTATGGTTTATATTTCGGTCTCTGATTTCTTAGAAACGTTATCTCTCTCATGGATTAGGGTTTCGTTTTGGTGATTAGGGTTTATGTTTTATATTTCGGTCTCTAATTTCTTAGAAACGTTTTCTCTCTCATAGATTAGGGTCTCGTTTTGGTGATTAGGGTTTCGTTTTGGTGATTAGGGTTTATGTTTTATATTTTGGTCTCTGATTTCTTAGAAACTTTTTCTCTCTCATAGATTAGGGTTTCGTTTTGATGATTAGGGTTTCGTTTTGGTGATTAGGGTTTCATAAACAACATATTCGTGTTTTGTAATCCTTGTTGGTTGCTGTTTTGGGATAATCTTTGTGAGAGATTAAGTTTGAGGTTTCTGAATCATAGTTCTGAACAATATTTGGGTTTGTGGGCTGTGTTCATATATCTCACACTTTCTCTCTCATGGTTCGGTCCTGATTAAACAACAGATTCGTGTTCGTGTTGAATCATACCTTGTTTTTAACATTCTTTTTTCTTAACAGAACCAAAAGGCGGTAAGCAACAGCAAGAACAAACAACAAAACCAACAGAGCAAGAACCAACAAAGCACCAACAAACAGAGGCGAAGCAAGCAACCTGGTACACCACTCTGCCGGATCTATCTATACTGATTGTCGGCGAGAGTGATTTCGGGAAAACGCTGAGCATTTTCGAAGCGCTGATAGATGCCAAAATAAATGCGATAAAAAAGATGGCAAAAAAGTTTCAATACCATAGCTTGCATCATTTTTCCAATTAAACTAATACATATGATGACGATATAGATGCGTGTCTATATATCTATATAGATGATAAAGAATTAAAATAATAAATAGAATGTATAATGACATAATAAGTAAGTTTTTGTTTAAGTAGCTTATAGTAAAACTTATGAAATCTTAAAAACAAAACGTAAATCAATAACGGATATTTTAGTACATGAACACTTTAATTATAAATGAGATTTCATCATCTTGATACAAGCTAGACATAATAAAAGGATTATTTATTGCTCAAAGATGACAATATGTTTTCTGTAAATTATAATAATGTCGAATACCCAAATCCCTGGTGACGTTTAAAGGGTCTTCGCTGACGTCGAGATATCCCAGCCTTCGTTGCTACAAAAAAGTAAACCGTTAGCCTCGTCACAGAGGGCCCCGGGAGGGGGATCCGTGACCAAGCTCCGGCGTGAGAATAAGTAAACTTGCCAGAGAGTGTGAGAAGCTTATTCCGAAGAGTATGGTCACCGGAATATTCCTCTATGGTGTAAATCTAATAAATGTATGTGTATTTAATAAGGGAGAATATTGGTCGGAATAAATGAGAGAAAGTTATTAATGTCATACCTTGAGTTCCTTGTGATTACCTCTCTTATATAACCCCGAAACCTTATCTCCTATGTGGGATATCTTGATGAGATGATCCAACGGATTCTGAGAGTCTTCAGGGGGCTCAGACACGTGTCTGACCCCCAACGGTAAGATTGTAGCCTCATTTAATGCTTCCGGCTAGGAAGTACAATTCCAGCCAAAGATCCTTTTCTAATCATGCGTTAAATATCGCCTGTGTGTTCTGATCCTTATTTCCCGCTCATTTTATGTAAGGGAAACTTTACTGGGCAAGGTAAGCTGATGTTGGGCTTTTATCTTATTGGGCCCATACGACAGTAACCCAAGACGGGTAAATGGGGCAACCCATAGGCCCGTCGTCAAGTCATCTTTAGTCCCTGGTTCTGAGATTTAAATCTCATAACCCAGGGCTGAGTCATAACTGTTCGTGAGAACAACTACATTGGGCTAAGGAGGTGGGACCATCCCTAGGTAATCATCACGTGCCCCGTCTCCTTTCGAGGCTCATTAATCACAGGTGATCGACGGTGGGGGTTTAATCTTCCCCATACACGTGCACGGCGGTTTAAATTTGAAATGACCCTGATGTGATGGTTTTTCTCTTTCCATAGCAGTTACCCTCTTTAAATACCCATATAACCTTTTGAATCTTCCTTCAACCTTTATCAGTTTTTTCCCTCTTCTCCTCTCCCTCACATCTTTCCGATCACCGTTTTCTTTTCCTCACCATGAGCCGTACCGGCCGTTCTATGATTCGGTCTGTTTTGACAGCGAAGGACCTGGAGACCAATAAGATTCCTGAGCGTTTTTCTCCCACCTTGCTGGGCCCTAATGAATCGGCTGAATGCACACCCGATAGGATTGTTCTTTATACTCTGGCTTTTTCCTCCTGTGGAGTTCGGTACCCCCTTTCTCCTTTCAAGATAGCCCTATTGCGTCACTTCGGAGTTCATTTCTCTCAATTGCACCATCTAGGGTTTATGAGGGTGGTACATTTCGAGTTATCTTGTGCAGCCGTTTCCGGCGAGCCGTCCGTCCCCTTGTTTTGCATGTTTTATAAACTGATTTCTGATAGGGATTGGTTTACCTTCTCCAAGCGAAAAGATAGTGTGTCAAAACCCTGTTATACCTTCATGCCGACCTCCACTTACCCGAAAGAATGGAAAGGTAGGTTCATCTTCGTTTCTGCTGCCATGATACCAGAGTCTCCACCACTGCAGGATGCCGAGGCTGCTATTGAAGACAATATTCCCATTCTGTCTGCTGACGAGATCGTCCAATGGAAGCGTATGTATGAAAATCCGATGAGGGCTTTCACTTTTCCTGAGGGAATCCTGGCTATGGGGGGGGTTGAGCCCTTCCTACTCAGTTCGCCCTAAGGCCTTTTTCGGTAAAAAAATGTATCTTTTTGCCCCATGATTTGTTATATCCGTTTTTTACTTTTTAGGATCTGTGCAGTCATCTTTAGTGTTTCTCTTGTGCAGAGTTGACTTTGTGGAGGCTGCTCCAAGGGGATTCTTTAGATGTTAAATTTGTGGTTGGTGATGAAGTTGAGCCGGGTTTGAACCGGAGTGTTGAGATGCAGGTTACTGGGGGGGTCCATTCAGGCAGGGGGCTCTGCTGCTGTGGGAGGAGGTGAAGGGGCCTCTTCTGACGGAGAAGAGAGTTCCCCTGATTCTCTTCAAGTCAAACATTCTAGCCATGGAGATGAGGAGGATCTGGAGAGCCGTTTGGCTCGCAAACGAAAAGCTGCTAGTCCCAAACAAGCCCCGGCCACGCGTGATATCCGGCTGAGACTCCGGAGTACCAGTGGGCAGAAGGCCCCTCCTGCAACGAAAGCTGCTTCTGAACTTCCCCTATTGGGGTTAAAGGCTCTTTATCTAAACACCTGCAGTCCTCCAGCTTTGTGAGTGAACCCTTGTTGGTGAGTTTACCTTTTAGTCTGTTGTTTTGGCATTTGCTTTGTTTTGGCAGGCTTCTGGTGCTCTTTTTCCTTTCTTTGTCTGAGTAGGGAAGTTCTCATGCTCCCATAGAGATCCCTACTGCCCCTTCCTCTTCACGTGTTCGAGATAAGACTCCCGAAGTAAGCATTGCTCGTATTACCTCAGCTTTTGAGTTTTCTCCTCATCATGCTACTGGGATCAGCAAACCTTCTCACTTTGATGGTTTTACCTCTCGATCTCCTCTTGCTCCCTTGTTTGCCGATGCTCTCCCTGCCCCGTATGTTCCCAAGTGGAAAATTACTCCGTCCTCCGTGGTGGGCAACCCTGAAATTGCCCGGGACTTCTTAACCCATGTTGTTCCTCCCTCCCATAAATTTATGAACTCTGCCTTGAGGGATGATCTTTTTGATGATCAATACAGCATGTCACTCTGTGAAGGTTTTTTCAGGGGTGTTGGCATGTTGCAGCGGGTTGATGATCTGAGGAAAGAGAATGAAGGACTTAAGAGTGACCTTAAGGCTTCTCAATCTATTGCTGCTGAGCTCCGATGTCAAATGGTTGAGGCTGAGCGTAAACTGCAGGAGGAAAAGGTGCATAGCCTTTCTCCCCTTTCTCTTCTTTTTTTTGTTTGATTCCTTTTGGATTTTTGCAATGTCTTCTGCTCAGGGGGCTGGAGCTATGCTGGAGCGGAGGGAGCGAGCCTGGGAGAGGGATATGGCAGCTTTGGTAGAAGAGAAAGAGGAGTTAGCCGCTGAGCTGAAGCATCAAAGGGAGCTTGACTCTGTTTCTCAGAAAGATCTGGATGTGATGTATGCTGAATATGGGATGACGTCTGATGATAACCAGCGGTTGGCTAAGGAGAAACAATGGTTGATTACTGAAGGCTTCGGAGCCTTTCTTACTGCTGTCTCTCAATCGGAGGAGTCCAAGAGTGGTCTTGAGCAGGTGTACAGGGCGTACCGGGACGTTGGATATCAGTCAGGGCTGAAGGATGGATATATTTATTTTTCTCAGGGTTTGGACAGGAAGGAGACTCCGCTTTACAATTCCAGAGCTAAGAAGCGGTTGTCTAAATTAGACAAGGAGTTTGGGGGTAAGACCCCAGCCCTTCTTGAGAAGATCCTGGAGCATCCTATGATATCCATCGATGAGTTGAAAGTCCTGCTCACTCCTGCCGGTCCCTCATCTCCGAAGTCCTTGTCTGGGGGTGACCCCCAGTAATTTCTGAACATTTGCTCACTTCGATATGGTTGTAATCTAACCAATTATGCACTCTAGGATACTTTTAAATTTTTGGTGTTTGGGGGGAGAACCTTCGTGTAGGGGCTCTCCTGGTACTTAATCGTATGACTTATGACTGTATATTGCTATCTTGCCTCTGTCTATGTTTTGGTGCGTTTTTTTTTGCAGGAGTTTTTGCCAGAGATCAGGCCGGCGTTTTCCTGAAGACTTTTAGTTGTTTGTAGTATATTTACCAGAAACTATGTTTTTAGCCTGTCTGCCAAGTTCTCTAGCTTGCATATTAGCTTTATTAAGGCCAATAGGGCTTCATGTTGTATATTCACTTTGTAATTCGTATATGAAAAACTTCTTTTTGTAGCTTGTTTACAGAAGTATGTTGTGTTTATGGTTTGCTTTACAAACCAGGATTGTATGTCCGAAGACAATCGCTGGACAAGTCTATAATGTAGGATTATGTTTTTGGCTTGTTTGTCCATTTTCTTTGGGTTAGCTAGACCCTATTTTTTCCCACAGCCGGGCGTTTGGTATGTTTGGCATACCTTGTACACGTGTGTTCGTTTGTTGTTAGGTTTTATAGCTTTTCTGGGCACGTCTGCCTTGATATAACACCTGTTACTTTGCCAAAAGGGGACAAGTGAGTTGTCCGTTTGTCATTCATTTCTTGGGGACCAAGTTTCCCCAGTACAAGTTTTTACAAAAGGTTTTTTCTTGGGGGTAAGCCCCTGACTAGCAGTTAATCATTACAAAAGTGGCTCCCCGGTCGTTTTTCCTAAAAGGTCTTTTTATGCTTCAAATGTGGTACTTCCTGAGCTGCATGAGGTTCCATGTTCTGGGAACTTCCTTGCCTTGAAGTGTTTCCAGCTTGCAACTTCCTTTGTCGTTTGCCCATGTAACCCGGTAAGGCCCTTCCCAGTTAGGCGCTAGTTTTCCGGTGTTCTCCTGCAGGCTGGCCTCATTTGCTCTTAAGACCAAATCCCCTGGGACGAGGTTAAGCTTTTTCATTTTGGCATTGTAATAGCTTTCAAGCTGCTTTTTGTACTTAGCTTCCCTGACTGCTGCCACTTCTCTTCTCTCTTCAAGCAGGTTCAGGTTCATCCGGAGGTCTTGTTCGTTTTTGGCCTCCCTGAGCTTCATCCTAGCGGTTGGGGACCCTATTTCAGCCGGGATGACTGCCTCCGTCCCGTAAGTCGAGCCGAAGGGGGTTTCCCCGTTGCAGTCCTTGGGGGTGGTCCTGTATGCCCATAGCATAAATGGTAATTCTTCAAACCATCCTTTTTGTTTCCTTCCGAGTCTCCCTTTCATTCCCTTGATAACGCTTTGATTTGCTCTTTCCACTAGTCCATTGCTTTGGGCATGGGTGACGGAGGTAAACACTTGATGTATGTGCATCTGCTCGCACCATGGTCTGAAGGGTTTTCCAGCAAATTGGACACCATTGTCACTCACCGGTTCCTTTGGGACCCCATATCTGCAAATGATGTTGTCTAGTACAAATCGTCTCATCTGCTCCCCGGTTATTTTTTCCAGGGGTCTTGCCTCTATCCATTTGGTAAAATAATCAATGGCCACCACCACGTACTTGATCCCCCCCGGGCCTTCTGGGAATGGCCCAATTATATCGATGGCCCACTTCTGGAAGGGCCAAGATGTTGAAACAGGTATCATTGGGTGTTTGTGGTGGTGCGTCATAGGTGCATGGATCTGGCAATTGTCACATTTCTTGATCTCCTCTGATGCTGTCTCATACATTCGAGGCCAATAGAATCCCGCATTCATCGCCTTCGCCACTACTGTCCTTGGCCCCGAATGCATTCCACAAATCTCCTCATGTATTTCTCTGATCACATACTTAGCCTCTTCATTATCAACGCACTTCAGGGATGGGCCTAGGTATGACCTTGGGTAAAGTTCTCCATCAATCAGCTCATATTATAAGGCTTTGACTCTTACCTTCCTGGCTGCCCAGTCTCCCTCGGGTAATGTTCCGTCTCTGAGGAATCCTACAATCGGTGTCATCCATGTTTCTTGTGCGCTCTCGATCGCAGCCACCTCTTCTGTGTCGAGAGAGGGGGAGGTCAGGACTTCCACTTTGACTTCTCTTGCTAAGTGGTCAAACGCCATGGAAGCCAGCTTGCTGAGGGCGTCAGATTTTCTATTCCTCCCGCGGGGGATGTACTCTAGTTTGAAGGTCTTGAAAGCTTTGGCTGTTTCTTTTACCTTTGCCACATACTGAGCCATTGTGCTGTCTTTAGCCTCATATTCCCCTTGGTACTGTTTGACCACCAGCTGCGAGTCGGTACTAGCCTCCACATGTTTCACTTTCATCTTTTTGGCTAGCCTCATTCCTGCTAGAAGGGCTTCGTACTCTGCAGTGTTGTTGGTGTTCTCAAAGTCCAGCCTGATGGCATAGGTTAGATCAACTCCCTCAGGACTGATCAACGTAATGCCCACTCCGCTACCTTCTTCGCTGGAGGCCCCATCTGTGAGTAATTTCCATACTGCCTCGTCTTCCTTCTCTTTCTCTTCCCTCTCCAGGGCTTCCCACTTTAACAGTTCTTTTTCTTCATCCTCAGGGACCTCCGCCAAGAAGTCGGCCAGTATTTGTCCGTTCATGGCAGTTCTGGCTTTGAATTCCAAGGAGTGTTCTCCTAATTCGACTGCCCACTTGGCCAATCGACCCGATAACTCCGGCCTCCTTAGCACTTTTTGGAGGGGTTGATGTCGCAACCCCCGATCCCAAATCCCCGGGAACGGGCGGCCGCGAGCCAGTTTCGGTGGTATCCTGTTATTGTCTAATTTGGAAGCGGAATTTTCATCAGGACCGTAGTTAGGAAATATTTTATCAGAGTAAAATACCACATTTCCATAACATTAAACACAAGGGTAAAACCCAAGTTTTTAATACACATATCTTCATAGGGATACACCCTATTTTATTTAATAAAAACATCAAATTTTATTATTAGGTAACTTTATTGCCACTTTTCCAAGCCTTCAGTGCTGTCCAGCTGGCTTCTATTTGGCTTTCACATTTTGTTACCTGAAACGCGTTTTAAAAACATTTTGTCTGTGGGAAATACTGGTGAGTGAATCCCAGTTCAATCAAGTTTTAATAAAAACCATTGTACAGTATTGAGGGCGGTCTCGCAATTACATTTGTTTCCAAGTTATAACAATTAACATTCATGGTACTGTCATACTCAACTTGTGGAAATGTTACTCCTTGACCAGGTGGTAACAAATTTTGTATACAAAACCCCAACATACCCACGATAATTGTATTCTTACAAATACTCAATAACTGCTTAATATATAATTAATCGGGTGAGGTTTTGTAAAAACAGTTAACAAAAAGCGGATAAACTCACATTGCTGTCTTAGGATTTTGTAAGGATTTCCTGGGAATAATCTATAAATTACACAAATGCACGCGTGTTAGTATAATAACCCATTTTAACATTAGCAATACCCTCCCCGAGACGGCATTCCAACGACTACGTCGGGCAAAACCACGACAGCTGTTACGGAACCCTAGATCAATCGGACAGAGTATCTAATACGTATCCAGGGGTTATGATACTTACAATGGAGCAGAACTTCGCTATTTATGGGGGTATTAGACCCGAGTATAATGCCCACTATGTAATTTTGAGAGAAAGAAAGAAAGATTTGAGCGACGAAAAATGAAATCCCGAGGCCTCCTTATATAGGGCCTAATTCTGGTCCTCTCGCGGCCCGCGTAAAGCTAGACAAGGGTCTACGCGGCCCGCGTCCAACCCTGGTCAACGCGTAGCTTGGCTGGGTCAGCTTATAGGTCTGCCGGGTGTTGGGCCACGTGGCGGCCCAGGGTTTCGCCAGGTTTTAAGTTGTCGCGACCCGCGTAGGTGTAGCCAAAGGGCTACGCGGCCCGCGTAAAACCCAAAACTCAATTTTTAATTATTTTTGATAATATTTAAGGTATTCGGGGTCCGTTTTCACGTATGGGGTGTTTTTAGGGACATATTGGGATATTTTAAAATATATTAGGGTGTCGGAAGATTTTACGAGGGTGTCGGTTTAGGGTTGTTATATCCTCCCCACCTTGTTTTAGAGTTCGTCCTCGAGGTCTTACTGGAACAAGTGTGGATATTTCCTTTGCATTTCCGATTCAAGGTCTCATGTATATTCAGGTCCTCTTTTGGAGTCCCACTTCACTTTGACCAGAACTAATCTCTTGTGCTTGAGATTTTTAGTTTTCTTGTCTTCAATCTGTAGAGGCTTTTCTACAAATTTGAGTTGTTCATTTACCTCTATGTTCTTAAGATGTACTACAAGTGATTCATCAGCTAAGCATTTCTTGAGATTAGATACATGAAATACATCATGTATTCCTGCCATTTCCTCTGGCAGTTGTAGCTGATAAGCTACAGGTCCTATTTTTCTAATGATCTTAAAAGGTCCAACATACCTGGGACTTAACTTTCCCCTCTTGATGAATCTTACCACTCCTTTCCAAGGAGAGACTTTTAATAATACTTTATCACCTACCTGAAATTCTAATGGCTTACGTCTGTTATCAGCATAGCTCTTCTGTCGATCGCGTGCTGCTTTCAGTCGTTCTTTGACTTGAATGATCTTATCGGTTGTTTCTTGCACTATCTCAGGTCCAGATAGTTGTTTTTCCCCAATTTCTGCCCAACAGACTGGGGTTCCGCACTTTCGTCCATAAAGTGCTTCGAATGGTGCAGCATTGATACTTGTGTGATAACTGTTATTATAAGAAAATTCTATTAAAGGTAAGTGATCGTCTCAATTACCTCCGAAATCAATTACACAAGCTCTAAGCATGTCCTCCATTATCTGAATTGTCCTTTCGCTTTGTCCGTCCGTTTGAGGATGATAAGCTGTGCTTAGATTTAGCTTGGTTCCCATTGCTTTTTGGAAACTTGTCTAAAAATGAGAGGTAAAATGGCTATCCCTATCAGAAATAATTGATAAAAGAATTCCATGTAATGAAACAATTTCATTTACATACAATTTAGCTAACTGTTCCATGCTGAAAGTTTCCTTCATTTGTAGGAAATGAGCTGATTTGGTTAGCCTATCTACAATCACCCAGATTGTATCATTACCTTTTCTGGTTTTGGGTAATTTGGTAACAAAATCCATTGTTATCAATTCCCATTTCCATATTGGCATTTCTAGTTGTTGCAGCAAACCTGAGGGTTTCTGGTGTTCAGCTTTGACTTGGGAACAAGTTAAACATTTGGAAACATAAGCTGCTATATCCTTCTTCATTCCTATCCACGAGAAATTTTTCCTTAAATCCTGGTACATTTTATCACTTCCTGGATGCATCGTATATTTGGACTTATGGGCTTAAAAACTGTTTTAAACATGTAAAGATTCGTTTGTTAATAAAAAATACTAAACAAATGACAAAAAATAAAAGATAAGTTGTTATCGTTATAAAGTAAGTTTATTTTGTTGGTGAAATGATAAAGTTTATAATTTTATTATTTAAAGTCAATAACTTTTTTAAATATCCACATCATACTCATCCAATAAACTTTAATTTTAAAATTTTCGTTTTTGAAAGAGTAAAAAGTAAAAAAATAGTAGGTGACTTGTAGGTACGTTTTAAACACCTTTAACTAATGTTAAATTTCATTTTTATAAATATTTAAAAAATCATATTTTTATAAAACAATTTTTATAAAAAAATAGGATGTAAAAGTTTATATCTTTATTAACTTTATCTTTTTATTTAAGAAATACAAATTATTCGAAAAATCTATAATATTATATAATTATTTTTTCATATCTCGTGTCGTCCAACAGTTTTTTTTATAGAAGGCACTAATGGATATATACGAAATCCTCGTGGATAGGGCTGTAAACGAACCGAACGAACACGAACGAGACCTTGTTCGTGTTCGTTTGTTAAAAAATATATGTGTTCGCGAACCGTTCACGAACACTTATCGAACGGGATTTTATGTTTGTGTTCGTTTGTTAAGAAAATGAACATGTTCGTGTTCGTTTGTGTTTGTTAGTTAATTTTAGGCAACGAACGTTGTCGAACATAAATGAGCACAAACTAATGTTCATGAACACGAATAGAAATAAACGAACACAAACAATTGTTCATGAACATAATATATAATACACTGACACTTATAAAATATTTAATTTGTCAGAATTTTGATATATTTAAATAAATATAAAAGCTAAAAATATTAATGAACTATCAAACACAAGCGAACACGTTATCGAACGTTCACGAACATAAACGAACGAACGCGGCCTCTGTTCATGTTTGTTCATTTAGCTAAACGAACGAAATTTCTTGTTCGTGTTCGTTTGTTTAATCAACGAACGAACACAAACGAACTTCCCGCCGAACAGTTCATGAACTGTTCGCCGAACGTTTGGTTCGTTTACAGCCCTACTCGTGGAACATGACTGTTAAATTGAATAAGTTTAGTGTGCTTTGTAAATACAATCTTGAATTTACTCCAAACCAAGAGGTAGTTTTCATGTTTTGGCCATTCTTGGTAATCGAATTTATCTCTTTGGAAATGATCAAGTACGAACATGTAAATTATATAATACGAACATGATTAAGTACTAAAGTATAGTAGTTCAATCGAGATGTAAATTATAAGTGCAATAAAATAACACAAAACATAAACTTCAAATATAAAATAAACTTTATTATTCATGGGATAGTCTAGATCAAACAAAAACAACTGAAAATGAAAAAAAAAAACATAAAAACACTTGATATATTTCATCTAATTTCTCTTCTTTTTTGATCCGTTTTTCTTGTTTGTGCTCGAATCAGCAGTATCATCTAATTCATCTTCTTTCTCATCGTCCTCAGAATCATCTAAATTTATAACCTCGACCCATTTCCATTCAGAGAGTCTCTTAGATCTTTTCTTTTGATTCTCATACTTCCGATCCTTAAAAAACAAAAATTTAATAAAAAAGTTAAAAAATGATTAAATAAATTTATAAAAAAGAACAAATATTGAATAATTTTTTTTTAAAAAGATTAAATAAATTTTAAAATTACCTCTTCACTAAATTGACGTTGAAGATTAGACTTGTATGGACTGAACATTGCACCATAAGAAATAATTTCAACACTATTATCACCATCATCCTACAATAAAACACCAAATAATAACATAACGAACTTGTTAATATGAAAGATTATAAGCGAAAATATTACTTAAAAACTAACAAAAGCTTGTTCGACAACTGGGGTGTTTAAATTGGTGTGTTGAATCTGAAAAATCAAATAAGTTAGTATTAACATAAAAGTAAATAAAAGAAAACAATTATTCATTTTTGCGATATAACAAAACTTATCATAGAACCGACCTTAGATTTTTCAATATCGCATGCTTGTTTTTTCGCATCAAGTGAATTCAGAACTGGCTCCATATTTTAAATCTGTTTAGCAATAGAAATGTAGAATTGTGAGTGTTTGCTATGTATTTTTAGTAGTCCATTAGGGTTTAGTTTTAGATTGGTCATCCATTTATTTAGGAAGTTTGTTGTGAGTTTTAAGGGTGAACGGGGCACCCTCGGGGTGGCCTGCGGTGAGTGAGTTCCCCGCTCGGGAACACCGCCGCCGACCCCTCGGGGAGGCTAAGCGGGGTGTGGTCTGCGGCATTGATTCACCGCACAAGTTTTCAAACTTTTTGATTTTTTGAACGTTTGGCAACGGCTATATGTTAAAAAAAATCCAATTTTAACCTATAAATACCCCATTAAATCTATTTTTTTACCACACAAATTTTCAATCTTATTCCTCTAAAATTCTTTTAAATACAACACAAAGCCAAACCGAGCAATGGAGAACCAACCCCGCGAAGCCAAGAAAAAGTCCGTCGGCTCTAACACTAAGGGACGCGGCTCGCAACCGTCTCGTGGTGGTTCGAGCGGTGCAAGTGCACAACCACAACCACCTTTCGGATATACTACACAACCCCCGTTTTTTTACCCACAACATTCACACCCCTCCTTTTACAACACCCAACCACAACCCCCTTTCGGCTATTTCCAAAATTTGTTATCAATGGATCCTCAAGCCCCCGCCTTCGACCCGTTTGGTTTTCGTTCCCCACAAGTTCCATCTCCACGAGAAAATGTTGAACATCCTCTACCTATTTACGAGGACGAGGACGAGGAAGTAGTGCCCGAAACTCAAAATTTGGGCGACTATGAAGATGACACCGGCGACGATCAAGATAATGTGAATGAAGACGCCGGCAACGAAGAAGATGACGCTCGGGGTAAAAAGGAAAAAATGGAGCGCCAATCTTGGTCAAAATACCAAGAAGAGGCGTTGGCGAAGGCGTGGGTACATTGCTCTACCGACAAAAAGAAGGGCAATAACAAACCCGCGACGGTTTTTGGCGTAGGATTTTAGATCATTATAACACCACCGTTGGTGGAAGTAACTGGACCGTGCATCAAGTACGGTCTAAAGGGCTACCGATGATGACGGAAATAAACCATTTCAACGGCCTATACCAACAAGCGGTAAAAATTATATTTTTTAACGTTGTATATTTTTTAAATTTGTTTACTAAGTTCATATGTTTTTAACACTTGTTATTTTATAATATGTATGATCGCACACGAGATAGCGGGTGTAACGATCTCAACGTGATGAAAATCGCTTTAAAGGATTTTCAAAATAAATATCCGAGCGGTTTTCAACATGTCGAGGCATGGGAGGTCGTTCGAAAACACGACAAATGGGCCCAAGTCCCATTGTTGGGTGAGGAAGGGGGAGGTTCGGCACAAAAAAGAAAGTCTGTTGACACGGACCCTTCCATACCCGATATGAACGAAGACCCCTCGCCACAAAGAACACAACGGCGAGACAAGCGTCAAGCGACATCGTCCGAGGGCTCGGCTGAGTTGGCAGCACAATTCAAAGAGTACACCGCCATGAAAGAAGCGAAGCACGTTAGCTCTATGGAGGCGATTGAATTGAGGAAGAAAAGAGAGTCGGAGGCTCGCGATCTCATAACGGAACAACGCGAGACGATGAGAAACTACGCGCACGATCGAGATATGAAAACATTCCTCAAGCCGCATGACGATGCTCCGCCGGAAATGTTGCCGTTCATCCTCGCCCGAAAGCGCGAGATCGCTAACAAGTACGGGTGGCCGTGCAATTTCTAAACTTTTTATGTAGTATTGCGATGTAATTTTTATTTTATTAAATGAAATGTAATTTTTTATTTTATGTAAATTATGTTTTACTTTTTATAAAAATATTTTCTTAATTAAAAAAATAAAAAAACAAGTCCCCCAAGAGAGGAGTGCCGCCATCAAATTGAGGGTGTGGGGGAGTTAAGTGGGGAGTTGACGTGGCGGGTGCTGATTGGTTGTGGGTAAGAGAGGTCACTCCCCACTTAGAGGAGTGCCCCTTACACCCTAAGTTTTTAAAATAAGATGCACATATCCTGTTAGTTTGTTGTGGCTTGTTTAATAGGAAGTTTGTTGTGAGTTTTATCTATACTATATTAAACATGCCACAACAAACTGACTCTGTACAAGTAAAATTAGGGAATATTTTAGTTTATTAATGCCGTTCAAAACAAAAAAACTTGGGTAAAAAACAAATGTTAATGCACGGTAGCTAGGTAATGGTCAAAGCTGGCTTGGGTAAAAACAAATGTTGGCTTTAATCAATTGTACATTTACGCATCGGCTATTTGTACTTTATGAACGCACGGCGAAACTAAAAAAGACAACTATCGAAACGTTTAAAAAAATGTGCCGATCGTCATGGTACCTTCGGATTTTTTTAAAACATTACGGGTTGTAAGATATCGCAGGAATACATTAAAGAATTAAAGAGGGGGGGGGGAGTGTAACTAATTACCCATAATTATGTTAAATGTCAAGGATTTAAATGTAATAGATTAAGGGACAAAAAAATAATTATGGTTTAAAAGACCACTTTACCCTCATTCTAGGGGTTTATTTATAAATAATGTGGGAAGAAGTTCTTAACTTTTGGAAATCCTTCCCTCATGTATTATAATATAGTATAGATAACCATCACTACTGCTCTAGTGGTGGCCACCGGTATTTAAGTTTCATATATGGTGGGTCTGGGTGAGTTTTCCTCTCAATGTCTCAAGTTCGAGTCTTGGTGATAGGGTTTCTCATTGAGGTGTTTAAATTAGGGATCTATTGTACGATGGGGCTCTCTAGTGCGGATCCGGTTAAGACAACGTATGCTAGACCTCCCGACATTCGCGAATAATTCACACCTTTAAAAATATATTTAATTATATATTAGAACTTGTTTAAATCATTATATAATATGCAGTTTATTTTTTTTATAAACTTGTTGAAATAGAATATTGTAACAGTTGACCACGAATTTTAAAACCTTTGTAAACAAATTAATGAATGCTGATGTGCGGTAAAGTGTTATATATATTATGTGTATATTTTAAGCCCCTTTAACACTTATTTAGCCAAGTTTTAAATTTATAAAACACGATATTTTACTAACACTAAACACACATATGGGCAAGTGCACCCATCGTGAGCGTAGTATAGTGTTGGTAAGATACCGAGGTCGTCCAAGGACACAAGAGCTTTTAGTACCGGTTTATCCTCAACGTCTAATCAAAATAAAAAGTTTAGAAAAAGATTTTAAACTAAGAAAAATAAAAACTAACTAAAATGCTGAAAATAAAAATAAAAACAGATAGACAAGATGAATCACTTGGTTCCGACTCGTATCTAGTATAACCTTTGATTATTTCCGCACTTTTGCACATAATTAAGAGATTATCTTAGTTATTGTAGTAGGCCCCTCTTTTGAAGGTGACGTTACCCTCACCCCAGTAGTTTGAGTCAGCAAAGATACAATCCTAAAAGGGTGGATTATTGGAAGATAATTAATTAAGTTATTAATGCAATATTATGGTAGGCCCCGCTTTTGGCGGTGACGTTACCCTCGGCTAAGTAGTCTGAGTCAGCAGGGATACAGTCCTAAATAGCCGGGTTATAGTATTAATAGTAGTTAACTTATGAGGGGGTCAAAGAGTTTGGACCCCCGCCATCCAATACCGTGAAGCATTGAAGGAGGTCCTACTAAATTTGACCCAGGTCCATTGCAGGACCTCTAAACGCTGAACAATGGCAAGACCTTTACCAAACCGTTCCCTTAACCCCCGACCAGGTAGCCAACATACCTCCATATAGACCGTGGAGATATGAATGGTGAAAATCTTTTATTTTATATAGACAGTAAAATAATGCCAAGACACCACGGACAAACGACAAGGAAAGATCACCTTCAACATAAGTAACTAGTTATTAAAGTCATTAATACAAAACCAAATAAAAAGTGCAAAAGATTAGAAATACAAAGTATTATACTAGACACTTTGTCTTCACCAAGTGATGTAAGAGACTTAGGCAAACATGGCCTTGATTGTCAAGAACTCTTACGATCAATCTTGGATCCCGAGACGACTCACACACTCTATGATGGACAATGGATGATGGTGGTGGATGATGGTGTTGTGATGGTGGTGGGTGGTGGATGAAGTGTGAGAGAGGTGGTGTGCCAAGGGATGAGTTGAAATGAAACCAAGCACTCCTATTTATAGGCTGAACAGAAGGCTGGGCACGGCACCGTGTCCGCTGGACACGCCCCCGTGCCTGTCTGACACTCTCTCTCTTCATTAATTGTAATTCGCAATTACAATTAATGCGCCTGCTGTACTTTCGCCACGCCCCCGTGCTCACTGGACACGGCCCGTGGTGGGCAATAGAAGCTTCTATAGGTTTGTCTTTTCTGCTGCTTCTTGGGCACGGCCCCGTGCTGGCTGAGCACGGGGCGTGTTCAGTCTTCTACCTTCTCTATTTTGCTTGGGAAGATGCCGTTGAGGGGTCGGGCAGTCCACTTATGTTCCTTTTCTTGTATTTATGTTAGATTTAGCTGTCTTTTTGCTTCTTTTGTGAATCTGAGCTCATTTATTCCTGAAAATACAAAAGGAAGACAAAAACACTCTTTTTCCAACATTAGTACTCAAAAAGGGTTAGTTTTATGCCTCAATTGATGTAATTTATATGTTGCATTTTACACACATCAATGCACCGAATAAAAGTATCATGATTTGAAAATAAGATTATAATTGTAGCACTCCATGATTATCCAGACGTAAAATAGGTATTTCCGTTTGGTGATCATTTATGCTTTTGTGATGTTCAAGATTTTGTGTTATTATATTTAAATATATAGTTACATTATTTTAGAAAATAGTGATTATCACACACTGAAACACTGATTGTGTCGCACTAATAAAAGTATCATGATTTGAATATAAGATTATAACCATATTATATTGTAGGACTCCGTGATTATCCAGGCGTAAAATAGGTATCTCAGTTTTGTGATCATCGCTTAAGGTAAGGACCCCTCTCAACGTATGTGTACAAGTTTAGGTTTCTACGACCCTGTTGTCAGAAAGACTAAACTCGTTATTTTGTTATATTATTATGTGGTATGGACTCTCAAACAACTTGCGTGTCAGCTTATCGAATAATAATAATAATAATAAATACCAGTACCCATACAAATGTTGTTTGGTCGGTCTTGGTTTGGTTTGGTATGATAGCGACACGGTACCCTTTTTCAAAAAAAAAAAATCGGAATGTTGAAAAACAAATAAATATAGAACGTAAGTTACTGAAAAAATCCAATTAAATAATGAATAAAATATTATTAAAAAATAAATAAATACTGAAAAATAATAAATTATTTTTCATCGTCGATTTCCTTTCCATTTGGCACGATAGTGGCACAGTACCCATTTTCAATAATTTTATATCGCAATGTTGGGAGAAATAAACATAGTTGTTGAGTCTGATTTTGTTAAAAGTTAAGGTATACAAGTTATTGGGTTTTCTTAAATTAAATGATAAATAAAATAGGGTCCTATTAAATCCACATGGTATCATCTTATTCTCACATGGTTGATACGGGCCGTATAAGGTTATACGGGCCGTATAACCTTATACGGCCCGTATCAACCATGTGAGAATAAGATGATACTGTGG
This sequence comes from Helianthus tuberosus, assembly GCA_030545235.1. NCBI lineage: Eukaryota > Viridiplantae > Streptophyta > Magnoliopsida > Asterales > Asteraceae > Helianthus > Helianthus tuberosus. The sequence continues at coordinate 211,491,353 of CM060400.1, forward strand.
TCGTATATATATTATACGACGATGATATACGGCTCGTATATATGTATACGACCCGTATACAATGATTTTCGTTTTTTTATTATTTTATTACTATTTGACGCGACGTATTATTACTCGATTCACGTGTGATTAGACGTAAGATTCTCCAATTCAATGTTATATTCCTCGAATCTCGTGCGAGTTATGTGATTAGACGTTAGATTCCTCGATTCGCGTGTTAATCATTTGAAACGATGTAATATTCCGTAAAATTCTCTATATAAACGACACTAATTTCATTCATTTTCATTCAACTTCTATTCGTTTCTTCTAGTTTTCTCTGTATTCAAATTATTTACGTTATAATGTCGGGTTGGGGTGACATTTTTAATGTGTTTGGTAACGAGGCGAATCAGGGGAATGAAGATAACAAAGCGGGCATGTTTGATCTGAATGCTCCGTTCGATCCCATTTTTGCGTCTGGTTCAGGTCAGGATACTTGGGGTTTGGATGACATTCAGCCTAATTATGCTGGTTATTATCCATCGCAACACCCGGTTAATTTTGAAGCCCCTCCTGTTAGTGTTCGACCGCCGACTGATAGTTCTCATTCTTCTCCCATAAGTTGTGGACCGCCCGAGGGTCCAAATGCTGAAGAGGAACGTACTGAGTTTCAAAACAAGGAGGTATAACATTTAATTATACGTTTATTTGTTGTATGTTAACTATTTTAGTGTTTTTACATTTGATGTTGTTTTTATTAAAATCTTAGATTAGGGTTGCTCAACGGGTCGTGTTCGCGGGTTGGTGGGTTCAACCCAACCTGAACCTGAAAATTTTACACAAACCCGAACCCGACCCGAACTCGAAAATCGTATCATATATAAGAACCCGAACACGACCCGAAGTTTCAGGGGTTGACCCGAACACGACCCATTAAAGCCGATTTTTTTTATTTTTTTTCTAAAATTAATATATTAAAGTTAAAATTTACTTAAAAAACACAAATATATATACATATATATATATATAGGGGACCGCTAGAAAGAGAACCACCCCGAGTTATGAGAACCGCGAGAACCACACCATCCGGGCCGCGGTTGACCAAATTTTTTTTTTTACAACTAGATGTGTGTATTATAAACACATTCGTAAAAAAAAAATTAAAAAAAGGCAGAGGGGGTAGTTTTTTACACCCCAAGTTTGGTGTAAAAAAAAACACCAACCCGTTAATTTATATATATTGTAAAAAATATATAATATAGTATAAATGTGTAACGGGTCAACCCGCCATCCCGACCAATGTTGACCCGAACCCGACCCGTTAATCCAAACGGGTTCGCAGGTTCAAGCTGAAACTGACCCGAACCCGTTTATACTAAAACTAAACCTGGGTTAATCATTTGAGTTAATCATTAATTGACACATATAAGTGTTTCCGTTAGAAATTCGCTAGCATGGATGAATTGATAGACTGGTGTAGAGACGTCGGACGCGTAAATGGCTACGCCCTCGTCACCAAACGCACCATCTACGATAAACCCCATAGTTGTCAGCCGGTAAAAATTTGGCTTACGTGCGATTGTGCCGGCAATTACAAATCAACAGCGACGGTCAGACGCAGCGGGACTAGGAAAACCGGTTGCAAGTTCCAACTGGTCGGGACATACAGAAAGAGGTTAGGTTACTGGGATCTAAGGGTTGAGGAAGGTAAACATAACCACGAACCATTTCTGTATCCAGAGGGTCATCCGTCCCTAATGAGGCTGACTCCATCGGAAGAGAGGACGGTGGAGCAAATGACGCATCAGAACATCAAACCACGAGACATTCTTGCTGCCATTAAAGAACAGAACCCCCATAATGTCTCAACAAGAAACACCATATACAACGCTCGAGCCAAATTGGGACGAATGGAACAAGTCGGCGAGACTCCAATGCAGATACTTTTTGACCGGTTGGAGAAGGCTGGGTTTCTTTTTTACCATAGAACATCTCAAAACGGCGAACGGGTCGAGGATGTTTTCTTCATCCACCCGGAGTCGAACATGTAGTGGCGCGCTTTCCCGCATGTGTTGCTTATAGACGCCACCTACAAGACGAATCAATACAAAATGCCTTTAGTCCAGATTATCGGTGTTACATCAACGTTGATGTCGTTTTGCATTGCTCATGCGTTCGTAAGCCACGAGAAACAGGAAAACTTCACATGGGTTCTACAGAGGTTGAAACACTCATTAGACAGTGTTATGGAACCCCGTGTAGTAGTAACGGATAGAGATCGCGCCCTAATGAACGCATGTGCAACCGTGTTTCCCAGGGCTAGACATTCATTGTGTAGGTGGCACATACAGCAAAACATCTTCAAACATTGCAGGAAAAGCTTTAAAACAGAGGATAAATGGGAGAGGTTTCTTTTCAAGTGGGGCGAGCTAATTCAATCAACGACCGATCATGACTACAACTACTGGTACGAGCGAATACGATCAAACTTGCCACGAAAAAAAAACCGACGGTAAGTTTTATATAATTTTTGTTTAATAATCGTATTTATTTGACTTGTCTTAACTGCACTTGACTTTGATTACAGAGATTATGAACTATTTGGATTCAATCTGGTTACAACCATATAGAGACCGGTTTGTTTCGTTCTGGAGCGACCAACATTTGAACTTCGGTCAACGTACAACGAACAGGGCAGAGGGTCAACATGCCCTTTTGAAGCAGTACCTAGGCGACTCTAATTACACCCTGGAGAAAGTGGTACCACTTATCGATAAGCTCATAATAAACCAGGTGACAGAAATCAAAGGCAGCATTGAAACAAGCAGGAGCCGAACATTGGGTCATCATAACAAACCAATATTTAATCTCCTACTAAAGAAGGTTTCACATGCCTGCCTAGAGGTGATATCAGACGAAGTAAATGAAATAGAAAAATTAAAGTTATATAACCGTACATGCGCGTGTCGTTTGTATACAAGCAGTGGGTTGCCGTGCGCGTCTCGGTTGGATGCGTATATAACGAATGGTAATACATTATTCGACCAACCACATTTTATAATCATACCCTTTCATCACGCAAAATCTTATTGACGTTTTATATTGTTTGTTGATATGTTCCTTAGGTCAAATGATCCCGTTGGAGATGATAGACCCTTTTTGGAGAAAGTTAAATTTGGACTCCATAGTGGAACCGAGCAAGGTGGACTCTTTCGACTTAGACGGCGAATTTGCGCTTCTCAAACAACATTTAAGTGCTCAGCCGAGAGAACTCAGGAAAAACTTTATTCAAAAGATGAAGGAGTTGGTACAACTCAATAAGACAAAGCTTAAACAACCAGTTGTGCAAAAAAACACACGGGGTCGTCCAAATTTAAAAGCTCAGCAACAAAGGAAGGATGATTCGTTTACGGAGCCTTCAAGACACAGCTTTTTAACAACGCAGGACCAGTATAGTGATTCAAAAGATGGGTTTCGCACACAAGATGAGTTTGGCACACAAGAGTCAAATATCGAACCTACCAGGCACAGCTCGTTTGTCGAGTCACAAAGTTATTGTACTGAAACACCTATGTTCTTCGGCGAGATTGCGAAAGGGGCTAAGAATTCGAAAACGAAAAAGAAGGTCGCAAAATCAAAGGAAGAGCCACCAGACTTACCTTTGCTGCCTGTCGGACAAGTTAATATGTTCACGCACTTCAAAAAGTTCATTCCACCGTGCTTCTATCCACACCTCAGTCACATACAAAATGTGCAGGGTGATGGTAATTGTGGGTTTCGATCTATAGCGGTCGGCTTATCGCTTAAAGAGTATCAGTGGCCGTTCATACGGGAGCAGCTTCATGATGAGTGCAACCGGTTCCACGAATTATGGAAAAATATAAATGGACCTCAGTATCAAGAAGTTCTGGAGTCATTAGTTTGGTCAAAAGACAATATAGACGGAGCACCTCGACATAAGTGGCTACAAATGCCATTCACGGGGCTTCTGATAGCAAACCGGTGGAATGTCATTTGTCTCTTATTAAGTGACCTTGGTTGTGCTTCATTTTTTCCCATGTTCAGAACAGCCGAAGAAAGTATTCCGCATCGAACAGTCGCGCTTGTACATGTACACAGGAACCATTTTATTCATGTCAGATTAGAAGGGGAATATCCAATGCCAACCCCATCAGGATACTGGCGACAACCGACACGGAATACGCCAGCAGAAAGTTGGTATCACTATTACAAGGAATGTATTGACCAATATAATACGATCGTTGATGAATATAGGACCAGGGATTACATAGATTTAGGTGGCCTATGAATATAAAATGTTATTTGCATGTTTTGACAATTTGTAATGATCAACATACACGTTATATAAATGTTTTGGCAACTTTTTGAGATTGAACTTGAAAAAATGTTTAAACGAATCAATTTGCATGTTTTGACAATTTGTAATGATAAACATACACGTTATATAAATGTTTTGCCAACTTGTTGAAATTGAATTTGAAAACACGTTTAAACGAATCAACGTTAACGCATAACGACCGTATTTTCATCAGTTCCGCTTATAGTAATTGAAAAAAAATGAAAAAAACTGAATTATATACGGGCCGTATAAAAATATACGCCTCGTATACTGTGATCGTATATTAAGTATACGAAAGAATTAAAATAAATTAAATCACTATATACGGGTCGTATACTTTTATACGGCCCGTATACAAAAAAAAGGTCGTATAAGTTTTATACGACCTCATTTCCACCATACGGCCTCAATTTTCAACCAAAAATTCTCTCGGATCGTTCTTGGACAGCGTTCTTCGGCGTTTTTGGCGTTTTCTTCACGTTCTTCCTATACGGTACGTTTTCGTATAGTGAACTTTTAAATTACGTAACATGTTAGATTATGGTCTTGTATAGTAAAGCGTAGATAGGCGTAACGATTACGATTGTATAATTCAATTTGAAAAAAAAATTGAAACAGGAAATTGTAAATGATTATTATGTGTATACGGTCGTATAAATTGTATACGATCGTATAATTTTGAATATTTAAAAAATATACGATCGTATAAAATTTATACGACCGTATACACTTGAAAAATCAAAGGTTATACGATCGTATACATTATATACGCTCGTATAATGTTTGAATATTCAAACATTATACGCTCGTATATTTATATACGGTCGTATAACGTTTGAATATTCAAACATTATACGCTCGTATATAATGTATACGGTCGTATCCTTGTTGAATCTTCAAACATTGTACGAGCGTATATCATATGTACAATACGTTCGTATACAAGAACAGTATTCGTATAATACGTTAACGATAATCGTATAGTGATTGCTAAGTTGTAATTGTTATTTGTTACAGACGATATGGCTGAGTCATCAGCAGCTGGTGCGGCCCGTAGAGGTCGAGGTCAGGGTCAGGGTCAGGGTCGGGACCGTGGACGCGGACGGGGACGTGGACGTGGACAGGAGGAGGAGGTTGTGCCCGATTTTACAGACAAACGACAAGGAAAGATCACCTTCAACATAAGTAACTAGTTATTAAAGTCATTAATACAAAACCCAATAAAAAGTGCAAAAGATTAGAAATAAAAAGTATTATACTAGACACTTTGTCTTCACCAAGTGATGTAAGAGACTTAGGCAAACATGTCCTTGATTGTCAAGAACTCTTACGATCAATCTTGGATCCCGAGACGACTCACACACTCTACGATGGACAATGGATGATGGTGGTGGATGATGGTGTTGTGATGGTGGTGGGTGGTGGATGAAGTGTGAGAGAGGTGGTGTGCCAAGGGATGAGTTGAAATGAACCCAAGCACTCCTATTTATAGGCTGAACAGAAGGCTGGGCACGGCCCCGTGTCCGCTGGACACGCCCCCGTGCATGTCTGACACTCTCTCTCTTCATTAATTGTAATTCGCAATTACAATTAATGCGCCTGCTGTACTTTCGCCACGCCCCCGTGCTCACTGGACACGGCCCGTGGTGGGCAATAGAAGCTTCTATAGGTTTGTCTTTTCTGCTGCTTCTTGGGCACTGTGACAACTCGTATTTTCCGAACCTATCTTAGTACTTTGATGTAACCTAGGTGAACGTAATTCGATTATATGAACTTGATTGATTTATTGAATATTACGATTATGTGTCTATGTGTATATATGTATGTTGTAGTCGCACAACACAACCCAATCGCACAAGCCTTTGGGCTTTACAAATCTCGGCCTACTCCTCTTTAAATTGAACCGAATGGACAACCCATGTAAAGGGTTCGGCCCACTTCTACAAATCGCATACATTGACTATTGGAAAGTTGTTCTCATTTGTTGCAACTTTCATAACAAAAACCCTAGCTCTTCTCTCTCTCTCTCACGAACTTGAAGGCAGCCAAACATCCTTTTCATCGAAGTTCATAGGGTTGGGATCATTCTCTTGTTCGGATCAATTCTTGTTCCTTCTCTATTCGGTTAGTGTGATTAACTATTGTTTGATGGTTTTGTGATGTGTGTTACATATGCTCGATATGATAGATGATGTATGGTTATGATTGTCTTGAATAGTATGTGATTAAGCATGATGAATGTAATCGATTATATATGTATTTGATTCGAATCCGAAGGGTAGATTATAGTGTTCATGGAATCGACTTACACATGTGTGTTAGATATTGTTCATATGATTCGGATTGCATGTTATTGTTCAAAAAATTTGATTGGTTGTTATTCGGCTAGCATGTGTTGTCATGATCGGATATAGACTAGTGATCGAGATTCATGTTGATATGCTTATGTATTGTTAAGTTGTTATTCATGATTTTTATTATTTAGGGTTCATGTGAACTTGGATGCTAAAAACCCTTGTTGATCTAGTATGATTTATGTATGAAACTGTTAAGTTGTTAATAGTTAAAATAAAAGGAAACATTGCAATTGGTGGCAAGATAAAAGCTGTGTAACAAACTTCCATATTATTCGAATCATTTAAAGCTGGTCGCACAAGACACCCTAGTCGCATTAGCAGACCATTCGCACAAGACTTCTTGGTCGTACAAGGTGTCCAGTCGTACAAAACATGTCTAGTCGCACAAGGTGTAGTGTCACACAAGACTGTTGGGCCGCACATGATGAATGATTATTTAACTGTTTGGGCCGGTTGTTATGTTGGACTGGGCTGGTAATCAGATTGTACAAGTTCCGGTCGCACAAGGTGCCATCAGTCGCACAAGTTGTTTAAAATGTTGGGCCGGTTATTTGTTGAACCAATTATGCTTATTTGGGCTTCTTGTTACTTGGGCTGGGTATAAAGTGAATCGCACAAGAGATCCCTGTTTAATTATTGGGCCAAGTATGTGGGATTCTTTTGTATGTAAACAATTACTGCTCAATGTGTTATTTAGATATGCCATGACTGTTACATGTTAATGACCTGTAAATTCTATGTACTCATGCGTGCATTACTTGAGTCAAAACCTGACTTGTATGGTAACCCTGTTAGGATGTGGTTGACCACTCATAGTTCAAGAAACCCTTTTGTGTATCTGCCGAGCAAACCAAGGTGAGTTCACACTCTTACCAAGGCATGGGATTCCCCAGTTGGGTTGGGAATGGGATTGAAGGATTACCTGTACTTACATTAACACTAGACTATTTACCACGGTCCTCGGATTGGGAAGGATGCCTGTGCCAAATTCTACGCAAAGCCTACGTACTGTCCTCGGATTGGGAAGGACACCAGCACTAAACCTACGTAAAATCTACGTACTACCGTCCTCGGATTGGGAAGGACGCCAGTGCTAAATCTACGTACTACCGTCCTCGGATTGGGAAGGACGCCAGCGCTAAACCTACGTACTCGCTACGTACTGTCCTCGGTTGGGAAGGGCACTTACGTAAAACCTACGTAAAATTATACTTACTACTATCCTCGGATTGGGAAGGATACTTATGGTTATGAATAGTCTAGTGGGTATACAACACGGGAAGCCCCCACCAATAGAATGCACTATCGGCCCAGTAGAGCCACATGTTACATACGAACTTACTATTACGCATTTACTTTCTGTGAACTCGCTCAACTAGTTGTTGATCCTCTGTTACATGCCTTGCAGGACCTTAGGTACTTATGGAGCTTGCACGGGAGGCGCGGTCGTTGTGGACATGGATCATGAATGCTTGATTTGACGTTATGCCATTTCATACTTATACTTATGATTGGGTTTACTTTTATGCTTCCGCTAAACATTGAATTATACTCATGTTTTGAACACCTTTCATATTGGTTTGTTTGAAATACATTACTATTTACATTTGTTCGATATGATTGGTGGCTTGATCCTGGTCAGTCACACTCCCAAGCGGTGATACTCCGCAGGTGGATTTTGGGGGTGTGACAGATTGGTATCAGAGCCATTGGTTATAGAGAACTCGGTTTTAATAAGGGGAAAACGATTTTATTAAAACCAGACTATAACCAGAACAGTGCTCTCAACGATCCACAACGACGCTTCGCTCCACGTGCAAGACTCGACATCTTAGGTAATAAGGTTTATGTTTATTGCCTACATACTAGAATTACATAGAACTTTGCTCGTGGTATGCTTAGACTACAATGCTCACTAATTGTTGTTGCATGAGAACACTTGTGTGCTCACTCTCTTCGCACTATTCGCGAACCTCTCACCCACATGTTCTCCTTGATGTCAAGATCATGGGTGTACGCGTTAACCTAACACAAGCCCAGTTGGCGGCTTCGATCACTGAACAAGTTACTGCAGCACTCGCAGCTACCCAGACAGGAGGTGTAACCTGCCATCACCACTTACTCTAGGATTTTTAGATCCTACTCTTGTAACTCAACACTTGTGCTTAATTTTGATTACTTTTACGCACACGACAAGTCAACACGCTCAGCCACCTGTGTGCACATACACGACTTTTATGGACTGTCGTCCTACTACTTTCAGCGACTCTCGAATCGGCCTTCAAATGTGCGAATGACCTGAGGTTCGTAAGGTGAAATATGCCACTGATATTCTCGAAGGCACTGCGCAAACTTGGTGGAACGCGCAAGTTACGATACCGGGGCTGGCGGCTGCTAATGCCACCCCATGGAATGATTTTAAGGAACCGATCAAACGTGAATACAGTAGTTATGATGCCATCCACAAGTTGGAAGTGGAGTCCTTTAACATGAAGATGACGGGGTCAGAGATAGAAGCGTACACGAAACGATCCAACAAACTGGCAATTTTGTGTCCAACTATGGTGGATCCTCCCGTCAAACGCATTGAGCTATACCTCAAAGGCTTAGTACCAGAGATTCAAAGCCATGTGACTTCTGCCAACCTTGCTACCATCCAGGATGTTACTTGTCTTGCTCATCGTCTCACGAACCAGGCAGTGGAACAGAACAGACTGCCTAGGCGCGTATAAGTGCTACTGCTACTACCACTACTGCTACACCCAGTGACAATAAACGAAAGTGGGATGGAACCTCCAGCAAGGGTTCGACTTCAGTTCAGTCCCAGGCACAGCAGCGAAAGATTGATGACTACCAGAGCCCTGGTCAGCAATCTTCTGGTAGTCAAGGGCAGGGTGGACATCGAGGAAACCTCCCGAAGTGCAACAGATGCAACAGGCACCATAGTGGTCAGTGCAACAGGGGTCGTTGCCAGAGGTGTCTCAAGATGGGTCATGAAGCTAAGGATTTCAGGAGCTCGCGACCTGCGAATCAGAACCAACAACAACAATAATCAGGGCAACGGGAATAACAACGGAGGGTAATAACGATGGCAATGGTGCCAGGGGTCGAGTGTTCGTGATTGGTCAAGGTGATGCTAGGAATGACCCCAACATTGTGATGGTTTTGACATCGTTATTGGTATGAATTTGCTACCTCAACATCGAACAGAGATTCTTTGTAACGGAAAGATTGTCCGTATTCCTCGCCCAGGTGATGAACCTCTCATGATTCGTGGCGACAAGAGTGGTGCTGTTGTGAGCATCATCTCTTCCTTTAAGGCCCAAAAGTGTTGGCGTAAGGGCCACACTGCTATTCTGGCACTCGTTACTGACACCTCGAAGAAAGAGAAGAAGATAGAAGATTTTCCGATTGTACGCGACTATCCTAAGGTATTCCCTGAGGAATTACCTGGTCTTCCGCCTCATCGCCAGGTCGAGCTTCAAATTGAGCTAGCTCCTGGAACAGCGCCCATAGCTCGTGCACCATATCGTTTAGCTCCATCAGATTTGAAAGAACTCTCTACGCAACTACAAGAACTCTTGGATAAGGGTTTTATTCGCCCTAGCTCATCGCCTTGGGGAGCTCCAGTGCTATTTGTGAAGAAGAAAGACGGTACGTTCAGAATGTGCATCGACTACCGTGAATTGAACAAGGTGACTGTGAAGAACCGCTACCCTCTTCCACGCATTGACGATTTGTTCGACCAGCTACAAGGGTCGAGCTACTATTCGAAGATTGATTTGAGATCGGGATATCACCAGCTGAGAGTCCGAGAAGAGGACATCTCCAAAACAGCCTTCAGAACTCGCTATGGCCACTATGAGTTTTTGGTCATGCCTTTTGGGATGACAAATGCACCAGCGGTCTTCATGGACTTGATGAATCGAGTGTGCAAGCCTTACTTAGACAAATTCGTTATTGTCTTCATCGACGACATCCTGGTCTATTCTAAGAGTCAGGAGGAGCACGAACAACACTTACGACTCATTTTGGAACTCCTACGAAAAGAACATCTGTACGCAAAGTTTTCAAAATGTGACTTCTGGCTTCGTGAAGTCCATTTCTTAGGCCATGTAGTGAACAAGGATGGGATTCACGTTGATCCATCCAAGGTCGAGTCAATCAAGAGCTGGCCTGCACCTCGTACGCCAACGGAAATTCGCCAATTCTTGGGATTGGCAGGTTACTACAGGAGATTTATCAAGGATTTTTCCAAGATTACTCAGCCTCTTACTTCACTAACGCAGAAGGGTGTTGTTTATCGTTGGGGAAACGCACAGGAGTTAGCGTTTCAGCACCTAAAGGATAGACTTTGCAGTGCACCTATCCTTTCATTGCCAGAGGGCACGGACGACTTCGTGGTCTACTGCGACGCATCTATTCAGGGTCTTGGCTGTGTTTTAATGCAGCGGGATAAGGTTATAGCCTACGCTTCACGCCAACTTAAGGTTCATGAAAAGAACTACACTACACACGATCTAGAGCTGGGAGCGGTTGTTTTTGCGCTTAAGATATGGCGACACTACTTGTATGGCACCAAGTGTGCTATCTACACTGACCACAGAAGCCTCGAGCACATCTTCAAACAGAAGGAACTCAACATGCGACAGCGACGATGGGTCGAACTGCTAAACGACTACGAATGCTCAATCAGGTACCACCCAGGCAAAGCCAATGTTGTGGCTGACGCCCTCAGTCGAAAGGACACCGCGCCTAAGCGCGTGCGAGCTTTACAACTCACTATACAGTCTAGTCTTCCTTCACAGATACGAGATGCTCAGGTAGAAGCATTGAAACCAGAAAACATCAGGGCTGAAGCCTTACGTGGCTCAAGGCAACGCTTAGAACAAAAGGAAGATGGTGCTTATTACGTAACAGGACGCATTTGGGTTCCACTCTATGGTAACTTACGCGAGCTTGTAATGGATGAAGCTCATAAATCTCGTTACTCGGTACATCCAGGTGCGGATAAAATGTACCACGATATCAGAACTACATACTGGTGGCCCAGCATGAAGGCCCACATAGCCACATACGTTAGCAAATGCTTGACTTGTGCGAGAGTCAAGGCAGAATACCAGAAACCGTCAGGTCCACTTCAACAACCTGAGATACCACAATGGAAATGGGAACAAATTTCCATGGATTTTGTTACCGGTTTACCTAGATCCCAGCGCGGAAATGACACTATTTGGGTGATCGTGGATCGACTCACTAAGTCTGCTCACTTCCTGGCAATCAAGGAAACGGATAAGTTCTCCACACTAGCAGACATATATCTTAAGGAAGTTGTTTCGAGGCACGGTGTGCCCACCTCTATCATCTCTGATCGTGACGCACGTTTTACTTCATAATTGTGGCAAGCTATGCATAAATCTTTTGGCTCTCGTTTAGACATGAGCACAGCGTATCATCCTCAGACCGACGGGCAGTCTGAGCGCACTATTCAAACTCTAGAAGACATGCTTCGGGCGTGCGTAATTGACTTTGGCAATGGTTGGGAAAAACATCTGCCACTTGTGGAATTTTCATACAATAATAGCTACCACACCAGCATTAAAGCTGCTCCATTCGAGGCATTGTACGGGCGTAAATGCCGGTCACCTCTCTGTTGGGCAGAGGTGGGAGATAGTCAAATCACAGGTCCAGAAATGGTAGTTGATACTACAGAAAAGATTGCTCAGATACGACAACGCATGGCGGCAGCTCGTGACCGTCAGAAAGCATACGCTGATAAAGATAGAAAACTACTCGAACTCCAGGTTGGAGATCGAGCGCTACTCAAAGTTTCACCCTGGAAGGGTGTGGTCCGTTTTGGCAAACGCGGCAAACTCAATCCACGATACGTCGGACCTTTCGAAGTTATTGAGAAGATAGGCAGGGTAGCCTACAGGTTGAATCTACCAGCTGAACTCAGTGCAGGTCACAACGTCTTTCACGTGTCGAATCTGAAGAAGTGTATGTCAGATGAGACCCACATAGTTCCCTTAAAGGAACTCACTATCGACGAGCGGTTGCACTTCGTCGAAGAACCAGTTGAAATCACGGACCGGGATGTTAAGGTCCTCAGGAACACGAGAATCCCTCTTGTACGAGTTCGTTGGAACTCCCGCCGCGGCCCAGAGTTCACCTGGGAGCGTGAAGATCAAATGGAACTCAAATATCCCCAGTTATTCGGAACCAATGCAACCACTACTGAGGCTGAAGCTACTACTGCGGAATTTCGGGACGAAATTCCAGATTAACGGGGGGAGAATGTGACACCCCAGGAAAACCAGTGAACGATACAACTTACCTAGCTTCCTCAGTGAGTGCGTACCAAATTTCGGGACGAAATTTCTTTTTAGTTGGGGATAATGTGACAACTCGTATTTTCCGAACCTATCTTAGTACTTTGATGTAACCTAGGTGAACGTAATTCGATTATATGAACTTGATTGATTTATTGAATATTACGATTATGTGTCTATGTGTATATATGTATGTTGTAGTCGCACAACACAACCCAATCGCACAAGCCTTTGGGCTTTACAAATCTCGGCCTACTCCTCTTTAAATTGAACCGAATGGACAACCCATGTAAAGGGTTCGGCCCACTTCTACAAATCGCATACATTGACTATTGGAAAGTTGTTCTCATTTGTTGCAACTTTCATAACAAAAACCCTAGCTCTTCTCTCTCTCTCTCACGAACTTGAAGGCAGCCAAACATCCTTTTCATCGAAGTTCATAGGGTTGGGATCATTCTCTTGTTCGGATCAATTCTTGTTCCTTCTCTATTCGGTTAGTGTGATTAACTATTGTTTGATGGTTTTGTGATGTGTGTTACATATGCTCGATATGATAGATGATGTATGGTTATGATTGTCTTGAATAGTATGTGATTAAGCATGATGAATGTAATCGATTATATATGTATTTGATTCGAATCCGAAGGGTAGATTATAGTGTTCATGGAATCGACTTACACATGTGTGTTAGATATTGTTCATATGATTCGGATTGCATGTTATTGTTCAAAAAATTTGATTGGTTGTTATTCGGCTAGCATGTGTTGTCATGATCGGATATAGACTAGTGATCGAGATTCATGTTGATATGCTTATGTATTGTTAAGTTGTTATTCATGATTTTTATTATTTAGGGTTCATGTGAACTTGGATGCTAAAAACCCTTGTTGATCTAGTATGATTTATGTATGAAACTGTTAAGTTGTTAATAGTTAAAATAAAAGGAAACATTGCAATTGGTGGCAAGATAAAAGTTGTGTAACAAACTTCCATATTATTCGAATCATTTAAAGCTGGTCGCACAAGACACCCTAGTCGCACTAGCAGACCATTCGCACAAGACTTCTTGGTCGTACAAGGTGTCCAGTCGTACAAAACATGTCTAGTCGCACAAGGTGTAGTGTCACACAAGACTGTTGGGCCGCACATGATGAATGATTATTTAACTGTTTGGGCCGGTTGTTATGTTGGACTGGGCTGGTAATCAGATTGTACAAGTTCCGGTCGCACAAGGTGCCATCAGTCGCACAAGTTGTTTAAAATGTTGGGCCGGTTATTTGTTGAACCAATTATGCTTATTTGGGCTTCTTGTTACTTGGGCTGGGTATAAAGTGAATCGCACAAGAGATCCCTGTTTAATTATTGGGCCAAGTATGTGGGATTCTTTTGTATGTAAACAATTACTGCTCAATGTGTTATTTAGATATGCCATGACTGTTACATGTTAATGACCTGTAAATTCTATGTACTCATGCGTGCATTACTTGAGTCAAAACCTGACTTGTATGGTAACCCTGTTAGGATGTGGTTGACCACTCATAGTTCAAGAAACCCTTTTGTGTATCTGCCGAGCAAACCAAGGTGAGTTCACACTCTTACCAAGGCATGGGATTCCCCAGTTGGGTTGGGAATGGGATTGAAGGATTACCTGTACTTACATTAACACTAGACTATTTACCACGGTCCTCGGATTGGGAAGGATGCCTGTGCCAAATTCTACGCAAAGCCTACGTACTGTCCTCGGATTGGGAAGGACACCAGCACTAAACCTACGTAAAATCTACGTACTACCGTCCTCGGATTGGGAAGGACGCCAGTGCTAAATCTACGTACTACCGTCCTCGGATTGGGAAGGACGCCAGCGCTAAACCTACGTACTCGCTACGTACTGTCCTCGGTTGGGAAGGGCACTTACGTAAAACCTACGTAAAATTATACTTACTACTATCCTCGGATTGGGAAGGATACTTATGGTTACGAATAGTCTAGTGGGTATATAACACGGGAAGCCCCCACCAATAGAATGCACTATCGGCCCAGTAGAGCCACATGTTACATACGAACTTACTATTACGCATTTACTTTCTGTGAACTCGCTCAACTAGTTGTTGATCCTCTGTTACATGCCTTGCAGGACCTTAGGTACTTATGGAGCTTGCACGGGAGGCGCGGTCGTTGTGGACATGGATCATGAATGCTTGATTTGACGTTATGCCATTTCATACTTATACTTATGATTGGGTTTACTTTTATGCTTCCGCTAAACATTGAATTATACTCATGTTTTGAACACCTTTCATATTGGTTTGTTTGAAATACATTACTATTTACATTTGTTCGATATGATTGGTGGCTTGATCCTGGTCAGTCACACTCCCAAGCGGTGATACTCCGCAGGTGGATTTTGGGGGTGTGACAAAATACAAAAGGAAGACAAAAACACTCTTTTTCCAACATTAGTACTCAAAAAGGGTTAGTTTTATGCCTCAATTTATGTAATTTATATGTTGCATTTTACACACATCAAATACCCCCACACTTGAACTTTTGCTTGTCCTCAAGCAAAACTCTTTAATATGTGGCTTACATTCCCAAATGGAATGGGTAGAAGAGAAGGTTTTGGGCTTGTCGTAGAGTGTCGGGATTTCCAAGATCTTTTTGGGTTTTATTTTTATTTATTTACAATCCTATTCGTCATGATTTATTTAAAACTTTTCATAAGAGAAATTATTTATTTGGGCATAACATGTCTTTTTTAAAATTCCATTTATATACAAGTTCACATACCTCACGGGGAAATCACTCACACTCGGCCGAAGGTGTATTTTTAGTGAATCACTCGAGAGCGGCATGGAACTTATTCCTACCATAGGCTTGCCAAGCAATCAATCCTCCTCCTTTTTAACTTTGATACCTTTGTAAATATCAAGAGGACTTTGTGGGTGAAAGGTTAGGCTTGGGTTAAAGGTAGGTGGTTGGGTTAGTGGTTAGAAGAAAAAGGGCGAAAAGCGTAACAAGTGTCGGTTTTCGTAGGACTTTCTATTTTTGTAACTTTTTATTTTTGATGAAGCTATTATTCAAACAAAGTTATTTTTGATGAACTTGTTTGTTTATTTGCTTCATCATCAACACAAATTTTTTTTTTTCAATCATACGAAAAACCGAACTTGTTACTAAAACAAAGGGTTAAAAATGAAAAAGGTTTTGGTGGGAAAAAGGGAGTTTGGTTTGGGTTATGAAATGAAAGGGTTTAGGCTCAAAGGGGCTAACTAGGGGGATTTTTGGGTAGGTGGTAAGAAAAAAGAAAAATAATGGTGTAGAAATAAAAAGGGTTAGTCCTAATGCCTCCATCATTTACTTACTCGGGTTTAAGTTGGTAAGGACCGGGAATGTATCGTCGTGGCAAGTTCTAGAGTTGTAAGAACCGAGCGGCTATTCACACAAGAAACGAAAAATGAGCATTTAATTTAAAGATATATATTTGTATGCTCAATAAAGGCTCAAAACTCACTTTTGTGGGAATGGGTTTTTATGTGTTCAAGTATATATCATTAAATTTTAACTAAGCTTGTCATGCCTTTTCATAATTTTCTTATGTTGGTTCTTTTTATCACGACGCTATCGGTTGTAAATTTGTAAAAATATA
The DNA here is from genome assembly GCA_030545235.1 of Helianthus tuberosus. Taxonomy (NCBI): domain Eukaryota; kingdom Viridiplantae; phylum Streptophyta; class Magnoliopsida; order Asterales; family Asteraceae; genus Helianthus; species Helianthus tuberosus. The sequence goes on from CM060400.1 coordinate 211,508,030, forward strand.
ACCTTTTTAAGAACTTGAATTTCCCGAGTTAAACCTAGACAAGTAAAAAAAAATGAAATTTTTGAAAAATTTGGGGTGATTAGCGGTTCCAATAGAGTTTTGTGTAAGGCTTGTATTTAGGACTTGCAAAATTTCAAGGTTTAGCATCCCCCCCACACTTAAATTACACATTGTCCTCAATGTGTCCCAAAAATAAAAAAATTTTAGGTTGATTGAATGTGTAAATAGGTGTAAAAAGCAAAAATTTTGTGTTACTGGCAACCTGGACACGACCCCGTGTTGAGTGAACACGACCCCGTGTTCAGGTGCCAGTAACGAGAACTTACAGAAAGTGAATACGGGGGCGTGTTGGCTGGACACGTCCCCGTGTCTGTCAAAGTCTGCAGAATTTAAACAAACAGCAGGTTCAGGGGAATGGGCACGGGGGCGTGTCGGCTGGACACGACCCCGTGTGGACAGTCTGCAAAGTTGAAAAACAGGTCTCTTTCTTCGTTTTTCCAGTCCCGGCTTTAAGAGTACTAATGCTTAGTACTTTAAGCCTCGTATGTACCTGCTTAATCAATAAACACTCCACCAAAACATAGCAAACATCCTACTTTTACCAAAGTTAACATCCATGTCAAAGTTAAAAGAAAAAAAATAAATGCAGAAAAATAAAAGGAGTTAGGGAAAAGTAAATTGTTCAACACTTGGCACGCAGGCCATCAATTGTTCAAGATTAAAAAGGGTTAACCTGGGGAGTCATCAACCAACCGCTTCCTCCTCTGCTCCTCTTGCCTACTCCATAGCATCGTCATCATCATCATCGTCATCATCCCCTCCATGGCGTGCAATGTGGTCTCGTATGTATCCAACATCGTCTTGGATCTCGGATAGGTTTCTCTCGATAGCTCCGACCCGGTGGTAGGTGTTGCTCGCCATGTTATAGGTGTTCCTGGTGCACATAAGGTTTTCCTGCAACAAATCATGCAAACTTTGAAAGTTAGGAAAACCGCCTCCCGAGGAGGATGATTGGCCCGGATCACCGTGGGGTTGGTATTGGTACTGATGATGTTGCGGAGCTGGGAGGACAAGCGCTTCTTGCGGGTTCCATGCATGACCTTGCATCCTTTGAAAGGTTACCGTCCCGTCTTCTGCCTCATAAATCAGGTTCATTGAGCGGCATATGTTGATATCCACCGTACCCGACCATGGGCTCCTCTCAAATGCCCTAGGTATGTGGACAAAGTGCTTGAAGAGACGGTACACCCATCCCCCAAAGAAAATGGGCGTCGGTGCATTAGCAAGGCGGTTGTGATGCATGTTTCGGAGCATGAGGAACGGAACATCGAGCGGCCTGCGGTTGTGAATGCAGTGGAGGACAACCAAATCTCTTAACCCAACGACGCCACTACTGTCATACCTTTGGCTAAGAGAGTAGCCGTGGAGCCTATGAATGTATCTGTATAGCGGATCCCTCAGCTTTGTACTCTTAGTGCTGCTCGGATTGTAGAACCCTTCTCCAATCTGAGCCCACATGGCTTGGCGTTCGTTGTCACCTACCTCTCTCATTCCCCCAGTATTTACTTCGTTTCCCGCATCCTCTTCCGCATACAACCCGATAATCGACCCAAATTGTGCCATAGAGATCGAATACTTCGTTCCGCCACATCGGAAAGCTACCCCGTCATTGTCGAACGGGTCGAACCTTGAGTTGAATGTGAAAGTGCTATAGAATTCCAATGTACATTCGTGGACGAAACGAAGCCGAGTTGTTAGGGCGACTCTGAGTGGTCCCATGACAATGTTGTTGAAACGGTCGATTTGATTCACCATGGTTAGCAGTTCCGTGCAAGCTTGCCTCAGGTATTCCTCCGGCCTTGTTTGAAGAATTTTGTATCGAGCTCTTGCGTCAAGCTCATTGGCGTTAAATCTTGTGAACTTCCTGGCCATCTGCAAGAATACACCAAAAGTTAGCACAAAACAGAAATATTTTCGGAAAAAAAAAACTGCAAACAGTGTGCTGGACACGACCCCGTGTTCAGCGGACACGGCCCCGTGTCCAGGGGTCTGTTACTCAAAAATCCCATTTTTCGACCCGGTTTCGAAAACTTGAAAATTTTTGGTCCAATAGGTGCGGTTTCCCCCGAAAATGAAACCCTAAGTGCCGTTTTTCCCAAAATATCCCGTTTACCCTATCAATTTTATCTTTTTCGGTTCAAGAACAAGGGTTTGGGGTTTTCATGAGAAATCGGGTGAATCTATGAACAATACAAGTGTATCTCCTTCCCTTAACACTAACCTAACTAAATGCACACAGATCGAAACAAAAATTTGAGGTTCGATCCGGATGAACTTCAAGAACCCTAGATTTTTCCCCAAATTTTTGGTGTTTTAACTACATGCAAGTAACTAATCTAACTACTAAAAGTGATAGAATCATACCTTGATGTTGTTAGAGCGATAGGAGACGTTGAAATTCTGCGAAAAATCGCCTGAAACCAGAGCTTTTTCGGGGAAACGGGGCGTGTGGAATGAAGTAACTGTTTTGAAAAAGGGGATTTATCCCGACTGTAGCGCGAACACGGCCCCGTGTCCAGCGGACACGGCCTCGTGCCGAGCAAGTTTTTTTTTTTTTTTTAGTGCTCGTGTGAGTGCCCTCCTTTTCCCATAAGCTATGGTTAGAAAACTTACCGCTTTATTTTGTTGTCTCAATCGTTCGTAACTTTCCAGGCATGATGTTTTTATTCCTCCACCGTTTGAAGCAAGATCTCTTCTTCTTCATCCTCAATGAATCCTTGATAGAGTTTCAGCCGTTGGCCATTGACTTTAAATGGAGGTCCATTTCGAGATTTAATTTCTACTGCACCGTGTGGAAAAATATGGGTGATGGAAAAAGGTCCTGACCACCTAGACTTTAATTTACCAGGAAATAATCGAAGTCGTGAATTAAACAAAAGAACTAGGTCTCCTACCCGAAATTCATTAGGCTTAATATGTTTGTCATGCAAATTTTTCATTCTTTCCTTATAAATTTAAGAGTTTGAGTATGCATAATTCCTAAGCTCGTCTAATTCATTTAATTGACAAAATCGATTTTTACCAGCAAATTCTAAATCTAAGTTTACATTTTTGATTGCCCAGTAGGCCTTGTGTGCAATTTCTACTGGTAAGTGACAACTTTTTCCATAAACTAGCTTATATGGGGTTGTACCTATTGTTGTTTTATAAGCAGTTCGAAAAGCCCATAAAGCATCATCTAATTTATCAGCCCATTCCTTTTTATTTATCCCTACGGTTTTTTCAAGTATTCGTTTTAAACCTCTATTAGTCACTTCGGCTTGTCCGTTTGTTTGAGGGTGATACGCTGTTGAGACCCGGTGATAGACCCCATACCTTGTTAAAAAAAATTCGAGTTGATGGTTGCAAAAATGGGTACCTCTGTCACTTATTAAAGCTTTTGGTGTGCCAAAACGAGAGAATAACTTTTTCAGAAATTTTACCACGACTCTTCCATCATTTGTTGGAAGTGCCTCGGCCTCGGCCCATTTAGACAAGTAATCTACTGCCACAAGTATATATTTGTTTCCTTTCGATAGTGGGAAAGGTCCCATAAAGTCGAGTCCCCACACATCAAAAATTTCACAAACAAGAATGCCATTTTGTGGCATTTCGTTTTTGGAAGAAATATTACCTGTTCTTTGGCAAGCATCACATGTCTTGACAAGACTTTGGGCGTCTTTGTAAATGGTTGGCCAATAAAATCCTGAATCAAATACCTTTCGTGCGGTACTAGCAGCACCATGATGTCCTCCGTATGGACCTTCATGACAATGGCGGAGAATTCTTCGTGCTTCACTACCATGTACGCATCGTCGGACGAGTTGGTCGGCACACATTTTGAAAAGATATGGATCTTCCCAAAAGTAGTGTTTCACATTGGCAAAGAATTTTTTTCTTTGATGATGTGGCCACCCTTTTGCGACTATACCGCTAGCTAGGTAGTTAGCATAGTCGGCGTACCATGGTTCTTCCTTGTATTCCACCATTTCCAGGGACTCAGTTGGGAATTTTTCGTTGATTTGCTCGTCCCTGGTTGCTTCCAAAGCTGAGTCTTCTAAGCGCGAAAGATGATCTGCAGCGGTGTTTTCTGCTCCTCTTTTGTCCTTGATTTCAATGTCAAATTCTTGGAGGAGTAGAATCCACCTAATCAAACGCGGTTTTGCGTCCTGCTTCTTGAAGAGATATCGAATGGCTGCATGATCTGTATAAACTATAGTTTTAGAAAGAACAAGATAAGAACGGAATTTATCAAAAGCAAATACCACAGCTAGTAATTCTTTTTCTGTTGTTGTGTAATTTTCTTGTGCATCATTAAGTGTTTTACTAGCATAATAAATTGGGTGGAAATGCTTTTCTTTTCTTTGTCCCAAGACAGCTCCAACTGCAAAGTCACTAGCATCACACATGATTTCGAAAGGAAATTTCCAATCAGGCGCTATCATGATAGGTGCATTGACTAACATTTCTTTTAAGGTGAGAAACGCTTGATTGCAATCATTGTCAAAGATGAAAGGAGCATCTTTTTCAAGTAATTTTGTTAGAGGTCTAGAAATTTTAGAAAAGTCTTTGATAAACCGCTTATAGAATCCGGCATGCCCTAGGAAACTTCTGATAGCTCGTACGGAGGATGGAGGTGGTAATCTAGAAATGGTATCTATTTTGGCTCGATCCACCTCCATTCCTTCGCTTGAGATCTTGTGACCGAGTACTATTCCCTCTGTTACCATGAAATGGCATTTTTCCCAATTAAGGGCGAGGTTAGTTTCCTCACATCGGGATAGCATTCGTTCAAGGTTATCGAGGCATTGGTCATATGAATCCCCAAAGATAGAAAAGTCATCCATGAAGACTTCCATTGTCTTTTCTATCATGTCATGGAAAATGGCTACCATACAACGTTGAAATGTTGCGGGGGCATTACATAGACCAAACGGCATGCGTCGATAAGCAAAAGTTCCATAGGGACATGTGAAAGTTGTCTTTTCTTGGTCTTCGGGTGCTATCGGGATTTGAAAGTAACCTGAAAAACCATCCAAGAAACAGTAAAATTTATGACCGGATAATCTTTCTAACATTTGATCAATGAAGGGTAAAGGAAAATGATCCTTTCTTGTTGCTTCATTTAATCGCCTATAATCTATAGATACTCTCCATCCTGTGACGGTTCTTGTTGGTGTTAGTTCATTCTTTTCGTTGGTTATTACCGTCATACCTCCTTTCTTTGGAACTACTTGGACATGACTCACCCAAGGACTATCGGAGATAGGATAGATAAGTCCGACGTCAAGTAGTTTGATGACTTCGTTTTTAACCACTTCTTGAACATTTGGATTTACTTGACGTTGTGGTTGTATGACCGATTTGTAGTCATCATTCATCAGAATTTTGTGTGTGCACATAGAAGGACTAATTCATTTTATGTCTACAAGTTTCCAAGCAATTGCATTTTATGTTTTTTCAAAAGATTAATTAATTTTTCTTTTTCTAAGTTATCTAATTTAGAAGAAATAATTACAGGTAAATTACCATCTTTGTCTAGAAAAACATATTCCAAACCTTTTGGAAGTTCTTTGAGCTCAAGTGGTGGGTCTTTGGGAGACTCCTTATTTGGTTGCTCATTTCGATCAAGAACTTTAAAAGTTTGTTCTATGGCGACCTCTTCTTCAACAAAGTGGTCAATCTCTTCACTTGTATCGGGTGGTTCATCTTCATCTTCAATTAGGGGGTCATTATTGCCGAAAGGATATTTCATTGACCGTTCGAGATCGACACTTCCTTTAAATGCCCCTAATTGAAGAGGTAGACTGTTGAACTTCCGGTTTTTCAAAGCTTCGTGAGTTTTTATAAATGGCCGCCCCAACACTAGAGGAGCGTCATCGAGGATGACAAAGTCGGTTGGGATTACCATTTGATTTGTTTGAATCAAGACATCTTCTACTATACCGATTGATTTTATCACTTTCCGATTGGATAGAAAAATGGGTATTTGAAGTGGAGAAAAATCACTAATACTTAGTTTTTCGAAAATGTAGTTAGGCATTATGTTAACACAAAGATCTTTATCGATTGTGACATTACTAATAAACGAATTTTGAAAGAAACATGGAACCGGTGTAATGTTAATTTCAAATGGGTCTTCTTTTATTAGTGAGGTTTGATCATTAGTTAACTTAACACTTACCGTTTCGTCAATTTTAGTGTTAGTATTTAACTCTTTTAAAAACTTAGCATGAGTGGGTACTAAACAATTATTTTCAAAAGAAGGTGACAAGAGATTAATTTCTTCAAAATTAGACTCTTCTTGAATTTTAACGTTGTCGGACTCACCTTTTTCGTTGTTTAACTCATGTGTCGGTTTTTCACTTATTTGTTCTTCCATTTTTACACTTTCGGTTATCTCTTCTTTTTTTAAATCTTCTCTTGCGCGGGACTCCTCTTCCCTTGCGCGAGCTTCTTTTATACATCGATCGATAACTCTAATGTGTTCTAATATCCTATCGGTCACTTCGGTTATAGAAAAAGAATCGGTATTTTCTAAGCTTGAATCCGGTTGTTCGACCCTTTGTTCCTCATAATACCCATATGAAGTCGATGGTTCGCACCATTGTTCTTCATTGTAAGCATATGATGGATAAGGTTCGTAATTTTGTTCTTCATAATACTCATATGAGGTGGGTTGTTCACGCCATGGTTCCTCATAATAAGCATACGAAGGTGGTGGCTCATATCTTGGTTCCTCAAAGTATGAGTATGAAGGCTCATACCTTGGTTCATCAAAATATGAGTATGAGGGAGGAGATTCATACCTTTGGTCTTCATAGGATGTGCATGAAGTTGATGGCTCGTACCTGGGCTCCTCATAGTAGGTGTATGAATTGGATGGTTGATATGAGTGATTATTTTGGACCGAGCGTGCGTTACGACAATTAGTGCAATAATTACCCCTATAATCATCCTCATCATAGGTGTAGTTGTAACCTCCTGAGTATTGATCCATAAGAATCACTCAGCAGACCACAACCAAGTCTCGAGATCAGAAAACAAAAATAAAAACGGAAACAGAGGCTGGACACGGCCCCGTGTTCAATGAGCACGGCCCTGTGTTCAGGAACTGTATCTGGGTGTTTTAATTAAATTTACAGATTTCGTTGAGCACGGGGCGTGTTCAGTGAGCACGGCCCGTGTTCAAGCTTCTGTTACTGGGTGTTTTTATGAAAATGTGCAGCACGACCCCGTGTTCAGTGAACACGGCCCCGTGTACAGGATACTGTAAATGCAAAACTAAACTAAAATGCAGAAAAATGTGCGCGCGTTTTGAAAAGGTTTTGAAAAACTGATTAGGCCGTCGATTTTAAGCTTTCTTAAAATCCTTGTGTCCCCGGCAACGGCGCCAAAAACTTGATGTGCGGTAAAGTGTTATATATATTAGGTGTATATTTTAAGCTGCTTTAACACTTATTTAGCCAAGTTTTAAATTTATAAAACACGATATTTTACTAACACTAAACACACATATGGGCAAGTGCACCCATCGTGAGCGTAGTATAGTGTTGGTAAGATACCGAGGTCGTCCAAGGACACAAGAGCTTTTAGTACCGGTTTATCCTCAACGTCTAATCAAAATAAAAAGTTTAGAAAAAGATTTTAAACTAAGAAAAATAAAAACTAACTCAAAATGCTGAAAATAAAAATAAAAACAGATAGACAAGATGAATCACTTGGTTCTAACTCGTATCTAGTATAACCTTTGATTATTTCCGCACTTTTGCACATAATTAAGAGATTATCTTAGTTATTGTAGTAGGCCCCTCTTTTGAAGGTGACGTTACCCTCACCCCAGTAGTTTGAGTCAGCAAGGATACAATCCTAAAAGGGTGGATTATTGGAAGATAATTAATTAAGTTATTAATGCAATATTATGGTAGGCCCCGCTTTTGGCGGTGACGTTACCCTCGGCTAAGTAGTCTTAGTCAGCAGGGATACAGTCCTAAATAGCCGGGTTATAGTATTAATAGTAGTTAACTTATGAGGGGGTCAAAGAGTTTGGACCCCCGCCATCCAATACCGTGAAGCATTGAAGGAGGTCCTACTAAATTTGACCTAGGTCCATTGCAGGACCTCTAAACGCTGAACAATGGCAAGACCTTTACCAAACCGTTCCCTTAACCCCCGACCAGGTAGCCAACATACCTCCATATAGACCGTGGAGATATGAATGGTGAAAATCTTTTATTTTATATAGACAGTAAAATAATGCCAAGACACCACGGACAAACGACAAGGAAAGATCACCTTCAACATAAGTAACTAGTTATTAAAGTCATTAATACAAAACCAAATAAAAAGTGCAAAAGATTAGAAATACAAAGTATTATACTAGACACTTTGTCTTCACCAAGTGATGTAAGAGACTTAGGCAAACATGGCCTTGATTGTCAAGAACTCTTATGATCAATCTTGGATCCCGAGAGTACTCACATACTCTATGATGGACAATGGATGATGGTGGTGGATGATGGTGTTGTGATGGTGGTGGGTGGTGGATGAAGTGTGAGAGAGGTGGTGTGCCAAGGGATGAGTTGAAATGAAACCAAGCACTCCTATTTATAGGCTGAACAGAAGGCTGGGCACGGCCCCGTGTCCGCTGGACACGCCCCCGTGCCTGTCTGACATTCTCTCTCTTCATTAATTGTAATTCGCAATTACAATTAATGCGCCTGCTGTACTTTCGCCACGCCCCCGTGCTCACTGGACACGGCCCGTGGTGGGCAATAGAAGCTTCTATAGGTTTGTCTTTTCTGCTGCTTCTTGGGCACGGCCCCGTGCTGGCTGAGCACGGGGCGTGTTCAGTCTTCTACCTTCTCTATTTTGTTTGGGAAGATGCCGTTGAGGGGTCGGCAGTCCACTTATGTTCCTTTTCTTGTATTTATGTTAGATTTAGCTGTCTTTTTGCTTCTTTTGTGAATCTGAGCTCATTTATTCCTGAAAATACAAAAGGAAGACAAAAACACTCTTTTTCCAACATTAGTACTCAAAAAGGGTTAGTTTTATGCCTCAATTGATGTAATTTATATGTTGCATTTTACACACATCAATGCACCGAATAAAAGTATCATGATTTGAAAATAAGATTATAATTGTAGCACTCCATGATTATCCAGACGTAAAATAGGTATTTCCGTTTGGTGATCATTTATGCTTTTGTGATGTTCAAGATTTTGTGTTATTATATTTAAATATATAGTTACATTATTTTAGAAAATAGTGATTATCACACACTGAAACACTGATTGTGTCGCACTAATAAAAGTATCATGATTTGAATATAAGATTATAATCATATTATATTGTAGGACTCCGTGATTATCCAGGCGTAAAATAGGTATCTCAGTTTTGTGATCATCGCTTAAGGTAAGGACCCCTCTCCACGTATGTGTACAAGTTTAGGTTTCTACGACCCTGTTGTCAGAAAGACTAAACTCGTTATTTTGTTATATTATTATGTGGTATGGACTCTCAAACAACTTGCGTGTCAGCTTATCGAATAATAATAATAATAAATACCAGTACCCATACAAATGTTGTTTGGTCGGTCTTGGTTTGGTTTGGTATGATAGCGACACGGTACCCTTTTTCAAAAAAAAAATCAGAATGTTGAAAAACAAATAAATATAGAACGTAAGTTACTGAAAAAATCCAATTAAATAATGAATAAAATATTATTAAAAAATAAATAAATACTGAAAAATAATAAATTATTTTTCATCGTCGATTTCCTTTCCATTTGGCACGATAGTGGCACAGTACCCATTTTCAATAATTTTATATCGCAATGTTGGGAGAAATAAACATAGTTGTTGAGTCTGATTTTGTTAAAAATTAAGGTATACAAGTTATTGGGTTTTCTTAAATTAAATGATAAATAAAATAGGGTCCTATTAAATCCACATGGTATCATCTTATTCTCACATGGTTGATACGGGCCGTATAAGGTTATACGGGCCGTATAACCTTATACGGCCCGTATCAACCATGTGAGAATAAGATGATACTGTGGTCGTATATATATTATACGACGATGATATACGGCTCGTATATATGTATACGACACGTATACAATGATTTTCGTTTTTTTATTATTTTATTACTATTTGACGCGACGTATTATTACTCGATTCACGTGTGATTAGACGTAAGATTCTCCGATTCGATGTTATATTCCTCGAATCTCGTGCGAGTTATGTGATTAGACGTTAGATTCCTCGATTCGCGTGTTAATCATTTGAAACGATGTAATATTCCGTAAAATTCTCTATATAAACGACACTAATTTCATTCATTTTCATTCAACTTCTATTCGTTTCTTCTAGTTTTCTCTGTATTCAAATTATTTACGTTATAATGTCGGGTTGGGGTGACATTTTTAATGTGTTTGGTAACGAGGCGAATCAGGGGAATGAAGATAACAAAGCGGGCATGTTTGATCTGAATGCTCCGTTCGATCCCATTTTTGCGTCTGGTTCAGGTCAGGATACTTGGGGTTTGGATGACATTCAGCCTAATTATGCTGGTTATTATCCATCGCAACACCCGGTTAATTTTGAAGCCCCTCCTGTTAGTGTTCGACCGCCGACTGATAGTTCTCATTCTTCTCCCATAAGTTGTGGACCGCCCGAGGGTCCAAATGCTGAAGAGGAACGTACTGAGTTTCAAAACAAGGAGGTATAACATTTAATTATACGTTTATTTGTTGTATGTTAACTATTTTAGTGTTTTTACGTTTGATGTTGTTTTTATTAAAATCTTAGATTAGGGTTGCTCAACGGGTCGTGTTCGCGGGTTGGTGGGTTCAACCCAACCTGAACCTGAAAATTTTACACAAACCCGAACCCGACCCGAACTCGAAAATCGTATCATATATAAGAACCCGAACACGACCCGAAGTTTCAGGGGTTGACCCGAACACGACCCATTAAAGCCGATTTTTTTTATTTTTTTTCTAAAATTAATATATTAAAGTTAAAATTTACTTAAAAAACACAAATATATATACACATATATATATATAGGGGACCGCTAGAAAGAGAACCACCCCGAGTTATGAGAACCGCGAGAACCACACCATCCGGGCCGCGGTTGACCAAAATTTTTTTTTTACAACTAGATGTGTGTATTATAAACACATTCGTAAAAAAAAAATTAAAAAAAGGCAGAGGGGGTAGTTTTTTACACCCCAAGTTTGGTGTAAAAAAAAAACACCAACCCGTTAATTTATATATATTGTAAAAAATATATAATATAGTATAAATGTGTAACGGGTCAACCCGCCATCCCGACCAATGTTGACCCGAACCCGACCCGTTAATCCAAACGGGTTCGCAGGTTCAAGCTGAAACTGACCCGAACCCGTTTATACTAAAACTAAACCTGGGTTAATCATTTGAGTTAATCATTAATTGACACATATAAGTGTTTCCGTTAGAAATTCGCTAGCATGGATGAATTGATAGACTGGTGTAGAGACGTCGGACGCGTAAATGGCTACGCCCTCGTCACCAAACGCACCATCTACGATAAACCCCATAGTTGTCAGCCGGTAAAAATTTGGCTTACGTGCGATTGTGCCGGCAATTACAAATCAACAGCGACGGTCAGACGCAGCGGGACTAGGAAAACCGGTTGCAAGTTCCAACTGGTCGGGACATACAGAAAGAGGTTAGGTTACTGGGATCTAAGGGTTGAGGAAGGTAAACATAACCACGAACCATTTCTGTATCCAGAGGGTCATCCGTCCCTAATGAGGCTGACTCCATCGGAAGAGAGGACGGTGGAGCAAATGACGCATCAGAACATCAAACCACGAGACATTCTTGCTGCCATTAAAGAACAGAACCCCCATAATGTCTCAACAAGAAACACCATATACAACGCTCGAGCCAAATTGGGACGAATGGAACAAGTCAGCGAGACTCCAATGCAGATACTTTTTGACCGGTTGGAGAAGGCTGGGTTTCTTTTTTACCATAGAACATCTCAAAACGGCGAACGGGTCGAGGATGTTTTCTTCATCCACCCGGAGTCGAACATGTAATGGCGCGCTTTCCCGCATGTGTTGCTTATAGACGCCACCTACAAGACGAATCGATACAAAATGCCTTTAGTCCAGATTATCGGTGTTACATCAACGTTGATGTCGTTTTGCATTGCTCATGCGTTCGTAAGCCACGAGAAACAGGAAAACTTCACATGGGTTCTACAGAGGTTGAAACACTCATTAGACAGTGTTATGGAACCCCGTGTAGTAGTAACGGATAGAGATCGCGCCCTAATGAACGCATGTGCAACCGTGTTTCCCAGGGCTAGACATTCATTGTGTAGGTGGCACATACAGCAAAACATCTTCAAACATTGCAGGAAAAGCTTTAAAACAGAGGATAAATGGGAGAGGTTTCTTTTCAAGTGGGGCGAGCTAATTCAATCAACGACCGATCATGACTACAACTACTGGTACGAGCGAATACGATCAAACTTGCCACGAAAAAAAACCGACGGTAAGTTTTATATAATTTTTGTTTAATAATCGTATTTATTTGACTTGTCTTAACTGCACTTGACTTTGATTACAGAGATTATGAACTATTTGGATTCAATCTGGTTACAACCATATAGAGACCGGTTTGTTTCGTTCTGGAGCGACCAACATTTGAACTTCGGTCAACGTACAACGAACAGGGCAGAGGGTCAACATGCCCTTTTGAAGCAGTACCTAGGCGACTCTAATTACACCCTGGAGAAAGTGGTACCACTTATCGATAAGCTCATAATAAACCAGGTGACAGAAATCAAAGGCAGCATTGAAACAAGCAGGAGCCGAACATTGGGTCATCATAACAAACCAATATTTAATCTCCTACTAAAGAAGGTTTCACATGCCTGCCTAGAGGTGATATCAGACGAAGTAAATGAAATAGAAAAATTAAAGTTATATAACCGTACATGCGCGTGTCGTTTGTATACAAGCAGTGGGTTGCCGTGCGCGTCTCGGTTGGATGCGTATATAACGAATGGTAATACATTATTCGACCAACCACATTTTATAATCATACCCTTTCATCACGCAAAATCTTATTGACGTTTTATGTTGTTTGTTGATATGTTCCTTAGGTCAAATGATCCCGTTGGAGATGATAGACCCTTTTTGGAGAAAGTTAAATTTGGACTCCATAGTGGAACCGAGCAAGGTGGACTCTTTCGACTTAGACGGCGAATTTGCGCTTCTCAAACAACATTTAAGTGCTCAGCCGAGAGAACTCAGGAAAAACTTTATTCAAAAGATGAAGGAGTTGGTACAACTCAATAAGAAAAAGCTTAAACAACCAGTTGTGCAAAAAAACACACGGGGTCGTCCAAATTTAAAAGCTCAGCAACAAAGGAAGGATGATTCGTTTACGGAGCCTTCAAGACACAGCTTTTTAACAACGCAGGACCAGTATAGTGATTCAAAAGATGGGTTTCGCACACAAGATGAGTTTGGCACACAAGAGTCAAATATCGAACCTACCAGGCACAGCTCGTTTGTCGAGTCACAAAGTTATTGTACTGAAACACCTATGTTCTTCGGCGAGATTGCGAAAGGGGCTAAGAATTCGAAAACGAAAAAGAAGGTCGCAAAATCAAAGGAAGAGCCACCAGACTTACCTTTGCTGCCTGTCGGACAAGTTAATATGTTCACGCACTTCAAAAAGTTCATTCCACCGTGCTTCTATCCACACCTCAGTCACATACAAAATGTGCAGGGTGATGGTAATTGTGGGTTTCGATCTATAGCGGTCGGCTTATCGCTTAAAGAGTATCAGTGGCCGTTCATACGGGAGCAGCTTCATGATGAGTGCAACCGGTTCCACGAATTATGGAAAAATATAAATGGACCTCAGTATCAAGAAGTTCTGGAGTCATTAGTTTGGTCAAAAGACCATATAGACGGAGCACCTCGACATAAGTGGCTACAAATGCCATTCACGGGGCTTCTGATAGCAAACCGGTGGAATGTCATTTGTCTATTATTAAGTGACCTTGGTTGTGCTTCATTTTTTCCCATGTTCAGAACAGCCGAAGAAAGTATTCCGCATCAAACAGTCGCGCTTGTACATGTACACAGGAACCATTTTATTCATGTCAGATTAGAAGGGGAATATCCAATGCCAACCCCATCAGGATACTGGCGACAACCGACACGGAATACGCCAGCAGAAAGTTGGTATCACTATTACAAGGAATGTATTGACCAATATAATATGATCGTTGATGAATATAGGACCAGGGATTACATAGATTTAGGTGGCCTATGAATATAAAATGTTATTTGCATGTTTTGACAATTTGTAATGATCAACATACACGTTATATAAATGTTTTGGCAACTTTTTGAGATTGAACTTGAAAAAATGTTTAAACGAATCAATTTGCATGTTTTGACAATTTGTAATGATAAACATACACGTTATATAAATGTTTTGCCAACTTGTTGAAATTGAATTTGAAAACACGTTTAAACGAATCAACGTTAACGCATAACGACCATATTTTCGTCAGTTCCGCATATAGTAATTGAAAAAAAAATGAAAAAAACTGAATTGTATACGGGCCGTATAAAAATATACGCCTCGTATACTGTGATCGTATATTAAGTATACGACAGAATTAAAATAAATTAAATCACTGTATACGGGTCGTATACTTTTATACGGCCCGTATACAAAAAAAAGGTCGTATAAGTTTTATACGACCTCATTTCCACCATACGGCCTCAATTTTCAACCAAAAATTCTCTCGGATCGTTCTTGGACAGCGTTCTTCGGCGTTTTTGGCGTTTTCTTCACGTTCTTCCTATACGGTACGTTTTCGTATAGTGAACTTTTAAATTACGTAACATGTTAGATTATGGTCTTGTATAGTAAAGCGTAGATAGGCGTAACGATTACGATTGTATAATTCAATTTGAAAAAAAATTGAAACAGGAAATTGTAAATGATTATTATGTGTATACGGTCGTATAAATTGTATACGATCGTATAATGTTTGAATATTCAAAAAATATACGATCGTATAAAATTTATACGACCGTATACACTTGAAAAATCAAAGGTTATACGATCGTATACATTATATACGCTCGTATAATGTTTGAATATTCAAACATTATACGCTCGTATATTTATATACGGTCGTATAACGTTTGAATATTCAAACATTATACGCTCGTATATAATGTATACGGTCGTATCCTTGTTGAATCTTCAAACATTGTACGAGCGTATATCATATGTACAATACGTTCGTATACAAGAACAGTATTCGTATAATACGTTAACGATAATCGTATAGTGATTGCTAAGTTGTAATTGTTATTTGTTACAGACGATATGGCTGAGTCATCAGCAGCTGGTGCGGCCCGTAGAGGTCGAGGTCAGGGTCAGGGTCAGGGTCGGGACCGTGGACGCGGACGGGGACGTGGACGTGGACAGGAGGAGGAGGTTGTGCCCGATTTTACTGAGACGGGGCAGTTTGTTAGAGATATCCCCCGAGGTACGGTTGCCTATAGGGTTTTGGGCAAATTACGGGAGATGGTGCTGGATGCGCCTCGGACCATAGATTTTCAGTTTTTGACAGATATTGGAGCGATCGTTCGGGTCCGGTTGCTCATGCCAGCTAACTCCCCGTGGGACCGCTTATTTGATGCCGCCGCAGAGCGGGCCCACAGGGAGATTACTTTAGAGTTTTTATCTACCTTTACATTTATGGACACCCGGGGTGGGGGTTTTCAGCATTTTTTGACGACAGACGCCGTAACTTTTACTATTTGCGGCAAGACTCAGAGGATGACACTTCCTCAGTTCGCTGTTGCCTTGGGTCTGTACTCACAGGAGGACTCAAGGTCACGCGCATTTTTTGATGCGCCAGTCAGCACGTCCACTGACGTGTTGTGGCCGTATTGGAAGAGTATTGGGTTCAGGGAGTTCGCGAAACCGAGACAACGATCCCCGAAGGCACGGGCGACTGATCTTTACGACCTGTTACACCGATACCTACATCGGTGTATCGCCGTGACGATCGCCGGTCGTCATGATAGCAGGGAATGGGTCACCCAAAGTGACCTATTCTTCTTGCACGACTTACTTACCGGCGGGAGGGCCAACTTGGCGTACAAGTTGGCCGCATATCTCGCCGAGTACGCTTTTAAGCGAACCTCTTCCCACATCAGCTGTGGGGCCTTCGTCACCCGTCTGGCGAAGGGTTACTTGCGCCTCCTGACCCCGCAGGTGGCAAGGGATGTGACGCAGACACGCCAGCTTGACAGGGTTGGGAGGGACACAGCCCTATTGATGGGTTTGGCTCGCGAGGTCGAGGGAGGGCAGCTGGTTTGGGCTTATGGTGTGGGTGAGGGACCCCGTGGAGAGGGTGGTGATGAGGAGGGAGACGAGGGCGAGGGCGTGGGAGAGGGAGGCGACGGAGAGGGGGTCGCTCATACTGCCGATCGATCACAGGTAGTTGAGGAGGAGTTACGGGGTGATCGCCCGTACGTTCGACGCAGCGTGAGACAGCGTGTGATGCCTCCACCGGGGGTGGAGGAGAGACTCGTTCAGGTCGAGTCGGCTGTAGCTGCAGTCAGAGGGGATTTAGCTGCAGTCAGAGGGGATTTAGCTGCAGTGAGAGATGATGTACAGTGGATGGTCGAGGCGATTGTGGCTATGCATTCTGCCGCGCCCCTACCTCCACGAGCTGGCGCTGCACCACCACCACCACCGCCGTAGCTGCTTATTGTATTATTATTTTTTTGTTATTTTACGTTTGAAACTTTGTAAAAGTTTATCTTTTTTTTTAGATGAAAAACATTATAAATATTAATCTTTTGTTTAGATGTTATGTTGTTTGTTTAATAATTGTTGTCATAGTTTATCATAATCATATCACATATTTTATCGTTTTACATAGTGGAAACTTACTAAACATTATAAATACGTTTAACTAGAAACTCGTAACATAATCCGATATATACAATACTATTTTAAAATTTATAAAACTTATTAAATGGTTTCCCGATTGCAACAAAAATTAACTTTTCTATACATATTTATCGTTTTACATAGTGGAAACTTACTAAACATTATAAATACGTTTAACTAGAAACTCGTAATATAATCCGATATATACAATACTATTTTAAAATTTATAAAACTTATTAAACGGTTTCCCGATTGCAACAAAAAATTAACTTTTCTATACATATTTATCGTTTTACAAAGAGGAAACTTATTAAACATAATAAATACGTTTAACTACAAACTCGTAACATAATCCGATATATACAACACTATTTTAAATACAAAAATTTATTAAACGGTTTTCTGATTGCAACAAAAAAGTTAAATTTTCTATACGGGCTATACGGGCCGTATAACATTATACGGCCCGTATACATATTCCAAAACTAAAAACCCTTGGCAAACCTTCGAAACAAAATTATGCAAATATGTATACGGCCAGTATATAACTATACGTCCCGTATACATATAAAAACAAAAAAAACATTCCACCGCATAAAATTCTGTGCATAAACATTCTATACGGCCCGTATCATTTTATACGGCCCGTATAGATATAGGGATGTGAAAATAAGATTATAGGGGATGTGGAAATAAAACAACCCATAAAATTTTACTAAAAATTAAAACAAATACATAAAAAATAAAAAAAAGGTTATTCATCAACATTCTCAAATCATATATATAACTAGTGGTATCTCATGCGCTTCGCAACGGGATATTAGTCGGTATCGGTATTTATAGCTAAATAAATTGATTATCAGTCTGAGCTTATGACTTAGGCTAAGCGGGGCACCCTCGGTGACTCCCTTCGGGGACCAAAGTTGCCGAGCGGGGGAGTGCTGCCATCCAAGAGGGGGGCCAAATCGGGGAGGAGGCACCGAAGAAGGGTAGGAGAGAGAAGGTGGGCCACCATTTTTTTCAACCAATGAAAACTTTTTTTTTTTTTTTTGAATAAAAAACACAAGTCCCCTAAGAGGAGAGTGCCACCATCAAATTGGGGTGTTAGGGGAGTTTAAGATGGGAGTTGACGTGGCATAACCTGATTGGATGTGCGTAAGAGAGGGGACTCCCCTCTTAGGGGAGTGCCCCGAGTACCCTTATTGGAATTATGCCAATAACATGTGTTCAAAATCAAACATACACAATGCATGTCTTGTCAGAAATGCAAACCAAACACATGCATCTAAACCTAGAACCAAATAAATGTCTAAAAACATATATCATATTCATCATACGCCAACTATTCACCAAAAGACAACAAACCTATTATTATAATAACATTTTTACACTACGTTATCATCTAGTACTGAAACTCGGATCACATCACAAGGTCCGCTATCGTAACCAAAGTTAACGTTGTAACTAGACACGTGCCTCATTTTACTTTCAAACCTTTGTTTTCAATTTTTTTTTTTAACGGCAAATTTGGATCACTGACGGATCACTGGAGTATCATCGTGCCACCAGCGGAACCACCCGATCATATCCATCTCCACTAGGCATAATGCCTATCCACCAATTCAGGAGGAAACCCAATAAATGTGGGAAAACCCACCTTGTAGGAATCGAACCCAGGACCTATTGGTCCCAAAGCCTTATCCCATCCCCAAGATGCTACTAGGCTATACTCTTGGTCCCAAAACCTTTGTTTTCAGTTAACTTTATAAAATAATATATAAGAATGATAAAATCATTTAACAGGGGTACTTGGTTTAAACTGATACTAACGAACTATATCATTGATAAAGGAAACTATTTTTTAGGAATGTCATGGTTACCTTTTGGATAATTAATTTAATATCATTGTAAGTATTTTTTTTTTTTTTATTTTGTAATGTATACATGTTTTTGAGTTGACCTAACAGTTATCGAGCTTATTTAACCACAAACGAATGACACTTTCAATCATAAACCGCAGCTGTCAGCTACTACCAAGCATGACGCTGACCTCGTCGTCACCAGGTTGTTGTAGCCCAAAACAACCATTCGACCATTGTCAACGATGTTGAACTCTATCGGTGATCATCTTGATTGCCGACGTTGCTATGGATCGCAATCATCATCATCATCTAATCATCTAATCACATTGTCGCCATCACCATCTGCCATCTCAAGTCAATTGTTTTGACTAAGAATCACCACCTTGCCCCGCCGTTGAGGCTGATCATCATCACCATTAGCTGCTCACATGCAGCTGTCAGTGGCGGAGCTTGACCAAAAGTTTCGGGAAAGCGGAAAGTCATGGGACCCAATTTCTATATTGTATAAATATTTAGGCAAAATAGTTGGGGGGTTGATATTTTTGTACGAAAAATCAGGGATTTTACACTTCTAACCGAAACACTGGGGGTCGGGTGCACCCCCCGGTTCCAACTAAGCTCCGCCCCTGGCAGTTGCCCCTTCCCCATGATCGATCCTCACGTACAAATAAACACACATTCTCTAGAATTACCTTATAGAACCCACGTTATGTGATCATAAATTTGTGCCTTGAAACATCTCTGCTTTCTCACACGCTAAAAACTCCAACAAAACAAAATATGTAACAGACTATTTTTGGGGATACTAGGGTTTTTAACTTCCTCTCCTCTCCCAACTTAGGTAAACTATTACACTAAACACCCTTCACTTCAAACCCACAACATTTACAACTTGAAAATTTTGACTCGGAATTTGGGGTGTTTCGATCAATTACTCAAGTTAGATGCATAAGTTATATCATTTGACGAGATAATTTTAAAAGATGAATGACAAATTTGTTAAGAATTATATATAATTTTAGTTTTTAAAGAAAAGTCATCTATAACCATAGAATAATTTTAAATTCCAATTTCAAAGTAAACTTATAAAACACATAACTTTTCTTAAATATATCTTTCAAAGTAAACTTATAAAACACACAACTTTTCTTAAATATATCTAATATATACTTAATTTTACATCATGATTATAATTATATACATAGTTACATACACACGTGTGTAGAAAGGAACTTAATATATACAAGATTACAAGCACCTTCAACACGAACGTTTTCAAATAAAATAAAATAATACAATTATATTTCCAAGGAAGAAAAAGAAGCTACAAATATACACAAGAGGAAGGGTTATTGGGAGTACCGATGCACACATAGAGTAGTAGCCTTCCATTAGTCACCTTTTCCATCGATTGATCAACGGCCACCGGCGACCCCATCACCTTTATAACATCAACCCAGTCACTTCTATCTTCCATTCCATCATTATACCCCCCTCCGTATCTGTCACATGATATTTTTATATTATTCCGACTGCGCATTGTTCGTATCCACGCTTCCGTAGCCGGTGAACGTGCGTTTGTGTCATCAATTACTTGTTAGGCTATGAGGTGTGGATGGAGCCACATGGGGCTTTATCATGACACCTAGGCTTCATATCATCGCCATGTCAGCATGAGGGCTTTATCATGCCCCCATTTAATTTGGAGGATGTGGATGGAGCCCCGTGTCATGATTACCTAATTATTTTTTGAGTTAAATGCCATTTTAGTCCCTGTGGTTTGGGCCATTTTGCCAGTTTAGTCCAAAGGTTTCATTTTTAACCTGTGGGTCCAAAAAGGTTTCACAGTTGCCATTTTAGTCCACTGGGTTAACTTCATCCATTTTTTCTGTTAACGAGAAGGCCAATTCGGTCATTTTATATGTAATTCTGTTAACTAAATGGACAATTCAGCCATATAAAATGACCGAATTGGCCTTCTCGTTAACAGAAAAAATGGATGAAGTTAACCCAGTGGACTAAAATGGCAACTGTGAAACCTTTTTGGACCCACAGGTTAAAAATGAAACCTTTGGACTAAACTGGCAAAATGGCTCAAACCACAGGGACTAAAATGGCATTTAACTCTTATTTTTTTATTTAAATATTTATTTTTTAACTAGAAAATAAAAACAAAACATAATTTCATTAAAAAAATAAAAAACACTACATAATTTCATTTAAAAAAAAAAACACTACATAACTTCATTTAAAAAATAAAACCACTACTCGTCGTCTGTGTCGAGTCCTCCTTGTTCACGATAAAACCATAGGTGTTCTGTCAGATCGGCTCGAAGGTTTTGGTGTGTGTGCCTAGCCCGTATTTTTGCTCGGATATCTTCTTTCTCAGCGTATGTTAGTATTGGGTTCGTCGGTTGGATACTTTCATCATAGCTTTCTCCACAAAATGCTCTACCAGAGTCCTCCAATATCATGTTATGCAAAATGATACACGTATACATAACGTTTCTCATTTTACTTTTTTCAAGTATCCTCGAAGGCTGTGTGATGATAGACCATCTTTTCTTTAACACACCGAAAGCCCGCTCGATATCTTTTCTTGCTGACTCTTGTTTTTTCTTGAAATACAATCTTTTTTCGTCATCTGGACACGAAAGACTTTTTACCAACGTCGCCCACTCGGGATAAATACCGTCTGTGAGATAGTAGCCATACTTATACTGCAAGTCGTTTGCATAGAATGAAGTATCTGGTGCAACACCGTCTATGACATCGTCGAATAGATTCGACGCCATTAAAACTGTAATGTCATTGTTTCGTACCAGCCATGCCAAAGTACGCATGCCAAATCCATAAATCTTGAGAAGCGATCGCTTGTAATATTACGGTAGGACCATCGTGGTCACCACGATGATGTTGCCCTTTCCAAGCGGTTGGGCATGCCGCCCATTCCCAGTGCATGCAATCAAGACTTCCCAACATTCCAGGAAACATATGTAAACGCTGATGGGCCTCGTATAGAATTGGAACGTCGGCTGCGGTTGGCATCCTCAAATATCATCTCTCGTACAGAGAGATTACACCTAATAAATTATTGCTAATTAAAAAATAATAACGACGTAAAAAATAATAAATACTAGTGTTAATAAAAGTTACCTTCACAAAAATTTTCAAGAGACTCACGACACATTCTTGACGACATCCTTAAATACTCATCCCACGCATCACTCGATGTGTCGTAGGCTAGTTGCCTAATTACTGCCGTACACTTTTGTAGTCCAGAGAAACCAACCTTGCCACTTGCACTTACCCTTTGCGTGAAAAAAGGGGATTCGCCCGCAAGATCATTGGAAATTTTAACGAATAGTCGTCGGCTCATACGAAACCTACGCTTAAACTGAACATCATCGTACACGGGAGTTTCACAAAAATAATCTTGCACTAGACGTTCATGAGCAGCTAACCGATTCCGTTCAATAGGCGATTTTCTGGTACGCGATGCAGAGGATTCGGCTTCTTGTTGCAAATAATTAATCGCCTCCTGCGCCATGGCGATAACCATATCATCAAGAACACCATCGGATGACGAGCTCGAAGAAGACATTTTTTAGTTGTGATTGGTGTGTGTTTTGGTTGTGATTGGTGAGTTTTTTAGTTTAGAATAGGTTATATATATAATAAAATTAAGAATTTTTTTTAATATTCGACCGTTTCACAACGGTCATGTTTGACCATTTCTCCTTGTTCAACGCGCTTTCAGCTCGTTACCACCGTGGCGGAGCTTCAATGGCGCCCCGGCATAGTGCCGGGAGTGTGTTCGATGGCGGAGGGGGGGGGGGGGGGGGGGCGCTATAGTTGTCCAGCTGACGAGGGTGGCGCCCCCACACCCTCAAGCCTTATATGCAATATACAAAGACCTGTTCTCTTGTAGTTTGAAGCAATCATGTGAGTAATTTCACGTTAGTTTTTTTAATCAGATTCTATTCAACGCACGAAAAATTGTCAGTAATCGACAAATCAAAAATCTTCGAGGTTATAAAATTGAGTAAAATTCTCGTACAAATGACTTTAATGTACTAGACGTACGAAAGGCATGAAAAAAAAAAACGTGGTGGCATTTTTGTATTATTTGCTCGTAAGGTAATTATCAAAATTACTTTACAAATAATCTTGTAGAGTAATTCTAATCTTGTAGAGTAATTTTGATCCAGTAGTGTAATTATTAAAATTACTCTACAAGTGTATTAAAATTACTCTGCAAGTTTATCAAATAACAAACAATTCAAATTACTTTACAAAATCATTTGTATAGCAATCATGATACTCTATAAAATTATCTTAAAAGTTCAAAATTATCATACAAGATGATTTGTAGAGTTATTATGATATTCTACAAAATTACTCGACAAGATCAAAATTACCCTAAAAGAACATTTTACATAATTACTCTACAAGATCATTTGTAAAGTAATTTTAATAATTATTATACGAGCAAATAATTACG
The DNA here is from genome assembly GCA_030545235.1 of Helianthus tuberosus. Lineage (NCBI taxonomy): Eukaryota > Viridiplantae > Streptophyta > Magnoliopsida > Asterales > Asteraceae > Helianthus > Helianthus tuberosus. The sequence goes on from CM060400.1 coordinate 211,531,441, forward strand.
AAAATGTCACCGTGTTTTTTCATCAAAACCTTCAGTTCGTACCTTTTATACGTTAAAGTTACTTATATTTAATCATATCTTTTGTGTTTAAAATTAATAATATACTTTTTTCATGCTGTGGGTATTGTAATGTGCTCTAATAAAATTTATTGATTGGGAGTAGGTATCGAGGGGAGTGTATACATATACATGCATACGAATACATATGATGTTAAAGGAAATAAAAACAGAACTTTTCTCTTGAAAGCAAAAACAAAGAATATAATAATAAAATATGTCAGGTAAATGTGGTGACGACTTATGGACCTTTCATGACACCCAAAGAGACGCATTTTAACGGACATTTACGTCGAAAATATTTACTCTTATTCCCCTATACTATATGTTAATCCCATCCAAGCAGCACTAAGCTCCCCCAAAGAATTTAATAATGATACTAAAGGTCCCTCTACTTTATTCATTCATGTAGAGAACCCTCTTAATAACCAAAAGAAAAATTATATCTAACGTCAATTGTATAGTGACTAAGAATCAGCGATAATCGGTTTGAGTTCAGGCTTTGCGCTCGTTATTCCAGCCCATGTTAGCAAGTCTCGGAGAAAGGTACACGCAAGGACTAACTTGGTCTAGGTGAAGGGATCGGCCCATTGCTAACTATTGTAACTTGTCTAGGTGACAAATTTAGTTGTTTAAGTGCTTGAAATTGTAGCTTTGTTGGGTAATCTCGCATGCAGCCAATATCACGCGTTGCGATTTTCTCACAATGGATGTTAACGGATTCGTTTGACGACAACCCATCTTTGTTTATAGGTTGTACTTTTATTGACAGTTTTCCCTTTGTTGAATTGAGCTTGGATTTCTCATGACATGTAACATTGCGAAATGGATCATCGTCATCTAATGGACATTTCTGCACATTATAATTAAATAAATAAACTTAATAAAAGAAACATGTAATGTAACTATAATTATACATTATGAAAACAATAAATAGGTTGTATCTTACCTTAACATTAGTCAAATCAACTCGATTTTTTTCAAGATAACAAACGAACTCCTTGAAGTTTTCTTTGGTTGGGTGATAATGACCACTATATGGCCATATTGCCTGTCATCACGTGCAAATGAAACATGTATAAAACTTTGTGTTGAATAGGGATGTTCACGAGCCGAACCGAACCGAACCGATCAGACCTTTGCTCGTGCTCGGTTCGTTTACAAATCGATCCGAACCGAACCGAGCGTTTTTTCAACCGAGCCAAAGTCGAGCGAGCGTCTTTCGATCCGAACATTTTTCGAACGAACGTCGAGCGAGTATCGAGCATCGCAGAATAAACAAGGAAAGTGACGATGAGAGTGCTAGTTATTAGAATAAAGTGTTGTTTTCGTCCCTGATGTTTCGTCAAATAACAAACAAGTAAAAATTTAACAAATAACAAGGAATACAAAAACACTCAACTAGTTCTATCGAGATTAACTAAGTGGGATGATAAATCGTCGACCGATTGAAACATACCCTTGTTCTATCGGAAATTTGAAATTGAATAAATCGATTGAAGTAAAACCCTTCTTGGCAAGTGGTGATGGAGAAATCGAATAACGATGGTGAATGGGGGGTTTTGATTAGGGTCTTGCACTTCTGAATCAAATGACGGGTTGAGACTTGAGTATTGATCGACGCTTCACATTTTAGATTTTGAAAATTTTTAAATACTCAAATGGACATTTAAGTATTGGATAATGGACTATTGGTATTAGATTTCAATTCTAATTACTTAAATGAGCTCTATTTGAATCTTGGACCAAACATTGTTAATGTTGGTCTCTAGTCATTTCATTAAAAATGATACACACACAAACACAAATATATATGTATATATATATATAGGGAGAAGATCATGCGAGAACCACCTCTTATTGCGAGAACCAATGTGAACACAACCAAAAATGCCTAAAAATAGTTAAAAATCACACAAATTTTTTTTTTTTTTTGAATTTTTTAATATTTTTTATAAAAAAATCGCTACTTTTCGAAGGCAAAAAAAAAGTTTTTTTAAAAAAAAAAAAGTTTTAAATTTTTAATTTTTTTTTTGTTTCGAAAAGTAGCGATTTTTTTATAAAAAATATTAAAAAATTCAAAAAAAATTTTTTAGATTTTTTTAGGTTTTTTTGGGGTTTAGTTTTTAGCATTTTAGCTTGGGGGGGGGGGGGGGGGTTTAGGTTTTTGGGGGGTGGGGGAGGGGGGTTTAGGTTTTTGGGGGGGGGGGGGGGGTTAGGTTTTTTTAGCTATTTTAGGTTGTGTTCACATTAGTTCTCGCGGTTCTCACAATAAAGGTGGTTCTCGCATGAGCTCCTCCCTATATATATATATAGGGGAGGATTTAAATGAGAACGCTAAATATTGTGAGAACCGTGAGAACAGATAAAAAAAACGCGAGAACTTGGTCAAAAACGAATCAAATTCAAATTTTTTTCTACACTTATCATTATTATTGAAAGAGTTAATTACATAGTTAGTCCCTGTGGTTTGCACAAAATAACAAGTTTAGGTACTAATAGTTTCTGATAACATTCTAGGGTATTAACTTTTCATTTTGTAACGTTTGAGGGTATTAGCACTGTTTAAAGGCTTAAAATCACATTTTATTAGTACCCTCAAACGTTACAAAATGAAAAATTAATACCCTCAAACGTTACAAAATGAAAAGTTAATACCCTAGAATGTGATTTTAAACTATTAGTACCTAATGTTGTTATTTTGTGCAAACCACAGGGACTAACTATGTAATTAACTCTTATTGAAATACAATGTTAGAAATTTAATTTACACGTTTAAATTTACGTGAATTCATAAATAAAGAAAAATTACACATGTGTAAAAAATCTAAAAAGAGTGATTTTTAAAGGAGAAACGAATTATTTGATGTTGTAAATTCTTTTTTTGATGTTGTATCTTAATTACAATGAGGTTTGTATTAAAAAAATTGGTTTTGATTGGTGTTCTCATTCGTTCTCACGGTTCTCGCAATATTTAGCGTTCTCAAGATAACCCTCCCCTATATATATATATATATATAGAGAAAGTATAATGTACTTCAGGGCTTAACCTACATTAACATACATGACAAAATATATAACGTGCGTTATTATCATAGAGCGTGCGTGATTATAGTCCCATGCGTGATTATGTGGTCCCATGCGTGATTATGTGGTCCCATGTGGTCCCATGCGTGATTATGTGGTCCCATGCGTGATTATACCCCTGATCCAACGGTTACCATTGTCTCCTACGTGATGTATGATAAGGCTTTTTGTATGTTAACCTTTCTCTATATATATATATATATTAAAAAATAAATCGAGCCAACCGAGTCGAACCGAACTGAGCGAACCTTTGCTCGTGCTCGGTTCGTTTACAAACCGAACCGATCCGAACCGACCATTTTTTTAATCGAGCTTAATCGAACGAGCAAATTCCGAGCATTTTCCGAGCGAGCATCGAACGAGCGTCGGCGCCGAGCAATTTGAACAGCCCTAGTGTTGAATGTGTCATCTCATGCAAATGAAACATATAAAAAACTTTGTGTTGAATGAGATTTAGCATTCTATTCTTGCTGCCAGTTGAAGACAATTAAGTATTATATATTGTAACTAAAACTAGAATATTGGAACAACCCTTTTTTCTTTTGGGCAACGTACAAGATTCTTGACGTGCTAAGTACAAATATCCATTTAGTTCCCTCTACGGTTTTCACAAATCTTCGACTTTGTTTGTATAATAATTTTCCATTCTCGATAATTACTTCATATGCTTCCCTCTCTTTCTACATTTAGAATGCATGAAGATTAGGTTTTTAAACATAGAATCATTAACATATCAGTTAAATCTTTATAAGATGAATAATAAATAGTGTATAAAGTTATGAATGAGCCATACAGGTCCAAGATATTTAATGTACTGGTGTTGTAATATATTTCTTGGGCATTTTTCGACGCTTATTTCTTTACCATCTCCAACGTCGAGCTTGAAAATATCACAAAATAATATGTATGAATGCATGCATGCATCGCTTAGATTCAGCGCGAAATAATTTGAATTAATTTGCAATGATTTTGGAGATAATCAATTTTACAATCTCTATTTTCTAACATATGATTACCAGTAAAAGAAGGGTTGTGAACTTTGACTTGTAAACCAAACATTGTAGTATAATCGTAGGTTGTGTCCATAACGATGGCGCGGATCAATCTGCGAAGACGAACCAAAAGAACAAAAAAGTAAGTTAACTATATCTGTGATGATCAAAGAGTTTCATCTATGAATATTGGTGGTTTAGCTTACGGCTTCGAGCCAATGGCTAGTTTTTGAGCTTTTTGTCTTTGCATAGGCCTTTTCCAACCTAGAAATAATACAAACAAAATTAAAGCTGAATTTAGCATAAATGAAAGATAAGGGTAGTGAAATGTAAATTGTATTCTGAAGGTCAATATTCAAACTTATTAACATCAATTGCTTTGAAGGTAAGTGGTCATGGTCATGGTCATGCTTGCAGGAACTTGTCAAGTCTTGACTCTTTCGAATAATAACATTATTCTATTTTTTTAATGAAAGAAGTATATAACACGTGGGCCATGGTAATGAGGCGGTAGACCAGGTAATTCCTCAGGAAACACTTGAAGAAAGTCGCGTACAACTGGAATATCCTCTATTTTCTTCTCTTTCGATGATGCGTCAGTAACAAGTGCTAAAATAGCAGTGTGGCCCTTTCGCAAACATTTCTGGGCCTTAAGAAAGGAGATGATGCCCACAACAGCACCACTCTTGTCGCCTTGAATTTCGAGAGGTTCTTTGCCGGAACGGGGAATACAAACAATCTTCTCTTTGCATAGGATCTCTGCTTTCTGTTGGGATAACCAATCCATCCCAATGACGATGTCGAAACTACCCAGAACTATAGGAATGAGATCGATAGAGAAAGTCTGACCAGCTAAGACGAGATTACAACCGTTAACTATGTGTGTGGCTTCTACACTCTTACCGTTAGCTAACTATACGACATGCTTGGTGTTTAAGGGAGTTGGTGTGCGTTTTAACAGTTGACTAACCTTTAGAGACACATAACTGGTATCGGCACCCGAATCAAATAAGACAGTAACATAAAAGTCGTCGAGAAGGAACTTACCCATCACTACGTTGGGATCATTCCTTGCATCACCCTGACCCAGCACGAACACTCGACCCCTGGCACCATTGTTTCCATCATTGTTTCCCCCGTTGTTGTTTCCATTATCCTGATTATTGTTGTTATTGTTGTTGTTCGGATTCTGGTTTAACTGAGGGCAGTCCCGCTTGAAGTGGCCTTTAGCACCACACTGAAAGCATCCCCTGTTACCTCGCTGTCACTGCTGGTTCTGTGGAGCTGGTGGTTGTTGTTGTTGGTTCTGATTCGCAGGTCGTGAGCTCCTGCAATCCTTGGCTTCATGACCCATCTTGAGACACCTCTGGCAATGACCCCTGTTGCACTGACCACTGTGGTGCATGTTGCATCTGTTGCACTTTGGGTGGTTTCCTCGATATCCACCATGCCCTTGACTACCAGAAGGTTGCTGACCAGGGCTCTGATAGTCATCAATCTTTCGTTGCTGTGCCTGGGACTGAACTGAAGTCGAACCATTGCTGGAGGTTCCATCCCACTTTCTTTTGTTGTCACTAGGAGTAGCAGAAGTAGTATTTGTAGTAGCACCAATACGTTTAGGTAGCTTGTTCTGTTCCACTGCTTGGTCTGTGAGACGATGAGCAAGACGAGTAACATCCTGGATAGTAGCAAGGTTAGCAGCAGTCACATGGCTTTGAATCTCTGGTACTAAGCCTTTGAGGTACAATTCAATGCGCTTGATGGGAGGATCCACCATAGTTGGACATAACACTGCCAGTTCGTTAGATCGTTTCGTATACGCCTCTATCTCTGACCCCGTCATCTTCAGATTAAAGAACTCCACTTCAAGTTTGTGGATGTCATCACGACTACAGTATTCACGTTTGATCAGTTCCCTAAAATCATTCCATGGGGTGGCATTAGCAGCCGCCAGCCCCAGCATCTGAACTTGCGCGTTCCACCAAGTTAGCGCAGTGCCTTCGAGAGTACCAGTGGCATATTTCACCCTACGAGCCTCGTGGCATTCACACATTTCAAAGACTGACTCGAGCTTCTCGAACCAGTGGAGGAGTCCAACGGCCCCTTCAGTGCCACTGAAAGTAGTAGGACGACAGTCCATAAAAGTCTTGAAGGTGCACACAGGCGGCTGAGCGTGTTGACCTGTCGTGTGCGTAAGAGTAAACAAAATTAAGCACAGGTGTTGGTTTACAAAAGTAGGATCTAAGGATCCTAGAGTAAGTTGTGATGGAAGGCTATACATCCTGCCTAGGCAGCGGCAAGTGCTGCAGTAACTTGTTCAGTGATCAAAGCCGCCAACTGGGCTTGAGTTAAGTTAACGCGTCCACTCATGATCTTCATATCAAAGGAAACATGAGTGAGAAAGGTTCGCGAAAGTGCGATGACAGAAGAGTGTAAGCACATAAGTGTTTTCAATCAATAGTTGTTACGTTTATCTAAGCATACCATGAGCAAAGTTCTATGTAATCTAGCAAGTAGGCAATGTAAACATAAATCGTATCACCTAGAATGTCGAGTCTTGCACGTGGAGCGAAGCGTCGTTGTGGATCGTTGAGCACTGTTCAGGTTATAGTCTGGTTTTAACAAAAAGTTTTCCCTTATTAAAACCTAGTTCACTATAACCAATGGCTCTGATACCAATCTGTCACACCCCCAAAATCCACCCGCGGAGTATCACCGCTTGGAGGCGTGACTGACCAGGATCAAGCCACCAATCATATTGAACATAACGAGTAATAAGTAAAATTCAACCACACAATATGAAAGGTGTTCAAAAACCAAAGCATAGTTAAGTGTTTAGCGGAAGCATAATTGTAAAACCCAATGTAAGTATTAAGTACGAAATAAAATAATGTTTTTAGCATGGCACACACTGCCATGTCCCATAACGACTACGCCTCCCTGTGCAAGCTCCATGAGTACCTAACGACCTGCAAGGCATGTAGCAACGAATCAACAACAAAGTTGAGCGAGTTCACAGTTGGTTGTTTGGTTGTAGCATTCGTTTCGTAAATCATATGTTTGTTTTGTAAACCATGTATCGTGTTAATTAGTATCGCGGTCTCCCAGACATGTTTGCGAAGATTAGTGGGGGCTTCCCATGTGTTACTAGACCACGCGTATCGACTGCTACGAAAATGTTAGAGGTGCCCTAAGTCAATGTCTATCAGCATTGACCCTTTGCCCATAGTCCATTAGTACACGCCCGTCCGACAGGCACGGTGTGAGGTTTGTTAAACCCTAATAGCGCTATCTAGTAATGACCCGCTCGCCATAGGCCTCGGCGATTAGGTCGATAAATGAGGGACTTAAAGTGATAGAGTTGATGGTCTTATAGTCGTACGTATCCTGTTGTATGGGGAATACGCAAGTTTGTAGTTACCGTTCAGTTCTTTAACCCATTCCCAACCCTTGGGAATCCCATGCCTTGGATAGAGTGTGAACTCACCTTGGTTTGCTCGGTATGCTAAACTATGTGCTCGCAAGAAATCAGTCAAGTCCTGTAGTATGCACGTATATTCAATCAGTACATGTTTGTAAAGTTCCACATACACTCTATGTCACAACGTGTGTTGACAGTTTACATCATGTAACACATAAGCAGTTAAATCTAGTTCATGCAATTCAGCTTTACATTAAAGGCTCCCTCAGTTTATCTTAACTTAGTTATTCATCAACAGTCTTGGTGGACTTAGCCTTGTTACATTGTTAAACAGTTAAGCAGGATTAATAGAACTAACATGCATGGTAGAGTTAACACCCTTAGCATAGTCATTGTGTCATAACAGAGCTAGATCAAAACTAACAGAGTTATCGCATACATTGAGTTTAACATACATAACCTAGTTAACATAACCCAGTTAACATACTTAACAAGATTGACATACTTAACACAGTTAATACTTAACAGTCTTAACCACTTAACAGAGTGAATAACTTAACGTAGTTAATGTGTCAGAGCATTCAACGAAATCATGCATGCGTGGGCGAAAACACATAATGGCGAAAACCCTTTGGGCCGAAATCACTTTGGGCTGAAATCACTTGGGATTTCGTCGAGGTGTATTCAAGTGGGGTGGGGGTTTTCGTCGGCTACATCATCATCATCAACAGGTACACAAAAACCCTAATGATACGTAACAATTTCTAAATCGAACTAAAACATGAAGTCATATAATTTGTTAAATTACTGTACAATCATGAGTACATTTTTATCATCATTCACTCATTATCAAGTTGTTGTGATCATCACATATTCGACATGTCCCTTAACATAGAACTTCAATCTGTTAGACAACTATTATAATACCATCAACATAACAATATCATCAACATCAAACCAAACATGTACAGAATGTATAGCACAACTAATCTTACATCAGATTATAAGAATTTCTATCACACCTATCTATTCCATCACAAACAATACCACATAACAGTTACCCATGGTGTCACACAATAATTCATAATGAAATCAATCAAACAATATAAATCGTTGATCACTAACCCCAAACAAAAGAAGCAACGAATCAATTGATGTGAGAGTCTCCAAGGGTCTCAAGGTTACCGTCGCACAGGAATAGGGAGAGAAGGTAAGGAGTGACTAGGGTTTGCCGAATAAAAGTTCACGTAAAGGTTAAGAACAAATGATTATCTAATCACAACTGGGCCAAAGCCCATTTGGTTTTCGTTGACTAGTTAGTGGACGAAAACACATGAAGTGTTTTCGGCCATAGGGTGTTTTCGATGGGGTGTTTTCGTGAGGGATGTTTGGCATGTGTTCCATTTTATTACTCATACAACACATATATTAACCAAGATAGAAGCATATATCAACAAATACACTTATGCTGCACATCAAATATAACATATCAATCACAACACGATATAACGTATTACAAACGTGCACAGTTGCGAAACAAACAAGTCGTGTAACAAACAACTTAAACAATTAACGTGCAATAATTGCAAAGGTGGAAATCTTGAAAACTCGAGTTGTCACATTGTACCTGGTTCTTAACTGAGAATACATCTCATTTGTTTCTGTAGAAACATGCGTCGGTGCACGTTTGTCACAACCCCCGATCCCTGATCCCCGGGAACGGGCGGACGTGAACTCAGAGTTTGGTGGTATCAGTTTGTTTAGTCTCGCAGCGGAAATTTTCATCAGGACCGTAGTTAGGAAATGATTATCAGAGTAAAACCACCATAATTAATATTAATAAACACATGGGTAAAACCCAAGTTTCTTATTACAATACATTTATAGGGACGAACCGTATTTTATTTAATTTAAAACATAGTTTCTTAGATAACTTTTATAGCCACTTATTTTCCAAGCCGTCAGTGCTCTCGAGCTGGCTTTTTCCCAGTTGGCTTTCACATTGTGTTACCTGAAACATGTTTTAAAAATATTTTATCAGCGGGAAATACTGGTGAGTGAATCCTAGTTTAATCAAGAAACGTTTTATCAATTAACACAGTATTGAGAGCGATCACATTGTTTATTTCTACTCAATCAGTACTGTCAATCCTTGACTTGTGGGTCATATTACACATTGGCTAACTCGTTGTCCAATGGTAACGTACTGTCGTCCCGACTTACTACTCGCAAGTAATAAATTTTGTATACAAAACCCCAAATACCGGCAGTAATTGAAGAACTACAAAGACTCACATACTGCTTAATCGCATTGTAAAACAATTAAGGTTTTGTAAAAACTGTTAATAAAAAGGAGATTACTCACATTGCTATCTTAGGCTTTTCGTAGGGATTTCCTGGGTATAATCTATAATTTATACAAATGTACATTGGTTAGTATCATAACCCTTTGAAAATATTAATAATACCCTCCCCGAGACGGCATTCCAACAACTACGTCGGGCAGAACCACGACAGTTGTTACGGAACCCTAAATCAATCGGGCAGCGTAATTATTACGAAACTGGGGTTATAATACTTACAACGGAGCAGAACCTCGCTAATTAGGGGTATAATACCTAAAATATTATGCCTATACTTTCAGAATTCGAGATTGAGAAAAAGAAATGAGCGACGGAAACTGAAACTGATGCGTTCTATTTATAGTTGTGAAAAAGTGACTTTCAGGGGGCCCGCGTAAGGTAAGGCTAAGCCTTACGCGGCCCGCGTTGACTCTAGTCAACTCAGTAGCTTAGCTGGGTCATCAACTAGGTTCGACACGATACCGACACGTGTCGGCTCAGGGATGTGCCACCAATTGGAACGCGCGCGGCCCGCATGAACTTAGGAAACATCTTACACGGCCCGCTTGAACTTAAGAAATCAGCGGATTCCGGTCAACACTCTAATACGGCCCGCGTAAAGTTGAGGTGAGGCCTTATGCGGCCCGCCTCAGCTTACTATTTCTTATTTTTGATTTATTTTATAAACTATAACGTATTTCGGGCTCGGTTTTCACATACGGGGTGTAATATAATACATATGGGGACATTTTAAGATATACTGGGGTGTCGGAAATATTTTGAGAGTGTTGGTTTTACCGAGGGTTGTTACATTCTCCCCACCTTGTTTTAGAGCTCGTCCTCGAGATCTACTGAAATAAATGCGGATATTTCTTTTGCATTTCTGACTCTGGTTCCCATGTATATTCAGATCCTCTTTTGGAGTCCCACTTTACTTTGACTAGAACTAGTCTTTTGTGCTTGAGATTCTTGACTTTCCTGTCTTCAATTTGTAGAGGTCTTTCTACAAACTTGAGTTGTTCATTTACCTCTATATCCTTAAGAGGTACTATCAATGATTCATCAGCTAAACACTTTTTAAGATTAGATACATGAAACACATCATGTATTCATGCCATTTCCTCTGGCAATTGTAGCTGATAGGCTACAGGTCCTATTCTTCTAATAATCTTAAAAGGTCCAACATACCTGGGACTTAACTTTCCCCGTTTGATGAAACTTACCACTCCTTTCCAAGGAGAGACCTTTAACAATACCTTATCTCCTTCTTGAAATTCTAAAGGTTTGCATCGGTTATCAGCATAACTCTTTTGTCGATCACGTGCTGCTTTCAGTCGTTCCTTGACTTGAATAGTCTTGTCAGTTGTTTCCTGCACTATTTCAGGTCCAGATAGTTGTTTTTCCCCAATTTCTGCCCAACAGACTGGGGTTCGACACTTTCGTCCATAAAGTGCTTCGAATGGTGCAGCATTGATACTTGTGTGATAACTATTATTATAAGAAAATTCTATCAAAGGTAAGTGATCGTCCCAATTACCTCCAAAATCGATTACACAAGCTCTAAGCATATCTTCCATTGTCTGGATTGTCCTTTCACTTTGTCCATCCGTTTGAGGATGATAAGCTGTGCTTAACCTTAACTTGGTTCCCATTGCCCTTTGGAAACTTGACCAAAAACGATAGGTAAATCTACTATCTCTATCAGAAACAATTGATAAAGGAATGCCATGTAAAGAAACAATTTCATTTACATACAATTTAGCTAATTGTTCCATACTAATTGTTTCCTTCATTGGTAGAAAATGAGCTGACTTAGTTAATCTGTCTACAATCACCCAGATTGTATCATTTCCTTTCCTAGTTTTGGGTAATTTAGTAACAAAATCCATTGTTATTAATTCCCATTTCCATACTGGCATTTCTAATTGTTGTAACAAACCTGAAGGTTTCTGATGTTCAGCTTTGACTTGTGAACAGGTCAAACATTTAGAAACATAGGCTGCTATGTCCTTTTTCATTCCTATCCACCAGAAATTTTTCCTTAAATCCTGGTACATTTTATCACTTCCTGGATGCATTGTATACTTAGATTTATGGGCTTCTTCTAATATACGATTACGTAAATTTCTTAATTTAGGTATCCACATTCTCTTTTCATGAAATCTCCAAATTCCATCTGTTCCTTGTTTCAATTCTTTTAGCATACCTTTTAATTTTTCAGTATCATCCTTGATTACTGATTCTTGTGCTTCTCTTATTTGTTCATTTAAATCTACTTGCAGATTTAATTTAAGAGAACGTACCCTTCTTGGCTTTTCATGACACTTTCGGCTTAAAGCATCTGCCACTATATTTGCTCTTCCTTCATGATACTGGATATCACAGTCATAATCACTAAGAAATTCCATCCAGCGTCTTTGTCTCATATTCAATTCCTTTTGTTTGAATATATACCTTAAACTCTTATGATCAGTGAATATGTTAAACTTACTACCGTAAAGGTAATGTCTCCAAATCTTAAGAGCAAAAATTATAGCTCCTAATTCTAAATCATGAGTTGAATAATTCTCTTCATGATTCTTAAGTTGTCTAGATGCGTAAGCTATAACCTTTTGTCTTTGCATCAACACACATCCATAACCTAGTTTAGAAGCATCACAATAGACTACGAAGTCTTCAGTTCCTTCTGGTAATGCTAATATGGGTGTATGGGTTAATCTTTGCTTAAGAATTTTAAAGGCTTCTTCTTGTTTTAATCCCCATTCAAACTTAACAGATTTACAGGTTAATTTAGTTAAAGGAATGGCTATTCTAGAAAAATCTTGAATAAATCTTCTATAATAACCAGCCAATCCTAAGAAACTTCTAACCTCAGTTGGTGATTCAGGGGTTTTCCATTTGGTAATTGCCTCAATCTTTGTTGGATCTACATGAATTCCTTCATGATTGACTAGGTGTCCAAGGAATTGTACATGTTCTAACCAAAATTCACACTTAGAAAACTTAGCATAAAGCTTTTCCTTTCTTAACAAACTTAAAAGTGCGTGCAAATGCCTTGTATGATCCTCTTTATTCTTAGAATAAATTAGAATATCATCTATGAAAACAATTATGAATTTATCCAAATATGGCTTACATATTCGGTTCATCATGTCCATAAATGCAGTTGGGGCATTGGTTAAACCAAATGGCATGACAGTAAATTCATAATGACCATACCTTGTTCTAAAAGCGGTTTTAGGAATATCTTCTTCCTGTACCTTTAATTGATGATATCCTGACCTTAAATCGATCTTAGAGAAAAATCGAGCTCCTTGCAATTGATCAAACAAATCATCGATTCTCGGTAATGGGTACCGATTCTTAATCGTGACTTTGTTTAATTCACGGTAGTCAATGCATATACGCATTGATCCGTCCTTCTTTTTAACAAACAGTATCGGCGCTCCCCATGGCGATGAACTTGGCTGTATAAATCCCTTTTCTAACAATTAGTCTAATTGTTTCTTTAATTCTTGCATTTCTGCAGGTGCCAAACGGTAAGGTGTTTTGGCAATTGGTGATGTTCCTGGTAGCAAATGAATTCTGAATTCAACTTCTCTGTCTGGAGGTAATCCTGGTAATTCTTTTGGAAAGACATCTGAAAATTGAGATACTACTGGAATATCTTTTAGTTCTTTTCCTTTAGTGTTAGTGATTATAGAAATCAAATACACTATAGAACCTTTTCTTATACAACTTGCAGTTCTCATCACATATATGAATTTTGTGGATCTAGAGGGCTTATCTCCTTTAATTGTGATCATTTTACCTTTTGGTGAATTTATTTGAATTAACTTTTGATCACATAAAATACTAGCTTTATTGGCTATTAACCAATTCATTCCTAGAACAACATCAAATCCTACCAGATTCATAGGATAAAGATTTGCAATAAACTTTTGATTTAAAATTTCTATTCTTGCTCCCTGCAAGATTTCAGAAATTCTAACAGTTTCTCCATTAGCTGTCTCTACTACACATTCTTGTGGTAGTTTAGTTAATGACTGATTTAGAAATTTGCAAAACGATGTATTAATAAAACTTTGGTTTGCACCAGAGTCAAATAATACTTTAGCAAAGACATCATTAACTAAAAACGTACCAGCTATGACATCTGGAATCATTCTGGCTTCATCTGCAGTCAAAACAAATGTTCTAGCATTTTTAGTATTCTTGTTATCTGTAGCTGGAGCTAATTTTTGGCAGTTTGGCTTGATGTAACCTTGTTCTCCACAATTGTAGCATATTCTGTTGTTTTTCTTCCTACGATCTTCTTCCTTGTGTCCAGATATTTTGCAAAAGTTACAGTACCCAGAGCATCTTCCTGAATGCTTTCTTTTACAATTCCTACAGTAGGATGCAGAGGTAGAACCTACATTTCTTCCACGGTTAGAATTTCCAGAACGAAATTCTTGAGTCAATTTCTGGGTTAGGTTTCTCCTTTGATCCTCTTCTCGGGTACGGACTAATTCGTCAGTCAAGGTATTGGCTAGTTCTACAGCTTCTTCTATGGTTTGAGGTCTAGCTGCCTTGACTACGTGTCTTATCTCCCCAATTAATCCCCAAATATAACGAGAGATTAATACTGGTTCTGGTGAGGCAAGAGTTGGTACTATTATAGCATATTCAAAGAATAACTTAGTGTACCCTTTACTATCCACACCAGTCATCCTAAGATTTAGAAATTTGTTTGCTATTTGTTCCTTCTCATTGGGTGGGCAGAATTTCCTTTCTACCTTGTTCTTAAATTCTTCCCATTCCATATTATAGGTCCTATCGCTTCCTTTTGTCTGGAGGATAGTGTTCCACCATTCTAGTGTTGCATTCTTAAACAAATTAGAAGCAAACAGTATTTTATCTTCTTCAGCACACTTGCTTATCCTTAAGACTGCCTCAGTCTTTTCTATCCAACGTAAGGTTGCAATGGCCCCTTCGTTGCCTGAGAATTCCATTGGTTTACAAGACCAGAATTCTTTATAAGAACAACCGTTAGGCACGGTTCTTCTTCTTTTGGGAATAGGCATTTGAAGTATAGGCCCATTGTTTACACTATTTTCTGGTTCAATTGGTCGCTTACTGCTATGTTTACTTTTATTATCAGCATCCTTAACAGTTTGAAGTATAAATGGCATCGCATCTATAATTCCCTGTGCTACTATGTGTTGTATAGCACTATTGTCCACTTGGTTTCCATTGTTATTGACACTCGGATTATCATTAACCACGTTAATGTTACTCTGGTTATCATTATTCAGATTTCCTTGATTTCCTTCGTCAGCCATCTGAATTTTAAACATTTATCCCATATTAATATCACAAGATAGTAAGTAATATAGCTGATCACATGACACACAATCTAACCAAAAACGTAGATTATTGCTACTTTACTCTTTTCATATACTTATGCGTCTATTACACACTAGTACAGAAATAAAGATTACAATACCAACAGAAATAAAATAGTAATATGCATCCGTACACACATATCTTATTTTATTTTATTATATTATTATTACTACCACTTCCTCCATTCTAACATTTACGGATATGGATTCATCCCAAAATCCATATTGCGCTCATCGTATTTCCATACGAGACGCTCTCCCACCTGACGCATCCTCTCACTGCTCTCCAAAATTTCCTCCCCGAAAGTCCTAAGTTCTTGAACGTTTTCTGCACTCATTGGGGTGCAGGTTCTCAGACTAGGTTTGGAATCTGGGGTGCGTTTTCCTGATATGGAGGTGACAATTCCTGAAATTGGTAAGGATCCTCTAATATCTCCCTAATATAATCATTTTGATAATAGGGATTTAAAGGGTCCATACCTGGATAAGCTTCTATGTTCTGTATGGGTGGATAATCCTGGATAGGGTAACGTTGCACAAAATCCCTATTGTTGTCCCACCAGGGGTCATAATTCGGGTCTAGGGGGTTTGGTGCAGGTATCCTAGGGATTTCTTCTGGATTAAAGTCATGCATCTCCACCTGGTTTTCCTGATTTTCTATCTCCATGGGTTGTTCTGGGTTTTGTGGTTGTGGGGCTACTAGTTGTTCCAGACCTGGGTCAGCAGCAGTCGTAGCTAAGATATGGAAATTAGCTAGGCTTTTATTTAACATATCTTGAGTATGGGCATCTGTCTCTCTCTTAATAGCTGCTAAAGCCCTTTGCTGTTGCAATTTTCGCATTCTCTTCCTACGAGCAAAAGCTTCTTTACTGAACCATCCTCGTTTCTTAGTAGGAAATGGTTCTTCAGATTTAGCTCTAAAGGCAAATATCCCATCTTCATGATCAGCAGTATACCCAGAGAGGGCAGGCTGTGATGATGTACCTTCACTCCTAGGTGAATCAGATAACTGACGATTCACATCTGATAGTCCTTGATCACTCATACTGAAAACTAACAAATAGTCAAATAACACATAATTACAGTTATGCACGTATTTCCATAATTTATTTCCTAACACAAAATTTTATAATTTAAGTGTCAGCAGAACACTTCTTTGGCTTAGACCAGTGGCTAGGCTCTGATACCACCTTCTGTCACAACCCCCGATCCCTGATCCTCGGGAACGGGCGGACGTGAACTCAGAGTTTGGTGGTATCAGTTTGTTTAGTCTCGCAGCGGAAATTTTCATCAGGACCGTAGTTAGGAAATGATTATCAGAGTAAAACCACCATAATTAATATTAATAAACACATGGGTAAAACCCAAGTTTCTTATTACAATACATTTATAGGGACGAACCCTATTTTATTTAATTTAAAACATAGTTTCTTAGATAACTTTTATAGGCACTTATTTTCCAAGCCGTCAGTGCTCTCGAGCTGGCTTTTTCCCAGTTGGCTTTCACATTGTGTTACCTGAAACATGTTTTAAAAATATTTTATCAGCGGGAAATACTGGTGAGTGAATCCCAGTTTAATCAAGAAACATTTTATCAATTAACACAGTATTGAGAGCGATCACATTGTTTATTTCAACTCAATTACTCAATCAGTACTGTCAATCCTTGACTTGTGGGTCATATTACACATTGGCTAACTCGTTGCCAATGGTAACGTACTGTCGTCCCGACTTACTACTCGCAAGTAATAAATTTTGTATACAAAACCCCAAATACCGACAGTAATTGAAGAACTACAAAGACTCACATACTGCTTAATCGCATTGTAAAACATTTAAGGTTTTGTAAAAACTGTTAATAAAAAGGAGATTACTCACATTGCTATCTTAGGCTTTTCGTAGGGATTTCCTGGGTATAATCTATAATTTATACAAATGTACATTGGTTAGTATCATAACCCTTTGAAAATATTAATAATACCCTCCCCGAGACGGCATTCCAACAACTACGTCGGGCAGAACCACGACAGTTGTTACGGAACCCTAAATCAATCGGGCATCGTAATTATTACGAAACTGGGGTTATAATACTTACAACGGAGCAGAACCTCGCTAATTAGGGGTATAATACCTAAAATATTATGCCTATACTTTCAGAATTCGAGATTGAGAAAAAGAAATGAGCGACGGAAACTGAAACTGATGCGTTCTATTTATAGTTGTGAAAAAGTGACTTTCAGGCGGCCCGCGTAAGGTAAGGCTAAGCCTTACGCGGCCCGCGTTAACTCTAGTCAACTCAGTAGCTTAGCTGGGTCATCAACTAGGTTCGACACGATACCGACACGTGTCGGCTCAGGGATGTGCCACCAATTGGAACGCGCGCGGCCCGCATGAACTTAGGAAACATCTTACACGGCCCGCTTGAACTTAGAAATCAGCGGAGTCCGGTCAACACTCTAATACGGCCCGCGTAAAGTTGAGGTGAGGCCTTATGCGGCCCGCCTCAGCTTAATATTTCTTATTTTTGATTTATTTTATAAACTATAACGTATTTCGGGCTCGGTTTTCACATACAGGGTGTAATATAATACATATGGGGACATTTTAAGATATACTGGGGTGTCGGAAATATTTTGAGAGTGTTGGTTTTACCGAGGGTTGTTACAACGTTCTCTTCTTGGTGAATCATAACTCAATACTCGAAATGCAGGCGAGGCTGCCACCTGAGTTGCAGGTAATTGTACTTGTGCCGTTGTAGCAGTTTGTGCACAAAGCTATGCATAAATTGTCACACCCCAACCGATGGCGGAATCATCGGGGCGCGACACTAGGCGAACCAGATTTGTTCAAGAGAATCCATTACAACTATTAAAATGACAATATTTAAAGGTTTAACTTCCCATACAATTAAACAAAATATTTCAAAATAGTCAATACATATTTCATGTCTTCTCAAACAAAACTAGTCCGACAACCTAGGTTTCTATGTGGGTTTCTAAGGATAAGACCCTAAATCCATTGCAGCGCATGATAATCATCAACCTGTCACATACATTAAAATAAAAGTCAATACAATAATGTAAAGGTGAGTACACAGGTTTGCATAAGTAATAATAGTTCGAGTAAAGCGTTTACGCATATCCAGCATGTAACACGTAACAGGGCGAATCTAAGTATGCTAACAATAATGATACAAGCTAACCAACACGACTGCGATTGGAGATGCGCGATACGCGTTCATAACAGTGACCACGCACGTAAAGTTAGTATGCGAGGCCGAGTCCAAACTATAGTACTATCGTTGCTAAGGGCGGTCTGCAAGTCCTCATTATTTACACATAGTAACGAACATTGAGCGATTCACATATAACATGCGATAACGGTTAGCGTGCAATGAGTTTAAGTGTGATGTGTTGTGTTTTTTATATAGAGGACGTATATAACACCAAAAAGCACGTTAAAGCAAAAAGAGATCAAGTATACTCACAGTGAGTGCGTAGCAGCAAACACTGAGAAGGAATGAGAGGTGAGTGGAACGTCGGTTTAGCCTGCGCGTAGAAACAGAAGTACATCAGTCTTCGAAGTGCGGGAATCAGCGAGTGAGAAGGAACAAATTGTTTCGTGGGAAACTTGGGTTTCGCACGAAACCAGGTATTTTCGTACGAAAATGTTTCATACCAAATACCGGTATTTCGTACAAAAACTTGTTTCATGCGAAATCATGTTGCTCCGTGTCCAAATCGAGTGTTTTCGCGTCGGTTCTTTGGGAAATTGAGTGTCTATCCTTCCAACCTTGAGTTATTGATCAAACCAAAAGCTGGGAGGTCTTTTCAGAGTGAGTTAGTCGTTTGTGGTAACTCGAGCTGGGCCGTACGAACTCGATCGGTTCATGCGGGCCAGTCCAGTTAGCACAAGTGACTGTTCTTGCGTCTTGGTGTAACCGGAACTGAATTCTCGTCTGAAGCGGGTGTACTTCGAGTCCATTTCGTGACGATTTTGACAGCGCCGTGTTCCACTATTTGGTGAACGAAACATTTGTCGGCTTTGATCCGCTTTGTGTGAAAATCGATTTGTTAAAACAGTTTTGTTAGAAAAACACTTGGTGAGCATGAAACAATGAGGTTTCTTTCCTGAGGAGCCAGGGCTAACTCAGATTCACTTGGTTAAGTGTAGTTCTAAGTTAAAATCAGAAGTTTTATGAAAAAGATGAAGGTTTTCGTAAACAGAGAAGTTTAGATGAAATCGGAGATAAACTTGTGAAAAATCGTTGTGAAAATCATTGGTAATCACATCCAAAACATAGTCTTCTTACTTGAAAAACAGAGAGAACGAGTTAGAGGAGATTTCGTGCGGAATGATAGCCAAAGGGGAGAAGAAACACAAGTGTGGTATTTATAGGCGAACAGTGGGAAGCAACAAACAAGCAGGATTTTCGCACGAAACCATTTCGTGCGAAATGGGTGGATTTCGTGGGAAAATACTTGGTGTTATTTACCGGTGGTGAACACGAAACTAACAAAAGCCCATGGCTTTCCAAATTAAATGTATCTCCATCACGGCCGACTTAGCATCCGTGATTGTGGCCCCTGTGATATATTGAAGGCAGCGTTTCCGGTTTCCAATCGCCTTCTCATTCTACACATGCCACCATCCTCTCAGTCTCTACTGACGATCTACCACCTCGAGCCTACTGTACTGCCACCATGAAAAGACACATGAGAGGATCAATGTAGTTGTCGTCCCCGATCATACCTTCGTCATTCATCATAATCGGCCAGAACAAAGACGCTATTTTGTTTACGTTTATATAAATGGAATTACTCCACTGTCTCGTGCTTCAGCTCTGGTTTGTTCAGATATTTCCAACCAGATGAACACAAGTGTGGTATTTATAGGCGAACGGTGGGAAGCAACAAACAAGCAGGATTTTCGTACGAAACCATTTCTTGCGAAATGGGTGGATTTCGTGGGAAAATACGTGGTGTTATTTACATATATGTATATACTGATAATAACATATTAGATTGTTATATAATATGATATATAAGTATAAATTTGAGAAATTTTAACATTTAAATGTCTTATAAATCCGTTAGAAGCTAAAGATGAAATAACTAATAAAACCTTAAATCATAACTTTTATATAAATAAAAATTATAAGTGTTCAGTTATAAAGTTGGCAAGTAATATATATATAGATATCTTTTATCTTGAAGAAAAGAAATTGAAAAGAAGAATAGATTAAATAAATAAACAAATGAAAATAATTAAGATACTCTTCAAGAAAAGAAATTGAAAAGAAGAATAGATTAAATAAATAAACAAATGAAAATAATTAAGATACTCTCCGATTATACTTATTTATATATACTACATATCACACAGTTGTTGATATTTCTCACTAGTCTAGCCAATGAGGTGGTGGTGAAGTGGTAAGGGAAAAACTTGGTGGTCTAAGTGACCCACGTTTGATTTTCGCCCTCTTAATTATTTTCTGCGGCACTTGTTAGGTGCCTTCGGGGGAGTGTTTACGGGCTTCGGCTCTAGGTGAGGGTTTTCCGCGATTCGGAGGCGAGTGTATCCCGATGTGGTGAATTTTCGCCAGTAGCGCATTTGGAGGATTCGTTGGTCGTTCAAAAGAAAAAAAAAAACTTTCTCATTGGTCCAGCTAAATTACGAGTTTGCCCCGTTTAAAAGTACGGTTTTGCGACTGGTTTTGTTTTGTTTTTTTCCTTCCAGCCAAATTACGTTTTTGTTTTTTTCCTGTTAAATTACGATTTTGCAATTAGTGTAAAATTTAGGCATGGCATCGTTTAATTTTTTATTTTTGACAAAACTATTGTAAGTTTTAGTTTCTGTGTAATTTTTATTCGTGTCAGGCGGCTGCCTAGAACACGCTCATCGTTATAGATCTTTTTAGAAAAAGTATAGTAGTGTTTTGTTTTAATTAGTTGACTCGATGTAATGTTTGTCAAGATTGTATTATGAGTAGTATGTACAAGTAACCGACAAATAGACGCATGTTATGAGAGAGAAATATTGGACTTAGTGCCCCGTAAAACGAGCGCCATAGGATAGCCACATATATTTCTCATTGACTATAATATAAAACTGAGCTATGATCTTCCCAATTAAAAACTATATTCGTTGAGTTCAATGATATTTTTTCTGGCCTCAAACAACTATAAGTATTTCGGCCACTGCCAAACAGTTTTTCTGGCAACATGCACCTCCTACCTTACCGTAACTACCGTATCTGGTAGTTATCCTCCGGGTATGGGTATGCAATGATTTCTTTCTCTTTTCATCTTTGTTCCACTTCCTTAATATAAATATAGGTCCGATTTCTTGTAGTGATGGCTCATTAATATAAAATAATTTCCCTTAAAGTTCCACTTAAAGTTTCCCGAGCCCATGATGTATGGCTGGGACTTGGGCCGCTTCTTCATGTAGCTCCACACCCAAGTATGGGCCTTCGACATTCCAACAATCCGGGCTGATGAGAGCCCAACCAGAATTGGGTAATTAAACAGAGCCCGACAATGGATCTTGGGCAAACGTAGACCCAGATATAAAAACCCCACTGTGAACCCGGTGTATACCAAAAATGCAGATCTAGGAGAAACCAGGACATGATCATACCAGCTAGTCACCCAACCCACATTCAAAATTCCCGTAGTCAACCCAATCCAAAGCATAACTGTGACAACCGGTAATTAACGGCTTCTAAATACGCGATTAACAAACGTTTAAGTCGATAATAAGTAGTGTTTAAGGCACAAATTAACTTAATTAGGCTCTTGGTATGCCTAGGAACACTTATCGGACGTTACAATGCACGTATGATCATTTTCGAGAAATCTGCTGAGCGTTAAACGAATACGAACTGACACCGTACAAAATACTGACAACGCCAACAAATACGAACCTTGTACATATATTTTATCTAGATGAATTTGGTTATACAAAAGACCACTTATATCTTTATTTTTTATTCATCTTTTAGTTTCCTAAACACATATACGTACATATTTTTTTAGAGTATGTGAGTGTGTGTGTATATATATCATCACCAACCCACTCCACTCATCATGTCAGATCATTTTAGCCATTCCGTTGAATTATTTATGTGAGTAACAATGGGTGATGGTATCTACACATCCCCTAAAATTTTTGTACATCCCCTCAATAGAAACTATATAGGCCAATACGTTTCCCATAGGGTTTGAAGCATTAAATGCGACACCAATAGGAAGCGTATTGGGCAATACGATTCCTATTGGTATAATATTCTCTGACGCGCACGCAGTTCAAAACTGTAAAGGTCTGAAAAGTGACCCAATAGGAAGCGTATTGCCCAATACGATTCCCATAAGTTTAATAGGAAGCGTATAGGGCAATACACTTCCCATAGGGCTTGGGTTGGTGAACGCATTAAATCAATAGGAAGCGTATTGCCCAATAGGATTCCCATAAGTTTAATAGGAAGCGTATAGGGCAATACATTTCCCATAGGGCTTGGGTTGGTGAACGCATTAAATCAATAGGAAGCGTATTGGGTAATACGATACCTATTGGTATAATAGGGAGCGTATAGGGCAATACGATTCCCCTAGGGTTAATATGAAGCGTATAGGGCAATACGCTTCCTATTAGTACGATGAATCAGGTATTCTCTAACATGCAGCAGGCAGTTCAGAACTGAAAAGGTCTGAAAAGTGACCCCAATAGGAAGCGTATAGGGCAATACGATTCCCATTGGGTTTTAGTAGGTGAACGAATTAAATCAATGGGAAGCATATTGGGCGTGTATAGGGCAATACGATTCCCATAGGGTTTCGGTAGGTGAACGAATTAATTTAATACGAAGCGTATTGTGCAATACGATCCCCATCGGACCATAAATTTGTTATATATCCAAGCTTTCGGGGACGAGTTTATTCAGACGAAAATTCACAAACTAAAAAATCCGATCATACCGTTCGTATCACGATGTCATTTTGGGACATCAATTATGTTTTTGGTGATTATTCAAACCAGTCATATCCGAATGAATCATACGTCTCCAAAAGTATAATCGAACCCGTTATTGAACGAGGGCAGGAAGAGGTTGCATCCGTGGTTCGTTGTAATGACGGGTTTCAGCTGCCCGATTTGAACCAAGAGTACGTAGATGATCCTGAAAACTATCCACAGTACTATCCGCATTACCAATACCCGTCTTACCATCCATGTAACACCTCGAAAATTTACGTCCAATAATGTACTAACACGTGTCATAGGCTTTGAATATGTGAAAAAGTACTTTAGAGGGACTAAAGTTGACAAACAGTGAAACTATGTGAATATAAGGGTCCAAAGTGTCAACAATGGATAAATAGGCTCTACAATAACCCTACATGGTGTTTATAATCTTAAACGGATAAATCATGGATCATACGAAGCGGAAAATGAAAGAAAGTGAGGAATTACAAACTACAGGGGCTAAATGTGTCAACATGTTGAAAGTATACCTCTGAGTAACCTTTTGGCAAACCCGAAGCTTTGTAATGGTAAAATATACTCGCTAGAATATGTGATAAAAATTTCATAAAGTTTCGTTATCGTATGAGAAAGTTATGATCAAAACCGTGTACGAAGGGTTAGAAGCGTCAACGTTGTAAATTATGGCTTTTCGGGTGATTACAAAGATAACCAAGGACTTAACCAAGTTTGTAAAAGTCCTAAAACCCTTAAAAATAAGTTTAGAGGGCTGAAATAGCAAAAATAGGACTTAAAACCACGTTACAAAGGACCAGGGACTAAAATGTAATAAACTGAAACTTGTTGAGCTGGTATCCATCACGCTCGCGTAGCGCGAGCTCAACACCTTCAGCAGTCGCGCTACGCGACTGCCTATGCTGGGCAGAAAGGCATGACACCTGCGGGTAAAGTCTGTTTTCGAGTGTTTACAGCTGTGAATCGATACAAGGGGCTCTCCAATGGATTTTCATGCATGTAGGGGCACTTGGACTCATCTTACAACCTCAGTAGACCTCTGTGGCAGCCTCACATGAGATCAAACTAGTTATAAAAGATCATTGAAGTTGCAAACATTGAACACTTGCATTTACAAAATTCACAAGACAACTTCTGGAGCTCTCTGGACATCAAGCCAACTTCCTAGTGATCTCTAAGCTTAATTAGGACTCTTGTAAGTATTCCTAACCCTCTCAAATTCGTTCTAGCTTAGTAAATTAGCTATTAGTCAAACCATCGTAATTTAAGTTTGACTTTGTGATTAAACAAAATTTGCTCAGTCATTTCTCAAATTGAAAGTACCTACAAGTTGGTATTTATGTGGGTAGCAAACCCTTAAAAGGGTATTTTCAGATTCCCACTCTAAGTATGATAATTGTCGAGTCAAAGCTTGTTTCAAAAAGTCAACAGAATGATTATTTGCAAATTTAAGCATGATTAGCAATGTAGGGTGCATGCAACCTGTTTGATCATTAAAATAACTTGGTAATTAATGTAAGAACATGTCTCAACATGTTCATCTCGACAATTTTCAGTTTAAACCCGAATCGGAACCGAAAGTCGCATAAATTGACTTTTTCTTTGACTATCAGTTCTGATCCGTTCATGCATGTTTGAGATCTGCCTTAGAGCTTATTTTGGACCAAGTTTCATATAAGTTTAACTCTCTGAGATTTTACAACTTGGTTCAATACTTATCCGATTCATATGCATGTTTCCGATTTATGCTTAAAGTTGACTATTATGCCCTTTTGACTATAAAACGTGATTTTTGAAAAAGTGAAAGAGTAGAAACATTTGTTACTGATTTATAAACTTGCACCAAAAATTTGATATCAGTTTGTGGTCTAGATTAAGAGTTATGCTTATTATCGTAATTTGAAAGCTTTATGTTACTTAAACGGCGTAATTTGCGTATAACCTAATTAAACCCACTTTTTGATATCAAACTTTTTACCCACTGATGAAATATAATATTTTGGGATTTTTAAAGATTTTTATTTAATTTTTGGCTGAACATAACATAGGTCTCTAAGTTTAATTCGGTAAATACCGATTTTGCCCTTTTAAGCCATAAAATGAGTTTTACAAATCCTTTTGACCCCAAACCTTTTTCTACTGATTTTATTTGATAAATAAAATATTTTGAGCATTCTGGAAATATAAAAATATCAACTTTCTTTTAAAAACCCGGAAACGGCTCTAAATCGCCTTTTTAAGCATTTTTATCGCATAGTATGCACTATAACCATATTAAACATATAAGGTTGATACCTACTGATGTTTTTAGTATATTTTTATATAATAACAGTAAGTATAAGTTTTTGAACTCAGGTTTCCAGTTTTGACCTTTTTAGCCCTTGTGAAATTACCAAAATACCCCTAAGGTGCATAGTTTGGTTTTAAATGATAAGTTTCACATATAGATCATACCCTACTGTTATAACATGTTAAATTAAGTATATTTACTGTATGAACCAGACCTGTAACTCAGATTACAAATTTAACTCTTTTATAATCTTTTAAATGACCAAAATGCCCTTATGAGGCATAATAGAAGATATCTTACTGATATTATAACATATTTAAGCCATATTATCTCAGGGAACTTGCATATGACTCTTATGGTTACCCGTAACGCCTTTTCGCGCTCGGTTCGGTTTATGTAACTAGTTTGCATAAATTGACCGAAACGGGTCAAACCTTATCATTTTTGTCTCAAAATCCAGAATGTATTTAGTATACCCATATTATACAAGTATTCAAACTTGTCAGGTCTAAATCACATTCTAACCGGTCTTCGCTTAATCGTGCGTTTGAACCGTTTCGTCCTTAAAGCTAACCGGTCTAAGCTTAAGCTTAAATAAAGACCCGTTAGAAATCTAATAGGTTATTATAAATGTAGGATCGAGAATCGATCTGAACGAGTCTTCAGAAGAGCTCTAAACTAATTCAAAGGCGGAATTCAATGAATCAGAGTTTGTTTCAACTTGATATTCACTAATAACTGTCTCTTATATTGATTATAACGCGTTTACAAGGCTGGAGACACTTCGGCAGAGCTTCGCTACCGGAATCCAAAGTTACAAATGAAAAACTCAAGTCACATATTTATACTATTTCCAGTTCGTTTGAACAGACATTTCCAGTTCGTTTGAACAGTCCACTTCGTTTGAATTGTCCACTTCGTTTGAACAGTCCACTTCGTTTGAGCTGTCCACTTCGTTTGAACTGGCTTGTTCACCTTTGTTTCCTGTTTAACTCGAACTGCGTGACTTGATCTTTCATTACTAATCTAAGACTCGAACGAAGATGAAGTCGACAGACAACAGCACTAACAGACTCCCCCTTGAATGTTGACGGAATCTTCAGTGAGAGTCTTCAACATGACGACTCTTCAATCTTGATCGATCTCCTTTTTTTTTAGCATGGACCAGGATCTTCTCTTTGGCTCTAACCTCGTCAGACTCCCCCTCTCATCATGATTGGATCGTTGTCTGGAATTAGCTATCACCTAGAGATCACATCCTGGCTTTAATTCTGTTCAGCTCAACTCCTGCACACATTTTCTCACCACCACATAAGTTTTTACTTAAAAACAATAAGAAAAAACTTACTGAAAAAGTTACATCAAGTTCAAATTAATGATCTCGATTAACTAATCAAACTTCTTTCTCAAAATAAATTTCTCAATTCAATACACACACTCCCAAACTAGTTCATCATGTTCAGCACTTGAAATTTTGAATATCAGCTTTTCAACATCAGTTGTCGAAAATCTTTTTGTATTTTATCAAAATTTTATGCTAAAACACACTAAAATCTTTTTGGATTTTTTAATGAAATGAAATACAGTAAAGAAATATTTACAGACAATATTTTTGTGAGTTTGTGTAAGAGGATCATATCAGCTTCTGAGACAAATCACCAACACCGTTAAGCTTCATTACATTTTAAGCTCTAAACAATTCACTTAGATTGTCAGTATACTGATCCACTTAAATTTTCACACAAAGTTCAACTGCTTCGGGATATGATATTAATGTATTAAGAACTTAAACTCAATCGCGTGTCCCACCTCAGAATATACTCCTGTATCCAGATTCCAATATTCATTCTTACAGGTAATTATGACACAAATGATATCTGTAGGGGTTAATAAATTATGAAGAATCATGAGAGCTCAGGTCAGAACTACCGTTCAGCAGAGAGATCATGACTCAACTTTTGGGTGTGTCCCCTTTAGAGGATCTTTTTTACAACAGCATTGCTAAGCAATTTTATTGTCTTATCATATATGCTGAGGGTGATGCTATGTTTCAAGCATTGCAGAAAGTATTATTCGAGGACTAGGTCAGAACTTCCATTCAGCAGAAGTCCAAGAATAATACCCCAGATATCACTGAGTATAAATACCTAGTATATCAGAAAAAAGGAATCTTTCAAACAAGATTTCGGGGGTTACCCATATATCCGAGAGATGTTTCCTCACGATATAAGCAAGTTTGAAATTTAGGTTTATATCTCGTCACAATCTACTAAATGTGCGAAAACCTACTGGCACATCATCAGTGAGACCGTTTATCACTTTTAACTTTCCAAAGTCAGGTTTTTCATTTAAACAGATTCACCCTAGCCTGACTGTCCTTGGGTGCTTTTGAATTCTTGTTCAACAATGGTGGAAAATTTGCATCATCCATTGTTAGACCAGAATTCTTAATTTTTACCTCAACACATGGCTCCTCTGGTTTTAACGAACCAGAATCATTGCCAGAATGTGGCTTGTCTGACTTTGATGAGCCAGATTCATCGCCAACATGTGGCTCCTTTGTTTCCGAAGAAATAGATTCATTGCCACAAACTTTCTTCTTCTTCTTTCCCTCTTTCGTCCTCAGATTTGTATCTGATGAATGCGTTTTGCTTGATTTGTTGTTCTTTGGCGAGCAAGACAATTTATCAGAACTTTTATCTGTTTTACCAGTTGTATCCGAGGACAAAATCCTTTCGAGATACTCTCTAGCCTTCTTTCTCAATCTGTCTTTCTGCCCCTGAGAAAGTTTCACTTTCATTTCTTGAACTTTAGATTCTTGAACCTTCTGTTCTTTGGGCTTGACATTGACTGATTTCTTTGCCATCTTCTGAGAATTAACCCTCAATCTTTCGTTTGATCTCCTTGGGCAATCTCTGGCAATGTGACCTCTGATGTTGCAATTAAAGCATCTTCTTGTCTCATAATTCCAACCTTGGCAGTTAACAGCAATGTGTCCTTGAAAACCACATCTGTAACACACTCTGTTATCGTACCAATCACCATTTTCAGCCCAAATGCTCAAATCACAGCATTGTTTGGCTTGGTGATAATCCTTGCTCCTCTTGCTTGCTGGATTTGACTTTTGAGCACTGTGGTCCGACCTGCACCACTTATTGCCAACAATTTTTGAATTTTCAATTTTTACTTTTTGTAATTTTTGATTGCGATTGGATGATTGATCTGATGAACTTTTATTTTCTTTTTGAACATTTTTCAAAATTTTCTCTTTTTGTTTTTGTTTCTGTTCCACTTTCTTCTTCAAAGGTTTTTGCTTAGAGCATTCTCCCTTTTCGGTTGATTGTGGAACAGTTTCTTGAAATTTTTCTTTTAACTTCAAAAATAAATTCTTTTTGTCAATTTTTTCTTTTTCATCATCAGATTTTCCATCGCAATCTTCAACTTTGACTTTGTCAAAGTTTGTGACATTGTCACTTATTGGAACTGAATTAACAGATTTTGGACAAGGAATAGTTGAAGTATTCACAAACACCTTCAACTTTTGTTCCCATTCCTTTATTTTCTTTTGAGCACATTCAGCTTCCTTTTCAAGTCGAATAATCTTTTCAAGATGAGAATTGATTGCAATTTGTTTTTCAAGATTGTTTTTACCAAACAAATCTCTCTCATCTTCTAAACTTTTTATTTGACTTTGAAAATCTTTCTCAATTTTTACTTTTTCATTTTCTAAATTGTGTATTTGATTTTTCAAAACATTTTCCGAATTTTTAAGATTTTTGTTTTCTAATGACAAACTCTCAACTTCCTTCAAGAGTTTGTCATTTTCAGACGTTAACTTCTCACAATTTTTCAGCAAAACAAGAATCTGTTTATCATCAGCTTTTGTCTCAACCTTTAAAGCTGAAATATTTTCAACCTATTTCTTTTCCTCATGAACACTTTCACCCTTACTCTCTTCTTCTGATGAATGATCAAAAATAGGTGCTTCTTCTGCAATCTCTTTCTTTAACACTGGTTCAGGTTTCACAGATACAGGTTTTTCAGATTCTACTTTCTCAACCTTGACCGATGGAACTTGTTCAATCTGCTCAGCTCTGATCTCTTCTTTAACAATCACTGCCTTTTGATTCTTTCTTTTTGCATCTTGTTTTTCTTTCAATTTTTCAATTTTATCGGCATAAAATAACTTTCCACTACGTTGATCAGATGGAAGTTGTTGTTTAAGATTTTCAAGTTTTTGGATTTCTTCTTCATACTTGTCACCCTCTTCATCAGACGAATAATCAAAAACCGGACCTTTTTCAACAACTTCTTTTGCTAAGACTGTTTCTTCTTCTTTCTTTGTCGGAATATACTGCTGAGATTCATAATGCACATATGTAAACACTTCTTCAAAATCCATGTTTTCGGTAAACAATTTCACAAACTCAGCTTTCAAATGAAAATACTTCAAGCGATATTACCCTTCTCAAACGGACTGATGACCTGGTCAATTCGTATGACCTTTCAAGCGAACTGATCCTCTAAAAGAACTGAACTCTTGAACACTTTCAAACGGACTGACTACTTCGTATGAACTGAGATCGTGTGACCTTACTGATTTTCAAACGGACTGAACCTTTCAAACGATCTGACCTCTCAAGCAAACTAGAATCCCTCAAACGAACTGAAATCTTCAAACGAACTGAGGGTTCAGACGAACTGGACTCTTAAGCGATCTGGTTAAGTTTGCTTTTCCAAACGATCTGTCTCAAACGAACTG
The DNA here is from genome assembly GCA_030545235.1 of Helianthus tuberosus. NCBI lineage: Eukaryota > Viridiplantae > Streptophyta > Magnoliopsida > Asterales > Asteraceae > Helianthus > Helianthus tuberosus. The sequence goes on from CM060400.1 coordinate 211,561,777, forward strand.
AGGTTCAAACGAACTGAGGTTCAGACGAACTGGGGTCACTTCATACGAACTGAACAACTTTTCAAACGAACTGAGCTTCTCTTCGTTTGAAAACTCAAACGAACTGGATTTTTCAAACAAACTGACCTTCACTTCGTGCGAACTGGAGGCTTTATTTCAAACGAACTGGATCTTTTCATACGAACTGAAATCCAATTTCAAACGAAGTGAAGCATTTTTTACCAATCTGATGAGTTTTTGTCAAAAATGATATCCAAGGCTTGTTCTACAACAAATTCCGATCCCAAAGATGTATAAAATGTTCAAAAACGTCCACTGAAAAGTTCTAGATCTGAGATCGAAGTTCCGGTTCGTGTGAAATGTATCAAGTTTCAAACGAATTGGTCGGTTTTTGACCAAATTGATTAAGTTTTACTCAGTTTTAAGGTCTAAAACTTTTATCAATTGTTTAAACTACTGTTACGCATAATATACTTCAAATTTAATCCATTTTAACCAGAAAATCTTGGTTAATTTTTGAAAATTCGTGACAGAAAGGTGTAGAAGTCAGAATTCTTAATGAAATCGAGCTGAAATTGCAAGAGCTCTTCCTCCTGAGCTCTGATACCACTTGTAGGATCGAGAATCGATCTGAACGAGTCTTCAGAAGAGCTCTAAACTAATTCAAAGGCGGAATTCAATGAATCAGAGTTTGTTTCAGCTTGATATTCACTAATAACTGTCTCTTATATTGATTATAACGCGTTTACAAGGCTGGAGACACTTCGGCAGAGCTTCGCTACCGGAATCCAAAGTTACAAATGAAAAACTCAAGTCACATATTTATACTATTTCCAGTTCGTTTGAACATACATTTCCAGTTCGTTTGAACAGTCCACTTCGTTTGAATTGTCCACTTCGTTTGAACAGTCCACTTCGTTTGAGATGTCCACTTCGTTTGAATTGGCTTGTTCACCTTTGTTTCCTGTTTAACTCGAACTGCGTGACTTGATCTTTCATTACTAATCTAAGACTCGAACGAAGATGAAGTCGACAGACAACTGCACTAACAATAAACCTTCGTTCCAGATTAGGAGCACCGGTAAAAGCTACTTGCATTTTGCTTATTGTGAATTATACTTTACTCAGGTAAATACTTTTAACTTATTTTCCCTATACGGGCTTGGGTTACGGTATATAGAATACCGCTTGATCGAGCATCAAATCTTACATCTTTGGGTGGTTAATTGAACAATTTGATCGGCTCGTTTAAACAGTCTTGTTCACTTAAAGCCTTTGGGGGGTTAATGACCATGTCTCGGATATCCTTGGCATCATCTTACGAGATGGCCACGACCTGAGCACGGGGTGTAGGCGTACACCTGTCAGTGTATAACTCTATAATGTGGTGGGTTTATTGATCTTTAACCCGGACAAGATCCGGGCTACTGAACGCACAAGTAACATGTAATTCGTTCACAAGATTATAATAATACATAATTATCCCAAGTTATAAAATGTTTTGTGCCAGGAGCATTTAAATCAATTTTCAACTATTTTCAAAGTGAGTCAGTTAAATTGTATTTACCAGTGTAAACTGACGTATTTTCCCCAAAAGGTTAAGTGCAGGTACTACTCGTACTAGGCTGGCTGTCTTCTAGAGTGTCCACAATAAGTCTCGCAAGCTTGGATGACAATAAACTGTTGAACAATATCTTATTTTATTTTGATCCGCCTGTGGATCCATTTCAACTACTCGTGATATTTATTATTACATTTTATTTAAAGTTGAAATGAATCTATCTTTGCTTCCGCTGTGCATTTATATATTGTGTTGTTTGTCTATGATGATACCAACTACGTCACGATACTCCCCACCGGGCCCACCGGTGACACGTGGAAAAATAGGGGTGTGACAGGTTGGTATCAGAGCCAACTCTGAGTGAATTAAACACTGGCCTTTTGTGTTTAATTACAGTTACACAATTGCACATTCCTCGATTCTCGAGTCTAGACAAAGAACTTAGGAATTTTCCAAATTTTGGTTTTATTTCTAACTTTGTCTTATATATATTTCTTGTTGTATCACTTGTTTGTTTTTGACAGGTTGTCAACATGCCGCCACGTATGAGTGGAAGAGGAAGGGGAAATGGAGCACATGTAGCCCCAAACGACCACGAGGCCGGACCGTCACACCGGCGAACACCTTCAGATCCTCATAACTCAGATGCTCAAGATCTTTGGAGGTCTTTTACTGAACCAGCTAGGCGCTCAGTTTCACTGAGTACCTCCCCGTCTATCCCACACTCCTTTGGGCCTCATTCGGAGAATGAGCCCCATAACTCTCACCAGTCCTACATTCCTCTACTAGGACACCAATCACCCTTTGACAATACATCACCCGTCTTTCAGGGCCAGTTCAACCCTGACGACTACCTAGGAGCAGCAGTGGGTTTTAACCCACTTGGACCAGAAGACCACTTTTCTGGTGGCAACCCGATGGACATCGATGAAGATACCGATCCTGCAATGCCACCATCAGGAACACCGAACCACCCCATCGAGATTTCAGATGGGTCACCATTTATGGGATCACCTTACAATGGTCCCGACAGCTTTGAGGAGAACTTCATGCAGTATGACTGGGTATTTACTCCCAGTTATCATAACTCTCCCCTGCATCAGCCACACCACTCTCCTCTACACCAGCTGCAGCACAACTCTCCCCTACACCAGCCACAGCAGCAGCGGAATCCTTCCGAGGATTCTCGATTTGTCGCGGTCACTCCACCGCCACCACCACCTCAGCTTCAGCCTCCCTCGCCCCCGAGGCGAAGGAGAACGACCGTGCGAATATCCGCACGAGGGGGAGTGCGCATTAGCACCCCTCCAATTTCGAGTGGCAGCCGATACTCGCCTGTCCACGAAGAACCGGAGATGGGAGGACCCTCACAGCCCGTCTCAGAAGTGACTTCTGCACCAGTTGCGCCACCACCACCATTGGGTTTTGGAGACCCAATTCCTACTTACACTGGTGCGGCAGCATTTAATCCCTTCGAGCAGCCGCCCCACGCAAATTACAACTATGCCGAGGCCGATCCGTACTTGGTAGCTGCGAACTACAACACTCTCCACCCGGAAGGTCCCTATGGAGGCCCTTGGACTACGGGGTGCCCGACCTATGGGTACCCACCATATGGGTATCAGCAACTGCCTCCTCAACCTCCGCATTATCAGCAACCACCTCAAGCGCCGGCAATGTCACCGCCGCAATTTCAAGAAATCCTTCATGAGATACATGAGGTGCGACATGAAATGCGGGAGGAACGTAGGCATAACCGGGGGATGTTTAAGAAAATGGTGAATTTGATCAAGGGAAAAAGCAAGAAGGATTACTAAAATCCTTTGTTTGTTTATTTATTTTAGTTGTAATCATGTCCCTGCGAGGACATTTATTTTTGTACCCTGCCCCTGCGTGGGCATATTATCTTTCCTGTTCTGCCCCTGCGTGGGCATGTTTTTCTATTTTGACCCCTGCGTGGGTTTGTTTTGTTAATTGGCCCCTGCGTGGGCATGTTGTTTATGTAAAAGTCCCGTTTAGGGCAAACTCGTACTGGTTTAATTTTTAATTGGAATGGTTGATTTAAGTTTTTCATTTTTAAATTATGTGCATAAACATAGTATATGAATAAATGAAAAATAACAATTATTATTTTAATTTATCATTTTAATAATAAGAATCTTAAAAAAGTAAAACCTAGCTTGAATGTCATATTAAAGACCTGGCCAATATGGTAGAACCTGTTTAAAAAGATTCAAATCTCTGTTAACATCTGCAAACATGTTAACATTCTTGGCTAGTGTGATCCGCAAAATCACACATGTCACCCTTTTTATAAATTATCCAAATTTATATTTTTATATAATTGATTGTGACATAATGCCTACGGGTTATAATTAATGTCATATAAAACAAAAAGGCAGCTGTAGTTTATAGACTCCCTGCCAAGAAAAAGGATTGATTTGTCTTATTTATTCAAACTTTAATCCTATAAGATCTAAATTTATAATTTAGAAATTTGTCTACGTGACTAGGCCTGTTGTGCCAATGTTTATTTCATTCTAGGATAAAGTTACTAATAAAAAGTCCTGAATGAAATTATTTAACAAATTAACTAATATGGCTTTTATTTACCATGGTTAATAAATCGTCAAGAACAATAATACTGTTTAGGCTTCTAAATAGACCCTGTCCTTATTTTTATGTAGCAATTAAAACTACATGGCTAAGTCAGAAGGAATAAACAGTCGTCCAGTGGAAAACCCTGAAAATGCTAAAATATTAGTAACTGGTGCGGAGCTGAAAGCATTAGTAAACGATGCTGTTATCGAAGCACTAAATAGACAGTATAGTGAATCAAGCGGGACCCGAAGTAGGACCCGATCCGCACCACATTCCAAGCCAAAAGTTCACTCTGAGGCGCATAGCAAACCGCCCTCTAAGAAAGATGAATCTAAGAAAGATGAATCTAAGAAAGATGAACTCAAAAAGGATGATGATCGACACTCATTAAATCAGAACAGTGTTCCCTAAAAAAGGATGGTGTATGATGCCAAACCACACACCAAGTCTTGTACTTACAAGTACTTTGTTTCTTGCAAACCCCGGGACTTCACCGGGGAGAAAGGAGCAATAGATTGCATGACCTGGTTGGACGAAATGGATACGGTAGTAGACATCAGTGGTTGTGCTGAAAGAGATGTAGTGAAATATGTATCCCAGTCGTTCAAGGGAGAAGCACTGGCATGGTGGAAGTCTCTCATACAGGCTACTGGAAAGATCCCACTTTACAACTTGTCATGGGATCAGTTCGTTGCTCTTATTATGGATAATTATTGCCCGCAGCACGAAGTTGAGAGAATTGAGTCAGACTTCCTATCTTTAGTGATGAAGAATTTAGACTGCCAGGCATACCTCACCACTTTCAATACCCTATCTAGGTTGGTTCCGTACTTGGTAACCCCAGAACCTAAGAGGATTGCTTGCTTCATCGGGGGTTTAGCCCCTGAAATTAAAGCAAGTGTTAAGGCATCAAGGCCTGCAACCTTCAGATCAGCAGCTGATCTATCTCTATCCCTTACCTTGGACGTAGTCAGGTTGAGAGCGCTCAGGAACTCAGAAGAGAATAAGAGGAAGCGTGAGGACGATACCTCACGAAGATCAGATAAGAGACACCGAGGAAATAACGACCACAAGAAAGGGTCGGGATCTAAGAGAGATGGGCAACAATCGGGGGATAAGCCCAAATGTAAAACTTGTAAGAAGAACCATTTTGGGAAATGTCGATTTGAGTCGAAATCCCAGTCTCACGTGAGATCCTGTGGGATTTGCAAATCTACGGATCATAAGACTTTGGAGTGTAGGAAACTGAAGGATGCAACATGTTACGGTTGCAACGAAAAAGGGCACATTAAGTCTAATTGCCCAAAGAACGCCAAGAAAGCCGAGGATGGGAAGAAGACCAATGCGAGGGTCTTCAAGATGGACGCTAAGGAAGCTGTTCAAGATGACAACGTGATTACAGGTACTTTTCTTGTAAATGATGTTTTTGCTAGAGTATTGTTTGATTCTGGAGCAGATAAGTCTTTTGTTGATGATAAGTTCTGTAAGTTATTAAACCTACCTGTTAGAACCTTAAGTGTAAAATACGAGGTGGAATTAGCTGATGGAACCATAGAAACAGCCTCAACTGTTTTAGATGGATGTGTTATATCCATTAGGAATCATTCTTTTCCTTTGTCCTTACTTCCCTTTAAGCTAGCCGGTTTTGATATAGTTATAGGCATGGATTGGTTATCGCATAACCAAGCCCAGATTGTGTGCAATAGAAAGCAAGTAGTAGTCAAAACTCCGTCTGGTGAGTCACTCACCATCCAAGGAGATACCCAGCATGGATTGCCTGAGCAAGTGTCTATGCTCAAGGCATCCAGATGTCTGCAGAAGGGTTGTGTCATTTATATGGCACAAGTTACTATAGACGAGCCAAAGCCTAAGATTGAAGACATCCCTGTCATTTTAGAATATCCTGAAGTTTTTCCCGAAGAACTACCTGGTTTACCACCAGATAGGCAAGTGGAATTCCGAATCGACATCATCCCTGGTGTTGCACCAGTAGCAAGAGCACCTTATAGGTTAGCACCAACGGAGATGAAGGACTTAAGGACACAGTTAGATGATCTGCTAGCCAAAGGTTTTATTAGACCTAGTTCGTCCCCTTGGGGAGCGCCGATCTTGTTTGTCAAGAAGAAGGATGGATCGATGCGCCTGTGCATCAATTACCGTGAGCTTAATAAAGTCACTATCAAGAATAGGTATCCTTTGCCCAGGATCGACGACCTGTTCGATCAATTGCAAGGGGCAAGCTACTTCTCTAAGATCGACTTGAGGTCAGGCTATCACCAGTTGAAGGTCAAGGATGAAGATGTGCATAAAACTGCATTTAGAACTCGTTATGGACATTACGAGTTCCTAGTAATGCCTTTTGGGCTCACTAATGCACCGGCCGCATTCATGGATCTCATGAATCGCGTCTGTAAGCCTTACTTGGACAAATTCGTCATCGTCTTTATTGACGACATCCTTATTTACTCGAAGAGCAAGGTTGACCATGAGAAACACCTTCGTTGTATTCTCAAACTTCTACACCAAGAGAAACTCTACGCCAAATTTTCGAAGTGTGAATTTTGGCTTCGAGAAGTCCAATTCCTTGGACATGTGGTAAGTGAGCATGGTATCCAAGTGGATCCCGCTAAGGTAGAAGCAGTTATGAATTGGCAAGAGCCAAAGACACCTATTGAGATTCGTAGCTTCTTGGGTTTAGCAGGATACTATAGGCGATTTATCGAAAAATTTTCAAGGATTGCTGCGCCCCTCACTTCGTTGACACATAAGAAGGTTAAGTTTGATTGGGGCCCTAAGCAGCAGGAATCCTTTGACATTTTGAAGAAAAAGTTGAGCAATACACCAGTATTAACATTGCCCGATGGTATAGAAGAATTTGTGGTGTACTGTGATGCATCACACACTGGTATGGGCTGTGTACTCATGCAGAGAGGCAAGGTTATTGCCTACGCTTCACGACAGTTAAAGGTACACGAGAAGAACTACACCACCCATGACTTGGAGCTGGGTGCCGTTGTATTTGCATTAAAGCTATGGAGGCATTACTTGTATGGAACCAAGTGTGTGATCTATTCAGATCACAAGAGCCTTCAACATTTGTTCAATCAGAAGGACTTGAACATGCGACAAAGACGATGGATGGAAACTCTAAATGATTATGATTGTGAGATAAAATACCATCCAGGCAAAGCAAATGTAGTTGCTGACGCCTTAAGCAGAAAAGAAAGAGTAAAGCCGATAAGAATCAATGCCAAGCGCATTGAAATAAGGAATAGTTTGAACGAAAGGGTGCTAGCAGCACAGAAGGAAGCTGTGCTGGAAGCTAACTATCCTGAAGAAAAACTGGGAGTAACTGAGGAGCAGTTATCCCATTACAAGGACGGAATGCTAAGATTGAATGGACGAATATGGGTTCCAGTTTATGGAGGACTTCGAGATGTTATCCTCCAGGAAGCCCACAGTTCCAAATATTCTGTTCATCCTGGAGCTGATAAGATGTATCAGGATCTAAAGGCCAACTACTGGTGGATTGGTTTGAAAAAGTCTGTAGCTGCTTATGTAGCTAAATGTTTGACTTGTGCGCAAGTCAAAGCGGAACACCAGAAGCCGTCAGGTTTATTACAACAGCCTGAAATCCCCACATGGAAGTGGGAGATGGTGACGATGGATTTCATCACCAAATTGCCAAAGACGAGGAAAGGAAACGATACTATATGGGTCATAGTGGACATACTGACGAAGTCAGCACATTTCCTACCCATCAAGGAAACTTACAGCTCAGACATGTTAGCTCAATTATATGTAGATAAGATCGTAGCTCTACATGGTGTACCATTGTCAATTATCTCCGATAGAGATACGAGATACACCTCTCATTTTTGGAAAAGTTTCCAACAGTCTTTGGGCACGCGCTTGAATTTTAGTACGGCTTACCACCCACAGACAGACGGACAGAGTGAGCGTACCATCCAAACATTGGAAGACATGCTTCGTACATGTGTGATTGATTTAGGTGGCAGTTGGGATAAGCATCTGCCATTGGTCGAGTTCTCCTATAACAATAGCTACCATACTAGTATTAAGGCTGCGCCCTTTGAGGCATTATATGGTAGAAAATGCAGAACACCCATTTGTTGGGCAGAAGTAGGAGACGTTCATTTGTCAGGACCAGATTTGGTTTTTGAAACAACGGACAAGATTGTCCAGATTCGCGATCGTTTGAAAGCTGCCCAAGATAGGCAGAAAAGCTACGCTGATCCAAAGCGTAAATCTTTTCACTTCGAAGTAGGTGACAAAGTATTGCTTAAAGTATCACCCTGGAAGGGAGTGATGCGATTCGGTAAGAAAGGCAAGCTAAGCCCGAGATACATAGGACCTTTCGAGGTTATCGAACGTGTCGGGTCAGTTGCCTATAAGTTAAACTTACCTGAAGAACTCAGTAGTATACATAATGTGTTCCACATCTGTAATTTGAAGAAGTGTTTCGCTGATGAATCGCTGGTCATACCGCATACAGAAATACATATAGATGAGAGTTTGAAATTTATGGAGAAACCATTGTCGATTGAGGATCGACAGGTGAAGAAGCTTCGAAGGAAGCATGTGCCTATTGTAAAGATCAAATGGGATGCCCGTAGAGGTCCCGAATACACATGGGAGGTAGAATCCACGATGAAAGAAAAATACCCTCACTTGTTTCAGTAAATCTCGAGGTCGAGATTTCTTTTAAGGGGGTGAGGATGTAACACCTCGAAAATTTACGTTCAATAATGTACTGACACGTGTCATAGGCTTTGAATATGTGAAAAAGTACTTTAGAGGGACTAAAGTTGACAAAGAGTGAAACTATGTGAATATAAGGGTCCAAAGTGTCAACAATGGATAAATAGGCTCTACAATAACCCTACATGGTGTTTATAATCTTAAACGGATAAATCATGGATCATACGAAGCGGAAAATGAAAGAAAGTGTGGAATTACAAACTACAGGGGCTAAATGTGTCAACATGTTGAAAGTATACCTCTGAGTAACCTTTTGGAAAACCCGAAGCTTTGTAATGGTAAAATATACTCGCTAGAATATGTGATAAAAATTTCATAAAGTTTCGTTATCGTATGAGAAAGTTATGATCAAAACCGTGTACGAAGGGTTAGAAGTTGCAAACATTGAACACTTGCATTTACAAAATTCACAAGACAACTTCTGGAGCTCTCTGGACATCAAGCCAACTTCCTAGTGATCTCTAAGCTTAATTAGGACTCTTGTAAGTATTCCTAACCCTCTCAAATTCGTTCTAGCTTAGTAAATTAGCTATTAGTCAAACCATCGTAATTTAAGTTTGACTTTGTGATTAAACAAAATTTGCTCAGTCATTTCTCAAATTGAAAGTACCTACAAGTTGGTATTTATGTGGGTAGCAAACCCTTAAAAGGGTATTTTCAGATTCCCACTCTAAGTATGATAATTGTCGAGTCAAAGCTTGTTTCAAAAAGTCAACAAAATGATTATTTGCAAATTTAAGCATGATTAGCAATGTAGGGTGCATGCAACCTGTTTGATCATTAAAATAACTTGGTAATTAATGTAAGAACATGTCTCAACATGTTCATCTCGACAATTTTCAGTTTAAACCCGAATCGGAACCGAAAGTCGCATAAATTGACTTTTTCTTTGACTATCAGTTCTGATCCGTTCATGCATGTTTGAGATCTGCCTTAGAGCTTATTTTGGACCAAGTTTCATATAAGTTTAACTCTCTGAGATTTTACAACTTGGTTCAATACTTATCCGATTCATATGCATGTTTCCGATTTATGCTTAAAGTTGACTATTATGCCCTTTTGACTATAAAACGTGATTTTTGAAAAAGTGAAAGAGTAGAAACATTTGTTACTGATTTATAAACTTGCACCAAAAATTTGATATCAGTTTGTGGTCTAGATTAAGAGTTATGCTTATTATCGTAATTTGAAAGCTTTATGTTACTTAAACGGCGTAATTAGCGTATAACCTAATTAAACCCACTTTTTGATATCAAACTTTTTACCCACTGATGAAATATAATATTTTGGGATTTTTAAAGATTTTTATTTAATTTTTGGCTGAACATAACATAGGTCTCTAAGTTTAATTCGGTAAATACCGATTTTGCCCTTTTAAGCCATAAAATGAGTTTTACAAATCCTTTTGACCCCAAACCTTTTTCTACTGATTTTATTTGATAAATAAAATATTTTGAGCATTCTGGAAATATAAAAATATCAGCTTTCTTTTAAAAACCCGGAAACGGCTCTAAATCGCCTTTTTAAGCATTTTATCGCATAGTATGCACTATAACCATATGAAACATATAAGGTTGATACCTACTGATGTTTTTAGTATATTTTTATATAATAACAGTAAGTATAAGTTTTTGAACTCAGGTTTCCAGTTTTGACCTTTTTAGCCCTTGTGAAATTACCAAAATACCCCTAAGGTGCATAGTTTGGTTTTAAATGATAAGTTTCACATATAGATCATACCCTACTGTTATAACATGTTAAATTAAGTATATTTACTGTATGAACCAGACCTGTAACTCAGATTACAAATTTAACTCTTTTATAATCTTTTAAATGGCCAAAATGCCCTTATGAGGCATAAATTGTGTTTAAATCCATTTTGGGCATAATAGAAGATATCTTACTGATATTATAACATATTTAAGCCATATTATCTCAGGGAACTTGCATATGAATCTTATGGTTACCCGTAACGCCTTTTCGCGCTCGGTTCGGTTTATGTAACTAGTTTGCATAAATTGACCGAAACGGGTCAAACCTTATCATTTTTGTCTCAAAATCCAGAATGTATTTAGTATACCCATATTATACAAGTATTCAAACTTGTCGGGTCTAAATCACATTCTAACCGGTCTTCGCTTAATCGTGCGTTTGAACCGTTTCGTCCCTAAAGCTAACCGGTCTAAGCTTAAGCTTAAATAAAGACCCGTTAGAGATCTAATAGGTTATTATAAACCTTCGTTCCAGATTAGGAGCACCGGTAAAAGCTACTTGCATTTTGCTTATTGTGAATTATACTTTACTCAGGTAAATACTTTTAACTTATTTTCCCTATACGGGCTTGGGTTACGGTATATAGAATACCGCTTGATCGAGCATCAAATCTTACATCTTTGGGTGGTTAATTGAATAATTTGATCGCCTCGTTTAAACAGTGTTGTTCACTTAAAGCCTTTGGGGGGTTAATGACCATGTCCCGGATATCCTTGGCATCATCTTACGAGATGGCCACGACCTGAGCACGGGGTGTAGGCGTACACCTGTCAGTGTATAACTCTATAATGTGGTGGGTTTATTGATCTTTAACCCGGACAAGATCCGGGCTACTGAACGCACAAGTAACATGTAATTCGTTCACAAGATTATAATAATACATAATTATCCCAAGTTATAAAATGTTTTGTGCCAGGAGCATTTAAATCAATTTTCAACCATTTTCAAAGTGAGTCAGTTAAATTGTATTTACCAGTGTAAACTGACGTATTTTTCCCAAAAGGTTAAGTGCAGGTACTACTCGTACTAGGCTGGCTGTCTTCTAGAGCGTCCACAATAAGTCTCGCAAGCTTGGATGACAATAAACTGTTGAACAATATCTTATTTTATTTTGATCCGCCTGTGGATCCATTTCAACTACTCGTGATATTTATTATTACATTTTATTTAAAGTTGAAATGAATCTATCTTTGCTTCCGCTGTGCATTTATATATTGTGTTGTTTGTCTATGATGATACCAACTACGTCACGATACTCCCCACCGGGCCCACCGGTGACACGTGGAAAAATAGGGGTGTGACAATCCGCATGCGGAAGTAAAACGCGAGAATGAGTATGAGGAAGGTATTAATCATATCGAGGAAGATGATAATGATTTCGAGGAAGTTGATGACGACGAGGAGGTTGGTAACGACCACGAAGAACCTAACCTAGATGTCTCTTTTGAAACGGATCAGGTTTGACATTCCGATTACTTACGTATTATTTAATATATTTTGTGTTTATATTCTTTTAGAGATATTTTTACCATTAAGGTTTCACTATCACACTTTAGATTGGGAAATATACGTGTTATTTGTGTTATTCGATGTATAATGTTTATTACATTATGTGTTTTGTTACATTTTTTCGATCTATAATGTGTTTATATGTACTGGGTTAGTTTACATGTATGTAAAAACTAGTTTACACGTGTAATACTAAAAAAAATATTATGTCTCAAAATAAAAATAAAGACTCGTATATCTTCCAACATGATGATGAATGTAGTTATAAGAAAATTCACTAAATAGTTTTCTAAGTCTCGTATATATTTCATTTAGGTCATTTACTTTTATAAAGATTTACATCTACAAGTATAATTTTTCAGTAGTGAAACTTTTATTGTTTTTTCATAATTAAGAAAAACGTAAGTAACTTTTTTGAAACAATATTGAAACTTACTTATTATATTAAAAGTAAAAAATAGAAATTTATCATGTTTTTTTTAGCACTAACAATATATATTATTCCGTGAGTATACTATTGTAATTCCTTGTAACTACATTCATCATCATGGAGGGAATAGTGTCATAGTGTCAGGGTTCAATAATGTTTATTACATTATGTGTTTTGTTACACATGTTTATTGCATTTTGTATTTTGTTACATTTTATTCAATATATAGTGTGTTTATATTGTTTATATAAATCATTATATATAATGTTTATAAATAAATTCGATACATTTTAAAGAGAGAAAGTTGATTTTGTTTTAGGAATTTGGATCTCTTGAAGAGTTGAAGACTTGGGCTTACCAAAGGGCACTTACGCGTAATTTTGTCATTGTGACCAAACGAACTATTTCAAAAAATGAAAGGACAGTGAAGATATGGTTGTGTTGTGACCGTGCTGGCGAATACAATAGTACAGCCACAAAACGACGTTCTGGTAGCAAAAAGGTTGGTTGTCCTTTTACTCTAGTAGGAAGACTAAACTCAAAGAGTGGTGCTTGGAGGTTAGAGGTGAAGGCACCGGAACATAACCATGAAGCTTCACAGCATCTCGAGGGTCACGCGTTTGCAAGGAGGCTAACCCCGAACGAAGAACATCTGGTGGAGAGTCTTTATTCTCAAAACTTGGAGCCAGCTAACATTCTTTTAACAATAAGAAATCAAAACCCACAAAGCGTGTGCATTCTACGAGACATACACAACGTAATAAAAATGTTTAAAATCAGAATGTACGCTGGTCGAACTCCAATGCAAGTACTAGAGCAACATTTGGTTGAAAAGGAGTACATTTACTTCACACGACAGAATCCCTCCACAAATGCGGTCGAGGAGATTTTCTTTGTTCATCCTCACTCGTTAACATTGTGGCGTGCCTTCCCACATGCGCTCATGATTGATGCTACTTACAAAACCAACGAGTATAAACTTCCGTTTCTTCAAATCATTGGTGTGACATCGACACACAAGTCGTTTTGTGTCGCGCATGCATTTATCTCTAAAGAAAAAGATGATAACTTCTTATGGGTCTTGGAAAGGCTTAGAGATATGCTAGAAGAGTGTATGGAGCCTCGTGTAATAATAACGGACAGGGATCTGGCTCTGATGAATGCTTGTGATAAATTATTCCCAAACGCTTCCAAGTTGTTGTGCAGGTGGCATATTTCTCAGAATATTCTGAAACACTGCAAGGCAAAATTTACAAAAGATGACTGGAAAATATTTAAGCTTTCTTGGGCTCGATTGTGTCAGTCTTATACACAAGATATATACGAGTATAACTATAACCGGCTTTATGACTGACTGCATAGTGAAGGCCGAAAAGGTACATATTATATTAGTTTACATACATATATACAAACATTACTGATAAGTATATTCTATTTTTCAGAAGTTATAGACTATGTGTGTGACGTCTGGTTGAATAATTATAAAGAGAGATTTATTTCTCTTTGGACTAACAAAAACCATAACTTTGGTCAACACATAACGAACAGAGTTGAGAGTCAGCATGCCAACTTGAAGAGATACCTTAAGGGGCATAACAGCTCACTCCATAGACTTGTGTTGCAAGTAGACAAAATTTTAGAGTCACAAGTCATAGCAATAAAACATAGTTTCCAAAACAGTTTGTCCGTGCCCATGGGGGACCACAAAATACCAATGTTTGATTACCTACGTGGTAAGGTTTCCCATAAGGCTCTAGACTTGTTGCTTGTCGAGTCAAAAAAGTTAGATGCCTTGCGGTCAGTAACAGGAACTTGCGGCCACCAGCTTTTTACGAGTTGTGGGTTGCCATGTGCTTGTCGTTTGAACTAGTACCAAAGGACAGGTAAAAAATACATGTTATCACCATTTATTAAACTTTAAATGATTAACCCTACCCCTCCCTTTTAATTATAAATTTTGAATACAGGTAACAAAATCCCACTTGCTGGCATAGACGTCTTCTGGACAAGAAGAAATGTATTACCAGAAAAAATCCAGAAAGACGAGAGTTACCTTCAGGAGGAGATGGATAAAATCACACAACAACTACAATTGCAACCACCACCAGTGAAAAGAAGTATGATCTCGAAGTTATTAGCCGTGGTGAATCCAAGTATGACTGACCATTGTCCACCTGAGGTACAAAAAGATACTCGCGGACGCCCAACTGAGAAAGCACGACAACAGAGAAATGAGGAGGCTGATAAAGATGATACTAAAAAGAAAGTTGTGCAACGAAGTCGCCTAAAAAAATCTAAAGATAAAGAGAAAATTTGTGATGACAAATTTCCACTATTGGTTGGGATCAGGTACTTAAATAATACATACATACATACAACTCACATGATAAATATTTTCAACTAATTGGCGGTGACAAGTACAAAAACGTTATCGACAGTTTTAAGGAATGGCTTCCAACTAGGTACCGACCAATGTCCAGCCGGATGGTAACTGTGGCTTTCGATCCATAGCTCGTGGTTTAGGGATGGAGCAGAATCAATGGTTGTTTGTCCGCCAACAACTTCTAGACGAGCTGATCATTAACGAGACTCTGTGGAGACCTATGTTTTGCAAACTCGATAAAGAACTTTACAATGAAATATATAACTCAATAGATCATCTGGAAGTGGCATCTGCACCATATCGAAAGTGGATGCAACTTCCGTATGCTGGATTGTTGGCTGCTCAGAAATTCGGTGTGATAATCCAGCATTTCAGTAATGGTGGTAATCAAACATACTTTCCCATGTTTGATGGTCCGACGACTTACCCTGATCAAACCACCATGTCTATTGCTTTTGTCAAGACGAACCACTTCATCCTCCTTAAGTTAACCAATGATTGTCCAATGCCTCCACCGAATGGACTTTGGAGTCTATACAGAACTCCCGAAGCTAAAGAATGGGAGACACTATACGCGTCTCGTATTCAACAGGGTAAGACGTTAATGGCAAGTAACAAAAGTCAACATAAAGAATACATAAACGTGTTTGATTAGTCGTAGCATTAGTTGTTGTATTATTTAGTGTTATCGTTAAAATTATTTAATCATAGTGTTATTTTGTGTTAAAAAATGGTTGTTCATATTAGTTTTACTTAAAAATTATAAGTTGCATCAAATTTTTAACTTATTATTGTTATCTTATAATGTTTTTATAAAAACACTTATTAAACAAAACAATATATATATATAGGAAATGTATGGGGCAATATGGTTTCCTTGGACCCAAAGTATAGGAAGCGTATATGGCAATATGGTTCTCCTAGACCCAAAGTATAGGAAGCGTATGAGGCAATATGGTTCCCCTAGAGCCAATGTATAGGAAGCATATGGGGCAATATGGTTCCCCTGGTCCCCTAATCTGAATCCTTTTTATAAAAATGTGTCAAAAAAACGTTTATACATTATTGTAATACCCAAAACGTATTTATGATAACCATAATAATTTTATCATTATATAGACATATTTTAAAATTTTAAGAAATTAATAGAAGTTGGTTTGAATAATTTTATTTGGTCATATACGTTTCATGTATTCATCATTTATTCATATCAATTTCTAATGTATTAGTTTCCTTTATATGACTGACTATGTATGGCAAATTGGCAACAAATATTTTATATAGTTACTAAAGCAAAGATGTAGTTATAACCGAGAATCCGTTTAGTTAGCAAACACTATGATGATATTTCAAAGTATTGTACGATTTCTGTACAATGAAAACTAGATAATAAGAAAAAAAGGTAAGAAAACCCATAATCTACAAGTCTACAACCTCCTGTAATTTTTGACATACACATCACATATCCCTTGAAACCAGGGATTTGACAATTCACTCAATCAATCACAAGAATTACATCCATAAAAACTACGGTCGGAGACTAAGGGGTATGGTTCCACGTAGGCGTTACATCACCGACTCGTGAAGGATGTGCCTCCTTCACTTTTCAGGGGATGGAGGATGGGGCTACCCCACGTTAATATTTTATAATTTTCTAAGTTTATTTTTATTAACTTAATTAAAACTTTATAAAAATTATAAAATACAACATAAAACAACATAAATAAATTCATTTCATAACATAAAAAAATTACATTTCCTAAAAAAAAAATTACATTTCCAAAAAAAAAAAAAACATTTCTGAAAAAAAAAATTACATTTCCTAAGTCCATTTTTTCTTCACCTCTTCCTTCGTCTTCCGATACACCTCTCGTTCATCCTCCGGAACCGAGTCGAGATCCAACCTCATTATCCTAAAATCCTCCGCTCGAGCGTAGTCGGCCGACACGTTTTTCTTGTGATTATATTTTTCGGCCGCAAAGTCTTTAAACGAACGGAATTCGGAAATCAACTCGTCCATTTTCGAAGACGCCTTCGAGCCGCCACCTCCACCCGAGCCGCCCCCTCCACTCGAGCCGGCCACTTTGCGCTTTCCGGCCGCCTCTTTTTTTGCTTTGTCCCTTCCGCCGGGACGTCCGATCTCATGATATTCCGGTTCGTCGTATTCCGGTTCGTCGTTTATGTCGATTTGACAACGAGTGGTGGAGCCTCCCGCACTATAACTTCCGGACTCGGAAGTTTTAGTCCGTTTGGCGGTTGCGACCTCATTTGGAACCGGCCCCCATTTAGGTTCTTTCTTTAAAATGTTTCATGCTCGGATGTGCGGGAAAGGCGGATTTTTTGCTTCCCACTTAGACGTCGCAAGGTTAAGAACGTCCTCGTCACTACTCCCACTAGGACGATTGATGTAAAGTGGGTTATAAATCCCGATAAAATCATTAATCAACTTGTTCATTTTCCGCCACTTGGCCGATACGGATTCGAGATCACGGTAGGGGCCTTCCCCCATAAGGGTATTAAATCTTTCCGTACATGCATTCCAAAAACTAGAACCCGTTTGATTGTTCCCTAAAATTAAAAAAAATTGCATTAGTAAAACTAAAAAATAAATATTTTTAAATTTAAATTTAAAAAAAAAATTCATACCGACAATCGGGCAAGTTGAGGCCTTAAGATACGCAATTGCTAGCGCCTCCTCCTCTACTTTTGTCCACTGTCTAGGCTTTGCTCTCGAACCGCCTTTTTTTCTGGTGTCGGGTTCGGTTTCAACCGCCTTCCCCTTCCCCGTGTTTTTTTTGCGCTTGAGTTTTTTAGGTGGCGATTCGGGGACGACTTCATCATCATCGTCAAGCTCCACCGAGGGTTGCGGTTGCGATTGTAATTGATCAAGTTGAACCGAGTTGCGTTGCATGAATTGTTGGAGTGCTTGATATTGTTGCATTTGTTGAAGTTGGGACATTTGGGAGAAGGCGTTAGGTGATTGTTGGAAACCCGAAAACGGAAATTGTGTATTCCCCCACGAAGGATCCATAGCCGGAGTGTGAGCGGGACTCGAAAAAAAGTTAGGATTGTTCGGGTTAAAGGGATTCATGATTGTATAAAAAATGGGATTGTTTTTTATAAAAAAGGATGAGAGAGTTGGAGAATAATGAAAGAAATGGGAGAATAATTGTATAAAATGGATGAGAAAGATGGTATATATTTAAATTTGAAAAGGAATTTTTTTTAATAAACTATCCGTTGTCAAACGGATATAATATTCAAAATGGCCCGTCGAGTTCGAGCGGGAGCAGCCGGTCAAGCCGGGATGGGGCGAGGGGGCGGTGTGGGGGACCGGCGCCGGGCCTAAGCCGGCCCCCATACCGCTTAGTCTGAAAGCGTAAAGAAACAAAGAGTATATTTCTCCACAGAAGCTGAAACAGAATCTAAGAATGATCGCATTCTGGTTGATGGGTGCTGCTATTCTCACCTCCCCTAATTACTTTTCTCACCCCCCCTCCCCTCACATACGATCAGGTAGGGCCTGCGTGAGACCGACAGTTTTCCTCTCACAAGGGGGGTGTAATCAGTAAAGGGGGGTGTATAGAATTAGCCTTGATAAAGAGTATATTTCACATCAGTGATATCATTACCTTTTATATAGTCACACAAGTAACTTCATTGTCTTCTTTGTCTGCCCTCCCTAGCTGATGCAGTGCTTTATATACAAATACACAAAAAAACACCATGTTCTATCCTATACGTACTCACTTTGGATCACCCTTTTTCACCGAAACTTTAACCTGTCGCCGCTAGTTCGCCACGACACCTCTTTCACCGGAGTTCACCAGCAACCACCCGCTCGCCACTCTCATCGTTAATATTGCTGCTACCGTTCGACACCACCATGACCCCTAACACCACTTGTAAAATCCTCCGGAGTCTAGCCGTCGCAATCCAGCGCCGTCATCATTAGTTCCAAGCCAGTTGCCGCAGCGTCACCATTGTCGCCACGAACCAGATTGATTGTCACCGGACCTCATTGTACGCTAGTTGAAGGTTTGAACATGCCATAACTTTTGTTTTGCAAATTCTTAAGATTTCAATCAACGACACTTTGCCATGATATGGTCAAATGATTATTTTATTCCAATAAATGCCAAGATTTTTCTTAAATACATCACCAAACACTTGATGCATCAAACCCTTTTACCATTTTCCCCTCATATCTCTCTCGGCTCTATACACACCAAACCGAACCCACCCTTTACCTTTCCCATAATCTTGTCTAAACCTACTTCTCCGTCTCCCACAAGTCTGGTTCCGGCGACGGTTTCGGCTGGTTCTCCTCCGACAAGACACCTGCACAACCCCCCGCTTCACTATTAAAACACCACACAGTCCGCGTTTTGCCTTGAGTTAACGGCCGGCCACCACCAACCGGTGGTGGCGTACGGCGGTGCTGCGACGAAACGAGAACAGGGAGAGAGAACGGGAGACAACGATGTCAGCGGCGCCGCCGCTCACGGCGGCGGCAGTAGACACCGGTGGCAGTGGAGGCACGGTAAGCCATATTCCCATTTCTTTTTCTTTTTTTTTTAGATCTGGTCCGACACACGTCGTTTCGACAGATTTCGGGTGCGGTTTTCTGGTGACGGAGATGACACGGCAGAGGGGGGGGGGGGTGTTAGCGATATTAGCAGCGGCAGTGAAGGTGGAGCTTGGTTTCGGGTCAGAAATTGGTTCGAGTTGGATTTTGTCTCAGGTTCACGGCTCACTTCAGAGTTCGGGTTCAGATTCAGTTTCGGGTCAAACCCGGTTGACTTGGTCAACACCCGAGTCAACTCGGGTCATCAACGGTCAAACAGGTCAACAACAGTCAACGCCCAGTCAACCCAAAGACCCGGTAACAAGATTTTAACGTCGCGAGATCATTTTATTACGTTAATTTTTTTAGATTTTATAGTTACGCGACCGAGCTCGAACCGATTCAATTTGAGCTTAGTTTACAATTGATATATTCGATGAAAAGTTTACAATTGTTATAGTCACGCCAGCTCTGATATTTCGGGGTGTGACAATAACTCCGGTGGACCTCGGCAAACTCGAACACCCAACCCATAGCTCAGCCCAAACCCAAACCCAAACCAAGAAGTGTCTAACTCTGTACTTGATTTGAACAGTCAGCTTCCCTTTGGTAGAACTCATATGCCCGATAAGGTTTTTTCTCATTTTACCCTTGCAACCAATAGATAACTTAGAATGGCTGGCACTCTTCCAACGCTGCAAATTGTGATCCATTCCCTCTATATGATGCTTCCAGCTCTCGTAGGTCCTCGAACAGTATATAAGCCACCTCCCAAGAGCCCAATACATCACAAAACTGTACACCCATAAATTAGCCACTCCACAACCATTTGAAAGATCTGATTTCCAGCTGCACACCCAAACCGAATCCCATCCCCAACTGTACAAAAGAAAAACTGCAACAATCAGGTTTCTAAGACCTGTATCGGCTGCTGTATTTGATGTCATTAGATCGGTTGCTTAATGTTCTTGGCAAATTTCGATCATGCAAAAACAATTATAGACATCAGTTTAACACTTGTTTCGTGCGAGAGTTGTAATTGGATGCAATATCTTTTGAATTTGACAAGATAAAAGTCAAAATGGATTTGGGTTTAGCCGAAACACAAAACAACTGTAAATGAGTGTCCTGATTACAGACTAATAAACATAAAACATTTAAACTTATGGAGATGACAATAATGTTCACTATACTGTTTTCCAATATACAAAATCCCTTTTCGAATTTCAACACATGTTTAAATAATTGTCAGGCATTTGCCGTGTGCAACACATCCTTTAGAACAGAAGCAACTCTATCAGCCATGTGTCGTTTAGAATCATCTGTTTGACCCGCTCGTATCCTCTTTTTCCCATTGTTCGCCACTTTTCAACATGTGTAGCAAGTTTGCAGCTTGAAGGAGGGGGTTGTTTGCAGCTTTCGCACTTTCCCATGGTTCCCGCTTTTCAACAGGTGTAGCAAGTTTCCAGCTTGAAGGAGAGGGGTTGTTTGCAGCTTTCGCACGAGTGGTTGCTTTCCTAACACGTTTAGCAAACATGAAAGTTTTCATGTCTATTGTACTAAACATGTCGTCCGGTTTATCACCGGCCCCGTTCTTGCAAATATAGTGATTATATTCCACATCGGGGAAGTCCTCCACCCTCTTCACAAAGAGCTTGTTTTTGCGAGCGATATCGGTAACCCCCCACTCCGCGAATGGGCCCGTAGTTTTGACGGTCAAATCAATTTGACCCTTCTCTTCCATGTAGCTGGAACAACACTTCATAACATCATCAATTAATTTTTTGTTCCTCCTGGAAAAAAAATCAAGTTATTTCAAAGTTTGTCAACAAAAATAAAAAAAATAAAAGCTGTTACTCGATATTCTTCCCGATCCCATTCTTTTCCAAAGACCCCACAGTGAGGGGCATTAAAAACGATTCGGTCGAAGAGCTTATCGTTCAACTCAGAGGCGGTTTCGGATAACTTTGTCGCATCGACTTTGAACAAAAGTGTCACGCCTAACTTTTCCAAAATCGCGATATGTTTAATGGCTCTCTTGTAGTTGCTACATGCCTCCTCTGTTGAACATAATCAATATCGGTAAACACATAAAAAAACGATTTCATAATACTTATCGAAAACGATTTCAAAATACTTACTACGACTATCGATCGTGGTTGCGATGATTTGTTTTGCAACCTCTTTTGCAACTTCTTTTGAAACTTTTTTGCCATCTTTTTTTAACGCATTTATTTTAGCATCTATCAGCGCTTCGAAAATGCTCAGCGTTTGCCCGAAATCACTCTCGCCGACTATCAGTATTGATAGATCCGGCGGAGTGGTGTACTCGGTTGCTTGCTTCACCTCTGTTTGCTGTTGCTCTGTTGGTTTTGTTGTTTGTTCTTGCTGTTGCTTACCGCCTTTTGGTTCTGTTAAGAAAAAAAGTTGTTAAAAACAAGGTATGATTCAACACGAACACGCATCTGTTGTTTAATCAGGACCAAACCATGAGAGAGATCGGCTGTGTTCAGATATCTCATGCTTTCTCTCTCATGGTTTGGTCCTGATTAAACAACAGATTCGTGTTTGTGTTGACTCATACCTTGTTTTTAACAACTTTTTTTCTTAACAGAACCAAAAGGCGGTAAGCAACAGCAAGAACAAACAACAAAACCAACAGAGCAACAGCAAACAGAGGTGAAGCAAGCAACCTGGTACACCACTCCGCCGGATCTATCAATACTGATAGTCGGCGAGAGTGATTTCGGGCAAACGCTGAGCATTTTCGAAGCGCTGATAGATGCTAAAATAAATGCGTTAAAAAAAGATGGCAAAAAAGTTTCAAAAGAAGTTGCAAAAGAGGTTGCAAAACAAATCATCGCAACCACGATCGATAGTCGTAGTAAGTATTTTGAAATCGTTTTCGATAAGTATTATGAAATCGTTTTTTTATGTGTTTACCGATATTGATTATGTTCAACAGAGGAGACATGTAGCAACTACAAGAGAGCCATTAAACATATCGCGATTTTGGAAAAGTTAGGCGTGACACTTTTGTTCAAAGTCGATGCGACAAAGTTATCCGAAACCGCCTCTGAGTTGAACGATAAGCTCTTCGACCGAATCGTTTTTAATGCCCCTCACTGTGGGGTCTTTGGAAAAGAATGGGATCGGGAAGAATATCGAGTAACAGCTTTTATTTTTTTATTTTTGTTGACAAACTTTGAAATAACTTGATTTTTTTTTAGGAGGAACAAAAAATTAATTGATGATGTTATGAAGTGTTGTTCCAGCTACATGGAAGAGAAGGGTCAAATTGATTTGACCGTCAAAACTACGGGCCCATTCGCGGAGTGGGGGGTTACCGATATCGCTCGCAAAAACAAGCTCTTTGTGAAGAGGGTGGAGGACTTCCCCGATGTGGAATATAATCACTATATTTGCAAGAACGAGGCCGGTGATAAACCGGACGACACGTTTAGTACAATAGACATGAAAACTTTCATGTTTGCTAAACGTGTTAGGAAAGCAACCACTCGTGCGAAAGCTGCAATCAACCTCCCTCCTTCAAGCTGGAAACTTGCTACACCTGTTGAAAAGCGGCGCAGATGATTCTAAACGACACATGGTTGATAGAGTTGCTTCTGTTCTAAAGGATGTGTTGCACACGGCAAATGCCTGACAATTATTTAAACATGTGTTGAAATTCGAAAAGGGATTTTGTATATTGGAAAACAGTAGTGAACATTATTGTCATCTCCATGAGTTTAAATGTTTTATGTTCATTAGTCTGTAATCAGGACACTCATTTACAGTTGTTTTGTGTTTCGGCTAAACCCAAATCCATTTTGACTTTTATCTTGTCAAATTCAAAAGATATCGCATCCAATTACAACTCTCGCACGAAATAAGTGTCAAACTGATGTCTATAATTGTTTTTGCATGATCGAAATTTGCCAAGAACATGAAGCAACCGATCTAATGACATCAAATACAGCAGCCGTTATAGGTCTTAGAAACCTGATTGTTGCAGTTTTTCTTTTGTACAGTTGAGGATGGGATTCGGTTTGGGTGTGCAGCTGGAAATCAGATCTTTCAAATGGCTGTGGAGTGGCTAATTTATGGGTGTACAGTTTTGTGATGTATTGGGCTCTTGGGAGGTGGCTTATATACTGTTCGAGGACCTACGAGAGCTGGAAGCATCATATAGAGGGAATGGATCACAATAGAAGAAGACCAGGGATTACCCGTGGGCCTGTGAGCTCTTCTGATTCTCGTCTAAATGTTTGGCCCAAACTCAAGTATTGGGCTGGCAACCTTGATCTAACTCTCTTGTGCCATGATAATGTGAAGACAAGGCATCAGCTAGTATGGATGGGCTGTTTTGTTGCTTGTGTTTTATGTCGTTATACTGTAACGGGAGTATGTTCCCTTGTAGAACTAGGTTTTTGTTTATTCCTAGTCGTGGATGTATGGTGTCTTATTTTTGGTCCCCAAAGGTTGATTTGGGAGACATGAAGGGGGGTATGGCCCCCTTAAAAGTGTAATCTTTTTTTTTTTCATTTATGATAGTTTGCCGGGCGTATGCTCGTTTACCAAAAAAAAAAAAGTACAGCAGTTGTAGCTGAAGTTGACTTAAGATGAGGAAGATTTGACCCCGGTGACGGTTGGTGGTTTGGTGACCCAGGTTGTGTACAGGAACTGCTTGTTGGGACCCACATGATTGCATATCTGCTTAAGTTTCTGCCTCTGTTTCATCCATCACAACATAGTCTTCATCTGTGTTTTGCTGGTCAAATCTTTTACACCAACTTCCTGCAACATGTTTATAATCATATGGTTGTATTACAGAAATAATTTAACGGGATCAAACTTTGTTGTATACCGAACGGACAAAAACTAAAGTCACCTGAACGCGTTCCCATGTTTGAGCGACATTGAGAGGACCGTGTTCTTTTGGGATTTCAAAAATAGCCCGTGTGATGGTTTGATTCTGCTCGGGTCGAAAGCGAGGGAATTCGTGGTTTTATTAAGAAAACTAACCGACATGTCCATCATGTCGGTTGCATGCGTTGTGTTTACCGGTTGAATTCCCGCTCCGGCATCTTAAAAGGTGTGACAGTATTATTTGAAACAGTGTATCCGATGTTGCTTTTTGTATTATAAGGTAATAAACATAAAAGATTACTAGTTGATTGTTAATTTACGTCAGAATTGTGTGGATTTAGGTATGTATGCAGGAGTTTGACTTCGTGTATAAGATGAGATTCCAAAGAGTCTTAAATGCTACAAAAATATTGACACAAAACTTGCACAAAGCAAAGCATGCTCGCCATAGTCGAGTATTTCTTCATCGATTGCAATTTCAGTTCATCTTAATCCCATTTTGGTCGCTTCTTAAGAAAAATCATGGATGCAATCATGTCAAGAAATTTTAAAACCAAAGTAAGTTTGACCTTTGAACAAGTTTCAATCTTAGTTAAAAAGGACAAAAGGGAGTTTCGATTAATGGCCTAAACATAAAAGTGCAAATTATTTTCTCTTGAATCTTTATTGCAGCTTCAATAATGTGACAAAATACAAAAGTCACTAAATTGTAGACAAACTGTGTTTGTAATAGTACTTGTATCTATCATCAGCAGGGAGATGTACTCTGTCCAATTACATTTCACGGGACCTCCAGCTGGGATCATGACTCAAGCAACCGAAGCAATAGGAAGTGAATCCATCCCTTGTTTTACAGTTAGATCACCAAAGGGGCTGATGTTTGTTTATCCAGTTGCTTGTTTATTTAGCGAGCCAATAGATAACTTGTAATCCTTTAAACCTAATATCAAAGAAGAAATCACAATGAAAACTCAACCAAACAACAATGAACATAATTTGATTTCTGTTTCCACAAACCAAAAAGGATGTCAAATTACCTAACCATTCATGCTCCTCATCAGCATATCTGACCTGGATGGGACCCCCTCCCTGTAGAAATCACACATCATTGCGCCTTACAGTTGAAAAAGGATCACCAAATTCTTAAAATATGTATCTTTGTGAAACAACACACTGACCCTAGCAAGTTGTACTGATTATGTAAGGCGTGTATGTGCTATCAGCCTCTTCCGGTGTGGCATGTTTAGTAAAACATCCTGTAGGCAAACACAATGTTTCCTGGTACATTAAAATTGCAGCTTGATGACCAGAAGCAAATACACAATCAACAATTCAATGAAAGTCATCCAGAGAACATAAAAAAACATTAATATTAAAGTAAACCTGAAATACGATAAATATACTGAAACTAAAAAAAATAAGTTAAATTATGGTTGCGATTTCAAACCACCGAAATCATTAACCATCCAGCTAAACATTACGGATATTGTTCAAACTCTCAACTGTCTGAACACTAAGTCGAAGAGCGACATGAAGGATGTGTGTGGGGGCCGTGGGGGTTGATCAGATCCTATAAGAGACGATGATTTGGATGTCGGTTCGCCCTACAAGAATATAGGTTTCTAAATTAATTGAAGTAATTAGCCTAACCTAGAGGGGGCTTACCAATCGAATCAGAAGTCAATAAACATTGGCTTACCAATCTAAACTGATGAACCAACTTCCTCACTTCTTTAAATTCGATCAAATTACCCTGCAACAACCAACATACTTTGAGATAAAGTTCTTTAATTACCATTCAAATCAACAAACCATAAATAGTAATGTTTTACTTCAACACAATAGCCATTGATATTAATCAAAATTATAGTTTTTTTAGCCACAAATCACACAGATTAACTCTGAAGTAACAAATAAAATTAAACAAATCACAGTTAAGGATGGCATACTTGCAACTCCTTCTTTTCGCCAAATTGTGTTTTGACGGTAACAGAAAAAAGATAAATGTCAATTGCTTAAAAAAAAACGCAAAATTCAGTCCAAGGAAAGTCGTACGTGGAAGAAGTAAATGTTCAGATCCCTGTATTTCTACATAAGTTTACAACACCCAAGCATTAAAGAAGTACATGGAAACTTACCCTCACATACTGTGGAAAATTTTCAGTCGTTCCTATTGGTGGATGTTTCTTTATGTGTTCCCGCATCTCAATCAATGAAATATCCGTAAAAAGCATACCTATGACATCAACGAAGTGCACATACCTATGGTTAATTGTTTTAAATGTTTGCCTTTAGCTCATTTTCTATATTAGTTTTTGTAGTCCACTCAATTTCAAAATTCCCTTGTCAATTCTAGCTGAAGAACTTTCAGTCTCAACCAAATTAACTATATTAAAGTCATTGGTTTTTCATTTTCATACAATAAACAAAACCTGAGAAACTCGAATCAACAAAAAGCCTTAACAGAGATGCAAAGCCCTAATTTGTCGCAACAAAATCACCATGCTTAGCCGTCACCTGTCATCAGTGTCTCAGTCGCTGGCCGATGAACCGTAGATAACTTTTGTTGGGTCTATAGTACAAATGATACACATCAATCAGTTAATACTTAATAATAGCCAGATACTCAACAAACAATCACTAATCCTGATCTGTGACAACAAATACGAAACCCATACTCATATAAAAGTAAATAAAACGTGTATAAAGTCTCAGATTCACGGTGACCATGTAAACCGTCATCGCCGCCCCCAGCTTCTTCAACCATTCTTCTCCGAGAAAGTTCTCCGCCGGCGGCGTAAAGAAGATTCCTAGATGTTTGATTACGGTTAACTTCCGGGCGGTAAAGGGCACTTAGGGCTTCTTCCGCTTGACACATTTTTGCATCCACAGAGGGTAGGTTAAGGATAACCAGCCATGATTTTTGTACCTAAACAACAAACCCTAGAAACACTTTGTACACTTATTTGCTGAAAAAAAAAAGATGAATCAAAATGCACCCTCATAAAATCGCTGATGCAAAATCATATGTTGAAAAAGAAGAAAAGTAACTTACCAAGATGATCAGCTCTTTAAGAGGAGGCAAATGGTCTCTCGACGGTCGCTGGTGTCATCAGTGGAGAAGGGGTGACAAAAGAAACAACATCAGGAATTAGGGATGAGCTCTCTCTTTTCTTATTGGGGATGAGCGGGAACTCAAAAATTGAATGGAAAATTAGGCCCCCTAAAAATGTTGTGCTTAAATATGTTTTATCTAATGCATAAACACATGTACCCTTTAAAAAGTGGTAAATGACGAGTTTTTTTACTGAAGTGATGCCACTTTCAAAAAGTAAATCACAAATAATGCTGCTTTCAAAAATATTTCACAAATGATGCCAAAGCCATTCAAAATGGCGATTTTTTCCTTGGTTGTAGGCTTTATAGAATTGATCAGGGAATGTTTAGACCTTTGTAGGGAATGTGTAAGACCCAATCATTGAATCCTGCACATAAGCCATTACAAATGGCGAATTTTTTGAAATTCCTGCACATATGCCATTCTTAGTGGCGATTTATTTTTAAATTCCTGCACATATGTATACATTTATCTAACGTAATATAATATCAATTATTTACTAGTAATATATACATTTATATATACCTTTCAGAGAAGAATTTTTTTAGGCCATTACCTGGTTAGAGAAGAAGATTCAGTCGTAGCTGTAACGACGGGTCGGGTAAACCCATGAATTGCAAACAAAATGGATAGTCCCATCATGACCCGGAACATGTTCCAGTTCGACAGTAAACTGACGGAGGTGGTGGTTCTTTATCAAGAAAGCACCCGGAACTCCCATAGACTCATCCCATTCAAATGTCACCGAGAAAGATGCTTCTTCGGCTGCCACATCGGTCTTCTTTGTCGTCCAATCTTCGATAAATGCTGCTTTTCCAATCTTCCCATTTGACCCATTTGCTGAAAACGTACAAACAAATCACCACAATGAATACAGGTATGATACTCTATTAAAAAGAAGGACGTGTACATTTCAAAACCAATAATATATATGGTAACGGTTGTCATCAATATGTACAATTGTATAATAAAGGTTGTCATTCTCAAAATGTTATTAGTTCTGAAAGGAACATCTTGTAACGTATCATATGGGGATCAAGATACATACATGGATCACAATGAGTTGAACTTATAAGTTGGATCGACACGCGTTTGTGGAAGATGGTTTCATAAACCCAATCAAAAAACAATGCACCAAAATCTTTGACATCAAGGACATTCTTCTTCATCAAAACAACTGTCCCTTTAATCGTCTTCTTCATCCAGCAGGTTACTCAGCTTTTCGGCATTTTAAATGGCAATTGTTGCAGACTATTAAATGTTTCGCCATTCCTAATGGCTATTAGGCAGCTTTTCGCCATTTTAAATGGCTATTGTTGCAGAGCATTAAATGTTTCGCCTTTCTTAATGGCTATTAGGCAGCTTTTCGCCATTTTAAATGGCTATTGTTGCAGAGCATTTAATGTTTCGCCATTCTTAATGGCTATGTGTTCATATCATTAACTTTTCGCCATTATCAATGGCAATATATTCAGAATTTCGCCATTTGAAATGAAGTCCACTGAAATGTCTCCTGCAAAAGTCTAAACATTCCCTGCAATTCCCTGATCAATTCTGTAAAGCCTACAACCAAGGAAAAAATCGCCATTTTGAATGGCTTTGGCATCATTTGTGAAATATTTTTCGACGCAGCATTATTTGTGATTTACTTTTTGAAAGTGGCATCACTTCAATAAAAAACTCGTAAATGACCAAAACTATCCCTCGAATATGCATATTAATATAGTATAGATAGGGGATACTAAAGAAAAGACTATTTCACAAATAGTATACTATAATTTAAATCAAATAAACTCGCTTTACAATTTTACAATAATTACAATATCAGAACATATTCAAACTAACACAACTACAAAGACAATTAAATTGTTAACAGTGTACGGAAAATTAGGGTTTAGAACCAAGAGCTTACCCCAAGCAACAGTACACTTTCGCTAGTAGCGCTAGCCTGATTAGCTTGACACTCAATACCTGAATAATCAAAACACATATGTCACACCCCCAAAATCCACCTGCGGAGTACTACCGCTTGGAGGCGTGACTGACCAGGATCCAGCCACCAATCATATTGAACAAGCATATAAGTAGTTATAAAATCCAACCAATACAATTGGTGTTCAAACAAAACATAGTTAAGTTGCAAGCGGAAGCATAAGTCTTAAAGCCAAAACATAAGTTTAATAGTTTCAAAGTTTAACATGGCACACAGCCGTCCATGTCCCACAACGATCCTCCTCCATGCAAGCTCCAGCTAAGAACCTAAGGACCTGCAAAGCATGTAGTAACGAGTCAACAACAAGTTGAGTGAGTTCACGGTTGGGTGTTCGTTTTAAGTTGTTTCGAAAACAGTTTCCTTTAGCTGGCATCCTGCCGTGGGGGTTACCCCATAGTTAAAAACGTGACTTGTGTGTTCCCGGTTACTCTGGCAATCCAGCCGTGGGGGCTACCCCGTGTTAGTTATCTGGCATTTCGGCCGTGGGGGCTACCCCATGTATACACTAGACTCGTTACCATATCGACTGCTGACTGTAGTCATGTTTAAGTGCCCTGAAACTGTCAATGTCTATCATCATTGACGTGCCCCAGATCCATTAGTTCACGCCCGTCCTCTGCGGCACGGTGTGAGGTTTGTCAGACTTAAATAGCGCTATCTAACTAATGACCCGCTCGCCATTGGCCCGGCGATTAAGTCGATATAAAAAGGAGGGACTTCGTGATAGAGTTTTGGTCTAGTACGAGTTATCTGTCCGTGAGGACGAGGAATTACATTCCTGAACCAATACTGTCCTACCCAAGGAGGACGAGGAACCCAAGTTCCTTAACCCCAATTCCCGACCCCTGGGAATCCCATGCTTTGTAGAGGGTGTGAACTCACCTTGGTTTGCTCGGTAGAAACACAGAAAAGTCAAACAAGCAATGTTGTGGCTACTCACGTCCTATCATAGTTGTATCATACCAATCAGGTTCGTATTCAAACAGTGCACGTATGTTTCTAGCATAATGCATTCAAGTATCGTTCATGGCATACACGTTAAATCATGGCAGTTCGACAATATTCACATTCAATCATCAACGCATAAGATCTGTGCATCAGGCCCAAGAGTCCGGCCCAATTACTTAAGTCTGAAATGAGGTGCAAGTCCAAATAACGTGTACATGCGTATAGTCTCGAGTCGCAACCAGGCGTTCTCGACTCGCAACCTGAGTCGCAACTGCGGTCTCGGTTCATGCTGTTTTGGTCTCGACTCGCAACCGGACTCGTAACTGAGATTTCGAGTCATAAGGTTTGTGTGCTGATTAAGTGTGGTTTCGAGTCGCAACCAGGTGTTTGCGACTCGCAACCGATGTCGCAACCGGGAGATTTCGACTCATCATGCACTGGTTTCGAGTCGCAACTGGAGGTTTCGGTTGGACAACTGCTGATTCGGTACAGTGTACTATCCAATGGGAATTTGATTTCATGAAACAGTTTGTACTATCCACTTAAACATGTTTATTTGTCTAGCAACTTACCAAATTGGATCAAACATATCAGATTTCAAATATTCAAGCATGTTCATATCACATTCAAGTTGTTCTTCATAACTTCAAGTCATGTTCATGTTGATTATTCAAACTTATTCATCATTTTTCCTGTTTCTAGCATCAATCACAAACATAATCATGAACAACAATCAAACACTCGATCATACTCATTTAATGGTTTCAAGTCATCACATAACATCTCTAAAATCTACCCTAATCCGATTAACATGATGCTTTCTATTCACATATGCAAGCCGGTTTCATGAACATCAATATTCGATGGTTTGAATCACATTTAGACATAAGATATCGTGTGCTCATTATGCAACATATCCGAAATCAAAATATGTTATCCGATTATCAACAACATACATATCCGGTTCACAAACATCATCAAGCATACAACTACACTAGTTAAGTCCTATCATTCATACTATCTCTTAACAACAAACATCATAAAGACACTAACCGGTTGATGGGTTTCAAAGGTGAGTGTGAAGCTTCCAAGCGGGTGTGTGTGAGAGACGATCCGAGAGCTCCTTATGGTTGTCGATTGGATCCGAGAATGAAGGAGAAGGATGTTGTAGCTTAGGGTTTTAGTGAGAGGGAGTAGGAGAGTGTGTGTGTGGATTGTCCAAAAAAATGGCAAGGCTTGCTAGGAGCATGATATATATACTAGTCCGAGTAGGTTTCGGGTGGGTTAAATGAGGTGCGGCCCAACCGGCCCACATGTTGCATTGTTCACTCGAGACCACATGGTCTCGAGTCGGGTTCTTGTGTCTCGGTTCATATATAATTATACACACAAACACACACATAATCATATAAGTTCACATATATCATTCATTAAATCATCAAATCAGTTAGTCACTTAACGTTCAAGCATACAACGAAAGGTTCTAAATTTCGAGTTGTCACCTCATCCCCAAGTTGAAAGAAATTTCGTCCCGAAATTTGATAAGCACTCACTGAGGAAGCTAGTTAAGTTGTATGTTTTTCCTGGTTTTCCTGGGGTGTCACATCCACCCCCCGTTGATCTGGAATTTCGTCCCGAAATTCCGTAGCTTCGGCCTCAGTAGTGGGTGTACTGTTTGCGAACAGTTGGGGATACTTTTGTTTCATTTGATCTTCGCGCTCCCAGGTGAACTCTGGGCCGCGACGTGAGTTCCATCGAACTCGAACAAGAGGTATTCTAGTGCTCTTGAGGACCTTAACATCCCGGTCCGTGATCTCGACTGGTTCCTCGACGAATCGTAACTGTTCGTCGATAGTGAGTTCCTTCAGAGGAACTACGTGGGTCTCATCTGACGGACACTTCTTCAGATTCGACACGTGAAAAACGTTGTGAACTGCACCGAGTTCCGCTGGTAAGTTTAGTCTGTAGGCCACCCTGCCTATTTTCTCAAGGACTTCGAAAGGTCCAACGTATCGTGGGTTAAGTTTACCGCGTTTACCAAAACGAACCACACCCTTCCAGGGTGAAACTTTGAGTAGTACCCGCTCCCCAACCTGGAGCTCAAGCGGTTTCCTGCCCATGTCGGCGTAAACTTTCTGACGTTCCCGGGCCGCCGTCATGCGTTTTCGTATTTGAGCAATTTGTTCGGTCGTATCTACCACATATTCTGGACCAGTGATCTGACTATCTCCCACCTCTGCCCAGCAGAGAGGAGACCGGCATTTACGTCCGTACAATGCCTCAAATGGAGCAGCTTTAATGCTGGTGTGGTAGCTGTTATTGTACGAGAATTCCACAAGTGGCAGATGCTTTTCCCAGCGGTTGCCAAAGTCGATTACACATGCACGAAGCATGTCTTCTAGGGTTTGAATAGTGCGCTCGGACTGCCCGTCCGTCTGAGGGTGATACGCTGTGCTCATATCTAATCGTGAGCCAAAGGATTTGTGCATTGCTTGCCACAGTTCTGAAGTAAAACGTGCATCTCGATCCGAGATAATAGAGGTGGGCACCCCGTGCCTCGAAACGACTTCCTTAAGGTATATTTCTGCAAGAGTGGAGAATTTATCCGTCTCCTTGATAGCCAAGAAATGTGCAGATTTTGTGAGTCGATCCACGATCACCCAAATAGTATCGTTCCCGCGCTGGGATCTAGGCAGGCCAGTGACAAAATCCATGGAAATTTGCTCCCATTTCCATTGAGGTATCTCTGGTTGTTGGAGTAGGCCTGATGGTTTCTGGTATTCGGACTTGACTCTCGCACAAGTCAAACACTTACTGACGTAGGTTGCTATGTGGGCCTTCATGCTAGGCCACCAGTACGTGGTTTTGATGTCGTGGTACATTTTATCCGAACCAGGATGTACCGAGTAGCGAGACTTGTGTGCTTCGTCCATCACAAGCTCTCGTAGGTTGCCGTAGAGTGGGACCCAAACGCGTCCCGTCACATAGTAAGCACCGTCTTCCTTCTGTTCTAAGCGTTGCTGTCACACCCCGAATTTCCACGTGTCACCGGTGGGCCCGGTAGGGGAGTATCGTGACGTGGTTGGCAACATAATAGTCAAACAACACAATATTTAAATGCACAGCGGAAGCAAAGTATAGATTTAATTCAACCAACGATATTGTAATATTAAGTATCACAAACAGTCGAATATAAATCCACAGGTAGATCAAGTTTAAAAAGAAACAAATGTTCAACAGTATGACATCCAAGCTGGCGAGACTTAATGTGGATGCTAGGAGACAAGCCAGCCTATTTCGCGTAGTACCTGCACTAAACCTTTTTAAGAAAATACGTCAGTTTACACTGGTAAATACAATCAACCGACTCATTTTGAAAAGAATTTAAGAAAATGCATTTAAGGCACAAGGCACAAATAATATTTTATAACTTGGGATACTTATTTAAATATATAAACTTGTACAGGATTTACATGTTTCTTATGCGTTCAGTAGCCCGGATCGAGCCGGGTTAAAGATCAATTAACACACCACTTTAATTATGAGACACTGACAGGTGTACGCCTACACCTGAGTGCTAAGGTCGTGGCCATTTCGTAAAATGATGCCAGGGATATCCGGGACACGGTCATTAACCCCCCAAAGGCTTTAAGCAACAAAACAAATTAAACGGAGACATCTCAATCATTTAACCATAATAAGATTAAATATTCAACGCCCGACCAAGCGGTATTTTATATACCGTACCCAAGCCCGTATAGGGAAATAAGTTAAAAGTATTTACCTGAGCAAGTATAGTTCAAAATCAGCAAGTGCAAGTATCTTTTACTGGTTCTCCTATTCTGGAACGAAGGTTTATAATAACCTATTAGAATCCTAACGGGTCTTTAGTTAAGCTTACGCTTAGACCGATTAGTTTTAAAGATACGGTTCGTACGCACGATTAAGCGAAGACCGGATAGAATGTGATTTAGACCCGACAAGTTTGAAGACTTTCTTAATATGGGTATATGATCCACATTCTGGATTTTGAGACAAAACCGATAAGGTTTGACCCGTTTCGGCTAATTTATGTAAACTAGTTACATAAACCGAACCGAACGCGCATGAAGCGTAACGGGTATCCGTAAGAGTCCTAAACAGGTTTCCTAAGTTAACATGCCTTAAATAAGTTGTGATATCAGTAGGATATCACTCATGACGCCCCAAATGAGTTTAATCTCTTAATAAGCCCCGTAGGGGTATTTTGGTCATTTTAAAGATTTTAAAAGGGTTTAATTAGACACCTGTGATCCGGGTCTGAGTTGATCAGTAAAATAGCTTATTTTATCAGGTTATAACCTTTGGCAATAAGTCTTATATACTAAAATAGTTTTAAACCCAAACTATGCGTTAAATACGCGTATAAAGTCGTTTTAAGCGATGTACGGTTTAAAATACGATTCTGAGTTTCCTGATCAATTAAACAGGTTCAAAACACTCTATTTAATATTTAAAATCAGTAGCAATTGGATTGGCGTCAAAAGGATTTGTAAAACTCATTTTATGGCCGAAAAGGGTATATTCGGTATTAACCGAATTAAGGCGCTAATCCAAGCTTATGATCAGTCTAAAAATAATTAAAAATCTTTAAAAATCCTAAAATATTATTTAACATCAGAGGGTAAAAGATTTGGTGTTAAAACTGAGTTTAGATAGGCTTTACGCTAATGGCGCCGTTTAATTAATAAACTTGTTTATAAATACGCCATTAAGCATAACTCCTAATCTAGACTTCCGACTGACGTGAATTTTTGCAGACATGTTCAATAATCAGTATTAAAGACTTTTGCACTTTTACATTTTCTAAAATCTCGTTCTGCGGTCATAAGGGCATTATGGTCATTATTAGGCATTTAACGGAAACGTCGGATAGTTACAGATTCGGGTAGTATAAACGCAGAGGATTATACTAACATGTAACTAGGTCCTAATGGAACTTTAAGGCATGTCTAAACCTATAAGAATCGGGTCAGAACTGAGGTCAAAGCAAAAGTCAAACTTTTGCGTATCTCGGTTCCGAATCGGTTCTAAACATAAAGTTGTCGAATCAAGCAAGCGTATACAAGTTTTTATACTTATTTTCAGTTGGTAAGAATGATAAAATAGTCTATACGCCATTTACATCGCTAATCATGCATTAAACCAAACATAACAATTCTGTTGACTTTTTCGGAATAGGTTTGACTCGATAAACGACCTAGTTAGGATTCGAATTAGTGAGTGCCCTTTTAGGGGTTTATTAACCATATAAATACCAACTTATAACAACCTTTGATTCGACAAATCTCTGGACCATTTGTGTTTTATCGTGAAGTCAAACCGTAGTTACGACGGTTTGATTTCTAGGCTTATATCTAAGGAAAACTTGATCGAGAAGGTTTAGACATACTTACACTTGATTAATGGATGATGTGGGATGCTTGGGACCTGCTTGTAAGCTCTGGAAATGCTCAGAAGTTGAAGAATGAACAATGTGGTAACATGTGGGTCTTGATATAAGGCTCTAAACACTCTTAGATGATCAACACATAAGTCTAGGGGTGTTGCATTATCATCCACAAGTGCTCTATAGGCTAGAAACCATCCTAGGCAGCCCAAGGTTTCGAAAAACTAAGATATAAGTCGGTTATACAGCAACAGGCAGCTGTCTGTTGGTTTTTCGCAACTGGGCACCCCCATACGCATCGTAGGTGTTTAAGCCCTACGATGCGCAGAGCATCATACGATGCGCAGCAACATCAAGCCTACGGTGCGCAAGCCTACAATCAGCCATCTTTAATTTGCAATTTAGTCCCTGGTCCCTCGAAAGGTCGTTTTCTCATTCCTTCTTGCATTTTAAGGCTTCAAGATTATTATTTAGGGGCTTCAATACTTATACCCACTTTGTCAAGTCCTCGGGTAACTTTGTGATCACCCGAAAAGCCCTAATTTCAATGTTGACGATCCTAACCCTTACACACGAATTTTATCACAACTTGTTCATATGATAACGAAACTTCATGAAATTTTTGTGGTACCTTCTAGTGAGCATAATTAATCGTTACAAAGCTTCGGGTTTGTCAAAAGGTCACTCAGAGGTATAACTTAAACATGTTGGCACATTTAACCCCTGTTGTTTGTAATCTCTCACTTTCTTTCACAATTCGCTTCGTATGATCCATGATCTATTCGTTTAAGATTATAAACATCATGTAGGGTTATTGCAAAGTATATTTGTTCATTGTTGACACTTTGAACCCTTCTATTTACACAGTTTCACTGTTTGTCAACTTTAGTCCTTCAAGAACATTCTTTCACACGTTCAAACCTATGACACGTGTCAACACATTATAGGACGTAAATTTTCGGGGTGTTACAGTTGCCTCGATCCGCGTAGGGCTTCGGCCCTGACGTTTTCTGGTTTCAGTGCTTCTATCTGAGCAGCTCGTATCTGGGAGGGAAGACTAGAATGGATCGTGAGTTGTAGAGCTCGTACGCGCTTAGGCGCTGTGTCCTTCCGACTGAGGGCGTCAGCCACAACATTGGCCTTGCCCGGGTGATACCTGATTGAGCACTCGTAGTCATTTAGTAGCTC
This sequence comes from Helianthus tuberosus, assembly GCA_030545235.1. Lineage (NCBI taxonomy): Eukaryota > Viridiplantae > Streptophyta > Magnoliopsida > Asterales > Asteraceae > Helianthus > Helianthus tuberosus. The sequence continues at coordinate 211,598,927 of CM060400.1, forward strand.
GACCCATCGTCGTTGCCGCATATTCAGTTCTTTCTGCTTGAATATATGCTCGAGGCTCCTGTGGTCGGTGTAGATCGCACACTTGGTACCATACAGGTAATGCCGCCATAACTTAAGTGCAAAAACAACAGCTCCCAGCTCTAGGTCGTGGGTAGTGTAGTTCCTTTCATGAACCTTGAGTTGGCGTGAGGCGTAGGCTATAACTTTATCTCGTTGCATCAACACGCAACCAAGACCCTGAATTGATGCGTCGCAGTAAACCACAAAGTCGTCTGTGCCTTTCGGCAAGGAAAGGATAGGTGCGCTACAAAGCCTATCCTTTAGGTGCTGAAATGCCAACTCCTGTGCGTTTCCCCAGCGATAAACAACGCCCTTCTGCGTTAGTGAGGTGAGAGGCTGTGCAATCTTAGAAAAATCCTTTATGAATCTCCGGTAGTATCCCGCCAAACCCAAGAATTGGCGAATTTCCTTTGGTGTACGGGGTGCAGGCCAGTTCTTAATCGAGTCTATCTTGGATGGATCAACGTGAATCCCATCCTTGTTTACCACGTGGCCTAGGAAATGGACTTCTCGAAGCCAGAAGTCGCATTTCGAGAACTTTGCATAAAGCTGTTCTGTTCGAAGGAGTTCCAGAATAAGTCGTAGATGCTGCTCGTGTTCCTCCCGACTCTTGGAATAGATCAGGATGTCGTCGATGAAGACTATAACAAATTTGTCCAGGTAAGGCTTGCACACTCGGTTCATCAAGTCCATGAAAACCGCAGGTGCGTTTGTCATCACAAAAGGCATGACCAAAAACTCATAGTGCCCGTATCGAGTTCTGAAAGCTGTTTTGGAGACGTCCTCTTCCCGGACTCTCAGCTGGTGATAACCCGATCTCAAATCGATCTTCGAATAGTAGCTCGACCCTTGCAGCTGGTCGAACAAGTCGTCGATACGCGGTAGAGGATAACGGTTCTTCACCGTCACCTTGTTGAGTTCCCGGTAGTCGATGCACATTCTGAAAGTACCGTCCTTCTTCTTTACGAATAATACTGGAGCTCCCCAGGGCGATGAGCTAGGACGAATAAAACCCTTATCCAAGAGTTCTTGTAGTTGCGTGGAGAGTTCTTTCAACTCTGATGGGGCTAAACGATAAGGTGCACGGGCTATAGGCGCAGCTTCAGGAGCTAGTTCGATCTGAAACTCGACTTGGCGATGAGGTGGAAGACCAGGTAATTCCTCAGGAAATACCCCTGGATAATCGCGTACAACTGGAAAATCTTCTATCTTCTTTTCTTTCTCCGTGGTGTCAGTAATGAGAGCCAAAATGGCAGCGTGGCCCTTTCGCAAGCACTTTTGGGCCTTAAGGAGAGAAATGACGTTCTCAACAGCACTCCTCTTGTCACCATGAATCATGAGAGGTTCACCATCGGGACCTGGAATACGGACAACCTTCTCGTTGCAAAGAATATCTGCTCGGTGTTGGGACAACCAATCCATCCCAATGACAACGTCGAAACTACCCAAGACAATAGGAATGAGGTCGATAGAGAAGGTCTGGTCAGCGAGAATAAGTTTACAACCCTTGACTATGTGTGTGGCTTCTAAACTCTTACCATTTGCTAGCTCTACGGTGTGCTTGTTGTTCAAAGGTGTTGGAATACGCTTAAGCATTCGACTAACTTCTAGTGACATGTAGCTAGTATCGGCACCCGAATCAAATAAAACTGAAACATAAAAGTCGTCGAGAAGGAACTTACCCGCCACAACATTGGGGTCATTCCTTGCTTCACCTTGGCCAATCACAAACACCCGCCCCCTGGCGCCATTGTTGTTGTTGTTCCCATTGTTACCATTCCCCTGATTGTTGTTATTGTTGTTGTTGTTCTGGTTCCTGTTCAGTTGGGGACAATCTCTCTTGAAGTGGCCTTCAGCTCCACACTGAAAGCACCCTTTGTTATCACCCTGTTGCTGTTGCCGGCGCTGGTTCTGTTGAGCTTGCTGACGATTCTGATTGGCGGGGTATAAGCTCCTGCAATCCTTTGCAGCGTGACCAGGCTTGTTGCACCGATGACAGTTGCCCCTGGTGCATGGCCCGCTGTGGTGCAGGCTGCAGCGATTGCATTTGGGGTGATTTCCTTTGTACCCACCATGACTTTGACCACCAGACGATTGCTGATTTGGGCTCTTGTAGTCGTCAGTCTTCCTCTGCTGAGACTGGGACTGAACAGAAGTCGAACCCTTACTTGAAGTTCCATCCCATTTCCGTTTGTTGTCACTAGAGGTACCAGAAGTAGTTGCAGCGCCTATGCGTTTTGGTAACTTGTTCTGCTCCACCGCTTGGTCCGTGAGACGGTGAGCCAACTGAACAGTTTGCTGGTAGGTGGCGAGGTTCGCTGACGTCACATGACTTTGGATTTCTGGCACTAAGCCCTGAAGAAATAGTTCGATGCGTTTGATGGGAGGATCCACCATAGTAGGGCACAGAATTGCCAGTTCGTTCGACCTTTTCACATAAGCTTCAATTTCGGACCCCGTCATCTTGAGGTTGAAGAACTCCACTTCCAGTTTGTGAATCTCATCACGACTGCAGTATTCTTCCTTGATCATTTCCTTAAAATTCTCCCATGGGGTGGCGTTGGCAGCAACCAACCCTAGCATCTGAACCTGAGCGTTCCACCATGTGAGGGCTAAACCCTCGAGGGTACCAGTAGCATACTTCACCCTGCGCGCCTCAGGGCATTCGCACATTTCGAAGACAGATTCTAGTTTCTCAAACCAGTGTAGGAGACCTACTGCTCCTTCAGTGCCGCTAAAAGTAGTTGGTCGGCAGTCCATGAAAGTCTTAAAAGTGCACACGGGTGGCTGAACATGATGACCTATCGTGGGTGAAAGAAAAGACAGAGTTTAACACAAAGGTTGGTTCACGAGAGTAGGATCCTAAAGATCCTAGAATGAGTTCGGACTGCAGGATATACCTCCTGCGTGTGCAGCTGCAAGTGCTGCGGCAACTCGTTCGTTGATCAGAGCCGTCAACTGGGCTTGTGTCAGGTTAACGCGTCCAGACATGATCTTCATATCAAGAAGAACGTGAGTGAGAGGGGTTCGCGAAAGTACGACGATAAAATAGGGTAAGCACGCACGTGTCCAAGCAACAGTAGTTATTCTAACCAAGCATATCATGAGCAATGTACTATGTAACTAACAAGTAGGCAATATATACACAGATCATATCACCTAGAATGTCGAGCCTTGCATGTGGAGTGAAGCATCGTTGTGGACCGTCGAGCACAGTACAGGTTATAGTCTGGTTTTAACAAAAAACGTTTTTCCCTTTATTAAAACCAAGTTCTCTATAACCAATGGCTCTGATACCAATCTGTCACACCCCCAAAATCCACCTGCGGAGTACTACCGCTTGGAGGCGTGACTGACCAGGATCCAGCCACCAATCATATTGAACAAGCATATAAGTAGTTATAAAATCCAACCAATACAATTGGTGTTCAAACAAAACATAGTTAAGTTGCAAGCGGAAGCATAAGTCTTAAAGCCAAAACATAAGTTTAATAGTTTCAAAGTTTAACATGGCACACAGCCGTCCATGTCCCACAACGATCCTCCTCCATGCAAGCTCCAGCTAAGAACCTAAGGACCTGCAAAGCATGTAGTAACGAGTCAACAACAAGTTGAGTGAGTTCACGGTTGGGTGTTCGTTTTAAGTTGTTTCGAAAACAGTTTCCTTTAGCTGGCATCCTGCCGTGGGGGTTACCCCATAGTTAAAAACGTGACTTGTGTGTTCCCGGTTACTCTGGCAATCCAGCCGTGGGGGCTACCCCGTGTTAGTTATCTGGCATTTCGGCCGTGGGGGCTACCCCATGTATACACTAGACTCGTTACCATATCGACTGCTGACTGTAGTCATGTTTAAGTGCCCTGAAACTGTCAATGTCTATCATCATTGACGTGCCCCAGATCCATTAGTTCACGCCCGTCCTCTGCGGCACGGTGTGAGGTTTGTCAGACCTAAATAGCGCTATCTAACTAATGACCCGCTCGCCATTGGCCCGGCGATTAAGTCGATATAAAAAGGAGGGACTTCGTGATAGAGTTTTGGTCTAGTACGAGTTATCTGTCCGTGAGGACGAGGAATTACATTCCTGAACCAATACTGTCCTACCCAAGGAGGACGAGGAACCCAAGTTCCTTAACCCCAATTCCCGACCCCTGGGAATCCCATGCTTTGTAGAGGGTGTGAACTCACCTTGGTTTGCTCGGTAGAAACACAGAAAAGTCAAACAGGCAATGTTGTAGCTACTCACGTCCTATCATAGTTGTATCATACCAATCAGGTTCGTATTCAAACAGTGCACGTATGTTTCTAGCATAATGCATTCAAGTATCGTTCATGGCATACACGTTAAATCATGGCAGTTCGACAATATTCACATTCAATCATCAACGCATAAGATCTGTGCATCAGGCCCAAGAGTCCGGCCCAATTACTTAAGTCTGAAATGAGGTGCAAGTCCAAATAACGTGTACATGCGTATAGTCTCGAGTCGCAACCAGGCGTTCTCGACTCGCAACCTGAGTCGCAACTGCGGTCTCGGTTCATGCTGTTTTGGTCTCGACTCGCAACCGGACTCGTAACTGAGATTTCGAGTCATAAGGTTTGTGTGCTGATTAAGTGTGGTTTCGAGTCGCAACCAGGTGTTTGCGACTCGCAACCGATGTCGCAACCGGGAGATTTCGACTCATCATGCACTGGTTTCGAGTCGCAACTGGAGGTTTCGGTTGGACAACTGCTGATTCGGTACAGTGTACTATCCAATGGGAATTTGATTTCATGAAACAGTTTGTACTATCCACTTAAACATGTTTATTTTTCTAGCAACTTACCAAATTGGATCAAACATATCAGATTTCAAATATTCAAGCATGTTCATATCACATTCAAGTTGTTCTTCATAACTTCAAGTCATGTTCATGTTGATTATTCAAACTTATTCATCATTTTTCCTGTTTCTAGCATCAATCACAAACATAATCTTGAACAACAATCAAACACTCGATCATACTCATTTAATGGTTTCAAGTCATCACATAACATCTCTAAAATCTACCCTAATCCGATTAACATGATGCTTTCTATTCACATATGCAAGCCGGTTTCATGAACATCAATATTCGATGGTTTGAATCACATTTAGACATAAGATATCGTGTGCTCATTATGCAACATATCCGAAATCAAAACATGTTATCCGATTATCAACAACATACATATCCGGTTCACAAACATCATCAAGCATACAACTACACTAGTTAAGTCCTATCATTCATACTATCTCTTAACAACAAACATCATAAATACACTAACCGGTTGATGGGTTTCAAAGGTGAGTGTGAAGCTTCCAAGCGGGTGTGTGTGAGAGACGATCCGAGAGCTCCTTATGGTTGTCGATTGGATCCGAGAATGAAGGAGAAGGATGTTGTAGCTTAGGGTTTTAGTGAGAGGGAGTAGGAGAGTGTGTGTGTGGATTGTCCAAAAAAATGGCAAGGCTTGCTAGGAGCATGATATATATACTAGTCCGAGTAGGTTTCGGGTGGGTTAAATGAGGTGCGGCCCAACCGGCCCACATGTTGCATTGTTCACTCGAGACCACATGGTCTCGAGTCGGGTTCTTGTGTCTCGGTTCATATATAATTATACACACAAACACACACATAATCATATAAGTTCACATATATCATTCATTAAATCATCAAATCAGTTAGTCACTTAACGTTCAAGCATACAACGAAAGGTTCTAAATTTCGAGTTGTCACAACATAAGACTACATCCAACAAGTAAACCAATTATTCAATAACAAAGCACTCACATAGATCCATAATATGATTTCTACAAATCGCACAGTTGTCCACCACAATATCTGCATCAATCAAAGTACATTAAACCATACAAGAGAACAAACATCTCTCTTGCTTCATAAACTTCCATCTGACAGTGACCGCTTTCCTGCCTGCGCAGTAGCATTCTCTAGTGACCGTATTTCTGAAACTCCCATTCGCTATTATCTGCAAAAGAAAAACAATAAACACCATGTTATAAGGATTCAAATATATATATATATATATAGAAAAAGTATATCGTACATTACGGCTTAACGTACTTCACGTACAACAACGTGCGTGATTTGTTCTATAACATGGTGATTAATGTTTTCAATATGCGTAATTATTGTGTTTAAACATGTGTGATTTTGGATTTTTGAGTTATAACGTGCGTGATTTTAAAATGAACGTGCGTAATTACCTGTCATACGTGATGTACGTTAAGCCGTAATGTACACCCTATATATATAGGGTCCGGATTTGGAGAAAACGGTAGAAAGTGTGAGAACGGTGAGAACACTTATGGATCGTCCGATTAAAACAATCTATTGACTAGATTGGCGCGGTGGCGTTTTCGTAAATAACATCAATTTTATTACGTGGACGCGTCTCATTAAGGGTAAAAGCGTCTTTACACCTCTATACCAAAACGCCATTACGGACCAAATCACATCGCTATATAAACAAAAAACATCCAAGACATAAAAACACATCACCCAGAACCTGAAACACCATATTTTCTACTATATACCATTCAACTTACAAACGCCAAAATCCCCAAAACATCAAACACAACTACTCAAAAACGCCATATTTTCTACTATATACCATTCATCTTAGAAAACGCCAAAACACTCAAACATCAAAAGATTCCAAAAGATCGACGGTTCTTTCAGATACACTATTTCCTCAGTAAAACGCCAAAAATGCCAAATATCGTTTATTGGATATTCAAAATATTGTTCTACGCCAAAGTTTCGGATAATGCATTCTTCCCTGAGGTGCTGTGACTCAAATAACATTTTGCTACATGAGATGGACAAATCATAAACAAAAAGATGTTGGGTCAGACTTATGTCATTTTCTGTGTTTTGTTCTTGATGAATATTTTAATGGCATGAAAAGACGAATGACACTAATGAGTTGTTTGAAGATACATATTCAAAAAAAAAAAAAAAAACTCAAGTCATTTTGTCTTTCCAAACGGCCACAAAAACACAAGCATGGCTAAGCCAAACCACCAGCGAACATGATTCAAAGAAGAAAGAGACTGATGACAGTGAAGATATGGAAGATGAATTGTTTTTATTTTTTTAATTTTCTTTTTCTATTGTTTGCTATGTATTTTTCAACTTAGAATAAAAAAATACATTATCTTAATAAAACGCCAAACAGTCATAATGCATATGAAAACGCCATAATGACACATGACAATTACATCGTCAATTGAGCACGAGTACCAGAGGTATGGATATATATATCTGGGCTATAAAGACTAAAGAGGCATGTCACTAAGCCCGAATACGTCGCCTTTCAAAACAACAATAACAACATCGACCCTCCATCTCCACAGCCTCTTCTCTCCACCGCCCTCCTCCACCACGTCGGCCCTCCTCCACCTCGTCGGCCTCCCTCTTAAGCGCCTCCGTTCCGCCTCGTCTCTCCTCCACTTTTTGCTACCCGCTAGATATTATAATGTTCATATAAAATGATTTTAGATTGGAAACTACTACTACATATTTGTATAAATATTGACAATCAGTTTTAGGTTAAACTAGATATTATAATGTTCATATAAAATGATTTTAGATTGGAAATTACTACTACATATTTGTATAAATATTGACAATAATTGAGTGTTCCATTCCTAGAAAAATGTATAAATTATATATATTTGTCTTCTAGGTTAGAACCTCGTGTATTACACGAGTTGAATAAATGTAATTTTATATATTAAATAATAAAAAAGTTATATCTTTATTGTACGGGTTAAAAAATGTAATTTTATATATCAAATAATAAAAAAGTTATATCTTTAAAAACCATGTGCATTACACAGATTAAATAAATGTAACTTTCTATACTAAATACTAAAAACGTCGTATCTTTAAAAACCCCGTATATAATCGGGTTGAATAAATCTACCTACCAAATAATGTAAAATTACATCCTTAAAAACCCCGTATATTGCACGTGTTGAATAGATCTAAAAAAGAGTTATATCTTTAAAAACCATGTGTATTACACAGATTAAATAAATGCAATTTTGTATATTAAATACTAAAAACGTCGTATCTTTAAAAAACCCGTGTGTAGTCGTGTTGAAAAATCTACCAAATAATAAAAAAATTATATCCTTACAAAACCCCGAGTATTACACATGTTGAATAAATCTAATTTTACATAGCAAATGATAAAAAAGTTATATCTTTAAAAACTTCGTGTATTACACGGGTTATATAAACGTAACTTTGAATAGTAAATAATAAAAAAATTGTTTTTAAAAACCCCGCGTTTTACACGAGTTTCATAAATATAATTTTGTATACCAAATAATAAAAAAAAGTTATATTTTTAATAAATTAGGATAACATTTAATAGACCGTCTACTATTACTTAATTGTAGATAATTATTATTTAATTTAAATTATTAATATTAATACATATTTCAAACATTTAAGAAATTACGGATAAAGTTCAATAAATTATCTTATTATTTATTTATATTAATTACTAGGTTTTTATTCTAGACCATCTACTCTTACTTAAATGTAGATAATTATTATTTAATTTAAATTATTAAATTTCATATTTGTTTCAAACATTTAACAAATTACGGATGAAGTTCCATAAATTATCTTGTTATTTATTTATATTAATTACTAGGTTATAAATTATATCTTAATAATTGAAACAAATATCGAGCATTTTCATAACAAGGGTGGAGGGAACGATTTTCTTATTTATATTAATTACTAGGTTATAAATTATATCTTAATAATTAAAACAAATATCAAGCATTTTTCATAATGAGGGTGGAGGAAACGATTTTCTTGCTTAACAAATAATTTATTTATCTAATATATCAAGCATTTTGAATTTGGACAGAGGTTTACTTGGGGAACAAATGTTTGATATAAGGTGAAGGGCAGAGGTTTGAATAGAATTTAAAATGATTTTATATAATAGGCTTTATGATGTAGTAATAACATAAGAAAAACATTGTTGGACAGCCTCTCTGGCTGACACATTAGCTTTTCTTATGTCATTGGGTGGCTGATACATTAGCTTTTCTTATGTCATTGGGATTTCTCCTTTTATAGAAAGTATAGATAGAAGATTTGATCCGCACATGATAGAAGACCCCGTTGACCAAAATCAGAAATATAAATCATATTTATGTTGAGAAATCTTTCTAGAACACAAGGGTTTCACATAAAGTTTTGTGCGTAGGAAATCATATTAAACAATGTCATTGTCTAAATCAAAACCTATGTGTGAGTCTAGACTCTATAATATATCCAAATTATTCGTATTAAAATTCGATCCCACTGTATGTATCTACATTATGTAACGTTAACACAATGTTAATAAAAAGTATAAACCATGGTTAATATCATTTTATTCGTTAGATAAATCATTTTAAATTACCAAAATTACTCCCATAGTTTTAAATTATTAAAATTACCCCTACTTAAATTTGATTCCACTCTACTCTTGATTCAAGAAACCTAAACCGATGACAAAATTGACCTTGATGGCAACCTAAGTTAATATATGAATATTCATTCGTTAAAACATTGTATTCATAAACAAGAGTAGTAGTTGGGTGGAAAGTCTATTTTTCCTAGAAAGTCTAGGAAGGAATAAGATTTGGACATGTGTCATTGAGGGATTTTAAGTAGAAGGGTTATCATGTAATTTCACATTTTAATTTTATTTTTGGAATGTATCTTCATTGACTAAAATTCCATGATTTTCGGAATTTTTATTGTTTTCGAATTCAAATCTGCAAGTCAATGTGCTTATCTGAAACTATCAGCATGTTCTTGGTGATGTGTTTTACCAGTCAGAGAGGTTGAAGTCAGTGTGTTTTAACAATCTGAAGTCAATATATAATCAGGTTGTGTTTTAACAGTTATTTTGCATTTTAACACTCTGAATGTGTTTTATGTTGTTTTAATAGCAAGCAGATTCTTGACATTGTGTTTTAACAGCAAGCAGATTCTTGACGCTGTGTTTTAACAGCAAGCAGATTCCTGACGCTGTGTTTTAACAGCAAGCAGATTCCTGACGCTGTGTTTTACATGCCTCTCTACAATCATCAATTAAAACAGAAAAAACACAGCCAAGTTACAAGCAGATTAAGACCGAAAACGTATATGCACTTCAAGAACTTTAATCACAACACAAGATATGAATACCTAGTGAAGAAAAGGGGTATCAACAAGCCTTGGAACCGAAATCTGAATGCTTTTGGGGTCTTGTTTTGCGTCACCAACAGCAAGGGGGGGTAGAGATCGCAGGTTTTATTATGTTTAGGGTTGGATTGGAGAGAGAAAGAGAGAAAATCAAATCAATAATGGAGAGAGAGGGAAAATCCCATGAAAGTAGGGATTGCAGTTATCTAATTGATTTAAAAAACGGCCATTTGACAAAATTGCCCCTATTCATTTAAAACAATCAATTAATTAAACTCAAATATTACAAGATTGCCATTGATTTAATCTCAACCCTTAAACACACCAATCGAATGGACCAGATCGCTTCCTAGACTTTCTAGGAAAAACACACTTTCCGTGCGAACCCTACTCCATAAACAATATACTAAACTATGCTTAAAATTTACATATATTGTATGCATTAGTGAATGCACTAAAGCATAACCCATAAATGTGCATTCAACAATGAGTACACAATCTCACAATATAGAGGGTTGCATTCACCTTTGGGCATCCATGGACTATACTTAGAATTTAGAAGTAGCGTATGCAACTATGCATACACCAGACCATGTTAAATATGCGTAAGCAGCTTATGCAATTCGTGTTCGTTCGGTTCGTTTACAGTTTATAGACCTACCAACGCATACAATGCACTATACTTAGCACTTACAAGTATCGTATGCATACACCGGACCATGCTAAGTATGCGTACGTAGTTTACGCAACAATACATGGGCGTTTGGTTCGCGGAATGATTTGGAATTGGAATTGGAATTTATATAGGAATTAGAATTTGAAGAAATTGGATTTGGAATTTAAACATTCAAATTGGAATTGGAAATTGTTGGATTTGGAATCTCAATTCCATTTTTTTTGTGTTTGGTTGTCAAATGAATTGGAATCCATCACCCCGGCACCCACAACCACCATTTCGGGTCGAAATGCTTCGCGTCGAAGCGGTTCGATTCGAAACGGTACCGGTGGAAACGGTTCGCGTCAAAACGGTTTGGGTCGAAACGGTATGGGTCGAAACGCTTCGCGTCGAAACAGTTCGCGTCGAAAAGGTTCGGATCGAAACCAGTATGGGTCGAAACGATTCGATTCGAAACGGTACGGGTTGACACGGTACGGGTCGAAACGGTTCGCGTCGAACGGTTCGATTCGATTCGAAACGGTATGGGTCGAAACGGTTCGTGTCGGAACTGTAAGCGTCGAAACGGTTTGCATCGAAATGGTACGGGTCGAAACGGTTCGCGTCGAAACAGTACGGGTCGAAACCGTTAGCGTCGAAACATTACAGGTCGAAACCGTTCGCGTCGAAACGGTACGAGTGGAAACGGTAAGGGTCGAAACGGTTCGGATCGAAACGATTCGATTCGAAACGGTACGGGTTGACACGGTACGGGTCGAAACGGTTCGCGTCGAACGGTTCGATTCGATTCGAAACGGTATGGGTCGAAACGGTTCGTGTCGGAACTGTAAGCGTCGAAACGGTTTGCATCGAAATGGTACGGGTCGAAACGGTTCGCGTCGAAACAGTACGGGTCGAAACCGTTAGCGTCGAAACATTACAGGTCGAAACCGTTCGCGTCGAAACGGTACGAGTGGAAACGGTAAGGGTCGAAACGGTTCGGATCGAAACCAGCATGGGTCGAAACGGTACGGGTTGAAACGGTTCTGGTTGAAACGGTTCGGGTCGAAACGGTCGAAGATTCCAATGAATTTACTTTAATTCCTTCACATATAGGAAGGATTTTGAATTCATTTAGTTAAAGGAATTTAAAGGAATTCATGCCTAATTCCAATTCCAATTCCAATTCCATTGTCAACCAAACACATGAAGATTGGAATTGGGATTCCAATTCCATCAAATTATGTGAACCAAACATCTTAAGAGATGGAATTCAAATTCCAATTCTCTTAAATTCCATTGAATTCCTGGGAACCAAACGCCCCGTATCACAAGTAACACATGCAATGTATACATTAATGCATGCACTTAAATATATAATGTGTGATCACCTGTACAAACATTATACTATTAATGTTCACTTATCTATGATACGATCATCCCATGAAATTTCTGTGGCACGTAATGTATTCAACATTGCATACACTATTCTATTTTGTTTTACTTATTTTCGATATTGTCGTCACATAGTTTTTCTACATCTATTCAACAAATAGATTTCACCAAATGTTTTATTTAAATACAAAAATATCACCACATTTAATTTCAAAATATGATGACATGCATGTGGTTCTCATCTAAACACAGATTCTTAAAACTACATCTTAGTAATTTAGAAATATTAAAAAAAAAACATAATAAGAGAACACAAGAAAGTAAGCTATAAATTAATTTGGTGTCATGAGATTGGTGTGATGTCGAACTAATTTGGGCTATAAATTAACAAGTCGTTAATATATATACTTGTTATGAAACTTCACTTTGGGCTGTTAGCTATGCAAGTCACTAAGTCACTGGGCTACTTGTACTCTCATTTTTATATATCTATCTATACATATAATAAAATAAATCATATGGTGTACACGTTACGGTAGTGCCCGTCTCAAATCCTTTATACAGTATAGTAAACGTACCTGCGGATTACGGTTGGGTGATGAACCGTGAAAATACATAGAAACCGACCCTGTATCATTAAATTATAAAACACATTAAAACTTTACTTAGATTAAACCCAATTTGTGACAGATTATAATAGTGCTTTTTAGTGGTTAATAGCTGATGATATATAGATTAGACGTGTTAAAAAGCTATTAATTAGTATGAGTGGTGAAAATCATAAGCAAAAAAGTAAATCAGGAGACATAATTTGACAACTTACAAAAAAGCATCAAATGGCTCATTGTTACAATGCTATGTTAAGGACCCAGTTTTTAGGGACACCTCCGTTTTAAAAAATAAATACATGGATAAAACTGAATTCAAGATACTCAGCCATCTTTCATTCCATTAGACTTTCATATCATAGTATATGACGGAATACACATGCTATTTGAAATCAATTTCTTAATATGTAGATGAGTACAAAGAATGTGAAAACCAAAACAGAGACCTAAAAGAGCACGTGTGAACACCAAAAAAAAAAAAAAAAAAACAATTAAGGGTTCAGTAGTTAACTGAGTAAAAGACTAAAGTCTCAACTCACAATAAATCAAGCCTCTTGAACTATAGGTTCAGATTTCAAATAACATTTAATGACAAAATCATACAACTACAAAGAATAAACTATTAATTTAGATTTCTACAGCTTTTATAAAGGAACTGGGAAGTATGAGAGGAAGATTTTTGGAGCGATATCAGAACTATGGATTAGGATCAAATACTAAGGATCCTAATTGTAAGAAGTGTAAGAAGGATTTATAGAGTGACAAGTGTCCAATAACCTAAAAAAACCCACTACACAAAAAAACCCACTAAAAAAAAAAAAACCTTAAACATCCACCACCACCAAAAACCCCAACCCCCACCCCCCCCACATCACCCACCTAAAAAAAAAAATATATATATATATATATTTTTTTTTGCCGAGGGGGTGGGGGTTTAGGTTTTTGGGTGGTGGTGGGGGTGGGGGTGGGTGTTTAGTTTTTTTTTTTTTTTTTTGGTTTTTGGGGGGTGGGGTGGGGGGGGGGGGGGGGTTAGGTTTTTTTAGGTTTTTGTGGGGTGGGGGGGTTAGGTTTTTTGGGGGTTTTTTTGGTGAGGTATAGTTTTTTTTTTTTTTGTTTTTTTTTGCGGGGTGGGGGGTTTAGGTTTTTGGGTGGGTGGGTGGGGGGGGGGGGGGGGTTAGGTTTTTGGGTGGTGGTGGGGTGGGGGTGGGTGTTTAGGTTTTTGGTGGTGATGTAGTGGGTTTAGTTTTAGGTTATTGGAAACTTGTCACTCTATAAATCCTTCTTACACTTCTTACAATTAGAAGCCTTTGTAGAATAACTTGACCCATATAAAACATGGCAAGAGCAGTGAAAAAAATAAAAACAGAGGCAAAGCAATAAACCGGCCAGAAGGGTGATGTGAGGTTCAAACCCGCATCCAGCGGGTAGCAAAAAAGTGCACCAACCAGCAGACCCAGAGCTTGGAGCTTAGGGTTGATAATAACGTGTTAAATATTTGATGGTCGTAGCTAAAGGAGTTTCGTTTGAAATGAGACGCATATAAACGAGTGGAACTAATTTACACTTTCAATTTGAAATGAGAAAAAGAGTTTCGTTCATTCTAAGTTAGTTCAACGGTTAAAAGTATAGTTTAGCACAACTTTTAAAATCAGTTCATTCTAAACTAAAAAGAACCTGGGCCTGAATGTTAAACAAAAACAACACTTAGTTCAGACTACCAGTGCCAACTTTTATAAAAAGCAAACATAGATGATTCAAAATAAATATAAAATTTTATTCCTTCTTGCTAACAGTATAAGCTACCAGTGGCGGACCCCGGAAATATTTTCAAGGGGTGCGGATGAGGAGTTTAACCAATTTTTTAAGGGGTGCGCCCGCCCACCAACCACCCTTGCTAGGTCCGCCCCTGTAAGCTACATAACATCAAAAATAATGACCAGAAAAAAACGATTGAGCTATTCAAGGTGCAACGACGATTTTTCCGGCAACTTGGTCAAGGTCTCGACGGCCATTTGAAGTGATCTTTCTTCCGCTAAAATACAACAAAACAAAAAAATTCAAGATATCAAGTTAACACTTTTACATGAGTATTGAAAACAAAAAAAAAAATTGTGATTTGAGAAGCCATAGATTCTTAAGCAAAAAGACATAAATTACTGAAAAGCAATGGGCTCACCCCTTGTGATCCATGACAGTGATTATTGTTTCCAATTGTTGAAGAATGTGGCGAATGATACCAGTCTATCACTACTGCTTTTGCAGAAATGGGGTGGAGCACTATCGTTCCTCTTACGTCTACCATAGACTCTCTGGAAGGCACCAACACCAAGACTGTCCCTCAAGTAGATTTTCCTAGCAACGGAAGCTGCAAGCAAAGATGCAATATTGATAAGGGTATTTACATAAACAGATCCAACCTGCCAAATGATGGGAAAAAAGAACTCACCATCTCTGAGAGTCATATGGAGCAAGTTCCTTAAAGGTAGCAGAATTCACTATATCAGCCCATTCGGGAAGCTCCGTCTATGGAAAATATTACTTGAGATTTTGACGACTTAAAAGACTTTTTGGGCATTGATTTTGGGAGTTACACTTGGTTTGAAGTTTGAATTGAGTCTGGGAGCCATTATTCATCACCATCTTCTATCTCTAACACCTTCCATCATCCGAATCACCCGAATTCTCAATCCAATTCATTCCCCAATCATTCCATTCAACCCTAATCATCCATTCATCCATATCCATTGAACCTTTCACCATCACAAACCCTAACCCTTATCTCCATCACTTTCAAGCTCCTAGATGTTGAAGTTCAAGCTCTCATCCGTTGATCAAGTCCCGTTCACCATGAGCGGCTAATTTCCGAAGGTTTCACCCCGGTGTAGGTTCTTGTAAGTTTCTAGGGTTGAACATTGTTTGAAATTTGATTTGTGACAAGTTGTAGTTTGATTTTGAATTCTTTGATAATTGTCATGCATTTGAATTGAATTTGTGAATTGTCGAATGATTATAAAATTTGACTTTGCGAAATGAATTTGTGTACTTATGCCTTATCTAGGTTAGGATTTACATGTTCTTGGTAACGAAGTGCATTGCGGTCCATTGTCTACGACTTTGATAGCTCTTGGCACCTAAACCACGCGACACTAATTCCGTTATTCACTTTTGCAATTGAATCGAATCTAAAACGTGTAGAAACCCTAGGGCTTCAATTACCGAACCGGGTGTGAACCTTGTTCCCATATCTTGTTTTAAACCATCAATTACATTTCCGTGCAATTGTTTAATTTCTATTAGTTAATCAATCCAGTCAACTTTGTTAATTTTATTCAACATCTTTTCAAACAAATAAAAACCACAAAAATAATGTAGCAAGCTTCATAAATTGTAACAACCGTTAAAAATCAATCAAGTCCATTCGCAAACCACATACTCTTCGTGGTTCGACTCCCTGCTACCACTAGCTATTTTTTAAGGGTAATTTGGGTACATAAATCTTATCTTTGACCGGAGCGCGACACTCCGATCCAATTTTGGCGCCGTTGCCGGGGAGTTCGTGCGCTTTGTGTTTGGATACTTGTTTGTATTATTGTGATTAACTGTTTAAATTGCTTACTTCTTTTTGTACTTTGTCTTTTTCCTAGTTACGCAGGTTGTGTTACTTGTGCAGATTACAGGTAGTGCATGCGTACACGGAATTCCGGGAGAACTTCATGTCACACCCCGATATTTCCACGTATTACCGGTGGGCCCGGTGGGAAGTATCGTGACGTAGTTGATATCATCATAGACAATTAATCACAGTTTAAATGCACAGCGGAAGTCTGAAAGTAAAAATATTACAAACCGATTGAAAGTAACATTAAGTATTACAACGGAATGTAAAATGATCCACAGGCGGATCTAAAACAAAAGAAATAAACACTGTTCAATAGATTTTAGACGTTTAGGACTTGCAAGATTTCTTATTAACGCCCTGAGCTTCCAGCCAATTACGTACAGTACCTGTCACTTAATCTTTTTGGAAAATACGTCAGTTTACACTGGTAAATACAATTAACTGACTCTTTTTGAAAAGTGTTTATAAAGACTGATTTAAATGCACAAGGCACAAATATCCTTTTATAACTTGGGATAATTATTTAAAAATAAACTTGTAAAAGAATTATATGTTTGTTATACGTTCAGTAGCCCGGGCTGAATACCAGGTTAAAGATTAATAGACACACCACATAATATAATCTCGCGGCGAGTTATTCTCGAACAAGCGGTTATATCTTTTTATATACGCACCGACAGGTGTATGCCTACACCCCGTGCTTAAGTCGTGGCCATTTCAATGAATGAGCCGAGGATATCCATGACATGGTCATTAACCCCCCAAAGGCTTAGAACAAACAAAACAGATTAAACGGGTTATCTCAATGATTTAACCTTTATTCGATTAAAAATTCAATACCCGACCAAGCGGTATTTTATATACCGTACCCCAAGCCCGTATAAGGGAAAATAAGTTAAAAGTATTTATCTGAGCTAAAATATAATTTTAATCCCAACCGTATTACAATCAGCAAGTACAAGTATCTTTTACTGGGCTCCTTAATCTGGAACGAAGGTTTTTATAACCTATTAGATTCCTAACGGGTCTTACTTAAGTTTAAACTTAGACCGGTTAGTTTTAAAGAAAGGTTTACGGTTCAATACGCAAGATTAAGCGAAGACTGGATTAGAATGTGATTTAGGCCCGACAAGTATGAAGACTTGCATAATATGGGCAAACTAAACATATTCTGGATTTTGAAGCAAAAATGATAAGGTTTGACCCGTTTCGGTTAATTTATGCAAACTAGTTACATAAACCGTATCGAATGCGAATTATACATAACGGGTAACCAAATGAGTCATGTACAGGTTTCACAAGTTAATATGCCTTAAATATGTTGTGATATCAGTAGGATACCTTCCATTATGCCCAAAACGAGTTTAAAACCAAATTAAGCCCCGTAAGGGTATTTTGGTCATTTTAAAGTTTATAAAAAAGGTTAAATGACAATCTGAGGTTCTGGTCTAAAATGATCAGTAAAAATATTTATTTTTGCAAGTCATATGATGTACTCTAAATTATATATATTTTATATAAATATTCCTACACTTTTGAGTAGTTTAATGGGTTGTTGTAATTAAATTCTACTCGTATCTGTTTCGTATTTAGTGTTTAATGATTTTAAGAGATAATGAACTTAAAATGAAATATTTTTCCAAAACTTGAGATTATGAGTGAGACATGAAATAAATTTTACTTATTTTGATTTGTTATGAATTTATTTTAAACAAATTAAATGAGAGCTAAATAAAATTTGGTTGAATTACATTTTAAAAGTTACACGTAATGGATTCATGATAATTAGAATTTGTGTTTATTTGATTAAATTATTTGATCATTTGTAATTTAACCCAAGATTTGAAATTCAACTAAACTTTGGTGGGCTACACATCTGACGCAAAGGAGGTGCAATTATACATTTTCAACTACAACAAAACTAAGAGTCTACGGCAATAGTGGTTGTCATTGGTTGGAGGAAAGGGGCGGTAAGGGGAATAGTGTCAGGCACCTCACTCCTCTATTGGCCCAATTAATTTATAAATTTATCCCGCTATAAATTGCCAACAGTATAAAATTACGTATTTGCCCCCAGTTAAAAATAAAAATACGCTTTTGCTCCTAGATAAAATTTTCAATTTTGCCCTCAGTTAAAAATTACGGTTTTGCCTGCTTAAAGTTACAGTTTTGCCAATTGTACCAGGCAGGTGTCTGGCACTCCCCCATTGGACCAACCAGTTTATTATTTTATATTCACTTTAAAATTATGGTTTGCCACCAGTTTAAAATTACGTTTTCGCCCCCAACTCAAAATAAAATTATGCTTTTGCCATCAGCTAAAAAATATGATTTTGCCCTCGGTTCAAAATTACGATTTTCGCCGCTGCGCAAAATTACATTTTTGCCCTCCAGTTCAAAATAAAAATATGTTTTCCCCTAGCTAAAAATTACGATTTTGCCATGTGTTAAAAAAATCTCATTTTGCCCTGCGCTCAAAATTACGGTCTTGTCATCGTTTTAGTTTTTTTTCTATCAAAACTATATAACTGTTTTTTTAATTGGTTGAGAATTATTCGGCCATCTCCCCGCAACGCGGGCGGGGCATCAACTAGTTATTTATATTTAAAAACCAAACGAAATGAACAGTATAATGGCAGTTTTGTAATTTGTTTTCTCAAATAGTTTAAAACCCGCCCAACAAACACAATAAAGTGAGATTGAGAATACAAAGAGAGAATGATAAGGAGATCAGCATAAGTGCCCAGAATGAGAAGGAAATGACCGCCTACAACTACTCCCGGCGGGGTGGGTTTTGTTGTGGAAGTCGCGACTGCCGGCGGTGGCGGAGCAGTTATCTAGGGTTTCACCAAGGAGTTTAAACAATGATTTGCGGGTCTGATTGCTGATGTTAGGGTTCCACAAGACGTAGGAATGCGAAACAGGATGTCAGCGAGGAGATTAGCTGTTGCCGGGTGTTCGTATTACCGACGGCAGGCAGGCAGGTCTTTCAGGTAAGGAATTCAACTCCTATTTTATGTTTTTCTTTGGATTGCTGGTCATGGACAACTAGATCCTTTATAACTTTTACTAAAACACAAGAGAGAGGAGTAACAGAGACAGATTAGACAGGGGATAGCGGAGGACGGTGACGGAGGAACCGGGCATGGTCTCCGGCTGGCCAGCCAGCCCTCAAGTTAGGCCGATGGTGATGGTCTGCTGGTATGTCGCACCGTAGTTGACGGCGACCATGACGGCTGTAGGTCTAGGGTTCTGGCGAGGGTACCGGTGTCTCTCATCGGCCGATCTAGATACAGAATGGGAAACTTGAAGGTGACCTTGAAAAACTGCAACGTCACAGACTTGAATCAGTGTTCTAGCAATAATTCAGGTAAGCTCTTTTCGTCTGCATCTCTTCATTTTTATGTAGATCGGTTCATCGCGTAGTTAGGGTATATCGCGAAGCCATGTGTGAGAGTGGCCGAGCGTGAAGGAGAGGGGCGGTGATTGTAGGTTCACCACCATCAATCCAACATCGCGTTCACAACTACACCACCGGACCATCCCGGAGGGTCACTGCGGATTGGACATTTGTAAGCGTTTATTTTTGCATAATTCGGGGTTAATTTTAAGTTTTTTTTCTGTCTGTATGTTGCTTTTGAAGTATCAAAGTTGCTATATTTGAAGTGGTTATGTAAAAGTGAAGAAAAATGACATCAAGAGGCGATGACATTGCTATATTTGAATTGGTTATGTAAAAGTGAAGTGCCATTGTTTAATTGTTAGGCCAATGTTTCTGATATTTGTTTGATGTTGGGTTTTTTTATTTTGAATTTAGGGTTCGGATACGCTTGCACAAAAGCCTTAATTTATTCCTAGCTTATAAGTTTTAAAAATAACTTCTCAATCTTTTTTTTATTACAAATAATTTTTAGTTGGAGACATCTGAAGGTATATTGATGCAATTTTTCTATTTATTCAAATGTATTAGAATAATGCTTACAGTGTTTCGTTTTAGATTTTTTTGGTTGCTTTTGTGTTGTCATCAGTAGCGTCTTATATATGAATTTTTGAATGTTTTGATGATCTTACATGTTCTGTTTTCCTCTTTGTTATTGTGTTTGATTACAGTGGATTCTTCGAAAATGAGACCGATACCGTCACAATCAATACATTCGGGTAAGAACAATGTCAACTCATACTGTCACACCCCCAAAATCCACATGCGGAGTATCACCGCTTGGAGGCGTGACATGACCAGGATCGAGCCACCAATCATATTGAACAACGTATTTTAGTAAATAAAACCAATCACAATACAATTGGTGACCAAAAGGAAGTTAACCAAGTTCAATTTAAACAGCGGAAGCATAAGACGTTAAACCAAAACATAAGTTCGTAGTTCATAAGTTTAAAGCCCCAAAACATAAGTTTCATTAGTTCATAAAGTTTATTTATTGAGTACGGGACATATCCGTTCGCACCCCACAACGACCACCTCCATATGCAAGCTCCCTAGCATCTAGCGACCTGCAAAGCATGTAGCAACGAGTCAACAACAAAGTTGAGTGAGTTCACGGTTGGCTGTCCATTTTAGAGTTGTTTCCAAAAAACGTAGTTTAATCTTAATCAGCTATCTAGCCGTGGGGGTCACCCCATAGTTCGAAAAACGTTTATTAGTTAACCATCCCATGTTCACATTCCCTGGCTATTCAGCCCGGCACTCCGGCCGTGGGGAGCTACCCCGTTATTTTAAACTACCTCGTTTATCATATCGACTACTAACAAAAATCAATTGTGCTCTAGCGTCGGTGTCTATCATCACCGACGTGCCATAGTCCATTAGTACACGCCCGTCCGACTGGCACAGTGTGAGGTTTGTTAAACCTAATAGCGCTATTAACTAATGACCCGCTCGCCATAGCCTCGGCGATTAAGTCGATACAAAAAGGGAGGGACTTCGTTGATAGAGTTCTAGTCCAGTAAGTCTAATACGTCCCAACAGGACGAGGAATTTACATTCCTGAACATGTCTCAAGGACGAGGAATCCCTATTCCTGTACCCATTCCCATTCCCACCGGAATTTACCATGCTTTGTAGAAAAGTGTGAACTCACCTCGGTTGCTCAGTTTGACTCTCACAAATAGCTAACAATCAAGGTTGGTCAATCACGTCCTAGTATGATTACCAGTTAGTCATTTAGTGGTTTCAAATAGAGCACAAAGTTCCTACACGTATCTATCACATAACATGCATCACTTTAACGGTTTATGCCCATATAAGTTTCCCATCCATTCCCCACTCATAAACAAACATACGATACTGCACATAACACACATAACACGTTATATCATTCACAAATAACCTACCCGACATTTAGACATGCAAACTACAACTTATGTCATTTCAGCATTAATATTCAAAAACCGGGCTGTTTTCGGACATTTTAATAAAATAGTTAACTTATTCCAAAAATTCCTAAATTTTTACAGAATGTCTTAAACGTTCCAAATTTTATTGTGTAAAAATATCGGGGTCCAGTTCATTACTAATATTTTATAAAAATTCATTTTCCGGACTGAACTCAGATTTATCTTTTTCTGACCACAGTCCACGGAATAATTTATTTAAAATTCATCGGGAGTCTGATTTACGAAATTCCAGTGGGAGAATTACAAATAAATCGGTGGTCATCTACAGTACAAGTTTCATGATCTAACTCTACATAGAACTCAAGTTATAACAGAAAACAAAACGCATATTTTCAACAGAAAAATGCAGCTCTAGCTGCTGTTACGAAATGACACTTTAAAAATAGTAAACGAAGTCCAAAAATTACGATTCCGGTGCCATTAGAACCGTATTTCATAATAACATGTTATAGACTCAAAATATCAGTTTTTCTTTGAGTTATGACCTGTTTACAGCCAACTGAAGTTGGCTGTAAAAGCTTGGACAGATTCTGTTTTCAGCTTTAGCTTTCAAATTCGTGTTCGATTGATTCCGTTAACATGTTTAGTGAGCGCAACAACATTAAACATCAATATTAACCAGCAAATCATCAGGAAATCAATCAAGAATCATAACAACACAAGATCTACGTGATTTACACACATAACTTCTCTTTATCCGTCTTTTATTCCTTATGTTCAAGACTTTAAGTTATGTTCATGTGTGTTTTTTATTTTTAACCATTACATCTACTATTAACCACTTTAAACAAGATCAAGATGATGTTTAGAGGCACTTACTACTAGCTCAAGGCTAGGGAAGAAACAAGACGTAAACGAGGTGGATAAAAGAAATATAGAGAGGTCCTTGCACTTCCGAAAGCACCAAGCTTCGTTGTTGATCCTATTGCACCTTTGTATGTATGTGAAATACTTGTATGGAGGTTGGATGGTGGTGATAGTGTGGTTGATGGTGGCGGCAGTGAGGTGGTGTAGGAGGAAGGAGAGTGGTTTGTTGAAGTTGGGTTTGATGAAAGAGAATGGTTATCTCTTAAACATACTTATAAACCAATTTCACTAAAATCCACCATGTAATATGTCTTCTTGATAACCAACAATGGTGAATAAAATATTCAAAAGAAATGTGGGGGTATCCACCCCACATGAAACCGTAGAGAGGGGGGTATGGGGTTGGGATGCAATGTTCTAGTTACAAGACTTGGTTAGGATCCAATGACATGATTAGTGTATTATTATGTGTTATATATTATAAGGTGTGTTAGGGTGTTCGGGGATCCTAACTAGCTCAGAAAAGTAAAAACAATGTTTTTGGCAATATTTTTATATTCCGGGTAAAGTCCGGTTGTTCGGTTCGATACTGTTCCGTTAAACTGTTTAATTAATCCGTAAAGCGTCTTATATATATATATTTGTAACGTTTTTAATTTTCAACACTCAGGAAGGCATACCGGACTATTTAGAAATTTTTCTGTATACTACTAGCATGTTAACAAGTACATGTAAGGATAACACAGTAATCAAAGAGCAGTTAAATGATTCAGCACAGTCATCAGGTACTTTAATTAACATTAATAGATTGTACGGCTACATGTAAATTTGAGGGTTGTCACATTCTCCCCCTGTTAAGAGAATTTCGTCCCGAAATTTAGCGCGTGGTTACTGAGGAAGCTAGTTAAGTTGCGTTGGTTTCCTAGTTTTCCTGGGGTGTCACATCATCCCCCCGTTGATTTGGAATTTCATCCCGAAATTCTGCAGTAGCTTCAGCCTCAGTAGTGGTTGCGTTTTTCTTAATCAGCTGGGGATACTTGAGTTTCATTTGGTCTTCTCGTTCCCAGGTATACTCTGGGCCACGACGGGCATTCCAACGGACTCGGACGAGAGGTATCCTGGTACGCTTGAGGATCTTAACATCCGATCCGTAATCTCTACTGGTTCCTCGACGAATCGCAGCTGGTCGTCGATTGTGAGTTCCTTGAGAGGAACTATGAGGGTCTCATCTGACAGACACTTCTTCATATTCGACACATGGAAAACATTGTGAACTCCGCTGAGTTCTTCAGGTAGATTCAACCTATAGGCGACTTTGCCAATTTTCTCGGTGACTTCGAATGGTCCGACATAACGCGGATTGAGTTTGCCTCGTTTGCCAAAACGGACTACACCTTTCCAAGGTGAGACCTTGAGTAGCACTCGATCCCCAACTTGGAACTCGAGTGGTTTTCTTCCCTTATCAGCATAGCTTTTCTGACGGTCACGAGCTGCCGCCATTCGTTGTCGTATCTGAGCAATTCTCTCGGTGGTATCTACCACAAGTTCTGGGCCAGTGATTTGGCTGTCAACAACTTCTGCCCTACAAAGAGGCGATCGGCATTTCCGTCCGTACAATGCCTCGAACGGAGCGGCCTGGATGCTGGTGTGGTAGCTGTTGTTATATGAAAACTCCACTAGCGGGAGGTGCTTTTCCCAGCCATTACCAAAATCGATTACACACGCCCTAAGCATGTCTTCAAGGGTTTGGATGGTGCGTTCAGATTGCCCATCCGTCTGTGGGTGATACGCGGTGCTCATATCTAAACGTGATCCAAAAGACTTGTGCATTGCTTGCCACAGTTCAGAAGTAAAATGCGCGTCACGATCGGAAATGATGGAGGTTGGCACTCCATGCCTTGACACCACTTATTTTAGGTAGATGTCTGCTAAAGTAGAAAACTTATCCGTTTCCTTGATAGCCAGAAAATGTGCAGACTTGGTCAGTCGATCTACGATCACCCAAATGGTATCGTTTCCGTGTTGAGATCTAGGTAGACCAGTAACGAAATCCATGGAAATTTGCTCCCATTTCCATTTAGGTATCTTTGGTTGTTGGAGTAGGCCTGATGGTTTCTGGTACTCAACCTTGACCCTAGCACAAGTCAAGCATTTACTGACGTAGGTTGCTATGCTGGCTTTCATACCAGGCCACCAATACGTAGTCTTGAGGTCGTGGTACATCTTATCCGAACCAGGATGTACTGAATAACGAGACTTATGTGCTTCATTCATCACAAGCTCGCGTAGGTCTCCATACAGTGGAACCCAGATGCGTCCGTTTACATAGTAGGCGCCGTTTTCCTTTTGTTCTAGCCGTTGTCTCGATCCTCGTAGGGACTCAGCCCTGATGTTCTTTGCTTTCAATGCTTCGACCTGAGCATCGCGAATCTGAGCGGGGAGGTTGGATTGGATGGTAAGCTGTAAAGCACGTACACGCTTAGGTATAGTATCTTTTCGGCTGAGGGCGTCGGCCACAACATTGGCCTTGCCCGGATGGTACTTGATCGCACATTCGTAATCATTCAAGAGCTCGACCCATAGGCGTTGTCGCATGTTTAACTCCTTTTGCTTGAAGATATGCTCGAGACTCCTGTGATCGGTGTAAATGGTGCACTTGGTACCGTACAGGTAATGTCTCCATATCTTAAGCGCGAAAACAACTGCTCCCAGCTCCAGATCGTGAGTAGTGTAATTCCTTTCGTGAACTTTGAGTTGGCGTGATGCGTAGGCGATGACCTTGTCACGTTGCATCAACACGCAACCAAGTCCTTGGATGGAAGCGTCGCAATAAACCATAAAATCATCTGTGCCTTCAGGAAATGAGAGGATAGGCGCACTACAAAGTCTATCTTTTAAGTGTTGAAATGCGGACTCATGTGCATCACCCCAACGATAGATGACACCCTTCTGAGTCAGTGAAGTGAGAGGTTGCGCAATTTTGGAGAAATCTTTGATAAACCTTCTGTAATATCCTGCCAATCCCAAGAATTGGCGGATTTCTGTTGGTGTACGGGGTGCAGGCCAGCTCTTGATTGAGTCAACCTTGGATGGATCAACATGAATTCCATCCTTGTTTACCACATGGCCTAGAAAGTGGACTTCGAGAAGCCAGAAGTCACATTTAGAAAACTTGGCATACAGTTGCTCTGCTCGAAGAAGTTCCAGCATAAGTCGTAGGTGCTGCTCGTGTTCCTCCTGACTCTTAGAATAGATCAGGATGTCGTCGATGAACACTATGACAAACTTATCCAGGTAAGGCTTGCACACTCGGTTCATGAGATCCATGAAGACCGCTGGTGCATTCGTCAATCCAAAAGGCATAACCAGAAACTCGTAATGGCCGTAGCGAGTTCTGAATGCTGTTTTGGAGACGTCCTCATCTCGGACTCTCAGCTGATGGTATCCCGATCTCAAATCAATCTTAGAGTAATAGCTCGACCCTTGCAACTGGTCGAACAAGTCGTCAATACGTGGAAGAGGATAACGATTCTTCACGCTCACCTTGTTGAGTTCGCGGTAGTCAATACACATTCTGAAAGTACCATCTTTCTTCTTCACAAACAAGACTGGAGCTCCCCACGACGAAGAGCTAGGACGTATGAAACCCTTTTCCAAGAGTTCTTGTAATTGCGTGGATAGTTCTTCAAGTTCTGATGGAGCTAGACGATAAGGGGCTCGAGCTATGGGCGCTACTCTAGGAGCTAGCTCGATTTGAAATTCAACTTGACGATGAGGCGGAAGACCAGGTAATTCCTCAGGAAATACCTCAGGAAAATCGCGCACAATAGGAATGTCTTCAATTCTCTTCTCTTCTGTTGATGTGTCAGTAACGAGCGCTAGAATGGCAGTGTGGCCCTTTCGCAAACACTTCTGGGCTTTAAGGAAAGAGATAATGCCTACGACAACACCACTCTTGTCGCCATGAATCACGAGAGGTTCTTCCCCCGAACGAGGAATGCGGACGATTTTCTCCTTGCAAACAATCTCCGCTTGCGGATGAGATAACCAATCCATCCCAATAACGACATCAAAACTACCCAGAACGATAGGGATAAGATCGATAGAGAAAGTCTGACCAGCTAAGACAAGGTTACAACCCTTAACTACGTGTGTGGCTTCAAGACTTTTACCGTTGGCTAGTTCTACCGTGTGTTTGGTGTTCAAAAGTGTTGGAGTGCGCTTAAGCAATTGACTAACTTTTAAAGACTCATAACTAGTATCAGCGCCCGAATCAAACAAAACAGTAACAAAGAAGTCGTCCAGAAGAAACTTACCCATCACAACGTTGGGATCGTTCCTTGCGTCACCCTGACCTAGCACGAAAACATGACCCCTTGTACCATTACCATTGTTGTTTCCCCCATTGTCGTTTCCGTTCCCCTGATTGTTGTTGTTCTGGTTCTGATTTAGCTTGGGGCAGTCTTTCTTGAAATGGCCCTCAGCACCACATTGAAAGCACCCTTTGTTGTTACCTTGTTGTTGTCGCTGCTGGCGTTGATTGGGTGGGGCTTGCTGTTGCTGCCGGTTCTGATTCGCCGAATGCTGACTCCTGCAATCCCTTGCCATGTGACCAGGCTTGTTGCATCGATGACAGTTGCCTTTACCACATGGTCCGCTGTGGTGCAAATTACATCGGTTGCACTTAGGGTGATTTCCCTTGTACCTACCCTGACCTTGATTCCCCAAAGACTGCTGACTGGGGCTTCTGTACTCGTCTGTCTTTCGCTGTTGGGACTGAACTGAAGTTGAACCCTTACTGGAATTCCCATCCCATTTTCGCTTGTTTTCATGGGAAGCGTCAGTAGTAGTAGCACCAATACGCTTAGGCAGTCTGTTTTGTTCCACTGCCTGGTCGGTGAGACGGTGAGCCAACTTGATGATTTGCTGAATGGTACCCAGGTTAGCCGAAGTTACGTGACTTTGAATCTCTGGTACAAGACCCTTGAGGTACAGCCCAATACGTTTGATGGGAGGGTCCACCATAGTTGGACACAAGATGGCCAGCTCATTTGACCTCTTAGTATACGCCTCAATCTCAAACCCCGTCATCTTCAGATTGAAAAATTCCACCTCTAGTTTGTGGATGTCATCCCGACTACAGTATTCCTCTTTGATCAGTTCCTTGAAACCGTTCCATGGGGTGGCATTAGCAGTAACCAACCCGAGCAGCTGAACCTGAGCGTTCCACCACGTGAGCGCTACCCCTTCAAGAGTACCAGTAGCATACTTCACCCTACGATCCTCAGGGCATTCACACATTTCGAAGACCGACTCGAGCTTCTCGAACCAGTGGAGGAGTCCAACGGCCCCTTCAGTGCCACTGAAAGTACTAGGACGACAGTCCATAAAAGTCTTGAACGTGCACACAGGCGGCTGAGCATGTTGACCTGTTGCGCGAGAATAAAAGATAAGGTTAAGCACGAGGGTTGGTTTGCGAAGGTAGGATCTAAACGTCCTAAGATGGGTTGGTATGGCAGGTTATACCTCCTGCAGGGTTAGCTGCGAGTGCCTCAGCGACTCGTTCGTTGATCAAAGCCGTCAACTGGGCTTGAGTGAGGTTGATACGTCCTCCGCGTCCGCTCATGATCTTCATAACGAAGCAACGTAAGTGAGAAAAGGGTCGCGAAAGTGCGTAAGTGTGGGACGATAGTAGAGAGTAAGCACACAAGGTTCAAATAGAAATTATTACGTTAATTAATGCAAAGTGTGAACTATCTAACCGACAATGTAACATAAATCATACCACCTATTGTGTCAAGTCTTGCACGTGGAGCAAAGCGTCGTTGTGGATCGTTGAACACTGTACAGGTTATAGTCTGGTTTTATCAAAAACTTTTCCCCTTTTTAAAACCAAGTTCACTATAACCAATGGCTCTGATACCAATCTGTCACACCCCCAAAATCCACATGCGGAGTATCACCGCTTGGAGGCGTGACATGACCAGGATCGAGCCACCAATCATATTGAACAACGTATTTTAGTAAATAAAACCAATCACAATACAATTGGTGACCAAAAGGAAGTTAACCAAGTTCAATTTAAACAGCGGAAGCATAAGACGTTAAACCAAAACATAAGTTCGTAGTTCATAAGTTTAAAGTCCCAAAACATAAGTTTCACTAGTTCATAAAGTTTATTTATTGAGTACGGGACATATCCGTTCGCACCCCACAACGACCACCTCCATATGCAAGCTCCCTAGCATCTAGCGACCTGCAAAGCATGTAGCAACGAGTCAACAACAAAGTTGAGTGAGTTCACGGTTGGTTGTCCATTTTAGAGTTGTTTCCAAAAAACGTAGTTTAATCTTAATCAGCTATCTAGCCGTGGGGGTCACCCCATAGTTCGAAAAACGTTTATTAGTTAACCATCCCATGTTCACATTCCCTGGCTATTCAACCCGGCACTCTGGCCGTGGGGAGCTACCCCGTTATTTTAAACTACCAGACTCGTTTATCATATCGACTACAAACAAAAATCAATAGTGCTCTAGCGTCGGTGTCTATGATCACCGACGTGCCATAGTCCATTAGTACACGCCCGTCCGACTGGCACGATGTGAGGTTTGTTAAACCTAATAGCGCTATTAACTAATGACCCGCTCGCCATAGCCTCGGCGATTAAGTCGATACAAAAAGGGAGGGACTTCGTTGATAGAGTTCTAGTCCAGTAAGTCTAATACGTCCCAACAGGACGAGGAATTTACATTCCTGAACATGTCTCAAGGACGAGGAATTCACATTCCTGAACGCGTCCCAAAGGACGAGGAATCCCTATTCCTGTACCCATTCCCATTCCCACCGGGAATTTACCATGCTTTGTAGAAAAGTGTGAACTCACCTCGGTTGCTCAGTTTGACTCTCACAAATAGCTAACAATCAAGGTTGGTCAATCACGTCCTAGTATGATTACCAGTTAGTCATTTAGTGGTTTCAAATAGAGCACAAAGTTCCTACACATATCTATCACATAACATGCATCACTTTAACGGTTTATGCCCATATAAGTTTCACATCCATTCCCCACTCATAAACAAACATACGATACTGCACATAACACACATAACACGTTATATCATTCACAGATAACCTACCCGACATTTAGACATGCAAACTACAACTTATGTCATTTCAGCATTAATATTCAAAAACCGGGCTGTTTTCGGACATTTTAATAAAATAGTTAACTTATTCCAAAAATTCCCAAATTTTTACAAAATGTCTTAAACGTTCCAAATTTTATTGTGTAAAAATATCGGGTCCAGTTCATTACTAATATTTTATAAAAATTCATTTTCCGGACTGAACTCAGATTTATCTTTTTCTGACCACAGTCCACGGAATAATTTATTTAAAATTCATCGAGAGTCCGATTTACGAAATTCCAGTGAGAGAATTACAAATCATCGGTGGTCATCTACAGTACACGTTTGATGATCTAACTCTACACAGAACTCAAGTTATGACAGAAAACAAAACGCATATTTTCAGCAGAAAAATGCAGCTCTAGCTGCTGTTACGAAATGACACTTTAAAAATAATAAACGAAGTCCAAAAATTACGATTCCGGTGCCATTAGAACCGTATTTCATAATAACACGTTATAGACTCAAAATATCAGTTTTTCGTTGAGTATGACCTGTTTACAGCCACCTGAAGTTGGCTGTAAAAGCTTGGACAGATTCTGTTTTCAGCCTTTAGCTTTCAAATTCGTGTTCGATTGATTCCGTTAACATGTTTAGTGAGCCCAACAACATTAAACATCAATATTAACCAGCAAATCATCAGGAAATCAATCAAGAATCATAACAACACAAGATCTACGTGATTTACACACATAACTTCTCTTTATCCGTCTTTTATTCCTTATGTTCAAGACTTTAAGTTATGTTCATGTGTGTTTTTTATTTTTAACCATTACATCTACTATTAACCACTTTAAACAAGATCAAGATGATGTTTAGAGGCACTTACTACTAGCTCAAGGCTAGGGAAGAAACAAGACGTAAACGAGGTGGATAAAAGAAATCTAGAGAGGTCCTTGCACTTCCGAAAGCACCAAGCTTCGTTGTTGATCCTATTGCACCTTTGTATGTATGTGAAATACTTGTATGGAGGTTGGATGGTGGTGATAGTGTGGTTGATGGTGGCGGCCGTGAGGTGGTGTAGGAGGAAGGAGAGTGGTTTGTTGAAGTTGGGTTTGATGAAAGAGAATGGTTATCTCTTAAACATACTTATAAACCAATTTCACTAAAATCCACCATGTAATATGTCTTCTTGATAACCAACAATGGTGAATAAAATATTCAAAAGAAATGTGGGGGTGTCCACCCTACATGAAACCGTAGAGGGGGGGGGGGGGGTATGGGGTTGGGATGCAATGATCTAGTTACAAGACTTGGTTAGGATCCAATGACATGATTAGTGTATTATTATGTGTTATATATTATATGGTGTGTTAGGGTGTTCGGGGATCCTAACTAGCTCAGAAAAGTAAAAACAATGTTTTTGGCAATATTTTTATGTTCCGGGTAAAGTCCGGTTATTCGGTTCGATACTGTTCCGTTAAACTGCTTAATTAATCCGTAAAGCGTCCTATATATATATTTTTGTAACGTTTTTAATTTTCAACACTCAGGAAGGCATACCGGACTATTTAGAAACTTTTCTGTATACTACTAGCATGTTAACAAGTACATGTAAGCATAACACAGTAATCAAAGAGCAGTTAAATGATTCAGCACAGTCATCAGGTACTTTAATTATCATTAATAGATTGTACGGTTACATGTAAATTTGAGGGTTGTCACACATACTATTCGTCTATCTATTTTAATTCACCGAAGTTGAAGGGCATGATTAATAAAATGTGATTTAAGTTCATGTGGTAATGATGTTGATCAAGACTGAATATATGATTGTGCATAAAGTACCCAATCTGATGATACTTCCGGACATCAAGGAAAAACCTTTTTGGTTTCAAAATAAAAATTATCTCAGACGGATCGATTTAGGTTAGGAAAAGTGAAGCAGGAAGCAAGTGCCGAGTATCAGGTGGCTTCATGCAGGACACGCAGAGCCGTTTCAGGAAGAAACATATGATGGAGCATGTGCATATGTAATAAGGTGGTGAATTTCAAGTATTGTTTTTTTTTCCCAGATTGTGTAGAGAACATAGTTGCTCAAAAGGTGTTTGGCTATGCTTTATTCATGCTTACCCACATGAGAAGTTCACAAGAGATGTTTCAGGTAGATGTTTTCATAATGGGCGGCTTGTCCAACGGATTACAGTTGCATTTTGAAACGGGGTATACAAAAACGAACTGCGACATGATTTTATACGGTTCAACGCTTATTGTGTAGAATATAAGAGCAAATAATGCTTCTTATTAGTTCACATAATGTAAACCACCACTACAAGTTTATATATCTTGGCACCCCTAAACGGGGTTGATTTGTTAAGAATAATCTTCAATAATCTTCAATTGACTTAATATACTTGAATGGCTTGAATGGTTTTCCGAAGCAAAACGATTAGTTACATTAGTTACATGTTATCAAATCGAGAACGATTCAGTTTAGCGCGCCGCAACGCGCGCAGGGCATAAAACTAGTTGATTAATAAAGAGGCAGATGATATTCCACATGCACATCAAGATCATCATGCGCCAAAGAGTGTTTCAAATAAAAAGAAAAGACCCATTTCACCCTTTAGTGAATCGCAGAAATACCCAGGCCCAACAAACTTAGTAATGGGCATAAACAACCCAATTGTTGTGTTGAGAATTGTGGGGGAAAAAGTCACGGACGCATATAAAAGAAAAAATAACCTACTGCTCGAAGGGGGCGGCTGTGCAACAGAATAACAGGAGAGAGTTTTGGATAGCAGACGAAAATTAGAGGAGAAAAGGAGGCTGCCATTGTTGGAGTTACATCGATCAAAGAGAAAAGAAAAACAAAACGTTTGATTCGAGTTTGGAGCATCACGGGTTCGATATTATTTTTATTATTCTAATATTTTGCATTGAACCATGTCTTATTTAAATATTTTGCATTGAACCATGTCTTATTTAATTTTTAGAACCGAGTTTGTTATGTTTTTAATAAATATGAGTAGCTAAATTTTCTAAACTACCTAGGTTAAGATGAACTAGTTGATTGTTGTGTTGTTTTGACTTGGTTGTGGCTATTTTATGCGATTTACATAATTTGATCTTGAAATTGTTATTGATATTGCATGTTTAAGTGTTGGTTGCGATTGTTGATTGATAAATCTAGCGGTTTAGGCACGAAGAAATTCACCCTAGACTTAGGTTTTAATTTGAATCGGTTAATCTTAGGGTTTTTCGGTTTGAATATTGAGTTTAGAAATAAACCAATTTAATCAATAGTTAAAATCAATAAATAAAACTTGCATCCTCATCTTTTGACTCGAGAGACGATTTAGGTGTGCTAGGTTATTAGCTAACCGTTGTTGGGTAGATTGGGTGACCGATAGCTCGGGCTCGTTTATTTCGTCGCGTTTAGGGTTTCCTAGGATTTCAGTTTTCAAGGTTGGGTTTGCTTCACGAATAGAGGGTTTTGGGGGTAATTTAGCTTTTATCACTTAATATTCGTGGGATTTGGTATCGATGGGTCGACCCGGTTCGTTCTAGCACTTCGTATTTTGTCCATATCTTTCGATTGATCATCTCTAGCGGGAGGTTATTCGGGTAGATTAGGATATCTAGCCATTACCATAGTCAAGATAGTGTTGCATGATTCTAGGGATTCGATTCCTGGGTAGTTCTTTGTCATCATTGTCTGCTTCCCATCTCTTCTCCATCTTGCTTGCTTTGTTCTCTTATTTACTCGCTTTAGTAGAATTAGAAAAATCCTAAAAACACAAATTAAAACCAATTAAGTAATTAGTTAAGTCAGAGTCTAGTTTAGCGTCACTAGTGTCTCGTGGGTTCGATACTCGGACTTCATTAGGCTTTACTACGTACGATAGGTACACTTGCCTGTCAGTGGTCTAGCATTAGAGAGTCTTAGTTTATAAATTTAAAACTAGGGTGTCTAGATTAGTTTAGTTTTTATAGACCGCATTCAGCACATCATCATATCAGTAAGATATTGCATATATGTGAAATTTATCATTTATAACCAAACTATGCACCGTAGGGGCATTTTGGTCATTTCACATAAGCTTAAAGGTCAAATTTGGAAATTTGAGTTCAAAACTTTAACTTACTGTAAAAGTATAAAAATTTATTCATAACATCAGTAGGTAATGAGTCTTAGGTGCCAAATATGGTTTTAAACCGTACTATGCGCCTAAATCGCATGAAAGTCGGTATTTGACGATATTTGGGTTGATTAAGGAAATCTGAGATTTTGATCAGCCTTTACTGTTTAAAATAACTTATTTAATATATAAAATCAGTTGAAAAGGTTTGATATGTAAAGGATGTGCAAAACTCATTTTATTAGCGAAAAGGGCATTATCGTCAATTACCGAGCCTATGCGAGAACTCTATGTTATGATCAGTTTAAAATTTAATAAAAATCTCCAAAAATCCCTAAATATTATATTACATCAGTGGATAAAAGGTTTGGTGTCAAATTTGGGTTTAATTAGGATTTATGTTGAAAATGCCATTTAATTTACAAAAAGGCTTTCATTTACGGTATCGCGCATAACTTCTATTTTAGACCATGAACTGATGTCAAACTTTTAGGACATACCTAAATATCAGTAACAAAGGTTTTTGTCCACTTACATTTTCAAAAATCTCGTTTTATTATCAAAAGGGCGTAATGGTCAATTTTTAAGCATTTAACGGAAACAAGTAAATGTTTCAGATTTCGAAGGACCCATGTTGTATAACCTCAGAGGGTTATACTAACATGTAATATGGTCCTAATGGAACCCTAAGGCATATCTAAAACAAGCTAAATCGGGTCAGAACTGAAAGTCAAAGCAAAAGTCAACTTTTGCGACTTTCGGTTGCGAACCGAGCCTAAACTCAGAATTGTCGGGTTGAACATGCCTAGACATGTTCAATTAATATTTACCAAGTTATTAAAGTGACAAAACTGATTTTACTGCTTTTATATCCTTCGTTATTAATTTTTCTTTAAAAACCGATTCGATTGACTTTTATTTTAATTACTTTGACCCGACAATTAATTAAGCAAACATGATAATTAGGAGGTGCCCTTTTGAGGGTTTAATACCTACCTAATTATGATCACGTAGCCAGGTTCGTTGCGAACAATGGCTCGACCGTTTATGGTCTAGCTAAAAGTCAAAGCGTTTATCGTAAACGCTTGACTTTTTGGCTTTAAACGCCAAATAAAACAAACTAGTCACGAAAGGACACTTACAATGGTCCCATGGACTGAAGGAGGTTCTCAAAAAGTTCAAGATCCTCTTAGAATCAGAGAGCAAGCAGATTGGATTGGAATGGAATGGAGTGTGTGTGCTCAATGAAAACAACCCCAATTTATAGTTTTCGGGAAGCCACGGATGATTGCCAAGTGTTAAAGTGGGTTAATGTCACGGCCCACGACCCGGTTTGACCCGTTTCAAGAGCCGCGGCAGAAAATACTGCGGTATTTATTTAATTGAGTTTTACAGCGGAAACAGGATCGTTTAAAGCTAAAATTTTCCCCGATTATTTTATTTCACAAGTTGGGATAAAACCCCGATAATTTACAATAGCATGATTTTTCTAGGAAATCGTTATATTACAAAACTTATTGCTTTATTTTATAATGAGCCACTATCTTAAGCTTGAAATGCTCCTCAGCACTTTTCCTGATTTACAACAGATCACCTGAAATATGTTTGAAAAAGGTTTTGTCAGCGGGAAATACTGAGTGAATCATTCTATTTTGCATAATGATGCATAGTTATCAATTACAGCATAAGAGCGATTACAATGGCTTCTATCTTATTTTTATCTGGCATTCTGTCACAATGGTGACATGTCACAATGGTGACGATGGTCATACCACTATTTAGATCAATGAACCTAAATAGTGACGATTATCGCTGTAGGTCAATGAACCCAACAGTGATTATCCCGAGTAGGTCAATGAACCTAACTGGGAGAAAATTAGTAATTGTGCACAATACCCCACTAACCAGTAATTCAAGATATCCACGACTTAGTCCCTGTAATTATAACCTTGAAAATAATTTGGAGTATTGTAAAATATTTAATAAAAATAACTCACAAACGGTGAGAATAGTTGTATAAAGCAATTTGATAAAAAGAGAATAACTCACAAACTGTGAGAAAAGAAGAATGACTCACATTGCAGATTTATACGGGCAGAGCCTAGCTTACTGATTTGCCTCTTATCCTAATTTCAATACACAATTTGGAATTAGTAATCAATCCAGCATTTACGATAACTCACGAGATCAAATTCTCACAATGAATGTCAAAATGCAATACTTTGTCCATCGAATTAACGATGATCCATTGAATTAACAATGAACGACAAGGTATAATACTTTACCCATCGAATTAACGATGATCCGTTGAATTAACAACGAACGATAAAGTATAATACTTTACCTATCGAATTAACGACAATCCGTCAAATTAATGACGAACGATAAAGTATAACCCTAATGTGGGCGGCACTTAAACATTCATTGGATATTTGAATCAATCGGACAATGAATCGTAGCAGCGATTGTGCTAATACCCTGATTGCAGCTTCAATTAAAGACCTGTGTGTGTTAATTGAAGTGTACAGCAGAAAACTCGGTGTATAATTGAGAATTCTTTCGTCGTAAATTGTCCAGATTTCGAATGCCAATGTTCTGAATTTATACACGATTTTTGTCAAGCTTACGGACCGTAAGCTTGATGACCTTACGGTCCGTAAGGTACTCAAAATGCTTGTTTTGTTGCCACGTGTGGGACTAGCTCAGATGAGTCGACACATTCTAAAAATTCAACTTGGAGAGCACGTAATTCGGATAATCGTCAAGTAGGGAATGCCCCCCCTGAGTTTTAGGGGCCCTAATCCTGATTCTGAAAATTATGAAAATTTTAGGGTTTGCACAGAATCACTTGGGTGTCTCAATTAGGGTTTCCTATTAGTCAAATTAATTTAATAATTATGACTTTTGATGAGAGTCGTTACATTCTCCCCAACTTAATAAAAATCTCGTCCTCGAGATTTACTAGAATAATTGAGAATACTTTCTCTTTATTTCGATTTCCAGTTCCCAAGTATATTAGGATCCTGTCTTTGAATCCTACTTTACTTAACATTATTTGTTACTTTATATCTTAGAAATGTACTATCAAAGATTCATCTTATAGACATTTCTTAAGATTGGATATATAAAATATATCATGTATTCCAACTAACCTTCCTGGTAGTTGTAAACTATAAGTAACTGATCCAATACGTTGAATTTACTGGAAATGATCCTACCTACTTTTGGACTTAGTTTTCCTTTCTTACTCCTTTCCAAGGAGATACTTCCAATTTGGTAATTGCTGCTATCTTAGCATAATTTATGTGAATACCTTCATGATTCACCATATGACCTAGAATTGTACTTCTATCAGCCAAAATTCATTCTTCGAAAATTTGGCGTAAAGCTTTTCTTTTCTTAACAAAATTAAGAGTACATGCCAGTGCTGTCAATGTTCTTCCTGATTTTTGGAATAATAAGTATATCGTCGTTGAAGACAATTACCAATTTATCCAAATATGGTTTACAGATCCTATTTATCATGTCCCTAAATGCTACGGTTGCATTCTTTAATCCAAGGGCATGATTGTAAACTAGTAATGACCATTGCTAGTTCTGAAAATAGTCTTAGATACATCTTCCTTTGATACTTTTAACATATGTCGATCTTAGAAAAATATCTATTTCCCTGGAATTGATCGAATAGATCATTAATGCTAAGTAATGAGTATTGATTCTTAATTATAACCTTATTCAATTTCCTATAATCAATACACATTCTTATCGAAATTTTCTTTTTCTTAAATAACCAATATTGTACTAACCGATAAGGTTTCCTGGCTTATCGGTAAAATTCCTGGAATTGATAAATCCTAAATTCTATCTTCATATCTGATAGTAATCCAGATAACTTTTCTGGAAATATATCTGGGTATTCTGAAATTTACAGAATTTCCTTAAATTCTGTATTTTTAGTATTAATGATTACTAAAATCATATATACTATTCCTTTGCTTTCGTTCATAATTAGCAATTTCCATTACTGATATGAACTTCATAGGTTTATATGGTTTATCTCCTGTAATCATAACTACTTTCTCTGATGGTTGATTGAATTTCCAAGAAATTCTGATCACAGATAATGATCACAACATTGAACTCAACTAATTTCATAGACAATAGGATTGCAGAAAACTTATAACTTATTTCTAGGTTCTGCATAACCTTATCTATTTTAACTGAATTCCCATCTGCCGTTTCTAATATATAGAAATTTATCTAATGCTGGTTAACGGTAAGTTAAGAGTTTGGCAGAGTAAAGTATTTATAAAACTTTGGTTTGCACCAGAGTCGAATAATACTTTTATGTAAACGTTGTAAGCTAAGAACATACCGGCTATCACATCTGGAATCATCTCGGCTTCATGAGTAGTCAGCTGAAAGGCTCTCGCATTCCTTTTTGCTCCTTCTGCTGGTTTGACTTGATTGTCAAATGGTTTATTCAGTTTTGGACAATCTGGCCTAAGATGTCCAGTTTCTCTACAGTTGTAACAAACTGAAAATTTCTTCCTCCTACAATCTTCTTCTTGATGCCCTGGAATCTTGCAAAAATTGCAATATCCTTTGCATCTTCCAAAATGCTTCCTTTTGCAAAAATTGCAAAATGGACTAGTAGAAGATTGCCCATTCCCTCCTTTCTTGAAATGGTTATGGTTACCCGAACTGAATTCTTGGGTAATCTTTTGGGCTACTTCCTTCCTTTTATTTTCTTCTCTTGTCCGTACTAGCTCGTCAGTCATAGTATTGGCTAATTCTACTGCATCATCAATCGTACGAGGTTTCGCGGCTTTGACAATATTACGAATTTCGGAAATCAATCCCCAAATATAACGAGAAATAAGTACCGGCTCTGGCGAAGCCAGGGTTGGTACCACTCTAGCATATTCGAAGAATGTCGTAGTATACCCTCGACAATCTACATTCTACTGCATCATCAATCGTACGAGGTTTCGCGGCTTTGACAATATTACGAATTTCGGAAATCAATCCCCAAATATAACGAGAAATAAGTACCGGCTCTGGCGAAGCCAGGGTTGGTACCACTCTAGCATATTCGAAGAATGTCGTAGTATACCCTCGACAATCTACATCCACCATCCGATGGGTTAAAAACTTATTTGCCATTTGTTCCTTTTCATACTCGGGACAGAATTTTCTTTCTACAAGACTCTTAAATTCTTCCCAGTTCATAGCATACGCCATCCTTCTTCCTTTTGCTTGTAACACCGTATTCCACCATTCTAGCGCTACTTCTTTGAAAAGGTTTGATGTGTACATGACCTGATCATCCTGAGCACATTTACTTATGGCAATTACTGCCTCGGTTTTCTCTAACCAACGCAGTGCCGTAGTCGCTCCTTCATTACCTGCAAACTCAGTGGGTTTACAAGCAAGAAATTCTTTGTAAGTGCAACCAGGCGTTGCAACTTTCCTTTTCTTAGGGAGCGGAGCTTGCCATGGTTCATTATCATGATTAACATGATTACTACCTCCATTTATGCTATTACTGAAGTTATCTTCAGAAATGTGTTTGCTTGGAATAATTTGTTGCGGTTCAATTGGATTTTTAACAGCAGCAATGATTGCTGGAATAGCATTGGCTATCCCTTGAGCAACTATTCCTGGAATAGTGTTGGCTATCTCTTGAGCAATGATATTTTCTATATCTTGCCTAGTCACATATTGATTCCCTGATTGTTGCTCAGATTGATTACCCTCATTAACTGGTTCATTATTAGCGTTTTCCATCTGATATCTATTTTATAGATACATAATTAGTATAAAGGAAATAATTCAATGTCACAATTTAGTTGCACATAATCACATAAACGAATATACAAACAAAAGTTGTAACTTTCTAAAATTTCCTTATATCTTGTTTCTATATACGCCCGTTTTATTATTTATTTTACACATACTGATTTTACTGTTACTATTACAAAACCACAGTTTCATAATCCCCTATCCTTTGTCAGATGATGTTCTAGTAGCGGCGTTTCTTCTTATCGTATTTCCAGGAGATCTGTCCCAAAGTCTCTTGGATTCTATTCCCAGCATCCATGTTGTTAAAATGATGGAGTTCAGTCCTATTTTCATTACTTATGGGTGAATTTGGTAAAGGTTCTGATTTGTACTTAGGAAAAAGCCTATAGGGATGGTTTTGTAACAGTATTTCATTATCCAACCATTCGTCTATATTCCAATGATTTGAAGAGTTTGGAATAGATGGTTCTAAGTTCATCAAATTATTTTCATTAATTGGTTCAATAGTATCATCGGTTGCCATTATAAAATCTAGTTCTTCTTGAGATGGTAATCCTTCCATTTGCATAGAACTTTCCCCAATTTCCATTTTCTTAGGCTTAGGTTTCTCGAAAGGTAAAGCGTTAAATTCTATAGGTTCTTCTATGTCTGGAATATACCTATTAAAATCTCTGGAAACTTCGATTTTTACTGGATAGAGATTTAAATTCTGAAGGGCTTCCGACAAATCACTCATGCTGTTTAGTAATATACACACAATTACTAAGTCATAAAAATTTTATAGAACAACTTTTTAAATAGTATTTCATACTACTAAAACATTTAAAACATACCAGGTTTTATTTGTAATTTATTTATAAATTTTTCTAGACTGTAGATAATAATAAAAATACTAAACTTTAAATCAGAATATTTAAAGATTTATATTTACTATTACAGTAATTAACATATAAAAATCTATATATCAAATAAGTATGATAACTTAATTTATATATATTAACTAGTCATTATCATGGTGGATATTGGTTAGTGCTGCCTTGTTTAAGCATAGGTGATCAGTCCATGCCTAACTAAGGCTAGGTTATCCAATATCTGCCTTTGATAATAACCCTAGTATTTAAAAATAATCTTAATACTACTACTATTAATATATTAAAATTATTAACAATAATTTTAAATAAGAGTATACTTTAAACATAAAATATTATTTCTTTACTACAATATAGTAATACTATATTAGGTAATTCCATATATTAGTCAAATAAATTTATATATAATGTTTTTCGATTAATGATAATAGAGCAACAAATATTACAATATATATAAAAATATGCCTATATTAAAATTAACAAATAGCCAGTTAATAAAACACATAATCACCTAATAGTAATCAGGAAAAAATTAAGTATTTCTAAATACTTAATTAGCTTAACCAGTGGCTCTGATACCACCTTTTTCTGTCACGGCCCACGACCCGGTTTGACCCGTTTCAAGAGCCGCGGCAGAAAATACTGCGGTATTTATTTAATTGAGTTTTACAGCGGAAACAGGATCGTTTAAAGCTAAAATTTTCCCCGATTATTTTATTTCACAAGTTGGGATAAAACCCCGATAATTTACAATAGCATGATTTTTCTAGGAAATCGTTATATTACAAAACTTATTGCTTTATTTTATAATGAGCCACTATCTTAAGCTTGAAATGCTCCTCAGCACTTTTCCTGATTTACAACAGATCACCTGAAATATGTTTGAAAAAGGTTTTGTCAGCGGGAAATACTGAGTGAATCATTCTATTTTGCATAATGATGCATAGTTATCAATTACAGCATAAGAGCGATTACAATGGCTTCTATCTTATTTTTATCTGGCATTCTGTCACAATGGTGACATGTCACAATGGTGACGATGGTCATACCACTATTTAGATCAATGAACCTAAATAGTGACGATTATCGCTGTAGGTCAATGAACCCAACAGTGATTATCCCGAGTAGGTCAATGAACCTAACTGGGAGAAAATTAGTAATTGTGCACAATACCCCACTAACCAGTAATTCAAGATATCCACGACTTAGTCCCTGTAATTATAACCTTGAAAATAATTTGGAGTATTGTAAAATATTTAATAAAAATAACTCACAAACGGTGAGAATAGTTGTATAAAGCAATTTGATAAAAAGAGAATAACTCACAAACTGTGAGAAAAGAAGAATGACTCACATTGCAGATTTATACGGGCAGAGCCTAGCTTACTGATTTGCCTCTTATCCTAATTTCAATACACAATTTGGAATTAGTAATCAATCCAGCATTTACGATAACTCACGAGATCAAATTCTCACAATGAATGTCAAAATGCAATACTTTGTCCATCGAATTAACGATGATCCATTGAATTAACAATGAACGACAAGGTATAATACTTTACCCATCGAATTAACGATGATCCGTTGAATTAACAACGAACGATAAAGTATAATACTTTACCTATCGAATTAACGACAATCCGTCAAATTA
Organism: Helianthus tuberosus; assembly: GCA_030545235.1. NCBI lineage: Eukaryota > Viridiplantae > Streptophyta > Magnoliopsida > Asterales > Asteraceae > Helianthus > Helianthus tuberosus. The sequence continues at coordinate 211,641,319 of CM060400.1, forward strand.
ATGACGAACGATAAAGTATAACCCTAATGTGGGCGGCACTTAAACATTCATTGGATATTTGAATCAATCGGACAATGAATCGTAGCAGCGATTGTGCTAATACCCTGATTGCAGCTTCAATTAAAGACCTGTGTGTGTTAATTGAAGTGTACAGCAGAAAACTCGGTGTATAATTGAGAATTCTTTCGTCGTAAATTGTCCAGATTTCGAATGCCAATGTTCTGAATTTATACACGATTTTTGTCAAGCTTACGGACCGTAAGCTTGATGACCTTACGGTCCGTAAGGTACTCAAAATGCTTGTTTTGTTGCCACGTGTGGGACTAGCTCAGATGAGTCGACACATTCTAAAAATTCAACTTGGAGAGCACGTAATTCGGATAATCGTCAAGTAGGGAATGCCCCCCCTGAGTTTTAGGGGCCCTAATCCTGATTCTGAAAATTATGAAAATTTTAGGGTTTGCACAGAATCACTTGGGTGTCTCAATTAGGGTTTCCTATTAGTCAAATTAATTTAATAATTATGACTTTTGATGAGAGTCGTTACAGTTAACCAGATTAAAACAAGTGTAACCTGGTTTTATAAATCAGGTAGCAAGCCCCTAGATTGAGATATGTGTGTATGGAAACCAGATTTGTCGAAAAGCAACAACAAAACAAACAATCTGCAGCTGATCAGTCTACATGGCCCGCGTAGGAAACCCAGGTGGGCTTACGCGGCCCGCCTAAGCATCTGGCCCGGACCAAAGTTTGGCAGAATATGCAGAATCAGTCCCTACACATGTTAAAAGCCATTTCCGACACATTTAAGGCCCGTTAAGCCATTTTCAAGGCTCTACAATGATGCCTAAACATAGGGAACATAAAACATGCTCAAAAATATCTCGGATGTCTATTCGTTTGGTCGTACGGTCACGTTGTTCGGCTAATTACGACGAAACACGAACGGACGCGAAAAACGATCCAAATTACACGACGAATGGAATTTTACCATGCCAATCACTAAAATAAAATATTTTAATGATTACATAAATTTTTGGACGTCCGGATATATTCAGAACGTAAGATATGCGCGAAAGTGCAAACTTATGCACTTTTTGACGCTTGTAGTCCCTGTTGATCAAATAAGTTTATTTTTGCGCACCAAACACCTCAAAGCCTATTTCCAAGCTATATAAAGTATATTTAGGGCATGTTTAACTTATGATCACATTTCGGAAGGTTCGATACCATACGAACCGGTATACTTTTGCAGTTTGACGCAAATAGTCCCTCTAATGTGCATATCATCGTTCAATAGCATCGGAGCCTTATCTAATCCATATTAGGCATTCTTGAGAATATTATTAAACATCGCGATGCTTCAGGTTCGTGAAAAGGTCATTCAGAGGTATAATTAAACATATTGACGCTTTTAACCCCTTAAACTTGTGAAGTTGCGCGTAACGTCACTTAAAGGCATAAAAACCTTAGACGGCCAATACCTGGCATTCCTGAGAGTATAATCAAATATCATGAAGCTCCCGGTTTGTTAAAAGGTCACTCAGAGGTAAGAATTAACATGTTGACACTTTTAACCCTTCATTGCGCAAACTTTCAATTAATTACGCAAATGGCTACTCTTGATCAACAAGTGGCTCATATGTGAATAGGAACACCGTGTACGTCATTCGAAGGCTTATACTAAGCACGTCGACACTTTTAGTCCTTTCGCATTCAAATTTTTTGATTTTTCGAAAAAATAGTCCCTTAAATTCAACGTTTGACTTTATTAGGGTTTATTACACGTGTCAATACATCATTGGACGTGATTTTACGAGGTGTTACACTTCACCATTAGTCTACGAACCGGAAATTGAGCGAGTTGCAAGAAGGAACTTAGCAAGCCAGTTAGAGGCAACCATTGTTTCTAACCAAGTAATCCACAATCCACACCATCCATTGAATCCGATTCAATGGCACACCAAAATTCCAATCACCCAAACCTTAATCAAACCCAATTTCAATCCCGAGGAACCTTCCATCCCGCCCAAAATATCCAACATATACCTCAAGATCAACCGGGTGGTGGTAATAATTCAAGACCACCCACACCACCTTTTCAAAACCGAGGCGCAAATAATAACCAAAGAACACCCCAACAACAAAACCTTCACTAACACAACTCCTTACCCACTAATCTTGATGACCGGAATGTTAATTCCGATTGTAGAGGCAACCGAGACCGCGGCAATCCCGCGAATGAAGACCCGTTCTTTAACATCGACGTTTGAGAAACGCTATCCCCGATGATGTGCCATATAGTGTTCCCGGTTACCAATCGCCAGAGCACGTGAGTATTCACTCGGAATACTCGGATGACGGGGGTAATTATGACGAACGGGTAGACGATGACGGTTGGGGGTATGGGAACCGGGGCAACGTTTACAATGCAAGGGGGTTTGATGATGATGAGTTTGGCTATCAAAACGCCAACTTTGTGGGGAATGAAGACTATGGTTATGGGAATATGCAAAATGACGGTTACGGAAACAACCGCCACCCACGAAACAACAACCAAAGGAACCGGAACGATGGGTACTACAATCATAACAACAATGTGAATCATAACCGGATTCCTCATTTCGTGGGAGGGGGTAATCAAGGTGGTAATCGAGGGGGTAATCGAAGAGATAACCGAATACCAATTGATCAATAAGTTGACGGTCCACGTCGTCGTTAACAACCTCCGAGGGGCGTTAATGACCGATTTAGACCGGTGGTCACTGATAATGATTCACCGATTGTTTGCGAGAGAAGAATGTTCGATTGCAAGCCCCATTACATCAACATCCTCCCCCACTTCAATGGGAGGACTAATGATGAACCGTATACCCATTTGGCGGAGTTTTCGGCCATATGTAGTACGATTGGGGGACATGATTTCGCATTGGAGGAGGTGAAGCTTCGATTATTTCAGTTTTCGTTGAAGGATAAGGCGAAACAGTGTTTTCTCACACTTCCAGCGGGTAGTATTCGTACATGGGCTGAAATGCAACAGGTTTTTCTTGACGAGTATTATTCAATGGCAAAGACCGATGATGCTAGAGATGAAATTAGGTCATTTCGCCAATTCTCGAGTGAACCATTACACGAAGCCTTCACTCGATACAAAGAATTAATCTGGAAGTGCCCACATCATCAAATCGAAAAATGGGAGTTGGTTAAATGTTTTGTGCGGGGGTTGGATGATGAGACATGGAACCATCTCGAGTCAACGAGTAACGGAACGTTGCTGAGTAATCATGAAGACGATGATTGGGAATTTCTTGAGCGGATGAGCAAGAGGTCAAAGTCAAAAGAGTTGGCCGGTAGAGCTAGAAAACATCCCGTTTCCCGATCACTTCCCGATCTCGATTCTAACTCTAAGGATCGGATTACTACTCTAGAACGGGAGTTAGCTCGCATGAAGAGGAAAGAGGTGAATGCGGTGCAATTCGCGGTATGTGAAGATTGTGGGGAGATTGGTCATCGGACCGATCAATGCCAATTGGGACCGGGTGACTATACCGAAGAAGTAAATCAAGTGTTCGGTGATCAGAAGAATAACGACATGAATTCGAACACTTATCATCCCGGATTGAGAAACCATCCCAATTTCCTATATGTGAATGCTGCAAACCAAATGAACCCGAATTTTCAACCGGCTAACCAAAGCGGGTCATCATATCAAAATCACCAAGGTGGTAATCAAGGGGGTTACCAACGTAATTACAACCAAGGGTACCAAGGTAGGGACAATAATTATCAAGGTGGGTACCAAAGGAATTACAATAACCAAGGCGGTAATGGAAGTGGGTCGAATAAGCAATGGGGTGGTAGTGATTTGAATGCAAAGATGGATGCAATGTTTTCGATGATGCAAGAGTCCAAGAAAGAGAATGAGATTCAGGACAAATCGCATGAAGCATTGGCAAAGCAAGTGGGCCAACTTGCGGAGGAAGTGACTCAAATGAGGGGAAGCTTCCAAGTGACACCATGGTGAACCCTAAGCATCAAGGGTCAAGCTCAAAGAACACACGCAAGGTACCAATTAATAAAATAACTTTACGTAGTGGTCGAGTCGTCGATAATGGTGTCAAAACACCATCACCCAATTTTGTTGAAGGGGTGGTGGAAGATGCTAGTGATGAAGAGGGTGATGATGATCAAACGGGTCAAAACAAAAACGATTCGAAAATTAATAATAACACACCCGTTGTGACCATTCCCGTCCCAAAGGCTAAGGAAAAGGGTGTGGAGGTTAATACCGCCCCTTATCCCGAAGCATTGAAGGGACCCGTGAAGAAGGTTGTAAACAAAAGAGGTCTACAACAAGAAGAGTTGTTGGAAGTTTTTAGACAAGTAAAAATTCATTTACCTCTTTTGGATGCAATTAAGCAAGTACTGTCTTATGCTAAGTACTTGAAAGAATTATGTACCCAAAAACGTACTCACAAATTTCCAAAAAAAAAAATAGATTTGACCGAAAATGTGAGTTCGATTCTTTCGGGTGCACTTCCACCTAAGCTCCAAGATCCGGGTGCGCCTATCATTTCAATTCAAGTAGGCGATTTTAAAATCAACCGAGCACTTCTAGATCTTGGTGCGAGTGTGAGCATTCTACCGGGTAGTTTGTATGATCAATACGAGTTTGGTCCACTTCAAACGTCAAACACTACTGTGGGGTTAGCCGATTTGACTCCTAAATTACCCCGTGGAATAGTCTCGGATGTGATAGTAAAAATCGAGGATTTTTACTATCTGGTGGACTTTTTAGTACTCGATTATGTGACCAAGGACCCAACCAAGCAACCTGCGGTGATTTTAGGTCGACCGTTCCTAGCTACTGCAAACTCTCAAATTGATTGTAAAACGGGAACGGTTGACATGACATTTGGAAACCGAAGGTTGAGGTTGCATGTTTTTTCAGGATTGACGACTCTTTCAGTTGACGATGAATGCTCTATGGCATACATTCTTGACAGGTGTATACCTCTCTGCGACACCGATGTAGATAAGGAAAACACAATGGGGGATTGTTCTATGTTTGACAGGTCCTGGGTGGAGATGAATCGAAGCATAGACGAGGAGGTGAAAAGTTTGGAGGTGCTTGCGGTAAAAGAGGGGAAACCGACATGGACGCACCAAGTGGAGAGCTTACCGGAAACCATTGACACGAAATTGAAGCCGTCATTGGTGGAGACGCCGGAAGTTGAGTTGAAGGTGTTGCCAAAGCATCTTAAGTATGCTTATGTTGGTGAAGTCAACACGCTCCCAATCATTATTGCATCAAACTTGACCGAGGAGCAAGAAGGGAGGTTGATGAAGGCATTGGTCACCAATAGAGCGGCTATTGGGTGGACCATAGCAGATTTGAAGGGTATTAATCCTTCAATAGTGATGCACAAGATCATCACTGACGACACCATAACACCCACCCGTGATGCACAAAGGAGATTGAATCCAAACATGTGGGAAGTTGTCAAAAAGGAGGTGCTAAAATGGCTCGATGCGGGTATTGTTTATCCCATCTCTGATAGCCAGTGGGTGAGTCCTACACAAACCGTCCCAAAGAAAGCAGGTATACAAGTCGTCAAAATTGACGCAGGTGAGGAGGTAGTTACTCGGCCGGTAACCGGGTGGCGTATTTGCATTGATTATAAGAAGTTGAATACCGCTACTTCCAAAGATCATTTTCCCTTACCGTTTATTGACTAAATAGTGGAAAAATAGCCGGACAAAAATTTTATTGTTTCTTGGATGGAAATTCCAGGTACAATCAAATTGCTATTCATCCGGAGGATCAACAAAAGACTACATTTACGAGTCCGTATGTCACACCCCAATATTTCCACGTATTACCGGTGGGGAGTATCGTGACGTAGTTGATATCATCATAGACAATTAATCACAGTTTAATGCACAGCGGAAGTCTAAAAGTAATTATACAAACCGAGTTGAAAGTATAATAAAATATTACACAACGGATTGTAAATGGATCCACAGGCGGATCTAAAACATAAAGTAAAATACTGTTCAACAGACTTTAAGTATCAAAAGCTTGCAAGACTCTTTATTTAATACTCAGGAGTTTCCAGCCCATTACGCGTAGTACCCGCACTTAGTCTTTTTGAAAAATACGTCAGTTTATACTGGTAAATACAATTAACCGACTCTTTTGAAAATATTTAAGAAAATTGATTTAAATGCACAAGGCACAAATATTCTTTTATGACTTAGGACAATTATTAAAATAATTTTGTATACAGATTTATATGTTTGTTGTACGTTCAGGACCCGGGATAGAAGCCGTGACAAGATTAATAGACACACCACATAATATAAACCCACGGCAAGTTATCCTCAACAAGCGGGTATATCTTTTTACATACGCAACTGTCAGGTGTATGCCTACACCCCGTGCTTAAGTCGAGGCCATTTCAAATGAATGAGCCAAGGATATCCAGGACACGGTCATTAACCCCCAAAGGCTTAGATCAAACTAAACATATTAAAACGGGTTATCTCAATGATTTAACCACTAATCGATTAAATATTCAATACCCGACCAAGCGGTAATAATTTACCATATCCCAAGCCCGTATAAGGGAAAATAAGTTAAAAGTATTTACCTGAGCTAAAATTACTTTATTCTCAGTCGTATTTCAAATCAGCAAGTACAAGTAGCTTTTACTGGGCTCCTAAATCTGGAACGAAGGTTTTAATAACCTATTAGATTCCTAACAGGTCTTACTTAAGTTTAAACTTAGACCAGTTAGTTTTAATGAAAGGTTTACGGTTCAAAACGCAACATTAAGCGAAGACCGGATTAGAATGTGATTTAGACCCAACAAGTATGAAGTCTTGTGTAAAATGGGTAAACTAAACACATTCTGAATTTTGAAGTAAAAAATGATAAGGTTTGACCCGTTTCGGCTAATTTATGCAAACTAGTTACATAAACCTTACTGGACATGTATATGCATAACGGGTAACCAAATGATTCATGTATAAGTTCCATAAGTTATTATGCTTAAATTCTGTTGTGATATCAGTAGGATATCTTCCATTATGCCCAATACGAATTTAAAACCAAGTTAAGTCCCGTAGGGGTATTTTGGTCATTTTAAAGTTTATAAAAGGGGTTAAATAGCAATCTGAGGTTCTGGTCTAAAACAATCAGTAAAAATATTTATTTTAACAAGTTACATCAGTAAGATATCATACATATGTGAATTTTATCATTTATGGCCAAACTATGCACCGTAGGGGCATTTTGGTCATTTCACATATGTTCTAAGGTCAAATTTGGAAATCTGAGTTCAAGACTTATACTTACTATTTAAAGTATAAAAATTTATTTTTTTAAAATCAGTAGGTAACAAGTCTTAAGCGTTAAATAAGGTTTTAAACCATACTATGCGCTTAATAGGCGTAAAAGTCGGTATTTGACGATATATGATATGTTTATAAAATTCTGGAGTTTTGGTCAATCTTTAAGGTTAAAAATATTTTATTTAATATATAGAATCAGTAGAAAAAGGTTTGGTATCAAAATGATATGTAAAACTCATTTTATTAACAAAAAAAGCATTATCGTCAATTACCGAATTTATGCTAGAACTCTATATTATGATCCTTATAAAATTTGACAAAAAATTCCAAAAATACTTAAATATTATATTATAACAGTGGGTAGCAAGTTTGGTGCCAAAATTTGGGCTTAAATATGATTTATACCAAAAATGCAATTTAATTAACAAAAAGCTTTCATTTTACGATATCTTGCATAACTTTCATTTTAGAGCAGAAACTGATGTCAAACTTTTAGAACATACTTATATATCAGTAATAAAGATTTTTGTCCTCTCACATTTTCAAAAATCTCGTTTTTATAACATAAGGGCAAAATGATCAACTTTTAATCATTTAACGGAAATATGTAAATGATTCAGATTTCTAAAGGACCATGTAGTATAACCTCAGAGGGTTATCCTAACATATAATATGGTCACAAAGGAACCCTAAGGCATGACTAAACTAAGCTAATTCGGGTCAGAACTGAAAGTCAAAGCAAAAGTATACTTTTGCGACTTTCGGTTGCGAACCGAGCCTAATACTCGGAATTGTCGGGTTGAACATGCCTAAACATGTTCTTATATTATTTACCAGGTTATTTAAGTGTTATGTATTTTATAGCTCCTACATTATCAGTTATGATTTATTTTGCAAAAACTGACTCGTTTGACTTTTCTGTTAAGTAGTTTGACCCAACAATTGACTGAGATAACGTGATAATTAGAAGGTGTCATTTTAAGGGTTTAACACCTACATAATTACCAACACATAGCCACTTTCAATTCGAATAATGGCTGGACCGTTAGTGGTTAATCACAAAGTTAAAGCAGAATTACGCTAACTTTGACTTTCGGTCATTAAACTAATATAACCTTAACTACAGGAGCTAAGAACGCTTATAAGAGTCCTTAGCAAGAAAATTAAGACTAAGAGAGCTTCCTTCCAAGTCAGGATGCTCCAGAGAAGGTGTTTGAAAGCTCCAAAGCTTGAGAGTAAGTTTGAGAGTATGAAAATTGAACTTGCAAGTGAGAATGCTGCCCAATCTTCACCTATTTATACTACTAGAGGTTACCACCAGATCATTACAGGTGTAAGGGCTCTTCTCTGATGATCACAGGTGTCCCAAATGGTTTTTAAAACCAGCAAACAGTCCATAGAATCGAATTAAAACATGCAATGGTGAAGGAAATGGCAGAACCTACACCTGTGCATGGATTCTGATCAGATCATTCCGTCGCGTCGCGAGACGGCATAGGGACATGGGTGTGGCGTGACGCCACCATGTAGGTTACCAGCTCAACAAGTTTCAATCTTGACAATTTCACCCCCTAGACCTTTTAAAACGTAATATTTTTCATTTCAAGCACATTTAATCCATAAAATTTATATTTTGATGATCTATAAGATATAACCAATCATCGTTAGGTCCGGTTTCGTTAAACGATAACCGAAAACACAAGTTTTGCCTCGTTGACGCTTTAACCCTTTATTTACGAAAGTTAACGTATTTATCTCAAACGACATCGAAACCTTGTGAAATTTTCGTCACTTATTATTGAAAGTATAATTAATCATTACAAAGCTCCGGGTTCATTAAAAGGTCACTCAGAGGTATTAAATTAACATGTTGACACATTTAACCCTCGCGTCTTGTAAACTTTCACTTTCTTCCATAAACGGCTTCGTACGTTTCACAAATTATTCGTTTAAGGGTATTAACATCGTGAAGGGTCGTTGAAAGGCAAAATTTTCAAATGTTGACACTTTGGATCCTTCTACACACATACTTTCTTCGTTTCGGATCCTTCTACACACATACTTTGGATATAACATTTAATTATGAACATATTTCGAAATTAGCTACTTCTAATGTTTTATTATCGAGATTCATTTTCAAATTTGTGCTTTAAACAAATGGAAATCAAAATTTTGTTGATTCTGGTGGCGATAGCGCTGGTGGTGATTCGAAGAGGGCTGCAATAATGGGGAAAAAGCAGCTGCTGTTGCGGCTGATGTTCATTACTAAGGTGATTTGAATGTGGTGGGGGAAGAAGTATAAGGTTACCGCAAAACATGCCAGAAAACTAACCATCAATTGGAGCCAGTGGTGGCTTTGAAACCATCAAGTACCAGGCTTAATACACCGTATAACAATGATCAAGTAAGTTTGAATACAATCACATCTCCTCAACTAACTAACCGATTGTACAAACACTACATATAATCTCTTTGTTTAGTTAGCTTGAATTGATACTTTTCAAATTTATTGGTAGTTTATAATGGTTTTCTTTAGTAAATATGATTTAGTTTGGAAAACATGAATACTTGAGTTCTTTTGGTAGATTTTTACAACATGAAAAATCAAAACCTAGGCCTTAGAAGACAGTTAATAGCAATTAAAAATGATATATTCGTTTGGTCTGTGTAATTAGACCAAACATTTGATCTTCTTGATGACATTTAATTTCAATTTTTGGTGCGTAATGTTCAGGGAAATGATGCATGCAAGGAAGATAGTGGATTAAAGATGCAACATATTATACTGAAGCTATCAAGTTTCGTTTAAACCGTGTACCAAATCGTTCGCTACGTTTAAAATTTTGAAACCGACCGACCGAAAGGTGAGAAAAAATCGACCATTAAACCAAACTGATGATCAGTTTGGACGGTTTCACGGTTTTAAACCCAACTGTGAACACCCCCAATCCCACTTAATAAGAAGGTTAGCAATCGTGCAAGTTATGTATTCCAGCGAGCGTTTAGTAAAACATTTTTTAAGAGATGGTATTTGGATATGCCTTCACTCTATCATGTCGATCAATCTTGAACCCACAAAAAACAATAAGATTCATACATCGTATGACGTACTATATTTTACTTAGTCAAAAGTGCGCCATGTAATACAAACAAATCTCATGATATGTTTGTGAATGTTAATGACGAACTTTTGATTATATGCAGATGCTAAGAACAAGTGGCAGAGCAGTTCTTGGGGAAGGCAGCTTATTGTTTAGAAGAAAGGGGGCTTCATTTAATGATTGATTTTTGATGGGTTCAAGGTTATACTAGCCAAGAAAAAGGTTTGTGCCAATCCAATGTATGTTACTTCGTTCTTTCAGGTCTAATATATGGTAACAATAATCAAGATTTAGCCTGGCCAAACAGGTTCGGTCAGATTACAGGTCAACCTGGGTTGTTTTAAAAAGTATTTTTTTACCTCAGAGTCAACATATTTTCTACCTAAAAATGGATTTGTTTGTTTGTATGGTGATGCTGACACCATCGAGCTTTAAACTACACAAATCAATTTGCTTGACAAACAAAATTACCCAGAACAACGATTTTTATTTTTGTAAAAATGGAACAACGATTTTTATTTTTGAAAAAAATGGGCCATGATTTTCAAGAGTAATAAAGATTAATCTTTGATCTATATGTATGTTTGTTCTCACTGTCTGGTTCTACCTTAATTTGTAAACTTGCAGAAGGCTGTAGTTGAAGGCAAGAACTAGCAAAGCTTAAGGGGGAGACCACAACATGATATGGTCTAAATATCAAGATTTTGGTGTAGTTTATATGAATTTGATATATTTTTATTTTATTTTATTCTGTGTTGGGATTCAATGAATATTTTCAAGGCCAAATACCTGCCAGCCATGGGTACGATTATAAAAACGTGTTCCGTTGCAAATGCTGTAATCACTAAAGTATGTACATATGAATTGCGGTTTAACCCGTTCTTCCCCGTGCAACGCGAAGAATGCTTGCAATAAACCCGTTCATCCCCGCCCAACGCGAAGAATGCTTGCAGTTGTAACTAATTGAATCTAACATGTAATGCCGCGCAACGCGCAACAACAAATACCCCTAGTTGGTATTGAAAGTTCTTTGTGAAGTCAAGGATAAACTTCTTCAAACCAGCACATGTAAGGAACAAGTTTATAAGTTGATGTTTATAAACACGGATTCCAGGATTCACATGAGACTTTTTCCAGTTAAAAGTTTCTGGTCTAACAAATTTTCAAATGATGTTCATTTCACAAGATCCACATTACACTTTTTGTAAGTAAAGTTGTGAAGGACTTTAGTTATGCTACTGTAGCAATCAATGTATTCCCAAGTCGTAATCATGTGACCGTTCTACTTTCAACTTCGATAACTTGATTCACTTGTTTACGCGACTAATGTTATATATACATAATAACAAGGAATATTACTATTGTTCAGTGGACCACCCTGCACACCCTTTGGGCCGGTCTGGCCTCACATATCAAGCAATATTGTCCATTGCCATTGCATATGAAACACATTAGTGAGGCTCCCCCCCCCCCCCAATCGTATACAAAACATGGGTGGCTTTAATACTATTTGTAACACTTGGCCTTTCATACCAACCAATATTGTTAGGTATAGCCATATAGAGTTTACAAATTTGTTTTTGATTGCCAAAGTGGAAACTTTCGAGGAGATTATCCCCAATTCTCTCATGCACCTAACATTTGATCTTATCTGGACAAGACATAACCATACGATGTGAGATTTGGTGTAGTGTTACGTACCTAAAAACTATGCAGTCAATAGCGTGATATCACGGTGTTGTAGCGCTTAGCGGACATACGATGTCATAGCAGTTCAAATAGTGGTCCCTTATAACGGTTCCGCTATTAGTGGTGCTAAAGGCCGCTATTTTGAAACCCGTATAACGGTCGTAGCACTGCTTTTAACGATTTTTATATTTTAGCCCAAAAGCCCACATTAATCAACTATTTGCTTGAAATAAACCCAAAAGATAAAGACCCAAACCCAAAATTAAACCTAAAGTCTTCATTCACTAGATGTTGGTTGCCTGGTTCTTCATCGTTCAACAAAATAAAGCCTAAATCTAGAAATCGCTGAACTTCAACTTCCTAAATCTAAATCGCTGGAGTCTGGACTCTCGTGGCTAGACTTCCTAAATCGAATTGATATTACTATTAATATTTTTCAAATATATATATACACACACACACACAGGGGTAACATCAAATAAAAAGTCAATTTTCCCTAAGTAGGATGACAAGTAATCTTAACCATTCATTTTTTAAATCAATGGTTAAGATGAAAGGGTAGGAGAAATGAGGAGTGCAAGGGTATCTTGGGAAAATCTTATTTATGGACTTTCTCTCTCCACATGCAAGGCACTTGCATATTCCACCCCCATTTTTTAAACGTTCATAACTTTTTTATACGACATTATTTTTTCATAAAAAATTCACCGTAAAATCGAGCGTCTTTTTATCTTTAATTTGAGTACCATATTGCTATATAAAATATGAAGACTAAAAAAACCCACTTAAATGTGTTGTATTTCTATGTTGTATAACATTTTTTTGTGCTGAATTTTTGTACTATATTTTTGTGCTAAATTTTTTTGTCTTAAATTTTTTTCCTCAATTTTTTTGTGCTGGATTTTTTTGTACAACATTTTTTTGCTGAATTTTTCCGTGCTATATTTTTTTGTACTATATTTTTTTGTGCTATATTTTTTTGTACTACATTTTTTGTGCTATTTTTTTGTACTAGATTTTTGTGCTAGATTTTTTTGTACTAGTTTTTTTGTGCTAGATTTTTTTGTACTAGGTTTTTTTTGTTGTATTTTAAAAAAAACAAAAGGGGTGGCACATGTTATTTTCACTCCTATTTATAAGGACCAAAATGCCATCCATTCCTACTTATTAGAAGTGCCACATGTCATCATCACAATCCTTCTTAGGCTACTTAGACAAAATCCACTTTTTAGTGGATCCTTCCCCCTACACACACATAAATTATGCATGATATAAAAATTACCGCTATACCACCACTATAACCTACATATATCGTATAGCGCGGACCTTGACCGCTATTTGATTCTAAACCGCTATAACTGCATAGCCTAAAAAATCCAAAGTATTTCTTTTACTAGTTAATCTTTAAAAAAAATCGTTTTGTTGAGATTTGTACTAATCCATTTTTCTGTCGGTTTTCGGCCTCTGTTGGAAAGAAAATATAGATGCTCACTCTAGCGGTTTCACCCAATCATTTATATATAGAAACATTGTTTCACATATAGTTATGATCTCACAAAGGGTGGGTCAAATAATGAAACTTGCTAATAGGAAACTGGTCAAGTGGGTTACAAGTCACCAAAAATCTTCTTCATCCATGCAATGTTTTAGTTATTAGTTAAACCATAACGATTTAGTTAAGCCCTACTGCCTACGAGGCAATGACGTGGAAATAAAAACACTGCCAGAAACTTGTAAACTAAAAATGCGCGCACAAGATTATTGCATCCTTATAAGGAAACTTGCAAGAAAATAAATGTCACGAAGCGAAATAAAATAACGCCAATAAACAATTAAATTAATCTAAAGCATAACATTGATGCGCATGACGCCAAAGAAAACAAGCGTTGAGCTTGTAAGAAAATCCTAACGAACTCAAAAGAAAAAGAATTCGCTTGCTAGAGGTTCGTGAGAAGATTAATCAACTATTTGCTTGAAATAAACCCAAAAGATAAAGACCCAAACCCAAAATTAAACCTAAATTGAGACCTAATATCTTCATTCGCTAGACGTTGGTTGCCTGGTTCTTCATCTTCAACAAAATAAAACCTAAATCTAGAAATCGCTGAAGTTCCACTTCCTAAATCTAAATCGCTGGAGTCTGGACTCTCGTGGCTAGACTTCCTAAATCGAATTTTGATATAACTATTATTATTTTTCAAATATATATACAGACACATAAATTATGCATGATATAAAAATTACTGCTATACCACCATTATAACCTATATATCGTATAGCGCAGACCTTGCTATACCACCATTATAACCTATATATCGTATAGCGCGGACCTTGACCGCTATTTGATTTTGGACCGCTATTTGATCAAAAAAAGACCAAAATGTTGATGGAATTCATACCGAGTTGAGATGATCACACACACACACACACACACTAGCAAGATTGTGTGATATTCAAGCATTATCATCATCGGTTGGTATGTTTAAACATGAAATGCTTTTTGCTCTCATTCAAATAATAAATTTATTAGTTTTCACAATAAAACCAATACACACAATCCTACATAACTTAAAACACACAAACTGCATAGGAATTGACTTACTATCAGCAGCATGTATAATCTTAATCTTAATAATGATATATATTCTTACAACTCTTACCTAAAACCATATACACAACATTTACCGCTTTCCAACATCTTACAGCTTGCATTTAGTGGATCAATACTAGATGATCTACACACATCCTTGTTCTGACATACTCGTAGCAATGGTCAAAAACGCAGAGATTACACTCCCGTGTATCAAAGCCCTAAGAGATCCAATACAAGAAAAAAGTTAGCACCCGACCTATTTACTCGGTTGATCATATGCATTTGATAATCTTACTCTGGACTCTCCTTCTGATAACCAAACTCAGCTGCTGCTTTCAGAGCCCGTTGGTAGGTCTGTTTCATTGCTTCCTGTCATCAAAAAATTAACGATAGTAAAAACTCATACTTCATCCACCTCAAATCAAACATTTTCAGTTTCATTTCGGTTTGTGTTGTGACTTTTGTCCCATTAATAGGAAAAGAAAAGGTACTTCTAATACTTTTTAGAGTAAAATGCACGGATAGTCCCTGTGGTTTGGTGAAATTTCACCTTTAGTCCCCAACTTTTCAAAATTACACTCTTAGTCCCTGTGGTTTGACAAGTTGTTACTCGGATAGTCCCCAAATCGGATGAAGGTTACCCGGATAGTCCCTGTGGTTTGACAAGTTACTCGGATAGTCCCTGTGGTTTGACAAGTTGTTACTCAGATAGTCCTTGTCATTTTACACCCACTTAACGTGAAAAACTAACCTCCATCCGCTTTGGGGACTATCCGAGTAACAACTTGTCAAACCACAGGGACTAAGAGTGTAATTTTGAAAAGTTGGGGACTAAAGGTGAAATTTTACCAAACCACAGGGACTATCCGTGCATTTTACTCTACTTTTTATTAGAGTAAAGTACACAGATGGTCCCTGTGGTATACCAAAATTTTGGATTTGGTCCCTAGCTTTACAAAAGTACACAGATGGTCCATGTGGTTTGCACTTTGTAACGCATTTAGTCCCTAACTTGGACATGCTAAAACCTTTAGATTTGTTGGTTGGGGACCAAATGTGTTACAAAGTGCAAACCATAGGGACCATCCGTGTACTTTTAGAAAGCTAGGGGCCAAATCCAAAATTTGAGTAAACCACAGGGACCATCCGTGTACTTTACTCTTTTTATTACTAACACCCTAAAATACCTTATAAAGAGGTTCACTTTGTTTCTCAATAGTTGGAATACCTTTTAATATAAACAAAAATGATGAGCGGATCGGATAGGTTGAGTAACGTACTAACGTGCCTATGCAGGTAAATTAATATAACAGGCAGGGTTGACTCGTCAACTTATGTTACTGGCTTTTATTTTAAAATTACAATTTAATTTATACATCAACTATAATTACAAAAACTATTGGTTTCTTGCCTGTAGTTTAGACTCAAAGTCCTCAGGTGCCCAGTTCAGATTGTATTCTTTTAGCTCAAGCTCACCAGCAACAACCTGAGAAAAATCATATACGAGAAATTTAACTTCAATTTAAAAACGAATGTCGATTTAGATCGTACAATCATGGGCCATTAAGATGTAGGCATACCCCTCCGGTGCCAGCAGCTATGGAAGGAGCAATCAGAACATTGGCCCCCTTCAAAACATCTAGTGCTTCAGAGGTACATGGCATATTGGAACCTAAAAAATAATACACAATTACAAACAGAAAAAAAGATTAATAATTATAGGTGGCAAAAACGGCAGGTCAGGCACATTGGGTAACGGGTCAAAATGGGTAACTATTGTTGGAAAGTCTAGACGTTTATTGATATATAGCATCTCAAATACGATAAGCGTAATTTATACTGTTAAAGGCACTTTCGATAAAGTCTAGGGATGTATTTTCATTCAATTTTGACAAGTCCATAGATATTCATGCAGGATAAACGGTGGGGCCTTTATTGTTAAATTTAGGGTAAATTGCATTTTACGTCCTTCAAGTTTGAGCAAAATTGCAGGCGTTGGCCTTTAACTAACGAAATTACACTAAATGTCCTTTATGTTACAGTTTCTCATCATGTGGTGTCCTTTTGCTCTAACCCAGTTATTGTTTTCTGTTAACTCTCAACACATGGCAGTCACATGAGGGCATAATGGTCATTTTCACTCAATAACTAAAAAAAAAAATTAAAAACCTTGAAACTTCAAGAGTAAGATATATGTTAAGTGAAAATGACCATTAGACCCTCATGTGAGTAGCACATGTTAAGAGTTAACATTAGGTTTTAACTGGGTTAGGGCAAAAGGACACCGCATGATGAAGAATTGTAACATAAAGGACTTCCAGTGTAATTTCATAAGTTAAAGGACAGCGCCTGCAATTTTGCTTAAAACTTAAAGGACATAAAATGCAATTTACCCTAAATTTTATAAGTTGTGGGATTTAATCATGCAAAAAATACATTATGACCGATAATTTTTACATGAACGATAAAAGCTAAAACATAACTTATATCGAGCCATTCAAAAGTAAATACACCAAAATAGCCACCTCTATTAATAGCAAAATGAACTGCAAATGAAGAATAAATAAGGATCACCACCTTCAACAAGTATACGGCATCCCAAATTAACAAGACTAATAGCATCAGAATGATCGATTTCGTTCTGTGAAGCACAAGGGAAAGCAACATCGCATCTTTCGTTCCAAGGTTTAGCTTCATCGTAGTACTTAGCACGAGCGTACGTCTTTGAATAATCTCTGGAAATTTACAAAAAAAAAAAGTTAGATATTTACAGAACAGTGAGAATAAAGATGAATTACGTCTTTTCAAAAAGGGACACTAACCTTAAAGTTCTATGTTGTGCTTTGATGTCTCTAAGAAAAGATAGTTTCATGAAGTCAAAACCATCCTCATCAACTAAATAGCCTTTTGAATCTGTAGAAAATACCGCGTTATTAAATTGCATTACGTAAGTTAAACCTAACGAATGTTTGGATTCGCGTTTCGAAACGGATTATCTATCACTCTTCACTTTTAGTCATTATAATTGATATTTAATGTTTGGATAAACATATTAAGCTTCTTGAATATCAATGTCTAAAGCAAAATTACCTAACTACCCTAACCTAACTTAAGAGATTTTACACCTTCAAACTAGAAAAACACATCCAAACACAATCTCCTATAACACGTTTTTATTAGAGCTGATATTATTCAAAAACAAATAATCACTTTTAATAACGCACGTGAAATAATTAATTTTGAAATTCAAAAAACAACTTCCAAATGAAATCTTAAAAAATAACATTACCTGATACTGTGATTGGAAGAGCGCCGTATGCAATAAGCTTCTCTAAAACATGCATTGCTATCTTCCCCGACCCACTAACCACGCATCTAAAATTAAAATAAAAACAAATTGTTGAAACTGTATTCAAAAATAAAAACAAATTGTTGAAACTGTATTCAAATCATCATCATCATCATCATCATCATCATCATCATCATACTCAGTAAATCCCACCAATAGCAAAGCTAAGGTAGGGTCTGAGGAGGGTAAGATGTAGACAGCCTTACCTCTACCCCGTAGGAATAGAGAGGCTGCTTCCAGTGAGACCCCCAGCTCAATAGTAGTTTTGCATCAAGCCTTGGACATAAGGCACATAACACTCAACAATTGAGACAAAGACCGATTAGTGCATGTACCCCTTGTCTTTCGGCTATCAACGCCACCACATAATGCATGATGAAACTGTATTCAAATGTGCTTCAAAAAAGGGATAACGTATATTGAGGCCACCCAAGTCTTTTTAAAAACTTTAAGCGCATTTTCGTCAAATATCAAAAAATTAAATATTGTTTGGTGTAAAGAAAACCTTAGTCCTTTGAGTTCTTTATTCATGTCTGCGAGCATAAGTTGTGCAAAGAAAACCTGTAAAAAACAACACAATCTTTTAAACCATTTTTTTCTAATAAATGCAGAGATTTGCAAAAGCTTACCAGTCCATAACCAGTAGCTTCAGTACGTAAGCTGGAACCAGACCAGTTAAGTCTCGGGCCGGTGAAACTTCCCTGCTTAAAAATATTACTAAATCATACACAAAACATAAACCGATCCAAAATTTAAGTGACACGTTTTGAAAACGACAGAAAATAAAAACAGCACCCAAGTGAAGCAAACAGATGTGGTAATTTTGACATATTAATGGATGAAAAGGTCAATTAGGGTTATATTTTGCGTATAGTTGTTAATAGCGTATTTGGATATAATATACATACAAAATATTTTTGTTAAGTATACATATAAAACAGCCTATAAAACAGCGTATTTGGATACAATATACATACAAAATATTTCTAAAATTTCTCCTAGTGTGTCACTAAACATAAGACAGCGCCCACTATTTCATCGCTATAGTCCGCCATTCGCAATTATTTCCTCTAGTAATTTAAAATGGAAATGGGTCAGAGGTCACCTAACAATCTAAAGTCTAACATGTATTCAAAATGCAAAAAAACCTCCTAATTCATTATACTTTACAAATTAAGATTATTTTTTAATAATATAATTTTGTTAACCATATTTAAAACATTAATTATTTTAGATTTCAAGAAAAGGGTCAAGCCAACCCGATCAAACCCGTTTGGCCTGTTTTAACAATTACACAATTTGACCAGCCTCACCTGAGAATGCCCGGCCAGGCGTCGATATTGACCGTATAGAAAACCCATTTCACGAGTGCCAACACCCATCTCCTCAGAAGGAAGATCCTGATATTATCATGACAAAAGATTACGCATTTTATATTAACGAATAGTTGGCTACAAAAGTAATAAAATTAATTTGAATACCTTATCGGGGCTAATGTAACGATACAACTCATCCATATAGCTCTGGCAGAAGTGCATAATCTGCAAACAAGAATGACAGAAATCCTAATATTATTTAACGACACACATAAACAATTATTATATATTGATGTAAAAATTGAAGAATGCACCTCATTGTCACTTTTCCCTTTGGGATCAAAATCACTTCCGCCTGATGCTCCTCCAAGTCGATAAGGAGATAATGCAGTCCTTAACGTCTGCAGTCAAAACTGGTTAGATCCTTAACTTTGGCATTAACCAACTTTAGCCCCTCGCCTTTAATAATGACATGGTTAGTCCCTCAACTTTGGTAATGACATGCTTAGCCCCTTAATTAAAACAACTTTAGCCCCTCAACTTTAATAATAAACAACTTAACCCCTCAGTTTTAATAATGACATGTTTAGCCCCTTAACTAAAACAACTTTAGCCTCTCAACTTTAATAATAAACAACTTTAGCCTCTCAACTTTAATAATAAACAAATTTAGCCCCTCAACTTTTATAATGACATGTTTAGCCCCTCCACTTTAATGATGACATGTTTACCCCCTAACTAAAACATCAAACAACTTTAACTCTCGTGATTTTTTATTTTTATCTATGTTTCGAACCCACTGCAGAGCGCGGGTGGTAACCCACTGGTTCCATAAAAATAGACAACCCATGATGAAAAAAAAAAATAACTGGAGCTGGAATAATATGAACTTAATTTAGAACGGATAAAAAAAGAAGGTAAAAGATTGAAGCATGCCTGCTGGAAACCGAGAAACTTGGCAATACTTAAGTTCATCAACGGGTGAAAACGAAGGCCTCCTCTACACGGGCCCAAAGTCTGGTTAAACTGGACCCTAAACCCACGATTGACGTGCATTTCACCTCTATCATCAACCCATGGAACTCGGAAGATAATTGTACGCTCGGGCTCTAACAACCGTTCCATGGTATTGACATAACTACAACAACAAAATCAAAAGTAATGATAAAAGGTTGTATGCATTTGAATATAAGTGGTACAATTGACTTTGAGAAACCACACCCCGAGTTTTTTGAAATGACTCTTTCAAGAGAATGAATAACTTCTTGCACAGATTGTATGAACTCAAGCTCATTAGGATCTCTTTTTAGTGCAGCTTCAACAATCGATCCAGACGATTTTGACATGAGAGCTGTCACAAAAGTCAAATCATCAAAAAAATAAGCAACTAGCATCATATAAAAAGACACAAAACATAAACTTGAACATTTTTTTAATAATAAAAATCAGCACAAACCTTTTACATATATGGGCTTGTCAGTAATTATCTTATCTTTAGAGGCCAATTGTAGACGAAGAGCCTCTTTATGAAGCAAACTGTTGTTATGTTCTTCTAAAGCACTCATTTGCATATTTCTACTGCCTTCGTTTCCATAAGGATTTCTTCTATGTTTTCTACCGTATTCCCTACAAATCGAGCAAAATATCCTCGTTGTACCTTCTTTCATATCCACATACGCCCATTTGTACGTATCAGCCCATTCTTCCCGCCATCTTTTCACCACTTTTTTCTTTCGTTTGACTGGAATTGACTTTAACAATTCTTGATCATCATTTGGAAGCTGTGAAACAGCTGCCATATTCTTGTTTTCATCGTGATCATCTGCTGAAGATTCTTGTGGCGGAACGTTAATCAAAGGAGTGTGAGCAAACGTCGGGTCATCGTCCCCCGGCCCGATTTCTAAATCGATTTCTCCACCGAGCTCCCTAACCACCAAATGATGCCTTTGTTGAATCAAGCTGATGTCATCCATTGCAGAATCCATCCCTAACCCGACAACTGGTATCAACATTCAGCATCACAAGTGTAATCCCCACTCGGGCCGGTTTTTTGCACTCTGTATAGATGTAAAAGCATATATTTATAGGTAATAGAGGAGTTATAACTAATTGTGAGTTCATGCATCCACACGAGCTCTGAGTACAAGATTTCCGGGATCAAGAAACTAGCAAACAAATATGCTCGGCTGGACTCTTTTCTCGTATGCCCGGAAAATTGCATTTCGGTACGTGGCTTTGAATTATTAGAAGCAGATAACTATCATCATCATCATCATCATCATCATCATAATACTCAGTAAATCCCACCAATAGCAAAGCAAAGGTTGGGTCTGAGGAGGGTAAGATGTAGACAGCCTTACCTCTACCCGTAGGAATAGAGAGGCTGCTTCCAGTGAGACCCCCGGCTCGATAGTAGTTTTGCATCAAGCCTTGGACATAAGGCACATAACACTTAGCAATCGGGACAAAAACCGATTAGTGCATGTACCCTTTTGTCTTTCAGCTATCAATGCCACCACATGATGCATGATTAACCGTCCTCGGCTTTTAACGTTATTTTCACGAAATTAGTAAAAACGTTAAATTAGTGAACTTTCACCTCCCCCCCCCCCCCCCCCCCCCCCCATGGCCCACACATATATACATTATATGCGCATACCGCAAGCAGGGCGTAAGAATCAGATAACTAGTTGTAATAAAATAAACAGTGTGAGGAAGTGTTTAGATGTCGTTTTGTTGTTTTAAGTTGAAATAATCAGATAATGAATTGTTCCGAGTGTTCGGTAATTCAGATCAATTACAGAATTAGCACATAAGAATTAAGATAACCGTAAAGGACATTCCTGTGAGATGCGAGTAAAAGTCTCTAAAATTAGGATCGAAGAATCAGTAACAAAGTAATCTCATTTTACCCTTTTCATAATCAGTTTTCTTGCAGCTAATATGATACTGTCAATGATCTGATTTGAATATAAAGTAATCAAATAACCAATTTCATCCTAGTCGCAACAAAACCGATCATATATGGGTAAAATAAATATACACCATAATGTGCCAAACACTCTTCAAAACCATGAATAACCAAACACTCAACACCCATAAAAATGGCAAATTGGAAAATAATAATCCCATTTTCTGAAATTGGCCGATAATAATCCCAAGTCGGTTATTAGCCAATAATAATCCGACCTCATCCAATTTTTTTGTAAAATAGTCCGCCGTTAAAATAGCTTAACGGAGTTAAGTTTTTTTCCGAATTACAAATCGATGTTTTAGGGCTTTTGATCAGAACGAGGATACGAGTCGATGGATGTAAAACTTACCTGAAAATACTGCCCCCAACCCACGAAAACGGTGCTTCAATTCGGGTGTTTAACTTCCAGTTAACAAAATTCAAGCCATTTCGAACACAATTTCGAGGTAAGTTTTACATCAATCGACTCGTATCCTCGTTCTGATCAAAAGCCCTAAAACATCGGTTTGTAATTCGGAAAAAAACTTAACTCCGTTAAGCTTATTTTAACGGCGGTCTATTTTACAAAAAAAAAATTGGACGAGGTCGGATTATTAGTGGCTAATAACTGACTTGGGATTATTATCGGCCAATTTCAGAAAGATGAGATTATTATTTTCCAATTTGCCCATAAAAAATGACTAATTACAACTTGAAACAACAAAAGCACATCCAAACACTAACTCCTTCTGCAAGTTTTTTATTGCAGCAGATTATCATATTCTAGTTATACAATATCACACAATCACTTTCAAAGAAACATAACCTAGAAATGATTATCAATCCAATTAAGACTATTCAGACAAAACATCTTCTGAATTAAACAAACAACATCCACCAAACCCTAATTACAACTTCCTGTAG
Organism: Helianthus tuberosus; assembly: GCA_030545235.1. Taxonomy (NCBI): domain Eukaryota; kingdom Viridiplantae; phylum Streptophyta; class Magnoliopsida; order Asterales; family Asteraceae; genus Helianthus; species Helianthus tuberosus. The sequence continues at coordinate 211,664,600 of CM060400.1, forward strand.
AATATGCAAAATTACCCAATTCAAAGATTCATAACCCAATTGATTATCACCCAAAGATGGTAACTTTATACGAATTAAACGAACTAATACTGCAACGAAGGTAAATAAACCGGATTTGGGGACTTACAGAACTGGGGTTTGACTTGTTGACTGTTGTTTGAACTTTAACGAAGAGGGTCAACTGCGAATTGAACCTTGATCAGTTGATCGCACATTCTATTGCTCGATCACAAGAAATTGAGAAGGAAAGGAGTAAAAAGTAGATGAATTGTTGTAGATAATTTGTAGAAAGAAATAGGAAATAGGGTAACTTATTGTTGTGCAATGATTTTTGTGATAGCTCAAGTGGGGTTTTTTAATGGAAAGAGAGAGCTGAAATTGGAACATTAACGACGTTGGATTGTACAACTGACGAAGCAAATGGTACCGAGCACCGTACCGAAGAGTATTGGTATTGAATTTACTAAACCGAAACATTATCAGTACCGACTTTTGACGTTTATGGTAGCGGTTCGATACTGATCCGGTACGATATCGGTTTTTACCCTTAAATACTGAACTGTACCGTACCGGGTATATTCGATACTGATACCAATACTCATTTTTTTGGGATTTTCGGTAACGGTATTTTTAGTACTAGTTGATAGTTGATATCAGCTCATCCCTAAATGAGAACAAAGGGGTCTAAATTTTGGGAAAATGACGAAAATAAATAGTTGAAACTCATTTTATCAAAATAAACTTTGAAGTGTTTAGGTAACACAAAAATCTATTGACTTCATAATTTGACACATGTACTAAACGTCTAAAAATAGATACTTAGGGCATGTTTGACTAAGCTTTTTGAAACAACTTATTGATTTATTGGCTTTTCGGAAAAGTCATAATGGAGTGACTTATTGATTTATTGGCTTTTTCCTCTCACATACACCATAATTGTCAAACATCATTTTAGAGCTTATGACTTTTCAAAAAGCCAATAAGTTAATAAGTTATTTCAAAAAGCTTAGCCAAACATGCCCTTAAATCATGGTAACAACAATGATATAAGGGAAAAGGACAAGAATAAACATTGATCAAACTTTTTTTTACCAAATATAATCAGCCATTCTGTGAAGGTAGCGAGTAGCGACTAGGCTCATACTCTATATATGAACCTAGTCACTTCAGTTAAAAGCATAGACTCTTCATCTGATATAGCTTGTAGAGTCTAAATTTCAAACGCCTGAACAGATATAGTGTCTTTCGAGACTCTTTAAACACGTGGTTATTTATTATTGGATATCAGGGTTGGTCCACCATGATTTAGGAGTTTATTTTTTAGGTGCTTGTCACGTTCTGAAGTGAAAGGATTTTCGTGTGTTCTCTAAATTTAGGCGCTTCATATGTTTATTTTGGTAAAAATACGTTTGGTCAATGTTTATTTTCATCATTTTCTTATAATAGCTTTAATGTGTTGCGTGTAAAATCCATAAATAAAATATGAATGGTTGAGAGATACCAAACATGCTTTAGTATTCATTTTTCTTCAAAAATATGTTATTACTATTTATTAAACTAGCGGTAACTGTCTGCGTTTCATGACGAGTTTGAAATATACACATCGTCAAAATGTTATAATTTGTAACACTTGGCCTAATGACTTTTACATTAGCAGTAACCTCATGAAAATAGTACAACGAAAATCTAAAAAATAAGTACGTTACATTTGAAATATAAAAAATCACAATATTTAAAAGTTATAGCCCAAAGTTAACAATAAAAAAATATATTATATTATTTAGAAAAAAAAGAAAGTTTAGAAAAGGAAAAAACAAACAAAAATAAGTTAAGGGGTTGATTTTGTAATTCAAATGAACTTAAGGGGCTAATCTTGGGTTACACAATAAAAAGAGGCAAACCCCACGTAAGCCACGACTCGAACTTGCGATTCTAGGTTTTGATTTCCTTTTATATATACACACACTTTTGTATCAAGTTTTGACTGCAATTCCCATGTTTAGGATTTAGGATAAGTATAAAATGAAGATGTGTATTCTAGGCACTTCAATGAACAAAAAGTTTAAGGACTCGAATTGATGTACAACTAGAGATGAGCATTTCGGTACCCGTACCGGTCGCGAATGGTATCGTACCGATCGAATTTCAGACCAATTCGGTACTCACTTTTTGGCGTTTTTGGGATTGATACTTTCGATTTGGTAAGGTATCAGTATTTTACCGAATTTCACTATCAAATACCATACCATACCGGTACCGGTGCCCGATTTTAGGGATTTTTGAGATTGGTAATTTCGATACCGGTATGGTGCCAAACTCACCCCCTATGTACAACTTTCGTGAATTTATTTGAATATTCTATTTATAACTCATGAATATATGCAGACTAGCGTGTTCTAGCAATTATAAACACGATGAAGTGAAAAAAACCCAAAAGCATCAATACGTAACAATCAATGGTCGCCTAGCATGAACCCACCAGCGAAATTCCTTTGTGTTATTTAAACCACTTTCTATTTGATTATTATGAAAATGTGTTAGGGATTTCTGCCAAGAAGGAGGCCTCTGTGAATTTCCTTACAGACCCCATGGAAGGGAGATCTACATTGAGACCAGCGGACATGCTCGTCTTTGGCTGGGCGGGAGGGAAACATGCTTGTGTAGATCTCACAGGAGTCTCTCTCTTAGCTGGGTTAAGGGAAAATGGGTTTGTAGCAGGACAAGCGGTAAAGAAAGCAGAATCTAAAAAGGTGGACAAACACGCTAAAGCATGTGCTGATAACCAACATGCATTTGTCCCCTTCGCCTTCGACACATTTGGATCCCTGGCTCCAGAAGCTATCCGTTTGTTGACTAGGGTCCAACAGGTTGTCCACAGCAGTGGATCATCAACAAGGGGGCAGGGGTTTGTTTTTAATAGGCTAGGGTTTACTATCCAGAAAGGGGTAGCGGCGCAGCTTGTTGCTCGCTTACCTGCGATATTGATGTAAAGTGCATTTTGTCAGAAAATAAATATTCATAACATCAAAAAAAAATAAAAAAAATACAAGACACATTTTAACATAGATGGTGAAAATAACTAAACGTGACACAGGTCAACAATGTCCTATCACGTATAAAACTAAATATGTAATTAAAAAAAAAGAACACATACTAGGATGTATTTAAAAATGATTTATAACAGTCAAATCCAAATCCTTTTATTCTTAAGTTGACACTATAGTTGATTTGATCAAATGGATGACAACATGACTATGTACATGTAATAGAATTGATTTGTTAATATCTTTTCTGTCTCATTTGTCGAATATGTCTATGGAAAAATTGTATTTTGTTTTGTTCTTTTATTTATTTATGTTATAACCGTAACCAGATAAATTTGGAGAACGGTAAGATTAGATTGTCACTAATGTAAGCTTACTAAATAAACTTTAGATATAGACTAGCGAAATAAGTATTTTAGTTAATTGCAAGGTAAAAGAATACAATAACCGAAATAATTAACATAGATAAGCAATTAAGTTATTTCTACTTTTCCTTGCTTGAGCTTTAAAGAAAAAAAAAATTAGAGTTAATTATTGTTTTCGTCCATGTGGTTTGTCAAAAATCACTATTTCAATCCATTAGTTTAAAAATTGCGATTTCAGTCCCTGTGGTTTCACTTTTGTAACCATTTCAGTCCACCTCGTAACCATTTCAGTCCCTGTACTTAACAGAATAATGGATTGAAATGGTTACGAAAGTGAAACCACAGGGACTGAAATGGTTACGAAAGTGAAACCACAGGGACTGAAATCGCAATTTTTAAACTAATGAACTGAAATTGTGATTTTTGACAAACCACAGGGACGAAAACAGTAATCAACTCTTCTTTCCGACTCGGGTAAGGATGTTTAACTATGAGTTGACATATTTGATTACATGACTAATAATAATATATGTTATTGATCAATGTGTTTGAAACCCGGAGTGTGACTCGAAGCCTTATCCGACTCGGGTAAGAATGTTAGAACTGGATTGATGCTATCAGGGGCGGACCCAGCCAAAGGCAAGGGTGGGTGGGCGCATCCCATAAAAAAATAGTGTATTTTATAGGTAAAAATCTTGATCGCACCCCTTGAAAGTTTAGTTAAACCCCCTTGTTACATCAGCGTCAAGAACACAATGAGAATAGTGAGTCGACCACCAGAATAATGACTCATGGGTTTGTCAAAATAATATCAAGATAGATTCTAACTTGTTTGTAGAGTGATTATTCAAACTTAGCTATAAGGTTGTTCACATAATTACAAGATAGATTCTAAGTTGTTTGTAGATTCACGAACACTTGGTGTTCTTTCTGCCTATGCTCAATGAAAATGGTTGGAAACTCAGCTCATGGATTTGTGATTTTTTTTCTAAACAAACCAACTAAAGTTTAAACGAGTTAAATAAGCCAACTCGCATTATAAACAAGTCAATTAGCCAACTCACATTGTAAACGAGTTAAATACAAGCTCAAGTTTTAGCTCGGGGAAGGTTTAGAGCCGAGTTCAAGGTTTAGTTTGTCGTAACTCGCTCATGAATAGCCTTAAGAGCATTCATTCCACTATCTCTACCCTATAATTACATTAAAAGACACCACATTTTCTTTCTTTCAATTAAATAATATTTTTATATTTTATCATTACATTTTCTATCTCCTCCCCTCACAAACCATTTTCAAAATATATTAAAAATTTATATGTGTGAACAAAGTCCTTCCAAATATACAGATGAACAATTATATTTTTTCTCTTCTTACTCACAACCACTTTTTTTATAATATAAAGCTCACAACCACTTTTCGATAATATAAAGAACATCACTCGACGAATTTGATGAAAGGGATGTGAAAGCTCTAACAAGTATCCAAATTGTTTATCACAATTTATAAACATAATAAATAATATAAAACAACAAATATAATTAAATATTAATCTTTTTATATAAAGATTTAACATTAAAACATATGACTCCCCAAAAGTCTTAATTATAATAACACACCTTTGACCTTTCACAACTCTTATCCAGAATCCCAGATGCTTAGCTGGAATGGGGTCCTCCACTTATTACCAAACAAGCAAGAATCAATTACCACACTACCAATACTTATTCGGATTCCAATTTGATCTCTACAACCGACAGTACACAAAAAACATCAAGAATAGAGGCCACCACCTTCATCAAATATTCCTCTGCGACATAGGATAATTAACTACTAACATATATATGGCTGTCTAAAAAGCATGCGGCTAAGAGCTTGTTCGAATTTAGTTTGGAAAAAGCTCGTTTGATATGGCTCAGTTTGAAACTGAGCCGAGCTCGACTTGGCTCGTAACGAGCCAGATTGACTCGCTTGGTAGCTCGGCTCGGCTTAGTTCGGACTATTTTACTTGTAATATATTTTATTTTATATACATTATAATATATTACAAAAAACTGATCATCATTTACATGTATTTAGAAGTGTAATTTAATATCTATTGTATATTTGAAGGTTGATTACCATTCTAATGAAATAATACTGTATTTCGTTGAAATTTAAAACTAAAACTTGATTTTGGCTTGTGACGTATTATGTTGATCAACTTTTGGATATATTCGTTTGAACTATTGAATAATATTTTAGACCGTTAAATTTTAAGAAATATGTATTTATTTTTCTTTTTGAAATCAAGTCAAACCAAGCTGAGCCAGCTCGGTTTAAAACCAAACCGAGCTGGAGCTTAGATTTTCCGCTCGGTTTATAATCAAAGTAACAAATTACAAACAAGTTGAGCCCCCTCAAGCTCAGCTCAAGAACACCGCTAAACATATAACAATCATCTTCAATTAAGCAAAAAACACATATAAAAAAAAGTAGCAAATACATAACATAATCAGAAATTAGCATATAATAACAATTTACACAATATTAATAATAATAATAATCGGAACATACATTGCCGGAGAATACACCGATCACCTGCCGGTAGCTTTCACTTTCAGGCTTCGTAGATCCGACACTCATCCGTTTCTGGATTTTCCTGACAAAACGACTGCAACGGATCCTTATTCTCTTCCAGTTTCCGACGTAGATCTGCTTTCGCCTGACTAACCTCTTCCACTTCATCCCACGCTACCTTACACTCGTCGGAATCACGATCTGCTTCACAAACTTGTGTCGCTTCAGCGACTTTTGCCTCAATTAACTCCGTTAGTTTCTTCTCTCTCATCTGTGTGCCTTTGTACTTTGCCGATCCTCCGCCGATCGCGTTCACTGCAACTGAAGTTCGGCGAGATGTTTGTGGTGATCTTACTGGAGCGTAGATCGGAGTGTGGATCGTGTTAGTGGCGAATTGTTCGACAGATCTGAGAGATTGTGGAAACTTGAAGGTCACGAAACTCATCTCCATGGAAGATTGAAGAACACCCGTGAACTGCTTTTTTGGTTGTTCGGAAGGAAATGAGTGGGAATATAATGAGGTTAAATTACTTGGTTAACCCTGTGGGTTCTAGATTATTCTTTTCCAAACTTTTTGTGTTTCATCATGCATATTCTATTTCTTAAATTAATTAAAATTATCAAATTAATAAAAAATCATAATATATTAAATTATTTTTTGTTTATAGTTTGTTTATCCAACATGTGGTTCTAACAAAACATTTATTATAGAGTATTGAAGTGTTATACCGTTAAAAAGGAAACTATATCACAAAAATACACAACAAATTACTCGAGTTAATTTGTGTAAACCGTCTCAATTGCACGTGTAAAGCAGTGTTAGAAAAATTGGGATTAATCAGCGATCAGTTGGCGATTTATTGCTAGTCGGACGGCCATTGATTAATATTTAAGTAATCGGTGAATTAATCGCTAGTCAACCCTAATCGTCCCTAGTCGGCTCTAATCGGCCGGAAAATCGGCTCTAGTCGGCCGGAAATAAGCGATTCCAACCAAATTCTAGCCAAAACCTGTAAAATCCGGTATTTAATCTTGTATACTTAAAAAATGGGTAGAGAAGGAGTTAAAACATGTCTACTTAAAAAATTACATAATAAAATTTGTATATTTATGTATAAAAATAAAGATGACATATAAAAGTATCAATCCGATTAATCGCTAGTTGGTACCCCATCGTCGACTAGTGCCTAACGATTCTTAGAACCACGTGTAAAAGTAATTATAGTTTGTACAATGGTCTTGTACTATGTTTGTGTTATAGTATTGAAGCTAACTTCTGAAAGTTACACATTCAGCATTGACCTTTTTTTTTTCTTTCTTTTAAGATTATTAATTGTCTCCTGGTTCATCTTCTTGAGACTATATACTATGTTCCTGAACTCTTTAAAAATAACATAACACTCGCCATGTGAATCTACATACTTCATGTTCATACAGTCATGAGCATTGCAACTCTCACCCAACCGCTCTTTGGGATCCCATGCCACGCTCTTTCCGAAATCAATTGGTTCTTGTTTAGATCATAGAGCTAAAAAATATCATGAAGCTCCTTGATCCCATCTGCATCTAGATCATATTCGAAACAAAAACTCTCTCATGTATTGGATAACAATCTCTTACTCTCACGCCCGAGTTTGGCCAAACCTTCATGTGTGCTGAGATTAAGGGGTGTTGTTTTCTTAACATATATTTAGTGGAGAGACCTGTCTTGCATTATATAAGATAGTTGTGGGATTGCCTAGCTTGGGAGATCCATAGTCGCTTCAACAACTATCGACCCTTCTTCACTATGCATTAGCTACCCAAACTCAACAAACATGTCACGTGTCTAAAGCTTAACGAATCCGACAAAGATTAGGGTGGACATGAGGTTTGGGGCAAAGAAAAATGACCAAAAAAGAGGGTGGGGGTCTAGAGTTATCATTTTTATTCTAACAAGAAGGGTAAAAGTTTCATTTTAAGTTGACAATTGTTTTAACGACACTTGAAACAATACCAAAACTCTTATCTCTTATCCACTAGCGAACAACGTTTTACCTTATATCATTAGTCAGCGGTAGGGGTGTTCAAGATCGGATTATCCGCTTTTCGGATAGTGAATATTGATATCCGAATCCAAAATCGGATATCCGAAATTTCGGATACGGATTCGGAAAACCAAACGGATATCCGAACTAAAAAAAACCAAAAATATGTTTCATTCATGTTATTAAATCTAAACCTGCTGCATTCGATTTTCCAATATTTTAACATCCACAAAAAAAGAAAAGCGTGAGTTTTGGGTCAGATAATTAGATCAAACAAGATGCTAAAACTGGAACCTTTTCAACTCTAAATTACTGTGCATTTCAAATATTACAACCCAAACCGCAACCATATCTAGAAAAAACGAAGCAAAAAAATAAAAATATAACAAAATACATATACAGTGTTTATATACAACTAATCCAAAACTTTTCCTTCTCCATTACGCCTACCAAAACATCAACCAGAGGTCATTTAACTTCATCAGTCACCACCTCCATTCACAGCCAACAACTTGATATATCAATACTGCAGGTAAGACTCTAGAACACTGAAAAAAAAAAACACTATAATAAAAAAAAACAAAAGATTTGAGTTTCTTCACTTCCTTTTTCCTATTTTGTCTACTGATCGATTTTGTGCATCATCCTTTTGTTTGTTTCTCAACGAACTCTCGAATCATCTCCTTCAAATGCTGGATACAAAGAATTTTTTTAATCAATCGAAACATGAAGTGCATCACAAATAATATATTTTGATTAACTACTGGATCGAGTGGTTAGATAGAAACCTGTAGTTCGTGATGAAGCACAACAAAAATCTTCTTCAGGCGTTTATGTTTCTGCAACATTGAAATATCCACAATTAAGTCCAGAAAGCTCACAAATGTTATTTGATTAGAATAATAAAAGACAGATATTTAGTCTACCATTCCACATTGGCGATAGGACTCCATTAACTGTTCCAATATTTTGTTATATCTTTCAATATCTATTCCTTTAGCAAGCTCAAGGTCCCTTCCAAAGGTTTGAAACTCGTTTCTGCACATTTACGATAACATTAAATCAAATTAGATAACGATATTCAAACCGGTCTTGGTTCAGATAAAACAACAAAAAATACAAACAAAATGGTTTTAAAAGTACCTGTAAGATTCCAAAATCTTGTTCAACGTGTGGTAGCAATCATACTTCTCATGATACTCTTGCACATACTCATTGTACCTAAACATGTAAAATATAAGTATACAAATACAACCATTAAATAAACAATGTCACCAAACAGTGATAACTGTAATAAGAATATACTTACTGTGAAATATCGCGTATCGGTCCCTTCATCTCCGGTTCATCTTTCTCATACTTAATATACGAAGTAATACTGTCATCAGAACAAAACTCCATTTCCCGCCTTTTTGTTTCACTGTTATCCCTGCTATTTATCAACCGAAAATCCTTCTTTTTTTCTCCTATATCTTTAGACTTGTGTCTTTTCTTATCTTTTGTAGGCATCACTTGTTTCTCATGCTTATGGGGCCCACCGATATGCCCTTTTCTTTGACTCTCAGTGTTGACTGTGTACCCCTCTGAACCAGCCTCATTATGTTTACCTTTATCGTTTTGCGACCCAGATTTCAAATGATCAGTTCTTGATAGTGACTGTTTGCCATTAAACCTTGTGAAATCATCAACATGATCGTCGGAAACAACCTTTTTAGGTAAGTTTACGACATCGTTAGGCTTTACTGTACTTTCATCAAGATTCCAGTAATCTGAACTTGATTTGTTCTCTGACTGTTTAAATGAATTATTTCTCCCAAAACGCTTTTCTTCATGCCAATTCTCACGCAATTCACCCATTTCTAAATCAGAGAGCTCTCTTTGGAGTGCGGGTCCACGTCCGTTTATCACGGTTGACTTTTTCAAGTCGGCGGGAGAGTTTTTAATCTGTGATGTTGACAGTAACTCCGGTTCCTTATTTTTTCCAATTAAAGCACCGTGTTTCTTTTGATGAGAACCCGGAGGTTTGCCTCCAGAATTCTTCGGAGGTCTTCTATCCTTGGGTTGACCGTCTTCATCACGCGTTTCTTTATTAACTCTATTATCTTGTGGGCCCCTTTCAGAGAACCTAACAATGTTATCCATGTCAGCAGGAGGTTTTGCGCGTGCATTAAGGTCAATCGATCTCGGGCCAGATCTTGGGGAATCCAAAGTTGAATTTCCAAGAAACTCACGGTTGTTGACATTTTCATAGTCATAATCAGACAAGTCACCAACAGTTCGGCTCATCATTCTGGGCCCATCAGGAGATCTCAAAACTGAGGACCGAGACGAGTTCCCTGATTTTAATCTCTTCGCGTTTTCACTTTCGTCAAAATGTTTCTCATCAGATCCCCTTTTAGATGTATTACTTCTTGATACGACTTTTTTAGCATGACCATGAACTTCACTCTCTTGATGAAGATGATTATTGAAGAGATTTTTGGTATCATCTGCATAATTATCCTCGTCTTTATTATCTTCAAACAAATCTTTTTCAAGATCAAGCATATTATGTGGTGCATATCCTAATTCATGGTTGAATGGTTGTAAGTTCTGGTTGGGTTCTTTATCATCATCGCTCATGATATCTACATCTTCATCGGACCCTTGTTTACTGTTTAAAGAAGCATCACTATCACTGTCACTACTATTACCACTCTTGCTACCGACAGGACTTCTGCTGTTGCTTTCACTGTCACTGCTGTCACTTTCACTGTCACTGTCACTTCCGCTCCTGCTAGAGCTAACCGCATGATCTTCGTTATTGTGAGAGACTTTTTTATCGCTTAATGCATCTGGGGAAGGATTGCCAATATCATTGTTTTCTAAAATGTTTAAATCTTCATAAGGTTTGGAAATTAGGTGAGATGGTTGTTCAGTTTCCATCACGTCATCGGTTCTCGAAGGGAAGCTAGATTCGGGTGCAGTTGTTGCTTCTCGGTGGTGGTTATTGTTCTCTGGAGAGCTGAAAATGGGAATATTGGCAAGGTTTAATGTAGAACAAAGAGATTACTTAATTCTCACATACAAAAACAAACTGTAGAGGAAACCTAATTAGGGGTGAGCAGAAAACCGAAAAAAAACTGAACCAAAACCGAAAAAACCGATTTAACCGAACCGAAAAAAACTGAACCGCACAAAAACCGAGAAAAACCGAACCGAAATTTACGGTTCGGTTTTCGTTTTGCATTTTATAAAAACCGAACCAAATAACCCAAAATTTTATTTTTTTTAATATTTTTTATATATTTATTTAGAAATTATAATTTTATTCTTGAATGTAAGTATTTAAAATCAGAATATTAACATGTTTATATATCTTTGAAAGTATTTATCATTGCCTACAAAGAATAAGAAATTTATATAAAAATTAAATGATTTTCTAAGTATTAGAAAAGAAAATGCCTTGATAAAAACTTTGGAGAAACATACAAATAGATTAGAAGGTTAGTTTTATATGAACAATATTAATTTAAAAGGTTAAATATATTTAACTTAAATGTAAACATCTAAGAAGGATGTTAAATTTTGTATTATAATTATTTTTATTTTTGAATCTTACGTAATTTTGTTCCCAAAACCGAAAAACCGAACCATTGCTAAAACCACAAACACCGAAACTGAACGGTTATAAAAACCGAAAACTGAACATTTCAGTTTTGGTTTTGTCCAAAAACCGAACCGTGCACACCCCTAAACCTAATAATATTATTCATGAAGCTCATATAATAAATTATTTAAGTGAAAAAACACATAAGTTAGTCTAACCTTCCACTTTCAAATAAAGGGTTCTTGACACTTTCTAACTCAACATCGGGTTTCAATATATATCTTCCTGGAGCTTGGAACACAGCAATCTGAATGAAACAACGTCATTCAGCGGTCCCTGAAGAACACAATATTGAATAATAAATATTAGTTTATTATCACTTACCTTTTTCAAAATGGGCTCAATTTGCTTCACAGATTTGGGAATGGTTTCTCCAATAGCTTTCTCCAGAGCCTAAAACGTAAGATGAGAATGTATAAGAGAAACAAATGGAAAAAAAGCTGTTTATACGTAAACTTCACACATGAAATAGAATCTTAACAAATAAAAATAATAGTTAATGTGTAAATTGTTATTTCAATAACACTAGTATCACATAATATTCTACATATTTTTAATAAAAGAGATTTAGGGGGTTCTATGCATTAAAAATATACTTTGGGCAACTTTCAACACGGTTGGCCCGTTCCCCTTTTAGCTATTTTCTAAAACTTGACCAACTGAGATAAAATACACCTCGAAGTGACCCGTTTAAAGGGAAGTGGATCCATATTGCCACCTCTAGGATTGTTTAGCATCCTTGGTTTTAAATTGCGTGATGCGCTCCTATGCGTTTGGTCCAAAAATCAGATGCGCGATGCGAGCGAATCACGTATGTGATGCGCTCTTTATAAAGAAATACTAAATAATTATTTATACATAACAACTTATAAAAACATACTTAAAATAAAACAACTGACGTAATAAGAAGATAAAAGAGTTAAATAGTTTTGAAACGTTGCCATTTTAGTCCAAATAGTTTTAAACGTTATCATTTTAGTCCACTGGGTTAACTCCATCCCTTTATTTTGTTAACTAGAAGGGCATTTCGGTCATTTTAAATATAATTCTGTTAACTAGAACGGCAATTCAACCATATAAAATGATCGAATTACCCTTCTAGCTAACATAAAAATGGATGGAGTTAACACAGTGGACTAAAATGGCAACACTTGAAACTATTTGGACTAAAATGGCAACATTTCAAACCTTTAGACTAAACTGGCAAAATGACCAAAACTATAGGGACTAAAATGGCATTTAACTCAAGATAAAAATTGTGCTTTTTGGTTCAAATCAAGCATATACTAAAATGTTTCTAGAACCACAAAAAAAGTGTTTAGGAGCCATAATGGTACAAATCAAGCATACTAAGATATTAATTATTGAAAAAACCCAACCCATTTTATAAGATCTGGAAAAAACATAACAAACAATGTTGCGTGCATCGGAGCACATTATGCGAAATCGGTGCAATATTCTCGCATCATGTAAACGCAACACATCAGCTATGGCGATGCACTCTCATCAGCGCATCCAGCACATCACGCATTTTAAAACCAAGTAGCATCATTCTTACACTTACCTTGAGGTTCATTCCTTGTGGTTTCCCCATAAGAAGAGAGATTAGCAAACTCTGCAGGTCAGTAGGTTTGTTTCCGAATCTTTCATTGCTCCCTGGTTTATTCTGTACAATACCAGCAGGAACAGGAACTCTGTTGAACATTTCTCTCTCGGAAGTGCTAGCGTTCTCTTTACTAGATTGAGTCAAAGTAGCATCTTCTCTGTTTGCGTGTAACTTATTAACGTTGTTACTTCTAAGTGGAGATAACGGCACACCAGATTGCTCAGGTGTCATTTGTAGTGGTGAAGTTGAAGCCCTGACTTTCGAAGGAGTTGATGAGGAAAACCCAGCTTTTCCACCAGATTTAATAGGAATTACGGCTGTAATTGATACGTAAAAATAGTGTTAAAACAAATACTTATATATATGTATCACAAGATCCCTTACCTGAAGAAGTTTCAGGTTTCGTCTTTTTGAAAGGGAGGTCCTTCTTTTGTTTATATGACCCTCTCCATGCATTATTTACTGAAACCAATAAATAAATACATAAATTTGATATGAAGTTTGAAATTTCAGATAATAATATATAATATCTGATATGCATTATTTTTATGCATCGGCGCAAACTAGAGGAATAAAAAAACATGCATAAAGATAGTAATGATTTAATGGATATGATACCTTCAGCAGCAGCTAAGGCCTTCATTTGATTCTTCATAGATGGATTTTTATGGTCTAAAATGATGGCTCTGTCAAAAAAATCAAAACCGTTATTAGTCATTACTCACAGTGTTAGCTTTTTAACCATCAATAACTGACCACCTGAAAGAGTTTATAAAAAGAACAGTGGTTAACCGTAGCCCTAAGAGCCAGGTTTATATAAACCCTTTTATTGAATGACATCGATCAAGATCAAGTGACGATTGTAACTGTAAGAAACCCTTTTTACATGAACAACTTAAGGGATCTTTTACACTTAACTGTGTTCATAATTTCATATAGTAATAATAAGACTGCCGTGGAACGTTACGAACATCAGTACATGTGTATAAGCAAATATATAAGGAGATTCGAAAAGCAATTTGATGAAAATGCTAGATAGCATATCATACACAGAAACAAGGAGAGTGAGATGTGTCAGAAACCTATGCAGTTATATCGGTTATATCGGTCCCTTAGTAAAATATCAGTGTCAAAGATTGGTACCGATATTATCGGCGATATTGACCATATTTGACCGATATAATCAATATATCACCGATATTTGACCGATATATCACCGATATTTGACCAATATAACCGATATAACCAATATATCACTGAATTATTGGTGTTAAATTGCTATATACATAAATTCTGCATTATATTAAAACTAGGTTAGAACCCCGTGTATTACACGGGTTGAATAAATGTAATTTTATATACTAAATAAAAAACAATATACTTTTAAAAATCTCATTTATTACATGTGTTAAGTAAATATAATTTTGTATATTAAATAATAAAAAAGATATATCCTTAAAAACCTCATTTATTGTGCGGTTTGAATAAATGTAATTTTGTATACCAAATAATAAAAAAATTATATTTAAAAAAAACCTTGTGTATTCACGGGTGGAAGAAATGTAATTTTATATACTGAATAATAAAAAAAAGTTATATTTAAAAAAAACCTTTGTGTATTGTATGGCTTGAATAAATCTAACTTTATATAGCAAATAATAAAAAAATGTTATATCTTTAAAACCTTGTGTATTATACGGGTTTATCTATTGTTAAAAAAATATCTTTCTAAATCAAAATGGATTTTTTTATTATTTTTTAAATTAGGTTAATACTATTTTAAATTTTTGGTTTGATTAATAAGTTGTTTAATATAATTTCTCATAGTTAACAATAATAACATTAACAATAAATAATATGTATGTTTATCTACTGTTAAGTGAAACAATATTAATTAACGTTTAAAAAACTTTAAAACTAATATACTTTTCAAAATAAAGTTTATATTAATAAAACAAAATAAAGTTTATATTAGTAAAAATTTATTTTGTTGGGTTAGAATCAAATACATAGTCTCCTAAAAATAAGAAGTCGTGGGAAGAGTATCAAACGGACTCTGACTGACCTCATTCGAGCGACATTGGAACCGTAATTCTACGATATGAGATTGTGAATTTTCGCTTTTTGGTTTTTTAACTTGTAGATATTAGATTTTTTGTTTAGATCTACGTGTCTTTTTATTTAACATGGTGTGTTTTCTATATTTATATCATTGTGTTATATTTTGTGATTCATTGTGTCTTTGTGTCTTTGTTCCCTTCTCATTTTTAGGATACTTTGTATGATAACATTAGCCTTATTTTTGTTATACTATAATTATTTATATAAACTTAGGATTCTTAAATTAACCACACTTGAGCTTGTAAAATCATACGGAGTAGGCGTGGAAAAGTGGTGTGGAAGCCTCTCCACGCTAGGCACACCGGCCCGTGGGTGGCGTAAGGAGCGGTGGGGGGAAGAGGGCAGAAGATTTTCACCGGGGTGAAGGGATTGTGCAGTGTGAGGTGGCGGATTTTGATTGGTGAGTGTTGTTTGAGTTAGTTTTAATTAATTGATGTTTTTTTTAATAAAAACGTCACTTTCACGCCAACACCACCTTGTGTTTTTTTTACCATGCTTCCTTACTATGTGGCAAACACATGACGCTTATTACCCCTCTTCATGCCCTCCCACTCTGTATGATCTAAAATTAAAATAGTCTAAAACTAATATACTATATGTGGGTTTAATGTTTAGAACAATATGATAAATCTAATTTAATATAATCTATACTAAAGGATTTCAATTTGCTTTCACCTTCAAATTTCCGTTTACTTATATTATGTTTTATTTTTTTTAATAATTAATAAGTGAACATCACTTAAATTTAGAATTTAAATTTATGTTTTTGTCTAATTAAATTATATCCTTTGAGTGTGTAAACGAATATCTCAGATTTAATTTATTCATTGTTTTTCGTTAGTTTTTATTCATTAAATATTAAGTTTATGCTAATAATTTAGAGTTGATAAGATTTATATTAATTTAATTAATATTTAATAATTTAAATTAAATAATAATTATCTACAATTAAGGATGGTCTAGAATAATGACAAGTGTCCCTCCATTGGTTTCTTTTATTATATAGTATAGATTACCGATATCTCACCGAGATAACCTATATTTCAAATATCGGTCCTTGACCGATATCCGATATTTTACCGCATTAACTGCATAGTCAGAAACACAGATAACCTAGCAATTAATCACATAAATAAGGGCAAACTGCAACATGTAAGTGATCAGTGAGCACGATTAGTCGATTATAATATTGCTAGTATCAGACATGAAACATACTTTCGTGATTTGTGCTTGCGTTCTGCTTCCACTGTTCGCATTTTAACATGGTTTTTAACAGATTCATCTAATTCACGTTGAACGTTCAACTTCCGCCAAGCACCTCCAGACTCAACAAGCAAACCATCTCCATCACCAGTTCGGCGTTCTTCATATATGTCACATAGGTCACCAGTTTCTTGGGACCATGTGAATCTGAACTCCTTGTCTCCTACATTTATAACCTAAAAAGTACAAAAAAAAAAAACTAAGTTTCAATGACAGAACCCGATATGTCAATAGGAAAAAACAACACTCGCTAGCTGAACTTTGTGAATGTGATCTAACAGACATCGAGACAAACGTAAGGATATACAGTCCTGACCAATATATAAGCTTTCAGTAGTTGCATAGAGATCTGTTTAGTCAGATAACCAATGAAGCATTTGCAAAACTGTTGTTACAGTACATGATTCTCTCCTATGTGCACAACTCTCGCGATAGTTTCGATTATGCTAACCCACAAACCTCCTAACTAGGTATAATTACGCTATGTGTATTACTGTATTGGCACCTTAACCTAGAAGTGAACCTTAATTTCATCAAATAATTTATTTCAACAAATTAAACATCCAATTTTCACTAATCTAGGTCAATTACGCACAAAACTAAAATTCAGAAAACATACATATAAAAACAATTCATATAGCCAGCGATCAGATAGATTAAACCTACATTTCCGTTAGGGTTATTAGCACTCGAATCAAATCTCATCCTGGCAACATCGCCATGCGCTTCGAGGCGCTTGATTTCTTCAATAAGAACAGGCGTGAGCCTAATAATCATACCGAAGTTGAGAGGATTGTTACGAACTAAACTGAATGATTCTTCGGCAGTGGAGGTTGTAGCGGCGGCGGCGGCGGCCGGAGTATTGCTGCGGTTACGGTGACCGGCACCGGCAGGGGTAGCGGATGGGCGTTGAACGGAAGAAGGTTGGAAGGCGGAGTGGATGTTGCGCTTGACAGGACCGCCGCCGCGGCCGCGGCCGCCGAGTTTGGCGGAGCCACCGTACATTATCGGACGGGAAAGTTTAGCGACGGAGTAACTAATCTGGTTACGGTGGGGGTTGAGAAGGTGCAAACCTGGATACCGTCATACGGAAAAGATGCGAAAGAATTTGGGAATTCTTCGATTTATTTATTTATTTATTTTGTTAATTTATACTATCTATTAAAGGAGCTTAAAGGCTGACCTCGCTTTGCTTACGTGTCAGCCAATGTTTTAAAAAACGGTTTTTAAATCAAACCGGATTAGGCTAAAAAATGGTTCAACCGGTTGAACCAGGTTGTACCGAGCGGGTTGACCAGCTAACCCTATAATTTCATAAATTACAACATCAACTCAAAAGTGAATCCAAAAATGCATGATTACATATAAAAAGATGATCCAAAAGTAAATCCATAATAAAAAATAATCCAAAAGATAATCGAAAACCATTCAATTTCCCAACAAACTCTTTTAAATAAAAGTGTACAATATGTTTAAGCCATTTGAATGTTGAATACATTAACTATTTTCGTTTCATATAATATTAAATAAGAACTTTTAGTTACGAATAATCATAATATATAAAAATTACGTAAGATAAGTAACATATATAACAAAAATAAGCAACAACCCAAACTAAAATAACCCTGAGCCGGTACCGGTATTACGTTTCAAACCGGTATACCGGATTTTACCGCCGGTACAAACCTTATGCCGTTTCGCTTATTTACCGGGGTGTTTCGTACCGGATTTACATCTGGAAACGGTAATACCGGTATAACCGGCCGGTATTTACCGGTTTTTAAAACATTGGTGTCAGCCTCTCAGCCATGCCACATTGCCCATGCTTATGTCATAATTCCGTTTTTTTATATATTATTTGTTATGATAAATATAATTTTCTAAATTCAAATCACCATTTTGGAATCCGAAAAAATGGGCGGTACTTTGATTAGTTTTGATTTTGAAATTTGAATTACTCTGCACAAATGTCTGAACCATAATTTCCACCTCCTTTTCTCTTTCTCTCCCTCAAATTCCATCATATCTAGATTTAGATCTGCCATCTAGATCTGCATCTGCCCATTCTCTCAATTCAACTTAAATCAAAGAAGAAAAATCATGCCATGGATTGAAGAGGTTCCTGCAAACTGAAGGTTTAATCCTGTGTTCTAAAATTCGCATTTTCATCTCCCCCCAGTGTTTCTCGATCCGATTATCAGGTAAGTTCTTCATACTTTTCTTAATTTCTAGATACTTAAAACATCAATCTCTACTTTCTACTGTGTTTGCTATCTGGATTTTTAATTTCGTCTTGAACTATAAAGTGATTGGAAGTTTAGGGTTTTAGTTCGCTGTTTAACGATCGAGGAATCAAATCGTTAGTGTGTTTGGAGTCTCAGAGTGGAATCAAAATCTTCATCTTCCAACTTGATACAAAACCGTAGGTCTGGGATCTAGGTTTGTTCTTCGTCTACCATTATTCTTTACATGGTTCTCTCTCAGAATTTGCAAGAATTGACCCCGGTCGGAAGGTAGTAGGCAACCGGGCGTTGTCGATTTGCAAGCATTTGACTCATGTTAATTTCGATTAATTCCATGGATTTTGATTTTTGAGGGCTTCCTGTTGAAGTTGAAGTGGAAATCCCCTTTTTTGTTCAAAATGCCAGGTGATGCTTTTGTTTGGTTTTTAATTGATTTTTTGTTTTCATTTATGGATACAAATACTAAAAAACAATTAACCAAATTTCTAACCCTAACCCTACTTGCAGAATGATCTAATCTTAACAGGTAGCATCTTATAATAGGAAAGCTTCTATAACACGAAAAAAGAAAGCCTCAATAGCACTTTGTGTTTCGCTCAGAACAGGTAGCATCTTATAACATTTGTTAACGATTACATATGAAGCAGTTCCAAAAGTATGTAATTAAGTTTTTTTTTTTCAATGATATGTGAGTGAAACAGCTGGAAATTTGTAATTAAGCTTTGTACATCATGTTTGGGATTAATTTCAGTCAAAAAGTAATTTCAGTCATCATTTGGTGAAAATAGGTTTTAAAAATTTTGAATTGATTATTGAAATTGCATACTTTTTAGTCGGATTTGGGTTAACACAGAATACTTAGTAGCTTTTGTCACACCCTGGCTTTGCGGAAGCGTGGTTAATTTGGTGCGACTTCTTAATACCATAGCTTAATCATAACAAAGCTATATGAAATAAAAATCATGCAAGATCATCCATTGAATTAAGTTTTAAAACATAAGTAACACAATCATTGTATTAAGGCGTTAACTCATGCGATAGACACTACAACCTGATAACATAAAAAGAAACGTTGTTTGAAAAGACACAACACCAGCGTGAAATAAACGCAGTTTAAGGACTGTGACTCGTCCAGGAAAAAGCCACATCTCCTAAACTTGGATGACCTCATAACCCTTATGCAGCGGGAAAACATAGCATACCATGCCAGATCCTTAATTACCTGAAATACATGTAAGTTGGAAAAATCAACAAAAATTGTTGAGCAAGTTCATGTGTAGTGAGTAAGTAAAACCTTTGTAAGTATGAAATCCTGGTATGTAGCAAATAAGGAAAAAGAGATCACCAATGGTTTGCAAAGCCATTGATATGTGTGAAGTGCAAGTAGGAAGACTCAAACCTAGCAGATTTATGCGTTGGGTACAAAGTCACCCCGAGGTCCGTACTGTTTGGGCCTGGGGCTGGGCTCGCTACACCCAGATAGATCTACCGCTCCTGCCCCTCGGTCCTACTATGAGGATTAATAGTCCCAAGTTTCCGCCTACCCACACACATGATCTAAATAATAACCCTCCTTACGCTAACCATACCATGTAAGAAATATTCGTAATCATAGTAACATGTATTTCACCCCCGCAGTTTAGAAAACTGAAAACAGTTAGAGAAAAGGGGGAGCATGAACTCACAGTGGTGCGTCTCTACCAAGTATATCTCCTGATCAAGCAGCTGTGCGACGACCTACACGTACTAAGTCTATTGGACGGACGGCCGTGCCTTAGCTTAAGGTTTAAGTTTTTGGGAAATAGTTAGACAACTATTTCGTGTTTATATTTTTGTAAGTACTTGGTAATTATTCTCCTTCCCAAGGATGGGGGATCTATTACATGCGTGTTCGTAACATTCGAAATACATTATTAAGCCTCACTTAATATATTTTATTTCTTACTTCAAAATATAATCATTTTTTTCCCAAAAATATTATATTTTATTTCATACAATTTTCCAAAATAATATTCTTCGACAAATACGCGTTCGTTGGTATTTTCTAAATTGCGTAAGTTACGGATAAAGGTCGGGTGGTAATAATTATACCGTTGTAACTCATTATTTATTGTGAAGGCGTTCGTATTATTTTGGAATCGTTAACATTCGGTAATATTATTTTTACCCTACGAATAATATTTGTATAGTTCACAAAATAATCATAAAAATCTCACAAGTGTTATGAAAATATATATATATATATATATCAAATATATATTTATCAAGTTTTATTTTGTGAAAATCCCACCTCCGATGTTTCGTAAATAAAGTCGTGGCGAAACTTACGTTTTGAAAACAAGTCAAAATAGATTTACAACACTTGTAGTGAAAATATTCCCAAGTGTTAGGTTTTTAGAAAAATTTCGCCAGAGTTTCCCCTGTAACTGGAGGTGGCCACGCTTTCAAGCGTATCATTTTTCTTTTAAAATTCAAATCAACAATTTTCTCAATCAACTATAAACAATATTCAAACCATCAAACTAGTCAAAATAGATGTAATTCGCAAAAATGCATGAACTTGTGGTCTATCTAAAATATGAAGTAAATCTCATTACTTTTAGTGGATCTTTGTATAAATCCATCCGGTTTCGTAAAAGTCTTGTTTTTAATGAAATTCCATCTTTACAACTTCTAGTAAAATTTGACAAAACTAGTTCCTTGTCGAAAATTAGCGTTACACAAGTGTGTAGTGTGTTTACAAAAATCATCCTTGTTCATGAAAGATCCGGTTTTAGAAAGTATGATTCCTTTGACACTTGGTCCTTTGAAAATACCATTTGTAGATCCGTAGATCTACTAGTCTAAAACACTATTTCGTAAGAAAAATCGATTTTACACAAGTTCATGTTTAGTGTGTGGTAGAGTTTCATCATTTAACCCTTTTTATACTTAAACATATTCTATGTCATGTTTCATGAACATGACTAATCCGGGTTAGATGATGATCCGAGCTACCACATCATAGATCGGCACTAAATAATCACACAAAACAAGTCTTACAAGATTTACACAACAATCTAGCTTTTAACCATCATCTTTAGCATTTTTAGTAGACTTTTACATATCATTTTGTATGTTCATGAGTTTTAACCGTCATATATCGTTTTAACCACTTTAAAATAGATCGAGAGGATGTTTCAAGCAACTTACTACTAGCTCGAGGCTAGGGAAGATTCTAGTCGAAGAATGAGTGGATAAAAGAAATGAGAAGAGGTCCTTCGCGTTCCGAATGCACCAAGCCTCCTCGTATGTGATCCTTAACACTTGTATACCCTTGGAATGGCTTGATCAAAATCGAAAGGTGGTGTGGTGAAGATGGTTGTGTTCGGCCGAAGCCTATGGCAAGGGGAGAGAGAGAGTGATTTTTGTTGTGTGGGTTATGAAGTGATTAGTGGACTTGTATTGTTACTTATAGACAATTCCTTCAAGATTACCCAAAGGTTATTGTGTCACCTTGATATTAGACAAGTAGGATTATTTTAATCATCCAAGGACAAATGGTGTCACCATATGGTGACCGATTTCGTTGGGGGGGGGGGGGGTCTCATGGTTGGTTTCTAACTAAATGGTTAGACATTAGTTGTTAAGTAGGAGGTTAATTTAGTTACTAGCATGTAGTAAGTTGTAACGGGTGTTAGGGTACTCGGGGACCCTAACTAGCTCAGAAAAAGAAAAATAATGTTATTGGCAATATTTTTATGTTCCGGGTAAAGTCCGGTTGTTCGGTTGGATAGAGATCCGTTAAAGTGCTTAACAAAGCTTTAAAGTGTCGTTATTATTATTTTTAGTGACACAACCCCCGACACATTGGAAAGTGTCTAGTAATATTTTTCCCATGTTTTGGCACTTTATTAGGTAGCTTAATGCTGAATTTTAATTAAAGTGCTGAATTTGGTACTTAAAGTATGTTTTAGGCACATCCGGTCACTGTAATCTCATTCCTAGTGACGCAGTTCTACAACCCTTATATCCCTACACTTTCTATTAGTGTAGTAAACTATCTCTGGCTCTTACAGGCCTTAGAGGCAGTGCCTGCCTGGTGCTAGTTATGACAGCACGTTTAATAGGTTATCCGTTCATTGTGCTACTGTGCGTTTGGTGCATCAAGGTTGTCACAAAGGTGCTGTAAGCAAAACCTGGGGTGTCAGCAAGTAAAGTATGATGCAAGCAAGTACAGGTATCAGCATTCAAGTAGCAGTTTATCCACAATTTCAAGTAAGCACAGTAATTAAGCAGTAATTAATTATTAATTAAGTCGTACGGATACCTGGTTTAGTGAGGGTTGTCACAGCTTTATGGTGACTTTTGGGTTAACACCGAATTCCAATTCAAATTAAAAAACGTCAACCCGAACAACCTATTACCTATGCGAATAACCGGAAGTTCTATTTATGAGTAAACGGGTCTAATTTCGTGCCTCATATTTCTATGAAGATACAATAAGCTTATTAACCCTTTGTTTTAGATAGACTTTACTTTGATTGCATGGTGATTGAAGATTTTGGTATATAGTTTGGATTCTTGACTGTTAATCACCGACTTTAACTGCTATAATTCAATTTCAAAGGAATTCTTCACAGTTGTTAGTTGTTTAGCTGATTGAATTTTTATTCTTCTTGCAGGAGTAGGACTAGAATCTAGCGAATCACCAAAGGTTTACGAGACTCGGTTAAATCAAAGGTAGAGTTACCGTCTATTTATTTATTTATTTATTTATTTATTTATTTATTTATTTATTTATTAAGATAAGATTTTGGCAAGTGGATTGTGTTGTTGAATGTTAATGAGACTATGAGACTACTAGGCCTGTCCTTTTTATCCGAAACCTGCTCGGAATTCGAAGCCACCCCAATTCGAATTAACCCAAATTCAATGAACCCGTATCCGATACTAAATAGTACCACACATTCACGACACTTCACTGTTGTAGCTTCCGAGTCCCCTAAATTATTCCAGGTTCACTTAAGTTAATTAATCTTCTCTATATTAGTGGAGTTTAGTTAAGTGTTAATAACATCGTCTTTCTGAAATATACTACAATCTAAGCATCAAAGAACTGGTCAAGCTGAAAGAAGTTAGAATACAAAAGAAGTTAATTTGGATGACTTTATGTACCTGGTAGTCCAAATTAGTTATAAATTGCATAATATTAATTGATTTTCTGATCAAACATGCTGACCCATTCATATCCGTTCTAAATATGCATTGTTTTGAGGCTGCCCATTTCAACTGATTCTGTTATGTTGGTACCCATTTTCAATCTACATGGTTAGGCCATTTTGGTCAAAATGGGTCCTAAGAAAAACATGTTTGGGTCAAAATGGATCGTTTTATAAAAGTATGGGTTTGGTCGAGTTGAAATTAGTAGTATCTAGATATATATATATATATATATATATATATATATATATATATATATATATCAAAATTTGTTCGGTCGCTAATTTTTATTTTTTTTGTGGCGCGGTGGTGCTAATTGTGATATCTTGAACAACTGAGAACATTTAAGATTTCTACAACGAAATATCCACTCTCAGTTATTAAGTTGTATATTTTCTTGTTTCTAAGTACGTTTTTTAAGCATGTAATAATTGACCTATAATTTATATTGTTACCGAGTAATTTACCACTTATGCAGGGACGAGTAGTGGGGATATATGGTCCAGAATCTTATGGAAAGACAACTCTTACTCTGTATGTAATTGCTAAAGCACATAAACAAGGAAGTTATTTTTTTACTCTTAAATATAGCTTTTAATTTATTGGTAATTTGTAGGATTGGTATTTGTTTTGTTGGTTTCATGCCATTTTGCTCTTGAAGTTATGGAAGCCAATGGGTGACCATTTATCTCATAATTTATTGGTAATTTGTAGAAGTCTTTTGTAAGACTTTTTATGTGACCACTTCTTATTCGTAGTTGAGTTCAGAAAGATCTTTGATTAAAAATAGACTTTCAACTTTGTATATTAAATAGTATTTAAACTTTTCAAAATATGCTAACTATTTTTTTTCTTTTAGAACATATTAGTTATTTTGTCCCTGTGAATTCATGGGTATTAGCACTAGAACAAACAAACATGGATTATGATCATATAAACGTATAACTTTCTTTGTCAATACCTTGCAAACATATTATTATGTCCAACCCGCGAAGTTCGCAAGTATTAGCACTACATGGAAGGTATCTTTGACATCTTTAGTGCTCATACATGGAAGGTATGCAACACCTATTATATATGTTTATTTATAAAACTTTTAGTTTTAAAGAAAAATAATGTAAAATAAGAGTAAAGCACTCCCTCTGAGCGGGCTGTTTGGTCTACACTTCCCGCATAACTGGACGGTTAATGGGTTGTAAGTAGACATGTTACTGCATAACTGTAACACCCTTAATCTTTTACTTGAATTAATCACTAATTTTATAGATTTTTATACCACAAGATATTAAATTAACATAAGTTTCATAAGTAGCATAAACCTTAGTCAACTAATGACTAAGTTGGAACATTCAAAATTCGTTTAAGAAATTGTTTACAACCCATGAACAAAATCTAAGTATGATTAAAACATTGCGGAAGCTTCAAAAATCGTGTTCGGTTCTTCATCATTCGCTTGACCGCCATCCGTAAGATCCACCTTGTTACCTATGGTCAAAATCCTTAAAACATTAGATCTGATATAGTTATATAGCACATAAATACAAAATCCAACATCAAAATTTAAATAACAAAATATTGTTTTGTTTTTTGGTTCCACCGTAACTTACGGTGTCACCGTAAGTTACGGTAAATTCTGGAATTCCCTGGGTCACCGTAAACCAGGGGAAAACTGTCGTAAACACTTGATCCCTACCGTAAGTTACGGTACTACCGTAACTTACGGTAGTTGCTGGAAATCCATCATTTGTTTGTTTTGTTCATTGTACTCAAACCCAACCCTCGGGTTTCGCTTTTCTAACAACCTATACATTGAATTCTCGTATTTCTAACATGCTATATATATTAACCTATATCAAAGATCAATACGTTATACTCTGAAACATTAACCATGCGTTACTCGATTACTTGACCCGTTGGCTCATCTAAGGAATCCTTCCATATGACGACTACCAACGAGTTCCAACCAAATTTCGACAAATCATTCAGTATAGCAACTTCATTGCAAATTTTAAACAACTCTTATTCAAAAATTCAATTACGCATTATATAATCATCAAATCTATTTAGTGTAACGGGTCAAGTTACATACCTTACAATCCTCTTGTGATGAGGATCATGATTCTAAGCTCAATTTTCAATTTTGACTTGGATTAATCCTTCAATTTGCAAGATTAATGAAGTTTTAGGGTTTTGGAAAAATCTCCTGGTCGCCCTCTCTCTCTGTTCGATCGATGCCCACCCACAATGGGTGGACTTTGTGTTTTGTTTATTAAATTAGTACTAAACTTTCAGATTTTGACTAGTTTAGTCCCTCAACTTATCATTTAGCTTTAAGTTTAAGTGTTTTAACTTTAGAATAAGTTATTTCAAGACTATCAACTAACTGGGTTATAGTTTCCTAGTTAGTTAATTCTTGTTAAATTAACATTACATATTAAACGCAAAGTTTTATATTTTTGGGGTGTTACAAGTCCACCCCCCTTAAATAGGGTTTCGTCCCCGAAACCGTAGTACGTACCAAATAACGTAGGGTGGAGACGTCGCATTTCCTCTTCGGACTCCCACGTAGTGTCCGAACCTTTCCTATGCTCCCATTTGACTTTGACTTGGTCAATTTGTTTATTTCGTAAAAGTTTGACCTTCCGGTCTAAAATCTCCACCGGTCTTACCGCATAATTCAGACTATTATCCACTTCGATGTCATCATAATGGATATAGGTCGTTTCGTCTGCTACGCACTTTCTTAATTGTGACACGTGGAACGTGCCATGGATCCCACTTAGTTCCTCCGGTAGCTCAAGGCGGTAAGCTACCTTGCCAACTCTTCCGATAATTTTAAATGGCCCAATAAACCTCGGGCTTAACTTCCCCCTTTTTCTGAATCTAATATAGCTCCTTCCATGGGGAAACTTTTAGCATGACCATGTCACCAACCTGAAATTCGATTGGCCTATTCCTTTTATCAGCATACGCCTTTTGCCTGTCTTGAGCTGCTTTTAAGTGTGCCCGTACTATATCGATCTTTTCATTCGTGGCCCGTACTATATCTTGATGAGCGAGTTCACGTGGACCCACTTCACCCCAACATACTGGGGTTCGACACTTCCTCCCATAAAGCATTTCGTACGGTGCCATCTTAATACTAGATTGGTAGCTGTTATTATATGAAAACTCGACTAACGGTAGGTGAACATCCCAACTTCCTCCAAAGTCGATTATACATGCCCGTAGCATATCTCCCAATGTTTGTATCATTCTTTCACTCTGTCCATCCGTTTAAGGATGGTACGCAGTGCTGATGAACAATTTGGTTCCCATTTGCTCTTGGAAATCTCGCCAGAAATTTGAAGTAAACCGGGTATCCCTATCAGACACGATGGATACCGGAACCCCATGACGTGCTATTATTTCATTAGTGTAAACTTCTGACATCTTTTCTGACGTATAAGTCTCACGAATCGGAATGAAGTGAGCACTTTTCGTCAATCTATCCACCACTACCCAAATGGCATCGAAACCACGATTCGTCTTAGGCAACTTGGTTAATAGGTCCATTGTAATATGTTCCCATTTCCAAACCGGAATTTCTAACGGTTGGAGTTTGTCATATGGTTTCTGGTGCTCCGCCTTGACTTGTAAACATGTCAAGCATTTTTCCACATACTTCGCCACATCCCTCTTCATTCCGGGCCACCAATAATTTTGTTTCAAATCATTGTACATCTTGGTCGCACCCGGATGAATTGAATAACGGGATTTATGAGCTTCATTAAGTAGAAGCGCCTTCACTCCACAAGTATGTGGGACCCATATCCTTCCGGATCGAGTCTTCAACCCGTGATTCCCATCCGACAAATCTTTCAATTGACCGATTATTCTTTCTTTCTTCCAATTCTCTTCTTTTACTGCTTCTAACTGCGCCTCTCGAATACGTTCAAGTATACCCGAGGTCACCACGAGTTGCATCGACCTCACTCGTATTGGGACGTAGTCCGCTTTTCTGCTCAGAGCGTCCGCTACCACATTTGCCTTTCCGGGGTGATAATGTATCTCACAATCGTAGTCTTTCACCGTTTCCAGCCATCGCCTTTGTCGCATATTTAACTATTTCTGATCAAAGAAGTATTTCAAGCTCTTGTGGTCGGTGAATATGGTGCACTTTACCCCATACAAGTAATGCCTCCATATTTTTAATGCAAATACCACCGCTGCCAACTCGAGATCATGCGTGGGATATTTCTTCTCGTGTATCTTCAATTGTCTCGAGGCATAGGCTATTACCTTGCCCCGTTGCATCAACACGCAACCGAGCCCCGATAATGAAGCATCCGAATAAACCACCATGTCTTCGACTCCGTCCAGCAATGTCAATACCGGAGCTTGAGTTAACTTTTCTTTTAGCGTTTGAAACGCTTTCTCTTGATCAGCACCCCAAATGAACTTTTCTTTCTTCCGTGTTAGCTTTGTTAGCGGTGACGAAATCTTGGAGAAATCTTGAATGAATCTCCTATAATATCCCGCAAGCCCCAAAAAGCTTCTAATTTCCGAAGGGTTCTTCGGAGAATTCCATTTTGACACAGCCTCTATCTTTGACGGATCCACCAATACTCCGTCGGCACTTATGACGTGGCCAAGAAATTGTACCTCTCGTAACCAAAAGGCACATTTAGAGAATTTTTGCATATAACCTCTCTCGTCTCAATGTCTCTAATACTTCTTGCAAGTGATGTGCGTGTTCAACTTCACTTTTTGAATACACCAAGATATCATCGATAAACACGATGACCGACTTATCCAACATTGGTTTGCAAACCCGGTTCATGAGGTCCATGAAAGCCGCAGGTGCATTTGTTAGCCCAAATGACATCACGAGGAATTCGTAATGTCCATATCTCGTGCGAAAAGCTGTCTTCGGCACATCTTCTTCTTTGACCTTTAGTTGGTGATACCCCGATCTAAGGTCAATTATTGAAAACCAGTTCGCACCTTGTAGTTGGTCGAATAAATCATCTATCCTCGGGAGCGGGTATCGATTCTTTACCGTGAGTTTATTTAACTCCCGGTAATCGATACACATGCGCATGCTCCCGTCTTTCTTTCTCACGAACAACACCGGTGCGCCCCAAGGAGACACACTCGGCCTTATGAATCCCTTGTCAAGCAGGTCTTGGATTTGAGACATCAACTCTTGTAATTCCGACGGTGCTAGTCGGTACGGGGCTTTTGCTACGGGTTTCACGCCCGGAATCAATTCGATCCCGAACTTTATTTCCCGTTCAGGCGGTATCCCCGGTAAATCCTCCGGAAACACATCTTCATAATCTCGTACTACCGGTACATCTCCAATCTTTCGTGATTCTTTTTCGGGCTCATTAGCGTATATCATGAATGCCTTGCATCCTCGCTTCATAAGCTTGTGAGCTTTCAACATTGAGCATACTATGGGGTTGCCACCTTTTTCGCCATAAATGGTGACGTGTTTTCCGCTCGGAGATGTTAGTTTTATCTCTTTACGAAAACACACGACCTTTGCATGATGTTGAGATAGCCAATCCATCCCAACGACTACTTGAAATTCTCCCATTGACATCGGGATTAGGTTTATTAAATATTCTTCGTCATCAATGCTCAGTTTACAATTTTCACATACATCACAAACAATAAAGCTCTTGTTATTACCTATCTCTACTTCTAAGGGCACAGGTAATTTTGTTAGAACAAATGAAGGATATCGAATAAATCCATATGAAACAAAGGATTTATTCGCACCCGTATCAAATAACACGCATGCAGGAATCGAATTTACAGCAAATATACCTGAGACCACGTCAGGTTCAACCTTCGCTTCTGCGGCGGTCAGTTGAAAAGATCTTGCCTTTGCTTTTGGGGCTTCACCTTTCGGGTCCTGCCCATCTTTCTTTCCAACAAGTTCCGGGCATTCCGATTTCTTGTGGCCCGTCCGATAACAATTGTAACAAACCGTCACTTTCTCCGGGTACGATATAGCCATATGTCCCGTTTTTTTGCATATGGGACCAGGCTTATCCTTGTAACGACATTCACCTTTATGACCCTTTCCGCAGATTCTGCAACTTGGCGACCCTCCTTTCGTATCAAACTTCTTTGCGTTTTCGTTTGTTCGTGCCTTCTTAGTAGGGCTTGGGTTTACATCTTGTGCTTTCCGTTCACCCCTTTCAATGCTCTTTTTCAGTTCGATCTCCCTTTCCCGAGCAACATTTATGATCTCAGTAAGAGTCTCGTATTTGGAAGGGGTGATAAATTCCCTATACTCAGCACTCAACATGTTATGGTAGTAGTATATCTTTTGTTCTTCATTCGTCACTAGATCATCGCAAAACTTCATCTTATCCATAAACGTTGCCATAATCTTGTCTATGGTCTCATTCTTGTGCCTAAGTTGCATGAACTCCTCCTTGATTTTATTCATAACCGCTTTGGGGCTATGATGCTTAAGAAATGGCGTCTTGAATTCTTCCCAAGTCATGACCTTAGCAGCTTCAATACCAATCTCTCTCTTTTTGTTATCCCACCAATCTTTCGCTTGACTCCTTAGTTGACCCGTACCATAGGCTACGTAGTCATCTTCGTCACAATGGGTCCTCTCGAATACCCCTTCGATATCACTTGGCCATCGTTGGCACACTATTGGGTTAACCTCCCCATTATATATTGGTGGTTTACAGGCCATGAATTCCTTGTATGAACAAGGCTTTCGTCCACCATGCTTTTCCTTTGCTAAATTTGAATCATCTTCCAATTTCTTGATTCTCTCTTCTACTATTGATAAAACTGTGTTTTGAATTTTATCAATAAAGACCGATAAACTGTTTTCGATCGCCTTTTCCAACCTTTTCGGCAATCACTTCCCTCATTTGTTCGGTGACTCTTGGCACCGCATCATCATTACTTCCATCTGCCATCTCTATTTCTGAAATGTTTACATAGGTTGTTAAACATTCCATTTATAACACATGTTTTATTTGTTTTGATTCAATCAAGTTCATAACTTGATTTAATCGTTCTTGTTTTGATTCGATCAAGTTCATAACTTGATTTAATTGTTCTTGTTTTAATTCGATCAAGTTCATAACTTGATTTAATCGTTCTTGTTTCGTGCATTTCTTGTGTTTGAGTGAGTTTACACACTCTTTTCATGCATATTTGTTCGTTTCTCATTCCTTACATAATACATAATTTATTAACAAAATAATTTAATTCTTACCGGACAATCGATCAAGCTTGAACCGAACACTTATTGACAACCTTGAGCTCTGATACCAACTTGTAACACCCTTAATCTTTTACTTGAATTAATCACTAATTTTATAGATTTTTATACCACAAGATATTAAATTAACATAAGTTTCATAAGTAGCATAAACCTTAGTCAACTAATGACTAAGTTGGAACATTCAAAATTCCTTTAAGAAATTGTTTACAACCCATGAACAAAATCTAAGTATGATTAAAACATTGCGGAAGCTTCAAAAATCGTGTTCGGTTCTTCATCATTCGCTTGACCGCCATCCGTAAGATCCACCTTGTTACCTATGGTCAAAATCCTTAAAACATTAGATCTGATATAGTTATATAGCACATAAATACAAAATCCAACATCAAAATTTAAATAACAAAATATTGTTTTGTTTTCTGGTTCCACCGTAACTTACGGTGTCACCGTAAGTTACGGTAGATTCTGGAATTCCCTGGGTCACCGTAAACCAGGGGAAAACTGCCGTAAACACTTGATCCCTACCGTAAGTTACGGTACTACCGTAACTTACGGTAGTTGCTGGAAATCCATCATTTGTTTGTTTTGTTCATTGTACTCAAACCCAACCCTCGGATTTCGCTTTTCTAACAACCTATACATTGAATTCTTGTATTTCTAACATGCTATATATATATTAACCTATATCAAAGATCAATCTGTTATATTCTGAAACATTAACCATGCTTTACTCGATTATTTGACCCGTTGGCTCATCTAAGGAATCCTTCCATATGACGACTACCAACGAGTTCCAACCAAATTTCGACAAATCATTCAGTATAGCAACTTCATTGCAAATTTTAAACAACTCTTATTCAAAAATTCAATTACGCATTATATAATCATCAAATCTATTTAGTGTAACGGGTCAAGTTACATACCTTACAATCCTCTTGTGATGAGGATCATGATTCTAAGCTCAATTTTCGATTTTGACTTGGATTAATCCTTCAATTTGCAAGATTAATGAAGTTTTAGGGTTTTGGAAAAATCTCCTGGTTGCCCTCTCTCTCTGTTCGATCGATGCCCACCCACAATGGGTGGACTTTGTGTTTTGTTTATTAAATTAGTACTAAACTTTCAGATTTTGACTAGTTTAGTCCCTCAACTTATCATTTACCTTTAAGTTTAAGTGTTTTAACTTTAGAATAAGTTATTTCAAGACTATCAACTAACTGGGTTATAGTTTCCTAGTTAGTTAATTCTTGTTAAATTAACATTACATATTAAACGCAAAGTTTTATATTTTTGGGGTGTTACAATAACTAGAAGGTTGTTGTTTTCTATAATAAGCCAAAACCTTTACATGGGTGGATCTAGGAGTTTAAGTTGTTCACGTGCATATCTAGAACTGCTATTTTTTTCTCTCCTTTTATATAAAAAAGAATAAGAAAAATTGGATCTAGGAGTTTAAGTTGTTCACGTGCATATCTAGGTTTGCATTTGCGTTCAATTATATCTCTTTTTAAATAATTTGCTATTGGAATCCACAGGTGAAAAGTTCGACAAAGAAAAAAACACAAGAGTCGATATAGTTGGCGGAGAGGGAAATGCAATATCACGGTGACACATGGCCCAAGTTTTTTTCATTTATTTATTACATATAATAGATGAACATAACTTAGTCGCGTGGCATCGTGCCATTGCAGCTAGGATTCTGTTTTGGCGCACTACTTTTGGGTTTTCAAACATATTTGGACGTTTTACATGATTATTACCCGTTTTCATGTGCAAAAGGATAGTGTGTTTGCAGGATGTCCAATTGTTCTTGTAAAAAAAGAGGTTAGATAGTGTCGTTCATATGAATAATTACATCATTCTAATTTTGGCTGTTTGCTACGCACCATGGATCGAGAGCCGGCCAAGAATGTGCAAAGGAAACAATTGCCTTCCAAAAGGTACTGTGTGTTCATATTGCCTAGAATTTACGATTTCTCTTTGTTTTTATTCTTTCACTGTATATAAAGTATTTTATCATCATTTTTTAAAACTAAATCTTGTAAATACAGATGATGTTGACAAGACTATGGGTAAGATAAATAAACAAACTCAAAATATGAAGCAAATTCAAGAGATATTGGGGACAACATCAGGTGCAACTGCTGATTTCGATTAGGTATCATCCCCACTTTCAATCACTCTTCATGTCCTATATACATTCAAATTGTAAGGGTAAATACATGTTTTTAAAAGCATGTCAGATTTATAATTTTATTATAATTGTATAAAACTATACCATAATGTAAAAAAACAAACCAATCCGGCATTTTGTTTTATCTGTTTCCAGAAAAAAATAAATTGGGTATCGGTACCGGTACCGAAAATGTTCAGTATGATACTGGTATTTGAAGGTAAAAATTGATGTTTTACCGGTACCATATCGAACTGGTACTGGTACTGAAAATGCCAAAACGTGGGTACCGAATCCATACCGAACAAAATTTAGTACGGGAAATTCGGTACCGCTACCGGTTCAGTGTCGGTACTCAGTACCAAATGCTCTTCCCTATATTTAACCACTGAACAATGTCTTTCTTTAACCTTTCATATAACTACATAAATAAACAAATACAGGGATGGAGAAAAAAGAGATGCCCTTTGAGAATTACTTTACTAAAGCAGTTGTCGGGGCCATATTTTGTTGCAACTGACAAAACAAACTTATTCGCTTGGAGAGCATGTGAAGGAAAGATTTCGACTTCGGAGGCGTTGGCAAGAAGAGGAGTTAAGGTACTGTCACAAAGTTGTAGAATCCGTAGTATTGGTGTGGAATCAGCCGATCATGTGCTCGTGCAATGTTCGTATGTTAGAGCGGTGTGGCGGCAAATAAGTAACTGGCTGAAGCTACAACCAATATATGCAAATGACAAAGTGAAAGATAGATTATTGAATATAAATTGTTTGGACGCAACTGAAAAGTGGAAAAGAATAATTCATGCAATTTATCTACAGATACTGTGGGCTTTATGGCGGAATAGAAACGATAAAGTCTTCAATAACAAGACGAACCGGATAAGCAAAGTGGCCGAAGAGGTGAAGAGGAAACATATGCATGGGAGACAAAAAGAATGAAGCTAACGAGCGTGACACTGGACAAATGGCGAAGATTCGAGTTAACAGTAGTATGATTTTGTTTGTATCTTTAGTTTTGGTGTAATGGTACCGAATAGCTTCTTGCTATTTTGTTTTATAATGATATGTAACTAAACGCAAACGATTTAAACGATATATTATAATCTGTTTTTTAGTATTTGATTTCGATCGTTATTAAACATACCCGTGTGTTCACACGGGTGTTACAACTAGTATTTATTTACCACAGTCCATAATTGGAGCCCTTTCACGCCCGTCATACACTCGAACACCTTTGGGGTCCCTAGGGTGGTGTTGGGCTGTAACACCCCGAAAACGGGTTTGATAATCAAACTCCGTTAATACTGAAAGACGGGTAAAGTACCGTTAGTGGCAAAATTTACCCGGTAAATATTAGGATTTAAATAATTAATCCTAATATTAAATAAAAAGTGAACAAAATCTTTTAAGGAAATAAAATGGATAAAAGGCCCGGGTTAACGGGACCTAAAATAAACTTAGTCATAATTTCCCCCGAACCCACTAAGTTAACTAGGAATGTCTGACCTAGTTAATAAATGGGAATATTGATATTAGAAATAAGTAGGTTGTGATCTACTTAATAACGAACCAAACACGAGGGGTTAAAGTTGTATAACTTGAAAGGTTATTTATTAATAACTAAACAAAACACACACACACAAGTGTGTGCTCTGGATCGATCTCAGGGGAGCTCCCATGGAGCCAAACCCTAACTTTCAACAAATCCATCAAATTGAAGGATCAAATGAAGCCCAAATTCACAACCGAGCATGAATTAATGATCACCCGAACAAGAGGATCGTAAGGTTTGTAAAATCTTGATGATTCGTGAAGTTGTAAAAATTGGATAAACATCCTAATCGTGAATTAGGCATGGATTAGAGAAGCTATGGCTAGATTAGTGATGTATACTTGCTTAGGAACGAAACCCTAAGTGAAAATCATACATAACATGCTATGAATTGAAGGATTTGATGAATTAACACACTTAGACAAGTGGGTTTTAGTGTTATGATGAAATTATGAAGAACTTGAAGTAATATCACTTGTATGTGATTAACAAGTAAACTAGGAAGTAGGTTTTGATATAATAGTACGGATGATGATAAGTTTATGTTTAAAATCATCATATTGGATAATAGAAACAAGGCACTCAAACAAATTTAGTGATTTGGGAACTTGTTCATACATGATTGAAATGGATTTTGAATGTTGTGATGAAATTTGGTAGCCATGTTCATGTAACTAAGTGTATAAGATCATGTTAGCTACTAATTGATAGATAGAGCTTGAATGTGCATTTATATGCTAAGGGGCGTTTGACTTTTAGTAGTCAAACCAACCATTAGTAAGATCGAATGATAAATTTGATAGAAAAATACGTAAGATGGAATAGTTATGATTAACAATGACTAAATTAACCATCTTATGAAATATGATGATAGTTTGACGCCTAACAAGCTAGGTGGAAGCTTGTGGATGAAGCGGGTCAAACGGAGCGCGTACGGAAAGAAAAGCGTGGCATGGATGCAAGGTAAGTATAGCTTACACTAGTCATATAGTTTAGAATGTCCTTTTGTTGTTTTGATTTCGAACAAGACAAATGGGAAATTGAGATATGGTGTTTCCGGCGTGTAGTCGTACGGAACAAGATAACCAATAAGGGTAAAAATTGAAATTTGGACACTTGTTGACAATAATTATCGGTTTTTGAAAGATACATATTTCGTAAGCCTTAATAGGCCAAAAAGCGTTAAGAGGGGAATTATAGTTAAAACGACCGTGCGGTGTAAATTGGAACGAGTCGTGTAGACGAGATGGCAATAAGCTTTATCTCGCCAATATCATCGGTCATTTAGACCAACGGGTCAAAAGGTGAAAATATCACTTTTTGACAATATCGACTAATGGTTTGATGAGTTGTTTGATTTCAGAAATAAATATCGAGCGGATATTTACATCGCTATTACTTAGTAGATATCGAGGCAAGGTACTTAAATGGGTCAATGTAATGATCCGAGCCAGGTACGCATAATAAGATAACTCTCATTTAAATGTAAGACTAATGAGAGTTAAACGAAGTCTAGAATAAGTTTTTGATTACCCTAATAGGTAAACCAAATGTTACGGACAATGGTCATTATATTTGAAAGGCCTAGTGCCCTTTCAAATAAAATCATAGTTAAAAGATCGGAGTTTGGGTTAAACAAGTAACTAAAAGTCATTCGTCGTAAATGAAGGACTAATGTTGACCAAAACGCCCTTGTAGGCTAAATTGAACAAACAACCCTTAAAGGTTGTTTGGAAACGAGTTTTACAATTAGATAATTACTTAGGATGAGTATAGAAGTTGAAGGATGTAAAACGTTAGTAAAATGGCTCTATTTGAGTCTTTGCCGTAAAATAACGATTTGAAGGGTAAATTTTGATATATATAAGTCACCACATTGAATCCACCACAATTATAGTTGTGGTGGAAGATCCTTTGATAAGAAACGTGGACATATGTATTTGGAAATGAATGAAAGAAATTGGTGCTTAAAATATGCTTAAATATCTCAAACGGGTTAAAATAAGCATATGGGTGAAAATGGGTTAAAGAAGATATATAATTCTATAATTGGAACCTAATATGTTAGA
Source organism: Helianthus tuberosus (assembly GCA_030545235.1). NCBI lineage: Eukaryota > Viridiplantae > Streptophyta > Magnoliopsida > Asterales > Asteraceae > Helianthus > Helianthus tuberosus. The sequence continues at coordinate 211,701,724 of CM060400.1, forward strand.
CATCATTGAATTTAATAGATTTATGAGAATTAAGGGTCAAACAAACTTGTATGTTTGATAAAATCACGAACGGGTCAAATTTTGGTAAAAGAGTAATAAGCCGAAGACTTAAAAGTCTTAAATTTTATCAAGCCGGATGTCGGATTTTAACTCCATATGATGGAGAATTAAATTACAATCATGTAGGAAGAAACGGTAGGTCAAACGGATAAGCGGTTTGAAAGATACGAAAGATTTCGTGCCAATTACGGCAAAAAAGATACTGGACTGCACAGAGGCCACCGTAACTTACGGTGCCACCGTAAGTTACGGTGGAGATGAAAAAGCTACTGTAGATTCCCCCTGTTTTACGGTGGGGGGAATTAACATTCAGAGGCCACCGTAACTTACGGTGCCACCGTAACTTACGGTGGAGGCCAGGTTGAAATTTTTGTTTTTGTTATCAATTGTTTCTCGGACTCGTTTAGACACGTTTTAAGCCCTGTATGACTAAAGCATTTCATGTTTATGAAATGTAGGTACATCTTGGATGCCGGAAGACGATCAAGCTCAACGAAGAACCGAACACGATACAGTTACATGCTTCCGCACTTTGCCACGTTGTAAATTTATTTTAAACAACGAATTTCGATCACGTTATGTAGAATAAATTATAATTTGTAAAAGTTTTAATAAACCCGTATTTCCAATGTTTATGTAATCTTAATTACTTGATTGTTTTTCGTAAAATATACGTTAAACCTTGAATTATAACAACGGGTGTTACATGGGCCGTTATCAAGTTGTTGTGGATGAAGGGTGCCACTCCACACCACCCAATATAATAACTTGGTAGTCAAATTATGATTTGTCAGGATTGAATTGTGCATCAATTGCTCAAAGGTTGGTAAAATAATTACATGATCTTTAACAAAAATAAGTTTGCGATCAATAGCTTACTTAGTTATTGACTGATGGGTTGTCAGACTATAACGAAACTCATAAAGATGTATGTTTTATAAACGTTTGGATAAGTTGGGACACATGTTATGTCATTGATAGAGATATCTTGCAACAATAATTGTTACTATAGTATAGGAATGTCTCCATGGTGGATGTTATAGGAAATGAGATGTGTGACTCCAATATGTTGGGATGAATTGGTCAATGAAGTTTGGGAAGTAAAGAGATCACATGTGGAAGTTGCTCATGTCCAACATTAAATCTTATGTCGATAAAATAATGATATTGGATGATTTCATGTTAGAGATTGTGTTATTTTGAATATCTCTTTATTGAAAAGAGCTTTGTGTCTTCGCGAGCGATCCACGCTAAATCCATGTTTCATTGGTTTGTCTACCAGCACAGCTCGACTGGAGAAGTGACGTGTCATTTAGAATTACATGAAAAGTTAAGTGGAAACATAACAATTTCATGTGTTGTATTGTACATTTGTACGTACAAAAAATGTTTTAGCTAACAATTGTGACATTGTATGATATCATAATTGATGATAAGTTAGATTATGTGGAGAAGTCGGTGGCAGTTTGTTGACTAGAAAGGTCAAACCGCTTCGTAACAAATATTTTCAAGGGAGATGAAGTAATATGGTTTATGATCTTTTTTTTTTTTTTTTTTAGCTCAAAAAGATTTTCTTCTCCCCAATCTCTATTTTCTCTCACTCTCACGTACACACCTTGTTGTTTTTCTTGATGTTAAGATGATATGTGGTTAACTTCAAGCATAACAGGGTTTCTTGTTTGATTTACATTCTTTGTCACGTTTGGTCCCTGAGTCAACTTATATGGCTAACTTCAAGCATAACAAGGCTTCTTGTTTGATTTACATTCTTGGTCACGTTCGGTCCCTCAATCAACTTAAATATTGAGTTTGCCCCCAAATATTATTATGTACTCTTGTAACTAGTAGCTATGTTTTATGTTATGTTTGCCATGTCTTGATTTTGACTAATATATCTCATATTTTTCACATTAAAACAGGTATATGTCGTTATATGAAATAATATTTAACATATTCTTAAAATTTTATATTATCAAAGTTTTGGGATGTTACAAATTTGCCTACCTAATTTAACAATTCGACATGAAAACATAATCACACAATAAATAAGCGAGGATAGAATGTAATGTCACACTCCTACCAAGGTAGAACACACAGGGGTGAGACAATCGTATATCACCACACAATATGTAAGAGAAACAATAAATGTATTCAAATAAAGTGTCACAATATACGACAACAAAGCCAAAGTGATGCACACAGACAAGTCAACTTGTTCATATGTTCAAACAAATAAACCGATGCAAGTGAAAGAGCCAAAAAGCAAAAATAACTTGTACATGATAGCTAAATGCGAGGCTTGGCAAAAAATAAGTCACAAATCAAGCCTACTGACATGTTAACATACGGTGCCCCGATTAATGCATGTTATGCAACATCAATACGCTATTAATGTTGGAGATATTCACTCAGGTGCCTACCTATAGTATTCGTGTGCTTTAGCTAGCGGTAACACGACAAGAGTGGGGTTGTCAGCCCAAACAATATTATATAATATTGTCCACTAGCTCCATCCAGAAGTTAAATTAAATGACTGTGAAGTTATGGGGCTTGAAGTGTAACAATGTTAGCTTATGTAGTCACATCAATTTCAACAGTTGCATACATGCATACAAACAATGAAGTAAATGGTTGTCAAGTAGCATGTTTCCCCCTTTTAAAGATTTAATAACAAAAACTAAAAGGGGTCGCGATAGTCACCTGATAACGTTGCTAAGTTATCCCACACAAAGATTACTAATAAAAAGGAAGGTCGTCCTTAGCAAAAACCACGCATAGAGATGTCACGTGTAAGGACCATATTTGGTTAGTTGACATGCATTGTGATAAGTGTTGTGATTCAATAAGGTTCATATACCACAATAGAGTTCTCATGTTAAGTTATGCGATAGATGACTAGCTATTTTTGCCTAAGCATATATTAGGGTTTTTTAAATAATTATATGCCGATTAGGGTTACATAGTTTAAAGATAATGATAAAACAAATAAGATCAACAAGTGAATTTCCATATCAGTTTTAATGTTAAATTCACAAATAAGACATGGAATAATATAATGAAAAATTTATGACATTATTCCACATGTGTCAGGTTTTCAAAAATATTTATACTTCATTTTTCCAATATGTTTCATGAAACAAAATAAATATTTATACTTCATTTTTCCAATATGTTTCATGAAACAAAATAAAGCGGTAACAACAAAACTTTTGCCACCGTAAATGCTAAAATTCGATAAAGACTACTTCAAAAAGTGTTTCAGGCTTATTTTCTTAATGAACGAACATGAGTTAAAATTTTAGGTTATTTAGACCTATATTGAATGAGTTATGAAACCTGTTTTTCTAAAAAACAAACTCCTTGAAATACAATTTAGACTCAAAAGTCGATTTTTTTTTGCGTTTTCGTCAAGTCATGGTCTTCCCAAAATTTATTAGTTGGAGTTCCAAGAAACAACACACCGTCGCGGCGTCGCCCGGTCGAGCACTAAGGCTGAGTATCATGTTTTAGCACATACTGCTGCCGAGATTCGATGGATTATTTCCTTGTTACATGAGTTACATATTCCATTGTCTTGTCCACCTACTCTTTTGTGTTACAGCCTTGGAGCTACCTATCTTGCAGTCAATCCGCTATTTCACCAACGCACGAAACACATTGAGATTGATCTGCATTTCATTCGAGATATGGTGTTGTCTCAGGCTCTTTGTGTCTGCTACGTTTCTACTATGGCTCATTAAGCACATATATTGACCAAAGAGTTCTCAGCATCACGCTTTGACACCTTACAGTCCAAGCTTCACGTTGTTGCGCCCCGTTTAGCTTGAGGGGACATATTAGCGAGTATATTGACTTGTAGCAGTGATTGAGAGTTGAGTCGGTTATGAGCGGTAGAGTTTGTTATGAGTAGTTTCTAGATTCTTCTATATATAGGTGAGTTGCATATAGGTGGTGTTTGTTTTTTCAGATGCAAAAGGTCTGCAGTCTGCGGACCACATCTGCAGGCATCTGCAGGAGAAGAGGTGGACCAAAGGTCTGCAGTCTGCAAGGAGAAGAGAGTTTTTTTTTTACTTCTACAAAACCCATTCTCACACACACAACACCCACAGAACACCCATCTCTCTCTCTCTCTGCTTCATCTACCACCACCACCGTCACAACTACACCACCGCCACCACCGTCACCACTACACCACCGCCACCACCGTCACCACTACACCACAGAGAGAGATAGATAGAGACGCAGGAGAGAGAAACAGAGAGAGGGAGACGTCGGAGAGAAAGAGACGCAGAGAAAGAAGCTGAAGATTGACGGTTACGGTAAGCTGAAGATCCAATATGGGTTTTGTGTTCTTGATTGTGCCATTTTTCTGGGTTTAATCTTTTTGTTTTGGGTTTAATCCGATCTGGGTTTTGTGTTCCGATTTGGGGGTTTTGTCTGTGGAGAGTGGTGGTGGAGGTGGTGGCGAAGATGTGGGGGTGGAGGTGGTGGTGGTGGCGGAGATGTGGTGGTGGAGGTGGTGGCGAAGATGTGGTGGTGGAGGTGATGCAGAGGTCTGTGTTTAGAGAGAAGAGGTTCTGAAGAGGTTTGCAGACATAAGAACAGGTCTGTGTGGGGAAGAGGTGGGGTAGGCCTTTTTGGTGAGAAGTGCTTCCGAAAAACAAACAAGCTGCAGACTTCAAACGTCTGTGCGCGTCTGCGCGACGCAGACATAAGCCAAAAAACAAACACCACCATAGTGAGATGATTTTCATGATTAGTACCATTTGTATAAACAGAAACAGGCCTTATGGGCTCATTCATTCAGGCCCAGGTCTTCAAACAAGGCCCAATTAACAACTACGGCGGTTTACGATCCCCCCTCACCGAGATCTTTCTAATTTGGCGTCTCTGTTATCATTGCCCTTTCCTCCAAGCAAACACAACACACACGCATACACCTTTCTCCCGCTATCGATCGCACCGTCATAATCATGCCTACAGGTAGATTATCAACCTTCTCTTGCTTTAATCTACAATTTCTTCATACGTTGATTCACGATTCAAAGTTTCAAACAACAGTTTGTGCGCACAATAACTTGTTATTCGTTCGAACTGCATACATTTCATTTTCGTTTGTTATCTCCGATTAGGTATGCTAGTGACTTGTGGTTCATGAGTTTGTATATGTTTTAGCTGATTTTATTTGCTCATGTGTTTCGTTTCACGTTTCTAGGGCTCAACAACCTGAGAATTAGATTATGTAAGTAAGTTGTTGTTTATGTAGGATTGATGTTGGCTGTTTTATGTGTTGGATGCTTCACGTGTGTGTACCGGATATCGATTATTCAGTTTCGTTATAGTCACTTGACTTGCTTGTCCTCCACTTATATGTATATGTGTGTTTGGAATAAGTTCATATCGTATTTCTCCAAAGATGTAATACTGATAGGTAAAACCTTTGCATCGTTTTAAGTTCAAGCGAAGGTGCAGCAAACCTTCATTTTAACAATGCCTGTGCTTTACAAAAACCCTTAGATATATCGTGCGGTGAGAATTGATTGCCTAGCGGGCTAGTGGCGATTTTATAATTGTATATAATTTTAGTAAATGGCGAGTGGTGTAACTAGGAAGCTCTTAGAGGATCTTATGGCGGTCATTGGTTTGTTTCTATATTTTAGAATATCCTGTTGATGTTATATGATTATGGGTTGAGGTTATTAGTTACTTGTTTGTGGAATGAGATTTCTAATGAAATAAATGGAGTGTGTTTTAGATGGATATGCATTTCGAATACTATTGTCGAACTCTGTAGGCTTATATTTATTCGTTAACTCTTATCAAATTGTTCTTTTCACATTATACTATCTATACTTTATGCTTTGCTTGTATTGAGGGATTCAGAATAGTGGATGCATAATCTCTTGTTTCTATGAAGTATAAATTATTTTTCCTTACATTGCTTCTAGGAGACATTGCCTGAATACCTGTCTTGCCTTTCGGATGTTGGTGCTCTTTTAACAGTTGCTTTAGTATATAATTTATATCTGGCTAGTTTATTCTTCATAAAAGTCCTGCTGGTAGCTAGTAGAGCCTTTTTTATTCGGAAATAAACCATGTAGCTAAGTACATAGTAGTGTATGCTCGCTCTCGACAACTCATTTGGGGTTTAAGTTTCTCTTAAGAACTTATGTTTTTGACTGTCATTCATATGTCCTTATCACAGTGAGTGTTAAATGGCAAAAAGAGCTATACCCCGCAGTGGAGATAGATACAACCCAGCCCCCATATGTTTTCAAATGTCAGCTGTATGACCTCACAGGGGTACCCCCTGAAAGGCAAAAGATAATGGTGAAAGGTGGAATATTAAAGGTAATCCCGTTTTTCCACATGCCATAATTTTATCTAGCTTCTTTTTTCTTTGTATAACAATAATCACACTGTTTTTCATCTGTTAACCAGGATGACGCGGATTGGTCAAAGTTGGGGTTGAAAGAGGTGAATGATCTCTCTTACATTTGACATTTGATTGCCTTGTTGAAATTGGTATTTAATGTTCTTTTATTATGTATACTGTATAGGGTCAAAAATTAATGATGGTGGGAACTGCTGATGAGATTGTGAAAGCTCCAGAGAAGGGTCCCGTTTTTATGGAAGACCTTCCAGAAGAAGAGCAAGTAGTTGCTGTGGTAAGGTTTCCGAATCTTTAGTTGTACATACAGAATATCATACTCTATCTCTGTGTTTTGCATAGGTCTGTAAACGAACCGAACGTTCATGAACTGTTCGTGAACAGTTCGGCGAGAAGTTTGTTTAGATTATAATAAATACATAAATAGTTACGTTCATATAGATATAAACATTAAACGGGATTTCTAGCTACTCATATAAAAATAACTAATTAGTAATCGGACTTCCTAGTAATAAAAATGGGCTTCTGAATTGAACTAATCCTAGTTAATCACCAGTTTATATGAAAAACTACTTTGCGTTCGTCTATGTTTGGTCATTTATGTTCATTTGTGTTCGTTATGTTTATTAAATTATGTTCATATAAGTTTGTTTGTTTGTATGTTTATGTTCGTTTAGGTTTTAAACGAACACGCATAAACAAACACGAACACGCTCATTTTCTTAATGAACGAACATGAACAAAAAAATGTGTTCGATTATATGTTTGTGTTTCTGTTCGGAAGTTAAATGAACGAACACGAGCATGTTCGTGTTTCACATATATGAAGTGACCGACTTTATAGACACTTGATGTAGTAAAAAGACTATGGATGTGATATTAGCTTCTGATTTTCAATATATAGGTTATACCCAGATTATATTTTGTTGGGTATGACATATATCTATGCAGTTAATATCGGTGATATATCCGTTATATCGGTCCCTTAGTAAAATATCGCTGTCAAATGTCGGTCAAAATATCGGTACCGATATTATCGGCGATATTGACCGATATAACCGATATATCACCGATATAACCGATATATCACTGAATTATTGGTGATAAATTGCTATATATATAAACTCTGCATTATATTAAAATTACCGATATCTCACCTAGATAACCAATATTTCAAATATCGGTCCTTGACCGATATCCGATATTTTACCGCATTAACTGCATAGACATATATATGTATCATGTTTGGGAATGAAACTTGTTACCTACCGTTTTTTTATTCTTTGTAGGGTCATTCTGCTGGATTATTTAATCTGGGAAATACCTGTTACATGAATTCCACCATGCAATGCCTTCATTCAGTCCCAGAGCTTAAATCTGCGTTGATCGAGTGAGTGAAGTAACATACTATTTTCTACGCAAAATTCATACATCTTCTGTTAAGAAAGTAATAAATTTGTGCAATTCTTATTGTTTAGGTATCCGCAGTCTGGCAAAAGCAACGATCTGGATCAATCTTCTCATCTCTTGACTGTTGCAACACGGGACTTGTTTAGTGAGCTTGATAAAAATGTCAAGCCAGTTGCACCCATGCAATTTTGGATGGTACGTTTTCCCCTTAACTTGCAAAATATAGTTGTATATTTGTATCAATATGAATTTGGAGCTAACAATTGTGTTTCGAAGATCGTAATATACAAAGTAACGTTGCTAGACCTAATATTGTTAAAAGTCAACAACTGTAGTAAAAAACAAAGTACTTGCAAGTTCTTGTTCATAAGTTCATTACATCCTAAATCTAAGGGTGGTGATTTGTACACCACTAAATTTTGCTTTTTTGACAACCTTTCCAATAAATCGCAAAATATTATATTTGTCTTTTTTTACTATGTGAACATAGTTATTAAAACGAGCGCCTAGGCGCAAATAAGGCCCCGGGCCCAACAAATTACCCTGAGTGCGCCTCGCGCCTTTAATAACTATGATACTTACCATAGTATTAAAGGCGCGCCCAGGCGCGGCTAGGCGCAAATAAACCCCTGGGCCCAACAAATAGCCCTGAGTGCGTCACGCCTTTAATAACTATGTATGTGATAATAAAACGCGAAAAGCCAAATTTTGTTGAGATGTTTTTATTTATGGCACATCATTTATGACTGTAGGTATTGCGGAAAAAATATCCTCAATTTGGGCAGCTGCATAACGGAAATTTTATGCAGCAGGTTTCTCCGATTTTCACACTTTTATGATATCATTTTGTTTTCAAATATCCTAATCTTTTGCGTTTTGAAATTAACACCGTTGATACCTCACAGGATGCTGAAGAATGCTGGACACAGATTCTGTATACTCTTTCACAGGCCCTTAGATCTCCAAGTACAAGGTATTTTAATGAACTTTCGGCTATATTGATCGATATTGGTCATGATCCTATTTTTTGTTATAGAAATACTTGATAGATCATGATCGTGTACGCGTACAATTAATGATATACCTTAATAGTTTGAATCATCTCTATATGTTTGACATCGAATATCAACCCATTTTATACGTTTAATAACATATACATGTGCCAGTTACGTTCTAAATGCTATTTAGATGTGTGTTTGATGCTCTATCTGTTTGGTAACACCATTATTCTCATTTAACATGCAGTGCCAATGTTGATACAGTGAAAGAACTTTTCGGCATTGACCTTGTCAGCAGGTATACGTGTATCTAGTTTATATGAACATTCTTGTCATGCTTGTAGGACTGGTATCTAGCTTTATATGAAAATACCACTGACTTAAGGAGAATAATGGATGGTGTTAACGAGCCAGTTGAAAATGGCAAGATATCAAACCTTTTGGATCCAGATGCGAAAAAACAAACCTTTGGACGAAAGTCGCAAAACTGATCAAACCTCAGGGACGAAAATGGCATTTTACTCTGTTGTTTTACATAATGGTATGTTTGCCTGTGTAGGGTGCACTGTGCGGAAAGTGGTGAAGAAAACATAGAGACAGAATCGGTTTATTCTCTAAAATGCCATATATCACAGGAGGTGAATCATTTGCATGAGGGGCTGAAGCATGTAAGTTTTATTGTAGAAGTGATCACACTTGCAGATAATCTTTTCCTCATTATCTCTCTTTTTTTGTCACAGAAAGATATGTAGGTCACTAATAATGTACGATCGACTTTATTTCTTGCAGGGTCTGAAATCAGAGCTAGAAAAGGCTTCTCCTTCTTTGGGACGCAGTGCGGTTTACTTGAAAGATTCACACATCAATGGATTGCCAAAGTAACCGGCATTTCGTTCGTAACATATTTTGTCAAAATCCAAACATGTTACACAACAAGACATGTGTTGACCTTTTTTGAAACTGTTTTCTCATATGCAAGGTACTTGACTATTCAGTTTGTCCGATTTTTCTGGAAGCGGGAATCTAATCAAAAAGCAAAGATTTTGAGGGTAATAAAGTTACTAATTAAGAATGCATTTATTTTCTTACTAAGAAGATAACCACCTAATATATTGGCCTTTAATGCTATTTCTTTAAAATTATTTTTTTTTGACTATCTGTATACTTGAATTATTCAGAAAGTGGATTATCCATTGGAGCTGGATATTTTTGATCTTTGTTCAGATGATCTTCGCAAAAAGCTGGAAACTCCTCGTCAGGTTTGTAACGTTTACATTATATACCTACTTGAAATGCAATATAATAGATTCAAAAATGGTGACCAGTAAAGTTATTGTAGCAACCATATTTAAGTTAGGAACAAAAATGAAACCAAGGTGCATTTTATTACAAATTAACACTAACTGGTGATGTGGCATTGCTTGATGCCATTCTGGTCGCCACATATGCAAAAAGGCTACTGTGAAAAATAATTTTGAGTAAATTACACGAACCATCCTTGTGCTTTGCAAAAATTTCATATTTCAGAAGTATGAGAAATTACGCATATCGTCACTATTGTTCAACTGGCTGTCACGCTTTTGGTCGGTCAGGCTGTCACTGACAAATGTTACAAGTTTTCTTTAATCTTTGTGAAATTACCATTATACACGTATTCAGATGAAAGTGTGACGGTCTAGTGAACATTAGGGACGATATGTGTAACTTATGAATTATGATACATAAAGATGAAATGTGAAAGTTCTGCGTAGCACAGGATCTGTCTGTGTAATTTGCTTTTTAAGTTTATTTATTATAATTTTGAAATGATGATCTATTTTTATTGTTATATGTAAAAATAGTTTGTATCATCACACCAGATGCCTCTTGGCAAGTTGGCATATACATATATAATCTAAAATTATAAATGAGATGCCATGTCAGAAAATTTGAAAAATCAGCAAAAATTTCTCGATCACCTGTTGCACTTGTGTAGTTCCTTTCAACATTGTGTGGTTATTATGGTGTTTATAGAAATTTATTGTTTTACAAAAATGGAAGAAATGATGTTCATAGTTTTCATTTCGGTTTCAACTTTTGATACTTTTAGATGTTAAGAGATGAGGACGGTAGAAAGGCTGGTTTGAAACTCAAAGAAAAGAGCTCTGCTTCAGTGGACATTGATGTTAAGATGTCTGATGCAGAGGTACATTGTTTTTTCTACAGTTTATGTAAATGTGACATGTCACACATATATGCTAACAATTCACTTATTTTCGCCTTCTCAATTTATTCAGGGACCATCAAATGCAAGCGGGGAATCGTCTAAAACTACTTTGGGAGAAGGTTAACAACCTTATATAAATTTACATTCTTATATAATCTTGATATAATTTTTTTTGGACAAAAAATGTCCATCGTGTATGACATATTTGCTCTACAATTTGTAGGTTCTGATAAGAATGTTCAGTTGACCGGAGTGTATGATTTGGTGGCGGTGCTGACTCATAAAGGCAGAAGTGCAGATTCAGGTCATTATGTTGCGTGGGTCAAGCAAGAAAATGGTTAGTCCATCGTCATGTCTATTTGCTCTACGCTCGTTGCAATTTGTTATAACATCGAAATAACGAGCTAATAACTGATGTTGATATATAGGGAAATGGATCCAATTTGACGATGATAATCCAATCCCACAAAGGGAAGAAGATATAACAAAACTTTCTGGAGGAGGTATGGATGAAATTCCTTTTATACCATGTATATGCCCGTGTAGTATTTGGTACATGTTTTAATGTTGATTCGTTCGTTGTTACAGGCGATTGGCATATGGCTTACATTTGCATGTACAAGGCGCGCACCCTTCCCATGTGATATTATAATTGTGTAATTTGATTATTGGATTTGTGATTTAGTTTACATCGAAACTTATTTCCATTTGGATTTCAACAACTGTACCTGTTTGATGATGTGCTTTCAACTTTTCTTTAGTAGTAAAATTACAGAGAATTCTTTTTTTTTTTTTTAAATTACATGTTAACTCGAGTTAGAATTTCTATGAATAAAAGACACGAATATTTTTAAATTGTAACATGATTGTTTGCATCGTTAGGTGCTTATGGTTTTGTTTTCAGTTTACTTGAATCACCCATTTTACAATTCAAACATGCTTAATTGTGAAGTTGTACTTTTATTCAAACCATGGTTGCAAAAGTCGCTAGGTGCTCCCTACTCGGTCGACGGGGGCGTTGAGAGTACTCGGCCTAGGCGGAGAGTACACGGGAAGTACTCGGACATGTTAAATTGTAAAGAAATTAGTTTTTGAAAATTAAATATATGTAAAATAACATAAATTTACTAATATTTATAACAAAATGCGTGAAGATGATATTCAGTCGTTAATATTATAGGCATAGAAATTATATTTTATTTTATTTTAAGTCAAACTCTGCCCGAATTAACCTACTTGATCCGATTTTAACCGATGCTGACCACGTTTGATCGATTCAAAGTAATTAGGTGGAGTTGAAGAAAGTCGCATCGGCAACTTACCTTGTAGCGACTACTCGGAGAGTACTCGGCCTTGGAGACCTTGTTTTACAACCATGATTCAAACAAATAAACGTATCCGGTGATGTCATATTTGTATAGGGAAATTGGTTAAAATTCTGAATACATAAGTCGCGAACTTGGAATTTTGATTACATGACTCGCTGGAAGTCGTGTTATACCATCATCCACAATGTAACTGAAACTTCCACTAAATGCATTATGTATTAATTTTACAAAATTATGTAAAAGTTTTACTGTTACTGTGTTACGTGGTTTCATTTCATACAAGATGAAGGAATGGCAATCTCGATTAGGATGAATTGTAAAGAGCATGTACCGTACAAATCAGGATGGATTGGAATGGAGGGGATCAAGATGATCGGGAACAGCATTCTGCCATAACGGACCCATAAAAAAGAAGCATCCTAGGATGCATTCCGCACCCTTACAATTATTCTATGATCGTAAAATAGTGTTATGGTAATGTGATAAGATCTTAGCAGAGAGTATAACATATTGTCTTCCATGCTTAAGAAACTATTACGTAATGTCGAATACCCAAATCCCGGCTGACGTTCAATGGATCTTCGTTGACGTCGAGATGCCCCGTTTCTTGTAGCTACAAAAGAATAAACTGTTAGCCTCGTCACGGAGGGCCCCGGGAGGGGGATCCGTGACCAAGCTCCGGCGTGAGAGTAAGTAAACTTGCTGGAGAGGTGGAGGAGCCTATTCCGATGAGTATAATCACCGGAATGTTTCCTCAAAGGTGTGAATCCAATAAATGTGGTGTATATGATTAATGTGTGAGAATGTTGGTCGGAAGTAAAATGAGAGTAGTAAATGAGAGTGAAGTAAATGAGATAGTCTGAAGTTGATACCTCTGATCCCCTTGTTACCGTTTTCTTCTCCTTATATAAGTCTTAGGCCTTATCTTGCGTGTGAGATATTTGTTGAGATGATCCGACGGTTTTAGGAAGTCTTCGAGGGGCTCAGACACGTGTCTGACCCCTAACGGTTAGATTGGCAGCGTCATTTAATGTCCCGGCAGGAGAAGTACAATGCCAGCCAAGATACTCTTCTTATCTGTCATTAATGGTGGCCTGCATGCTCTGAATCCTCGTTTCCCTCTCATTTTGTAATAGAAGAACCTTAACGGACAAGTTAGATTTTGGTTGGGCTTGCATCCTGTTGGGCCCGTATGCAGGCAGCCCAAAGCGGGTAAAAATGGGGTTCTCCATTGGTCCGTCGTCAAGTCATCTTTAGTCCCTGGTTCTGAGACCCGAGGCTCATGATCCGGGGCTGAATCATAATTGTTCGAAAGGAAGGCTTGCTTTTTTGGGCTTCGAGTATGGGCCCACTTCTGATCAGTTATAATTAGCTATTCCTTCTAGCCATCATTTCACCGAACGCTGACGGCGGGAGTTAATCCCCAAGAGACACGTGCGTCTTTTTTGAATTTTGAAGGGACGAACGACAAGACGGTTTCCTGTGTGTCAGTTACCCTCTTTAAATACCTCATTACTTTTTGAATTTCCTCTAAAACCTTCTGGTTCCTTCTTCCCTTCCGTCACAATTCCTCCGATCATCATTTTTTCTCCGATTATGAGTCGCTCCGGTCGTTCTGTGATCAAATATGTCTTGACGGCAAAGGACTTAAGGTCTTTTGTTGAGACATATAACATTCCTGAGCGGTTTTCTCCCACCTTGCCGGGTCCTAACGAACCGGCAGAATTCACACCGGATAGGATTCCTCTTTATACACTGGCGTTTTCTTCTTGTGGAGTCCGGTATCCTCTTTCTCCTTTCAAGGTTGCTTTGCTTCGCCATTTCGGGGTTCATTTTTCTCAGTTGCACCCCTTAGGGCTTATGAGAGTGGTGCACTTTGAGTTGTCTTGTGCAGCCGTTTCTGGTGAGCCATCTGTCCCCTTGTTTTGCATGTTCTATAAACTGATCTCTGATGGAGATTGGTTTACTTTTGCCAAGCGTCAGAACAATGTGTCGAAACCCTGTTATACTTTTATGCCCACTTCTACTTACCCGAAGGATTGGAAGAATAGGTTCATTTTTGTCTCGGCTATCATGATACCTGAATCCCCACTGCCCAGGGATGTCGAGGCTGTTATTGAAGATACTGTTCCCACCCTGTCTGCTAATGAGATAGTCTTGTGGAAGCGCATGTGTGAAAACCCCACGAGGGCTTTTACCTTTTCTGAGGGGATTTTGGCTATGGGGAGGGGGTTGAGCCCTTCTTACTCTGTTCGTCGCAAGGCTTTTTTCGGTAAAAAAGGTATCCTTCTGCCCTGGTTTTACTGTCATTTGTTTGTGTTTCTCGGTGTCTGTGCAGTCATGTTTAGCATCTTTTCTTATGCAGAGTTGACTTTGTGGAGACTGCTTCAGGGGGATTCTAAGGATGTGAAGTTTGTGGTTGGTGGTGAAGTTGATCCAGACTTGAACCGGAGTGGGATGGTGCAGGTTACCGGGGGGTCTACCCAGGCAGGGGGCTCCGTTGCTGTAAAAGGGGGTGAAGACACATCCTCTGATGGGGAGGAGAGTTCTCCCGATCCTGCCCCTGTTAAGCATTCTGATCAAAGCGGTGATGAAGATCTGGAGGTTCGTTTGGTTCGTAAGAGGAAGGTTGTGAGTCCTAAGCCAGCCCCTGCTCCTCGTGATATCCGGCAAAGGTTCCGGAGTGCCAGTGGGCAGAAGCCCCCTCCTTCGTCGAAGGCTGCTTCCGAACTTCCCCCTGCTGGGGTCAAGGGTTCCTTGTCCAAACAGCTGAGGTCTTCAAGTCTTGTGAGTGCACCTTTGTTGGTGAGTTCTTTTTTCTTCTTGTCTACTTGCCTCATCTCTGTTTTATTTCTGATGTTCTTTTTTGTGCAGGGGAGTTCTCATGATCCCATAGAGATCCCTACTGGTCCCTCCTCTTCCCGTGTTCAGGACAAAACTCCGGAAGTAGGCCTGGCTCACTTTACCTCAGCCTTTGAACTTTTACCTCTTCATGCTACGGGGACCAGTAAACCCACTCAACCTGAGGGCCTTGCTCATCGGTCACCTTTGGCTCCTCTGTTTGCTGATGCTATCCCCTTCACCTATGTCCCCAGATTGAAGGTAACTCACTCCTTGGTAATAGGGACTCCTGAGGCTGCTAGGGACTTCCTGAGTCATGCTGTTCCTCCCTCTCATAAATTCGTGAATTCTGCTTTGAGGGACGATCTTTTCGATGATCAGTATAGCATGTCTCTTTGTGAGAGTTTTTTCAGGGGTGCTGGCATGCTGCAGCGGATTGATGATTTGAGGAGGGCGAATGAGGGTCTCAAGGGTGAGCTTAAGACCTCCCAGTCTGTTGCTGCCGAACTTAGGTGTCAAGTGGTCGAAGCTGAGAGAAAGTTGCAGGAGGAGAAGGTACATGGCCTTCCCCCCTCCCCTTTTTTTTATTTTTATTTTTCAACTGTTTCTTGGATTTTTTGCGATGTTTCCTATCCAGGGGGCTGGAGCCATGTTAGAGAGGAAGGAGCGAGCCTGGGAAAAGGAGATGGCGGTGTTGGTGGAAGAGAAGGAAGAGTTGGCCGCTGAGTTAAAATATCTGAAGGAGGTTGGCTCCGTTTCCCAGGAGCAACTGAACACCATGTATGCGGATTATGGGATAACCTCCGATGATAACCAGCGGTTGGCAAAGGAGAAATATTGGTTAATCACTGAAGGCTTCGGATCCTTCCTTACCTCCGTTGCTCAGTCAGAGGAGTTTAAAAGTGGCTTGGAGGAGGTGTATAGGGCGTACCGGGATGTCGGCTATCAAGCTGGACTGAAGGATGGCTATATCTACTCTGCTCAGGGACTGGGTAGAAAGGAGACTTCGCTTTATAACTCCAAGGCAAAGAAAAGATTATACAAGCTGGATGAGGAGTTTGGGAGTAAGACCCCAGCCATTCTCAAGAAAATCCTGGAGCATCCCTTGATATCAATTGATGAGTTGAAAGCCCTGTTTTCCTCCGCTGGCCCTTCGACTCCGCCGTCTTTGTCAGGGGGTGATCCCCAGTGATTTCCGAACATTGATCTCTTTCGATATGGTTGTAATCTGGATAACTTGCCTATCCTAGGATACTTAAACTTTTTTGGTTGTTTGGAAGGAGGTCCTTTGTGTTGGGGGCCTCCTTGGTATCGAATCATGCAACTTTATGATTGTGTGTTGTTTTCTTGCCTTTTGCTTGTTTCTTGTTGTGGTTTTTCACGTTGCAGGGGCTTTTGCCAGGAATCAAGTTGGCGCTTCCCTGAAGACCCTTGGGTGTTTTGCAAGAAGATGTGCTTTGGTCTAAGTTTGTTGTGTTTGTTGTTTTGTATGCTTTTGCTTTTGCCAAAGTTATTAGGGCTTTTCTTTGTACATTTATTTTGCAAATAAATAAAGAAAGATTTCTTTTTGTAGTTTGCTTACAGAAATGTGTTGTATTTATGGTTTGTTTGGGAAACCAAGATTGTCTGTTCGAGGCCAATCGCTGGACAGGTTTATAATGTGAGATTATGTCTTTGGTTTGTTTTGTCCGCTTTCTTTGGGTTAGCTAGACCCTATTTTGCCCCACAGCCGGGCTTTTGGTATGTTCGATATACCTTATACACGTGTGTTCATTTATTGGATAGGTTTATAGTGTTCCTGGGCACGTCTGCCTGGTTATAACACCTGTTATTTTACCAAAATAGGACATAAGTTGTTACAAAAGATCTGTTCTTGGGGGAGCCCCAGACTAATAGTTAAATATTACAAAAGTGGCTCTTAGCCGTTTTTCCTGGGGATAGACCCCTCATATGTAGTACTTCCTAAGTTGCATGAGGTTCCACGTCCTGGGGACCTCCTTACCTTGGAGAGTTTCCAATTTGCAGCTTCCTTTGCCGTTTGCCCATACGACCCGGTAGGGCCCTTCCCAATTGGGTCCTAGCTTTCCAGTGCTCTCCTGCAGGCTGTCTTCGTTTGCTTTCAGGACCAAATCTCCCGTGACGAGGTTAAGCTTCTTCATCTTGGCATTGTAATAGCTTTCCAGCTGCTTCTTATACTTAGCCTCCCTGACCGCTGCCACTTCTCTCCTTTCTTCTAGTAAGTTCAGGTTCATCCGGAGGTCCTGTTCGTTCTCCGCCTCCCTGAGCCTCATCCTTGCAGTCGGGGATCCTATTTCAGCTGGGATGACTGCCTCAGTCCCGTAAGTCAAGCTAAAAAGAGTTTCCCCGTTTCAGTCCTTAGGGGTGGTCCTGTACGCCCATAGTACAAACGGTAGCTCCTCTATCCAGTCCATTGCTTTGGGCATGAGTGACGGAGGTAAACACCTGCTGTATGTGCATCTGCTCGCACCATGGCTTGAAGGGTCTTCCAGCAAATTGGACACCGTTATCACTTACCAGCTCTTTTGGGACCCCGTACCTGCAAATGATATTATCTAATACAAATCGCCTCATCTGTTCCCCGGTTATTTTTGCCAAGGGCCTTGCTTCGATCCACTTGGTGAAATAATCAATAGCGACCACCACATACTTGACTCCTCCTGGACCCTCCGGAAATGGTCCGATTATGTCGATGGCCCACTTCTGGAAGGGCCAGGATGTTGAGACAGGTATCATAGGGTGTTTGTGTCGATGAGTCATAGGTGCATGCACCTGGCAATTGTCACACCTCTTGATCTCTTCGGATGCTGTTTCGTACATTCGAGGCCAATAGAACCCCGTATTCATTACCTTTGCCACTATCGTCCTTGGCCCCGAATGCATTCCACAAACTCCCTCATCCATCTCCCTAATCACATACTCAGCTTCTTCCATGTCAACACACTTCAGGGATGGGCCCAGGTATGACCTCCGGTATAGTTCTCCATCAACCATCTCATATTGCAAGGCCTTTACCCTTATCTTCTTAGCTGCCCAGTCTCCCTCGGGTAGTATCCCATCCCGGAGGAACTTTACGATTGGTGTCATCCATGTTTCTTGTACATTCTCGACCGCAGCTACCTCCTTTGTGCTGAAGGAGGGAGAAGTCATGACTTCCACTTTGACCTCTCTTGCTAGATGGTCGAATGCTACTGAGGCCAGCTTACTGAGGGCATCAGATTTTCTGTTTCTTGCTCGGGGGATGTATTCTAGCTTGAAAGTTTTAAATGCTTCAGTTGTCTCCTTTACTTTCGCCACATATTGAGCCATGGTGCTGTCTTTAGCCTCATATTCTCCTTGGTACTGCTTGACCACCAGCTGTGAGTCGGTGCTGGCTTCCACATGTTTTGCTTTCATCCTTTATGCCAACCTCATCCCTGCTAAGAGGGCCTCATACTCTGCCGTGTTGTTAGTGTTCTCGAAATCCAGTCTTATGGCATAGGTTAACTCCACTCCTTCAGTGCTTATCAATGTAACGCCTGCCTCGCCCCCCTCTTCACTGGAGGCTCCATCTGTGAGTAGCTTCCACATAGCCTCGTCTTCCTTCTCTTTTTCTTCTTTTTCCAAGGCTTCCCATTTTAGAAGTTATTTTTCCTCATCCTCAGGGACTTCTGCTAAAAAATCGGCCAGAATTTGTCCTTTCATGGCTGTTCTGGGTTTGAACTCCAAGGAGTGTTCCCCCAATTACACGGCCCATTTAGCCAACTGCCCCGACAGCTCTGGCCTCCTGAGTACCTTTTGGAGGGGTTGACCAGTCATCAAGGTGATCTTGTGCCCTTGGAAATACCTCCTAAGTCTCCAGGACGCGAAAACAAGGGCCAGTGCTAACTTCTCCAGAGGCATGTAGTGTTCTTCGGGGCCTTTAAGTGTTCTTCTGATAAAATATATCGGTATCTGCTTTCCCTCCCGTTCCACCATCATGACCGCACTTATGGTTGTTTTTAAGGCGGACAAATATAAGAGGAGTTGCTCTCCGGGTACTGGGGTGGCCAATGTTGGGAGTTTGCAGATATAAGCTTTCATTTCTTGAAAGGCAGCCTCTGCCTCGGAGGTCCATTTAAACCTGTCTGTTTGGAGGCAGTCCTTCAGCACCTTCATGAAGGGGAGAGTCCTGTCAGCTACTTTTGACAAAAAATGATTTAATGCGATTAGCCTCACGTTTAGCTGCTGGATGTCTTTCAGGGACCTGGGAGACCGCATTTCAGCCACAGCTTGAGTTTTCTCCGGGTTAGCTTTGATTCCGCCCTTAGTGACTACTACCCCCAAAATTTTTCCCTCTTCTACCCCAAAACAGCACTTCCCGGGGTTTAGTTTCATATTCACATCTTGCATAGTGCGGAGGGTTTCGGCTATGTCATCTATCATGGCCATCTCGGTCATGCTCTTGATAACGATGTTATCAACGTATACCTCCAAGTTCCTCCCCCGTTGTTCTCTGAAGAGGGCGTTCATAAATCTTTGATACGTGGCCCCAACGTTTTTAAGACCGAAGGGCATCTTGGTATAACAAAATGTCCCTTCGTCCGTGATGAAGGCGGTTTTTTCCTCGTCCTCTATTGACATTTGAATCTGATGGTATCCTTTATAGGCATCTAGGAAACATTTAAGGGGATATTGGGATAAGGAATCCAACTGGACGTCTATTTCTGGGAGGGGGTAGCAGTCCTTAGGAGATGCTTTGTTCAGATCTTGGAAGTCAATGCACATCCTCCATCCTCCATCCTTTTTCTGAACCATGACTGGGTTGGCGACCCAGGATGGGTATTTTACCTCCCTAACTATTCCTGCTCTGAGTAGTTTTCTGGTCTCCTCACAGGCGGCCCTCCTTTTATTGGGGCCCATGCTCCGTTTTTCTGCTTTATTGCTTTGCCCAAGTGTACGTGTTGACCCGGTGTTCAGTTAGGCTTCTTAGGATTCCTGTCATATCCCCATGTTGAAATGCAAACACATCAATGTTGAGAAGGAGCCATTCCTTAAGAGCACTCTTGCACTTGTCACTCGGGTGACTTCCTACTTTAATCGTCTGCTTCGGGAACCTGTCGCAAAGGAACCATTCCTCGAACCCCTCCTTCTGGGGCTTCTCGGATGCTTCCCCCTCAGACACGGAAGAAACTACTTCGTATGCGGACTTTACCTAAGCCAGGCCCTTTGGCGTCTGGAACACTAAGGCTCCGTGTGGGGTGGATGCTTGTGCTTGCAAGTCCCCAATTCCAGGTCTTCCCAGGATTGCGTTGTATTTTGAGGGTGCTCGGACCACTGTAAAAGTTAGGTTTATAGTTCGAACGCGATCTCCTACCACAACTGTGAATGGGAGTCTGATCTTTCCCAGGGGGTGTGACACACTGTTGTTGAATCCTACTAGAGGGTTGGAGTCCTCCTCAAGCCTGTCTCTTACATCCCTGTCAAACCTGAGTAAACAGTGCTCGTATATAACTTCTACCCCAGATCCCCAGTCCACGTGTATTCTGGCCACTTTGTGGCCAGCTATTATGGCTGAGATGTTTAGTGGCAGCCGCTGCACCTCACTTTCCTCCAAGTGTGGCATCAGGATGGGAGCTTTCATGCAGTCTGGGGAGCCCAGGATTCTGGCCTTTACGCTTCTGGTGGTATCAAATTCATTCCTCCTTCTAATCATATCTACATCTGCCCTCCCAGGCTCCCTTGCATCTTTCCCTCTGCGATCCCCCCTCCTTCCTTAATTTCCTTAACCAAATGAGCCAGTTTTCCTGTTTTCACCGCGGCTTCTATTTCCCTCTTTAGGTACATGCAATCATCGGTCTTATGTCCAAATCCTTTGTGAAAGTCACAATAATCGCTTGGCTGTGCCTTTGGCCCAGGCTTTATGGGTGGTGGCCTTTGTAAGGAGTTCTTCACCCTCTTAGTGGCCAATATTTCACTAGGGGTCTTGGTGAGAGGGGTGAAGCTGTCAGAGTAGGGGGATGGGCCTCTCCCCCGAGGTCTATATGGGGAGTATGAGGGTCTTGCCCTGTCATGCAACATTCTATCAAACGCAGGTTTTCTGGAATAAGGTGTACCTTTATCAAGAGGTTTGGCGACCGGGGTGACCCTTCGGGGTAGGGTATCTGTCTCCTTGGCCTTGCTGACTGTAGGGGTGTTCAAAAAAATCCGAATCCGAAACCGAATCCGAAATATCCGAAATTTCGGATATCCGAAAATCGGATAATCCGAAAATTCGGGTTCGGATTCGGATGTTAGTTTTACAGATTTTCGGATATTCGGATTATCCGAATCCGAAATCTTAAAAAATAATAAAAATAGATATATTTTAATATATCATATATATCCCGATTTTTTAATTCAAAAGTCAATAACAAAACAATTAAAACACACACCACGCTCATTCAGTTCAGTCATTTACTCATTCACACTTAGAGAAACTAGGGTTTCTCTTTGGATCTCAGCGCCGCATCCTCTCCCTCGTCATCGACCCTCTCCCGCATCCTCTACCTGCGACATCGACCCTCTCCGATCCGGCATCGTCTCCCTCGTCATCTGTCTCGGTGTCTCCGGTGACAAAAGGTTCGACTTTCTCCTCTTTAAATCCTGTATCTAACTGTTAATTTTCGGATGTTTTGAGATGTATATATATCATATACTAGATCGTTTGAGATGTGTATCTAACATCTACATGTTAATCGATTTGTAGATACTTGGATATTGTTTGCTTTTTGAGTTCACATCTTCATCAGATCTTCAAAAGGTAATAGCTTTAACAATTTAAATTGTTATTCATCAGTTTAGACTTTAGATATTAGTTTTCATTAATGTATTAGATATTTAGATCTACTGATTTTTTTTTCCAGATTTAAATTGTTATTCATCAATACAAATATATATTTTTTTTTCCAGATCTAATGATTTTTTTTCCAGATTTGATTGTTGATTTTTTTTTTCCAGATTAGTTTTCATTAATGAATTGTTTTTTTCCAGATATTTGATTGTTGAATTGTTATTAGATATAAAAATTATTATTGATATACTGTATATATAGATAATATATGTTACGTTATCACAGGTTTACATGGGACGAATAGTGGATGTTTACAAGTGCTTGTGGCTGGATTTTTCGTTTTTATTATAAGAACTTTTGGAACTTATGTCTTATTTTGATTGTTTAGTTGTTTAAAACTTTGGATTGTTTTGAATATTTTGTGATGGTTTGAACTTTTAAGCTTGAATTTATCATCAGTTGTTTAGTTTTGCTCTAGTTAGGATACAAATTTTCTGTTTTTTTTTTCAAGTTCGGATATCCGTTTAGACATCCGAACCCGAATCCGAAATTTCGGATATCCGAAATTTCGGATTCGGGTTCGGATGTCAATATTTCACTATCCGAAATTTCGGATATCCGAAAACCGGATTATCCGATCTTGAACACCCCTAGCTGACTGTATCTTTGCCTCTGAAAAATGTCCTGACCCTGTCCATGAGATTGTCAAATGAGTGTGGGAACTCTTCCCCCAGTTTCTCGCATAGTTGTGCATGTTTTAATCCGTTTATGAAGCTGCTGATCTTCATGACCTCCGGGACATCCTTTATGTTCATGCTTTCCTTGACAAACCTCTCCATGTATTGGTCTATCCGTTCGTTGTCCCTTTGCCTAATGTGCAAAATTTCGTTTGGGTTCTTGACCACCTTTCTTTGTTGACCAAAGTTTCTCAGGAACTTTTCACTCAGTTCTTCGTAGCTATCAATCCCCCCGGGAGGGAGGCTGTCGAACCAGAGCCGGGCCCCCTCCGTCAAGGTTTGTACAAACATGTGGCACCAAACTGGCATGGGCCACCGCCCCAGTTGTCCCGCTCCCCTGAAAGCATGGAAATGATCTTCAGGGTCTCTTGTCCCATCATACCGGTCAAAGTTTGGGGGTAACTTCGTCTTAGGGGGCATTGGTGCTTCTGCAATCATCCGGGTGAACTTTGAGACTTCAGCTAAGTCCCGTGGGAGGTAAGGTTGGTCCAGACCGTCACCGCCTTGGTTCTCCTTCTCTTTTCCTTTTCCCTTCGGCTTCTTTCCTGTGATGAGATCTTCCCTCTCTTCTGAAGACATCTGTCTGAGGGCAGTCATGAATGTTTCTAGTGGGTCGCTACCACTGCTCTTGCTCTTAGGGTTTATCTCGTCCTGGTTGGAAGGTGTGTCGAAAGACAGTTTAGCCCTAAGGCTGTTAAGCTTTTCTTGTCTCTCTAAATCTTCGAGACACCGTTTTAACTTGTCCTTATGCATGGCGACAAAATCTGGAGTGATGGCCTCTTCTTTTTCCAGGATTTCCACCTGGTCCTCGTTCTCGTCCTCGTCCTCATGAGTTATGTCTTCTACTGTGACTTTGTCATGGTCATTCCGTACCGTCTGGGTGATGTGTGAACCGGGTGTAGTATCCATGTCGTCGTTTCTGAAACGGGTTATCTTCAACGTCGAAGTTTAGTGTGGAGACACCGGTCAGGCTGATGTCCCACGGATGGCGCCAATGACGAATACCCAAATCCCGGCTGACGTTCAATGGATCTTCGCTGACGTCGAGATGCCCCGTTTCTTGTAGCTACAAAAGAATAAACCGTTAGCCTCGTCACGGAGGGCCCCGGGAGGGGGATCCGTGACCAAGCTCCGGCGTGAGAGTAAGTAAACTTGCTGGAGAGGTGGAGGAGCCTATTCCGATGAGTATAATCACCGGAATGTTTCCTCAAAGGTGTGAATCCAATAAATGTGGTGTATATGATTAATGTGTGAGAATGTTGGTCGGAAGTAAATATGAGAGTAGTAAATGAGAGTGAAGTAAATGAGATAGTCTGAAGTTGATACCTCTGATCCCCTTGTTACCGTTTTCTTCTCCTTATATAAGTCTTAGGCCTTATCTTGCATGTGGGATATTTGTTGAGATGATCCGACGGTTTTAGGAAGTCTTCGAGGGGCTCAGACACGTGTCTGACCCCTAACGGTTAGATTGGCAGCGTCATTTAATGTCCCGGCAGGAGAAGTACAATGCCAACCAAGATACTCTTCTTATCAGTCATTAATGGTGGCCTGCATGCTCTGAATCCTCGTTTCCCGCTCATTTTGTAATAGAAGAACCTTAACGGAGAAGTTAGATTTTGGTTGGGCTTGCATCATGTTGGGCCCGTATACAGGCAGCCCAAAGCGGGTAAAAATGGGGTTCCCCATTGGCCCGTCGTCACATAACATGTTAAGCAATCGTCAATTGTTTATTCTTTCCTACTATTGACAACTCCTTTAAAAAAAAAAAAAAAATGGATCCAATTCTAAATTCGTTGTTTGAAAGATCCTACATGAAAGAACGGGGAAGCTACGGTTGCCGCAGTCAACCCTCCGTTGAGCGTTAGTATCTTGTATACTAACTACAAGATACCCATCATAATTAGTTGAGAGATTGATGAATGGAGTCACGCACGCTAAAGATCGTCCTCCACTCCGCAAAGGATCTGTACAACGTCAAATTCTTTGGCACCATGGATCCTTATGCCACCCTTTGGAGCTCGATGGAGGGGGTGGGGGAGCGCAGGAGGTCTTCAAACAATATAAAACCAAGGTGGCTAAGAAAGCTGGTACTTGTCCCGTCTGGGATTATCGTATGGAATTCCAGCTGCATTACATGAACAGCAGCTACAGCCTCTTCTGCGAGATCCAACACGATGGGAAGTGGTTCGACCGGATGATAAGAGAAGTCCAGGTGCCTTTTAAAGATCTCCTCGCTTCAAAACAAAAGGCGAGATACCTGGTGAAGATACCGTCCGGGGAGGTACAGGGAGAGATTATCCTTTCGCACAAGTTATCAGAAGAGGGCATTATAATTACTAATGTTTAGTTATAAGTTATAATTAGACATTAGTAACGAAATATTCACTGATTTTATTACAAGATTGAGTCTTAGTTAACTACCAATTAATGCAAAATAAAAATCAAAACAAGTGTCATTCATCATATTGTTATTAAACAATAATAAGTGTATCTTTCAGTGTTCCTTTGTTATGGTGAGGATCAGTGCTTAGTAAAAAAAGGGTGACTTGTATTTCAAAATTTGGTTTTGTATATATATATAACAAAAGGATTAAACAACAAGATAACCAGT
The DNA here is from genome assembly GCA_030545235.1 of Helianthus tuberosus. Classification (NCBI taxonomy): domain Eukaryota; kingdom Viridiplantae; phylum Streptophyta; class Magnoliopsida; order Asterales; family Asteraceae; genus Helianthus; species Helianthus tuberosus. Next base: position 211,727,114 of record CM060400.1, read on the forward strand.
AAAAAATGCAGAGTAATACGAAAAACAATATGTAAAATTTAATAGCCTGCGATGCAAGACGCATGACTCTTTCCCAACTAAAAGTCTAAAACTACATATCAGCTACAATCCCAGTCTAGTCTGTTTTTCTTCAACCCAAAACAGCACAAAAACAACCAAACCAACATCCCTTTTGCAATTATAAAAGCTAACTTTTTTTATCACAAAAAAAAATAATAATAAAAAAGAAAAAGAAACAATGTAGGTTGAAGCAGCAAACTGGGGAGGAAGGAGGATATAACAAAACAAAAGGCCCAACATTTGTGGTTAAAGAAATTTTATCACCATCAGAAACTGACATCTTCTAGAACCTTTCTGACACCTTGTTGTTTATGTGTATTTTAACATCTTCTACAACCTTTTAGACATGTTTGGCAGATATTTGTAACTCAAGGGGTGGAGTTGTAATTTATGCATAGTACATGTACAAGCTGTTTGCAGCAGCACAAGCAACGGAGTTTTCGGTAGGATGCCATGCTAGATGGAGTAACTTTGTAGTGAAATCAAATGAGTTCCCATTTATGTCGTTTCCTGGGCTCTCTCCCCCTATTCATACAGTCAAACGTTATATTAATCGGAAATTATACCAAAAACGATTAGTTATTAGTTGACAAAGACGGCTAACCTCGTCTGACCACACGAGTTATGCTGCTGCTTAAAGATCTTGAAGGAGTCTGCACTTGTCTCCTGGGTTATATAATAATTTTAATGGGTCAAGTTAACACATTAAGATTAAAAAAAGTGTAAAATGCCATTTTCGTCCCTAAGGTTTGGCTACTTTTGTCCGAAGGTTTATTTTTCCGCATCTGGATCTAAAAGGTTTGAAATCTTGCCAGTTTCATCCAGCTCGTTAACACCATCCATTTTTTCTTTGTTAAGCCAGGGGTACTTCTGTTCTTTTTGTTAACTTAAAGGGCAATTCGGTCTTTTAACATAAAGTGAAAAGGACCGAATTGTCCTTTAAGTTTAACAAAAAAAGACGGAAATACCCCGACTTAACAGAGAAAAATGGATGGAGTTAACGAGCTGGATGAAAATGGCAAGATTTCAAACCTTTTGGATCCAAATGCGGAAAAACAAACCTTTGAACAAAAGTCGCAAAACTGAACAAACCTCAGGGACGAAAAATGACATTTTACTCAAAAAAAAAAAAAAAACTGGTTGAACGCCACCCATGTTGTTAAAAGATACCTCATAGGGTTTTTGCTAGCTTCCAGGGTAGTTGCTTCAGTACTGGCCGGACTCGATCCAAATACACGAAAAAGATTGCTGTAATAATATAAGTTTAACGAGTCAGTGGGTGAGCAAAAGTAACAGCAAAACTTATTACAATTCCAATACGGGCATAACCTGTAAGAACCAGTTGCTACCCTCTGACCATCACCACTTAAACAGCACTCAAATTTATCAAAGATTGAATCATTTTCATATAAGTCACATAGCTGGATATTATCAGTTGTAAAATATCAGTAATCTCAGCACCAAAATATTTAAAATAGCTCCAAAAAGTTTGGTGAATTTAGGAGGTATACCCTGGGTCTTAAATGTTCATGAACCTGAAATGTTGAGACTGGACCTGAGTCCATGTTGATGTCCCATAACTGCCCAAATCAATTGCAATTTTAGTAAATAACCCAGGATTAAAAAAAGTATTATTTTATTTAGTTGGAAAAAAAATATAACGAATTATGAACCTTAAGGGTCATGTAATCGCGACTTAGTAAATATCTTCCATCCCTTGCAAACTTAATATCTGAAATAGATGCTATTATCTCAGTAAAAAACGATCTTGAACCAGGTGACTCTTGTTCTTCAAACCTACAAAACAAATGTGTCGCTATAAGAAAATAGGCTTATTGGCCTGTAATAATCCCACCTACACCTTTTTGGCCAATAATAATCCCACCTCAGAATATTCCCCACACCAGTCCCATTTTTCAGATTTTTGGCCCACACTGGTCCCCAGTTAAAAATCCCTAACTCAGTTAGTAAAATGGCTGATGTGGCAGATGATGTGTTAAAAACTGATTATGTGGCAGATATGTGGCAGATGATGTGTTAAAAACTGATTACCTGTAATAATCCCACCTACACCTTTTTGGCCAATAATAATCCCACCTACACCTTTTTGGCCAATAATAATCCCACATCAGCCATTTTACTAACTGAGTTAGGGATTTTTAACTGGGGACCAGTGTGGGCCAAAAATCTGAAAAATGGGACTGGTGTGGGGAATATTCTGAGGTGGGATTATTATTGGCCAAAAATGTGTAGGTGGGATTATTACAGGCCAATTTGCCAAGAAAATAAAACAAAACCAGAAAATTACACGAATTTAGTAACCATAATAGGAACCAGTTACATTTTATCACCAACTATAGCAGCCAAGTTAGCTTTTAAAATCAATTCTAGAAAGGAATGATTTTTGCTATTTTTTAATATGTCACATAACAATTAATAATAAATTCAAATATTATTTAGTATCATCTTTTTATAATTGCAAAAAAATGTATTCTATTTTGGGGCAGTTTGCCTAACGAGGATTGTAAATATAAAAAGGGCACCAAAATACTTACAATTTAGAATGTCTATCGCATAATGCAGATTGACGTAAGTCTATCAGACGAATGGATCCTTTTGAACTACTATATGCTAGTGTGTTACAGTGAGTAGGATGAAATTCTGCTGATGTAATAACCTCTGTGCAAGTAAGCCAAGAAAACACGAGAGTTATTAAAAAAAATTAAGCCATAAAGGGTTCATTTAGAAACGATCAGATGACATATGCATCCATAATAAGAGCAACATCAGATTTAAGTTGCTTGTAAATAAGATAGGTGCTAAAATATATACCAGTGAGGTCCTCCATATTTGCAGGCTTGACATCTACAATGTTGAAACTTTGATTGCTAATTTCCAGATTCCATAGGTTTATCCGAAGATCATCGGCTGATATGAATGTTTCACCATCACTAATACAAAAAAAAAAATTGGAATAAAAATCAGTAGATAAATAACTATTAACTTATCCCTATCGATTACTACTGTGATATACAGATCATAATTACTTCAAGAAAATGTTTGGAATAATAACATAATAAATGACAATAAATGAAAAAGAATAAATATCCAAACCTGTTATTTGATATAGAATTGATATGATAATCATGAGCATGAGCATACACTCTTCTACATCTTGCAACAAGGCTTGTCTCATTACTAGTTACCTACAAAGTTTACCTTCATGTTATATTACAAAATGATAAAGAAAATCAAATGACACGAGCAAAAATAACATTGCAACAAGATAAATATATTAAATTGATGAGGGGGTGTCTGGATTTGCATTCAGAAACTGATTATTGAAACATGTGATGATAATAATCAGTTTTTAATGTTTGGATAAACATACTATGATCATTATCATCAGTCTCATATCAGCTGCAACGAAGCTGATTATCAAATGACTGAAAACAAATGTACAAACATATAAAGCACAAATTAAATACAACTACCACTGGTAAGCGCAATGACTGAATTGCCCCTGAAGAAGAAAAGTCCTTGTTCAAACTAGTGTAAGATTTATCTGTGTACTCCCCATTTCCAGTATGTAACAAATTATTAACTGAAGAAACACTAGAACTTGCAATACTTCCATTTCCAACAGCTTTTACAGGGTCCAAATTCAAGTCAGCAATTTTCTTAATCTTTTTTTCTTGGACCTGAAAAGTCAACGTTTTTTTGTTAATTTATCAAATGTCACGAGAAGGGACGAAAGAGAAACAATTTTTTTTTTGTTGATTTTTGGACCTTCCAGAATTTGATGGTTTTGTCATTAGTAGACAGAAGAAAAAGGGCACCATTGGCTGTTTGGCACCATTTAATTTTGTTAATTTTCTCCTCGATCTCCAAACTCTTTAGATAATCAAACTGAAAGCAAAATTTGAGATGCAATAATAAGCAACATGAACAATTCCCATCACACACTATTATTTCAATAAATCAATAATCACCAGTAATCTAGTTTCTTCAATAAAATGATTCAGAAGATTTTGCGCATATAAAATAAACTACACTTTGGGCAATTTTCAGACCCGTTTAATACGTTTTCTTTCCTGCTAACTTTGACGTCTTATTCCATTTGAACCGTTAGATATAAAACACAACCTGTATACGTTATACAATTTGCTCAAATAACAGAAAGAATACCTCAGGTTCATGGCTCTGGAACTCGGTTTTGTAACGGAATTCTGGATGCCTACTACTTGGGTAATCAGTTTTCTCTAAATCCTTTCTACTTCCACCATGCTACATAATTAAGCCGGAATTATATTGTGAAAATTACAAAAATGGGATAAAATCAAAACACAAAAGAAGAGAAACAAAAATCTCCGAAATTGTTACTATAACTGACCTCCTTTGTATCAGTCCTCTCGAATAATACCACCCTCCCCCCACGATCACCAGTAGCAAGATGGTCACCGCTTTTATCAAACTCAATAGCCGAAATAATATCAACTGTCAAATAAGTTGTGAACAGCTTAGCCAAGCTAAAATAAGTGCAAAAAGGCTGTTAAATTAAACATTTTACGTATTTGAGTTCAGGTTTTGGTTTTGGTTTTGGTTTTGGTTTTGGTCAACAATATTTGAGCTATTTTGCCAATTAAAGAAACATATTAGCACTTGCAAGATTCAATATCTTTAGCATTTATGATATTGACAAATCCTAAACTAAAGAAACTAGACACCAATCCACCATATACTCACCAACAAGGCATATAAGTTCGTAGAAAGCCTATACAGTCTCATAATTTACATTTCCAAATTCACCAACCAGCACAATATAATCAGCATGCAGCAGCTATTTGTTTCTAGGTTATAGCAACTATAGGAATCACACATCCTACTTAAATCAAAACTTATTAGTGTCCTTGATATGTCATAAAGTCTTGAACGACTACAACCTACACTTTGTTTGCATAGATAATCTCTCATCACAATACTAACCTAAGGTGACTTTTCTATCCGATTAACAACATACAAAAACAGATATATTTCAAACTTGACCCAAGAACTCCAAACAACTTCCCAGTTCCCCTAGGTTACATCTTATAAAGTGCATATGCAAATATAAAAAAAAAACAAAAAAAGCATTTCACCTATGAAAATATGAAATTCAAACTTTCAACAGAAGATATCCCACAAGTCTACAGCATATTAAAGTAATACTAGATAAGATATATGATCAAATCTATGCATTAAATAAATTAGTTTCTTATTATACATATAGAACCACTGCCATCCGAGTTTAGTTTAAGCGTAAACGAGTAAACTCAAGAACCTTTAATCTCACAGATAATTAATTTTACAACAGAACAAAATATGCATTTCAGGAAGTTAATTAAATACAAAACAACCTATAAACCTAGATAAACAATAACTTAATCAATCTACAATCACAAGTTTGTCATTACACAACTAATTAGGTCAACAACTTATCCAAACAGGCAAACACCAGTATTAAACACAACCGTATCTCATCATCCTCAAATCAACAACAATTCAGCAATGCACCGATCCGAAAACCAGATCAAATCATCAAAACAACACTTAATCCAAACCCTAACCCTAACCTAAACACAAACGATTATCAAATCAAGTACAAAAGCAAGTTTACCTTCCTGAACTTCTTCACCGGCGGTTCGTTCTCCGAAAACCTGCGAGAATTTCCAGTCGAGCGGCGGAGCTGCCGTAACGCCACCGCCTCCGTCACCACCAGTCATTGCTTGTTAATCTTCTCGTTAATCGCTTTGTTTAATTAATTAATTAATAATAATCAACAGGTAAAACGAATTATTGAAGTAGAAACTAAAATAAAATGATTAAAATCATCATCATCATCATCATCATCAACAACAACACCACAACAGCATCAACGGATCGCTTTTTGAGAATTATTATTATTATTCTTCGAGATCGCAGCTTCCGAACCGTCCGATTAATATTTCATGAAAAGCAAAAGAACAAAAGAATGTTGCCTTTTCATTCATCCATTAATAAGCATCATCATCATCGTCATCATCATTTTCATCAGAATCGATTAATTCATAGCTTGAGATTTTCTCTCTCTCTCTCTCTCTCTCTCTCTCTTCGTTCGAACAACACTTTCTCTCTCTAGAACACACCAAAACAACAACTCCCCGTTGCAGCGAATACTTTCTCTCTCCCGATTTTTTTTATTTTTTATTTTTACTTTTTTTTATTTTTATTTTGTGTTTTCTGTCGTTTACGATGATTTGAAGACGGTCAGTGTGTGTTGAGTGCGTGAAAGTCGAATGGGATTGGAGGGCGTGGGTGAAGGAGAGTGGCTGTGATGGGGTGAGCGTGACAGTCGGTGACTGGAGTGGAAAGTGAATAAAGTAGACGGAGACCGGGGTTGAGTTAACGATGACATAGATGGTCAGTTTAGTGTAAAATGACTTTTCTATCCGTCTCCTTGTAATAAGATTTGATCATCCCAATTAACCAATATGTTTTTTTTTTAACGGCGGAACTTCTATATAATAATATAGAAATCAGGTCAGCAAGAAACTGAAATCCGAAAGTTACAAAATTACATCACGGACATTGAAATCGCACCATCTAGACCAATTAATATTACAAAATTTCGATCTATTCGTAATCCAAAGAAACAAATTTTCTTTGATTTTATCTGCCGTTCTATTGAAAGGTGAAGATACATAGCCGAGGACGGACTTTTCTCATAAGGGTCGGACCGAATCATAAGGGACGCATATCCCAAAGCTCTGTCCCCCAATCACCAACAGACGAACCACTAATAGGTGCGTCCAGCCGGATGACGTCATCACAGTTGACTAATATAAATACCCCCATCAAGTACAACCAAAGTACGATTTTCTGAACCTTCGTCCTACTTTCTCTCTCTATCAAATACTTATCCTCACGCCGAAGAGAGGTCGCAGAGGGGCCCCCCATCTCTACGGCGAGCCTAACGGTTTGTTCATCTTGCAGGTTCAGATCTTCGCTCTAAAACAAGATCTAATCGAGATTACAGTCTTCGGACTTAATCTTTGGATCTTCAAAAGGAATGTGGTTGTTATTAACGGACTTCTCATTCTTTGCTTTCCATATTTCCCAAGTCGTCACCATCATGATCGCTTCGATTGTCTTCTTCCATTCGCTTGATCCGTTACACTCTATTGCCATCCCAAGCATTTGTTGAATAGTCGGTCTTCATTCGGAAACGGTAGCTTTAACCAAGTCAAAATCGTCCACCAAATGGCTTTTGCGTTCCAACATTCCCACAAAATATGGTCCACGGTTTCCACTCTTAACCCACATCTTGGACATACATAGCACATCATTCAAGGCAACACCTCTTCGGATCAGATTTGTTTTTTACAGGATTCGGTTCAATGAGGCCCTCCAATTAAAAAGATAGATTTTTTGAGGAACCCAATTATTCCAAAACCGCCACTGTTCGCTATCAATCGGTTTTACGGCTTCTTGAATCAGAAATCTCATCCCAGCAACTATCAAATTTTCCTTTTCCTTGTTTCTCCAAACCCACATGCCTAACTAACCAACAAGTGCGCGTTAAAGGAAAAACTATTTACTAATTTAGTGTTTCTTAAAAACTATTTATCAAAATGGTGTTTTCATCATTGTTTATTAAGTTTTTCATTGTCTCGTTTATTATTTACTGGTGGGCAATTGTTCTAGCCACTAGACATCGGACACTAGTGCAACTAGATGTTTTCCTACATCCCCGTCAAAAGGATGAGTGTTTAAATACCAGTAAACAATAAGTGAATTTTAATAGTGGATTTTAAAGGATGTGGTAGTCGTTTATGGCCTTGGGGTGTACTCAAACTTCAATGTTGTTAAAGATGACATGACAAGTTAACATGTTTTTCTAACCACTCCCTCCACATGTTAAGGGGTGTTAAAAGTTAAAACTGTCACACCCTGACTTTTGCGGAAGCGTATAATGTGTGACTGTTTTAATATCATTGCATTCAATCGTAATAAACAACTACATGATCAAAACGATGTTCATTCATAAAATCTGAGTATTACAAACACTGGTTATTCAAGATTTTAAAACACAACCTTCGACTAGATTACAAACCAACAAAAGTGGATGACATCTAAACTTGAAGTCTACTTCTAGTTACGACACCCGCGCCCAAGATCCATCATGTTACCTGAAATACATGTAATTTTGGAAAACATCAACAAAAAGTTGAGCAAGTTCATGCGTCTTGTTTGTGAACTGTAATCTTGTAAATCTTTGAGAGACTCCTTTGTAAACAGATATGAAAAGCGTGTATGAACATGAATGTTTTACAAGGACTTTAAGGCATGTGAGGACATAGGGAGCACTCATTATGGCTCATAGGGAGCACTCGTAATGGCTCATAGGGAGCACTCGTAATGACTCATACCCTTGTCGATTTTCCTCGACCGTATCGATTAACCTCGACTGTGTCGATTTCCCTCGACTGTGTCGATTACCCTCGACTGGGACTCCGAAGCACTGCTTGGTACCAGTTGTGACCATGAGTGGGGTTCGGCCGTACCCGTTAGATCTAACCCTCGTCCCTAATTATGTATTAATGGCATTTCAATATTAAGTCTATGCTTACATGATCTAGTATTTCACAGGGCTTTCATAGGCATTTCATATATCATTCCTTAAAACGCATCATACTTGGTACTAGTTATCACCAAGAGTGCTTCTTGTTTTTGTATCCATCATACCATTTATAAACATTGTAATATTTGTAACATGTATTTCACCCCCGAGAGTTATAAAACCAAAAACAGTTAAAGAAAAGGGGGAGCATGAACTTTGGTTTTGCGTCTTCGTACTCGTAACTCAAATCTCGTCAGCAAACAAGACTACCTACAATGTGCTAGGGTCTATTAGACGAGTGGGCCATGCCTTGCCTTAGTATTCATGTTTTGAGTTACGTTTCTTTTATGTCTTCCTTGTTATTCCAAGTTATAATACTTCTCAAGTATTTATTTTCGTATCTCCTTCCCAAGGGTGGGAGTATTTCATACTTGTGTATTTGTATTCTCGTATTTGCAGTTTCCAAAAATAACACGTTTTCTCTTTGTCGAACATACAATATTACTCTTGTAATATTTTCAAAAATCATGTTTTCAGTCCTTGTATCCAAAATAATATTTGCCAAAAATATATTTATAAGTTACGTTCTTGCGCTCGATTTCGCATTATTAAGCGTGTAACTTATATATTTGTTCCTTGTGATTTTTGGTATTATTTTGGATTGTAGATTCTTGGTATTTTGTTAAGTTATATTATTTTAAATCATAAAATAATACAACTAATACACGGAGTATACACACAATCACACAATGTGTCTTTGATATAAAATATATATTCTAAATATATATTTATTCATCTTTATTTACAAAAATCAAACTCCAATACTTGTATTCTTGTACAAAATCTATGGCAAAGTTTATTTGGAAACACCAAAGTTTAGGACATACATATAAACACTTGTTTAGAAAGTATTTTCTAGGTGTTTATATTTTTAGAAAATTTCGCCATAGTTTCCTTTGAAAACGGAGGTGTCCATGCTATTTAGCATATCATTTTCTTTTCCAAAAATCATTCAAACAACAATCACACTCTAAACAATATTTCACTTATCAAGTGTATAAACTGTATACTTTACTTAATAACATGAACTTGATATTTCATGAAAACACGTAGTAACTTGGTAGAGTATTTAGTAGCCCTAATTACCCTCCAAAATATATTTACTTCCTTTAAAAACTCATTCTTGGAAATTTTGGATGTTTACAACTTGTGAACACATTTTACAAAGATATTTATTTACAACACCTTCTTGTTTTACTAGCAACCCTACACTTATTTTGTCACTCAAAATAGTGTAAGTTTAATGAAAATCATGATATTCCAAAAATCATCTTTTTAAACTTGGTTTTCTTGGAAAATCATTCACAAGTCTTAGATTCACAAGTTTACTAGTTTACTTTGTTTGTCATTTTACAAGAAATTATTCTTATTCATCAAGTTCATGTGTTTACTAGAAGATGATCATCATATGTTATTACATAACCACCTCTTATCTTGTTAGATCATGTTTTTAATCATAATCTAACAAGTTTCACATGATGATCAACATCATAATACCAAGAAATCATCAACATATTCAAAACAACATCATATCATCAAGATTTCATCTTATGTAAGCTTATGTTTCATGATTCAAGTTTATGTTCTTTTAGTGTTCATATGATTTCAACAAGATATATCTATTAACCACTAAAAACATGAAGTAAACAAGGGTTTAGGAGGATCTTACAACTAGCTTAAAGCTATGGAAGAACAATGTTGGAAATCAAGTGGATAATAGCACACAAGAGAGGTCCTTCAAGTTCCGTTGCTTGCAACTTTCCTAATTAGGGTTAAGACACCTTAGAATCACCATAGATTACTTGGGAATTAGCTAGAAAAATTATGGTGGTTTGGGGGTGTTTGGGCCGTAAGCTTATTGAGGGAGAGAGAGTGAGTTTGTGTTGTGAGGAATGATGAAGAAGGTGGTTGTTTATAGTCTAATCTTGAGTATTATCCAATGTATATTATGTTGGTGATAGTACATACACAATCTTCCAAATCCAAGAATGATTAAACAAGAGATTTTAGGAAGATTTAGTGAAAGTCTTGTGAGATTTTTGGTGGGTCCTAAGTGACCGTCCCATATATGGGGGGGGGGGGGGGGGTACTTGGTTGGATTTCAAATGATGGTTGAGTTATTAGTTCCAATCTAAGTGTGGTATTTAGTGTTTAATGCATACCATGTGTTATATAGTGTGTTAGAGTGTCCAGGAACCATAACTAGTTCAAAAATAAATAAACAATGCTTCTAGCAATATTTTGGTGTTCCGGGTTATGTCCGGTTGTTCGGTTAGATACCGATTCGTTAAAGTGCTAAGTTATAACGTAAAGTGTCTTTTATGTAACTTTTAGTGACACTTTTAATTCCCGACACTTAAGAAAGCATACAGGACCATTTTGCCATATTTTTACACATTACTAGCTTGTTAAAAAGCTGAAAATTGCTGAAATATACAGAATTCTGCATTTTTAATGGGTTTTAGGCATTTTCCGGCACTTTATCTATCGCTTAGGCATGCAGTTTTATGGTCCTTACTTCCCTACACACTATACTAGTGTATCACTTGGTCTCTGGCTCATACTGGGCCTCAAAATACTGTCTGTCTATGTACTGAACTTCGTCAGCATTTTTTGTTTGTCTGCTAATGGTGCCGATTCTGTTCTGTGTATCATTTGAACTATCTCGTGTTGCACGTAGCAACGATAAAAGTCTTGCAACATGAAATGCCATTGTATGTATATAACAGTAATAAAAAATTCACTTGTCTTGTAAACTAGATCATGCACAATCATTTAAGCACAGATTACTGTTCAATTAGTGTACGGAATGTACAGAAAACTGACAGTTGTCACAGTCTCCCCCCGTTAAAAGAATTTCGTCCCGAAATTCAAGCGATGCCATTGGTCGCAGGGGAGTTGTGAATAAAATGTGGTCACTTATGTTCAAGATTTGTCTTTATGTTCCCATGTACTCTGGGTCATGATATGAATTCTAATGTACTCAAGTAATTAAATTATGTCTTTTCTGTGTCTTGTGGACTCTTGGTCCGTAACCTTAACAGGTTATATAGTATTATGGACTCTTGGTCCGAAACCTTAACAGGTTCTATAGTAATTTTGTCGTTTGTCATTGACGTGAATCTTATTTGTGGGAACTACGTCTGTTCCTTGAGTCAGACTCCTTTAAAGAGTAGACACATGGAATGTGTCGCGATCACTACTAATCTTTTTCTGGAAGTTTCATCTTGTGAGTAATGGTTCCGATCCCTACACCGGGGATTTAACCTTTTCGTTTTCCAAATCACACCATGCCTTCTCTAGGCGAGGCTCTCATTAAAGCCATACTTCCTAATTCAAATTCTTACGATTTCCGCCGCTCATCGGCGTGATCTTTCTGTATTCCGCGGTCTGCCTTGATATGTTCACATATCTAAACGTTTGCCTCTAGTTTTTCCCCAACAAACGCGGATCAGTAGACTATTTATTCCCGTCTCTGATCAACACGACGGGGATCGATTTATTATGTTCCGTCTAAAGCTTCACACGAAGCGGTTTAAACGGCGGTGTGACAAATACTGTTGTAGGAAAACTCTACTTAAGGGCGAGTGAGTGTTCCAACTTTTTATCAAAGTTTATCACACAAGCACGTATCATGTTCATACAGTCTGCATCGTTCGGTAGCTTAGTCCATCTTTGTTAATATCCAAGTTTTTACGATCAACGGTGTGCTGCAACCCTTGTGATCAGCAAAGATTGTGCAGCGTTTTCTTTCAGATAATGACGTCAAATTTGTGGCACGCACTTACTGTATCTAGATCAATGTTTCTTCTTATTATTCCTTAATCAATGTGCTACGTATGCAATGTTGTGGTCTCGTTGCATCGACGCGCAATCGAGACTTTGTCGAGAAGCGTCTCATAGATGCAACTCTAACTCCTTAGCCCTTGATTGCAGGGTTGTCATGAATCTCGTTCTTATCCACCATGTATCTTAAAGTTCTCACTTCGCGAATTCGAAATCCGCTTTTCGTCATCATAGCACATAACTGTTCTTTCTCTAAGAGTTGTAAGGTAAATTGCAGCTGTTGCTCACGGCCTCCCTTGGTCGTTGGCCATATAAGAATGTAGTTAATAAGTATAATCATGATTTATCCAGGTATGGCTTATACGTTTGATTCATGAGGTCCATGAATATTGTTGATGCATGTGTTAAGCCAAATGGTACGACAAGGAACTCGTAATGCTCGAAGCGAGTCCTAAAGGTCGTTTTAGGGATATTTCCTTCTTGTATTCACAGTGGAGGACATATTTTCCTCAAGTTGATCTTTGAGTGGTAGCTATAACCTGACGATTTGTCTGTTCATGTTATCAGTCCTTGGCAAAGGATTCTGATTCTCAATTCTCTAGGATTTATGCCAAATGGAAACTGTCAGCTTTCTCTTTGTGTCCTTAACTAAGGATGTCACATCCTTAATTCCCTCTGTCTAGCAGCTCTTGCAGTTATATCGGAGGTTCATGCTTCGCGGACGAAGCTAGTTGGTAAGACGTCATTCGGTACTGGTGCCGCTCCTGGCACGAGGTTCATCCTAAACTCCTCTTGTCGCTGCGGAGGGGCGTTCCTGGCAAGTCTTCAGAAAAAGGCTTCTGGAATTTCTTCCATAACGGGGATGTTCTCAGGCTCTATACCTGGGTATCCAAGTCATGCTGACTATCGTATTATGACTTCGTAAGTCAATGGTAACAGAAGGTTCCGGCCTTCTGAGTTCCTAGAATATAATTCCTTACTTGCTTCGTTTGCTTAAACTAGCCTTCTATATGCCCATTTCTAAAGAATACGGGACGTCTATTTTACTCGAAACTAGGCCAAGCAGTTTCTTATGTCCTAAGCATGCAAGGTTAAAGTTGATGCCAGTATTAATTAAAAGTAGATGCATTAGGTTGGTTAATAGGGAACGTACCCGTAACCGCGTCTGGATCCTGGCGTGCTTCACGAGTTTCGATCGTGAAAACCCTTCCTTGCTTGTTTCTTCCTAGGGCAATCTTTCCTAAAGTGCCCTGCTTCACCACATTTTTAGCAACCTGGTATTCTCTTATTTCTTCCATCTGGCTCCTTCGCCCAACAGGCGTCCTTGTTGTGCCCTTCTTTTCCACACTTTCCGCACTTAGGCCTTAGACATCGACCTTTATGGTGAAAAGTGCATTCCTCACACCTCGGCTTAGTTCACTTTCTTTCTTTTGTTTGCTTTAGAGCTTCCATAGCTGACTTGGGTGCCCACCTTTAGGTTTGAAGACTTCCTTTTCTTATTGCCTGATGACTCCACATGAGTCTCTTTCTTGTTATCCTCAGATTCCGAAAATTTTCCCGCACGTAAAGCTTCTTCAGTAAGTGTAACGCTTAAATCGATAGCCTCTGCGATGGTTGGAGGCCTTGAGGTAGTAACCAAGCTCCTAATTTGTGGTGCAAGTCCCCAAATGAATCGTTCAATCCTTTTGAATTCCGGTTTGACTAAGTAAGGGATGACCCTAGACAAGTCATGAAATCGCTGGACATATTCAGGAATCTTCGGTCCGTCCATTTTCAAATTCCAGAACTCCACCTCAAGCTTCTGGATTTCATCCCTAGAATTTCTTTTCCATCATTTCCTTGAGCTCGTCCCAGCTCAGTGCATAAGCAGCATCTGCACCGAGGGTCTGAACCTGAAGGTTCCACCAGGAGAGTGCGCCATCTAAAAATAACCCTGAGATAAAGATAACTCTCTGCTGGGGCGAACAGTTACTCATTCTTAGAACGGAGTCAGTCTTTTCTGCCCAACGAACAAATGTAACGGTACCTCCTGTGCCATCAAAATTCAATGGCTTGCAGTCCAGGAATTGTTTATAGGTGCAGCCAATTGGAGGGTTATTTCCGGAAGTGCCACCGCTGTGTTCGGAGCGGAGGGCTTCATGTCGAGCAATTGCCTGCGAGATTCGTTCTTGAAGCTCAGCTTCTGTTCTTGGTAACATACTAGTGTTTCGTCTGGGCGGCATTCTTTTCTGTCAAAAGATATGCGGTAGGTTAGACAGCATTCCATAATTGTCTATGAGGTACACAGTACCATAAGCCATCATGTAATCATCCAAATTCACATGTATATATAATCAACAATGTATGAACGAGGAAACAACTACTGAGCCTTCATAGGCTTGGCTACTTGGCTTATTGTTTGTAGAGGGGAAAATGAACTCGAGGCTGCATCGCCTTGGTCATTCAAGTTTCATAAAGTGGTAGAGTGTAACGTTACTGAATCTTTCTGAATGTTATTCCTCTTCTCTTGCTTAAATATCGTTTCTCAAACGTCTCGTACACTGGTAGTCACGAAGTAGGCAAGACAGGTTTCCTACTTTATAAAGTGCTAAAGCACTGGTCTAGGTATTGTTCTACCATATGAAGGTGTGAAGACCTAGAGTTTATGTTTTGTATTGTGATCGTTAGCTTGGCCCGTAGAGTCCACCAGGATTTCCATGCACTACAAATCGTTATTACGTGGGCTCCCGTAATAATAAATTGTCTTGCACGGTCACCCCAACTTTCCCTCGTCCAAGCAGGTGATCAATCAAAGAGGGGGACACTATTGTCCTTATACCCCTGTCATGGAAAGGACCATTGCGGTGGTCCACGCGCTAACACTCGTTATCGTTACGTGCGAATAGGCACGATGGTTAAATGAAATAGGAATAAAGAGAATTCCTAGTAGTCGGAGGGGCACCTTCAAAATGAATACTTCATCTTCCTTTTCTGGTCAAGTGTGTCGTCAATCTTGCTTCACATAAGCCGCAGGGATCTCGTCCCGTTGATTAAGAATTCGTTCAAGGTTGCCGCCTCTGCCTCGTCATCATCACCGTAGTCAGGCACCTTCACGATCGAGAGGGAAGAGCAGCCATCTCCTACGGAAGCAAGCTCGTAATCTTGTTTGGTAATCACTCTAGCTATGAGCTTTGCAATGAACGCGAGGTCGATAGCTTCATCGTGCGAGTTACGTATAGTAATAGGAGTCGGAGTCGAAAGTATCTTATTCACGTCAATAATCATTCCGTGCACTTATTTGTATGTATTCACGTCAATATTTATTCCGTACACTTATTCGTATGTATGTATCGATAAACAAATATGTTACTTAGCATAAACAGGCATCATGTTACATATAACTCTTGTTTTTTTTTTTTTTTGGGGGGGGGGGTCATTTTTCTAGTTGTCGATTTACGATTGAGACAAAAACACTACTTGGTACTAGTTTTCACCAATAGTGTATTTTATCTTTGGCAAGTCTAACTCGTGTAGACTATGCCTTAATTGGCACCTTATCTTGAGGGTATTCCCTACTAATGTCCTTGCCTTGTCTCTTTTTGAAAAGTGTTTGACTCGTGGATCTTGACGCTTACGTGAATGCAATGAAAACCTTTTTGTAAAATGTTTTCGTGAGAGAACTCTAGTGATTGTAGTCTAGACTCGAGAAGGAATCCTAGTTCACTATAATCGAAGCTCTGATATCAAACTGTCACACCCTGATGGGTTGGTAAAATTCCATAGCTTAATGGTTTTAATTTTGGTTAATTACACGAAGTTACTTTCTAGAATACACTACTTTGATATGGTTTGTGTTTTGCAGGCATTGACGGGTTTAAGGTGCATTTTGGAGATTTACTGAAGCTTTGGGTGGATACTAGAGAGAACATAATTGAAGAAAATGCAAAAAGAGGCAAAACAGAGCTGAACTATGCGCCAGAAACAGTCCAAACTTCATTTTGGCTTATCTTGAGCTAGAAAATGAGTTTCGGGGCTTATAATATATGCATTTGGGGTAGCTCGACGAGACGAATCAAAATATAAGGTTTTGAAAGGCCAAAAATTGACACATTATCTGCTGCACACCAGCTGATTAGTAAAAACGGGATTTTTTTAGAGAAAAGTCAATTTTGGAAAAAGGGGAGTTACACTTTATTATTCCTTCAAATCCCATTTTTTTGAAAAGAAAAGACTATCTAACACATCTCTTTCATCTCTAACCACACCTAACATCATCATCATTCAAACCCTAACTTCCACCATTCCTCAAGACTCAAGGTCATGGCTCCGTGCTCGTGTTCATTGCCCGGTGATCGCGTCCATCCAACCATGAGCGGCTAGTCTCTTCGGTTTCACTCCGGTGTAGATGTTGTAAGATTTCTAGGGTTTATACATTTGTATTTTAATTTGGTTTTGTGACAAATTGTTTAGTATTTGAAACTTATGATAATTGTCGTGCATTTGAATTGAATTTGTGAATTGTCGAACGATGATAAAGTTATGACTTTGCGAAATGAATTTGTGCACTTATGCCTTATCGTAGGTTAGGATTTACATGTCCGAGGCAACGAAGTGCATTATGGTCCGTTGTCTATGACGTTGATAGCAATTGGCACCTAAGCTTCGTGATAGTAATCCGTTAATCACTATATGCAATTGAATCAAGTTAAAACATGTAGGAACCCTAGGTCTTGCAATTATCGAACCGGGTGTGATCCGTATTCTCATTTCTTGTTTCAACTTTTTAGTTTAGTTTACAATTTTAGTTAATCATACATTGATTTAGATAATATCCAATTGTCGGTTCACTCCGATTTATTTTCAAACTAAATAAACAAATAAAAATTAGCAAGCTTCATAATTGTTTTGCATATGTGTTTGTAAATAACTTTGGCTAATCGAACAACCAGTGTGATACTGACCACGTGCTCTTCGTGGATACGAAACCCGACTTACCCTAGCTACCTAGGTTTAATTGGGTTTTTGACTGATTGGGTTTCTGAGGGCCGTCAGCGACGGAGGTGACTACCGTCGGCGACGGTGTGTGCATATGATCAACATAGGCGACGACCTATGTTGCTGTCTACGGAGAAATTTGGGCGACGGCCCCTTTTTGAGGACCGTAGGCGACGGGAGAAGTAACCGTCGGCGACGGCAGCCAGAATCCCAAATTATTATTATATATATATATATATATATATATATATATATTGAAAAATATGAGGAAAATTATGAGTTTTTAATAAGGGGGCTATGTACACTCAAAAATCCTAAAAATTATTAAAAATGTTTTTGTGAATTTTTATAAGTTAAAATTTTTAAACGCAACAACCGTCAACGGCCCTACCACCCCCCAAAAAAATCGTGTATTGTCCTCAATGCACATAACCAAGTCTAAAACATACCTTGTATCTTCGTGACCCGTTTGAAGTGCCCGAACTTCACACAATCAAGAAAGGTTAGTATGAAACGGAAACGATTAACATCCAAATACGCAAACAATTAAATAATTATACATAACTTTACACCAATTGTTACCGGTCCTTTTCATTCGACCTCATAAATAGGAAAGCTTGCCACGAAGCTCACCAATTCTTTGTTTTCATCTACCTTTTCGTTACCGTCGAGAAACGGTTTTAGCCGATGACCATTTACCGTTTGCCGTACCCCATCCTTCGGGTCCTCGATAGTAACATCACCCAATTGTCCGACCCGGGTGACAACATAGGGTCCCATCCATTTGCTACTTGAGCTTTGAATTGTAAAGCCACACCTTTTGGCCAACCTCGAACTTTTTCTTTCTCAACTTGGCATCATGTGCTTTCTTCATTCCATCCTTGTACTTGGACGCGCATTCATATGCCATTTCCCGTAGCTCCTCCAACTCGCATAGCTTAAGTTTCCTTTCGTTACCTGCATCGTCATATTGAACATTAACCTCTTTGATAGCCCATAACGATTTATGCACAAGTTCAACCGGTAAATGACAATTTTTACCGTAAACCAACCGGTAAGGTGTAGTGCCAATAGGTGTCTTATGTGCCGTACGGTTGGCCCATAAAGCATCGTTCAATTTAATTGACCAATCCTTACGGTCCGCCCGCACGGTCTTTTGCAAAATCTCTTTGATTTGCCTATTTGACACCTCGACTTGCCCGCTCGTTTGCGGGTGATAGGGGGTAGCAATTCTATGGTCAACACCAAACCGTTTTAGAAGTTTCCCAAACCGAAAATTTTTAAAATGAGATCCTCCATCACTTATGATGACACGAGGAATCCCAAACCTTGAAAAAATATTGGTTTGGACAAAATTACACACCACGGAATGGTCGTTCGTCTTGGTGGCTATTGCTTCAACCCACTTTGACACATAGTCAACGGCCACCAAGATGTACAAATTGCCATAAGAATTTGGGAATGGGCCCATGAAATCAATTCCCCATACGTCAAAAATGTCAACTACAAGGATTGGTTGCATGGGCATCTCATCCCTTTTTGAAATACCCCCTAGTTTTTGGCACTCTACACAATTTCTAGAAAATTCATTTGCGTCTTTAAAAATAGCAGGCCAATAAAGGCCACTATTCAACACTTTATGACCCGTTTTGTGACCACTAAAATGACCACCACACGCAAACGAATGTAGATGCTGTAACACGCTTGGAATTTCTTCATCATCTATGCATCTTCTTATCACTTGATCCGCACACTCCTTCCACAAATGCGGTTCTTCCAACCGATAGTACTTGATTTGGGACATGAAGTGTTGCCTCTTCCGTCTATCCCAATGTGCCGGCATATCACCTGTAACAAGATAATTGACAATGTTAGCATACCATGGCAATTTATCTAGTTGGTCCAAACAAGCCTCAAAAGATGACCCAAAAATTGAGAAATCATCCATGAAGATCTCCAAAGACTTCCCCACCATATCTGAAAAGATACTCATCATACACCTTTGGAAGGTGGCGGGGGCGTTACATAATCCAAACGGCATTCGCCTAAATGCGAAAGTGCCGTAGGGACAAGTAAATGTGGTATTTGCTTGGTCTTCCGGATGGATGGCGATTTGGTTATAACCAGAATAGCCATCTAAGAAACAATAAAATTTTTGTCCCGACAATTTCTCAACTATTTGATCAATGAACGGTAAAGGGAAATGATCTTTGGAAGTTGCGGTATTCAACTTCCTATAATCAATACAAATTCGCCACCCGGTTACCGGCCGAGTGGCTACCTTTTCACCTGCGTCATTTTTGACGACTTGTATGCCCGCTTTCTTGGGAACCGTCTGTGTTGGGCTCACCCATTGGCTATCCGAGATCGGGTAAATGATACCCGCATCGAGCCATTTCAGCACCTCCTTCTTCACTACCTCCCGCATATTCGGATTTAATCTCCGTTGTGCATCTCGAACGGGAGTTACATTCTCTTCCGTGATGATTTTGTGCATCACCACTGAGGGACTAATACCCTTCAAATCAGCAATGGTCCATCCAATCGCCGCCCGATTAGTGACCAAAACATCCATCAATTTATCCTCTTGCTCCACGGTTAAGTTTGATGCAATAATAACCGGGAGCGTGTTGCCTTCACCAACATAAGCATATTTGAGATGCTTAGGCAACGCTTTCAATTCAACCTCCGGAGGCTCTATTAATGACGGCTTCAACTTGGTGTCGATGCTCTCCGGTAAACTCTCAACTTGGTGCGTCCATGTCGGTTTTCCCTCTCTAACCGCAAGCACCTCCAAACTTCTCACTTCCTCGTCTATGCTCTTATCCATCTCCACCTGTGACCTGTCAAACATATAACAATCCTCCATTGTGTTTTCCCCATCTACGACTGTGTCGCAAAGAGGTATACACGTGTCAACGACGTCCGCCATATAACATTCATCATCGACTGAAGGGTTCATAAGTCCGGAAAAAACATGCAACCTCAACCTTCGGTTTCCAAATGTTATGTCAACCGTTCCCGTTTTGCAATCAATTTGAGAATTTGCGGTTGCTAAGAACGGTCGACCCAAAATCACCGTAGGTTGCTTGGTTGGGTCCTTGGCCACATAATCAAGTACTAGAAAGTCCACCGGATAGTAAAAATCCTTGATTTTCACTATCACATCCGAAACAACTCCACGGGGTAGTTTGGGTGTTAAATCGGCTAACACCACGGTGGTGTTTGACGATTGAAGTGGACCAAACTCGTATTGGTCATACAAACTACCCGGTAGAATGCTCACGCTAGCACCAAGATCTAGAAGTGCCCGGTTGATTTTAAAATCACCTACTTGAATTGAAATGATAGGCGCACCCGGATCTTGGAGCTTAGGTGGAAGTGCACCCGAAAGAATCAAACTCACATTTTCGGTTAGATCTAACTTTTTTGGAAATTTGTGAGTGCGTTTTTGGGTACACAAATCTTTCAAGTACTTAGCATACGACGGTACTTGTTTAATTGCATCCAAAAGAGGTAAATTTATTTTGACTTGTTTAAAAATTTCCAACAACTCTTCTTGTTGTGGACCTCTTTTGTTTACAATTTTCTTTATGGGTCCCTTCAATGCTTCGGGATAAGGGGCGGTATTAGCCTCCACACCCTTTTCCTTAGCCTTGGGGACGGGGATGGTCACAACGGGAGTATCATTGTTCTTTTTCAAGTCATTTTTATTTTGACCCGTTTGACCATTCTCATTCTCATCCTCACTAGCATCTTCCACCTCCCCTTCAACAAACTGGGGTGATGGTGTTTTGACACCATTATCAACGACTCGACCACTACATAAAGTAATTTTATTAATTGGTACCTCACGTGTGTTCCTTGAGTTTGACCCTTGATGCTTAGGGTTCACCGCAGTGTCACTTGGGAGTCTTCCCGTGCTTCCTCTCATTTGAGCCATTTCTTCCGCGAGTTGGCCCACTTGCTTTGCCAATGCCTCATGTGCTTTATCCCGAATCTCGTTTGTCTTCTTTATCTCCTTAATATCATGGTAAGATTCTTCTATATTATTTTGGGATTCTTTTTGCATATTCAACAAGGCATCCATTTTGGCACTCAAGTAATCGCCACCGGTTTGATTGTTCGACCCGCTTCCATTACCGCCGTGGTTGTTGTAATTCCTTTGGTACCCTTGGTTGTAATTTCGTTGATAACCTCCTTGGTTACCACCTTGACGGTTTTGATATGATGCTCCGCTTTGACCTCCTTGGTTACCCGATTGAAAATTCGGGTTCATTTGATTTGAAGCATTACCATATCGGAAGTTAGGGTGATTTCTCAAACCCGGATGATAAGTGTTGGAGTTCATGTCATATTGCTTCCTATCTCCATACACTTGATTGACTTCCTCCGTGTAGTCACTCGGCCCCGTTGGACATTGTTCCGCTCTATGTCCAATATCACCACAACCTTCACATACCTCGAATTGAACCGCATTTACTTCCTTTTTCTTCATTTGAGCCATTTCCCGCTCTAAAGTGGAAATCCGATCTTTAGAGTCAAGATCGGGAAGTGACCGTGAAATGGGATGCTTCTTAGCTCGATCGGCCGATTCTTTCTCTTTCGAACGTTTACTCATCCGTTCCAAGAATTCCCAATCATCATCTTCATGGTTGCTTAGAAGGGTCCCATTGCTCGTTGATTCAAGTCGGTTCCATGTGTTGTCATCTAAACCTCTTACAAAGCACTTGACCGACTCCCACTTTTCTATTTGATGATGTGGGCATCTTCGCATCATTTCTTTAAATCTTGTAAAAGCTTCATGCAACGGCTCGCCCGATAATTGGCGAAAAGACCTAATTTCATCACGAGCATCATCGGTCTTCGCCATAGAATAATATTGATCTAGAAAAGCTTGTTGCATTTCTCCCCATGTGCGGATGCTATTGGCCGGGAGTGTAAGGAACCATTGCTTCGCTTTGTCTTTCAATGAAAATTGGAACAAACGAAGTTTAACCTCATCTAGTGCAAAGTTATGCCCCCCGATAGTGCCGCAAATAGAAGAAAACTCTGTCAAATGCGTGTACGGTTCGTCGTTAGATCTTCCATTAAAATGAGGAAGTATGTTGATGTAATGAGGTTTACAATCAAACATCCTCCTCTCACAAACGATTGGTGAGTCGTTCTCGGTGACAACCGGCCTAAAACGATCATTCACTCCCCGTGGAGGTCGTTGAAGACGATGTGGACCGTTAACTTCTTGATCGACCGGTCTTCTATTATCCCGTCTTTCACCTCTTCAATCCTCTCTTCGATCCTCTCTTCTATTATCCCTTGGGTTACCACCTCCCACGAAACGAGGAATCCGGTTAGGGTTTGCATTGTTGTTGTTATTATAAAACCCATCATTCCGGTTCCGTTGGTCATTGTTTCGTGGTTGACGGTTGTTCCCATAACCATCATTTCTTCCACCTCCGTAACCATATTCGTCGTCCCCAACGTAATTGGCATGTTGGTAGCCAAATTCCTCATCATCATACCTTCTAGCATTGTAGATGTTTCCCCTATTCACGTAGCCCTAATCTTCATCATCATTAGCTCTATCATCATAGTATCCCCCGTCATCCGAATTTTCCGTATGAACACTCACATGTTCCGGCGATTGATAACCGGGAACACTATAAGGTTCATCATCGGGGATTGCATTCCTCAAATCATCGATGTTGAAGAATGGGTCTTCATTTGCGGGATTGCCGCGATCACGATTACCTCGACGATCGGAATTGACATTCCGGTCATCTAGGTTGATGGGTAAAGAGGTTTGTCGATGAAGGTTTTGTTGTTGAGGTGTTCTTTGATTGTTGTTGGGATTTTGATTTTGGAAAGGTGGTGTGGGTGGTCCGGTATTGTTGTTATTACCACCCGGTCGCTATGGAGGTATAGGTTGCATATTTGGAGCGGGATTGAAGTTGCTTCGGTATTGGAATTGGTTTGGGTTTTGGTTAGAGTTTTGGTTCGCCATTGAATCGGTTTCAATGGACGGTGTGTGTTGTGGTGTTTGGTTGGTTTGATTAGAAGCAAGTGTTGCTTCTAACCGGCTTGCTAGGTTTCTTCTTGCTACCCTTTCGATTTCCGGTTCGTAGACTAAAGGTGAAGTCCTCCCGGAGTTCCGCGTATGCATGCACTACCTGTAACCTGCACAAGTAACACACCCTGCGTAAAAAGGAAAAAGACAAATACAAAAAGAAAGCTAAGCAAATTAAACAGATAATCACGCAAATTCAAACAATAATCCAAACACAAAGCGCACGCACTCCCCGGCAACGGCGCCAAAATTTGATCGGAGTGTCGTGCTCCGGTCAAAGATAATATTTATAAACCCAATTTACCCTTAACTATGTGTTAGTGGTAGCAAGGGGTCGAACCACGAAGAGTATGTGGTTTGTGTGTGGATTCGAATGAATTAAAACAATTGTCACGATATATGAAGCTTGCTAGAATAATTTTGTGTTTTTGTTTAATTAAGAGATATGAGTTTAGACTAATTGAATTGATTAACTTGATGAACAACTAATGATTAACGATTACGAGAAAATGGTTACTAGAACAATAATAATAAAAAGGAATCACACCCGGTTTCGGTAATTGTTAACCTAGGATTTCTACAAGTTTTAGTTTCAACTCAAATGCATTCGATTAACGGATTTAGTGTACCGTGACTTAGGTGCTACTAACTATCAACGCCCCGAAGAACGAACAAAAAAACACTTTGTAATCAACACAAGTAAATCCTAACAACAAAAACGTACAATTACATATCACCGTTTCGCAAAGTCATAACTTTTAACATCGTTCGACAATTCACGAATTCGTAACAAATGTAATACTATTGTCAAAAGTTTCAAAAACCAAATACAAATTGTCACTAAGATGAAACAAGAACAAATTGAAACCCTAAAATTAACAACTACCTACACCGGGGTGAAACCGAGATGATTAGCCGCTCATGGTTGATGCAACTTGATCACCGGATGCTTGGAATGCGGATGGAGTCATCTTGAAGCTTGTAGGATGAAGGAATGATGGAGAATTAGGGTTTATGGAATGATGATGGTGAGAAGGATGATGGATTGGATGAATTAGGGTTTTGATGGTGAATTGGGGATGAATGATTGTGATTCGGTTGTAGAGATGATAGATGATGGAATGGTAGGTGAATGATGGATGGTAATGGCTCCAAGAACAAGTTCAAAACTTGAAAACCAAGTGTAACTGCCGAAATTCATGTCAAACATAACCTCTCATTCGTTCCTTAACCCCAAAACATAAAATTCTCGCACAACAACATTGGAAGGTCGTCGCCGACGGCCTGATGCACCGTCGGCGACGGTCCTTAGATATTAAATTGGTGCCGACGTGTTAACTCGCTGTCTACGGACAATCTGGCGACGGACATTTGTACCAACCGTCGGCGACGACCCATATGGGCGTCGGCGACGGTGCCTGGAAGTTTGATTTTCTGTTTCTTCCATTTCTTGAGTCCGGTTGACCCGTTTCGCATCCCGGTGGTTCCGTTTTCACTCCGGTGACCCGTTTAGCTCCTTAAACTTCACAAGACCTGCAAAACACAAATCCTTTTACAAGTAGGCTATTCGGGATTAAAAGTTAAGTAAAAACATGAACTTAGACATAAACGAACACCAGTTTTCGACCACGTATCACACCCTGACTTTTGCGGAAGCGTATAATGTGTGACTGGTTTAATATCATTGCATTCAATTGTAATAAACAACTACATGATCAAAACGATGTTCCTCCATTCATAAAATATAAGTATTACAAACACTGGTTATTCAAGATTTTAAAACACAACCTTCGACTAGATTACAAACCAACAAAAGTGGATGACATCTAAACTTGAAGTCTACTTCTAGTTACGACACCCGCGCCCAAGATCCATCATGTTACCTGAAATACATGTAATTTTGGAAAACATCAAAAAGTTGAGCGAGTTCATGCGTCTTGTTTGTGAACTGTAATCTTGTAAATCTTTGAGAAACTCCTTTGTAAACAGGTATGAAAAGCGTGTATGAACATGAATGTTTTACAAGGACTTTAAGGCATGTGAGGACATAGGGAGCACTCGTTATGGCTCATAGGGAGCACTCGTAATGGCTCATACCCTTGTCGATTTTACTCGACCGTATCGATTAACCTCGACTGTGTCGATTTCCCTCGACTGTGTCGATTACCCTCGACTGTGTCGATTACCCTCGACTGGGACTCCGAAGCACTGCTTGGTACCAGTTGTGACCATGAGTGGGGTTCGGCCGTACCCGTTAGATCTAACCCTCGTCCCTAATTATGTATTAATGGCATTTCAATATTAAGTCTATGCTCACATGATCTAGTATTTCACAGGCCTTTCATAGGCATTTCATATATCATTCCTTAAAACGCATCATACTTGGTACTAGTTATCACCAAGAGTGCTTCTTGTTTTTGTATCCATCATACCATTTATAAACATTGTAATATTTGTAACATGTATTTCACCCCCGAGAGTTATAAAACCAAAAACAGTTAAAGAAAAGGAGGAGCATGAACTTACTGTTTTGCGTCTTCGTACTCGTAACTCAAATCTCGTCAGCAAACAAGACTACCTACAATGTGCTAGGGTCTATTAGACGAGTGGGCCATGCCTTGCCTTAGTATTCATGTTTTGAGTTACGTTTCTTTTATGTCTTCCTTGTTATTCCAAGTTATAATACTTCTCAAGTATTTATTTTCGTATCTCCTTCCCAAGGGTGGGAGTATTTCATACTTGTGTATTTGTATTCTCGTATTTGCAGTTTCCAAAAATAACACGTTTTCTCTTTGTCGAACATACAATATTACTCTTGTAATATTTTCAAAAATCATGTTTTCAGTCCTTGTATCCAAAATAATATTTGCCAAAAATATATTTATAAGTTACGTTCTTGCGCTCGATTTCGCATTATTAAGCGTGTAACTTATATATTTGTTCCTTGTGATTTTTGGTATTATTTTGGATTGTAGATTCTTGGTATTTTGTTAAGTTATATTATTTTAAATCATAAAATAATACAACTAATACACGGAGTATACACACAATCACACAATGTGTCTTTGATATAAAATATATATTCTAAATATATATTTATCCATTTTTGTTTACAAAAATCAACCTCCAATACTTGTATTCTTGTACAAAATCTATGGCAAAGTTTATTTGGAAACACCAAAGTTTAGGACATACATATAAACACTTGTTAAGAAAGTATTTTCTAGGTGTTTATATTTTTAGAAAATTTTGCCATAGTTTCCTTTGAAAACGGAGGTGTCCATGCTATTTAGCATATCATTTTCTTTTCCAAAAATCATTCAAACAACAATCACACTCTAAACAATATTTCACTTATCAAGTGTATAAACTATATACTTTACTTAATAACATGAACTTGATATTTCACGAAAACACGTAGTAACTTGGTAGAGTATTTAGTAGCCCTAATTACCCTCCAAAATATATTTACTTCCTTTAAAAACTCATTCTTGGAAATTTTGGATGTTTACAACTTGTGAACACATTTTACAAAGATATTTATTTACAACACCTTCTTGTTTTACTAGCAACCCTACACTTATTTTGTCACTCAAAATAGTGTAAGTTTAATGAAAATCATGATATTCCAAAAATCATCTTTTTAAACTTGGTTTTCTTGGAAAATCATTCACAAGTCTTAGATTCACAAGTTTACTAGTTTACTTTGTTTGTAATTTTACAAGAAATTATTCTTATTCATCAAGTTCATGTGTTTACTAGAAGATGATCATCATATGTTATTACATAACCACCCCTTATCTTGTTAGATCATGTTTTTAATCATAATCTAACAAGTTTCACATGATGATCAACATCATAATACCAAGAAATCATCAAGAAATCATCAACATATTCAAAACAACATCATATCATCAAGATTTCATCTTATGTAAGCTTATGTTTCATGATTCAAGTTTATGTTCTTTTAGTGTTCATATGATTTCAACAAGATATATCTTTTAACCACTAAAAACATGAAGTAAACAAGGGTTTATGAGGATCTTACAACTAGCTTAAAGCTAGGGAAGAACAATGTTGGAAATCAAGTAGATAATAGCACACAAGAGAGGTCCTTCAAGTTCCGTTGCTTGCAACCTTCCTAATTAGGGTTAAGACACCTTAGAATCACCATAGATTACTTGGGAATTAGCTAGAAAAATTATGGTGGTTTGGGGGTGTTTGGGCCGTAAGCTTATTGAGGGAGAGAGAGTGAGTTTGTGTTGTGAGGAATGATGAAGAAGGTGGTTGTTTATAGTCTAATCTTGAGTATTATCCAATGTATATTATGTTGGTGATAGTACATACACAATCTTCCAAATCCAAGAATGATTAAACAAGAGATTTTAGGAAGATTTAGTGAAAGTCTTGTGAGATTTTTGGTGGGTCCTAAGTGACCGTCCCATATATGGGGGGGGGGGGGGGTACTTGGTTGGATTTCAAATGATGGTTGAGTTATTAGTTCCAATCTAAGTGTGGTATTTAGTGTTTAATGCATACCATGTGTTATATAGTGTGTTAGAGTGTCCAGGAACCATAACTAGTTCAAAAATAAATAAACAATGCTTCTAGCAATATTTTGGTGTTCCGGGTTATGTCCGGTTGTTCGGTTAGATACCGATTCGTTAAAGTGCTAAGTTATAACGTAAAGTGTCTTTTATGTAACTTTTAGTGACACTTTTAATTCCCGACACTTAAGAAAGCATACAGGACCTTTTTGCCATATTTTTACACATTACTAGCTTGTTAAAAAGCTGAAAATTGCTGAAATATACATAATTCTGCATTTTTAATGGGTTTTAGGCACTTTCCGGCACTTTATCTATCACTTAGGCATGCAGTTTTATGGTCCTTACTTCCCTACACACTATACTAGTGTATCACTTGGTCTCTTGCTCATACTGGGGCTCGAAATACTGTCTGTCTATGTACTGAACTTCGTCAGCATTTTTAGTTTGTTTGGTAATGGTGCCAATTTTGTTCTGTGTATCATTTGAACTATCTCGTGTTGCACGTAGCAACGATAAAAGTCTTGCAACATGAAATGCCATTGTATGTATATAACAGTAATAAAAAATTCACTTGTCTTGTAAACTAGATCATGCACAATCATTTAAGCACATATTACTGTTCAATTAGTGTACGGAATGTACGGAAAAGTGACAATTGTCACAAAAACCTCCCTTCTTAACATGTTAACTTAGGCACAAAAAAAAAAACCAATAAGAAATTAGTGTTATTTATTATAAATGTTTATTTTTTTATTTTTTGGTAAAGGGTTACTCTGGTGAATTTTATAAATAATCAATAAAGTACAAAATGTGTGCAAGATATGACACACACGACTAGACTTGGCATACCAAGACTAGGAAAACAAGAAACACAAAACCAGAAAACAAAGCTCTCATAGACACAGCCATACACAAGACCATAACCAACTAATCAAAGAAAACTCAATCTAACTCTATCCTGGGTCATTCTCCTTGTTACTAGTAGGAATTTTCCATTTATTTAAAAGCCTTTTGTGGTTCGAATCCCCACTAAACTTGAACCCCATCAATCTTAACCAGACCGTGCTCTTATCATCTCAGTCACCATTGATACACTACACTGGTTTTGAGAAAATAAACGATTATTTCTCTCTTGCCATATAAAATATGTCGACGCAGCAACCACCAACTTACAAACGATATGATCAATCTTCTTTGTGTATTTAATGTTTATTTTAGTTAAGAAGTTAATGAAATATTATGATTATTATAATTTATTTATTTTGTATTTAATTTTAATATTTAATATTAAAATAATTACAAATAATGGTGGATGAGGTATAGTTAACAAGGTGAAACCATTTCTTTCGGATAAGGTGAAGTAAAAAAAAGGTAAAATCAGAGTTAAGGTATGACGCTTAGACCAAGCGGTATGGGGGCCGGCTTAGGCCCGGCGAAGCCCGGCGCCGGTCCCCCACACCCCCTTGCCCCGCCTTGTGATACCCGGCTGCCAGAAGCCGTTGATGACGGGCTGCTTTCTCTCTCTCTCTCTCTCTCATCTTTGTCTCTCCTCTCTCTCTATCTCTCTCTAAAATCAAATAAAGTTTTATATTTTTTAATTGTTGTGGGGCCCCATCCTCCACACCCCCTAAGTCCATCCCCTTCAAGCCCCTCCTACGTGGCGCTGACGTGGCGGCCCATCCTCATGGTGATGAGCCTCCTCATACCCACTAGTCTTATGTAAAGTTAACAAGGGTTAAGGTATACCTCATGACTTATTAAATGCTAATAATAACTAATAATAATCCGTGAATTACTTTTAGGCACTCTAGTTGAATAATCAAAAGTAGTGCTTTAGGTTAGAACTTTTAATCGAGGATTGTAGTACATTTCTTTCAACTATTCTATATACGAAAACGACAAGTTAGATATTCTGAATGGAGGGTGAATGGAGGGTTTATGATATGGCGAAACCGTTTTTTTAATTGTAATGATCAAGTATCTAGAGTATTTTATAATAACAAAAATGTGGTTTAAAGTTACTTTTTTATTTACCAATGATTGTAAAATAAGTAGTGATGGTAATTTTTTTTAGCAAACGATAGTCATAGTTTAAAAGGTAAATGAATGATTGTGATGTTTCATTTGATTATCATTATTGATCATGTACTTCTTCAATCCCACTATAGTGGGACAGTTTTTAATTGGTTTTGGATTTGCTATAACTTATCTCATTGCATTGATTAAGTTTGGTCTTTCAAATAAATACTATTAATCTAGTAGCGGAGAGTTTACATAACCAATTTTCTTTTTTTATCGTCAAATTTAGATCACTAACGGACTATGAAATATAATCGTGTTACTATAAGCGAAATCATTCGATCATATCCATCTCCATTAGACGATAATGCCTATACACCAAATTTACACAACCAAATTTCGGTATGAAAACTAGTGTGGGTATTGTAAAATATTAAGGGGCTGTTTGTTTACCTCTTAATGAGGCTCTTAATGGTTCAGACATCGTACTGGTGCAGCACTTAATGGTTCAGAGTGTTTGTTTCATGAGCAGATGTGTGAATGGTTCAGACATTTGTCTCTGAATGATTAAGATTTATACAGAGTCTGAATGGTTAAGACCTCTAATCTGAATTGGTCAGACATTTTTCTCTGAACAGTTAAGCATTACACAGACTCTTAATGGTTCAGACCTCTTACTGGTTCAGCACTTAATGGTTCAGACCTCTTACTGGTTCAGCACTTAACCATTCAGATGTTGCCAAACAACCCCTAAGTCTGATTCATTGTTTGGAGATATTTATAATACAGAGTTACAAATAGGAAGAGAAGGTATATAAATCTACAATTTCCTATATTTACATTCCCTATGGGCGGGAATAGTTCTGCTTTTTTACTGGCTGAGGTGGGCGGCCATAGTGTCGAAGAATAGTGTCAGGCTGCTGTCTGGCACTCCCTCATTGGTCCTGGTATTTACGTTTTTATCCTCAATTTAAAATTACGAATTTGTTCATGTTCAAATTTATGTTTTTGCCCCTGTTAAAAATTTACAGTATTGTCATCACTTTAGCTTTTGGCAAATTCACATTTTACCCCAACACAAAATTACAATTTTGCCCTTAATTAAAAATTTAAAATTACAGTATTGCAATCGTTTAAATTTTTTTAAAAGGTGTGTGAGAGAACAGTGCCATGCTGCTGCATGGCACTCCCCATTGGCCTGGGTGTTTTTCGATTTTACCCCCGGTTTAAAATTACGAATTTTCCCCGGTTCAAAATTACGACTTTGCCCTTGGTTCAAAATTACAATATCCCCGTTGGCGGTAAAAATACGGTATTGCCATCGTTTATGTTTTTTAGCAAAACTATAGAATTGTTTTGTTTTAATTGGTTTACTCGATTTAAATTTTTTTTCATGTCAAAGAGTCGCCTAACACTCGCTCATTAGTCCTAACAAATTAAAGTTTTGCCCCGAGCTAAAAACTACGGTTTTACCATCGTTTTAGTTTTTTTTTCTAGCAAAACTATAGTAATGTTTTTTTAATTGGTTGAAAAATATTCGGCCTACCGCCCCGCAACACGGGCGTGGCATCTAACTAGTTACTTTACATTTTACATCCAGTTTTTAAGGCAAACTTATATTTAATTTATATAATTATTTACTTCAAATAAATACTTTATCAACACAAAGCATACTGATACATTTCATTGAATAAAAATCTAACATATTTAATTTATATGATTGCCTAACCATATTTATTCAAACTTTTTCTTCTTAATAGCTAAATAACTTATTTAATGCTTCAACGGACCACATATGCTATTGAGACCATACTTCAATTTTATACAAGCATTCTACATTTATAACATCATGTTAGTTGTATTCATATAAAATAACAATTATTGTACCTAGGCAATCATAAATCTTCACAACATTTTGTGTTCATTCAATTAATAGTCCTTGGTGTTATTCTTTTTGAATGACAAATTTGGATCACTGACGGACCACTGGAGTATCATCGTGCCACCCTCGGAATCACCCGATCATATCCATCTCCACTAGGCATAATGCCTATATAATAATCCAGGAGGAAACCCAATAAATATGGAAAAATCCACTTGTGGGAATCGAACCCAAGACCTATTGATCCCAAAGTCTTGTCCCACCCCCAATATGCCACTAATGTTCGAAGGTTGTTTTGCTAAGGTTTATACTTAAATGTTTAGGTTCACCGACCAATCTGGGACTTAATCGGGGAGTAATAATTGATAAACATGTACAAATAATGTGACTATGATTTTATTATTAAAGAGTAGAAAAGAGTTACATAAACAATGAAAGAAATACAACTTATAACAGAAGCAATATTGGTTTAGCAACTAAATAGGCTAAGAGATAAGCCCAATACAAATGAATCCATACTTTATTTTATTATGATAACATCCCCTCAAACTCACAATGTAATAATAATAAACATTGAGAGTTTGTCACACAAGAAACAATGCCGAGACGCCGACTGAGCCTTGGTAAAATATCAACAATCTGCAAGGTTGATAGAACAAATAGAAGCAAGATGGTTCCAAGCTTTAAGTGATGAAGAGTAAAGTGACAATGAATGTCAATATGCTTTATCCGCTTATAAAAATATATATATATATATATATATATATAATTCTTGGCAACCTGGATAGCAGTAGCACTCTTGTGTCCAGCCCAGCATAACAAAGCAAAAAAGGCCCAGCTGCCTCTTGATTGGCCCACTTTTATTTCTTGAACGTACTCTTTTATTCTTTGTAGAGTTAATTACTGTTTTCGTCCCTGTAATTTGTCAAAAATCACCATTTCAGTCCATTAGTTTAAAAATTGCGATTTCAGTCCCTGTGGTTTCACTTTCGTAACCATTTCAGTCCCTATGGTTTCACTTTCGTAACCATTTCAATCCATTTATTCTGTAAGTACAGGGACTGAAATGGTTACGGAGTGGACTGCAATGGTTACGAAAGTGAAACCACAGGGACTGAAATCGCAAATTTTAAACTAATAGACTGAAATAGTGATTTTTGACAAACCACAGGGACGAAAACAGTAATTAACTCTTCTTTGTTAAAAACAAGGGCAACTCAAACATTTTTTTTTCTTTAAACGTATTTTATTCTTTGTTAAAAACAAGGGCAACTCAAACATTTTTTTTTTCTTTAAACGTATGACCTGTTTTAATTCATTTTACGCTAAAAAAACTCAATCCTTTTTTTTTCATTAAACGAATGTCCTGTTTTAATTCATTTTAAGCTAAAAAATGTGTTATATTACCTCAGGCTTATTGTTCATGAAATATTGTAGTGCGAATGGATAATGATTGTTACTTTGTTAGGTGTTGTTTGTTTTTTGAGAGATTAAACGTCTGCAGTCTGCGGACCACATCTGCAGCCGAAGAGGTGGACCAAACCTCTGCAGTCTGCAAGAAGAAGACTGTTTGTTTTTTAACTTCTGCAAGATACTGAAATAAACTGAAATATAAACAAACTGATTTTATTTAACTTAAAAGAGTTTTTTTAACATTCAAACATAAATAATAGTTATACATATTGAAATAATATTCATAAAAAGACAATAACATTTTTTAAATCTTTGAATCCATGCTTTGCATTAGTCAATGCATCTGAGGGAGCGGAAGTGTTGCAATTAGATCAACGAAGAAATCGGTTCTAATATACCTTCTCGAAATCTTCTTAGGATCCATAACAAACTCACCCCGCCCAAAAACGCGTGAGCTAGGGGCAACATACGCCGTTCTTTTCTCTCGAACAGCCTGTGGTTGACTTCATTTTCATCTTTGGTGATGGCATGTGTTCGGTACTTTTGATGTCTATCACAATATTGACTCAAGAAAAATCAGTAGGAAGATAAAATCCCCCCAAATATCTGAAATCCACCAAAAGAAAAAGAAACAATACTTTAGCATATTATAGTATAACTGCATATTGTCATATAACAAAAAGATAGTAGATATAGATAGTGGTCGATTAGCTTGTTCCATATAAGAAAAGTATACCAAATCTATCTGTAAACTATCAGGCTAAGCAATCATATAAAACTATCAATAAAATTGAAGTTTTCTTCTAAAAACATACAAGTAATTTGTCATATAACAAATTGAAATTTTCTTCATCAGTCAAAAATCAGCACTCATGATATATGCATATAAGGGCATGTTTGGCTAAGCTTTTCCAACCAACTTATTGACTTAATCAAAAAGTCAATAAGGAGTTTTAGTGTTTGGCAAACATAAAAGTCCCTTTTAAAATGACTTTTTGAAAGGAAGGAAAATGAGTTTTTGAGAAGTTAAGATGTTGTGACTTCTTGATCAGCTTATAACTTTTCAAAATCAAATTACCCCTTATTTAACATCCCCTTATATTTGAGAAGTTAAGATGTTATCCATTTTAGTCATTTTACATCAATAAGCTAAGCCAAACACTTTTTAAAAAACAACTTATTGACTTATTGGCTTTTCCCACCCCATAAGCTAATCCAAACACTTTTTTTTTTAAAAACTCATTTTCAAAAAGTCATAAGTCAATAAGTCATTTTCCCAAAAGTCCTTTTTAACTTAAATAAGCTTAGCCAAACATGCCCTAAGTTTCAACTAAACTTATCCATAACATAAAGTATGCCATATCAATTAACTCGAGAGCAAAGTTACCAATCAAACAAGCTAAAAACTACTGAAAAATTGTGTAACTCAAATAATTCAACCACATATAACAAAATAACAACTCCAATTTCAACTAAACTTCATTAAGATCAAAGTCAGACAATAATCAAACTTTTGAATCATATAAACTTTCAAGTTTCAATGAAACAACTTCAATATAAATAAGACATAAATAATTCACCAAAAAAAATCATCCATGATTCTACGCATATGAATTCCAAAAAACTCGATCACAAACCCTAATTACAGTTTCAAATAAACCACAAAAAATTCAACAGACAGAAGATGATCGCAAACAACCATGATTAAACGTATCTTTAACTTGTTCTTATAAACTATTTTCACATAATATTTTATGATTACCATATTTTGCATCATGTGGTGGCGTTGATAGCTGAGAGACAAAAGGGGACATTCACTAATCGGTCTTTGTCCCGAGTGCTGAGTGTTATGTGCCTTATGTCCAAGGCTTGATGCAAAACTACTATCGAGCCGGGGGTCTCACTGGAAGCAGCCTCTCTATTCCTACGGAGTAGAGGTAAGGCTGTCTACATCTTACCCTCCTCAGACCCTACCTTTGCTTTGCTATTGGTGGGATTAACTGAGTATGATGATGATGATGATGTGGTTAACTCTGTAGTTCATTAGTTCATGTTTAGAATCTATAAGATCCAAACATATGACGTATCTATGTGAAAATCTGGGTTTAGCTAGTTTTGGATTAGTAATATATCAGTGTTAATAAAATTGCTTGAAAAGTCATCTCAAGCAATTTAGTGATTTAGTATGCCTATAACCATATAATATTAGAATTTTGCTAATTTGGGTAATACTGTATTATTATTTAGGGTGAGGATCAATTAGGAGGTTTATTTTGGCTAGGAAAGATAGGAAGCAATAGGATTAGGACATGTGGCAAAATTTAAAATAAAGAGAAAAGGTATTTTAGTCAATCTTATCCTTTTCTTTTTCCTTCTTCTTCCCAGTAACATCAAAACTCACCATTTTCAAAACCCATCATCTTCAACCATTTCTTCACTTTCTATCTCAATAATCACTATATTATAGTGCGATTTTCGTCACCAATCAATGATTCAAACACCCGATCAACGTGTTCTTCAGCTTTTTTTTTTTTTTTGAAGAAAACCCAGTTTAATTTCATTCAAAATCTCGTTTTTTCCCGTGATTTTGAAGATAATAACTCGAACTGTTCGATTCGATCGCTGATAAGTGTTTCTATCATTCAAATTTCGTCAATCGTTGAAGAAATCGGCTTCGATCCATGTAAGAAATTCTTTAATTTCATTTTTACGATCTGGGTTTTTGATTTAGTCATTGCGTTTTACGATCTTGGCGGGGGTCCGGGGGCAGCGCCCCTGGTAGCAGGGTCCAAGGGGCGGCAGCCCCTGGCTGGGATCGAGTTGGTTCAGACAGTTCACAGACAATTTTATGTGTCCATTGCGTTTTAGAAATAATAGAGTTTTATGTGTTTTCTGGCCATTGCGTTTTAGAAAAAAACACATTTTTAAATGTTTTTTGTCATTGCGTTTTAGGTAAAACACATTTTTTAAGTGTTTTTAGTCATTGCGTTTTAGATAAAACACATTTTTAGGTGTTTTCAGTCCATTGCGTTTTAGAGAGAACACTTTCTTTTGTTTTCTTAGGCCATTGCGTTTTAGAAATGAGACATTTTTAAGTGTTTTCTGGCCATTGCGTTTTATAAATAAGACATTTCTTTGTGTTTTTTGTGCATTGCGTTTTAGGTAAAACACATTTTTATGTGTTTTCAGTCCATTGCGTTTTAGAAAACAGACATTTTAAGTGTTTTCTGGCCATTGCGTTTTAGAAATAATACATTTCTTTGTGTTTTCTGGCCATTGCGTTTTACAAATAAGACATTTATTTGTGTTTTTTGTGCATTGCGTTTTACAAAAATGTCATTTTTTGGTTTTTTTTCATTGCGTTTTACGTAACTGGGTTTTCTCTATTGCGTTTTACACAACTGGGTTTTCGAAAATATTTTTCGAAAATATAGCAATAGTATACTCGTTTTAAAGATAAAAAACGCTCGTTTTTTTGGTGCAATTTTTATAAAAAAAATAATGTCGTATGAAAAAATTATTAACGTTTAAAAAATGGGGGGGGGGGGGGATTGAAGGAGAGAGAAACTATTGTGGTGGAGTAACTAGAATACCCTTACACAATCCACGCGCCTCTTTTTTTTATTTTCAATTTCATTCATTTAATCTTAGCCATTGATTAAATCTATTGATGGTCAAGATTACTTCCTAGACTTTCTAGCCAAATAAACTTCTTATTATATCCTAACCCTTATTATTTATATAAGAAATACGAACATAGAAAAATGTGCTAAGTGCTCAAAATAGTAGTTGTGTTCGTTTCACGTAATGAAATGAAACCGGCATGTATATTCCATTCTTTATGTTGTTTGTTTCAACGAGTTAAATCTAAAACCCTTGAAATTATACCAACCAAAAACGAGTGAATTTCAAGGATTGTCCTTTATCTTTATACCCATTTTCAGGCGTTGTCCTTTATGTTTAAAATTGACGAGTTTTGTCCTTTATGTTTTCATATCATACACGTTTTGTCCTTTAGGCCCAACCCAGTTAGTTTTTTCAGTTAAATCTAGTCATGTGACTTGCACATGAGGGAATTATTGTCATTTCACTTTCCAAGGACTAGTTGTATAAATAAATTAATAAAAAATTAGATATGTCACCACCACCCCCTCTCCACCTTCAACCTCTGATATAAAACCCACCACAACCCCTTTCCATCTTCAACCGCCATCCCAAAACCACTGTCATCCCCAATCTGAAACCCACCACAACGGCACAACCCCTATCCACCTTCAACCTCGAAAGAGATTAAAACCTCCACAAAACCGATGTCTGTTCACTTGGAGGAGGGGAAGAAGAGGGTTGCAGCTCCGGTGAGTAAAGTTAGGGTTTCGTTTGGGGAGAGGGTGAAATTGGCTAAGAATCCAACTGGGCAGAAGCTGTTTGAGGTTATGGTGAAGAAAGAGAGTAATTTGTGTTTGTCTGCTGATGTGAATACTGCTGCTAAGTTGCTTGCACTTGCTGACAATGGGAGATGGTGGATATTGGTTGTCTCCGGTACCACCTCCACACAACCGTCGTCCGTTCACTTGTACGGCGACCCTGCCACACCTCCACCGCCGCGGAGTCTCCTCGGCCGATCAAAAAGACACCTTCAACTCCTTCACATGATTACAACAAAACCTCCTTATTAATCGTAAAACAGCATCCACCAAAGGACCCCAGATGGGAGAATGACCCTGATTATTGCAAATGGAATGATAAAGAAGCCGAAATCTTTATGTATATTGACCCCACAACTCTCCAAATCAAACATATCCTCCACTCCGACAGGTTCTGTATTCTTTTTTATTTAATCTATTTTAAATGGCTCTAATTTGGGGATAATTTTGTTAGTGTTTTGTGTCACACCCCAACCGATGGCGGAATCATCGAGGCATGGCACTGAGCGAAACAGATTGTCCAGAAGTTTCCATAACAATTATCAATACTATTCAATTTTAAATAATACGTCCCATATCGTATCTCAAACAGTAAATCAATTATTACAGACAAAATCCAGGCAAATATTCTTTTCCGACAACTCATATTTAAATAGACAGCAATTGTTTATCTGCTTCTAGAGACCATTGATTCGTTATCTACAGACAACTATTTGTTGGGCTCTAAAGCTTTATTCTAGCCTCACTTTCCTACCAAGTGTGCGTCCTAAGCACCTGTCACATACGTTAAAATAAAGTCAATACATATAATGTAAATGTGAGCATACAAGTTTGATAATAGCATATAAAGTTCGAATTCGTTTACGCATAACCAGCACGTACACATAGTGAAATGAAGCACGTTAGTTATCGACATAGATCTATCGATACCAATGACTGCGGGTTGACTGCCCGAGGCAGTTCGCAATACATGATTACCACCGTAATCCATGCAAGTAATGGTCCTTAACAACCCCCGTGAACGGGTGCTGAGTCCAAACTATAGTACTATCGTTGCTAAGACAGG
Organism: Helianthus tuberosus; assembly: GCA_030545235.1. Classification (NCBI taxonomy): domain Eukaryota; kingdom Viridiplantae; phylum Streptophyta; class Magnoliopsida; order Asterales; family Asteraceae; genus Helianthus; species Helianthus tuberosus. The sequence continues at coordinate 211,766,053 of CM060400.1, forward strand.
TAGACAGCATTCCATGTGTAAACATAACAAACAAGCATTCATGAGCCACGTAATACATGCATTAACGATTAGCGTTCAAATAGTATTGAGTAGTGTGATTGTTGTAGTTTGAGTATTCGTAACGTATGTAACACCCAAAAGTGCATAAAGCAAAAGGGGATCGAGTATACTCATAGCGATGAATGGATTGAAGGGAGCGCTTAGCGAGTAAGGTTAGCCTGAGTAGATTAGATAGTATAACGATAAGCGAAGCGTAAAACGTTACAAAGTGCGATAGGGTCGGATGGTGGTTCGATCGGATGGTAATCCGATCGGACAGCAATCCGTGCGGATAACAATCCGTTCGGGTGGTCGTCCGGTCGGACAGTCGTCCGGTCGGATGATGTTTCGAGTGGATTGTTTCTTCTTATAAAGAGAATGTGTTTGTGTACGATGGTTTGACTTTTGAAGTTTTCGTTATAGTATTTTGAAAACACGAAAGTATCTCTATCCATCAAGTCGGTCGATCGGATGACTGGTCATGCGGATGACAATCCGTTCGGATGGTCACCCGGTCGGACAGTGGTCCGGTCGGACGGCGACTTAGTGATGAGGTTACTTACTGAAGGCAAGTTCAGAACAAAAGCGTCATTCGATCGGATGGCAACCTTGTCATTGAACATGTTGAAAATCGTTTAAGTCTTTAAAGTCTTAGTATCTCATGATCCGAAGAGTAATCCAGTCAGATGGTCGTCCGATCGGATTACATTTCGTTCAATACTCAAACTCTAAATAAGGTTGTTTAAAAGGTGGGACCCAAGTGTGATCCGTTCGGATGACCTATCCGATCGGACAGCAATCCATTCCGATTGTTCCGTTCGTCCTACACTTGATCGTTTTGATGGGTTGTCGTTATGTCGAGACACTTTGACAACGTGTTAGCCAACAGAACCCCTAGTTCGACCCAGATGACCAACCCGACCAGGAATCACCCTAGTCCGGCCGGTTACCGGCTCGAGACGGTTGGTCTTGGCTAACCCGAAATCGGCAGTCTCGTTAGTAGAATCCGGATCTTGAGCTAGTACAACACTACAATCGAGTAGAAGACTAAATCAGGGTCGGGTCCTATCGGTTTTGAGTATTTTGAGTGTAAAAGAGTTGAAAGAAAGTTAGAAACCATCTTTCAATCCCTTTTCACCATTCTTGTGTCGAGATCTTTACAAGATCTTTGTGTGTTTGCGTGGAAATCGGTTAGATCTCGGTTGTTCTTGGTGGATTGAAGTCAAAACATAAAGTTCTTGAAGAACTCATGATGACGTCACCCTAGAACACCCGAAATCTAGTGATTTCACGGTTAAAAGTTAAGATTTAAAAGATAGAAAGGTGTAGGAGTGCGTATAGATCAAGAAAGTACAAGATTTAGGGCGAGATCTTACCTGGATTGAGAGAAATCGAAGAAAAGGTGAGGAGCACGAATGGTTCGGACAAGGCCTTCCAAAAATGGAAAGAATGACAATGACAGAGGTATTTATAGGATTCCAAAAGAGGAAAGGGTTATCCGATCGGATGGCACACCACTCGGATGGCTTATCCGGTCGGATGACTCCTGTTTTGTAGCGCAGTGGCTATCCGGTCAGATGGCTATCCGGCCGGATGGCACTTGGTTTGGTTGTTCGACGCGACGATTTTTGACGTTTCGATTTCGATTGCGAACGGCTCGTCACGATAGGGTTTTTCCTAGGCAAATTACTTTTAGTCCCAACTACTAATTATCATAACTCGGTTTTCGATTCGGATTTGAATTCGATTGCGTTTCGAGTTTCGATTGACTTTCACAACACACACACACACACACACACACACACACACACATATATATATATATATAACACGCACAATTAACACATAACGCACACACACACGTATAATTAACCAGATTAAGTCGAGTTGCGGTTCGTTTCACGGTTCGATGTCGAGTAGCATAGCTTGATTATCGATTAGTTAACTTTATCGCATTGTTACTTCCTATAATTCACAGTCGTAAGTCGATTAGATAGCGATTAACACGCATCGATTTTAGCAATTAACAACACTTACTCCACATAATACAATTAAAATAAGGAAATTACTATAAGTCAAATTCGTACAATCGGCCGTTGACTTTGACCTTGACTTTGACTTTGACTTCCGAAAACACGGGGTGTTACATTTTGAACCTGTCAAGTTTTGGATTTTATGATTCTAGATTAAGATGAAGTGTGAAGTGTGTAAGTTTGTTACATATACGGGGTGTAAGTTTGAAGGTGGAAAGGGGTTGTGATGGGTTTCAGATCAGAGGTTGAAGGTGGAGAGGGGTTGTGGTGATATATCTAATTTTTTATTTTTAGTTTTTTTAATGGTTAGGTATTTAATTTATTTACACAACTAGTCCTTGGAAAGTGAAATGACAATAATACCCTCATGTGCAAGTCACATGACTAGATTTAACTGAAAAAACTAACTGAGTTGGGCCTAAAGGACAAAACGTGTATGATATGAAAACATAAAGGACAAAACTCGTCAATTTTAAACATAAAGGACAGCGCCTGAAATTCACTATAAAGATAAATGACAAAATTTGAAATTCACTCAACCAAAAACATTATGTGATTTCAAAGTAGTTATGTCATTTTACATATTTTACATTCTAGTTTCATTAATAATTATACCAACCAATCGTATTATGAGATTTTGAAGGAGTATTTAAAATCCAATTCAAATTCGATTTCCAATTCAGTTCTATTACATTCAATAAAACAAACACTATCTAAGTTAAGTTTTTTTTCTTAAAAAAAAGAAAAGGATCACATCTTGTAGGGACATCGGTCTAGATCGGATCACATGATCGGTTAATACGTGTCCTAGCCTTTTCCAAACTTATACTTTTAGAGTTTTATCATTTACATTAAATGATATTAACCACATAAACTTGTTGTAAAGACACATCATGTGACTATATCTTTTGATTAATAATATAAAATTACTTTTTTTAACAGCTAATTTCTTTAATTTTATGTCGTCTGTGAAACTTGAACCCAAAATCTCCCCCTTCCAAACTTAGGTGTTTTAAAGGCTTTGTTTTGCCAATGAACCACCACCCAGTTGGTTATAAAAATACTTATTCAGTGAATGAGAAACTTTTAACCTAATCTTTTTATACTAATAAATAAAAATTGTTTTTGAACACGTGTCACTTTCTGATGACTTCTTATCCTTATTTTCTTATTTCTTAGGGCCGTCTCTGAAAATGACTGAAAATCTTTAGGCCCTGTGTGAACAAAGTTACGGGCCCCTTAAATACAGAAGTGAAACGGGCGTGCGAAATGACGTGAGAGAAAGAACCTTTTGGTGGAGTCCAGCCCCCTAGAATAGCACTACAATAAATTTTTAAAAGGAATATATATATATATAATTTAAATATATGAAAATGAATTCATGTCATTTGAATCAACACCAATCATTTAATGTAACTTAAAAAAATTAGGCGATTAATGTCATTTACATTTAATAAATAGATAAGAAAGAAAAATAAAAACAAAACTGAGGACGCCGAGATTAGAACTCGTGTCTTCTTATTATTAAATTGACTTTCAAAACACTAAACCAAGTGCTCTAGGATGATATTTTTTCTATTCATTATGTATATATATTATAAATTTACAGTATTAAATTAATTAAAAATTAAAAAATTTGGGCCCCCGATGTGTTTGGGCCCTGAGCTATCGTCCATCCCGCACACCCTTCAGGGCGACCCTGCTATTTCTTTCCTGTTAAATAATAAAATCAAACATTAATGTAACTAAATCTATTTATCTCTTTTTTTTTTTTTTCATAATTTGAAATTAATTTAATAGGTTGGCTATTTCTTATACGGATAAAATAATTTCTTATAAATACATCTCTTTTGTTTTAATAATATGAAATTAATTTAATAGGTTATTTCTTATACGAATAAAAGAAATTCTTATAAATACAACCACACACTTTTAACTAAATTTATTTATCTCTTTTGTTCTCATAATAATCCGAAATTACTTATAGAGTTTTTTAAAGATATATTTTTTTTTTATTATTTAGCATACAAAATTACATTTATTCAACCCGTGTAACACATAGGTTTTTAAAGATATAACTTTTTATTATTTGGTATATAAACTTACATTTATTCAACTCGTATAATACACCAGTTTTTATAAGATATAATTTTTTTTCATTATTTAATATATAAAACTACATTGATTCAAGTCATGTAATAAATGAGGCTTTTAAAGATATATTAAGGATTGAATAACTATCATTTTACTATTTATGCCAGGGGGTGTGGATTTACACCACCCCGCCAACTAGGCATCCATAGCGCATCTGGGGCGCCATCGTCCACACCGAGCAAATGAAAAGGGGGGGCACCATCCTCCTTCCACCAGCACGTTAACGAGCAAATTTGGCATTTTCGAAGTTGATGGTCTTTAAAGGGGGGCGCTATAGTGTAAAGGGGGTTTTATACCACACCCTGCAAGTTAAAGGAAGGGGCTTTAAATCCCCCTGTGTGATGCGACGGTGAGGTGGCGTGATAAAGCCCCTAGAAGCTTTATACCACACTCTCTAGCCTTAGCATATAAAATTATATTTATTCAACTCGTATAATACACGAGATTCTAACCTAGTATATATAATAATTAGAGTTAATTACGTCGTTATTCCCATGTGGTTTGTAGAAAGTAACAGCCTACGGTACTAATAGTTTAAAGTTACATTTTAAGGTATTAACATTTCAATTTGTAACAAATTTGGGTAATAATACTTAACCTTGTTTATTTTAACAGAGTTCAAGGGTAATTAGGTCCTTTTGCATTTTCTATTTATCAAAACTAATTAGGTCATTTTATATGTAATTTTGTTAACTAGAAGGGCAATTCGGTCATATAAAATGACTGAATTGCCCTTCTCGTTAACAAAAAAAATGGATGAAGTTAATCTCGTGGACTAAAATGGCAACGGTGAAACCTTTTTGGATCCACAAGCGAAAAATAAGACCTTTAGAATAAACTGGCAAAATAACCTCAACCACAGAAACTAAAATGGCACATAACTCTTTACGAAATTTTCAATGCACCCCAATGTATTCAGATTTAAGAATTTTAAAACTCCTATGTAGTTTTATTAGACTAAAACAAACGTCATATAGCATTTTTATTTTTATTTTTTTTAACGATAAATTTAGATCACTAACGGACTACTGAAGTATTATCGTGTCATAAGTGGAACCATCCGATCATATCCATCTCTACTGAGCAATAATGCTTATACACAAATTTAGAAGGAAACCCAATAAATCTGAAAAATCCCCTTTATAGGAATTGAACCCAAAACCTAATGGTCTGTAACCCTTTTCTCACCTCAAAGATACCACTAGGCTATAATGACATAGGCTATATTGCATTTTTATTAAGTAGACTTTGTTTTTAAGAAACTTGTATTATTTATATTTCAATGGTTGATTTTTACATAATTTAAATATTATAACAAAAAGTTATTTTTAATAACATAACACACCAAAATGAAGAGGTGGATATGACGAGGCTTGGTCTTTGGTGGATGGCCATTATTTGGTAATATACTATATGCTCCGTTCGTTCCGGAAACAACCTTTCCATATACATGCAAATCATACAGTTTTTTGGACTGTTTCTCTCTTTTCTTTTCTATTTTTGAAAAAATAAATATATAGTTGTAAAATAATCAGAAAAATGTAATGAACAGAAAAATAAATTAGATATTTAAAACAACTAGGTTTATACCCGCCCGCGCGTTGCGGCGGGAAAACCGTATGTACAAAAAGCATTCGCTAAACCTCATCCAACATCATTTGGTAGTTGTTCACATTGTTTAAAGTTTATTCGTTAGTGGTTTCCCCCCGCGCTTCACTGTAGGGACAAGACGAGGACAAGACGATTTTTTAATAAAATGGAAACCTAAACTCAATTGTCGTCCGTGTTGAAGACTTGCAAAGCCGATGTTGAAGACCTGAAAAGAGTTATTTTTTCCCATTAATTTTTGAACAATGAAATCATCACATGAGAACTTAATACGGAGTAGAAAATTCGATAATAAATAGGGACATTGTATAAGAACAAACCTAACTACTCAACTGTATGCATCACGCCACCCAACTTCGTTAGAGTTGGGTAACATCAATAAAAGCCTTTTTTTGTTATTGGTCTGTTGATCTATGTCACATTTAAAGACAGAAAGGTAAACTGGAAAAGTGAAAAAAGAAAACTAATCTAGATTTAAAGTATTGTAAGCTAAATAGAAGTTCAAAAGGTGCAATATACATACCAACAAAGTGCTGCTAATTTTAAATGTACAAAATGAAAGTAAAGAAAATATCATCAACTTACATGAATGGTCTGCATCTGTTGCAAATCCGCAAGTGCCTTTTGCCTCGACTGTCACTGTTAAAAAAATAGAAGTATCATATACCATATACATAAATCTACATAAGGTAAGATTGACCTACTTCCATTATTGAATCACTTTGTTCCTGTCGTTTTCTTATTTTCTTATCAACTTATCGGAGATTGATGAATAGAGCTAGTCAAAATCAATGCGTGCAATAGATGCTTTATTTAAATAAAATTAGTAACTGGCCGGATGGTATTTTGAGTCGACCCAACCCAACCCAATGCGTTTGAATAGGTATAAAAAAAGTATATGATTTACATGCCCTTTTATCATCTCCGATTCTATTGTTGGTAATTGGTATCATATTAATCCTAATTATGTTTCAGTCATTGTCACCTTGTTCTAAGTAAATTTCTTAGTCAAAAACTAAAGAACTCACTCTTGCATACACTAAAACCAGTTAAGGACTGAAGGCTTCAACTTTGTTTTAGTTAAAAGGCCCGGTCTATGCCCAGTTAAGGTTTTTTGGTTAACTACTGTTGATGTATAAAGGCATGTGAATTGTTTTTTTAACATTTACTTCAATACTCTGTTGTAGTGTGTAACCATTAACCAACATGTAACATCAGTGTATGAGATTTCGTTTTTGGTTCATTTTACTCACAAACTGACCCATGAACCTCCAATTAAATTAGACAAAAAACGAAATATAGTCACGAATCATCTCAAAGAGCACCATGTGGTGTCGTGATACGCCACTATCTAGACAATAATGTGACTTTCGAAACACATATGACATACTTTCTAAGCGTTGACTAACAAAAGCAATGAGACTACCAAAATCTGAATCTATGTTTAAAACATCTGATCTAACAAACGAAAATATCAAAAATAATAACTCACTGGTTGAATTGAGCAATCGTCATTCCTTCCCCTTTTCCCATGTTATGAAACCGGTTGCTGCACAAACAATAAGAAGAAATATTATAAAGATAATAATGAATCGGTAAACCAAAATGCTAAAATAAAACAATAATAACCTAACCTCAATCTTCTTCTTCAGGTGCTTCATTCAACCCCTAACTTTTTCAGATTCATCTCTGCTCCTTTTTCATCAACCCAATTAAGAATAGCTTCTTCTTAAATGACACTCTTTATCATCTAACATAAGCAAAATCTGCACAAACACACCTGCGAACTCTTGCCCACTCTCCAAACACATTTGTTCAAATTTTATTATAACTTCAATTTCACCATATATATTTCAAAGATACGGACGGTTTTAATAGCATCCCTCGTCGCAACATCATATCATTAACATTTTTAAACAGATTTGCAGGTAAATTATGCGTGGTATTAAGTGCATAATCCTCAGAAGTCATGTGGTATGATAGCCGAAGCGAGTTGATTTCTTAAACCGTTTTTTACAATTATAAGAATATATGTATACCCATGGCAAACACACATCAGGAACTGCAGAGCAGATGCAATGACCTAACCCAGATTTGGTCCATTGACGACAATCTAAAATTCTTGTGAAGTGGGGAGTTCCAAAGAAAGCACACACCTTCATTTGTTTAGCAAAATCACATAGAAACGAATATAGGTCTAATCTCATTATTTCAACCAATTGAGGCTCAGACCTATTTTACAATGAAAGAAAAGGGATAAGATCTCCATGGCTGCAAAGGAGGTTGCAAGTGGAGAACTTAAGATACATCTCACACTTGCCATCCACCAATTATACCATGCCAAGTGGCAGGAATCCTAGTTTATAACCCGACTTTTCCTCAGATTATATTCAGTCATCACAGCCCCGACAACTACCGAATATGGATTGGCGGCAACAAAGTTGACGTAGACAATAAACCAGCATGATATTCAAGCACAATTCTGAGCAAATGATTATCAACTGAAATTGGGACATAAAACATCATGTTTTTACTAACATGAACCATAACTTATGACAACCTGAACCAAAGAGACAATTGAGTATACAGAAGAGGCAAGTTGCACCAGCATCGCAATAGTAAATTAACTTTCTGTTGATCAAAACCCTCAATTCAATCTGATTCATATCTAGTAAGATCATCATCAACATAACCATACTTAATGTGAGCGTGAAAAATCTGTATAACTTCAAAGCTTGATAACAGATCAGTAATTATGTTAAAGATAATAAGGATGGAATAACCTCACTTGATTAAACCGTCCGATCCGATTGTTAATTTAGTGTTTAGGTTTTTAAAGCTAACCTTGTGATCGCTTCCGCCAGTTGTTGAAATGGATCTCCGTCCTAATCCACTGGTTCCCATCACTGAAAGCGTCTAAAGCATCCCCTGCACCATTGCCGTCATCCTGGAGAAATTACGACAAAAATACCAACTATCGGCCGACGGATGCAAAGACGTCTTCTTCGGCAAAGCACCACCATCATTGGAGGCAGAACCACCTGCATTATAAATGATTAGAAATCATTTCTTTTATAAACTATATCTTTGGAAAACATTATATTTTATAACATGAGGTTATCTGACATGTGATGGCTCGGGAACCAAGTGTCATACATTGGTAGCGAACGCCGATGTTCAAATAATGAAACCAAGACTCAAGCCATCATCATAGCACTAACAATTAACATATTTTGGTGTTAAAATGGAACCCAAATTCAGAGCATGTCATGATTCAAATTCTAAAATCAAATGCAGGCTCAGATGAATGTATCTTCATAATCATAGCCATGGAGTTTGATAGTTCAACCTTCCATCAACATGGATGCAAATCAAAGCCAAGATCGAATCAAGGCTCATATAAGTATCAACTCATCATCACAACCTTAAAGTCTCAAAGGAGTAACACATCTTGTCCACGGTATCAACTCAAGCCGACGAAGTTTAAGAATCCTTTTAAGTTTTAACAAACGCCCAAAAAAAATGGTGCTAACAGGTGCCGCAGATGAGCTAATACTCAGAATGCACAAAAAAAATATATTCAAAAGTAATAACACTAAACTTTCAAACATAAAACCGACAACAAAAGCAAAAATCATCTTAGATCATAAAACCCTTAAGGATTCGGTTCGGCTCAGAGTTTCCAAAAAACCGCAAGACGGGTTGTAAGTCAAACCCTACCATCCACTATCCATGCCATGCCATCCCAATCAATTGTCGAAAATTGTTTTAAACTCATCACAGCCAAGCAAAGAAAGAAACACAGGATAAAAGTTTAGAACTCATCATATGCAACCGTCACCGTCACCACAATCGACAACTGATGTTGAAACCGGAGATGCCAACATCGCAACCATCCATCGTCGTCTGGAAAACCGCTGCTCACAGGAAACAACAGTGACGTACCGAACAACAGGACGGAGCAGCGGCATATCTGTGCTCATCGGCAGGAAAACCACTGCTCACAGGAAACAACGGCGCCGTACCGAACGACAGGATGGAGCGGCGGCATATCTGTGTTTATCGGCAGCAGTTCCGGCGGTCGAGAGGAGGCGAGGTGAAGAGAGGGAAGCAGCAAACAAACCCTCAAAAGAGGGGTAAAGTGTACACCAGAAGACACGCGTGTGTATGAGAGATAACCGTCCAAATAGGCCAATAAAAAGAAACCACGGCATAAACACTATTCATTTCATTGTAATATTAATAGAGAGTAATACATATGCCGTAAGAGCATAAAACTTCGTTTACATAACGTCAGTGGCGACATTTGACCAAAAGTTCCAAGTGGACGGAAAGTCATGGGACCCAATTTATATATTGTATAAATATTTAGACAAAATAATTGGGGGAACAATCCTATATAATTTTAAAATTTTTAAAAAGAAAAATAGGAAATTTTACACTTCTAACCGAAACATTCGGGGGGGGGGGGGGGGGGGGGGGGGGGTTGCACCCCCCACTTTACCCTATGCTCCGCCATTGCATGACGTGGTCCGGATATTTCCGGACTTGAGGTGGCGGACCGAGGTTGTGATATGAGTGGAGTCCGTCAAGGCGTCAATGAGTTCGAGAGGGTTGGTTCTTGTTTGCGGCTTCAAGTGGTTCAAGGAGACACACACAATATTATTTGTATATTTTTTATAAAAATAGAGGCTTTTAAGTACGTTTGAAATCTAACGAGGAATGTTGAAGTGGAGGTGTGTGGAGTTATGTGTTGTAGATTCTTAGGCTACTCGGTGTGGGGGGTCGTCCAGGCCCGTCCTGGACCGGCGACGCCCCTCAACACCATTTCTAGGGGAGCGTGGGCGTCGAGACCATCTTCCCCAAGACGCTGAGGACGGGGCACAAAAAAAAAAAAAAAAAAAAAAAAAAAAAAAAACCGTTTAGGTTGATATTACATATTTAATTTCATAACAATTATTCAACAACAACAACTACAAATCATGAAATTAAAACAATCTAGCCCTAATTTGTGAATACCTGATGAGAGCGAGCAGTGGAGGCGGTGGCCGGCGAATCCGGCGAATCAACGACGGAATTTTCCGGCCAGCTTAACAGATCTTCAATGGAAGTGTGAGGTTTTCTCACCGGCGTGTTGGTCGCCATTCGAGATTGTTCTGCACAGTTCTTCTTTCTGTTTGAATTGTGGTTCAAAAAGTGAAGAAGGATCAAATTCTTCAATGCGACGTTGTATTGTTGTTATTTTATGTACAGGATGCGATGTGTGGGTGTGTTGGAATTTGCCAAAATAAAAAAAAATGCGTGAGGGTGGCGAGGGGCATCCTCCAAGGGTATGCCCCCTCCCACACCGAGTAGCATTAAAAGTGAAAGTTTGGAAAATTATGCATTGTGAATGCTCTAATGATTTTTATTGTTTTAAATATGAATATGGTTTTATTCTTAATTAAATTAAATTTAAAACATAAAAAGTAAGCAATCAACTCGTTTCTGGAATAGCCGCCTATGCTCGACCAACATCACATGTTACTTGGTACCTTCCTGATTAATAATCAATTTTAAATGGAGAACAAGATAAGTGTTTGTATTGTTGTATATAATATGTGAATACAGTGGCAGATCTAGGGGTTTCTAGAAACCCCCTTGGTTTGGAAAAAAAAAAAAAAAAACAGTGGAAACCTTGGACGATTTGGGAAAAACTAGTAAGAATCTACCAAAATAAACCTCTAGGAAAAAATTTCTGGATCCCGCCACTGTGTGAATACCAAAGGGTTTATAGTTTATGATCTATGGATACAAAAGCCCGTTAATTATGAAGCAATCTTAAACAGAGAACAAGTGTTTGTATCTAATACGTGAATACCAATAGCCTATGGATAGTTTGATATGGAGATATGTACATAATAATGTTTTAAATTGTTTATGTTTGGTGTTTTTCTATATAATACTATGCCAAAAGAATATAAAACATTATACCTAAAATTTAAAACAACATGCTTATATAGACTTTTTACATTTTGTACAGATTTTTTTTTTTTACAGAAACCCTTACCTAATCAAATATATAGTTGGAAACCCAATTTATATAACATAATTTAAAACAATATGATAATTTATGGGTTGTAAATATGTTTAAATTTAAAAAATTAAAGTAAATTGCCAAAATCGTGTCTGAGGTTTGGGCATATTTGTCATTTTCATCCAAAACAACTTTTTTTGTACAATATAGTCCTTCACTTTTGAGATTTTTTGACATTTCATCCAAACATCTAATTTGGTTTATTTTTTCTATCAAATATTTGGATGAAAATGACAAAAAATCCCAAATCTCAGTGACGATTTTGACAAAAAAATCAGACGTTTGGATGAAAATGCAAAAAATCAAAAAAATAAGGATTGTATGGTACAAAAAAGTTGTTTTTGATGAAAATGATAAAAATGCCCAAACGTTGGGGACGATTTTAGCAATTTACAAGATTATTATAATCAATCTAACTCATAGTTATTGGATGGATTGATTTGAACGGTTTGATATCTCGAGCACCCCGATTAGGTCGAAAAGAAGTGGCTACCTTTATATTATGAAAGGAATATAGTGGCATATTCTCTTCCTTATTCCCGCGTTTTCCAATTTACGTTTTGCTTTTAAACTCTACCACCAAACTCTTTCCTCAACCGTCGGATCACTGACCATCAATCACGTGACACGAATTCAACGGCTGAGATCTACGCCTCAAAGAATAACCCCTCACACATAGTATACCGTTAATACGGTAATATTCCTTTGGCATACACCACCATAAATACCCTCTTTGTACCCTTAAAGACTTCCAACAAACACATACACACACCTACCTCCGATCATAATACTCTCAATATTCCGGCGAACATGTCTGGCATTGTCGTAGTTTTCGACTTCGACAAGACGATAATCGACATCGATAGCGATAATTGGGTTGTGGATGAATTAGGTGCTACTGATCTCTTCAATCAACTCCTCCCCACCATGCCTTGGAACTCCATGATGGTAAATCTTCAATAACTTTTATTATTATTATTACTAGGTTAGTTCCTCGTCTGTTACACGGGCTGAACAATCTAAGCTATATAATAAATATTTCTTGTAAATGCAAACCAAAGATAGAGACGTTTATATACAAATTGACATTATATTTAATGAGAAATAAAAAGTTACAATTATAACCAGTATGTGTGTGTTAATGCCATAATAGTACGACCCTTTTTTTAGGGCATCAATACTCTCAAAAATATTGGAAGGAAGCAGCCAGAAGGCCGATTCACAATGTCGGGTTTAGACCCGCAAGAGAAAATTTCAGATTAAAGTATTAAGTAAAGGGGATTTTTACATATTTCCTCCTCCTAAGAAGCCTTATTACATATTTCTCCAACCCCCTAAATTTAATTACATATTTCCCCTTTCCAAAAAATCCTAATTATATTTTTCCCCAATCCCTAAATTGATACATTAAATAGTTATAATTGTTGTCTTAGTTTTTCTATAAAAATTATAGGGTCATCATTGCCAATTAAAACTGTATGTATACTATATGTAATGTTTTTCTAATAACTTTATATATGTTTGAACTGAATCATCTGACCTGGACTAATATCTATAAAATAAGAGAGATTAGTAACGATACACTTTAAGTAAGAAATAATGATTTATAAAAAAGAATAAGAATTATATTATAACTAATAATATTTAGTATTTAGAATTATCTATAATATAAGATATTAAACTAAATAATATTTAGTAGGAGGGTTATCTATAAGAGATTAAACAAAAATTATAATTATCTATAAGAGATGGCCTAATATGATGACAAGTGTCCTTAAAGTGGTTTCTTTTATTATATAGTATAGATTATTATTATTATTATTATTATTATTGTCCCTATCTATTAATTCATATCTGTCGGTGCAACAGTAAAAACTTTGTCCTTTAATAGATTTGCCACTGAATATTTGATTTTTGTTTTTCTTTTAATAGATTTGCCACCAAACATTTGATTTTTGTTTTCCGACTTTGACCACTTATGTTTTCTTATGTAGTCTCACTTGATTCTGTACGCTTTTAAAAGGGTCCTCACATGTGAGGACAAAAACTCAAAATAGTGTGAAATTTGAAATAGAGTATATTATAGACTTAAACACAATCATCTGTATGTTTATATTACCATTTAGTTCTAATCTCTAATATTACATTGTTTATGAAATATTACATGTTTATCAGTTTATGAAATGTAAAGCATATTAACATAAAAATAGTTTTAACTTTTTTTTTATGCTATACCGAGTACCGTTACTGTAGCGAATTGAACTGAAGCCGTCCGATTTCCCGCTCCGTTGCGCGGGGAAAGCCCGTTACTGTAGCGAATCGAGCTGATGCCGTCGGAATTCCAGTCGCGTAGCGGCGAGGAAAGCCCTCTAGTTATTATTATTTTTTAACATACTGAGGAATAGTAACTTCTTCGGCTTTTGGGTTTTTATTTTTATTTTGTTATAAAAAAGTTAAACAAGTTTAGTTTTTTTTATTAGTTTTTATTTTACGTTTTTTACTGGATTTGGTCATTTTCGGTTGCTACTTAGCACAATATTTAATGGTCACATTTGGTCCATCAGTTTTTTTGTTCGGTTGCTATTTAGCATTATGTTTGGTAGTCACATTTACCTTATCGTGTTTTTTTTACTCCCTCGACTTTCCTATACATATTAGTATATATTCGACTTCGTCTACTTTTTTACGTCACGTGAGTCAATTGGTGTTAAAATTCATTTTTTTGTTTTATGCTTTTTTTTTTCCAATTTTGATCATGGTTCGGTTGCTACTTAGCACCGTTTTCCGCCTCCCGGCCCCATAACGTTGGTAGCAAGGTTTTACTCCCCCACCCTGCCATGCGGGGGCTTAAGACTAGTTATAATTATTTTGTAGAGTTTAAGAATGTATAAGGTTGTAATTAACTTTGCTTTGAAAAACAAAAACAGGACAAGTTAATGGAGGAACTGCATTTACAAGGTAAAACAATTGAAGACATCAAACAAGTACTAAACCGTGTCCCAATACATCCTAGGATTGTTCCGGCTATAAAAGCTGCGCACGCTTTGGGGTAACTAATTTAACATTCATAGTATTGTTGTTTGTTTTGTGGTTTGTTTTACTTTTACTAATGTTTGTGTGAATTGTTCCAGATGCGATCTGAGGATTGTTAGTGATGCGAATACGTTCTACATAGAAACGGTGTTAAGTCATCTTGGAATACGAGAATGTTTCTCGGAGATTAACACGAATCCGGGATTTGTGGACGATGAAGGAACGTTAAGGATTTTGCCTTACCATGATTTTCTTAGATCACCTCATGGTTGCAGTCTCTGTCCTCCTAACATGTGCAAGGTAAACTTTATTCCTTTTTATTATTTATTATTAATATAATATAATGTATAATAATTATATATGTATCGTATCAAATCTATTTGTCATCAATCTGATTTTTTTATTAAATTAATTGTAACAAGATTTGAAAAACTTTTAAAATTGTAGGTTTTCTCTTATGACATTTTAACCTAAGGGTAACTCTTATCACTAGAGGTGTACAAATTGTTTTTTTTTTTCTTTTTTAAAACCGTTTCGGTTTTTAACAGTACCAGTACCAGTTTTTTTTTTTTTTTTTTTTTTGGGAAAAAAACCTAAGAAAAATAGTAAAAATACATTGAATATATAGAGTTTTGATTTACCATCAAGTGTTCCATTTTTTATCAGGATTTTTATTTTTGTTTATCCAATAATTTGTCTTTGTTAAACAGGGTAAAGTCATAGAAAGAATTCAATCCACTTTCAAGAACGAAAAAGATAAAAGAATTATATATTTGGGCGATGGAGCGGGTGACTTTTGCCCGAGTTTGAAGCTTGTGAAAGGGGATTACATGATGCCGAGGAAAGATTTTCCCGTTTGGGACTTGATATGCAAAAACCGAGAGCTTGTTAAGAGCGAAATTCACGAATGGACCAATGGAGAGGATCTTGAGCGAATTCTTTTACATCTTATAACTTCGCTAATCTCAACGGAAGATATGAAGAGCAACATTGACAACACAAGTCAATTGTTTGATTGCAAGTTTGAGACTATTGCTCTCGGAGCTTTGCCTAAACCTCTATATGTTCCTCAGTAACGGATATTTGGATTTTTTTTAAGTGTGTTTTTAACGCGTATGGTAGTAATCTAGCATATTTTGTTCTTAAAACTTGATTGATTAAAGAAGAGTGTATCGTGTTTGTATGTTTTCATCCTTTCCATGATCTTATTGATGGATGCATGGTGATTAATGACTCGAGTAAAAGATTACATATGTTATACTCAGTGGCGAAGCTTGACCCGAATGACGGGGGGGGGGGGGGGGGGGGTCGAAAACGTATATACCCAAAAATTTCTACATGGAAACTACCTATATAACACTACTGAGCGAAAGTTTCGGGGGGTCGGGCACCCCTCCCCGCCCCTTCTATACTTCGACCCTGGTTATACTATCTTCTCCAAAAGAAAAAGACATGTTATATTTCATGTATTTATTTTATATTTTTATGCACGGTTAAATAAAAGATATGGCTTTATAGCCTAGTGGTATATTGGGGGTGGGATAAGGCTTTGGGACCAATTGGTCCTGGGTTCGATTCCCAAAAAGGAGGTTTTCTCATATTTATTGGGTTTCCTCTTGAATTGGTGTATAGCCATTATGCCTAGTGGAGATAGATATGATCGGGTGGTTCCGCTCGTGGCACGATAATACTCCAGTGGTCCGTCAGTGATCCAAAATTTGCCGTTCAAAAAATAAAAAATAAAAGTATAAACAAAAAAAAAAGATATTTAAATTATTTTTCCAATCAAGTTATATTATATATAAATTTCCAAAAACTGAGGATCTGATGCACAATTTGTAGTGACTGTATAATATATATATATATAACTAGTATTAAGCACCCCCTGTGTTGCGGCGGGGGCGAACACCAATGCTACACTATTACCAGCGACCTCCAACACTGAAGTTGCAGCGTGTTAATGCTAAGAAATTAAACCGAAACGTAAAACATATAAAGAAAATAACTAAGTCGATCTAGCACCCGAGCGTTACGATGAACATGTCAACGGAAAAAAATAGACAATGTAAAAACGTTTAACCACACACACACGTTGCGTCGTGTTAACTCGCAAAATTATTTATAGTATTTAAATGAAATAAAAATTTGTCTTTGTGTTAATGCGAAGAAATTAAACCGAAACGTAAAATACATAAAAAATAACTAAGTCGATTTAGGACCCCGAGCGTTACAATGAACCTGTCAAACGGAAAAAAAAATAGACGACGTAAAAACGTTTAACCACACACGCACGTTGCGTCGTGTTAACTCGCAAAATTATTTATAGTGTTTAAATGAAAGACAAATTTGTCTTTAGTGGATACAAGTCACTAAGCATTATGGTACAAACCATAATGCATAGATGTGTTGCAAATTAGATTTATATATAATGTAATTTGTTTCTAGACAATGTTATCTAATTAAATTACTAGCTAATGTATTTCATATCTTGTATCAGAAGCACCATATGGTGGGCCCGGGTGAGGTGAGTTTTCTCCTCCAGGTCTCAAATTCGAGTCTGAGTGATAGGGGTTTCTTATTGATGGGTTTAAATTGTGGATCTTTTGTGCGAGTGGGCTCTCTAGCGCAGTAAAATTAATTGCTATATCTCGCTCTCATACAATTCAATATTGTCTATATCACATGAGGTCACTCATCATTCAATTACCCATTTAAGCATGCTGAAGTGTAGAATTTTCCTCTTATCCATAATCAAGACGCTCAAATGCGTTAATAATATTTGAGGTTAGACATTCACTATGAATGTAACTTCTTTCTTATCAATGAGACAGTATATTGATACAAATGTCTTAATTACGAGGACCAAGAAAAATGAATTATGTATGAGCTCTATTTTTGGGCATTATGAAGTGTTTAACTTCGGTTCTATTAGTTCAACATGTAGATTACTTTCCAAATTCCAAATACATATTAAAATATTTAATCAGTTTATTAAATGCGAGGCATGTTTGGGTTTTTTTTTTTTGGTGTGCATGGGTCGGTTTTTGACCTAAAACCACTTGCTAAATAATAAGAAATCATATGCCGAGCTGAGCCAAGCCAGCTAGTTTGCACCCAAATCGATTTCAAGCGAGCTATTTCCAAACTCTTCTCAAACAAGCTTCGAACTTCGAGTTATTCGGACGGCCCTAATTCAATCCAAGGGTTGAGATTCTGTACAAACAGTGCTAACTGTAAGAACCGTAAGAACAGATCTGAGCCATTGATAGTTTAAATTAAGGGTTGATATTGATTACAAATAAAACCCCTATAAGTAATAATTAATACTATCAAGTTAGGGTATTTTAGTCATTTAGTCATTTCCCATAAAATACTAATTCCACCAAGTTTTTAAAACTAAAATAACTTTTATATGTTTCATTAATTTTGAAAAAAAAAATTATACCATAAAATCAAGTATTTTTTATCTTTAATATGAGTACTATATTGCTATAGTTTTTTTATTTATAAAAATGACTTTTTAAAAAGTTACAAAAAGATGTTTTATAATTGTGCTAGTTATGTAGTTGGAATGTGCTAATATAAAAATGTATTGTGTTAATTTTAAATCTATACGTATGTTCTTATTTTATTATGTAATTCTTATGTGTTGTTATTTTTTTTCCTTTTGTGTTGTTATTGGGAGCCTATTTATAAATAAATTTGTTTTCTACTAGTTATGTAATAGTATGTGTTATTTACAAAATCAAAACAAAAATATGAAATTGTGCTAGTATGTAACAATATGTGTTGTTTATAAAATAAAATAAAATAAAAAATGAAATTGTGATAATTATGTAATAATTATGAAATTGTGCTAGTATGTGTTTATAAAATAAAATAAAAAAATTGTGCTAGTATGTAACAGTATGTGTTGTTTATAAAATAAAAAAAATGAAATTGTGCTAGTATAGAACAATATATATTGTTTATAAAAAAAACAAAATTGTGCTAGTTATATAATAGCATCTGTTGTTATTTTTTCCTTTTGTGTTGTTATTGGGAGCCTATTTAGAAATAAATTCGTTGAAATGTCGTATTTTTATTGTGATAATGTTGTTTTGTTGGTGTTACCGTCGGATGCCCAGACGGTGGTGTTAAGAGAGTGCTAATGTCGTTATTTGATTGTGCTAATGTCGTTTTTTGATTGTGCTAATGTCGTTATTTGATTGTGTTAATGTTGTTTTTTGATTGTGCTAATATCGTTATTTGATTGTGCTAATGTCGCTTTTTGTTGTGCTAATGTCGTTGATAATGGAAGTTCCTTTTTTATTGAAACGAGAATGCTGAAAATGTGGATGGTCTTACGTTATGCTAATGTAGTTTTTTGATTGTGCTAAGGTCGTTGATAATGGAAGTTCCTTTTTTTATTGAAACGAGAGTGCTAATAATGGAAGTTCCTTTTTTTTATTGTGCTAATGTCATTTATGTGGGTGTGCTTATTTTTTTGTATTGGTGGTTCCTGCAGGTTGGTTTGATCTGAACATATTACAAAAATTCAAATTTTGGTTTGAATTAATCTACATGGATTTAGGGATATTTTGATAATTAATTTTTAATTAGTTATAAATAAATAGGGTCAAAATGTCTAAATTACCCCTAAACTAATTTTTAATTGAATAACACTTGTCATTTATGTATTGGTTCTTATGGTTCTTACAAATATAAGAGTTTGTAATTGATCTCATGCCTTCAATCCAATACCTATTATTTTTTTTTGAACGGCCAACAAACTCAATTCCGAGCACTCTCGGAGCACCCACTGGACAAACAGAGTACTCCGAGAGTAACCCGTGTCCACCACCAATTCCGGGGAAAACCCGGTAACCCACCCGCCCGTAGGCACAACAGCGAAATTATCGGTAAAACCAGTTTGGCTATAGGATCCAACCCAGGTTTCCCTGGGTCTTCTATCATTGCCCACCAGTGCCTCACTCTGCACCAAGTGAGAGTCGAACCTGCATCTCTCAAGAGAAATGCAAGTTCTCCACCACTTGATCTAGAGATCATTCACAATCCAATACCTATTATTAAAACCATCGGATAGAAAGAAGACCACTTTTCCCACCGCACGGTAATTGTGGGCCGCCATGACTCGAACTTCACTAGAATCTGGTGGTTGGTATTAGCGTGATCCGTAAATTCATGGCCTAAAGAAACCAATTCTCTCAAAAGGATATTCGTTGTCATATTCCCCCATTCTCATTCTTAAACTATTTTAGTATATTCCTTTTAAACCAATTAAAGATATAACCACCGTTAGATCACTTATCAATTCTCACGTGACAACAAACCAACGGCTCCGATCCCAAACCCACTATTAATATTCCTTTGGCATATTATATCTATTATCCCGTTTCACATCCTATAAATAAATACATTCACTCGTAACATATTCTACAACAAACACATTCTTCTTAACACTAAATACCTTTTTTTCTTTTCGTCTTCATTCACACAAAAAAAAAATGTCGGGAATCGTTGTGATTTTCGACTTCGACAAGACCATTATCGATATCGATAGTGACAATTGGGTGGTCGATGAGTTGGGTGCAACCGATATGTTCAACCAACTTCTATCCACCATGCCATGGAACACCGTCATGGTATGTCAAAATTTTCATTATAAATCGTGAATGTTATATAGAATGTTGTTCGCGGTTTAATGTTTAATGTTGATTTGAAAACAGGACAAGATGATGAACGAGTTGTATTTGCAAGGTAAGAGCATTGGAGATATCGAGGATGTACTGAAACGAGTCCCAATACATCCTCGTGTTGTACCGGCTATTAAAGCCGCATACGCCTTAGGGTAAGTTACACTTTTCTACTTTTATGTCAAAACATACGTGTTTGTGTATGCAATTAATTTATTGAGTGTAACGACCTTGTTTTAGGTGCGATTTGAGGGTGTTGAGTGATTGCAATTTGTTCTACATCCAGACGATATTGAAGCATCTTGGGATACGAGAATGTTTCTCCGAGATTAACACGAACCCTGGATTCGTTGACGAAGGAGGAAAGTTAAAGATTTTGCCATACCATGATTTCCACACATTCTCTCATGGTTGCAACCTTTGCCCTCCCAACATGTGCAAGGTTAATCTTTAGTTAGTTTGATAAACACTAGAAGTGCTATTTTTTTAATTAGTTTTTATTTTTATTTTAACTTTTAATTATATTATTTAACAGGGTAAAATAATAGAAAGAATTCAAACGACGTTAGAAAACAAAACGATCATATATTTGGGAGATGGTGCGGGCGACTTTTGCCCGAGCTTAAAGCTTACAAAAGAAGATTACATGATGCCGAGGAAAGATTTTCCCGTGTGGGAATTGATATGCAAAAACCGTGACCTTGTTCAAGCCGATGTACACGAATGGGCGGACGGGGAAGAGCTCGAGAGAGTTCTCATTCAACTTATCACGACGATTATTTCGATGGATGACAATGTTGTTGATAACACAAATCAATTGTTTGATTGCAAGTTTGAGACCATTGGGCATAAGGTTTTGCCTAAACCACTCTATGTTCCATGATAACTATTGTATAATGTATAACTATCCAAAAATATTGGATCTACTTAAAATAATAATATATATTGAGCTCTTGGATCTATTTAAATATTTATGCTATGTGTTTTTGTATATTCTAATTTTGTCTTTTGTTCAACTCAGAAAATTTAATTTATGTATAATTAATAAATGAAACAAAATTCAAGAAAATTGTTTTATTGTGTTTAAAGTGTAACAATCATATTTATACAAGTCATATGACTTCTTTTTTTGGAAATACATTATGGATTTCTAGCCTTATTTTAACTTTAATTCTAGTGCCTTCTAACCTTCTAAATCCGACTTCGCAGGGCTCGAATTTTGCTAATCGCATTCGTCTTGCTAGAAAAAAGGAAGTCAGAGTACTGAAGATCGACTTCAGGAGAAGTCGATCTTTCCCAAGACCGACTTTGTTGAAGATGAGCTTCCCAACCATGACTTCAAGTGTCGCCTTTCAACAAGTTGCACGCTTCGTCTTATAATCTTTAGAATTTTTATTTATTTACTATTTTTAAAAATTTTAATTTTTAAATTATTATTTTTTTGTGTTCATAATTCTGCTTTTTGTTCAAACAAAATTTGTCAATAATTCAAGGAATGTCACTGTACATTATTGGAACAACATAAAATGACAATCCAAATTCACAATCTCATTCAGCATTCAGGGTTTATAATCGTAACAAAAAAAAAAAAAAAAAAAAAAGACGATGCAACAGAACAAATAAAACAAATCGATAACTCGAATTCACAATAATTCAAAGAATCTCACTCAGAATGGAACAAAAGAAAACAAAATAAGACGATTTAACTTCACAATAATTCAAAGAATCACAATAATTGCTAGAACAGATAAAAAAAATGACAAAACAAAATCACATGAATGAATTTGTAAATCAATCATATGCACCATGCATGTGCTGGACTAATATTTTCATAGTTTAATACTTAGAGAGGTTAAGTAATAAGTTTTGATTTATGGAGTTGTATTTTAGGTTAAGATATTGAGTTTTTTTTTTTTTTTTTAATTTTTTTAGTAAGTTATTTGAGTGGTTTAGGTTTCTCGTTTTCTAAGATGTTTGGTTAGTATAAATAGATGATTAGAGTAATCGTAATTCGTGTGTTTTGATTTATAATGAAAAAAAGTCGAGTGAGCTCGTTCAAGCTCATGTTTTGGTGTTTCTGTTTTAATCGATCTCGGTCTTTAGCATGGCTTGAATTTAAGAAAGAGTGAAGTCGAGGTAGGCTTAAAGCGAAGTGGTGTGACTTACCTGTCATCTTTACCTTAAGTCGGATTGAGCGTAACTTGTTATTACTTAGGGATTTTCTCCATAAGACTCTTAGAACATATAACGACGTCAATCATATCACAAAGTCAGTTTTCGGTCAAGTACAGTTAGATATATAATACAGTTACTTAAGTCAATTATGTCAAATGAAGATTTGGAATGTTATAATTGAAAGTATAGCATTCTTCAGAGTTCATACATAATTATTTGTTTTGTATTATACTATTGATTGGACAATTAATTTGTAATTTTTCAAATGAGCACATTGTTATGTGATAATCGACGACATCTTCTGAAGGTAAACGAGCTAATAATTCTTACCCATTCTTGTTTGACTTGTAAACCGACATTGATCGGACCATTGACTTGTAACACATCCTCGTTCTACTAGTGAACGGACATTTGTTGGAGTTAAAAAGTCGAGATAATAATAATTAGCAACGATTAGAAAGAAGCAGCCTGTTGACCCGCTTTGGGCTATAAAAAGTAATAAGAATCGACATGAGTAGAAAGTCGATTCAGAATATAAAAAACAAAACAAGTTATTCAAATTTCAAACTAAACACAAAGTTAGAGTCATCAGGGCCAAATAGGCGAGTAGTAACTGTTTTTTGGCTTTCCTCTTATGTTGTCTACGAATAATTGATATGTAGTTTGCAGAGTAACTACAAGCCTACAACAACATTTGTAGTCCTGAACATATAGAAAGTCGAAAACTAGTCCAACCATTGAACATATCTAGTTGACAGGACTAACTACAACATATGAAACTACTGTCAACATTCGACGATATCTATGTAGCATTCGGTTATTGGCTGTCAAAATTGGATATATAGAATTAATTTTCAGTCTTAACCGTTTTCTCAATCATATTTAACCATTCCAACCACGATTCCACGTAGAAAAGCCCTTTCTTTGTGGTCTGTGGGCGAAACACGTGCACGCCACTTGACTTAACACCTATACAGGAGACGGATCGTTCAATACGGAGGGTGCGGACAGAGCATCACATATTCAGGAAGTTCACAAACAGGTGCGCGAACAGATTATTGAATATAATGAAGAGTACAGAAATTGGGGTAATGTGCATTGTAAGTGGGTTGTGTTTAATGAGGGTCATCTTGTTTGGAAAGCTAAGTCCTTAAGCGGATTAATGATAACGAATATAAGATAAATCTTTCGGGCCACTATAATGTCTCATCAACCTTAAACTGACTTAGCCTCATATGCAAGTGAAGACGACGGCATCATTGACTCGTGGACGAGTTCTTTCCAAGAGGGGGTGGATGATACCGGTCAGGACCCAGTTGACCCAGAACCTGAGCCCGAGTTCAAATCAAGCAGCCCAACCCAAGAATCTGGGCCAGGTTTGTGTGGATCCTGATTTCTTTGTGACCCGTATCATTGCTCATTTTAATTTTATGGAAGAAAAAATAGATAGAAAAATTCAGATAAAACAGAGATCTATAAAAGAGTTAAATCTGACTTGGTATACAATTACACAAAATCTCACTAATCAAAACAAAATTTAATATAAATCACGTTAAACGCAAATTATAATCAACACGTTATAGATTATAAATCATGAAAGCCCCAGTTTATTCTCACAGCGATACAGCTACTAGTTGTCTAGTTCTTTAGGTCGACTATACCCACGCCCCTTGCTTTCTAATCCCACACTCTTGTCGAACGGCCATTTGAGTCAATCAAACGGCTTTGTGGAGTAGTTTACGTCAAATCATGGGCCACGAATTTTAAACGACCGTTTGTGAGTATGTCAAGCAGCCTTTCACAAGTATGCATATCAAATTAAGGTCCCTGAAATTCAAATCGTCGTTTGCAAACATGTCAAATGACAGTTTGTGAATACGTATATTAAATTATGGACCGTTGTTTGCGAATATGTATATTAAATTATGGGCCCCCGTCGTTTGCAAACATGTATATCAAATCATGGGCTCCTGAAATTAACGGTTGTTTTCTAGTCGTCAAACCCCTGTTTAATGATGTAAAACGGTGTGAGATCAGATTGTTTTCTAGTCGTCAAACCCCTGTTTAGTGATGTAAAACGGTGTGAGATCAGAAAGCGAGGGTGCGGGTGTAGTATCAAAAGTTCTTTAAAAAAGAAATTATTTTCACTAGGCTTTTGCAACAAGAGATACAAGTCAAAAGAACAATATCTCTCAAACATGACCATGATTCCAATGACCAAAAGCCATCATGAATCAGTGAATCACCCTTATTCATAGTCATACAAACAAACCAACACTTGTGCTATATCACACTAACCATCTAAACAAACATACCATGTTAACATCATCTCCTCAAATCACATAAATAAACGATGTATGATCCATAGTTTCCCCAGGCACATCCTCATCCTCCCTCTTCACTTTCCCACTAAGCAACCTCGCTGGGTTCCCCACCGCCGTCGTCCACGGCGGCACATCAATCATCACCAAACTCCCCGCCCCAATCTTCGCCCCTTCCCCGATCTTCACATTCCCCAAAACCGTCGCACCCGCCCCGATCAACACCCCATCCCCAATCTTCGGATGCCTATCTCCCCCCACCTTCCCGGTCCCACCCAACGTCACATGATGCAAAATCGACACATTATTCCCAACAACCGCCGTCTCCCCGATCACCACACCCGTCGCGTGATCCAACAATATCCCTTTACCAACCCTAGCCGCGGGATGGATATCCACAGAGAAAACATCCGATACCCGCGAGTGCAGCGCAAGTGCTATGGGCTTCCGGTTTAAAGCCCATAGCTTATGCGCTACACGATGGGCCTGGATGGCTAAAAAGCCTTTGTAGTTTAGTAAACAGTGCGCGAATGAGATGCACGCGGGGTCGCGTGCACGCGCAGCGCGCAGGTCGGCTACGGTAGCCGATAAAAGAGACTTATCTGACGAAAAAGTGTTCATGAACAGATCGTAAAGGAGAGTTGACAGAAGAGTTGAAGAACAGAGTTTGTTTCCTAGGTGGAAAGAGAGAGAACGGGTGAGTGATGAGTGAGAGATTATTGTGGAGTAGAGGTAACTGGCGAGAGCCGGCTCGGATTCGGCGTCGCGCCGAGCTTCAGCTTTGATTTGGTTCCAGACCCACTCGTCTTCGTTTTCTCCGCCGGTAATGGTAATGCCGCCGTTGGCGGTGGTTGGTGGAGATGGCGATGATGACATTGTGGTTTGTGGTGTGGGCCGTGTGGCGTCTTGAACCGGCATATTTGAGAAAAGTCAAAAGGTGTAAGTGTGTGGCCCAAATCAGGTTGGTGTGTGAAGATATATATACCAGTAGGTAGGTTAAAGTGATTTTACCTAAATGCCCTTAGTCCACTACTTTTTTATCAAAACGATTTTTGTGGCGGCTGTGAGAACTATGCGGCCCAAATTAGCTTAGTTTGGTAGGGCGGCACCCAAACCCAACCCAAAACCCATCGGGTTTCTATCGGATATACTACACCTGATCTAAAGATGTCGGGTAGTTACCCAAACCCAACCCAAAACCCATCGGGTTTCTATCGGATATACTATACCTGATCTAAAGATGTCGGGTAGTTATTGACTAACTATTAATCAATCAAATTTAGCATTATCACTATAAAATGTCTAAGTGACTCCAATGTATGGGGTTGGTTCCGGTACAAACCATATTTATCATACAAACTGTAAGAACAGATCCTAACACTTAAAAAAAGTTAAATTAGCACATTATAAAACAATACATACATAAAAGTAGCACTTTTAAATTATATTAGCACACATGAAAATTAATCAAGATAATTGATTTTAGCACATATATGAAATGATATCAGCACTTTTCTTTATCAGCACATTGAAAACAAAAGGAAGATCCAAATAAAGAATTAATTGCTTGTTAGTATAATTATAAAAAATTCAAGATAATTAATATTATTTAGGTTATCATTTTACCACTTCTCTATAATTGGTTGGATGCTACATGTCACTTTTTAAATGGTTCTTACAACGAAATGTGGTTTGTATTTGATCCTACTCCACAATGTATATATACATAAAAATACCCAAATGTAAAATAGTGTGTGCCAATTTTTGACGATTGTTAGCAAAAGATTACAGATTATATGTTATAAAAGGACTACACAAAAAGATTACAACAAAAAGTGTGTGTCTTTGAAGTGATGATTCGATTGCCTTAATAATAAAAAAAGGATATATCTATTATAATATATACATATTTAAAACATAAAAGTAAAGTGTTTCAGGCATATGATCGGGTAAACATGTATGCATAAAAGTAAAGTGTTTTGGTTTGGTTATTTTAACTACTTCAGTTCAATCACCAAACCTTTGACCCATTGAGTCACCCTGGTTTCAATTTTGAACCATTTTCGTCCTTAAACCTAACTTCGTTAGACGCATATCGAACGATTTTGGACATTGGTTTAATATTAAACACACATAAAATAAGAATGTACAAGTTGGTGACGAGTGAAGTTTGTTACGAACTAATTACATGTTAAATTACTAATATGATGCTTACAAAAAAATATTAAATATTATTACTATTACCATGACAAATGTCACTGGAAACAGATTATATACCAAATCAAAAGTATAATAGTGACATTTGTCATAGACTTGTAACCTGGAGAGGAAGTTACCGGTAAGAGTAAAAAATCTTTTCATTTTGGAGCAGAGCTACTCCTGCAACTGGACCAGTACTCGTTAACAAGCTTTGAGAAATAGGAATCCGATTCCATTAGCTTTGAGGGCTCATCATATTCCATCATCTCACCTACATATACACATGACACCCAACATTTTTATATGAAGCTGCATATAATTTCAAAATTACGTTTTCGCCAAGAATCAAATTGTATTATAGTTTTACTAAAATACCGCTTACGGTATCAGAGTATATATACGCGTCGTTTTTAAGTCTTTCCTCATGGGTAGATGTCGCGATTTTGACCCATTTATGTATGGGTAAAATTTTTAAAATTAGCAGTGGAAAGGGGTTGAAACTTGAAAGGGTCCAGCAAGTCAAAAGTAGTTAAAAGCATACTCAAAATGCATAAAACCTCCTAAATCGGGTTTGTTTCAAAACTTAGGGTAATTCTGTCTTTTTCATATGAGATATGAAGTCAATTGATGCAACACAAGCAGAAAGGCAATTTTAACCCATTTACTGAAAACGGGTTGATTCAAGACTGATAACGGGTCAAAATAACTTCCCTACAAGTGAAACGGCCAAAGTCACGCGGGTCAAATGAGTTGAAAATCACCCAAAGTAATGTTTTTATTTTTCAACCTCTTAAATTAATTTATTTTCATAAATTAAATATTATTTTAATGGTATAGTCTTTCTACTCATGCTAAAACATTTGATTATTTATAAAAAAAAAATCCAACAAACTGATAAAAATGGCAGTGGTTGATCCAACCCATTTTGTCTCGCATTGAAAACGTTGTAAGCCTTGACCCGTTACCAAACCCAAAGATTCGTTTCAATCCGAATCCGACGCAACCCAATATGACTATATGAGACCCAACCGACCCAACCAGCTCATTTTGCCACAACTATATAAGCATAACCTTAACAATATATTTGTGAACAACCTTGTTAAAATATGATTTCAGCATCATAAGTCTAATATTATATGAGCAGAAGAACATACCAGAAGATAGAACCATGACCATGTCACTGTCTATTACAGTTGGAATTCTGTGGGCCACGGTAACAACTGTGCAGCTTGAAAATTCTTGCCGTATAATCCTCTGTACAATGGCATCTGTGTCGGAATCAATGGATGCAGTTGCTTCATCAAGAACTAGAATCCTGTTTCTCCTCAGCAACACTCTTCCAAGACAGAACAGCTGGCGTTGACCCATACTCCAATTTTCCCCTTCATCGCTTACTAATTGTAAAACAAAGAACACAGACATCTTAAATTTTTAACTTTGATGTTTGAAGTAGTATACGGCAAACTGCAAAATTTAGCTGTAGTTCTCCAACAATGGACTCACCCGAAGAACCTAAACCGTTTGGGAGACTGCTAACGGTATTCCTAAGCTGGCATTTCTCCAATGTCTGCAAGAATCGGTCAACTTAATAAGGATTTATATGGCAGGTTTTACAAGCAAAGAGATCAACTTCAGAACCTATTTACTACTGGCTTGGGTTATGTTTCATCTGTAATGGGTCAAACATGTAAAATAAAATAGGTCAAATGGATAACAATAATCTTAAGTGTGTTTTTCGTTCATAAAAATAAAAACTTGTTAATTAAAAAATGATGATTATTACTAAAATAATATAAAATTTGTAATCACATTTGACACACTATATGTATTTGTGTAACTTGTCCCCTAAGGTCACATGTTAATAGCATTTCATGCATATAAATGGTCGAAAAGTGTTTTGAGGTCAACAAATTACCGTTTTGACCTGTTACCTAATGAGATACGACCTACCCATTTGCCACCTCTACTTAGAAGTTAGAACTCATGATCGCTTTAAGAACCGATTTTACAAAGTAATAACTTCCGATATAAAAAAATAAAAGTAACAATTACTTTTTTAATATTGTTTCTCTTACCTTCCATATTTCATCATCAGAGTGAAGTTCTAATGGGTCCAAGTTTGTTCTTATACTACCCTTGAAAAGCGTTGGTTCTTGAGGGATGATACTTAGTTTCATTCTGAGGTCTTTTAGTCCTATAGAGCAAATGTCCAAACCGTCTATATGAATTGTTCCACTATCGGGTTCTACCAGACGGAAAAGTGCAGTTATTAATGTTGTTTTTCCGCTCCCTGTCCGTCCAACAATGCCAATGCGGGTCCCTTCTTTGAATGTGCAAGTAATTCCTTTGAGAACTAGTGGAGCATTGGGACGGTACCTAATCTGAAACATGCAGCCAAGATTATATTTTAACAAAAATTTGGGGTTAAAAAAGAGGGGATAATCGCATAAAAGGGGAGTAACTTTGGTTTAACATTTATCTCAGGAACCAATTTTATTATCAAGTTACACCTTATTATCAATTTCAGCAAGAATGTTACATTTTATTACTGATTGTAGAAAAAAATGGCATGTTCAACCAACAGTAGGTTATTTTTTCGCTGATTTCTAAAAAATTGCTAATGCGGCATTTATTTGTCATCTTGGTAGGGTGTAGTTTTATGCCATGTGACGTCTAATAGAAAATTTAATAATTATTATATTAAATAAAATTTAAAGAAAATGTCATTCATCAAACTAGTAAAAAGATATATATTTTTTTTCACATAAGTAACTTTTATATGTGACATCTGAGGTGGCGGCTGACGTGGCATCAACAGTGCCATATTAGCAATTTACAAGTAAATTTAGTTAAAATGAGGTTGATTACTAAAATCGGTACTAAATTATAACTTGTTTGCACATAATTTAAGAGTTCGTTGCTAAAATCGGAAGAGATGTAAAGTGTGTTTCTATTTTTCGAGCCGATCTACCATCTTGTTACTTTTATGTAAGTGAGAGGAAATATTTCCCGACCTTAACTTCATGGAGCTCAATTCTACCCTTTAACGGCCAAGAAGATGGCGGTCTATTTCCCTCCACAACTGCTGCAGGCTCGGGTGGAATGTGCATATATTGTTTGATCCGTTCTACTGATATGATGTAATTCGAGAGACTACAATACCATCTTGTCAAGAACACATGGGCATTTGTCAGTGCCAGTGCATACGAAAGTGAAAGCCCAACTAACCCTACACAAGTATCAGATCATTTTGATAAGTTAATTAATAATTAACATTTAAAACTTATGACAAAATTTAGATAAGAAATAGAAACATGCATACCTGGAGGTATATAAGCCTTTGGAAGTAAAACTAGAAAAATAGCAGCGGTAAATAGTGTCAGGCTTTGAAGTGCTTCTGCTCGCAAAACCAACCACTCCAGTGTTGCGTTTGTGAAAATGAACGCACGCGCATCAATGTCGACTAACTTTAAGTAATTTTCAAAAAAATGATCCTCTTTCTTAAACGCGCGTATTGTAGCTACACCAAGTGATGTTTCGGATGCGTAATTTACCACAGGTGCTTTTGTTGTTCCGTTGATTCTGATAAGTTCCCTTGCAGATGGTTGATATAACCCCTGCATGCAGTAAGAGGTGTAAATAATTAAATATTAAATATAATAGTTTTCGTTTTCCTTTTGTGTAGAACAAAAGTATTAAAAAGAAAGAAGGCTAGATTCACCTGGAAATATTTAGTAGCTACTAGAGCAAAAATTCCTACAATGAGGACTTGCCATGTTACTGATGCCATAACAGTGATTATCGTGAGCAACTCTATACCAGAAGTCACCACAAAAGCAAATGAGAAGGGTATGTCAAAATCCAATACATTCAAATCTGTCGAAGCCTGCAAGGATAATTTAGTAATTTCAGGATCATCTTGTTATTTCGGGGTGTGATAGTGTTAAAGTAGAACTTACTCGTGTTAGAATTCGTCCAATTGGCGTAGAGTCAAAAAACAACATGGGTGCACTGAAAATCGAATCGGTGAAATTTGAAAAGAAGGCTTTAGAGGCTTTTAATCCCAAAAGGGTAGTCGACAAAGATCGTAAAAGAACAAAAAAAGAACTCGTGACCGAAATCAATGCATAAACACCGATTAAAATGACACTGGTGAATTTCGGAACTTTAACTGCAAATGCTAGCCAATAACTGGCTGCAGCCTGAAGAGCGGAAAAACCGAGTTGGGTTAGCAGACTTGACAAAAAGAAAACACGACCCTCTGAGATAACGATATAATCCAAAAAAGGCTTCCACCCGACATCACCGATCGGTTTCTCTTCTTGCTCGGTTAACTGAACAGATTTCTTTGATATCTCCTCGTTAATTTCATTTCTATGCTTTAAACTATTTGTATCTTTTATGTGACCACTTTTGTTTTCATGAGATGAAGACTCCAATTCAGTTATAACATTTTTGTGAGCGTTCACAAGCTGCTCAAAAGCTGTGCCTGCCATTATGAGATCCTTGTACATTCCCGATTGAGTAATTCGACCATCTTCCATAACCTTTATTCAATTAAAAACAAATTACGCAACAACTTAGAACCCCGTGAGTAATAAGTTTAAGAGTAAAATGCCATTTTCGTCCCTGAGATTTGGCCAGTTTTGCGACTTTCGTCCAAAGGTTTGTTTTTCCGCATCTGGATCCAAAAGGTTTGAAATCTTTGCCATTTTCATCCGACTCGTTAACTCCATCCATTTTCTCCGTTAAGTCAGGGATATTTCCGTCTTTTTGTTAACTTAAAGGGGTATTTCCATCTTTTTGAATACTTGTACATTATGTTAAATGCTTGTACATAAAGTGAAAAGGGCCGAATTGCCCTTTAGGTTAACAAAAAAGACGATAATACACCTGACTTAACGGAGAAAAATGGATGGAGTTAACAAGCCGGATGAAAATGACAAAAATTTAAACCTTTTGGATCCAGATGTGGAAAAACAAACCTTTGAACGAAAGTCGCAAAACTGACCAAACCTCAGGGACGAAAATGGAATTTTACTCTAAATTTAATTACCGTCTTATTACCAGAATGTGGTCAACCGCTGAGAGAAACTCCACTTGATGAGTAACAAGAATGACTGTTTTCTCCCTTAAACAGGTCATAACACAATCCTGGAAGTTAAATAATTCACATGTAATGCGCAATAAAGTAACCAGAAGCAAAATAACTGAAGTATGAGAATCTAACATTAAAAAGAGTTGCTGCTGTATGCGCATCTACAGCACTAAAGGGGTCATCAAGAAGATATATGTCAGCATCATCGTAGACCGCTCTGGCGAGCTGAATCCTCTGCTTTTGACCACCGCTCATATTAAGTCCCCTTTGACCTATTTCCGTTAGATCACCATGGTCAAAATCGTTGACATCCTTATCCAACGCACAAGATTCAATGGCGTTTTTATATCTGATTTTGTCCATTGATTTCCCATAGAGTACGTTATCACGTATTGTCCCACTTTGAATCCAGGAAGCTTGACTAACGTAAGCAATTGATCCGAAAACATCCACCTGGATTCAAGCAACAGTAACAAGCTTTACAAATTTACATATAAAAAACAAATTTACATATGAAAATTAAAAAAAAAAAAGTATATCGTGGACTCACAGTTCCTGAATTTCTGGTTATTTCTCGGAGTATAGCGTACAATAGTGACGATTTTCCAGCACCAACGGGCCCACAAATGACGACTTTCTGTCCTCTAGCAACCTCTATATTTATGTCTCTAAGTGTTGGACAAGAAGATTCTGGATCCCAACTGAAATTGCCATGTTGTATTCTGACACATACGCTCGAATTTCTTTTCTCTTGATCTTTAATCACCCCTTCAGTTTCTAGTTCATTCTCAACCAGAAATGAATTAATCCTATCAAACGACACTTTAGTTTGAATCAACATTGAGAGAGCCTGAGGAAAGTATTTGACCGGCTCAGACATCGTTCTTAAAGTAGCCAAAATCGTGAAAATTGTGGCGGCATTTAAAGAATCGCTATTGAAATACGCACACCCAAAGAGTACAGCTGAAGAAACGATGGTTGGTGACATCCAATACAAAACCGACCCGTAAGCCTTTTGATACTGAGACTCACTTAACCATTTGAATTCATTTTGTCTACAAGAATTGATTAAATTCTTGAATCTCTCTTCCCATGATTGTAACTTGATGATCTTCATATTGTTTAGGATCTCAGACGTGGACCTAAGCCTCTTATCTTGTGCAATCATAAACTGTAACTGACATTTCTGAAGTGAAATTGCAAAAGGTACGTTTAAAATCCCGCACAAGAAAAGCGGGACTAACCCGGGGAGAACACCGACTCCTACAACCGAGAAAAGAACACCAATGGCTAGAAATAACTGAACGAAAGAAGTCCAACCCACATGAACCCACATCGGGAATTCACCCATTCTGTATGCATCAACCGCTATGTAATTTACAACCTCTCCTGTCGAATGCCGTTTCCTCCCGAAACTAGAAAGTTTGAGTTGTTTATCATATACCGCCACCATTAAAGCCAATCGCATCCTCATGCCTAATCTTTTTGCGTCAAAGAAAAAATGTCTCTGAGACAATGATTCAAGCACCTTGACTACAATCAAACACCCCACCAATAGTACTCCATACCGTAAATTTTCTACCTCACGATTCGAATAGTTGACAAACGCATAGAGCAACAAAGGACCAAATATGACTGCGATAGTCCTAATCAAGGCGTAAATTCCTATGAGTACCATTTCTTTGTAATAAACTCTTTTTAACGCCCTGCCAACTAGGTTAACATGGTTTGACGTCTTCTCCCGTTGAAGTGAGTCCCACGCTGTTTTAAATTGCTCATATGCAACGAGAGCTTGGTCTTTAGGTGCTAAAGGCGGAATGTCTTCAAGAACTAGCGGCTTTCTATAACCTAACGAAATTAACGGGTTTACCCACGAAAACACCAATTTGCTGAGAAAAGAAGGCTCTTCTACTTCGTTTCTAAACTTTCTATCCTCTTCCTTAGTTCCATTCCCCAATAGAGGATCTAATAAGTGCTCCCGTGCCCGTTGAGTGACAAATTCTTTGCCATTTCTCAAAGCACAAACGAAAAGTAAGAAACCGACAGCCCATTCAATGAACTCCAAGAGCATAATTCTATGTTTCTCTACTAAATTCTCGATTTCTATCATCGACATACTCACAAACAGTAACATCCACCAAACAGAAACTAATGCTTTAACGAACTTTGACCTTTCTACGACCAACGAAACAGTCAAAGTCATCCATATAACTACTCTCCCAACGCCCCTCCCCCAATCGAAACAACTAAACTTCCTACTTCTACCTACCACCTCCCATAAACAATCTCCAACATACGCACCAGCGGTTACAAAACAGCATACTGCAACCGAAAACGATATCCAGTCGCTTCTCCTAAACCGATTCTCACTTACTCTATACTTATTTAGGTAAACTACTAACAAAACTGAATAAAACACAACCACAAACAGTAAATTCAACAAATCTAAGATAATTCTCTGACCGTGAGGCGAAATCAAATCACACGAATCCTCACAAATGCATTTTCCTGAAAGCAATTAGTGCATATGGAGTCAAATTGTCAAATTGTGCATATGAAAACCTAAATTGGATACGAAATTACGGTAACACATAGCGGAAATTGTAACATAGCAACAACTTAAATTTAAAACACAAACAATTGATATGAAGTATGAAAATGAAATGATTACCGAGTGAAGTCCACATAGAAGCCATTGTTGTTGAAAATTGCTCAAATTGAAAGACGATGATAGGCATTGTTGGTCAGTGTGTGCTATGGATATAGATGTGCACCATCTGGTCCGTGTTTGTAGAGCCCACATATATGAGAAACCTTTGATATCGGTCGCTTTATATTATTTTGGTAGGGATGTTGATGTGAGGGGAATGTTGGGTTATATATTATTATTTTTATTATTAACTAGTGTTATTATAAGCACCATGTATTGCGGCCGGCGAACACCAGTGTCATACTACTGTAAGAGACTACCAACATTGAAATTGCGTGTTAATACGAAGAAACTAAACTGAAACTAAAACATATAAAAGAATAGCTAAGTCGATTTAACACCCGCGCGTTACGGTGAGCTTGTCAAATGGAAAAAATAGACAAGATAGGAACGTTTAATCACTCACGCACGTTGTGTCGTGTTAACTGGCAAATGTAGAACGGAACGTAAAACGAAAATTTTGCGAAAAATGAAAAGTATAAAGGACCAAAGTTGAAAGTAAAAAAGTTGTGATGTTAAATTGCAAAAAAAAAAAAAAAAAGTTTTAGGGGTTAAAAGTAAAAAACAAATAGTTTTGAGTTTAAAAGTAAATATGAAAAGTTTTGGGGTTAAAAGTTAATAAAATCAAATAGTCTTAGATTAAAAGTAAAGAATCAAATAATTTTGGATTAAAAGTAAAAAGTTCAAAATTCTTTTGAAACCCCCCCCCCCCCCCCCCCCCCCCCAATTCTAGAAGATAAACAATTGATATGAAGTATGAAAAATGAAACTATTACCGAGTGAAGTCCACATCGAAGCCATTGTTGTTGAAAAATGCTCAAATTGAAATGATGATAGGCATTGTTGGTCAGTGTGTGCTATTTAATGTGTGTAGAACGTGTAGTATAGTATGGATATAGATGTGCACATACAGAGATCACCATCTGGTCCGTGTTTGTAGAGCCGCATAAATGAGAAAACTTCGATATCGGTCACTTTATATTATTTTAGGGATGTTGATGTGAGGGGAATGTTGGGTTATATATTATTATTTTTATTATTATTAACTAGTGTTATTATAAGCACCATGCATTGCGGCCAGCGAACACCAATGTCATGTTACTGTCAGATACCATCAGTACTGAAGTTGCGTGTTAATACGAAGAAACTAAACTGAAACTAAAATATATAAAAGAATAACTAAATCGATTTAAGACTCGTGCGTTACGATGAGTTTGTCAAACGGGAAAAGTAGACAACATAAAAACGTTTAACCACACACGCACGTTGCGCCGTGTTAACTCGCAAATATAGAACAGAATGTAAAACGAAAATTTGCGTAAATTGAAAAGTATAGAGGACCAAAGTTGAAAGTAAAAAAGTTGTGATGTTAAATTGCAAAAAAATGAAAAGTTTTAGGGGTTAAAAGTAAAAAACAAATAGTTTTGAGTTTAAAAGTAAATATGAAAAGTTTTGGGGTTAAAAGTTAATAAAATCAAATAGTCTTAGATTAAAAGTAAAGAATCAAATAATTTTGGATTAAAAGTAAAAAGTTCAAAATTCTTTTGAACCCCCCCCCCCCCCCCCCCCTCGAAAGCATATGTTACAACACCTTTATGTCTAAACATGTTGAAAATTATAGTATTGGGTAATGGGTAATTTTTTCGATTATAGAAATGAGTGTAGTTATAACTTTTATGGGCTCTTTGTTTAGCCTTTAATGTGGCTCTTAATGGTTCAGATTTGTTACTGGTTCAGCACTTAATGGTTCAGACTATTTGTTTCGCGAGCATTATACTTAGTCTTAATGGTTAAGACCTCTAATCTGAATTGGTCAAATATTTGCCTCTGATCGGTTAAGTATTATACTTGTTCTTAATGATTCAGACCTCTTACTTGTTCAACATTTAATGGTTCAGACATCTTACTTGGTTTAATACTTA
Organism: Helianthus tuberosus; assembly: GCA_030545235.1. Taxonomy (NCBI): domain Eukaryota; kingdom Viridiplantae; phylum Streptophyta; class Magnoliopsida; order Asterales; family Asteraceae; genus Helianthus; species Helianthus tuberosus. The sequence continues at coordinate 211,803,117 of CM060400.1, forward strand.
ACCATTCAAAAGTTTTCAAACAACCCCTTAATCTTATTTTATTTATCTTAAAACTATTTTTGAACATAAACGGTATTATATTTTAATCATTTTTTTAGTGATGGTTACTTTTTAACTTAGGTTAAGCTTTATAAGAATCGATAAATAGTAATCTAAGTTTGGTATTTGTTTATTTGGGTTAGGATCAAACATATATTCTTCTAAAAATGGAAAGTCGTAAAAAAGGGTATCAAATTGAACTCGTTCGAATGGTATTGGAATCGTTTTATCAAACTCTAATATATGATATTTTAGATTTTCGCTTTTGGATATTCAACTTGTAGATTTTAGAATTTTTATTTAGATCATTGTTTCTTTTATTCCGCGTTGAGTTTTTTATATATTTGTGTCATTATGTCTTTTTTGCAACTCCTTGTGTCTTTTTACCTTGACATTGTGTTATATTTTGCTCGACATTGTGTTATATTTTGTAATCTATTACGTCTTTGTACCCTTTACATTTTTTAAAGACTTTATAGGATAACTTTCCCATTATTTATTTAGGTTACTTAAATTTAATATTATAGGGTTTTTTTTTTAAATTGAGTATATTAGCAAAGCAATAAAGAAAAAAAGTTATATCACGAGTGTATGTTTCAAAAAGAACTATCAGATAATATCAAGCAATTATGAACACTTACGTGGTTTACCACTAACATTTTCTCAATCTCTATAATTTTTTTTTAATTATTAGACTATTCATCTTTTATAAAAACAGTAAGCATTTATTTTATGTAATATATCAAAACATATTTTTAACAAATAAATACTTAAGGAATGGTCATTAAGAGGGGCTGAGACATAAGGGGCTGTTTGGTAGCCTCGGAATGGTCATTAAGAGGCTACCTCTTAATGGTACCATTAAGAATTTTACCAATGAGAAGGTAGAAGAATGTGACATGTGATGATTTACCATTTAGAGGTTACCTCTTAACCATTCAGACTTGAGGTTACTGAAATAATATGAATCGTGATCTCCTTCTCATTATTTCCTCTCAATATATAATACAGAGATACATGGTAAATATGGACACAATATAATTACAATAATCACAATATATTTATTCCTAATATACGGATGCTATTACACCCCCGCAGTCGAAGCGGGAGGTAACCGAATGCTGAGACTGGACCTGAAATCTTCGAACAAAATCCGCGGTAATCCTTTAGTGAAAATATCTACAATCTGGTATCGTGACGGCACATGAAGAATACGAACATTACCGCGCTGAACCTGTTCTCGCACAAAATGGATATCTAATTCGATGTGTTTTGTTCGTTGATGCTGAACCGGATTGCCGGAAAGATAAATGGCGCTGACATTATCGCAATAAACCATTGTAGCTCGTGTAAGCGGCAGTAAGAGCTCGAGAAGCAGGTTCCTAAGCCAGCAAATCTCAGCAACAACATTAGCCACCCCTCTATATTCGGCCTCAGCACTGGAACGAGACACAGTGGCTTGGCGTTTTGAGGACCATGAGATTAGATTATCACCAAGATAGACGCAATAGCCACTAGTAGAACGCCTGGTGTCAGGGCAACCAGCCCAATCAGCGTCAGTATAGGCCACTAATGAGGTGGCACGAGAAGGACCGAGAGTTATACCAAACGATGAAGTGCCCTTCACATATCTGAGAATTCTCTTAAGTGCATGCCAATGATCTAGACACGGTGCGTGCATATGCATGCACACTTGTTGAACCGCATATGTGATGTCTGGTCTTGTAAAGGTGAGATATTGGAGAGCCCCGGCTAAGCTGCGGTACAAAGTAGGATCATGAAATGGATCACTGGAAATGGCACCTAGTTTGGTGTTTGTGTCAACCGGAGTGGCAACCGGGTTGCAAGATTGCATCCCTGCACGAGCAATAATATCAGTAGCATAGGCCTCTTGAGACAAAAACATAGAGTTTGCATGCCGAGAAACGGAGATACCCAAGAAATAACTAAGAGGGCCGAGATCTTTCATGGCGAACTCAGCTGCAAGACTAGCCAACAGACGAAGCCGAAGAGTGTCGGAAGATGTGATAAGCAGAATATCATCGACATATAATAGTAAATAAGCCGTGTCATGTCCCTGACTGTATGTAAAAAGAGATGCATCGCATCTGCTGTGATGAAAACCCATGTTGAGAACGTAGTCTGTGAAACGTTGATACCATGCCCGAGGGGCCTGCTTAAGCCCATAGAGAGATTTTCGTAAAAGGAAAACATGATCATGTAAGTTTCTATCACGAAACCCCATAGGCTGATACATGTAGACTGTTTCGTTTAAGTTCCCGTGTAAAAAAGCATTGGTTACATCAAGCTGATGAACCGCCCATCCCTTAGATAATGCAAGTGACAGAACAGTCCGAATGGTTGCGGGTTTGACCACCGGACTGAACGTCTCACCACAATCGATGCCCACCTGTTGCGATCGGCCATCGCAAACCAATCGGGCTTTGTATCGCTCCAATGTACCGTCCGACCTGTATTTATGCTTAAACAACCACATACACCGGACAATATTCATGTTAGGTGAACGAGGTACTAACTCCCATGTACCGTTTCTAATTAGTGCATTAAACTCAGTAGTCATGGCAGAAAACCATACCGGGTCTCGCAAGGCATCAGTTGGGTTCTTAGGTATGGGTCGAATGAGAGAGGTGGTGGAGGTAGTGTTTAAGTTGAATTGTTGTTTAGGCTTATAAATCCCGCTCATGGAACGGGTATGGACGGTGCGAGTGGGTTGGGTATTTGGCTGAGGTGGAATTGGCACAGGTGGTACGGGTTGTGTAGGAGGAGGTGGGATGTTATGTGGTTGGGGTGTAGGATTGGTCAGGGTAGCGGACTGGGCCAGTATAGCAGTGTGGTGAGTGGGGTGGGCTGGGGTAGCAGTTTGGTGAACGGGTTGGGCTGGGGTAGCGGTTTGGTGAGTGGGTTGGGCTGAGGATTGGGTGGGGTGAGTGGGGCCGAGAGGGTGCGATGGTTGATGAGCCGAAGTTGGGTTGGGATTGGGAACAGGTGGCGGACAAGGTTGGAATGTGGAGGGTGAAGAAGCAATGTGTGGACATAGGTGGTGAGGGAAAGGTGCATCAAGAAATTCGTAGGTGGGAACGGGGGCGATAGATTGTTTGAAGGGGAATGTAGTCTCGTCAAACGCAACGTGACGGGAGATGAAAATTTGGCTAGTGGCGAGGTCAAGACAACGGTAGCCTCGGTGGGTAGGCGGGTAGCCTAGAAAAACACACGGCTTTGAGCGGTGTTCAAGTTTATGAATGGTGGTGGACGGCGTTAGTGGATAACATAGACACCCAAAGACACGAAGATGGTCGTAGGTGGGTGTGGTTCGATAGAGTAGTTCGGTGGGAGTGTTATTTTGAGTTTGTTTAGAGGGTAATATATTTAGTAAATAAGTGGCAGTTTCGAGTGCAAAGTGCCAAAAATGGGAGGGTATCGATGCATGGGCTAGTAAGGTCCGAATCATATTATTAATTGTGTGGATTTTACGTTCGGCCTTACCGTTTTGGGATGATGTATAAGGGTAAGAAAGGCGGTATAAAATGCCGTTGGTGGTGAAAAAATTTTGAAAAGTTGAATTAACGTATTCACGACCATTGTCACATTGGAAGGTTTTAATGGTGGATTCAAATTGGGTTTTAATAATAGAAGCGAAGTGAGAAAAGGAGGAGAAGACGTCTGATTTATTGGTGATAGGATATGTCCACAAGAAATTAGTTAGATCATCTAAAAATAACACATAGTATTTATGGCCCGAAGAGCTAATGATTGGAGATGTCCAAACATCGCTATGCACAATATCAAAGGGTTTAAAAGTCATATTAGTAGAAGCAAAAAATGGCAAACGTACACTTTTACCAAAAACACAAGACTGGCAAATATTATTTAAAGGTTTATCAAAAGAAATAGAACTCAAAGTTTTTAATTTATTCATAGAGGTTCGTCCTGGGTGGCCAAGACGGTGATGCCAGAGTTGTGAGGAGATGGCAGCAAAAACAGTGGGTTGAGTGGTAGAAGACCCGAGCACCAGAGGGTAGAGATCACCGCTGCTGTTGCATCGAAGAAGCGGCGTCTTGGTCTTGAGGTCCTTCACAAGAAAACCAAAAGGGTCAAATTCCACAGAAACAGAATTGTCCGTTGTAAATCTACGGACTGAAATAAGATTTTTAACGAGCTTGGGTGAATAAAGAACATTTTTAAGGACAAAGGGTGGGTATGGTTTGGGTAGGTATTTCGTGCCTTGACCAAGAACCGGTATAGTATCACCATTACCTACAATTATATTTTGAGAAATGCAAGAATTAGAAAAAGTATGAAAGTCACCTTGCTCGTGAGACATGGTAGAAGTGGCACCGGTATCCATGTACTGAGTAGGGTCCGGTTGCTGCAACGACATGGTGTATAAGGCCTGTTCTATGTCAGTAGGGTTGTATGCAGTGTGGGCCTGATGAGGACGTGGGCCGAGAAGGCCAGGTTGCGATTGTTGGGATGTGGAAGAGTTGGGCCGGTTGGTTGATGGATAGGGGAAAGGAGGAGCAGGCCAAAACGTCGGCTGTGAAGGCGGGCCGTAAGTTTGTTGTTGGGCCGAGAGGTGCTGGGGAGGATTGGGCCAGTAAGGGGGCCATGGGTAATAAGATTGAGGTGGATAGGAGAACTGTTGGGATGATCGGCCTCGGCCTCGACGACCAGAGCGGCCTCGGCCACGGGTTAGGTCAGAGTGTGAACGGGTATAATCGGTGGTGGTGGAGCGGTTGGTTTATGCGGTGAGAGCGGTGGAGGCGGTTTTGGAGGCTAACAAGGCTTGTTCATTCTTGCGGGTTTCAACCTGAATAAGTTGTGAGCGAGCATTGTAAAAGGAGGGTAGGGGTCGCTGTTGAGTGAGGATGGTGCCAATGCCCTCATATTGCTCATTTAAACCAGCGATGAGTTGAAGAACGAGCCGCTCATCAGTTACCGCGGCATCGACATTAGCAAGTTGATCGGCGAGTGTTTTTAGGGTTTGACAGTAGGTCGAGATGTTGGAGAAACCATCCAATCGGGTGTTAGCAAATTTTTGCATGAGATAGATGGCCCGAGATGCCTTATTATCATGAAACAAGTTCTCGATAGCCACCCACGCGTAATGAGCGGTAGAAGTTTTGTCGATTATAGTGTGAAGTAGGTCGTTGGAGATCGTACTATAGAGCCATTGTAAAACAATGGCGTCCAAGCGATTCCAGTCGGCCGTGGTAGATGATGACTCGGTGGTGGTGTTCTCGGGTTTGGCTTTGAGGTGATCTTCGACAAGGTGAGCACGGCAGTGGAGGGTGAACAGGGTTGCCCAGGATGAGTATTGGCTGGACTCGATTTCTAGAGTGAAGGGGATGTGGGTTTTTATATTGGTGACGGTGGTGGCGGGGTGGATTTCCGATTTGATGGTGATGGGAGGGGTGTTTGGGTTGGTTTGGTTGTTGTTGTCCATGGAGAGAGGAGTAAGAAGGAATCGAAGAAGCAGGAGGGGGAGGGTGGCGGGTAGGGTTTTAGAGGGAGAAAACCCAGACTCTTGATACCATGAAATAATATGAATCGTGATCTCCTTCTCAATATATAATACAGAGATACATGGTAAATATGGACACAATATAATTACAATAATCACAATATATTTATTCCTAATATACGGATGCTATTAGTTACCTCTTATTCATTCAGAGGTTTTAAACCATTAAGAGTTACCATCTGAATGGTCATTAAGAGGCTACCAAACAGTCCCTAACTATTATCTTTCTATTAAGCACTCAACTACTAAAATTGTTCGATATGAAAAACTTTATTGCACTCTATTTTGAATATATATGCTTTTGGAATAGTTCATTACTCACGCGTGTAAAAAAATATTTGCCTTACCTTGTGATTATTTGTAATCATAGACGGCATGGAGACTTTAATCGAACAAACACGAACAGAGGCATGTTCATGTTTATTCATTTAACTAGGTTAGAACCCCGTGTATTACACGGGTTGAATAAATATAATTTTATTTACTAAGTAATAAAATAATTACATCTTTTTAAAACTCGTGTACTGCACGATTTGAATAAAGACATGTCTTACATGAATAATGTAATCCGTTAACACATTTCGTAATCAAGATGTGTTTTCTAACGAAATAAACTTTGAGGTACTATTTACTTATTGTAACATCTCACTTTATTTTTTATTAGGTTAGAGAGTTGTGTATTATATGGTTTATAACATTTTACTTTGTTTTTTTATTATTTATTATTAGGTTATAAACTTACGTATTACCTGATGTTGGATAATCAACAGAAAAAAAAAAAGAAACATTTTAGTAAAAAATATTAAATCTACAAGAGATAAGTTGGATATTATGATTTAATATTATTATTTTATTAGAATGTAAAACCGGATAATGGGATCTTTTATTAGAAGTGATATTCTAAATATACCACATGTATAAAAAATATATATGTTCTACATGTATTGAATAAATCCTTTTAACGAAACAGTTGATTAAAATAAATATTTTTATTTTAATATGTGATTATCAGTTATCGTTGTCCTTATCATCAAAATATAAAAACAACTAAAACTACCAATTAAATAAAATATTTATCTTTATAAATATTTAAAACGCTGATGTAGTTTTTTAGATTTTAATAATTAATATAGGATTATAATAATTAATATATTATTATCAGTTATCTTTATCTTTATCATTAAAATCTCTTCTACAAATTTTAAATTTAATATTATCAATAATTGATTTTCCATAATAAATATTTAGAAAAATAATTAAGACCGCCTCATAGAGCGTCATGTGTCTCTTACATGGTTTCTTTTATTATATAGTATAGATTTTAACCGAATACGAACATATAATGAAAACACTTTTTTGTTCATTTATTAAGAAAGTGGGCATGTTCATGTCCGTTTGTTTAAAACCTAAATGAACAGGTTTAATAAACAATAAACAACACAAATGAACATAAATAAACATAATTGACTGGACATAAACGAACATAAAGTAATTTTTATATAACGTACAGATTAATTATGCTAAATTTCTTTGCAAAACCCATTTTTATTGCTAGAAAGTCCAGTCACCAATTAGTTATTTTTATCTAGATAGTTAGAAAGTTCCTTTTATGTAAATTTAATATTCATATAATATAAGGAGTTGTGTATTTAAGTTGAAATAAACACAAATGAATGAACATAAACAAATGTAAATAAACAAATTTTCTTGAACATACACGGGCATTCACGAACATAAATGAACGAACAACATGTGTGTTTATGTTTGTTTGTTTAGTTAAATGAACAAAAAAATGTGTTCATGTTCGTTCGTTTACTAAATAAACGAACTTCCCGCCTAACAAGTTCAGGAACAGCTCATGAACGTTCGGTTCGTTTACAGTTTGGTTCGTTTACAATCCTAAAGGCAGGGACCATGACTATTCTTTGAGATCGTGTCCAAGGACGGGGGTACATAAAAGGGAAAGGGTAAGGGATAAAATTTGTGTGCAGCCCCTTGGAGTGTAGGAAAGTTGTAAATTATTAGAGATGGTAGATGCACTTAAAAGGTGTTGGATACATATCGTGTGCCTTCTGCAAACTAGGTAGAAGGGGAATAGAGGGAAGAGCGCAATGGGTACAAACTTTTGTATTCGTGGTTGAATGGAACAAAAAGTGGGATACGAATTATATTGGATATAGAATTGCACAATAATGGGATTGAGGTGACACGACACAGCGATACATTTTTAGTGTTGAGTATAGTATTAGGTGAGGAAGTGGTGACAATGATTTGCGCTTACGTACCACAGGTGGGCTAGGAGTTCACAAAATGGAGAATTTTGGGACTGTCTAGATGCAGTGGTGAGGGTCATACCTAGGGAGGAGATAATTTTTATAAAATGTGATTTTAATGAGCATACTGCTGAGGATTACGATGGCTTTCAGTCGATACATAGGGGTTTTAGGTTAGGTAATAGTAATGAGTCAGGAAATGATATCTTAGAATTTGCAGTCGCTCACAACTTAGATATTCTAAACCTGCTCTTTAGGAAAAGAAAATTACATTTGATCACATTTAGTAGTGGGGACATAGCACTCAATTCGACTATATTTTGATTAGGCGAGAAGATCGGCATTTGTAGAGAGGTTACAAGGTTATACCACGAGAGACAACAATGGCCCAACACCATTTGTTGGTCGCAAATATAACATTAAGGGATAAAATGATTGTGCGAGAGAGAAAAAATCGACATAGCATACGTGGTGTATTAATGTTGAAACTAGAGTTGTTATAAAAATGGTGTAATTTTCAACAAGCCAGGTAAATCACATATACTAACGTGTAATTAATTCTTTTTTAACCTTATTTTTTATATTATATTGAAACTATTTATGAACATGAAACATTATCTATATCTATACTACCTTATTAAGTAAACTAGGTTTTCTACCATTATGGTAATTTTACATTGTGTACATATTTTGAAGCAACATGTACAAGGGAGCCAAGCTATTTTAGAGGAGGTAAACTTGCACATTGTCCAAAAATTTAAGACACTTTAGGGGCATTTTAGGGATTTCGACACATTTGTAACCTATAATTACGATGACATGTGAAGAGTCTTGTAAATTGATTAAATTTATGCATTGTTTTAATTAAATAAAAATTCAATCACAATTAACTAGGTGGTGAATGTTTATAAAAAGTTTATCATTTATAAGGTATTAATTTTGTTTTTCTAATAGTAGTTTTTGTATAAGGGTTTTAATTTTGGTTTTTTATTAAAGTTTTGGTGTTTTTGGTATGTAATATTCTTTCAATGTCAAGAGAGCGTGTGAAGACAATAATTTTAGTATTATTTAATAAAAAATTTATTATATTATTAAATTCTTTTAATGTCAACAAAGGTTATCACTTGGGTTGCTGGTCCAGTGCAAGGCAAAGCCTTTCAATACACTTAAGTGTGAAGTCTTGGATTCAAGTCTCACAAGAAGCAATAAATTCTCCAAAAAAAAAGATCGACAAAGGGTGTACTATGGTTTTGAAGAGTAAAAAAAGAGACTAATATGTAGGCATTTATAATCTTTGCAACCTTTTATATAAAACCAAGTTTTATAAAACCATTTTACAAACATATCGAAGGGGTTGTTTCGCCAAATCATCAAACCTCATTGTAAAACCCGTTAGGATCTTTCAATGATATCAACCTTTAACTTGTGAAGGTGCGGAAAACAATCACAAGCCGATTCAAGAATGAAATACAATAATCAACACTAGAATAATATATATGAAATAACAAACCGAAATCTTGCATTCAATGACTAGCAAAGACTGATACAAGACTCGAACTAGAACTCGGTTCCTTCTCCTTGTGTCGCCACCTATCACCTCATCAACAACCTCAAACAATGAGGTAATGATGTTCTTAAATACATAACAACCGGGCCACTAACCTAAGCCCATTGCGACACAAGACCACTAACCCAAACACTAACATAACCGGCCCAAAACATCTAAAATAAACAAAACATAGAAACAACCCTTTAACTTTGCTAACCTACATGAATAAACCTTCGGGTTCCAACAATCTCCCCCTAGGTTTATGCATGAAGGTTCTTCTGACTTCAATTTCCTTGATCACCACCACTTACACTATCCTTATAGCCACCAAATCCCTTCTTATGAATATGCAAAACAGATGCTACAGCAGCAGTCCAAGCTTTAGCTATTTCCTCATATTTCTCTGTAGCTCTAATCTGATTGCATGCCAAGACTTCCAGATCTTCACCAGCAAGATTTAGCAAATCAATTTGATCAACCAAAGTATAACTCGTCTCTCCATCACATACAATAACTGCCTGCCCAAGACGTTCATTATATGCCCAAAAGTGTAATGTCTTCAATGCTCCTTTGGGAATCTTTCTCACTAACGGAATTGTCTTCTCTTTATCTGTAGCTGGCCAATGCACAATCTTCATACGTTTGTTTGTGTAAGGATCTCTAATCCCTTTAGCTGGTTTAACAATGGAATCTGCCGTACGCATCGAGGGAAAACCTCTAGCAACCTCCCTCTTCAACCTCTCAAAGAATGCATATCCAGGACCACCAGGTTTATCATCCACATAAGGTGCATTAGACAAGTCTGTCAAATCCACCTTAGTAAAAGACTGAAATTGTCCTGAACGTTTGTACCACTCGACAGGTCCAACTTTCCTTTTTATCCACCATCTCTTACGATCATGGTCATATCCCCAGCTAACTACACCAGAACGATTTCCAACTTTATCATAAATAGTTTCACCAACATCCATTAAATGATGGGTTGCATGAGCATCTTCATCATCTGGATTCGCATTCTTGTTCTTCAAGATCACAAACTCTCTTTTCTTTTTCATCCTCTCTGCCTTCTCTCTGTCTGCAACTGGATCTGTAACTCTTGTGAAATATTTTTCCATTGCAGCACTTCTTTCAGCATCATCTTTAGCAATAGCTTTTCTTCTGTTTTCAACATCAGTTGGATCAGAAAATTCTTGTCCAAACTTCCTTTCCAACTTTCCTCGTAAATCATAAACAATATTGAACAACAAACTAACATCTCCTTGAAGTTGTTCAATCTGTTGATCTTTCTTTACAATAGTGTCTTCAAGTTGAATAATCTTTGCATCTTTATGAATTGAATCTTGCTCAAGCACAACCATTCGTTTCTTCATATCTCTCATGCTGATAAATTCATCTTCATCACTTGAATCACTATCAAATGGCATTCTTAGTGGTTCTTCAGGCCTTTTACCACTAGAACTGCCAGGTTCTTCATGAACAATTCCAGAAGGTCCAACATCAACAATTCCAGAGGGCCCAGCTTCATCGTGAACTTCAACATTTGGCCCAGCTTCATTTTGAACTTCAACATTCATCGTAGCTATATCATCTCCTTGAATACCAACATCAAACTCAAAGAAATTCTCTGCAGTGGTGGTAGTATCGCTAACATTCCTTTCAAAATCGAAGTCATACAAACCTTCGTCATCATCAGCAACGTTTACGGATTGATCTTTTCCTTGTTCAACAAACATTCCGGGTCTAGGATCCCTCCTTTTCCTTTTTAATGGCATGGAATCAGAATCCGTAGGGCTTTCATCAGGCTCTTCAGTTGATACTGACAGATTGGAAGGAGGATTTCCCATCTTGTCAGTCACTGACTTTAACAGCATCGCCAAACTTTCAGCAGTAATCACGGGTGGAACAACAGAAACAGCAGTATCAACTTCAGCTTCAGGAGGAAGCTCTTCATCTTCATCAGAATCACACATAATCTCAACGCCTTCATCGTCAGAGTCTATCGTTAAAATCTCTGTCTCAGGCTGATCTTCAGCATCCATACGAATATCATGTTCTTCAGCAACAATAGCACTTGCAGGGACACTATGCACTGAAACAGATTGTGCTATTACTGGATTTTCACTAACATCTTCCGTCTCTGCAAACTGACCAAACTTCTCCAATTTAATCAAACCTTCAAACTTCTTCTCAGTACCCTTCTTTGCAGTAAGAGCACCAAAACATGAAGGACCCATAGGCTTTAATTCCAACGTATCACCAGATCTCTTCAATTCCGGATAACGCTCATTCAAAATCATCTGCACAAATCTTGGATACATAAGAAACTTATCCTTTCGAAGCCCAATTGCATTTCTCTTCATAGCTTCCAAAATATATCTTGAATAATTGAACGACTCATTTGTAATTACACAAATCACAGCAGCAGACTGAGTAGTATTCAACTGATCAATTCCCCCTCTATTTTCTGTCATGCACAAAAGAAACATATGCAGCAACAGACGCCAGTATGGATGCACAAACTTCTTTACCAAGGGTGGAAACTTTCCTTCGTAGCTCAAACGAGGCAGAATTGCTTCCACTGATCCAGCTGGAAGTTCTGTAGGATCTGTTTCCTGATCGTTAAATCTTAAAACTTCTCTAATCATCTGCTCAGTCACTACAACTTTCTTTTCTTGAATTTCAGCAACTATAGCTCCCTTTCCATCAACGACTTCTACTTTAGCACTCTTCCAAAAATCTTGAATAAGGCTTTCATAAACAACTGGATTCTCACGAAGAGCATGAACAATCCGGCATGTATTTAGACCTTTCATCAATGACATGAACAGCTGCTTGTGTTTCTCTGGTGGAGGTGCTAAATATCCAACTTGATTATGAGAAGATATAAACTTTAAATCCATTTTCTGCACATAACACAAATCAAATAAGTTTCCAACTTTCAAATATAACAGTGATAAAAATAAAAACCAAAACAAACACTGTTACTGTTCACTCGAGACCATGAGTCGCAACCAAAAGGTCTCGAGTCGCAACCATGAGTCGCAACCAGTTGTCTACGAGTCGCAACCATGAGTCGCAACCGACACACATTGAGTCGCAACCATGAGTCGCAATCTTGAGGTTGCGACTCGTAACCACTGGTTTCGAGTCCTAAGTGTTCTTGATTTCGAGTCAACATCTTCAAAACTTCATCGGAAACATCATCGGAATCTTCAAATCTTCATCGGAATCTTCAAAACTTCATCGGAATCTTCAACAAACATTTATAATTCCTGCAAAACTTGAATAATGACGTCATTATACCTTGATGATTAACAAAGCAGATTGCGAGTCGCAACCGGAAATCAGTCGGAACTGTTGATGATCACCGGAATCTTGAGAGAAAAAGAGAGAATAATGCTTGGTTGCGAGTGAGAAATGAGGTCTCGACTCGCAACCATCCTTTTTATACCACAAAACAGATTGTGGGCCATCATGGGCTTGTAACTCTTGGGCTCAACTTTAACAGATTGGGCTTTGACAGATTTGGGCTCTTGACTTAACATATTTAACAATCAATTTTTAAACCCATTTCAAAACTGATTTAATTTTAATGAAAATTATCCATTAAACCTTTTGAGCAATGTTTGCAAAATAAAACGTAAAAACAAAAATTAAATAACAAAAATATTTACAAAATAAAATAAGGAAATTTGCATAGATACTCAGGGATCAAATCACAAGGTTTCGGGCTTGACTTCACTTATCAACACTGATCTACTACTGAATGATCTAGACAATTGCCAGTATACTTGTCCCCTTAAACTCATCTCCCTAGACCTTTTCCATATAACTGCCTGTAACTCAATTTATCATGTTTTGATATCTTAACAATGAACACTCAAAACAAATATTAATCAAATCCCGGAATTATAACAGCACACTCTATCATGCAAGTAGCTTCCCTACCATATATTTCACAAGTCCAATCCAGATCTCTGAAATCTTAACTGGGAATAGGTTGAGAAGAGAACAGAATAGATCTTAAGTAGAGATGGTATAATATACAGATCAAATGAGTTTTTCTCAATTTGATATAGGTTTATAGGGTTTCTTTTGGGCACTAGAGGGCCTCTTTCGGGTGTTTAATTGATCTACAAAGCGACAACGTACAGCTAGGTCAGCATGTATCTGGATGCAGCAGAAGCTGTCGTTGCCTAGCACCTCCAGGTCAGCATATATCTGGATGCAGCAGAGGAGATACACGACTTTTTCAGAGAAGATTTCAGAGTCAGACCAAAATTGTGTGTATCAGGACAACATACAGACATTCAAATAGAAATGAGCTAATTCCAAGTGACTTTCTTTCCTGAGGTCATGTACAATTTTTAGTTCTAAACAGAAACAGCCAATGTTTCCAGTCTTAAGAATAGAGCCTACCAACACATCATACTAGAGTCAAACTATTTCGATACTGGTCTTACATGAGTCAGCCCTCAACCATAATGTGTAAAATCATTTCATTTCCCAGTCATGCCACACCTCTTTTTGTATTTTTCAATTTTTCAATGTTTTTGTATTTTTCAATTTTTTAATGTTTTTGTATTTTTCAAAAATTCTCCCCCTAAATTTGAGCATAAATAAAAACTACCTAAGAATAGAAAACTTTATGAACAAATTTACCTACGAAAAACAAAAACATGCTCAGTCAGTAAAACGGATCATTTTCAGAAAATCCACAAGCACTCTGAATTTTGAGCTGCTGACAGGTTTGGTGAACAAATCGGCAGCATTTGCATCTGTGTCGATTTGCTCAAGTGTAATAAGACCTCTGTCGAAGCAATCTCGAATAAAATGAACTTTGATATCAATGTGCTTGGTTTTGGAGTGAAAAACAGGATTTCTAACAATTTGTATTGCAGCATCATTATCGCAGTAAATAGTAGTGTTGAGATAAGTCAAACCGTAATCCTGCAATTGATGTTGCATCCACACCACTTGAGAGCAAGAAGCAGAAGCCGCAACATACTCGGCTTCAGCTGTAGATATTGCCACTGTTTGTTGTTTCTTGCATTGCCAAGAAATGAGCCGATCACCCAAAAATTGGCATCCCGCAGAGGTAGATTTCCTGTCACTGTCAGTACCTCCAAAATTGCTGTCAGAAAAAGCAAACAAGTCAAAATTGGAATCCCTCGGATACCACAGGCCAAACCGAGGTCGGCCTTTAAGATACCGAAAGATCCTTTTAACAGCAGTAAGGTGAGAAGTTTTAGGATTAGCCTGATAGCGTGCACAGTTGCAAACAGCAAACATAATGTCCGGACGGCTAGCTGTGAGATACATCAATGACCCAATCATTGACCTATATTGACGTTGATTGACAGACTCTCCTTCTTCATCTTCAGTCAATAGTGGTCTCTCTGCCATAGGTGTTTCAGCAGGCTTTGCGTCCGTGAATTTGAACTTTGCCAGCACATCATCCACATACTTCCCTTGATGAATAAGAATTCCTTGTGAACTCTGCTTGACTTGTAGACCCAAAAACAATGTCATCTCCCCAAGAGCACTCATTTCAAACTTCTTTTTCATAACTCCCTCGAACTCCTTGCAAAGCTCCTCACTTGTAGATCCGAAAATGATGTCATCGACATAAATTTGAACTAATATCTGATCCTTGCCCACTTTCTTGATAAACAGAGTCTGATCTATTGTGCCACGTGTGTACCCATGAGCCAGTAGATGTTCAGTTAATGTAGCATACCAAGCTCTAGGTGCTTGATGCAATCCATACAATGCCTTGTCTAGCTTATAGGCATATTCTGGATGATCCGGATGTACGAACCCTGGTGGCTGCTCAACAAATATTTCTTCCTTCACCTTTCCATATAAAAACGCTGTCTTGACATCCATCTGATATACAGTGAACCCCATATATGACGCGTAAGCTAAGAAAATCCGAATGGCCTCAAGTTGAGCAACCGGAGCATATACTTCATCATAATCCAGACCTTCTATTTGTCGAAATCCCTGAACCACCAACCTTGCTTTATTTCGAACAACAACCCCTGCTGAATCTTGCTTGTTTCGAAAAACCCATCGAGTTCCAAGTTTACGCTTTCCTTTAGGCAACTTGACAAGTTTCCATACTCCAAGTTTTTCAAACTGGTTCAGCTCTTCGTGCATAGCATCTACCCAGCCAGGTTCCTGCAAAGCTATATCAATAGTTTTAGGTTCGATTTGAGAAAGATAACAAGAATATAAGCAAGTGTTAATGGTTCCTGTTTGACTCCTGGTCAAAATTCCTGCATTTACAGGACCAATCACATTCTCGATTGGGTGATTGCGTTGAACGCTCGTAGGTATGGCCAAATCAGGTACAATCTCCTCTTCAGTGGTGGTGTTGCTAGACTCCCCCTCATCAGGTGCTGTAGTAGTGTGAACTACAGGAGAAGTGACAACACAATCCTCAGGAATTGGTTCAGGAAATAAAACAGAGTCACTAGTTGATGCACCCTCAGGAGATCGATTGAACGTAGGAGTTGGTGTAGGATGTTGCGTAAAAACCATTCCCGGTGGATCAATGGTATGATGCCTCACGTTGTCTTGCATCTGTGCTTCGTCTTCCGTATCTTCAAACGACAATGGTTGTTTGGGAATAGACACACCTGCAACTGAAACATCACTTGACAAAATGTTAAATGATTTAAACAGAGCAGAATAATCGTATAACCATTCTGGACCAACTCTAGCGTCCGTAGCATTCTCTTCAAGCCATTCAATGTTGCACGACTCGACGACCTTTTTAGTTACTTTGTTGTATACCCTATAAGCAGAGCCTTTAGCATATCCAACAAAGTAACATTCGTCACCTTTGACTTCAAACTTTCCATTGGAGTCCATTAGTAATAATACACACGGACAACCAAAGATACGAAAGTGTGAAACCGAAGGTTTATGTCCTTCCAGAATCTCATAAGGGGTTTTCATGTGACGTTTGTTTACTAAAGCATGATTCTGGATATAACAAGCCGTGCTAACTGCCTCGGCCCAAAAGAAGCTAGGAAGCTTTGAATCAGCCAGCATAGTACGCGCAGCTTCAATGAGAGTACGATTCCTTCTTTCAGCCACTCCATTTTGTTGTGGAGTTCGAGGCGCACTGAACTGACGATCGATTCCCTTATCAATGCAAAAAGTATCCAAAGTAACATTCTTGAATTCTGTCCCATTGTCTGATCGAATAGCCTTCACCTTAGTACTCGCTTGATTTTCAGCCAAAGTAATGAATTGTTTTACCAAGACAGCAGTTTCACTTTTGTGGCTGAGAAAATACACCCAAGTGTAACGAGAGTAATCATCGACGATTACCAGACAGTAAGCTTTCTTCCCAATGCTCAGCACATTCACTGGACCAAAAAGATCCATGTGAAGTAGTTCGAGGACAGCTTTTGTCGAGAGTACTGGTTTAGTCTTATGAGGTTTTCGATGAGCTTTCCCTTTCGCACAAGCAACACATTTCTCCACCAACATGAAGTCCTTGATTGGAAGATCACGTACCAGTTGACCTTTAGCTAGACGGTTCAGATTTTTCATATTCACATGCCCAAGTCGACGATGCCACAACAGACCATCATGCTCCGAAATTTTTGAAAATAGACAAGTGATCTCTTCACACGGTTTCTTGTTCATATCAATGACTTAAGCATTACCTTTCCTTTCAGCTGTCATCAAGAACCAATCTTCTGGAATAACAATCCCAGGCTTAAGAACATGACATCCCTTCTTCGTGAAATGAACTGAATTCCCTCGATCACAAATCTGCGAAATACTTAACAGATTGTGTTTCAGTTCTGGAACATAATTAACATTTTCAAAACTTAAGACGCCGTTTCGAACAGTTCCTTTTAACGTGATTCTGCCTGACTCTCCTCCCGCAAATGAGACATATCCACCATTAAACTCTTTGATATTTTCCAGTTGGGATAAGTCTCCTGTCATGTGCCTGGAACAGCCACTATCCATGTACCAGAGGCGCACGGTTGTCCTCCACAGCTGTTCCTGCACGATTAGCGGGATTAGTTAGATTTAGGAACCCAGCCCATAGTGGATCTGGGTTTTCCTTGTGCATCAATATATGTCACTCTCTGCCACACTAAATTATCTTTATTCAGAAATTTTGAAACATCCCTTTTGGCGACATTTTGATGATATGATTTCATTGAATTGGATTGCATGCCATTAGCTTTAGGTTTCCAAAACTGTCTTGACCAGTTAGAATTGAAACTTTCATAAGCGTTACCAAAAGAATTACTTCGATTTCGCTGAAAATTTGTTTGTCTATTCTGATATTGATTATAGCGTTTGGCTGCATTCCAATCCTGATCAGAAGGTCTAGTCCTGTGATAGTTGTTCTTCATTGTCTTAGTCTTTGCAGACATCATGGACTTCGAACAATGATATCGATTAGACGTGACCTTCTGATTTCGCTCTGATGTTTTCTTGTTCGGTGTCCTTGGGAGTTTGCCACAATTTCTGGCAATATGACCAGCAATGCCACAGTTAAAACATGTTTGACGTTTCACATTTTGAATATTCTTGACATTTTGACTCTGTTTGCTTGATTTCGTGTGATTTGATGTTTTAGTTTTCTGAACATGTTTGACTTGTGGTTTTTCTTTAAACAACTTTTCTTCTAATGATCTCTCTTTTAGATCAGCATTCCTTTCATTGTTACTTAAACTTGATTCCGAATTTGAACATGTACAAGTTTCATCCAAATGCGTTTTCTCAAGGCATTTATCATCTGAAACCGATTCAGGTTCACTTCCCGAACAAGAAGAAGTCTCAACAATATGCTCTTCCTCAATGCATTTGTCATGTGAAACTGATTCAAATTCCTTTTCTGAGCCTAAAGAAGTTTCATCAATATGCATTTTCTCAGAGCTTTTATCATGTGACACAGATTCAGGTTCATTGTTTAACACAGTTTCCAATGGGGTCCCACTAGATTCAACATTAGGGACACCCACTGAGACAGATTCAGAAGAAGAATCAGGATACTCTTGATTTTCTTGAGAAGTCGTTTCAGTGGTTTCACTGAATGCATCCTGAGGGACCTCACCTGTAACATTTTCACAAGCTGAAACACTAGAGATGTTAGGATCACAAACATTAGTTGAAAAATAATCATCACCACACTTATTGTTCAAATCATCCACACAAACATTATCAGTTTTGCCCAAAACAACAGGCTCACAAGACGAAACATAAGCTGAAAACGACGCAAACAAAGAACTAGTAAAAGCAATGTCCGACTCAGTTGGTTCAGAATAATGTTCAAAATATGGTTCAGAAACATTTGAAATAATAACCGGTTCACTCCCATGAACATCATCACACTTTACTTCAGAGCTATCATCTGCACACGAAGATGAAACATTAGGATCAATTGTGCCTTTGTGAACAAAATTTATAGGAGCAGACTTCTTTTTCTCAATTGGTCTGTCATTGAACGATGACTTATTATTTTTGGGACCATAAGTCATTTTACTTTCATTAGTCATCTCCTCCTCAGTCATGGGTAAATAAGTATAATTATCATTATAGGGAGGAGGAGCCTTATTAAAACCCAAACCACACCCTTTCTTTTCCTTGTATGCAAGTTGTTGATCACAAAGATTTTTAACCAATTTACTGGAAGAATCAAACTTCTTGATATTTAATTCATTAATTTGATATCTGTTTTGAATATCTTCCAGTTCCTTAGTTAAAATGCATACCTTTTCTTGAGCTTCTAGGAAATGGGCTGTTTTTACACTCACATCATCCTTTAGCTTGATGATGTCTTTTCGCTGAGCTTCAATCTTTTCTTTATAAAGCTTCTCATTTTTAGACAAAGTAAAATTTTTATTTTTTATGTCATTATAATCTTGTATGAGCTCAGCGTTGTGTATTCTGTAAGCCTCAACCCTTTCCCTACACTCAGGAGTACAGAAAACAGAAATTACCTCTTCTTTAGTGAGACCTTTAACAGGAGCTGAAAGAATTTGAGTCATGAATGCAAAATCATCAGCTTCAGTCTCTTCCTCTGGCTTTGGGCTATGTTCGCTTGAAGTCATGAAAGCAATGTTGGATGTAGCAGTTTGATTCTCTGGAGCTGATATGTTCAGACGCTCAATTTCTGAAGTCCAATCAAAGTTGAGGTTGGGCTGAACCACCAGTGCTTGTGCTAATCCTTGCGGCGGTGGACTTCCAGAAGCAGTAGCATCTGCTATACTTGTAGTGGTCACAAGAGCTCTTTCTCGATTAGGAGTTGCAGGTTGGGCAGGAGTTGCAGGAGTTTGATCTCTGTTTATAAGTGGCTTTGTGCAGTTTCGAGCATAGTGTCCTTCCTCATGACAGTTGAAGCAACGAAGATTAAAGGGCACTTTAGCAGCTCCATTCCATGCATTTCCCCACCTGTTTTTACCTGTTCTTTTCACAAACTTTTGGGCTCTGAAAGCTGCCATCGCCATCTGCCAGGTGATGTCCATTTCTTCAACATCATCTGGATGAATCTGTTTCAGATCATCAGGACACCACTTTGGTGGGTCAAGTTTTCCTGCAATAAAAGCATTCAAACAGTTGATCACTGAAGCTGCAATATCCAAGTTTTCCTTTGATTGTTTAGCAAAGAAAGCTATCATTTCGTTGTTAGCAGCAGAAGCAGAAGCAGCAGTAGAGATATTTCCAGAATTTGGAATTGAAGCAGGAGAAGCTGGAGAGACGACTTGATTAGAGGATCCAGATGAGTGCACCTTAGCTGAAGTTGGAGTAGTGGATGAAGTATTTCGAAACATCTGAAAACCACCTTGAGACAATAATGCTGTGTTGCTGTTGTTAGAGGAAGCGGGAGCAATGGAGAAACCAGCAGCTAGCATACTGTTCTTGTAATTTGTTTCTCTTTGCTTATCATCCAGTTCGCATGCCTTAATGTGAGAGATCATCTCTGACAGAGTACATCTAGCGAGATCTTTAGTCTTCTTGATCATAGCAACATGATGATCCCAACTCTTTGGTAGTGCATTAAGAAGTTGTCGGTTTGTAGATGCATTTGTTGTATGAATTTCTTCCATTTGCATTTGAGTGATCAGCTTCACAAACCTCTGAATCTGATTGTCTACCGTTTCACCATAAATATGGTTGAAGTTGTTGAAGTTTTGTTGCAGCAGATTTCTTCGGCTCTCTTTCATATCTTCGTTTCCTTCATATACTTCGATCAGAGAATCCCACAATTCTTTGGCAGATTTGCAGGTGCGAAAGCCAATAGCAACATCAGGACCCAAACCCATGGTTAAGTAGGAAAGAGCTCGATCATCTTCTTCAACAATGAGCAAATCATCTTCAGTGTACTGATCCCTAGGTTTCTTTACCTTAAGACCTGGTTCAGTTGAGCTTTCCATCATGATTTCCCTAGGACCTCGCAAAATGCTTCGCCACAGCTTATAATCCTTAACCTTAAGATGCTGTTCAAAGCGCCACTTCCACTCAGGAAAATCATTAGCATCAGTTAACCTAGGAATGCGTGTTGTGGTACCAAGCTTTGAATCCAATTCTTGTTGTTCTTTAAGGGCAGTCAATTCACTGTTGTTTGACGACATGTTTAATTAATTAGTTAATTAATTAATTGATTTTTGTTTTAAGTCCAAAAGTCAACAGTTCAAATGTCCGTAAATCAGTGTCGTTTCGAGTCGTAACAGCTGGGTTGAAACTGCTGTGGTTGCGAGTCGTAACTGCTGTGGTTGCGAGTCGTAACTGCTGTGGTTGCGAGTCGTAACTAAAACAGGATGAGCCGAAACCAAGGTTGCGAGTCGTAACAGCTACGGTTGCGAGTGGAGACTGACTACTGATTGCGAGTCGCAACTGAAACAGGATGAACCGAAACCGTGGTGAATGCGAGTCGAAACCAAAACGTGATGAACCGCAACAATAATGGTTGCGAGTCGTAACCAGAACGTGATGAACCGCAACAGAGATGGTTGCGAGTCGGAACCTGCAAAAGAATAAACGATAAGATCTGTTTACTCGCAATCCCGATTTTTCAGCACTTCCAAAATTCAAAGATATCGTAATCTTTGAATCTCTTGACCACCAACTTTCCGTAAAATCAGCAAACACCTTTTTCAGAAATCAACAAACCAAAATCAGTATAATTTTTGATGAACCGGTCATGAACAGTTTAAGTATTTCACTGCAAAACATGTAACAAAACAGATCAGTAGCACAAACGATTCTTGAATCCGAATGATATCAAAACCGAGCCCTTGAATGGCTTCAATGGCTCTGATACCAATTGTAAAACCCGTTAGGATCTTTCAATGATATCAACCTTTAACTTGTGAAGGTGCGGAAAACAATCACAAGCCGATTCAAGAATGAAATACAATAATCAACACTAGAATAATATATATGAAATAACAAACCGAAATCTTGCATTCAATGACTAGCAAAGACTGATACAAGACTCGAACTAGAACTCGGTTCCTTCTCCTTGTGTCGCCACCTATCACCTCATCAACAACCTCAAACAATGAGGTAATGATGTTCTTAAATACATAACAACCGGGCCACTAACCTAAGCCCATTGCGACACAAGACCACTAACCCAAACACTAACATAACCGGCCCAAAACATCTAAAATAAACAAAACATAGAAACAACCCTTTAACTTTGCTAACCTACATGAATAAACCTTCGGGTTCCAACACTCATCTCATGAGTTCACACCCAGTCACGACTTCTTGCCTACCATTGTCAGTTTCAATCTTTGCAATCAAAGAGCAATCCACACGGCCATTGAATGGGATGAATGCGACATTCAATCTCAGCTCTACCCTATAATACAGTTTGATATGAATTTTAGTCCCGCTGCAATGTGCGAGCATTCTTACTAGTTATATATAATGACTTTTTTCAATAACAACTACTATTATTAAATAGTAATCAAGTTTTGTTGACTTTTTTCAACAATAACAACTATTATTAAATAGTAATCAAGTTTGATTGACTTTTCTCAACAATAACAACTATTAAATAGTAATCAAGCTTGGCATTTATTTAGGTTACTTAATTTTAACTTTTTAAAGTTTTTTAAAGAGTAAATTAAGATTCTGGTCATTGTGGTTATATCACTTTTAGCATTTTAACTAAAAAAAGTAATCTTTTAACATCTGAGCCCAAACGTCTTTTTTTTTAACCCTTTTGACACCTAACGATAACCTCATCTATTTACTTGGTTAAAAACTTGTCATGTGCCCCTCACATGAGGGGCATTTATGGCAATTCACCTATTCACTTATAAGGGGACTCTGGGCGGTCCGTTATAAGCCCCCTACCACTAGGGATGGCAAAATACTCAAGCCCGACGGGTATACCCAAAACCCGACATAAATGGGACGGGGATACCAGATACCCGACGGGTATTGGGCCGTGTATGGGATTAATTTTAGAAATTTTCGCGGGCATGGGTCGGGTACGGGATTAGGAGATACCCGACCCGATTACCCGAAACGACATACCCATTTACCCGAACTATATACCCGATAGAATTTTTTAATTTATATTTTTATTTTCCATTAACCCTTGTATATTGGTGATTTATTTTAGTATATTCATAATGTAAAAAAGTAAATTTTCTTTTAGTATATGTATTTGATAATAGTATTTATATATTGTATGTTGTAAAGTGTATAAGTATTATAAAGTTATTATTAATTTATAATAAAACTTATATGTATGCATTGTACATTTTTAATTTATAACAATTGTTGTATAAATAGAATTATATAAAAATTATAATAGTAAAAAATGTATTTGGAAATCCCAACGTATATCTTTTAACAAACTAATGGGTATACCCGATACTCGCGGGTATACCCGAAACCTGACGGGTAATTACTAGACGGGGATTGGGTCGGGTATGGGACACAATTTTACAACCGAGTATGGGTATGGGATTACCAATACCCTCCCGAACCCGACCCATTGTCATCCCTACCTACCACGCACGATGAAGAACAAAACACCGCCGCCACCAAAAAGTTTAACGTGTTAACATAATAACGTGTGATATTTATCACGCGTTGAAAATTGAAAAATCCGATCGTTGCCCATTTACCTGTTGCATCATTTGACCGTTTAAAGGTTTTTTATATATACACCCACAATATTAAATTCCAAATAATTTTCCAACTCAATCCAAACATTCTTCCTTCAAATCCAAACATTCTACCAATTACAAACTTTAACTTCAAAAAAATTAAATACAAAGATGGAAGGTTCAAGCAAGAGAGGTTCGGGTTCGAGCAAAATAGATTCGAGTTCGAATAAAAAATCTCGTACGACCCAAGGTTCGAGCGAATCTTGGCGAGCCAACGCACTTTAGGTTGCAAGACGAACCCGACCAAATCCCACAATTTCAACCCCAACCTTTTCCACCATTTCAAACCCAACAATTTCCACTCTTTCAAACACAACCGTATCAAAACCAACCGTTCGTTCCACCATTTCAATCTCACCAATTTCAACCCCAACCGTTTCCACACTAACAAACCCAATCCAACCATGTCGACCCACTATAAGATGACACCTTCATCCAACAATTCGCACGTGCGTACCGCGAACCACAACAAAATCTCGATAACGATGAAGATGATGATGACGTTCAAGAAGAAGAAGGCGTTCAAGAAGTTGAATTTGTCCCGACATCCGCTCGGAGACCATGGAGGAGCGAGGAGGAGGTCGCCTTGGTCAAGGCATACTTGCACACCTCCGAAAGCAAGAAACATTCCAACGAGCAAAGAAAAGACTTGTTTTGGAGACAAGTCATGGGCTCATTTTCGGCAACTTCCCGGTTCAATGGAACGAAACATGGATCAAATGACTTCGAAGTGGGGCGATTTGAACCGAAAAATGAGTAAATTCAATGGTTGTTTCATTCAAGTGGTACGTTTTTTTTATAGTTTTAAAATTGTTTTTTGTTTTTTAATTTTTATAACATAAAACTTTTTTTTTTTAATTTTAAAAACAGAAATATGTTTAAAAAAAACAGAAAAACTGTTTAAAAAAAACAGAAAATCTGTTTAAAAAAAACAGAAAAATGTTTTTATAAAAACAGAAAACTGTTTTTATAAAAGCAGAAAAACAATTTAAAAAAAACAGAAAACTGTTTTTATAAAAAAAACCGAAAAACAGCTTTTTAAACAAAAAACAGAAAACTGTTTTTGTAAAAACAGAAAACAGTTTTTATAAAAAAACAGAAAAACAGTTTAAAAAAACAGAAAAAGGTTTTTATAAAAACAGAAAAACAGTTTTAAATAAATTTTTTTATTTTTTTTGTAGAACCGAAATCCACAAAGTGGAGCGGGCGAGGCGACTATCATGAAAACCGCCATCCACGACTATTGCGATCTATACAAAAAGAGGAGTTTTCCACCCTTGGCAGCATGGGAGGTTGCAAGACATCACCCGAAGTGGGTACCGGTTGATTTGGTCGACATGGGTGGGCCGACGGCTCCAAAAAAAGAGGAGGTCCCAAAAGATCCAAGACCTCCGAGTCGCAGAACTATACACCTTCCGCGTCGGATAACTTGCCCCAAATGAATTTGAACGACGACCCCGTTGACGAACCCAATCAACCCGTTGACGAACTAATTCAAGACGATACACCGACAAGGCCGCGCCGCAAGAAAAGTGGTGATTCGTCAAGTAAAGGAAAGGAATCAGTGGTGAAGTCGATCTCCGAAATCAAAGAGGCTAAATTGGTTGAAATAACCCAAGCCACTGAAAGAAGAGAAAAACTTGGGCGACAAAACTTAAACGCGAGGAGCGGTATATTCGACACTTGAACGAAAAAGAAAAAAATAATGATATAAAAATCTTGTTAGAGTCGCACAACAATCTCGACGAACCGTTTAAGACGATCGTAATTCAACGAAAACGCGAGATATGTGAAAATTGGGGGCGGGAGATGCCTTAGATTTTTTAGGTTTTTTTATTTGCAATGTTTAGTTTTTTTTTATTATAGTATGTAATTTAGGTTTTATTTAAATGAAATTTATAATTTATATTTTTAGTGTTTTATTGTTAATTTATAATTTAAAAACAAAACAAAAAAAAAGGTTGTGAGTGATGGAGATCTGTAATCTAGTTATTCATTTCACTCACAGCTCTAATTTGTAACTTTTCAATCTGTTAACGAGTTAGACCCGTTTAAGCAAGGGAGGATCAAGAGGGTTTGCTAACTGTAACACCTCGGAAATTCATGTCCAGTAAAATAAAGACACGTGTCATGCTATGCAAACGTGTTAAAAATACGGATCCAGATAAAGATGTACGGTATGATTTAAAAACGTCGACATGTTAATTTATACCTCTGAGCGACCTATTAATAAATCCCTAACCAGGATATATTTTATCCACATCTGAATTTTTTGTTATAAATCTGGAATCCTAAATAATAAATGGGTTATAAACTCTAGACATGGATCCTATGCAAGTTCTTAAGAATTTCCGTCAAATTAAACTCCCCACAATGTGCCAAAGTGTGTAAGTGCATGCCTAGACATGCAATGGCTGAAAATATGGTCCCCATACTGATTAAAGTGTTTGAGAATCGGAGATTTAAGTATTGCATGGTCAAAGCCTGAATAAAAACAAAAATTTGTCTTCTGGCGACAGCTTACGGACCTCAACGTCGGGAACGTTGCGGTGCGCAAGGCTTCTTACGGACCTCAACTCCCAGAACGTTGAGGTGCGTAAGGTTCTTGAACTAAAACCAAGTTTTGTCCTCTGGTGACTGCTTACGGACCTCAACATCCAGAACGTTGAGGTGCGCAAGACTGCTTACGGACCTCAACGCCCAGAACGTTGAGGTGCGTAAGGTACGTAGCTGGGCGATTTTCAGGACAGGTGCCTGTCCAAGCGGTTACACCGCCTCTTTTAGGTGGTATTCGAATTCAGGGGCTCCTATATCTGGTTTTTAGCATTATAGGACACCTGGGGACATCTTGTAACCTTCCTAGACTTATGTGTGATGATCCTAAGCTCTTGGACTCACTATATAAGAAAATCAAGTTGCAACTTTTTGGGCATTTGCATTTGCAACTTACTTCTGGAGCTCTCTGGTCTGCAAGCAACTTTCCTAGTGGTCCCTAATCATAATTAGGACTCTTGTAAGTATACTTAACCTTTCTAAATTCGTTTTAGCTTAGTTAATTAGTTAAAAGTCAAACCATCGTAATTAAGGTTTGACTTCGTGATTAATTAAAATATGCTTAGTCTAATCACGAATTAAAAGTACCTTTAAGTAGGTAATTATGTGGGTAATAAACCCTTAAGAGGGTACTTCCAGATTCCCACTCTAACTATGTTAATTGTCGAGTCAAAGCTTACTTTAAAAAGTCAACAGAATGTTTAATTTCAAATTAAAGCATAATTAGCAATGTAGGATACTTGCAACCTGTTTGATCATAAATATAACTTGGTAATTAATATAAGAACATATCCCAACATGTTCAACTCGATAATTTTCAGTTTAGGTTCGGTTTGGAACCGAAAGTCACATAGTTTGACTTTTACTTTGACTTCCAGTTCTGACCCGTTTAAGCATTGTTTAGAAATGCCTTAGAGCCTTAATTGGACCAGGTTTCATATTAGTGTAACCCCCTGAGGTCACACAACTTGGTTCATTAGTTATCCGATTCATATGCATGTTTCCATTAAACGCCTAATTGTTGACTAATATGCCCTTTTGACTATAAATCGTGATTTTTGATAAAGTAAAAGAGTAGAAACCTTAGTTACTGATTTATAAACTTGCAGATAAAATTTGACATCAGTTTGAGGTCTAGATTAAGAGTTATGCTCATTAGCGTAAATTGAAAGCTTTATGTTAATTAAATGGCGTAATTAGCGTATAGCCTATTTAAACCCACTTTTTGATATCAAACTTTTTACCCACTGATGTAATATAATATTTTGGGATTTTTAAAGATTTTTATTTAATTTTTGGCTGATCATAACATAGGTCTCTAAGTTTGATTCGGTTAATGCCGGTTTTGCCCTTTTAAGCCATAAAATGAGTTTTACAAAACCTTTTGACCCCGAACCTTTTTCTACTGATTTTATTTGTTAAATAAAATATATTGAGCCTTCTGGAATTATAAAAATATCAGCTTTCCTTTAAAAACCCGGAAATGGCTCCAAATCGCCTTTTTAAGCGTTTTTAACGCATAGTATGTACTAAAACTATATTAAACATATAAGGTTAATACCTACTGATATTTTTAGTATATTTTTATATAATAACAGTAAGTAAAAGTTTATAAACTCAGGTTTCCAGTTTTGACATTTTAAGCCTAAGTGAAATTACCAAAATACCCCTAAGGTGCATAGTTTGGTTTTTAAATGATAAATTTCACATATAGGTCATACCCTACTGTTATAACTTATTAAATTAAGTATATTTACTGTATAAATCAGACCTGCAACTCAGATTACTAATTAAACTCTTTTATAATCTTTTAAATGACCAAAATGCCCTTATGAGGCATAATTTGTATTTAAATCCGTTTTTGGCATAATAGAAAATATCTTACTGATATTATAACATATTTAAGGCGTATTAACTCAGGGAACTTGCATATGACTCTCATGGTTACCCGTGACGCCCTTTTCGCGTTCGGTTCGGTTTATGTAACTAGTTTGCATAAATTGACCGAAACGGGTCAAACCTTAACATCTTTGTCTCAAAATCCAGAATGTATTTAGTATACCCATATTATACGAGTATTCAAACTTGTCGGGTCTAAATCACATTCTATCCGGTCTTCGCTTAATCGTGCGTTTGAACCGTATCTTCTTTTAAAACTATCCGGTCTAAGCTTAGGCTTAAATAAAGACCCGTTAGAAATCTAATAGGTTATTATAAACCTTTGTTCCAGAATATAAGAACCAGTAAAAGCTACCTTCACTCGCTAATTGTGATTTATACGTACAAAGGTAAATACTTTTAACTTATTTTCCCTATACGGGCTTGGGGTACGGTATATAAAATACCGCTTGGTCCGGCATTGAATCTTTAATCGAATAGTGGTTAAATCCTTGATATGCTACGTTTTGAAATGTTTTGTTTGCTTAAAGCCTTTGGGGGGTTAATGACCATGTCCCGGATATCCTTGGCATCATCTTACGAGATGGCCACTACCAAAGCACGGAGTGTAGGCGTACACTCGTCAGTGCCGAACCAAATAATGTGGTGTGTCTATTAATCTTTAACCCGGTCTACGGATCGGGCTACTGAACGCATAAGTAACATGTAATTCGTTTACAAGTATTATATTCATATAATTATCCCAAGTTATAAAATGTTTTGTGCCACGTGCATTCAAATCAATTTTCAACCTTTTTAAAATGAGTCAGTTAAATTGTATTTACCAGTGTAAACTGACGTATTTTCCAAAAGGTTAAGTGCAGGTACTACTCGTACTAGGCTGGCTGTCTTCTAGCGTCCGCAATAAGTCTTGCAAGCTTGGATGTTAATAAAACTGTTGAACAATATCTTCTTTTATTTTGATCTGCCTGTGGATCCGTTTCAACTACTCGTGATATTTAATATTACATTTTATTTAAAGTTGAAATGAATCTATCTTTGCTTCCGCTGTGCATTTATATATTGTGTTGTTTGTCTATGATGATATCAACTACGTCACTATACTCCCCACCGGTGACACTTGGAAAATAAGGGTGTGACACTAACTCTCCATATCCATCATCTTTCCATATTTCCGTATGTAAGAACTGCCGCCCACACCAAATCCATCAACTGCCGCCATCACCACTTGCCACCAATCTCCGCCATCACCAGATCTAGCATTGGCGGATCTTAGTGGAGCTGTGGCAGGGCCACGGCCCTGGCAAGTTTTTCGGCCGTAGTGCTAATTTTCCGCATTTCGATCGAAATTTTGTATATATACTATGTTCGGCCCTGGAAAGTTTTTCGGCCGTAGTGCTAATTTTAGTGACCGTGTCTTTCGGCCCTGGCAGGTTCAACGGGCAAGATCCGCCACTGAGATCTAGGCTTCTAGCTTTGTATGAGACTTGCCCCTTTTATGTTGATTTCCCTTCAACCATTAATTCCAAACCCCCACCATCGACACAATGATTTTTGTAGGGACTTTTCATGTGCGTGCAGCAGGGTTTCATATGGGCTTCTAATTGTTAAAATTGCCTTGGGTTTTTTTTGAGGTGGTTGTTGACAGTTGTTGATGTAGGTGGTTATGGTGAGGGTGAACGACGGTGGTTATGGTAAGGGTGAACGACGGGCTGATGGTTATTGGAGGTGATAGTTGGTGGTTAATGCAAGTGGTTATTGCAGGCTGGTGGTGGTTGTACCTGAAAACCAGATTAGGGCGGTCAGTGGTGGTGGATAAGAGAAAGAGGAAGTGGTGGTTGTGAAGGGTTTTAGGTGAATTGCCATAAATGCCCATCATGTGAGGGGCACATGACAAGTTTTTAACCAAGTAAATGGATGGAGTTAGTGTTATGTGCCAAAAGGGTTAGAAAAAAAGACGTTGGGGACTCAGATGTTAAAAGATTCCTTTTAGAGCTAAAATAATAAAAGTGATATAATCACAGGGGCCAAAATCGTAATTTACTATTTTTTGAAGAATATATAGAATTATTAAAACTTAAGTTGTTTTTATAAATTGAAAAAATGAGTATTTTTAGTAAAACAATAAAAAAAAGTTATACGTATCTTGATTATATGTTTCAAAAAGATGTATCAGATAATATCAACCAATTATGAATACTTTAGCGATCTACTAATAACATTTTCTCTCTATATATATTTTGAATTATTAGATTATTCATATAGGGTGGAGATACAATAGGAAGTTAATTTGGCTAGGAAGACTAGGAAGTGATCTTCACCATCCATTTAGTTAATCAAGGGCTAAGATTAAATCAGGGAAATTGAAAAGAAAAAAAGAGGCGCGTGAGTTTGTTCAAGGGCATTCTAGTCAATCCAAGCCAATAGTTTCTCTCTCCTCCAATTCCCCCCCATTTTTTAAACGTTAATAACTCTTTCATACGATATTATTTTTTTATAAAAATTGCACAAAAAAAACGAGCATTTTTTTATCTTTAAAACGAGTATACTATTGCTATATTTAAAAAAAAAAATTAAACCCAGTTGTGTAAAACGCAATAGAAAAACCACCAGTTACGTAAAACGCAATGAAAAAAAAAACCTAAAAAATGACATTTTTCTAAAACGCAATGCACAAAAAACACAAAGAAATGACTTATTTGTAAAATGCAATGGCCAGAAAACACAAAGAAATGTCTTATTTCTAAAACGCAATAGACTGAAAACACATAAAAAAGTGTTTTACCTAAAACACAATGCACAAAAAACAAAAAGAAATGTCTTATTTGTAAAACGCAATGGCCAGAAAACACAAAGAAATGTTTTATTTGTAAAACGCAATGGCCAGAAAACACTTAAAAATGTCTCATTTCTAAAACGCAATGACCTAAAAAAAACAAAAGAAAGTGTTCTCTGTAAAACGCAATGGACTGAAAACACCTAAACATGTGTTTTACCTAAAACGCAATGACTAAAAACACTTCAAAAATGTGTTTTACCTAAAACGCAATGACTAAAGATACTTATGTAAGGACCGGGTTCGACCTAAACGAGTCGGTTCAGAGGAATTCCATCAAATACAGGTGCGGAAAACAAGTATTTGACTTGTAAACAGCTGAATCTTCACTTTAACACTAATTTGTATTGATATGAATACAAATACAATCAGTTCTCACACCGGCAGCACCTCGGTATGGAAATCTCACAAAAACAACTTATGGTTTCGCTTGACACTGAACCCCTATATATAGACTTTGAGATTTCGCTTCAGCATCACTCAAGCGAAATCTGATATGATGATTTCGCTTGAGGCTTCAAGCGAAAACTCAAATACATTACATACTTTCAAGCGAAATCTTCTAATTCTCTAATATTTTCTCGTTCTACGTGCCCTGATCTAATCTATCTAGTCTAAGACTCGATACAAGACGAAGTCGACAGATGTAGTGCACCAACAGACTCCCCCTCAGATGTTGACGAGTCGACTATCGAGTCACACCAATGCTGTGTCTTTACATCTTCATTCTTGATCAGTCTTTGGGCTTTTCTCTCTCTGTCTTCTTCTCTAGAATCTCCTGACTCTATCAGACTCCCCCTCACGATTTGCTGGTATTCATTTGTTCTTCAGCAACATCTGCTTTAGGATCGATGTCTGACTCCAATGTTGTTTACAAGATCATTGCCTGGATTTCATCTAATTCTCTTGATCAGATCTCTTGATTCCTTAAGTTCATCAGCATCAGCAGCTAGCAAACTTTAGATTCATGATCAGAGTCTGACTTTTGTAAGCTTTGAATGAATTAACCTGGCTCACCTGTAACAATCTTAACCCAGAAATAAATTTTCTAAATTTAACAATTTAAATGCACCAACAATCTGATATAATCAGATAATTCTTTCTCATATCACAAACCAATGAAGAACCAAATGTAGGTTTTTTTTAAAAAATACCAATTGTAGGATTTTAATAAACCTTTTTGACATTTTAAGATTCACTCCCCCTCACAACCAAGTCATCATGTTTAGCACTTGAAATTTTGACAATCAGCTTTCCAATACCAGTTGTCGAAAATCTTTTTGAATTTTTTAAAATTTATGCTAAAAACACTAAAATCTTTTTGTAATTTTTGATTGTAAAGGAATGCAATAAAGAAATATTTACAAACAATATTTTTGTGAGTTTGTGCAAGAGGATCATATCAGTTTCTGAGACAGATTACTAACACCGTTAAGCTTCATTTCATATTAAGTTCTAAACAATTTACCTAGATTGTCAGTATGTTTGTCCACTTAAATTTTCACACAAAGTTCAATTGATCCGAGATACGTTGTTAATGTGTTAAGCAACTTAAACTTATCCGTGTTTCCCACTACTTGAATATACTCTCGTATCCAGATCCCAATATTCAGTCTTACAGGTGAATATACCACAGATGATATCTGTTAGGGGAATAAATTATAGTACGAGGGCCGTGAGAGCTCAGGTCGATACTCCCGTATACGCAGAGAGATGACGGCTTCGACTTTTGGTGTGTCCCCTTTAGGGAATCTTTTGCATTACAACAGCAGCGACTATCAATTTTATTGTTTCATCAGCTTGCTGAGGGCGATGCTATGTTTCAAGCATTTGCAGAAAGCATTATCCGGGGACTAGGTCAGAAATTTCTTTCAGCAGAAGTCCCGAGATAATACCCCAGATATCACTGAGCATAAAGACCTAGTATCTCAGAATAAGGGACCTTTCAAACAAGATTTCAGGGGTTACCTATATATCCAAGTTTGTGTTAACCCACAGAACAAGCAAGTTTGAAATTTAGGTTTATATCTCGTCACAATCTACTAAATGTGCAAAAACCTACTGACATATCCACAGTAAGATTGTTTATTACATTTTACTTTACATTTCTTTAGCATGTTGTGATAGTCCACTGATGTACTATCATTTCCTCTATATGCAACAAAAACTCATTTTTGAATTTTATCATGTTTTTGTCTTTTTCAAATTTTCAAATGTTTTTGGATTTTCTGAAAATTTTTACTCCCCCTAAAATGCAAACACATTTTAGGAAAATTGAAAATAAACTGTACAATAAAGTGACAACTGATATCGAATCGCATCAAATCGCCATTCACTTGGCATAAACAATCAGAACTCCCCGTATCACAAAACTATTTTCTCATTTAGATTTCAAAACACTTAAGTTTGTTTTAATCAAAATGATTTTTCCGGAAAATAAGTTTTTATGATATAATCATTTGAAGATTCGGAGTGTGGTTCATCACATTGTCTATTCGAAATACCAATTGTAAGAATGGTCCAATCAAGTTCAACTTAATGACCTTGATTAACCTTTTTCATGTATGCACCTACTATACCAAATGTAAGAATTACCACATGTAAGAATGTTACGTCTACATCACCATTTTACCAATCAGAATGCCGATTCCTGCTTCGCACTTACCAACCTGGAAGCTCCGGCGTAGTCATACATCATGTAAACATTCAAACACTATCAAAAACTTTCAATCAAAAACTTCAAACATTAGAAAAATGCCGATTCCTGATCCACGATATAAACTTGGGATCTCCGGCAAGTCCTAAGACTTTAAGGAAAGCAAACTTCCACCCAAGTCTTCTTAGACTTGGTGGCTTCCAATTCTTGTGCAGTAGGGTTGTAAGTTGCCTTTTTAGTTGCATAAAAATCTTTAACCCCCTTTACTTTCCCATCAAGCATTTTCTTGAAAATTTTCTTAACATTTTCATTAAATGTTTTTTCAATATCAAAATCTGAGCTTTCTATTTTATCAACCATTTGTTTAATCTCTTCCACACTCAGTGATTTAATGTCAACATCATTCATCAAATCTTTGATCTCATCTTGTGACTCCTCTGATTTTGTGGAATCAGATTCATTGTCAGATTTTTCATCTGATTTTTTAATAATCCATTTTTGGTTGTCTTTTGCCCTCTTTTTGTACAATTTTTTAGAATTTTCACCAACTTCATTTTTTGAATTGTCAAAAATTTTGAAGTTTGTAGTTGGTGAATCATTCATTTCAACCATTTTTTCTTTAAGTTTTTCAGAGACTCCCTGTTTTTTGTTGACTTTGTTTGGACAATTGTGAGCAATGTGTCCAACAACTTGACATTGAAAACAAGTTCTTGTGTCTCTGGTTTGAAAAACTCCAGTTGGATGAAAAACTCCAGTTCCTGTCCTTTTCCTTTCAGCAAGGAACTCTTGATTTGATTTTTTCAAAGATAAGCTATTTGACTCCTCTTCATAGCTTTTTCCTGCAACATATGTCATTTTTGATTTAAAATCTCTAACATATTTTTCATTTTTACGATTTTCAGGTGGAGTAAAACCAAGACCTTTCTTTTTGTAACTACAATTTTGATTTGTTTTCTTTTGAAAACTAGAATCAGAATTGTAATTCTTTTTTCCTTTTTTCTTGTTTAACCTTTGTTGAATTCTAGAAGTGTATTTTTTAGGTTTTTCAATAGATTTTAGATCCTTAATTTCAGAAAAATTAATTTCCGTCATTTTGAAAACCTTTTTAATCATGTCAAAACGAACACTTCTAATTGGAAACTCTTTGTCAGAGTATAATTTGTCCGAATCATTTAAAGTTTATGCAACTTCAAATGTTTCATCATCCAAATTTGCTTTTGATAACAAAAATTCTTTACTGTAAGACCGTTTTTCCGACAACTTTGAACTGTTGACTGACGAACTTGAACCTCCAGACTCAAACTTTGACTCAGACACCTCCTCAGTATCCAACACCTGATCGACCACCTTTTTGATTAACTCAGACTCATGATCAGTATCAGACGAGGTAAACGTGATATCAATGTTATCTGGTAAAACGTCAGTTGTCTCGGATTTTAACTTTATATTGACTGCTTTTTCGACTTGCTCCTCATTTGGTTTTCTAGGAGAGTACCCTTCCCAGATAGGAGGCGGACACTTGTTGTATTTAACAGTCGATTTCTTACCAGTCTCATTCTTTTGCTTCTCATCCTGAAATGCTTCAAAACCTGCAACAGTAGGATAAACTCGATCAATAACATAATCAGAACAAGAATAACTCAGTAATAACCTTCTGATCCTTTCATTCTCAATCTTTTCTTTCTCCAACTCTTGCTTTAGATTAGCATTTTCTTCGATGTAATGATTAATTGCCTTTTGCTTTGCCATCAATGTAGAATTCGTCATCGTTAAAGCTTTTTCTCTTTCAGAGTTTGTTGTTTGAAGACCTGTCACAGTTCTGTTCAACACGCTATATGATTCTTTCACATAGCTGATGTCAGATAGTAACTTTTCTATCAGTTTTTCTCTATCAAACAGAATCACATCTTTTTCTTCACAACTCTTACAAATTTCCAAACATTTCTTGCAAGGCTTTTCAACTTCAACAATCTTCTCAATCTCGATTGTTTTTACCACTTCAATCACTTTTTCTTCATCAGTTACCTTCTCAGCTTCAGTCACCTTTTCTTCAACAACTACTTTAACTTCCTCATTCTGTTGTTGTTCTTTTGCAGCTTGTTTCTCCTTCAGTTTCTCCATGCGATCTGCAAAATAGAAATGAAAACTTTCAGGAGAAAGATGTTTTTTAGCAATATTAATATGTTTTTCTTCTTCATCATCACTGCTACTCTCCATTGGTGTTTGATCAAACTCTACGGATTTTTCAGAATCAGCATCTGAAATACCAGAATCAGATGGTGTTTGATCAAAAACAATTTCTTTTTCTGAAGTATCCTCATTTTGCACACTCTCATCTGTACTTAATGACTCAGAATCAGCACTTTCTGAACTTTCTTCAGATGTAATCGATTGATCTTTCACTTTTTCACCAATTGAACTCATCCAAGTAGCAAACAAATCTGGTTCTCTAACAATCTTTGCAATGAAAGCTTTGAAATCCCCTTTTTCATCAACAAACATATCCCAGCTGAATCCTTCAGGTAGTTGTTCATCATTTTGGTCCACTATACATGCTGTGCTATTAGAAGAAATGTAGTTGCTCCAGTTGAAATCTACCAAACATCCTTTCTTTGAATCTTCAATCTTTCTACCATGAGCCGTCTGTAATTCTTGTGTCTGACCAACTTGCTGATAAATGGCTTTCCGGTAGTAGTCATCTTTTCCAAATGGATTTTGAGCACCACTAACTTCTTTGTTCTTGCACTCCCGCTTAAAATGACCTTTTTCCCTGCACCTGAAACAAGTAACTTTAGATTTATCAAAACCTAAAGTAGAAACACAAGCATCAAGAAAATCATTTCTCCCGGTAATTGTCTTGAACTTTTCAGCACGTCTAAGAACACTTGCAAGACACCATTTGATATCCATTAGTTCCATCTCTTCTGCATCTATTTGGTCGTAATCCTCTTTGGTAAGCATAGGATTTCCAATTCGACCAGCCACTAAACCTTCATATGAGATAAGCACGGAACCAAGTAAAGCCATATGATCTTTTGCAATGTCTTCAGAAAAACTTTGACCTTCTGGAAGATTTAGAGCTATGTTGCATTGAATCACACAACCATTTCCCATCTTTGTGCTTTGAGACTGAAAACTTTTTGATGAAGTCTTTGGATTGACACTTGGATAAGATGAGAATCCACTGTTTTTGTTTGTGCTTTGATCAATTTTTTCTGTAGTATCCCCAACACCAACACTGTATGCAGTCTGAATTTTCGGACTTCTTTCAGCTTCTGAATTCGGAACACTACCCTTGTAGTACATCTTTACATCTTGTTGACCACTTGGATTATTCATCCTAGCAATCTTCTGCTGTTCCAAATCCTGACTTTCAATCTTTTCAATGAACTGAGAAATTGACAATCTATCATAAACTCCGGTATTCTTCAGTATCATCAAATAAGTTCCCCACTCTTTCTGAGGTAATGCATCAGCAAGTTTATCTACCCATTCTTCATTTTCCTTTTTAATGCTCATCATTGACATTGTTCTCACTAAGTGACAATATCGTTCAATGAGTTTCTTTGTATCTTCTCCGGGCAAACTTGTGAACAAATCAAATTCCTTTTTAAGCAATGCCTTCTTGCTTTTAATCATACTCGTACTGCCTTCAACCTTGATTTTTAGAGCATCTCATATTGATTGTGATGTTTTGTCATGTTGAAGTAGTATGAAGATGTCTTCTTTGATGGCCTGTTGAAGTAAACTGATCATCATCTTTTCAGCTCGGTATATTTCCCGTTCTTCTTTACTAAAATCTGAAAGCTGTTTTTCAGTCTGCATTTCAGTTAATGGTAGAGTATACTTTGTTAAAATACATTCCCATGATCTCAAATGATTTGCCTGCACCCAGTTTTCGAATCTATCTTTCCATCCATACTATTCTTCAATTCCCATTAGCTTCGGGGGTTTCTGAGTCGTCCCCGTTTCGTTTTCTGAATTCATGTTCTGAGCAATGGAAGATGAACTAGGCGATGTTGCAAAAGCGTTGTGGAAATCGTTGTCCATGTTTCAGACACTTTCAAGCGAAATACTATCTTTCAAGCGGTACCCTTCAAGCGAAACAATTAAACTGAACAACTCTCAAGCGAAGTTCTTGAAGCGAAATACTTTGAAGCGATCCTGAAGAAAGAACCCTGAAGCGAACACCTTGAAGCGAAAACGAACTCTGTTTGAAGCGAAATGTTAAGTGTCGCTTGAAGTTTCAAGCGAAATCGTCCAATAATACTGAACTGTTCAAGCGAACTCCATTCAAATGTCGATTTTGATCATTTTTAGGTCGAATTTTGCTGTGAAACTTTCAAGGGTTTGTTATCTAGTACTTTTAAACAATCCGTGAGAAATTGAATCAATTTTGACCGTGAAATATTTCTGAACTAAGAAAAGAAGGTGTAGAAGTAAGAAATTTTGATCGATTTCGGCTGAATTTTGCAGAACTCCTCCTCCTGAGCTCTGATACCAATTGTAAGGACCGGGTTCGACCTAAACGAGTCGGTTCAGAGGAATTCCATCAAATACAGGTGCGGAAAACAAGTATTTGACTTGTAAACAGCTGAATCTTCACTTTAACACTAATTTGTATTGATATGAATACAAATACAATCAGTTCTCACACCGGCAGCACCTCGGTATGGAAATCTCACAAAAACAACTTATGGTTTCGCTTGACACTGAACCCCTATATATAGACTTTGAGATTTCGCTTCAGCATCACTCAAGCGAAATCTGATATGATGATTTCGCTTGAGGCTTCAAGCGAAAACTCAAATACATTACATACTTTCAAGCGAAATCTTCTAATTCTCTAATATTTTCTCGTTCTACGTGCCCTGATCTAATCTATCTAGTCTAAGACTCGATACAAGACGAAGTCGACAGATGTAGTGCACCAACAACTTAAAAATGTGTTTTTTCTAAAACGCAAAAGCCAGAAAACACATAAAACTCTCTTATTTCTAAAACGCAATGGACACATAAAACTGTTTCTGAACTGTTTGTGAATTGTCTGTGAACTGTCTGAATTGTCTACGAATTACTGTCTTCGAAATGAGTCAATTTCTGGAAAATTAATTTTTCTGATGCGTTTTTAGTACAGCAATTTAATCGAAAATTTTTTTTCCCCAGCCAGGGGCTCTGCCCCTTGGACCCCGCTACCGGGGGCTGCCGCCCCCGGACCCCCGCCAAGATCGTAAAACGCAATAACTAAATAAAAACCCAGATCGTGAAAATGAAATTAAAGAATTTCTTACATGGATCGAAGCTGGTTTCTTCATCAATTGACGAATTTGAAAATGATAGAAACACTTATCAGCGATTGAATCGAACAAATCGAGTGATTATCTTCAAAAGGAAGAAGAAAGGATTGGATTGACTAAAATACCCTTTTTCTTTATTTTAAATATTGCCAAATGTCATCCTCTTATTGCTTCCTATCCTTCCTAGCGAAATTAATCTTCCTATTTGATCTTTTCCCTATTCATATATTATAAAAACAGTAAGCATCAATTTTTAACAAATAAATAGTTAAGGAACATGAAACGTTATTATATTTTAGTGATTTTTTTTAATGACGATTACCTTTTAACTTAGGTTAAACTTTATAATAGAAATCAAGTTTGGTATTTATTTATTTAGGTTAGTTAGGGGGACGGGGTACTAGCGGGTAAGGGCTTCTTGGGTTCGAACTAGTGTCAGAAATGTTGCCACAAAGGGAACCTATGAAGAAATGTTGTTGATCGAGGCATGTGTTAACTATTGGGATTTGTGGGTGGGATTTGATTGGTTAAGAGATTTGACTTTATTAAAATTAATTAAAAAATATGGCAAGGGTAAGGTGCCGCCAGTATTTTATGGCTAATGGGTAGTTTTAAGATTTCTAACATGGCAGGATTGATTGATCGGGGTAAAGGTACTACCCTTGAGACAACAAGGTGTGGGAGGGGCTTGAACAATGGACGTTATTCGACATGTGGATGTCACATTAGCGTGCGTCATAATAGTGGCGTGGTGGAAAAAAAGGGGGTGTAGGAAGGGGCATGGAAGAGGTGCGTTATTCGACACGTGGCACCTATTTAATGTTATTATTTTCTATTTAAAAATTATATATTTTCTATTAATTTTGTTAAAAATAGCATTATGAGTACTATAATAATTAACAGTAATAGAAAAATACATAATTTAAATAAAAAAGGAGATTTTATAAAAAAATGAGAGTTGAGAAGGAGTTGGGTAGAGGATTCGGGTGGTGTAGGTTGAGTTTTTGGTACAGATTCGGGTGTAGGTGGAGTTTGTGATAGCGGAGTGAGTGGTTGTTGTGGATTCCTAAAATGTAGGTTGGCAATAAGATGACCGTACGCTAATAAGTGTGCATCGTTAAAAAGTGGTTGCATCGGTTGAGACCCTTGAGGGGGCGAAACGGTGTTCGGCATTTCGCTAAACCATATGAGTTGTTCGGATCAAAGTTGCGGTTGTGTGGATGCATTATTTTTTTATAAAAGTTGTAGAGATTTTATAAAAATGAGAGTTGAGAAGAAGTTGGGTAGAATTAAAATGGTGAAAATAGTAGTTTTTTATATATGTAGGAGGTGAAATATTTTTTTTAAATGAAAAATCTTTTTTTTTTTAAATAATGTCGTTGAGGTCTAACGGCTAGTGGAAACCCTCAATCAAACCATGCCACGTCGACACATTTTAACTCTCAACGCCGATAGAAAATCTCAAGCCCACATGACAACGTCGGGCCCGATGTGTTGTGTGCAGCGTGGAAAGGCAACATCTCCACCACGCCCACACTGACTGGTCTGAGTCCCCTTCCCCCTTAATTGTATCATTATAAAGGTTTTCAAAATAAATTGAGTATATTATATTAGTAACGTAATAAAGAAACTACGTAGAAGTATCAAATAATATCAACCAATTATGAATAGTTTGGTGGTTTACTACTTACATTTTCCCTATCTCTGTTTTTTTAATTGTTAACTATGAATAGTTTGGTTTGGTGGTTTACTTATTTTACTACTAACATTTTCTCAATATATGTTTCTTTTAATTGTTAATTAACTATATATATATTATACTATACTAGGGGAAGGTTCATTTGAGAAGAAAATTTAATTGAGAAGAAAAAGAACAAAGGGTAATTTTGTAAAACATTAAATAGTTTTTTCACTTATCTCATTTATGATCATTTTTGACTAATTAATTAGTCATAAAGACTAGTAACCTCCACACTAATTTTTTTTTGCCTACACATATCAAAAGTTATCTTACATATTTCGAAATTCATCCTACACATTGAAATTTATCCTACACAACTCGTAATTTATCCTACACTTTAATTTATTTTATTTTATTTTTTTGAAAAAATACATATTTTGAAGATAAGTTACAAAAATTTAATGTAGTTAGCTACTAAAGAGGAAGACTACAAATTAATGACCTATGTAGATTTACTAATGTACCCTTATAGTAACATTAAATACTTATAATAAATGAAGTAAAATAAAGCATTCTTATTGGTTGAAATTTCTTCTTTTTTATTCTTACAAAAAATTTCTTCTCATTTGAACTCTCCACTACTATACTATAACTTAAAAGATAAAGTCGGTGGAAACTCCACCGGCTTTTCCTCCCCCTTCTCCGAAACTTTCACGATGTTGCAATTTTAGTCCCTTGATTTTGGTACATTCAAAGTTTTATAAAATTGCAAATTTAGTTTCTAAACTACTCCTCCATTTTACACACACTTTGCTTTTGACACCCTAACTTTGTGGTAGTTTCCTTTTTAGCTCCAACTTTGTTATAATTTCCTTCTTACCCTAAAACTTTATCAAATTTTATCTTTACACTTTTTTAGCCCTTAAGTTTAGAAAATGCAATATTTTAACCACATAACTTTTTATAAACTTTGTAAATGTCATTTTGACCTCGTCGAGAGTTTTTGGCTTGACGATATAAATTCGAGTTAGTCGGGTCGCGTATAATACGTTATGATTGTATGATATAAATTCGATTTACGTTACATTTTGATCCAGTCGCAATGCAACTATAGGATACATTGAGTTCAATCGGATATGTCAAAACGTGCGTTTTCATATGGTTAACACATCACATAACGCTTGGACTAATCCGTTCGATATTTGCGAAGTACCCGCGCCGCAACGCGCACAGGTCTTATT
Source organism: Helianthus tuberosus (assembly GCA_030545235.1). Classification (NCBI taxonomy): domain Eukaryota; kingdom Viridiplantae; phylum Streptophyta; class Magnoliopsida; order Asterales; family Asteraceae; genus Helianthus; species Helianthus tuberosus. The sequence continues at coordinate 211,844,857 of CM060400.1, forward strand.
ACTAGTTTTATTATAAAAAAGCAAGCATTTATTTTGTTTAACATATGAAAATAATATTTTTAACAAATAAATAAATACCTAAGGTATATAACTATTATTTTTCTATTAAATACCATTCTGAATAGTGGAGAGTCCAAATGAGAATAAATTCTTTGTAAGAAGAAAAAAGAAACAGTTCCAACCAATAAGAATATTTCATTTTACTTCATTTAATATTTGTATTTAATTTGATTTTAAAGATATATTGGTAAACTTACATAGATCATTAATTTGTATTTTTACTCTTTAATAACTAAATTAAGTAAATTAAATTTGTAACTCATTTTCAAAATATATATACATATTTTTTTTAAATTAAAAAAACAACTTAAATTAAAGTGAAGAATAAATTACAATGTGTGTAAGATAAATTTCGACGTATGTAGGATAAAATTCTATAATGTGTAGGGTATATGCAGGAAAATTTTAATATGTGTAGGTTTTGTAGATTATATGTAGGATAATTAATGATTAGTTGACTAATTAATTAAAGAGAGAAAATTAATAAGATGAGTTATAAATGAATTAGGTAGTGTTTGGTATGTAGGAATGAGAGGTGGAATGGAATGAACTATTGCGAGGGAATGAAAAAAAGTGTGTTTGGTTGGTCAACATAATGGAATCACCCATTACATAAGTCATTCAATTCCCTCAAATTCATTCCATCCACTCCCCCTATTTTTTTCCATTCCATTCCCTCTCTCAGCCTACGTCACAAACACCGCCCATCACCTCCATCATTTGCCACCACCACCACCTGTCGTCGTCGTCACCACCCGTCACCATCGCCGATTTAATTCATTCCTCTTTTCTTACCTACCAAACAACACAAGGTAATGATTTATTCCTTTCCTGCATGGTAACCAAACAAGACTATGGAATGTAATGATCCATTTCACTCCTTTGTACATTCCATTACCTCGTCCATTCCATACCTTCATCTATTCCTTTACGCCATACCAAACACACCCTTAGTATTTTACCAATATGTCATTTCTCCATTTTTTTTCTTTAAATAATTTTCTTATCATTTCATCTCTTCATTCTGAAAATATGCTTTGAAAAAAGATTATTCATTATATGAAAAGATAAATTATTCATTATGATAGAAGATAAATTCTTTGAAATGATCAGATAAATTATTCTTTATATGAAAAATTATTCATTATGATAGAAGATAAATTCTTTGAAATGATCAGATAAATTATTCTTTATATGAAAAAAAAATATTGTTTCAAAAAATAGTGACGTATTAATCACGTAAGTATATTATTATAAGCAGTTAGGCTGGTGGGTGTGAAGTTACGCCTACAATGATCTTAGCAAACGTCGATCCTTAACCCCTCCCCTCCCACCCCCAAAACACCGGCAACCCAATAACGAGCTCTTTTTCTTTTCCACCAATCACCAGTTTTCTTATTTCATTTTTTCCTTATTTTTTCTCGTTTCTTTTTCTTCCTTTTTTATTAATAGTTAAAGGGTTTTGTTCCACACCATGCTACTGGGTGAGTGAGGGTTTTAGACTAGACATTGTGGGAGGCGTGGAAGTGGTGAGGAGGCTTCAACCACGCCGACACACCGCCCCGTGGCCCGGCGTGGTTGTGGCGTGGAGGGGGTGGCGTCGAGAACTTCACCGGCGTGGAGGGGAGGATGAAGGGTGACGTGGAGCGATGGTATTGGTTGTTGTTTGGGTTGATTTTGATTGATTGTTTATTTATTTACTTTAAAACGCCACTTTCAATCCTCTTCCACCGTGTGCTTTTTTGAGTTTGCCCTCTCTTCTGACGTGGTTGTCACGTGACGATTCATGCCCTCCACAGTGAGTAGTCTTAGCGACTCATTGTCTACGTAGCGCTTACGTGATGTCTTAACTAGCATGAGTGCTCTATTCGACACCACCCAATCTAAACCTAGCTAAAATTATGTTTAAAAGGTTTACATAGTCAGCACACAAATCTCATCTTTTACTAGTGTTTGTAATAATAATAATAATAATAATAATAATAATAAATGCTTAATAAATTGACATGGTTTAAGCCTTTATGGACGTATCTTGTTAATCTTCTATTATTCTTACAAGTGAATCCCAGCTCGGCCCAATAGGGTCTCCCATCTTTTATTACTTTAGCCCATAGGAGTAAACCATGGTAAAAATAGACATCAAACAACAGTAGCTGATTGCCTGATTGTATCATTTACACAAGGGTTATTAGATTTTATCACCCCAATTATTGGCTATTGGCAGCTGCCACCCTCAAATATCACTTTAACGCCCGTCACCCCCAACTTAACACTTAGTGTGTTTTGTCACCAAGTCGTTAACTGATAACTAACTTTTGATCCTGTTACTATACTTTTGGGGGTGTCATAGGGATCTTAGGAAGGTTTTAAGGATCTTAGGACACCTCAAAAGTATAGTAACAGGATCAAAAGTTAGTGAACAGTTAACGACTTTGTGACAGAACACGCTAAGTGTTAAGTTAGAAGTGGCGGGCATCAAAGTCATAGTTGGGGGTGGCAACAGCCAATAGCCAATAGTTAGGGGTGATAAAATCCAATAACCCTTTACATATAAGTAGCTAAAATTTGGAAACATAAAAATATTATTACGCAATATTGATTTAATTACGTAAACATTTTAGTACATGAACATGTGACGTAACCTTAATTTAAGGGTATGTATAATAAACATGGATGTATCTATGTACCTTGTACAACTCAAGAAGGTGACAACACTCCTTAAAAATAGTAGGGTTGTTTAATAAAATTGCTAATTTTTAACCTAAGAATGATAGTGTGTTTGGTTCAGTTAATTTAATGAAATAGTAATCTTAAATTACATTTTTTAATGTGTTAGTTTGCATAATGTTTTGGAATGAGAATATGAATTCTATTCTTAGTGTTTTCTTCCTAAGAAATGAAATTCTATTCTTAGTGTTTTTTATTGATAAATGAATTGGAATTGAATTTAATTCACTCAAACTCTTTCGTGTAAAAGAATTTAAGTTTCGTACCAAATTGTGAAGGAATTCAACCAAAGGTATTTGAATCCCCAACTACTCACCGTCTTTGCATCCGTCACTACCGAAGTGGGTGTTGCAACCGGAGACAACAATGAGCCGATGACGACCATTTAGTGACGAACGGTAGGTATGTAGCAGCGATGATGGGAGGTGACGACGAGGATGGCGTCCATTGGTAGGTGGGAGCCGCGATGATAGATTGAATTTTGTTTATTGTCTTGATAGAATGCAATTTCACATTCTAATTTAGTTGATAAAATCCAGTTCACTTAATAAATTTGTGAACCAAACACTCCCTAAGAACACATCACAAAAAAAAAATAAAAAAAATTATGAGTTGAATCAACACTAAAAAAATGGGTGAAGTGTGTTTAGACACTTAATTGTATTTAGAAAGTTAAGGGTGATATTTAGAGTTGTTTTGGTACTAAAAAGATAGGTTAAGTATGTTTACACCTTAGTTTAATGTCTTAATCATTTGTTCATGAGGTAACTTGATATGTACATTTTGCATTAAATTATCTACTATGAATGTTTAAATCGATTGCTATTTGATTTCAGTACAATATTCATGCATAAAAAGAATTTATCAAACTATATATCAATTTCTAAACCAAGGAATAAACTTGCAATATAACTAGCAAATAGATAAGATTAGACTTAATAAATTAATAACAAGTATTTTCTCATCGGGTTTCTGTAACAAGTGTCCATGTATATATTAAACTTATATTTCCTATTTTTTTTTCAATACCGTGATGATCATTTATTCTAGAAAAGGTCATTGAAAATGAAAATGAAAATTATGAGTAGGATTTGAACATCCCCTGTTCAACCGACTTTCAAAAATCTCATTCTGGTTAACGATTATTCTTATCATGGTAAAATCAAGTTGAAAAGATAAGGCATATTCAACAAGAAGCAATATAGGTATAAGAGTAGTACCTTATGTAGATAAACATGTATGGTGGAAAAAAAACTTACCTTGAAATAACTAAAGGAAATAGTATCTCCCTTACTTTTCAATCGCCATGTCTACGAAATCCAATCTTCGTTGGAAACACCTCGGGCTACCAAAACTTTTATCAACAAAACATCATCAACGACATGGGTCAACCGAGACTTTAATCAACGATTAAAACCAATGATGATTCGAGCACTTTCGTGCTGATAACGTGTTGTGTAATAACTAGAACCTATTAGCAATGTATAAAAGAGAATGAGAGAATGGGAGATAGAATTTCTTATTGATATATCTCATACAAAATACATGAGCCACTATATATAGGCTATAACATTAATACAAACATAAATGTGACATGAGAGTTAGAAATGTGGATAGTCATTAATAATGGATGCATTCATAACAATTTCTTCATTTTTTTCTTTTAATAATTTTCTTATCATTTCATCTCTTCATTCTGAAAATATGCTTTGAAAAAAGATTATTCATTATATGAAAAGATAAATTATTCATTATGATAGAAGATAAATTCTTTGAAATGATCAGATAAATTATTCATTATATGAAAAGATAAATTATTCATTATGATAGAAGATAAATTCTTTGAAATGATCAGATAAATTATTCTTTATATGAAAAAAAATATTGTTTAAAAAAATAGTGACGTATTAATCACGTAAGTATATTATTATAAGCAGTTAGGCTGGTAGGTGTGAAGTGACGCCTACAATGATCTTAGCAAACGTCGATCCTTAACCCCTCCCCCCCCACCCCCAAAACACCGGCAACCCAATAACGAGCTTTTTTTCTTTTCCACCAATCACCAGTTTTCTTATTTCATTTTTTCCTTATTTTTTCTCGTTTCTTTTTCTTCCTTTTTTATTAATAGTTAAAGGGTTTTGTTCCACACCATGCTACTGGGTGAGTGAGGGTTTTAGACTAGACATTGTGGGAGGCGTGGAAGTGGTGAGGAGGCTTCAACCACGCCGACACACCTCCCCGTGGCCCGGCGTGGTTGTGGCGTGGAGGGGGTGGCGTCGAGAACTTCACCGGCGTGGAGGGGAGGATGAAGGGTGACGTGGAGGGATGGTATTGGTTGTTGTTTGGGTTGATTTTGATTGATTGTTTATTTATTTACTTTAAAACGGCACTTTCAATCCTCTTCCACCGTGTGCTTTTTTGAGTTTGCCCTCTCTTCTGACGTGGCTGTCACGTGACGATTCATGCCCTTCACAGTGAGTAGTCTTAGCGACTCATTGTCTACGTAGCGCTTACCTGATGTCTTAACTAGCATGAGTGCTCTATTCCACACCACCCAATCTAAACCTAGCTAAAATTATGTTTAAAAGGTTTACATAGTCAGCACACAAATCTCATCTTTTACTAGTGTTTGTAATAATAACGAGTTAACGCAAACCCGCGCGTTGCAGCGGTATGTTCATCCTAAATGTATTCAGTATCACAGTATAAGATGCGAAATTGTTAAGATTATGCAAAATATTCTTTTCTTTTACTTTATCCCCCGGTCTGCAACACTACACCAAAACAATCAACTTAATATGTACATAACAAAACTCAGTAATAATATATTCTCATATTAAAACCTCCACAATAATATATTAAATGCATTGACAATATACATGTTTAGGTATCAACATGGTGTACAACTAACATTAGTTTAGACAACAAATTAAACAAAAGATTCATGCAAGGAAATGCGTATATCATGGAAACTGAATCACAGTTTACACAAACCTAATTGTAACTTTAAGAATTTTGACTTTTCCTTATAATCAAAACTAATATTTATTAATTTTTCTTTAAAATTAAAACTTTTTCTTATTTTATTATTTTCAAAACAAAACTTAATATTTTATTAATTTTTAAGAATTATTTTTTTTTGTTTTTCAAAAATGAATATAAAAAACGACGATTCCTTTAACAATAGTTATCCTCTAAAAAAAATTAAAGTCAAACTTCCATGACTTTCCTTTAAATCAATATGGTCAAAATAATATAATCTTCGGTTTCAATTTTTATTTGTATAATACAATCTTTGGTTTCATTTTGTATTTATATAACACAAAAAAATAGTTTAATATCATAAATAATTTGATTATATCCATCCGCCTCATTAATTAAATGAATCAAACTAAATATGATGTAAACATAACATTGCAGACATGAATTCGTATACGATTCATCATTAATCTTCAGTTTACCCTTCATCCTTCATTCTTGCTTGGTTATGACTTTAATCTATCTACTCGAATTGATTTGTTCATCATTTTGTTTTATAACGTCTGAATAATACATCCCTACTTTCAATCCAATTTATCACAAACCTATCCAGATTCATACACACAAACAGAGCAAATAGAAAATGCATCTCAACCACTCCGCATTAATAAATTAAATGACTGAGTCGATAACTTTAACAAAAAAACGTTTGATAAATCGACTTACTCAAACCAATACGTTAAAATTGGGAACTATTTAATCAAATCGCCATAACAATTCTGGAAATAGATTCCATAGAACACTTGAAACGAAGAAAATAAACATTAAATCGAGAATTAATGGGTGAAAACTGCGGGATTGTAGAAGAATGAGAAATAAAAAACAAATAATTAAACGATTTGAAGTTGGGGTTATTGTGCAACAAATGTCCAAAACAGCAAAGAAATATGCCGGTGTGAGGGAGATAAAAGAATTAGGAAGCATATTCTATTGGTATAAAATCATGAATATAAAGGATATGAAGATTTGCGAAGGGATATGAATTAACGGTGGATATATAATTTGCATTTTGGAGGGAAGCGGTGCTTGCGAAGGGGTGGGAATTAAGTGAATGGGTAGGAGTTAATTGTTGGTGACCCATGTTACTTTTTTTTTAAATGAAATGAAATGAAATGGTGTGAGTAAAATGAACTAAAGGGTGTGACTTTTAAACAAATAGGACATAACCCAAGTTGCTAATTTTATAAGGGTATAATTGATCAATTAGTAGGAAGGGGTATGTGTGTTAAACAAAGAGGTATGTATTAATCAAAGGGGTATGTGTGTTAAATAAAGGGGTATATGTTTAAGATGTGTTTATTAATTCAAGGGTATTAATCAAATGGGTATGTGTGTTAAATAAAGGGGTACATGTATAAGATGTGTTTATTAATTCAAGGGTATTATTTAAAAGGTGTGATGTGAAAAGACACAACTATTAAGTTAACTAATGGTACCCTAAGTTACTTTTTGTAGGGTTATATAATAATAATAATAATAATAATAATAATAATAATAATAATAATAAAATAATAATAATAATAATAATAATAATAATAATAATAATAATAATAATAATAATAATAATAATAATAATAATAATAATAATAATAAATGCTTAATAAATTGACATGGTTTAAGCCTTTATGGATGTATCTTGTTAATCTTCTATTATTCTTACAAGTGAATCCCAGCTCGGCCCAATAGGGTCTCCCATCTTTTATTACTTTAGCCCATAGGAGTAAACCATGGTAAAAATAGACATCAGACAACAGTAGCTGATTGCCTGATTGTATCATTTAATCATTTACATAAGGGTTATTAGATTTTATCACCCCAATTATTGGCTATTGGCAGCTGCCACCCTCAAATATCACTTTAACGCCCGTCACCCCCAACTTAACACTTAGTGTGTTCTGTCACCAAGTCGTTAACTGATAACTAACTTTTGATCCTGTTACTATACTTTTGGGGGTGTCATAGGGATCTTAGGAAGGTTTTAAGGATCTTAGGACACCCCAAAAGTATAGTAACAGGATCAAAAGTTAGTGAACAGTTAACGACTTTGTGACAGAACACGCTAAGTGTTAAGTTAGGAGTGGCGGGCATCAAAGTGATAGTTGGGGGATGGCAGCGGCCAATAACCAATAGTTAGGGTGATAAAATCTACAAACCTTTTACATAAAAGTAGCTAAAATTTGGTAACATAAAATATTATTACGCAATATTGATTTAATTGCGTAAACATTTTAGTACATGAACATGTGACGTAACCTTAATTTAAGGGTATGTATAATAAACATGGATGTATCTATGTACCTTGTACAACTCAAGAAGGTGACAACACTCCTTAAAAATAGTAGGGTTGTTTAATAAAATTGCTAATTTTTAACCTAAGAATGATAGTGTGTTTGGTTCACTTAATTTAATGAAATAATAATCTTGAATTACATTTCTTAGTGTGTTAGTTTGCATAATGTTTTGGAATCAGAATATGAATTCTATTCTTAGTGTTTTTTTTTTATTAAGAAATGAAATTCTATTCTTATTGTTTTTTATTGATAAATGAATTGGAATTGAATTTAATTCACTCAAACTCTTTCGTGTAAAAGAATTTAAGTTTCGTACCAAATTGTGAAGGAATTCAACCAAAGGTATTTGAATCCCCAACTACTCACCGTCTTTGCATCCGTCACTACCGACGTGGGTGTTGCAACCGGAGACAACAATGAGCCGATGACGACCATTTAGTGACGAACGGTAGGTATGTGGCAGCGATGATGGTAGGTGACGACGAGGATGGCGTCCATTGGTAGGTTGGAGCCGCGATGATAAATTGAATTTTGTTTATTGTTTTGATAGAATGCAATTTCAAATTCTAATTTATTTGATAAAATCCAGTTCACTTAATAAATTTGTGAACCAAACACTCCCTAAGAAGACATCACAAAAAAAAAAAAAAAAAATTATGAGTTGAATCAACACTAAAAAAATGGGTGAAGTGTGTTTAGACACTTAATTGTATTTAGAAAGTTAAGGGTGATATTTAGAGTTGTTTTGGTACTAAAAAGATAGGTTAAGTATGTTTACACCTTAGTTTAATGTCTTAATCATTTGTTCATGAGGTAACTTGATATGTACATTTTGCATTAAATTATCTATTATGAATGTTTAAATCGATTGCTATTTTATTTCAGTACAATATTTATTTCAATTTTTTTTTTGAAAAAAAATTATGTATATATTCGTCGGAGTTGATAAAAGTTAGTGGGATAAGCGTATTGAACAACATGCCATGTATAACAGGACAAGTATGTTTCAAAAAAAAGTATACAAATTTTATTCTGGTGAGAACATGGTTGCTAAAGAGAGTGTCATATCATAACGAGACGAAATGATACCTATCAAATTCCCGTTATGCAGAGCAGGGCCAGCTCAACCATTTTGGTAGCCTAAGGCGAAGTAAAAACTTGAGGCCTTTTTTCAAAAAAAATAAAAATAAAGAAACCAATTTTAGGCAATTGTATCACAGAATGAACATAGATTTTAGACAGAATTTTAGGTCATTTTAGGCTAAACATAGATTTTAGCTAGGGCTTAGGCCCATATTAAATCCATTTCATAGGCCCATATCATATCATATTTGTTTTTTTTTTGAACAAAAAAGCGTTGCACAGGGTGAGCCTCGAACGCGAGTCTCCAAAGAATTATCAACGCTTATCAAAAGACTCCACCAGCTAGCGTTTTGTACATATCATATACTTGTGTACATATATATTTTTTTTCTAAAATATGGAGACCCTATAGATTCGGTGACCCAAAGCCCAAGCCTCAAAATACTTAGGCTTGGGCCGGTCCTGCCGTAGAGCTTGGGTATCACATTAGTTATAATAAATTCGATACAAAATTTATACCACGACAATAAGGGTGAAGGGAGTGGTGCGGGAAACCACTCGGCAAAGGTGTTTGCCGCGCGGCAACACCGCCGCCGGCCACCTTTGCCGCTCGGCAAACCAAACAACTCGGTATACCTTTGCCGAGTGACCAAAGAAGAGAGATAGGGGGCAATAATGATTGGAGCATGATTGGAGCATGTTTTTCCGTGCTACGGCGGCTGGTGGCGGTGGTTTCCGGTGGCGGTGGTGAACAGGAGGTGGTGGAACCGGTGGTGGTGAACAGGAGGTGGTGGTGGTGAACAGGAGGTGGTGGTGAACAGGAGGTGGTGGTGGCGAGTGGTGATGGAGGTGGAACCGGTGGTTGTGGAGGTGATAAGGGTGGGTTGATTTTGAGGGTGGTGGTGGTGGTGAAGGGGTGTTTAAAGATAAAAAAATAAAAAAAGAATAAAAAAAGTTTGCCACTTTCAAGTGTCTACACCACTGCCAACACTTTTCACCAAAGTTTAAACTCTTCACACTTGCTGACATGGCACAGTCTGATTGGTCCATTTTAAAGTTTGTCACTTTCACCTGTTTAACCACTCCCTTCACCCTAAAAATACAATTCGATAGTATAACATTCGGAAACCTTGTAAGCTTCAAAATATAATTTACCGACTGTTGACTCTTTTCATTTGCTGATATTTTTAGATATAATTTTGTTCATTTGAAGTTGTGTGGTCGGAATCGTATCGTATTATTGAGACATCAATTTCAGAAAAAAAAAAAAAAAAAAAAGTGGAGCTCCAAAAGAACTACGACGAAAACATGTGGGGCCAGAATGTTAAAAGAGCAAGCTTACTTTATGATTGAGACAAAATTTGACATCGACGGTCAACCATCGTCCCACCACAATTCAATTATTTTGTTTCAAATTTTAATGTTATTAATTAATTTGGTACAAATTATTAACTTGTAAAAAATAACAAGTACATCTTGTTCAAGTGTAAGTGTAGGCAACAATTCGTATGTACCTTAATTAAGTTTTAAAATATCATATATATATATATATATATATATATATATATATATATAGGGTAAGGTTCATGCGAGAACCACCTTTATTGCGAAAACCGCGAGAACCAATGTGAACACAACCTAAAATAGCTAAAAAAAACCTAACCCCCCAAGCTAAATGCTAAAAACTAAAACCCCCAAAAAACCTAAAAAAAACCTAACCCCCCCACCCCCCAAGCTAAAATGCTAAAAACTAAACCCCCAAAAAACCTAAAAAAATCTAAAAATAAAAAAAAAATCTAATTTTTTTTAATATTTTTTATGTTAAAATCGCTACTTTTAGTAGCAAACAAATTTTATTTTATTTTGCTACTAAAAGTAGCGATTTTAGCATAAAAATATTAATTTTTTTTTGTGTTTTTTAGCTATTTTTAGGCATTTTTGGTTGTGTTCACATTGGTTCTCGCGGTTCTCACAATAAGGGGTGGTTCCTAACGGATCTTTGTCCTTCATATATATATATATATATAAAAGACTGATGACGGGGTGGGTCAAAACCCACTTCGTTCTCCCATAATAATGGAAGGGGATGGACAACTAGTTAATACGACATTAGACAAGGAGGGGGCATCTCCTTGTCACCAGATGAACAAACACAATGGCAATAAGAAAGGCATCTCCAGAAATAAATAAGGAGGAGCCATCTCCTCCTAAGGATGAACGGTGTGGAGTCGGTAAACTCCTTCGGCACCGATCGGTGACCATTGCCAACCATGTTTGCCGATCAAAGTTACCGAATTGGGGGGTGTTTTCGGTGAAGGTTCACCGAATCGGGAAGAGGGAGGGAAAAGGAGAGAGATGGGTATGTGTGGTGGGGTCCATGCCTTCTTAACCAATCACACATTTTTCCTTTTTTAAATAGTTTACCTAAACCCCATTAGGTAAACCACCGCCAACGTTTTTGTGCATTAGGTAAACAATTGACATGACGCTATGTGATTGGGTGAATTGGGAGTTTACATATTCCATTAGGTAACCACTCCCTTCACCCTAAGGGGGTAGGGTGGTCATCACTCATTACTCACTCACAACTTCCAATCAAGTTCCGCCATGTCATCAACCATTATTCCATCACTCACAACCTTTTTTAGTGGAAATGGTCATCACTCACCACCACACCCAACAATTTCCCTAACAACAATTTCCTTCTTCACGCTTATTTTGAAGAGTGATAAGTTTTGGTGGCGGTGGTGTTTGGAGCAGTTTCACGCGTGAACAATTTCCATCACGGGGAAAAGTCTTTCCACCCCGGGTCCCCTAAGTGGGACACCAACTGTAAGGCAGGAAGACTGAGGCAAGCCTTTAACTCAAACGTTAGAGACAAAAGGTTAAAGACAAAGTCAATAAATGCGACACAAGGACACAATCGTAGATAAGTCACTTTCAGCAGGAAGAAAGTCAAATTGTAACACCCACCCCGTAACCCGGGTGATTGTGCACAATTGATACACTTACAGCGGAAACAAACTAAACTTTCAATAAAACTTATAATAGTCTGAGTACAACACTTTATTTATTTACAAACTTTTGGCAACTAAGAACTCCTTGATCTTCTAAAACTACACAACTGTCAAGTAGTTCCTATAGCTTTCTTCATGACTCACCTGAGATAAGTATACTCAAAACGACGTCAGATATATACTGGTGAGCTCATAATATACAATTTTTATAAAGACAGATCACAGTTTACATTATATGCATACACAATATGGACATGTGACCACATTATAGTCAGGTTGGGCCTCATTGAACCTTATAGGTCACATTTGACTTGTCACAAACCACCGTACAAGAGACATACTGGTCCTCCAGCTGTGTCCCCCTACGGCCGTCACATAGGTATGAGTGTGTGTCGCTGGACCTTATAAGCACGAAGTGCCTGTGGGTACAACACCTTATTATCCTTCCCAGAGTGACACACCTCATTAAGCATAATAGGATCCCATATACCCCTACTGACACATGCATACTGCAGCATTCTCATTATTACCAGTTATGGACGAGTATACTATCATAGTTTAAAAGACAAGTATGATGACTCACCTGATTAGCAATTGCTTAACAGCCGCTAGTATGACTGGGTTATGTCTCAAGGTCCTGACACAATTACATAATCCTAGGTTAGGTAATGGTACACCTAACTAGTCATTATCATGGTTGGATATTGGTTAGTGCTGGCTTGTTTAAGCATGGTTGATCAGTCTATGCTTAACTAAGGCTAGGCTACCCAATACCCGCACCTGACAATAACCCTAGTACCTAAAAATAATACTAACATTACTATTACTACTACTACTACTAATAATATTACTACTAATAATATTACTACTAATAATAATACTCCGAGTAACTACTAAGATTAAATAATAAATAATTAAACATAGACGTAAACGAGAGCATACCTTAAAACTATATACGGCACGTTGATGTAGAGTTTCTCTACTCCTGCTCCTACCCGCGCTCCAAAAACGACTACTAACACACCCAACGGGGTATCGTATACTCAGGATTCTCTATACTAGAGCATTCCCGTTAAAGAAACTGGTACTAATCAAACTACTGAGACTCTTATTTAAAGGAAGCAAGTGGCGTGCCTACCCGCCTGCTTGACCTGCTAGCTTGCTTGCTTATATATATTAATTCAACTGCTTCACTCGTTTTTCTCGTATAACTTTTAAAATATGACGTTTTATAAAACGAAGAATATGTCATTAGAACGAGCGTATTTTTATCTACGTTTTAACATAAGTTTCATTAAAAACGGAGTAAGGTCAAAAATAATATATTTAATTATTAATATTAAACGGTCTCATATATTAGCCAAGGCTTGTCAAGATATTTCACCTTTCACACAATCATCTTTACTCGTTTAACAATATATGAAATATAAATTACATAATTCATATGTTTATAACCAGTACATTAAGGTTCGGGGTATTACATCCTTCCCTCCTTACAAAAATTCCGTCCTCGAAATTTGTCATCACTTAAAAAGATGAGGGTACTTATCTTTCATTATGTTTTCTAATTCCCATGTAAAGTTGGGTCCATGATGTGCGTTCCACTTGATTCCACTTGACTTTGACTAACGGGATTTCCTTTTTGCGTAACTTTTTAACCTTCCTATCTTTGATTTGTAGTGGTTCTTCAATGAAGTTGAGTTTGCCGTCAACCTTTACGTCTTCCACGGGTATTTGCTGGGCTTCGTCCACTAGGCACTTCCTTAAATTTGATACATGAAAAGTATTATGTATTCCTGCCAGCTGTTCAGGAAGTTTTAGCCGATAAGCCACTGGTCCTACTTTGCTTGTTACTTCAAACGACCCAATGTATCGGGGTTTCAACTTTCCCTTATTTCCAAACCGAATCACTCCTTTCAGAGGTGATACCTTAAGCATTACTTTATCCCCTAGTTGGAACTCTAGGGGTTTACACCTCTGATCTGCATAACTCTTTTGTCGATCTTGAGCACTTTTCATCCTTTCTTTTATTTGCTGGATCTTTTTTGTGGTCTCCACAATGATTTCTGGTCCTGATAGTTGACTTTCCCCTACTTCCGTCCAACAAATAGGAGTTCGGCACCTTCTTCCGTATAAAGCTTCATAAGGTGCAGCTTTGATGCTGGCGTAATAGCTATTATTGTAGGCGAATTCGATGAGTGGTAGATGAGTGTCCCAACTTCCACCAAAATCAATTACACAAGCCCGAAGCATATCTTCTAATGCCTGAATAGTCCGTTCACTCTGCCCATCCATCTGAGGATGATACGCAGTGCTTAGATTAAGCTGGTTCCCAACTCTTGTTGGAAACTTTGCCAGAATTTAGAAGTGAAACGGCTATCTCTGTCTGATATGATCGATACAGGCACCCCATGTCGTGAGACTATTTCTTTGATGTAAATTTGAGCTAGCTTGTTCATCTTATAGTCCTCACGAATTGGCACGAAGTGTGCAGACTTGGTCAGTCTGTCCACTATTACCCAAATAGTATCATAACCGTGACTTGACCTTGGGAGCTTCGTGATAAAATCCATGGTGATTTTCTCTCATTTCCATTCTGGAATCTCTGGTTGTTGCAAGTATCCAGAGGGTTTTTGATGTTCTGCCTTCACCTTAAGGCATGTAAGGCACTTTTCCACATAATGGGCAATAGATCGCTTCATTCCTGGCCACTAATAATGTAACACCCCAAAAACGGGTTTGGTAATTTTGAACCCGGTTAAGAAAAATAAGTGGGTAAGGTACCATTAGTGGTAAAAGTGAACCCATAAACAAAATAACTAGGGGTAAACTAGCCTAGTGGTGTCATTCATATAAGTAACACGGAGGTGAGTTTTAGTTCCATATGTAATCAAAACGAAACTTGAGGGACCAAAACCGTTAAGAGGAAACATGGGTTTTATTTATGAAAAATTAAAACACACAAACACACACTTTAGTGTGTTCTAGAAACGAGCAGGAGGCTCCCATGGAGCCAAGAACCCTAAGTTTCCTCTAAATCACCAAATTGAAAGGCTAAATGAAGCTCAAATTCATAACCAAGCATGGATTAGTGATCACCTTCTCATGGGGATCATAAGGTATGTCTTAAAAGTTGGATTGGTGATCTTTCACGAAGTGGGTTATGATGTAAATTGCGAAATTTTATGAAATTGAGAATGAGTATGTGTTAGAATGGTGATATAGAACATGGATTATGCATGGTTTAAGTTAATTTGATGTTTAGAGATGAAACCCGTTGATTATGGTGATGATGACTACTTGAATGAATCATCCATGTCTAAATTCTTGCTTAATGTTGATGTATTTTGATATGTATGGTAGATTCTTGTTGGAGGAATTGAAAGAAATGTGATACTAGTATGTTTGATGTTTATGCATGTATGATTCATGTTGATTAGAAGGAGGAAATTGATGAATTATGTATGAGATTAGAAGGATATGCACGAACTAGTTGTACACTATGCTTAGGAGGTAGTACACACATCAAAAGCATGAAGAAATTATGAAGAACTTAAGATTAGATCACTTGTAAGTGATTAACAAAGTAGTTATGAAGTGGGTTTTAGATGATGTAATCTAAATTGATGATTTACTTATGTTAATAATGTTTGGAATTATACATGTGTGTGAATGTTTAAAGAAATCGGATAAGAAATGATAGATTAGCATGTTATAAGGTTGAATGATAAATTCCATGTAAGATCCGTGTAATGAAAATGTTGTGATGAATAATGAATAAGCTAACTATCTTGAGAATGATATATGATAGTTGATGCTTGATAAGCGATATGGAAGCTTGGAAAAGAAGCGGGTCAAACGGGACTAATGCGCACGGGAAGCATGTCCGGATGCTAGGTAAGTTAAGCTTACACCCTCCTTGTAGAATACCTATTCATTTTATAGATTATGAATATGATAAGTTTATAAATGAGGTATGAAGTTCCGACAAGTTTTGATACGGGTCGGAACATGTGTTCATGACAAGAAACTAAGTTTGATGGTTAAAAAGGGATAAAAGGGTATTATGGTAATTTTGGTTGCAAGTTAACGAAGTAATAAGTTACATAGATGGGATGATGAATAACTAACATCCCACAAGGATAAAATGGACATTTAGACTTAACGGGTCAAACGGTGAAGATGTCACCCTTTGGCGTTATCGACTAATGAATTGCTTTGTTAAGTATTATGAATTTGTAGAATGTATAGAAAAAGGATTTGCGTTGCTATTATCTAGCAATTTAGTGGATGGAGTATTAAAATGGGTCATAGCTTTGATCCGAGCCAGGTATGTGCATTTACAAGTGTAGATAAGTCGCATGATTGGTAATTTATGCAATGAAGTCTTTAGTAGTAAGGGATGGGTCAAAGTTGACAAAAACGCCCTTGATGGGTAAAATGGGCAAATGGTCTTAAAAGTTGATTACAAACAAGCTATTTGATTAAATGAATGTTTTGAAAAAGTAAGAAAGCAAGAAGTATGATTTTCGTAAGCTAAGGACCTTAAAATGCGCAAATACCCTTAACGAGTCAAAATAAGCTCTTGAGCGAAAATGGGTCAAGTGGATGCAAGACATCCGAGAACTTAATCTTTTATGATAGACAATGTTGAAATTATAGGGTTCATGAGGAATTTAGGTCAAACAATCAAGTTATGTTGATAAATGCATGAACGGGTCAAAATTGGTAAGAGGGTAATAAGCCGAAGAGTTAAAAGTCTGAAATTTTATTATACCGGATGTTGGATTTCAAGTTCATATGATAGAATGTGAATTTACAAGCATGTAGGAAGAAACAGGAGGTTAAACGGGTAAACGGTTCAAAAGTTATGCGCGTTTTAGTGCGTACGGACGACGAAACGGAACTGCAGAAAACTGCAGTTTCTAGAGGGCGTCGCCGACGGGTAGGGGGCGTCGCCGACGGGCACGGGAAAGTCAGTTTTTTTGCTGACGGGTTATTTGCCTGTCTACGGGATTTTTGGGCTACGGGCTTTTGCAAGGGCCGTCGCCGACGACCCTAGGGCCGTCGCCGACGGCCTCCCCATGTTCAAAAACCTGAAAAATGTTTTCTAAGTTGATTTGGGTATAGTAGGCTTCGTTTTATCATACGTGGACCACGACGGGCCTCCCAAACATGATTTTGATCATTCCTTTGACGTTTATGGGCTATAAATCAAAGTCTAAGTCCCATGTAATTAACGTACGAGTATGTAAGAAGTATGCAAGATCTTGTACGTGTATGTAGATGTGTAATTATGTATATATGGAAGATATGTATGAGTGTATGCATGAATGTAGAGACGTACGAATGTAGGTACGTATATAGAAGCGTATTTATGTATATATGAAGATACGTAGGATAGTATGTATGTAGGTGAAGGCGTAGGAATGTATGTACATATGCAGATGAGTATTTATGTATGTATGGAAGTACGTGTGATCGTATGCATGTATGTAAAGACGTAGGTACGTATACAGATGTGTATTTATGTATGTATGAAGATACGTATGAGTGCAGGCATGTATGTAGAGAGGCATGGATGTATGCACGTGTATATGTAAGTATGATTTTGGATACGCTGAGTGTTAATGATATTAATTGTGTTCCTGGAAAATGAAGATTTATGCAGGTACATTATTGAAGGCTCACCAGGGAATGGATATGCGAATGATATGCTTAAAATTAGAGAGAAAGCTGAATGGAAAGTGTACATGTATTGAATCTTGTTTATGTATTGTGTACTAATGTGATGAATGTATATGGTGAGTGCAGGTTGTACAAATCACGGGCGGTTATCACGAGGAATAGAGATCGAAGACCGAGTCACAAGATAGATTGTACGGGAATAATTGAGTATGTACTATTAGTAAACAAGACTTATGCTTTATTTTTGTAAAAGATACATATTAAGACGAACTTTCAAGTAAGTCCAGACGTTTGTAATGAAAGAAATTTTATGGCACGAATTTCCGCTGCGACTTTTTGTCAAATACGAATTAGGGTCTTACAAATAATCTCTCCTTAAATCCTTATACATCTTGTCACTGCCAGGGTGAATGGAATATTTAGACTTATGAACTTCCTCTAAGATTGTATCCTGCAGTCCTCCAAAATTAGGAACCCATATCCTATTGTTGAACATAAGGATATTATCATTTCCCATTGTCAGTAGCTTCAGTCTCCCAATCATTCTTTCTTTTACAATATGATTCTCTTTTAAGGCTTCTTGTTGTATATTCTTAACTTGATCTAAGAGACTAGTTTTAACCTCTATTCTGGTTGCACAAATTCTTATTGGTTGAGGTTTCTCTTTTCTACTTAGAGCATCTGCTTCTATGTTTGCCTTACCTGGATGGTATTGGATCTCACAGTCGTAATCACTTAATAACTCCATCCATCGTCTCTGACGCATATTGAGCTCCTTCTGCTCAAATATATGTTTTAAACTTTTATGGTCACTATAGATAGTGCACTTTGTACCGTAAAGATAGTGCCTCCAAATTTTCAATGCGAACACTATGGCACCAAGTTCCAAATCATGGGTTGTGTAGTTCCGTTCATGAATTTTCAACTGTCTAGAGGCGTAGGCAATCACTTTGCCTCTTTGCATGAGTACACATCCCATACCATAGTGAGATGCATCACAGTAGACGGCAAAATCTTTTGTTCCTTCAGGAAGTGACAATATTGGGGCGCTACATAACTTATGCTTTAACGTGTTAAAGGCTTCTTCTTATTTAGGTCCCCAATTAAACTTAGAGGCTTTCTGGGTTAGTGTGGTTAGTGGTGTTGCAATCTTTGAGAAGTCTTGAATAAACCTTCTATAGTATCCTGCTAACCCCAGAAATCTTCTGATTTCAGTGGGATTCTTCGGTAGTTCCCATTTCTTGATGGCCTCTATCTTTGCAGGGTCAACTTGTATTCCATGTTCATTTATCACGTGGCCTAGGAATTGCACCTCACGTATCCAAAATTCACACTTAGAGAACTTTGCATAGAGTTTTTCTTTCTTGAGCAATTCAAGGACTGCTCTCAGGTGTTGTTCATGTCCTGCCTCATTCTTAGAGTAGATAAGGATATCGTCAATAAAAACAATCACAAACTTATCGAGGTAAGGTTTACAAACCCAGTTCATGAGGTCCATGAACACTGCAGGTGCGTTGGTTAATCCAAATGGCATTACCAAAAATTAATAATGACCATACCTAGTCCTGAAGGCAGTCTTAGGTATGTCTTCTAGTGCAACTTTCACTTGGTGGTATCCAGACCTCAAGTCTATTTTAGAGAAATAGCTTGCCCCTTGTAATTGATCAAACAAGTCGTCGATCCTGGGCAAAGGGTATTTATTCTTTATAGTGGCTTTATTCAAGTCTCTATAATCGATGCACATGCGCATCGTCCCATCTTTCTTCTTGACAAACAAGATGGGTGCTCCCCATGGCGACGAACTAGGTTGGATAAACCCCTTGTCAAGAAACTCTTGTAGTTGCTTCTTGAGTTCTTGCATTTCTGTCGGGGCTAGTCTGTACGGAGACTTAGCAATCGGTGATGTACCGGGAACTAGGTCAATGCGAAACTCAACCTGTCTATCCGATGGTAGTCCCGGGAGCTCATCGGGAAACACTTCGGGGTATTCTCGTACTACTGGCACGTCCTCGACCTTCTGTTTTTCTGTAGTGTTTACAACATAAGCTAAAAAGGCAACATACCTTTTCCTTAGGCATTTATGTGCTTGTGCTATCGTGATGAGGTCCTTAGTCTTGTCAGTGCGGTCTCCTGTGTAACACCCCGTGTTTTCGAAAGTCAAAGTCAAAGTCAAGGCCAAAGTCAACGACCGATTTCGCGCAACCTGACTTGCAGTGAAATTCTTTTATGTGTTTATTTTAGTTGTATTATGTGGAGTAAGTGTCTATAATTACAACAATCGACGTGTGTTATTCGCTATCTAATCAACTTACAAATGTGAACTATAGGAAGTAACAATGCGATAAAGTTAACTAAACGATAATCAAGCTATGCTAATCAAATCGACATCGCACTCGCAACTCGAATTATGTATTTTGGTTATTGTTATACGTGTGTGTGTGCCTTATTTGTTACTTGTGCATGTTTATTTATGTTATGTTGTGGTAATCAATCAAAAACGCAATCGAACTCGAATCGCAATCGAAACGCAACCAAACTCAATCGAAATCGAACTATGATAATTAGTGGAGAAGGGAAAGTGCAAGATATGAATAGTTGGGATTAAAAGTAATTGACTAGGAAAATCTATCGCATTCGCATCGCTCGCAATCGAAATCAAAACAGCAAAAATCGTCGCACCGAACACCCAAACCAAGTGCCATCCGGCCGGATTGACCATCCGACCGGGCTGCCACTTGATCTGGTGCCAGGTTGCCATTCGACCGAGATGTCATCCGACCGGACAGTCATCCGGGCGAGATGCCATCCGACCGACCAACCATTTCCTCTTTGGGTAACCCTATAAATACCCCATGTTACTCTCAAACTTTCTACTTTTGGCATCTGACGTCCGAACAGCTCGTGCTCCCCACCTTTTCTTCGATTTCTCTCGATTCCGGTAAGATCTCGTCCTAAACCTTGTACTTTCTTAATCTACACGCACTCCTACACCTTTCTATCTTTTGAATCTTAACTTTTAACCGTGAAATCACTAGATTTGAGGTGTTCTAGGATGACGTCATCATGGTGTTCTTAGGAACTTCATGTTTTGGCCTCAATCCACCAAGAACAACTTAGATCTAATCGATTTCCACACGAATACACAAAGATCTTGCATAGATCTAAACACATTCATGGTGAAAAAGGATTGAAAGATGGTTTATAACTTTCTTTCAACTCTTTTACACTCAATGCACTCAAAACCGATAGAATCGGGCCTTGTTCTAGTCTCCTACTCATTCTTAGTGTTGTGCTAGTTCAAGATCTGGATTCTACTCACGAGACCACCGATTTCGGGTTAACCAAGGACAACCGTCTTGAACCGGTTAACTGGTCAAACTAGGGTGATTCCTGTTTGATCGGGTCACTTGGGTCAATATGGGGTTCTGTTGGTTAGCACGTTGTCGAAACGTCTCGATAAAAGCAACAAACAATCAAACGGCCAAGGGAAAGACGAACGGAACGACCGGCACGGAGTGCTATCCGACCGGACTACGGTCCGAACGGATAGGTCACCCGAACGGCTTACACCTTGGGTCCCACACTTAACCAACTTTATCTGAAGTATGAGTATTGATCGAATTGCTATCCGATCGGACTACCAATCCGACTGGATTACTCTTCGGATCATGAGATACTTGGACTTTAACACTCAAAAAATTTCCAACATGTTCAATACACCAAGGATGCCACCCGATCGGACAATCTGTCCGACCGGGTGACCGCCCTGCTGTGAACTTGTTCTCGCTGAAGTGTCAACCTATCGGATTGTCGCCCGATCGGACAGACCGTCCGATCGACCGACTTGAAAGGTAGAGATACTTCAATGTTTTCAAAATGCTACAATGAAAACTTTAAAGGACAAGCCATCATACACAAACACATCCTTCTCAAAGGGAGAAACAATCCACTCGAATAGTCATCCGACCGGACAACCTGTCCGACCGGATGACCATCCGAACAGATTATCATCCACACGACTGGACCACCCGCGGTCAACGCCAGAGCCTGCTTCGCATATGGTGATCCTAACCATTTCACCAACATGTGCCCAAACAGGGTTGTGAAACAAGAGCCCCAGCAGCAGCAGCCTCAGCAGCAGCAGCAGCAGCAACACCAACACCAACACCAACAGCAACAGCAACAAGCAGCATGCGCACGAACTTTCAACATCAACGTGCGCCAAGCCCAAGCCGACAACAACGTGGTCAATGGTACGTTGCTTGTGAATGGTATTTATGCTTCGTTTTTATTTTATACTGGAGCCGATAATTGCTTTGTGTCGTCCGAATTCGAGAAGCTCCTTAGTCGTAAGCGCTCCCAACTCTCCTCGACGTTCGATGTTGAAGTCGCTACCGGAAGAACTGTCACCGTTAACTCTATTCTCCGTGATTGTACTCTTGAGCTCAACATTCACATTTTCCCAATCGACCTTATTCCGATGCAACTCGGAAGTTTTGATGTCATAGTAGGCATGGACTTTCTTCGCGAAAACCATGCTGAAGTTGTGTGCTTTGACATGATGATTCGATTCTCGCTCGCGAATGGTGACTTGTTGTGTGTTTACGGTGAAACTGCTTTGAAAGGTCTCAAGCTCATGTCATGTGTCCAAGCTAGCAAGTATCTCCGCAATGAATACAGAACTTTCTTGGCTAACATTGTAGTAGCGGAGAAGGA
Organism: Helianthus tuberosus; assembly: GCA_030545235.1. NCBI lineage: Eukaryota > Viridiplantae > Streptophyta > Magnoliopsida > Asterales > Asteraceae > Helianthus > Helianthus tuberosus. The sequence continues at coordinate 211,867,478 of CM060400.1, forward strand.
AAAGAAAGGAAATACAGAAGTGAAAGACGTTCCTGTGGTTCGTGAATTTCCTAATGTGTTCCCTGACGACCTTCTAGGCTTACCACCAAGTCGTGATATCGACTTTCGTATCGACCTCATTCCTGGAGCCAACCCTATTGCCAAAGCTCCTTACCGACTCGCACCGTCTGAAATGCGTGAACTCTCGAACCAACTCCAGGAATTACTTGAGAAAGGCTTCATTCGCCCGAGCACCTCTCCTTGGGGCGCACCAGTCCTTTTCGTCAAAAAGAAGGATGGGTCGTTCAGGATGTGCATCGACTATCGGGAATTGAATAAGTTAACTATCAAGAACCGCTATCCCCTACCTCGCATTGATGATTTGTTTGATCAGTTACAAGGTGCTACGTGTTTCTCGAAGATCGATCTACATTCAGGCTATCACCAACAACGCATTTAAGAGGAGGATATACCCAAAACCGCGTTTCGTACTCGATACGGCCATTACGAATTCGTTGTTATGCCCTTTGGTTTAACCAACGCACCCGCGGTTTACATGGATCTGATGAATCGCGTGTGTAAACCATATCTCGACCGTTTCGTCATCGTGTTCATCGACGATGTCTTGATCTATTCCAAATCGAAAGCCGAACATGCGCAACATCTACGTTTCGTTCTCGAACTACTCCAGGGAAATCAACTCTATGCCAAATTCTCCAAGTGCGAATTCTGGCTGGAGGAGGTTCAGTTTCTGGGTCACATTGTTAATAGTCAAGGTATTCACCTCTTTGGGAAACCCTATAAATACCCCATGTCACTCTCAAACTTTCTACTTTTGGCATCTGACGTCCGAACAGCTCGTGCTCCCCACCTTTTCTTCGATTTCTCTCGATTCCGGTAAGATCTCGTCCTAAACCTTGTACTTTCTTAATCTACACGCACTCCTACACCTTTCTATCTTTTGAATCTTAACTTTTAACCGTGAAATCACTAGATTTGGGGTGTTCTAGGATGACGTCATCATGGTGTTCTTAGGAACTTCATGTTTTGGCCTCAATCCACCAAGAACAACTTAGATCTAATCGATTTCCACACGAATACACAAAGATCTTGCATAGATCTAAACACATTCATGGTGAAAAAGGATTGAAAGATTGTTTATAACTTTCTTTCAACTCTTTTACACTCAATGCACTCAAAACCGATAGAATCGGGCCTTGTTCTAGTCTCCTACTCATTCTTAGTGTTGTGCTAGTTCAAGATCTGGATTCTACTCACGAGACCACCGATTTCGGGTTAACCAAGGACAACCGTCTTGAACCGGTTAACTGGTCAAACTAGGGTGATTCCTGTTTGATCGGGTCACTTGGGTCAATATGGGGTTCTGTTGGTTAGCACGTTGTCGAAACGTCTCGATAAAAGCAACAAACAATCAAACGGCCAAGGGAAAGACGAACGGAACGACCGGCACGGAGTGCTATCCGACCGGACTACGGTCCGAACGGATAGGTCACCCGAACGGCTTACACCTTGGGTCCCACACTTAACCAACTTTATCTGAAGTATGAGTATTGATCGAATTGCTATCCGATCGGACTACCAATCCGACTGGATTACTCTTCGGATCATGAGATACTTGGACTTTAACACTCAAAAAATTTCCAACATGTTCAATACACCAAGGATGCCACCCGATCGGACAATCTGTCCGACCGGGTGACCGCCCTGCTGTGAACTTGTTCTCGCTGAAGTGTCAACCTATCGGATTGTCGCCCGATCGGACAGACCGTCCGATCGACCGACTTGAAAGGTAGAGATACTTCAATGTTTTCAAAATGCTACAATGAAAACTTTAAAGGACAAGCCATCATACACAAACACATCCTTCTCAAAGGGAGAAACAATCGACTCGAATAGTCATCCGACCGGACAACCTGTCCGACCAGATGACCATCCGAACGGATTGTCATCCATACGACTGGACCATCCGGTCGGATTACCATCCGACCGAGCTGCTGTCCGAGCCACTTACACCTTGCATCGTTTTACGCGTCACTTATCGTTATGCTATCAATCTGTTCAGGCTAACCTTACTCTCTAGCGCTCCCTTCAATCCATCCATCGCTGTGAGTATACTCGATCCCTTTTTCCTTTACGCACTTTTGGGTGTTACATACGTTACGAATATTCAAATCACAATAAACACACTACTCAATACTATTTGGACGCTAACTGTTAATGCTTGTTATACGTGGCTTATGAATGCTTGTTTGTTATGTTTACACATGGAATGCTGTCTACCTGCCTTAGCAACGATAGTACTATAGTTTGGACTCAGCACCTGTTCACAGGGGTTGTTAAGGACAATTACTTGCATGGATTACGGTGGTAATCATGTATTGCGAACTGCCTCTGGCAGTCAACCCGCAGTCATTGGTATCGATGGATCTATGTCGATAACTAACGTGCTTCATTTCACTATGTGTACGTGCTGGTTATGCGTAAACGAATTTCGAACTCTATATGCTATTATCAAACTTGTATGCTCACCTTTACATTATATGTATTAACTTTATTTTGACGTATGTGACAGGTGCTTAGGATGCACATCTGCTAGGAAATCGAAGCTAGAATAAGGCTCTAGAGTCCAACAAATAGTTGTCTGTACAAATTAAATCAAGGGTCTCTAAAGCAGATAAACAATTGCTCTATTTGAAAATCTGAGTTGTCGGAATAGAACTATTTGCCTAGATTTTGTCTGTAATAATTTGTTTACCTTTTGAGACATGGTATGGGACATGTTACTTTAAATTGATTAGTAATGATAATTGTTATGGAAACTTCTGGACAATCTGTTTCGCTCAGTGCCATGCCCCGATGTTTCCGCCATCGGTTGGGGTGTGACAGATTGGTATCAGAGCCATAACTATAGGGAATTAGGCAAGACTCGACCTAGTCCGGGTCGATGTCTTAGAAACCTAGTCTATAGTTAGGAACCAACAGATTGACTTGTGCATATCCGTTAGGGATTATGTATGAGCTTACTACTATTTCTCGCTATTCTCGTACATGCTACACTATCACCGCACTCGAATTTTCAACAATGAAAGAGCAACTAAGTCAAGATTAGGCGTGAAAACCGCAAACTCTCGACTAAAGTTGCTTAACCAACCCGCATTTTATCTACAAACGGGGAGAATTATGCCAAATCAGGAGTGAAATCCGTATTTTGATGAATAATCTCCTCTATTTTATTAAAAACAGGAACGAAGTTGTTGAGCTAGGGGTGAAACCCTAACCTTGACGACTTGTTCCGCTCATTTTACAAAACTCTCACCAAAGTCTCGACGGACTCCAACGACCTGAAGTCACAATATGACTAACGGGATGCGTACCCAACGCCCAAGAATCGAGGCAAAGGTACCGACCTGAAGGTCAAATGTGCACAACAAGTCCTTGAGAATAGTTGAATCACTTTGGGTAGCTAAAGTCTAATAGCCGCAGACAATCTATTCCTCGATTTTTATGTGTTTCGATTCTGAGCCCGCGACTGCTGACTCTGATGATTCGTCGATTTTATGTGCTTGTATGTGTGTTTACCTGTTTATGTGTTTAAATTTTGGAGATTTATTCGATTTTTGCTTTCACTTCGATCGACACGCACGACTCGCACTGCATTTCTATCTCAAAACGCCAACAAATCGCTAAACTATGGACGACCTTATGCTATAATATACGCTTATACTACTCGACTCGATACACTAAACGCGGTCGTTATATTCGAATACTCGCGAACTGTGAATGATAGGTTTCTGTGATCTGACTGCCTCTTGTGCTTAAATGCTTCTGTGGTTTATGTGTTTCTGTGATTCTGAGCCCTACGTGCTTATGTGCTTCTGTGTTTATGTGAATCTGTGATTATGTGTCTATGTGTTTATGTGATACATACTACATTGCGTGTTCCTAAGCTTTAGTAAGTAGTAGACGTGCGAGGTGAGATTCGAATACGTTGTGTTGAGTCCTGTGACAATGTCTGTTGCAGACAATGTCATCTGGATCCCGTCACCCATTACTTTCTCGACAAGAAAAGAGAGACAAACGTCTTGCTGCTATCATCGCTAAACAAGTAGCAAAAGCCGTGAGTGATGTCTACGAGAACGTCAGCAAATCATCTGAGGAGTCAAGAACCGAAGCTCCTAAAACTACCCCCAAAGCTGCCTTCAATTTCAAGCAGTTCAAGTCATGTGGGCCAAAGGAATTCACTGGCGAGGAAGGCCCTACAGCGTTGTTCCAATGGTTTGATTCCATTGAGGTCACTCTACGACAGAGCGGTTGCCCAGACGATCTCCGCACTCTAAATGCTACAGGCGTCTTCCAGTCCCGTGCACTAGACTGGTGGACGGCCGAGAGAAACAAACGAGGGAACGATGCAGCCTACGGTCTGTCGTGGGACGAACTCAAGGAGGTCATGCTGGAAGAATTATGCCCTCCTCATGAGCGCCAAAAGTTAGAAGATGAATTCTGGCACATAAAGCAGAAGGAAGGTGAAAATGTTGCTCTCACTGCTCGCTTCAAACAGCTCAGCATCATCTGCCCTGACCAAGTCAAGACTCCAGACATGGCAATCAAGAAGTATATCCGAGCCCTGCCTGACTGTGTTGCAGATTTCGTGCAAGCGGCTAAGACTAAGACGATCGAAGAGACTTACCTACTGGCCGCTGAAATCAACGACAATCGGGTCAAGGCTGGTGTCTGGGATAAAACTTCAAAGCACCTGCATCAAGCTACCACCGCCGCACCAACTGCTGAAACCACCACCGCACCAAGCAACAAGAGGAAGAACAAGCGAAAGAACAGCTCCAGCAACAAGAACTGTGCGATCACTGCTGCACCTATACAAGCTGTACCAGCCCAACAGCGTCAAGTAGCGGCGCCTGTGGCAACTGCACCGCCTGCTAAGCGTGCATACACTGGGCCACACCCGCTTTGCCCTACTTGTACCTACCATCACCCGACTACCATCGCTTGCCGTTTTTGTGCTCATTGCAATATGTACGTCCACTTCACTACCAACTGCCGTGCTCGACAAGCTCCTGCTCATCAAGCTCTACTTACCGCCCCTCAGGGTCAACAAGCCCCTCCGGCACCCGCGGTCAACGCCAAAGCCTGCTTCGCATGTGGCGATCCTAACCATTTCACCAACATGTGCCCAAACAGGGTTGTGAAACAAGAGCCCCAGCAGCCTCAGCAGCAACAGCAACAAGCAGCACGCGCACGAACTTTCAACATCAACGTGCGCCAAGCCCAAGCCGACAACAACGTGGTCAATGGTACGTTGCTTGTGAATGGTATTTATGCTTCGTTTTTATTTTATACTGGAGCCGATAATTGCTTTGTGTCGTCCGAATTCGAGAAGCTCCTTAGTCGTAAGCGCTCCCAACTCTCCTCGACGTTCGATGTTGAAGTCGCTACCGGAAGAACTGTCACCGTTAACTCTATTCTCCGTGATTGTACTCTTGAGCTCAACATTCACATTTTCCCAATCGACCTTATTCCGATGCAACTCGGAAGTTTTGATGTCATAGTAGGCATGGACTTTCTTCGCGAAAACCATGCTGAAGTTGTGTGCTTCGACATGATGATTCGATTCTCGCTCGCGAATGGTGACTTGTTGTGTGTTTACGGTGAAACTGCTTTGAAAGGTCTCAAGCTCATGTCATGTGTCCAAGCTAGCAAGTATCTCCGCAATGAATACAGAACTTTCTTGGCTAACATTGTAGTAGCGGAGAAGGAAAAGAAAGGAAATACAGAAGTGAAAGACGTTCCTGTGGTTCGTGAATTTCCTAATGTGTTCCATGACGACCTTCTAGGCTTACCACCAAGTCGTGATATCGACTTTCGTATCGACCTCATTCCTGGAGCCAACCCTATTGCCAAAGCTCCTTACCGACTCGCACCGTCTGAAATGCGTGAACTCTCGAACCAACTCCAGGAATTACTTGAGAAAGGCTTCATTCGCCCGAGCACCTCTCCTTGGGGCGCACCAGTCCTTTTCGTCAAAAAGAAGGATGGGTCGTTCAGGATGTGCATCGACTATCGGGAATTGAATAAGTTAACTATCAAGAACCTCTATCCCCTACCTCGCATTGATGATTTGTTTGATCAGTTACAAGGTGCTACGTGTTTCTCGAAGATCAATCTACGTTCAGGCTATCACCAACTACGCATTTAAGAGGAGGATATACCCAAAACCGTGTTTCGTACTCGATACGGCCATTACGAATTCGTTGTTATGCCCTTTGGTTTAACCAACGCACCCGCGGTTTTCATGGATCTGATGAATCGCGTGTGTAAACCATATCTCGACCGTTTCGTCATCGTGTTCATCGACGATGTCTTGATCTATTCCAAATCGAAAGCCGAACACGCGCAACATCTACGTTTCGTTCTCGAACTACTCCAGGGAAATCAACTCTATGCCAAATTCTCCAAGTGCGAATTCTGGCTGGAGGAGGTTCAGTTTCTGGGTCACATTGTTAATAGTCAAGGTATTCACGTCGATCCAGTGAAGATTGAAGCAGTCAAGAGTTGGATTACACCTAAGAAACCGTCTGAAGTCCGTTCTTTTCTCGGACTAGCGGACTACTATCGACGATTTATCGAAGGATTCTCAAAGATCGATGTACCGCTTACCGCTCTCACGCATAAAGACAAGCCTTTTGTTTGGGGAACTGAACAAGAGTCTGCCTTTCGAACCCTCAAGCACAAGCTTTGCAATGCTCTTATTCTCACATTGCCCGACGGGAACGACGATTTCATTGTCTACTGTGATGCTTCCAACCTAGGTCTTGGTTGTGTTCTCATGCAACGGGACAAGGTTATAGCTTACGCATCTCGTCAGCTCAAAATCCACGAGAAGAACTACACAACCCATGATCTCGAGCTAGGCGCAGTTGTTTTTGCGTTAAAGATTTGGCGACACTACCTGTACGGTACAAAGTGTACGATCTTCACCGATCATAGGAGCCTACAACATATCTTTAATCAGAAGGAACTTAATATGCGTCAACGCCGATGGGTTGAACTTCTCAACGATTACGACTGTGAGATTCGTTATCACCCAGGCAAAGCAAATGTTGTTGCCGACGCACTCAGCAGAGGGAACTATCTGCTTAGCACTTGTAATGTTCAAGCCCAATACGATCTCGAAACCCTCATCCGTGAAGCCCAGCATGCATGTTTTAATGAACGCACTCTGAAGAAGGAAAGAATCTACCACGATGGAGCCCAGCTTGTGAGTAAGTCGAATGGGATATTTCACTTTCTGGACCGAATTTGGATCCCTAAACGGACCGATTTGTGACAGATTTTAATGGACGAAGCCCACAAATCCCGGTATTCTATTCATCCCGGTGCCGACAAAATGTACCAGGACCTTCGCTACAAGTACTGGTGGCCGGGCATGAAAAGGGATATTGCTCTCTACGTTGGAAAGTGCTTAACTTGTGCAAGAGTCAAGGCTGAACATCAAAGACCCTCTGGCTTACTCGAACAACCGCCGATCCCTATGTGGAAGTGGGAGAGTATAGCTATGGATTTCATAACAAAACTTCCGCACACGTCATCAGGTCACGACAGCATTTGGGTTGTTGTGGACCGTTTGACCAAATCAGCTCACTTCTTGCCAATACGGGAAGACTACAAGGTAGAACGATTAGCCCGAATCTACACCGACGAGATCATTTGTAATCATGGGACGCCTCGCGACATCATCTCTGATCGTGATGCTCGGTTTACCTCGCGACTGTGGGAAACGTTACAAACGGCACTCGGTACATCGCTTAATCTAAGTACTGCTTTTCACCCTCAAACCGACGGTCAGACTGAAAGAACGATCCGTACTCTTGAAGACATGCTCCGTTCGTGTGTCATAGACTTCGGTGGTAATTGGGATAAATACCTGACGTTAGTCGAATTCTCGTATAATAACAGTTATCATTCCAGCATTCAAATGGCACCATTCGAGGCGTTATACGGAAGAAAATGTCGATCGCCTATTGTGTGGCACAAGATCGGTCACTCGCAACTAACCGGTCCCGAGCTATTACAAGAAACGACTGACAAAGTCCTCCAAATTCGAGACAACTTGTTGAAAGCTCGAAGTAGACGGAAAAGTTACGCCGATAGACGACGCAAGCCCCTTGAATTTGACGTTGGCGACTACGTACTCCTAAAGGTATCACCTTGGAAGGCTATGGTCAGATTCGGCAAGAAAGGGAAAATAGCGCTTCGATATGTTGGTCCTTTTAAGATTCTGGAAAGGATCGGAAAAGTCGCCTACAGACTCGAACTACTGGAGGAACTTAGTAACGTCCACCCGACTTTCCACGTGTCAAACCTCCGAAAGTGCCTGGCTGAGCATGATTTAATTGTACCTCTCGATGACCTTCAAGTAAACGAAATACTACACTTCGTGGAGAAGCCTGTCGAAATCATGAATCGCCAAACCAAGCAGCTCAGACGCTCGCGCATTCCTATTGTGAAAGTCCGATGGAAAGGCAAACGAGGCACAGAGTTCACTTGGGAACTCAAAAACGACATGAAGGCGAAGTACCCGCAGTTATTTGTTACGGCTTCGGCCTAATTTCGGGACGAAATTCCCTAAACAAGGGGAGGCTGTAACACCCCGTGTTTTCTGTGACACCCCAGGAAAACCAGGAAAACCATACAACTTAACTAGCTTCCTCAGTGAGTGCTTACCAAATTTCGGGACGAAATTTCTTTCAACTTGGGGATGATGTGACAACTCGAAATTTAGAACCTCTCGTTGTATCTTGGTGTAACTTGCTTGAAATGTTATGTGATTAGTTAACTTATTAATTCAATGAAGGACCTAAGTGAAATTTTGTGATTTTGTGTTATGCTTGTATGAATGAGTGTGATTATGTGAACCGAGACACAAGGACACGACTCGAGACCATACGGTCTCGAGTGAACAGTAACAGTTGGGCCGGATTGGGCCACACACCCCTTTAGCCTATTCGAAAACCCATTGGGGTGCACCACTTGAAGCTAGTATATATCCTTGTTGCTAACCAACACTATCATCTTTGGACAACACACACACTCCCCTACTCTCTCTTTAGAAACCATTAAACCCTAAGTCTCAACATCACCTCTCCTCCCATCCTTCTCTCGGATCCAAACCAGCAACACTAGGACTCTCGGATCGAGCTTGGGATCATCATTCGGAAGTTCACTCATCAACTCTTCATACCCTCACACTTAGAGAACCCAATCGGTTAGTGCTTCACTATGTATTAAGTATTATGTGTGCTTGATGATTGAATGCTTGTCTTCATTTTTAAATAAGTGGAAAAATGTATGATTATGGCTTTATCATATTCTCGGATGTGTATGATGGTGATAATCGGCTAACATGTTTTGATTTCGGATATGTTGCATAATGAACTCATGATGTCTTGTGTCTAAATGTGATTTAAACCATTGATTGTTGATGTTCATGAAAGTAGGCTTGCATATGTGTACTAGATAATGTCATGTAATCGGATTAGTATAGAGCCGAGTTGAGGGTTATGTGATGATTTGAAACCATTAGATGAGTATGTTCGAGTGTTTGATTGTTGTTCATGCTATGGTTGTGATAAATGCTAAAAACCCTAAAATATGATGAACAAGTTTGAATAATCATGATGAACAACTTGAATGTATGAAGAACAACATGAATGTGATATGAAGGTGTCTTGAATATTTGAAAATACTTGTTTGATCCATTTTAGTAAATTGCTAGACAAGAAAACATGTTTAGTGGATAGTACACAATTGTTGCATGAAATCAAAACCTCATTGGCTAAGTACAAGGACAGAAATCAGCAGATGTTCAGCCGAGAACTTCAGTCTCGACTCGAGACCGGGAACATGATAACTCGAGACTGCAGTTTGCGACTCGGGTTGCGAGTCGAGAACCCATAGTCTCGACTCGAGACCACACTTGAGCAGCACACACATCATGACTAGAGACCATGGTTGCGAGTCCGGTTGCGACTCGAGACCAACGCATGCATGACCCGAGACCACCTCAGTTGCGACTCGAGAACTAGTAAGTTACAACTCGAGACCGCACAGTCTCGACTAGAGACCGCACAGTCTCGACTCGAGACCATGTACATGTGCACGCTGATTGGACTTACATAGTTACGGGCCTAAGTTAATGGGCCGAATGTATGGGCTTTCTGTGTATTACAAATTGTGTATGTCGTACACTGTTTTGGACCTGCATGCTATTACGAGCCCAACTGTTTGGGCCGCACACTTAGACTTTGGTTATTACATAAATGTTACTGTGGAACTTGTTGCGAACTGTTGATGAACTGCCATGCTAGACATGTATGCCATGATTGTTACTTGTGTACAATACGTGTAGAACATACGTGCACTACTTGAATACGAACCTGACTTGTATGATACAACTATGTTAGGACGTGGTTGACCACAATATTGCTTGATTGACTTTTCTGTGTATCTGCCGAGCAAACCAAGGTGAGTTCACACCCTCTACAAAGCATGGGATTCCCTGGGTTGGGAATGGGGTTAAGGAACGCGGGTTCCTCGTCCTCCTTGGGTAGGACAGCATCGGTTCAGGAATGTAATTCCTCGTCCTCACGGACAGATAACTCGTACTAGACCAAAACTCTATCACGAAGTCCCTCCTTTTTATATCGACTTAATCGCCGGGCCAATGGCGAGCGGGTCATTAGTTAGATAGCGCTATTTAGGTCTGACAAACCTCACACCGTGCCGCAGAGGACGGGCGTGAACTAATGGATCTGGGGCACGTCAATGATGATAGACATTGACAGTTTCAAGGCACATAAACATGACTACAGTCAGCAGTCGATATGGTAACGAGTCTAGTGTATACATGGGGTAGCCCCCACGGCCGAAATGCCAGATAACTAACACGGGGTAGCCCCCACGGCTGGATTGCCAGAGTAACCGGGAATAAACAAGTCACGTTTTTTAACTATGGGGTAACCCCCACGGCAGGATGCCAGATAAAGGAAACTGTTTTCGAAACAACTTAAAACGAACACCCAACCGTGAACTCACTCAACTTGTTGTTGACTCGTTACTACATGCTTTGCAGGTCTTTAGGTACATAGCTGGAGCTTGCATGGAGGCGGGTCGTTGTGGGACATGGACGACTGTGTGCCATGTTAAACTTTGAAACAATTAAACTTATGTATTGGTTTTAAGACTTATGCTTCCGCTTGCAACTTAAACTACGTTTTGTTTGAACACCAATTGTATGGGTTGGATTTTATAACTACTTATATGTTGTTCAATATGATTGGTGGCTGGATCCTGGTCAATTACGCCTCCAAGCGGTAGTACTCCGCAGGTGGATTTTGGGGGTGTGACAGATTGGTATCAGAGCCATTGGTTATAGTGAACTTGGTTTTAATAAGGGAAAAAGTTTTATTAAAATCAGACTATAACTTGTACAGTGCTCTACGATCCACAACGACGCTTCACTCCACATGCAAGGCTCGACATTCTAGGTGATATGATCTATGTATATATTGCCTACTTGTTAGTTACGTAGTACATTGCTCATGGTATGCTTGGCTAGTATAACTACTGATTGCTTGAACACATGTGTGCTTACTCACTTCTGTCATCGCATTTTCGCGAACCCCTCTCACTCACGTTCCTCTGGATATGAAGATCATGTCTGGACGCGTAAACCTGACACAAGCCCAGTTGACGGCTCTGATTAACGAACGAGTTGCTGCTGCACTGGCAGCTGCACACGCAGGAGGTCAACATGTTCAGCCACCTGTGTGCACCTTCAAAACTTTCATGGACTGCCGACCCACTACTTTTAGTGGCACTGAAGGAGCAGTAGGTCTCCTCCACTGGTTTGAGAAACTAGAATCTGTGTTCGAAATGTGTGAATGCCCTGAGGCGCGCAGGGTGAAGTATGCTACCGGTACTCTCGAGGGTTTAGCTCTCACATGGTGGAACGCTCAGGTCCAAATGCTGGGGTTGGTTGCTGCCAACGCCACCCCATGGGAAAACTTTAAAGAGATGATCAAGGATGAATACTGCAGTCGGGATGAGATTCACAAACTGGAGGTAGAATTCTTCAACCTCAAGATGACGGGGTCGGAAATTGAAGCTTATGTGAAAAGGTCGAACGAACTGGCAATTCTGTGTCCTACAATGGTGGATCCTCCCATCAAACGCATTGAACTATTCCTTCAGGGCTTAGTGCCAGAAATCCAAAGTCATGTGACTTCAGCAAACCTCACCACCATCCAGCAAGTTGTGCAATTGGCTCACCGTCTCACGGATCAGGCGGTGGAGCAGAACAAGTTACCAAAGCGCATAGGTGCTGCAACCACTTCAGGTGCTCTTAGTGACAACAAACGGAAATGGGATGGAACTTCAAGTAAGGGGTCGACTTCTGTTCAGTCTCAATCTCAACAGAGGAAGACTGAGGACTAGAAGAGCCCTAGTCAGCAAACATCTGGTGGTCAAAGTCATGGCGGGTACAAAGGGAATCACCCCAAATGCAATCGCTGCAGCCTGCACCACAGCGGGCCATGCACCAGGGGTAACTGTCATCGGTGCAACAAGCCGGGTCACGCTGCAAAGGATTGCAGGAGCTTATACCCCGCCAACCAGAATCGTCAACAAGCTCAACAGAACCAACGTCAGCAGCAGCAGCAAGGTGATAACAAAGGGTGCTTTCAGTGTGGAGCTGAAGGCCATTTCAAGAGGGATTGCCCCCAACTGAACAGGAACCAGAACAACAACAACAACAATCAGGGGAATGGTAACAATGGCAACAACAACAACAATGGTGCCAGGGGGCGGGCGTTCGTGATTGGCCAAGGTGAAGCAAGGAATGACCCCAATGTTGTGGCGGGTAAGTTCCTTCTCGACGACTTTTATGTTACAATTTTATTTGATTCGGGTGCCGATACTAGCTACATGTCACTAGAAGTTAGTCGAATGCTTAAGCGTATTCCAACACCTTTGAACAACAAGCACACTGTAGAGCTAGCAAACGGTAAGAGTTTAGAAGCCACACACATAGTCAAGGGTTGTGAACTTGTTCTCGCTAACCAGACCTTCTCTATCGACCTTATTCCTATCGTCTTGGGTAGTTTCGACGTTGTCATTGGGATGGATTGGTTATCCCAACACCGAGCAGAGATTCTTTGCAACGAGAAGGTTGTTCGTATTCCAGGTTCCGGTAGTGAACCTCTCATGATTCGTGGTGACAAGAGGAGTGCTATTGAAAACATCATCTCTCTCCTTAAGGCCCAAAAGTGCTTACGAAAGGGCCACACTGCCATTTTGGCTCTCGTTACTGACACCTCGGAGAAGGAGAAGAAGATAGAAGACTTCCCAATTGTACGCGACTATCCCGAGGTATTTCCTGAGGAATTACCCGGTCTTCCGCCCCATCGCCAAGTCGAGTTTCAGATTGAACTAGCTCCTGGAGCTGCGCCTATAGCTCGTGCACCTTATCGTTTAGCTCCATCAGAGTTGGAAGAACTCTCTACACAACTACAAGAACTCTTGGATAAGGGTTTTATCCGTCCTAGCTCTTCGCCTTGGGGAGCTCCAGTGCTATTTGTGAAGAAGAAAGACGGTACCTTTAGGATGTGCATCGACTACCGGGAACTCAACAAGGTGACGGTGAAGAATCGTTATCCTCTACCGCGCATTGACGACTTGTTCGACCAGCTGCAAGGGTCGAGCTACTATTCGAAGATCGATTTGAGATCGGGTTACCACCAGCTGAGAGTCCGAGAAGAGGACGTCTCCAAAACAGCTTTTAGAACCCGTTATGGACACTATGAGTTCTTGGTCATGCCTTTCGGGCTGACAAACGCACCTGCGATTTTCATGGACTTGATGAATCGAGTGTGCAAGCCTTACCTGGACAAGTTCGTCATAGTCTTCATCGACGACATCCTGATCCATTCCAAGAGTCAGGAAGAACACGAGCAGCATCTACGGCTTATCCTGGAACTCCTTCGAATAGAACAGCTTTACGCAAAGTTCTCGAAATGCGACTTCTGGCTTCGTGAAGTCCATTTCCTAGGCCACGTAGTGAACAAGGATGGGATCCACGTTGATCCATCCAAGGTGGATTCGATTAAGAACTGGCCTGCACCTCGTACACCAAAGGAGATTCGCCAATTCTTAGGTTTGGCAGGTTACTACAGGAGGTTCATTAAGGATTTTTCTAAGATTGCACAGCCTCTCACCTCACTAACGCAGAAAGGCGTTGTTTATCGATGGGGAGATGCGCAGGAATTAGCATTTCAGCATTTAAAGGATAGACTTTGCAGCGCACCCATCCTTTCATTGCCGGAGGGCACATACGATTTTGTGGTCTACTGCGACGCATCGATTCAGGGTCTTGGTTGTGTACTGATGCAACGGGATAAGGTTATAGCCTACGCCTCACGCCAACTTAAAGTTCATGAAAAGAACTACACTACACATGATTTAGAGCTGGGAGCCGTTGTCTTTGCACTTAAGATATGGCGACATTACTTGTACAGTACCAAGTGCACCATCTATACCGACCACAGAAGCCTCGAGCATATCTTCAAGCAGAAGGAACTGAATATGCGGCAACGACGATGGGTCGAGCTACTGAACGATTACGAATGTGCAATCAAGTACCATCCTGGCAAAGCCAATGTTGTGGCTGATGCCCTTAGTCGGAAGGACACTGCACCTAGGCGCGTAAGAGCCTTACAGCTCACTATACATTCCAGTCTTCCTTCCCAAATACGAGACGCTCAGGTAGAAGCATTGAAACCAGAAAACGTCAGGGCTGAAGCCCTACGCGGCTCAAGGCAACGCTTAGAACAGAAGGAAGACGGCGCTTACTGCATAACGGGACGCTTCTGGGTCCCACTCTATGGCAACCTACGAGAGCTTGTGATGGATGAAGCGCACAAGTCCCGCTACTCGGTACACCCTGGTTCGGATAAGATGTATCACGATATCAGAACTACGTATTGGTGGCCTAGCATGAAGGCCCACATAGCAACTTACGTCAGCAAGTGTTTGACTTGTGCGAGAGTCAAGTCTGAATACCAGAAACCCTCAGGCCTACTCCAACAACCAGAGATACCGCAATGGAAATGGGAGCAAATTTCCATGGACTTTGTCACTGGCCTGCCTAGATTCCAGCGCGGGAACGATACTATTTGGGTGATCGTGGATCGACTTACAAAATCTGCACACTTCCTGGCTATCAAGGAGACGGATAAATTCTCCACTCTGGCAGAAATATACCTCAAGGAAGTTGTTTCGAGGCACGGGGTGCCCACCTCTATTATCTCGGATCGAGATGCACGTTTCACTTCGGAACTGTGGCAAGCGATGCACAAATCCTTTGGCTCGCGATTAGATATGAGCACAGCGTATCACCCCCAGACGGACGGACAGTCCGAGCGCACTATTCAAACCTTAGAAGACATGCTTCGTGCATGTGTAATCGACTTTGGCAACCGCTGGGAAAAACACCTGCCACTGGTGGAATTCTCGTACAATAACAGCTACCACACCAGCATTAAAGCTGCTCTGTTTGAGGCATTGTACGGACGTAAATACCGGTCACCTCTTTGTTGGGCAGAGGTGGGAGATAGTCAGATCACTGGTCCAGAACATGTGGTAGACACAACCGAACAAATTGCTCAAATACGAAAACGCATGGCGGCAGCTCGTGACCGTCAGAAAGTCTACGCCGATAAGGGCAGGAAACCACTAGAGCTCCAGGTTGGGGAGCGGGTGCTACTCAAAGTTTCACCCTGGAAGGGTGTGGTTCGATTTGGTAAACGAGGCAAACTTAACCCACGATACGTTGGACCTTTCGAAATCATCGAGAAGATAGGCAGGGTGGCCTACAGACTGAACTTACCAGCAGAACTCGGTGCAGTTCACAACGTTTTCCACGTGTCAAATCTGAAGAAGTGTCTGTCAGATGAGACCCACATAGTTCCTCTGAAGGAACTCACTATCGACGAGCAGTTACGATTCATCGAGGAACCAGTTGAAATCACGGACCGGGATGTTAAGGTCCTCAAGAGCACTAGAATACCTCTCGTTCGAGTTCGTTGGAACTCACGTCGCGGCCCAGAGTTCACCTGGGAGCGCGAAGATCAGATGAAACAAAAGTATCCCCAACTGTTCGCAAACAGTACACCCACTACTGAGGCTGAAGCTACGGAATTTCGGGACGAAATTCCAGATCAACGGGGGGTGGATGTGACACCCCAGGAAAACCAGGAAAACCATACAACTTAACTAGCTTCCTCAGTGAGTGCTTACCAAATTTCGGGACGAAATTTCTTTCAACTTGGGGATGATGTGACAACTCGAAATTTAGAACCTCTCGTTGTATCTTGGTGTAACTTGCTTGAAACGTTATGTGATTAGTTAACTTATTAATTCAATGAAGGACCTAAGTGAAATTTTGTGATTTTGTGTTATGCTTGTATGAATGAGTGTGATTATGTGAACCGAGACACAAGGACACGACTCGAGACCATACGGTCTCGAGTGAACAGTAACAGTTGGGCCGGATTGGGCCACACACCCCTTTAGCCTATTCGAAAACCCATTAGGGTGCACCACTTGAAGCTAGTATATATCCTTGTTGCTAACCAACACTATCATCTTTGGACAACACACACACTCCCCTACTCTCTCTCTAGAAACCATTAAACCCTAAGTCTCAACATCACCTCTCCTCCCATCCTTCTCTCGGATCCAAACCGGCAACACTAGGACTCTCGGATCGAGCTTGGGATCATCATTCGGAAGTTCACTCATCAACTCTTCATACCCTCACACTTAGAGAACCCAATCGGTTAGTGCTTCACTATGTATTAAGTATTATGTGTGCTTGATGATTGAATGCTTGTCTTCATGTATAAATAAGTGGAAAATGTATGATTATGGCTTTATCATATTCTCGGATGTGTATGATGGTGATAATCGGCTAACATGTTTTGATTTCGGATATGTTGCATAATGAACTCATGATGTCTTGTGTCTAAATGTGATTTAAACCATTGATTGTTGATGTTCATGAAAGTAGGCTTGCATATGTGTACTAGATAATGTCATGTAATCGGATTAGTATAGAGCCGAGTTGAGGGTTATGTGATGATTTGAAACCATTAGATGAGTATGTTCGAGTGTTTGATTGTTGTTCATGCTATGGTTGTGATAAATGCTAAAAACCCTAAAATATGATGAACAGCATCGGTTCAGGAATGTAATTCCTCGTCCTCACGGACAGATAACTCGTACTAGACCAAAACTCTATCACGAAGTCCCTCCTTTTTATATCGACTTAATCGCCGGGCCAATGGCGAGCGGGTCATTAGTTAGATAGCGCTATTTAGGTAACCCTATAAATACCCCATGTCACTCTCAAACTTTCTACTTTTGGCATCTGACGTCCGAACAGATCGTGCTCCCCACCTTTTCTTCGATTTCTCTCGATTCCGGTAAGATCTCGTCCTAAACCTTGTACTTTCTTAATCTACACGCACTCCTACACCTTTCTATCTTTTGAATCTTAACTTTTAACCGTGAAATCACTAGATTTGAGGTGTTCTAGGATGACGTCATCATGGTGTTCTTAGGAACTTCATGTTTTGGCCTCAATCCACCAAGAACAACTTAGATCTAATCGATTTCCACACGAATACACAAAGATCTTGCATAGATCTAAACACATTCATGGTGAAAAGGATTGAAAGATGGTTTCTAACTTTCTTTCAACTCTTTTACACTCAATGCACTCAAAACCGATAGAATCGGGCCTTGTTCTAGTCTCCTACTCATTCTTAGTGTTGTGCTAGTTCAAGATCTGGATTCTACTCACGAGACCACCGATTTCGGGTTAACCAAGGACAACCGTCTTGAACCGGTTATGAATATTCAAATCACAATAAATACACTACTCAATACTATTTGGACGCTAACCGTTAATGCATGTTATACGTGGCTTTTGAATGCTTGTTTGTTATGTTTACACATGGAATGCTGTCTACCTGCCTTAGCAACGATAGTACTATAGTTTGGACTCAGCACCTGTTCGCAGGGGTTGTTAAGGACAATTACTTGCATGGATTACGGTGGTAATCATGTATTGCGAACTGCCTCTGGCAGTCAACCCGCAGTCATTGGTATTGTCACACCCCCAAAATCCACATGCGGAGTACCACCGCTTGGAGGCGTGACTGACCAGGATCAAGCCACCAATCATATTGAACAATGTATTTAAAATAAATAAAACCCAACCACGCAATATAATTGGTGTTCAAAAACAAGTTAACCAAGTTCAAGTTAAACAGCGGAAGCAATAAAGGTAAAACCAAAACATAAGTTCAATAAGTTTAAATGTTAACATGGCACACAACGGTCCATGTCCCACAACGACTCCTCTTGCTCGTGCAATCTCCATAGATACCTAACGACCTGCAAGGCATGTAACAACAAATCAACAACAAAGTTGAGCGAGTTCACGGTTGGTGTTCATTGTTAAGTTGTTTAAAAAAAACAGGAATTCATTTGTAAGTTGTAAGTTAATCAGTTTACCCTGTTTCCCAAACATATCCATAGTTGGTGGGGGCTTCCCCATGTTAACCACTAGACCCGTTTACCATATCGACCACTGACTAAAGTAAGTTGGTGCCCTAGCGTCAATGTCTATCATCATTGACGTGCCCAGATCCATTAGTTCACGCCCGTCCTCTGCGGCACGGTGTGAGGCTTGTCAAACCTAAATAGCGCTATCTAACTAATGACCCGCTCGCCATTGGCCCGGCGATTAAGTCGATATAAAAGGAGGGACTTCATGATAGAGATTTTTGGTCTAGTATCTGTGTTGTCACCCTTCAATAAAGAGGGTGTGTACGTAATCCCCAAACCAGGAGACTACGCAGGTTCCGATTAAGTTCTTAGTACGTGTTGTCACCCTTCAATAAAGAGGGTGTGTACGTGTTCCAAACCAGGAGATCACGCAGTTTCAGTTTAAATCCTTTACCCATTCCCAACCCTTGGGAATCCCATGCCTTGTAGAGAGTGTGAACTCACCTTGGTTTGCTCGGTAAGATTATCTACGAGTCTACCAGTTACTCAAGTATGTCCTAAAGGAGTCACCGATATAAATCAGTTTTACGCGCATATGAACCATAGTTTTCATATTCAAGTAATTCATATATTCGTCTATCACATAATATACATTCACTGCATATGTAATGCACGCATGTGATTTAGGTCATGGTAGCTAATTCGTCCGTTTAGAGTACCCACAAATGCTTAACGTGTAATTTCTCAAACATGTAATACCCATATTTACATAATCTATTAGCAATTCTAGATAGTCAAGGTTTAGTCCAAATATATCATGTGTGGTTGAGCATCAGCAAGTAATGTTCCATTTCAACCTATGTTTTAAACAAACAGCTCGATATTACCCATTATAGTTGTGGCCCAATTATAACAATTTAACATAAAATATAACACTCCTAATTTCGATGCATCAGTTTATTATTATACCACTAACCCACCTATGCTACTCGACAAAAGAAAACAAATCTCATAACATTCTGTTCGGTTTCACAAACCCCTATAACCATCATACCCTTATTATTAAAATACCATTAAAATAACATATATGAAGTTTGCATAAAACTAAATAATCAAATCAAAATAAGCATTGAGAAATTAATGTCATGTTTTGGATAATTATGTTCGTTTTGAACCGTTAAACCCAAATAAACACAAACGACACATAATCAAAGGAATCTAATCAAGATAATGATGATCACTGACAATCTCACATGTATTTATATGTAATTTATTCAAGATACCACAACCATCAATTGTCAACATATAACCTACAACCTATACTACTTTCCTACCTACCAACCATATAGCATTTGATCACACATCATCGCATAGGATAATCATAACAATCTGTATATAATCATTCAACAATTAACATCAAATAATCAACAAAGACTAATAGCAATTGCACTAACCGGAGGTCCTATTGAATGAACAGATGCTCGAAGGGGGGAAGGGGTAGCTGCTGCCGATCGAACGATTGAGAGAGGGGGGTAGGGTTTGATCTTTTAAGTAGGAGATAATACATATTACAAGTTACGTGCACATATATACAAAAATATAGAATGGTGGTTCATTAATTGGCCGGCCATGGTAATGGGCTCAAGCCCAAGTGAGCCGATCCATATTGACAATTAGCAAATATTTAGTGATTAGGGGGGCTTCGGTTACTTGAGGTGCGGCCCACATATACACTTATAAATATTTTAGGAATTAAAGGTTACTAATTTTTATCGTCGTAATAGATATGAAAATAGAAATATCGAGAAACAGGATCGCGTGATGAAAGATACAAACCTTGAAAGTTCGGGTTGTCACATCATCCCCAACTTGAAAGAAATTTCGTCCCGAAATTTAGTACGTAGTTACTGGGAAAGCTAGTTAGGTTGCATGGTTTCCTGGGGTGTCACATCATTCCCCCGTTGGTTTGGAATTTCGTCCCGAAATTCCGCAGTAGCTTCAGCCTCAGTAGTGGTTTCATTGTTTTCGCCATCAGCCGATTCCACAACAGGTTGGGTTTCAAGAAGCATCAGGGTTAAGCAGAACAGTGGCGAAGTGATTAGTCACCAAGAACACGTAGGCTACCATGTTGTTATAATCCCGGCGTCGCCCACGCCAATCCCTAATGTCCCTCTATGAGCATCATTTCCCGTGTTGTTGTACTCGTTGCGAGGATTTCCAGTACGGCCGTCGTTCCCTTGGTTGTTGTCGTTGAATTTAACATTGGCCACTCCATGCCGTAAGCACCTTCACTTTCCATACTGTTGGTTACCATTACAAATACCTTGTTGTTGCCGTGACCGTTGCCTCTAATGCTGTTGTTTGAAACGAAGCTCTATGACTCTTCACCATCAAGGTCCATCTTTTCACATTCTGAGCCACGTCCTAACGCGTTTCTCACTGTGCTCGCAGTCACACCTTCCATACTACCATCAGCTGTCCTCACTTATGCCCCGATTGATTCATAAGAGTTGACTCCCATGAGTTGCTGACAAGGGTTAAGGATTCGTTTGAAGCCAATTCGCTGGTGCTCATTGCCGGTAATCAGGGTCGTCAAAGTACTGAGGTCGGTAAAGTTCTACGCTCATCCTCCTGTCCATCGATGTTGCAAGTGGTTCGAGTAATACTCAGTATGTTGCGGGAGTGTTGCAGGAGTGATCGCACTTCAGAATCTGAGGCGTCAATACATGAGTTCCAGCAAACGAAGAGGAAAAAAGAAAGGTATCGATCGATCATTCGACCTTGCGACATCCTACTCGGGGACGTTCGTATAAGCACCTAACATTCTACACGGTTCGCTAGGTGTTTAGATGGGTGTTCAGGTAATAATCGATAGCATCGAGATTCGAAAGGATCCAGAGATGAATGAAAAGTTCACATTCGAGTAGGGGACAATCACTGCTATGACCCCTATAGGTTTGTTATGTTTCACATCGGTCAAATAGCGGAACGGAACCACTTTTCCACTTGTCAAGGCTCACTGGGACTCGCATGCACCCCACATTATTATTATGTGTGCACCCACAATAATATTGCGATTTACATGCTCATCTCAGTTCCTCCTAACTCATGTCAAATGGTTCCTCAAACTCAGATGTCAAACGGAGGTCGTCAATGTAATAAGATCACAAAAACTTAAGGACTATGGCATACTATCAACGCATCATAAGGTGAGCAAGCAATCCATGCCATCTTGCTATAGTGACGAGTGTGTGTTCGTGTGTTTCGTCATAAACAAATGTGTACTGTCACATCAAAGGAAACATGGGTGAGAGAGGTTCGCGAGAGTGCGATGACAGAAGAGAGTAAGCACACAAGTGTTTTCTAACAATAGTTGTTACGTTTATCTAAACATATCACGAGCAAAGTTCTATGTAACTAGCAAGTAGGCAATATAAACATAAATCATATCACCTATAGTGTGGAGTCTTGCACGTGGAGCGAAGCGTCGTTGTGGATCGTTGAGCACTGTACAGGTTATAGACTGGTTTTATCAAAAAGCTTTTCCTCTTTTTAAAACCAAGTTCACTATAACCAATGGCTCTGATACCAATCTGCCACACCCCCAAAATCCACATGCGGAGTACCACCGCTTGGAGGCGTGACTGACCAGGATCAAGCCACCAATCATATTGAACAATGTATTTAAAATAAATAAAACCCAACCACGCAATATAATTGGTGTTCAAAAACAAGTTAACCAAGTTCAAGTTAAACAGGGGAAGCAATAAAGGTAAAACCAAAACATAAGTTCAATAAGTTTAAATGTTAACATGGCACACAACGGTCCATGTCCCACAACGACTCCTCTTGCTCGTGCAATCTCCATAGATACCTAACGACCTGCAAGGCATGTAACAACAAATCAACAACAAAGTTGAGCGAGTTCACGGTTGGTGTTCATTGTTAAGTTGTTTAAAAAAAACAGGAATTCATTTGTAAGTTGTAAGTTAATCAGTTTACCCTGTTTCCCAAACATATCCATAGTTGGTGGGGGCTTCCCCATGTTAACCACTAGACCCGTTTACCATATCGACCACTGACTAAAGTAAGTTGGTGCCCTAGCGTCAATGTCTATCATCATTGACGTGCCCAGATCCATTAGTTCACGCCCGTCCTCTGCGGCACGGTGTGAGGCTTGTCAAACCTAAATAGCGCTATCTAACTAATGACCCGCTCGCCATTGGCCCGGCGATTAAGTCGATATAAAAGGAGGGACTTCATGATAGAGATTTTTGGTCTAGTATCTGTGTTGTCACCCTTCAATAAAGAGGGTGTGTACGTAATCCCCAAACCAGGAGACTACGCAGGTTCCGATTAAGTTCTTAGTACGTGTTGTCACCCTTCAATAAAGAGGGTGTGTACGTGTTCCAAACCAGGAGATCACGCAGTTTCAGTTTAAATCCTTTACCCATTCCCAACCCTTGGGAATCCCATGCCTTGTAGAGAGTGTGAACTCACCTTGGTTTGCTCGGTAAGATTATCTACGAGTCTACCAGTTACTCAAGTATGTCCTAAAGGAGTCACCGATATAAATCAGTTTTACGCGCATATGAACCATAGTTTTCATATTCAAGTAATTCATATATTCGTCTATCACATAATATACATTCACTGCATATGTAATGCACGCATGTGATTTAGGTCATGGTAGCTAATTCGTCCGTTTAGAGTACCCACAAATGCTTAACGTGTAATTTCTCAAACATGTAATACCCATATTTACATAATCTATTAGCAATTCTAGATAGTCAAGGTTTAGTCCAAATATATCATGTGTGGTTGAGCATCAGCAAGTAATGTTCCATTTCAACCTATGTTTTAAACAAACAGCTCGATATTACCCATTATAGTTGTGGCCCAATTATAACAATTTAACATAAAATATAACACTCCTAATTTCGATGCATCAGTTTATTATTATACCACTAACCCACCTATGCTACTCGACAAAAGAAAACAAATCTCATAACATTCTGTTCGGTTTCACAAACCCCTATAACCATCATACCCTTATTATTAAAATACCATTAAAATAACATATATGAAGTTTGCATAAAACTAAATAATCAAATCAAAATAAGCATTGAGAAATTAATGTCATGTTTTGGATAATTATGTTCGTTTTGAACCGTTAAACCCAAATAAACACAAACGACACATAATCAAAGGAATCTAATCGAGATAATGATGATCACTGACAATCTCACATGTATTTATATGTAATTTATTCAAGATACCACAACCATCAATTGTCAACATATAACCTACAACCTATACTACTTTCCTACCTACCAACCATATAGCATTTGATCACACATCATCGCATAGGATAATCATAACAATCTGTATATAATCATTCAACAATTAACATCAAATAATCAACAAAGACTAATAGCAATTGCACTAACCGGAGGTCCTATTGAATGAACAGATGCTCGAAGGGGGGAAGGGGTAGCTACTGCCGATCGAACGATTGAGAGAGGGGGGTAGGGTTTGATCTTTTAAGTAGGAGATAATACATATTACAAGTTACGTGCACATATATACAAAAATATAGAATGGCGGTTCATTAATTGGCCGGCCATGGTAATGGGCTCAAGCCGAAGTGAGCCGATCCATATTGACAATTAGCAAATATTTAGTGATTAGGGGGGCTTTGGTTACTTGAGGTGCGGCCCACATATACACTTATAAATATTTTAGGAATTAAAGGTTACTAATTTTTATCGTCGTAATAGATATGAAAATAGAAATATCGAGAAACAGGATCGCGTGATGAAAGATACAAACCTTGAAAGTTCGGGTTGTCACATCATCCCCAACTTGAAAGAAATTTCGTCCCGAAATTTAGTACGTAGTTACTGGGAAAGCTAGTTAGGTTGCATGGTTTCCTGGGGTGTCACAGGTATCGATGGATCTATGTCGATAACTAACGTGCTTCATTTCACTATGTGTACGTGCAGGTTATGCGTAAACGAATTTCGAACTCTATATGCTATTATCAAACTTGTATGCTCACCTTTACATTATATGTATTGACTTTATTTTGACGTATGTGACAGGTGCTTAGGATGCACATCTACTAGTAAATCGAAGCTAGAATAAGGCTCTAGAGGCCAACAAATAGTTGTCTGTACAAATTAAATCAAGGGTCTCTAGAAGCAGATAAACAATTGCTCTATTTGAAAATCTGAGTTGTCGGAATAGAACTATTTGCCTAGATTTTGTCTGTAATAATTTGTTTACCTTTTGAGACATGGTATGGGACATGTTACTTTAAATTGATTGGTAATGATAATTGTTATGGAAACTTCTGGACAATCTGTTTCGCTCAGTGCCATGCCCCGATGTTTCCACCATCGGTTGGGGTGTGACATCCCGATACAGTTAGTTGTTTGCCGTTGGATAATCGAAGTCGGACAATCCTTTTGTCACATATAACTTCTGCATGATATGGTGTCAACCAGTCCATTCCTATGACTATGTCGAGTTCTCCAAGTTCCATAGGCATTAGATCTATAGGGATAACGTGGTTGTTTAAGCTTATTTTACAATTCTTAATAATGTCAACTATCTCTCTTTGACTTCCGTCAGCCATTTCTACTGTAAGGGCATGATCTAGGTTTTGGGACGCCTGGTTCAAGTAAGGTCTAAAGGTAGCCGACACTAGACTTCTATTTGCACCGTTATCAAATAACACACGCACAAATACATCATTTACGAGATACGTACCCATGATAACGTCTGTATTGGTCTTGGCTTCTTCCGTGGTGAGTACAAATGCACGCCCTTTTGGATGATTTGGTTATGTCTTATTATTTCTTTTGAGTTCGGGACATTCGGATCTCATGTGGTTAGGATCTCCATATTCGAAACACTTCTTCTTTTCCTTGCATTCTTGAAGAGCATGACTAGTCTTTTTACAATTTGGACAAGGAAAACGACATTCCCCCGTATGAAAGCGTTTGCAAATTTGACATTGAGGAAATGTTTTAGGCCTTTTAAAGTTGTTATTCCGGGTGTCCCCCTTTCTTTCTTCCCACTTCCTTTTTGGTGCGGGAGATTCAGCCTGCCGCAGAATCATCTCGGCAGCCATGACGGCGCCAGCCTCAACAGTTTCTGCAAAAGTCTTGGGGAATTTGGATTTGATAAACACCCTCATTTCAGAGGGTAGACCCCAAATAAACCTATTGATCAGTTGTTCCTCAGTCAATGCTAAATAAGAAACCAGTCGAGATATGTCGTTGAAACGAGAAACATACTCTCGATAGGTTTTATTTCCCATTTTTAACTGAAAGAATTCACTTCCAGTTGCTCAGTCTCACTGGGAGGACAATACTTAGCAAGAAACTTATGAATAAACTCCTCCCACTTCATCTCCTTAACCTTTTCTTTTCCCTCTGTTCGGACCACATTGTTCCACCAGTGAAGGGCTTCAGCTTCAAACATATGTACGGAGAACCGTACTTTGTTGCGGTCATCACACTCACATATGTCTAATACCGACTCCATTCTGTTGAGCCAGTCTTGAGCTTCTAGTGCTCCCTTTCTTTCGTCGAAGGACTGAGGTTTACAGGACATGAAGTGCTTATAAGTACATTCCCTTGATTTGGAATATTCACCTTTTCCTTCTAGTGGCATGGTTGCATTAGTGTTTTTATTTTCGCCCATTCTTTCCCTTTGTACCGGCGTGGATGCAGCTGAGCTTTCTTCAGGTCGTTCTCTTGACTGGTTAACATTACTGGTTTGTGCATTGTTTATTATCTTAGCCACTTCCGTAGCTATATTGCGAATATCTTCAGCATTTAAACGCATGCTCACACTAGACTGAGATCTGACACTGTGAGAGGGAGTTTGAGTCCTATGAGAAGCTTCCTCTCTCCTTCTATTATTCTGTTCATTTCTAGACCCTTGTTCATCTCTATGTTTAGACATTGTCACCTTCCTATAGGGATATGATTATAAAGAGTTACTGATATGTATGATACATCATTATAATATAACAACTATATACATCTATATATATATATATATATATATATATGAGTAGGAGTTGGGTAGAAAGTGTTTTTTTCCTAGAAAGTCTAGGAAGCAATAAGAACGCGACATGTGACATTGAAGGATTTTAACTAAAAGGGCAATTGTGTAATTTGAATATTATTTTAATTACGGATTATTTTATTAGGATAACTAACTAACCAGAAAATTATGAAAACTAAATATCCCATTTAATTCAAATTGACAGTTTCAATTTAAATCATACAATACATACAACATATTCACAGGAATTCGTAAAACAGGATTTTACAACATTGCTGGAGGATTCTTGACATTGTGTTTTAACAGCAAGCATATTTCTTGACGCTGTGTTTTAACAGCAAGCAGATTTCTTGACATTGTGTTTTAACAGCAAGCAGATTTCTTGAAGCTGTGTTTTAACAGCAAGCAGATTGCTGGCCATTGTGTTTTAACAACAAGCAGATTTCTTGACGCTGTGTTTTAACAACAAGCAGATTTCTTGACGCTGTGTTTTAACAGCAAGCAGATTGCTGGAGGATTCTTGACATTGTGTTTTAACAGCAAGCAGATTTCTTGACATTGTGTTTTAACAGCAAGCAGATTTCCTTGACGCTGTGTTTTAACAACAAGCAGATTGCTGGACATTGTGTTTTAACAGCAAGCAGATTTCTTGACGCTGTGTTTTAACAGCAAGCAGATTTCTTGACATTGTGTTTTAACAGCAAGCATATTGCTGGACACACTGTCAGTGTCTTCGTCTTCAACACAACCCAGTGTCTTCGTCTTCAACACACAGTCATCATCAACATTAAAATGGTAAAACACATAAACCTTAAAACACACTGTCATCATCAACATATTCAGATGTCATTTTAAAACACACTGTCATCATCAACCTTAAAATGGTAAAACACATCAACCTTAAATCATACAACGAAGATACGAAAGTGAATCGGGTAACCTAGAGTTAAATGAGACTGACCTGGATTCGAAAAGGGCTCGCCGGAAACCTTGACTGATCGTCGGCGGCGGCGTCACCCCAGCCGCTCCTCTCTGCCTACCCCCTTCTGGTCGCTGAGCACCACCACCACAGCGCCATCCTGCGCCGCCACCTAACCCCATAAAATCCCTCCTCCTCTGTGTGTTGCGGCCATCACCGTTTTGAGGTTTTTGGAGGTGGGTTTAGAGAGGGAGAGAGAGAGAGAGAGAGAGAGAAAGAGGGGAAATCGCATGAATTTAGGGATTGGTTATTGATATGGCAGTTTCTTAACTGATTTAAAACACTTCCAATTACCAAAATACCCTCACTATATAAAAAGTCTCTAATTATATAACTCAGATATTACGAAAATGCCATCCATTTGATCTAAGCCATTAAACACACTCATCTAATGGCCCAGATCGCTTCCTACACTTTCTAGGAAAAACACACTTTCCGCAGGATCCCTACTCTCTCTCTATATATATATAGCACATAAAAAGGCACAACATAGTTTACTTCTTCTAGCGTCACTCAATTGACTATGCAAGTACTTTTCCTGAGAACATATTATTTGGCCTAGTCTGAGTGTGCTATTAATCTTTAGAGAACTACTGGTTAAAGCTTAGGCCTTCCTGCAATACCTAATTCGCTAAAACCTCGGGCTCTGATACCAACTTTAACACCCACCTCGTAACCCGGGTGATTGTGCACAATTGATACACTTACAGCGGAAACAAACTAAACTTTCATTAAAACTTATAATAGTTTGAGTACAACACTTTATTTATTTACAAACTTTTGGCAACTAAGAACTCCTTGATCTTCTAAAACTCCACAACTGTCAAGTAGTTCCTATAGCTTTCCTCATGACTCACCTGAGATAAGTATACTCAAAATGACGTCAGATATATACTGGTGAGCTCATACTATACAATTTTTATAAAGACAGACCACAGTTTACATTATATGCATACACAATATGGGCATGTGACCACATTATAGTCAGGTTGGGCCTCATTGAACCTTATAGGTCACAGTTGACTTGTCACAAACCACCGTACAAGAGACATACTGGTCCTCCAGCTGTGTCCCCCTACGGCCGTCACATAGGTATGAGTGTGTGTCGCTGGACCTTATAAGCACGAAGTGCATGTGGGTACAACACCTTATTACCCTTCCCAGAGTGACACACCTCATTAAGCATAATAGGATCCCATATACCCCTACTGACACATGCATACTGCAGCATTCTCATTATTACCAGTTATGGACGAATATACTATCATAGTTTAAAAGACAAGTATGATGACTCACCTGATTAGCAATTGCTTAACAGCCGCTAGTACGACTGGGTTATGTCTCAAGGTCCTGACACAATTACATAATCCTAGGTTAGGTAATGGTACACCTAACTAGTCATTATCATGGTTGGATATTGGTTAGTGCTGCCTTGTTTAAGCATGGTTGATCAGTCTATGCTTAACTAAGGCTAGGCTACCTAATACCCGCACCTGACAATAACCCTAGTACCTAAAAATAATACTAACATTACTATTACTACTAATAATAATATTACTACTAATAATTATACTCCGAGTAACTACTAAGATTAAATAATAAATAATTAAACATAGACGTAAACGAGAGCATACCTTAAAACTATCTACGGCACGTTGATGTAGAGTTTCTCTACTCCTGCTCCTACTCGCGCTCCAAAAACGACTACTAACACACCCAACGGGGTATCGTATACTCAGGATTCTCTATACTAGAGCATTCCCGTTAAAGAAACTGGTACTAATCAAACTACCGAGACTCTTATTTAAAGGAAGCAAGCAGGCACCTCAACTTATTTCTGGGGCGATGTGGGATCAAGTGACGTGCCTACCTGCCTGCTTGACCTGCTAGCTTGCTTGCTTATATATATTAATTCGGCTGCTTCACTCTTTTTTCTCGTATAACTTTTAAAATATGACGTTTTATAAAACGGCGAATATGTCATTAGAACGAGCGTATTTTTATCTACGTTTTAACCTAAGTTTCATTAAAAACGGAGTAAGGTCAAAAATAATATATTTAATTATTAATATTAAACGGTCTCATATATTAGCCAAAGCTTGTCAAGATATTTCACCTTTCACACAATTATCTTTACTCGTTTAACAATATATGAAATATAAATTACATAATTCATACGTTTATAAACAGTACATTAAGGTTCGAGGTATTACACAAATGATTACTCGAAATGGTACGGAAGAGAAGAACAGAGCTCTGGAACAAAGGAATGGACCCTGTTGCACTTCCTCTCCTGGAAAGATCAAGGGTTTGCTTAAGAACGAGGGAAGGCCCTTGGCCGCCTATAAATACCAAGTCATAGAGACACTAAAACTCACTTCAGATGCAAGACTCAAACCTCAAACTTGCAGACCATTCGTTACTTTACTCCTCCTTTGTAGTTTAGACTATGAGGTATGGGGCGTGGGTTGGGTACAAACGCCCATGTCACCACCCCGGGTGAGTTTGGGTTTCGGCGTGGCCCCTTGGGCGGGGGTTTCAGCCCGGGCGTTGGGCGGGCCTAGCGTTCTTCCGTGGCCGGCTCTCATTGACTGGGTTGGCTAGGCTATAGGTGGCTAGGATTTTATTAATAATTTTAGGCTTTTTTTTTAATTTTGTGTGTATTTTTATAATAATTAAAAAATATATATATAACACGTGGCCAACCCACGCGGGCTAGCCACGCCCTGCCATACCGACCCAACATGCAACTGACCAGCTGTGCCCCTCGAAGTCCACGTGTCAACCCATGCCCCAAACCCCCACCCCACCATATCCCACGCTCTTAGCTTCATACCACTTAGCCATGGATCTTCTAAGGTTAAGTCCTTCATTATATCAATAATACTTAATACACGCTTTATTACAACTAAACACACAAGTATTATACAAACTAAACTGTATAATGAAATTCTTTTCAAATTTATAGCATGGTTAGAATAAGCGGTATGGGAGCCGGTTTAGGCCCGGCGCCGGTCCCCCACACTGCCCCCCTCGCCCCATCCCGGCTTGAACGGCAGCCCACGCTCGGAGAGGACGGGCCATGATCTCTCTCTCTCTTCTTTCTCTCTCCTCTCTCTCTCTCTTTCTCTCTCTTAATAATCAAATAAATTATATATTTTAATTGTTTTTATAAATTATGTGGGGCCCCATTCTCCACCCCTCAAAAGTGAAGGAGGCCCATCCCCATGAGCCGGTGATGTGGCGCCTACGTGGCGGCCCATCCTCATGGGGATGAGCCTCACCATCAGTGGCGAAGCTTGAAAAAAATGTTCGGGGGGGTGGAAGGTACCGGACCTAAAAAAAAATTCTATGTTTGGGTCGGATGTCGGTGATTCGATTCGGGTCGGATCGGGTCAAATATTAATATCAAATAAAATACGTTCTCAAATATTAAAACGTAAACATTGTTTAACAAACAATTGAACAAATACACGAAAACATTAAAAAGAAGAGGAAGGTGGGTACCCGGTGGCCGGTTCTCCTGGATGAAGAATTATAGTTCTGCTCGTCTTCCTTTAAGATTTTTGAATTCGTCAATTATGGACTCCGAATCAAAGCTCTCAGCAATCTCCTTTTCTATGTAAATCACCATACTGTTTGCTAGATACTGATCTGACATCTTATTGCGAAGTCGAGTCTTAAATATTTTCATCGCTGAAAATCCTCTTTCCGTTGTTGCAGTCGAAACTGGAAGCGTCAAGATTAGCCGACACACTTTTTCAACCAATTTGTACGTGTTATTTTTCTGACACTGCACAAGAGTTTTGCAAAGATCAGAAAGAGTTGATACCTCACTTAGCTTGGGATTATTTTTTCTTTCAACTTGAAAATTATCCAATTGACCACGTAATAGATTCCTTTCTTTCTCTGTAAAATCGTTAGGATAATACTTCTCAACAAGAAGAACAATCTGATCAATATTAATCTTTTTTGAACATAAAGACGCACTAAGAGATAACAACTCTGTCGCTTGCTCATTGAATCTACTATTCAGCTCATGTAGTTGTTTGTCCAATGTCTCTGTAAACAAATCTACCCGGTAATAATGTTCAAATGTAACATGAAGATCTTTTTTACGAGGCCGATACCGAGTAGAAGTATATGGAGAACTCATATCAGGCATATCTATGTCATGCCTTTCACAATTCGGTTCATTATCCGCTTCATTAACCGGTTCATTATTCGCTTCATTAACCGGTTCATTATTCGCTTCATTAACCGGTTCGCTTGTTGAAGCTTTTTGCCGTTTAATCTCATTGTTTCCATCAACTTGTTCTTTATTCTTTCTTTTAAAAAAAGAAGTTATGATTTTGTTTTTCCCCATAGCGTAATCTAACAAGAAACAAGTCAACAACACAAGTTAAATCCCTAATTTATTTCAACAAGTTAACAAAATCATGGTTACAGCCTAATTAACCATCAACAAGGCATTTCCTTTTTCTAATATCTAGCATGGTTATAGCCTAATTTCACCCCTAAATCCCTAATTTCAACAAGTTTATGGCAAAAAATCGGTCCAATTTCATCCCTAATTTAAACCTAAATCACATAAATTAAGCCCTAATTTAAACCTAAAGATAAAAAAAAACACATACCTCGTCTCCTCGAAGTCGATTAGTCGAACGAAGAAGACAGCCCACAGCCGCTGCGTTTTTTTCTTCTGTTCTCCTCGAGCTCCACTCTCCAGTTCGCAGCAACAGCAAGCAAAAGCAGTTTTTTTTTCTTCTGTGACCGGTTAGCAGCAGCAAGTAGCAACATGTTTAAGTGTTTAACTAATGGGCTATTCAAGACTTCAAGTTATAATGGGCTAAGTTTGGGCTTTTAAGTAATGGACTAAGTTAGAATGGTTTTTTTTTTGGGTTTTTTTGACCGGATAGCAGCAAGTCAGCAACATGTTTAACTAATAAATATGTTTTTTATAAAACAGGAGAGGTCGAAAACGTATATACCAAAAAAAAAAATTAAACCGGGGGGTCCAAAAAAATATATACCTAATTTTTTTTTTAACCGGGGGGATGAATACATATAAACCTAAAAATTTCTATACGAAAAATAGATACGTAACACTACTTCGCAAAAAGTTCGGGGGGTTGGGCGCCCCCCCCCCCCCGGCCCCTCATATCCTGCGCCACTGCTCACCATACCCTCTAGTCTTATACAAGTGAAATGGAAAAACATTACGAAATTTATTGAGTTTGTTAGTTGTTTAATACGAAAATAGGAAGCTACAAGCCTATAACAATAGACAGATTTCACATATAGAAGTTGGCACCGAGTAATACGAAATTTACACATTTTTATTTAAACCAACTAAACAAAAGCCAATTAGCTAAAAAAAACAACTTAAACATGTATATATTCTATTTCATTTTGAGTTAGAGGTCACATAAATTATTATCTTTAATAATTTGACACCATCTGTCAAATTTATATTTCTGCATAGTAAAGGTACTTAATAGTTTGATGTATTAAATCCACTATTTATGGCCTAGTGATAGGGAGGTTCAAGTTCTCTAATGAAGACCCAAGTTCAATCTTCATTTGTGTAATATTGGTGGATTAGGCAATGAGGGATAAAATCTACCTACTTGCAGAGGTGTCAGGTTCTATCTTGAGCCCACCCAGGTTCGTCCCACCGTGTGTTACGCCAAAGAGTGTTAAGCTCTTGAGTAGAAACAACGGCTGTCAATTGACAGTCGACGGTATGATTTCTTGAGGGAACGTCCAAGCCAAACTCTGAAGCCAGCGACGCAGCGTGAGCCCAATTAAAACAGCATAGTCTGGACGGAGTGGGGCAACAGAGCTCTCCAATTTAGAGAGTTCGGTGGCCTAATACAAGAAAGTCGCCGCTCTAAAAATATAGTTTTGATGTATTGATTTAAATATTTTGATAGTATATCAATTTTTTGCTATATGCTCTTTTTATGTATTTTGTGTTTACGCTATACATCAGTATCACGACTGGGTTCAAGTAAATATAATCTAGAATTAAATAAATCGTAACATTTTATATACTTAAACCCAAGGGCGTCGTTTTGTGGGGGCGGGAGGGGGCGGCCGACCCCCCGAACTTTTCGCTCATTAGTGGAGAGTATGTAGTTTCGAATAGAAATTTTTTGGTATATACGTTTTTTACCCCCCGGTTTTATAGAAATTTTTGGTATATACGTTTTCGACCCCCCGGTCGGAAATCTCAAGCTTCGCCACTGAACCGTAACAAAATGAAAATATAACATATCAGGTTTCTATATTTATTGGATCGCCACAGATTCCATATCTCCCTGACCTTTTGCTTTCATTCGAAGTCATACACACTACCTGCCCGCTGTTATCATTTCAAATTTTAAACAAACTCCCTTTTACTTTTACTTTTTGGTTATATAAAGCCCCTAATACAGAATTTTAGAATAAGTTAAAGACTTATTTGAATTTGGAATCTATAAAAAGACACTCATGATCTTTATTTTTGAGTTTGAGTTCACAAAGGAAACGTCTTTCTTCCATTGCCGTTTGTTTTTAAAATAAGTTTTCTTTTAAAACCAATAAATCTTATAAGTTATAAGATTTGTAAGATGTAAATTATTAAAAAAGAAAAAAAAACGATTGTTTGATAATTGATACCTCCATCACAAAAGATTTGATCAGTATAATGATTAATAGACCTAAAATCCCAAACCAGTTCCGCCGACAAGTGAAACTTATATCGGGGGGTAAATTTTGTATACCATCATGTTTAATTCACAAGCCTCTAGGCAGGGGCGGCCCTGGGTGTGCGGGGAGGACCACCGGTCTGGGCTCGTGATTTCGAAAGACGTGTTTTTTTAAAGAATTCTAACATATATATGTTAATTTTTTTTAAATAGTATACACATACCAACTCTAATATATGTTCATTTACGAATCAATTTTTTATGGTTTAGAAGGTAGTCCTAGGCATTAGGTATAGTGAGCTCAATACTATTTTGATTTTCAAAAACAATAATAATAAAACATTAGGGAAGGAAATTCTTGGGCGGCAATTAGGCTGGATCGAGCGATCGAGGGAATTCTTGGGCGGCAATTAGGCTTGATCGAACGACGCATGCACACACAGAACATCGAACATTCGAACGATTGAGAGAATTCTCGAACCATCGACGCACAGGTCCGGCTCGGAACTGTTGTATTTGTGCCCGGTTAAGATCAATTGCAGATTATTGTCAACGCACAAACCATAAACAAGTAAGCAATTCCATTCTTCTATTCTGTTTTGAGTGTCATTTTTCGTAATTGTATTGTTTATTGAATACTATGATTTTGTCAACGGTTGTATAAAAAACTAGTTTACATTATATATTTCATTAAGGCATAAGGACACATTTTTTCAAGCTCGAACATGGTACATGAATTCTCAGAAACACCCTTGCCTCTAGGCTCTAACCAAGGTCAGCTCAACCTTTTTCGGACCCTAAGGCGAATCCTAAAGTTGAGTCTTGTTTGTAAAATATTAATGCTTACAATCATAATAATGTCTTGGCATCATTAATGGATCTAACATCTACATAAACCACAAACAAACTTGCCGAAATGAAAACACCATATTTGCCACCTGATAATAATTGTATTGACAAATTATTGAGATAAATTATCACAAATAAAGTTTAGAAAAAAAAGGCACATATATGCACTTTAATCATAATTTTTTATGTCAAAAAATACACAATGGACTTTTGCAGTTCCATCTGAGGTTGAGTGTATATAAAGAGTCAGTGCCGCTGAGCTCAAAAGTTCGCCGTTCAAAAAATTAAGATAATGGCGGAATGAGTCAAACTATTGAATAAACTAATGAATGATGTTTCTAAATTCCGGAGGCCTATAACATTTCGTATACATAAATTGAAGACGTGCAGTATAACTTTATTGTCACTTATACCGTTACCCTAATCCCTAAAAGAGATTATAAGTCCCTCTGTAGTCGGAATTATATAACGCTGAGCCCACCTATAGCGCCGTATCGAGCCGGCAAACACCGCCCCAAGGGGCGCCATATCCCTCCAACTCGGTTCCTCGGCGAAAATTATAACGGCGCCATCATTAGTTTCTCTCTCTCACGCATATATATACATACATATATATAGAGGCTGGTTAACGTACAATAGGGCTTATCGTACATTACGTACGCGATAACCCTAGCCGTTCGATCAGGTGCAGATCTGGTGCGAATTCAATACATATCGCATGTGAAAAATGGTTAGCATGTGGAAAATTACACACCCCATGCCATTTTTCACATTACCCCATGCTAATCATTTTTTCACATGCGATATTCAATTTTCAACATGCGATTCTACACACCCCATGTCATTTTTCACATTACCTCATGCTAGCCATTTTTTCACATGCGATATTCAATTTTCCACATGCGATTCTACACACCCCATGCCATTTTTCACATTACCCCATGCTAGCCATTTTTTCACATGCGATATTCAATTTTCCACATGCGATTCTACACACCCCATGCCTTTTTTCACATTACCCCATGATAGCCATTTTTTCACATGCGATATTCAATCTTCCACATGCGATTCTACACACCCCATGCCATTTTTCACATTACCCCCATGCCATTTTTTCACATGCGATATTCAAATCTTCCACATGCGATTTTGTCCATCAACACACCCCATGCTAACCATTTTTCACACTACCCCATGCTAACCATTTTTCACATGCGATATGTATTGAATTCGCACCAGATCTGCACCTGATCGAACGGCTGGGAAGATCGCGTACGTATCGTACGATAAGCGCATTTGTATTTTACTCTTTACCCATATATATATATATATATAATTGAAACCACTCATAACCCCAAGGCAGTTTTCCGAGAAGACCGACCAGCCATTCGTTGTAATTTACAATAAACCAATGAAATGTGGGACTGAAAAAATGTGAACATATGATCAAGTAATTAAGTTCATCATTGTGACGATGCTAATTGGTCACTCCATTTACATCAGGTGTTCGATCAAATGCCTCTATGAAGTGATTGTTTTGGAAAACTTGTTTTTTTAGCAATCTGGTGAAGTGGGTATTGGTTAAGGCGATTTGATCTTGTAATTCGGATTTGATTGTGTTAATCTTTAATGTTTTGTTGGGTTGCTAATCTTTAACTACCAGCCATGGGGTAAGGGGTTATGTGGGGCATCATTTTAGAGGGTGGGCAACTGGCGGTGGCTGCCCTCCTTCGTCTTGTATAGGGTTTTACTAGTGTTCTACCACTCACAACTCATCTCGAGTTCGGTGAATTGTTTGTGTGTTTTTTCTTCCGTGGCAGCTAACATACGCGCATGGCTCCTACGAGGAGGGGTCGAAACGTTTAGTCAAGGGGCCCTGTGCAGGGCTCTGCTTGTGGTTTAAGGACCTGCCCTTTCAAATTTTTCCACGAATGTAAAGATGGCAAACCGGGGTCTGGGGGTTTTTTCCGCCTACTTGAACACATGCAAAGCACCCACCTTAAGACAGAAAACCGAAGGCTATCTTTGAAGGAGGCTATCTCCAAGGACTTGGACCTTTTCTTAGATGTTGGGGAAGTTCTTAGGGCAGCGGATAAATGGTTATGTGGAAGGTGCATGGTGATGCATGCACTCAGTAGAGGGTGCAAGCATGATGATGAGGTTGTGTCGTTTGCCACGGTCTCGGGGGATGTGGAAGATTTCATTGTTGGGATTAGGAAACCATGTCAAGTGGTGGTTGACACAAATCCACGTCATCCAGTAGGGCTTGGGGGTGATGTTAACCTCCTCGAGCGTGTTTTTTCCCTCCCTATTCAGACTGTTAAAAGCATTCCCCCCAGTTGTCGGTTGGCGTTTGCTCAAGTTTTAACAGGTGCTTTGCGTAAAGTGGTGGCGGCGCCAGGATCGGTCGACAATTGGGTCCAATTGCTTTTGCTACCACGTTGCACCTTGCGGGTGGTCAGACCATCCTCCAGACAAGAGCAGAGATCAGGGAACAAGAAATCTCTGCAGTGTAGTAACATCTTGCACGCGCTTGCTGTTTGGAAAGATGGGTCTGGGTTTAATGATTTGGTCTCGTCCCTATTAGATAGCGTAGGGGAAGTGAGGGCTCCTAGGGAAGAATGCAGGAGAGAGGAAAACAATGAAAGGGACCCTAATATTAAGCAATGTCTTCGGAAAGTTAGGGATGGACATTTCACGGCTGCGGTTAAGGTCCTATGCTCTAGTGGAGTTGCCCCTCTAGGTGATTCAACCTTGAAAGCTCTTATTGATAAACACCCTGTGGTGGCGTCTCCGTCCTTGCCTTCCAACCCTTTGGCCCAACCCACTGTTGTTGTTGATGGAGAGTGTGTGCTCAAATGTATTCGATCCTTTCCTAAAGGGACGTCTTGTGGTAGGGACGGGATGCGGGCCCAACACCTGTTAGATTCTATTGGTGGCGATGGCTCAGTGACTTCGTCAGGTTTGCTTACGAGCATTACTGAAGTTGTAAACTTATGGCTTGGGGGATCTTGCCCTAAGGTGCTTGCTGAGTTTGTTGCCTCGGCCCCCCTCACCCCTTTATTGAAGCCTGATAAGGGAATTCGACCTATTGCTGTGGGGGGGTATTTGGCGAAGGTTAGTTTCCAAGGTTGCGATGAAAAAGGTCGGGCAAGACGTGGCCCAGTACCTGGGAGACTTTCAATTTGGGGTTGGTATGCTAAATGGGGCGAGGCGGTGCTTCACAGTGCGAACAGGTTTCTCAACTCCTTTCATACAGATGGTTCCTTAGCTTTGCTTACTGTGGACTTCTCTAATGCTTTCAACACGGTCGACCGCACAGCCTTCCTCCAAGAGGTTCATCAGCGTTGCCCGTCAATCTATCGGTGGGTCCAATTTCTTTACGACCTGCCTGCTAGGTTATATGTTGGTAACGAGTGTATTGGGGCTACTACCGGAGTGCAACAAGGAGATCCCTTGGGGCCCCTTCTTTTTGCCCTTGCCTGACGGTTCAACTGGGTTGACCAATTAACTATATAATTTCATAAATTACACACATACATTTATATTTATATACACTAACTACTAGCATACATGATACTTCATGTATACACGTTAACTCGCTAAGACAATATAGTGTATACACACACATTACTGTAAACAACAACAAAAATTCAAAGAATAGACATATTTGAATGACATACCAATCTCGAACTGGAGCCCGGAATGACCTTGAGTGATAAACTATGAACGAACGATGAAGATAGAACTCTGTAACGAAATTGGTGGATGAAGATGGGAATCTGGAGCAAATGATGAAGTGATGGAAGTCTGGAACAAGTCACGAACGATGGGGTGATGAAGCAGGTTTTGAGTTTGATCGATCGAGATGGAATATTGAAAGTCGCTACTTGCTAGGTTATAACTAGGGAGTAAACATGGAGATGAGTCGATAAAAAGTGAAAATCCAACCCAAAAACTAACCTGGGTCGGTACCGGTATACCGAATTTTACCGACGGTACAAAGTCAATGCCGTTTGGCCTATTTACCGAGTGTTTCGTCCCAAATTTACATCCGGCACCGGTAATACCGATTTAACCGGCCGATATTTACTGGTTTTTAAAATATTGGTTACTAACATTATTTTCTGAGATATCATAAAAAGTGGGACCAAATTTAGATTAAATAAAGTACAGTATCTACTACCAAACAAGGACCTACATATCAAAATGTTAAATCTAGAAGGACCTAAATGAAACTATTTGGTCCCTAAAAATCCTTATAAGTTGTCGCTTTCGAGGATGGTAAATAAGAGGTGCATTGAATTAACAAATTTCGCCAGTGTCGAGACATAGCTTTTATCAAAATCGAAGATGTCAGTTTTGAGGATCTGTACAAACCCAGGGGCATTCTTGTAAAGCTTAAAACCTCCATAACCAATTGTACTCAAAGCTTTCAAACATCTTCAGATCATACAGACAGAGTAACTGAGTAAGTGTTTTCCTATGTTTCTTCACTTTTGTTAGTTTATATCTTCGTACATATTGAAATTATAATCTACATTGTTCAGTTAACTTGTTTCAGAGTTTGCATTATTATGTATACTGTATGTTTTTCATTTTTATCTGCTCCGTACAAATTATGTGAGAATTTTGGTTTGGAGTTTATAGAAAATTGGTTTTAGTTTGGACATCTGTGTGATTAACTGATTCAGTGAATCAATAAGTGTATAATGTTATATTGTGCATCACATGATGTGTTAATGATTGTCATTTCTGCATTGAATGCAATGCTATAATAATTGAAGTTAATAAGTGGTAGCGGCGCAGCTTGTTGCTCGCTTACCTGCGATATTGATGTAAAGTGCACTTATTATTAATGAAAAAAGATCAGCTTTAATATTAAAAAAATAAAATAAAAAAATAAGTGTATGATTTTATATATTGTGATATCTTCTTAATGTTCTTAAAGGGGCAGTCGGATCATGGGCGGAGCTTTCCCAGCCCCCACCGATTTTTTTTTCCTCTCGTAGTGATAATTTTACCTAAAATTTGTTTTTTAGTGTGAAATATTAGATTTTTAAGGGTCCGACCCCACCGATTTGGATTTTAAGAGTCCAGCCCCCACCGAGTTTTCGTTCAAGCTCCACCACTGATCCGGATAATTTTCTCCAAGAGAGGTCGCCGGTGGGAGTTTTATCACGGTAGGCCTTCGAGCTGTGGGTTTCCCCTGGAATTAGTGACGGGCTGGATCACCAGCATTGTCTGCGATCACGGGCGTAGGTGGTCTTTTGCCTATGGGGTGTACCCGGGTGACCAGGCTTTGTTGGACGTCCAAAAAAATATCTTATTGTTCTTGATTTTTTCCATATTCTTAGACTATGTGTAGTAAAGTGATTACAAAGTGCAATAGTGACAATGGGGGGATAATTAAACTACACATTCACAAGGGTGCAGTGATTTAACTAAAAAAAGTAAAAAAAATTTTATCTATGAATTTAGTGTTTAGTTTTGAGCTATTTGTAGTTTTGTAGATTTGGGAATAAATAGTAAAGTGTGTAAAAGCAAGCCACCTGGAATGATTGGATTTTCTATTTTTGTACAGGTTGGACAGGAGTTTTGTAAAGGAATTAACCACTGGTCAAAAGGGTGGGGGTATCAGGTATTAAGTACAATTACTCTCACAAAACAAATGAACATTATTTTGCTTTAATGTATCATTGACAAATTTAAGCTAATGGGGGCCTGGGGCAAAGTAGACAGTTATGGGCATCAATTTTTATGTCTAGTGTATCACATTATAAGTCTGTTTAATGCAGTTTTGCATTGTAGTTATCGAATTCGCTAATGTGCTTGGTGGTTGTGATCCATTGCAAAAGGCATATTAGAAGACTCTTCACTTCATTCTATTTCTGGGATCAATGAGTAAAGAAAAAGATATGAGTGTTGTAAAGCAGCAAAAGGGCTCGAATGCGACAGAGATGGTTATTGTTGCTGTTAAAGCGTCTAGGGAGATTTCGAAGACTGCTTTGGTTTGGACTTTGACTCATGTGGCGCAGCCGGGGCACTGCATTACATTGGTGGTTGTTATCCCTTCACTAATTTCTGGTAATTTAATACTTATTTGTGATTTTATGAGCTTCTGGATATACAAAGTTAGTAACAATTGGTTGTTATCTTTAATTTAGGTAGAAAATTATGGGGTCTACCGAGATTTACGGGAGATTGTGCTAATCGACATTGGAGGTCATATTTAGGGAAAAGTGATATAGCTGATTCTTGCTCTCAGATGATCCTTCAGCTACATAACATGTATGATCCTGATAAGGTCTGTCCATACAATCCTACATGTTTCCTGTTGTTTGGTATTTCATCATCCACATGATTATTAAAACATACTTTTTTTTTCGTTTTGCCCTGATCTTGTAAAAGATAAATGTGAAGATAAAAACAGTTTCCGGATCACCGTATGGAGCAGTGGCCGCAGAGGCCAGACAAATTCAAGCTACTTGGGTTGTATTGGACAAGTAATCCTCTAAACCACAACGAATAGATTATGTTGACCTAGACTTTTGAAATAGACCATGCTATAGTTGTTAATAGTGGTTGCTACGATCGCTATAGAGAATAGCATAGCGAAGTGGGAGCTTCCTGCTATAAGGTGTTTAGCACCTAAAAAGCGATGAAATAACGATAAAATAGGTTTTTCCTTTTTCTTTTTAATAATGTAAGTATACACTGAAAAAATAAGCGTATTTTTGGGTTTTTTTGTTACAGGATTGAAGTAAGAAGCGTATATTCTTCCATATTTACTGGATTTTTTTTAATAAAATATACATATAAAATTTTAAAATTTTCTTCTAGTGTATCGCTATTTATAAAATAGTGTCTGGTATTTTGTCGCTATCGCTACATAGCGTATAGGTAGCTTGTTGCTATTTACTCCTATTCGCTATTAACAACTATGGACCATGCTGACTTGTCAATCTTTCTTTTCTTGTAGAAAGCTAAAACATGAACAAAAACGATGCATGGAAGAGTTGCAATGCAATATTGTGACAATGAAGAAATCAAAGCCAAAAATTATTCGCTTGAATTTAACAGGGTCACCTAAGAAAGAACCCGAAGCAAATCAATTGTCTCAAAATTCACAAAAAGTAAAGAATTCGTTTATGTTTTCCACTAAAAAACTTGCAACGCCAATCAGTAGTCCCGACACATTAACTGCAACCGAACCTGGGAATTCATCGGTTTCAAGTTCTGATCAAGGTACTTCACCTTTTTTCATTCCTGTAACTGGTGGGTCTCAGAAATATGAAGCTTTATCCCGAAAGGAGAATAGGGATCTCGTTGACTCAAGTTCAGACTCGGAAAGTGAGCGTCTTTCTTCATCTTTCTCTAGCCTAAGGTTTCAACCATGGATGGTTGACATTTTGAGCTCAAATTGTCAATCGCCAAGTTTGCGAAGTGACGTAGAGTTTACTCAATATAGAGGTAATGTTAGAGATGCGATATCTATGTCACGAAGCACACCTTCGGTCCCACCACCGTTGTGCTCAAAATGCCAACATAAAGCACCTGTATTTGGAAAACCGCCAAGATGGTTCACTTATGCGGAACTAGAGGTTGCTACTGGAGGTTTTTCTAAAGGTAATTTCTTGGCTGAAGGAGGATATGGGTCGGTATACAGAGGAGTATTGCCAGATGGACAGGCGATTGCGGTTAAACAGCATAAATTGGCAAGTTCTCAAGGGGATCAAGAATTTTGCTCAGAAGTTGAAGTGCTGAGCTGTGCACAGCATAGAAATGTCGTTATGCTGATTGGATTTTGCATGGAAGACCGGAGGAGGCTGTTAGTTTATGAATATGTTTGCAATGGCTCGTTGGATTCTCATCTTTATGGTAATTATTATCATTTTTGGATGTTTCGATTAGTTTACTTATGAATGTGTCGGTTTGGGTTATGTTTTTATCTCTAAAGGGTTAAACTAGTAACATCAAAAGAAGTAGCTTAATAAGATTTGGGTCAAACTGGTTGACAATCATTAACGCGTATTTATATTGCATGAAACCTCCTAAATCACTTATTTAAAATATTATTTTTATTAAATTACTATGATCCAAAAGTTACGCGTTTTGCCAAACCCCAACCCACCCATTTTGCGACCCCTACTTCCTCCTATGCTTTTAGGAGTTACAAGATTTTATATGAACTTGTGACATGTGCAGGACATGATGATCCATTACAATGGTCAGCACGCCAAAAAATTGCTCTGGGAGCTGCTAGAGGATTGAGATATCTTCATGAAGAATGCAGAGTAGGTTGCATCGTGCATCGTGACATGCGACCAAACAACATCTTGCTCACTCATGATTTTGAACCTCTGGTATCCCAAATTTATGCTTCTTGTTTTGTGGGGATCATGATGTCATGTTAAACATGATTCTGTTTTTGTTTCAACATTTTTGCAACAAGTAGATAAGTTCATTTGGCATTGACTAATATAATAAACCTCTATACACTCTACCTGTGTTTGAGATTGAAAGCAGCCTTTTTAGAGTTAAATTTAAAAAAAAATAACATGATCTGTGATGTTGTCTATACACTTGCCATTTTAAAATGGACTTTAAAAGGTGTGGTGTTTTTGCTTGCAAGGTTGGGGACTTTGGCCTAGCAAGGTGGCAACCTGATGGTGATATAGAAGAAGAAACAAAAGTAATTGGAACATTTGGGTAAGTCTAACGAGTCACTTGTTTTCGTTTTCGTTTTGCACCATCTTCATAATATTGTTAATGTGAGAGTTGTATTTTTTTAAACTAGATACCTAGCTCCAGAGTATGCACAGAGTGGGCAGATCACTGAAAAAGCGGATGTATATTCATTTGGTGTCGTACTGGTAGAGCTTATTACAGGACGAAAAGCAGTCGATCTTAAACGTCCTAAGGGCCAACAATGCCTTGCAGAATGGGTAAGTTCTTGATTGAAAACACCTTTTCTTTGTCCACTTTAACATTATTTTTAAATAATGAATCTGTAATTATATTTACTGTTCTTGATTGTCTGTTTTACCCAACATTTGGTAGGCACGGCCATTGTTAGAAGAAGGTCTAACTAATGACTTAGTCGACCCTCGGTTAGGAAACCGTTATTCAGCACATGAGATTCATTGCATGATGAATGCTGCCTCTCTATGCATTAAACGGGATCCCAATTTAAGACCTCGCATGTCTCAGGTAATTCCTTGTTCCTTACGGCATTTATATCTATCTTTCCTTGAGACACAACTAAGACTTGAATATTATGTGAGAAGGTGTTACGCATGCTAGAGGGCGATATGATGAAGGCAGCCAGTCGTGTGTCAACACCTGGATATGACGTCGGCAGCTGCAGCGGCAGACTTATGTTGGATCAACAAAGATTTGTTGGTGGGTTGATGAATGATTCATTGAAAGGATTCAGTAGCAAGCTCTTCACTGGTAAAGAGCTATATCGATACTAGATGCATAGTATGCTCAATATCATTGTGTTATATTGATTTCTAATTGTAAAGGAGTAGTCAAGTAATCTTTTGGTAGTTAACATGAGTTTATGGTTGTAATTTACATATATATGTAGAACATCGTTTTCTAAAAATGAAATGAAGGAATTAACTAT
Organism: Helianthus tuberosus; assembly: GCA_030545235.1. NCBI lineage: Eukaryota > Viridiplantae > Streptophyta > Magnoliopsida > Asterales > Asteraceae > Helianthus > Helianthus tuberosus. The sequence goes on from CM060400.1 coordinate 211,912,359, forward strand.
GAGTCCATGTTTTCGAAACCATGGGTCGAACCAAGTCGCAATGGACCGGCCGGTTTTGTCAAGAACCAGGCCTAACCGGTCCGGTTTAACTGTCTAAGGAGTTCTGAACCTAAATCTATGTTTAATTAAATGTTATGAAGCATTAGTCCGGTCCAACCACTGAACAAATAAACCGGTAGAATAATGTCGACCACTATCACACCATGTGCTATCTGACCAACTCAATGATTACCTCACTTATTGCTTATTTGCCTTTGTCTGCTTGCTACCACTTTCTAGTTTCTCCATTCAATGCACAAAACAGAGAGTCCAAACTCCAACTGAACTAAAAATTTTGGAGAATTCAACAACTTTTAGTTACAAGTTAAAATAGTAGGGCTGTAAATGACCACCAACAAGCCTTGTTCGTGTTTGTTCATTAAGGAATGAGCATGTTCATGAATTATTCACGAACGCTTCTCAAAGGAGATTTTTTGTTCGTATTTGTTTATTAAGGAAATGAACGTGTTCATGAATCGTTCACGAACACTTACCAAACGCAAATGAACACAACCAACGTTTATGAACACAAATGAATACACACGAACATATACTCATTTTAGAATAAAATATGCATTTTCCATCGCATATGTTACAAAGAATCCAACAAAAAGTAAATAAGCACTTAACATAATTGTCAGAAACATGATTAACACAAAATTAAGAAGTTTGTCAAACTTTAACACAAACTAAAATTGAAATGGTCAAATGCGGGATGTCAGGGAAGTATATAGTAATATAATTAGGGTTTCAAATTTTCAAAAACCAAAAACAATAAAACAAAATACAACATATAAAAATCGAGTAAATTACGTTTTTGGCCCCTGTGGTTATGTCAGTTTTACTATATTAGCCCAAAATAAGAATTTTTAACGTATCTGCCCCCATGGTCCTTATATCTAACCATTTTGGCCCCTAATTCTAACCAAACCCCAACTCTGGTTAATTTCTTGGTCACATGGGTTGCACATGATGGGTAATATGGTAATTTCCCCTCATCTTCTCCAGTACTCATCCTATCATATATCAACAAAACCCTAAAATTTCCCCTCATCTTCTCCAGTACTCATCCTAACCAGATGTGCAACTCATTTACATCACAAAACCCTAAAATTCCCATCATCTTCTCCAGGTACTTAGATGAAGAACCCTAAATTACGCAACAAACCCAGAACTTCAAACCACTTTCAAACCCAGAACTTCAAACCCAGATCTTCAAACCCAGAACTTCAAACTACTTTCAAACCCATATCTTCAAACCACTTTCAAACCCAGGCACATGATGGGTATAATTGTAATTTCTCATCCCCTTTTACTCTATATCAAATCTTATATGCTATGAACATGTTCATCAAAACTATTAAACTGATTTAATCCATCCATAATACGACAAACCAAATTACAACAATATTACTACACAAAAGACTAATCAGCACTACTAATGACCGTTACTTACTCATCATCTTCTTAAACTCTTCAAAATTCACGCATCCATCACCATCAACATCAACCGATTCAATCATCTTACAACAATCTCTTCAACCGTCAACGTGGCGCTCCGCTGCATCCTCGCTGCTGAAACTCCATGAACTCGTTGAGATTAATGACGTCGTTACCGTCAGTATCAATCTCCGTCATCACAGCTTTTAGTTCTTCCTCTGGAGTCTCGGATCCAAGTGCTCCGAGAATGAGAAAGGTAAAGGGGGATTGGGGTTTTGAAGGGTGAGTGAATGAGAAAGAAACCTAAAGGATCGATGGTGATTGTAATTATAGACCAAGGGTGAAGAAGAGAAAAGGGAGGTGTTTGAAGATCTAAAGTGGTTTGAAGATCTAGGGGAAAGTTCTTGTACAAATAATCTTAACATACTAAACATACAAATTAAAGGAAAACTCAAAAAGACAAGGTGGCATTTTTGTAATTATCAATAACTATCAAGTTACTCTACAAATATACCTAAAAAACCTAAAAAAATCCTAACCCCCCCCCACCCCCACCCCCAAAAACCTAACCCCCCCACCCCCCCCCCCCCCCCCCACCCAAGCTAAAATGCTAAAAACTAAACCCCAAAAAAACCTAAAAAAATAAAAAAAAAAACACACAAATTATTTTATTTTTATTTTTTTTAACATTTTTTATTGAAAAATCGCTACTTTTAGTAGCAGCAAAAAAATTTTTTTTTTTTTTGCTAACAAAATGTAGCGATTTTTTTATAAAAAATATTTAATTTTTTTTTTTTGTGTTTTTTAGGTATTTTTGGTTGAGTTCACATTTGTATAGTAACTTTGATAGTTCGTGGTAATTACAAAAATGTCACCTTGTCTTTTTGAGTTTTCCTTCAATTTGTATGTTTAGTATGTTAAGATTATTTGTATTTGATCTTTTGCCTGAAGATCTAATGTGCAGATGATGATGATTTGTTCAAGATTTGGGTTTTATTTATAAAGTCATAAAAGGGGGAGGGGAAATTACAATTTTACCCGTCATGTGCAACCCATGTGACCAAGAAATTAACCAGAGTTGGGGTTTGGTTAGAATTAGGGGCCAAAATGGTTAGATATAAGGACCATGGGGGCAAATACGATTTCTTGTTCAGTTATTAAACGAACGAACATAAACGAACGAACATAAACGAACTTCCCGCTGAACGGTTCACGAACTATTGGTTTACAGCCCTATAAAATACATAACAAACTATTCATGTTCCCACAGTCACTCATATTTGTTGCCATCACAAAACAAGATAGTTGTACAGAAAAAAAAAAAAAAAAAAGAACAATTGTAATTGTAAGCTTGTAACACACGTAGTCACATAGATACAGAAGAATCATGCAAAAAATCAAACAAGCTAACACAAAATCATCACTAATAGCTTCACAAATAAACAATTAATCACCATAAACCTTCAATAAATGTAAATTTCACCTTCTACGACGAAGAAGACGCAAAATAGCCACCGGTCTCAACCCGATCGTCATCAAACAAGTCATCAATGCTCCTCAAAGCAGCATGAACCACCACAACAACCAGTCCAATCAAAACAGACGAAATTATATTCCACGTGGCGCCAGTCAACAGCAGCAAAACAATCGTCACAACAAACAAAACAACCACCACCGTACGATCGGTAATCGTACGGTGAAAAATAACCAGAGGCTCATCACGGAGGAAGTAAAGGAACAGCCAGGCGGCCATCATGACGACGAATACGATTAACGAGATCGGATGCCATAACAGACTGAGGAATAATATTATGAGGATGATGATGACGTAGTTCATACGGAAGTAACCGGTGTTAGTGGTGATTCGTTTAACGGCGTTGGAAACGCCGTTAGGGAAGTTGAGTGAGTTGAGGTTGAACATCTGTTTCCATGGACGGCGTGTGCCTAATTCGGATTTGATGCGTGTTTTCGCACGGGATATGTATTCGAGATTTGTTCCTTCGAGTGGTGACGTTGGAATCGTGCCGTATGACGTCATCGTCGCCGGTTATGAGGAAGAAGATGAGATTGATTGGGGGGATTAACTGATTAATTAGGGAGTTTTAAGTTGTCGTTTGTGTGCTGGTTAACTGTGGGATGACTGATTAGGACTCTAAACGCTAATTTTTAAAATATGGTCCCTCAAGATATGCGTAGTTAACGAATTTGTCCCTCAGGAAATTTGTATTGCACCAGTTCTAGAGAAATCCGCCAAACGAATGCCTACTACAATAAAACTTGGTTGAGATCGGATTTAAACTGATAGAGATCTCAAACACAAATCTTTACTTTATCTCTAATGTCCATTGAGCTATAACTAATTACACCAAATGGACCCAATGGTTTATAACTAATTTCACATTTGAGTACTAACTATTGTTTTTAACAGGTTTAAGTTTTATGGTTTCAATTTTGTAACACATTTGGATGTTAACACCAAAATTAGTTAATTTTACCAAAATTATTTAATTTTACCAAAATAAATAAATAAATAATAATAATAACTAAAATATCCTTCCAGATTTTTTAATTTTATCAGTGTAACATATTTGGTTACTAACACCTAATTTTATTTAAGTTTAAATAATGTAAACATTACTCGTTTTCAATTTTAGATTCAACTAACTTGTATCGAATAAACTTTTCAACTGTGTATTTAATTTTTTAGAACGGAATTTTGCATATAATTAGTTTTATATTAATATGTATTATATATCTCAGTGATCAATATAATAAATATAGAAATCGTATAAGTTCTAAAATAGTAAAATGTAAATGAAACAAAAAAAAATAGTGGTGTAACTAGTAGATTTTATGTTAAATAAAAAATTTAATAAAAAGATGAAAATAAAAAAATAAATAGATTTTATGTTAATTAAGAGATATAATAAAAAGATAAAAATAAATAGATTTTGTAAAATTGATTTAAAATTAAATAAAATTAGGTGTTAGTACCCAAAGGTGTTACATTGATAAAATTAAAAAAAATGGAAGGGTATTTTAGTCATTATATTGATAAAATTAACTAATTTTGGTGTTAGTACCCAAAGGTGTTAGAAATTTGAAACCATAAAACTTAAACATGTTAAAAAAAATAGTTAGTACCCAAAGGTGAAACTAGCTATAAACCATAGGGTTCATCTGTGTAATTAACTCTTTTATTTATATAGGGGTTGGTTAATGTAAAAATTGTCTTAACGAACGATGCTTACGAAATGCAGTTTCAACATGCAGATAATGGTTCATAACATGCGGTTTTTGTGTTTTTACAACATGCGACTTTTTTTTCAATATGCTATTTTTTTTCAACATGTTAATTTTTTTCAATATGCTATTTTTTTTTTCAACATGTTATTTTTTTCAACATGCGGCCTTTGGTTTTTACAACATGCGGCCTTTGATTTTTACAGCATGCGGGGTTTCCTTTATGGGGTTATAACGTGCGGACTTCACATCGCGTACACTCATACATTAAGACAAATTGTACAATAGACTTTCACTATTATATAAAATAAGTTGTTACTAGGGATGGCAATGGGTCGGGTTCGGGGCGGGTATTGGTAATCCCGTACTCATACCCGGTTGTAAAATTGTGTCACATACCCGACCCAATGGCCAATACCCGTCGGGTAATTACCCATTGGGTTTCGAGTATACCTGCGGGTATCGGGTATACCCATTAGTTTGTTAAAAGATATACGTTGGGATTTCCAAATACAATTTTTACTATTATAATTTTTATAATAACTTTATAATACTTATACACTTATATTTATACACTTCACAACATACAAAATATAAATACTATTATCAAATACATATACCGAAAGAAAATTTACTTTTTTACATTATGAACATACTAAAATAAATCACTAATATACAAGGGTTAATGGAAAATAAAAATACAAATTAAAAAATTCGGGTATATGATCGGGTATATAGTTCGGGTAAACGGATATGCCGTTTCGGGTAATCGGATCGGGTATCTCCTAATCCCATACCCGACCCATACCAGCGAAAATTTCTTAAACTAATCTCATACCTAGCCCAATACCCGTCGGGTATCGGGTATACCCGTCGAGTTCGGGTATTTTTGCCATACCTAGTTGTTACGCATATATAACTTATATAACAAGCTTTCTCAATTTTTTTATTAAATACGACTTAGTTTGTGATGAGTCAATTGTTTGAATCTATATATAATATATAATAATTGTTTGAATCTATATATAATAATTTAGATTTAAATTTTAAGTGATAAGGTGTGCTTAAAACATTCGTGTTAGTTTCGTCGTTTTCATCCCTATAAGATCATGGGGTGTGGGGGTCATCCCCTCCCCATCTCGGATCGTCCCCCACGTCGCACACCGCCCCCTTGGGGCTCGTCACGTCGCCAATGGCGGAAGGAAGACGGAAGCGACGCACCTTCTGATTGGCTGATGGTTGATGGTGGGGACCACATAGAGAGAGATAGAGAGAGTTTTTTTTTTAATTATTTATTATATATTAGTTTTTTATTAACTTTGGGTAGTCCCCACACCCTTGGATAGTCCCCTTTGGATGGTCCTTTATCGAACGTGACGTGACGCCTACGTGACGGTTAGTCCCCAAAGAGACTACCCAAACCACACCCAATGTTCTAATGCAATTAAAAAATACATTTATCCATGTCCCTCATTGTCACCCTATTTTTTATCCAGAAATAGCTTCTCCATTGGACTTCAGTGAACAGAGCATCGATCTGCACCCTTAATTCGTTTCCTCCAGTCAGCTCCATCTAGAAATCAAGGTACCAACTCAAACATCAAGTGCTTAGCGTTTTACAATCGTAGTTGGATGAGATGATCAAAGAATGAAGGGTTGCAGGACATATTTTTGAATGAAGGGTTTTGTGTTAACTGGGATAATTAAATGGGGTTATAATAGAATTGATATTTTGGGTAAATGTGAAATGACATAAATGCCCCTCATGTGAGGGGCACATGAACACATTTTAACTATTTAGTTGGATGAAGTTAGTAACAAGAGCCAAAATGGTTAAAAAAACGACGTTAGGGTCCCAAATCTTAAAAGATTCCTTTTTAAGCTTATAGGGTTAAACTGAAATAACCACATGGGCCAAAATCGCAATTACTCTTTATTTTTGTTATCTCAATTCACTTACTTTTGTTTCACTCGTCCCTCAACTTCTATATATTCAAATCCATCCCTAAACTTTGTAATTTGTTTTTTGTCACAACTTTGTAATTTTTTTTACATAACGATATTCCTTGTAAACTACTATCGAGTCGGGTCTCACTGAAAGCAGTCTCTCTATTCCTACGAGGTAAAGGTAAGGTTGTCTACATCTTACACTCCTCAGACCCTACTTTAGCTTTGCTATTGATGAGATTTACTGAGTATGATGATGATGATGACGATATTCCTTGTAAACAAATATTAAAAAAATGCGAGATTAACCAAATTTCACAGTTTAAAAGTTAAAGAAGCTGTCATGTGTCAAATAAAAATCATTGCATGAACAAGTTTAAATTCACTTCTTAACATTAACATTATGAGTATGAACAAACAAGATGATTCATTTAGCATATAATTCAATGTTTTAAAAACCAAACCAAACCTTACCTTGAACTCGAGATCCAACACACACAACTGAAGGAACTGCACCCAATGATCCAACTTTACACGACATACAACAAACCAAATGTACAATTCCACATGTATGAACAATCATTTACAAAGACGGAATTGACTTTGCTCGAATCAATTGTTTAAGCAGCGCCTTTTCTTCATCTATTTTCTTTTTCTCTTGAGGATCTTTTGTTTTCACTTTCCGTTTTTCCTCCAACATCCACTTCAAGAGCTCGCGCTGCTGATCCATTGGGATTGGTTCCAGGGGTTCACGGATGGCCGGAGGTGATGTTGAACTATGGCCCACTGAAGCAGTTGATGTGTTGGTGGATGCAAGAGTTGAGGAAACAGCAGTTGCAGGCTCATCTCCCTCCCTCTTTTCCTCCTTATTTGTTGTTGTGTAAAGAAGGTAAGCTATAAAAATAGAATGAAGTTAAAGAGTCTTGGTTTTAAAATGATGATGTTGTGATAAGATCGCATCGCGCAATGCGATTCCATGACGTGGTCTGATGTTGCACTTTATGTAGTTGACCCGTATTTGAACAAATTGGACAGTGATAGCAATAGATTTGAGTATTTGAACAAACTAGACCATCGATTGAACAAATCTGAGTAGAGACGATGAAAAGACCTTATATTTGTTGAAAATACCTTATAATTTAGTATTTTAGGAAAAAAAAATTAACGCCGAACACACCCCCTAAAATTTACTTATAAAATATTAAAATCCACCTTTTGCCCACTATTTGGGCCTCGCATCCGCACCACTCTGGTTAAATTATTTTAGAACTTTTCATGGTTGTAAAAATCCCGACTAGCCTCCGATTAGTCGCTGATTAATCGTTCGTCCCAAGTTCACCGAGTAATTTTTATCTAATCGGTCAATTAATCAGTAGGTGGTCAACAGTGGTCAAATCCAATCCTAATTGGTCAAAAATCGGTGGTAGTCTAGCGATTCCGGTAAAATTTAGGCCAAATTCTTGACCAAAACCAGTAAGTTCCGGCAATTAATCCTATCTACTTGAAAATATGGGTCGAATAAGGTGTTAAATACTTGAAAATATGGGTCGAACAAGATGTTAAAACATGTCTACTTAAAAAAAATACAGAAAAAATATGTATATATACATATAAAACTGAAAATTACATATCAAATCCCAATCCGATTAGTCTTTTATTAATCCCGATTAATCGCTAGTGGGTAGCTCACCAGCCCACCAACGCCTAGCGATTCTTACAACCTGGAATTGTTTAATAACGAACGTCTGGTATACTCGATGAATTGCACATCGGATATTGGGATCAAAATGCATTGAAACGCGACACACTTTTTAAAACCAAGGTTATAGTTGAACATGGTCAGTGGATCTTATAGGATGCAACAATTTCAATTTTCAAGCACCGGGACTGTAGGCTTCAAACACGGTTCAGATATCTAAATTTCAAACAATTTAACATGTGCAATCAGCTAAAGCAAAATTCCTAAATGCTTTGACAAGATCCGATCTAGTTAGATCAGAAACCAGTAGACAAATAGATTTAGCATCAACGAATCAAACCCTAAATCTATTTATTGTTCATTAATTAACCACAATAGCAATTAACCTGCTATTATTAAACGGGCGATTAATCTCTCTATATATGTGAATTAAAGAATATTTTACCTCCGATGGAAAAACTGGCAGCGAGGAGAAGAGGCCGGATGAACTTGTAGCGGGGTGGCGGCGGCGGTGGTGGTTGTGGTGGCGGCGTAGCAGAAGAAGCAGCTTCAGTAGCCATACACGACGCCGGTGGTTGTTGCAGACGGTTCTCCGGTTGATGGTTTGTTGTGGAAGACTTTATATTAGAGCAATAATTCGCTAATGAAAATGGGATCTTATTATGAAAAATTACAAGTTTTTTACTTTATCTTAATACCACTTATCAGGCGATATTTTTTTTAACGAATTTTGACAATGTTTGTCCTCTACAAGGAATTTTGTTGCATGTTATGTCCTTTAGGCTTAACACAGTTAGATTTTCTTGTTAAATCTTGTCACCCAATGATATTTTAGTCTTTTTACCCATTTATTTCAAGAGTCAACTCTAAAATATTTTGTTTTATTCTTTTAAATAATATTAAATAAATAGGTAAAAAGATTAAAATACCTTTGGGTGGCAAGATTTAACAAGAAAATCTAAATGGGTCAAGCCTAAAGGACAAAACGTGCAACAAAATTCATTGTAAAGGGTAAAACTTGTCAAAATTCGTTAAAAAGGACACCGCCTGATAAGTGGTATTAATATAAAGGTCAAAACTTGTAATTTTTCCATCTTATTAATAAACTAAGCGTAAACCAATCGCGGTGTTACATGTGTCATAGCTGCAATGGCGAAGCTTGAGATTTCCGATCGAAGGTCGAAAACATATATACCTAATAAAATTATAAAACCGAGGGGTCGAAAAAGTATATACTTTAAATATTCTATACGAAAACTACATACCGGACACTACTGAGCGAAAAGTTCCGGCCCCTACCAAGCTTCGCCCCTGCATAGCTGGACTTATAAAGCTAATCGGATCACATATAGAGATATACTAGGACTATGAAAAATGTCTAGCCTTAGACTACCAATAACATATTTTGCTTGGATTAGAGAAGAACTTCAGTGTTAAGTGGTTACCCGAGGAAAAAAAAAACGTGTATGTGAGCATCTACTTAGCAAAGTTTATAATATTGGTTAATATGATAGTAATGTGTTAAAAATGTTATTGGAGTCACTCATATGTCATATGAGAATGGTGAAGCAAATCTCATCAAGGACTATAAGTCCATATAAAGAGGTGTTATAGACAAATCTCTTGTTGATTGTGGATAAGAGAGATACTCAACTCATTAGGAATGACCTTCTTTGAAGTCTCTAACCAGGTAGTCAAAAACAAATATGTGACCTCCAACTGAGAATCAAAACAATATTTGTTGATATGAGAAGTTGATGCAACATGCTGATGGTTGACTTTTGATAAACCAATGTGGGTCGTATTCATGTGTGTGTAACTAGGCTACATCACGTTTGAGTCACCACATATAACTATAGTCCATATATGTCATTTGGTGATATCTTGAACTTCTTTTAAATATGTCTTTATAATACATACACGTATATATCTATACTGACTTTTATGTGCATATTAGTATGGCTCAAATGACACTCTTATAAATAGATTATGATTCGTTGCCTATATCTTTTATATCAAGATGGTTATGTACAAGGGCGGACCTAGTAAGAGTCCAGGGTGGGCGGGCGCACCCCCTGAAAAAAAAAATTAGTGTATTTTATAAGGTAAAATTCTCCCCGCACCCCTTGAAAATTTGGTTAAACCCCTTATCCGCACCCCTTGAACACTTGAAAATTTGGTTAAACCCCTTATCCGCACCCCTTGAAAATTTTTTCTGGGTCCGCCACTGGTTATGTACGTGTTTTGTATGTAAGTTGTATAATGGCACAAAGTGTGCTAAGAAGGTAGGGATGGGCATGTTAGTATGGATAGAGATCGTTAGTGCCACTGTTGTTGAAGTTGCCATCTTCATCCTCATTGTCGAGTTGCAAGCCCCGAACTTTCATCATCAAAGTTATTTCATTTTCTAGTTCGAAATCGTATTCTGGGCCAGAGCAATGAATCTATTTGAAGTGGCTCATTTCGTACCAGAAAAGCCTATGTATGAACAAGGATTAATTTTACTTCCTTACCTAGCTACTCTAGGTTGGGGGGTAGGTCCTGGTGGGGAAGTTATAGATACTTTTCCATCCTTTGTATCTGGAGTACTTCATTTAATTTCCTCTGCAGTATTGGGCTTTGGCGGTATTTATCATGCACTTTTAGGACCTGAGACGCTTGAAGAATCTTTTCCATTCTTCGGTTATGTATGGAAAGATAGAAATAAAATGACCACAATTTTAGGTATTCATTTAATCTTGTTAGGTCTAGGTGCTTTTCTTCTAGTATTCAAGGCTCTTTATTTTGGGTTGTTTCAACTTTCAATACAACCTTCAACGCTTTACAAAACCATTCTCATCAAACATGTGTTTTATCCAGCATTTTGGTTAAACAAGTTCAACCTGTCATAAGAACCCCTCTCCCCTCTTTTATTACATAGAGGTAATTGGTTTTAGTTTTGGTTGATCATACTATAAATAAAAAGGAGCAATTTCTTTTAATTCAACATTTAATTTTCAATTATATTTCAAAATCAACCGTCCCATATAGTGTTGTAATTATTGCAATATGTAAAGTTGAAGGCCAAAGTATTGCAATATGTAAAGTTGAAGACCAATATAAGAGGGTGTTTGAATTAAACGTGTGTTTGAAAGCAATTATGAGATAGAAAATAATTACAATAAATATCTATAGTAAAGCATGTAAAAAAACAGGAGATGATTTGGATTTGTTTTCGATGTTTGGAATTATTACTTTACTATATGATAATAATACAACTGAATGAACAGTTGTTTTAATATATTATATTAATATATATAATAATATAATTATTATTATTATTTTCTTTGCTTTCTCAATTGGATAAGTTTGGTGTTAACCAATACTGGTATCGAAAATACAGGTACGGTCTGGTTCATTATCGGTGCATTAAGGTAAAAATCGGTACCAGCCTGATACAGAAAACGGCAAAAGTCGGTACCGGATTAAGTTTGAATATCTTTTATTTCGAGAAATTCGGTACTGCTACGCGGTACTATTTGCTTATCCCTGATCACGGGTGCCATACAAACAACAACGGTATCGTACAAGTTGTACAACTTTTTATTGTTGATTTTCTTCAACTTTTAATGATTTTTTTTTAGTTTCAGGGGTAGGGATGAGCTCGGTGGCAACTGATACCGAAAATACCGGTTACGGTACCGGCATATGAAAGTAAAAATCGGTAGCGAACCGGTACTAGGAACGTCAAAAGTCGGTACCCAATTGGTACTTAGGATCCTTCGGTTTGAGAAATTCGGTACCGGTACCCAGTATTATTTGCTCTTCTCTGACCACGGGTTTCATACGAATAACATCATTAACATACAACTTTTTTGGTTGATTTTCTTTCGATTATGTTTTACTGTTTTTTACATTTTCTTTTTATTTTTGTTAGTGGTTCCGCGTGCAACACGCTCATAGTGATTTCAAAACACATGTAAACACAAACTAAATAACAAAAGAAGTTCGCCGCAACGCGGCTAGGGTGATAAACCTAGTTATAATCATAAGACATGAGCATTTAGATATAATAATTATAAAAAATGCAATAGACAAAGAAAAAGAAATCTTTGTGAAAAAAGAAACCCTCTTGTTAAATAATAGGAACACTATTTTTAATTTATATTTAAATAAAGGGTAAATAGGTAATCATATAGTATCCTTCAATACAGTGTGTGTGGCACATCTAGATATTTACAGAGGCAATGTTTCAATTTTTTTTCTTATAGGGGCAGCGAAATAAAAAAGAACGTCAATTTCTTTTACACTGCCGCTGGAGTGTCATCGGAGCATAAAGGGCTAACGGGGACTACCCCTTATTACATGGTATATCCGTCCCGGATTCAATAATCAGTTTTGTGATATGAAATTTGATTATTTGAATTTAAATAACCAACAATATTAGCTAAAAAGGTTAATTTACTTATGCAAACGTTATTGTGATATTCACAATATCATTTGAACAAGTTTAAAATACATCTTAATTTGAACATTGAACACTCCTTAATACAATAAAGTGAATTAAACAATTAATAAAATAGTATTACAATTAAGTTGTAAAAAATAAAACTTTTTATATAAATAACTAGATTCTTTAAAAAGTTGAATCTTTAATTTGATTTTCTTTTACATATTTAGCGTTTATACATATGAAACTCAAATAATGGCAAGTGTGATGGGTAATTTGAAGAGTACACATCATCCACATGGGGTGTCATGTGGTGCAAGGCTTTATATGTGATCTATAAATTATAACTTATAAGAAACAAGTGCTGTAATTAGATTCATCAAAGTCAACACTTGCTTGGGATGAAAGTCAAAATTGATAACTAGCTGACTAACTAGGTTATAATTTATAAGCTAGGAAGCTTCACAAAATTTAAATATTAAGGTCAAGATTGGATCCACAACCCAAAACCCTGACAAAAGGAGGATCTCATGATCCTGAAACCAGCCCATGCATCACATGTTCAGCTGACTGATTGAAAACTGAAGAAACACTCCTTAATACAATAGAATTTGTAATCTCATATGATATAGGTTTGGTTCAATGCCAAGTGTAATACATAAAACGAGTACCTTTATATACGATAAAAACGAATTTGACAAGTTGAGTAGCAAGTCTCTTGAGCAGGGATGAGAAAAATACTCGAACAGAATGGATAAACTCGAAATCAGAAATATTCAGGATGAGTCTCTGGGTTTAGGACCGAGTATGAGATAAATGTTGAAAAAAATTCTTGGGTTCATGTTTGGGAGAGGATAGTGTACAAGACTGTAACGCCCCAAAATCTGAATGTTAATATTTGTCGGGCGTTCCTATATGACGCATCATGAAATAAATAACCAGGCTATTTAACCTAGTTAAAGGTATGGTCAAAAGTATTAAATGATGAAGGTAGTGTCAGTTATGTTTTAAAGGCAAACCCGAGGGGCTAAAGTGGAACAAATGAAAGTTTATTTTGCTAAATAAAAGATCAACACACACACTTACACACATACGTGTGTGTTCTGGAAAGATCGAGCAGGGGCTCTCAAGAGCCCCAAAACCCTAGTTCTTCAAAAGCTTCAATTTGAAGAATGAATCAAGGCCCAAGTTCACAACCGAACACGGATTAATGATCACCATCACGAGGGGATCATAAGGTATGTCTTAAATCTAAGATTTGTGATCATGGGTGAAGTGGGTTATGTTCTAATCCGTGAGTTAATACGAAATTGATCATGTCTAAGGGTTAGAATCATCGTATAGAACATGGGTTATGTATGGTTTGTGTTAATTTGATGATTAAAGATGAAACCCGTTAGTTTGGGTGAAGATGATGGCTAGAATCACCACCTATGTCGAAGTCTTGTTGAAAGATTGATGTATTATTGTGTGCGTGATGGATTCTTGTTAGTTAAATTGGAAGAAATGTGGTGATGATATGTTTGATGCTTATGTGTGAATGATACATGTTGATTAGAAGTAGGATTTGTTGAGTTATGTATGAGTTTAGAAGATTTATGCATGAATTAGTTGTACGTTATGCTTAAAAGATGGTACACACATCAAGCGTATGATAAAATGTATATAGTGTGGTCCGTATGGTCAATTATGATGTTACGAGTATATGATGATAAGTCGATAGTTAAATATGGTTACTAGTTGACTTCTGAAAGTCAACTCAGTATAAGTAACATGATTTGACTCGTTGTCGTAAAGGTAGGATTGTAGGAAGTCGTATGGTACATGTTATGTTGATATGCGTTATCCGTGATTATATGATGAATTACATGAATCAAATGTGAAATATGTGGTTGATATGATCGTTAACGTGTACAATTGTGTATACTAACGAGAATGTGATGGGTGACATGAAAGTATAGGAATCATGTCAAGACGGATTCAAGCGTGAAAGGCTAACGGGTCAAGAGGTGGCAAAGGATCGGATACGAGCACAGACGCATAAGGTAAGTGATTTCTGTAAATCACTTCTTAGTTCGATTAAGTAATAAAGTGTTTTAATTAATTAAACATGATGTTTGAGGTCAAATATGTGTTGAAGTCTTCCGTCGTAAATGATGGGATTAAAGTTGACCAAAATGCCCTTGATGGGTATTTTGCGGCAAACGACCTTAAAAGTAGCTTAGAAACAAGTTATTCGATTAGTTTAATGTTTTGGACAAGTATGGAAGTGGGGATTTTGGTTTGGTTAGTCGTAGACCAATTAATGCGCGAATACCCTTAACGGGTCAAAAATAAGCATATGAACGATAAGGTGTTAAGAGGATGCAAGACATCCAAGAATTTAGTAATTTATGATAGACGACACTGATATTATTATGTTTATAAGGGGGTTATGGTAAAATGAACAAGTTATGTTGATGTATGCATGAACGGGTCAAAATGGTAAAGGGGTAATAAGCCGAAGAGTTAAAAGTCTGAAATTTTGTTAAGTCGGATGTTGGATTTTAGTTCCATTAGATGGAGAATTAAATTACGGACGTGTAGGAAAAAGAATCGGGTAAAACGGATCAAAAATGAGAGAGTTATGCGTGTTTCCGTAAAACCGGATCGTACTGAAAATATGCAGCAACCAGCTGCAATGTTTCTGTCGATTTAGGGGGGTCGCGTAGCGCGACGGCCCGTCGCATCGCGCGACGGGTCATGTTTCTCCGAAAACTGTTTTCGTGCCTCGTTTTGCCTTGGGAACTCGCTTAAACGCGTTTTAAGTTACGTACGACTAGTTTAACTTACGATTTTATGAATTTAAGTGTATGAAAGCATGTATGTATCTACGTGGGTATGTTTATAAGTAGGTGAGCAAGAATAAGCGGATATCTGATGGTGTGTATGAGAGTAAGCATGTATGAGTTTGGTATGATGCACGTAGGGTTGTATGTGTGTAAGTATGTATAATGTCCTGAGTGTACTTAATGATGTTGGTAGGTGTACATATAGATACGTATATAATGATGTAGATGTGTGTATATGTAAGTATGCATGTAGATTGGCATGTATGTGTGTGAGTATGTATGCAAGTAGGTATGTATGCATGTGTGTACGTATGTATATATAGTGATAATATGTATGAAGTTAGGAATGTATGTAAGTCTTTCGGTATGATTAAATGTTTATGTTGTTTATTCGTGTACCTGGAGCTATAAGTGAAATGCAGGAATAGCAAAGAAGTCTCACCACGGATGGTACGACAGGATGGAAAAGCTGGGATGTAATGAGTTAACGAAACGAGAAGTAAACGTGAACAAATCTTGTATGTTTATAATACGTACTAATGTTGTAAATTTTATGTGGTGAACGCAGGTAGTACCAGTCATGAGGATACCCAAGGATTGGAGATCGAGGATCGAGTCACAAGATAGATTGTACGGGAGTGTTGAGTACGTAATTGAGTGAAGCCAGTTTATGATTTCTTATTGGAGATGAGTATAATAAATGTATTTATTGAGTAAGAATTAACCCTAGAAATGAGATTAAGTGTGTCAAAGTGTTTGTAACTAAAGAAATTTTTATGGTACGAATTTCCGCTGCGACTTTAGTCAAATACGAATTAGGGTGTTACAAGTTGGTATCAGAGCCCTGGTTTGAGAGAATCAAGTACGAGGAGGTAAGTACTTGAACTCAAACTTGTGTGCTCTTGAGATAGGAAACCCGTACAATCTAAGACTCGATCAAGATCCAAAGGTGAAAGCTAATGTAAGTATGTACTTATGTATACGTATAAAGAGACTGGCGGTTTTGTATGTGCAAGGTAAGCATAAGTGTTGGAAGAGGATGATCTGTGAATGCAGTCTAGGATGAAGACTAAGGCATGCAAAGAGGTAATAAGCCAAATTTGAATCCAGGTACGTAAATTCGATATGGGGGTATATGTAACAGTAAAATTTATTAAGAGAAGGAAAATGTTAAAGGAAGGATAATGATAGTATAGTAATGAAATACTGGAAGGGATACACGCGCCGAAACCTAAGTCTACGGACATAAGGTGACAATTACATGAAGGCACGAAACTACTATGTGGATTGTGTACCTGGCCAGTACACGAGAAACGTATGACGTTCGTGAGATCATGATAATTGTTACAGGTATGTCCGGTAGAGTTGAGTAGCAGGCGGGCGTGTGGGTGAAATGAGAAGTAAGACTCTCGGGAAATTGAGAGTACTATGTAAGGATGAAAAACATGCCTGATAAGAATGAAGAATGTTGAATCTGTAATTAAGTACGGATCAACGAGATATGAATAATATGTCTGAATCCGGGAGACGGATTCAGGGAATGAAAGGTATAAATGCAATGTTTGAATCCGTAAGACGGATTCAAGGATGAAAGGCATGGATGATATGTTTGAATCCGTAAGACGGATTCAAGGATGAAAGGCATGGATGATATGTTTGAATCCGTAAGACGGATTCAAGGATGAGAGGCATGGATAATACGTTTGAATCCGCGAGAAGGATTCAAAACACAGAAGTAATGAAAGGCATGAATGTAATGTTTGAATCCGTAAGGCGGATTCAATGAATGAAAAAGCATGAATGATGCGTCGGAATCCGTGAGACGGATTTCACAATGTAGAAAGGTGAAATTAATCCGCCTAAGAAGATGTCGACAGTTTGACCACGATTGAGTCGAACGGGTCATAGAAATAAGTATAAAGTAAAAGGTGATAGTATAATAGACGAAGTTTTGTATAAGTTACATGTTAGATGTGTTAGTAATTGACTCTTAGAAGTCAGAATGATGACGGGCTGTGACCCGGACAATAACTTGAGTAGGGGCGGGAATGGTAAGCTTAGTAAGAAATATTGAAACGAGGTAATAAGATCTTTGCAAGTAAGCATGAATAGGAGGAAGTACAAGCGTGTACTTCAGTTGGCGAACTGATTAATAGAATGAAAGGATTGCATGTAAGAAACAGAATGTGTGGTATGTTATAGTAGATACGTAGGAAATTGTAGAAGAGTTATAAATGGGTAATCACGTAGTATAAAGAATGTTTGAATGACATATGCTAACCGCCGATGTTGTTGATGATAATGTTAGAACTATTGAGGTGATGAAACAAATCGTATTGGTGAAGGGATGTGCACGAGCGGAAGCTCATTACACGAATGAATGAAACCTGGCCTGTACGGCTAGTACTCGAAGAGAAGAAGATCGATCTGGGTTATGGATCGTTGGTTTAGGAAATGAAAAAGAGGTTAGTAAAATGTTTAACTCATGTTGGATAGATATGAACTAGTATGATACATTTATATATGAAAATTAAGTAATACATGAAGTGAAAGTAATAGAAATGTGAAACGAACGAAATGATTTAAAGGTAACGTAAAGGTATGCAAGGTATAAGTAACTGTAGAAAAATGTAGAATAAGGTTAACATTAAAGTTAAGTACGTATATATGACTATGAAATGGTAGTTTTGTGTGGTAACAAAACAAGAACTAAATGTTAAATAATATATGTATAGAATGAAATCTTAAGAGATAAGATGAATCTGGTAGATCCGTTATGAACAGATCATATGAATGGATGTATGATTACAGATCGAGGAAGTATGTGTGTTGACCCGTTATTGACAGGTTAAGGAAATGAAAATGATATGCGAAAGTATGATAAGGAAGGTATGGAATTGTTATGAAGAAGTCAATTATACGAATAGTTTATGAATTGAGAATGTATAGTTACCCATTACTATGATGTATTAGTTAAAGTTAAACATATCTAAGTATATACAAATTTCGATGCAAGATCGTATAGTCGATGAAAACATTATGAATGTGAAATAAACAAATGGGAATGTTAGTAATGGGATGTGGGAACGGTTGCAAGTAAGTAAGAAGGTATATAGTGCATATGATATACGAATATTAGAGTGATGAATGAACCATTAGCTATGAAGGCTGTTAGGAGTTAGCGTTATTAGTGAAAGCGACACTAATAAGAACTCCGGAGCGGGTTCTTTAAGAAAGAAGATAGTCGCGGTGATGGGCTAGCGGTGGTGTTGATGGACATAGAGAAGAATTAATTAGTGTTAAATGGAAGTGAGGAAGGTTTCGGGGACGAAACCTTGTTTAAGGGTGGTAGACTTGTAACGCCCCAAAATCTGAATGTTAATATTTGTCGGGCGTTCCTATATGACGCATCATGAAATAAATAACCAGGCTATTTAACCTAGTTAAAGGTATGGTCAAAAGTATTAAATGATGAAGGTAGTGTCAGTTATGTTTTAAAGGCAAACCCGAGGGGCTAAAGTGGAACAAATGAAAGTTTATTTTGCTAAATAAAATATCAACACACACACTTACACACATACGTGTGTGTTCTGGAAAGATCGAGCAGGGGCTCTCAAGAGCCCCAAAACCCTAGTTCTTCAAAAGCTTCAATTTGAAGAATGAATCAAGGCCCAAGTTCACAACCGAACACGGATTAATGATCACCATCACGAGGGGATCATAAGGTATGTCTTAAATCTAAGATTTGTGATCATGGGTGAAGTGGGTTATGTTCTACTCCGTGAGTTAATACGAAATTGATCATGTCTAAGGGTTAGAATCATCGTATAGAACATGGGTTATGTATGGTTTGTGTTAATTTGATGATTAAAGATGAAACCCGTTAGTTTGGGTGAAGATGATGGCTAGAATCACCACCTATGTCGAAGTCTTGTTGAAAGATTGATGTATTATTGTGTGCGTGATGGATTCTTGTTAGTTAAATTGGAAGAAATGTGGTGATGATATGTTTGATGCTTATGTGTGAATGATACATGTTGATTAGAAGTAGGATTTGTTGAGTTATGTATGAGTTTAGAAGATTTATGCATGAATTAGTTGTACGTTATGCTTAAAAGATGGTACACACATCAAGCGTATGATAAAATGTATATAGTGTGGTCCGTATGGTCAATTATGATGTTACGAGTATATGATGATAAGTCGATAGTTAAATATGGTTACTAGTTGACTTCTGAAAGTCAACTCAGTATAAGTAACATGATTTGACTCATTGTCGTAAAGGTAGGATTGTAGGAAGTCGTATGGTACATGTTATGTTGATATGCGTTATCCGTGATTATATGATGAATTACATGAATCAAATGTGAAATATGTGGTTGATATGATCGTTAACGTGTACAATTGTGTATACTAACGAGAATGTGATGGGTGACATGAAAGTATAGGAATCATGTCAAGACGGATTCAAGCGTGAAAGGCTAACGGGTCAAGAGGTGGCAAAGGATCGGATACGAGCACAGACGCATAAGGTAAGTGATTTCTGTAAATCACTTCTTAGTTCGATTAAGTAATAAAATGTTTTAATTAATTAAACATGATGTTTGAGGTTAAATATGTGTTGAAGTCTTCCGTCGTAAATGATGGGATTAAAGTTGACCAAAATGCCCTTGATGGGTATTTTGCGGCAAACGACCTTAAAAGTAGCTTAGAAACAAGTTATTCGATTAGTTTAATGTTTTGGACAAGTATGGAAGTGGGGATTTTAGTTTGGTTAGTCGTAGACCAATTAATGCGCGAATACCCTTAACGGGTAAAAAATAAGCATATGAACGATAAGGTGTTAAGAGGATGCAAGACATCCAAGAATTTAGTAATTTATGATAGACGACACTGATATTATTATGTTTATAAGGGGTTATGGTAAAATGAACAAGTTATGTTGATGTATGCATGAACGGGTCAAAATGGTAAAGGGGTAATAAGCCGAAGAGTTAAAAGTCTGAAATTTTGTTAAGTCGGATGTTGGATTTTAGTTCCATTAGATGGAGAATTAAATTACGGACGTGTAGGAAAAAGAATCGGGTAAAACGGATCAAAAATGAGAGAGTTATGCGTGTTTCCGTAAAACCGGATCGTGCTGAAAATATGCAGCAACCAGCTGCAATGTTTCTGTCGATTTAGGGGGGTCGCGTAGCGCGACGGCCCGTCGCGTCGCGCGACGGGTCATGTTTCTCCGAAAACTGTTTTCGTGCCTCGTTTTGCCTTGGGAACTCGCTTAAACGCGTTTTAAGTTACGTACGACTAGTTTAACTTACGATTTTATGAATTTAAGTGTATGAAAGCATGTATGTATCTACGTGGGTATGTTTATAAGTAGGTGAGCAAGAATAAGCGGATATCTGATGGTGTGTATGAGAGTAAGCATGTATGAGTTTGGTATGATGCACGTAGGGTTGTATGTGTGTAAGTATGTATAATGTCCTGAGTGTACTTAATGATGTTGGTAGGTGTACATATAGATACGTATATAATGATGTAGATGTGTGTATATGTAAGTATGCATGTAGATTGGCATGTATGTGTGTGAGTATGTATGCAAGTAGATATGTATGCATGTGTGTACGTATGTATATATAGTGATAATATGTATGAAGTTAGGAATGTATGTAAGTCTTTCGGTATGATTAAATGTTTATGTTGTTTATTCGTGTACCTGGAGCTATAAGTGAAATGCAGGAATAGCAAAGAAGTCTCACCACGGATGGTACGACAGGATGGAAAAGCTGGGATGTAATGAGTTAACGAAACGAGAAGTAAACGTGAACAAATCTTGTATGTTTATAATACGTACTAATGTTGTAAATTTTATGTGGTGAACGCAGGTAGTACCAGTCATGAGGATACCCAAGGATTGGAGATCGAGGATCGAGTCACAAGATAGATTGTACGGGAGTGTTGAGTACGTAATTGAGTGAAGCCAGTTTATGATTTCTTATTGGAGATGAGTATAATAAATGTATTTATTGAGTAAGAATTAACCCTAGAAATGAGATTAAGTGTGTCAAAGTGTTTGTAACTAAAGAAATTTTTATGGTACGAATTTCCGCTGCGACTTTAGTCAAATACGAATTAGGGTGTTACAAGTTGGTATCAGAGCCCTGGTTTGAGAGAAACAAGTACGAGGAGGTAAGTACTTGAACTCAAACTTGTGTGCTCTTGAGATAGGAAACCCGTACAATCTAAGACTCGATCAAGATCCAAAGGTGAAAGCTAATGTAAGTATGTACTTATGTATACGTATAAAGAGACTGACGGTTTTGTATGTGCGAGGTAAGCATAAGTGTTGGAAGAGGATGATCTGTGAATGCTGTCTAGGATGAAGACTAAGGCATGCAAAGAGGTAATAAGCCAAATTTGAATCCAGGTACGTAAATTCGATATGGGGGTATATGTAACAGTAAAATTTATTAAGAGAAGGAAAATGTTAAAGGAAGGATAATGATAGTATAGTAATGAAATACTGGAAGGGATACACGCGCCGAAACCTAAGTCTACGGACATAAGGTGACAATTACATGAAGGCACGAAACTACTATGTGGATTGTGTACCTGGCCAGTACACGAGAAACGTATGACGTTCGTGAGATCATGATAATTGTTACAGGTATGTCCGGTAGAGTTGAGTAGCAGGCGGGCGTGTGGGTGAAATGAGAAGTAAGACTCTCGGGAAATTGAGAGTACTATGTAAGGATGAAAAACATGCCTGATAAGAATGAAGAATGTTGAATCTGTAATTAAGTACGGATCAACGAGATATGAATAATATGTCTGAATCCGGGAGACGGATTCAGGGAATGAAAGGTATAAATGCAATGTTTGAATCCGTAAGACGGATTCAAGGATGAAAGGCATGGATGATATGTTTGAATTCGTAAGACGGATTCAAGGATGAAAGGCATGGATGATATGTTTGAATCCGTAAGACGGATTCAAGGATGAGAGGCATGGATAATACGTTTGAATCCGCGAGAAGGATTCAAAACGCAGAAGTAATGAAAGGCATGAATGTAATGTTTGAATCCGTAAGGCGGATTCAATGAATGAAAAAGCATGAATGATGCGTCGGAATCCGTGAGACGGATTTCACAATGTAGAAAGGTGAAATTAATCCGCCTAAGAAGATGTCGACAGTTTGACCACGATTGAGTCGAACGGGTCATAGAAATAAGTATAAAGTAAAAGGTGATAGTATAATAGACGAAGTTTTGTATAAGTTACGTGTTAGATGTATTAGTAATTGACTCTTAGAAGTCAGAATGATGACGGGCTGTGACCCGGACAATAACTTGAGTAGGGGCGGGAATGGTAAGCTTAGTAAGAAATATTGAAACGAAGTAATAAGATCTTTGCAAGTAAGCATGAATAGGAGGAAGTACAAGCGTGTACTTCAGTTGGCGAACTGATTAATAGAATGAAAGGATTGCATGTAAGAAACAGAATGTGTGGTATGTTATAGTAGATACGTAGGAAATTGTAGAAGAGTTATAAATGGGTAATCACGTAGTATAAAGAATGTTTGAATGACATATGCTAACCGCCGATGTTGTTGATGATAATGTTAGAACTATTGAGGTGATGAAACAAATCGTATTGGTGAAGGGATGTGCACGAGCGGAAGCTCATTACACGAATGAATGAAACCTGGCCTGTACGGCTAGTACTCGAAGAGAAGAAGATCGATCTGGGTTATGGATCGTTGGTTTAGGAAATGAAAAAGAGGTTAGTAAAATGTTTAACTCATGTTGGATAGATATGAACTAGTATGATACATTTATATATGAAAATTAAGTAATACATGAAGTGAAAGTAATAGAAATGTGAAACGAACGAAATGATTTAAAGGTAACGTAAAGGTATGCAAGGTATAAGTAACTGTAGAAAAATGTAGAATAAGGTTAACATTAAAGTTAAGTACGTATATATGACTATGAAATGGTAGTTTTGTGTGGTAACAAAACAAGAACTAAATGTTAAATAATATATGTATAGAATGAAATCTTAAGAGATAAGATGAATCTGGTAGATCCGTTATGAACAGATCATATGAATGGATGTATGATTACAGATCGAGGAAGTATGTGTGTTGACCCGTTATTGACAGGTTAAGGAAATGAAAATGATATGCGAAAGTATGATAAGGAAGGTATGGAATTGTTATGAAGAAGTCAATTATACGAATAGTTTATGAATTGAGAATGTATAGTTACCCATTACTATGATGTATTAGTTAAAGTTAAACATATCTAAGTATATACAAATTTCGATGCAAGATCGTATAGTCGATGAAAACATTATGAATGTGAAATAAACAAATGGGAATGTTAGTAATGGGATGTGGGAACGGTTGCAAGTAAGTAAGAAGGTATATAGTGCATATGATATACGAATATTAGAGTGATGAATGAACCATTAGCTATGAAGGCTGTTAGGAGTTAGCGTTATTAGTGAAAGCGACACTAATAAGAACTCCGGAGCGGGTTCTTTAAGAAAGAAGATAGTCGCGGTGATGGGCTAGCGGTGGTGTTGATGGACATAGAGAAGAATTAATTAGTGTTAAATGGAAGTGAGGAAGGTTTCGGGGACGAAACCTTGTTTAAGGGTGGTAGACTTGTAACGCCCCAAAATCTGAATGTTAATATTTGTCGGGAGTTCCTATATGACGCATCATGAAATAAATAACCAGGCTATTTAACCTAGTTAAAGGTATGGTCAAAAGTATTAAATGATGAAGGTAGTGTCAGTTATGTTTTAAAGGCAAACCCGAGGGGCTAAAGTGGAACAAATGAAAGTTTATTTTGCTAAATAAAAGATCAACACACACACTTACACACATACGTGTGTGTTCTGGAAAGATCGAGCAGGGGCTCTCAAGAGCCCCAAAACCCTAGTTCTTCAAAAGCTTCAATTTGAAGAATGAATCAAGGCCCAAGTTCACAACCGAACACGGATTAATGATCACCATCACGAGGGGATCATAAGGTATGTCTTAAATCTAAGATTTGTGATCATGGGTGAAGTGGGTTATGTTCTAATCCGTGAGTTAATACGAAATTGATCATGTCTAAGGGTTAGAATCATCGTATAGAACATGGGTTATGTATGGTTTGTGTTAATTTGATGATTAAAGATGAAACCCGTTAGTTTGGGTGAAGATGATGGCTAGAATCACCACCTATGTCGAAGTCTTGTTGAAAGATTGATGTATTATTGTGTGCGTGATGGA
Source organism: Helianthus tuberosus (assembly GCA_030545235.1). Classification (NCBI taxonomy): domain Eukaryota; kingdom Viridiplantae; phylum Streptophyta; class Magnoliopsida; order Asterales; family Asteraceae; genus Helianthus; species Helianthus tuberosus. Next base: position 211,937,273 of record CM060400.1, read on the forward strand.
TTCTTGTTAGTTAAATTGGAAGAAATGTGGTGATGATATGTTTGATGCTTATGTGTGAATGATACATGTTGATTAGAAGTAGGATTTGTTGAGTTATGTATGAGTTTAGAAGATTTATGCATGAATTAGTTGTACGTTATGCTTAAAAGATGGTACACACATCAAGCGTATGATAAAATGTATATAGTGTGGTCCGTATGGTCAATTATGATGTTACGAGTATATGATGATAAGTCGATAGTTAAATATGGTTACTAGTTGACTTCTGAAAGTCAACTCAGTATAAGTAACATGATTTGACTCGTTGTCGTAAAGGTAGGATTGTAGGAAGTCGTATGGTACATGTTATGTTGATATGCGTTATCCGTGATTATATGATGAATTACATGAATCAAATGTGAAATATGTGGTTGATATGATCGTTAACGTGTACAATTGTGTATACTAACGAGAATGTGATGGGTGACATGAAAGTATAGGAATCATGTCAAGACGGATTCAAGCGTGAAAGGCTAACGGGTCAAGAGGTGGCAAAGGATCGGATACGAGCACAGACGCATAAGGTAAGTGATTTCTGTAAATCACTTCTTAGTTCGATTAAGTAATAAAGTGTTTTAATTAATTAAACATGATGTTTGAGGTCAAATATGTGTTGAAGTCTTCCGTCGTAAATGATGGGATTAAAGTTGACCAAAATGCCCTTGATGGGTATTTTGCGGCAAATGTCACACCCCGATTTCCACGTGTCACCGGTGGGCCCGGTGGGGGAGTATCGTGACGTGGTTGGCAACGTAATAGTCAAACAACACAATATAATAATGCACAGCGGAAGCAAATATGAAATAAGATACAACCGAATTTATTTATTGTAAACAAAGTCACAATTATCCGGTGTTTATCCACAGTAGGATCGAATTAAATAACATTGTTTATGGTTCAACAGACTTCGGCATCTTAAGTGTGCGAGACTTCTAATGATGCTTAGGAGAATCCCAGCCTATTTCGCCTAGTACCTGCATTTAATCTTTTTGGGAAAATACGTCAGTTTACACTGGTAAATACATTCAACTGACTCATTTTATAAAATGATTGAAAATTGGTTTGGATGCACATGGCATAAACATTTTTATTTAACTTGGGAGAATTATTTTAATAATATAATAATCTTGTGAACGATTTACATGTTACTTATGCGTTCAGTAGCCCGGACGTATCCGGGTTAAAGATCAATAGACACACCACTTTAAGTGAGTTATACACGGGAGTACGCCTACACCCCGTGCTCAGGTCGTGGCTATCTCGTAAGATAATGCCGAGGATATCCGGGACATGGTCATTAACCCCCCAAAGGCTGTAAAGTAAACACATCTGTTTAAAACGAGCCGATCAAATTATTCAATTAACCACCCAACGATGGAAGATTTGATGCCCGATCAAGCGGTACGCTATGTACCGTAACCCAAGCCCGTATAGGGAAAATAAGTTAAAAGTATTTACCTTGATGCAAAGTATAGTCACAATAATCAAATAGCAGGTAGCTTTTACTGTTTCTCCTAATCTGGAACGAAGGTTTAATATAACCTATTAGAATACTAACGGGTCTTTAATTAAGCTTAAGCTTAGACCGGTCAGTTTTAAAGATACGGTTCGTACGCACGATTAAGCGAAGACCGGATAGAATGTGATTTAGACCCGACAAGTTTGAGGACTTGTTTAATATGGGTTTACTATTCACATTCTGGATTTTTGAGATAAAAATGATATCGTTTGACCCGTTTCGGCTAGCTTATGCAAACTAGTTACATAAACCGAACCGAACGCGTATAACGCATAACGGGTATCCGAATAGGTCGCGAACAGGTTTCCTAAGTTAATACGCTTTAAATATGTTGTGATATCATTATGATATCTTCCATAATGCCCATAACGAGTTTAATCCCTAAATACGCCCCGTAGGGGTATTTCGGTCATTTTAAGGGTTATAAAAGAGATTTATAACACTTCTGAGATACGGGTCTGATTTAATCAGAAAAATTATTAATTTTAACAGACCACAACAGTTGGTGAAGAGTCTTATTTCCCAAAATGGTTTTAAACCCAAATTATGCGTTTAATACGCGTATGAAGCCGTTTTAAGCGACGTACGGTTTAAAATACCCTTCTGAGTTTTCCGATCAGCAAAACAGGCTCAAAACACTCTATTTATTATTTTAAATCAGTGGCAATTGGATTGGTATCAAACGGATTCGTAAAACTCGTTTTATGGCCTAAAAGGGCATATTCGGTATTAACCGAATCAATGCGATAAGCCTAGCTTAAGATCAGTTTAAAAATAATTAAAAATCTTCAAAAATCCCAAAATATTATTTAACATCAGTGGGTAAAAGTTTTGGTACCGAAAATCGGGTTTAGATAGGCTATGCGCTAATCGCGCCGTTTAATTAATAATAAGCTTATTATTTACGCTAATGCGCATATCTCTTAATCTAGACCTCCGATTGACGTGAAAATTTACGTACATGTTTAGTAATCAGTAACTAAGATTATTGTACTTCCACATTTTCAAAATTCTCGTTGTACGGTCATAAGGGCATTATGGTCCAATTTAAGCGATTAACGGAAACGTGTGCAAGCATCGGATAATCAACGAAACAAGTACAGAGACTTATACTATCATGTAAACCAACCCTAAAGAAGCAATAAGGAAATACCGAATCAAATTAAAACGGGTCAGAACCGAAGTCAATGCAAAAGTCAAAGTTTTGCGTCTTTCGGTTCCGAACCGGGTTTAAACAGAAATTTGTCGAGTCGGACAAGCGTAGACAAGTTTTTATACTTATTACCAAGTTACATTAATGTTAAAACGGGTTACATGCCTCGCGGATTGCTAATTGTGCATTAAATCGCATTTTGTAATTCTGTTGACTTTTTCGGTCAACGTTTGACCCGACAAACGACCTAGTTAGGCCTGGATTCGGTACGTGCCCTTATAAGGGTTTAATACTCACATTATTACCTATCTAACGGTACTTTTAATTTGACATACGACTGAGCTATCGTTACTTAATCACGAAGTCAAACCGTAGTTACGTCGGTTTGACTTTTAAGCTATTTACTAAGCTAGAATTAATTTAGAAGGGATAAGCAACTTACAAAGTGTCAAATGCACGAATTATGATCAGATGGGAGAGTTCCTTAGCTCCAGAAATGCTCCAATGATCAGTTGCAAGTGTGAGAATGAATGTTGCAACATATTGTGCTTTATATAGTGAAGAACTCACCATGATTGGTTGACAACTCACTCTAGGATTAACCACAACCATCCAACACTTGTCCTAGTGCTTCTAGGATAGTTTAGGGTCCTTAAACAATGAGAAAAACCGGTGCAACAGGTCATAATCGCGCACAACAGCCAACAGCAGGTATTCTGTCGCTGGGCACCCCTCGCGTAGCGCGAGGGTCCGTCGCGCTACGCGACGCCCTGCAGATCAGCTTTTGTTGTTGTTTGTTGGTGTTTCGAAAGGGCACCAACTTGCACGATTTTGGGACTTTATATCAACACTTTGGGACCCCTAAAACATGTCTTGAACAGTTCCTACCCTACCATTAACCAATGTTTCAAATGAATGCATAAACAAGACCCGAAAACATCGGTTTACCATTGCTTTTCTTCGTGGGATCAAGTCATGCATTATCAATTCCATTATTGGCAATGATTCTCTGAAGTGAGGGTATAATAGATGTGTAAAATATTATATCGGGTCTTGGGATTTACAATTGAGGTCGTTCAGAGGTAACGATTTAACATGACGCCACTTTAAATCCTACCGAAAACATCTTTATTAAATCCGGGTTTTCAACGCGTTTTTGTCTGACATGACACGTGTCGTTTTAATATAAAACCCGAAATTTTGAGGTGTTACATCCTCACCCCCTTAAAATAAATCTCGACCCGAGATTTACTGAAATAAATAAGGGTATTTTTCTTTCATGGTGGATTCAACCTCCCACGTGTATTCGGGACCTCTACGGGCATCCCATTTGACCTTTACAAAAGGTATATGCTTCCTTCGAAGCTTCCTTACCTGTCGATCTTCAATCGACAAAGGTTTTTCAACAAATTTTAAGCTCGCGTCTATATGCACATCTGTATGTGGCATGACATGTGAATCGTCAGCGGAACACTTCTTTAGATTGCAGATGTGGAACACATTGTGAATTCCACTGAGCTCTTCTGGTAAGTTCAACTTATAGGCAACTGACCCGACACGTTCGATAACCTCGAAAGGTCCTATATATCTTGGGCTTAGTTTGCCTTTCTTACCAAATCGCATCACTCCTTTCCAGGGTGACACTTTAAGTAGGACTTTGTCACCTATTTCGAAGTGAAAATCCTTACGACTTGGATCCGCGTAACTCTTCTGCCTATTCCGGGCAGCTTGGAGATTGTTACGAATCTGGACAATCTTGTCCGTCGTTTCAAACACGATCTCTGGTCCTGATAACTGGACTTCCCCAACTTCCGCCCAACAAACTGGCGATCTACACTTTCTACCGTATAATGCCTCAAAAGGCGCAGCCTTTATGCTGGTATGGTAGCTATTGTTGTAGGAGAATTCGATCAATGGTAGGTTCTTATCCCAACTACCTCCCAAATCGATCGCACATGCACGCAGCATGTCTTCCAACGTTTGAATAGTACGCTCACTCTGACCGTCTGTCTGAGGATGGTAAGCCGTACTAAAGTTCAAACGTGTGCCCAAAGATTGCTGGAAGCTCTTCCAAAAATGTGACGTGTACCTAGTATCTCGGTCAGAGATAATAGCTACAGGTATGCCGTGTAGGGCTACAATCTTATCAACATATAACTGAGCTAACATATCGGAGCTATAAGTTTCCTTGATGGGTAAGAAATGAGCTGACTTAGTCAGTCGGTCAACTATAACCCATATCGTATCATTTCCTTTCCTTGTCTTGGGTAACTTGGTAATAAAATCCATAGTTACCATCTCCCACTTCCACGTAGGAAGTTCAGGCTGTTGTAGCAAACCTGACGGTTTCTGATGCTCGGCTTTGACTTGCGCACATGTCAAGCATTTTGCTACATGGGCGGCTACAGACTTTTTCAAGCCTATCCACCAATAATTTGCCTTTAAATCCTGATACATCTTATCAGCTCCAGGATGAACAGAGTATTTGGAACTATGGGCTTCTTGGAGGATGACATCACGAAGTCCTCCAAAAATTGGAACCCATATTCGTCCGTTTAACCTTAAAATTCCGTCCTTGCTAAGAGTTAACTGCTCCTCAGTTACTCCTAACTTTTCATTAGGATAGTTAGCTTCCAACACAGCTTCCTTCTGTGCAGCTAACACCCTTTCTATCAAACTGTTCTTTATCTCCATACGCTTGGCGTTAATTCGAATGGGTTTAACCCTTTCCTTTCTGCTCAAGGCATCAGCGACTACATTCGCTTTGCCGGGATGGTATTTGATTTCACAATCATAATCATTTAAAGTTTCCATCCAACGGCGTTGCCTCATGTTTAATTCTTTTTGGTTAAACAGATGCTGGAGGCTCTTGTGATCAGAAAAGATCACAAACTTGATTCCATATAGATAATGCCTCCACAGTTTTAGTGCGAACACAACGGCACCCAATTCCAAGTCATGGGTGGTGTAATTCTTTTCGTGCACCTTTAACTGTCGTGATGCATAGGCAATCACCTTGCCTTTCTGCATAAGCACACACCCCATTCCAGTGTGTGATGCATCACAATAAACTACAAATTCTTCAGCGCCTTCAGGTAAGGTAAGCACAGGAGCGTTGCTCAACTTTTGTTTCAAAACATCGAAGGACTCTTGCTGCTTAGGACCCCAAACGAACTTTACTTTCTTCTTGGTCAGGGAAGTTAGGGGTGCAGCAATCCTTGAAAAATTTTCAATGAAGCGTCTGTAATATCCTGCCAATCCCAGGAAACTACGAATCTCTGTAGGTGTCTTTGGCTCTTGCCAATTCATAACAGCTTCAACTTTAGCGGGATCCACCTGGATACCACGCTCACTAACCACGTGTCCAAGAAATTGGACTTCTCGTAGCCAAAATTCACACTTAGAGAATTTGGCGTAGAGCTTCTCTTGACGTAGAAGTTTGAGAATACAACGAAGGTGTTTCTCGTGGTCAGCTTGATTCTTAGAATAAATAAGGATGTCATCGATGAAGACGATAACAAATTTATCTAAGTAAGGCTTGCAGACGCGATTCATGAGATCCATGAATGCGGCTGGTGCATTAGTGAGCCCAAAAGGCATCACTAGGAACTCGTAGTGACCATAACGCGTCCTAAATGCAGTCTTGTGAACGTCTTCATCCTTAACCTTCAACTGATGGTAGCCTGACCTCAGATCAATCTTTGAGAAGTAACTTGCCCCTTGTAGCTGATCGAACAAATCGTCGATCCTGGGCAATGGATATCTATTCTTGATCGTGACTTTATTAAGCTCGCGATAGTCGATGCACAGACGCATCGACCCATCCTTCTTCTTGACAAACAGGATTGGCGCTCCCCAAGGAGATGAACTAGGTCGTATGAAACCCTTAGCTAGCAGTTCATCTAGCTGCGTCCGCAACTCCTTCATTTCTGTGGGTGCCAATCTGTATGGTGCTCTAGCAACTGGTGCCGCTCCAGGAATGATATCGATCCTGAATTCAACTTGTCTATCTGGTGGTAGGCCAGGTAGATCTTCAGGAAACACTTCTGGGTATTCAGAAATGACAGGGATGTCTTCTAACTTCGGTTTGGGCTCGTCAATAATTACCTGTGCCATGTAGATGACACACCCCTTCTTCAAACACTTGGAAGCCTTGAGCATAGTCACGTGCTCAGGTAGTCCATACTGGGTATCTCCCCGAATGGTAAGTGACTCACCAGACGGAGTCCTTATCACTACTTGCTTCATGTTACAGACGATTTGGGCCTGGTTATGAGATAACCAGTCCATACCCAGAACTATGTCAAAACCGGCTAACTTAAAGGGAAGTAGAGATAGAGGAAAAGAATGGTTCTTAATGGATATAACACATCCATCTAACACAGTAGAGACGGTTTCAATGGTACCATCTGCTAACTCTACCTCATAATTCACTTTTAGGGTTTTGACAGGTAAGTTCAACAATTTACAAAATTTATGATCTACGAAAGACTTATCTGCGCCTGAATCAAAAAGTACTCTTGCAAAAACATCATTTACAAGGAAAGTACCTGTTATGACGTTATCATCCTGCACAGCTTCTTTCGCATCCATCCTGAAGACTCTGGCGTTAGTCTTCTTAGCCTCCTCAGGCTTCTTGTTGTACTTAGGGCAGTTAGTCTTTATGTGGCCCTTTTCATTGCAACGGTAGCACGTTGCATCTTTCATCTTCTTGCAATCCAAGGTTTTGTGTTCCTTGGACTTGCACAAACCACAAGTAAAAGACCTTGACTCGTTCTTCGAGTTTGATTCGAGTCTGCACTTTCCAAAGTGCTGTTTCTTGCAAGTTTTGCATGTGGGCTTCTCTCCAGAACGATGCCCATCCTTCTTCGAATCTGATCCCTTCTTGTGATCACCGCTCCCACGGTGCTTCTTGTTCGACCTACGCGAACCATCATCTTCTCGCTTCCTCTTCTCAGCATCCTTACTCCTCAGCGATCTCTGCCGGACCGCATCCAGTGTGAGGGATAAGGAAAGGTCAGTTACAGACCTGAAGGTAACTGGCCGAGAAGCTTTTACACTGGCCTTGATCTCGGGTTCTAATCCACCAATAAAACGAGCGATCCTTTTAGGCTCCGGGGTTACCAGATAAGGTACCAATCGGGATAGTGTATTGAAGCTTGTCAGATATGCTTGACAGTCGAGGTTTTTCATCACCAGTGATAGAAAGTCATATTCTATCTTTTCCACCTCATGTTGAGGGCAGAAATTTTCCTTGATCAAGGCGATGAATTGATCCCACGACATACTATACAACGGAATCTTTCCGGAGGCCTCCATCAGAGATCTCCACCAAGCTAACGCCTCGCCCTTGAAGGACTGCGAGACAAATTTAACCACATCACCTTCAGCGCATCCGCTGATGTCCACGACCGTGTCCATCTCATCCAGCCACGTCATACAATCGACGGCTCCTTTCTCCCCCGTAAAATCCCTGGGTTTACAAGACACGAAGTACTTATATGTGCAACCCTTGTTACGGGGTCCCTGATGCAGTACTAAATGCTGAGATGGATTACTTTGGTGGTTGGTGGACTGGCGATCATCATCGTTTTTCTTTGGTCCATTCTTTTTGGGAGGAGGCTTGTTATGAGCCTCAGAATGTGTCCTTGGCTTTGACTGTGACGCAGAGTGGGTCCTACTCCGAGTACCACTGTATTCCTCATATTGTCTATCCAAAGCTTGTGTGATAGCTCCGTCTATGATTGCTTTTAGTTCAGCACCCGTTAATGTAATCTGGGCGTTCTCATTCGGCTCCACAGGATGGCTATTGCCTTCATTGGAGTCAGCCATTTGTATTGAACTGTTGCAGAAAACAAGGTCAATATTTTATTTGGGATTTTATTATGGAATTACCCCTTAGGGTAATTCGTTAACCATGGTAAACAGAGACCATATTTGGTTAACTTATTAATCGTATTAATTTAGGATTTCAATTAAAATTTATCCTAAACATAAAACAATAACAATATATATTAGCACATAAGGCTTGGTCACATGGACAATTTAAATTATAAGCTATGATTTCAGAGAATCAAGACTTTTAAGGTTTGAACCTAGTTCATTACTTTTATTAGACAGGGAGTCATAGCTACCACTGTCTTTTGGCTCATGTAGAAATGAGCAAGGCCCGTAGGCACTATATTACCACGTATGGTTAAATATGATCATCTTAATTGATGATGTAAATCCAGGATTCAGAGATCATTAAACTGGATTAGGAATCTTCTAAGGAATCCTTATTCATTTAAGAATGACATGTGATTTTTAACGAATCACTTCTGCCAGGAGTGTTAACATGTTTTAAGATGTTAACAGGGATTTGAATCTTTTAAACCGGTCTTACCATTTTGGCCCGGTCTTATATTTAACACGAGGCTAGGTTTCACACTTAAAGATTCTTAATTAATTAATTACTTAGGCAGATTAAAAGGAATGATTTTAATTTATTTTATTTCATTTATAATTTATTTATGCACAAATGGCAATATGAAATTTATAAAAATAACACTCCATTAATTTATCACTATATTACATATTGCCCTAAACGGGTCTTTTACACACGAAATTTGCCCACGCAGGAGCTAAATCATACAGATATGCCCACACAGGGGTCTTACAGAAGACATGCCCACGTAGGGGTCTTACAGAAAGACATAAGTCCTCGCAGGGACTATCAAACATAAGTCCACGCAGGGACTAAACATACAACATACCCTCGTAGGGTTTTATGGAAAGATAGACCCACGTAGGGGTTAATACACACAACAAACATACGTACCCACGTAGGGGTTTAACAACAAGATATGCCCACGCAGGGGCTTATACATCAGCGATGGAAGAATTCAACGATCCTTCTTGTTCTTCCCCTTGATCAGACCCATCAGTCCTTGGAAGAATGTCTGCCTTTCCCTACGATCCTCGTGAGCTTCCCGTTCAACTTGCTGCAACCTATGTAGAATTTCCTCCCGTTCTGGGGGAGAAAATCGTGGCGGCTGCGACTGCGTTCTAATGATAGGCCTGGGAGGTATTGGGTACCCCTGATTCGGGTAGCTTACCCCCCATGGATCTCCGTAGGTCTTGGGTATTGAGGGCGTTATAATTTGCTGCTTCCATATAAGGATCTGCCTCAGCGTATCCGTAGTTGTGGTAAGCTGGTGGTTCAAACGGGTTGTAATTACTTGGACCCGTGTACGCTGGGATTGGGTTATCAAAACCCATGTGCGGTGGCTGTTGAAAAGCTGGCTGCGAAGGCCCACCCATTTGTGGGTCCTCATAGTGCGGCGGGTAGTGACTAGCACTAGACTGTCGTGGGGAATCGAAAGTGAAGCCCCCTGGTCTCACCGACATACGGGCACCGGTTCTCCTACGCCTTGGCGGTTGAGGAGGTGGCGGTGGAGGTGGTGGCGTAACTGCCACAAAGCGATGATCCTCTGATGAATCTTGATGATGCGGCTGTGGCTGTGGCTCCTGGTGCTGCTGAGAATGCTGCTGCTGATGCTGCCCATGTGACGACGAGTGGTGTGATGGTGTATAATACCACTGGTGTTGATCGAATAGGGCTTGAAAACTATCTGGACCACCGTAGGGTGATCCGTGGAAGGACGATCCATCTGAAATTTCGATGGGGTGGTTCGGAGTGCCACTCGCTGGCATGACGGGGTCCGTATCCTCGTCCATGTCATCAGCTTGATCACCGGAGAAGTGATCGTCAGGCCCAAGTGGGTTGAAACCCACGGGTTCTTGCAGGTAATCGGCCGGATTAAACTGGCCTCTGAAGATAGGTGTGGGGTCCCCATAGGAATGATGGGACAGAGACCTTTGTAGTGGTATATATGAAGGTTGGGGGTTGTGAGGTTCATAAGGATTTAGAGCAGGAGGTGTGGAAGTATGTGAAACCGATCGTCTGGTCGGCTCGTACTGGTTTCTTCGGTTTTCCCGAGGGTCGTCACTCTCAGTATTGGATGGAGCTCGCCTTCGTGAAGGTCCAGCTTCATGATCGTTGGGGGCGGTAACTGGCCCCTTTCCACGTCCTCGTGTTCGGAAGAATCTTGGAGGCATCTTTGTTATTCCTGTCAATAAAGCATGAGATAACAATAACAAAAAAAATTTAAAGGACAAAACAAACCCGAATAAGGTGGAATTTGTCCTAGGTTATAAGTCTAGACTCGAAGGTTTAGATATGTGCAATTGTGTAACTGAGATTAAACACAAAAGGCTAGTGTTTAATTCACTCAGTGTTGGCTCTGATACCAACCTGTCACACCCCGATTTCCACGTGTCACCGGTGGGCCCGGTGGGGGAGTATCGTGACGTGGTTGGCAACGTAATAGTCAAACAACACAATATAATAATGCACAGCGGAAGCAAATATGAAATAAGATACAACCGAATTTATTTATTGTAAACAAAGTCACAATTATCCGGTGTTTATCCACAGTAGGATCGAATTAAATAACATTGTTTATGGTTCAACAGACTTCGGCATCTTAAGTGTGCGAGACTTCTAATGATGCTTAGGAGAATCCCAGCCTATTTCGCCTAGTACCTGCATTTAATCTTTTTGGGAAAATACGTCAGTTTACACTGGTAAATACATTCAACTGACTCATTTTATAAAATGATTGAAAATTGGTTTGGATGCACATGGCATAAACATTTTTATTTAACTTGGGAGAATTATTTTAATAATATAATAATCTTGTGAACGATTTACATGTTACTTATGCGTTCAGTAGCCCGGACGTATCCGGGTTAAAGATCAATAGACACACCACTTTAAGTGAGTTATACACGGGAGTACGCCTACACCCCGTGCTCAGGTCGTGACTATCTCGTAAGATAATGCCGAGGATATCCGGGACATGGTCATTAACCCCCCAAAGGCTGTAAAGTAAACACATCTGTTTAAAACGAGCCGATCAAATTATTCAATTAACCACCCAACGATGGAAGATTTGATGCCCGATCAAGCGGTACGCTATGTACCGTAACCCAAGCCCGTATAGGGAAAATAAGTTAAAAGTATTTACCTTGATGCAAAGTATAGTCACAATAATCAAATAGCAGGTAGCTTTTACTGTTTCTCCTAATCTGGAACGAAGGTTTAATATAACCTATTAGAATACTAACGGGTCTTTAATTAAGCTTAAGCTTAGACCGGTCAGTTTTAAAGATACGGTTCGTACGCACGATTAAGCGAAGACCGGATAGAATGTGATTTAGACCCGAAAAGTTTGAGGACTTGTTTAATATGGGTTTACTATTCACATTCTGGATTTTTGAGATAAAAATGATATCGTTTGACCCGTTTCGGCTAGCTTATGCAAACTAGTTACATAAACCGAACCGAACGCGTATAACGCATAACGGGTATCCGAATAGGTCGCGAACAGGTTTCCTAAGTTAATACGCTTTAAATATGTTGTGATATCATTATGATATCTTCCATAATGCCCATAACGAGTTTAATCCCTAAATACGCCCCGTAGGGGTATTTCGGTCATTTTAAGGGTTATAAAAGAGATTTATAACACTTCTGAGATACGGGTCTGATTTAATCAGAAAAATTATTAATTTTAACAGACCACAACAGTTGGTGAAGAGTCTTATTTCCCAAAATGGTTTTAAACCCAAATTATGCGTTTAATACGCGTATGAAGCCGTTTTAAGCGACGTACGGTTTAAAATACCCTTCTGAGTTTTCCGATCAGCAAAACAGGCTCAAAACACTCTATTTATTATTTTAAATCAGTGGCAATTGGATTGGTATCAAACGGATTCGTAAAACTCGTTTTATGGCCTAAAAGGGCATATTCGGTATTAACCGAATCAATGCGATAAGCCTAGCTTAAGATCAGTTTAAAAATAATTAAAAATCTTCAAAAATCCCAAAATATTATTTAACATCAGTGGGTAAAAGTTTTGGTACCGAAAATCGGGTTTAGATAGGCTATGCGCTAATCGCGCCGTTTAATTAATAATAAGCTTATTATTTACGCTAATGCGCATATCTCTTAATCTAGACCTCCGATTGACGTGAAAATTTACGTACATGTTTAGTAATCAGTAACTAAGATTATTGTACTTCCACATTTTCAAAATTCTCGTTGTACGGTCATAAGGGCATTATGGTCCAATTTAAGCGATTAACGGAAACGTGTGCAAGCATCGGATAATCAACGAAACAAGTACAGAGACTTATACTATCATGTAAACCAACCCTAAAGAAGCAATAAGGAAATACCGAATCAAATTAAAACGGGTCAGAACCGAAGTCAATGCAAAAGTCAAAGTTTTGCGTCTTTCGGTTCCGAACCGGGTTTAAACAGAAATTTGTCGAGTCGGACAAGCGTAGACAAGTTTTTATACTTATTACCAAGTTACATTAATGTTAAAACGGGTTACACGCCTCGCGGATTGCTAATTGTGCATTAAATCGCATTTTGTAATTCTGTTGACTTTTTCGGTCAACGTTTGACCCGACAAACGACCTAGTTAGGCCTGGATTCGGTACGTGCCCTTATAAGGGTTTAATACTCACATTATTACCTATCTAACGGTACTTTTAATTTGACATACGACTGAGCTATCGTTACTTAATCACGAAGTCAAACCGTAGTTACGTCGGTTTGACTTTTAAGCTATTTACTAAGCTAGAATTAATTTAGAAGGGATAAGCAACTTACAAAGTGTCAAATGCACGAATTATGATCAGATGGGAGAGTTCCTTAGCTCCAGAAATGCTCCAATGATCAGTTGCAAGTGTGAGAATGAATGTTGCAACATATTGTGCTTTATATAGTGAAGAACTCACCATGATTGGTTGACAACTCACTCTAGGATTAACCACAACCATCCAACACTTGTCCTAGTGCTTCTAGGATAGTTTAGGGTCCTTAAACAATGAGAAAAACCGGTGCAACAGGTCATAATCGCGCACAACAGCCAACAGCAGGTATTCTGTCGCTGGGCACCCCTCGCGTAGCGCGAGGGTCCGTCGCGCTACGCGACGCCCTGCAGATCAGCTTTTGTTGTTGTTTGTTGGTGTTTCGAAAGGGCACCAACTTGCACGATTTTGGGACTTTATATCAACACTTTGGGACCCCTAAAACATGTCTTGAACAGTTCCTACCCTACCATTAACCAATGTTTCAAATGAATGCATAAACAAGACCCGAAAACATCGGTTTACCATTGCTTTTCTTCGTGGGATCAAGTCATGCATTATCAATTCCATTATTGGCAATGATTCTCTGAAGTGAGGGTATAATAGATGTGTAAAATATTATATCGGGTCTTGGGATTTACAATTGAGGTCGTTCAGAGGTAACGATTTAACATGACGCCACTTTAAATCCTACCGAAAACATCTTTATTAAATCCGGGTTTTCAACGCGTTTTTGTCTGACATGACATGTGTCGTTTTAATATAAAACCCGAAATTTTGAGGTGTTACATCCTCACCCCCTTAAAATAAATCTCGACCCGAGATTTACTGAAATAAATAAGGGTATTTTTCTTTCATGGTGGATTCAACCTCCCACGTGTATTCGGGACCTCTACGGGCATCCCATTTGACCTTTACAAAAGGTATATGCTTCCTTCGAAGCTTCCTTACCTGTCGATCTTCAATCGACAAAGGTTTTTCAACAAATTTTAAGCTCGCGTCTATATGCACATCTGTATGTGGCATGACATGTGAATCGTCAGCGGAACACTTCTTTAGATTGCAGATGTGGAACACATTGTGAATTCCACTGAGCTCTTCTGGTAAGTTCAACTTATAGGCAACTGACCCGACACGTTCGATAACCTCGAAAGGTCCTATATATCTTGGGCTTAGTTTGCCTTTCTTACCAAATCGCATCACTCCTTTCCAGGGTGACACTTTAAGTAGGACTTTGTCACCTATTTCGAAGTGAAAATCCTTACGACTTGGATCCGCGTAACTCTTCTGCCTATTCCGGGCAGCTTGGAGATTGTTACGAATCTGGACAATCTTGTCCGTCGTTTCAAACACGATCTCTGGTCCTGATAACTGGACTTCCCCAACTTCCGCCCAACAAACTGGCGATCTACACTTTCTACCGTATAATGCCTCAAAAGGCGCAGCCTTTATGCTGGTATGGTAGCTATTGTTGTAGGAGAATTCGATCAATGGTAGGTTCTTATCCCAACTACCTCCCAAATCGATCGCACATGCACGCAGCATGTCTTCCAACGTTTGAATAGTACGCTCACTCTGACCGTCTGTCTGAGGATGGTAAGCCGTACTAAAGTTCAAACGTGTGCCCAAAGATTGCTGGAAGCTCTTCCAAAAATGTGACGTGTACCTAGTATCTCGGTCAGAGATAATAGCTACAGGTATGCCGTGTAGGGCTACAATCTTATCAACATATAACTGAGCTAACATATCGGAGCTATAAGTTTCCTTGATGGGTAAGAAATGAGCTGACTTAGTCAGTCGGTCAACTATAACCCATATCGTATCATTTCCTTTCCTTGTCTTGGGTAACTTGGTAATAAAATCCATAGTTACCATCTCCCACTTCCACGTAGGAAGTTCAGGCTGTTGTAGCAAACCTGACGGTTTCTGATGCTCGGCTTTGACTTGCGCACATGTCAAGCATTTTGCTACATGGGCGGCTACAGACTTTTTCAAGCCTATCCACCAATAATTTGCCTTTAAATCCTGATACATCTTATCAGCTCCAGGATGAACAGAGTATTTGGAACTATGGGCTTCTTGGAGGATGACATCACGAAGTCCTCCAAAAATTGGAACCCATATTCGTCCGTTTAACCTTAAAATTCCGTCCTTGCTAAGAGTTAACTGCTCCTCAGTTACTCCTAACTTTTCATTAGGATAGTTAGCTTCCAACACAGCTTCCTTCTGTGCAGCTAACACCCTTTCTATCAAACTGTTCTTTATCTCCATACGCTTGGCGTTAATTCGAATGGGTTTAACCCTTTCCTTTCTGCTCAAGGCATCAGCGACTACATTCGCTTTGCCGGGATGGTATTTGATTTCACAATCATAATCATTTAAAGTTTCCATCCAACGGCGTTGCCTCATGTTTAATTCTTTTTGGTTAAACAGATGCTGGAGGCTCTTGTGATCAGAAAAGATCACAAACTTGATTCCATATAGATAATGCCTCCACAGTTTTAGTGCGAACACAACGGCACCCAATTCCAAGTCATGGGTGGTGTAATTCTTTTCGTGCACCTTTAACTGTCGTGATGCATAGGCAATCACCTTGCCTTTCTGCATAAGCACACACCCCATTCCAGTGTGTGATGCATCACAATAAACTACAAATTCTTCAGCGCCTTCAGGTAAGGTAAGCACAGGAGCGTTGCTCAACTTTTGTTTCAAAACATCGAAGGACTCTTGCTGCTTAGGACCCCAAACGAACTTTACTTTCTTCTTGGTCAGGGAAGTTAGGGGTGCAGCAATCCTTGAAAAATTTTCAATGAAGCGTCTGTAATATCCTGCCAATCCCAGGAAACTACGAATCTCTGTAGGTGTCTTTGGCTCTTGCCAATTCATAACAGCTTCAACTTTAGCGGGATCCACCTGGATACCACGCTCACTAACCACGTGTCCAAGAAATTGGACTTCTCGTAGCCAAAATTCACACTTAGAGAATTTGGCGTAGAGCTTCTCTTGACGTAGAAGTTTGAGAATACAACGAAGGTGTTTCTCGTGGTCAGCTTGATTCTTAGAATAAATAAGGATGTCATCGATGAAGACGATAACAAATTTATCTAAGTAAGGCTTGCAGACGCGATTCATGAGATCCATGAATGCGGCTGGTGCATTAGTGAGCCCAAAAGGCATCACTAGGAACTCGTAGTGACCATAACGCGTCCTAAATGCAGTCTTGTGAACGTCTTCATCCTTAACCTTCAACTGATGGTAGCCTGACCTCAGATCAATCTTTGAGAAGTAACTTGCCCCTTGTAGCTGATCGAACAAATCGTCGATCCTGGGCAATGGATATCTATTCTTGATCGTGACTTTATTAAGCTCGCGATAGTCGATGCACAGACGCATCGACCCATCCTTCTTCTTGACAAACAGGATTGGCGCTCCCCAAGGAGATGAACTAGGTCGTATGAAACCCTTAGCTAGCAGTTCATCTAGCTGCGTCCGCAACTCCTTCATTTCTGTGGGTGCCAATCTGTATGGTGCTCTAGCAACTGGTGCCGCTCCAGGAATGATATCGATCCTGAATTCAACTTGTCTATCTGGTGGTAGGCCAGGTAGATCTTCAGGAAACACTTCTGGGTATTCAGAAATGACAGGGATGTCTTCTAACTTCGGTTTGGGCTCGTCAATAATTACCTGTGCCATGTAGATGACACACCCCTTCTTCAAACACTTGGAAGCCTTGAGCATAGTCACGTGCTCAGGTAGTCCATACTGGGTATCTCCCCGAATGGTAAGTGACTCACCAGACGGAGTCCTTATCACTACTTGCTTCATGTTACAGACGATTTGGGCCTGGTTATGAGATAACCAGTCCATACCCAGAACTATGTCAAAACCGGCTAACTTAAAGGGAAGTAGAGATAGAGGAAAAGAATGGTTCTTAATGGATATAACACATCCATCTAACACAGTAGAGACGGTTTCAATGGTACCATCTGCTAACTCTACCTCATAATTCACTTTTAGGGTTTTGACAGGTAAGTTCAACAATTTACAAAATTTATGATCTACGAAAGACTTATCTGCGCCTGAATCAAAAAGTACTCTTGCAAAAACATCATTTACAAGGAAAGTACCTGTTATGACGTTATCATCCTGCACAGCTTCTTTCGCATCCATCCTGAAGACTCTGGCGTTAGTCTTCTTAGCCTCCTCAGGCTTCTTGTTGTACTTAGGGCAGTTAGTCTTTATGTGGCCCTTTTCATTGCAACGGTAGCACGTTGCATCTTTCATCTTCTTGCAATCCAAGGTTTTGTGTTCCTTGGACTTGCACAAACCACAAGTAAAAGACCTTGACTCGTTCTTCGAGTTTGATTCGAGTCTGCACTTTCCAAAGTGCTGTTTCTTGCAAGTTTTGCATGTGGGCTTCTCTCCAGAACGATGCCCATCCTTCTTCGAATCTGATCCCTTCTTGTGATCACCGCTCCCACGGTGCTTCTTGTTCGACCTACGCGAACCATCATCTTCTCGCTTCCTCTTCTCAGCATCCTTACTCCTCAGCGATCTCTGCCGGACCGCATCCAGTGTGAGGGATAAGGAAAGGTCAGTTACAGACCTGAAGGTAACTGGCCGAGAAGCTTTTACACTGGCCTTGATCTCGGGTTCTAATCCACCAATAAAACGAGCGATCCTTTTAGGCTCCGGGGTTACCAGATAAGGTACCAATCGGGATAGTGTATTGAAGCTTGTCAGATATGCTTGACAGTCGAGGTTTTTCATCACCAGTGATAGAAAGTCATATTCTATCTTTTCCACCTCATGTTGAGGGCAGAAATTTTCCTTGATCAAGGCGATGAATTGATCCCACGACATACTATACAACGGAATCTTTCCGGAGGCCTCCATCAGAGATCTCCACCAAGCTAACGCCTCGCCCTTGAAGGACTGCGAGACAAATTTAACCACATCACCTTCAGCGCATCCGCTGATGTCCACGACCGTGTCCATCTCATCCAGCCACGTCATACAATCGACGGCTCCTTTCTCCCCCGTAAAATCCCTGGGTTTACAAGACACGAAGTACTTATATGTGCAACCCTTGTTACGGGGTCCCTGATGCAGTACTAAATGCTGAGATGGATTACTTTGGTGGTTGGTGGACTGGCGATCATCATCGTTTTTCTTTGGTCCATTCTTTTTGGGAGGAGGCTTGTTATGAGCCTCAGAATGTGTCCTTGGCTTTGACTGTGACGCAGAGTGGGTCCTACTCCGAGTACCACTGTATTCCTCATATTGTCTATCCAAAGCTTGTGTGATAGCTCCGTCTATGATTGCTTTTAGTTCAGCACCCGTTAATGTAATCTGGGCGTTCTCATTCGGCTCCACAGGATGGCTATTGCCTTCATTGGAGTCAGCCATTTGTATTGAACTGTTGCAGAAAACAAGGTCAATATTTTATTTGGGATTTTATTATGGAATTACCCCTTAGGGTAATTCGTTAACCATGGTAAACAGAGACCATATTTGGTTAACTTATTAATCGTATTAATTTAGGATTTCAATTAAAATTTATCCTAAACATAAAACAATAACAATATATATTAGCACATAAGGCTTGGTCACATGGACAATTTAAATTATAAGCTATGATTTCAGAGAATCAAGACTTTTAAGGTTTGAACCTAGTTCATTACTTTTATTAGACAGGGAGTCATAGCTACCACTGTCTTTTGGCTCATGTAGAAATGAGCAAGGCCCGTAGGCACTATATTACCACGTATGGTTAAATATGATCATCTTAATTGATGATGTAAATCCAGGATTCAGAGATCATTAAACTGGATTAGGAATCTTCTAAGGAATCCTTATTCATTTAAGAATGACATGTGATTTTTAACGAATCACTTCTGCCAGGAGTGTTAACATGTTTTAAGATGTTAACAGGGATTTGAATCTTTTAAACCGGTCTTACCATTTTGGCCCGGTCTTATATTTAACACGAGGCTAGGTTTCACACTTAAAGATTCTTAATTAATTAATTACTTAGGCAGATTAAAAGGAATGATTTTAATTTATTTTATTTCATTTATAATTTATTTATGCACAAATGGCAATATGAAATTTATAAAAATAACACTCCATTAATTTATCACTATATTACATATTGCCCTAAACGGGTCTTTTACACACGAAATTTGCCCACGCAGGAGCTAAATCATACAGATATGCCCACACAGGGGTCTTACAGAAGACATGCCCACGTAGGGGTCTTACAGAAAGACATAAGTCCTCGCAGGGACTATCAAACATAAGTCCACGCAGGGACTAAACATACAACATACCCTCGTAGGGTTTTATGGAAAGATAGACCCACGTAGGGGTTAATACACACAACAAACATACGTACCCACGTAGGGGTTTAACAACAAGATATGCCCACGCAGGGGCTTATACATCAGCGATGGAAGAATTCAACGATCCTTCTTGTTCTTCCCCTTGATCAGACCCATCAGTCCTTGGAAGAATGTCTGCCTTTCCCTACGATCCTCGTGAGCTTCCCGTTCAACTTGCTGCAACCTATGTAGAATTTCCTCCCGTTCTGGGGGAGAAAATCGTGGCGGCTGCGACTGCGTTCTAATGATAGGCCTGGGAGGTATTGGGTACCCCTGATTCGGGTAGCTTACCCCCCATGGATCTCCGTAGGTCTTGGGTATTGAGGGCGTTATAATTTGCTGCTTCCATATAAGGATCTGCCTCAGCGTATCCGTAGTTGTGGTAAGCTGGTGGTTCAAACGGGTTGTAATTACTTGGACCCGTGTACGCTGGGATTGGGTTATCAAAACCCATGTGCGGTGGCTGTTGAAAAGCTGGCTGCGAAGGCCCACCCATTTGTGGGTCCTCATAGTGCGGCGGGTAGTGACTAGCACTAGACTGTCGTGGGGAATCGAAAGTGAAGCCCCCTGGTCTCACCGACATACGGGCACCGGTTCTCCTACGCCTTGGCGGTTGAGGAGGTGGCGGTGGAGGTGGTGGCGTAACTGCCACAAAGCGATGATCCTCTGATGAATCTTGATGATGCGGCTGTGGCTGTGGCTCCTGGTGCTGCTGAGAATGCTGTTGCTGATGCTGCCCATGTGACGACGAGTGGTGTGATGGTGTATAATACCACTGGTGTTGATCGAATAGGGCTTGAAAACTATCTGGACCACCGTAGGGTGATCCGTGGAAGGACGATCCATCTGAAATTTCGATGGGGTGGTTCGGAGTGCCACTCGCTGGCATGACGGGGTCCGTATCCTCGTCCATGTCATCAGCTTGATCACCGGAGAAGTGATCGTCAGGCCCAAGTGGGTTGAAACCCACGGGTTCTTGCAGGTAATCGGCCGGATTAAACTGGCCTCTGAAGATAGGTGTGGGGTCCCCATAGGAATGATGGGACAGAGACCTTTGTAGTGGTATATATGAAGGTTGGGGGTTGTGAGGTTCATAAGGATTTAGAGCAGGAGGTGTGGAAGTATGTGAAACCGATCGTCTGGTCGGCTCGTACTGGTTTCTTCGGTTTTCCCGAGGGTCGTCACTCTCAGTATTGGATGGAGCTCGCCTTCGTGAAGGTCCAGCTTCATGATCGTTGGGGGCGGTAACTGGCCCCTTTCCACGTCCTCGTGTTCGGAAGAATCTTGGAGGCATCTTTGTTATTCCTGTCAATAAAGCATGAGATAACAATAACAAAAAAAATTTAAAGGACAAAACAAACCCGAATAAGGTGGAATTTGTCCTAGGTTATAAGTCTAGACTCGAAGGTTTAGATATGTGCAATTGTGTAACTGAGATTAAACACAAAAGGCTAGTGTTTAATTCACTCAGTGTTGGCTCTGATACCAACCTGTCACACCCCGATTTCCACGTGTCACCGGTGGGCCCGGTGGGGGAGTATCGTGACGTGGTTGGCAACGTAATAGTCAAACAACACAATATAATAATGCACAGCGGAAGCAAATATGAAATAAGATACAACCGAATTTATTTATTGTAAACAAAGTCACAATTATCCGGTGTTTATCCACAGTAGGATCGAATTAAATAACATTGTTTATGGTTCAACAGACTTCGGCATCTTAAGTGTGCGAGACTTCTAATGATGCTTAGGAGAATCCCAGCCTATTTCGCCTAGTACCTGCATTTAATCTTTTTGGGAAAATACGTCAGTTTACACTGGTAAATACATTCAACTGACTCATTTTATAAAATGATTGAAAATTGGTTTGGATGCACATGGCATAAACATTTTTATTTAACTTGGGAGAATTATTTTAATAATATAATAATCTTGTGAACGATTTACATGTTACTTATGCGTTCAGTAGCCCGGACGTATCCGGGTTAAAGATCAATAGACACACCACTTTAAGTGAGTTATACACGGGAGTACGCCTACACCCCGTGCTCAGGTCGTGGCTATCTCGTAAGATAATGCCGAGGATATCCGGGACATGGTCATTAACCCCCCAAAGGCTGTAAAGTAAACACATCTGTTTAAAACGAGCCGATCAAATTATTCAATTAACCACCCAACGATGGAAGATTTGATGCCCGATCAAGCGGTACGCTATGTACCGTAACCCAAGCCCGTATAGGGAAAATAAGTTAAAAGTATTTACCTTGATGCAAAGTATAGTCACAATAATCAAATAGCAGGTAGCTTTTACTGTTTCTCCTAATCTGGAACGAAGGTTTAATATAACCTATTAGAATACTAACGGGTCTTTAATTAAGCTTAAGCTTAGACCGGTCAGTTTTAAAGATACGGTTCGTACGCACGATTAAGCGAAGACCGGATAGAATGTGATTTAGACCCGACAAGTTTGAGGACTTGTTTAATATGGGTTTACTATTCACATTCTGGATTTTTGAGATAAAAATGATATCGTTTGACCCGTTTCGGCTAGCTTATGCAAACTAGTTACATAAACCGAACCGAACGCGTATAACGCATAACGGGTATCCGAATAGGTCGCGAACAGGTTTCCTAAGTTAATACGCTTTAAATATGTTGTGATATCATTATGATATCTTCCATAATGCCCATAACGAGTTTAATCCCTAAATACGCCCCGTAGGGGTATTTCGGTCATTTTAAGGGTTATAAAAGAGATTTATAATACTTCTGAGATACGGGTCTGATTTAATCAGCAAAATTATTAATTTTAACAGACCACAACAGTTGGTGAAGAGTCTTATTTCCCAAAATGGTTTTAAACCCAAATTATGCGTTTAATACGCGTATGAAGCCGTTTTAAGCGACGTACGGTTTAAAATACCCTTCTGAGTTTTCCGATCAGCAAAACAGGCTCAAAACACTCTATTTATTATTTTAAATCAGTGGCAATTGGATTGGTATCAAACGGATTCGTAAAACTCGTTTTATGGCCTAAAAGGGCATATTCGGTATTAACCGAATCAATGCGATAAGCCTAGCTTAAGATCAGTTTAAAAATAATTAAAAATCTTCAAAAATCCCAAAATATTATTTAACATCAGTGGGTAAAAGTTTTGGTACCGAAAATCGGGTTTAGATAGGCTATGCGCTAATCGCGCCGTTTAATTAATAATAAGCTTATTATTTACGCTAATGCGCATATCTCTTAATCTAGACCTCCGATTGACGTGAAAATTTACGTACATGTTTAGTAATCAGTAAATAAGATTATTGTACTTCCACATTTTCAAAATTCTCGTTGTACGGTCATAAGGGCATTATGGTCCAATTTAAGCGATTAACGGAAACGTGTGCAAGCATCGGATAATCAACGAAACAAGTACAGAGACTTATACTATCATGTAAACCAACCCTAAAGAAGCAATAAGGAAATACCGAATCAAATTAAAACGGGTCAGAACCGAAGTCAATGCAAAAGTCAAAGTTTTGCGTCTTTCGGTTCCGAACCGGGTTTAAACAGAAATTTGTCGAGTCGGACAAGCGTAGACAAGTTTTTATACTTATTACCAAGTTACATTAATGTTAAAACGGGTTACACGCCTCGCGGATTGCTAATTGTGCATTAAATCGCATTTTGTAATTCTGTTGACTTTTTCGGTCAACGTTTGACCCGACAAACGACCTAGTTAGGCCTGGATTCGGTACGTGCCCTTATAAGGGTTTAATACTCACATTATTACCTATCTAACGGTACTTTTAATTTGACATACGACTGAGCTATCGTTACTTAATCACGAAGTCAAACCGTAGTTACGTCGGTTTGACTTTTAAGCTATTTACTAAGCTAGAATTAATTTAGAAGGGATAAGCAACTTACAAAGTGTCAAATGCACGAATTATGATCAGATGGGAGAGTTCCTTAGCTCCAGAAATGCTCCAATGATCAGTTGCAAGTGTGAGAATGAATGTTGCAACATATTGTGCTTTATATAGTGAAGAACTCACCATGATTGGTTGACAACTCACTCTAGGATTAACCACAACCATCCAACACTTGTCCTAGTGCTTCTAGGATAGTTTAGGGTCCTTAAACAATGAGAAAAACCGGTGCAACAGGTCATAATCGCGCACAACAGCCAACAGCAGGTATTCTGTCGCTGGGCACCCCTCGCGTAGCGCGAGGGTCCGTCGCGCTACGCGACGCCCTGCAGATCAGCTTTTGTTGTTGTTTGTTGGTGTTTCGAAAGGGCATCAACTTGCACGATTTTGGGACTTTATATCAACACTTTGGGACCCCTAAAACATGTCTTGAACAGTTCCTACCCTACCATTAACCAATGTTTCAAATGAATGCATAAACAAGACCCGAAAACATCGGTTTACCATTGCTTTTCTTCGTGGGATCAAGTCATGCATTATCAATTCCATTATTGGCAATGATTCTCTGAAGTGAGGGTATAATAGATGTGTAAAATATTATATCGGGTCTTGGGATTTACAATTGAGGTCGTTCAGAGGTAACGATTTAACATGACGCCACTTTAAATCCTACCGAAAACATCTTTATTAAATCCGGGTTTTCAACGCGTTTTTGTCTGACATGACACGTGTCGTTTTAATATAAAACCCGAAATTTTGAGGTGTTACAGCAAACGACCTTAAAAGTAGCTTAGAAACAAGTTATTCGATTAGTTTAATGTTTTGGACAAGTATGGAAGTGGGGATTTTGGTTTGGTTAGTCGTAGACCAATTAATGCGCGAATACCCTTAACGGGTCAAAAATAAGCATATGAACGATAAGGTGTTAAGAGGATGCAAGACATCCAGGAATTTAGTAATTTATGATAGACGACACTGATATTATTATGTTTATAAGGGGTTATGGTAAAATGAACAAGTTATGTTGATGTATGCATGAACGGGTCAAAATGGTAAAGGGGTAATAAGCCGAAGAGTTAAAAGTCTGAAATTTTGTTAAGTCGGATGTTGGATTTTAGTTCCATTAGATGGAGAATTAAATTACGGACGTGTAGGAAAAAGAATCGGGTAAAACGGATCAAAAATGAGAGAGTTATGCGTGTTTCCGTAAAACCGGATCGTGCTGAAAATATGCAGCAACCATCTGCAATGTTTCTGTCGATTTAGGGGGGTCGCGTAGCGCGACGGCCCGTCGCGTCGCGCGACGGGTCATGTTTCTCCGAAAACTGTTTTCGTGCCTCGTTTTGCCTTGGGAACTCGCTTAAACGCGTTTTAAGTTACGTACGACTAGTTTAACTTACGATTTTATGAATTTAAGTGTATGAAAGCATGTATGTATCTACGTGGGTATGTTTATAAGTAGGTGAGCAAGAATAAGCGGATATCTGATGGTGTGTATGAGAGTAAGCATGTATGAGTTTGGTATGATGCACGTAGGGTTGTATGTGTGTAAGTATGTATAATGTCCTGAGTGTACTTAATGATGTTGGTAGGTGTACATATAGATACGTATATAATGATGTAGATGTGTGTATATGTAAGTATGCATGTAGATTGGCATGTATGTGTGTGAGTATGCATGCAAGTAGGTATGTATGCATGTGTGTACGTATGTATATATAGTGATAATATGTATGAAGTTAGGAATGTATGTAAGTCTTTCGGTATGATTAAATGTTTATGTTGTTTATTCGTGTACCTGGAGCTATAAGTGAAATGCAGGAATAGCAAAGAAGTCTCACCACGGATGGTACGACAGGATGGAAAAGCTGGGATGTAATGAGTTAACGAAACGAGAAGTAAACGTGAACAAATCTTGTATGTTTATAATACGTACTAATGTTGTAAATTTTATGTGGTGAACGCAGGTAGTACCAGTCATGAGGATACCCAAGGATTGGAGATCGAGGATCGAGTCACAAGATAGATTGTACGGGAGTGTTGAGTACGTAATTGAGTGAAGCCAGTTTATGATTTCTTATTGGAGATGAGTATAATAAATGTATTTATTGAGTAAGAATTAACCCTAGAAATGAGATTAAGTGTGTCAAAGTGTTTGTAACTAAAGAAATTTTTATGGTACGAATTTCCGCTGCGACTTTAGTCAAATACGAATTAGGGTGTTACAAAGACAAACAATTCGTACGTGATTTTGAATACCTATTATGTGATTCGTACGTAGTCATGTGCTAGGTATTCAAAATCACGTAATGGACTAATGGGTATTCAAAATCCTGTAATTTTTTTAAGAAAGCTATAGCAATAGGCTGCTCGAATTAAAGAGATTGAAATGTTCGTTAATATGGTGTATTTTTTTAAATTATTAGCGTATGAAAAAAAGTTATAGCCGTTTGAAGATCAAGAGGGGAAGTTGTTCAGTAAGAAAAGACTTAATTACCTTCTTACCAGTGACATGTCTTCCGCTCCTAATTGTATATGCTTCGTTCGTACGTAACTTTAGTATTGTTGGTGATCCAGCTACTACATGTTTACCTCAATCATACTCGATATTGTTTCTTTTATTATTTTTTCCTTGTACGTGAGTAGTAGAGTATGTAATTATCATATTTTGAATTTGTTGTAGTTGTCAAGAAAACATAAACTATATAAAAATTACAATAGTAAGAAATCTACATGGTAAATCACATTCGGTAACTTTTATCCAACTAAGGTAATAAAAGGATATCTTTAATGAATTAAGTTCCCGTACAAAGTGTCTTATCGTACAAAACGTACGAAATGCATAAAAAAAACAAAAAAAAAAAACGCGGTGACATTTTCGTAATTATTTACTCATAGAGTAATTATCAAAATCACTCTACAAATGATCCTGTAGAGTAATTTTAATCTTGTAGAGTAATTTCGAAAAAATGTTTTTGTAAGGTAATTTTGATTTTTTGAAGTAATTTTGTCCTTGGTGTATATTCCAGATTTTAAATATATATTTTTTTAATATTAAAAAAAAGTCATATCTTTACCCTGCTACTAGGGCTGTAAACGGACCGAACGAACACGAACAAGGTCTTGTTCGTGTTCGTTCGTTAAGGAAATAAATGTGTTCACGAACGGTTCATGAACACTTACCGAACGAGATTTTGTGTTCGTGTTCGTTCATTAAGGAAATGAGCGTGTTCGCGAACGGTTCACGAACACAAACGAACACAAATAAATTTGGCGAACGCGACGAAGGATAAAGATAGATGGCCTAGAGAGTAGCACTCGAACTTGAATCCCTTATTGTGGAACGGGGGTCGATCGTATTCGCTGATGTAAATAATGAGAAATGAAAGGGAAATAGTGAATAAACAATGTGAAAGAGGGTTTCCTAGTTTAATTGTTAGGGTAATAAAATAAATAAAAGTTTAATAATATAAAAAGCACACATAAAAT
Organism: Helianthus tuberosus; assembly: GCA_030545235.1. Taxonomy (NCBI): domain Eukaryota; kingdom Viridiplantae; phylum Streptophyta; class Magnoliopsida; order Asterales; family Asteraceae; genus Helianthus; species Helianthus tuberosus. The sequence goes on from CM060400.1 coordinate 211,964,487, forward strand.
ATATGTAAGTACAAGGATCTTCAATTAAAACACAAACATACGAACATAAAAGAACGCAAATCAACGAATGTTCATGAACACGTTCACGAACACCTTACCGAACGTTCACGAACACAATCGAACGAACGAGACCTCTGTTCATGTTCGTTCATTTAACTAATCGAACGAAATTTTTTGTTCATGTTCGTTCGTTTATTAAACGAACGAACATAAACGAACTTCCCGCCGAACGGTTCACGAACTGTTCGCTGAACGTTCGGTTCGTTTACAGCCCTACCTGCTACAACTTTTATAGAAAAAAATGTCCTTGGTGTGTAAAAAGTAGCCACAAAGCACTCATTTTTCCCCGCAAAATCTTCACACTCTGCTCCCTTTATTGTCATCCAGTGAAGAAAGAAGAAGACACTTGACAACATTTCTTTTTAAATTTTTATTTTTTTTATTCTCTACAAACCCCATTAATAGAACACAGCTGTAGTGTATGTGGGTGTGTGTTTCTTGGTATCTTTCTTTATTCCAAAACATTAAAAAAAATTAAAAAGAAAAGGAATAGAATAGAATAAAGTGGAGGGAACTTGCTGCTAAGGGAAAGAATATTATTATTATTACTTACAACAAGAGGGAAATGCAGTTTGCTGAGTGTGAAACTTTAGTGAAGTTTTGTTTCAAGAAAATGCAAAACTTTCAGTTATTTTTGGTTGTTTCATTGAGTTTATGGGTTAGTTTCTGTACTGCATCTGTTTCTTATGATCATAGGGCAATCTCCATTAATGGCAGAAGAAGGATTCTTATTTCTGGATCCATACATTACCCAAGAAGCACACCTGAGGTACAGTAACAGTTTCTTGAAATGGGGTTTGTTTCAAGATAATATTTTTTTTTCTTTTATAAAAAATGTATTTTTTTTTATGTTTCAGATGTGGCCAGATCTCATTCAGAAGGCTAAAGAAGGAGGTCTTGATGTTATTCAGACTTATGTTTTCTGGAATGGGCATGAACCACAACCTGGTAAAGTAAGTTTTTTTTTTTTTTTTTTTTTTTTTTTTTTTTTTAAGGGAAAGTAATTATTTTTTGTTTATTAACTTTCATGTTTTTTTTTTCAGTATTATTTTGAAGATAGGTATGATTTGGTTAAGTTCATTAACCTAATTAAGGAAGCTGGACTGTATGTTCATCTCAGAATAGGCCCATATGCTTGTGCAGAATGGAACTTTGGGTATTATTCATAGAACTTCATGAATTCTTTGCAGATTTATTTATTAAAAAAAAACCTAAATTACCATTTTTGCCATTGTGTTTACAGGGGATTTCCTGTGTGGTTGAAATATGTGCCAGGCATTAGTTTTAGAACAGATAATGCTCCTTTCAAGGTCTCATTCTCAAATTGCAATAAAATTATTTATTTATTTTTCCAAATTATATGTCATGTTGATTAAGTTTATGCATTTTAGGCTGCAATGGAAAAATTCACAAGGCACATAGTGAATATGATGAAATCAGAACGCTTGTATGAGAATCAGGGCGGTCCGATTATTTTGTCTCAGGTAGTCATAATCACTTATTTCCTATGTTATTGTAGCATTAATAAGTGGTAGCAACATGAATAAACTGTGCAAGTAGTCAAACGGGTCGCGTGAGCATTCCCATAATTTGTTGTCCCTTTTATAAAATTTATAAGGGTAAATCGCATTTTACGCCTTTAAGTTACAGCGGATGTCCTTTATGTTCTACTTTCTTTACAGACGATGTCCTTTCTCCCTAAAAATATTACAAAAATAAAGGACATCCACTGTAAAGAAATTAAAACATGAAGGACATCTGCTGTAATATCGTTAGTTAAAGGACAACGCCTGACAAATTTTGTTGTGGGTCGAAATCACCACCTATAGCAACTAGCATAACCGATCTTAATTGTGACAGATTGAGAACGAATACGGGCCAATGGAGTATGAACTTGGAGAACCGGCTCGAGCCTATTCAAAATGGGCTGCTAATATGGCTGTGGGTCTAAAAACCGGTGTCCCATGGATCATGTGCAAGCAAGATGATGCTCCTGATCCCATTGTAAGTCCTTCATGTTCATGTTCATGCTCCTTTTTGTCATTTTCTTCACCTTATTATTGACTCTTTTCATTATTTTATTCCCTTAATGTCATCATTAGATTCTGTATCCAGTTCACATGGTTACCTTTTACATTGTCCCCAATATTATATTCACCAAATTTTTTTTGTGATTCATATTTACAAGAAAGTAAATCTTGCTTTTGTTACTCACAGATCAACACTTGCAATGGTTTTTACTGTGACTACTTCACTCCTAACAGTGATTCCAAACCGAAAATGTGGACCGAAGCGTGGTCAGGATGGTAATATCACTGTTTTGTATCAACTTTTTTATATGTTATATTTATAATTTTCCACATAATTTTAATTAAATTCTTGTTTTAATGTAGGTTCACTGAGTTTGGCGGAGCGGTTCCTTACAGACCAGCTGAAGACTTAGCGTATTCCGTTGCTAAATTTATTCAAACGGGTGGATCTTTCATTAATTATTATATGGTAACTCATATGTTTTGTTTTATTTTCTTAATCACCCTCTCTTGATAATGTCAACTAATATCTTTTGTTGTATTTTGACAGTATCACGGGGGAACCAACTTCGGTAGGACCGCAGGTGGCCCGTTTATTGCCACGAGTTATGACTATGATGCCCCTTTGGATGAATACGGTACATTCCAAGTTTAATAATCTTGATTTTGATATAAATACTTTCTCATTATAGCTTTGAAGAATTTTGTGAACAATTAGTTTGTGAAATATGACTAAAATTATATATTTTCTGTAATAACTTAAACTTGAATAAACTAATTTAGGGTGTTTTTTATGCATTAAAAGGCATCATGTTACAAAATGTCACTGTCTGATGTTTCTTTACCTATAAACATGTTTATTTCCACATTTGGATATATTAAATTACAAAGAACTATTATTAAATATGTAGGACTAAAAAGGGAAGCAAAATGGGGACACTTGAAAGATCTGCACAGAGCAATAAAACTGTGTGAGCCCGTTTTAGTTAACGGGGACCCGTCTGTTATCTCACTTGGAAACTATCAAAAGGTCTGATTTTTTTTCATCCTGTTAGTTTATAATCGATCTTTTTCGAGTTCTAAGTGGGCCCCTCAACTTATACCTTATATCGATCCTTTTTTTTCAGGCATATGTTTACAAGAACAAAACAGGCGGATGTGCTGCGTTTCTTGCAAATGACGACAAATCTGATTTTGCAAAAGTGAATTTCCAGAATCAGCATTACAATCTGCCTCCATGGTCAATCAGCATTCTACCTGATTGCAAGACCACTGTTTATAATACAGCAAGGGTGCGAAGGATCATATTTAAGATTTAGATTATTTAAAATGGTTATAATGCATTATAAGACTGATTATGTGATCACTGATGTATGATAAACAGGTCGGTGCCCAGACGTCACTGATGAAAATGACTCGTGAGCCGACAGGATTTGCGTGGCAATCGTATAACGATGAAACTGAATATTATGACGATGATACGTTTGGAACAGTTGGATTATTGGAGCAATTGAATGTGACTAGAGATGCTTCTGATTACTTGTGGTACATGACTGAGTAAGTGGACCAAGATTTCTGTACAAACAATGTTTAAATCGATATATTTTTTGGAACATTTTGTTAGCTTACTGATTTTAACTATCGACCAGTGTTAAAATTGACGCCAATGAGAGGTTCTTGATAAGAGGGGAACAACCGACACTAACCGCCTTCTCTGCTGGTCATTCTTTGCATGTTTTCATCAACGGTCAACTATCAGGTGCCAAACACTACATTATCAACATTTCATACGGATTGCTTATCTGAGTACATGTGAGTGGGTCGACCCGTTTGATTAAAAACAGAAACAGGTTGACCCGTTTAACCCACTTTGTTACAACCCGCCAACCTGTTTACAACCCCTCAAACCCGTTTGACTCGTTTATATAAATGGGTTACATGGGTCATGTTTGGGTTACACAATTTGAAGTGTGTATGGGTAGCGTGTTGACACGAATAAATATACAGGTCGTGATCAGGTTCAAAGATTCATCATGTCAACCCGCCAACCTGATAAGAGTTAAGTTGTATTATCTTTCGGGAAATCTTACTTGATCTGTTTTCAACAGGATCCGTGTATGGAAGTCTAGAAAACCCGAAGATAACTTTCAAAAACGTTGTGAATTTAAGAGCGGGCCTTAACAAGATTTCACTGCTAAGCATTGCTGTTGGTCTTCCCGTATGTTCCATCTCTCAAAAACATTTGTGATTATGAAATGTACAAAGAAACCTTGTAACTTATGTATATTTATCTGCCAGAATATCGGCCCGCATTTCGAGATGTGGAATGCTGGTGTTCTCGGTCCAGTTACTCTTTCTGGTCTAACCGAAGGGAGGAGAGACTTATCATGGCAAAAATGGTCTTATAAGGTCAGTTTCTATATTTTATGTGGCAAAATGAGCGGTCAGTTTCGAACTGGCTGACCGGTTTTATAAACACATTTGGATATCACGCTATTTGTTTTTCAGTTTGACTCAAAAGACATAACTTGAAACCGAAATTTGATCAGGTCGGGCTTAAAGGCGAAATTTTAAGTCTTCACTCGCTCAGTGGAAGTTCATCAGTCGAATGGGTTCAAGGTTCTTATGTCGCTCAAAAACAACCGCTAACATGGTATAAGGTAGATAATCACCATCAGTCTTCATCACAAACTATTGACTTTTACTTGATGGATAAAAAATAATTGGTTCTTTTTTACCATTTTTAGGCAGTTTTTGACGCTCCGGCGGGGGATGAACCGTTGGCGTTAGACATGAACAACATGGGTAAAGGTCAAATATGGGTCAACGGTGAAAGCATCGGACGTTACTGGCCGGCATACAAGGCCACCGGCGGTCCTTGTACCACTTGTAACTACACTGGTTATTACGACGAGAAGAAATGCCTGAGCAACTGCGGAGAGGCGTCTCAAAGATGGTGAGGAAATTAAAATATTACAAACTACTAGGGGTGTGCACGATTCAGTTCGTTTTTAGCATTAACCGAAACCGGTGGTTTATTCGGTTACTTTGTCGGTTTTCGGTTTGGTTCGGTTAATAAACAAATCAAACAAGGGCTAAAACTTTTGCTTAGAAATACATGTAATGGAGGTATAAATACATGAAATGGAGGTAAAAATAAATGATATAGTATAGAGGTATAAATAAATGAAATGGAGGTATAAATAAATGAAATGGGGGTATAAATACATGAAATAAAAGTATAAAACATGAAATGGACGTATAAGAGAGAGAAATATATGAAAATATAAATGGTTGGGTTTAGTTAATTTCGGTTAACCGATGATACAAAAAATAACCGCTAACCGACTTTCGGTTAATTCGGTTTCGGTTAATTTCGGTTCGAATTCGGCTAAGGGTTCGGTTATTGCTCACCTGTACAAACTGCCGATCACTGTCAAAAAGTTATTGATCTTGATTATCTTTCAACCTGTTTCAGGTATCACGTACCTCGATCGTGGTTAAAGCCAAGAGGGAACTTGTTAGTTGTTTTTGAAGAACTAGGTGGAATTCCGTATGGAATATCGTTAGTGAAGCGGGAAATATACAGTGTATGTGCTGATATCTTCGAGTGGCAGCCATCGTTAAGGAATTACCAGATGCAAGCTTCTGGTCAAGCCACGACACCGTTGAGACCAAAGGCCCACCTTTCGTGCAGCCCGAATCAGAATATAACTTCCGTTAAGTTTGCTAGCTTTGGCACCCCTCAAGGCGGTTGTGGCAGTTTCCGGGAAGGCAGCTGCCATGCACATGACTCGTACGACGTCTTCAACAAGGTATGCTTACTAGTTTTTGAGAATTCCTTGATCTGTATTTATAATTTTAAAAATGTCGTGGTTAAAATCTATAAGTTTCAACTTTGGGATCATGGTCCTGCAAATGTTTTGAAGATGCATAATTATGCAAATGTCTTGATCAATACCATTGCATATATCTTGATAAAGACCTGTTCTTTTTCAAGTTTCTTAATGAGCATCTATAGTTTTGCCTCATGTTCCAGCAAAATATTTTTAATCAAGGTCTGTAATTTTGGTAAGTTTTTGATCAATAATCTTTTAGTTTTGCGAATTCTCAATCAAGATTTAAACTTTTTGCAAGTTTCTTGATCCAAAATCTATACTTTTGCATGCTTCTTGATCAAGATCTTAAATTGTTCAAGTTTCTTGATCAAGATCTATACTTTTGCATGTTTCTTAATCAAGATCTTAAATTGTTCAAGTTTCTTGATCAAGATCTATACTTTTGCATGTTTCTTAATCAAGATCTTAAAATTGTTCAAGTTTCTTGATCAAGATCTGAACTTTTTTCAAGTTTGTTGATCAAGATCTATCTATAGTCTTGAATTCATTGTGTTAGGTATCAAAATAGTAGAATAACTAGATTTTAATAACTGAATAACATATTAGGTGTCTTTGGTTAGTTGTGAACAATCCATTTGCACTTAAACAACACCAGATCGATTAATGACGCTAGCAAATTGATCGATATTTCTTCCTCTGTGTTCTTATTCTTTAACCTCTCTCGCTCTCTATCTTCGATTACCATTTTGTACGTAACACATTGTCCAACACATTACTTGATCAAAATAGATACTTCTCTTGAAAATTCTACGTCTTTTGCAGATTTGTGTTGGCCAGCAATCTTGTGCAGTACCCGTAAACCCCGAGATATTTGGAGGCGATCCGTGTCCCGGTGTAATGAAGAAACTATCTGTTGAGGTCATTTGTAGCTGATCAATTGTCAGCTTGAATCAAAGCTTTTCTGATTCTTTTGAGGATCTATTTAAGATTTAGATGTCTTCAGAATAGAAGAAGTGTTATGATATGAAGATATGTGCTTTTGAGAAAGGTGAAGTTGTGGAGATATGGAATGCAACACACCATTTTGGTCCAAAAGCATTTGACTAATTATTGGTGTATATATATATTATGTTATTATATTGTATTATATGTAACTTGAAAGTAAAAACTTTCATGAATGTTTCTCGAAAAGACCTTGTTTGATGAGTTTGATATTTATTAAAGAACGCAGTGACGGATTCAGGAACTTTTTGTACAGGGTTCCTTTTAATTTATTTTCACTAATTCGTAGTATTTTTTTTCCATATCATACAAACTTTCCACTAATATTTTCTAAATCGAGAGAGTTCCTGGGAACCTCCAAAACACCCCGGGATCCGCCCCTGAAAGAACGTGTTGAATTGATGACAAAATCATATACTTGATGTGCTCTCCTTTTTTCTTTCGTTTATTGCAAGTTACGTTTGTACTCGAATAGTTCCCATCAAATTTGCTTATTTACTTGCAAGAGATTATAAATAAAGTTATCATGCAACATGAGCACCTTTAATCCCCAAACACCAAAAAACAAGTAAGTTAAAGCCGGGCGTAAATGGAGGCGCCCGCCCATTAACGCCCTTAAGCAACAAATGAGACGGGGTCCGTCTCAAACCAACCAATTACACTTTTTTTCTTTTTTAAATTAATTTTTAGTTAAAGCATAACATGGCAGTGACGTGGCGAGGCGTTATGTTAAATTACAATGCATAGTCTAAGTTAACATACCACAATCTACGGTTTTCTATAAAAAAAAATCTCGCTAAATTTGAATAAAATATATCAGAGTCAAATTCAAGGCTCTAGACAATGGAATCCGAGTATGGGAAGTCAGACAAACCACCTATAGCCGTTTGTCATGGCGTCCGATTCAATTTTTTTTTCTCATTTATATTCCATTAGACAAATCGTAAGTTTTTTATTTTAAGTTTTTTTTTTTTCAAATGCATTTCATCTATCAAGTTAAAATCAAGGCTTTATAATAAACTATTATTTTATAATCTGGGTTTGATTCTCACAAGGGTTTTTTTTCCCAGATTTATTGGGTTTCCTACTGAATTAGTGTATAGACATTATTACCTAGCGGAGATGAATATGATCGAATGATTCTGTTGATGGCACAATAATACTATAGTGTTCCGTCCAAAATTTGTCGTTAAAAAAAGCATATTATCTATTAAAGATATTTTTGTATATCTAATGGAAAAAGATGTTATATCCGAATAAAGCTAAAAAAAGAAAAAAAGGTTGGGTGTATCTCCACCATGGGGAAAAGATAATAAATCAAATCAAAATAGACGAAACTTGAAACTAAAGTTTGAACTTGGATGAGTATTTGGTATCTGATATTGGTACCGTACTGGATATATTTGGTACCGATACTGGTTTCTATTTTCTCTGTTTTTGGGTATTGGTATCGGTACGATACCAGTACTTACGGGTAAAACACCAGTAAGTACCGGTACCGATTCCACGTTTCTCTGTTTTTCGGTACTGATACTTTCAGTATCGATACTGAACGGTTATCGTGCTTAGGGAAGAGCTCAGTACCAACCGGTACCGGAACCGAAAGTACCGGTACCGAAAATCCCCAAAAGTTGGTGCCGGTACCGGTACCGAATAGACCCGATACAGTACGGTACCGGTACCGGTATTTGAGGGTAAAATCCGATAAATACCGGTACCGAACAGGTACCGAAAATGTCAAAAGTCGGTACTGAAAATGTACCCGATTCGATAAATTCGATATCGATACCGGATACCATTTGCTCTTCCTAATCGTGCTCATCCGAACTTTGAACACAACACTTTGAGTTGAGACTGACTCTCCAAGACTTCAAATATCACCATTTTCTCATTTCCATAACAGAAATAATAAATATCTTCTTCAACCTCCTTCCACGTCATCAACCACCACCGTCTCCGTCGCCGCCGCTACTGCTTCAAGTTTCCTCCACAAAATGACGACTTCCGCCGTCGCTAATCACACTCGCTGCTCCTAACTTTCTAAATTTAAATGGATAACAATAACATTAACCACCACCACCGCCTTATGTTTCCGGTGCTCTTAATCGCCTTCATCTCCTTCTCACTCCTCTGCTTTGCTCTGTTCCGGCGGCTCCGCCACCGTCATTCACCGCCGCTGATAACCGACATTGTCAGTCCAATCAATAGTGACGATCGTATTACCACCAGCTTACAAAACCTAAAATCTGTTACATCCGACGGTACAAGCCCTAATTCTTCCTTACTTCTCGAGATCTGGCCGGAATTGTTAGCGGATGACCGGACGACGGCGGAGAATGACGTCACAACGGCCGGAGACGAGGAATGTGAGAGGAAAAAGAAGAAGAAGAAAAGAGCGAAGAAGAAACAACGATCTGATTGCTGCGATGATTTGTCGAAAAATCGAGTGGTGGAGAAGGAGGATTTGGTTGGAGGAAATGGAAGAGTGAAGAAGGATGAGGATTTAGTGTGTTTGTATCCGTTTACTTCGGCTTCGAGTGCGACACAGAGGAGGATTAAGCAACAGTATGATCAGCTTGTGAAGTCTCATGAGTCCAAGGGATTGACTCTGCTTCAGGTTTATGTTCTTTTATTATGATGTTTATATTGGAATATATGTTAGTGTGTGCAAACCGATTTTATTAGCTAACCGGTTAGGGGTTGCTAGAATGCCTTATGTTAAGATGATGTCGGTTTTAATTGTTCGATATGATGGTGAAAGATAAATAAGAAATCTGGCTGTAGTTTAAATTTCTTTAGTGCCTGTAGCTTATGATGCCTATTGTGAACCATAAGGTGTTTATGAATCAGTTCAATTCGTTTATTATGTAGACTATATCTATATTATTTTGGAAAATGGTTCGCTGGTTTAAACACTATAAAATAAAACAAAAACTTCATATATTTTGGTATGCAGGGAGGCATTATGTTTCACATTAGAACCCTTACAAGATTTACTGATTTAGTGTCTTGAGTGCTGTTATTATTGTAAAGCGTAAAATTTGAAAATGTGTTTCTTCTTATTTTGAGCTTATTGTGTCTGGGATCCAATATGAGGAAACATGGATTCAAAGAGAGACAGAGAGTACAAATGTATAACAAATATGGTTAACTTTCAGTTGAATTTACAGCTGCAAATAGCGATATCATTTTTTTTTTTTTTTTGCATGAATTTTTTTATCACCTTAGCTAATTAGCCCCGACCCAAAAATGCCAATTTTAGGCAAACTAATGAACCCAAATTGTCTGCGGATACTTTTAAACAGACACGGTCAGCTATAAAAAGTAGTAGTATACTTTTACAACCCGATTAGTATTTTAAGTTATATATGATATCATTTTCATTCTATCCTGTTCATATTCTATATACTACATCAGGTTATTACAATTCAAGAATCTGTTTTTTTCTTTCAAAGTTATTGTTTTGTAGTAAATTTATATCTGTTTTTTGGCCAAAAGAAATAAGATTTTATCTTGGACATTTAAAGTTATATTTAATTTATATATGCAGGTTGGTCAGTTTGTAAACTGCTTGATTGAAGCTAGAAATGAGCTAAAACACAAGTACGTACTATTGTTAAATACATATTGCAGTCGGTAGTATAGAACATATATTTGTGAGGTTGTTTTTATATTAAACTATAGTCATTTTTTATCAACAGGTCTGAGGTCATTCATAGGAAGTTTACGATTACAAAGGCTCTATTATTTAAAGCAGACAGGTCTTCATTTGATCGACTGCGCCAACAGGTTGGTGATGGAAATTATTTTTTATAGTCCCGTCTTAAATAATGTAAATTCCATTTTGGTAGTAATTAGTCAAGTGCAGATATACAAACTAGAGTTAGAACAAAAGAGGCTAGAAGAGGATGCATTTGTGTATAACTGGCTTCAGCAACAACTTAAGCTCTCACCAGCTTACAAGAAGGTAACTCTGTACATTACTCCTCTTGTCCTAAAGTAGTTGGTCCACTTTTAAAAGTTGGTAGTTATCCTTTACTTGTTAGGTTATCATTATATCTTGCAAGCTTTCCAAGTCATTTGGTATTTGAAATACATTGAGGTCAAAATTGGTATTATTATCAAGATCCGCATTAATTGTACACACCATTTTGGATTTTGTTTTTGGACAATATTTTTGTCTACTTATTACTCAAGAGAAAAGAATTTAACTTTTAATCTCTCTCTCTCTCTCTCTCTCTACACACACACACACGTATATAGAGCATGTTTGTTTCGGAACCAATAATATGTTGAGAACCGCTTAATGCACATGTACATAAAAGATAGTCAAAGAGTGAAACAGAAGCACTTTATTAAAGCAATAGATATATAAAAGTAGAGTGACTAAACATGTATATATACAAAGTTAACTGATGAAGGAAAATACTTTATTAAAGTATATGGAATAAACATGTATATTATGAAAGTTAAAGTAGAAGGAACGTATGTTAAATATAGTAAAGAATAAGGACTAAAAAGACAAACCCTTAGCAAGTTAAAGTAAAAGGACTAAACATGTATATATATACAAAGTTAACTAATGAGGAAAAATACTTTATTAAACTTGAGGGGCTAAACATGTATATAGTAAAGAACAGGGGCTAAAATAACAAAAACTGAAACTTGAAAAAGTTTAAAAAAAAAATTACACTAAAAGATAAAACCCTTACCATTGTAGCTAAGGGTTTGTGTTTTAGTATATATTATAATATAATATAATGCATTATGCAATTCTCACAAAAATGTAGTTATATGTAATATGTTTTGACACATTTCTGATTTCGGGTCGTGTAGATGCTTGAAATCGGTGCTTACATGGAGTCAAAGGCAAAATCTGTTGAAGCAACAGAAGATAGTGATTTAGATAATGATATATCTGATATTTCTTTTGAGGAGCTGTTGGCTCAGGAGAAAAAAGATTCTTTCTGGTTAGTGTTCTATCCCATAAACCTCTTGAACTCAAATTCAGTTTATTAGCATGTTATGTTCATGTGCAGGCAAAAGAAGGGGAAACCCAAGTTCGGGTCGGGTTGATGGCTGGAAAATAGAATTTTAATGATGCATCTGTGCAGAGTTTTTATTGCTTATTTTGGGTTATCTTATAGATTACACAGAACTTATATTGCTGATGTAACCTAACTTATAGAATTTTGTTTTCTAATCCACGGGTGAACTGAAACTAAAGCTTGTCTTGCTTTTGATCATTCTAGAGGTGTCGAATTGCTTATCGAGCACAAAGAAAAAACAATCTTGAAACATAAAACAAGTCGGGCTTGAGCGCAACTTCATTTTTTGAATAGCGTTTCAGACATTTTGTAATATGCAGGCATAACAAAAATAATTAATACACTTTTAGCTTCTACAGTGTAATGACAAACTATGACCAAATAGTAGACAATAATTTATATCTTGCAATGTTGTCCAACACTCGCAGCTTTCATTTTTCGTTACCAAGTGTAACCTCATCCTATCTTAATATATAGGCTTCCTTTTAAGGCTTTGATCTACCAAAGACTAGAACAATATTGTTTTATTTTAGAGTTAAATGTCATTTTAGTCCATGTAGTTTGGGTCATTTTTAGTCCAAAGGTTTCGTTTTTCACATGTGTGTCCAAAAAAGTTTCACCGTTGCCATTTTAGTCCACTGGGTTAATTTCATCTATTTTTTTATGTTAACGAGAAGGACAATTCGATCATTTGTTATGCAATTCTGTTAACTAGACGGGCAATTCTGCCATATAAAATGACCGAATCGCCATTCTCGCTAATAGAAAAAATGGATGAAGTTAACCCAATAGATTAAAATGGCAACAGTGAAACCTTTTTGGATCTACAGGTGAAAAATGAAACCTTTTGACTAAAGTGACAAAATAGTCCAAACCATAGAGACTAAAATGGCATTTAACTCTTTATTTTATTATTCTTCATTTTGTATGTACCTATTACTTAAGAAAATAGGGTAGATTGATGAAATTATTATGAGTTAATAGCCAAAATGGTCCCTGAGGTTTGCTCACTTTTGCCACTTTAGTCCAAAACCCAAATTTCTTACATCTGGGTCCCCGAGGTTTGCATTTTATTGCCATTTTGGTCCAAAATTTAAAAACCTTATTTTCTGACTGTTGCAACCTCCTATTTTGTCTTTTAGTTCAGGGGCATTTTGGTCATTTTGCTTTTCATTTAATATTTTCTTAATTCAAAAATTAATATATATATATATATATTAATATACATACATCAGAAGATGCAGTTCATCTTCATCATATTCTTCAGCACTCTCTCTCTCTTCTCTGAAATACCTCCACACCACCACTACCACCACCACCACCCCCACCACCGCATCATCCCCACCACCACCATCCCACTGCCGCCAACACCACCACCACCGTGATGAGAACCGACATCGGAAAACGACACCCATCTCTCTCTTTCTCTCTCCAAACACCCATCTCTCTCTCCTCTCTCTCTCCTCTCTGTCGAACACCACCACCACCGTGATGAGAACCGACATTGGGATTAGGGTTTTCAGTAGGGGTGGTGGGTTGAATCGTGTTGGTTGCTGATTTGGGTTAGGGTTCCGGTGTTGGTTGCTGAATCGTGTTGTTGCAGGTTTGGGGTTAGGGTTCCAGTGGCTGAATCGTGTTGTTGCTCTCTGTCGAACACCACCACCACCGTGATGAGAACCGACATTGGGATTAGGGTTTTCAGTAGGGGTGGTGGGTTGAATCGTGTTGGTTGCTGATTTGGGTTAGGGTTCCGGTGTTGGTTGCTGAATCGTGTTGTTGCAGGTTTGGGGTTAGGGTTCCGGTGGCTGAATCGTGTTGTTGCAGGTTTGGGGTTAGTCGAAGACAGTTTGCAGGTGGTTGGTGATTAGGGTTGTTGCAGGTTTGAAGGTGGTTGTGGTGGTGTGTGAAGGAGGGAGACAGAAAGATGGTGGTGGTGATGAAATTGGGTGCAGGTCTGATCAACGAGGCTGTGATGATTTCTTTTTACAAATCGGTTTTTGTTTTGATTTGTTTTTGTGATGGTTTCTGGTTTTGTGTTTTAGAGAGAGAGAGAGAAAGAGAGGGGGATACGGAGGAATGTTAGTGTCGCCGGCGTGAGGAGGTGGCGGTGGTGGAGGTGGTGGTGGCGGTGGCGGCGGCAGAGAGGAGTAGAGGGAGAGAGAGAGAGGTGGTGGTAGGTTTATTATTTTTAATTAATAATTAGTTATAATAAAATGAAAATGACCATTTTACCCCTGTGCAAAAGGACAAAACTTGAGGTTTTTTTTGAGATATCTGACCAGATTTCATTTTTGGACTAAAATGGCAACAAAATGCAAACCTCGGGGACCCAGATGTAAGAAATTTGGGTTTTGGACTAAAGTGGCAAAAGTGAGCAAACCTCAGGGACCATTTTGGCTATTAACTCAATTATTATATATGATATAGGAAATAACTATTTCCATGATTTTCTCCCTTTTTTTAAAAAACTTTTGTTACATCAAAAAGTGACAGGCCTATGTTTGGCATGAGAAAGAGAAGACAAAACAGGCAACATAGAACCCAAAGTCCTAAACTAGATAGTAGAAAATTAGACAATATCCTTTCACTAGACAAACCATTACACCTCTGTCTGCCTCTGGCTTCCTTTCTTACATCAATCAGTCTATCTTCACAGATGAGTATATCTTCCTCACAAACCATAAGCATGCGTAAAACCCGATTGTACCCGTCAACACAAAAAACGCATATGAAGCAATCGACATGTACCCGAAATACAAAATCCCCGATACCAACTTTGTAATTTCCAGTTTTGTGAAGAAGTAAAAAGCCGAGTACAGAAAAAGATACAGCGCAGATGACCCTGCGGTAAGGTATGCGCGCCACCACCAATTGTAGTCCTCACTACACAGTTGGAAGTAACATAGCACCACCGTTATTTCCGCACACGTGATGATTAAAATCACAAACACAATGAACAAAAACCCGAATATGTAGTAGAACTGATTCAACCAAATCGAGGTTAAAATGAAGAAAAGCTCGATGAAAACCGCCCCGAATGGTAAAATTCCGCCGATTAGGATCGAAAATACGGGTTTCATGTACCAAGCTTGCTCCGGAACTTGTCTAGGGATTTTATTTGTTTTTACGGGGTCTTCGGCTACAGGTTTCTTGAAGCCCAAGTAACTGCCTACAAACACTAGCGGTACGGATATCCCGAACCATAAACAAACGAGAGCGAACATGGTTCCAAACGGTATCGCTCCAGATGATTTCTCACCCCAAATTATCGCATTCAGAACAAAGAAAAACACGAATAAAATACCGGGAAACATGAATGCCGTCTTTAACGTGTTCCTTTTCCATTCGGTACCTTTGAACATTTTGTATAATCGTGCGGAGGAATAACCGGCAAACAAACCCATAAACACCCATAAAAGAACCATAGCTGTCATAAGACCGCCACGATTAGATGGTGATAAGAAACCGAGTAAAGCGAATATCATGGTTACCACTGTCATTCCGAGGATTTGGACACCGGTGCCAACATAAACCGAAAGAAGCCCAGATTTTGTGGGGGCCCGAAAAACGTCTCCATGAAGGAGTTTCCATCCGGTTTCTTCTTGGGCGTCATCTTGTGAATCCAATTGGTTATAATTTGCAATGTCACGATAAAGAGTTCTCATCATGATCATTGCTACCATACCCGAAAGAAATAAGACTATCATTAGGGAGTTTATGATTGAAAACCAGTGAATTTGATCATCGTTCATAAGAAGATAGGTGTCCCAACGTGATGCCCATTTAATATCGCTTTCCTACAAATAAAAAAAAACCCATTAATACCTTTTTGTCTCACCTATTTTGACTTCCTAAATACCAAAATGTAACATACAAGTAAAAAACTAAACTAGTGGAATAATGATATAATTGATTTTAATTAAAAAGATACAGAATGTTGTAAGCATTAAAGTTTGTTTCTTTTAACTACTTTCGTCCATTCAGTGTGTTTCTTTTTTCACATTTTGTACTGTACACAGTTGCAGGGGCGGACCTGTAGTGTAAACGGGCGTAGCCCGGGCTACGGCTCAAGTTTTTACCTGTAGTGTAAAAAAAAAAAAATTTCCGATTTTTATACACAGGACACCCCTGAACAAGCACGAGGACACCCCTAAAAAATTTTGGGATACCCCTGAGTTGAAGGTCTAGTTCCGCCACTGCTCAGTTGACCAGAATTTTAAAAAGAAAAGATAAAATAACAAAGAAAAATTCATACGCTAGTATACAAATGACAAAACTGGGCAGATTGAGTACTCAAATGGGTCAGTTGGGTCGACATGTCAGCACTTCTTTAACCATCTCTTTCAAATTTTGTAAATAGCTAGCGTATTAAATATGATTACAAAACTGTACTAATTTAAAAGTGTTCTACTTTCTTCTAGATAAAACGATTTAGAGCACTGTAAGCAATTAGATACATGTTCTAACAACTTTTGACCCATTCGACCCTTTTTAATTTTCAACAACTTTTTTATTAATAGTTTTACCCATTTGACCGATTTGACTTGTTTTCTTGTATATGGGTTGATTTTTGACATACCTTAAAAGTAACATCGTATGTAAATACCACCTCCTTGGCAGTATCAACTTCTTGTGGCACGGTACTTCCTTGAATTAAATTTTTTGTATTTTGATTGCATGTAGTCAATTGAGGGTTCTTGTCATCCCACGCCTTGTACTCGTGTTTGATACTAAAAACAGAAGTTGAGAAAAAAAGTATCGTGTTTTCTCATTGATTATTACAATGTAAAATGAAAACACCCTCCAATCAAATATGATGAAGTAACTATAATAGTTTAATTACCTGTTTGGAGTAACTTCAAATCCAACAATTCTTGCAGAATCAGTCTCAAGGTCCTTGTGATACATGACTCGAAAACTCAAGTGATTGTTGATGAAATACTTTTCCTCTTTGCTCTACACAATTAAATGAAAGAATAAATTCATGGAGATTAATATTAGATAAGTGTTGAGAGAAAACTTCGGCTACAAAACTCACCCCAGCATAGTTTCCTTTGAACCCTACACGAAAACCGTGTTCATAAGTGGTTGACTGACCACCGTCCCGTCTTTGTCTAAGAACAGCAACTGGAAGGTTATCCAAAATCCTGTGTTTCGTATCAAAGATACAAAAGAAATGAATATATTCTTTAATGTACCATAGAATAATGAAAATTTTGAGAAAGATGACACATACATGTTCACGCGGTACTCGTCATCAATTTTTTCCTTGAAGTTTTTTGCAGATTGAGCATCAAGCTTTACTTTACAACCAACCTTACATGGGAGCTCCTCTCTCATATTAAACTGAAAATGAAGATAAGAATCTCAGATCAGAGAGAACATGTTGTAAAGTGTTCGCTTAACTCTGTTTAAAAACTAAGAAAAAAAAAGATGTTTACCGTGTAGACTGAATTCTCTATGCGGTCACCTCGCAACACCTCCCCCAAGTTTTCAGCACTGTTCTGGATGTGTTTAGGCTTACAATAATTCAAGTAATAATAGTCATATGGAAGTTGTGTCTTTGTAGAGGATAGCTTGTTGACTTTGACTTGAAGAGCATCTCCCTGATAGAAGGGTCAGATCAGGCATAAAGACATAAACTTTGTCGAAGACTCGAATCACAATAATAAGATTATAAAAAAATAACTAAAAAAGACGAAGCATGAAGCCAATGAGGCTTCTCACACATTATTGCAAAAATTACAAAGCTCAATACACATGTTTATAAGATAATTAAAGAACATTAATCAAGAAGCTAGAGGTAAGCTCTTAAAGGTTCTATGTCAGAACATGATATAACAAGCATTTTAATTTCGATAAGGAATCACCCATCTTAACAGCATCAAAACAAAAATGATAAATCTGGGCAACATAATTTCCCAACTGCCCGTCTGCAAATTACAGCAGCAAAAAAGGTTTAACAATCAAGTAAACCGGCACTTCCGCTTGCTTGATATGCACTCCACAACAACTAAGCATGACTTCTGCTTAATTGATTAGCACGTTACAATAATCATCAAGAACCCCTAAGGCACACATCCAAACGACGTAACTTCTATATTTTGCAGACATACATCCAAACTAGAATAATTTATCCTACTTTTTTTCATAGCATATACTGCCAGTAAAACAGGCTATTAAACTGACCAATGCAGAAACTACAAAAATAAAAATAATAAGCTTATAAGCATTCGCACGGCTTCGCGTCAACTCATAAGATCAATCAACAGCAAATGTAGTTCAAGCTTTCAACCATATATATAATACACATCCCCTACCGATCCCAAAACTAACTCCTGAAAATTCACACAGTATTTGAACATTACAATAATAGCAAATTACATTTCCATTTTTGCATATAGACTGTTATACATTCAAAATTGTCGTAAAACAAGGCTTTTCTATGCAAACAATACCTTGAGAAAAACTAATCGATAACAAAACCAAAACCCTAGATCCAAACTCGATTCATAAAATCATTATTTACAGTTACTTTACTACAATCGTTAAGTGAAGCGAAAACCCTAGATCCGAACGTAGGTAGTGTAAAACAGATTGAATCTGAATAAAATTCGGATCCGATTGGATAAGGAGGGTTTTAGAAACACGTACCCGTTGAAAATCACGAGGAGCGACTCCAGGAAGATAGAATGATCGAGAAGGTGAGATGAAGAAGACGATTGAGAATAAGATTAAGATGAATTGGTTGAAGGTCCACTCCATCTTCCAGATCAGAGTGAAAAAGAGATTTGAAAAGAAAAGAAAGAAGGAACCAGAAGAAGAAGAAGGAAGAAATGGTGGTTTCGTTTCGTGTAAATGCCCCCAGATTTCCACTCTCTCTATCTGAGATTTGATTTTCTGTATAAAAAGAAATAAAATAAGAATTGATCGAATACGGACACTAGCGCCGTACGCCGACTTTCGCTGTAACAAATAAATGAATAATAATCAGTTTTATAGGGTCATGCTATTTACACACGGAGAAAATTATTTTCACACCCCAAAGCGCCGCGCTATGGCTAAAGCGGGGCGCTTTGGTGTAAAGTCAACCGACAAGGACTGACGCGGCCAGACTCAAAGCGCCCCGCTATGGCCAAAGAGGGGCGCTTTGAGGTTTTTTTTTTTTTTTTTTTTTTTTTACATTTTTAAATTTTCGGGCAAAACGCCCCTCTTAGGTCAAAGCGCAGCGCTATGGGCCTTTTTTAAATTTTTTAAAATTGTTTTTAATTCACAAACGCGTCGATAATAGTCTAAATTTTACGTTTTTTCCATTATACATTATTTTTTAATATATATGGACTATACTGCAAGTTCCGGATCAAATCGGTTACGTGTGATGTCGTATTCCATTATATCGTATCATTTTGTTTTGAAAGCACAAGTACTCCTATGAGTAGTGTTATGTGTATTAGCCGTTTACCGTACATGTACATGACGTATTTTTTCATTAATTGTAGTATTATGATGTATATTGTCATTTTGGGTCATACAAGTGCGTATTGAATCTGATTGGGTCGTGTCAGTGACATTCGGTTTTTAACGTGATGTAACGCATATATTGAACAAACACAAACGTACTCTTGGATTGTAAAAGAATTAACGTGATTATTATTAAACACATTTAACATACATCTTGAACATATGGGGTTACATTAAGGTCAGGGGGACGATACGTAAGCATTTCGTACGCGTTGATCTGATCCCTGTATAATGTATGCCAGGTGGAGAGAGATGTGAAACAAAAGTATTATTTTTATTTATTCTTCAAAAGAGATTTTAGAAAATTTAATATTTGTAGTTTTCAAGAATTGTGGGGCCCGAGATTGTAAGGCACAGTTGCTTTATCAACAACTTTCTGATATTTTTATTTTTCCAATATAAACTTTATGATGTAAGGCACAGTTGCTTTATCAACAACTTTCTATTTTTTTATTTTTCTAATATACTTTAACTTTTTTTGAGGCACAAAATGCACCATTACTAGAGAGAGAGAGAGTTCATCGGTTTCCACAGTGATAAGGAAAGCATGGTTTGAGAGATAAGCAAAGCATGGGTTGAGATGAAAATGATGTCTTGTGTCAGACATAAGATAAGGCTTCATTGAAAAATATCACCAATCTTACCAACTTTCTGTCCTTTTTGTGATCTTATCCGAAAGTCCTTTTATTTACGTCACATTACAAACTGATTTCGTCGAAGTGTTAATACTTTTGTAATTTTTTTTTATTTTTTATATTTGAAAGGGTTGTACGCGACAGTGAGATGCCTCAACAAATTAAATATTGAGATGGGACTTCACCTTTAGATATATGTGCACAAACAAATTAAATATTGTAAAATTTGGACCAAAAATGTAAAATTTGAACTTAAACGTAGACCAGTCACCAGTCAAAAATACGCCCAAAATGTAATAAAAAAAAAAAAAAAAAAAACCAAAGCGCCGAGCTTAGGCCAAAGCGGGGCGCTTTGAAAAAAAAAAACCAAAGCGCCGAGCTTAGGCCAAAGCGGGGCGCTTTGGTGTAAAGTCAACAGACAAGGACTGAACCTGTCAGACCTTGTCTGTTGACTTTACACCAAAGCGCCCCGCTTT
This sequence comes from Helianthus tuberosus, assembly GCA_030545235.1. Lineage (NCBI taxonomy): Eukaryota > Viridiplantae > Streptophyta > Magnoliopsida > Asterales > Asteraceae > Helianthus > Helianthus tuberosus. The sequence goes on from CM060400.1 coordinate 211,985,098, forward strand.
GGCCATAGCGGGGCGCTTTGGAGTGTTTAAATAGACTAAGGGCGTGTGCGAATAGACCCCACCGTTTTATAAAGGGAAATTACCAAAATATCAGCTGATCAAACCACTTTTTAAATTTGTCACCCTCTTGTATCGGTGGAGAGGCGTATCAAGCACGGGATGCGTCTGTGAGCGAAACCTAATAAAAAATGGACACGTGGCCACGGGATGCTTCCTTGGAGTGAGGCATGATGCACGGGATGCGTCCGGCTAGCTTCTGAAGCGTCCGGTGTGTGTTTCTGGCGAGTTCAACATAAAATATAGGTTTTGGTTTCTGGGAATTCGGTACTGATTTCTTGAATTCGTTCATTGATAATGAACAGAAAGATATTCAAGATCTGTTGAGTTCGTCATCTTCTTAAGAGACAAGGTGTCCGTCATCTTCAAGATCTGTTGGGATCTATTTGGGGCCAAATTCATGTGTGATATTGTGAACTTGATTGGTGTGAGGCATGATGCACGGGATGCGTCCGGCTAGCTTCTGAAGCGTCCGGTGTGTGTTTCCGGTGAGTTCAACATAAAATATAGGTTTTGGTTTCTGGGAATTCGGTACTGATTTCTTGAATTCGTTCATTGATAATGAACAGAAAGATATTCAAGATCTGTTGAGTTCGTCATCTTCTTAAGAGACAAGGTGTCCGTCATCTTCAAGATCTGTTGGGATCTATTTGGGGCCAAATTCATGTGTGATATTGTGAACTTGATTGGTGTCTTACAGAAAAGAGATAATAGGAAATGAGAACTCGCCGAAAAACTTGTCGGAAACCTGCAACTCGCCGGAAAACACACCAGACGCTTCAGAAACTAGCCGGACGCATCCCGTGCATCATGCCTCACTCCAAGGACGCGTTCCGTGACCACGTGTCCATTTTTTATTGGGTTTCGCTCACAGACGCTTCCCGTGCTTGAAAGACGCATCCCAAGCTTGATGCGCCTCTCCACCGACGCAGGAGGGTGACATTTTTTAAAAATGTTTTGGTCAACTGATATTTTGGTAATTTTCCCTTTATTATATTTGATATGGCTCGGTTTTGATTTGTTACGATACTGATACTGACACATGCTAAAGCGACTGAATGCTAGCTAGATGCGTCTGGATTTACAAACCAAGGAAATTGGACAAGGTAGCGTTGTAGGGACAGTTTGCATGTGAAGTTAGTGGGTGAAGTATGTGGTTATAACCATTGTTGTTAAAAGTCATCGTCTCTTGCGCCTAGGCCCATTTTCTAGGCGAGGTGAGGCAATTGTGTTTTGATGCGAGGAAATTATGCTTTAGTCCTTGAGGTGATGGTTCAGTCGCAGATTCCAGCGAGATTCCCAGATTCCGAAGAGTTGACGGCCAGATTCTCTAAATTTCAGCAAGATTCCAACCAAATTTCTACTTTTCTACACTAATTTACTAAAGTTTTAGAACTTTTGCTACTAACCAGATAATATTAAATGTTATATAATAGCTTTTGTTTATTGTATTAGAAAAATAATATTATTTTTCTCCAACATGATATATTTCTAACTTTTTATCATTGTGCGCTTTTTTTCCACATACCCACGCTTTTTTGGCGCCTTGCGCTTAGGTCCCAGGTGAGGCCTATGCGCCTTTGATAACTATGGTTATAACTTCAAGCGGACCGCAAGGGTGGGATCATTTTCTTACATATATTAAAATGTTAATAGTTTTTAACAATATTGTGAGAAGATTGGAAGTTTCTATTGTGAGAAGATTAGAAGTTTCTAATTGATGTTTGAAATCTAATGTGGCGTGTTAAGACGAAGGTTCGTAACTCTTGTTGTTGTGGATGCTCTAACGATTATAACTTATTTTTTAAAAATAATAATACATCTAATGATCTTAGTATCTTACAATACTTATATGAATTTTAATAATATGTACACATCAATTCATCTTTAAATATATTTTTGTACAAATTTATTTATTTGTTCATTAGATGTCCACACATAACAATGCGATACATTGAAGTAACACTTTTCGCTAGCGGCCCCTATTTGAAGGATTTGTTGGCTGTTAAAAAAAAACTGTAATTGTATATTTATACATTAATTTATGTAACCACGTAACAAACGCGTTTTTACCTGATACCCAATTATGTTGATTATTAGATCCGTATAAATATAATATTGTGACCTTGCTCATTTTGACCCTTCCACGTAACAAACCCGTTTTAACCTGATACCCAATTCACACGAACCACTCATTTTGCGACTCCCATGAGCACCAACGTCGATCATAAATGGCGACACAAGCATTTAGGACATATATTCTAGTTCCAATCCGGCCCTTAGGTTAACTAATGAATCTATTCTTTCTACCACACAAGTCTACTACAACAAAAAAAAAAAAAAACAAGTTTCAAATCCGGACACTACAAAGAAACTTAAAAGTACAGCAACACAATAGATTCAGTGGGTTCAAGCTTATTAGAGAATCTAAAGTTCCACCCTACGGGGTTGAACAAGTGAGAATGTGCGACTTGAATTTCTCCAGCTCGTCGATAACCTCCTCTTGCGGGCGGTAAATCAAATCAATCATCCTCCATATCTAAACATTCGGTCATAAAAAGAACAAAATATCAAGGACATGATTACAATATAATATTGAGTAAATTACTTTTTGAGTCCTTGTGTTTTAGTGGTTTTAACCATTTGAGTCCAAAATCAAAATATTTAACGCCCTGAGTCCCTAGACGCTTCTTTTACAACCATTTGAGTCCAAATTTTAACCTTTTGAGTCCAATTTTTTTAACAAAATTGGACTCAAACCGTTATAAAATGAACAAAATTGGACTCGAAACGTTATAAAATTAATGGCTAGGGACTCAGGGCGTTAAACTTTTTAATTTTGGACTCAAATGGTTAAAACCACTAAAACACAGAGACTCAAAAAGTAATTTACTCTATAATATTATATAATATCATATAATCTTAATAAAAATATAGTAACAACCATACCTGTAGTGTACCACCGCCACCAGTACTTTCACCATCATCAGAGACACTGACAATTGTCCATGGATCATGTGAGTTCCAGTGAAAATCAACCACCTTATCCCTGCAATTGTAGAAAGAACACCATTCATTTGATTTTGTATAAATGCATTTGCAAGTAATATACGGATATAAGACAGTTATATGGAGCTTTATTTGTACTCTATTCAATCCAGCCGCAACAATTAAACATTATTTAGCATAGAGTTTAATCTCTTATTAATATGTTAAATTATTTTTGCAGCCCAAAGAGTTGAAAAAGCGTTGGGTGGGTCAACCAGGTCCGAACTATTTTGACCAGAACTTAATATATACATGTTTTGACACGTTATCGACTGACCCATTTTGCGCTATCTATCAGATGCTAAGAAAAACAGAACTTTGTACCTGTGCCCAGAGTGACGGAACAATAAGCCTGGTGCAAACTTTGAGGCGGGGCCAGAGCGTTCACCAATCTGGATATCAAAAAACATGTTTACGAGACCAAAACATAGAGCAAATGAAACAATAGACTACACAACAAACAGATTCAAATACATGCTCCAGAAAGAGAACATTCTGCATTGAAGTTAAACTGTTAAAGCCAGTTTCACTGACAAAAAAAGAGCACATTATGCATTGAGATTACTGATGATAATAACATTGTCTTTATGTGTGTATTCAGTGAAACAAACAGTTATATACAGCTTCCCACCTTATTGTGATCCCAGATGTTTAAGACCCCATCCTCGGCTGAACTTCCAAAGATAGACGATTTGTCAGGAGACCACTGAAATATAATAATTAAATCAGTGAATAATCTAGAATAATGAAATCAATATAAAAACAAAAAGATAAAAAATGCTCCAAAATGTTAATACAATACCTGTACGCAAAGGACAGCAGCATTGTGGTTATTAAATATGTGGACGGGTGCTCCAACCCCATTAGAAGTGAGATTTCGACGATCAAACAAACGAACAGTGTTATCAGCCGACCTGAAATTTAACATGTGAGTAATACATTAAAAAACTTATTTGATTGCGAACCAAAACATATAGATCAGCATAATATAACATATCTGCGTTTTACCCTGTTAAAATGAAGTTCTCATCAATTGGGTTCCAATCAACACAATGGAGATCAGCGTTATGAGCTTTCTCGACCTGCAAAGATTCATATAAAGTAAATATAAAAAAGATTTGAGATACCAAGTGAAAATTCTGTGTGTTATAGATGCGATACATTTAGTTCATACATGTTATGTTATGGTATGGAAAAAGCACAAAGCAATAGTAACTTTTGTGTGTGTGAGGCGTGCACACGTATTATCGTATATAAATTTTGATTTTAGCTTTTATTATTTTCCAGAAAAATATGACAAAAAAAAAACCATACAAGTCAAACAAACGAACTAATGGAAAACCTAAAAATAAATGTGAAAATCACCTTGACAACTGGAGAAGACCCTGTTCTTGCATCCCATAAAATAAGACAAGAATCGTCACCAACACTACAGAATTCTTGTGCACTACATAACATAGATAACAAAATTAAAAAAAAAACTCCAATAAGCAGATTACAAATTTACAACCGTCATAGCTATTAAAAGCAGGTAAAATGAACAAGTAACGCAGACTAAGTAACGGATAATTTTGGTGTCAGGTTGTGTTGACCAGAACACCCTTTACCCAAAAAAAAAAGCGTATAAATAACTTATGTGTCATAAATGATTATAAAAAAATATATCATTTCAGCCATCATCTAATTTTTGTAAATAAAATGATTTAGAAGGTTCTATGAATTAAATTTACAGTTTAGGCGAGTTTTGATTCGTGAAACCTGTTTCCTTTTAAGCTAATCTTTTCACTTACCACATTGGCCCGTTAGAGATAATGCTTAACCCGAATCGACCCATACATAAGTAAATGGGTCGAGAATGCCACCTATATGGATAGAAAAAATCATGTTCACAGTAAAAAAAAGTGGGAGATACCTAGAAGGGCAAAATTGTACATCCTCAACAGTATCCTCATGCCCTTGAAAAATGCCTCTTGCTTGTATTTTAGGACTCTCAGAAGGTGGTTTATCATCAATCCCAGCCTTTGGGCTTTTACCACCATTAGATCCGGCCCCAGAATCTGTTGCCAAAGTGGAGATATGATCATGAATACTCCACAGTACAACTGATTTATCCTTGCCTGCCACAACCAAAACAACAAAATAAATTAAATATTAACTAAACTAATTAATATAATAAAAACCATGATTTTGACTTTTGCATAACAAAACTCAAAACGTCATTGCTGTACATCACCTCCAGATAGTACAAAGGGTTCACTTTGGCTCATAGCAAGAGCAAACTCTGCATTTTCTTGGTGACCAGTCAAGATCTGCAAGGCAAAGAAAAGAATATAAAATAGTTAAATACCAACATTTTGCCTTTAGAATTGAGACTACATTTTTGACCCCTTTCGTGTGTATACGGGTCAAGCGGGGTAACACTTGGCCTGACAAGTCAGACACTCAGATTAGTAAGCTTCCAAAATTTAGCTTAAATGGGGTTGAGACGTCAAAGTGTATTCAAAGCGATTAAGACCTCTGAACCCTTATTTTCCAAGCTTATATCATCATTAACAATAATTGTAATAATATAGTCTTTAATCATATATAAAACATAGTCCATTGACTCACCAGATCAGGGTGAGACTCTGTGGCTCCCAAGACAGCATGGCGATTGGGCTGAGCTTCAACATCCCAAATAAGAACCTGGTTTGAAGGGATAAAAAAGAGTTACAAATTATACTGATTTAACTGTATAACAAAACTAACTAAACACGGACAAGAAAGGGGACTCAATGCGTACATCAGGACTGTCTGTGTGTGTGGCTACTATTTTGCTGTTCTGAGGAAGCTCCCTGATGCGATTTACCTTCACCAAAAAAAGGTGAATCAAATAAAACAAAAATTGTCTTGCAAAGATGACAAATAAATTGAGTAACAAGTGTGACTGATAAAATAGTTTTGATATTTGAATAAACAATTTTCTCCTTTTGATTATTTAGAGGTTAAATGATTATTTTAATACTAGCTGCAATAAATGACTATCAAATAGATTGAAATAAAGGCCCTAATTTGGGGGACTTTTACTCCCTTTCCAATAATGTCCTCTTGATCATATTGCGTATTAACGTTTAAAATAATCGGATTGCAAGGATTATTACCTCTCCAGGATGGATAATGGTTTTAAACTTCTTAACAAAGGGAGACCGTGCTTCTTCATTGAACTACAACATCAATCATTAATCAAAATATCAAATAACTTCACAAAAAAACAGAAATCAAAATTTAATGTTTGCAAGAAAAATAAACAAACCACACTACAAATTCAAATCACTGTAACATCACCTGTGCTATGTGTTCAGCAGCTGCAACTCTTGGTTTAACAATCTCACAATTTGCAATCACAAGTGTGTTCGGAACACTACCATCAGTCTAGAAAAAAAACATTTAAGGTCGATTAAACAAGAAAATAAATACGATACAACTTATATCCGGAATATCACTAAATCAGCATGATATTTAGAAACATAATAAAAGCAATTTCACTTAATTTAAATCCCTTACTACCTTCAGTCACCCAATAAGCTATGCAGTTAATATCAGTGATATATCACTTATATAGGTCCCCTAGTAAATTATAGGCGATATTGACTGATATTTGACCGATACATCACTGAATTATTAGTGTTAAATTGCTATATATATAAATTCTGCATGATATTAAAATTACAGATATCTGATATTTTACTGCATTAACTGCACAGCCAATAAGTTCACTAATTCTTATAAATTCAAACCAAATTATAAAAAAAGAGGCTCCATTCACCTGTTCCGAAAGGTAGAGTCGTTGTCGATTCTTGTAAGTAGCTTGTTCTAGCAGTGGGCCCCATCTATAAACATAACAATAGCCAATGTAACTATGTAAGTAGAATACATTCAACCCAAATAAAAACAATACTTATTAATGTTTAAACCAGTACATTCTATCTACATTTCTATTCAAAGGGGAACACTAAACACAATAGGGATAAAATACAACACATACAAAGCATTAAATCAGTTGCACACTCTAATGTTAACAAAAATAGATTAAAAACCCTAACAGTGGTAAGATATATAGACATTATGTTGAAATTAATCTGGCTTCGTAAATGTATAACTTGTATTAACATAACAGCAATTGAATGGTAAGAATGAAAAGAAAAGGAAACCCTAGAAAGGTAGAGAGAGAGACCGGCATGAGAGAGAAGGCCAAAGGAGGTTATGATTAGCGAGCCAGTCGTAGAGAACGGGGACGAGAGACTTCCACTGTGTGTAGCGTTCGTTCACCGACGGCTGGCTTCCTCCTTTACCGCCTCGCTCCTTCATTCTCTCTCTCTCTCTCTCTCACTCTACTCAAGCTCTGCTGCGCTGTGAACGATGCTGAATTTCGGGGCTACTTTTCACTAAGGGGCTGTTTGGTTAAGCTTATTTTAGTGACTTATTTATTTATTTACTTTTTGAAAAGTTAAAAGGTGTTTGGGTTAGCTTATTATGTGAGAGGAATAAGTAAATAAGTCATTTCATTATGACTTATTTGCTTTTCAAATAAGCAAATAAGTAAATAAGTCAAAAAAATAAGCTTAGCCAAACAGCCCCTAAAGAATGACTAGTGTTTTGTTTTTATATAACTTTGTGCCTAGCCCGGGTTGTAGCGCGCTAAACCGAATATTTTTCACGTTTGTGTTTCGGTTAGTTCATAATACGATTTCAATAGGCTCAAACTATCTACACACTTGGTGTGTAGATAGCCACCTTCAAAAGGTGTTTTTTGTCCTATATGTACATCCTGCAGTGTCGAGCTCTGGTCAAAACGCGGCATTTTGGTCCGGTCAACCAGACAAAAGACTGACGGGTGTCTGACGGGTCTGTTGACCGGACCAAAACGCCGAGCTTTGGCCGCGTTTTGGTCCTGTCAACCAGACACCCTGTCAGTCTTTTGTCTGGTTGACAGGACCAAAACGCGGCCAAAGCTCTGCGTTTTGGTCCTGTCAACAGACCCGTCAGACACCCGTCAGTCTTTTGTCTGGTTGACCGGACCAAAACGCCGCGCTTTGACCACAGCTCGACACTACAAGGTGTGCATATATGACAAAAAACACCTTTTGGTGTGTAGATAGCCAATGTGGTGTGCCTATTCAATAAAATCACGTAGATAAAAGCACGTTTGTCAAGGGAAAAAATTATTAAAGTTTATGAATTGTAAAGTAACTTTATTACAGTGTAGGATCAGTAGCGTAAACTGACTTAAGGAAAAACGGAGTAAAATTCAGGATAATTAAATATAATATCATGAAAAAATGTAAAAATCTTGTACTACTCGAGCTTCGAACCTGGGTACATTGTTTTCACGTGAGAGTCACTCCACTACACGTCTTTTTAATATTGGGATTTTCTTTCAGTTACATGTATACTAACATTAAAATCTAAACCTGCAAAACATATTAAAAAATCTCTGTGGTTGGGTGGTCACCCACCTCCACCGATAGCATGGAAGAGCTATTCTTGTCCATTAATTTTGTCTCTAGGTAATGTTTAACGTATGATTGACATAGAAAAATAAAAATGAGAATTAATTACATGAAAAGTGAGAAATTAAGCCAATTCATGATTATAGAATATTGATATAGAAAAAGATAGATTTGGTTATTTAACCGATCAAGATAGTGGTCAAATAAAACGTTTTAATCTTATATTTCTTGTTATTGAAAGGTTAATGTGGAGGTACATGTTAAAGATAATTTCACTGTAACTTAATAAAAGTGTGAAACGTTTTAATTGTGTGTGTTGTGTGATATGAAAGTCACACTACTAAAACTCGCAATGAAACTTACTTATGTTTGGCCACATTATCGCTCAAACCATTTGAGGTATCTATGATCCTTTGGTTACCCACATTAGAGGTCCTTGGAATGTTTGAGCGTGCCAAACGTATTATCAGAAGGCTTTGTCATTGTTTCTTCTTAATTTGCCAGTCGTAGTACAGGAGTTAGTGCTGGAATATTATTTTTTTGCCACTTATGAGTTCACCCACAAGCGTATACCTTTGCTCATGTGTCGAACTCGATAACAATACGTAAACTATAAGTTACATGAATATAAAAAGTAGATACTTAAATATGATTCACGTATTATTTTATATGGATAGGCGAACTAGTGTTTTAAAACACACACGAATCTAATACATGAATGTGAGGCGAAGAGGTATCAAGATCCAGTCACAAACTTGATTATATGTGAAGGGCAAATTAATGTTCCAAATGTTATAATACCACAAATTTAACACTGGATTTTGTGTTATATCTTCAAGAAACAAAGATGAAATTTTATAAATCTTGTCTGTAATCTCTATTCTATGCAATCTCAAGTAACATTTATTTATAGTGGGAATTGCCATCTATTTTTGACAATTATGACACCATCCAGAATATATAAAATCTGTCATCCTTCTTTTGACTTTTTGTCATCCATTTTCATAACACTCCCCCTTGGATGACACTTTGTAAACTCCTGGGTCTTTAAGTACTGCCTCGTTAAAAACCTTGCTAGGAAAACCCAGTGGGACAAAACCATAGCTAAGGGAAAAAGAGTGCAGCTTCCATTATACACAGTGGATCATATATGTTGCCTCATTAAAAACCTTGCTAGGAAAACCCAGTGGGACAAAACCATAGCTAAGGGAAAAAGAGTGCAACGTGTATAATGCTCCCCCTCAAGTTGCAATTTGTAAGGCATCACATTCTCCGTACGTGACGCATGCCAATGTCATGAACGTGTTTCCTGAAAGTTGCTGTAGGTAGTGCTTTTGTGAAAAGATCGGCTGAATTGTTGCTGGATTGGACATATCTCATCTCGACTTGATTGTCTTTAATAAGGTCCCGAGTATATGCAAAGAATCTTGGTGGTATATGTTTTGTTCTGTCACTTTTGATATACCCTTCTTTCATCTGAGAGACACAGGCGGCATTATCTTCATGGATAGGAGTTGGATTTCGATCTTTCTCTAGCCCACAAGAAGTCACTATGTGTTGTGACATAGATCTTAGCCATACACATTCTCTTGAAGCTTCATGTAGTGCAATGACTTCAGCATGATTTGAGGATGTTGCGACAAGTGTTTGTTTCTGAGAACGCCATGAAATCGCAGTTCCTCCGTTCATAAATACATATCCAGTTTGAGATTTTGCTTTATGAGGATCAGATAAATAACCTGCATCTGCATAACCAATTAACCCTTCTTTTGAATCGTTAGGATAAAACAAGCCTAAATCAACGGTACCTCGAAGATATCGAAAAATGTGTTTAATTCCATTCCAGTGTCTTCTAGTGGGAGCTGAACTAAATCTTGCTAACAAGTTCACTGCAAAAGAAATGTCAGGTCTCGTACAATTCGTAAGATACATAAGTGCTCCAATTGCGCTGAGGTATGGTACTTCTGGACCAAGAACTTCTTCGTTGTCCTCACAAGGACGAAATGGATCATTTTCGACATTAAGTGACCTAACGACCATTGGAGTGCTTAAAGGATTTGACTTATCCATATTGAAACGTTTCAACAGCTTTTCAGTATAATTCGTTTGATGCACAAGTATTCCATTGCACATATGTTCAATTTGTAAACCAAGACAATATTTGGTTTTACCAAGGTCTTTCATTTCAAATTCTTTCTTTAAAAGAATCATTGCTTCAAGAATTTCTTTTTTCGTCCCAATTATATTTAGGTCATCAACATATACAGCTATGATCACATATCCTGATGTTGTCTTCTTAATAAAGACACATGGACAAATAAGATTATTTATATAACCTTTACTTGTCAAATAGTCACTCAAACGATTGTACCACATCCTTCCAGATTGTTTCAACCCATATAAAGATCTTTGTAATTTGATCGAATACATTTCTTTGGGTTTTGAACTTAACGATTCAGGAAGTTTAAATCCTTCAGGAACTTTCATATAGATGTCACTATCAAGTGATCCATACAAGTAAGCTGTAACGACATCCATAAGACGCATTTCTAACTTTTTAGAAACTGCTAAGCTGATTAAGTATCTAAAGGTTATTGCATCCATAACGGGAGAATATGTTTCTTCATAGTCAATCCCTGGCCTTTGTGAAAAACCTTGAGCTACAAGTCTCGCTTTATATCTTGTAACCTCATTTTTCTCATTTCGTTTTCGTACAAAAACCCATTTATATCCTACAGGCTTTACAGCCTTAGGTGTAACAACAATAGACCCAAAAACCTTTCGTTTGTTGAGTGAATCTAATTCAGCTTGCATAGCGCCTTTCCATTTATCCCAATCATGTCTATTTTGACAATCATTGACAGATTTTGGTTCAGGATTGTTAGACCCCAACACGTTTAACCTTAAAAATGACGCAGCGGAAAAAGAGCTTTAAAATTTTCTTCCGTATTAACAACATTTCTTTCACGAAGGTTCCAAATCCTAAAAATGTTAAACGTACTGTAAAAGAATTTTACAACATTCATACTAAAATTTAGATTACCAAACGTTATATACTTCAACTATGTGACCAATCTATCCGTACAATCCTTGCTCTTGACTCGATCTACGTCCACTTCACTTCCTTAGCAGCAGAAGAAGTCCGTGTAACACCTGTGGGCATCACATACAACTTAGCCATTAGTCAAAGGCATCATCATATACATTAATCTCATGTAATTAAAGATTGAATAACGTTCGTCAATTTAACATTAATTCATCCAATTATTCTTTCTCATCCTCTTATTCCGGGTTCGGTTTAAGTTTCGTAAGAATCCGGTGTACTTGTTCCTGCATCACATACCAACCTCAAACGCATAATTAGTAACGTTAAAATTCTACGTATCTAAATCATGCACATGTACATGTTTACATGTATACGTATGCGTCTACATACGTACATGCCCTCCTATATTTCTACATACCTGCATATACTCATACGTACCTTCTTCTATACCAATCCCATATCTACATACGCGCATGCATTACTACTTCTCTACATACCTTCATATATACCTACGTATCTTCGCATACGCATAATTCACATCTACATACATACATACCTTTACTTGCATACCCACGCATCTAATTACATACATACATGATTACATCTTCGCATATGTATTTACATACATACATACATAACTACATACACACATACCTACTCACATACATACGTACATACTTACTTGCATCCACATATATATATACGTTCGTACCTACACACGTATGTACTTTCATATTCAAATACAAAATGCTCATGCTCATACATAACTACTTACGTACATACATACACCAATACCTACATATATACATACATGCATACATAACTCCATACTTACATACATTCATAAAATGAATCATAACTACACCCGTGCATACCTTAGCTCACACGTGCATGTACTTACGTAATTTTCCTAAATGCATTCATACATACCTACTTGTCGGCCATTTTATATACATCAATCATCCCATTCAACCATAACAAGAAAACTCTATATGTATACTAAGAAGTGAATCGAAAGTCACTTACCTCGAGCGTTAGTGTTCACGCTTGTTTCCTCGCCTCTGCTTGACCCGTTAACCTTCCGTTTTCGAGTCCTTGCTAATGTGATTCCTATTCTTTCATGTCATCACAATTACATTATGGTTAGCACATATGCTCATTCATACTACATTCGTTTCTTTCCATTCATACATTACTTGACTTTTTATTAACCAAATACCACATACATAAGGCATATAGACTAAAAGTCACCTTATTCCTTATTCAAGCAACTCAATTATCATCATACGCGACACATAGATTATCTACTACAATACGCCTGACTTCTCTACTATTACAATCATATCCGAGAGGCTAACCATGCTGTACATTAACGCCAATTTTACACATAGTAACGCTTTAAACACACCTTAACAACTGTAACATTCACCCGAAGCAATATTTAGTGTTTAGTAAATTGGTGACTAGAAAATCATATGTTTTAAGTTCACAAAACACATTATTTTCATTGCCGCATTTTTCTCGCAGCAGCTGTTCGGGGTCATTTTCCCCCTTTTTAATCACCTAATCCGACTTCGACTTTCAAATAAGAATTGTAATATGCGAAACAAGCTTTCCAACGATATAAGGCTCGTTGTCTAATTCCTAATAACGAATGAGATACGGCCTTTACAAGATGGCTATCTAGGGCTGTCAAAATGACGAATTTACTAACTTTACATGCTGTTTTGACCCACCAAATCTCATAACCAGCATCTTGTGACCAAATAAGAATTGTAACATGCGAAACAAGCTTTCCAACGATATAAGGCTCGTTGTCTAACTCCTAATAACGAATGAGATACGGCCTTTACAAGATGGCTATCTAGGGCTGTCAAAATGACGAATTTACTAACTTTACATGCTGTTTTGACCCACCAAATCTCATAACCAGCATCTTGTGACCAAATAAGAATTGTAACATGCGAAACAAGCTTTCCAACGATATAAAGCTCGTTGTCTAACTCCTAATAACGAATGAGATACGGCCTTTACAAGATGGCTATCTAGGGCTGTCAAAATGACGAATTTACTAACTTTACATGCTGTTTTGACCCACCAAATCTCATAACCAGCATCTTGTGACCAAATAAGAATTGTAACATGCGAAACAAGCTTTCCAACGATATAAGGCTCGTTGTCTAACTCCTAATAACGAATGAGATACGGCCTTTACAAGATGGCTATCTAGGGCTGTCAAAATGACGAATTTACTAACTTTACATGCTGTTTTGACCCACCAAATCTCATAACCAGCATCTTGTGACCAAATAAGAATTGTAACATGCGAAACAAGCTTTCCAACGATATAAGGCTCGTTGTCTAACTCCTAATAACGAATGAGATACGGCCTTTACAAGATGGCTATCTAGGGCTGTCAAAATGACGAATTTACTAACTTTACATGCTGTTTTGACCCACCAAATCTCATAACCAGCATCTTGTGACCAAATAAGAATTGTAACATGCGAAACAAGCTTTCCAACGATATAAGGCTCGTTGTCTAACTCCTAATAACGAATGAGATACGGCCTTTACAAGATGACTATCTAGGGCTGTCAAAAGTGACGAATTTACTAACTTTTAAACACAAACTTGAATCAATTCAAGTTTCATGTAGGCATTTTATCAAACACTTTGTGGGCGTACAACAAATAAGGCACAATGTACAAGTATCATTTGCATAACATGACCAATCCATGTCAATATCATCAAGAACATCAATATTCCATAGAATTTCACATAACTTCTCTTCTAATTCAGCCCTAACTAACAATTTATCATTATAAACAATCATCATACATTCCCTCATCCAATTTCATACTTTACTACACATATTCATTCTACTCTAAGTGGGTTTTCACTCCCAACATTGAATTAATCGATTTCAAGCATTCATGATGTTCTAGATGATGATCTTAGTTCAATATCATACTAATTTCATATAAACACATGGAATTTCTTGAAACCCTACATATTCAAAATCACCAAACTATCAATTTCTTCTTACCTTAAGCTTTAATAGGCCTAGATGATCAACAAATCATTGACATGCATGAGATTTAGTCACGATTAGGGCTTCAATTGGCTGATTTTGAGTGATTAGAAGGGTTTTCCTTTGCTTCTTGGCTCTGGCGTCGAACACACACACACACACGCCTAATGTGTGTGTGTTTTATTCTTGTTTTTCATTTAATCATTCCAACTTTCTAATATGTCACCATTAGTCCCTTAAGTTCATGACACCATCATATTTGGCTTTAAATTCATTCCTTTAATTAATTTGCTAGACATTTAACTAGGTTTACTAACCCCGTTATTACACCTCATTTTGTTAAACATGATAACAAACTAGCAAATTAAATATTCGGTTTTGGGGTGTTACAAGGATCATCATCTCCACCCATGATGTCACTTGCTATAGAATAAGAAAATATCTCATCAATATTTTCCATTTTATATCGGTTCCATATGATATGTGTATGACCATAGTTGATTGATATCTCTTTGTTAGTATCATCAACATCTTCCTCATGAGAGGTTTCGGTATTTACCGCTTGATCAAGATTTTTATCCTTTTGGTCAATTTCATTTATAAGCGCTTTTCTTTTTCGAGGATTTTTATCCTTCGAACCAATTGGCCTTCCACGTTTTAAACGTTTCTGAGATTCATGAGTCATATTATTATCTATTGCCTTATTAGGGATCTAAACTCGAGCTGGAGCATTAGCAGCTGGTATATGAGATTTAGTAACCCTATTTATATCAGCAAATGCATCAGGCAATTGATTTGCAATTTCTTGCAAATGTATTATCTTTTGAACCTCTGTCTCACATTGTTTAGTTCTTGGATCCAGATATAACAATGAAGGTTCACACCATGTGACATCCTTTTCCTTATTTTTATCTTTATTCTCTCCCCCTAATACAGGGAAAGTTGTTTCATTAAATTTACAATCAGCCAACCGTGTTGTAAAGACATCACCTGTTAAAGGTTCAAGATATCTTATTATAGAAGGTGAATCATATCCAACATATATTCCCAACCTTCTTTGAGGTCCCATTTTTGTGCGTTGTGGTGGTGCAATTGGGACATAAACTGCACATCCAAAAATTCTAATATGGGAAATATTTGGCTGTTGGCCAGATGCAATTTGTCGGGGAGAGAATTCATGATTTGCACTTGGTCTTATGCGAATTAATGATTCAGCATGTAATATTGCATGACCCCGAATGGATACAGGAAGTTTTGTCCTCATTATTAATGGTCGAGCTATTAGTTGTAGACGTTTAATTAACGATTCAGCTAAACCATTTTGTGTATGCACATGAGCAACAGGGTGTTCAACAATAATTCCTCCAGACATGCAATAATCATTAAAAGCATGTGATGTAAATTCACCAGCATTGTCGAGTCTCACCCTTTTAATACTATGATCTGGGAAATGTGTTCGCAATTTAATAATTTGTGCAAGAAATTTTGCAAAAGCCATATTGCGAGTTGATAACAAAGACACATGAGACCATCTACTTGATGCATCTATTAGAACCATGAAGTATCTAAATGGTCCACATGGTGGATGGATTGGTCCACATATATCTCCTTGAATTCTTTCAAGGAACATTGGAATTTCCTTTTCAACTTTTATAAACGAAGGTCTTGTAATTAATTTTCCCAGAGAACAAGATACACATAAAGGAATTTTATCAGATTTTGGGATCTTTTTATACTTCAATGGATGTCCATGAGTATTTTCAATTACTCTTTTCATCATTGTTGAACCTGGATGGCCTAATCTGTCATGCCATAAATTAAATGTTTCAGGATCACAAAAATTTTCTTTTACTGCCATATGTGCTTGAGGCACATCAATATATGTATAATGCAAACCAGATTGAAACATTGGCAGTTTTTCCAATATCTGACCTTTGCTCATGATATACAAATTTTTTTCATTATCAACAGTCTTTGACTGAGTATCATATCCATTATGATATATGCTTTTGAAACTTAACAAGTTTCTTGATGACCTTGGGGAAAATAAAGCATTCTCTATTAAAAGCTTTGTACCATTTGGTAATATTAAATTTGCTTTTCCCACTCCTTCTATTAATTTTGTAGGACCTGATATTGTATCAACGGTTCCTTTTGTTGGTTTCAACTCATAAAAATATTTCTCGGATTTAAGTATAGTATGTGTAGCTCCACTGTCAGCTATACATATATCAGCATCATTCATTCGATCTTGAGCTTCAATGATATCCATTTTAATCTTACAATTATATAAAAAAAATGATAAGAGTATGATTAATATATTATAATTATTGATAATAACTTTATAAAAAAAACTTTATATGAAGGAAAAACATAATAAAAATACATATTTAATTGTTACATAAAATCATTGAGATCAAGCAACATTTTGTTTAAATGTCTTCATTAAAATCCGTGGCATTTAGCTGAACACTGAATTTATCCAAATAGTTTACTTCCTTGTCCTTTCCTTTAAGCGAGGCTTTGTAAAGCTCACATAGATGTGGAGCTGTTCTACAAGTTTTTGCCCAGTGATCTATACTTCCACATCTATAACAAGAATTATCAATTTTTCCGGACACACCGGCTTCATTCCTTTGATTATGAAAATTGGAAGTATTATTTTGTGGAGCATGATAATTTGTAGTTCTTTGATTTCGGCCACGGCCATGACCGCGCCCACTACCTCGGTAATATTTATTATTTTTGAAAGTATGATTGTGACCATTATAATGACCTTTACCAAAATACCCACGACCGCGGCCACGGCCTCGTCCTTGGCCTTGCCCACGGCCTCGTCCTTGGCCTTGCCCACGGCCTTGTTCCCTTTTATTTTGATAATTATTAACAACATTCGCTTCAGGTATAGTTAATGATCCTGTGGGACGGGCTTCATGATTTTTCATCAGAAGTAGGTTATGTTGTTCTGCTACGAGGAGATGTGCATTCAAATCAGAGTATCTGTAAAATCTCAACAATCGATATTGTTGTGCTAAACTTATATGTGACGCATGAAATGTGGAGTAAGTTTTCTCCAATTTTTCTTCCTCAGTAACAGGGTGCCCACAAAACTCTAATTTTGAACATATTTTAAATAGAGCAGATGTGTAATCATTTACTTTTGTAAAATCTTGGAACCTCAGACTGTTCCATTCATTTTTAGCTGTGGGAAGTAAAACTTCCTTTTGATTATCAAATCTGTTCTTTAAATCCGTCCATAATTCATATGGATCATCAGAATTGAAATATTCATGCTGTAGTAAATTATCAATGTGTTTATGAATAAAACATCAGCTTTTACCTTTTCCTGATTCGAACAATTATTCTCTTCATTTATGACTTCTATCACACCCATTGCTTTTAGGTGTCTTTTGACATTTGCTGTCCAAGTCATATAATTTTCTCCGGAGATATTCAATGCTGGAAATTCCAGTTTCACGATATTTGCCATTTTGTTACTAAATACAAATATATATAAATATTAGGATTACATACTTATTAAAATGAGACAAAATATAACAATACACATAATTAAAATGTTAGTTGCATAAATAAATGTTAGTTGCATAAATAAATGTTAGCTGTATAAATAAATGTTAGATGCGTAAATGTTAAATTCATAAATAAATGTTAAATGGTTAGTAGTCCCATTATTATTATTATATTTCCATAGTAATAGGTACCCTGTACTCATTTTTATTTATCAAAGAACTTTATTATAAATATACATATATATAAAGGAGAAACGGGATATAAAAGATCATCCTAAAGATGTGTGGTTTTACAATCCACTGGTGCACCCTTAGGCTTTCAACCTATATAATATGTACACATATGTATATATATTTAAATGTATAAAATTCTTACATTGAGTATGATAATAACTCCTTTGCCTTTGTTGATATGCTTGGTAGAGAACCCTCGTGCTGATAACGTGTTATAATACCACAAATTTAACACTAGATTTTGTGTTATATCTTCAAGAAACAAAGATGAAATTTTATAAATCTTGTCTGTAATCTCTATTCTATGCAATCTCAAGTAACATTTATTTATAGTGGGAATTGCCATCTATTTTTGACAATTATGACACCATCCAGAATATATAAAATCTGTCATCCTTCTTTTGACTTTTTGTCATCCATTTTCATAACACCAAATTAATATTTCTTTTTTATGTATTTTGATGTAAGTATAAAATGGTAAATTACTAAAATGCCTCTGAATTAGAGTAAATTACGTTTTTGACCCCTGTGGTTATATCACTTTTACTATATTAGCCCAAAATAAGAAATTTTTAACATACCTGCCCACATTGTCTCTATAACTAACCATTTTGGCTCCCATGATCTCTAGACTTAGGGGTCAAAATGGTTAGTTATAGAGACCATAGGGGCAGATATGTTAAAAATTCTTATTTTGAGCTAATATAGTAAAAGTAATATAACCACAGGGGTCAAAAACGTAATTTACTCCTCTGAATTAAATTACCAGAGTAATGGACCATGAGACGGGTGTAGTGTAATCACAACCAGCTTCACTTCACATGTGATTGCATTGACAAAAAGCATAGGGTGCGACATATCCACCCTTCTAGACTTACGATTGTCACCACACTCACGCGTTCCTCTTTAACACCCTTTCGGGCAACGTTTAGCGCCCTTAGCCTTACATCATGATGTGGAGTCGGACGCCAACCCTTTCGGGCAATGTAAAATAGTGTAATTAGAGAGGGCCAAATTGTTAACTTTCCCAAACCAAAACGACAAGAGGAGCACTCAGAAGTCTGAATACATGCTTCTTGTTCCAGAAAGCAAAGGTAAAATAAGCGTTGATGTTGCTCTAGAATGTTGTAATTGATACTAGCGGTTCGATGCTGCATTGCTGCTGATTGATCTTCCTTTCAGTTAGGGTTTACTGAATTATTTTGTTGGATGGAATCTATTAGTGCAGTGTCTATTTCTTCAGCAATCTGCATCATGTTTTGAAACCCTAACATCGTGTTACGTCATAGGCTGTGTATTTTGATATGCAATTTACTGCCTTCTCATTAAACATAAATAATAGAGTATAAATAATATAAGAAATCCCTATTTTTATAATCTTAAATCAGATCACAATATTCAAAAATATTGCACAATATTAGGAATTTACAAATTAAAAAACTGCGCTATATTTCGCTCAGGAATATCGCCTAGGCGCCAAAAGCGTGCGCTTTTGATAACTATGCTGCAAATGAATGATGGATTACTGACTTCTTTTTGTTGACTATCATTTAGACATCATATCCCTTGAAAGAAAAAAAAAATAATTAAAAATGGGTGTTCAAATTTTGGTAAAGTTTGTTAATTGTATTTGTTGTTCAGACTGGTCACACTCCCCTGGTTTGGTACTCGTAGGAAGTGTTTTAGGCTGGCTAGTTGCGTTGTATCCAGTTGAACCAGTATCTCTGGTTCGGTGGTTGGACCAGGTTGTGTTAGTTTATTTAGTTTATGGCTTTTTGTGAAATAGGTTAACTCATTAGTATCGAGGTTCTCAGGTCTTCTTTACTAATTAACTTCAGACCCTGCATTAGTAGCCTTCGAATCTTCGATAGTTTGTTCAATACTTCAATCCACAGTCCACATAATTAAGAATATAGTTATTCGACCCTCGACACAACCTTCAAGCCTTCGATCCACAGTTTGTTCTTCCTCCGTTCCTCGTGTAGTTGTTGTTCTTGTTCTGTTTTTTCCTTGTCAGCGGTCCACAGTTCGGTTCTTCTTCCTTCAGTTTGACTGCAGTAAGCTAGTAATTGTTGGCGGATTCCTAGTTATAGTCTAATGCGTTAGGTTAGCTGTATATACCGTGATAACGGGTAGGGAACTGTAATGAAGTTTTGAGTTAGTTTCTTCATAACACAACAGTGGGTGTTAGCCAATTGTTCGTGTGTTATTTCTGATTTGCATATCTGGTACTATATAACGCGATAATGTGTAGGGAACTGTAATGAAGTTTTGAGTTATTTTCTTGTTAGAGACCGATTCGAGATGGTTAATCTCCCGATAGATACCCGTTGAGTGGGTTAGGCTCCAAGAATTAGATTAAGAACAAGACTTCAATATGACATAGTTTTCTGATCTCCTTCATTCGATGAAACAAGGTACAATATATAGAAACATGTGCAATGGAAGTGGATTAACAAACATGTGCATGAATTCCTACTTTCATGCAAAACATATTAATAATTCTAATGTCCAATCTAGCCGGCTTTATCTTATGCCTCATGGGTCGGGTATCCGGATCGTATCATTTCTTCATAATACAACGTTAGGTGTTATCCAATTGTTCGTGTGTTCCAATTTGCATATCTAGTACCGATTCGTTTAGTAACTGTTTGCTTTATGCTTCAGTTATTATGTGATATTGCTGTTGTGAATCTGTTGCTGTAAATTGTATCTCTGAATCTGTTGCTGTGAATTGCTATGAATCTGTTACTGTAATTGTAAATTGTTGCTGGGAATCTGTTGCTTTAAATTGTTAATGCGAATTGTTGTCGCATTTTTTTTTTTTTGCTTAATGTTGTATGTATATTGTATTTTGTAGGGGCGTCAATTCTTGACACAATCCAAAACCCGACACGAAAAAAAAACAGGTTTGGGTCAACTATAACACGACCCGTTTAAAAAACAGGCCGGGTTCGGGTTGACCCGAATTTATGTGTGTGCGGGTTAGGGTTGAAATATTTGACACGAAGTAAGATGGGTCGGGTTCGGGTTACACATTTCAACCAACCAACCCACAACCCGTCAACCCGACACGATTGACACCCCTAGTATTTTGTTTGAATGTTTGTTTATTGTTGATTTGTTGTTTTACTTGTATTTGTTTATTGCTGATTTGTTGTTCTACTTGTATTTGTTCATGCTTTTTAAATTTTGCAGAACATGGACATGAATGATTCAGTATCATCAACAGAGGGAGAGTCACAGTTTCCTGTTCCATCAAATATTCGTCCAAGAAAGGATATAACTTGGAATTACGTTAATGGAGGTAAATATAAAGTGGGAACAAAATCATTAACTTTTATCTTTTGCAACAAAATCTTTCGTGGAGGGGGCATTTATAGAGTGAAGCAACACCTTGCTGGAACAAAAGGTGATGCTGCACCGTGCTTAAAGGTTCCCCGTGATGTCAGATTTCTTATGCAAAATGCTTTGAATGAATGTTCACGAAACGCAAAAGTAAAACACAATTTGAATAAAGATGAAATGGTAGAAGCACAAACGATTGCCCCACAAACAACTCATAGAAAGAGGAAAGCTTCTTCAATCTATAACAACCTACAATCATGTCAAAGCAAAGAAAGATTGCATGACACAGATTTGGCTATTGCTATGTGGTTTTATGCTGCTGGTATACCTATGAGTGCTGTTAATTCTCCTTTTTTTCCAATTGCAATGAGCAAAATAGCTTCTATGGGTCATGGATATACCGGACCTTCTTATCATGCAATGCGTGTCACTTTATTGAAAGACGCTAAACAATCAGTGAAACTCATAGTTGACTCCTATAGAAAAAGTTGGTCAGACACGGGTTGCACTATTATGAGTGACGGATGGAGGGATTCTACGCAAAGACCTCTTATTAATTTTTTCGTTTATTGTCCAAAAGGGATATCATTCGTTAAATCGGTTGATGTATCGGGTATTGAGAGTAATGCCGAAAGTTTATGCAATTTGTTTGAGGAAATCGTTGAAATAGTTGGTTCCACTAATGTTGTTCACTTGGTTAGTGATAATGCTGATGCTTACGAGGCTGCTGGAAGGTTGTTATGTGAGAGATATCCATCGATTGGTTGGTCTCCATGTGCATCTCGTCGTATTAATATGATTATGAAAGATATAAGCGAGATGCCTCATGTGGTTGATTTGCTTACACTTGCATCACAAATAACGGTTTTTATTTATAACCACAGTTGGCCTTTGAATTGGTTGAGAAAAAGGGAGGGTTGGACGGAAATCATTCGTCCATGTGGCACTCGTTTTGGTACATCATTCATTGCATTGGAAAGCTTGTATAAGCATAAATCTGATTTGCAAGCTATGGTCACCTCTAATGATTATAAGGTCTTGGAGTTGCCAAAAGTTAAACATGTGAAGCTTATTATCTTGTATGAAACGTTTTGGGAAAATTGTTCTATATTAGTGAAGGTTATGAGTCCACTTTTGAGACTTTTGCGTATTTGTGACGGTGAAAAACCAGCGTTAGGTTACGTGTATGAAGGTATGCACAGGGCAAAGGAAGACATCCAAGTGTTGTTTCATCGGAAAACAGATTTGTATAAGCCTTATACTGATATAATCGATGCTCGGTGGGATAACATGTTGTGCAAGAGTCTTCATTTAGCTGCTTATTGGTTAAATCCCGTCTTTCAGTATGATAAAGAAAATGTTTGTCACAAGCGAGATGCCTTTGATGCAGTGCTTGACATGATTGAGAAAAATCTGAGTAAAGATTCTCCGAAGCTAAGGCAACTATTTAAATTTAGTGATCGAGATGGTAATTTTGGTCTACCACTTGCTTTTGCTTCTCTCAAGGCTATTAATCCCGGTAAGATTACTTTTGACTTCGGATAATGTTTTTTTTTTAATTATACTATTATTATAAACCTTTTCATTTAGATGAATGGTGGCGACGGTTTGGTGGAGATGTACCGGAGTTGCAAAACTTTGCAATAAGAATTCTAAGTCAAACAGCATCTTCATTCGGATGTGAGCGTAATTGGAATGTGTTTGAAAAAATCCATAGTAAAAGGAGAAACCGGTTGGAGCATCAAAGGCTTAATGACTTGGTATACGTTCATTATAACTTGAGACTACAAAATAGGTATGATATAGTAAATATAAGTGATATCTTTGTTAACTTAATTTTTTATGGTTACACAAACTAACATTTAAGTTGATTAGGCTCAAAGATGAGAGGTTCTATGATCCGACTGATTTTGAAAACATTGATAAAACCGGATTTTGGGTGACTGATGAAGAGGCAGAAGGAGAACTTGACTATGTTGAACTAGAAAAGATGTTAGATGAAGAGCCATCAAATGACGACGAGTCATCCACTTCGCAAACATAAACTCCTAGAGGTTAGTTTTTTTGGATATGATGATTTGAGTGATCAAGGGCTCATACTTGATGATTTGAGTGATCAAGGATTTGATGTCTGTAATTAAACTTAAGCGCTTTTGTTGTTATTGCGATCCATACCCTGCGACCAAAAGCAAACCAAAGTTTTGAAGTTCACTACATACAATCTCTTAAACCTGAGTCGAAAAGTGAGAGCGACTTTGTAATTACTAGCATATGCTTACAAGACTATCTAAGCCTGTTTTGGTTGCGTAAATATATAAAGTCTCCCAAACGACGCTAAAAGTTTCAAAACATTTCAATGATAAACGGGCACAATGTTTGAACAAATGTGAATATTTATAATATTGTCAACGCACTAAAGTTGATACTAATTTATTTTTCTGCTCATTTAGGGGGTGTTTGGGATTGCTTAGGCTAGAGGGTATGATGATGGTCCTCCCTTGGAGGATGATCCGCCACGTAGGCGTCACATCATAGTCCTCCCAAGGATGGTCCATCCCACAAAACTAGAGGGTATGGGAAGATGGTCCTAGATGATCTTACCTCACCACTTTTATGTTTTTTTATTTTTTTAATCTTCTACTTTTTTTTAACATTTAACAAATAAATTAACAAAATATTTTCATTAATTTTCATACCTTGTTTTAGACTTTTAGTATATTGTTCCTTTTACTTCATTTTTCCTATAGAAAGAATATTCGAATATATAATTGAATAATTCCACAAAGTCTAGGGACCACACAAACCTTCATTCATCTTCAACTGTTCTTTCATGGAGGAAACCAAAATGGCAGAAGAAGAAAACCCCCATTTTTTTTAAACGGTCACTTTTTAGAGGGGGCCCCACCAAAATTGGATCGTCTCCAACGTCTTGAGCAAGCCGGAGAGGACGGGGTGGGGGGGGTGGTGTGCCGACGTCGCCGGTCCTCGACAGGGGTGGGGACGAACCCCATACCCTCTAGTTATGTCAACTTATAACTTATTGATTTTTTGAAAAATTAAATGGTGTTGGAGATTGGGAATGTATGTGAACGAAAAAGTCAATAAGTCTTATTGACTTTTCTAAAAAATTGTAAGGAGTTTAGAAAAGATAAGCTAGAAACAAATAGAAAATAAAAGAGGACCCGTGTGATGTTTGGAATTGCGCTTTTAAAATAGATTTTGTGTTTGTAAAACAACACTTTCAATTACCAAGTTCCAGCCTTTTTCTTCAAATTTGTGTTTCTATCTACAAAATTACTTTGCGGTTATTTATGCTTTCAACCATATTTATTGTGTGAATACAAAACAATTAGATCTTAGGCTTAGTATATAGAAACCATAACTAATTGCCTAAAATTCAAGTATTCAACAAACTCATTATGTCTTTCACATGTGATATGCTTTCATCGTTAGGCTGGGTGGTGTGGTCTCAGGCCCCTAGGGGCTTTATTACGCCACGTAGGCGACACATAAGCGGAGGCTTTATTGTTAACTTGCACGGTGTGGAATAACGCCTCCTATAAAGCCCTTTTAACTATATTAAAAGAAGAAAAAAAATAAACTCAAATCTGATTGGTTCAAGCAGCGGGCCTCATCCCCTTCTTCCTCTACACGCCCTCTATAGCTTTGGCGGAGGCGGGGTGGTGTAGAGGCGCCAAAATGGGTGAGGTGGCAGGGGGCGTGAGACCACACCACCCAACCTTAGTGTAATATAACATCATATAATCTCAATTAAGTAGAGGGAAATGTGAAACATGTATTAGCGATCCAATCTCAACTCGTGATTAGGAAATCACTCATATAGTAAGGGTCGTTTATTCTCACATAATCAAGAAAATTAGTGTAATGATGACGTTTAATAGTAGTGTGATCTTTTCATTAATGCCATTCGTTTGGTTTCTATATCGATTAGTTAATTTTTAATTGGTAAGAGGCGTGTACTAGGTCTTCATGAAATTTTAAGATATTTACATTTACATGAATTAATATAGAAAATTCTAATAAAAAAATTTGAAAAATGACATTATTCTTGTCTATGTCCACACTCTTCTATCTTTTTTATAAAAAAAGCAAAGGTAATACATCTTTAATGGAATTTATGATGGTAAGGTGTTTTCGGTCTATGTAGGATATGGATGGTTAAAAGCCTGCTAGGTTTAGGTATACATGATTTGACAAAAGATCAAATACAAATACTCTTATCATACAAAACGTACAAATAGGGTGAAAAGGTAAAAAACGCGGTGACATTTTCATAATTATTTACTCTTAGAGTAATTATTAAAATTACCCTACAAATGATCTTGTAGGGTAATTTTGATATTGTAGGGTAATTTTATAAAATGTTCTTGTAGGGTAATTTTGATCTTGAAAGGGTAATTTTATAAAATGTTCTTGTATGATAATTTTTACCTTGTAGAGTAATTTTGTAGAATATCATAATTACTCTACAAATGATCTTGTATGGTAATTTTGACATTGTAAGATAATTTTGATCATGTAGGGTAATTTTGTAGAGTATCATAATTACTCTACAATTGATCTTGTAGAGTAATTTTGAATTGTATGTTGTTCGATAAACTTGCAGGGTAATTTTGATACACTTGTATAATAATTTTGATAATTACCTTACAATATCATTTTACAAACTTACCCTACAAGATCAAAATTACCCTATAAGATCATTTGTAAAATAATTTTGATAATTACCCTACGAGCAAATAATTACGAAAATGTCACCTCGTTTTTTTTTTATTTGTTTTTTCATGCCTTTCGTACGTTTTGTACGATAAGACTCTTTGTACGTGAACTTAACTCTACATGATTTAGAGGTGTAGATTAAGATTAGGAGCAGTTTTTTTTATATATAAAATATAGTATTTAATACGATTTAAAACACCTTGACATCGAATTTTACTAAGATTCTATGATCCTACAAAGACAAATCGACTTTAAGCATGATTCAAAATAAAAGGTATTTTTCTTCCAAATGGTGGAGAATAGGGGTGAACAAATTAACCGTCATAATCGATAATCGAACCATAACTGATATAACCGAACCGATTTTAACCGATAATCAACATAACCGATGGTTATGGTTATGAAACTTTGGTTAACCGATCAATCGGTTATGGTTATGAAGCTTTGCTTAACCGATATAACCGAACCGAACTTATAATGTTAAGTCTATAATTCTATATAAATTTTATGTTTTACAATAACCATGTAGAGGTTTTTTTACTAATATAAAAGTATGTTAATAACAAAATGATATTGATATAGATACATTTTATTTTGATGAACAACTGAGGTGTTATGATCTATGAATCTTTTGTTTAACACTAACTACATAATTACTTTATTCATAAATATCCCACATCGGTAGCTTAACAAAAAGTGTAGTCTTGGTTCTCTAACAAAAAAAAAGGTATGAAACTTCCAAGAGTTAACCCCTAACTTGGCCTGGCCCATTGAGGTTAGGGGAGGCCTATATTTCCTATATAAAGAGGTGCTCACCTCATTAGTAGGGCACAAAACATGGAGCCGTCACACTTTTTGTAGCTGAAAATATGAGATTTTCCCCCTTACCTGCCGTCTCTACTATACTGTGTTCACGAGTCTCATTTAACAGGGGGAGGGGAAGGAAAATAAATTAAGAGAGAAAAGGAAGGAAAAGATGTGATTTTTTTCGTGTTCCCGAGTTTAATGAAAAGTAAAGGAAAAGAGAAGAAATCAAACATTTTATGTGTTCCCGAGTTAGGAGGAAAAGAAAATAACAATTTTACCATTATACCCTTCAAACATAAAACATTTTAATTAGATATGAGGGCAATTTAGTAATTAATAATATTTTCTCTCATAATCTCTTCAATTTGGGAGGATGAATATATGGACAAATTTTCTTCCCTTTTCACTTCTTTTCCCTCACCTCCTATCCTTAAAAAAATTCGGGAAGATGGTTTTTTTACATTTTCTTCTCTTTTCTTTCCCCTCCCCCTATTAAATAAGACTCGGGAACAGAGTGACATCTTCACTTTTTTCTCTTCTCCATTGCAGATCTAGATTCAAGAGGAAGAACAAGGTGTGGTTCTCGGTCTCGTAGAGAAAGTGTTTCCATTCACCCCGGCGGTGATCCCATGTTTCTTCATTGGCGCCCACCGTGGGGCTCGAACCCACGACCACATCTAGATCTAAAAAGCACATTTTGTTTTTCTCTGTTTCTAGATTTTTGTTCTTCACACATGCTTTTCTAGTTCAAACTTTTAGACCTGTCCTATTAGAGCTAAAGAAGATAATTATGGATAAAACATTTTCGTAGATATGTTCTAATAGGACTCAAAAACCCATATCTACTTTTGTGGCTAAACACACAAGTGTTCTAGATCTACAAACCTGAGACTCATGAGTCGTTTTTCCCTATTACAATCTATTTAAATCCTTGGTTACCCATGTCTCAAAATCACACATGCTATTAATTTGTGTCATTTGTCTAACTGCAAAGCCAACATCGTTTTCGACTTTCCATGTAACACCTCGTAAATTCATGTCCAATATTATATCGACACGTGTCATAAGCTTTAAACGTGTAAAGAATAAATTTAGAGGGGCTAAAGTTGACAAACAAAGAAAGTATGTGAATAAAAGGATTCAAAGTGTCAACATTTGATAAATATACCTTTCAACGATCCTACACGATGTTTATACCCTTAAACGAATGAATTATGAATCATACGAAACAAATTGTGGAAGAAAGTGAGAGTTTACAAACCGCAAGGGTTAAAAGTGTCAACATGTTTAATTTATACCTCTGAGTAACCTTTTAGCGAACCCAAAGCTTTGTAACGATTAATTATGATCACTAGAATAAGTGATAAAAATTTCACAAGGTTTCGATTCCGTATGAGAAGGTTATGCTAACATTCGTATATGAGGGGTTAAAAGCGTCAACGTTGAAATTTATGACTTTTCGGGTGATCATAAAACTAACCAAGGACTTAACAAAGTTTAGTTATGTCTTTGAGCCCTTAAAAATCAATTTGGAGGGTTAAAAGTGCAAAATATCAAGTTAAAACCACTTTTAAAAGGACCAGGGGCCAAAATGCAATTTATGAAACTTGTTTAACCTGTTCTGGCATCCATACCGGCCGCGTAAGATCCTTAAGGATCCTTACGCGGGCCGCCTGAGGACCTGCAGCGACAAAAACAAGCACAGATGCCTGTAAAACCTGTTCCACCGCCTTTCAAGGCCTAATTTCGATTCTAGGGACTCCTCCAATGGTATTACATGCAATAGGGGCACTTGTAATGATCTGGAATCACCTCATAGACTTGTTTGGCATGATCTAGTGAAATTAAAACCCATATATATAGAACTTCACTTGCAACATGTTGGGCACTTCATTTGAAATATATTTCTGGAGATTCCTGGAGCTCAATACCACTTCCTAAGGACCATTAGTCGTGCATAGGACTTCAGTAAGTGTCCTTAACCTCTCTTAATTCAGTTTTACTTAGTTTAATGGCCCAAAGTCAAACCGTCGTAATTAAGGTTTGACTTAGTAATTAATCACAAATTGTCCAGTCAATTCTCGAATTGAAAGTACCTATGAGTTGGTAATTATGTGGGTAATAAACCCTTAAAATGGCACTCTCTGATTCCCACTCTAACTAGGTCAATTGTCGGGTCAAACTTGATTATAAAAAGTCAACAGAAAGCTAATTTTTCAAATAAACACATAATTAACAATGTAGAAGCCATGCAACCTGTTTTATCATTCATATAACTTGGTAATTAATGTAAGAACATGTCTAAGCATGTTCAACCCGACAATTTTCAGTATAAGCTCGGTTCGGAACCGAAAGTCGCATAAGTGGACTTTTGCTTTGACTTTCAGTTCTGACCCATTAGAGCATATTTTAGAAATGCCTTAGAGCTTTATTAGGACCAGGTTACATGTTAGTATAACCCTCTATGATTATACAACTTGGTTCATTAGTTATCCGATTCATATGCATGTTTCCGTTATATGCCTAAATGTTGACCAATATGCCCTTTTGACCTTAAAACAAGAATTTTGAAAATGTGAGAGGACAATAATCTTTATTACTGATTTATAAACATGTCCCTAAATTTTCACATCAGTTTGAGGTCTAGATTAAGAGTTATGCTCAATAGCGTAATTAGAAAGCTTTTTTTATTAATTAAACGGCGTAATTAGCATAAAGCCTATCTAAACCCAATTTTTTATACCAAAATTTTTACCTACTGATGTAAAATAATATTTTGGAATTTTTGAAGATTTTTATTTATTTTTAGGCTGAGCATAACATAGGGTTATAGCTTTGATTCGGTAATTGTCGGTTTTGCCCTTTTGGCCTATAAAATGAGTTTTACATAATATTTTGATACCAAGCCTTTTGCTAATGATTTTATATAATAAATAAAATATTTTGAGTCTTCTGGAATGATAAAAATATCAGCTTTTCTTTAAAAACCCGGAAATCGCTTAAAACCGTCTTTTTACGCGTTTAAAACGCATAGTATGTATTAAAACCATTTTTCTCATATAAGACTTAATACCTACTGATGTTTTAAGCAAATTTTTATATTTTAACAGTAACCAAAATTTTTAAACTCAGATTTCAAATTTTGACCTTTAAAGCTTATGTGAAATTACCAAAATGCCCCTACGGTGCATAGTTTGGTTATAAAAGGTAAATTTCACATATATGTCATACCCTACTGTTATGACTTATAAAAATAAGTATTTTTACTGAATATATCAGACCTGAAACTCAGATTTATATTTAAACTCTTTTATAAGCTTTAAAATGACCAAAATACCCCTACGGGACATAATTTGAGTTTAAATTCGTTTTGGGCATAATGGAAGGTATCCTACTGATATCACAACATGTTTAAGGCATACTAACTTAGGAAACCTGTTCATGACTCATTTGGTTACCCGTTACGCACTTTTCGCGTTCGGTACGGTTTATGTAACTAGTTTGCATAAATTCGCCGAAACGGGTCAAACCTTATCATTTTTATCTCAAAATCCAGAATGTGTTTAGTTTACCCATATTAAACAAGTATACAAACTTGTCGGGTCTAAACCACATTCTAATCCGGTCTTCGCTTAATCGTGCGTTTTGAACCGTATCTTCTTTTAAAACTAACCGGTCTAAGTTTAGGCTTAATTAAGACCCGTTAGAAATCTAATAGGTTATTAAAAACCTTCGTTCCAGATTAGGAGCCCGGTAAAAGCTACTTGCACTCGTTGATTGTGATATATACTTGCTCAGGTAAATACTTTTAACTTATTTTTCCTTATACGGGCTTGGAATACGGTATTATAATAATGCCGCTTGGTCGGGTATGTAGTTGTTTAAATCGGATTGTGATTAATATATTTACATAACCCGTTTTAATCTGTTTTATTTGGTATATGGCCCTTGGGGGGTTAATGACCGTGTCCCGGATATCCTTGGCATCATTCATTGAAATGGCCACGACTTAAGCACGGGGTGTAGACATACACCTGACAGCTGCATATGTAAAAACTGGTAACCCACTTTAAGGAATTAACCTTGTGGGCATATGCCTATGGCGTGTCAGTTAATCCTGTCCGGCTCTTCTAACCGGCCCTGACGGACGACAAATAAGTAAAACTGTATACAAGATTATTTTTAAATAATTGTCCCAAGTTATAAAAGATATTTTGTGCCTTGTGCATTCAAATCAATTTTCTTAAACTCTTTTCAAAATGAGTCGGTTAATTGTATTTACCAGTGTAAACTGACGTATTTTCCCAAAAAGGCTAAGTGCAGGTTGTCACACCCTGGCTTTTGCGGAAGCGTGGTTTATTTGGTGTGACTTCTTAATACCATAGCAACAATCATAACAATGCTATATGATTAAAATAAAATACGAGATGTACATCCATTAATTTAAGTGAGAAAATATCACAACATCATTGTTTAGAAACATCGACACTTGAAATAAGTTACAAACCATAACTTGTTTAAAATGTTTTCATAAGACACCAAAAGACTTTAGATAAGACGAGGTTTAGAGATATGTAACCCGTCCAGGAATAGGTTACACCTCTCAAACTCCACAACTCTGGATGACATCTTTTATTCAACGCAGCTAGACACATGCATACCCTGCCAGATCCGCTAGTTCCCTGAAATACATGTAGTTTGAAAAATCAACAAAAAGTTGAGCGAGTTCATGTGTAAGTCTGTGTGTATAAGCCTTTAAAATATGTCTTGAGTGTATAAATGTCCCTGGTATGTAGCAATTAAGGAAAAAGAGATCACCAATGGGTTGCAAAGCCAATGGTTTGTGTGCAAATGGTGCAGGAAGTACTCAAACCTAGCAAATTTGTACCGGGCTTCCGGCTGGAAGACATAGTCACCTCTATGGGCCGCCCCGGCCTCATGGGTGTGGGCTCGCTATACCCAGATAGATCTATCACTCATGTCTCTCGGTCCTACGACGAGGATTAATGGCCTTAAGTGTTATGCCCACCCTTCACAGTCTAGTAGTAAACCTTCCTTAAGCTAATCATACCATGTATAAAAATATCTGTAATAGTTGTAACATGTATTCCACCCCGAAGTATAAAACTGAAAACAGTTAAGAGAAAATGGGGACATGAACTCACCTTGATTGCGAGTAAGTCCAAACAAGTATGCAAATGTGAGAGTTCTTGGAAATAAGATTCTACGTCACTCTAATTGATTGAACATGCAACAATATGGAATATGTATCAACAATAATGTTTAATTTGATAATTGGAAATCCTAAATCTATGGGATTCGGTAGTGTTTTGTTTAAATGGTAATTATGGGATTTGGATAACCTAGCAAGAGGACTTGGAAAATGAATATGATGTAAAGGAATTATTTATGAAAAATATTTATTTATCATAAATAATAAATTTGTTTTATAAATAAAACAGTTGTTTTCGTATTTTTATAAAATGTAACAGTGTTTAATAAGGTTATAAAAATTATTGAAATGTTAAAAATGTTAAAAATAAAAAGATTAAAAAGAATTGGTTGTGCCTGGGTTCGAACCCGGGTCAACTGGTTTGAACAAACACACACAACCACTGGGCTAGCCTGGTGGTTTGTGTTTAATTTTAGATTAAATAAAATATATACTGAAATCAAAATTGGTCATATTCTCCACTGAGAAGTCAAAGTCAGAACTCGGAGTCAAACATGAAAGTCAAACTGTTAGATTAACAATCAAACTAATGTTTTGAGTTAAATTCGAAATACAGGAACATTGTATACATGATAATGAACGAATTGGTTGATTTTGGACATACCGGTATCGACGGGTTTGTCGATTTACTGAATTCCGGCGACTGTGCTCGATTCTGGCGAGTTGCAGGTTATGGTTCCGATATAATTCTAAGTGTTTGAGTAATTTGAAGGTATCAGGAGTTCGGTTGTGAGTTAGGGAGTTTTTATACACGTTCTAATTGGCACAGAAACGACACTAACTAGTGGAATCGATCCGCTTTAAGTTTTTAAAACAAAAGAACTAAAACAGACTGTATCGACACTTGATTGTGTCGAATTAATGAGTGAATTGAATTGGGTATGGGTCGTGGGTCTCGTGTGAATGCTTTACAGATAGAAAATCGATTAAACAATCGATTTTTGATTGTTTCCGACAACATCAGTGCGATCTGCGTTGTTTATAATATATCTATATACTTAATAAGATGTTAAGTATAATATGAATCGGAAATATTAACATATCAGTTGGTAGTCCAACTGGTTAAGTGTGTGTGTTAGTTCGTGAAGGTCGTGGGTTCGAGTCTGTGTGTGGCCGGTTCGTTAATGTTTAAAACCTTTTTATTCAAAACTGATTATAATTAATAATATTTAAATCCTAAATAGTATATATAAGGAATTAAGTTTCATATTCTAACAGCTCCTAGTAGGAGGATAAACTGGTTAAGGCGTTGCGATTCTAAACGAGAGGTCACGAGTTCGATCCTTACGAGGGCCGGTTCTTTAAAGAAGAACCCCCTTTTTGACCGATTTTTTAAATATTTACACTTTGGTCCCTGTAGTTTCATTTTGTACAAAAATAGTCCCTGAACTTTCAAAAAGTTACAATAACAGCCCCTATACTTTCATATAAAAGACATAATTGGTCCCTGAAGTTTCGAAAGTTGACATAAATGGTCCCTGTACTGTTCAGTTAAATCCACTAACTGAGTTAGTGTTTAAAGAAGAAAATCTTTATATGAAAGTTAACCTGGTTAGACTATTCAGTTAAAATAAGTTTCTAAAGTTCAGTTTTAGTCCCTGAAATATAAGTTTCATAAAGTGACCAAATGAACCCTAGACTTTTTAAAACAAATTATATATATTTATTTCTTTTATAAAATAAGTTTCAAAAATTACAAAAAGAACCCTAAACTTGTAGTTTGAAATAATTGCACTTTTAGCCCTTGTATTTATATAGTTTCAAAAATGACAATTTAGCCCCTAAAATAGTACTTTCAAATAATGACGGTTTTAGCCGTTGAACTTTAAAAATTAAATTTTCAAGCAAGTTTTAAAGAATGACAAATAGGTCCCTCAACTAGTAGTTTCACAAGTAGTCACAATAACCCTTTATAGTTTATGTAACCGTGTTTAATAGCATAAAAACTCAACAAATTTGAAATTGTTTCACGTGTTTGTATCGGTATGAGCACAAAGCAAGTAGGATCAAATAGGTTTCATTCCCGATACGGTAATTGTTACAATGCAAGTCAAAACAAATACAAGTGTGAAAACCAAGGTGGTTACACAGGTACTAAACGGAATAGGCTGGCTACTCCTAGCATCACTAAAGAGTCTTGCAAGCTTAAGATGTTAAAGTCTGTTGAACAATGATCTTTTTATCTTTTGATCCGCCTGTGGATCCTTTACAGTCCGTTTGTAATACTTTGATATTACTTTTTATTCGGTTTGTAATGTGATTCATCCTTTGCTTCCGCTGTGCATTTAAATTGTGTTGTTTAACTATGATGATATCAACTACGTCACGATACTCCCCACCGGGCCCACCGGTAATACGTGGAAATATCGGGGTGTGACATTCCATAGCGGCAAAAAAGAGAATGTACAATCATCCATGGGTGTAGGGTACAACCCTTAACGCACACTTTTCTTTCCTTGGAATTTGTTCTCATTTGGTAAAGACGAAAGAATGCCAGGGTGGGTAAACCAAAACCCATCATTTTTTCAATATTGCCAGCAGGAATCTTAAACCCGTCAGCGAAAGGTGTGCCGGCAGACGTCTGCAGTCTGCGGACCACATCTACAAACGTCTACACGAGAAGAGGTGGACCAAATGTCTACGGAGTGTGATAAGAAGAGGTGTCTGTGTTTTGAGATTAGGAGGAGATGGGTGGAGAAAGGGTTGGAATATGTGGAAAGACATTGGACCATGTCTGCGTGGGGAAAAGAACGCACAGAGTTTTGAAGACATTTTTAATGAAATGTCTTTTAAAAGGCAAATGGTCTGCAGAGCTAAACGTCTGCGCGTGGTGCACAGACATAAGAGATCAGAAGATGTTTTTCTGAAAAAACAAACACCCCATTAATTTTTTTTAAAGGTGTGAATTATTCGTGAATGTTGTGAGGTCTAGTATACGTTGTCTTAATCAGGCCCGTGTTAGAGAGCCCCCTCGCACAATAGATCCCCAATTTAAACTCCTCAATGAGAAACCCCGATCATCCAGACTCGAACTTGAGACCTGAAGGGGAAAACTCACCCGGGTCCACAATAGGTGGAACTTAAAGCACTAGTGATGGTTATCAAGTCACTTAATCGTATCACATGTTATGTTTTTTAGTTCGTAATTTTTGTTAACTATTTGACGATGTCTTTTAAACTTTGTTTCATAACGTTTAAACGCATAAAGGTTAACCACTCTAAAAAAAACGTGGGAGTGACTAGTAAAACTGGTAATAATAAAAAAGTCAAATCATTTAAAAATATTATTTCACCTCAACTAATTGTTGTACGTGCTGAAATATGTAATAATATTATGAGGGTTGGTAAAGACATATTTACAATATACAAACACGAATTCAATCTGTATAAAAACATAGAAATCAATATTACAATGTTTCTAAATTGTAATTAACTAGTGCTATCAACCCGGCGCGTTGCGCCTAGGAATGAACTTAAGTAAAAAACAACAAAAAGTGAAATGTTACCTAAGATGATCTTATCAGCGGCCTTTATAATTGCATATGTTCATTAAGATAAAGATAGTACAAACTAAGTGAAGGTAGTTTACAAAGCAGTTAAAAAACAAAAAGAAAAGATCCATATTAGATTTGTCTTTTCCGTTATAGCTTATTTTATCATCATCAGCGGACACACACATACCAATAACCCTAACACTATAAACCGTCTCTTAACTTAAATTAACTTGCTGATGGTTAGCCCTTTTGTTATGACCCGTTGACAGAGAAGGTGGACCTGAAAAACAAAAAAGAAAAAAACCAAAATGTGTTAATTGTTCATATAATTTGCCATCATTGTCTAAAACGTTATCTATATACATATAGTGTAACTCAAACACACCAAATCGACATATTTAAGATTGGAAAGATAACTATGCAGAGTTATGAATATTGGTAACCCACCTAATAAGTCAGTCCGTTAAGGTAACAGAACAGTTTGACACTCCTATTGTTCATGTAACATGTGAATTAAAAATAAAGAACCAAACCTTGTATTACTAAAGAAGTCAAAGTCAAACTTAGATATTTTAGTTTAAAGGTTAATACTTGCAGGATACTTCGATGATTAATTAATGGATTTAAATAATATCCCCGGATTTACATAACATCCCCATATAGATTATAGGTTGTCTTCTTCCATGAAATCAATGATGAAATTCTGTTTTAATTTCGTTTGGATACAAAGTCATGTTGGTGTATTGATTGGTCTTTTAGCTTTCCTTACATCTGACGCATGGGCCATGGGATTGAGTATTGGCCCACCCGTTTTTTCTCATTTTTCGCCTCAACTAATAAGAAATCCAAAAGGCTAACCACTACACCAATGCACAACTTTGTATCCAACTGTGGAAAAATATATATATAATATCGACTTTAAAATGGGTTTGAGAAATACCTAACTACCTAACATAATATCTAAAACTGCAGCAACACAGTTTGAGGGGTTCCACTCCCCATCTAAATGATAAACATTTGACACAGTCATTGAAAACTGGCGTCAAGTTGATAAAGCTTGGCTAGTCGAACACCTCAACTTCATCAAGTTTGCCTAGTGGCATCTATGTTGTCAAAGACGCAAGGCGCATGCGAGGCGCATCGGCCTCGCCCGGAGCCTAGGCGCAAGACGCAAAAAAAGCGTGGGCTTTTTTAAGAAAAGCGCACATAGAGAAAAAAATATAAAAAATATGTTATGCTTTGAAAATAAATGTAGGATCGTTGTTTGACCCGAACGAGTCGTTCATAAGAGCTTTATATCCGATTCAAAGGCGGAATCAGTGAAACGGACGTGGAAACAGCTTGATACTCTTTAATTTGTCACTATGATTGATTTAGCAAAGATTACAACCTGGACAAATTTTGGCAGCACCTCGTTACAAGTTCTAGATTCGTGCCAAATGAAAACACAAGTGCCCTATATATAGTATACCTGATTTCGCTTGAAATGGACAAGGTAGTTTCAAGCGGAATCACCACTATTTCCACCAAAATCTGTTTCTCGCAACACGAGCACTGATTATCCTATCCAATCCTATTACATGATACAAGACGAAGTCAACAGACATAGTGCACTAACAGACTCCCCCTTGGATGTTGACGAAGTCTTCAGTGTCTAGTCTTCAGCATGACACGTCTTCAGTCTTGATCAGTTTTCCCGCTCTTTCCAAATTGTAACATTGTAAGCATCCTTCAATCTTTATCTTCTTCCATCAACTTCAGGCTCCCCCTTTCGTCAAGCTTTCGTGCTTTGGGATCGACACCTAGCTTTCCATCTACAAGCTCCCCCTTGCTTTGAGCTCGTTTTCAGACTCCCCCTTAGACTCTGCTTTCGGGATCGTAATCTGGACTATCTGCAATCACTCAAACATTTATAAATACATTGTTTTCAAATCATCAACAAACTCTCTAAACCACTCCCCCTATCAACAAACTAAATGATTTGGCAGCGTTAAAGAATCCAACTCCCTCACAATAAATCATCCAAGTCCAAATTAATGACCTTGGAGATATCACAAACTGTTTTTGAATTTTGAATTTTAATTCAAGTTTCAAATTAATGAACTTGTTTTATTTTCAGAAACACAATCAGCTTACTTAGATTTTGAAACTCAACATTTCAGACATCGGTTGTCGAAAATAAAGCAGAAACAAAAATCTTTTTGAAATTTTCTGAAACATAAAGCAGTAACAAAATATATACAAACATATTTACAAGCAATATTTTTGTTTGAGTATGCGTTAGAGGATCATATCAGTTTTTGACAAGTCACAAGTACCGTTGAGCTTAGTTACACAATAAGAATTAAACAATTCACTTAGATTGTCGATATACTGATCCACTTAAATTTTCACACAAATTTCAACTGATTCAGGATACGAATTAGGTGAATTAAGAACTTAAACTCATTCATGTGTCCCACCTCTTGAATATACTCCCGTATCCAGATCCCAATATTCAGTCTTACAGGTGAGTATACTTAGATGATATCTGTAAGGGGTTAGATGCGAAACCGTGAGAGCTCAGGTCAGAACTTCCGTTCAGCAGAGAGATGACGGTTCGACTTTAGGTGTGTCCCCTTTAGAGGATCTTTTCTTCAACAGCAATGATTATCAATTTTATTGTTTCATCATTTTTGCTGAGGGCGACGCTATATTTCAAGCAATGCGAAAAGTATTATTCGGGGACTAGGTCAGAACTTCCATTCAGCAGAAGTCCCGGAATAATACCCCAGATATCACTGAGCATAAAAACCTAGTATTTCAGAAAAAGGGGTCCTTCAAACGAGATTTCAGGGGTTACCTATATATCCAAGTAGTGTTCCCCACGAAATAAGTAAGTTTGAAATTAGGTTTATATCCCGAAAAAGTTTACTAAATGTATAAAAACCTATCGGCATATCATCAGTGAGACTGTTTAACGCTATTTAATCATTACATTTCTTTAGCATACTGTAACTGTCTACTGATGTACTATCATTTCCTCTTTTTACACAAAAACTCAATTTTGAATTTTATCATGTTTTTGGATTTTTCAAATTTTCAAATGTTTTTGTATTTTCTAACAACAATACTCCCCCTAAAATGCAAAACCATTTACAGAAAATTTGACAACCAACACTGATAGCTTTATCTCGCCATCCATTTTCTGCTACTTATGCATAAGGGTGTTCATGAGCCGATCCGATCCGATCAAGGGTCTGCTCATGCTCGGATTGAATTACAACCGATCCGATCCGAGCGGATCAAATTTGTAAAACCGAGCGCAAAAGTGATGCTCATGCTCGGATTGAATTTGAATCGATCGGCTCGGTTTCGCTCGGTTTTTATCAAATCATAAAAAAAATCGAGCGGATCGTTTTCGCTCGGTTTCGCTCGATTGAATGATAAGGCTTCGTTCAACAAAAACAAATTCTAACTTAATTAAAACATGTCCAACACTTTACTAACAAAAGCAATACACAATGTCCAACACTTGTTGCAGATTGAAGACCGGAGATTAAAGACCGTCCGACGAACTGTTGCAGAATGAACACAGGAGCGGCGATATGTTGCAGACGATGTGTCGGAGACTAGAGAGCGGCTATATGTGTGAGTGTGACTGTGGAGACCGGAGAGTGAGAGTCGGAGATTAGAGAGCGACGTATGAATATGATACGACTCACTGAATAGTGAATACTCTTTTAGGAATTGGATTTAGGGTTAGATTTACATATTAAATATTAAGTTGGGT
Source organism: Helianthus tuberosus (assembly GCA_030545235.1). Classification (NCBI taxonomy): domain Eukaryota; kingdom Viridiplantae; phylum Streptophyta; class Magnoliopsida; order Asterales; family Asteraceae; genus Helianthus; species Helianthus tuberosus. The sequence goes on from CM060400.1 coordinate 212,024,930, forward strand.
TGAATGTTATTTGGGCTTTTAATTTTTTTTGGGCTATTATATTTTTTTTGGGTTTTTAATCTATAAAATCTATAATATAAATATATATATTAATTATTAATAAAATAATTCGAGCGAAACCGAGCGATCGACGAGCGAGCGGAGCTATGCTCATGCTCGGATTGAATTTGAATCGAACCGATCCGATCGGCTCATTTACAAACTGAGCGGGAATCGAACGAGCATTTTTCGAGCATTTTTCGAGCGATCTTCGATCGTCGAGCAGTTTAGACAGCCCTACTTATGCACTGATTTTCAGAAAATAACATACCCCCATGATTTACAACACATTGATATTTTACAATTTGAAAACCGTTTTTCAATCTTGTGAAACTAATCATGTTTGTTCCGCCGTGAGGGTTTCGGCATATTCAATCAACACATATTTTTGAAATTTTCTATTTTTGACAAAAATAAAAAAACAAACATATTTTTGGTTTTTTTAATTTTTCAAAATTTTAGGGTTTTTGAAAATATTGTTTATTTATGTATAGAAAAACAAATAAACTAAACTCCCTGTTTCAACCAACACAGGGTCCAGCAGCCTCTTCCTCCTTTCCATGTGCCAGGCTGCTCCAACTTTCATTCTCACAATCTTTGGTTTTCTTGAGCACCTGCACATGCAACAATTTGATCATTTGAACAATGCAACCCAAGCCTGTTTAGACTCAGGTAGTTGAACATGAATCTTTCCAGGTAGAACTGGATAATTTCTTTCATTTTTCTCAAAAACATTATCAATTTTAACTTCAACTTTTTCATCTTTTATCAAATCGACATATTTCTTAACACTCCATGTTTGACCTTTTGGTGTTCCTCGTTTGTAAAAATGTGATTCTTTTTGAACACTTTGTTTTTGAACAACATTTGGTTTCCAAAACTTTTGGGGTTTTGTCATATCAACTGATGTTTTCCAACTTTGTGTTGTTCTGAATCTGGGTGTGTGAAAATTCCAGGTCTGTCTTGAATCGAACCTGTTCGGGTTTAATTTCCAATTTTGATTTGAAGCAAACTTGTTTATATTGTACCTCCAAGTTTGTTTCGAATCAAATCTGGTTGACCTTTGTTTCACATCCTCAGATTTCTGTGTTTCCACATTTTCATACTTCATTTTGTCAACATCCGCAGGTTTCAGATTTGGACACTTTCTTGCAAGATGTCCCTTTTGATCACATTTGAAACATGTTCTCATGGACACATCTTTGACCTGTGGTTGTTGCTTTTTCTTTTGAGCTAAGAACTCATCATTAGATTGTCTCAATTTGAGTTCTTTTTCTTCTGCTAAACTGTTTCCTTGAACAAAACTCATTTTTGCCTGATAATTTGGCACTTCATTTTTCTTCCAATTCTGTTTCTTCTTATAACCCAACCCAGCCTTCATGTTTTTCTTCTTGAAACCAGGTTTGTCATACGAACTTTTATGACTCTTACCAACAAACTTTGAAATCTCATACTTCTCAATCTCAAACATCTTAAAAACTTTATCAATCTTTTCTGAAATCACATTCTGAATCGGGAATACAACATCTAAGAATAATTTGTCTGATCCAATCATGGTATAAACCAATCCCTTTGAATCATCATTCAAATTTTTCTTGGATTTTGTGTTCTTCAGATATCCATCATGAAGATTTCCTTCATCTTCATCCTGGATTCAGATTTACCTGTATCAACCGACTCTTCTTTCAACACACTTTCAACGACTTTACCTACCACCTCTGAATCATGAGAATCATCAGATTTGGAATAGGTTATGTCAATGTTGTCTGGCAATCGGTCTACCATGTTGAAAGCTTTTTCGACCTTTTCCTCATCATAAAATGCAAACTTTTCCGGTGGTGGAACTTGATGAAACTCTGAGCCAATGCCTTTCTTGTTTTGCTCAGACTCACCATCTCCCGGTTTTATATTGAAAATTCGTTCAAGCACATATGACGACACGTGATAACTTTTTAACTTGTTGTTGTCCTGTTCTAAATCAGCAATCTGTCGCTTTAACTTAGCAACATCCTCAATATAGGAATTAACAACATCTTGTTTTATTGAATACATTCGTTTAAGTTCTTTAGTTGTTTCAGAAAGATAATTCATTCTTGATTGAGCAAATTTCATTTCATCTTTCACTTTTTCATATGACTCTTTTGTAATGTGATATGCCAATTTCATTGAGTCATATTCTTTCTTCATTTCTTGACAAACATTTTCTTTTTGAGAACATTCTACTGTCATTTTAGAAACATTTTCTTTCAAAACTTCATTTTCTTTTTCTATTTTTTTACATTTTTCTGAAAGTTTTTCATCATTTTCTTTTAAAATTTTTTCTTTTTCTAGCATTTCTTTGCATTTTTCTTTGAAAATGTTTTCAATTTTTGTGAATTCAAGATCTCTTGTTCTGAATTGCTCATCTTTTTCAGTACAAGCTCTGCACGGTTCCATGCATTTCTTGCACTGATCAATCGGTTTTAAGATTTCAGAATCAGAATTTACCTCAGTGATTGGCACTTCGGTGTTTGTTGCAGTCTCTGTCTGCTTCTGATCAGCATCATTCAGCTTTTCTTCAACACTGACTTCATCACCAACATCACCAGCTTCCAAATTCTCATTCTTTACTTCTTCTTCTGCTTTCTTCACATCTTCTCCAATCTGTTGTTCTTCTGTAACAACTTTCAAATCTTCCTCTTTCACAAATTTGATTTCCTTCACAACCTCAACTTCAACAACTTCAGCTTTAACCTCTTCAACAACTTTCTTCAGATTGTTCACCATTTCTTCAACATTCTTCTTCATTCTCTCTTCATCCCTTTTCCTTAGACACGATGTCATGGCATATCTGATTTCCTTTTCATGCCTTTTTGCATATGTGTCATCTTTCATTACATTTCTATAGTATTCTGCTCTTAAAGGAATTATGAGAAGAACATCTTCAAAGATTATGTCTTTCTTTGGAACAACCGGTTCACCTTCTCTGTTGAAGTAGCACTCACGCTTTTTATCCCATCTTTTGTTATCCACTGCACTCTCATACTCTTCTTGCATTTCATCCATTCTGTTCCAAACAATATTTTTTTCTCTGTAAGTCTTTTCTTCCAGAATCTCTTCTCTGGTTTTCACTTTGATTTCAGCTGTATCTTTATCTTTGTTTTCCTCTTGAATCTCAGCAACGAAAATAAACTTTCTTTCCTCTGTCATAGCTCTGCCATGATGTAACACCCCAAAAAAATGGGTTTGGTAATTTAAACCCGGTTAATATAAAGGAACGGGTAAAAATACCATTAGGGGTAAAAGTAAACCCGTAAATGAATAATAACTAGGAATAATTAACCTAGTTGATTTTAATATCGTTGGTATCAAACGGAGAGTTGTAGCCCTATTTAATTAAAACGAAACAAGAGGGACCAAAGTGGGATAACTTGAAAGTGGTTTTAATAAATGAAAATAACACACACACACACACACACACACTTCGTGTGTGTTCTGTGCGTGATCAGGGGAAGGCTCTAGAGAGCCAAACCCTAGTTCATCATATATCACCCAATTGAAGGAGGAATCGGGGCTCAAATTCAAGAAGGAACATGAATTAACGATCACTCAAGCTAGGGGATCATAAGGTATGTCGAATTTTGATGTTTAATGAAGTTGAGAAATCTGGATAATCATCACTAGTGGTGAATTATGTATGAATCATGAAGGTTATGCCCAAATTAGTGATGTATGCACGTTTAGGAACAAACCCTAAGCGAATACTCTGAGTAAATTGCTAGAATTTAGGTGTTTGGATGAATTACCACACTTAGTTAAGTGGGTTTATGTTTAATCCATGAAATGGTATGAACTTGATTAGGGATATGTGTAGTATGTGATGGGTATTTGTATATAGAGTGATTATGGTATGGAATTAGTATGATGTTTACTTGTGTTGATAAATGAAGGTGATAATTAGGAAGAAACACATGAAATACTTGTACATTATGCTTAGGAAGTAGTACGCACACCAAGTGTTTGATGAAATGTCTAAATGACAATAATATGTGAAATTGTATGCAATTAATGGGTAAACATGTATAGAATGTGGTATTAATGAAATTGATAGTAAACAATCATGAGGAATGTATTTTAGATATAGTTCATGTGAAGATTATGTTAGGTTGATGTTGAGTATGCTTTATGCTTGTTTGAATTGACTAATGAAAGTCATATGTGAGATATGAAATTGATATGATCGTTCATACGCACAATCATATATGCTAACAAGAATGTGAATGTAATGACATGTACGGATAGGAGTCATGTCAACGCGGACACAAGCATGGAAGGGCAACGGGCCAAGGATAAACACGGAAGCTATGCTTGAACTCGGACACATAAGGTAAGTAAATCCCGGACTTACACTTTAGATGTAAAATATATTGTAGTATGATGATTATTGTGATACATGTGAGAAAGCATTAAACATTGGAAGTAAATAGGTAAGTTTACGGAAAAAGGAGTCGAATGTGATAGGAAAGTATAATGATACTAATTGTTTTCTGTTAGAAATGAAATGGAAGTGCAGGTAAACTAATAATGGAGAATGAAGGTTAAGTATGGAGGTCAGACGAGAGTGTCCGAATGGCTGGACGAATGGACTTATATGAACGAGAATAAGAGACGTTGATGCTTGATGATGCACCTTTTAAAGTATATATATTATGTCACTGGTTGCTAATGAACTAATTGGTTGTGGTGACTGCAGGTTGTACAGGTTTATGAATGATTGCTCAAGATGTGTACGCGATTGAAGATCGAGTCAAGACATGGATTGTACGTGGGTGTGTATGTGGTCACCTAATTCGATATACGTATGATAGTTTTTAATTAATTTATGAAAAGGGATTAATGTATTTAAGTGAAAGAAAGAATATCATAAAACAAAATTTTTAGTATGTATTTTCCGCTGCGTTAAATTTGGTTAAAACGATTTAGGGCGTTTCACATGAGCTGTTTTTCGAACATTTTCCAAACGATCTTCTTCTGGACAAATTGTGCTCCAGTCAAAACCTTCATCATCATGAATTACAAAACAAGCTCTTGATTTTTCTATGGATTTATCTTCAATCAACTTTGGCTCTTCTCTGCTTCGGTGGTAGATCGCCTTTCGATAGTAATCTTCATTGAACGGATGTTCATTTCCACCAACTGCAGAGTTAGTGCATTCTCTCTTGAAATGACCTTTCTGCTTACATTTAAAGCAAGTCACTTTGGATTTGTCAAATCCAAGCTTTGTTGATGCACCTCCAAGAGATTGTTTCCCAGTAATCTCCATTTACCTCTGTGCTCTTCGGATGCAGCTTGCTAAACACCAACGAATGTCAATGAGCTCCATTTCTTCCGGATCAATCTGGTCGTAGTCTTCTTTGGTTAACTCTGAGTTTCCAATTTTGCCAGCTACAAGACCTTCATACGATTCCAGAACAGATGCAAGGAAACTCATTTGCTGCTTAGCTGCATTGATGCTCATCGACGGAGAATTCTTCAGTTTAAGAGCGATGTTGCACAGAATCTCCTCAGCTTCATCAGAACTTGATTTTGAAGATGAATGATATCCAGAATGGTAACTTGATGAAGTTGTTTGTGGTTCTTTCATCTTCTCACCACTGAATGTTGTCTTTGGTGAACTAACACCTTTCTCCGAAGGTACACTGCCTTTGTAGTACAAGCCAACATTCTGTTGATGTGAAGAACTACTCATCTTGTTCTGTTTCTGCAGCTCCAGATCATGACTCTCAATCTTTTCAAACAACGCATCAAGAGAAATTTCATCATACAAAGCATCATTTTTCAAGATAAAAACAAATGTTTGCCACTGATCAGCTCGTGGTAACGCTTCAATGACTTTATCAATAATTTCTTCTCTTGTTTTCTCAATTTTAAAACGTTCAAGTTCAATTTTTAAATGACAAAACCTTTCTATCATTTGTCTCACAGACTCTCCTTTAATACTATCAAACAGATCGAATTCTTTCTTTAATAAAGCAATTTTATTCTTTTTAATCTGTTTACCCCCTCAGCTTTAACACGTAAAGCTTCCCAAACGGATTTCAAAGACCCATCATGGTTAAGCAATGCAAAAATATCATTTCTAATTGCCGACTGGATCAAAGCAATCATTCTCTGTTCAGCTGCATATTCTGCTTTGTCTTCTTTAGGTAATTTCTTGAATGGAATCTCTTCTCCTTTATCATCCTTCGGTCTTTCATATCCAAACTCCATACAAAACCAGCTTTCATGCGCATATGCTTTCGCCCAGTTAAGAAACCGTTCTTTCCACCAAGTATAATCCTCAATGCTTTCCAGAGTTGGTGGCTTTGAGTGTGTTCCATAGAAATTATCATGCTTGATGTTCTCATTGATTGCTTTCGTGATTGTTTTTGGTGTAACAGTTGTAATCTCGGAAGATTCAGATGTGAACGCGTTGAAAAACGTATTGTAGAATTCTTCAGCCAAGATGTAATCCTGGACAAATTTTGGCAGCACCTCGTTACAAGTTCTAGATCCGTGCCAAATGAAAACACAAGTGCCATATATATAGTATACCTGATTTCGCTTGAAATGGACAAGGTAGTTTCAAGCGGAATCACTTGTTCTGATTTCGCTTGAAATGTTCCTTGGTCATTTCAAGCGGAATCAACACTATTTCCACCAAAATCTGTTTCTCGCAACATGAGCACTGATTATCCTATCCTATTACATGATACAAGACGAAGTCAACAGACATAGTGCACTAACAATAAATAAGATTCTGTAACACCCCAAAAATATATAATCTATTTATTTCTTTTAAGTTAGTTATAAGAAGGAAAGTTTGAGCTTGAATAAATAAAATGTTAGAACTCGAGGGACTAAAGTTGAAAAATTAAAAATGAAAGTCTTACTAATTAAGCAAGACACACACTACACACATAGTATGTGTGTGTGAGGATAGAGATCAGGAGAACAGAAGAAGAAGCAAACCCTAGTTCATCATCTTCATCAAATTGGAGGGTGATTACAAGGCTAAGCGACCATTAGAACCCGAATTCTTGATCACCTAAGCTTGTCTAACAAAGTGGTAAGTCGAATTTATTGAAATGATGCTTTGTATGATGAAATTTTTGAAAAATGATGCTTCGTTTGGAGATGGTAAGGAATGACCCGTTCAACGGGTCGGTGGAATGTGAAATTTCGACATGTTTATACGATGACGCGAATGGATGTTAGTTTTTTTTATTAATATTATAGTGTAAGAAGCTGACTAGTTAAACTTTGACTGCGATGTAGGTAAATCCGCGATTTAGGTGGCGTGGCGAACTTGGAGGCGAACACTAATATGTACACCATGACTTATGCGCTTCCTAAGTAGTCGCCCTTTTGAAACAATATTTTTGTTAAACTTATACTTCTTGGAAGTCGTCTTTTGATGTGTAAATTATGGTTTTAAAAACTTGGTCATTTGTAATTAGGAACTTTAAATTTGCGCCTTGACAGGGTAGTTCGGATTAACACCTGTAATTAGGCTAGGGGAGGTGTTGATCTCGAACTAGCTATAAGGGTATTTTGGTAAAATGTAAATATTATGTTAAAAGTCTTGACGACATTGAAGTTTACATGTGTCTTTGATCATTGGAAATTAAGGGCGTTACAAGTTGGTATCAGAGCAAAGGTTTGAGAGAATCAAGCACGAGTTAAAGTGCTTGGGCTCAAACTGATAGCTCGCGCAATGGTGTGTTCGCTCCAAGGTCGCAAACAAGGTAAAAATTTTAAGATGCTTTCATTCTATAATGGGTCAAAATCATAATACGCGTCAAAATGGGTTATGAGTGTATAGAAACCCATGATTTGAATTTTGTGTAATAGAAAATAACTATGGTATGGCATTAGTGAGGAATTGTGTGCAAACGGACAAGTTGGGTTGGTAAACCATGAATGGGTCAAGAGATTATGAGTGAAAATAGGGCCGAAAGCCTAAAAATTTAGAAAATAGTTAATTTGGGTGCCGGATTTTTTTACTCTATGTGATAGTGGACGGAATTACGATCACGTAGGAAGAAACGAATCGTAAATCGGATGAAAATTGAGCAAGTTATGATCGTTTAGGTGAAAAAAATGGGATTTTTGGAAATCTGCAGCTCCCAGCACCAACATTTCTGTTGAAATTGACTCGTCGCGTCACGCGACCGTGATATGGTTGTGGCGTCGCGTGCCGCGACAGCTCTCGCGGCCCGCGAAGATGTTAATTAAGTTTGTCGCGGCCCGCGACCGACCCTTGAACGTGCAAAACTTGATTATTTGATATGTTTCGACTTGCGAACTTGTTTATGGAGGTTATAAACCGCATAATTAGAGTTATGAAAGTTATTATGACATTATGGAATGACCGGTTATGAACCGCTAATGTAGGCGATGTTAGATTACTAAAATTTTGAGAAATCTATTGTGTAGATGACGGATTACACAGATACGACTGATGATGACGTAGCACGTGAGGATGCATTCAATGATAAGATGGCGCAATTGATGGAAAATGATTTAGAAGCTAAACTTCCACAAATAGCTCAAGAGGTGGAGAGTCGCGTGCTAGAGACGATTGAAGAAATAATGACAGGCAAAATGGAAGAAATTAAGGAGATGATTGGAGAGTCTAAAGGCAAGAGTAAGATGCGTAGATGCACGTATAAGGATTTTATGGCGTGTAGTCCTTCTCCGTATGATGGAAAGATAGATCCAATTATATGCCAAAGGTGGATTTCTAATATAGAAGCGGTGTTCATACGAAGTCGGTGCGATAAGGAAGACCAAGTGATGTATGCTACGGGTCAACTGCAATCTCAAGCCAAAGATTGGTGGGATGCTCATTGTAAGGAGATAGGTGAAGATAAACTTCAAGCGATGACGTGACAGGAATTTAAAGAGCCTTTCCTAAAATACCATTGCCCCCAATCCGCCATCGACAGGATTCAAGAGGAGTTCTTGCGCCTCCGACAGAAGGATGAATCAATCAATGAGATGTAAGGACCGCTTTTTCGTATTGATAAAATAACAACTTTAATGATTTAAAGACCTTGCATTTTATAATATTCATAAAAACTTTTAACAAAATTTGGGCATGACCCGTTCATAAGACAAGCATACCACTGTTAGAATTATAATCATACTAAATACAACACTACGGTTTGTTCAATAACATACTACTAAAACCAAATCAACAAGTTTTGAAAAGTATGACGACTAACAAGGTTATGCAAAATAGACAAGTATTTAACACAAAACATTAAAGCAACTAGCGGAAGCGATTGGCATGACATATCAAGAACACGTGCTCGCTCCAATTCTCCAAGTCGCCTAAGATGAGGATTTACCTACATTTACAACAAACTTTAAAAAGTTAATCATAATACTCGATTTGCTTACAATCAACATCAATATAATTCCATTCGTTTATACTCTTTCATTTCTCTTACGCTTATGATTATCCAACTAAATGGATTGGCATATACTCTCATAATGAGATGCAATTGTACTCTTACGACCCGGTAACATCGGGTTGATTACTTTCGGCATAAATCCCTCGTTCTATCCGTTAAATGGATTGAACTTCATACATTCCTTATTGCATTCATGACCACCCGTTCTAAACGGATGTACCATATTCTTACTCGACTTGTTCAATTCGAACCGGTCGACTTGCATAGCTTATCGTAACTTTCGTTAGCATAATCAAACCCACAAGGAGCTTGTTATTCATTTATTAATAACCATATGCATTATAACTCGGATTGTTCATCAAAATTATAAACAAAATTTAAGTAAGGTTTTATATGCACGGAACATACCTCGATCTTGCACACCTTCCGTCTTCTTGGTGCTTGTACCTTCTTCCTTTACGCCTACATTACAACATTCATTCTTTCATTTAGTCTATCAATTCATTCTACCATTTTTCAGTAATACATATACATTCATCTTTCAAGCATTTTATCGAACACTTGGTAGGCATTGTAGTTAAGGTACATGGTACAAGTCTATAAAGCATATTCTTACTAGTTAATCATCACACAACAATTTCATTCATTCAAATTCACCTAGCTATTTCATTCTATATCAATTTCATTCATTATTCAAGTATCACAACAAGCTTATACACTAACTTCCTAGTTTTATGATTTCTCATAATCATTAAACCCTTACTAACTTCTTAACAAGTGGGTTTTTGCTATAATCCTTTCATGCAACCTAAAATCAACACAATCCTTGTTCTAGGAAGCAATTCTAACTAGGATTTCTCACTTTGGATCAAAGAAATCGAATTGGGTTGAACCCTTCTTGTTACAAAGCATAATTTTCAGAAAATTGAACTTACCACTTCACTAACTAGGTTTAGATTTTCGAAAATCTTGAGACATGCAACAGATTTGGCTTGAATCTCTTGATCAATTGAGGGAATTAGCAAAAGCAAGGGTTTTCACCCTCTCCTTCCTGTTCGATCGATCCCAGACACATCCACTGTGTTTGGGGTTTTAATTTGTTTTTAATAATTTTAAGTTTAATCACTTTTGCACTTTACCCCCTACACTTAGTTGCTATTTACAACTCTAATCTTTAACCCACATTTAACTATCATTTTGCCATAAACTTAATCATATTAAGTTTATTATTTATCCACACTGATCTTTATTGTGTTTTCATTTTTTGGGGTGTTACAAGTCTACCCCCCTTAAAAGAGGTTTCGTCCCCGAAACCTGTTTAAACAACAAATTTAAACGTGCACATACCAAACAGAGAAGGATAGTGCTTCCTCATTTCGTCTTCCGCTTCCCATGTGAGTTCCGATACCTTTCTGTGTTGCCATTGAACCAACACTTGTCTAACAACTTTGTTGCGGAGATTCTTCACCTTGACGTCTTTAATGGCTATGGGTCTTTCGACATAATTCAACCCCTCTTTCAACTCGATGTCATCGAGAGGTACTAATGTTGTTTCGTCCGCAAGACACTTCCTTAACTGTGACACGTGGAAGGTATTATGAATCCCGTCTAGAGTAGGCGGTAATTCTAATCGATATGCAACCTTTCCAACTCGCGCCAAGATTTTGAACGGTCCAATATATCGAGGACCTAATTTGCCCCGTTTGCGAAAACGGATTATACCCTTCCATGGGGACACTTTCAGCAGAACGAAATCTCCGACTTGAAATTCAATAGGACGCCTTTTCTTGTTTGCGTAAGCTTTTTGCCGATCCTGGGCTACTTTCAGTCGAGCTCTTACCAATTTTATCTTTTCATTTGTTACTGCTATTAGATCACTTGGTGCAAGCTCTCTTTGTCCCACTTCACCCCAACATACGGGAGTTCTACATTTTCTCCCGTACAGTAGTTCATAAGGAGCCATTTTAATGCCATTATGGTAACTATTATTATAAGAGAATTCCACTAGGGGTAGATGGTCATCCCAGCTTCTCCCAAAGTCTAATGCACACGCTCTCAGCATATCGACAAGTGTTTGAATGGTTCTTTCTGACTGGCCATCAGTCTGAGGGTGGTAGGCTGTGCTTATGTGTAACCTCGTGCCCACACTCTCGTGAAACTTTTGCTAGTAGCGGGAGGTAAATCTGGTGTCCCGGTCCGAGACGATTGACACGGGTACCCCGTGTCGAGATATGATCTCATTCATATATATTTCTGCCATTTTCTCGGAAGAGTAAGCCTCTTTGATGGGTAGAAAATGAGCGCTTTTCGTAAGCCGATCTACGATTACCCATATTGTATCATGCCCCTTTTTCGTTCTAGGAAGCTTGGTTACCAAATCCATTGTTAGTTCCTCCCATTTCCATACCGGGATCTCTAAAGGTTGCAACTCCCCGTATGGTTTTTGATGTTCTGCTTTCACTTGGGAACATGTTAAGCATTTCGCGACATACTTAACGATATCACGTTTCATGCCCGGCCACCAATAATTGGTCTTCAAGTCCTGATACATCTTTGTAGCCCCGGGGTGAACCGAATACCGTGACTTGTGAGCTTCTTCAAGTAACGCAGTCTTGACTTCACAGAAACGAGGTATCCAAATTCGGCCGAATCTCGTCTTGAGTCCGATCGAATTTTCTTCTAGTTTATCGATTACACCTTTCAATCTTTCTTTCTTTAAGTCTTCCGCTCCAAGCGACTTTATTTGGGAATCACGTATCGTCTCGAGTAATCGTGGTGTAACTATCATCTTCATGGATTTTACTCGAATGGGAGACGGATACTCTTTTCGGCTTAACGCGTCGGCTACCACATTCGCTTTTCCCGAGTGATAAAGGATATCACAATCGTAATCTTTGATAAGTTCTAACCACCTCCGTTGCCTCATGTTTAGGTCTTTCTGCTCAAAGAAATATTTAAGGCTTTTGTGATCCGAGTAAATTGTGCATTTCACGCCATATAGATAATGCCTCCAAATCTTTAAGGCAAATACTACCGCTGCCAGTTCCAAATCGTGTGTTGGGTAGTTTACTTCATGCAATTTCAGTTGTCGTGAAGCATATGCGATAACCCTTCCCCTTTGCATCAAAACGCAACCTAAACCCTGGTGTGACGCGTCTGAATAGACCACCAGTTCTTCAGTCCCATCCGGTAATGTCAAGATCGGGGGACATGATAATTTCTCTTTTAATACTCGAAAGGCTTCTTCCTGTTCTTTACCCCACACAAATTTCTCTTTCTTCCTCGTCAGTTTTGTTAAGGGTAAAGCTATTTTTGAAAAATCCTGTATGAACCTTCTGTAATATCCCGCAAGGCCTAGAAAACTTCTTATTTCAGTCGGGTTCTTCGGAGGAACCCATTTCATTACGGCGTCAATCTTTGACGGATCAACTAAGACACCCTCCGAATTGATCACATGACCCAGAAACTGCACCTCTCTGAGCCAAAAGGCGCATTTTGAGAATTTCGCGTAGAGTTTCTCCTTACGGAGAACTTCAAGTACTTCACGTAAATGTATTGCATGTTCGGCCTTGCTTCGAGAGTAGACTAGAATATCATCTATGAACACGATTACCGATTTATCTAACATGGGTCGACATACCCGGTTCATAAGATCCATAAACGCAGCCGGCGCATTCGTCAATCCAAAAGACACGACTAAAAATTCATAATGCCCATAACGGGTTCTGAATGCGGTTTTCGGAATATCTTCTTCCCGTACTCTAACTTGATGGTACCCCGAACGCAGATCTATCTTGGAGAACCAACTCGCCCCTTGCAATTGATCAAAAAGATCGTCAATTCTAGGTAAAGGGTAGCGGTTCTTGATGGTTAGCTTGTTTAATTCTCTGTAGTCAATGCACATGCGCATCGACCCGTCTTTCTTCTTAACAAATAAGACAGGCGCTCCCCAAGGTGACACACTCGGACGTATAAAGCCCTTATCTAACAAGTCTTGTAATTGTGTCATTAGCTCCCGCATCTCGTTGGTGGGAGCCAATCTATAAGGAGCCTTCGCAACCGGCTTCGCAACCGGATTCAATTCAATGCGAAACTCTATTTCTCTTTCGGGGGGGAGTCCCGGCAATTCCTCCGGAAATACATCCGGAAATTCATTCACTATCTCCACGTCTTCAAGTTTCGGGAAACCTTGTTGAACATCTATCACGTAAGCTAGGTATGCCCTACCCTCGTTAAGTGTATACTTAGCGGCTTGAACAAGGGTACAAAATTTCGCTTCCATCCTTCTCTCGCCTTGTATAGTTATTCGTTTTCCACTTGGGGACTGGACATGTACTGTTTTAGTTTCACAATTAATTCCCGCTTGGTGTCGGGTCATCCAATCCATACCCACTATCATTTTGAATTCCCCCAAAACCATAGGTATGAGGTCGATATCGAATTCTTCATCTTCTATGGTAAATTTGCAATTTTTACAAATCTCGTGTAACATATAAATCTTACTATCAGCTATTTCTACTTCTAAAGGCATCGGCATTCGTTCGATCTTAAATGAAGGATGTTGTATGATTTCATTTGAAATAAATGACATAGTGGCCCCGGTATCAAACAAAACATAAACCGGTATGGAGTTTAATAGAAAGATACCTGAAACCATATTCGGATGAGACTTAGCTTCTTCGGAGGTGATTTGGAACATCCTCCCCTTCGCTTTAGAGCTTTCTTCGTTCTTTCCCTCCTTCTTTGATCCTTGTTGGAGTTTTGGACACTCCGATTTAACATGCCCCTTTTCGAAACAATTGAAACAAGTCTTCGGGTTATTTGGACATTGATAAGACGAATATCCCTCCTTACCACATTTGTAGCACCCCTTCTTGCCTAACAGACACTCCCCAGTATGAAGCTTTCCACAAGTCTTACAAGGAGTGAGACCACCCTTCGACTTATCTTTCCTTCCTTGCTCTTGATACTTTCCCTTTTTGGATGGACTCGAACTTGCACCTTTCTCGCTTGATCTCTTTTCCCCACGTTCTTCTTGCCTCTTAATTTCGATTTCTCTATCCCGTGCAAGATTGATGAGCTCATCAAGGGTCTCACATTTCGAGGGAGTAATGAACTCCCTAAATTCCGCCTTTAACACCCCGTAAAAGCGATTGATCTTCATCCTTTCAGTCTTCACAAAATCCCCACAGAACTTCATCTTATCCATGAAAGTATTTGATATTTCATTTATCGACTCGTTTTTCTGTCGGAGGCGCAAGAAATCCTCCTGGATCTTATCAATAGCCGACTGAGGGCAATGGTATCTCATAAAGGGTTCCTTAAATTCTTGCCAAGTCATCACTTGGAGTCTATCCTCCCCTATTTCTTTACTGTGTGCATCCCACCAATCCTTCGCCTGAAGAGTGAGTTGGCCAGTAGCGAACATCACCTTATCTTCATTATCACAACGACTTCAAATAAACACTGCTTCTATATTTGAAACCCATCTTTGGCATGCGATCGGGTCAATTTTACCATCATACGTTGCGGGATTGCACGCCATAAAGTCTTTATACGTGCACCGTCGTTCTTTGCTTTTGTTTTTAGATCCCTCTATCAGTTCTTTCAGTTCTTCAATCTTGCTAGTCATCATGGCATCCACAACTCCCAACACCCGACTTTCTACTTCTTGAGCTAATCGGGGAATATTAGCTTGCATAACCCCTTCTGCCACTTCCGTGACTTTATTGTAAAATGTTTCTTGACGAGCAGTATCATCATCATCATTAACGTTGCTTGGATCAGCCATCTACACAATGTCATGTTTTCGTTTAATACAAATCACAAACTTTCAGTATATCATTGTTCATTAATCAGCATTTACTTAATCCATCTCATGTTATTCGGTTCATCACTTTTGATTCTTACGAATTCATTCATGTTGTAATCACTAATTGTGATTACATACACCTATTAAGCTTTATATGAACTCTACATAGTCATAAAATAAGTCCTTGGATAGCCCGGTAATGCAAAACGTGAGAAATAAAAAAAAATCAGAGAACTGATATTGTGTAAGCCGTCGGCGACGGCTAGGATGCCCGTCGGCGACGGGCTCTTAAAATGGGCGTCGGACAAGTTTACCCGTAGACAGGGTGTTAGGGCGTCGGACGGGGGTATGCCGTCGGCGACGGGAGGTAACCCGTCGGCGACGGGCTTTCATTTAGCAGAAACGCTGCAGATCGATTTTTAAGCATTCTGTTCGCTTCTTTCTATTCCGTTTAGGCTCTACAGCTCCTGAACTTCTCATTTAACCTCCCCACATATCTATTTTATTATTTTCATCAAACTCATAATAAACACACTTGCAATTTGTTTATAACTTAAACGTTACCTCATGGGCGATCTTGGAGCGAGCACACTTTCGATTGAGCCGTCGGTTTGAGTTCAAGCATCGCGTTAAAACTCGAATCCCTCAAACCTAGGCTCTGATACCAAACTTGTAAGGACCGCTTATTCGTATTGATAAAATAACAACTTTAATGATTTAAAGACCTTGCATTTTATAATATTCATAAAAACTTTTAACAAAATTTGGGCATGACCCATTCATAAGACGAGCATACCCCTGTTAGAATTATAATCATACTAAATACAACACTACGGTTTGTTCAATAACATACTACTAAAACCAAATCAACAAGTTTTGAAAAGTATGACGACTAACAAGGTTATGCAAAATAGACAAGTATTTAACACAAAACATTAAAGCAACTAGCGGAAGCGATTGGCATGACATATCAAGAACACGTGCTCGCTCCAATTCTCCAAGTCGCCTAAGATGAGGATTTACCTACATTCACAACAAACTTTAAAAAGTTAATCATAATACTCGATTTGCTTACAATCAACATCAATATAATTCCATTCGTTTATACTCTTTCATTTCTCTTACGCTTATGATTATCCAACTAAATGGATTGGCATATACTCTCATAATGAGATGCAATTGTACTCTTACGACCCGGTAACATCGGGTTGATTACTTTCGGCATAAATCCCTCGTTCTATCCGTTAAATGGATTGAACTTCATACATTCCTTATTGCATTCATGACCACCCGTTCTAAACGGATGTACCATATTCTTACTCGACTTGTTCAATTCGAACCGGTCGACTTACATAGCTTATCGTAACTTTCGTTAGCATAATCAAACCCACAAGGAGCTTGTTATTCATTTATTAATAACCATATGCATTATAACTCGGATTGTTCATCAAAATTATAAACAAAATTTAAGTAAGGTTTTATATGCACGGAACATACCTCGATCTTGCACACCTTCCGTCTTCTTGGTGCTTGTACCTTCTTCCTTTACGCCTACATTACAACATTCATTCTTTCATTTAGTCTATCAATTCATTCTACCATTTTTCAGTAATACATATACATTCATCTTTCAAGCATTTTATCGAACACTTGGTAGGCATTGTAGTTAAGGTACATGGTACAAGTCTATAAAGCATATTCTTACTAGTTAATCATCACACAACAATTTCATTCATTCAAATTCACCTACCTATTTCATTCTATATCAATTTCATTCATTATTTAAGTATCACAACAAGCTTATACACTAACTTCCTAGTTTTATGATTTCTCATAATCATCAAACCCTTACTAACTTCTTAACAAGTGGGTTTTTGCTATAATCCTTTCATGCAACCTAAAATCAACACAATCCCTGTTCTAGGAAGCAATTCTAACTAGGATTTCTCACTTTGGATCAAAGAAATCGAATTGGGTTGAACCCTTCTTGTTACAAAGCATAATTTTCAGAAAATTGAACTTACCACTTCACTAACTAGGTTTAGATTTTCGAAAATCTTGAGACATGCAACAGATTTGGCTTGAATCTCTTGATCAATTGAGGGAATTAGCAAAAGCAAGGGTTTTCACCCTCTCCTTCCTGTTCAATCGATCCCAGACACATCCACTGTGTTTGGGGTTTTAATTTGTTTTTAATAATTTTAAGTTTAATCACTTTTGCACTTTACCCCCTACACTTAGTTGCTATTTACAACTCTAATCTTTAACCCACATTTAACTATCATTTTGCCATAAACTTAATCATATTAAGTTTATTATTTATCCACACTGATCTTTATTGTGTTTTCATTTTTTTGGGGTGTTACATGAGATAACTAACACCTTTTTGGATAAGCTGAAGTTTTGCAAGGAGTTTGTGAATTCATAAAGAATGAAAATCAACCGATACCACGATATGCTGAAAGCGGAATTTAGGGAGTTTATTACCCCCTCGAAGTGTGAAACTCTTGACGAACTCATAAACTGGGCGCGAGACAGGGAGATTGAACTCAAGAGGCAAGTGGAACGAGGTGAAAAGAGACCGTCAGAGAAGATGTCTAACCCAATTCTTTCTAAAAAAGTCAAGTTTCAAGATCAAGGCAATAAAGAGAAAACAAAGAGTGGAATTCCCCGTTGCAAGAACTGTGGAAAGCTTCACACTGGTGAGTGCCTGTTGGGCAAGAATGGATGCTATAACTGTGGGGAAGAAGGACATCCGTATTACAGGTGCCCTAAGAATACAAAGACATGTTTTAATTGTTTCCAGCGGGGCCATATCAAGGAGGATTGTCCTAAGCTCCAACCGGGGATGAAAAAGGAAGGCAAGAAAGAGGAGAACCCTAAGACAAGAGCAAGGATGTTTCAAATTACGTCTGAAGAGGCTAAAGCTCATCCAAATGTTGTTTCAGGTATTTTCCTGCTAAACTCCTTGTCGATGTATGTGTTGTTCGATACTGGAGCTACTATGTCTTTTGTTTCAAGTGAAGTAATTAATCACACCTCATTTAAGATTGAAAGAATGCAAATACCCTTAGAGGTAGAGATAGCTGATAGCAAGAATTATTTGTTGCACGAAGTATGTAGAAACTGTAAGCTCACGATAGAGGATGAGGAGTTTGATATCGATCTCGTACCTATGGTCTTAGGAGAATTTAAGGTAGTAGTGGGCATGGATTGGATGGCCCGACACCATGCGGAGATTAAATGCGAAAGTAAGACAATACGTGTGCAATCTCCGAGTGGGAGATGGTTGAGTATCCAAGGGGAGAGAAATGTGAAAGCGAAGTTGTGTAACATTGTTCAAGCCGTCAAGTACGTGTGTAATGGAAGTAGGGCATTCCTAGCCTATGTAGTAGATGTTCATCAAAGCCTTCCCAAGTTTGAAGACGTTGCGGTAGTGAATGAATTTCCGGATGTGTTTCCGGAGGAATTGCCGGGGCTTCCACCCGAACGTGAAATAGAATTTCGCATTGAATTAAACCCGGGAGCACAACCGGTGGCTAAATCTCCGTATAGGTTGGCTCCTACCAAAATGCGGGAACTGATGGCCCAATTACAAGACTTACTTGACAAGGGCTTTATACGCCCGAGTGTGTCACCATGGGGAGCACCTGTTCTTTTTGTAAAAAAGAAGGATGGGTCGATGCGTATGTGCATCGACTATAGGGAGCTGAATAAGTTGACCGTGAAGAACCGTTATCCCTTACCTAGAATTGGTGATCTCTTTGATCAGTTACAAGGGGCGAGTTGGTTTTCAAAGATAGATTTACGTTCAGGCTATCATCAAGTAAGGGTGCGGGAGGAAGACGTTGCAAAGACTGCATTTAGAACTCGGTATGGACATTATGAATTCTTGGTTATGTCCTTTGGATTGATGAACGCGCCAGCCGTGTTTATGGACCTTATGAACCGAGTATGCCGACCTATGCTAGATAAATCTGTGATCGTGTTCATAGATGACATTTTAGTCTACTCCCAGAATGAGGCCGATCATGCGAGACACTTACGGGAGGTACTTGAAATCCTCCGTAAAGAAAAACTTTATGCAAAATTCTCAAAGTGTGCCTTTTGGCTCAGGGAGGTGCAGTTCCTAGGCCACGTAATAAATTCAGAAGGTGTCTTAGTAGATCCAGCAAAGATTGAGGCTGTATTAAAGTGGGTTCCTCCGAAAAACCCAACCGAAGTAAGGAGCTTTCTAGGCCTTGCCGGCTATTATAGAAGGTTTATTCAAGATTTCTCGAAGATTGCATTACCCATGACTAAACTGACGAGGAAGGAAGGAAAGTTCGTGTGGGATAAAGAACAAGAAGAAGCTTTTCAAGTGTTAAAAGAGAAATTATCGAGTTCCCTGGTGTTAACGTTACCAGATGGAACGGAAGATTTGGTTGTCTACTCAGATGTGTCACATCAAGGCTTGGGGTGTGTTTTAATGCAAAGGGGAAAGGTTATCGCGTATGCTTCAAGACAACTCAGACCACATGAAGTAAACTACCCGACACACGACCTAGAATTGGCAGCGGTGGTTTTTGCCTTAAAAATTTGGAGGCATTACCTGTATGGGGTAAAATGCACGATTTACTCGGATCATAAAAGCCTCAAATATTTCTTCGAACAAAAAGATTTGAATATGAGGCAACGAAGATGGTTGGAACTGATTAAAGATTATGACTGTGATATTTTATATCACCCGGGAAAAGCAAACGTCGTAGCAGATGCGTTGAGTCGAAAAGAATATCCACACCCGATTCAAGTAAAATCTATGAAGATGATAGTTGCGCCTCACCTTCTTGAAACAATACGAGACGCTCAAATAAAAGCACTTGAGGCAGGGGATCCAAAGAGAGAAAGAACGAAAGGAATAACGAAAAAATTTGAAGAAAACTCAACCGGGCTCAAAACGAGGTTCGGTCGAATCTGGATACCAAGGTTTTGCGAAGTCAAAACTGTATTACTCGAAGAAGCTCATAAGTCACGATATTCTATTCACCCTGGAGCTACAAAAATGTACCGTGACTTGAAGACAAACTATTGGTGGCCCGGTATGAAACGCGATATCGCTAAGTATGTCGCGAAATGTCTGACGTGTTCTCAAGTGAAGGCGGAACATCAGAAGCCCTATGGGGAGTTACAACCCTTGGAAATTTCGGTATGGAAGTGGGAGGAGATAACAATAGATTTGGTGACCAAGCTTCCTAGAACGAAAAAGGGGCATGATACAATATGGGTAATCGTAGACCGACTCACAAAGAGTGCTCATTTCTTACCAATTCGAGAGGCCTACTCCTCAGAAAAGATGGCGGAAGTGTATTTGAATGAAATAATATCCCGACACGGGGTACCTGTGTCAATCGTTTCAGATCGGGATACAAGATTTACCTCTCGTTATTGGCATAAGTTTCATGAAAACATGGGCACAAAACTGCATATAAGCACCGCCTACCATCCGCAGACTGACGGCCAATCGGAAAGAACAATCCAGACGCTTATTGATATGTTGAGAGCATGCACGTTAGACTTTGGGGGAAATTGGGATGACCATTTACCACTAGTGGAATTTTCTTACAATAATAGTTATCATAGTGGTATCCAAATGGCACCTTATGAACTGTTATATGGAAGGAAGTGTAGGACTCCCGTATGTTGGGGGGGAAGTAGGACAAAGGGAGCTCGCGTCTAACGAATTGATAGCAATGACCAACGAGAAGATCAATCTAATTAGAGCTCGGTTGAAGGCGACTCAAGATCGGCAAAAGGCATATGCGGATAAGAGAAGGCGTCCTATCGAGTTCCAAGTTGGAGATTATGTTCTACTAAAAGTATCCCCATGGAAAGGAATAATCCGTTTCCGTAAACGGGGCAAGCTGGGTCCTCGATATATCGGGCCGTTTAAGATTTTGTCTCGAGTGGGGAAAGTGGCATATCGTCTAGAATTGCCATCTTCATTAGACGGGATCCATAACACTTTCCATGTCTCACAATTAAGGAAGTGCCTTGTGGATGAATCGGCGATCGTACCTCTTGACGACATTGAAGTAGATGAGAGCTTGAACTATGTCGAAAGACCGATAGCTATTAAAGATGTTAAGGTAAAGAATCTTCGCAATAAGGCCATTAAACAAGTTCTAGTTCAATGGCAACACCAGAAGGGTTCAGAACTTACATGGGAATCGGAAGATGAAATGCGGAAACATTATCCTTCCTTATTCGGTATGTAAATGTTGCTTTTAGTATATGTTCAAGTTTCGGGGACGAACTTTTTCTAAGAGGGGTAGACTTGTAACACCCCAAAAATATATAATCTATTTATTTCTTTTAAGTTAGTTATAAGAAGGAAAGTTTGAGCTTGAATAAATAAAATGTTAGAACTCGAGGGACTAAAGTTGAAAAATTAAAAATGAAAGTCTTACTAATTAAGCAAGACACACACTACACACATAGTATGTGTGTGCATGGATAGAGATCAGGAGAATAGAAGAAGAAGCAAACCCTAGTTCATCATCTTCATCAAATTGGAGGGTGATTACAAGGCTAAGCGACCATTAGAACCCGAATTCTTGATCACCTAAGCTTGTCTAACAAAGTGGTAAGTCGAATTTATTGAAATTGTGAACTCTAAGAAATGGGTTTTTATCTAATCATGAGTTAGGATATGATGTATGCATCTAGAAGCTTAGACTATGAAATAAGACACGATTAATGTTCGGTTTTCGGTGATTTAGTTTGTTGTGATAGATGGAACTTGAATAAATGATGTAGGATGAGAAAAATCTCATGAACTTGCTTGAATTGTGGTGAACTTGTAGAGTAGTATGTAAAGATACATGTAATTAAATGTCCTATAGATAGGAAACCCGCCAAGTGTTCGATAAAATGCCTAAAGGAACAAATGGGTGGAATTGGGTAAATTATGATCATGTTATTGTATGATAAAAGTATGTAGAAGATGGAATGATATTTAGTCAGGCTAAACGAATGAATATGTTGATGTAGGCGTAAAAGAAGAAGGTTCAAGCGCTAGGAGATCGGAAAGCTCACAAGATCGAGGTATGTTGTTTTATGCATACAAGTTTTACTTTGTAATTGTCGTTGTCATATTTGAACCATAATTACGATAGTTCGTTGATGATATGTTGTTGATAGCTTAACCCGTCATAAACGGGTCGTAAGAGATGATAATTATGAAAGATATTATGTTATGGTCGGTTGGTCTTGAACTAACCGTATGTTGGAAATTTATGAAGGAATGTAAGAAAATAGTTAAATCCATCATGAACGGATTTGGAATGATGTTTATGTTGCGTTATGTTTAATCCGAATTCAACGGATTATGGAATGACTATGCATTATCTCGTTTGGAGATGGTAAGGAATGACCCGTTCAACGGGTCGGTGGAAAGTAAAATTTCGACATGTTTATACGATGACACGAATGGATGTTAGTTTTTTTTATTAATATTATAGTGTAAGAAGCTGACTAGTTAAACTTTGACTGCGATGTAGGTAAATCCGTGATTTAGGTGGCGTGGCGAACTTGGAGGCGAACACCAACATGTACACCATGACTTATGCGCTTCCGAAGTAGTCGCCCTTTTGAAACAATATTTTTGTTAAACATATACTTCTTGGAAGTCGTCTTTTGATGTGTAAATTATGGTTTTAAAAACTTGGTCATTTGTAATTAGGAACTTTAAATTTGCGCCTTGACAGGGTAGTTCGGATTAACACCTGTAATTAGGCTAGGGGAGGTGTTGATCTCGAACTAGCTATAAGGGTATTTTGGTAAAATGTAAATATTATGTTAAAAGTCTTGACGACATTGAAGTTTACATGTGTCTTTGATCATTGGAAATTAAGGGCGTTACAGATTCCACAAATAAAATTAAAAAAACTATTATATATGCCATTTAAGATCATGGAGCTAATAGTTAGTAGCAAAAGTTTAGGACTTATATGTTGTAAGTTTTGGGTGTGTGAATAAAAGTCTCAAAAAGTGGTAAATACTTTGTCCCACATTGGTGTGGGGACAAAGTGAGTGGTTGTTTATAAGGTAAAGCCTTTACTACTCTATTGTAGCTTTATGACATGTTTTACCACAAGTCCTACCTGCACGCAGGGGGGGGGGGTGCAAAAATGAGTTTCTGAGCTGGAATTTGGTTGAACTCATGCGTTGCGTGCTCGCACCTGCGGACACGAATGCAGCTCCAAAAAACCTGGGCCCGCGCGAGGCTGTTTTTGCGCCTCAGTCAAAAAAAACGCCTAGGCTGCCACCAGGTGCGCGCTTTTGACAACTATAACAACCATCCTGAATATTTTTCTGACACCCTAATATATTTTAAATACCCCAATATGTCTCTAAATATACCCCGTATGTGAAAACCGAGCCCAAATTATGAAATATCATTAAAAATAAATAAACAAATAAATAAAATGGGGTTCTGGCGGGCCGCGTAAGCCACCCCTTAAGCCTACGCGGGCTGCGACAGTCTCAAAGTTAAGCAAGCTCCAGTGTTGACACGTGTCCGACGCGTGTTGAACCTACTATGTGACCCGGATCACCTACGCCGTAGACCCCCTACGACGCGGGCCGCGTAGCCCGTTGTCTTACCTTACGCGGGCCGCGTAAAAGCCCAAATCAGGCCCTATAAAGTGAGAGCTCGGGATTTCAGTTTTCGTCGCTCAATTCATTTCTCTCTTAACGAATTTCTGATAGTATAAGCTATAGTCGGGTATTATATTCCCCTAATTAACGAAGTTCTGCCCTGATGTAAGTATTATAACCCCGGTTACGTATTAGATACGCTGCCCGATTGATCTAGGGTTCCGTAACGGCTGTCAAGGTTCTGCCTGTCGTAGTCGTTGGAATGCCGTCTCGGGGAGGGTATTACTAATGTAAATAAAAGGGTTATTTTACTAACGCGTGTACATTGTGTAAATTATAGATTATCACCAGGAAACCCTTACAGAAAACCTAAGTCAGCAATGTGAGTAATCTCCTTTTTGTAAATTGTTTTTACAAAACCTTAAATGTTTTACAATGCTATTAAGCAGTGATTGAGTCTTTGTAGTTCTTCAATTACTGCCGGTATGTTGGGGTTTTGTATACAAAATGTGGAACACGTTACAATTGGACAATGAGTTAGCCAATGTGTAATATGACCCACCAGTCAGGATTGACAATACTGAATGAGTAATTGTGTAGAAATAAACAATGTGGTCGCTCTCAATACTGTTAAAGATAAGATGTTTCTTGATTAAACTGGGATTCACTCACCAGTATTTCCCACTGACAAATGTTTTTAAAACGCGTTTCAGGTAACAAAATGTAAAAGCCAATTAGAAGAAAGCCAGCTGGAGAGCACTGACGGATTGGAAAAATGTGGCTATAAAAGTTACCTAAAAGACGATGTTTTGAATTCAATAAAATAGGGTTTATCCCTATAAACATGTTGTAATAAGAAACTTGGGTTTTACCCATGTGTTTATTAAATATGGTGGTTTTACTCTGATAAATATTTCCTAACTACGGTCCTGATGAAATTTCCGCTGCCAAATAAAATAATGATAAATAAAATAATTGATACCACCACAACTGGTCTCGCGGCCGCCCGTTCCCGGGACAGATAGGGGGCGGGGGTTGCGACAGAAGGTGGTATCAGAGCTAAGCCACTGATTCAGCCACAGAAGTGTTCTGCTGACATTAATATATTATTTAAATTGTTAGGAAATTTATTATGGAAATACGTGCATATCTGTATTTATTTGTTATGTGTTATTTGACTATTTGTTAGTTTTCAGTATGAGTGATCAAGGACCCTCGGACGTGTATCGTCAATTGTCCGATTCACCTAGGAGTGAAGGTACCTCTTCACAGCCAGCCCTCTCTGGGTATGCTGCTGATAATGAAGAAGGGATGTATATCTTTAAGGCTCAGTCTGAAGAGCCATTCCCTCAGAAAAAGAGAGGATGGTTTAGTAAGGGAGCGTTTGAGCGTAGAAAAAGAATGCGAAAATTGCAACAGCAGAGAGTTCTAGCGGCTGCTAAGCGAGAGTCAGATGCCCATACACAGGATATGCTTAATAGAAGCCTAGCCAATTTCCATATCCTAGCAACAACTGCTGCTGACCCAAATCTGGAACAACTAGTAGCCCCACAACCCTTACCTTTATTCCCTACTCAGCCGATGGAGATAGAAGAAAACCCTGAAAATCAAGTAGAAATGCATGATTTCAACCCTGAGGAGATACCTAGGATACCAGCCCCTAATCCCTTAGACCCGGATTATGATCCATGGTTCGATGATCATAGGGATTATGTGCCGCGCTACCACTTAAACGACGAACCCATGCCAAACTTAGCCGCCTATCCAGGATTGGACCCTCTAGATCCCTACTATGACAACGATGAATACATTAGGGAGATATTAGAGAATCCTTACCCTTAGGAGAATCCCATGCCCCAGTACCCGGACCCAGTACCAGCACCTGCACCCCCAATGAGTGCAGATAATGTGCATGAGCTCCGAACTTTCGGAGAAGAAATCTTGTAGAATAGTGAGAGAATGAGGCAGGTAGGAGAGCGACTTGTCTGGAAATACGACGAGCGCAACATGGATTACTGGATGAACCCAGACCAGTAATGTGATGGTGGAGTTGGTAATAATAATAATATATATATATAATAATAATAATAATGGAAAAAATATATATATATATAATAATAAATAATAATAATAATATATGTGTAATAATAATAATAAATGTTGTAGTATAGACCACGTTGTGGTTAGTGATGCATAGTAGTATTGTATTGTAATTTTAATTTCTAGTATTAGTGTGTATTTGACGCATACTATTATAAAAAGAGTAAAGTCGCAATGCTCGACGCTTTTGGTTAATATGTGTGTTGTGTGGTTGTTACTAATTATTTTGTGATATTAATAATTGGTAAATGTTTAAAATCCAGATGGACGACGAAGTAAACCAGGAAAATCAGAATCACGATAACCAGAGTAACATTAACTTGGTTAATGAGAACCCGAACAACAACAACAACGGAAACCAAGTGGATAACAGTGCCATGCAGCATATAGTGGCACAAGGGATAATAGATGCAATGCCATATATTATCAAAACAGTTAGAGAAACTGAAAATAAAAGTAAACATGATAGTAAGCGACCCTCTGAACCTGAAAACAACATAAACAATGGACCCGTACTTCAAGTGCCCATTCCCAAAAGAAGGAGAACCGTGTCTTACGGTTGTTCTTATAAGGAATTATGGTCTTGTAAACCAATGGAATTCTCGGGCAATGAAGGGGCCGTTGCATCTTTACGCTGGATAGAAAAGACCGAGGCAGTCTTAAGAATAAGTAAATGTGCGGAAGAGGATAAGATAATGTTTGCTTCAAATCTGTTTAAGAATTTAGCACTAGAATGGTGGAACACTATCCTCCAATCAAGGGGAAGTGATAGGACTTACAATATGGGATGGGAATAATTTAAAAACATGGTAGAAAGGAAATTCTGCCCTCCTAATGAAAAAGAACAGATAGCAAACAAATTCCTAAACCTTAGAATGATTGGGGTAGATAGTAAGGGTTATACCACATTATTCTTTGAATATGCTCGAATAGTACCAACCCTTGCTTCACCTGAGCCGGTTTTAATCTCCCGTTACATCTGGGGATTAATTGGGGAGATTAGACATGTAGTCAAGGCAGCTAGACCTCAAACCATAGAAGAAGCTGTAAAACTAGCCAACACCTTGACATATGAGTTAGTCCGTACGCGAGAAGAGGATCAAAGAAGGAACCTAACCCAGAAACTGACCCAAGAATTCCATTCTGGAAATTCTAACCGTGGGAGAAATGTAGGTTCTACCTCTGCACCCTATTGTAAGTATTGCAAAAGGAAGCATTCAGGAAGATGCTCCATAATTTTTATTTATGTATAAAATACTGGCCGAGTTACATCAATATCGCAGGTAAGCGAGCAACATGCTCCATATACTGTAACTTTTGCAAAATATCTGGACACAAGGAGGAAGACTGCAGGAAAAAGCCTAACAACAGGATATGCTACAACTGCGGAGAACAAGGTCATATCAAACCTAATTGTCCAAAGTTAGCTCCAACCTGTAACACCCCAAATTTCGTATGTTATAAAATAATATTATATTTGTTTTTGTGATGATAAATAACAGAAAAACGGTAACTATTAAACGGTACCGTAAGAAAATGATAGTAAGTTTAAAATATATGTATATAACTAAGTTAACTAAAGGAAAGGTAACCTAGTTAATGTGAAAAGAAATAATGTGACATGTATTAAAAGACAAGGGACTAAAAGTGTAAAGGTGTAATGAAAAATTAATAAAACAAAAAAAGGCCAGTGTGTTCCTGGCTGTGTGCGTACGAACGAGAGAGGGAGAGAGACCCAGAAGAAAAATAAACCCTAACCTTCTAAATCCATCAAATTGAAAGGGAAAATGGAGGTTAATCGAATGCATGAGCCAGGAACTTTGATTATCTAAGTGTTCTTGACATCCAGTAAGTCTAATTTCATGATTTGGTAATGTTTGATGAATCGGGTTATGTGTAATCCGCGAATTATGTACATGATTTAACATGATTGCTGAGTGATATGAACATATAGAGGTTGAATTATGCTTAAATTTGACTATATTGATGGTTTGGGGTAAAACCCACTTGTAATTGTAGGATAATGAAATTAGTGAAGTTTATGGATGAATTTTGTGATATTGACGCTAAATTATGTGATAGAAGGTGTCTTAGATTGGTAATTTTGATATAAATCATATGTAGTATGGTATGGTATTGATTGTGAAATACTAGATTTGCCCATTGATGACTTAGGATGGATATGTTATAACTACTTGTACATCATGCTCCATAGTTAGTACGCACGCCATGTGTTCGATGAAATGCCTAAGAATGATTTAGTTGAAATTTGACATGAATTCTTGATTTAATGGTGATGTAAGTGAAAATAGATGTATGTGTAATTATGTTAAGTTATGATGAATAAACCAAATGCATATGTGAAATAATGTTTATGAATGCTAAAAGAATGAAGTTATAATGTATAGGCGCAAAGAAAGACGAAGGCACGAGTCACTTGAAGTCGCAAGCATCGCAAGACCACGGTAAGTTCATATGACCTTAACTCTCCTTTTATGTAGTTCTACGGATGATAGCTTAGTAATTAAATCTTAGTGTTGAGTTGTATGTTCGTTCATGGTAAAATTTTGATATGATGTATGTTGGAAAACGGATAAGTAGCACAATAGTTTCGGATGTATAATGACCACTCAAGTGAGTCAAAATCATTTGAAAAGTAGGATGTGAAATGGTTAAGTAATGACTTGTTGTAAACGGGTCAAAAATGATGAAATTGTTTCAAGTATGTATGATAAAATTTACCCGTTGTAAATGGGTTAACTAGGACATGTATGACAAATAGCGACGATGTTTGAGTATGGGCTCATTATTAATGGGTCGAATGGAATGTATGCATGAATGTTATCAAGATGTTGGAATGAAAGAAAGTTAACGGAAATATTGTCATACGGGAAGAATGGTTCAAACAAGAATTGTGAACAAAAATGGTAAATTGCTAATGGGTCAAATAATGATAAGTGAATGGAAGCCTTGAATTTATTTAGTGTTTGAACTAACAAATGTTTTGGTGTTATGTATGGTAGGTAAATCTCATGCTTGATGTTGGCGAGCTCGGACCGAACACACTATATCGCCCTTATGCGCTTCCGGTTCAAGTTATCTTTTGTAATGGGTCAAAAATCATTTTTAATGTAAATGTTATATTTTTATTTAGGATGTTCGTAGTAGTTTAAAGTTTTAAATATTACTTTGGGTAGTTTGGACAAAAAAATGCTTTTGATGAAACTTTGTATCTTTTGAAAAGTGTTTTTAGAACATATTTCGAATGTTGATGTTAAAAGCAGGGAATCCTTTATATTACAAATGGGTCATGCCCAAATTTTGTAAAAATTTGTATGAAGTTTATGTTATTTATCGAATGTCAAAAAGTGGGCATTACAAGTTGGTATCAGAGCCGAGGTTTGAGGGATTCAAGTATTAGAGTTAAAATGCTTGAACTCAAACCGAAAGCTCGTATGAAGGTGTGTTCGTTCCGAAGCGCTATGCAAGTAAGTAAATCGTAAATTTGATTATGTTTACAGTTAGAAATAAAAGAGGATTTATAGGCTATTAGCTTATAATCTAAATTTTTGATGCAAATAAATATGATAAACGGATGCGTATTTTTATTACGAACGCGTAGGAAAAAGAATCACCTAAAACGGACTTGCGAAACAAAAGTTATGACAGTTTTAAGTTGGATTTTTGTTTAAAATTGGAGCTGGGCAACTGCAGCAGCAAACAAGCAAACCTTCTGTCAAAAACGGGGCGTAGCGTTGCGCTACGCCCACCTTTTATACCCGTCGCATAGCGCGACGCCCTTAATTTCCGAAATTTGTTTGAATTTTGTTGTTTTGACTCATGAAACTTGTTTTAACTAGTTTTTAAGGCCTCATAATCAATGTTTAAGATAATTTTTATATTAAGAGTGATGAGGGAAAGTATATACGGAGGGCAAAAAGGTATATCGTTGCGATCAAAGATTTTGATCTACACGATACGACATGATCGTCGATGACGATAATGCATGAAGTATGAAATGTAAAATTGATTGTAGTATGATAAAATGAGTTAACTATGATGAAGGAGGGTATGAAAAGAAATTTAATGAATGAAATGAATGTTTTATGTAGATGGCGGACAATGTAAACGTGAATGATAATGAAACCATGAATAAAAGTTGACTAACATGAAGGCAATTAGTTAAAGAACGAAGGAATAAGAAGTAAGTGTAAGAATGAATGTATGTTTTGATTAACAGGTCTAGAATGTTCGTAATGAAGGATAGTATGGTTTTATGACCTGCGGAAATGAATTATTAAAAGCAAAATAATGCATGAATGATAAAGAAATGAATGATGAACGGTATGCGGTGAGGTCACGAAGTGACCGTTAACACCAAGAATGATGAATAGTATGCGGTGTGGGCACGAAGTAGCCGTTAACACCGAGGATGATGAAAGGAATGCAGTATGGTCACTAAGTGGCTATTAACACCCGGAATTATGAAATAAAAGCATGATAACCATAATTAAAAAGGACAAAGGTCAATAAGACGTAACTATGATGGCATGAAGTAACATATAACGAAGTGAAAAGTTATATATAAAATTAACGAATGTCTAATAAGTAAGAGAATGAAAGTTGTTGAAATATATTAGGCATATTAACATATTTCCTAAACTATGTGGTAAAATATTTCTTAAGGCAAATCCAATAGTTTCGTTAAGTTTCCGAAAATGCAACCTATGACATTAGGATCCTCTAAATGTCAACCGGGTCATGTTGAAATGTTTAGAAGTAAGAACGTATATGATTGGAAGGTTGTGAATGAAGTTCTAGTCGGGTTTAGCAACCCTATAATGAGAGATAGGTGGTGTAGTCATAAAGGACCGTTAACACCTAGCATGAAAGAAAGGAAAGTATAAAAATTTTAAAATGATAGAATGAAATGAACATGACCAAAGAATAAATTTTAATAATGATCTCGAATGATATAGTAGATGGCTGATGAAAACGAAGAAATTGTTAATAAAATATGTTCCGAGTAGCGGGTGGCGAGAGAAAGTAAGTAAGAAGGATGAGGGATTCTATTCCCCTATGAACGAAAGGCATGTGTGATATGGCCTATCGTGACCGACGTTGATGATAATGTACAAGTGGAATGAAAGTTATTGAAATGTGATTATGAATGCATCAATGTAATTTGAGATGACATGGAAAGTATATGAAGTAATGAATGTAGAAAATGTTTAATTGCAGATGACGGGCGAAGGAAACACAAACGATAACAAATGACATGATGGGAAGGAATAAAAGCAATGATTACGAAAGAGGATGGTATGGTCCTAGAATGTAATGAAAGGTATGAATGATAAATACGGTTAAGCTTAGAAATATTGAACAGGAAGGGATGATAGAATTTCGAGTATAGTATGGTCCTAAGGATAAAAAGTTTGTCAAACAAAAAGTAAATGTTAGTAGAATTAAAATTTTAAGGGAAGATATTTATGTGGTAAGCATAGATAGATCCTTAAGAAATGGTCGTAGACGGATGAAAGTTAGAGTCGTTGGGTGGGAAGGAAAGTATGAAAGCAAATGAGGAGATGCTTTTTCTCCACCTAACTAAACCATAACAAATAAATGGCACAGATAGCCTGGTTGGTCAAGCATAATGTAGGACTAAAAGAACACATACATATATATATATAAGTGATGTGTATGTGAACGTATGTGAGATATGTTGCCGCTGGTTGTGGGAATATGAGTAGGGATATGTTGATAGTTAATCGTCGTAGACCTAAACGGGATATACGAGTAAGAGTAAAACATATGACAAATGTGGTAACATATGATGGTGTAAGTAATTATATATATATACATAGAAAGATGTTGAGGTAATAAGAATATGAAGAAAGAAGTATGTCTAAAATCAATAAGGAAGTACAAATGTGCGAATTAGTTAACACTGTAGGAATGGATTAATAAGCAACTAATAGTAACAGAGTTACTAAATGTTTGAGGCCAGTAAATGTATATGTATACACACACATACACACATACATTAGTATTCAAAGTTTTTACGTCACATTAGGGGGTGACTAGGAAGAATGATGATGTTAATAATAGAGGAATCAGGTAGAAGGCTCATGGTGGGCATTATTGATTCAAACAGCATAGTGAAGGAACAATGTATGGTTAGTGAGTTGGAAGGGAGAAGTAAATGGCTCATAATGCTAGTAAGTAAATTATAATCTTCATATCGATATAGGAAATAATGACGGCTCTGGATTTTTGTTTATTGTAGAGTAAGATTATTAGATGTCTTAAAATGTCATGATGAAAAGATAGTAAGAGTCGATCCGCATATCGGAAAATGGGTAGTAGAAAGAAAAGAAAAGTGAGGAACTGTTAAGAAAGCAAGGAACACACTTAGTATGCCAAATTTAGAATAATTAGAAAGAACTGTATGAAAAATGTGAAAGGTTAACGCCGAAAGAAGCTAGAATGAAAATATAAGAATACGTAACTGTTAGAGGAGGAATGTTACATAAAGAGGGGTTGAGTGGAATGTAAAATATGATGAATATTTGAATGGATATTTGAATAAATCTTACCCTCTGTCGAGTTCCCTATCGTAGGTGAGGAATTATTAAAAGATAAACCTCTAAAGAAATGTTCGAGAGTTAAAGTTTTTATATGCATGATTCTTGGTTCATATTATAAAACAACCCTACGTGGTAGAGTGTAATCTCAATTGTCGAATGAACGGTTGTGCCAAGTTTTATGTAACTCATACGTGAAATGGAGTGGCATATGTAATAAGCTTATAATCTCGTATGTAGCGGAACCTAGGTTGATAAAAATTAACCCTTTGAGGTACAATGTTGGGTAATTGCCTTGGTATTACAATTGCTAGAAGGAATGACGTATGTATGACGGCTATGGAATGTGATGACAAGTATAGCTGAGTATGACACCTCGAGTGTAACATGAGTTGCTCAAATGTAAGTATTGATTACACGATCATATTGATAGCGTGATTAAAGACTTATGTTGGTCCTTGTAACCTAGGGATAGACGGTAAAGATGTTAGAGCAGGATAGTATGTACACGATTTGTATAAATGTATACATTAAGTTGTGGTTAACGATGCAGTTATGATAGATTATCAGTGGAAGAAATATTAGTCTCGAGTAAAGATTATACGAAGGTATTGCAAGAAAAGTATGAAAAGAACTATCAAGCAAATGACATGAAAGAAATTTTGCTCGATATTGGCCTTGGAAGGATGGAGAGTATCTAGAAACTAAATAGTTAGAAACTATTGAATGATGTTTGATTTGTGAATTAATATGAATGAATAGGAATGAATGAGTATGAATACTATGATAATTATTTCCCCTAAGTAGATGTTAGAGGTATGCGGGAATGAATAATCTGACAGATAAGTTTTAAGAAATTAGCTTGAACAATTGAATGATAATCATGAATTAATGTAATAGAATCGCTTTGATTCATACAAGATTGAATTACCAAATTTATTAGACAAGTTTAGAGTAATAACGACCAATTCATCACGAGGGATGATCGAATGAAAGCATGTTAACGAAGTTTGAGGTATGTAATTGAGAAGGGATACAGATAAACTCGTCAGAATGTATGTTTTCAGGTTTCGGGGACGAAACCTTCTTTAAGGGGGGTAGACTTGTAACACCCCAAATTTCGTATGTTATAAAATAATATTATATTTGTTTTTGTGATGATAAATAACAGAAAAACGGTAACTATTAAACGGTACCGTAAGAAAATGATAGTAAGTTTAAAATATATGTATGTAACTAAGTTAACTAAAGGAAAGGTAACCTAGTTAATGTGAAAAGAAAGAATGTGACATGTATTAAAAGACAAGGGACTAAAAGTGTAAAGGTGTAATGAAAAATTAATAAAACAAAAAAAAGGCCAGTGTGTTCCTGGCTGTGTGCGTACGAACGAGAGAGGGAGAGAGACCCAGAAGAAAACTAAACCCTAACCTTCTAAATCCATCAAATTGAAAGGGAAAATGGAGGTTAATCGAATGCATGAGCCAGGAACTTCGATTATCTAAGTGTTCTTGACATCCAGTAAGTCTAATTTCATGATTTGGTAATGTTTGATGAATCGGGTTATGTGTAATCCGCGAATTATGTACATGATTTAACATGATTGCTGAGTGATATGAACATATAGAGGTTGAATTATGCTTAAATTTGACTATATTGATGGTTTGGGGTAAAACCCACTTGTAATTGTAGGATAATGAAATTAGTGAAGTTTATGGATGAATTTTGTGATATTGACGCTAAATTATGTGATAGAAGGTGTCTTAGATTGGTAATTTTGATATAAATCATATGTAGTATGGTATGGTATTGATTGTGAAAGACTAGATTTGCCCATTGATGACTTAGGATGGATATGTTATAACTACTTGTACATCATGCTTCATAGTTAATGGTGATGTAAGTGAAAATAGATGTATGTGTAATTATGTTAAGTTATGATGAATAAACCAAATGCATATGTGAAATAATGTTTATGAATGCTAAAAGAATGAAGTTATAATGTATAGGCGCAAAGAAAGACGAAGGCACGAGTCACTTGAAGTCGCAAGCATCGCAAGACCACGGTAAGTTCATATGAACTTAACTCTCCTTTTATGTAGTTCTACGGATGATAGCTTAGTAATTAGACCTTAGTGTTGAGTTGTATGTTCGTTCATGGTAAAATTTTGATATGATGTATGTTGGAAAACGGATAAGTAGCACAATAGTTTCGGATGTATAATGACCACTCAAGTGAGTCAAAATCATTTGAAAAGTAGGATGTGAAATGGTTAAGTAATGACTTGTTGTAAACGGGTCAAA
The DNA here is from genome assembly GCA_030545235.1 of Helianthus tuberosus. Classification (NCBI taxonomy): domain Eukaryota; kingdom Viridiplantae; phylum Streptophyta; class Magnoliopsida; order Asterales; family Asteraceae; genus Helianthus; species Helianthus tuberosus. The sequence continues at coordinate 212,059,843 of CM060400.1, forward strand.
AATGATGAAATTGTTTCAAGTATGTATGATAAAATTTACCCGTTGTAAATGGGTTAACTAGGACATGTATGACGAATAGCGACGATGTTTGAGTATGGGCTCATTATTAATGGGTCGAATGGAATGTATGCATGAATGTTATCAAGATGTTGGAATGAAAGAAAGTTAACGGAAATATTGTCATACGGGAAGAATGGTTCAAACAAGAATTGTGAACAAAAATGGTAAATTGATAATGGGTCAAATAATGATAAGTGAATGGAAGCCTTGAATTTTATTTAGTATTTGAACTAACAAATGTTTTGGTGTTATGTATGGTAGGTAAATCTCATGCTTAATGTTGGCGAGCTCGGACCGAACACACTATATTGCCCTTATGCGCTTCCGGTTCAAGTTATCTTTTGTAATGGGTCAAAAATCATTTTGTAATGTAAATGTTATATTTTTATTTAGGATGGTCATAGTAGTTTAAAGTTTTAAATATTACTTTGGGTAGTTTGGACAAAAAAAATGCTTTTGATGAAACTTTGTATCTTTTGAAAAGTGTTTTTAGAACATATTTCGAATGTTGATGTTAAAAGCAGGGAATCGTTTATATTACAAATGGGTCATGCCCAAATTTTGTAAAAATTTGTATGAAGTTTATGTTATTTATCGAATGTCAAAAAGTGGGCATTACACAACCGCAAACCCCAAGAACACTAAAAGTGCTAGAGCATTTGTTCTAACTGCAAAAGAAGCAAAGATGATCCCGGATGTGATCACTGGTACGTTTTTAGTTAATGATGTTTTTGCTAAAGTATTATTTGACTCTGGTGCGAACCAAAGTTTTATTAATACTTCATTTTGCAAACTTCTTAATCAATCATTAACTAAACTCCCACAAGAATGTCTAGTAGAGACAGCAAATGGAGAAACCATTAAGATTTCTGAAATCTTGCAGGGAGCAAGAATAGAAATTTTAAATCAAATTTTTTTTGCAAATCTTTACCCAATGAATCTGGCAGGATTTGATGTTGTGTTAGGAATGGATTGGTTAATAGCCAATAAAGCCAGTATTTTATGTGATCAAAAGTCAATTCAAGTAAATTCACCAAGGGGTGAAAAGATCACAATTAAAGGAAATAATTTCTCTAAATCCACAAAATTCATCTCTGTAATGAAAACTGCAAGTTATATAAGGAATGGATCATTAGTGTATTTGATTTCTATAATCACTAACACTAAAGGAAAATAATTAAAAGATATTCCCGTAGTATCCCAGTTTTCAGATGTATTCCCAGAAGAGCTACAAAGACAACCTCCAGATAGAGAAGTTGAATTCAGAATTCATTTGATACCAGGAACCGCACCAATTTCCAAAGCGCCTTACCGATTGGCACCCGCAGAAATGCAGGAACTGAAGAAACAGTTGAATGAATTGTTAGAGAAATGATTCATACAGCCAAGTTCATCACCCTGGGGAGCACCGATTTTATTCGTTAAAAAGAAAGACGGATCAATGCGTATGAGCATTGACTACAGTGAATTAAACAAAGTCACGATTAAGAATCGGTATCCATTACCAAGAATTGATGATCTGTTTGATCAATTGCAAGGAGCACGATTTTTCTCTAAAATCGATTTAAGGTCAGGATATCATCAATTAAAGGTACAGGAAGAGGACATTCCTAAGACCGCTTTCAGAACAAGGTATGACCATTATGAATTTACTGTCATGCCATTTGGTTTAACCAATGCCCCAGCTGCATTCATGGACATGATGAACCGAATATGTAAGCCATATTTGGATAAATTCATAATTGTCTTTATAGACGATATTCTTATTTATTCTAAAAACTAGGAAGATCATGCAGCCCATCTGCACGCACTTCTAAGTTTATTGAGAAAAGAAAAGCTTTATGCTAAGTTTTCGAAGTGTGAGTTTTGGTTAGAACAGGTACAATTTCTTGGACACCTAGTCAATCATGAAGGAATTCATGTACATCCCACCAAAATCGAAGCGATAACCAAATGGAAAACCCCTGAGTCACCAACTGAGGTTAGAAGTTTCTTAGGATTAGCCGGTTATTATAGAAGATTCATTCGAGATTTTTCTAGAATAGCCATTTCTTTAACTAAATTAACCTGTAAATCTATCAAGTTTGAATGGGGACCAAAACAAGAAGAAGCATTTAGAATTCTTAAGCAAAGATTAACTAATGCACCCATACTAGCGTTACCAGAAGGAACTGAATATTTTGTAATCTATTGTGACGCTTCTAAGTTAGGTTATGGATGTGTGTTAATGCAACGTCAAAAGGTTATAGCTTATGCCTCTAGACAACTTAAGAATCATGAAGAGAATTATTCAACCCATGATCTAGAGTTAGGAGCTATAATTTTTGCTCTTAAAATTTGGAGACATTACCTATACGGTAGTAAGTTTACCATATTCACCGACCATAAGAGTTTAAGATATGTTTTTGGGCAAAAGGAATTAAACATGAGACAAAGACGCTGGATGAAAATGCTTAGTGATTATGATTGTGATATCCAGTATCATGCAGGAAAGGCAAATGTAGTTGCTGATGCTTTAAGTCGAAAGTACCATGAAAAGCCAAAAAGAATACGTTCTCTTAAGTTAAATCTACAAATAGATTTAAATGATCAGATTAGAAAAGCACAAGACTCAGTAATCAAGGATGATACTGAAAAATTAAAAGGAATGATTAAGGAATTAGAACAAGGAACAGATGGAATTTGAAAATTCCATAAGAAAAGAGTGTGGATACCTAAATTGGGAAATCTACGTCACCGTATATTAGAAGAAGCCCATAAGTCTAAGTATACGATGCATCCTGGAAGTGATAAAATGTATCAGGATTTAAGGAAGAATTTTTGGTGGATAGAAATGAAAAAGGATATAGCAGCTTATGTTTCTAAGTGTTTAACCTGTTCACATATAAAAGCTGAACATCAGAAACCCTCAGGCTTATTGCAACAGTTAGAAATGCCTGTTTGGAAATGGGAATTAATAACAATGGATTTTGTTATTAAATTACCCAAAACAAGGAAAGGTAATGATACAATCTGGGTGATTGTAGACAGGCTAACAAAGTCAGCTCATTTCCTACCAATGAAAGAAACTTTCGGTATGGAACAGTTAGCTAAATTATATGTAAATGAAATAGTTTCATTACATGAAATTCCTCTATCAGTTGTTTCTGACAGAAATAGTCGTTTTACCTCTCATTTTTGGACAAATTTCCAAAAAGCAATGGGAACCAAGTTGAATCTGAGCACCGCTTATTATCCACAAACGGACAGACAAAGCGAAAGAACAATTCAGACAATGGAAGACATGCTTAGAGCTTGTGTAATTGATTTCGGAGGTAACTGGGACGATCATTTACCATTGATAGAATTTTCTTATAATAACAGTTATCACACAAGTATCAATGTTGCACCATTCGAAGCACTTTATGGACGAAAGTACCGAACGCTAGTCTGTTGGGCAGAAATTGGAGAAAGACAACTATCTGGACCTAAGATAGTACAAGAAACAACAGACAAAATCATTCAAGTCAAGGAACGACTGAAAGCAGCACGAGATAGACAAAAGAGTTATGCTGATAACCGACGAAAGCCATTGGAATTTCAAGTAGGAGATAAGGTGTTATTAAAAGTCTCTCCCTGGAAATGAGTGGTAAGATTCATCAAAAGGGGAAAGCTAAGCCCCAGGTATGTTGGACCTTTTGAGATTATTAGAAGAATAGAACCAGTAGCCTATCAGCTACAACTGCCAGAGGAAATGTGTAACACCCCAAAATTTCATAAAGGCTTATCTTAATGTTTAAACGCTTAGAATGATTGGTAAGTTGTAAATAAATGAAATACAACAACTAAGTAAATAAACCTAGTTAAATGCCTAATAACAAGTTAGGGAATGAAACTTGTGGCAACTATGATAGTATGGTAAACTTGAGGGGCTAGATGGTCAAAAAGGAAACTTAATATATTAAAACAAAAATCACACACACACACAAGGTGTGTGTGTGCGTACGGTCGCACAAGAGAAAGGGGGAAGAAGGGGTGTAAACCCTAACCACAAGAAAATCCAGCAATTGAAGGTGTTATGGAGCAAGAATCGAATGCATGAACTTAGTTCCTCTTTAATCAATGTACATTGAACATAAGGTGAGTTAAATTATGAGTTTTAATGAGAGTTGATGAAGTGGGTTATGATCAAATCCACGAATTCGTATGAGATTTAGCATGAATATGTGTTAGAATCATCTTATGGAACATGTGTTGTGCATGATTTTGATTAATTTCATGTTTTGAAGTAAAACCCATTTGGGATGATGAGGTGAGTAAATCACCATGTTCAATAATTGTGTAATTTGTGTTGTAGTATGTTGTATGTGATAAATGATTTTAGATAAGTTGATTAGGACATGAAATAAATGGATGTTTAGTTGAATTTGGTGAATGAAGATAAGAACATGGAAGATCATGCATGAATGGGTTGTACATTGTGCTAAGAAAGTGGTACGCACACCAAGTGCTTGATGAAATTCCTAGGTGAGCTTGATAAATGAAATTGTATGTAAGAAAAAGATGAATATATGTGGAATGTGAAAATGAGGTATTTGATAGTAAACTAACATGAGAAGTGTGTTTTAGATATAGTTCATGTGGATATTATGTTGAAGCAATGTTGGGTTAGTTTAGTATGGGTTAAAGTGTTAGTTGTGAAAATATGATAATGCAAGTGTGGATAGAATGGATTATGTATGTATATGTGTATGTGTATGTGTATATAAGTAAGTGATCATGTAGTTGTAGATGTCATACAATACAAGTGTAGTAAGTATAGCCTAATATGATGTCGCGTATATAAGAGGTTAAGTTGAAAGTTTATACAATAAACCGTAACTTTTGAAAGTTAACTACGCATCTACGCATAAGAAGCATGATTTGATTTGTTGTCGTAAAGGTAGGATCATAGGAAGTCGTATGGTACATGTTATGTTAATACGCGTTATTGTGATGACATGATGAATTACATTAGTTTGTAAGGATATGAAATTGATTATATGTCTTATGCTTGTTAGTTGTGACTAAAGGAAGTCAAATGTGAAGTGTGCGGTTGATATGATCGTTAACACGTACAATGATGTATGCTAATGAAAATGTAAATTGGTGAGATGAAAGTATAGGAATCATGTCAAGACGGACTCAAGCATGAAAGGTTAACGGGTCGAGAGGAGGCAAAGAATCGGATACAAACCCGGATGCACGAGGTAAGTGATTTCCATAATCACTTCTTAGTTTGTTTAAGTAATATAATGTTTAATTATTAAGTTCATATGAAGTTGAGGTCAAATCAATAGATTATTTTGATAAATGCATGAACGGGACGAACAATTCATAGATGAATAATAATCCGAACACGTATAAGTTAAGAAGTTCCTTAACTCGGATGTTGGATTTCAAGTTTACATGATAGAATGTTAATTTACAATCATGTAGGAAGAAACGGGAGGTTAAACGGGTAAACGGTTTGAAAGTTACGCAAGTTTTAGCGTAAACGGACGAAACAAAGATACAGGTGCCGTAAATTACGCCCCAGGCCGGAATTTACGGCCTCCCCTGCATCAGCATCATGTTTGAGGCCGTAAACAGCAGGCAGGCCGTATTTTAGGCCGTATTTTGGGTCGTATTTTACTGGGTAGGCCGTAATTTACGTCCCCTGGGGGTTTGGATGGTTTCCCTTTATAAGATTTTGACCGAATGTGTTATACATGCGAATGGATGGATCTTGTTTGTAAGTAAGTCTATTATCGGATGGTCATATGCATGACTAGGGAGGTGTGTTAATTAAGTTAAGAGAATAGGATAGTATGTAAGTATGAATAATTGGAGTCATGGTGAGTTTAAGTCGTATAAATTAGTATGCGTGATGTGTATAGAAGATATATATATATATATATATATATATATATATATATATATATATATATACATGTATGTATATAATTATGCGAAAGGCGTGCATTGTGTTGTAGTTAAATAGATGCATATAAATGGTTGGCGACCTTTTTACGAAGATGTAGTGCTTGAATATGTTGAGATTACGGGTTTGCTAACCAAGTTATTATTGAGTATGTTTGAAAGTGCAGGTTATGAATGTCGGACTTTCAAAGTGTTAATATAGTAATGAAATGATTGAGTGTTGGAAGGATAATCGGGTTGATGTAACTTAAGCGGTTAGAATATGCTATGGACGTTTTAGTTTATACAATATTTTATGTTTGGTCGTCACCACCTACTAACAGGTTAGTTGTATGAGAGTATATGTCATACCCATTTAATTGGGTAATCGAATGCGTAAGAGAAATGAAAGTACGTACACGAATGGAATTAAAAATGACGGTTTTATAAGCCATCAAGTATAACGACTAACTTTTTAGAGCTTTGTTGTTGAATGTAGGTAAATCCTCAACTTAGGTGACTTGGAGAATTGGAGCGAGCACATGTTCATGATATGTCATATCAAGCGCTTCCGCTAGTTGCACTAATGTTTTGGGTCAAAATTTCTATTTTGTACAACTTGTTAGTAGACTTACATTTTAACACTTGATGTCTAGGTTTTTAGTAGGGTCTTGTCAAACGAATCGTAGAATGGTATTTGTCTTACTATTGATGATAACAGGGGTATATCCGTCTTACGGACGGGGCATGCCCAATTTTTGTCAAAAGCATGTATTAATGTTGTTAAATTGAAGTCTTTTAGTTATCTTTGAAAGTTAATTTATAAAGACGAAAGAGGGTCCTTACAAAATGGCAGGAATACATGATGTATTTCATGTATCTAATCTCAAGAAATTCTTAGCTGATGAATCGCTAGTAGTGCCTCTTAAGGATATAGAGGTAAATGAACAATTAAAGTTTGTAGAAAGGCCTCTACAGATTGAAGACAGGAAAGTTAAGAATCTCAAGCATAAGAGACTAGTTCTAGTCAAAGTGAAGTGGGACTCCAAAAGAGGACCAGAATACACATGGGACAGAAGAGGCTTTTAAGGTTTTAAAGCAAAGGTTAACAAACGCCCCAATTCTTGCCTTACCAGAATGGACAGAAGATTTTGAAGTTTACTGTGATGCTTCTAAGCTAGGATTAGGATGTGTGCTAATGCAACGCAAGAAGGTAATTGCGTACGCCTCAAGGCAATTGAAGAAGCATGAAGAAAACTATACGACACATGACTTAGAATTAGGATCGATAATTTTTGCCCTTAAGGTTTGGAGACACTATTTGTATGGAAGTAAGTTTACCATTTATACAGACCATAAAAGCTTAAAGTACATATTTGGGCAAAAAGAATTGAATATGAGGCAAAGGAGATGGATGGAAATTCTAAGTGACTACGACTGTGATATTCAATATCACGAAGGAAAATCAAATGTAGTCGCAGATGCCCTAAGTCGTAAGTATCATGAAAAGCAGAAGCGAGTTCGTGCTCTTAGATTAAATCTACAGTTAGATTTAATGGAACAACTGAAAAACATTCAAGAAGCAGCAATCAAGAATGATGCTGAAGGAATGAAAGGAAGGATAAAAGAATTAGAACAAGGAACTGATGGACTTTGGAGATTCCACAAGAAAAGAATTTGGGTACCTAAGCAAGGAGACTTAAGAAATAAAATTTTAGATGAGGCCATAAATCTAGGTATACCATGCATCCTGGTAATAATAAGATGTACCAAGATTTAAGAAATAATTTCTGGTGGATAGGAATGAAAAAGGACATAGTCAGATATGTATCTAAGTGTCTAACTTGTTCGCAAGTTAAGGCAGAACACCAGAAACCATCAGGGTTACTCCAACAATTAGAAATGCCTGTTTGGAAATGAGAACTAATAACCATGGATTTCGTTACTAAGTTACCCAAAACCAGAAAAGGTAACGACGCAATTTGGGTAATTGTGGATCGATTAACCAAATCAGCTCATTTTCTACCCATGAAGGAAACCTTTAGCATGGAAAGATTAGCCAAGTTATACGTAGACGAGGTAGTATCCTTACATGGAGTCCCACTCTCCATTGTATCAGATAGGGATAGTCGTTTCACTTCACATTTCTGGACAAGTTTCCTAGAAGCAATGGGGACCCGACTAAATTTAAGTACAACTTACCATCCCCAAACAGATGGACAAAGTGAAAGGACGATCCAAACCCTGGAACACATCCTCAGAGCGTGTGTTATAGATTTTGGTGGAAATTGGGATGACCACTTACCTTTAATTGAATTCTCCTATAACAATAGTTATCATGCAAGCATCGAAGCTGCCCCGTTCGAAGCACTGTATGGACGAAAGTGTAGAACTCCAGTTTGCTGGGCAGAAATAGGAGAAAGCCAATTATCAGGTCCTGAAATCGTACAAGAAACCACCGACAAGATAACTCAAATCAAGGAAAGACTGAAGACGGCTCGAGATCGTCAGAAAAGTTATGCAGACAATCGACGCAAGCCGCTGGAATTTCAAATTGGAGACAAGGTACTCTTGAAAGTTTCTCCTTGGAAAGGGGTAGTCCGATTCGGAAAGAAAGGAAAGCTAAGTCCAAGGTACATAGGACCATTCCCAGTAATCCAGCGAATAGGACCGGTCGCCTATCGCTTACAACTACCAGAAGAGTTAGCCGGGGTACATGACGTATTTCATGTATCCAACCTCAAGAAATGTTTATCTGACGAATCCCTGGTAGTACCTCTTCAAGATATAAAGGTAAATGAAAAGTTAAAATTCGTAGAGAAACCACTCCAGATAGAAGACAGAAAGATTAAGTTCCTTAAACACAAAAGATTGGTACTTGTCAAAGTCAAGTGGGATTCGAAAAGAGGACCCGAGTATACCTGGGAGCTGGAATCGGAAATGAAGCGGAAGCATCCTCACTTATTTCTATAAATCTCGAGGACGAGATTTTAAATAAGGTGGGGAGGATGTAAGGACCTGCAAAAATGTCCATAAACGACCCGTAAGTGAAAACCCGGACCCCTGAAACCCTAATGTTCATGAAAAACCAAGAAATCAAGAATCTGGGATTTCACGCGGGCCGCGTAAGCCATAAGGTAAGGCTACGCGGGCCGCGACAGGACACCTGGTGACCAGAGACGCATTCCAGGCCACGTGTCAGCCACGTGGCGAACCTACACGTGACACGCTAGCCCTACACGTAGACTAGGGGGCCCTCGCGGGCCGCGTAAGGTTCAAGTGAGGGTTTACGCGGGCCGCGTAAAACCCAAAAATCAGCTATAAATGGGTCAGACATGGGCAGATCGACTGTGTGCGAGAAATTTATCAAAATCACATCTTTTCTGTTCGAAAATCACATTCAAAATAGGAAAACGCTGCTACGATCAAGGGTAATAACTCGATCACTGCTACGATACAATGTCCGATCGATTGAAACCGATCCGATGGATGTTTAAGTGCTGCCCGTATTTGGGCTATACTTTGTCATTCGTCGTGAGGGTTTTGATTTCGTGAGTTATCGTAAATGTTGTATTAAGTTACTGACCTAGTTTCGTATGCATTGTTATTTAACTAGGTTATCAGGCAAAAATCAGTAGGCAAAACTCTGCCCCGTCTAAATTTGCAATGTGAGTCATTCTCTTTTTATCAACAATGTTTTACAATACTCAAATTATTTTCAAAAGTTTTAATTACAGGGATTAAGTCTTGGTTATCTTGAATCACTGGCAAGTGAGGTATTGTGCACATTACTAATTTCTCACGGTTAGGATAACAATCCTAACAGTGATAATCATCACTACTTGGGTGAAAGGACCCAATAGTGGTATGACCATCGTCACCAGGGTGTGACACGGCGCCAGATAAAAATAAGATAGTAGCCATTGTAATCACTCTTATGTTGTAATTTATAACTAATGTGTCGTTTTATATAACCTGCGTGACTCGCCAGTATTTCCCCGCTGATAAAATATTTTTAAACATGTTTCAGGTGATTTACTGTGAATCAAAGAAAAGTGATACGGAGCACTAACAAGCTTGAAGTGGTGGCTCAGTAAAATAAATAAACATATTTTGTAAAACAAGGGATTTCCTCGTGAAATTCCCTTTACTGTAAATTATAGGGTTTGTCCCAAATTGTGAAATAAAATAATTGGGCATTTTCAAGTTTTAAAAGATCCTGTTAAACTTCCGCTGTCATATCGACTAATAAATACCACGGGTTTCTGTCCCGCGGCTCCTGGACCGGGTAACACCGGGACGGGGGCCGTGACAGTTAGGGTTGTAAACAAGCCGAACCGAACTACAGTGGGCTCAGGCTCGGCTCTTTTAAAAATCAAATTGAGCCGAGCCGGCTCGTTTAAAACCAAGATGACTTTGAGCCGAGCTTTTTTCAAACTTTTTTCGAGCGAGCCTCGAGTTACAGGCTTTTTACACAGCCCTACATAGAACAAAAAAATAAAACATTATTTAGGCTAATAGAATAGTAATTTTGGACAAACTATAAAAGATTTATTATTAGTTACCATAATATATATATTTTGTTGTAAATCAATATTATTAATTAAAACTATAGCTTAACAATCTATTTATTTCAATAAAAAATAACCATATTACTAATTAAAGAACATTGCTTAAATATATTAAATATATATACACACACTCACACACATAATTTGGGGTTTAATTTCAACGAGCTAAACGAGCGAGCCAACGGACCAACAAATGAGCATGCCACGAACTGAACCTACCTAGCCGAGCCGAGCCAGCTTCTTTAAAACCGAGCTAACTTCAAGCCGAATTTTTTTTTCAAGCAAGTCTGAAACCACGAGCTTTTTAAACAACCCTAAGGGGGGTCGGTACGATATCGGTGACTCCCTCGGGGAGTTGGTTTCACCGAGCGGTGAATTGGCGCCGGCAAGATTTCGGTGAGCGGGGAGTGGGTAATTCGGTGTATAGTCACCGATGCGGGAAGATGAGGGAAGGAAGAGAGAGAGAGGGGTTTAATGGTGGGTCCCAACCCCTTTCAACCAATCATAATTTTTTTTTATTTTTTTACCATTCTCTAGGTGTTTGAATCACTGCCAGTGATTGAGTATAAAATGGGAAGTGGAATGGGGACTTGACTTGACATGGCATGATATTATTGGCTAGACGGTAACTCAAACACCCTAAATTGATTGAATGATACCCTATGAAGTATAAAGTGTTGTTATCGTAACGAATAATCCTACATGATTTTGTATTTTGTATCTTTTTGTTATCCACACACACGACACACCAATTTCCATTTCCAATGTCTAAAAAAAAAAAGAAAACAACATAGTGTAAAATACAATAGAATACAAGGATAAAATATTTTATACCGCCGCTTTACGTTTTAAACTTTTACTAGCATTCACTCATTTTCCAATTATTTTCCTTTACTTCCCACCAAAGAATAATAACAATAAATACTAATCTTGTATGTATACATACCATCACAACGCCCACCTTTCAAGAACATTCTTCCCCCAGATCGCACTCTGTTTCCTCTTTCAACAAATCGATCATCAAATCGGAGCTTCAACTCTTCTCCATGGGTACGTACTTCATTTGATTCACTATTGTAACCTCTGTAATGATCTTATTCTTCAATTTTCAACTCAGAACCCTAGCACTGAAATTATCGATACAATCGAGGCCTAAAAATCAGTTGTTATTGTTGTCATCTAAGGCGTATAACAGTAGAAGTTTGAAATTGTAGTTCAATCTCGATGTTTGCTAGCCGTTAGATCCTGCTGATTGCTGTTATTTTCAATTAGGTTTTACTGTTATTCTGGAAGATGCATAAGTATGTTGAATCGTTGATTGACTTAATTCGATTTGTTTTTATGTGTTTATTATGCTTAACTTGTATAACACGAAAGTTTAAAGACTTATTTTGACTTGAAATATAATGTTTATTGTTGGATCTGGACAAAATATTTAAGGAATTAGGTCTAGTAAAGTGTAAAACCTAAAATAGTAGCTATTTTGTTGTGATTGTGTTGCAAACTTGCAATCAAAATATTAAAGTATAGATCATGTGAATGTGTGCTTTGGAATTGACACTGGTTGAGGGGCTATGTTATATTGTTATGCTTGTTTGATATCGTGCAAGCGATCTCTTGTTTCAGACAAAGAAGCGGAATGTTGCTCCACTCACCTTATAGATGGGGATGGTACCTTTAATAGAGATGGACTTGATAATTTTATTAAGCAAGTCAAACTGGGAGAATGTGGACTTTCTTATGCTGTTGTTGCTATCTTGGGTCCGCAAAGCAGTGGTATGTCTCGTTTAAGATATCTATAAGTAATTTCCTTTCATGTTTAATCGTTAATGTTGCACAACAGAATGCATTGTATGTTTAGTTAGTTCGGTTTCTTTCAGAGTTACACATAAAATAGTAAACCATTCTTCATTTGTTTTGCCTATGAATTCATGGTCATTATGCAAGTTCTGACGTTAATGTGTTTCTTACAGGGAAGAGCACACTTTTAAACCATCTTTTCTATACCAACTTTAGGGAAATGGATGCGTACAGGGGAAGGTATGCTCTGTTTTGATTTTTTTATTGTGTTTTCTTAGCTTCTTCCTTGCTTAAATTTCATCTTTTTTTTTTATCAGGTCTCAGACTACCAAAGGTATTTGGATAGCAAAATGTCCTGGTATTGAACCTTGCACCATTGTAATGGATCTTGAGGGTACCGATGGAAGAGAACGAGGAGAGGTTATTATAAAATACTATTCTATTTATTTTCTGTTGTATCTTTGTTTGATATATTGCTTAATAAAAGTTTGTAATTTTTCCAGGATGATACTGCATTCGAGAAACAAAGTGCACTTTTTGCGCTTGCTGTTTCAGATATAGTGCTTATAAATATGTAAGCTTGCTGGTAGCTGCAGAATCAGATAGTTGTGTTGCTGATCTGAACTTTTAGGGTTAATTGCACCAAAATTTTACATACTTTCACCTTTTTTTTTATATTGTATACAACTTATTTCACTTTTTACCATTGTATGTAACATGCTTCCATTTTCTTGCAATTTTATGTAAAATTTTTACACTAAAATGCAGCATATTTTTTTATTTGATGTAACAATGTTACATACGATTGTCTGAAATTTGAAGCATGTTACATACGATGGTAAGAAGTAAAGTTGTCTATAACGGAATGAACATGAACAGTATGTTACATTTTGGAGTACTTAACCCAATATTTTTATAGAAGCAACTTGCGTCCCTAATAAGTTTATGTTACGTAGGTGGTGTCATGATATTGGACGTGAGCAGGCTGCAAATAAACCTCTTTTGAAAACCGTATTCCAGGTACATTATATATGTATATGTGTGTGTGTGTATTATATTCATTTCTTATTGTGCGTTTGTTGATCATATGGTCTATGTTTTGCAGGTTATGCTGCGGTTATTTAGTCCACGCAAAACAACTTTAATGTTTGTAATACGTGATAAAACAAGGGTAAGTTATCATATTAAAAAACATGTCAGGAAGAAATGTCTGTACCTTGTTAAGGATAACATACATGTGAATTTGATTTATTTATCTTAATACTCTTTACAGACACCTCTTGAAAATCTAGAGCCTGTTTTGAGGGAAGATATCCAGAAGGTATATTTTTTTTCTTTCTTTACATATATGTTTTATGTTTCTTAGCCTGTCACTTAAAAAAGTAACACAACACACTATTTATGATAATATGTTATTTGATGTAGATATGGGATTCAGTTCCAAAGCCAGAAGCCCACAAACACACCCCACTGAGCGAATTTTTCAATGTAAGAACATGGATATAACACATCTTTTGTATTTTTTTTATATATTTCTTGAATAATTTTATGCTTATATACCATATAATAGCCTCTCATTGATTGAGTGACCAGGTTCAAGTTGTTGCACTGTCTAGTTATGAAGAGAAGGAAGAACAATTTAAAGAGCAGGTATGCATGATGGGTATATCACAAATGATCCTTACCCTGTAATATTTGTATACATGTACTTATGGGTTGGTTGATCTGGGCTTCTCTTTTCTCAAACGGGTCAAATAATTGTCAAATGGATTGATCTCGCATAATTGAACTTTAATATATGTATGTCTTTTTTAAAATGGACAAAAAGTGATTGTAGGTCAACCAGCTTGAAAGTTGCTCAAAGTATTTTAATGCAAGACCTTCTAAATTGTTTGTATTCAGAGATCTGGATTACTATCAAATTAATATTGTTTTTTTAACCATAGTTTGACACATTAGCTGTTCATATATTTTCTCTAAAAAATGGAAGAAAAGTGTTTGCGGGTCAACCCAACCAAACTGGCCGATCTTGTCACAATTCAGCTGGACCATATTCTTGTTTGCATTCAGGATTAAGTATCATGTCAATTGAAACATTTAGAAGCATGTTGATGTTTTCATCATCCACTTTTTCTTTTTTGGTTTTAAAGGTGTCTAATTTGAGGCAAAAGTTCTTCCATTCTATTGCACCTGGTGGTCTTGCTGGCGATAGGCGAGGGGTTGTTCCTGCTTCAGGTTTTTCTTTTAGTGCACAACAAATCTGGAAAGTTATCAAGGAGAACAAAGACCTTGATTTGCCAGCTCACAAGGTAATAGTTCTAGACCCTTCTAGTAAAGTCTGATATCCCGTCTTGTTTTTTATTTGAGTAAAAAGCATTTTCCTCCCTGAGGTTTGGTCAGTTTTGCGACTTTCATCCAAAGGTTTGTTTTTCTGCATTTGGATCCAAAAGGTTTAAAATATTGCCATTTTCATCCAGCTCATTAACTCCATTCATTTCTCTCCGTTATGTCGGGGGTATTTTCGTATTTTTTGTTAACTTAAAGGGCAATTTGGTCTTTTGAATATTTGTACATTATGCTAAATGCTTGTACATAAAGTGAAAAAGACCGAATTGCCCTTTAAGTTAACAAAAAAGATGGAAATACCCCTGATTTAATGGAGAAAAATGGATGGAGTTAACGAGCCGGATGAAAATGGCAAGATTTCAAACCTTTTGGATCCATATGCAGGAAAACAAACTTTGGATGAAAGTCGCAAAACTGGCCAAGCCACAGGGACGGAAATGGCATTTTACTCTTTATTTTATTTTGTTGAATTTTTATTTTGTAGGTTATGGTGGCAACTGTACGATGTGAAGAGATTGCTAATGAGAAATATTCTTCCTTTGTTATGAATGAGGTAAATATATTTCCGTAACTATATATCCCAAAGCATTCCTTTTTAGACATTTGAAATGAACAACTGTTGCAGGACTGGCTTGAATTAGAAGAGGCCGTACAATCTCATCTTGTTCCGGGATTTGGAAAGAAACTTAGTTCCCTGCTTTACAAATGTTTATCCAGGTAATAACAAACTAATTTTTACGCGTTAACGATCTCATAACATCCATATTTAAGATGTTACAATGTTTGTTTTCAGTTACGATGAAGAGGCTACATACTTTGAAGATAGTGTTAGATCTGCAAAAAGAAGGCAGTTGGAAGATAAATTGATGCAAGTTATGTTTCTTGTTGGCTGGTTATACGGGTGACTTTTGCTAAATGTGATCCTTTTATATTTTCTCATTGGGCATACTTTATTACATGCAGCTAGTTCAACCAGCCTACCAGTTAATGTTGGAACACATACGATCTGAGACACTAGAAAGTTTTGAAAAAGCACTTAATGATGCTTTGAATGAAGGACAAGGGTTTGCAGTGGCTGCTCGTGATTGTACCACAAAGTTTATGAGACTATTCGATGAACAATGTCAAGGTACATAGCTATTAGTTTTTAAATAAGAACTAAATGAACACACACATTCTTATAAATACACCTTCACATATGAATATACAGATGCTGTCATCAAGCAAGCAAATTGGGACTCGGGTAAAGTAAGGGATAAATTTTCACGTGATTTAGATTCTCATGTTGCTGAAGTTCGAGCCTCCAAACTATCTGAACTTACTGCACTATATGAGGTAATTTCAGTATTAGTTTATAATCTTTGAACCGATCACTCGGTTGATCTATGAGGTTCTAAGAATCATTTAATGCATGTCTGGGCAGTCAAAATTAAAAGAGGCGTTATATGGTCCGGTGGAAGCTCTTCTTGAAGGAGCCAGTGATGATACTTGGCCTGCAATAAGGAAACTTCTTCATCAAGAAACTAAAAAAGCTGTTTCCGAGTTCTCTTCTGCGCTTTCTGGTTTTGAAATGGATGAACAAGAAGAAGAAACTTCGATTTCAAAATTAGAGAATTACGGAAGAGGAATAGTTGAAGGGAAGACGAGAGAAGAAGCTGCCAAAGTTTTGTACCGCATGAAGGAAAGGTAATCTCATTATTTTTGTGTACTAGCTTCAGTGATCTCATTCGTATTTTACTATAACTCTTTGTAAAATCTTCTAAATGACACAGATTTACATCCATATTCAACCATGATAACGATTCGATGCCACGAGTCTGGACTGGAAAAGAAGACATCCGTGCAATAACTAAAACTGCCCGTTCTTCTGTAAGAATCATTCTGATTATATATTTGATATTGGATCTCTTACTCTTTTGATAAGTGGTTTATAATCTTGTTCATTTATTTTTATTACTTTCAGTCTTTAAAGTTGCTCTCTGTGCTGGCTGCAATTCGTTTGGATGAAGAAGACACTGATAAAATTGGAGATACACTTGTGCTCACATTAGTGGATCCTAAAAAAGGCACTAGTAAGAGTATTACAGACCCATTAGCCTCAAGCACATGGGAAGAGGTATTGTGTGTGATTCATACTGGTTTCTTTGTTACACATTATTTTATGACATTTTTTTTAATGTGCACCGCTTTATTTATGCACTTCCAGGTTCCACCTACAAAGACACTCATTACACCTGTTCAGTGTAAATCATTATGGAGTCAATTTCAAAGAGAAACCGAATATACTATCACTCAAGCTATTGCTTCCCAGGTATGGTATGGAATTGTCATGTTGACTGCAACAATGTATTGTTGACTTTGCCATTGGGCCCTTTTCTATGCAGTTAATATCGGTGATATATCAGGTTATCGGTCCCCATGTATAGTATAGGTGTCAAATATCAGTCAGACTATTGGTACCGATATTACCGGCAATATTGACCAATATATCACCGATTTTTCCGATGTCAGTACCTTTCTTCTTAGTTGTACCATTCATATTTCTTCTTATTGCTACTATTAGTGTTTTAATTCTTAATTGTTAAATGTTAGTGTTTTAAGTCTTAATCAGTTCCTACTTGCTACAATGGTTAGTGTTTTGCAAGTTATAAATTCTACAAAGGTTAATTTGTTAATGGTAGGAGAGTATACTGAATTGTTGGTGTTAAATTGCTATATATATAAATTCTGCATGATATTTAAATTACCGATATCCCATTGATACCTCACGGCAATAACCTATATCTCAAACATCGGTCCTTGATCGATATTCGATTTTTTACCGCATTAACTGCATAGGCCCTTTCTAGGTCTGAGGTTTTATCTTATATATTTTATATGGCTTTCAGGAAGCTAATAAGAGGAATAACAATTGGTTACCACCTCCATGGGCGATTGCTGCAATGGTGATCCTTGGATTCAACGAGTTCATGACCCTTTTGAGGTTCTTTGTCTTTTTACGTTTCTCCACCTTCGTATTTATTCATTTTCATGTAACCAGAATTTACTTATGAATTCTGTTTTGCAGGAATCCTTTGTGGCTGCTCATTATATTTGTGAGTTACTTGCTTCTCAAGGCTTTGTGGGTCCAACTTGACATTGCTGGTGAATTCCGCAATGGCGCGGTAAGTTTTAACTTTTAAGATCTTGAATTTGTAGAGGTGGTAAAATGGGTGAGCTGGTAACGGGTCAACATAACAATTTTATAGTACGGGTTAGGTCGGATCGAGTTGCATTTACTTCGTGTCTGGATTTTAATTTTTCTATATAGCTAATGTTTTAAATATGATTATAAAAACCCATTTAATTTTTCTATATAGCTATTTTTTTTGGAATTTTTTTTCTCATCTTGTCAAGCACGTATTTTAGTCCCAGAATTTTAAACAAAATCATGTTTTTTACACTAGTAGAGTATTTATGTAATTACATCTAATTACTCTAGAGTAATTATGTCTACTAGTGTAAAAACACGATTTTTTTTTACATTTTGCATTTAAACATCATAACTAAATTGATGGAATTTAAAAAAAAGCTTCACTCACTTCTCATGTTAAGACCCATTTGTATTTGATCGTTACACTGTATTTTTAATAAAGCGATATCAGAGATTTTATGCATTAAAAGGCTACTCTACGGGTGGTTTTAACCCATTTGACATCAATCTTTTTTAGCCATTTGTCCCGTTGGAAGACAAAAGAATATGGGCCAAAATTGCCATATTGATTCTCTTGTCCAAAAATTTGAAGGTTTTTCCGAGGTTTAAATTTTACTTTATCTTTTTGGTGGTTACAGCTTCCAGGAATCCTTTCATTATCCACCAAGTTTCTTCCAACAGTCACCAATCTTCTTAGAAAACTAGCAGAAGAAGGTCAAACACCAGTCAACACTGGGAATCATGCACATTTAGCGCAATCAACATCCACAGCCTCATCTGAGGTAACTATGGAGAATGAAATGGAATACACAAGCTCCTCAAAACACCAGAATTAACCGCCATCCGTTCAACAAATAACGTCCCGCCACTTGTTAGTTAACCTACTTCTGTATCTATACAACAAGCTTGTTTATTTTGCCGACGGATATTGAAGAGGGAGGGGTATAGAGTTTATTAGGAGCCATGCATTCAAGCTTGATTTTGTTGTATACGATGGGTATAATTTGTTCTGTGTTCATGATCTATTTATAGTTGCTTGATGTTGAAAAATTAACTGTTGAATTGACATTTCAGTATCACTGAATTAAACAGAGATGAACATAGTATCTTCATAAAGTAGAAGAAAACCCATGATCATGATCATGTTCGTGTTCGCTCATGCTTCCTCTTGACAAACCTCTTAACCGTCGCCAGAACTGCTTCTTTCTCCCCATTTTCAGAGGAGCGGAATTGAACTGCCTTCTGAATGATTCAGACTCCAAGCCCCCAATGTTCTCTATCCTAGCCGATAATCCGATCTTCGAATCATAGCCGCTCGTTTCATGATGAATCTCGGATTGATCAAACGTGTCAAAGTCGAGATATTCCTCACGGCTACAACTTCTAGATTCCATTTCTCTTATTTCCTCAAACTCGTTGCACACAAGTTTTAGCGCTTGAACCACTTCACCCATGAATGGGCGGTGTGACACTTCTGGTTGCACACACATGGATGCTATGGCTGCGACTTTTAGTATGCTGTCAAATGGGGTGTTTGAGTTTATGATGTTTGGATCAATGATTGACTCTAGGGCCTCTTTGTTCGTGAGTAGTGGCCGGGCCCACGTGACTAGATTTTCTTGACCCGGTGGCTGCAATAGGTCCACAGGTTTTCTCCCTGTTAGAAGCTCGAGAAGAACCACACCGTAGCTGTATACATCACTTTTCACTAGAAGATGGCCCGTCATTGCATATTCTGGTGCTAGGTAGCTGCACAAAATGAGTGTTAGTATAATGTGTGTTTATGGTGAAAATACACACAGTTGCGAAGTTTAGGTAGCAAATGGGCTAAGAAACGTACCCAAAAGTTCCCATGACATGTGTTGATATGTGCATATGACCATCTAATGCCGTTCTAGCCAAACCAAAATCCGAAACTTTAGGTGTGAAATCATTTTCAAGTAAAATGTTGCTCGACTTGAAGTCGCGATGAATGACTCGTGGACTTGAATCTTCATGTAAATACGCTAAACCACGAGCTGCACCTAAAGCAATTTTCATTCTTTCACACCAGTTCAAAGGGGTGATCTTGTCAGCACCTGAATCAAAAAATTAAAACAAAAACATAAAATCAAGCCCCTTTATTAAATTAAATCAAGAACTGGTGGAAAGCATGTTGTATACCATGCAAATGAGATTCAACACTTCCATTTGGAACAAGCTCGTAAACCAGACATCGTAAATGGTCGTCTGTGCAAATGCCAAACAGTTTCACCAAGTTTCTATGGTGAAGACGACTCAACATCTCGATTTCAGCCAAGAATTCACGACTACTCTGCCGGTCGTCTCTCTTGAGCACTTTCACAGCAACCTTTTTGTCATCTTCAAGAACACCGCTGTAAACTACACCAAAACCACCTTCTCCAAGTATTCTACTGGAATCAAAGTTACATGTAGCTCTTTGAATCTCGCTCAAGCTATAGATCTTTGCGGTCCCAGCATACGCTGCCAGACTTGAGCTAAACGACATCGTTTCTGAGCTTTTCCTGCTTCCAACAATCAACGAATCTCCAGTCCCTAATAGAGTTCCAATTGCTTCCAAAACTGATTATTTGAACAACATACAAAGTACCGGAAACTAGGCCCGTCGATTTTACCCGTACCCGAACAACCCGTTACCCGAAAACCAATTGTTATTAAGGTCAAAACCGTTACCCGAAAACCAATTGTTAAGGTCAGGTATATTACACCTTTAAACATCAAAAACCCGAACCTTTTAACCCGAAATAAACTAACTTTTAATAAATCTTAAACATTTGATAGCAAAATTTTATCAATTATTAACAAAAACCAAGCCCGAACTACCCGACCCGACCCGACAAACCTGATAACCGAACAACCTGAACACGACGATTCTGATGTGATACAAATTGGTTATCGGATACTAGGAGTGTGCATGGGTCGGTTTGGATAGATTTTGGGCCCAAACCGAACCAAAAACCGAAAATTCGGCTTTTGGGTTTTTCCAGTTAGGCTTGAAATTATGGGGGGGAAAGAACCAAAAAAAAATGATTAATTAAATTTTACATATTTTGCTCTAAATTTTTTGTACTATACCATTTATTAATTTCTTATAAATTTCTCTACAAATAAAGATATATGAATTAGTATCGAGTAAATTACGTTTTTGGCCCCTATGGTTATATCACTTTTACTATATTAGCCCAAAATAAGAATTTTTAACATATCTGCCCCCGTGGTCTCTATAGCTAACCATTTTGGCCCCTAAGTCTAAAGATCATGGGGGCCAAAATGGTTAGTTATAGAGACCATGGGGGCCAAAATAGTTAGACTTAGGGGCCAAAATGGTTAGTTATAGAGACCATGGGGGCATATATGTTAAAAATTCTTATTTTGAGCTAATATAGTAAAAGTGATATAACCACAGGGGCCAAAAACGTAATTTACTCATCAGTATCTAAGTAAAAATGAATCATATAGTAAAAAAATGAAAACTTTATTACAATCTTCATATGCTTCGGTTCGGTTTTTTAAAATGTTTTCAGAACCGGACCGGACGTCGAACCGGTCTTCTTACCGGGTCAATGGTCCGACTGGTCGGACCGGACGTAAGAACCGGAAGTTATCGTAAATATTATAAAAATTAATAGGGTTAAATCTGAAAAAATATATAAAAAACCGGTCCGACCGGCCGGTTTCCCGGTCCAACCGCTGGGTCTCCGGTTCAATGCATTTCTGGCCCGATACCATGACCCGGACCGGCTCAACCTCCGGTTCCCAGTCCGACCGGCCGGTCTGGTCCGGGTCTGAAATTTGGTTTTGAGAAAAAAGCAAACCGAACCGTTAGTTTTTAGTTTGGCTCGTGTTTTTTAGGTACGGTGTTCTTTTGGTTTTTTGCACACTCCTTTTGGATACAATAAAAAAACCGGAATAATAAACCCAAACAACTTTACCTGACAATTTCCCTTGGGACGGCGTTGGTTTATGCCGGTTTATTTCCGGTCCGGATTCAGAAGAACAACATCGAAATTTTAACAATAGAAGCCAAATAGCTCCAATGAGAACAACAAAAGCAGTTACAGAAGATAAAACAACCACCACAATTATGCTTCCATTCGGCTTACTCTTATCGTCTTTTCCATTTCTATGTATGTCAACTCCAAAAGGTTTATCCGGCATTCCTTTATCACCATTTACAGGATCCGATTCGATGGTTACATCTGTATTTGAAGGAATCGAAGACGGAGATGGTGGAAGCCCTGATTTCAGATCAAAAAACACAATTACGTTTTGGATCAAATACAAATAGATTTTATCGTACTAATGTATAAATAACTAGAGTAATTAATTAATTATTATTACTCTGCCGTGTTATAAAAAAATACTCTAGTTCAAAACGCTACAAATTAGGGATGAGCTTGGTATTGGTACCGAAAATACCAATACCGAAATTCGTCAAAACTGGATACCGGTATCGAAATATTCGGTACGGTACCGGTACGGGACCGGTATTTGAAGGTAAAATTCGGTATTTTACCGGTACCGTACCGAACCAGTATCGAAACCGAAAGTATCGATACCGAAAATGCCAAAAAGTGGGTACCGGTACCGAAAAAATTCGGTACGAGAAATTCGGTACTGGTACCGGTACCCAGTACCAAATGTTCATCCCTACTACAACTAGAGTAATAAAATTACTCTATTTCAAAAACCAGAGGGGTGCCATTTTAGTTCATGTGGTTTGGCTAGTTTTGCGATTTTCGTCCAAATGTTTGTTTTTCTGCTTCTGGATCCAAAAGGTTTGGAATCTTGTCATTTTTAACCCCCTCGTTAATTTCATCCATTTTTCTCATTTAAGTCAGGGGTATTTCTATCTTTTTTGCTAACTTAAAGGGCAATTCAGTCTTTTTCACTTCATGTAAAAAGACCCAATATTCTTGAAAAAGACCAAATTGCTCTTTAAGTTAACAAAAAAAAGATGAAAATACCCCTGACTTAACAGAGAAAAATGGATGGAGTTAACGAGCTAGATGAAAACGACAAGATTTTAAACCTTTTTGCTCCAGATGCGGAATAACAAACCTTTGGATGAAAGTCGCAAACTGGCCAAACCTCAGGGACGAAAATGACATTTTACTCAAAACTAGAGTAGTTATTATTACGCTATAACTAGTGTAGTAATATTTGCTCTAGTTCAAATGAAAATTACTATTGTTATTTCTATGTTTAGTATGTTAATTTTATTTGTACCGCGGTGGTACCGGATCCCACCCCGGTGCAGATAATCAGATTTAGGAGACTGTAATTTTGTTACAACTGTAAAACCTGGATATTTAACGTCAACGACTTGATACGCGCCAAACAGAGTTCGGTTGATGGAAAGTTGCTTGTTCCAGAACTTTTGGTAGATCGAAAAGGTGGTGGCGGGATCGAAGTTTTGGTTTAGTGGTACTAGATTGATAAGAACAATGGTGTTGTCAAGCTGGTCGCCTGCGGCATTGGCTCCAGTGATTCGAGCCTGACTGGCATTGAGTGAGACACTGGTGGCGATTTCATTGGCGAGTTCGGAGACTAAGGAGAAGAATGTGTAGGGAGAGATCATGAGGCGAAGTTTGATCTGAATTGGCCATACACATGCACATGGTGATCCTGCTGGTGTTGATGTTAATGGTTGTGTGCATGTTACTGTTGTACAATCTACAAATAAAGTTTGAAATTAGTTATAACATATGTTGTAAGTTTTCATAACAGATTTACAAACTTTCCTGAAAAAATAAGAACTATAAAAATTGGTTATAATGTTGGTTTGTTTTGGTTAATTAAATTATTTTACACATCATTCTAGGGATAGGGATGACCATATGGTACCTGGTACTGGTACTGAATTTCACGTACCAATTTTTTTTCAGTACCGAATCGGTACCCACTTTTTGACGTTTTCGGTACCAGTTCGGTATGGGTATTTTACCGAATTTTACCCTTAAATACCGGTACCGTACCAAACATGTTTATTCAGTGTTAATGTGTTATTGAACACGGGTCACATGTTTAATGGGCCCGGGTCAAGACCAAATAGTTTTATTTATTTAAATGGGCCAGGTTATATTTACTAGAACATATAGTTATAAATTTCATGACCAAAATGGAACCTAAAACATACTAATAATGACCAGTTGGAACAAAAGCAAGTACATGACTAAAATGAAACAAAAATGTTAGCAGGTTACTATTTTATACCATATGCCTTAAAATATACCAAATAAACAAACAATATATAAGTAAATGAGTTTAAATTGTCACCTCTGTCACAAATACGATTTACCTTCGTTAGGAGGTGGTGAAGGTAGCATGAAAACCGGAGGTGGAGTAGCAGTGTTCTTCGTCAAAGAGGAGCTTGATGGAGATATTTGAGGCCCTTAAACATTATAACATCATCATTAACCAATGTTATTATAATGACATAGCAATAAAAACTTCGCGAAATTATAAAAACGATCAAAAGTTTAGCCTACCAAATTGATTTATTATTTGAACCGGTGATGGTGCAGGACCAGATGAACCTATTCAAAATGTAAAACAATCAAAACTTTAGTAATCTTTACGCAATAAATAGTTTTGGTATTCAAAAGGGGGGTTGCGGCGCAGCTTGTTGCTTGTTTACCTGTCATTCTTATGTAATTTTTCTACCATTAATATATTAAAAACATTTCCGTTAAAAAAATTACAAAACTCACCTTGCGACGTGTAAGTTGGTGGTTGAACTTGATACGATGGCGTAGGAGCAACATGATCAAGTTTTGAGCTTCCATGACGATGTCTATGCAACGATCGTTTGATCCATTTTGTTGCATGGTGGTTTGAGGGTGAGTAATTATCATAGTGATCAGGAGCTAAAGATTGATCATTGGTAGGAGTTTGTGCCTGTGAAACACCATGATCTGTAGATAGTTTGACTTTTTCAGTCAAACAAGTTATTTTTAGAATTTGAATTGACATGGATATATATGTATACAGAAAAGAAGAATCCAATATTGATTTAAAAACAGTATTTTTCTGAACTAATAGTAGCATAGTTCTTAACCTTCATTAAAAATATCATGTCAATTTTGGATTAGAAGAATGACTAATTTGACCATAATAGTCAAACTATTAATATTATGTAACATTAATTTCACAAAACAAGCAGCTATCAACTTCAAAAAAATCTTATCTTTTTTCCATCATCAATCTCTTCATGTTTGAGTTTGACCCAGAAACAGTTTCAAGAAAACATATGTGTGATGAGCTTAAAAATTTTAATTATAATCATGGTTTCCAATACCTTAAACAACATTAAATGAATCAATTTTTCATCAAGAAACTAAAATCTTGAACTCAAAAAAAAAAAAAAAAAAAAAAAAAAAAAAGAACCTTACCTGCTGCAGATCTAAAAGTCAAAGAATCACAGCCAATAAACAAAATCAAGAATGTGATCAACATGTGAACCACTTGAAAATCCATTATCAAGCAGAATGAAAGTGACCACCATACATAAGGCTTTAAACTTTGATCACCTCACAACTAATAACTGCATTAAACACTTGTACTGTACAACCATAACTTCTGCTCAATTTAAAGGGTATATTTGTCTAGTTGATAGGAAAAAAAGAAACCTCCAAATTTGGTAGATATACATGGAATTGTGTGCAATCTTTTTGACATGTATAAACAAAGGCTTTTTGCTTCTGAAATCAAGATAATAAAAGCAAGAAACATGTTTAAAGACTCAAGTTTTTTTTTTTTTTTTTTTGTCTAAAATAATAATTTCTTGCATTTAAAATAAAATAATTTGACCAGAAAATTATTTTGATTAGAGAGAAAGTGGGAATATTGCTTATAAAATATTAATTCTTTTTAACATTCTTCAGTGCCCCAATAAGGATATGATTATGATTTTTAGTGAGAAGTTATCTGAAATATAGAAAAAGAAATTGATTTCTTTTTATTAGTCTCTTTATTTTGAGAAGTTAAAGACCCATTTTACTTTAATTTATTGTTTGAGTGGTTCATATTATCCAAATTTTGAGAAAGCTGATTTATTTGGTCTTTTTCCCTTTTTTTATTGCCTCTGTCTTTGATATGAGATTGATTCATATGTAATCCATATAACAAAAGCTGCCATATATATATGTTGATAAAGAAATGATTATACTTTTACTATATAAGTTTTATTGTTTTCTTAATTGCATATTTGTGATGTATAGAAGACAAAATAGTACGAAGAGAAATAAAGTTAGTGACTTATCTCTTTATTAAAATGATCTATTAAACAAACATTAAAAGTAAGATACATGAAGTTACTTTTTTTTTTGTAATTTATTAAACATTAAAAGTAAGATATATGAAGTCGCTTATTTTAATTTTTGGTACTATATTAACTATTATTTTGGTCAAATCAAACAAGATAGAAGTTAATTTACAATTTTAAAATCCATGTCCTTTTTACCCTTGTATCTTGTAATTCCTCACAAGTGAGGCGGAAAGCAATAAAGAGTATCATAGTTGCAGTTCGTGGACACATATGTAAATCTCGTGTCATCTTCGTCTCTTATTTCTATGTGTTGGGAAATACCTGAATCCTCAACATAGAGCCTACACATTTGGAGAGCAAAACCTCACCACTCTTTTTGGTACCACGAGGCTACAAGATGCAAATGATATTAACATTATTAAGGATCAAATATCAAAGCCACGAATAATCTATACTATCTATAATAAGAGACTTTTGGCTGATGTAAATTTGCCTATGTGTCAACTCGTAAGTTATGCCACATGTCAATGATGATGTCATAATTCCGATTTACAATTTACAAATAATCTATAAATCTGATTTTTATTAGAATTAATTAGTGGTATTTTTAGCCGGGACAATTTAAAAAATTTCAAATTTGAAAGCCCCTTTTAAAACATAAACCTAAAAACACATCTCAGATAAAGATTTTCTCTCTCTTCCATCATTCTCTTTCTAAAACCAATTTCTCTTCCATCATCCTCACAATCGCCCTAATTCCCCCAAATCTCAACCGGATTCACCAAAACCTACAAAATCAACAAATTCTACAAAATCTGTAAAATCCGACCGTCAGATCTTGATTCCTGGAGCCGAAAATCGCGTAATACTCTACAAACAAGCCTGCGAGTGGTCCGGCCGACGTTCGAAGCGTGTAGAAGCGTTCAATCGATCTACAGAATATCATGTCAGAAGCCCGTGAGTTTGAAGATGAAGACGAGATTGACAAGTCGAAGTTGCAGTTACAGTTACCTAGGGTTTTCATCGGCGGAAAGTACATCGGAGGAGGTGAAGCAGTTGCATGAAACCGGCGAGTTGAAGAAGTTTGTTGAGCGGTTACCGGCGGTTACTGGTGGTGTGTGTGCAGTTTGTGGTGATTTCAGGTTTGTTGTGTGTGAATTTGGTTTGTTTTGTTTTGTGATTGTTTGTTGGTTTATTTTTTTTAATGATGATTATATTTACAGAGTTGATTCTTGAATTTGGTTTCTTTTGTTTTGTTTTGTTTTGTTTTGTTTTGTTTTGTGATTGTTTGTTGGTATGTGGTTTATGTTTAGGTTGATCAGTGGTTTATAATCGGACCGTCCAGTTCATTCATCAGGTATTATTTCCTTTTCATTTTCACTACACTGATTTAGCATTACCTGATGTTGATGAGGCTTTGTTTTGTTACCTGATTATTTTGTTTTTTATGATAGATCATTGTTGTAAGGTTGATTATTTTGTTTTGTTTTTGTAACAATCAGGCTCATTCTTTTTTGGTAGGTGTTATGGATTTGATTGTTGTATTGTTTCAGTACCTGTGGTGCGATTAGGGTGGGTTAGTGACTTGGGTTGGTTCAATCAAGAGGGAAATCAAGATCGGCAAGCTATCTTGGACTGGGATAATCTTTTTGAGAAGTTGAGGTCAGTCTGAATGATTACAAAAAGAATTTTTTTTTTATAGTTGAATCATTACATAACTAACAAAGAATCAACTGTAACTAACAAACTCTGTTTCTTTTTTATCGAAGTATGGAAGACAATGATGTTGGTGTTTAGGGTTGGAGAAACGATGATGTGAGCAATGGTCGGAGACGAAGGGGATTCATATCACTCGATTATGTTGTTTATTGTTAGTTTAGGTTTCCGATTATCATTTTTTTGGATTAGATGTCAGAAAATGTGTTATGTGTTAGGTTAGGGTTAGTGACTTTGGGTTGGAATAAGAGAATTAGATTTGCTGATCTGATTCGATAAGAATTGATTTGAAGAACAGGACACGTGACCTGAACCGTTTGAAAACTTTTGTTGTATTAGGACCATCATAACTTTAATACATGTAAAATGTTAGATTTACATAAATATGTTATCAAAGATATGTTGTTGCTGTATTTACATAAAATGTTGGATTTAACCTTTACTATATTCATAGTTATATTATATATATTTTGAAAGTATGTGTGTGCATATTTACATATATTGTTTTGTGCAGAACACTACTTTGACCTACTAAAGATCATGAGAAGGCCAACTCAGCGGCTTTAGTTCAAGGTACAAAATGATGGCAAAACAAATTTCTTTGCATCATACAAAGCGATGAGCATTTGGTACTGTACTGGTCATTTTCGGTATCGATACCCATTTTTCGGTACCTTTGATACCGGTACTGGTACTTGCTCATCCCTAATCATAGATAGACTTTGGTTCAATCTTTTAATTTAGTTTCAGTGGTATAACACTTACCCACACTTCTTAAATAACATTGTACTAAAATTGTTTATTCTAAAAAGGTTGAGCTTGACTCCGGGTATTAAGGGGCTCTATGCTGTGTTCTTGTGTTGGTCCGCGATAAGAAGGTACAATTTTAATTATTAGTATTGGGTAGAGGTTTAATTTTCAATTCAGGTTATATTTTATTTTTAGTGGGTATGATAGAAAAAGAGTAACTTATATTTTTCATTCATCTGGCACATGAATAATCTATATATATACTTACTTACTTACTATCTATAATAAGAGAACTTTGGCTGATGTAAATCTGCCTATGTGTCAAATCCTAAGGTATGCCACATGTTTATGCTGATGTCATTATTCCCTTTTGTATATTTATATATTTATATTTATATATAGGGTAGGGATATGGTAAAAAGTGTTTAAAATGTGAGAAGGGTAAGAAGTGTTTTAAACCATTGTATATTTGATCTAATGGTTGAGATCAATAGGGTATAAAAATGTAAATTGTGTTTTAATTAGAAGGACCTTATGTAAAATTGAAGGGCAATAGTGTCTTTTCGGATGTTTCAAATATGGTAACCGTGTCCTACACAACCAAAACCCCCATTATTCTCCTAAAAACTAGCGACTTCCCTTTAAAAGTTGATTATCCGATTTCCTTGACTATTGTAAGACACTATACAGTTTAATTAACAATAATCTATTGATTTAAATCAGTTAATAATCATAAAACACTATGAACCAAAAAATTAAGATGTCTGTACAGAATATAACACTATTGATTGAGGATAAAACACTATGAAAGGAAATTAAGATGTGTGTACATAATATAACACTATTGATTGGGGATAAAACACTACACATATAAATATAAAAAAAATAACACTGTTAATGATAAAACACTAAAACAAAAACTTACCCTAAACAATTCAATGTATAAAACACTATTGATTGGGGATAAAACACTATGAAAGGAAATTAAGATGTCTGTAAAGAATATAACACTATTGATTGGGGATAAAACACTATGAAAGGAAATTAAGATGTCTGTACAGTATATAACACTATTGATCGGGGATAAAACACTATACATATAACACTATTAATGTATAAAACACTATGAAAGGAAATTAAGATGTTTGTACATAATATAACACTATTGATCATCCATATGACACTATACATCTAAATAAAAAAAAATATAACTCTATTCATGATAAAACACTAAAACAATTATAATTGATGAAGAATTGATGAAGAATGATGCGTACATGAAATTAATTGATAAAACACTAAAATTCGAAAGAATCCCTAAAATATCTCATCGCCAGTTTTTTTGGCAATTATCTTGGAATCAATTAATTGATAAGAATGGAAAATTACTAATACACCCTTTTGAATTAATTAAGATAAAGGACACTTGTCATTTCCAAATTATTTCTCACACTTCTCACAAAAGTTGAAATTTGTACAGGATCCTCTACCTTTATATATAAATCTATCTTCTATATTATATTATATAGATATAATTTGAAATTTGAAATTCAAAATAGAGAAGGGGCTCAATAAATGCCAGGGAATTAAACCGCCCTCTTTTCTTCTCTATCTCTCTCTCACTAAAAACCCTATCACAAATCATTTCAGATTCAAATTGGCATGCTGAAACTTTCTCAAATCGGTAGTTCATGTTGCCTCCTTCACAAATCATGACATATTTAAGGTTAGAAATCCTCCTCTCATATTTGATCTTCCTTTCTCAGTTTGTTTTTTAACACAGATTTGAACTTCTAGGGTTCATATGTGGGTATCTATATAATCTCCGGTGAAAACAACCGTTTTTCCGGCGTGAAAATATTTTGTTTTTGCAAATTAATTTTGTCTTTAAGATGCAGTAATATTACCCTTTAAAATACGATCGTTACCTTTTTGTATATTTTGTTTTTGCAAATTAATTTTTATTTCTAAGTTTTTTTTTTATTTTGTAAAATTAGTGTATAAGTGGCACAAAATGCTTTCCAGAATCCGGCATAGGTTTGGAATCCATGATGATGATAATATATGAAATACAGAGGCTGACCATAAGGATCTTCATCTTAAGGTAAAGTGCACGTTGTGCTGTATTTTTGCTCGATTTAATGCAATTTGTAGTGTACTAATTGGTTGTGTATTCGGTAAACTTCCATGCAATATGTTGGTTTTAAAGTGTACTAATTGTTTACTACATTATTCAGGTGGGTATTTTCAAAGAATTGCTTTCATTCAAGGGTAAATTAGACAATGCAAACTCCTAAAACAAGGTATGAGATCCAAAGTAATCATGCTTGTGTGACTTGTATTACATGCATTGAAATTCGTATATTGCACTATTGCAGTAATTTTGTCAGGTTACACTTAGGTCATGGGCTTAGTCTTTTACACTGGTATTACATGCATTCAAATTGATACATTGCACTTAGTTGTTTGTAAACTTCCAATTCAGTCTTTCCATTTCCTTAGAAAGTTGGTTAGCTGAGAACAAGTTGGTTTGTGTTTGAAGAACCTATAACAATCTTTGTTCAGCATTTAAAACAAAACCAAAAAAAATTGGTCAGCCTAAAACCATACCTAAATTTATAATGAAACAGACGCAGGAGGGTCGTAGACAAACTCAACGACTGAAGCAAATCAAGATACATACAAGCAAGAATTTAAGAGATATAATCAGAATATATATGTGGATAACTCACAACAACCATGTGTAAGATACTATGATCATCATTAACTGTAACTAAAAAAGAATCTGTAAAATGATAATAAAACACAATAAATGAACAAATCTTCATGGATGATCTGTATACCTGAATTATAGCAGTGAAGCCAGCAAAGATTGGGATGAAACACAGGAAAACGTTAATGGATTTGTATAATTAAGACATGAAAAAGTAATATCTATAGAGAAAATGGTACAAAACAACAATCTTAAAAAAAATTCAGATGAAAGATTTTCTAATTTATCGACAATGGAACACTGTCTCTTTATCTTCAGACTCATAAAAAGAAGCAAAAATAAACTGTCATAAAAAAATTAATACGATTAAAATATAAAGTATTAAAAAAAGTAACAATTACATATAAAAAAGAAAACTAATCAGACACTTAAACTCTAATAGCAAGAATCAAGAAACTTTAACTTCAACTCCATGGAGCACTGAACTTCTCGATGTATGTCATTGATCTTTCTCATGAAGTCCAGGTCTCTGTCTCCACACTCTATATTACTCGCAACACACAGGTCACGAACGGAAGTAGTCAGCATCGTGTAACACCCGTTCTTATAAATCAAGGTTTAGCGTATTATTTACGGAAACAATCATGTAATTAAGATTACATATCCATTGGAAAAACGGGTTTACTAAAACCTTTTTACAATTTAAAAGTTTAGAACATAATGTAATTAAGTTCGTCACTTAAAAGAAACAATGAAACGACATTCGTCATTTAGCATAATAACGATACATAGTGCGGAAGCTTATTTCGTGATCGTGTTCGGTTCTTGCTCGTCGCTTGATCTTCATCCGGGCACTCATGGCAATCACCTATGATCAAAACCAACTTAAAAGTTAGTTTTGATAGTCAAATATGAAGTTCAAACAAGTACAGGGGTTAAATATGAAGTTCAAACAAGTACAGGGGTAAAATATGAAGTTCAAACAAGTACAGGGGTTAAATATGACAAAAAATAACATTTTTCCGGGTTTGGGGGCGTCGCGTGACGCTAGGCCCCCTTTTCAGCAGAAAGTTGCTGCATATTCCCTGCACGATCTGATTTCACGGAAACGGCCATAACTTCTTCGTTATTGATCCGTTTTACCCGATTCTTTTTCCTACGCGTCCGTAATTTAATTCTCCATCTTATGGAGTTAAAATCCAACAACCTTCATAATAAAATTTCAGACTTTTAAGTCTTCGGCTTATCGCCCTTTTACCAAATTTTGACCCGTTTATGCATTTTATCAAACGAACATATTTGTTTGATTCCTACATCACCTACACTTCTCAAATTGTTATTAACTACCATTTTAGGTTCTAATCACAAGTTTATTTCACAATTTAAACCCGTTTTCGTTCGTATGTTTATTTTGACCCGTTAAGGGTATTTAAGCATTTTCGAGCCTAAAATCGCTCTCGATTGATTCTAGCATTTCATCACCACATTTCTTATCCTATAATCTCCCACCACAATTGTGTTTATGGCGGTTTGATGTGGTGATCTATATAAACCAAATTTTACTTCTCGAATCATTATTTTACGGCAAAAACTCAAATAGTACCGTTTGACTAATATATGTAACACCCCGAAAATTTCGTCCAATAAGGTATTGACACGTGTCATAAGCTTTGAACGTGTGAAAGAATACTTTAGAGGGACTAAAGTTGACAAACAATGAAACTATGTAAATTTAAGGGTTCAAAGTGTCAACAACGAATAAATATACTTTACAATAACCCTACATGATGTTTATAACCTAAAACGAATAGATCATGGATCATACGAAGCAAATTGTGAAAGAAAGTGAGAGATTACAAACTACAGGGGTTAATTGTGCCAACATGTTTAAGTTATACCTCTGAGTGACCTTTTGACAAACCCGAAGCATTGTAACGATTAATTATGCTCACTAGAACGTACTACAAAAATTTCATGAAGTTTCGTTATCGTATGAGCAAGTTGTGATAAAATCCGTGTGCAAGGGTTAGAACCGTCAACATTGAAATTTAGGGCTTTACGGATGATCACAAAGTTACCCGAGGACTTGACAAAGTGGGTATAAGTATTAAAGCCCCTATATAGAAATATCAAAGCCTTAAAATGCAAGAAACCATGTGAAAGTGACATTTCGGGGGACCAGGGGCCAAATATGCAATAAAAGGAAACTTGTTACCTGATCAGAAGGGGAATGCGGCCCGCTTTGGATATCTTAAAACATGATGCGGGCCGCTTGAGACCTGCAGAAGCAGAAAATCATGGCAGGTGGCTGTTGGTGCCATCTAACCGACTTAAATCCTAGTTTTTCGAATCTATGGGCTTGCTAAAGTGGTTTTTAGCTACTAGAGGGCATGTGGACTGATCTTAAATCATGCTAGACCTTGTTGGCATCAAATTAGAAAGATCAAAAGTTCATAAATATCACAAAGTTTCAACATTCATGCACATTTCATCTTCTGGACATTTTCAAGAGCTCAAGAACTGATCCAAGCTTTCCATATCATCCTTTAGTTGTGTGTAAGTATGTTTAACCTTTCCTCATTCATTTACGCTTAGTTTTTAGCCTAGAAATCAAACCGTCGTAACTACGGTTTGACTTTGTGATAAATCACAATCGGTCCAGAGATTTGTCGAATCGAAAGTTGTTATAAGTTGGTATTTATATGGGTAATAAACCCCTAAAAGGTCACCCACTGATTCCAATCTTAACCATGTCTTTTGTCGAGTCAAAGGTTGTCCGAAAAGTCAACAGAAACCTTAATCGCACATTTAATGATACGAAAGGCGTGTAACCTGTTTTATCAGTCATATAACTTGAAAATAAGTATAATAACTTGTCTACACTTGTTTGATTCGACAACTTTATGTTTAGAACCGATTCGGAACCGAGATACGCAAAGGTTTGACTTTTGCTTTGACCTCAGTTCTGACCCGATTTATATAGGTTTAGACATGCCTTAAAGTTCCATTAGGATCTAGTTGCATGTGTGTATAAGCCTCTGCGTTTATACCACTCGAATCCCTAATCGTCCGATGTTTCCGTTAAACGCCTAAATATTGACCGTAATGCCCTTATGACCATTAAACGAGATTTTAGAAAATGTAAAAGTGCAAAAGTCTTTAATACTGATTATTGAACATGTCTGCAAAATTTCACGTCAATCGGAAGTCTAGATTAGGAGTTATGCTTAATGGCGTATTTATAAACATGTTTATTAATTAAACGGCGCCATTAGCGTAAAACCTATCTAAACTCAGTTTTGACACCAAATCTTTTACACACTGATGTTAAATAATATTTTAGGATTTTTAAAGATTTTTAATTATTTTTAGACTGATCATAAGCTTGGATTAGCGCCTTAATTCGGTAAATACCGAATATGCCCTTTTAGGCCATAAAATGAGTTTTACAAATCCTTTTAACGCCAATCCAATTGCTACTGATTTTAAATAATAAATTTAGTGTTTTGAACCTTATAAACTGACCTAGAAACTCAGAATACTATTTTAACCCGTAAATCGCTTAAAACGACGTTATACGCGTATTAAGCGCATAGTAAGGGTCTAAAACCATTTTGCCAAATTGGACTTAACACCAACTGATATACCAAGTTAAAATAAACTATGTTACTGATTTATTCAGACCCGGATCACAAAAGCTTAATTGATCCCTTTTATAATCTTTAAAATGACCAAAATACCCCTAGGGGGCTTAAAATAAGATTAAACTCGTTTTGGGCATTATGGAAGGTATCCTACTGATATCACAACATATTTAGGGCTTGTTAACTTAGGAAACCTGTTTAGGACTCTTATGGTTACCCGTTACGCTTCATACGCGTTCGGTTCGGTTTATGTAACTAGTTTACATAAATTAGCCGAAACGGGTCAAACCTTATCGGTTTTATCTCAAATCCAGAATGTGTATAAAATACCCATATTTTACAAGTCTTCAAACTTGTCGGGTCTAAATCACATTCTATTCCGGTCTTCGCTTTATCATGCGTTTGAACCGTACCTACCTCTTGAAAACTAATCGGTCTAAGTCAAGGCTTAATTAAAGACCCGTTAGGATTCTAATAGGTTATTAAAAACCTTCGTTCCAGATTTAGGAGCCCAGTAAAAGCTATCTGTACTTGCTGATTTGATACGGCTGGGATTGAATTTATATTTAGCTCAGGTAAATACTTTTAACTTATTTCCCTATACGGGCTTGGGGTACGGTATATAAAATACCGCTTGGTCGGGCATTGAATATTTAATCTTATTATGGTTAAGTTATTGAGATGACTCCGTTTAATTTGTTTTGTTTACTTAAAGCCTTTGGGGGGTTAATGACCGTTGTCCCGGATATCCCTGGCATCATTTTACGAAATGGCCACGACCTTAGCACCCGGCGTAGGCGTACGCCGTCGGTGTCTCATAATTAAATGTGGTGTGTCAATTGATCTTTAACCCGGCTCGATCCGGGCTACTGAACGCATAAGAAACATGTAAATCCTGTACAAGTTTATATATTAGATAAGTAACCCAAGTTATAAAATAATATTTGTGCCATGTGCATTCAAATCAATCATTTTCTTAAACCCTTTTTAAAATGAGTCGGTTGAATGTATTTACCAGTGTAAACTGACGTATTTTCCCAAAAAGGCTAAGTGCAGGTACTAATTGGAATTGGCTGGCTACTCCTAGCATCAATAAAGAGTCTCGCAAGCTTAGATGCCTAAAGTCTGTTGAACCATATTATTTTATTGCGATCCGCCTGTGGATCCTTTACTTCCGTTGTAATACTTTGATGTTACACTATTACGGATTGTAATATATTTATCCTTTTGCTTCCGCTGTGCATTTAAATATTGTGTTGTTTGACTATGATGTTGCCAACCACGTCATGTTACTCCCCTACCGGGCCCACCGGTGACACGTGGAAATTTGGGGTGTGACAGGTTGGTATCAGAGCCAACATTGAGTGAATTAAACACTATCTTTTGTGTTTAATCTCAATGACACATTTGCACATTCCTTGACCTTCTGAGTCTAGACTTAACATAGGAATACTCTCAATCCCCATCAGGAAATTTTTCTTCCAAATCTTTATATATTGGATACGTCGCCAAGCGAAGAAGCCATAATAGGAATCCTTCACACCTGAAGCCTTATATTGCTGACCTTCGTACAGCGGCTAGGATGAAACGTGCAACCAAGGAGAAGCATTCAGGAATTGAATAAAGAAGAAACTCCTTTGCTAAAGATCATTTCCTCAATAGTCCTTATAAGGACGTATTTATCTTTTCAGTCCCTTCGAGGACAACATTATTCCTTTCAAGCCCCGCTTAGGGCAACTCTGTACTTTTATTTTCATATATTGGATTTTTCCAATATTCTTATCTAGTCTATTGATCTAGAAATCATAGCTTATATCATCCTATAAGATGATCATATTATAACCATCCCTGAGAAGGGAAGTGCCTACGGGCTATAACGTATTGTCCATCTGAGACACTGACATTGTGATCTTTATGATTTCTTGTCTATGGTGGTGAGCTCTGCTCAAGCCTATTAGTCTATATGATCAATGTGATCATGACTAATATCATCAATATGATGATCATATTATCGACATCCTTAGTGATGAAGTGCCTACTGGCTATACTTTAAAATATTGTCAATACGACAATGACAGTTGTAACTCTTAGGGTTCCTGTCTAAGGTAGTGGGCTTTGCCCAAGCCTCATGGTCAATATGATCAATATTATCAGGACTACAATCATCAGTGTGATGATTATTAATTTCTAAAAACATCGTTTGGTAATGTCAATTGATCCGCCTACGGGCCATATTGTATCGTCAATTTGACAACGACAGTAGTAGTCTTTGACTCTCTGTCCAGGAAAGATAATGAACTATGTTCAAACCTAAATGCTTTGATTCTCTGAAATCATGGCTTATAAATTAAACTCGTCTACTTGACTAAGCCTTTAGTACTATTACTAACTTAAAATTTAGGATTAATAAGTGAGCATCCTGAATAAGATAAATATCATTCTCTTCCTGACAGTTTAAATATTAAAAGAGAATCTTAAAAGGTTTGACCTAGCTTGAATGTTATTGTAGACCTTGCTAAGATGGTAAAACCTGGTTAAAAAGAGATTCAGATCATTGTTAACACTTTAAAATGTGTTGACACTCCCGACAACAGTGATATGATAAAATCACACTTGTCATCCCTATATTAAGATTTTTCCATATCTCTTAGATAGAGTAAGTGATCAATAGGAATCATGACTGGTAAACGTCGAGCATGATGTACGCATCAAAACATCCATTTGGGATGTGTACCTATGGGAAAAGGTGTATATATGAAAAGATAGTTATTATTTCATAAAGTCTTGTCAAGACAATGAACTATGGAATTTTCCGATCCAAAGGAATCATCGATTATGTCTTAGATTTTTCCCTAATGACAAGGCCCCTGTGCCATCAAGAGTCCTTGGGAACAAGCTCTTGTGCTATATAAAATGTCAATACGACATTGACAGTCGTGATTTATGTCCCCTGTCTAATAAATATGAAGGATTATATTCCGCTTAAATGCCAAAGATGGTTATTTAAACTTAGGCAAAACATAATCAAATGAATTAAATTCTATCTATTGGCCTATATGGTTTAATTACGCCATGGCTATTTATTCATCAAATTCGACAATTCACTATATGATTAAACAAATTGTTTCTACTTGGATAGTAGCCTTCAAAGCTTCACCATGGCTGACTCCTCTGAAGCTCACCATCATCCAGTTAATCAGAATGATGATGCAAGACTAAACTTAATAAGCACCGAGTTACAGGCTGTGATAAATACCGCCGTAAGCAACGCCATGGACCGTGTGTTGAAGGATTATAAGCGAATGTGCGATGATGCCCCAAATAAAGGTTACAAAAAGAGTAAGACCGGTTCAAGCTATAACCAGTCCAAGCCAAAGGAGGCAAAACCCACATGTAAAACCTGTAAAAGAAGACACTGGGGTCAGTGTCGATCAAATCAAAAGATAAAGCAATGTGGCATCTGTAAAAGAGCTGGCCACCAGTCCCACGAATGTAGGGATATAAAGAATGCAATTTGTCATGGCTGCGGCGAAAAGGGCCACATCAGTACTAATTGCCCTAAGGCTGCCAAGAGAAAAGCAGCTAAGCCTGGCAAGGATTTAAAGGACAACCAGCAGTCAGGTGAAAAACCCAAATGCAAAACCTGCAAGAAGCAGCACTTCGGGAAGTGCAGGAATGGATCGAACTCGTCTACACAGTCGAGAACTTTTGCATGTGGGATCTGCAAGTCCAAGGAGCATAAGACTTTGGACTGCAGGAAGATGGAGGACGCAACCTGCTATGGTTGCAATGAAAGAGGGCACATTAAGACCAACTGCCCTAAGTATGCTAAAAAGCTTGAGGAAGTTAAAAAGACCAAAACCGAAAACTCCCAAATGGATACTCAAGAGGCTATCCAAGATGACAAGGTCACAACAGGTACTTTCTATATCAATAACGCTCATGTTAGAGTATTATTTAATTCAGGTTCAGATAAGTCTCTCATAGACAATAGATATTGTAAATCATTAAATTTGCCTGTTAACAACTCTAAGCGTTAAGTATAAAGTAAAATTGACCGATAACACCTCGGAGACTAATTCAGCAATATTAGATGGATGTTTTATGTTCATTAAGAATTACCCTTCTCCGCTGTCCTTGTTCTGTTAATAAGAGGACACTATATAGAAATAGGTGAGGATTTGTCGCCTTGTGACCAAGCCCATATGGTGGGTGATAAGAAGCAGTTAATTATCAAGACTGTCATTTTGAAGGTTTGCTTCGGATCAGAAGATCCAAGCGGCCCGCGTAAGCCTAGATGATACCTTACGCGGCCCGCGTCAAGCTCCCAGAAAATAAAAATGGTGAAATCGGCCGTCCCCGGAATCGAACCCGGGTCTAGGCCACACCCTTTCGCGCGCCTAGGCAACCGAGCTAGGTGCCTAGTTTGTGAAACTTCCATTATTTATTAGATATAAGCACTTGTACAATAAACTTCCTTATCATTTATCAATGATAATTCCTGCTAAGTGTCCTGTTTTAATACAGGCAATAATAAATCTTCATGAACCATAAATTTAGCAAAATTTTTATTATCATCCACAAGGTATAACTACCAAGGAAACCATAGTAACCGATTCTTATAGATCGGCAAGGAATCCTTTCGAAAATCTAAGAGCACTCTTTCTTTGCATAGAGTACGACAACATATGTTATTTTAATTATTTTTCTCATTGTTTTTATCGCCTGCGAATGCCAAACTATGTTTGATAAAAGCATCATATGAGGATTGGGTATCTTAATAAATTCCATAGATTGCTTCCATGCCTGATCAGTATGGAGGTTTAATGCATGGAACCTCTGAGATATCCCAATAGTCATATCGTACTAAAGTCGACTAGTAGTATTCAAAGAAGATATCCCGAATGAAATTGTCCAAGTAAATGTTCCCGACTAAAGAACTCGTGGACTCGTAACATAAAGGTGTCACTTAATTGACACAAACAATGATGGATGAACTGGAGCCTGAGATATGGAAATCTCTGTAACCTCCTTGTACCTTGATTATCTTCTCCTAAGTTTACCCTGTTTACCTCCTTATAGGCAAGTAGAGTTAAGATTAACATCCCTCTTGGGTTAGAGTGTTGTAAGAACTCCCTGTTGTTTATGTAATAACCGAAAACCTGATTAAGTAAATTATTAAGATAGGAGATTCATATAGCCTAACTCAATATCCTGGGAATCCGGTATAGTCAAGTATGAAAGACGGTTCATTTTGCTTATGCATTATCACCGCAACCCTATTTAGGCAACAATTAAGAATCGATATTACCTACCCAGGATCGTCGATCTGTTCGACTAACGGCAAGGATTAGCTATTCCCTAAACATTAGCTAAGCAGTGGTTGGAATAACCATCTCACCTTAAGAATAAGCTTTTCTATAATAATGGATATGTAAGTATTAAGGCTACTCCTTTGGAGACCTTGTATAGATGGAATGTTAAATGTCTATTGTTAGATAGAGAATTGGTAAGTCCAACTAGCAAGATCTGAAAGTTGCCTGGGGGACAACAAATAAGATTATACAAATCCAAAATCGATTGTAGGTTGCCAGTATACGGCAAGAAATCAAGGAGTTATGAAAATAGCAAACTTTCTAAGTTCTTGTTAAGGAAAATGGTTTAACAAAAGATATCACCCAGGAAGGGTGTACCAAAATTTGTGAAATTATCAGGCTAGTTAAGCTCTGAATATATGGAAATCCTTCGAAAGAAATCGAATGTATCAAGATCAAGTAGCTTGTAAGCTAAAACCTATTTAAGGAGTTTGACGGAGCTCGAAATACATTGCACACTAGTGACTGAAGGAGGTGTTCCGCCAATAAGTCAAGGAGCACTATCACAAATTGGTATGCGGATTTACGATGTGATAAACATCCTATATCGATTGAGGATCGACAGGTTAAGAAGCTTCGAAGGAAGCAAGTACCAATTGTAAAGTTCAAATGGGATGCCCGTAGAGGTACCGAGTATACGTGGGAGGTTGTCACACCCCGAATTTCCACGTATCACCGGTGGGCCCGGTGGGGGAGTATCGTGACGTGGTTGGCAACATAATAGTCAAACAACACAATATTTAAATGCACAGCGGAAGCAAATTATAGATTTAATTCAACCAAACGATATTGTAATATTAAGTATCACAAATAGTCGAATATAAATCCACAGGTAGATTAAATAAAAAGAAACAATTGTTCAACAGTTTATGACATCCAAGCTGGCGAGACTTAATGTGGATGCTAGGAGACAAGCCAGCCTATTTCGCGTAGTACCTGCACTTAACCTTTTTAAGAAAAATACGTCAGTTTACACTGGTAAATACAATCAACCGACTCATTTTGAAAAGAGTTTAAGAAAATGCATTTAAGGCACAAGGCACAAATAATATTTTATAACTTGGGATACTTATCTAATATATAAACTTGTACAGGATTTACATGTTCCTTATGCGTTCAGTAGCCCGGATCGAGCCGGGTTAAAGATCAATTAACACACCACTTTAATTATGAGACACTGACAGGTGTACGCCTACACCTGAGTGCTAAGGTCGTGGCCATTTCGTAAAATGATGCCAGGGATATCCGGGACACGGTCATTAACCCCCCAAAGGCTTTAAGCAACAAAACAAATTAAACGGAGACATCTCAATCACTTAACCATAATAAGATTAAATATTCGACGCCCGACCAAGCGGTATTTTATATACCGTACCCCAAGCCCGTATAGGGAAATAAGTCAAAAGTATTTACCTGAGTAAGTATAGTTCAAAATCAGCAAGTGCGGGTATCTTTTACTGGTTCTCCTATTCTGGAACGAAGGTTAATAATAACCTATTAGAATCCTAACGGTCTTTAATTAAGCTCACGCTTAGACCGATTAGTTTTAAAGATACGGTACATACGCACGATTAAGCGAAGACCGGATAGAATGTGATTTAGACCCGACAAGTTTGAAGACTTGCTTAATATGGGTATATGATACACATTCTGGATTTTGAGACAAAACCGATAAGGTTTGACCCGTTTCGGCTAATTTATGTAAACTAGTTACATAAACCGAACCGAACGCGCATAAAGCGTAACGGGTATCCGTAAGAGTCCTAAACAGGTTTCCTAAGTTAATACGCCTTAATTAAGTTGTGATATCAGTATAATATCACCCATGATGCCCAAAACGAGTTTAATCTTTTAATAAGCCCCGTAGGGGTATTTTGGTCATTTTAAAGATTATAAAAAGGATTAATTACGTTTCTGTGAACCGGGTCTGATTAAATCAGAAAA
Source organism: Helianthus tuberosus (assembly GCA_030545235.1). Classification (NCBI taxonomy): domain Eukaryota; kingdom Viridiplantae; phylum Streptophyta; class Magnoliopsida; order Asterales; family Asteraceae; genus Helianthus; species Helianthus tuberosus. The sequence goes on from CM060400.1 coordinate 212,102,164, forward strand.
ATGGTTTATTTTAACAGGTTATAACATTTGATTATAAGTCTTATGATTCAAAATGGTTTTAAACTCAAACTACGCGTATAATACGCGTATAAAGCCGTTTTAAGCGACGTACGGTTTAAAATACGATTCTGAGTTTTCTGATCAAATAAACAGGCTCAAAACACCCTATTTAACTTTTAAAATCAGTAGCAATTGGATTGGCACCATTTGGACTTGTAAAACTCATTTTATGGCCGAAAAGGGCATATTCGGTATTTACCGAATTAAGGCGCTAATCCAAGCTTACGATCAGTTTAAAAATAATTAAAAATCTTCAAAAATCCCAAAATATTATTTAACATCAGTGGAGAAAAGTTTTGGTGCCGGAAATCGGGTTTAGATGGGCTATGCGCTAATCGCGCCGATTAATTAATAAAAAGCCTATTATTTACGCAAATGCGCATATCTCCTAATCTAGACCTCCGATTGACGTGAAAATTTACAGACATGATTAATAATCAGTAACTAAGATTATTTTATTTTCATATCTCCAAAAATCTCGTTTTATGATTATAAGGGCATTACGGTCAATATTTAGGCGATTAACGGAAATATCCGACGATTAGGGATTCGAGTGGTATAAACGCAGAGGCTTATACACACATGTAACTAGGTCCTAATGGAACCTTAAGGCATGTCTAAACTTATATAAATCGGGTCAGAACTGAGGTCAACGCAAAAGTCAAACTTTTGCGTCTATCGGTTCTGTATCAGTTCAAAACAGCAAGTTGTCGAATCAAACAAGCCTAGACAAGTTTTTATACTTATTTTTAGGTTATATGAATGATAAAACAGATTACACGCCTTTTACATGGTTAAATATGCGTTTAACGATTCTGTTGACTTTTTCGGAATAGGTTTGACTCGATAAACGACCTAGTTAGGATCCGAATTAGTGAGTGCCCTTTTAGGGGTTTATCAACCATATAAATACCATCTTATAACAACCTTTGATTCGACTAAACTCTGAACCGATTATTTATCATCGAAAAATCAAACCGTAGTTACGACGGTTTGATTTATAGGCCATAAACTAAGTATGAATGAACTAGAGAAGATCAAGGGTACTTACACACAACTAATGGATGATGGGAAATGCTTGGAACCTGCTTGTTTGCTCTGGAAATACTCAGAAGATGATATGTGCATGCATGTTGCAACTTTGTGATATTTATGAGCTTTTGATCTTCTTAGATGATTGACACACAAGTCTAGGGATGTTTCAATATCAACCACAAGTCCCCTACATGCTAAAAACCATCCTAGGCAGCCCATGGTTTCGAAAAAATGAAATTGGAGTCGGATACATGCACCTACAGGCTGCTGTGTCATTTTTCTGCATCTGCAGGTCGGAAGCGGCCCGCTTGGGCTTCTGGTAATTCTGATGCGGGCCGCCTGGCCCATCCGGATCAGATTTACTTGTTTCTTTATTTGCATTTTGGTCCCTGGGTCCCCCGAAATGTCATTTTCACTCTGAATCTTGCATGTTAAGACTTTGCAAATTATATATGGGGCTTTAATACTTATACCCACTTTGTCAAGTCCTCGGGTAACTTTGTGATCACCCGAAAAGCCCTAAATTTCAATGTTAACGATTATAACCCTTGCACACGAATTTTATCACAACTTGCTCATACGATAACGAAACTTCATGAAATTTTTTGTGGTACATTCTAGTGAGCATAATTAATCATTACAAAGCTTCGGGTTTGTCAAAAGGTCACTCAGAGGTATAACTTAAACATGTTGGCACATTTAACCCCTGTAGATTGTAATCTCTCACTTTCTTCCACAATTCACTTCGTATGATCCATGATCCATTCGTTTAAGGTTATAAACATCGTGTAGGGTTATTGCAAAGTACATTTATTCATTGTTGACACTTTGAATCCCTTATATTTACACAGTTTCACTGCTTGTCAATTTTAGTCCTTCAAGACTATTCCTTCATACGTTCAAACCTATGACACGTGTCAACCCTTTATAGGACGCAAATTTTCGAGGTGTTACATCCTCACCCCCTTAAAAGAAATCTCGACCCGAGATTTACTGAAACAAGTAAGGGTACTTTTCTTTCATTGTGGATTCAACCTCCCACGTGAATTCGGGACCTCTTCGGGCATCCCATTTGACCTTTACAAAAGGTATATGCTTCCTTCGAAGCTTCCTCACCTGTCGATCTTCGATCGACAAAGGTTTTTCCACAAATTTCAAGCTCTCATCGATCTGCACATCTGCATAGGGTATAACCACTGATTCGTCAGCGGAGTCAGCGAAACACTTCTTCAGATTGCAGATGTGGAACACATTGTGTATACTACTGAGCTCTTCAGGTAAGTTTAACTTGTAGGCAACTGACCCGACACGTTCGATGACCTCGAAAGGTCCTATGTATCTCGGGCTTAGTTTACCTTTCTTACCAAATCGCATCACTCCTTTCCAGGGTGACACTTTAAGTAAGACTTTTTCACCTACTTCGAAGTGAAAATCCTTACGACTTGGATCAGCGTAACTCTTCTGCCTATTCCGGGCAGCTTGGAGATTGTTACGAATCTGGACAATCTTGTCCGTTGTTTCGAAAACGATTTCTGGTCCCGATAACTGGACTTCTCCAACTTCCGCCCAACAAACAGGCGATCTACACTTTCTACCGTACAATGCCTCAAAAGGCGCAGCCTTGATGCTGGTATGGTAGCTATTGTTGTAAGAGAATTCGATTAATGGCAGGTTCTTATCCCAGCTACCTCCCAAATCGATCGCACATGCTCGCAGCATGTCTTCTAACGTTTGAATAGTACGCTCACTCTGACCGTCTGTCTGTGGATGGTAAGCCGTACTAAAGTTCAAACGTGTGCCCAAAGATTGTTGGAAACTTTTCCAAAAATGTGATGTGTATCTAGTATCCCGGTCAGAGATAATAGCTACAGGTATGCCGTGCAGGGCTACAATCTTATCAACGTACAGTTGGGCTAACATATCGGAGCTGTAGGTCTCCTTAATGGGTAGGAAATGTGCTGACTTAGTCAGTCGGTCAACTATCACCCAGATGGTGTCATTTCCTTTCCTGGTTTTGGGTAACTTGGTGATAAAATCCATAGTTACCATTTCCCACTTCCAAGTGGGAAGTTCAGGCTGTTGTAGCAAACCTGACGGTTTTTGATGTTCTGCCTTCACTTGTGCACACGTCAAGCATTTAGCTACATAGGTAGCTACAGACTTCTTCAAGCCTATCCACCAATAATTTGCCCTAAGATCTTGATACATTTTATCAGCTCCAGGATGAACAGAATATTTAGAGCTGTGGGCTTCCTGGAGGATAACATCACGAAGTCCCCCATAAATTGGAACCCATATCCTTCCATTCAATCTAAGAATTCCATCCTTACTTAGAGATAACTGTTCTTCAGTTACTCCCAGCTTTTCGTTAGAATAGTTAGCTTCCAACACAGCTTCCTTCTGTGCAGCTAACAACCTTTCCATCAAGCTGTTCTTTAATTCCATGCTCTTGGCATTGATTCGGATGGGTTTCACCTTCTCCTTCCGACTCAAGGCATCGGCAACTACATTCGCCTTGCCGGGATGATATCTTATTTCACAATCGTAATCATTCAGAGTTTCCATCCAACGGCGTTGCCTCATGTTCAAGTCCTTCTGGTTGAACAGATGTTGAAGGCTTTTGTGATCAGAATAGATCACACATTTTATTCCATATAAGTAATGCCTCCACAGTTTTAGTGCGAATACAACGGCACCCAACTCCAAGTCGTGGGTGGTGTAATTCTTTTCGTGCACCTTTAACTGACGTGAAGCATAGGCAATGACTTTGCCTTTCTGCATAAGCACACATCCCATCCCGGTGTGTGATGCATCACAATAAACTACAAACTCCTCTATTCCATCAGGCAATGTTAGTACCGGAGCATTACTCAACTTTTGTTTCAGAATATCGAAGGATTCCTGCTGCTTAGGACCCCAGTCAAACTTAATCTTCTTACGTGTCAGCGAAGTCAGGGGTGCAGCAATCCTTGAGAAGTTTTCTATGAATCGCCTATAGTATCCCGCTAAACCCAGGAAGCTACGTATTTCTGTAGGCGTCTTTGGCTCGTGCCAATTCATGACAGCTTCAACTTTAGCAGGATCTACTTGGATACCGTGCTCACTAACAACATGTCCAAGAAATTGGACTGCTCGAAGCCAGAATTCACACTTCGAGAACTTGGCATAGAGCTTTTCTTTATGAAGTAGTTCCAGAATGCAGTGAAGATGTTTCTCGTGGTCAGCTTTGCTCTTTGAGTAGATGAGAATGTCGTCGATGAAGACGATGACGAATTTATCTAGATGTGGCTTGCAAACGCGATTCATGAGATCCATGAACGCGGCCGGTGCATTAGTGAGCCCAAAAGGCATCACTAAGAACTCGTAATGACCATAGCGAGTCCTAAATGCTGTCTTGTGCACGTCTTCATCTCTAACCTTCAATTGATGGTAGCCTGACCTTAAGTCTATCTTTGAGAAGAAACTCGCCCCCTGAAGTTGATCGAACAGATCGTCGATTCTGGGCAAAGGATACCTATTCTTGATAGTAACCTTATTAAGCTCACGGTAGTCGATGCACAGACGCATCGATCCATCCTTCTTCTTAACAAATAAAACCGGTGCTCCCCAAGGAGACGAACTAGGTTTGATGAAACCTTTGTCTAGCAAATCATCTAGCTGCGTTCTCAATTCCTTCATCTCTGTTGGTGCCAACCTATAAGGCGCCCTTGCAACTGGTGCTGATCCAGGAATAATGTCAATTCTGAATTCTACTTGCCTATCTGGTGGCAAACCAGGTAGTTCTTCAGGAAAAACTTCAGGGTATTCAGAAATGACTGGAATATCTCCTAACTTGGGTTTCGGCTCATCCACAATCACCTGCGCCATGTAGATGACACAACCTTTCTTTAAACACTTAGAATCCTTGAGTATAGACATCTTCTCCGGTAGCCCATACTGGGTATCTCCCTGGACCGTAAGTGATTCACCAGACGAAGTCTTGATCCTCACTTGCTTCTTATTGCAAATAATCTGGGCCTGGTTATTAGATAACCAGTCCATACCCAATACTATGTCAAAGCCGGCTAACTTAAAGGGAAGTAAGGACAAAGGAAAAGAGTGGTTCTTAATGGATATGAAACATCCATCTAATAAAGTTGAAGCGGTTTCTAAAGTGCCATCTGCTAGTTCCACCTCATACTTCACACTTAAAGTTCTAACAGGTAGTTTCAACAATTCACAAAACTTATTATCTACAAACGACTTATCAGCGCCGGAATCAAATAACACTCTCGCATACACATTATTTACGAGAAAGGTACCTGTTATCACGTTGTCATCCTTGACGGCTTCCTTAGCATCCATTCTGAAGACCCTAGCATTGGTCTTCCTGGCCTCATCAGGCTTTTTGGCGAATTTTGGGCAATTGCTTTTGATGTGCCCCTTTTCATTGCAACCGTAGCAGGTTGCATCCTTTATTTTCTTGCAATCCACGGTTTTGTGTTCCTTGGACTTGCACAGACCACATGCAAAGGCTCTTGATTGTGAGTTCGAATTTGATTCAAACCGGCACTTCCCAAAGTGCTGCTTCTTACAGACTTTACATCTGGGTTTTTCACCCGTCTGCTGACCATCCTTCTTGAATCCTGACCCCTTCTTTTGGTCATTATTTCCTTTCCATTTCTTGTCTGATCGCCGTGAGTTGTCATCCTCACGCTTTCTTTTCTCGGTATCAGTTTTCCTTAGTGACCTCAGCCTGACAGCATCTGAGGTCAGGGATAACGATATGTCCGTTACTGACCTAAAAGTGGTTGGTCTGGAAGCTTTTACACTTGCTTTGATCTCTGGTTCCAAACCCCCTATAAAACGAGCTATACGTTTAGGCTCCGGAGTCACCAAGTAAGGGACCAACCTTGACAAAGTATTGAAAGTAGTAAGGTAGGCCTGACAGTCCAGGTTCTTCATGACCAACGCTAGGAAATCAGATTCGATTCTCTCAACCTCGTGTTGAGGGCAGAAATTTTCTTTGATTAGTGCCATGAACTCTTCCCATGTCATGTTGTATAACGGGACTTTCCCTGTGGCCTGGATCAAAGATCTCCACCAGGCTAAGGCTTCTCCTTTGAAAGACTGTGAGACAAACTTCACAATATCCCGATTATGGCAACCACTAATGTCCACCACAGTATCCATTTCATCCATCCACGTCATGCAATCAACAGCTCCTTTTTCTCCATTGAAGTCTCTGGGTTTGCACGACACGAAGTATTTATAGGTGCAACCCCTATTACGGGGTTCTTGGTTCTGTAGAACTCTTTGGGATGGATTACTCCTTTGATTCGAGGAGTGACGAGAATTACTGTTGTGGGCAGTGTGGGTCCTGGAGGGTGTTCTAGTGTGTGATGCAGAATGGGTCCTCGTATGGGTACCACTTGATCCATGGTGCTGTCTACCCATAGCTATATTAACCGCATTATTTATCATAGCTTGCAACTCTGCACCTGCTACGTTAACTTGGGCATTTTCATTCACTATTCCCGGGTGACTGTTGACTTCGTTTGAGTCTGCCATGTATCTAGAACTGTCACATATTGACAACAATTTATTGGTGAGTTTATTATAAAATTGTCTTTTATGGCAATTTGTTAACCGTGGTAAACGTAGACCAAATATGGTTAATTTACTACTCACATTTATTTAGGATTTCTAATATAATTTATCCTAAAATAATAACAGTTTTATTAGCACATAAGGCCTAGTCACAGGGACAAATTAGATTATAAGCTATGATTTCAGAGAATCAAAGCATGTAGGTTTGAACAAAGTTCATTACCTTTATCAGACAGGGTCACAGACTAATACTGTCTTTTGTCTCATATGGAAATGAGAAGGGCCCGTAGGCATTCCATTACCAATGGATGGTAAAAAGAACTGATCATATTTATTAATGATCTAACCCATGATTCAGAGATCATTTATTTGGGTTTAGAATCTTTGAAAAGATCCATATATAATAATAACACGTGTGTTTTAACGAATCATGTCTGCCAGGAGTGTTAACATGTTTTCAGATGTTAACAGGGATTTGAATCTTTTTAACAAGTTTTACCATCTGGGCCAGGTCTTAAAATGACATGCAGGCTAGGTTATACTTTTTAAGATCCTTAACTAAATTAACATAGGCAGATAGATTTTTAACAGGAATGTTTCTTATTTATTTATTTCATATATAATTTAATTATGCATAATATAGCAAAGATGAAATTTAATATCTTACATTCCATTAAAACTAGAAGTTAGTACATTTTTGCCCTAAACGGGACTTTTCAAATAAACACATGCCCACGCAGGAGCTATACACATAATACATGTCCTCACAGGAACGATCTACAAAAGTAAATGTCCACGCAGGGACTACTAGGAACAAATCCACGCAGGGACTATGTACAAAGATAGATGTCCACGCAGGGACTTGATTTAAACAAGGAAGTACAACAATATATATTTGGGATTCAACGATCCCGCTTCTTCTTTCCCTTCAGTAAGCTTGCCAATCCACTCATAAATCCCTCATTTTTCCTACGCTCCTTCTGAAGGTCTTTCTCAACCTTGTCCAGTCTTTGACGGAGATTCTCCTGCTCAGGTGGAGAAAACCGTGGTGGCTGGTACTGTGATGGCGGCTGATACTGTGGTGGCGGCTGAGCCGGTACTTGGTACCCTTGAGCTGGAGGTCCCATTCCCCAAGGGGTTCCGTATGGACCCTCAGGGTTTTGGGCATGATAGTTTGCTGCCATAAAGTAAGGATCCTCAGCAAAGTTATAGCCATGGTATGCTGACGGTCCGTAAGGGTTGTACGCTGCCGGGGCAGTATAAGCAGGTATTGGGTGGCCAAAACCCGGTGATGGCGGTACTATAGGTGCTGAATTCACCTCCGAAACTGGGACAGAAGGTCCCCCCATCTGTGGGACTCCATGAGTAGGCGGATAATGGCTACCGCTAGAGTGTTGAGGAGTGGTGATATGAACTCCCACTGGTCGCACTGACATCCGCGGGCCAGTCCTCCTACGTCTCGGCGGTTCTGGAGGTTCTACATAAACTGGCGGCGGTGGAGGCGGTGGCGTGACTGCCTCGAAATGGGGATCCCCAGAGGGATCTTGTTGCTGCTGTTGCTGATGAGATGCTGAATGAGACGGTGTATGGTGAGACGGTGTATGGTGAGACGGTGTATGGTGAGATGATGAGTGTTCAGATGGGGTATAATACCACTCACACCGTTCGAACCGTGCCATATGACTATCCGGACCCTCGTAGGGTGGTCCGTGGTAAGATGAACCATCAGAGATCGAAAAAGGATGGTTCCGGGATCCAGTTGAAGCCTCGACGGGATCTGTGTCCTCGTCCATATCTTGATCACCAGAAAAGTGATCCTCCGGCCCTAGTGGGTTAAAGCCCACATGCTCTGGTAGATACTCTGCTGGGTTAAACTGACCCTGAAATACCGGAGTAGGATCGCCAAAAGAATTGTGCGCCAGAGATTGCTGTTGCTGGTCGTGGGGCTCATTCTCTGAATGAGGCCCAAAGGAATGCTGATATGAAGGCGTTGAAACATGTGATGTGGATCGCCTGGCAAGCTCCTCGTAAACCCTCCAAGGTTCGTCATGATTGTGACTCCTTGTAGACGAAGAAGTTCGTCGGTGCGAAGGACCTGCCTCATGGTCGTTAGGGGCACTAGCTGGCTCCTTTCCTCGACTACCTCGTCTAATTCTTGGCGGCATTATTGTACCTGTTAAAATACACAAGATAATAACAAGAAAAATAAAGGACAAAAATTTAATTAAATAAAAATTTGAACAATTTGGATTATTCCTAAGTTCTTTGTCTAGACTCGAAGATTTAGGAATGTGCAATTGTGTAACTGAGATTAAACACCAAAAGGTTAGTGTTTAATTCACTCAGTGTTGGCTCTGATACCAACCTGTCACACCCCGAATTTCCACGTGTCACCGGTGGGCCCGGTGGGGGAGTATCGTGACGTGGTTGGCAACATAATAGTCAAACAACACAATATTTAAATGCACAGCGGAAGCAAATTATAGATTTAATTCAACCAAACGATATTGTAATATTAAGTATCACAAATAGTCGAATATAAATCCACAGGTAGATTAAATAAAAAGAAACAATTGTTCAACAGTTTATGACATCCAAGCTGGCGAGACTTAATGTGGATGCTAGGAGACAAGCCAGCCTATTTCGCGTAGTACCTGCACTTAACCTTTTTAAGAAAAATACGTCAGTTTACACTGGTAAATACAATCAACCGACTCATTTTGAAAAGAGTTTAAGAAAATGCATTTAAGGCACAAGGCACAAATAATATTTTATAACTTGGGATACTTATCTAATATATAAACTTGTACAGGATTTACATGTTCCTTATGCGTTCAGTAGCCCGGATCGAGCCGGGTTAAAGATCAATTAACACACCACTTTAATTATGAGACACTGACAGGTGTACGCCTACACCTGAGTGCTAAGGTCGTGGCCATTTCGTAAAATGATGCCAGGGATATCCGGGACACGGTCATTAACCCCCCAAAGGCTTTAAGCAACAAAACAAATTAAACGGAGACATCTCAATCACTTAACCATAATAAGATTAAATATTCGACGCCCGACCAAGCGGTATTTTATATACCGTACCCCAAGCCCGTATAGGGAAATAAGTCAAAAGTATTTACCTGAGTAAGTATAGTTCAAAATCAGCAAGTGCGGGTATCTTTTACTGGTTCTCCTATTCTGGAACGAAGGTTAATAATAACCTATTAGAATCCTAACGGTCTTTAATTAAGCTCACGCTTAGACCGATTAGTTTTAAAGATACGGTACATACGCACGATTAAGCGAAGACCGGATAGAATGTGATTTAGACCCGACAAGTTTGAAGACTTGCTTAATATGGGTATATGATACACATTCTGGATTTTGAGACAAAACCGATAAGGTTTGACCCGTTTCGGCTAATTTATGTAAACTAGTTACATAAACCGAACCGAACGCGCATAAAGCGTAACGGGTATCCGTAAGAGTCCTAAACAGGTTTCCTAAGTTAATACGCCTTAATTAAGTTGTGATATCAGTATAATATCACCCATGATGCCCAAAACGAGTTTAATCTTTTAATAAGCCCCGTAGGGGTATTTTGGTCATTTTAAAGATTATAAAAAGGATTAATTACGTTTCTGTGAACCGGGTCTGATTAAATCAGAAAAATGGTTTATTTTAACAGGTTATAACATTTGATTATAAGTCTTATGATTCAAAATGGTTTTAAACTCAAACTACGCGTATAATACGCGTATAAAGCCGTTTTAAGCGACGTACGGTTTAAAATACGATTCTGAGTTTTCTGATCAAATAAACAGGCTCAAAACACCCTATTTAACTTTTAAAATCAGTAGCAATTGGATTGGCACCATTTGGACTTGTAAAACTCATTTTATGGCCGAAAAGGGCATATTCGGTATTTACCGAATTAAGGCGCTAATCCAAGCTTACGATCAGTTTAAAAATAATTAAAAATCTTCAAAAATCCCAAAATATTATTTAACATCAGTGGAGAAAAGTTTTGGTGCCGGAAATCGGGTTTAGATGGGCTATGCGCTAATCGCGCCGATTAATTAATAAAAAGCCTATTATTTACGCAAATGCGCATATCTCCTAATCTAGACCTCCGATTGACGTGAAAATTTACAGACATGATTAATAATCAGTAACTAAGATTATTTTATTTTCATATCTCCAAAAATCTCGTTTTATGATTATAAGGGCATTACGGTCAATATTTAGGCGATTAACGGAAATATCCGACGATTAGGGATTCGAGTGGTATAAACGCAGAGGCTTATACACACATGTAACTAGGTCCTAATGGAACCTTAAGGCATGTCTAAACTTATATAAATCGGGTCAGAACTGAGGTCAACGCAAAAGTCAAACTTTTGCGTCTATCGGTTCTGTATCAGTTCAAAACAGCAAGTTGTCGAATCAAACAAGCCTAGACAAGTTTTTATACTTATTTTTAGGTTATATGAATGATAAAACAGATTACACGCCTTTTACATGGTTAAATATGCGTTTAACGATTCTGTTGACTTTTTCGGAATAGGTTTGACTCGATAAACGACCTAGTTAGGATCCGAATTAGTGAGTGCCCTTTTAGGGGTTTATCAACCATATAAATACCATCTTATAACAACCTTTGATTCGACTAAACTCTGAACCGATTATTTATCATCGAAAAATCAAACCGTAGTTACGACGGTTTGATTTATAGGCCATAAACTAAGTATGAATGAACTAGAGAAGATCAAGGGTACTTACACACAACTAATGGATGATGGGAAATGCTTGGAACCTGCTTGTTTGCTCTGGAAATACTCAGAAGATGATATGTGCATGCATGTTGCAACTTTGTGATATTTATGAGCTTTTGATCTTCTTAGATGATTGACACACAAGTCTAGGGATGTTTCAATATCAACCACAAGTCCCCTACATGCTAAAAACCATCCTAGGCAGCCCATGGTTTCGAAAAAATGAAATTGGAGTCGGATACATGCACCTACAGGCTGCTGTGTCATTTTTCTGCATCTGCAGGTCGGAAGCGGCCCGCTTGGGCTTCTGGTAATTCTGATGCGGGCCGCCTGGCCCATCCGGATCAGATTTACTTGTTTCTTTATTTGCATTTTGGTCCCTGGGTCCCCCGAAATGTCATTTTCACTCTGAATCTTGCATGTTAAGACTTTGCAAATTATATATGGGGCTTTAATACTTATACCCACTTTGTCAAGTCCTCGGGTAACTTTGTGATCACCCGAAAAGCCCTAAATTTCAATGTTAACGATTATAACCCTTGCACACGAATTTTATCACAACTTGCTCATACGATAACGAAACTTCATGAAATTTTTTGTGGTACATTCTAGTGAGCATAATTAATCATTACAAAGCTTCGGGTTTGTCAAAAGGTCACTCAGAGGTATAACTTAAACATGTTGGCACATTTAACCCCTGTAGATTGTAATCTCTCACTTTCTTCCACAATTCACTTCGTATGATCCATGATCCATTCGTTTAAGGTTATAAACATCGTGTAGGGTTATTGCAAAGTACATTTATTCATTGTTGACACTTTGAATCCCTTATATTTACACAGTTTCACTGCTTGTCAATTTTAGTCCTTCAAGACTATTCCTTCATACGTTCAAACCTATGACACGTGTCAACCCTTTATAGGACGCAAATTTTCGAGGTGTTACAGAGGTTGAGTCCACGATGAAAGAAAAGTACCCTCATTTATTTCAGTAAATCTCGGGGTCGAGATTTCTTTTAAGGGGGTGAGGATGTAACACCCCGAAAATTTCGTCCAATAAGGTATTGACACGTGTCATAAGCTTTGAACGTGTGAAAGAATACTTTAGAGGGACTAAAGTTGACAAACAATGAAACTATGTAAATTTAAGGGTTCAAAGTGTCAACAACGAATAAATATACTTTACAATAACCCTACATGATGTTTATAACCTAAAACGAATAGATCATGGATCATACGAAGCAAATTGTGAAAGAAAGTGAGAGATTACAAACTACAGGGGTTAATTGTGCCAACATGTTTAAGTTATACCTCTGAGTGACCTTTTGACAAACCCGAAGCATTGTAACGATTAATTATGCTCACTAGAACGTACTACAAAAATTTCATGAAGTTTCGTTATCGTATGAGCAAGTTGTGATAAAATCCGTGTGCAAGGGTTAGAACCGTCAACATTGAAATTTAGGGCTTTACGGATGATCACAAAGTTACCCGAGGACTTGACAAAGTGGGTATAAGTATTAAAGCCCCTATATAGAAATATCAAAGCCTTAAAATGCAAGAAACCATGTGAAAGTGACATTTCGGGGGACCAGGGGCCAAATATGCAATAAAAGGAAACTTGTTACCTGATCAGAAGGGGAATGCGGCCCGCTTTGGATATCTTAAAACATGATGCGGGCCGCTTGAGACCTGCAGAAGCAGAAAATCATGGCAGGTGGCTGTTGGTGCCATCTAACCGACTTAAATCCTAGTTTTTCGAATCTATGGGCTTGCTAAAGTGGTTTTTAGCTACTAGAGGGCATGTGGACTGATCTTAAATCATGCTAGACCTTGTTGGCATCAAATTAGAAAGATCAAAAGTTCATAAATATCACAAAGTTTCAACATTCATGCACATTTCATCTTCTGGACATTTTCAAGAGCTCAAGAACTGATCCAAGCTTTCCATATCATCCTTTAGTTGTGTGTAAGTATGTTTAACCTTTCCTCATTCATTTACGCTTAGTTTTTAGCCTAGAAATCAAACCGTCGTAACTACGGTTTGACTTTGTGATAAATCACAATCGGTCCAGAGATTTGTCGAATCGAAAGTTGTTATAAGTTGGTATTTATATGGGTAATAAACCCCTAAAAGGTCACCCACTGATTCCAATCTTAACCATGTCTTTTGTCGAGTCAAAGGTTGTCCGAAAAGTCAACAGAAACCTTAATCGCACATTTAATGATACGAAAGGCGTGTAACCTGTTTTATCAGTCATATAACTTGAAAATAAGTATAATAACTTGTCTACACTTGTTTGATTCGACAACTTTATGTTTAGAACCGATTCGGAACCGAGATACGCAAAGGTTTGACTTTTGCTTTGACCTCAGTTCTGACCCGATTTATATAGGTTTAGACATGCCTTAAAGTTCCATTAGGATCTAGTTGCATGTGTGTATAAGCCTCTGCGTTTATACCACTCGAATCCCTAATCGTCCGATGTTTACGTTAAACGCCTAAATATTGACCGTAATGCCCTTATGACCATTAAACGAGATTTTAGAAAATGTAAAAGTGCAAAAGTCTTTAATACTGATTATTGAACATGTCTGCAAAATTTCACGTCAATCGGAAGTCTAGATTAGGAGTTATGCTTAATGGCGTATTTATAAACATGTTTATTAATTAAACGGCGCCATTAGCGTAAAACCTATCTAAACTCAGTTTTGACACCAAATCTTTTACAAACTGATGTTAAATAATATTTTAGGATTTTTAAAGATTTTTAATTATTTTTAGACTGATCATAAGCTTGGATTAGCGCCTTAATTCGGTAAATACCGAATATGCCCTTTTAGGCCATAAAATGAGTTTTACAAATCCTTTTAACGCCAATCCAATTGCTACTGATTTTAAATAATAAATTTAGTGTTTTGAACCTTATAAACTGACCTAGAAACTCAGAATACTATTTTAACCCGTAAATCGCTTAAAACGACGTTATACGCGTATTAAGCGCATAGTAAGGGTCTAAAACCATTTTGCCAAATTGGACTTAACACCAACTGATATACCAAGTTAAAATAAACTATGTTACTGATTTATTCAGACCCGGATCACAAAAGCTTAATTGATCCCTTTTATAATCTTTAAAATGACCAAAATACCCCTAGGGGGCTTAAAATAAGATTAAACTCGTTTTGGGCATTATGGAAGGTATCCTACTGATATCACAACATATTTAGGGCTTGTTAACTTAGGAAACCTGTTTAGGACTCTTATGGTTACCCGTTACGCTTCATACGATTTCGGTTCGGTTTATGTAACTAGTTTACATAAATTAGCCGAAACGGGTCAAACCTTATCGGTTTTATCTCAAATCCAGAATGTGTATAAAATACCCATATTTTACAAGTCTTCAAACTTGTCGGGTCTAAATCACATTCTATTCCGGTCTTCGCTTTATCATGCGTTTGAACCGTACCTACCTCTTGAAAACTAATCGGTCTAAGTCAAGGCTTAATTAAAGACCCGTTAGGATTCTAATAGGTTATTAAAAACCTTCGTTCCAGATTTAGGAGCCCAGTAAAAGCTATCTGTACTTGCTGATTTGATACGGCTGGGATTGAATTTATATTTAGCTCAGGTAAATACTTTTAACTTATTTCCCTATACGGGCTTGGGGTACGGTATATAAAATACCGCTTGGTCGGGCATTGAATATTTAATCTTATTATGGTTAAGTTATTGAGATGACTCCGTTTAATTTGTTTTGTTTACTTAAAGCCTTTGGGGGGTTAATGACCGTTGTCCCGGATATCCCTGGCATCATTTTACGAAATGGCCACGACCTTAGCACCCGGCGTAGGCGTACGCCGTCGGTGTCTCATAATTAAATGTGGTGTGTCAATTGATCTTTAACCCGGCTCGATCCGGGCTACTGAACGCATAAGAAACATGTAAATCCTGTACAAGTTTATATATTAGATAAGTAACCCAAGTTATAAAATAATATTTGTGCCATGTGCATTCAAATCAATCATTTTCTTAAACCCTTTTTAAAATGAGTCGGTTGAATGTATTTACCAGTGTAAACTGACGTATTTTCCCAAAAAGGCTAAGTGCAGGTACTAATTGGAATTGGCTGGCTACTCCTAGCATCAATAAAGAGTCTCGCAAGCTTAGATGCCTAAAGTCTGTTGAACCATATTATTTTATTGCGATCCGCCTGTGGATCCTTTACTTCCGTTGTAATACTTTGATGTTACACTATTACGGATTGTAATATATTTATCCTTTTGCTTCCGCTGTGCATTTAAATATTGTGTTGTTTGACTATGATGTTGCCAACCACGTCATGTTACTCCCCTACCGGGCCCACCGGTGACACGTGGAAATTTGGGGTGTGACAATATAATACCTCTTTCAACCTCTATACTTAATCTAAGTATTTACTTAATCATAAACTTGTTTCCAAACGACCTTTAAGGGTTGTTTGTCCCATTTAGCCTACAAGGGCGTTTTGGTCGATTTTAGTCCTTTTATGACGAAGGACTCTCTCTCAAATTATTTGACCAAAATAGCACTTTTAACTACAACATAATTAAGCGTACCTGGCCCGGATCACAAGTAGACCCGATTTATACCTCGTTTTCATTATCACACCATCAATGGTGACGCAATTATCCGATTTGCTAATCGGTCCTGTTAACATAATACTTGACAACCACATTAGTCGATATTATCAAATGGTGTTATCACCACCATTCGACCCGTTTGGACTATAAGACCAAGTATCTTCATAAGTAGCAAAACATGGTTAATAAATTACCAATTTGCTCATCCGACCCATTTCGGATTTCTGCCACTAGACCCCTTTTTAACTACAATTTACTTAGTCGGTACTTGACTAAATTTCCATCACTACTTATTTTCTCGTTATTAGTTGTACTTTAAAGTGATCTTAACGAGAACTCTTTTGTTATTAGTCATTACATGACTAAAATTACCATTTCGCCTCTTTTCACCATAACACATGGTTTTTATCATTTAAGTTTGTTCCGACTCATGTTAATAGTGTTGGAACCCATAATTCGATATTACACTAATCGAAATTGTAGTTTACAAAATAATGCATATTCTACAAAAAGGATGTAAGCGTCGCTTACCTTGCATCCGGTTATGCTTTTCCTTTCCTTCTTGATTTGTTTGATCCGCTCCCTCATCAAGCTTCCACCTAGCTTGTTACGCGTCAAACTATCATCATCGTTTTCAAGGTGGTTAGTTTAATCATAATCTAATACGATTATTCCACCTTATGCATTTCATATCAAAATTACTACTTATCGTATTATAGGTCAGTTTGACCTTTTTAAAAGTCAAATGCCCATTAGTATGCTAATTGCATTTTCGAGTTCATCAACTAGTTTTAGCATTCTTTAATTTCCCGGTAGGCGTTATCTTCAGACTACCGTTTTAACCAAAGTTCTGACCACGTTTATCATATTTAGAACTCTTTTTAATCACATTTTGCATAATAGCCGAAACATCACAACTAGGTGTTTTAACTACAAAATTCTAGTTTCGAGCCTTCTTTGAGGCATTTCAACGAACACCTTAAGGGCAGAATTTTACATGTTCATTTATCATGTCTCTAGCTTATCTCTTAGCCCAAATTTCACATAAATCAACCATCTTACAAAGTGGTTAACTTCTATAATTTCTGAAATCACTTCAAGATTGTCAATTTACACTAGATCAACAATCTATTTCCTAGTGTTCATCAAATTCCACATAACTCACTAATCACCTACAATGGCGATCATAATTTTCACTAAAAATTCACATGATTTCAGCTTGTGTTTGTCTAGGGTTTGTCCCTAAACACTATAGTAGTTCCTAAATCATCATAACATACACATGCAACTAGAATCTCAGATTATTCCCAATTCATGAGAATTTCAAGTTGAAAGATTTCTCAAAATTTTACATACCTTGTAATCCCCTTGTGATGAGGATCAGGAATCTATGTTTAGAATTCGATTTGGACTTGAATTGAACCTTCAATTTGCAAGATTTGTTGAGTTCTAGGGTTTTCACCCTCCTGGTCGCTCCTGGAGATCGATCCACACACACTTAGTGTGTGTGGTGTGTTATTTTTTTTTTATTAAATAAAACTTGTTTCCTTTTTCACGGTTTTGGTCCCTCAAGTTTAGATATTCATAAATGAAACTATAACTCATAGTTTATTATTTAATTACCCATTACTAACTAGGTTAATTTTACCTAGTTAACTTAGTGGGTTTCGGGAGTTAAAAACCCGTTGTATTTTAAGTCCCGTTGACTCGGGCTCTTATAAACTAAATTCTTAAATTCTTTGATTCGCTTGTATTTAATTATTAGGATTTCTTATTTAAATCCAAATAGTTAACGGGTTATTTTTACTGCTAACGGTACTTTACCCGTCTTTTAGTATGAACAGAGTTTGATTACCAAACCCGTTTTCGGGGTGTTACACAATTCCCTCAGGTCTCTCGAAACTTGGTCTCTTGTCAGCAGACCAAGTTGCAGTCCGTTAAAACACCTCTTCAACTCTTGAAGAGTAGACCTATCAGCAAAAACTTGCCCTTCGATTTGTTTAATAAAGCGTTGCTTGAAATCCTCAGATTGTGCAGAAGTATGTGACTCCATTTTAATGTATTTATAAGAACTAAGGCAAAACAATAATAGTTGCTCTTCTATTTCACTGAATGAATCTGGGTATGATGAAACAACATTTGAATTTGCAATGGTATTATATAGAATATGTAACAGCCCAAATGTCAGATTTAAATGCAACCATTAAATAAAAATTTATATTTAAAAACCATGTACATTTAATGATTTAATAATGAAAAACGTGTATATGGGAGATGTCTCTTCATTTACCCTATCAAACATTTTAATGTAAAACCTTTGAAAAATGAATTTTCATGGGAAACCAAGTAAAATTAAATATCTAGAAAACCAAAGAACAAAATTTAAACTTTCAAAAAAAGGTGATCTTTATTAGCAGACGTCTCTTCGTTTACCCTATCAAATATTTTAAACACTATAAAGGATCATGATTAGTCTACTTGAAAACATCAAGACTTCATTTTAAAAAAACCCTTCATCCTAAAACAAAACGTCCAAAACCACTCACAGTCTTTCTAAATGGCAAGCAAAACCTTCTACCACTAGTCGGATACTACCGATCTTAATATTGAATATTCAAGATGGTCACTGCATGAACAGAGAAAAGATGAAGAACTCAACAAAAAAGTTGCTATGGTGAGTGATAAATATTATAAGCAGACGTGGAGTAGCATTGCACTACTGGATGAAGTTGTCTGTTCTACTCCATCAGAGTTTAAAGAAAAAGCAGAAGAGTTTATCACACATCTGCTGAAACAAGATCAGAAGATCTGTGATGTGCTAGCTGATCTGCAAATTAAAACAAAAAATGAAATTGCATGGAAGAAGGCGAGAGTCATAGATATCCTACGAAGTGTTTATTGTAATGTTTAATTTTTAATATTTTTCAAACTCAGAATTTTGTAATACTATTTAATATCGAATGAAGAAAATTCAAACCTTCAAAATCCAGTATATGGTGCAATTTCACTTTTACCAGTTTTAATAATAACAAAACAGCTTCCAAATACAAAAGAATCCAAACAGATATCACTGAAAACCACAATGAAACGCAAATTTTTTCCACAGACTCAGTAAACTAACATAACCATCTTACCTTTTGAAATCGATGGAGGAAGCGAGTATCTTCAAATCGATGGATAAAGAAAACTTGAAGCTGATTAAATAAGAATTAGGGTTTGAGGAAACATGTTTTCCAACTACGTGTTTATGTACCCGGTACTATGGGAGTTAGGTACAAATCCGACATTTTCATCGAATTATAATCACCGTAACTTTTCATAATTCTGAAAACTTTCATTCCAGTACTATGGGCATCATTTGTGATCTACGTGCTTCTGAATGTTAACGGTATGTCGTTACTACTACTACCCATGTCAAACCTGCTCAATATAATTTTCACAACATTTGACCATTAATTCCTTTTCAATTTAAGATTTGAATTTCTTATTCAATTTCAAATTTGAATTTGAACGGTAACTGGTTTGACTAAAAAAGTCAATACATTTCACCATAAATTCCTTCATAAGTAGTTTGTATTCTGTACATCAGTGTTAGATTTAAATTGCAATAAATATAGATTCATTCATTTTTTATGATTCATTTTGTAGCAATGCAAAGAGGCGCAAGATGTTCATCTTGATCAGGTTAAAGCGGTGCTGCTGGAGTGTGCCGGGCACTTTGGCTTGTGTGCAAGTGTGGAAGCGAAGGGTAATAAAGTGGTTTAGTGATTTGGTGGTTTCATATCAATGTAGTTCTTTCCATTTACGTTTTTTCTATTCGCATGTAGTGAAATTGGCTGAATTTATGAAATGTTTTTAGAGTATGGGTGACCTACAAAGACTGTGGTTTGAAACCACTATTCGGCTAAAACAGTGTTTTGTGAAGAAAACAGTGGTTTCAACCACTGTTTTCTACAGTGGTTTCAACCACTGTTTTCTCCACAAAAAACTATTTTAACCCATTAAAATATTACCCAACACTGGTTTCGACCACTGTTTTCTCCAAGCCCAATTTGATTATATATTCACTTTAAAGCAGTGAGACGGCTACCAAGAGCATTTATTTGTTCTCCGGTATAGCAGTTTAATTCATTGTGCTTGTGTTTCCAGGTTCAGCCGGTTTCGTTAAAGAAAACAATGTGAGATATCAAGACTTTGATTCTTTGGTGGCTGAATTGCAGGTCTAAGGAGAGGGCCCTTAACTGGGAAATATGGAGTAGGTTTAGTTTGTGAAATATTGGATGGTTGTCCATTGTTCCTTGGTGACATACTCATGAAATGAATTTGATGCGCCTCTTTTGTACACGCCTCTTATGTATCAACATCTTTATTTAATATAGGTATTCAATTCATGTGAAATATTGGATGGTTGTCCATTGTTCCTTGGTGACATGCTCATGAAATGCATTTGATGCGCCTCTTTTGTACACGCCTCTTATGCATCAACATCTTTATTTAATATAGGTATTCAATTCATGTGAAATATTGGATGGTTGCCCATTGTTCCTTGGTGACATGCTCATGAAATTAATTTGATGCGCCTCTTTTGTACACGCCTCTTATGTATCAACATCTTGTAACATCCCGAAAATATGAAACTTTATATTAGGATTATAAAGTATAAATAAACAAGAATTTACTAACTAGGAATTTTAACCTAGTTAGCTAATAGTCTAGAAATAATTTATAATAGGGTTAAAAATAGCCAAACTATAAGTTATACAAAAGAGGAGGGGCTAATCTTGTAAAAAACTGAAATTTGGATTTATTAAAACAAAATAAACAAAACCAAACACCCCATTAGGGATGTCTGGTCGTACAAGAACAAGCAGGGGCGATCCCCACTCTCCAAAACCCTAAAACATCACTAAACTTTCAAATTGAAGGCTCAATCAAAGCTGAAATCGAAATTAAAGCATAGATTATTGATCCTCATCGCAAGAGGATTACAAGGTATGTAAAATTTGATGAAACCTCTCAACTCGAAATTCTCATGAAATTGGGATTTTCTGAAATTTATGGATTGCATGTTAGTCTTATGATGAATTAGGAACAATACAGTGTCTAGTGACAAACCCTAGACCAATACAAGTTGAAATCATGTGAAATTCTAGTAAAATCCATGAACACCATGGTAGGTGATTAGTGGGTTATGTAGAACTTGATAAACACTAGGAAATTGGGTGTTGTTCTAGTGTAATTTGACAATTGTAAAGTGACTTCAGAATTTTAGAAGTTAATGATTGTGTAAAATGGGTTGATTTATGTGAAATTCGGGCTAGATGATAAGCTAGGAATTTACTATATAATCATGTAAAAATTCTGCCTTTAAAGTGTTTGTTGAAATGCCTCAAAGAAGGCTTGAGACTAGAATTTTGAAGTTAAAACACCTAATTGTGATGTTTTGACTATTATGCAATATGTGATTAAAAAGAGTTCTAAACATGATGTAAATGAACTCTATAGGAAAGGATACCGGAACGTCAAGTGGACAAGCCGGCGGTGAATTGCGGTTGAAGGGCGTGCACTAAAGGTATGTAACTTGACCCGTTACATTAAACGAATTGTTGTTAAATTATGCGAAGTCTCATTTTAGGATAAGAGTTAATTACACAAATGGGTCCTGTGGTTTATAGCTAGTTTCGCCTTTGGGTACTAACTTTTTTTTTTAACATGTTTAGGTCTCATGGTTTCAATTTTGTAACACCTTTGGGTACTAACACCAAAATTAGTTAATTAATGACCAAAATGCCCTTGCTTTTTTTTTTTAAGATTATCAATGTAACACATTTGGGTACTAACAACTAATTTTATTTAAGATTACAAAATCTATTTTTTTTCATCTTTTTATTATATCTCTTAATTAACATAAAGTCTATTTATTTTTTTATTTTCATATTTTTATTAAATTTCTTATTTAACATAAAATCTACTAGTTACACCAGTAAAATCTACTAGCTATATAGTTTTATGTAAATTAAATATTTTACTCGTTTTAAATAATGTAAACCTTACTCGTTTTCAATTTTGGATAGATAGGATAGATAATAATAAATATAGAAACTGTATAAGTTCTAAAATAGTAAAATGTAAATGAATAAAAAACAAGTTAAAAAAAGGCTTAATTTTTTTTCATGAAAGATATTTATTTTTATCAATCATATCTATCCAAAATTGAAAACGAGTAAGGTTTACATTATTTTATGTTAAATAAGAAATTTAATAAAAATATGAAAATCTACTAACTATATAGTTTTATGTAAATTAAATTTCTTAGTCGTTTTAAATAATGTAAACCTTACTCGTTTTCAATTTTGGATAGATATGATTGATAATAATAAATATCTTTCATGAAAAAAAAATTAAGCCTTTTTTAACTCGTTTTTTTGTTCATTTACATTTTACTATTTTAGAACTTATACAGTTTCTATATTTATTATTATCTATCCTATCTATCCAAAATTGAAAACGAGTAATGTTTACATTATTTAAAACGAGTAAAATATTTAATTTACATAAAACTATATTGCTAGTAGATTTTACTGGTGTAACTAGTAGATTTTATGTTAAATAAGAAATTTAATAAAAATATGAAAATAAAAAAATAAATAGACTTTATGTTAATTAAGAGATATAATAAAAAGATGGAAAAAAAAATAGATTTTGTAATCTTAAATAAAATTAGGTGTTAGTACCCAAATGTGTTACATTGATAATCTTAAAAAAAAAGCAAGGGCATTTTGGTCATTAATTAACTAATTTTGGTGTTAGTACCCAAAGGTGTTACAAAATTGAAACCATGAGACCTAAACATGTTAAAAAAAAAGTTAGTACCCAAAGGCGAAACTAGCTATAAACCACAGGACCCATTTGTGTAATTAACTCTTAGGATAATTACGGTGTCAAATGTAGCGACTATGATCGTTACTTAAATTAATAGTCTAAGAGTGACACGGGATCGTTTGGTAGTCATCATAATGGGGAATTCCATAAGATGAGCCAAACGGGTAGATTAATTGTGCAAGTTGTTGTTTTAGTGTTTTAGAGAATCAAAATAGAGATACTAATCACAAGAGCATTAAACCATGAGATTGGTAAAGAAATGCAAGTGATGATAAGCCCGGGATATTGGGTATAAAGTATCATAAGTTTACTAGTTATATGGTAGTAATTTGTGTCAAGTAGGAATGGGTCGAATAAATACATAACGACATATAGACTTTCTGTCCGTAAGTTGAAGTTTTGACATGACTATCGTAATAGGCACGTTGGTAATGAGATTACAGATGTATAGGAAAAAGAATCACTAAAAACGGACTTCCGAATCATAAGTTATGGCTATTTTAAGTTGGAACTTGGTTAAACTTTGAGCTGGGAATCTGCAGCATCAAAGAAATAAACATTCTGAGAAAATCGGGGCTAGGCGTGACGTGAGGGACCTTGGCGTCACGCGGCGCCCCCCCTTCCAGAAATTTTTTATTTTCTTGGTTATTGACCCTTGGAACTTGTTTGTATCCATTTTAACTTGATCAAAACTAACACTTGTTGTGGTTTTGATCGTAGGTGATGTTGGAAACTAACCGGAAGATGATCGAGCAAGATTTTGAAGAACCGAACACTATTTACAAGCTTCCGCAATGTTTTAAATCTTTAATAGACTATGTTTATGGGTTGTAAACAAATTGTAAAAAAAAAAAACTTTTGGATGTTCTAACTTAGTCGTTAGTTGACTAAGGTTTATGCTACTAATGAACTCGACTTATGAAAGTTATGTTAAATTGGTATCTTTTATTTAAAAATAGCATGAATTGTTTTTAATTCAAGTAAAATTAGACGGGTGTTACAAGTTGGTAATCAGAGCTTAAGGTTGTCAACGAAGTGTTCGGTTCAAGCTTGATCGATCGTCCGGTAAGAATTAACTTGTTATGTTAATAAATTATGTCTTATGTAAGAATGAGAAAGGAATTGATGTGCATGGGAAGAGCGTGTTAACACACTCAAACCCGGAAAGTGCACCAAATGTGAACGGTTAAAGCAAGTTGGGAACTTGGCTAAACCGAAACAAAAGAAGCAATGTTATAAATGAAATGTTTAACGTTTAAATGTAAACATTTCAGTTTCAAGATGTCTGATGGAAATGATGATAATCCGGTGCAAACAAGTACCGAACAAATGAAAGAGATAATTGCCGAAGAAGTAGGGAAGGCAATTGAAGGTAGTCTATCCGGGTTCATAGACAAGATTCAAAGTACGGTGTTGTCGCTTATCGAAGAGCGAGTCAAAAGGTTGGAAGATAATGTCAACCTTATAAAAGAAAAGTCGGGAGAACGCAAAGGGTGTTCGTACAAGGAATTCATGGCATGTAAACCGCCAATCTATAACGGGGAGGTTGACCCGATAATTTGCCAAAGATGGATAAGTGATGTCGAAGGAGTGTTTGAACGAACCCACTGTGACGTAGGTGACTTTGTTGCTTACGGAACGGGTCAATTGAGAAATCAAGTCAAGGATTGGCGGGACAATAAAAAGAAGGAAATGGGAGCCGAAGCGGCAAGGGTCATGACTTGGGATGAGTTTAAGGTGCCGTTCCTTAAACACCATAGTCCCAAAGCAGTTATCAACAGGATCAAAAAAGAATTTATCCAGTTAAGACAAAAGGGAGAATCAATTGATAAGATCACGGGCATCTTCATGGATAAGCTGAGGTTCTGTGACGAGTTAGTCACCACTGAAGAGCAAAAGATATACTACTATTACAACATGCTAAGTGTCGAGTACCGGGAGTTTATGACTCCGTCAAAGTACGAAACCCTCACGGAGATTATCAACACCGCCCGGGAGCGGGAAATCGAGTTAAAGAAACAAGTTGAAAGGGATGAACGAAGGGCACAGGATGTGAATCCAAGCCCTACAAAGAAAGCTAGAACTGCTGAATCGGGGAAGAAGGTAGAGGCTAAAGGCGGGTCGCCAAGTTGTAAAGTATGTGGAAAGGGGCACAAGGGTGAGTGCCGCTTCAAAGACAAGCCGTGTCCGGTATGTGGGAAGACGGGGCATACTGCATCGCTATGTCCTGGAAAAGTTTCCGTGTGTTATAAATGCTATCAACCCGGCCACAAAAAGTCAGAGTGCCCCGAGTTGGTTGGAAAGAGAGACACAAAAGAGTCCCCGGTAGAAGCTCCCAAAGCGAAGGCTAGGTCCTTCCAACTTACCGCGGTTGAAGTAAAAACAGAACCCGATGTGGTTTCAGGTATATTCACAATTAACTCAATTCCAGCACGTGTATTGTTTGATACGGGTGCGAATAAATCCTTTATTTCATATGGATTTATTCGACATCCTTCATTTGTATTGACGAAATTATCTGTGCCCTTAGAAGTTGAAATAGGGGACAACAAAAGTTTTATAGTTTGTGATGTTTGTCGAGGCTGCAAATTAAGCATCGACGATGAGGAATACTTGATAGACCTAATCCCGATGTCAATTGGGGAATTTCAAGTAGTCGTTGGGATGGATTGGCTATCTCAGCACCATGCAAAGGTCGTGTGTTTTCGTAAAGAGATAAAACTAACATCTCCGAGCGGGAAGCACGTCACTATCTATGGCGAAAAAGGAGGTAACCCCATAGTATGCTCAATGTTGAAAGCTCACAAGCTTATGAAGCGAGGATGCAAGGCATTCATGATATACGCAAATGAGCCCGAGAAAGAATCACGGAAGATTGGAGATGTACCGGTAGTACGAGACTATGAAGATGTGTTTCCGGAGGATTTACCGGGGATACCGCCTGAACGGGAAGTAGAGTTCGGGATCGAATTGATTCCGGGCGCAAAACCCGTAGCTAAAGCACCGTACCGACTCGCGCCGTCGGAATTACAAGAGTTGATGTCCCAAATTCAAGACCTGCTTGACAAAGGATTTATAAGGCCGAGTGTGTCTCCTTGGGGCGCACCGGTAATGTTCGTGAAAAAGAAAGACGGAAGCATGCGGATGTGTATAGATTACCGGGAGTTAAACAAACTCACGGTAAAGAACCGATACCCGCTTCCGAGGATAGATGATTTATTCGACCAATTACAAGGTGCGAACTGGTTTTCAAAAATTGACCTTAGATCGGGGTATCACCAATTAAAGGTCAAGGAGGAAGATGTGCCGAAGACGGCTTTCCGTACGCGATATGGACATTACGAATTCCTCGTGATGTCATTTGGGCTAACAAATGCACCCGCGGCTTTCATGGACCTCATGAACCGGGTTTGCAAGCCAATGTTGGATAAGTCGGTCATCGTGTTTATCGATGATATTTTGGTGTATTCGAAAAGCGAAGCTGAACACGCGCACCACTTACAAGAGGTGTTAGAGACACTTAGACGAGAAAGGTTGTATGCAAAATTCTCTAAGTGTGCCTTTTGGTTACGAGAGGTACAATTTCTTGGCCACATCATAAGTGCCGACGGAGTATTGGTGGATCCGTCAAAGATAGAGGCCGTGTCAAAATGGAATTCCCCGAAGAACCCTTCGGAAATTAGAAGCTTTTTGGGGCTCGCGGGATACTATAGGAGATTCATTCAAGATTTCTCCAAGATTGCGTCACCGCTAACAAAACTAACCCGGAAGGAAGAAAAGTTCATTTGGGGTATTGATCAAGAAAGGGCGTTTCAAATGCTAAAAGAGAAGTTAACTCAAGCTCCGGTACTAACATTGCCGGACGGGGTCGAAGACTTGGTGGTTTATTCGGATGCTTCACTATCAGGGCTCGGGTGCGTTTTGATGCAACGGGGCAAAGTTATAGCTTATGCCTCGAGACAATTGAAGATACACGAGAAGAAATATCCCACGCACGATCTTGAGTTGGCTGCGGTGGTATTTGCCTTAAAAATATGGAGGCACTACTTATATGGGGTGAAGTGCACCATATTCACCGATCACAAGAGCTTGAAATACTTCTTCGATCAGAAGGAGTTAAATATGCGACAAAGGCGGTGGCTAGAAACGGTGAAAGATTTCGACTGTGAAATACACTATCACCCCGGAAGAGCAAACGTGGTGGCGGATGCCCTAAGCAGAAAGACAGATTATGTTCCGATACGAGTACGATCATTGCAACTCATTGTGACCTCGGGCTTACTTGAACGAATCCGAGAGGCACAAGATGAAGCAGTAAAGATGGAAAACTGGAGAAAGGAAAGGATTGTTGGCCAAGTTAAGGATCTCGAAGTAGGAAACCACGGTTTGAAAACGCGTTTCAATAGAATTTGGGTTCCTAACACATGTGGAGTTAAAAAGCTTCTACTTTATGAACTCATAAGTCTCGTTATTCCATCCATCCGGGAGCAACCAAAACGTATAATGACTTAAAGCAAAACTATTGGTGGCCCGGAATGAAAAGAGATGTGGTGAAGTACGTGGAAAAATGCTTGACATGTTTACAAGTCAAGGCGGAGCACCAAAAACCATACGGTAAACTTCAACCGTTGGAAATTCCGGTTTGGAAATGGGAACATATTACGATAGACCTATTAACCAAACTACCAAAGACAAACCGCGGTTTCGATGCCATATGGGTAGTGGTGGATAGATTGACGAAAAGTACTCACTTCATTCCGATTCGTGAGACTTATACGTTAGAAAAGATGTCGGAAGTTTATACTAATGAGATAATAGCACGTCATGGAGTACCGGTATCCATCGTGTCTGATAGGGATACCCGGTTCACTTCAAATTTATGGCGATATTTCCAAGAGCAAATGGGAACCAAATTGTTCATTAGCACTACGTACCATCCTCAAATAGATGGACAGAGTGAAAGAACAATACAAACATTGGAGGACATGCTACGGGCGTGTATAATTGACTTTGGAGGAAGTTGGGATGTTTACCTACCGTTAGTCGAGTTTTCGTATAATAACAGCTACCATGCTAGTATTAAGATGGCACCGTACGAAATGCTCTATGGTAGGAAGTGCCGAACCCCGGTATGTTGGGGTGAAGTGGGTCCACGTGAACTTGCCCACCAAGATATAGTACGAGCCACTAATGAAAAGATTGATGTGGTACGGGCACACTTGAAAGCGGCTCAAGATAGACAAAAGGCGTATGCTGACAAAAGGAACAGGCCAATCGAATTTCAGGTAGGTGACAAAATTATGCTCAAAGTATCTCCATGGAAGGTTGTTATCAGGTTTAGAAAAAGAGGAAAATTAAGCCCGAGGTTTATCGGGCCGTTTGCGATTGTTGAACGAGTAAGAAAGGTAGCTTACCGCCTTGAACTACCCGAGGAGTTGAGTGGGATTCATAGCACCTTCCACGTGTCACATCTCCTAAAATCTTTAGCAGATGAAACTGCTCGTGTCCACTACGATGATATCGAAGTGGATAATAACCTGAATTATGTGGTGAGACCGGTGGAGATTTTAGATCGAAAGGTCAAGCACTTACGAAATAAACAAATTGACCAAGTGAAGATCAAGTGGGAGCATAGAAAGGGCTCGGACACTACGTGGGAGTCCGAGGAGGAGATGCTACGCCTTTACCCTACTTTATTTGGTACGTAATTCGGTTTCGGGGACGAAACCCTTTTTAAGGGGGGTGGACTTGTAACATCCCGAAAATATGAAACTTTATATTAGGATTATAAAGTATAAATAAACGATAATTTACTAACTAGGAATTTTAACCTAGTTAGCTAATAGTCTAGAAATAACTTATAATAGGGTTAAAAATAGCCAAACTATAAGTTATACAAAAGAGGAGGGGCTAATCTTGTAAAAAACTGAAATTTGGATTTATTAAAACAAAATAAACAAAACCAAACACCCCATTAGGGATGTCTGGTCGTACAAGAACAAGCAGGGGCGATCCCCACTCTCCAAAACCCTAAAACATCACTAAACTTTCAAATTGAAGGCTCAATCAAAGCTGAAATCGAAATTAAAGCATAGATTATTGATCCTCATCGCAAGAGGATTACAAGGTATGTAAAATTTGATGAAAACTCTCAACTCGAAATTCTCATGAAATTGGGATTTTCTGAAATTTATGGATTGCATGTTAGTCTTATGATGAATTAGAAACAATACAGTGTCCAGGGACAAACCCTAGACCAATACAAGTTGAAATCATGTGAAATTCTAGTAAAATCCATGAACACCATGGTAGGTGATTAGTGGGTTATGTAGAACTTGATAAACACTAGGAAATTGGGTGTTGTTCTAGGGTAATTTGACAATTGTAAAGTGACTTCAGAATTTTAGAAGTTAATGATTGTGTAAAATGGGTTGATTTATGTGAAATTCGGGCTAGATGATAAGCTAGGAATTTACTATATAATCATGTAAAAATTCTGCCTTTAAAGTGTTTGTTGAAATGCCTCAAAGAAGGCTTGAGACTAGAATTTTGAAGTTAAAACACCTAATTGTGATGTTTTGACTATTATGCAATATGTGATTAAAAAGAGTTCTAAACATGATGTAAATGAACTCTATAGGAAAGGATACCGGAACGTCAAGTGGACAAGCCGACGGTGAATTGCGGTTGAAGGGCGTGCACTAAAGGTATGTAACTTGACCCGTTACATTAAACGAATTGTTGTTAAATTATGCGAAGTCTCATTTTAGGATAATTACGGTGTCAAATGTAGCAACTATGATCGTTACTTAAATTAATAGTCTAAGAGTGACACGGGATCGTTTGGTAGTCATCATATTGGGGAATTCCATAAGATGAGCCAAACGGGTAGATTAATTGTGCAAGTTGTTGTTTTAGTGAATCAAAATAGAGATACTAATCACAAGAGCATTAAACCATGAGATTGGTAAAGAAATGCAAGTGATGATAAGCCCGGGATATTGGGTATAAAGTATCATAAGTTTACTAGTTATATGGTACTAATTTGTGTCAAGTAGGAATGGGTCGAATAAATACATAACGACATATAGACTTTCTGTCCGTAAGTTGAAGTTTTGACATGACTATCGTAATAGGCACGTTGGTAATGAGATTACAGACGTATAGGAAAAAGAATCACTAAAAACGGACTTCCGAATCATAAGTTATGGCTATTTTAAGTTGGAACTTGGTTAAACTTTGAGCTGGGAATCTGCAGCATCTAAGAAATAAACATTCTGAGAAAATTGTGGCTAGGCGTGACGCGAGGGACCTTGGCGTCACGCGGCGCCCCCCCTTCCGGAATTTTTTTTTATTTTCTTGGTTATTGACCCTTGGAACTTGTTTGTATCCATTTTAACTTGATCAAAACTAACACTTGTTGTGGTTTTGATCGTAGGTGATGTTGGAAACTAACACTTAATTCAATGTTTTAAATCTTTAATAGACTATGTTTATGGGTTGTAAACAAATTGTAAAAAAAAAACTTTTGGATGTTCTAACTTAGTCGTTAGTTGACTAAGGTTTATGCTACTAATGAACTCGACTTATGAAAGTTATGTTAAATTGGTATCTTTTATTTAAAAATAGCATGAATTGTTTTTAATTCAAGTAAAATTAGA
Organism: Helianthus tuberosus; assembly: GCA_030545235.1. NCBI lineage: Eukaryota > Viridiplantae > Streptophyta > Magnoliopsida > Asterales > Asteraceae > Helianthus > Helianthus tuberosus. Next base: position 212,132,779 of record CM060400.1, read on the forward strand.
CGGGTGTTACACATCTTTATTTAATATAGGTATTCAATTCATGTTTTTTATTGTTAATTGTGTGATTTTAGATGTGAATTTGAAAATAAATTTGAGCAACTATGAGGAACGGTGAAATTATGTCCTAACACATACTGTCTTTAACATTGTTTTATAAAGATATGTAACTAAACGCAAACAATTTAAATGATGAGAAAAATGCAATTTGTGTCCCTGTGGTTTGTGTGAAACATCAACTTGAACCCCTAAATTCATTTTTTTTGGTTTTTGAGCCCCTGAGCTTATGAATTCATAACACTTTGAGTCCCTCCGCCAGTGTTCCGTCTGTTTGACTGTTTGAGCCAGAGGTAAGACCGTCTTTTGGCATATATTCATAACACTTTGCGTCCCTGTGGTATGAGTGAAACATCAACCTGAGCCCCTAAATTCTTTTCTTGCTTTTTTGTTAAGAAATCATTGATTTAATAATTTAAATTAACTTTTTTTAAATAAATGCAATCTAATAATTTAAATGTATACTATATATAACAAATTATTAAAGCCTAAATTGTATATTAAATGTAAACTTTTATAAAGTGTCAACTGGAATTTAGAATTCAAGGTTAGCAGACTTGGAAACACTCTTTTTAAGCAAACAATATATCACAGTCGGACAAAGTATTGAATGCACACTTGCATTATACATACAATACAGAGACAAAACGTAATACCAAGATAGATAGAAGGATATCCAACTTCGTAGACTTGACGGAAGTTACATACTCGATAACAAAATACCGTAACATACAATACAGAGACAAAACGTTATACCAAAGAAAGAAATTGTGGATGTTTAGTGGCTGGTGCACTTCGGAATGTAGCTGATAACCCCCTTTAGTGTAGCTCTTCGATTTTACTTGAAATTCCAGAGCTTGCTAATTACATATCTACCACTGGGGTTATATTCATTCATATGCAATTGATCGTTTTGATCAATCATTTCCTTATGTGCACCGCACCATCTTCTAGGAGGTTGTCAAGTGTTCTCGCCTTCGTAGTTGGTGTTTTGCGTATCTTTACATCCGCAGCCATTCTGTACAATAAAAACATCCATAGTAAGAAACCCAGATTTCAACAAAACCCACAAGAATCAAACAAAACCTCTGTTTTGATACCCGAGACAAAAACCCACAGGAATCAAACAATATTTTCACAAAAACATCACAAACAAACCTTCTGTTTTGATACTACTACGATAGCATAGAACAAAAACAAAACAAGCAAACATTAAACAAAGTAGGTAATAGAAACCTTCCAAGAATAAACAATATTTTCACAAAAACTTCACAAACAAACCTTCTGTTTTGATACTACTAAGATAGCAAAGAACAAAAACAAAACAAGCAAACATTAAACAAAGTAGGTAATAGAAACCTTCCAAGAACAAACAATATTTTCACAAAAACATCACAAACAATCCTTCTGTTTTGATACTACTACGATAGCATAGAACAAAAACAAAACAAGCAAACATTAAACAAAGTAGTTTCAGCAACCCATTTTGACCAGAGTGACCCATTTAGCTAACAAAAAAAAAAAATACACAAATCAATCCATTTATTGACACTTTTTCTTGAATGTTAACCAATTAATAACTTTATTCATTGATAAAGATTTGGTTATCAAAAACTGAAACCAAAGCAGAACAAAGAACTGATTATCAAACAACTCTAATCATCATCATATTATTGTACTGTCAGTACTCCAACAAACAAATTGGTGAACTATACATATGCAGAACAAAGAACTGATTATCAAAATTGTGTTCTATTCTATCACAGAGAAGAAGAAGAAAAGTGTACCAAGAAGAAGATGAAGAAATCATTTGATGGTTGGGTTGATTGGCATCCAATATCTACATGCGGATTACATTCAATCACGATTCTTGAAAATATTTTCACAAAAACATCACAAACGATTCTTGAAGATGATGATCCAAATATCACAAATATTTTCACAAAAAAACATGAAGATGATGAAGATGAAGATGAAGAGATACAGATAAGATGATGATCCAAACAATATTTTCACAAAAAACATCACAAATATCAAAAACATATACAGATAAGATGATGATCCAAACCTCTGTTTTGAAGATGAAGATGAATGAAGATGATGAAGATGAAGATGAAGATGATGAAGATGAAGATGATGATGATCGGTGTTGGGAGTTGGGAGAAGAGATTTCGAGATTTTTTTGAGAAGTGTGATGGATCTGATCATTCATATGTGATATTATGAGTAGATATTAAGGGTTAAGGGTATAAAGGATATTTCATACATGTTACAACAGTCAAACAGACGGAACACTGACGAAGGGATTCAAACTGTTATGAATTCATAAGCTCACGGGCTCAAAAAACCAAAAAATGAATACTTAACTAAAATGCGAATGTGAATTCATCAAATATTTGTTATGCTTCTCTTGTGTCTATACTTAATCAGTCGACAAGTTTAATGTATACTTAAATAAAATGCGAATGTGAATTCATCAAATATTTGTTCACATAATATTTTACATATAAACATAGACAAAAACTTTTATCATTATAGTTATTATAATACTAACACAAACTGTCTTTAACATTATTTTATAAAGATATGTAACTAAAGATAAAAATTTAAATGATATATTATAATCAGTTTTTTAGTATTTGATTTCGATCGTTATTAAACATACCCGTGTGGTTACACGGGTCCTACAACTAGTACAAGATTAAATTCAGCCCAATATTTATTAATAAAATGCTTAAAATCGGCTTAAAATACAATTAAAAAATCTAAGTCTCATATTAAATATTAAAAAATAATGAGCGCCGTTCAAAAAATATATGTATATAAAAAAGTCGATGTATAATATTAAATAAAGATTACCCGTTTTTATTTGTGGCTATGTATTTTTGGAATTGAAAACGTGTTATGGGCACAGAATCCATTGTCCTTTTTTGTAGCCAAAGACAAGATAAGACTAAAGGGTATGGGGCCGGCTAGGACCGGCGCCGGTCCCCCACACCGCCCCCGAGGGTCGGCTCGGCCCAATCGACTCACCTTAGACGAATTAGACGGGGCCCCGCTTCAAAAAACTAGCCGTTTCCAACGGCACTTTTCTTTAAAAAAAAAAATTCATTTTTCAATTTAAATACCCTATATCTCATCCATTTTTATACAATTCTATCCCATTCTACTCCCATTCTTCTCCAATTCTCTTCCTTTTTTATAAAAAACACTCCATATTTTTTATACCTTTTTCTCTAAATCATGAATCCTTTCAACCCAAACAACCCCAACCCAAACAACCCCAACCCGAATAATTACAACCCGAACCAACCTAACTTTTTTTCGACCCCCGCTTACACTCCGAGTATGGATCAATCGTGGGGGGCTCCGCAATTTCCTTTTTCGGGTTTCCAACAAACACCCAACGCATTCTCACAAATGTCTCAAGTTCAACAACTCCAACAATACCAAGCACTACAACAAATCATGCAACGCAACTCGTTTGAACAACTCCAATCGCAACCGCCAACTTCCCAGCCGGTTCAACTTGACGATGATGATGATGAAGAAGTCGTCCCCGAATCGCCACCGCAAGAGCTCAACCGAAAAAAAAACAAGGGGAAGGGGAAGAAGGTTGAAAACGTACCCGAAACCGCGCCAAAAAGCGGTTCGAGAAAACCGGGGAGACCTTGGACGAAAGTAGAGGAGGAGGCGCTAGCAATGGCGTTTACTAAGTCCTCTACTAACCCGATAGTCGGTATGAACCAAAGTTTAAATTTTAAAAGTTTTAAATTTTTATTTTTACTAATGCATTATTTTTTAAAATTTAGGAAACAATCAAACGGGTGATAGTTTTTGGAAGAAGGCAACGGCTAAATTTCATGAGATTATGGAGCATAGCTCGGATCGTGATGTAGAAGCCGTCTCGGGCAAGTGGCGTAAAATGAGCAAGATCATCAATAACTTTAACGCAATTTATAACCAAATTTACACTTGTCCTCCTAGCGGGAGTAACGAGACGGACATTCTTAACCTTGCTATCGCTAAGTGGGACTCTCAAAATGCAAAGTCTTTCCCGCACTTCCGAGCATGGAACGTAGTAAGGAAACAACAAAAATGGACGCCGATTCCAAATGAGGTAGCAACCGCCAAACGGACTAAAACTTCCGAGTCCGGAAGTTATAGTGCGGGAGGCTCCACCGGTCGTTGTCAAATCGACATAAACGACGACCCGGAAGATGACGAGGACGTGTTGCCCATTCACGAGGCGGAACGTCCCACCGGGAGGGACAAAGCAAAAAAAGAGGCGGCCGGAAAGCGCAAAGGGACCGGCTCGAGTGGAGGGGGCGGCTCGGGTGGAGGGGGCGGCCCGAAGGCATCGGCGAAAATGGACGAGTTGATAAACGAATTCCGTTCGTTCAAAGAGTTCGCGGCCGAAAGATACACTCACAAGAAAACCGTGTCGGCCGACTATGCTCGAGCGGAGGATTTTAGGATCATGAGGTTGGATCTCGACTCGGTTCCGGAGGATGAACGCGAGGTTTATCGGAGGATGAAAGAAGAGGTGAAGAAAAAATGGACGTCGTAGGTTGTTTTTTTATTTTTAGGAAATGTAATTTTTTTTTTCGGTAATGTTTTTTTTTTTTTTTTTGTTAGGAAATGTAATTTTTTTTATGTTATGAAGTGACTTGATTTATGTTGTTTTATGTTGTATTTTTTAAATTTTATACAATTTTTATTAAGTTAATAAATTAAAAGTTAGAAAATTATAAAATAATAAGGTGGGGCAGCCTCATCCTCCATCCCCCTCAAATATGAAGGAGACCCATCCCACACGAGCCGGTGACGTGGCGCTGACGTGACGGCTCATCCCCTCCAAGCCCATCCTCTCCATACCCTTTAGTCTAAGAGAAAAATAAAAATAGAGGGAGTGATGGCTACATAGATTTGGACATTTTGTTGATTAAAAAAAAAGCATTAGTAACCAAATAATGTATATAAATAAGGGTAAATTACACTTTTCGTCCTTTATGTTTCTATCGTATTGCAATGGATGCCCTTTAACTTCAATAATTACAGTCACAGTCCTTTCTTTGTTAAAACCATTACACCATACGTCCTTTATCCCTAACTTAGTTAATTTTTGTAGTTAGATCCAGTCATGTACATCACACATGAGGGTAAATTCGTCTTTTTACCATCTTAGGGACTATTTGTGTAATTAAATTAAACTTCTAAACCAAAAATTAAAATAAACATGTTTTACTCTTTATTCCACCCATCACAACCACCACCGTCACAACCTAACCACCACCATCTTTAACTAGTTTTACAGCCACTACCATCACAGCCAAATCACAAGTAAACAACCCTTAATCTCCCTATCTCAATCTCAGTTTTCTCTCCCAAGTCCCATCTTTCTCTCCAACCAACCCTCACCACCACCAAATCCGCCACCACCACCCCCATCTAGATCCGCCATTCTGTATATATAAGTTTTTTGGCATAGTACATGAAGAAAAGAACTAAAACTAAAAGATCTTATTTTAAAAAATTGTATAATAATGAAAAAAATATCCAAAATTAAAATCTTGACTCATGCTGCAACCACACAAATCGGATAATTATGAAAATTTCCATCGTGCAACCAGACAAATTGGATAATTAAGAAAAATAAAAAATCTAAAATTAAGAGATCTTATTTAAACAATTAGAACCCCCACCGTCACAGAGTCCCCCACCACCATGAGCAAAGCTTGTTGATGACGTGTGACCGACGACCACCCTAGAACCCCCACCACCACTTGGTCTCCTAAATGCCGACGGCTTGTAAAGCCGAATTTGTTAAAGAAACAGAAGGAGCGAGGTGTTGATTTGATAAACCCTTGAAAGTTGTGAGTTGTTGATTCAGTAAAATTGGAGGTTGATTCGTCAAATTTGAAGGTTGATTTGGTGAATTCTGTTGAGAATTTGGGAGATAAAGTTAAAGAAATTTAGGAATTGGTGATGAAGAAGGTTCAGTTGGGGAAAATATGGCAGAGACAGGGGAGAGATTGAGAGAGTATAGGGGGTGATGATGATGGTTTAGGTTTATAATTTTTATATAAGTTTTTAAATTTTGATTTTATTGTTTTATTAAATGACTGTTTTGTCCTTACATGGGTTGCACATAACCTCACTTAACTGAAAGTTTTAACCAGGTTAGGGTCAAAGGACCTAAGGTGTAACATGTTTTGCAAATAAAGGACTGTTAGTGTAATTATTAAAGTTAAAGGTCATCCATTGCAACTCGCTACAAACATAAAGGACGAAAAGTATAATTTATCCTATAAATAAAGTTTGAATTTAGAATGTTTAGGTTATATTCTAAAGCCATATAAAAAAATGATATTAAAATAGATTTATCATAGGACCAACTAATTCTTAGTTTATATTATACGATGTCTTATATAGGGACAACTAATTCTTAATGTATATTATACGATGTCTTATAACACAAAATGCAATAGAATGGTTACTTTTACTGTGCTCGAATCAATTTTAATAATGTATAAATCAACTTATTTTATTATAGGCTAATGTGAAAACTTATTTTTATTCTCTTAATTATTCCATGTTATCTAGAAAATAAAGAGAGACCTAACTTCAATCTATATTTGTGTTATTTTGGTGGATTAGGCCATGATGGATAGAGCTTAGTCTCCTTACAGAGGTGTCAGGATCTATCCGAAGCTCATCCGAGCTTTCGTTCCGCCGTGTGTTACGCCAGGGAGTTCTGCTCTTGTGGTGGCACAACGACTGTTAAGTGGCAGCCGGCAGTATGGTTTCCTAGAAGAACGACCAAGTCAAACTTTGAAGGCATCGTGAGCCTAGTTAAGACAACATAGCCTCATCAGGGTTCGGACAACAGAGCTCTCCAATTTAAAAGGTGCGATAGCCTAATAAAAAAAGATGGCACTCCAAAAAATAAAGGCCAATTGGATTTTAACACCTTTAACTTTGAAGAATTTGCCGATAACACCCGCAACTAACACTTTGATCTGTGACACCCCAAACTTTTAATTTTGTTTGTCATTTCACCACTCAGTTAAAAAATGACTAACTGAGTTAGTCTTCCATCCTAGCTGGCACAGACTTGATTACATGGACAAGATGACATGGCAAATTCTTGATTACGTGGCACTACATGTGTATAACTGTACGATCTCCTTTTTCGACTGTCGAGATGTGCAAACGGCGATTAATGCCGCTAGTCCGGTGTCTACCGCCGGATAACCGGCGTCGGAGGCTGTTAGGTTATATAATTCCTTTATTAACAAGCTTTGATCGGCGATTATCCGGCGAGATTCGTTATCGAACGACGCTAGTGATTCCAAAACCCTAGCGGCGCAAATTTTAGCATCTAAACCACCTCGTTGAAGAACGAGAGTGAACGATGACGATGTTGATGATGTTGAATTGACTAAATGTTGTACTAATTGTTCTCTAACTCCTTTTTCAGGCAAAATCAGATCTAAACAGATGATAACAAGCTCAATCTGTTCAATTACTTCAATCTCATTGCAATTTTTAAACATTTTCGTAAGCAACGGAACGAATCCGTCAATTTTGGCAACCGATTCTCTATTTTCACCGGATAATTTCGCGAAACTAACAATACTCGATAGCGTACCTACCGAAACGCGTTCCGACATTTCTGAACATTCGGAGCTAATCAATTTCTTCAAGGATTCAAAGGCGATGTGGTTGTTGAACGAGGCCGGAATCGAGCCATTTTTGGTTGCTTTGACGGTCGTAGGTGACGCCGGTGCATAGACTGACCGGAGATTTCATCACGTCCATTGAAATCGGGCATTTGAAGAAGCTAGGAACACTCAGGTACAATCCGTTGCTCTTTTCTCTCGCCATTTGTGTGTGGAATCAATTGTGTATGTGTGTATGTATAGGTTGAAGAAGAAGAACTGAAACAGGTGGCTCGAAATGGTTCGATTTGACCTAGAAACAGGTGGTTAGCTGCGAGACGAGATAGCAGGTCAGTTTCCATACCTGCGTGTTGCAATTGCGACTCCATTGTTGTTGATTGGAAGCTATGGATGGTATAGATACATGTGTGTATGTATAGGTTGAAGAAGAAGAACTGAAGAAGAAGAAGAAGAAGAAGGCAACTGAAAATGGATGAAAGGGTTGGGGATACAATTGAAGAAGAAAAGATGGGTGATGGAAGTCTTTAGGGTGCCACGTAATCAAGTCAGTCGCCACATAATCCTGTCCATCTCATCAAGTCTGTGTCAGCTAGGATGGAAGACTAACTCAGTTAGTCATTTTTTAACTGAGTGGTGAAATGACAAACAAAATTAAAAGTTTGGGGTGTCACAGATCAAAGTGTTAGTTGCGGGTGTTATCGGCCAATTCTTCAAAGTTAAAGGTGTTAAAATCCAATTGGCCTAAAATATAAAAATAAAGGAAAGTGTCCCATCAAACCGCAAAGGAGGACCGTAGTAGTGGTCGTTATTAGTTGCTTTGTTTTGGAATGTGGTGTTGGATACCACCAACCCCATTTATTTTTATGCTCTTATTATTATTTTTTATTATTGTCGGTGGTGCCTAAAAAATGTTTTAATTGACATATACCTTTATTGTATATACAATTCAACGGAATACTAAAATTCAAATTTAATAGTCGTCCATGTTTTTTTTTTTCATATTTAATATATTCTTAAGTAATTGAGTTAAGTGGTGGTTAAAACTTTCTTATATAATGATGTCATTAGAGAGTAATTTGAAGATTTCATTTACAATAAACTTTTTATCTTTTAAGAAAATGTGAAAAAGGGTGGAGATTATCTCTTAAAGGAACAAGGGAACAAGGGAGATCTCTTTACTTGATAGAATGTGTGATTTTGGGTTCTCTTAAAGCTACTAGAAGTAACCATGGTATCCCTTTTATCATTATAGGGGAAGGTTCATTTGAGAAGAAAATTTTATTAAGAAGAAAAAGAACAAAAGCTAATTTTATAAAACATTAGATAGTTTTTTCACTTATCTTATTTATTATCATTTTTGACTAATTAATTAGTCATAAAGACTATTATCCTCCACACTAACTGTTTTTGCCCACACACATCAAAAGTTATCCTACATATTTCAAAATTAATCCTACACGTTGAAATTTATCCTGCACTTTAAATTATTATTATTATTTTTTTGAAAAAATATATATTTTGAAGATAAGTTACAAAAAATTTAGGGGCTGTTTGTTTACCTCTTAATGAGGCTCTTAACGGTTCAGACCTCTTACTGGTTCAGCACTTAATGGTTCAGACTGTTTGTTTCGTAAGCAGATGTCTGAATACTTTAGACATTTACCTATGAATTGTTAAGTATTATACAGAGTCTGAATGGTTAAGACCCCTAATATGAATTGGTCAGACATTTGTCTCTGAAGGGTTAAGCATTAGGGTGAAGGGAGTGGTTAGACACTTGAAAGTGGCAAACTTTAAAATGGACCAATCAGAGTGTGCCATGTCAGCAGGTGTGAAGAGTTTAAACTTTGATGAAAAGTGTTGGCATTGGTTAAACACTTGAAAGTGGTAAACTTTTTTTTTTCATTTAAAAAAAAAATATATATATGTGTGAAAGTCAACAATACACACACATCACTTTTGTTTTGTCGATCGGTGTGGGTATGCCGCACATCTTGTTTGTCGATCGGTGAAAGTGGGGTGGGGGCGGTGTTACCGCGCGGCAAAGGGAGTTTGCCGACCCTTTTGCCGCCCACTCCCTTCACCCTTATATTGCCTCTTAATGGTTCAGACCTCTTACTGGTTCAGCACTTAATGGTTCAGATTTCTTACTGGTTCAGCACTTAACCATTCAGAAGTTGCCAAACAACCCCTTAATGTAGTTAGCTATTAAAGAAGAAGACTACAAATTAAGGACCTATGTAGATTTACCAATGTACCCTTATAATAACATTAAATACTTATATTAAATTAAGTGAAATAAAACATTCTTATCGGTTGAAATTTCTTTTTTTTTTCTTCTTACAAAAAATTTCTTCTCATTTGAACTCTCCACTATCATTATATTGTAACAAAAATAGGGTTTTTAACCCGAGTGGACAAGTGGTGATTTGGTATTCTTGCATATAAAACACATGTAATAAATGTTTTAAATGTAATACACAATGGAGTTATGTAATTAAAATGCAAGGTTGTGGTATTTAGATGTAAAAATTGTTGTTATAAAAAAACTAAAATCATGTTTTATATATTATTTAAAATCTTAAAAACGTTATTACACAAATAACTCGATGTTCTTAATCAAAATAATTTCTGAAGTGGTTAAACCATAAATGATCTAAATGAAAAAAAAAAGTTTCTTACTTAATTATTGTTAGGATTTTCTCTATTTAACCATTTAAATTACACCAAATCCGCTTCAACAGAACTCAAACTCTAACTCCTATGGCTTTAGGATCCAACCCTTACCCCTTTATTGTTAGGAAGTAAAGTTGTGATCTAAAATTATATTTTATATATTATTTGAAAATTAAACAATAAAACTAAAACTAACAACTTGATGTTAATTATCAATATAGTTTTTAGGGTAAATTACACTTTTCGTCCTTTATGTTTGTGGCGGATTGCAATGCATGCCCTTTAACTTCAATAATTACAGTCACAGTCCTTTATTTGGAAAACTCATTACACCTTTCGTCCTTTAACACTAACCAGGTTAAAATTATCAATTAAGTCTATTCACTTAAGGGTATTCTGGTCATTTCACGCTTTTATTTAATATGTTTTTAATAAATAAAACCAATAATAATAATAACATATATATGCATCATCTTCCCCAATCTCCCAATTCCCCAACCCTAGAACCCTAACCACAACCACATGCCAGATATATAGATACACAATTACAAAATTCGTCTAGTCGGTCAGATCCAGATCTGGTTCCTTGACTGAAATCACAATCACAAATATATGCTGCTCACCAACACCATCTCCACCATCACCGGCGGTGCACATGATGCAAACGTCAACTCTGCCGTTTCCGGGTCGGGTCAATAACAATCCAACTCAACATCATATTATTCTCAAGCTCCGATAACATCACGTGATCATCTCCGGTACCGGAAAACTTCACTCCGGACAACACTGTAACACCTGTGCCTCCACGGCCATCAAACAGATACCGAACCAATGAAATATTATATTTCATACTTGGGATTTGTAAAAATATGTGTATCATTCTGCACATATCAATTCTCGTTCAATTCCAAACTCTAAATTCACTTTCTGGAAGGTTATACGCGCACCGATGCGTAGATATAACCAGTTTAATGCAACAAACACTCCGGAATAGTGACATAGGCTTAACATACCTTAAATAACCTTTACATAACTTAGAAATAAGTTTTGAAGGCTTTGGTATGGCAAAAAAAAACAAGTTAATTCGCTTACAGGGACTAAAGTTGACAAACTGCGAAAGTATGCCAATTTGAACTGTAACAGACATTCCGGAACATGACCATAAGTTAAACATACCATAAATATCCTTCACATAGCTTAGAAATAGGCTTTGAGGTGTTCGGTGTGCTAAAATAAACTTTTGTGTCATTCAGGGACTAAAAGTGTCAAAAAGTGCACAAGTTTGCATTTTCGCGCATAACTTACGTTCTGAATACATCTGGACATCCAAAAATTTATGTAAGCATGACTACATTATATTTTGGTGTTCGCCTTAAGAAAAATCCATTCGTCGCGTCATTTGGATCGTTTTTCGCGCTTATGCGCATTCCGTCGTAATTAAGCGAACATCGCGTTCGTACGACTAAACGAACCATCATCCGGCATATTTTTGAACATGTTTTGAGTTCCCTATACTTTAACTTCATTTTAGAGCCTTGAAATGAGGTTAACGGGGTTCAAACGCATCGAAAAAGGGCTTAAAACACAACAGGGACCATTTCTGCCAATTTAGAAACATTTCTTTTGTTTCCTTGTAATGTGAAACAATCTGTTTTGTTTATAAATAAATCGTTGTTCACAGTTCTGATATACGAGTGTAATTACATGTGTGTATGATTTTTCCTATGATACCTGCATTAAGGAACTCTGTTCCTTACAAACTACTCTTGTAATTCTCACTTTCAAGTGATCGCTCATAATTTCCTCGAAAGTTCTAAGTACTCGTTTCATTCTAAGAAACGAAGTACAGGAAATAAAGTGAAATTATGAGTAATCGTGCTTTTTACACATCTGTATTTTTGAATCCTTGGTTAGATAACTAAGGATATTTTCAAATCTCATACCCATTACGTTTTGATTTTTTCAACATACACAGTACCAGTATTTCAAAACAATCTTCATGATCTCAAAACATTTCATATAGTTTGAAAACAATTTTTCTAGATGCATGGTCTATGTTATTTCAAAAACATTGGCCATGTTATCAAAACCAACCTTTCTAATTTCAAAATATTTCATATAGTCTAAAGACAATATTAACACAATACATTTTCTGATCAAGTGCATGATTTCGAAAAGCATCATTCATGTCTTTTAAAAACCTTATACATAAGTTCAAAAATTCATCTCGCATGATTTAAAAAAAAAAAAAAAAAAAAAAAAAAAAAAAAAAAAAAAAACATTTTTGTAAATATATCTACCAATACACCTACTTTATTTCAAAAGTATTATATATAAGGTTTCAAAAACGTTAAACACCTTTTTCTTAAAAGAACCCCATGCATAGTTTTCAAAAATATTTTCCTCATACATTGACTTAACCTTCAAAATTCTGCTTCATATGTCGCCTTGGCATATCTAGCATCTCAATTTCATAAGCATTTTTACTTCATGTTTTGACATAAGCACGTCCAGTGCAATGTATCGAAACATCTTCAACTTCAAAAATCCATAAGGGATCTTTTTATCTTCACAATTAGATCCTTGTGGATGATCATCATTCAAATCAGAGTCCTTAATTGGATTCCTTATGTACCTGAATTCGAACATTTCGGTTCCTTATAATCGAAATCGAATTTTTCTTTTAAAGATCTTTCTATCTTTATAGTTAGATTCTTGATAATGTTTAAAGTACCAAATGAAATCCACGAGATGGATTCCTAGTGTGCTTTAAATACATGTACTCTGTTAGCAGAACAAACTTCTAGTTAAACAATTTTGTGGTTATGTGACTATGTGTTAATTCATCTTATGTTTTCTTTTATGCATTTTTGTGTTTTAATACTCTGGATATTCGTTATCCAAATCCTCGCAGGATCTTTCATATCTTCATATGAGAGATTCGTAGCAGGATATTCAAAGGTACTACCTTAAATCCTTAATGGGCTTCTATGTAATAGTTAAGACCCTTGGATTATATAGTACCACTCCAGACCCTTTTTAGTGGTCTAGTCAAAAGATTGATTCGCAATCTGGTTAAAGAATGACATCTAGTGATGTAGCTGAACAGACTCCTTGAAAGTCTATTTAAATCATTTAATGATTTAGTCTAAAGGACTCTATGGCGGTCTAAGTCACGCTCATCACAGGATTTTTCATTTGGTTTTACCCTACACATTATAAAATAGACTGTGTGAACTGTGCAAGGAATTCTCTAATTATGGATGCGCACATAATTATGAAATTTAGTGCACAGAAATCCAGTAAGATTTATTATGTGAAGGAACCGATAGTGACAACAATAACAAAATGAGAACGATGTAATGGAGGCATGGTGGACGCACCAATGACGCTTTATATACTTGTATATAAGTGTCCCTCTTACATTGCAAGCATGATGTTATTAAAGTTACTAGAAGTTCAGAACCCTAACCAATGTTGTTTGATCTTTTCAACTTCATGTTTTAAACTCTCACAAGTTTCCTCTAAATAAATTTCGGGACGAAATTTCCTAAAGTAGGGGAGACTGTAACACCTGTGCCTCCACGGCCATCAAACAGATACCGAACCAATGAAATATTATATTTCATACTTGGGATTTGTAAAAATATGTGTATCATTCTGCACATATCAATTCTCGTTCAATTCCAAACTCTAAATTCACTTTCTGGAAGGTTATACGCGCACCGATGCGTAGATATAACCAGTTTAATGCAACAAACACTCCGGAATAGTGACATAGGCTTAACATACCTTAAATAACCTTTACATAACTTAGAAATAAGTTTTGAAGGCTTTGGTATGGCAAAAAAAAACAAGTTAATTCGTTTACAGGGACTAAAGTTGACAAACTGCGAAAGTATGCCAATTTGAACTGTAACAGACATTCCGGAACATGACCATAAGTTAAACATACCATAAATATCCTTCACATAGCTTAGAAATAGGCTTTGAGGTGTTCGGTGTGCTAAAATAAACTTTTGTGTCATTCAGGGACTAAAAGTGTCAAAAAGTGCACAAGTTTGCATTTTCGCGCATAACTTACGTTCTGAATACATCTGGACATCCAAAAATTTATGTAAGCATGACTACATTATATTTTGGTGTTCGCCTTAAGAAAAATCCATTTGTCGCGTCATTTGGATCGTTTTTCGCGCTTATGCGCATTCCGTCGTAATTAAGCGAACATCGCGTTCGTACGACTAAACGAACCATCATCCGGCATATTTTTGAACATGTTTTGAGTTCCCTATACTTTAACTTCATTTTAGAGCCTTGAAATGAGGTTAACGGGGTTCAAACGCATCGAAAAAGGGCTTAAAACACAACAGGGACCATTTCTGCCAATTTAGAAACATTTCTGAATCAGACGGGTCAGTGGCGTAGCGCGACGCCTAAAGCCTTACCAGTCGCGCTACGCGACTGCATGATCTGGACCAGATTCATTGTTTTTGTTGCAAGTTGCAACTGGTTGATTCGTGTCCACACATTTCCTATCGTCTAGTCAGCGGATAAGAACAACTTTCTGGACACCACAACTTTACGACAAGTGTACGGTTCCGATTAAGGCACGTTATTCAAGAAACGATCTTAACGGTTACCCGAAAACTATATATACCCATCCACCCCCATTGCATTTCTCACTAGAATTCTGATTTTGAGAGCTCTAAGTTGAAACCATTGTTTCATACCTGAGTTCTTAGATCGGGATTAGCATTCGGGGACCCTGGGTTAGTATTCTTTCGTTCTTTTCCTTATTTTTATTGCTTTTCGAGTCAGAAAGTCAAACTTTGTTTGACTTTCAGCGTTGACCAGTAATGGTCAATGCGAAGTTCGTTTGAACTTCGCAACGTGAGTGTAATCACGTTGGTTATAGTCCCTTGGGACTATGCCTACTGATTACCACGTTGTCTAGGGTCGTAGGGTAAGCGATCTAATAAATCGCTTATACCTTCGAACCCGACCCAGTTTGGTCGATCATTAGGATCCGACCAAATACATTAGGTGACCATAGTAGGTAGGGAATAACCTTCCGAGGTTATACCCTATGGTCACATCGTTTAAGTAGTTGTATGATAGGTAGTTTATATGCCCTAGGTAAATTACCAGAATACCCTTTTCATGTATAATTGGTAATTAAGCATATGTAACCTAAACTTTTGTCACATAACTAATTATGTAACATGTTTAGGCATATAACACTTGTCATAGGACTAGTTAGGCGATCCGAACGCGTTTCACGCGAGCGACGCGTTAAAGTAGCATAAGCTACCTAAACGGGTCGTAATGGGTCGTAAGCAGTTAGGTTAAGTTTCATTTAGCATGTAGGCTTTGTTAAACCAAATGACGCGAGTCTCTACACTCGTTTGGTTTACAAACCCTAATGCTACCCGATCTTCCGATCTAGGTCCGGTTAATTAACATAGTTACCTATATTAGGTGCCGTTTGATTCCGCGATCTCTAGCATTGTTTGGTTGTTACTCAAGGACTTCTGAGCAATCTCAAGTGAGTACATAGACCCCTCTTTTACTGTTTTCCAAACTGTTTTGGGGTGGAACACATGTGCCTACTTGTTACATTCATGCTTTCCCGTTTTCACATCATATACTGCTATGTTCGTTAGTACATTATAGTACATGATTTCATTACATTTTATGCTATTTATGTCCATTGCGTGCATACTTAGTACATTGTTTTTCATCACATGCTTACATTTTGGTATGACATTTGGTTTGTTTACATGGGACAATACATTCATTAACACCGATCATGCCGTTCGTTAGTAGGTAGTGGTACCATAGGAATTGACAACTCCCGTTCCGGACGTCCCAGGGAAAGGGGATGAAAGGAATGACCGAATTCGTTGATATAAGACAGATAGACCTTTAATTTGTTTAAAGGGTTTATCACCACAGTCGCCAGGCTTGGATGTATGCATATTCACAATACCGCATAAATGTTCATATTAAATATTTGCATGCATTTACACAAAACATAGCTTTGATTTAAACCAAGTTTTACTTCAATACTTTGTTTTTGTGCATATGGTTTAGTTGAGACCTTTCACTTGCCATACATGACATTTTGACATAGACATTTGACATGGATATTTGACATAGACATTTGACATGGATATTTGACATAGACATTTGACATGGATATTTGACATAGACATTTCGGCATAGACATTTTAACATGATTGACATTTGATCATGCATTTACACAAAACATAGCTTTGATTTAAACCAAGTTTTACTTCAATACTTTGTTTTTGTGCATATGGTTTAGTTGAGACCTTTCACTTGCCATACATGACATTTTGACGTAGACATTTGACATGGATATTTGACATAGACATTTGACATGGATATTTGACATAGACATTTGACATGGATATTTGACATAGACATTTTGACATGATTTACATCTTGACATAAACATTTTACATTGTTTGGTTTGGTTTGATTAAGTGATTAAGTAACGATGCGTGTGTAATATGATACAAGCATGGTGGATACGCCGCTGGTACTTCCTATATATAAGTGTTTGTATGGTATTACATGTCGTAACGTTATTTGAATCATTTCAGTTTGAGACATAGAACATTTCATACAAATAACATACTTTTCACAATACATTGATTTATAAACAACTTATCTTATGCAAACATATTTTACTTGGTTATTCATTTAACCTTACATTTATTTATACTTATCATCTGATCTTATCGTTTTTCAAATGATTTAAAAGACAAAGCAAATAACAAGGTTCATGACTAAACATTTTCTCAAACATAAGTCATGAATCTTATTTTCACAAAACCTATGTATCTCACAGGCATTTTTATGCTGACGTACCTATTTTCACATGTGTTTTTCAGGAGCTGTTGCATAAGATGATCAAGATACACATAGGCAGACTTGGGCTTTAGTGACAATAAAAGATGCAAGACTAGTTAATTATGTTGTATTTCTTTGTTTGTTAAGACATTGTAACACTTATAATCAATAAAGTGAAACTTTAATTTCCATGGTTGTGAAACATTAATTCTGTTACAACACTCCCCGATGTTTCCGCCACGTTTTGTATGTTCTACGTGGTCGGGGTGTGACAAACACCACCTCTTTCGGCTCAAGTAGATCAACCCGAAACGGCGACGTTTGGAACCAGTCACTCGGTACGGTCTTCGTTAACTCAACTTTAGAAAATATAAGTTCTCCGGCGTGAGATTATTTCATTTGTGGGGCGGAAATCCAGCAATCGCTGGCCGAATCTGAACCGTTTCAGGGTGAAACTGGATCTAAATCCACTGGCCGGTCTGAATCCAGCAAGGTGAAACTGGATCTGAATCACTTCAAGGCCGCAACCTCGCAGGTGGATTTGAAGTCGGATCTGAGTCGTTTGTGCCAGAGTATTGACGGAACCGAAAAATGGGTTGGGGATTGTTCACCTGTAATACCCTAACACGTTTAACCTTAAAACGACGCAGCGGAATTTCGAGTCTGAAAATTTCTTTCATGACATACATCTTGACATTCTAAAGATTCATTTTATAATATAAGAACATAACTTATCGACACTAAAATACATATTTAAACATTCCCGTACAATCCGTCTTGTGACTCGATCTTCGATCCCTACTCCTTAGTAATCCTCATGGCTTGTACTACCTGCGCTCACCACATAAAATTCATAACGTTAGTACGTATCATAAGCATACAAGATTTGTACACGTTTACTTTTCATTTCATTAACTCTTTACATCCCGGCTTTCCCTCTGATCATACGATTCGTAGTGAGACTTCCTTGGTATTCCTGCGTTACACTTCATCACCAGGCACGATGTTATTATCGTTAGTACTCAATTTCATTGAATGCATGCGCACATAATTTCATACAACCTATACATACCCTTACGATCACACATAGCAACATACATACCTATGTACCTACATACATACGTACGTGCATACCTAAATACATCCATTCATACATACATACATACATACTTACATGCCTACATACATACATACATACATACAAACATACATACATCCTTACATACCAACATACATACATACTTACATACATACGTACATACTTATTCCATTCCTTCTCACAACTTACATACGTGCATACCTTCGTACATACTCACTTGACTACATATACATACTATCTACATACATCCTTACATACATACACTTATACTTATACAACATACATACGTATCCACCTACATACATGCCTACATTTATATTTTCAATCACCCATTGCAATATACCCGACTCATACTTGCCTACTCATATACGTCTTCATATATATCCTTATGTACTCGCTTACACACTATAATCTTACATACATTCGCGCATACACGCTTACATACACTTCTACATACGTGTATAGAGATATACAACATCCATACGTACCTATCCACACATACGCTTAACCTAATGGTCACAAAACATGAGTTAAATTAGTCATACGCAACTTAAAACGCGTTTAAACGAGTTCCCAAGCCAAAACTGAGCAAACGAGCAACTTTCGCCAACCAGGGGGGGCTCGCGTGACGCCAAGGGCCCTGGCGTCACGCTAGGCCCCTGATTTGGCAGAACATGTGCAGCAACTTGCTGCATATTCCCAGCACGACCCCGTTTCACGGAAACGAGCATAACTCTCTCGTTTTTGATCCGTTTTACCCGATTCTTTTTCCTACGCGTCCGTAATTTAATCCTCCACCTTGTGGAGTTAAAAACCAACATCCAACATAATAAAATTTCAGACTTCTAACTCTTCGGCTTATTACCCTTTTTCCAAACTTTGACCCGTTCGTGCATTCATCAACACCACATGGTTATTTTACCATAGCATCTTATAAATCTAACAATATCCGTGACGTCTATCATAACCTACTAAATTCTTGGATGTCTTGCATCCTCTTAACTCATTATCGTTCATATGCTTAATTTGACCCGTTAAGGGTATTCGCGCATTAATTGGTCTATGACTAACCAAACCATCATCCCCACTTCCATACTTGTCCAAAACATTACTCTAATCGAATAACTTGCTTCTAAACTACTTTTAAGATCGTTTACCCCAAAATACCCATCAAGGGCATTTTGGTCAACTTTCATCCCATCATTTACGACGAAGGACTTTAACACATTTTTGACCTCGAACATCATGTTCAATTAATTAAAACACCTTATTACTTAATCGTACTAAGAAGTGATTACGGAAATCACTTACCTTATGCGTCCGTGCTCGTATCCGATTCATCGCCTTTTCTTGACCCGTTATCCTTTCAGGCGTGAGTCCGTCTTGACATGCTTCCTATACTCTCTTTTCATCAAGATCACGCTCCTATTAGCATATGCATTCGTACATGTTAACAATCATATCAATCTCATATTTCACCCTTAACTTTCATTAGTCATTTCCAGCATACATAACTCATATGATTATATTCATATCCGTTTAACTCTTGTAATTCATCATATAATCACAAATAACGCATATTGACATAACATGTACCATACGACTTCCTATAATCCTGCCTTTACGACAACGTGTCAATTCATGTTTCTTACACTTAGTTGACTTTCGAAAGTCAACTATTAACCATATTTAACTATCGACTTATCAACATATACCCGTAACATCGTAATCGACCATACGGACGACACTATATTCATTTTATCATACACTTGATGTAAGTACTACCTTTTAAGCATAACTTACAACTAATTCATGCATGAATCTTCTAAACTCATACATAATTCATCAAATCCTTCTACTAATCATCATATATCATTCCAAATGAACATTAAACATAACATCATCATATTCCTATACTTTCATCTAACAATAATTCATCATACCCACATAATACATCAATCATTCAACAAGACTTGAACATAGGAGGTGATTCTAGTCATCATCTTCACCCTAACTAATGGGTTTCACCTCTAATCATCAAATTAACGAAAACCATACTTAACCCATGTTCTATACAAGGATTCTAACCCTTGTACATGATCAATTTCATATTAACTCACGGATTAGAACATAACCCACTTCACCCATGATCACCAATCTTAGATTTAAAACATACCTTATGATCCTCTCGTGTTGGTGATCATTAATCCATGCTCGGTTATGGATTTGGGCCTTGATTCATTCTTCAAATTGAAGCTTTTGAAGAGCTAGGGTTTTGGGGCTCTTGAGAGCCCCTGATCGATCTATCCAGAACACACACGAAAGTGTGTGTGTGTGTGTGTGTTCTTTTTCTTTTAATAACCCAACTTTCGTTAGTTCCACTTTAGCCCCTCGGGTTTTGCCTTTAAAACATAACTGACACTACCTTCATCATTTAATACTTTTGACCATACCCTTAACTAGGTTAAATAGCCTAGTTATTTATTTCACGACGTGTCACATAAGAACATACGACAAATATTAACATTCAGATTTTGGGGCGTTACATCACCGGAGTTGATGACGGATACTCTGGCACAAACGACTCAGATCCGGCTTCAAATCCACTTGATGATGACAAGTTTGAGTATTGAAGAACCAGAAAGTGTTGAGAGAGGAGATAGAGATGAGAGAGTATATATTATTTTTTTAGTTTTTTTATTTGTTTATAAAGATATTTATCAAATAAATAAGTACATTTACAAAACTACCCTTTTGTGATTAAAATTAACTGAAAAATTTAACCTGGTTAGTTCTAAAGGATGTAGAGTGTTATGGTTTTTACAAATAAAGGACTGTGACTGTAATTATTGAAGTTAAAGGTCATCCATTGCAACTCGCTACAAACATAAAGGACGAAAAGTGTAATTTATCCTAGTTTTTAAGTAATGTTGTAATCGAAAATTGTGTTTTATATATTATTTGAAAATTAAAAAATGAGAAAAATGCTCGCATAGTCCCTGTGGTTTCGCTTATTTTCACCTTTAGTCCCTAACTTTCTAAAATTACTTGAATAGTCCCCAACTTTTCATTTTTTGTTCCCGGATAGTCCCTGGGTCTAACTTCAGTTTGTTTTCTCTGTTAAGAGTGTGTGAAATGACAAAAACTCCCTTTCATTAAAAAGGCCAAACCACAGGGACTATCCGGGCATCTTCTTCATTTTTATTTATAAAACCCCACCACCACACTTCATCTTCAACCTCCACCCACCATCACCCTCCTCCACCCTCCACCATCACCGCCACAGTCACTCTGACCCAATTTTCGAAATCTTCTTGTTCCTCATTCATAACTTTTGAGGGGGTCTAACTTCAGTTTGTTTTCTCTGTTAAGAGTGTGTGAAATGACAAAAACTCCCTTTCCTTAAAAAGGCCAAACCACAGGGACTATCCGGGCATCTTCTTCATTTTTATTTATAAAACCCCACCACCACACTTCATCTTCAACCTCCACCCACCATCACCCTCCTCCACCCTCCACCATCACCGCCACAGTCACTCTCCATCTCTCGTTCCCCTTTCATCTTCCATACCAGGTTAAATACAGTTTCAACAGTTTTTCAACTACTAATACCTCAACAACCACATTTACTTCTCAGTTTATATTTTAAAACGGTAAGTACCAATAAAACAACACAAACTAGCATCCATAGTTTAGAGTAATAAGACAAACATCCAGGTTTAATACAAATCAAAATACTGCAACATTTAAAGCGAGCCAAGCTCTCACAGCAACCGATTTCGGAGCCAGCGAACACTTGAGCTCGAATCACCGCCACTTTTCAAACCCAATACGGGTCCTGCCCGACCCTTCATACCCATCTCGCGACCCACCACTCGCTCTCATCGTCCCACCACTACCAATCTTATCCAACGGTTTCTTTCCACCCTTAACCTCTGTCAAAAACTGGTCCAGACCAAACGGATCAGCATCTTCAACCACGTCTCTCTCAAACTCAACCGGTCCGCCTCTCGGACCGCTATTTTCACCCGCACACGTGAACCCCTTATCCGGTTTGAACCGGTCCGTCTTCCTAATCTTCTCAAGCTGTTCATCGGCCCCACTACATCTCATCATCAGCATCCTTCTTCGGCCTGTTGCTGCCAACAACACCACCACCACCGCCGCCGTCGTGATGCTGATGCCGGCCACCGGAGGGCTCCGCCGAGCTCCGGCCGGCCATCCTCTCTCCCTCGCGTCTCTAATTCCTCTCTCTCTCTCTTTCTTTGCAACCTGGTATGGAAGATGAAAGGGGAACGAGAGATGGAGAGTGACTGTGGCGGTGATGGTGGAAGGTGGAGGAGGGTGATGGTGGGTGGAGGTTGAAAATGAAGTGTGGTGGTGGGGTTTTATAATTAAAAATGAAGAAGATGCCTGAATAGTACCTGTGGTTTGGCCTTCTTAAGGAAAGGGTATTTTTGTCATTTCACACCCTCTTAACAGAGAAAACAAACTAAAGTTAGACCCAGGGACTATCCAGGAACAAAAAATGAAAAGTTGAGGACTATTCAAGTAATTTTAGAAAGTTAGGGACTAAAGGTGAAAATAGGCGAAAACACAGGGACTATCCGAGCATTTTTCTCTTAAAAAATAAAACTAAAACTAAAAAGTCGATGTTAATTATCAATATAGTTTTTGATCCAAAAGAAATATGTTCAAAACGTTTTGGAACAGCCCACCAGCCCGGTCTATCCTGAGACCTGATCCGACTTGATCAGCCCCAACTAGGCCCATTTTTCTTTTTAAAGACAGCTTGAGTTGTTTTTTTTTTTTTACCCTCCAGTTCTTCTAGAATCGGGCTAACTCGGTCCAAGACCAAGTTAAACTTTTTTTTCACCTCTACCAGTACAGAACTAGAGAATTGTGTTCCTTTCATTTCAAGCTTTATCATTTAAAGTTTGAGCTCCATTAAGGCTCATTTATTATTTATTAACCTTTGTAAATAGCATATAGTATATATATAGGGGAAGATTAAGGTACAACAGCCTCTTAACATGCGAAGCGTACGCAACTAAATTACGCATATTATAAAATTCAAACCCTAATCACGCATAGGTAAACACAAAATCACGCATGACCAAACACATAAATCATGCAAGAGTAACCGCCTAATTACGCATATGGTAAAAAAAAATAAACAGAAATTACGCATGAGTAAAACCTAATTACGCATGTTATATGCATAATTACGCACGTTATTTGGTGGTTGCGCACGCTTCGCACGTTAAGGGACTTTTGTATTTTAGACTTTCTTTGTCTCTCTCTCTCTATATATATAGAGAGAGATTATTTATTTACTTATCATGGTGCTATATATAATTATATTTATTATGGAATTATATATACATCTATACACTCACACTCATTTAAGCATGTGAGTCCATTCAAGCTGAGGCTTTTGTCTCGTTTATTACAACTCTATTTTAGGTTAGGGCTCCAATTGGTTCAAACTTGAATTCAGATTAAAGCTTTTAGCAGACCAGTCTTGAGTAGCTCACAAACAACTTGTCTCACTTACACACTACTTTAACCTTTTGAATTGAATTCTAATTTTGAGTCAAGCTTAAACCTATTAAAAATATACTATACCTTAGTGTAGATTTTTTTTTTGAATAGCAAACGAAATTTTATTACTCATCGGAACTTTGCCGGCCCTATAGCAAGGAACTATATGGACCATACAATGTTTCAAACAAAAACATACAGTTACATTTTTTTGAAATCACAAGAAAAAGATATTATCTACACCATGAGAACATTTTATACTCCTCCCAGTTTGTTATTTGCACCCTTGTTCTTTGCCTCATCCATTGGTACGAACCCTCCTTTATTTCTTCGATTATCTTGTATACGGCTTCACTTCTATCTTTAAAAATCTTTGCGTTCCAATTTTTCCATATACCCCATACCGTTAAAGTAAAAATCGCGTGTACAGCCTTTTTCTTCACCTTTGTCCATTGATACCTATTTATACCTTCCATCAATTCCTTTAACGTTTCTGGTTTCGATGTTTCTGTCATCTAGACCCATCTCCGGATTTGATCCCAAATTGCTTCCGCCATATTACATGTTACTAGCAGATGGTTCGGTGTCTCTTCCGCTCGGCCGCAAATCTTGCATATGGATGATGGAATTTGGATACCTTTTTCTCTTAACTTGGTCGCGGTTGGTATTCTCCCTTGAATAGCTCTCCACAGAAACATTATACATTTACTCGCTGCCCATTTATTCCAAAAGAAGTCGTCGGCCTGTTTGTTTATGTTCAGCTGATTTCCCAGCGATTTTCTCACACTTTTGACTTCAAAATCTTGATCCCTTTCGCTTTTCCAAACCCATACATCTGTGCTCGCCGATGTTCGAAATTGTAACAATTTTTCCTTTAACTCACTCATCTGATGTCTTTCTTCGACTGATGCAGGAGTTCTCGTCCATGCCCAATCCCACAGTATGCCGTTATTGCTTGACTTGTAACAACTTTGAACTTTTGCCCTTTTGTCTTTTGCTAGTTGGTATAATGCCGGAAACTCCTCCCGTAGTGATGATTCGCTTAACCATACATCGATCCAAAATCTTGTTTTGTCACCTTTACCGACTTTGCTTATCAAGTTTTTTCCCAGATTTATTCCCCTTTTACCCATATCTTTTTCCACATATGTTATTGTTTTCCAAATACCACTTTGATTTTTGTTTACTGGGACCAAGTGTATTTTCTTCCTATTTTTATGAATGGCTTCGATGACTTTCACCAACAATTGCTGAGGCTCTGATTTTATTCGCCACCACCATTCGACTAGTAGAGCAAGATTTAAATCCCTTATACTTCCTACACCAAGGGCGCCGAATTTTTTTGATGCTACTATCTTCTTGTAACACCTCGAAAATTTCGTGTTCAATAATATAACGACACGTGTCATGTAAGACAAAAAGCGTTGTTAACCCGGATTTAATAAAGATGTTTTGGCAGGATTTAAAAGTGGCGTCATGTTAATTTTTACCTCTGAACGACCTCATTTATAAATCCCAAGACCCAAGTATATGTATATTAAACATCTAATATATTTGTAAATCCAGAAATGTGTTGACAATAATTTGATTCAAAGTGCATGATAGGTTCGTATGGAAATTTCTACGGTAAACCTTATTGTTCGGTACTTTTGAAAGGGATCCAAGCAAACAATTCAAAATGGTAGGGTATGTAACTGTTCAAGGCCATTTTGGGAGGTCCCTAACTGATAATTGAGGTCCCAAATTCGAAAAAGATGGTTGCCCTTTCGAAATCCTGAAGGAACAAAGTTTTTTGTGTCTGACCTCAGGCTTACGGACCGTAAGCCACCCCCTTACGGTCCGTAAGGGGGTGCCAGCGACCAGAAAACTTGTTGTTTGCTGTTTTGCGCGTGTAACTGCCCTTTAAACGGTTTTCCTCATATCCCTTGGCCCCTAAACAATCCCTAAACATATAGGACACATGTTGGTAACTCATGGTCAGTGGTAGACATAGTTGTCAACACTTTGCGGTGTCTTGGATCACTATATAAAGCTCTCAAAGTGCAACACTTTGATCATTCATTCCTCAACATCTTCTGATCAATTGTGGAGCACAAGAGCATCTTCCAGGCCTTCCTAATCAACCATTAGACACTTGTAAGTTTGCTTGACCTTTCTAAATTAAGTTTAGCTTAGTTATTTAGCTAAAAGTCAAACCATCGTAATTACGGTTTGACTTCGAGATTAATTAATAATGGCTCAGTCAAATCTCGAATCAAAAGTAGTTATAAGTTGGTAATTATGTGGGTAATAAACCCTTAAAAGGGTTCCCCCTGATTACCACTCTAACCAGGTCAAAAGTCGGGTCAAACTTGCTAAGAAAAAGTCAACAGAATGTTTAAATTACAATTTATGCATAATTAGCAATGTAGATCATATACAACCTGTTTGATCATTGTTATAACTTGGTAATAAGTGTAAGAACATGTCTAAACATGTTCGACCCGACAATTTCCTGTAAAGACCCGGTTCGGAACCGAAAGTCACATAGTTTGACTTTCAGTTCTGACCCGTTTAGGCATGTTTTAAAGATGCCTCAGAGCCTTAATTGGACTAGGTTACATGTTAGTACAACCCTCTGTGATTATACACCTTGGTTCATTAGTTATCCAATTAATATGCATGTTTCCGTTAATCGCTCATATGTTGACCATTATGCCCCTATTACCTTAAAACGTGATTTTTGGAAATGTAAAAGAGTAGAAACTTTAATTACTGATATATAAACTTGTATGCAAAGTTTGACATCAGTTTGAATTGTAGATTGAGAGTTATGCTCATTATCGTAAATTTAAAGCTTTATGTTAATTAAACGGCATAATTAGCGTATAGCCTAGTTAAGCCTACTTTTTGATATCAAACTTATTACCCACTGATGTAATATATAATTTTGGGATTTTTAAATATTTTTAATTAATTTTAGGCTGAGCATAACTAGTAGTCGTAGGCTTAATCCGGTAATTGTCGGTTTTGCCCTTACGGGCTATAAAATGAGCTTTACATATCTAAACGACTCCAAACCTTTTGCTACTGATTATATCTGTTGAATAAATTATTTTAAGCCTCCTGGAAGTATAAAAATATCAGCTTTATGTATCGAACCCGTAAACGGCTTTTAATCGCCTTATTAAGCGTTTTTAACGCATAGTATGTATTAAAACTATATTGAACATACCCGGGTTGATACCTACTGATATTTTAGGCAAATTAGAATGTTTTAACAGTAAGCAAAGTTTGATTAACTCAGACTTCGGTTTTGAGCTTTTCGGCTTATGTGAAATTACCAAAATGCCCCTACGGTGCATAGTTGGTTATAAATGATAGATTTCACCCATATACTTTAACCTACTGATATAACTTGGCAAATTGAGTATATTTGCTGATTACATCAGGCCTGTAACTCAGGTTAACACTTAAACTCTTTTACAACCTTTAAAATGACCAAACTACCCCTACGGGGCATAGTTTGTGTTTAAATTAGTTTCGGGCATAATAAAAGACATCTTACTGATGTCACAACATATTTGAAGCATATTAACTTAGGAAACCTGTATATGGCTCTTACGGATACCCGTTACGCTTATTAGGAGTACGGTTCGGTTTATGTAACAAGTTTACATAAATTAGCCGAAACGGGTCAAACCTTATCGGTTTTATCTCAAAATCCAGAATGTGCATGAAGGACCCATATTAAGCAAGTCTCTGAACTTGTTGAGTCTAAATCACATTCTATCCGGTCTTCGCTTAATCGTGCGTACGAACCGTATCTTTGAAACTAACCGGTCTAAGCTTAAGCTTAATTAAAGACCCGTTAGGATTCTAATAGGTTATTATAAAACCTTCATTCCAGATTAGGAGTACCAGTAAAAGCTACGTGCATTTTGCTTATTGTGATTTATACATTGCTCAGGTAAATACTTTTAACTTATTTTCCCTATACGGGCTTGGGTTACGGTATATAGCATACCGCTTGATCGGACATCAAATCCTCCACCGTTGAGTGGGTAATTGAATAATTTGATCGGCTCGTTTAAACAGTCTTGTTACTTAAAGCCTTTGCGGGGTTAATGACCATGTCCCGGATATCCTTGGCATCATTTTACGAAATGGCCACGACTTAAGCGCGGGGTGTAGGCGTACACCCGTCAGTGCACAAAAGAATAATGTGGTGTGTCTATTGATCTTTAACCCGGACAAGATCCGGGCTACTGAACGCACAAGGAACATGTAATTCGTTAACAAGATTATAATATTAAATAATTCTCCCAAGTTAAATAAAATGTTTATGCCACGTGCATCCAAACCAATTTTCAATCATTTTCCAAAATGAGTCAGTTGATTGTATTTACCAGTGTAAACTGACGTATTTTCCCAAAAAGATTAAATGCAGGTACTAAGCGTAATTGGCTGGGATTTCTCCTTAGCATCAATAGAAGTCTCGCAAGCTTAAGATGCCTGAAGTCTGTTGAACTATTAATACTATTTTATTTTCGATCCATCTGTGGATAAACTTCCGAATATTGTGACATTTGATATTACAATATTAAATTCGGTTGTATCATATTTTTTTAAATTGCTTCCGCTGTGCATATTGATTATTGTGTTGTTTGACTATTATGTTGCCAACCACGTCACGATACTCCCCCACCGGGCCCACCGGTGACACGTGGAAATCGGGGTGTGACACTTCTCCCACTTGATCCACCTTAGTTTCTTGTTTGAGTTGCATCCCCCCATAGGAATTTCCTCCTAATGCCTTCGAGAACTTTTATAACTTTTAGTGGACACTTATACAACGATAAGTAATAATTAGGTAAGCTACCTAAAACTGATTTCACTAACACTACCCGACCGGCGAATGATAATAACCTCGCTTTCCAATTCGATAGTCTTTTATTGAACGTATCAATAACCTCTTTCCAGTTTATTACTCGATTCATATTACCCTCGACCTTTAAACCTAGATATGTGAAAGGAAAACTTCCCGCCTTGAAGTTGAAGTTTGCTGCCAATCCTGTTATCTCATCTTCATTGACCCCAATTCCAAACAATTGACTTTTCCTTGGATTTACTTTCAACCCCGATACTATATAGAATATTCTTAAGATTCTTTTAAGGTTTTTTAAATTATTTTCTTCCCATTCCCCCACAAATATCGAGTCATCCGCATAGAGCATATGAGATACATTCAGGTTATCCCCTGGTAATTTTAATCCCACAAACTGGCCCGATTCTGTCGCCTTTGTCATCATGACATGCAGCGCTTCCATGGCAGCTATGAAAAGGAATGGACAATAATAGTTCTTTTGACGGCAATAAAATGAGAAATGGTTGTGTTGGGGTCCATTAATATTCGAAACTCAAAACTTTTGTGATGATTAACCCTCTTCATAAGCAACACCTTATTGAAAATGACCTTCAACCAATAAATATGTATCACTTTTCAGATCATATCTCATTTTATATCTAATGGTCATTAATTGGTGTAATTCTAATAAATTATTAACCATATCCACATAAAATCTATATCTATGCTATATCATAAAGTAAACCATTTGTGATATGTATGACGCTCTATAAGGTAGTCTCAATTAATTTTTTGAGTTAACTGCCATTTTCGTCCCTGTGGTTTGGTCACTTTGGCCATTTCAGTTCATTTTTCAAAAATGCGCCATTTTCCTCCCTGACGTTCTGGAAAGGTGCCATTTCAGTCCAAAAATCATAACCCAGTTAAGTCGGTTAGTAAATAAGGAGTGATTGTGTAAATTTGTAACATAAAGGACTGATTGTGTAAATTTGTAACACCACCACCACTAGCCCTGCCACCACCACCACTCCGCTGCCACCACCACCACCACCACCACCACCGCCACCACCACCACTCCGCTGCTACCACCGCCACCACAGCCACCACCGCCACCACAGCCACTGCCACCACAGCCACCACAGCCACAGCCACTGCCACCACCACCACTCCGATCTGCCACCAACATCTCATACCACCACCCCCACCGTCGCCGGTTCTCTCTCCCGCCTCCTTCTCTCTCTCTCTCTCGTCGTTATCTCTCTCTCTCTCTCTCCGACTGTGATGATAATTTCCATAAACTACCTGTACAAGTTCCAGTCCTTAAAAGGGGGGAACAAGTCATCATAAACCTTTGAAGACTATTTTCAGATCAAGAAGACCAGAATGTGCATTCACATGAGTCAACCTATATGCCATGTAACCAAACCAGAACCGCCCTTAATCAAATTAACATTTTGAGAGTTGAGACATTTGACAGTTTACATTCCAGATTATATTACCATAAAATTTAGCTGCATAATTGCTAGTCTTCAAAAGGGAGAAACACATCGTATTCGTTTTGCTAAATACAATAAAACTAAAATAATACAGGCTATACATAAACAAATTCAGTATTAAGAAAAAAAAAAAAACAATATTAAGAAGTATGTTAATAATAAATCAATCATACAAACAAAGGTTGTAGGTGTTTGTTTATATATCTAAAATTTTCATCTGTTATTGTTTGTGTATCTCTCAGGTTTTGGCTCAGGTGATCAGATTTCATCCAAAAGTACCCGGAGTCTGGATATACGCCGCTTCATGGGAGTTCGACCACAACTTAAACGCTGCAGCTGCTCGTGCACTTATGCAAAGCGGTTTGCTATCTTGCCCACATTCCGAAGCTCTATGGGTAGAATATCTCCGAATGGAGCTCACTTACCTTAACAAGTTAAGTGCTCGCAGAGCAGCTCTTGGAGAAGATGTGGGCACATTGGTTCCCGATCGTTCAAACCCCGAAGATAAACAATGGCGAGATGAAAATAAAGAATTATTCATGTCGATTGATGGAGAAAGTGAAGATTACAAAGAGTTAGATGTAAAAAACGACGAACTGAAACAGAAGATGGATATTTTTCGGGAACAAGGATTGAACATTCTTCAAACGGTTTACAAATGTGCAGTGGATGCGCTTCCATCCAGTTTCAGCTTGAGAACGCAGTTTTTGGAGATACTAGAGGCAACCGATTTGGCGAATTCCGAAAATATGCAAAACGAGATTCTTGCTGACATGAAAAATGAGTTTTCGAAAGAACCAGCATATTGGGACTGGCTTGCAAAATTTGAAGCAGCTGGGCGTAAGAGTACACAAGATGTAACGTTAGAAATTACGCCTGATCAGTTGGTGGCGGGAGAGAGAACCGGAGAGAGAGAGAGAGATAACGACGAGAGAGAGAGAGAGAAGGAGGCGGGAGAGAGAACCGGCGACGGTGGGGGTGGTGGTATGAGATGTTGGTGGCAGATCGGAGTGGTGGTGGTGGCAGTGGCTGTGGTGGCTGTGGTGGCGGTGGTGGCTGTGGTGGCGGTGGTGGTGGTGGTGGCAGCGGAGTGGTGGTGGCGGTGGTGGTGGTGGTGGTGGTGGTGGCAGCGGAGTGGTGGTGGTGGCAGGGCTAGTGGTGGTGGTGTTACAAATTTACACAATCAGTCCTTTATGTTACAAATTTACACAATCAGTCCTTATTTACTAACCGACTTAACTGGGTTATGATTTTTGGACTGAAATGGCACCTTTCCAGAACGTCGGGGAGGAAAATGGCGCATTTTTGAAAAATGGACTGAAATGGCCAAAGTGACCAAACCACAGGGACGAAAATGGCAGTTAACTCTAATTTTTTTCCCGCATAAATAAATTTATTATGAAAAGAGGATTATTGATAATGTTAAATTTATTAACTTTTTAGATTTATATCATCATAAAATTCACATATTTTAGATTAATGTATCGATGAAATTATTTATGTTTTTATGTTAGGAAATACGAAATTAATTTTTTAGATTTATATCATCATAAAATTCACATATTTTAGATTAAAGATTTTATGGTGATTTTTTACCTAATCAGCTCATCCGGTATCAGTTTGAGTCTGCCTCTATCCTAACTATCAAGTAACATAATAATACTAAGGCTATGGGGTGTGGATGGAGCCCCATGAGGCTTTATAGGTGCCACATAGGATCCATGTGTGCGATGGAGCCCCTCTTTAACATGGATTAACATGGAGGGTGTGGTGAGGGGCGCTATAGAGAAAAAAAAAACAAATTTGATTGGTGCAAACAAGTGGGCCCCAGCTGATCTCTCGCCATCATGTTGGCGGAAGCTTGATAGCGCCCCGGCTATGGCGCCGGCGGTGTGGGTGAAAGAGGAGGGGGGCGCTATGGTGGTCGATGTGGCGGAAGGGTGGCGCCCCACACCCTCCAGCCTAAAATAAATTAATAAGTTAAACCTAGAAGTAATCATGTTTTTCTCAGGAAAATATAGAATAAGTAGGTTTTACGAACTTTTTTCTGCTTGCGTAAAATAAAATTTTAGTTGACTAAATTGCTATCTTTTTTTGTTGTTATCTATCTTATTTTATTGATGTTTTTTCTCAGGAAAATATAGAATAAGTAGGTTTTACAAACTTTTTTCTGCCTGCGTAAAATAAAATTTTAGTTGACTAAATTGCTATCTTTTTTTGTTGTTATCTATCTTATTTTATTGTTATATTTTTTATCTCGTCCATACTATAGGTGATAATTCATAACATATTATATTACATGTTATAATTATAGTTGTAAAATCTCGACTAACATTTGATTAGTCGTCAATTAATCGCTAGTCGGAGGTTTACCGAGTAATTTTCCTCTAATTGGTTAATTAATCGCTAGACGGTCAATGGTGGCCTTAGGTAGACCTAATCGGTCAAAAATCAACGGTTTCTAGCCAAAATTCCGGCCATTCTCCGGTCAAACCCTATAAATTTCGGTGATTAATCTTGTCTACTTAAAAAGATGAGACGACGAGGGGTTAAACTTGTCTTGCTAAAAAAATTACACATACAAATATGTGTGTATATAAAAAAATACATATAAAAATCCAAATCTGATTAATCCCGATTATTCGCTAGTTCATACCCTACCGACCGATTAGTGCATAGCGATTCTTATGACATATAAGGCTGAAGGGTGTGAGGGTCATTGTTGGAACATGATTCACCACGCAAAAACATGAATGAAAGGCTACACCACCCCCCTCAATGATTCATGGTGGTTGGCGTGGATTGAACCACGATTACCACGGGCCACCTTTTCCATTTTCCTAGATTTTGACACTTTAAAAAATAGATTAAAATAATAAAGGAGATAATGGTTTGGGTCATGACCACATCTTCAGAGTAGTGGTTTTAGATGGTGAATTATAGGTGGGTGACATGACGCCTATGTGAAGGGTCATGGTGGCCGTGAAGGTAATGACAACACACTTTAGCCTAATACTTTTAATTATGATATAAAAAGTTACGACAATATCTGCCGTTCAAAAAAAAGATGATATTGGGTTTAAATAATCTCAACTTTCATCAATTGGCATAAAACTCGTAACTTTCGATTTGTACTACACCACTCCTAACTTTCAACTTATTTTCCTACAACACTCCCAAACTAACGCAATTTGCTGACATCAAGTTACCACGTCATCAAAATAAGCCATGCCAGACTTCACGTCAGCTGCCACATCATCAAAACAGCCACCTCAAATGCCACATCAGCTATCATGTCAGATGACACGTCACCACATAAGTGCCACATTAGCAAAAAAATCTAATTGGGCTAGTGTTCAGTTAGTTTGGGAGTGCCAAAGGAAAATAAGGTAAAAGTTGAGAGTGGTATAGTATAAATCGAAAGTTATGAGTGTTATTGGTCAATTATTAAAAGTTACGATTACTTAAATCTAATATAAAAAAAAAGACAATTCAACACACGATAAAGCGTCTGAATCAAATGGTTCTCTTCACCGAATTTTCTTGTCATTTTTACTATTTTTACGCATATGTATTTTAGGAGCATAATTAAAGTAGATTGAAAGATTATCATGTAATCTTAGTTTATCAAAAAGTAATCAATATCTAACCTCGGTGTATATATATATATATATATATATATATATATATATATATATATATATATATATATATATATACTCTGACGTGATATTCAACTTATAAATATTGTCACTCTTAATCAACACGAATATACCTTCATATGTTGTTCCTTTTGTTAGCGGACATAACTTATTTAATTTATTATTGACTATTTAAATTGTTTAGTAGTATGATTAAATTAATAACGCTTACAAAAATCTCAAAAAAGCCAACTATAAAAAATATTAAAAGACCGCTTACCTTTTTAATATATGTTATTTACATCAAACTCAATTATTTGCACGATAATATAAGCAACGTTTTCACGGAATGCATTTTAGTAAATTACGGATTATACACTTATTATTCGTATATCAAATTGTATATGTTATTTCTTTTAATTTCGACAATTACACTCAGTGGCGAAGCTTGGATTTTTCGGCCGAGGGGTTAAAACATATATACCCAAAAATTTCTATAGAACCGGGGGGGTGAAAACGTATATATACCCACAAATTTCTATACGAAAACTACATATATAACACTACTGAGCGAAAAATCCCGGGGGGCGGACGTCCCCCCCCCCGCCCCCATTAAGCTTCGCCCCTGATTACACTAGACCTTTGTGCATCCAATTTACAAGTTGGAGGATGTAGAAAAGGGTGTACTAATTCAAGATCAACCCAATCAAACGTAAAGTATTGTGGCCTGCTCTTTATCCAAAAGTTATCATATATTAATAAAAGGGGCGTAATCTGTAATTATCCTATATATTAAAAACACAACCTTGTGAATAGTCTTTTGTTGACTTTTTTTCCCAATACCCTTTTTAAGTGTGTATATATATTCATTTTCTTCAAAGTTTGTTAGATTATTGATCATGGTGGAGTGGTTTTGTGGTTGTATGTGTTTTAAAGAGACTCAAGTTCAAATCATGCGGTCTTTTTTTTTTTTTTTTTTTTTCCATTTTATGCTTGTAGTGTAATTTTGTGTGCAAACTAAAGATTATACCGTGCTCATCCCTACCGTATCGTACCGAGCATTTTCGGGATCGGTACTTTCGGTGCCATTATCGGTATCGAGCTCATCCAGATTTTAACGTGTTAGTACCATAACAACTGAACTGAAAACAACCAAATTTCCAACGTGTATGACGTGTGGGTACTACTATTATATGTTAGATTATTTAAAATCGTTTTTTTATGACGGAGTGACTATCGTTACTACGTCATTTTTATCTATGTTTCGATATTCAGTATCTGCTTGCTGTTGTCGGCACACGTTTTGCAGACACTGGATCCCCGCCGCAACGCGCGGGCGAATTTAACTAGTTTACTTCATTTTATTACTTTTAAGTAAGGGGCTGTTTGACAACATCTGAATGGTTAAGTATTGAACCAATAAGAGATCTGAACCATTAAGTACTGAACCAGTAAGATGTCTGAACCATTAAGAGCCTGTATAATGCTTAACCGTTCAGAGGCAAATGTCTGACCAATTCAGATTAGAGGTCTTAACCATTCAGACTCTGGATAAATCTTAACCATTCAGAGGCAAATGTCAGAATCATTCAGACATCTGCTCGTGAAACAAACAGTCTGAACCATTAAGTGCTGAACCACTAAGAGTCCTAAACCATTAAGACTCTCATTAAAAGGTAAACAAATAGCCCCAAAAACACTATGGGAACCGTATAGTTTAACAATTCAACCACAAACACACATATCTATTATGTCCTTGCAGGTCTACGTTTAGTTTCATAATCTTTATTAAACGATAATTAAACTAGGCTTGTCCAAAAAGCTCGCGACTCGGAGCTCGCTCAGATTTAGCTTGGAAAAAGCTCGTTCGATATATATCGGTTTGAAACTGAGCCGAGCCGACTCGTCTCGGTTAGAAAGTGAGCCTAGCTTGACTCGACTCGTAACAAGCTAGATTTGCTCGGTTTGGTATCTTGGCTCCGCTTAGCTCGAATTATTTTACCTGTAATACATTTTTTTTGATATATTATAATATATTACAAAAAAAAAAGATTATTATTTACATGTATTTAGGAATGTAATTTGATATCTAAGACATAATTAAAGATTAATTACCATGCTAATGAACCAATAATGTATTCCGTAGAAATTTAAAACTTATTTTATGTTATAGAACTTGATTTTGACTTGCAATGCATTAAATTAAACTTATTTTAGATATACTATTTTAAACTATTGAATAATATTTTAGACTATTGAATTTTGAAAGTTATGTATAAATATGTCTTTTCAAATCGAGCCAAATCAAACCGAGCCAGCCCAACTCAGTTTAAAACCAAACCAAGCTAAGCCCAAGCTAAGATTTTCAACTCAGTTTATAATCAAGCCGAGCATGAGTTTGACCAGACTCTGCTCATGAACAACCCTAAATTAACCACAAATATCTATATATGGTAATTATCGAATCGATATTAAGATGAGTAAAAACCTAACTTTTATAATCTATCACTATAAATACACACACACACAATATATAATATATATTAACAAGAAGTGGAAAGGAACTATCACTATAAATACACACACACACAATATATAATATATATTAACAAGAAGTGGAAAGGAATAAAGGAAATTGATGTATTCCCTCCAACTCCGATAACAGCCTTGCACCACCTCCCTTGTTACTCTGTCACTTTCCGGCGTCACCCTCACCACCAATTCACACACTTACAAAGATATCTAACCTACCATTTCCCCCACAACCAAATTATATACACACACACATCGTATCCACTTCACAAATCACCCCTTCATATCCAATGGCAGAAAAAATCTACCCTGCCGCCAAACCCGCCGCCGGCCCACCCCCTGCCACCACCACCGGAAACCCTACCTTTCCGGCCACCAAAGCACAACTCTACAACAACTCCCGTCCAGTTTACCGTCCACAACCCCGTCGCAGCCGCCGCAGCTGCTGCTGTTGTTTCTGTCTCTGGATCACTTTCGCTATTATTGTTTTGATAGTTATCGCCGCCGTAGCCGGCGGAGTGATGTACGTGCTCTACCGTCCTCACCGCCCTACGTTCTCCGTCTCCGCTCTCCACGTCACTCAATTCAATCTGACGTCAGCGAATAAACTCAACTCGAGGTTTAATTTCACTGTAACCGCTCGAAACCCTAACAAGAAGATCGTGTTCTACTACGATCCGGTTTCCGTTTCGTTCGATTCTAACGGCGTTAATGTCGGTGACGGAACGATACCGGCGTTTGAAATGAAGAAGAAGAATACGACGTCGTTGAGGACGGTTGTGACGGCGAGTGGACAGAGTGTGGATGATAACAATTTGAAATCAGATCTGAAGAATAAGAAGAGTGTGCCGTTGAAGATCCGGCTGGATACGAAAGTGAAGGCGAAGATCGGAAGCTTTAAGACGAAGAGGTTGCCGATTAGGGTTACGTGTGATGGAATTAAGGCGGTGGCTCCTGCCGGAAAAACGCCGACGACGGCGACGACTTCCGGTTCGAAATGTAAGGTGGATCTGAGGATTAAGATCTGGAAATGGACGGTTTGATTTGATTTGAAATGTTTGGTTTTGAATTGAAAATTGAAGAAAAAAAGGTGTGATTTGATTTTTGAATTTTAATTTTTAAGCAACTATATTTGTTCAAAATTTACTGTTTTTTTTTTTTTTTTTTTTTTTTGTGATGATATAATATGCTTGTTTAGGAACAGGATGGGTTGTATCTATAGATTATATAATATCTTTTGATTAAGGTATAATTCGAAACTGAATTTTTGTTATGAATTCGAGTATTTTTTTTTAATCGGTTAAAATAACTGTTTTTGTTTGTGTTAGGGGCTGTTTGGCAACATCTGAATCAATAAGTGCTGAATGAATAAGAGGTCTGAATGAGTAAGAGGCTCTGAACCAGTAAGTGCTGAACCAGTAAAGTGCCGTTTGGTTACACCTCTGAATGACCATGTAAAATGACATTTTTACCCCTAGTACAACTAATATGCTATCACCCAGACTCTCTTAATCCCACTGGTCCATAAGTTTTTTCATCAAATTCTATAGGAAATAAAAGGTGATATTAATTGTTAACAGGTGAAAACAATACCAAATTTGAATCTTAAAACACCTGTAACCAAAACAAAATAAATTAAAAATCTAAAACTAGTCCTACAAGTACTGTTTTTACAACAAAAAAAAAACCAGTAGTATCTTACAAAACCATGAGCTACTCTTACAAAACCATGTTAACCTTTCTCCTGTAAAAGCACTTTGACTTGATTTCCCCTCTACAAAACCTTGCAAACTTACAAAAAGAAAAGGTTAAAACTTATGTTTCTCCTGCATCATCATCATCATCTTCATCATCGAAGATCATCCGCCACTGCCTCGAGTGGCCGTCGCTCACCGTTGAGTGGCTGCCGGAACACCGGCTGCGGAGGAGAGACAACGGCTGAACCTTATCTCTAAACATCACGTACCTGAGAACACTGGCTGCGGAGGAGAGACAACGAGAACGGCGACGGCTGTGGAGGAGATACAAGGCAGAACACGGCTGTGGAGGAGGAGGCGGTGGTGGAGGAGGAGGCGCCGGTGGGTGGAGGGCCGACGGGTGGAGTGGTGACCGGTGGGTGGAGCACATATGTTTGATGGAGCTGCTGTGGATGTCGTGGTTTGGTCAGGGCACAAGAGGGTATGCTTGTCCAAAGTTCCATTCAGATTTCATATTTAGCTGAACCATTCAGACTGAATGATTCCATTCAGAGGTGAGCGATTAGTGAACCAAACACCTTATCATCTGACCGAATCAGATGTGGACCTCTGAATGGTTCCATTCAGAGACAAACAAACAGCCCCTTAGTTACATGACATGTGAAGTATAAAGCATTGATATTTACATGTACATTTACTTTACTTTTTTCTTTTATGTGTGTCAACATTCTCTATAAATGTATTATACCGTTGCGTCTAAGGTTAACACTGTGCACAGGTGTATCATACTATCATGCGGTTTTGTCCAATGTGAACATTGTTTACAAGTGTATTATTGTATACGGATTTGTCCAACTCAGTAAACTCACTCACTTTTGTAGCTTTTTTATAAACACTTAGGTTCAAATAGCAAAGTTATTGTTAAGGTGTTACTCTACTTGAGGTCAAAGGTTCGAGCCCCACTAAACACGGATTTGGTGTGATTTTAGCCGTTAAATTTTTTTTTTCATAGCATTATGGTTCAATAATTATATATATATTAGACAACATTGGTGACTATTGAACCTAAGTCTATCATGATTATGGTTCAATAACTATCCAAGTCTATCATGATATGGTTACATAAGAAAAATACTACAAATTTAAACCGGTTTATAAAAGAAAACTAAGAAGAACAATTATTGGTTGTTAACTAGCACAAGTATTTTTCTAGTTGATTTGAAAAATAATATGAAATACGAGCGTGATCCGTGTTCTTGATTCACTATTACTTCAGTTCTCGTAATTACACTGTTTATGAAATTACACCGTTTACGAAAAATATCATCGTATGTTTTTTTCTCTTTAATTCGTAGGTTTCACTTCGTAAGTATGTGTATTTAATCCTAACAATATGTATATATATAGGGGTTAGTTAACGTACAATTGGTCTTAACGTACGATGTGTACGCGATGAGAAATCCGCACGTTATAAACCTCAAAAACGAAATCCCGCATGTTGTATCTCTTAAATCCGCATGTTCACAAACTCGACAGACTTCATCAAACTCGGAAAGACTTCTCTCAAATCCGCATATTCACAAACTCGGAAGACTTTCTAAAATCCGCATGTTATATCTCTCAAATCCGCATGTTATATTCTGATCGCATACATATCGTATGTTAAGGGATATTGTACAGTACATTTTTTATAGAGATATATAAAAAGACTGAAAACTATGTAGAAGCTAATTTTTTTTGTAAACGCAATCCCGAAAGTCAAACAACACCTAGATGGTGGTCGTTGTCGGTGGAATAAACCGCGTCGTGTGTTGAGCTCTTGTCTTGTCTGGCCCATTGGCGTTGTTCACGCTTCTTGCATGTTGCAAACAAACGCAACATCCCATTAAGGCATTAAATGCTTACATCAACCAAAATATAATTTCCAAACCAGTGATTCTTGGGTGGTTTGGTTTAATATTAAAATATTCATTTCTGGAAACATTTTAAAAACACCTTATATTTGAATATTATAATTTTTTTTTTGAAAATTTCGAAACAGTGGTTCTTTTTTTTTTTTTTTTGAAAATTTTGAAATAGTTGTTCTCTAAAACTAAAACAAGATATTAACAATTACAAATATTTTGATCGGTTATAGAATCACAAGGTGTAATATCTGTCAACTTTTACCAATCAATATTATCCTTTGTCCCGAATTGTTTATAACACTTAGACCACCCGAAGTGGGGCGGTATTTTTAAAAAAATTGAAAAAAAGGCCCAAAAACGGCGGACCCCCATTACATAGGGCGTTATATGGCGTTTTTTTTGAAAAAAAGGTTACCAACGTTTTATTAACAACACCCAAAACAACTTGCATGTGACCAATGGGGGTGGTCCAAGGTTTGACTGGCCAATGATAAATAGTTAGCTTTTTTTTTCTTTTCCTTTTTAATGATTGGAAGGGGCATTATTTGGGCATTATTCCCACTACGCCACTTTTGCAATAATGCTCCATGCTGACTGGACTGCCACGTGTCGAATAATGCCCCATGGTGGGGGCATTATTTTGTTTAAACACTACACATGGTCTTAGTCTGAAATCTGTTCAACATAAAAGCTATGGTCTTTCCACATAATTCTTAAAAAGTTTTGGGTTTTGGACGAGTAAAAAAAACACGCCCTTTTTATTTATTTGGGTTTAAATTTGTAGTATGTTTTTTATTGTTGGGCATTTTTCTAGTTAATTGTTGAATAATCTGAGTAGTTGGACATGTTTTTATTTGGGTTTAATTGTTTAAAGTAGTTAAGTCTTATATTATTTGGGTTTATATATACATATTTTTTTCTAAATATATAGATATACGTGTAATTTCAATGGGTGAGGGTTAAGACCAAGCGTACTGGGGCGTGTTCCCCCCCTGATACCGCCCGAAAACGCCGGAAAACGCCCGGCCCCCCACTACGCTAGGCGTTTTGGGGCGTTTTTTTTGAAAAAAAATGAGTTTGGCGTTTTAATTAAAACGCTGTGCACCCATTTCACCATCCAATCAGATGGAGACACCTGGAAATTGTGCCGGAAGGAGAAGATTGTGCCGGAAATGGCTGTGTGGTTAGCCGGAAAATGTTGCCGGAAAACCTGCAACTTTGGTCCCTGTAGCCGTGAAGAAGAAGATGAGGTTGAAAAGGTTTGGTTTTGACAACTCTGGTCCCTGTAGTTTAGATCATGTTCTTTTTTTTCGGTTTTTTTTTTCTGTTTTTTTTTTTCTGTTTTTTTATTTTCGGTTTTTTTTTTCTGTTTTTTTTTTCTGTTTTTTTTAGTTTTTTTTTATTTTAAATTAATGAAGTTTTTTTTATGTTTTAATTAAAAAAAAAAATTGTGAAATGATTGAATGGGGGTTATTGGCATAATGCCCCACTACGCCACTTTTGCTATAATGCCCCAACGCTGACTAGGATGCCACGTGTCGGATAATGCCCCATGGTGGGGGCATTATGTTAGTTCACCACTACACATGGCCTAAGTACTATAGAGGACATTTGTGTACATTTAAAGGTAGATTTAGTAGGCGTTTTATTTAGCAGTTAAAAAATAGTAACTATTTGATAAAGACACATTGTACAAAATAACATTTATGTATCTTTAAAACTGTAAAATATATCTTTCAGCCTAAATTCATCAAAATCAACCTTTAGCTTGAATTTTTATTACAGGGGTTAACCTTTTACACTAACGCTGTTTGTTTTTGGTTAACACCTCTCACACGCAACGCGTGTGAGGGCTTTTTGGTCATTTTAGTTATCCTTTTAATGGTCATCTTCATCCACTTCTTTCCCCTTTCATCCATGTTCACCATCTTCAACAAGCTTTCATCTATGGCATCTCACCGCTTCAACCCCTGTGACTAGGGGTGTAAACAAGCCCAGAGTCTCGAGAGTTATTCGTTATCGGCTCGGCTAAAAGCTCGAACGAGCCGAACTTTAATGAGCCCGAGCTCGAGCCTGAAATACAAAGCTCAAACAAAAATTTATTTATTTTATATATAATATTAATAATAAATGATGATAACATTGGGGAGTTGAGCTAGAGCGGAGCTTCGACTCGTTTAAGCAATATTGAAGCGAGCTTGAGCCGAGTTTTTAGCTCGTCTGAGGCTGTTCTTAAAATAGCTCGAGTCCAGTCGAGCTCGGGCTCAAATAAGTAGGCTCGAACTGAGCCGGGCTCGAGCTTCGTAAAAACATGACGAGCCAATTTCGAGTCTAGTCGAGCTCGAGCTCGACCCGGTTCGTTTACACCCCTGCCTATGACAATATCCTCATCAAACCCACTATGGCCTCCACTTTCATATCCCCAAAATCAAAATCATACCCCTTTCTCATTATTCTCACTTAACAAGTCCAAAATCATCCATCAATTATCATCTGTTTTAACACGCACACCAACTGTTTGTTCAAAGGCCTCAACCACCAAACATACCACCAAACACAAGTGGTTTCGAGCATTTCGAGCCCAGATTCTGATGCCTTTAAGTTTTCCCAGCATTTGAGCCGGGATTCTGATAATCGTTTTTGGATTTTGTCTCCATTGAAGCTTTTTTATTCTCACTTCGCAAAAGCTAACAGGTCGGATTTTGATGACCTGCCGGTTTTCTTGGTGACGACCCATTCGTATGCACTTCTGAGTTGAAACAGACCGGATACCATGGCGTTGAACTTGGTAATGGACATTGTGTTTTCGAATAGTAAGTATGACATTAAGAATGGAAATGCTTTTGGTGCTGTGAGGATGTTTAGAATTTTTCTATAATTTTTTTATAATTATCTTATAATTAAAAGATTTATGAAATTGTTAAACAAATAAATTCCTTTATAAAACTAAATATTTTAAATTAGAATATAAGATAATCATTTAATTTGTTTATAAAATTATTAGATGAATTTAATGAATTTGTCTAATTTTTGGCATTTACAAAATATGATAGCATATTAAATTGGTATTTTTAAGAATTAATAATGTTTAATTATTTTAGAAAAAATATATACTGATTTGGTTATTATATTGAATGATTATTTTATATAATTTAAGTCCCCAAATAGGAGAACCCAATTTCCTAAAATTAAGATATTGTTCGATCGCTCGGCACTTTATTTATTTATATTTTAGGGTGGTTGTTATTTATATTTTTAGATTCTATTCATTTCTCTTCGTGCGGTAATTCTCGTGGACTTCGCAATCCGTGAGTAATTCTATTGTTTTCACTATTTTACATTTAAAGATTTTGGGGTTTATCGTGTTACATATGTGTTTTATTCACTTTATTATCAACATGCAAAAATTCAAAGTGTTATTATATGGATGTGTAGTTGTGATTTATTTATTTGTTATGTGATGTTGTAGTATATTGTATTCTATCATGTCATTGTGGACCCACCAGCTAACTAGGTTGTTCACGGCCATGGGTTGTAGCCTAGTATCGCCACCATCATTAGATTCACTCTTCGGAGCTTGAGTCTCATACAGTCATACAGACACAGAGTCGTATATTCACTTGTTTGTATATTCTCATTGGTATACATGTTTTCGTTGTTTGTGTTGATATATTGTGATATTTATATTAGCCTTTGAAAAACATGTTAAAACTTTTTCATGAAAATAATATAAAATCATTTTATAAAAATAAGGATTGCTCACTAACTTTTGTTGACCCAAAATTATTTTTTCAACACAATACAGGAAATCGGGTATGAGGATTGGAAGATGCGGACACATAGGACGGGCTTAGAAAAAAAAATTGTAATATTATATTATGTTTCCTGATTTGAACGTTGTATGAATTATTCTCATCAGCTATGAGCAATCATCATGCCCCGTATCATTCTGTTGCGAGTCGGGGTGTAACACGTCATCACATTCTTCATCACTACCTTTACTATCCTCATGACTACCCTGACCTTCCTCATGAATAATTCTTCATCATTTTCATTCTGTACATTTATTGGTTCGTGTTCAAGCAAAATCATATTTAATGGTTCATGTGTCAACTCTCCTAAATCACTATCAAAGTTATGCACTTTTTGAACTTTCTCAACATATACATCTACAACCACTAACCTGATTAAGAGCCCAAAGGAGTTCTATAGAGCATTAGCAATGATAACTAATAATTGTATTTCTAGATCTTGCTGACCCCTTTGATCAACTAAAGACTTATCTATCCTCTAGAGAAGATCAATTGGATGTCCTTTTGCTCGTATGTCGGTTAGTCCAAAGCTATATCTCTTTAACCGAGTATTACAAGTCCAAAGCTATGTCAGATAGTCTATACAAGTTGTAAGCGGGGTTATGTGAAAAATAAAAGACATTAGAAGTAGATTTATGTTCGTTAATGCCCTAATAGATGTCTCACTAACAAAAAAAGATTTGGAACACATTTTTTTGT
The DNA here is from genome assembly GCA_030545235.1 of Helianthus tuberosus. Lineage (NCBI taxonomy): Eukaryota > Viridiplantae > Streptophyta > Magnoliopsida > Asterales > Asteraceae > Helianthus > Helianthus tuberosus. The sequence goes on from CM060400.1 coordinate 212,177,346, forward strand.
ACTAAAGATTTTGATTGGTTGTAAATCTTGAAATAGTTCTATATTCTATATTTTTATAAAGAATCATCTTGTAACAAAAAAAAATAAAAAATAAAACGCATCGTTGTGCATGTAACAAAAAAAAATCATTGTGAATATTTGAATTCGTGAGAAATCTAATTAATCACTATATAAGGGTACTCGGGGTGTCTTCGGTGACTTTGGTGCGGGATGGGGTCACAACACGAGCACAACGCTGCCCGCCCATCGGTGTGTGGTGAGTGAGCTTGAAGAGGGGAGTTGTCACCAAGATGGGGAAGAAGAGAGAAAGATGGTTAATGGTGGACCCCACACTCTTCCAACCAATCATAAATTTAGCTTCTTTTTTTTCTAAGAAAAAAAATTGTTTGGCTGAAGCGCTTGTAATGTTTGAGTGCAAAATGAGAAGTAAAGAGGGTAGTTGATATGACATGATGTCATTGGCTAGGTGGAGAGTTTACCACTCTTCGTATAAGGAGCACCCCTTCCACCCTAAATATAAATTTATGTTGAACAAATTTGTGGGGAGAGTCGGAGAGGTGCACATTGAAATCATATTGAAACTGTTTAAAGGGTGCATAAAGAGTCCATAAATAATAGACAAGTATTTGTTTTGTTGTAGGGTTAATATTTAGTGAATTTTGTGTGTTACAAGAACAACAACAACGCTCAGTCAAATCTCACAGCTATTGATAGGGTTTAGGGAGAATGAGATGTAGGCACGTCTTATCTCTACCTTCGGGGTTGGGGATTTGTTACAAGATCCATATGTCGTTAATTGTTTTGATCATTTGTGCGTTTCATCAAACGAGCCTTAGGCGGTCTGAAGTGGCATCGGCAAAGGCATGCGGCTTCGATCGGTGACCGATGCCAACCTTTTTACCACACATGTTTTACCGATTGTGGGGAAGAAATCGGTGAGGGGTTGCCGATGCGGGGAGAGGGAGGGTAGGATGGAGAGAGGGGGTGTGTGAGGTGGGGTCTATGCCATCTCAACCAATCACACATTTTTCATTTTTTAAATAGTTTACCAATTCATGAAGTGTCTAACCATTGCCAACACTTTTGAGCATATTTTACCACTTTGACATGACACACTCTCATTGGTTGATTTTGAAGTTTACCACTTTCAAGTGTCTAACCACTCCCTACACCCTTAAATCTATTTATTTATGAAATACACTAGGTTAGAACCCCGTGTATTACACGGGTTGAATAAATGAAATTTTATATACCAAATAATAAAACAATATATATTTAAAAATCTCATTTATTACATGGGTTGAATAAATTTAATTTTATATATTAAATAATAAAAAAAAAGTTTTATTTTTAATAACCCCGTGTATTGTATAGGTTGAGTAAATTTAATTTTATATATTAAATAATGAAAAAAGTTACATTTTTAAGAATCTCATGTGTTATGCGGGTTGAGCACATGTAATTTTATATATCAAACAATAAAAAGTTATATCTTTATAAACTCTGTGTATTATATGGATTGAATAAATCTAATTTTATATACTACATAATAAAAAAGTTATATTTTAAAAAACTCCGTGTATTACACGACTTGCATAAATGTAATTTTTTATAGTAAAAAATAAAAATGTTATATATTTAAAAAACCTGGTTTATTACACGGGTTGAATGAATCTAATAAAAATTTATATCGTTTAAAAAAACTAACGGATATACTCGATATACGATGGATGGGGTGATTGCGGTGATGATTCTTATAAATGTCACCTAAACATAGTGATTACCGTATTTGAGTTGAGAGTTGAACACTAAAATAAGTATAGAACCAATAAACATTGATTAATATTTTTGTTTACCCCTTATAAACATTTTTGAAATAGGTTATACTCTTAACTACTTTAGTTTAATAAAATAAATAAATTATTTACATTATATTAATTTATATTTAGCGTACATCTTTTGTTAATTTCAGGATAAAGAATTTTGAAATCTAATAAATATTTTAAAATATTGGATTATCTCCTATATGAATTGTTTAAATTTATATTAAATTTAATTTATAATTATCTTTTAATTGATATTATTTAATTATCTATAAAAAACAGATGGCTTCAATAAATGATATGTGTCATTCCATTGGTTTCTTTTATTATATAGTATAGATAGATAGATATAGATGTAATCAAACGTTTTAAAAAGTGGGATATTCATTTAAAGAAGTCTCCACTCTCCAACAACCCGGGACCAGCGAATAACAAATTAATAATCAATTTAAATATAACTTTTTTACGCAGTTTAACTGTTTGTCGATTGGTAAATATTGCCAAAAGCAATTCCAAGTCCTCATATTTTTCTTTTAGGTTCTCACTAAACATTCTTTCAACATTCAAATACCAATAAGATATAAGTATATATATTTTTGCAGACAGAAAGTTATATACAAACACGTCTATTTTTATTCATGAGTAAATTACTATTTTGGCCCTTATGGTTTAGCGAGTTTAACACTTACAACCCAAAAATAAATCTTTTGACGTACCAGACCCTATGGTTGCATTTTGTAATGTTTTGGCCCACAACACTAACTTTGTTACTTTTGTCCAATTGAATCTAAGGGTATTTTGGTCCTTTTACACATTAGGGATTGTTTATGTAAATTACAAAGTTCTTTAAATATAAAGAAGAGTTAATAGCCAAAATGGTCCCTGAGGTTTGCTCACTTTTGCCACTTTAGTCCAAAATCCAAAATTTTTAAATCTGGGTCCCTGAGGTTTGCATTTTGTTGCCATTTTAGTCCAAATTTCAAAAACCCCCTATTTTGACTGCTAAAAGCTGTTTGTTTTGTCTTTTTGTGCAGGGGTAGTTTGGTCCATCTCAGGTTTTTTTATAACATATTAATTATTCATAAAGAGTTAATAATCACCAGTTCTCTCTATCTCACTAAAACACAACATCCCCACCACCGCATCATCACCACCACCATCGCCACCTCCTCCCCACCGTTATCCCCCTTCTCACTACCGCCACCTCCTCCCCACCGTTATCCACCATAACCATCAGCCACCGCCGCTGCCATAAACCATCAGCCACCACCGCATCACCTCCACCAAATCAAAAGCCACCGCCTCCACCATCACCTAAACCTGAAAACAACCCACATCTGCCAATTCTGTCATCAACAACCAAGCACAACCGTCACCATCAACACTTGAAAACAACCCACATCCGCCGGAGAAGGTGGTTCGAGAAAAAATTGAAAGAAAGAAGAGGGTGTTGAAAAGTTTACCCGATTACACGGCTGTCGGACCTGAACTGTAACAACCCTCGGTAAAACCAATACCCTTATAATATTTCCGACCCTCTATTATATCTTAAAATGTCCCAATATGTTTTATATTACAACCCGTATGTGAAAACCGAGCCCTAAATAGATTATAACATATAAAAGAAAATAAAAATCTGAAAACATAAGCTGAGGCGGGCCGCGAAAGACCTCACCTCAACTTTACGCGGGCCGTATCAAGACCAGACTTGACTCCGCTGACTTCTTTAGTTGAAGCGGGCCGCGTAAGGGTTATGCTTAGTTCATGCGGGCCGCGCGGACTCGTGAAACGCGGATGCACCAGATGCCGACACGTGTCGACATCGTGTCAAGTCTAGTAGCTGACCCAGCTAAGCTATATGTTGACCGCGTGTTGACGCGGGCCGCGTAAGGACCAGATTACACAACTATAAATAGCAGGCATCAGTTTTCAGTTTCCGTCGCTCATTTCTTTCTCTCAATCCCGAATTCTGAAAGTATAGGCATAATATTTTGGGTATTATACCCCTAATTAGCGAGGTTCTGCTCCATTGTAAGTATTATAACCCCAGTTTCGTAATAGTTACGCTGCCCGATTGATTTAGGGTTCCGTAACAACTGTCGTGGTTCTGCCCGACGTAGTTGTTGGAATGCCGTCTCGGGGAGGGTATCATTAATAATTTCAAAGGGTTATGGTACTAACCAATGTACATTTGTATAAATTATAGATTATACCCAGGAAACCCTTACGAAAAGCCTAAGACAACAATGTGAGTTTATCCTCTTTTTGTTAATGTTTTTGGTAATGTTTTACCAAACCTTAAATGTTTTACTATGAAAATTAGCAGTAATTGAGTCTTTGTAGTTATTCAGTTACTGCCGGTATGTTGGGGTTTTGTATACAAAATTTTGTACTACTTGCGAGTAGTAAGTCGGGATGACAATACGTTACCATTGGACAATGAGTTAGCCAATGGGTAATATGACCCCACAAGTCAGGATTGATAATACCAAATGGAGTAATTGAGTAGACATAAACAAAGTGATCACTCTCAATACTGTTCACTGTGACTTTAAACTTGATTAAACTGGGATTCACTCACCAGTATTTCCCGCTGACAAATATTTTTAAAACATGTTTCAGGTAACCCAATGTGAAAGCCAATTAGTAAAAAGCCAGCTGGAGAGCACTGAAGGCTTGGGAAAATGTGGCTATAAAAGTTACCTAATAAACGATGTTTTAAATTCAATAAAATAGAGTTTGTCCCTATAATGTATTGTAATAAGAAACTTGGGTTTTGCCCATGTTATTATTAATATAAGGTGGTTTTACTCTGATAAACATTTCCTAACTACGGTCCTGATGTAAATTCCGCTGCGAGACTAAATAAAAACTGATACCACCAAACTCTGTGATCACGTCCGCCCGTTCCCGGGGAACAGGGATCGGGGGTTGTGACAGAAGGTGGTATCAGAGCCTAGCCACTGGTCTGAGCCAAAGAAGTGTTATGCTGACACTTAAATTCTAAATTTTGTGTTAGGAAATAATTACGGAAATACGTGCATAACTGTAATTATTGGTTATGTGTTATGTGACTATCTGTTAGTTTTCAGTATGAGTGATCAAGGGCTATCAGATCTGAACCGTCAGTTAGCTGATTCACCTAAGAGTGAAGGTACATCATCACAGCCTGCCCTCTCAGGGTATGTTGCTGATCAGGAAGACGGAATATTTGCTTTTAGAGCTCAATCTGAAGAACCATTTCCTACTAAGAAACGCGGATGGTTCAGTAAAGAAGCTTTTGCTCGTAGAAAAAGAATGAGGAAATTGCAACAGCAAAGGGCTTTAGCAGCTATTAAGAGAGAGACATATGCCCATACTCAAGAAATACTTAATAGAAGCCTAGCAAATTTCCATATCTTAGCTACGACTGCTGCTGACCCAAGTCTGGAACAATTAGTAGCCCCACAACCACAAAACCCAGAACAGCCCATGGAAATAGAAAATCAGGAAAACCAAGAAGAGATGTACAACTTTAACCCAGAAGAAATCCCTAGAGTGCCTGCACCAAACCCCATAGACCCGAATTATGACCCCTGGTGGGACGACAATAGAGACTTTGTACAACGTTACCCTATCCAGGATTATCCACCCATACAGAACGTAGAAGCTTACCCAGGTATGGACCCTTTAGATCCCTATTATCAAAATGACTATATTAGGGAAATATTAGAGGATCCTTACCAATTTCAGGAAATGTCACCCCCATATCAGGAAAATGCACCCCAGATTCCAAACCCAGTCCGAGAACCTGCACCCCCAATGAGTGCAGAAAACGTTCAAGAACTTAGGACTTTCGGGGAGGAAATTTTAGAGAGCAGTGAGAGGATGCGTCAGGTAGGAGAGCGTCTCGTATGGAAATACGATGAGCGCAATATGGATTTTTGGATAAATCCATATCCTTGAATGTTAGAATGAAGGAAGTGGTAGTAATAAAAATAAAAATAAAATAAAAATATGTGTGTACGGATGCATATTACTATTTTATTTCTGTTGGTATTGTAATCTTTATTTCTGTACTAGTGTGTAATAGACGCATAAGTATATGAAAAGAGTAAGTAGCAATGATCTACGTTTTTGGTTAGATTGTGTGTCATGTGATCAATTATATTACTTACTATTTTGTGATATTAATATGGGATAAATGTTTAAAATTCAGATGGCCGATGAAGGAAATCTGAATAACGATAACCAGAGTAACATTAACGTGGTTAATGATAATCCGAGTGCCAATAACAATGGAAATCAAGTGGACAATAGTGCTATCCAACATATAGTAGCACAAGGAATTATAGATGCAATGCCATTTATACTTCAAACTGTTAAGGATGCTGATAATAAAAGTAGGCATAGCAGTAAGCGACCACTTGAACCAGAAAACAGCGTGAACAATAGACCTGTACTTCAAATGCCTATTCCTAAAAGAAGAAGAACCGTGCCTAACGGTTGTTCTTATAAAGAATTCTGGTCTTGTAAACCAATGGAATTCTCGGGAAATGAAGGGGCCATTGCAACCTTACGCTGGATAGAAAAGACTGAGGCAGTCTTAAGGATAAGTAAGTGTGCTGAAGAAGATAAGATATTGTTTGCTTCTAATCTGTTTAAGAATGCAGCACTAGAATGGTGGAACACTATCCTCCAGACAAGAGGAAGTGATCAAACCTATAATATGGAATGGGAAGAATTTAAAAACAAGGTAGAAAGGAAATTCTGCCCACCCAATGAAAAAGAACAGATAGCAAACAAATTCCTAAACCTTAGGATGACTGGTGTAGATAGCAAGGGGTACACAAGGCTATTTTTCGAATATGCTAGGATAGTGTCAACTCTTGCTTCACCAGAACCAGTGTTAATTTCCCGTTATATTTGGGGTTTAATTGGGGAAATTAGACATGTAGTCAAGGCAGCTAGACCTCAAACTATAGAAGAAGCTGTAGAACTAGCAAATACCTTGACCGATGAGTTAGTCCGTACTAGAGAAGAAGATCAGAAGAGGAACTTAACCCAAAGGCTTACACAGGAATTCTGTTCTGGAAATGACAATCGTAGGAAGATGGGTTCTACCTCTGCAACATACTGCAAGGTCTGCAAGAAAAAGCATTCAGGAAAATGCTCCATTCTCTGTAATTATTGTAAGATGCCAGGACACAAGGAAGAAAATTGCAGGAAGAAAACCAGTAATGGATTATGCTACAACTGTGGAGAAAAAGGTCATATCAAGCCAAATTGTCCGAAATTGGCTCCAGCTGCAAACAACAAGAATACCAAAAATGCTAGAGCATTTGTTCTGACTGCAGATGAGGCCCAGTTGATTCCGGATGTCATAGCTGGTACGTATTTAGTTAATGATGTCTTTGCTAAAGTATTATTTGACTCTGGTGCAAACCAAAGTTTTATTAATACATTGTTTTGCAAAATTCTAAATCAGTCATTAACTAAACTACCACAAGAATGTGTAGTAGAGACAGCTAACGGAGAAACTGTTAGAATTTCTGAAATCTTGCAGGGAGCAAGCATAGAAATTTTAAATCAGAAATTTATAGCAAACCTGTATCCCATGAATCTGGTAGGATTTGATGTTGTTTTAGGAATGGATTGGTTAATAGCCAATAAAGCCAATATTTTATGTGATCAAAAGTTAATCCAAGTAAATTCACCAAAAGGTAAAACGATCACAATTAAAGGAGATAAGCCCTTTAGATCTACTAAATTCATTTCTGCAATGAAAACTGCAAGTTGTGTGAGAAAAGGTTCTATAGTGTATTTGATTTCTATAATCACTAACACTAAAGGAAAAGAACTAAAAGATATTCCAGTAGTATCTCAGTTTTCAGATATCTTTCCAGAAGAATTACCAGGACTACCTCCAGACAGAGAAGTTGAATTCAGAATTCACCTATTACCAGGAACATCACCAATTGCCAAAGCACCTTACCGTTTGGCACCTGCAGAAATGCAAGAATTGAAGAAACAACTAGACGAATTGTTAGAAAAAGGATTTATACAACCAAGTTCATCGCCATGGGGAGCGCCGATACTGTTTGTTAAAAAGAAGGACGGATCAATGCGTATGTGCATTGACTACCGTGAATTAAACAAGGTCACGATTAAGAATCGGTACCCATTACCGAGAATCGATGATTTGTTTGATCAATTGCAAGGAGCTCGATTTTTCTCTAAGATCAATTTAAGGTCAGGATATCATCAATTAAAGGTACAGGAAGAGGATATTCCTAAGACCGCATTTAGAACTAGGTATGGCCATTATGAATTTACTGTCATGCCATTTGGTTTAACCAATGCCCCAGCTGCATTTATGGACATGATGAACCGAATATGTAAGCCATATTTGGATAATTCATAATTGTATTCATAGATGATATTCTAATTTACTCTAAGAATAAAGAAGATCATGCAAGGCATTTGCACATACTTTTAAGTTTGTTAAGAAAGGAAAAGCTTTATGCTAAGTTTTCAAAGTGCGAATTTTGGTTAGAACAGGTACAATTCCTTGGACACTTAGTCAATCATGAAGGAAGAGCAAATGTAGTAGCAGATGCTTTAAGCCGAAAGTATCATGAAAAGCCAAAAAGGGTACGTTCTCTTAAATTAAATCTACAAGTAGATTTAAATGATCAAATAAGAGAAGCACAAGAATCAGTAATCAAAGATGATTCTGAAAAATTAAAAGGTATTTTAAAAGAATTAAAACAAGGAACAGATGGAATATGGAGATTTCATGAAAAGAGAATGTGGATACCTAAATTAGGAAATCTACGTAATCGTATATTAGAAGAAGCCCATAAATCTAAGTATACGATGCATCCAGGAAGTGATAAAATGTACCAGGATTTAAGGAAAAATTTCTGGTGGATAGGAATGAAAAAGGACATAGCAACCTATGTTTCTAAATGTTTAACTTGTTCACAAGTTAAAGCTGAACATCAGAAACCCTCAGGTTTGTTACAGCAATTAGAAATGCCAGTTTGGAAATGGGAATTAATAACAATGGATTTTGTTACTAAATTACCCAAAACTAGGAAAGGAAATGATACAATCTGGGTGATTGTAGATAGACTAACTAAGTCAGCTCATTTTCTACCAATGAAGGAAACAATTAGTATGGAACAATTAGCTAAGTTGTATGTAAATGAAATTGTTTCTTTACATGGCATTCCTTTATCAATTGTTTCTGATAGAGATAGTAGATTTACCTCTCGTTTTTGGTCAAGTTTCCAAAAGGCAATGGGAACCAAATTAAGGTTAAGCACAACTTATCATCCACAAACAGATGGACAAAGCGAAAGAACAATCCAGACAATGGAAGATATGCTTAGAGCTTGTGTAATTGATTTTGGAGGTAATTGGGATGAACACTTACATTTGTATGGTACTAATAATTTCAAAGGGTTATGGTACTAACCAATGTACATTTGTATAAATTATAGATTATACCCAGGAAACCCTTACGAAAAGCCTAAGACAGCAATGTGAGTTTATCCTCTTTTTGTTAATGTTTTTGGTAATGTTTTACCAAACCTTAAATGTTTTACTATGAAAATTAGCAGTAATTGAGTCTTTGTAGTTATTCAGTTACTGCCGGTATGTTGGGGTTTTGTATACAAAATTTTGTACTACTTGCGAGTAGTAAGTCGGGATGACAATACGTTACCATTGGACAATGAGTTAGCCAATGGGTAATATGACCCACAAGTCAGGATTGATAATACCAAATGGAGTAATTGAGTAGACATAAACAAAGTGATCACTCTCAATACTGTTCACTGTGACTTTAAACTTGATTAAACTGGGATTCACTCACCAGTATTTCCCGCTGAAAAATATTTTTAAAACATGTTTCAGGTAACCCAATGTGAAAGCCAATTAGTAAAAAGCCAGCTGGAGAACACTGAAGGCTTGGGAAAATGTGGCTATAAAAGTTACCTAATAAACGATGTTTTAAATTCAATAAAATAGGGTTTGTCCCTATAATGTATTGTAATAAGAAACTTGGGTTTTGCCCATGTTATTATTAATATAAGGTGGTTTTACTCTGATAAACATTTCCTAACTACGGTCCTGATGTAAATTCCGCTGCGAGACTAAATAAAAACTGATACCACCAAACTCTGTGATCACGTCCGCCCGTTCCCGGGGAACAGGGATCGGGGGTTGTGACATGAACCGAAGCCCAGCTGAACCAAATCTGAACAACAACAATAATCACCGCCATGCCGGCAACCGCCTTAGCCACCATCTCTGTCGTTTCCATCTTTCTCTCTCCGACTTCCTCTCTGATCTCCTCTCTTCGATCTCCCTCTCTCTCAAAGATTTTGGGTGTGTGTATGTATGCATATTGATCCAGAAGAGGGAAGGGTTTAACGGGAGGAGAAGGGGTGCGTTACGGTGAGCTTATAACAGGAAAGAGACCGACAGATCCGGCTGATTACGGTGATGGAGGTGGCTGATTAGGGTGGAGGTGGTGGCTGATTACGGTGATGGATGTGTCTGATTAGGGTTTGGATTGGGGAAAGATGAAGATGAAGGTGCAGTTTTGACAGGTGAAGTTGTGTCTGATTAGTGGAAAGATGTAGATGTGTCTGATTAGGGTTTGAACAGGTGAAGTTGGGGAAGATGAACCCTTTAAATAAGGTGATTTATTTAGTTTACTCTAACATTATTTTTAATCAATATTGAGTTAAAATAAAAACAAAATGACCAAAATGCCCCTTTAGAAAAGGACAAAAAAGCAGTTTTTTTTTTTGTGAAATCTGATCTGATTTCAGTTTTGGACTAAAATGGCAACAAAATGCAAACCTCAGGGACCCATATTTAAAAATTTTGGATTTTGGACTAAAGTGGCAAAAGTGAGCAAACCTCAGGGACCATTTTGGCTATTAACTCTATAAAGAAACTATTTATGTAATCATTTAAGTTTTTTATATTATTTTGTTCTTTAAATATAAAGAAACTATTTATGTAATCATTTAAGTTTTTTATATTATTTTGTTATTTGAACGATTATTATTCAATAAAATACCTTTTAAATATACAAATTTATATTTTATAAACATTGTTTATAAATTCATTTGTTTTTAAATCCGTCCATCTTTAAAAAAAATCGTTCATTTTAAACCGTTTAAAGTCATCCTTTTAAACTTTGTATTCTATAATTATAGACATTTAATTAACAAAAGGTTTTAAACTTTGTTTTCTTTTTTTAAAATACTCCGTTTTTTATGTAAGTTTTTAAAAAGCGAACGGTTTTAATCAACAAAAGGTTTAAAAATGAACGAATTTTGAACAAAAGTTTGAAAAGATCGCTCATTTTTTAAACTTTTTTTAGAATGATTCATCTTTTTTTCGATCTTGCATTTCTTTAGACCGTTCGAATGTTCAAAATTCTCTCATTTTTTAACCTTTTATTTATTAAATTCGTTCGCTTTTTAAACCTTGCATTTGTTAATTTAACTTTTTAACTATTTGTATTTTATAAACAACGATTTTTTAAAAATCTTTCGATTTTTTAACCAAACATTCGTTTAAAATCGATTGTTTTTAAATTCATTCGATTTTTAAAATCGTTCACTTTTTAATTCCTTCGATTTTTAAATCATTCATTTTTTTAAGTTTTTTGTTTCTCTAACGGTTATAATTAAATTATAGAATACAAAGTCTAAAAAATGAACGATTTACAAAAACGTTCTAAGAGGCTCGGTTTAAAAACAAATGATTATAAAAATGAACGACGTAAAAAAAAACAAATTGTTAAAAAATAAATGGTTTGAATATGAACAATTTTAGAAAATGGTCTGTTTAAAAAAAGGTTAAAAAACAAATGAATTTTGTTTATAAAATACAAATTTTCTTATATTTAAAACGTATTTTATTAAATAATGATCATGAAAATAACGAAATAATATAAAACTTAAATAATTACACAAATAGTCTCTTTAATATTAAAAGAAGTTTGTCACTTACATAAATAGCCCCTAATGTGTGAAAGGGCCAACATACCATATCACCTAAATGGACAAAAGTAGTGGCGAAGCTTGAAATTTTTTAGAGGGGTGGAAAACATATATACCCAAAAATTTCTAAATGAAAACTACATATATAACACTACTGGCCGAAAAGTTCGGGGGTCGGGCGCCCCTCCCGGCCCCTTCAAAGCATCGCCCCTGGACAAAAGTAACAAAGTTAGTGTTAGGGAAAAAAATATATTACAAAATGCAATCTCAGTGTCTGATATGTGAAAAAGATTTCTTTTTAGACTTTAAAAGTTAAACTCACTAAACCATAGGGGTCAAAATAGTAATTTACTCTTTATTCATTTATGTCCATATTTCTATTTTCAATGATCAACATTAAATATATTAAATAAAAGTATTGAATAAGGAATAGGAAATAATGAGAAAATGACACCTAAGGCCAAAATTTTATAATCCAACATAATTGATGACACATGCGGACATGTTACATGTGATAGCTAGAAACTGAAATCATGGCCTCCAATTACGACCAAAATGTTAGTTTAATATTCTCTTTGTCCCACAATATTACAATATACACAAGATTTAGGGACATTTGGGTGTTTATCACACATACCTCCAAAGAGTAAACAAAAACATTAATTTATGACTTGACATACAATGTTATAGGCGATGGATGCACACTTGAATGTTCTGAACCACAAGTGAACTTGACTGGTCAACCGAACTCACAACGAGCTCAGGTTCTGGACTTTTTAAATCAAGGATCAAAAGTGGTCTAATAGGCAGTTCATGACCAACGGTTTGGATGGTTCATTTCAAACAAGGATACATTACATTTGTATCAACAGGTGTTTATTCGTTTGGGTTTCAATTTCACTCGTTATATTATTATAAATAATAAACACTTTAACCCATTTAATTTAAAATTGATTTGATTTTTCTTTAATAACACCTGTTCATTGACTTTGTAAAAAAGAAATACGAATGCGCAATTGTGTTTAAAGTTTTTTTTTTTAATCAATGTTACGATATAATTCTTTTCGAAAACGAAGTTCTATTTTTAATAAAGTGTTTTTTTGTATCGTAAGCTATAGCGAGTGCCGGTACCATACGGGTGCCATGATAAACCGAACCGATTATGAACGGACAATGTTGAAAACAGAGTTGTATTCAAATTAGAGTCTTTTTGGTATCATGAGTTATAGCAAGTGTGGTATTGTACATGTGCCAAGATGAACAAACCCATTTTGGCCGAACAACAACAAAACTGGTACCAATAAGGGTTTTATGGTATTCGATCGATGTAAAACATGTGTTGATACCCTTCGGGCATATAATGACTTTATATTTAGTGCCAATACCTTCTCCACTGATGACACCAGCGACCGTCGAGACCATTTGCCTCCTCTTAAAGAGCTGATCATCTTGGTAAGTTACGTTTCTTCTTTTTCAACATATGATTTTGCATCAGCGATTTTATGAGGGTGCATTTTGATTCATCTTTTTTTTTTCAACAAATAAGTGTACAAAGTGTTTCTAGGGTTTGCTGTTTCGGTACAAAAATCATGGCTGGTTATCCTTAACCTACCCTCTGTGGATGCAAAAATGTGTCAAGCGGAAGAAGCCCTAAGTGCCCTTTACAGCCCGGAAGTTAACCGTAATCAAACATCTAGGAATCTTCTTTACGCCGTCGGCGGAGAACTTTCTCGGAGAAGAATGGTTGAAGAAGCTGGGGACGGCGACGACGGCTTACATGGTCACCGTAAATCTGTGAGTTTATACACCTTTTATTTACTTTTATATGAGTATGGGTTTCATATTTGTTGTCGCAAATCAGGATTAGTGATTGTTTGTTGAGTATCTGGCTATTATTAAGTATTAACTGATTGATGTGTATCATTTGTACTATAGACCCAACAAAAGTTATCTACGGTTCATCGGCCAGCGACTGAGACACCGATGACAGGTGACGGCTAAGCATGGTGATTTTGTTGCGATAGTCACCCGGAGCGGCGGTTACGACAAATTAGGGCTTTGCATCTCTGTTAAGGCTTTTTGTTGATTCGGGTTTCTCAGGTTTTGTTTATTGTATGAAAATGAAAAACCAATGACTTTATATAGTTAATTTGGTTGAGACTGAAAGTTCTTCGGCTCGAATTGACAAGGGAATTTTGAAATTGAGTGGACTACAAAAACTAATATAGAAAATGAGCTAAAGGCAAACATTTAAAACAAGGCTCATTCTATACACACCCCCCCTCCTTCCTGATTACACCCCCCCTTGTGAGAGGAAAACTGTCGGTCCCACGCAGGCCCCACCTGTAAGTATGTGAGAGCAGGGGGGTGAAAAAAGTAAATAGGGGGTGTAGAAAGTAGCACCCTTAAAACAATTAACCATAGGTATGTGCACTTCGTTGATGTCATAGGTATGCTTTTTACGGATATTTCATTGATTGAGATGCGGGAACTGTTACAACCCTTAAGTGGGTCAGCCTCTAAATAGAAACAGAGAAGGATAGGTAGAAACAAAATAAAACTTTCTGCAAATTTTTCTTCTCTTCTCATTCAATAAACATGGTGGCTTTATATAGCCTTACAACTTGAAAAGAGAAACATGTAATGCATACGTAACTGAAAGGAAACATGGGTGAGATAATGGGAAACATTGGTGATATTGGGAACATGGAAAACTAAGTGGGTAAAACAAACGTGCAATGCATGCAAGACTAATTTAACTTAATAGGAAAATGTGGTTGCTTGAGTTAAGGTCGTGGACCCGTATCAAGTCTCCCCTCCTAAAAAACGGGCTTGTCCTCAAGACCGAGCCATGGTGGACCGGTATCCGCTTGCATGAACAGAAATTTAGGAGGTTGACAACGGTGACCTGGTTGATAACGTTCGTCGCAGTTAAAACAAAGACCCGCAGCTCGGCGTGTCTGCATTTCAGCGGGCGTAAGCTTCTTGATGGGTAGTGGTTGTGCCGAAGTGGAAGGAGCACCCAACAAGGACCGGGTTTGGGTTGGTTCGGTTGACAAAGGTGGCGAGCCCGAACGGTTTGTGTCAAGAAGACCGACGTTAATTTTATCTTCTATAAGCTTAGCAATCGAGTAGGCATCATAGAGGGTTCGAGGGTGATGTAAGGCGAGTTCTGAGTGAATTTCTTGTTTGAGACCCGATATAAAATAGTTCTTCAAGACTTCCGGTGTCAAGCCGACAACACGGTTGCTAATCTTCTCAAACTCAGCTTGATAAGCAATCACCGATGTTGTTTGGTGAAGCTTAAACAATGTAGCCCGATGGTTTTCATAAGTGGAAGGGCCGAATTGGAGTTCAAGGGCTCGTACAAATTCCTTCCAAGTACCCAACAGATGGTTGTTGTGCAAATGTTTGTACCATGATAATGCTTCACCCACGAAATAGAAACACACAATTGCGAGGCGTTGGTTGACCGGAACATTGTAGAACGTAAAATAGTTCTCTGCTTGAAATACCCAATCAAGTGGGTTGGAGCCGTCAAATGTTGGAAGGTGGATTTTGGGTGTTCGCATGGCGGAGTTGATCGGTGGAGGGTTGTTCGGCGGAGGGTTGTTCGGCAGTGGATTGTTTGGTGGGGTTGTGGTGTTCGGTGGTGGCTGTGATAGGGGAACAAGACTAGTGACGGCGGTGGCTGTGGCGGTTGGAAGTTTGGAGATTGCCTCGATGAGGGCTGCTAACGCAGTGTTGAGGGTGGTGTGGAGTGCAGCAAATTGAGTGGTCATATGAGTGGCAGTGGCATCGAGCCGGTCAAGGATAGGATGAGAAACTTCATCGATGTTGGAGGTGGAAGTATCTTTTTTTGGAGCCATGTGTGAGTTCAAGAATGAAAGCACCAATGTTACAACCCTTAAGTGGGTCAGCCTCTAAATAGAAACAGAGAAGGAGAGGTAGAAACAAAATAAAACTTTCTGCAAATTTTTCTTCTCTTCTCATTCAATAAACATGGTGGCTTTATAAGAAAACTCAATGTAATGAACACAATCGGATAAACTTTATTAGCAAACTCTTCAAGGTACAAATGATTCAGTCAGAACAGAAATTAGAAAATATAGAAACACCAATTATTTCACGAAGAACATGCGAGAGAAAATGAGGAAGATGAAGGTTTTGTGTAAGAAGCTGATGTTGTCTGATGCACCTTTTCACCCAACTGACACAAGGAATAAATAGCAAAGAAACCCTAGCTGGGTCTTCAAGAACTCCAGCTGGAGACAGCAGGCAAAACCAAAGCAGCCCAAGCCCATAGCTGGCACCCATAGAAGCAGCCCACACCTTGCAATAAAGAAAAAAATAGGAGGTTAAAGGAAAATAAATAAAGGTAAAGAAGTATTAAAACTGAGAATGTTAATATCTTTAACACCCCCCTCAGTTTTAATACTAAATGGATTGGAGAGAGCCAAGCACTTACACATTTTGAGATGATCAACTGGTTGTAACCCTTTAGTAAAAAGATCCGCATATTGATTTAAGGAAGAAACCCCAATTGTTTTGACCATACCAGAGGCAATTTTTTCACGAAGGAAGAACAAATCAATCTCAAAATGTTTGGTTTTGTCATGAAAAACCGGATTTGCGGCTATGGACAAAGCAGCAATGTTATCACATCTTAACTAAATAGGAAAGTGACTTTAAACTGCAATTCTTGTAAGATGTTAACCAACCACATTATCTCACATAAGGCAGCACACATAGACCTGTATTCTGCTTCAGCAGAGGATCTAGATACAACACTTTGTTTTTTACTTTTCCAAGAAACCAAGGACCTTCCTAGAAATATACAAAATCCTGTAACTGACCTTCGGCTGTCAATGCACTTAGCCCAATCAGAGTCAGCATAAGCAGACAGTTCAAACTTGTCACCTTTTTTAAACATTAAACCAGTACCAGGAGCACCTTTCAAATACCTCAACAACTTGAACGCAATTTGAGAGTGAGCCATAGTTGGCTTATGCATATATTGAGAAAGAAAATGAACAGCATAAGCTATGTCAGGTCTGGTATGAGACAAGTAAATTAGTTTCCCAACCAGCCTTTGATATTCATTAACATTAACAAAATTATTTTCTTCCTTTTTACACAAATTTGTAACAACGTAGTTTGGTTCAATAGGACATGAAACCGGTTTACATAAACTTATTCCAAACTCATTCAATAAATCCATACAATACTTTCTTTGAGTTAAACATGTTCCTTCTTGAGTTTTAATAACTTCAATTCCCAAAAAGAACTTTAGAAGACCTAAATCTTTGATTTTAAACTCAGACTGTAGAAGCCTTTTTACAATGTCAATTTCTTGTTTGTTGTTACCAGTTAGGATGATATCATCCACGTAAACCAGCATAACAATAAAAACATTTTCATCAGACTTTATGAACATAGAATAATCACATTTGGATTGATAGAACCCAATTTTCAAGAGAACATTTACAAGGTTTTCATTCCACATTCGGGGAGCTTGTTTTAGACCATATAAAGATTTGTTTAATTTGCACACTTTATTAAGATGATTATCATTCAGACCTTCAGGCATAGACATGTAAACTTCCTCTTTTAAATTTCCATAGAGAAAAGCATTATTAACATCTAGTTGATAAAGTGGCCAATCATTTTGAACAGATAGACTGACTATACACCTAACAGTTACCATTTTCACAACGGGGGAAAATGTTTCATCAAAATCTATTCCGTCTCTTTGATTAAACCCTTTTAGCTACTAACCTAGCTTTATACCTCTCAACTTCTCCATTTGACTTATATTTAACCTTAAAAGATCCACTTACAGCCTATGGGTTTTCTTCCTTTAGGAAGATCAACAATAGACCAAGTATTATTGCCATGAAGAGCACTGAGCTCTTCATTCATGGCAGTCACCCAATTAGTATCCTTAATAGCTTCTTGATATGAACTATGTTCAAGAATTTTATTAACATTTGAAGCAAAACAAATATTATCATGAAGAGCACTGAGCTCTTTCATATCCAAACTTGACCTTCCCTTCAACCACATAATCGCCAAATTTCTTAGGAACAGACACAGACCTAGTAGATTTCATAGTAGTAGTGTGAGTACCCTCAGGAAGGTTTGATTCTTCATTGCTATTACTAGACTCAGCCCTCACAGGATTAGGTTCAGACTCATACACTTGTTGATTATCAGCCATACCATCAATAGAGGATGGCTGGTGGGTATCAACAGGAGGTGTTGATTCATTAGAACTACTGTGTTGCTGAGTCACGGTAGCTGAATCAGTTTCCACCTTCTCATCATCATCGGGATTTATGTCACTTGAAGATTCATAAAGATCAAAAAAAGTTTGAATTATTTAAGAAATCAGTGTAATCTAGATCAGATTTTGAAAACAACTTAGTTTTATAAGGGAAAACATTTTCGTAAAAACTGACATCCCTAGAAAAAATGAATTTCTTCTGATCTAGACTCCAAACTTTGTAACCCTTTTTTAAATTTGAATACCCCATAAAAATACATTTTTCAGCTCTTTCATCAGGTTTACCAGGATTATTCAAAACAGTAAAGAAGCATAAACAACCAAAAATCTTCAAGTGACTAAGAGAAGGTTCAAATCCAAAAAGTAACTCATATGGAGATCTACCATTTAACACAGAAGAAGGTGTCCTGTTAATTAAATATGAAGCAGTGAGAACACACTCAGACCAGAATTTTAAAGGGACACCAGCTTGAAACAATAGAGCTTTAGCAACATTGAGTAAATGTCTGTGCTTTCTCTCAACAACACCATTTTGTTGAGGAGTATAAGCACATGAAGTTTGGTGAATAATTCCATTAGAGTTAACAAAGTTGGACATTTGAGAGTTAACAAATTCGGTTCCATTGTCACTCCTAAAAACTTTAATATTTACAAGATTATAGAAACTTTGAATATTTTCAAAAACCTTAGCCTTAGATTTCATCAGATATACCCAAACAGACCAAGTTTTACTGTTAAAACAATAAGACCTCTTGTAATAGCCTAAAGATGAAAACACATTATGACATTTACCTCTAACATTTGTCTTAGACCCATCATCAATCTTTTTCTCATTAAGCAAACCTAAAAGTTTAGAAAACTGCTCTGAAGTAAGAGAATTCAAAGAATTACTGACAGATTTGTCACTAACAGAATGATTAGCAGTAGTGATAACAGAAGAATTGGCAGAACTATTAGGTTTAGACCATTGATTATTATTCTGATTTGGACATGGTCTAAAATTAGATGGGTATCCATGAAGCTCAAAGCATTTATCCACCACATGCCCTATCTTATTACAATGAGTGCACTTCAAGTTGGGATTAGGACCTTTGTTAAAACGTTTTTTATTATCATTGAGTTGATTAGTTTTAGCAGCAAAACTAAGATTAGGAACCTTAGAGGAACTATTTGAATCCCTATGTGATTCCTCTCTAGATATTATAGAAAATGCGGTTTTGACAGATGGGAGGGGATCCCTTGTTAAAAGATTTGTTCTGACCGGTTCGGTTGATAAATGTCATCTAATCCCATCAAGAACTGCATGAGTTTTATTAAATGATTAAACTCATTAAACTTAGTAGAAGCATGGCAAGTACAAGAAGGCAATTGAAGCATAGCGTCAAATTGTTTCCACATAGTATTAATTCTGTGATAGTATTCAGAGACACTCGTACCATTTTGACTAACAGAATTAATTTTTTGAAATAAACCAAATACAACTGAGCCATCTATTTTATTATAAGTTTCCTTAAGATCATCCCACACTTCAGATGCGAGTTTAGAGTAAACTTGACCAACATACAGTTCATCAGAGACAGAGTTCAAAATCCAAGTTAAAACAATTGAATTGCATCTATCCCACTGATTAGCTAAGACTTCATCAGTTGTTGACCTCTTACAAGATCCATCAATAAACCCTAATTTATTCTTAGCCATTAAAGCAAGTTGCATAGCATTTGCCCAAACCACATAATTTTATGTTCCTTTCAACTTAACATTAACAACAGTAAGACCACTGGAGTCACTGGCATGTAAATAAAGTGGATCACTAGCATCGAGTTTATTAACCAAAGTAACAGACGAGTCAGTTTTTTCTGTTTTATCCCCCATGGCAAATGAACACAAAACCAACCGAGATCACAAGACAAGAAAAAAACAAGTAACAATCAAATAATCAGCCAAGAAGGTATAGATAACCAAGTAACAACCAAATAATCAGCCAAGACACCACAAAAAAATAAAAGAAACACAGATAGATACCAAAAGATCAGGACAAATATAAACTGCACCAGTGTTCCCGATCGCTGGTTCGTCACTCAATAGGTGCCAGCGCAGGTCTAAGTGCAGAAGCCACTTACCTACAACCCAACCACTACGAGAATGAATAGAAAAGATCTCACCGAGTGGGGTTCCCAAGTTAGGGTTCGCCAAAATAAAAAGGGCTCACAGTTGTAACCTTCACTTAGGGTTACAGACTGTGAGGCAAAGAAAACAATCTGAGGCTTCACGCAGAGAGTGATTTCGGGCAAACGCTGAGCATTTTCGAAGCGCTGATATATGCTAAAATAAATGCGTTAAAAAAATGGCAAAAAAGTTTCAAAAGAAGTTGCAAAACAAATCATCGCAACCTCGTTTGACACACGTGGTAAGTATTGTGAAATCGTTGTTTTGTGTTTATCATCCATATTGATTTTGTTGAGATTTCGTTCAACCGAAATGGCATTTCGTACATACAAAAGAGCCGAAGGTCATATTACAATGTTGGAAACTTCAGGTGTAACCCTTATGTACAACGTGGATGCCACCGACCTATCCAAAACCCCTGGGTTGAAGGATAAGGTGTTTGACAGAATTCTTTTCAAGGCCCCACACTGTGGGGTGTTTGGAAAGGAATGGAGCCCAAGCAGTATCCGGTAATGGTAACAACTTTTATTTTTTGTTGGCAAACTATGAAATAAATAACTTGATTTTTTTTCTCAGGAGGAACAAAAAATTAATTGATGGTGTTATGAAAAGTTGTTCTAGCTATCTCAGGGAGGAGGAATACGAGGAGGGTGACGAGGAGGGTCAATCGGAGGGTGGGAAGGAGAGCCAATCGGAGGGTCACGAGGATGGTCACGAGGATGGTCAAGAGGAGGGTCAAACGAAGGGTCACGAGGATGCTCACGAGGAGGGTCACAAGCAGTAAATGTCCTCGTGACCCTCCGTTTGACCCTCCTCGTGACCCTCCGTTTGACCATCCTCGTCACCCTCCGATTGACCCTCCTTGCCACCCTCCGATTGACTCTTCTCGTCACCGTCCTCGTATTCCTCCTCCCTGAGATAGCTAGAACAACTTTTCATAACACCATCAATTAATTTTTTGTTACTCCTGAGAAAAAAAATCAAGTTATTTATTTCATAATTTGCCAATAAAAAATAAAAGCTGTTACCATAACCGGATACTGCTTGGGCTCCATTCCTTTCCAAACACCCCACAGTGTGGGACGTTGAAAAGAATTCTGTCAAACACCTTATCCTTCAACCCAGGGGTTTTGGATAGGTCGGTGGCATCCACGTTGTACATAAGGGTTACACCTGAGGCTTCCAACAAAATCAATATGACCTTCGGCTCTTTTGTATGTACGAAATGCCATTTCTGTTGAACAAAATCTCAACAAAATCAATATCGATGATAAACACAAAACAACGATTTCACAATACTTACCACGTGTGTCAAACGAGGTTGCGATGATTTGTTTTGCAACTTCTTTTGAAACTTTTTTGCCATCTTTTTTAACGCATTTATTTTAGTATCTATCAGCGCTTCGAAAATGCTCAGCGTTTGCCCTAAATCACTCTCGCCGACTATCAGTAGGCGGAGTGGTGTACCAGGTTGCTTGCTTCACCTCTGTTTGCTGTTGCTCTGTTGGTTTTGTTGTTTGTTCTTGCTGTTGCTTACCGCTTTTTGGTTCTGTTAAGAAAAAAATTGTTAAAAACAAGGTATGATTCAACACGAACACGAATCTGTTGTTTAATCAGGACCAAACCATGAGAGAGAAAGCATGAGATATCTGAACATAGCCGACAAACCCTAATATTGTTCAGAACTATGATTCAGAAACCTCAAACTTAATCTCTCACAAAGATTATCCCAATACAACAACGAACAAGGATTACAAAACACGAATCTGTTGTTTATGAAACCCTAATCACCAAAACGAAACCCTAATCTATGAGAGAAAAAGTTTCCAAGAAATCAGAGACCGAAATAAAAAACATAAACCCTAATCACCAAAACGAAACCCTAATCTATGAGAGAGAAAACGTTTCTAAGATATCAGAGACCGAAATATGAAACATAAACCCTAATCGCCAAATTAAGGTAGGGTAGGGTAGGGTAGGGTCTGAAGGTAAGATGTAGACAGCCTTACCTCTACCCATAGGAATAGAGAGGCTGCTTCCAGTGAGACCCCCGGCTCAAGCCTTAGACATAAAGCACATAACACTCAGCAATTGAGACAACTGCCGATTAATGCATGTACCCCCTTGTCTTTCGGCTATCAGCGCCACCACATGATGCATGATTAACCATCCTCTCTTTTAACGTTATTTTCAAAAAATTAGTAAAATTACTACAAAGACAAAATTAAATAATTAACAGTGTACGGAAAATTAGGATTTGGAACCAGGAGCTTACCCAAGCAACAGTACACTCTTCGCTAGTAGCGCTAGCCTGGTTTGATAGCCTTATCTTTTTTAATATAGTGAATTAACCGTCTCTAAAAACAAGCGTCAAATATGCCTGTAACTTGCTATGACGAAGAAGAAAAAG
The DNA here is from genome assembly GCA_030545235.1 of Helianthus tuberosus. Lineage (NCBI taxonomy): Eukaryota > Viridiplantae > Streptophyta > Magnoliopsida > Asterales > Asteraceae > Helianthus > Helianthus tuberosus. The sequence continues at coordinate 212,200,041 of CM060400.1, forward strand.
TAAAACATTAATATAGTGCAGGAAAACACGGTACCCAACAGATTGGAGGAATCACAAAAATGCATAAAGAAACAATGGATGCCCCCTCCCTACCATATGTATACGGTTTACTTTTTATATGAAATTTTGAATAAATAGAAAGGCAAAAAAAATTGCGTCCAGATATTATATCAATTACAAGTGGGACGAATATGGCAACCACTTATAATCTAGAGCCGGTCATCTGAAACCGCCGGAGGCTCGACAAAAGGCGTCTGCTAGGATAGCGGGCGAGGTCGCCGGAATAACTTGGCTTGACCTCCCCTTCTATTTTGGTCTTCTCCTATTCCATTCGCCAAAGGGGTTTCGACGGGCGTTGAAGGAAAAAGTGGTCTTAAGAGTTATCGTCTGTTTAAAACTCGCCGGAGGCTCGACGAAGGGGGGTCTGGTGGGATAGCTTTCAAGGTCGCTGGAGTAATCGGCTTGACCTTTAAATCTATCTTGCATTCTTCTTCTTCCATTCGCTGAAAGGAGTTATCACAGATCGCGGAGAGAAAACCAAAAGTCACCAACATAAGTTCCAGAAGAAAGTAGGGATGAGTACAAAGGAGAAAAAAGCTTGGCGACCTAAAGAGGAAAGTTATGAAGCTGTCGAACAAGAAAACCCGTGGATCGATGTACCGATAAAATGTGGCAATTAATATGGGAAGGAGAAAGCAACAACCTTTTTTGTTACGAACTTACCAGACTGGACCACAGGAAGAGACTTATGGGTGGAATGTCAGCCATGTGGAGTCATATGTGATGCCGTCATTCCGAAGAGAAAAGACCATGCCGGGAGAGTGTTCGGTTTTGTAAGGTTTAAAAGGATAAAGGATTTAGACAAATTGTTGCAAGCTTTGAATAATGTTTGGATAGGTAATAAGAAGCTAAAAGTCAATGTTTCAAAGTTTATGAAGGAGGTTAGAAGAGATGACAAAGGAAATAATGGGCACCCCCGTGATAACTCAAAATACATTAGCAAACCAGGAAAGGATATGGGTAACAAAGAAGGGAGAAGCAATAGTCTGGAAGAAAACAAAAGCGGTGGACACATCAACTGGAACAAAGAACAAGTTTCATATAGGGATGTATTGTCTGGAAATAAAAGGAATGAGGCTGTGGGGAAAAGGATTCAGATTTCGGACGAAGAGACGGAGTTCAGCAAAGTTTTTAAGAAAAGATCGTTGGTACAGGAAATTAAAACATTGGGAGAATCGCTACAGGAAATTTTCCCAAACACTATGGAGGTACGATATTTGGGGGGGGGGGGGGGGGTTAAAATACTAATTACGTTTGGCTCAGAGATGGAAGCTGAGGACTTCAGAATTGGATTCAAGAAAAGTTGGGAGGAGGTGTTCTCTGAGGTATGGGAATGGAAAGGAGGACCGTTAAAATTTGAAAGGATAACATGGATTAAAGTAATCGGAATTCCAATAATGCTATGGAGTAAAGAGATAGGAGAGAAGATAAGGGAAGCAATAGGAAAGGTGGTATACCTTGAAAATATGAATGTAAACAGTGGGAACCTGAACGAAGCAAGAATAGGAGTTTTAGTGAATTACGGTAAAGAAATCAAAGAAGAAGTCAAGATTGTTTATAGAGGACAGGAGTTCACAGTTTGGTTATCAGAGCTTTCAGGTATGTGGGCTCCGGACTTCATCCCGGGGAGGTGCTTACTTCTGAATGAGGTGGTTATCAACAGGGAGCCGGAAAAGACGGATGAAGAAATGAAAGAAATGGGTACGGGGGATTTGATGGGAAACCCGATAAAGACAACTAAGCCTTAAACAGAAACGGGAGAAATTCCGGTGATAAAGGTAGGTACTTCGGTGGAAGGAGAGCATATTCCGGTGAAGGATGACTCTGACGACAAGGAAGACGAAAAGGGTGGAAACCGAAAGGTCAGAGAAGAATGTTCGGCGGAATCTGACGAGTCCCAAGACAAGCTCGTATTTTGTGAAAATTGGGAAGTATTATTTGGAAATAAGGACGGTGGTAGTGGCCACGTGGAGCCAAATTTGGAGTTCCAGAATGGTAAGGTAAACATTGATAATGGACCGGTGGATAAGGTGGACTTTAAGGCCCAAAAGAAAAAAGAAAATAATGGAAGGTCTTGCAAAAGGAAGGGGCCCAAAGGTAAAGCGGTGGATATTTTGGGCCAAGCATTCAAAGAAAAGAAGATTACAATTCCGGATTTGAATTCGGTCTTAGCTGACCCATCGGATCCATTCCAAGTTGAAGAATTAATATGGAAAATTAACCCTATTACAAAGTCAACTAAAAGGAAGAAAAGGGAGGTAGAATCAAAGAATCCTAAAAGGCATAAGGGGGATAGTATTCCAGATCTGAACAAAGGGGGATTGACGAACAAGAGTGCGAAGACACAGAGAACCAAGGAATTCCTAATCAGAAGATTAGTATTGATAACAACCGAGAGAAGGCCAATCATGAGGAAAAGGAGGTAAGCCAGCAGGAGGAAATAGAGATAGAGATGCTGGAAACCACTAAGGTTGGGGAAATCTTGAAGATAAAGGTAAACAACTTCCAAAGCCAAATTAGAAAGGCAGTGGAGGGTGAATGGGTGACGGATATGGCCCAATGAATATCCATTCAATAAATATAAGAGGGGTGGGGGGTGCAGGTAAAGGTGGGTGGATTAGAAAATTGGTAAAAGATAATAATGTTAACTGTCTATGCTTACAAGAAACATAAGTTTCTGAAATAAAGGTGGAAGTAGTAAAAAAAATTTGGCCGTATGATGAAATAGAAGTGGAGTCAGTTGACGCGTAGGGGAGATCAGGTGGCTTAGTGATAATATGGGATCCAAGGGTTATTAACAGAATAGATACAGTGAAAAGGGAGTACTTCGTCTCAATATCAGGTAATATAGAAGGGTTGGAGGAGATTTTGAACGTTTGCAACGTTTACACCCCAAATGAAGTGCAGAAAAAGAGAACCGTTTGGGAGGAGTTGGCTGGGATTAGACAGAGACTACAAGGAGCATGGTTGATGGCTGGTGACTTCAATGAAGTCAGGGTTGTAGAAGATAGAATGAATTCTAAGTTCGATGCTTACGGGGCAATGGCATTCAATAAGTTTATAGCAGATGCGGGTTTATTGGAATATCATATGTCTGGATCTAGTTTCACTTTTATGACTGAAAGCGGTTCAAGCATGAGTAAGATTGATCGGATACTTGTATGTGACACGTTCATGAATAAATGGCCGTGTGCAAAGCTGGAGGCCTTACCGAGATACCTATCAGACCATAACCCGCTGTTGTTTTCGTGCACGACAAAAGACTATGGACCCGCTCCATTTAGATTCTATAATTCTTGGCTGTCAAAAGAAGGAATGGATGGGATCATCAAAAGGGCCTTAGAGAATCATATCAACGGGGAAGATTGGATGAAGAATATGGGAGCGTTATTGAAAAAAATAAAAAATAACATAAAAGAGTGGAGGAAAGTGGAGAAAGAAAAGGAAGAGAAAGTGGTTAGTAAAACGAAAAAAAAAAGATTGAAGAGATAGAGATCAAGGCTGAAAAACAGATCTTGAAGGAAGAAGAAAAAGAAGAAAGAATAAAGGGGAGACTCGTAATCAGGAACCATGAAAAGCAAAAGTTAGCGGATTTAAAGCAAAAGGCAAAGATAAATTGGGCGAGGTTGGGAGATGAGAATTCGGGGTTCTTTCACAAGTCGATAAACTACAGGAAATCAAGAAATCGGATAAATAATATTAAGATTGAGGGGAGGATTATAAGTGAGCCGAAGGAAGTCAAAGAAGGCATTATGAAAGTATTCAAAGAAATATTCGAAGAACCAATGAATATAAGACCAAAGATGGATAAGAGAGGTTTTAGAAAGTTAACAGAGATACAAGCAAAGAAGTTGATACGCGATTTTTCAAGTAAGGAAGTCAAGGATGCTGTGTGGGCATGTGGTGATGATAAGTCCCCAGGGCCGGATGGGTTAACGTTCAAATTTTTGAAAAAATATTGGGTGTCCATAGAACCGTATGTAATGAAGATGGTGAAACAATTCCATGATCGTCCGAGTATTCCCATTGGATGTAATGCTTCCTTCATCGCCTTGATTCCAAAGGTACGTGATCCGTTGTTGGTTAAACACTTTAGGCCTATTTCTTTGATTGGAATGATGTATAAAATTATTGCAAAGTTACTAGCCAGAAGGGTTAAACCGGTCATTCCGGATTTGGTGAGCAACATACAAACTGGGTTTATAGAAGGAAGATCCATCCTAGAAGGGCCCTTAATAGTTAACGAAGTTTTGGCATGGGCAAAGAGCTATAAGAAAAAAAAAATTGTTTTTAAAGTTGATTTTGAAAAGGCCTATGATTCTATCAACTGGAAGTTTATTTTATCAAATCTAAAAGCTATGAAGTTCCCGTTACTTTGGAGAAAATGGATTGGGGCGGGTTTAAAGTCTGGTAGAGCTTCGGTTTTGGTTAATGGCTCGCCTACTAAGGAATTTGCATTGTCTCGAGGGTTGAGACAGGGTGATCCCCTTTCACCTTTTCTTTTCATCCTAGCTTTGGAGGCTTTAGATGTAATTATGAAAAGGGCAATAAAGAATGGATTGTTTAAAGGTGTGTCTTTACCAAGGGATGGGCCGATGATCTCTCACCTATGTTATGCGGATGATGCTATTTTTTTAGGAGAATGGTCGGTAGAAAATATCAAGAATCTGAACATAATACTAAGATGCTTCTATTTGTGTTCGGGTTTAAGAGTAAACCTAGGAAAGTGCAGCTTATTCGGGGTTGGTGTACAGGAGGTTGATATAGAAGTTATGGCGAAATGTCTTAAGTGTAAGGCCGGGAAGACTCCATTTAATTTTCTGGGCATACCAATTGGTGCCAATATGAAAAAAGCTTAAAACTGGAAGGTAATTGTGGATAAGTTTAATTCAAAGCTTTCGTCTTGGAAGGCTAGATCCCTATCTATTGCGGGGAGGATCGTGTTAGCAAAAGCGGTTTTAGGGGCATTACCAAATTATTTTTTCTCTATATTCCTAGCTCCAAAAAAAGTAATTAAAGATTTGGAAGCAACAAGAAGAGATTTCGTTTGGGGATACAATAATGGGAAGAATAAAATGAGATGGGTTGCTTGGGAAAAACTAGTAAAGGCAAAACAATATGGGGGGTTGGGTATCGGCGACATACGTAGTGCTAACCTAGCACTTCTGGCAAATGGTGGTGGAAGTACAAAGAGAATCCGAAAGCCTTGTGGGTTAGTGTTGTAAACAGCATTCACTGGAAACGGAACAAAAATTTCAAAAATCCCTAAAAATAATATCTTAACAGTAGGTAATGATTTTTGGGTCAAAATCCATGTTTAAACATGCCTTATGCAAGACAACGCAATTTAATTAATAAAAAGTTTCAATTTACGGTATCTTGCATAACTTTAGTTTGAGACTAGTAACTGATGTCAAATTTACTTGACATACTTATATATCAGTAATGAAACTTTTGTTCTTCTCACATTTTCAAAAATCTCGTTTTTTGATCAAAAGGGCATAATGGGCATTTATAAGCATAATAACGAAGATTAGCATATAATTCAGAATACTTGTAGGACCGTATTTGACAGTCGAGTGAGTCAATCTGAGCTAGATACTACTGATTATGCAGCGGAAATACACAATCAGTATGAATCAAAGTAAAAACGTAGTAGAAATGAGTAGAAACAGATGCGGATCACTTTAATACGGTTTTCTCATTGATCTTTCACAAAATAATCGGGCAGCAGTTCGGCTACACTGGACATGAACGCATACCTAATGAGAAAACAACACCACTATATATAGGGATGAAGGTTTCGCTTATATGGCATGTCCATATAAGCGAAATCACCTAGTTAAGGTTTCGCTAATATGTCACATGACCATATAAGCGAAATATCAACTTGAAAATCAACCAATCACACTTTAAACCCCTATACATTTCATATTTAATACAACTAGACCCTGTAACATCAATAACTAAGACTAAGACGCAGGCTTTAGACATTCGTGCATCAACAAACTCCCCCTTGGATACAGCCGGAGTCTTCAGTCTTGGTCTTCAAACTTTACAAGGACTTGAATTTTCCTTCTCTAGACTTAGGCTTCTTCAACATCTTCCTAAGCTTCTCTTTCTCTTTCGCAGGCTCCCCCTTTCATCAATCTTCTGTGCTTTTGGGATTGACACCTGGACTACCAGCAACAAGCTTCCTTTTGCATCAAACTCGCCTTCAGACTCCCCCTAAGACTCTGCTATCGGGATCTTAATCTGGAACTTTCACCTGCAAACCTCAAACATTTATAAGAATAAACATTTTAAATGTCCAGAATTGATGATCTGGTTCTTTCACAATTCTATAAAGATTTGACAATTTAAAGAATCCAAACAACTAAACCTAACACTTTTCTGATTAAACACTTTTCTGATTAAACACTTTTCTGATTAAACATCATCACACCCAGTCAACCAAGTCCAAGTCAATGACCTTGGTCAACTGCTTGACCTACCAAGTCCAAGTTAATGACCTTGGTTGATCGAATTATGAAGTACTCAGTTATTTCATTCTGAAAATAGTTCAAATGAATGAACTTTTGAACATTTTGAACTTCCAAACCCTTTTCAACTATTCAACACTGTACCAATCATTGTTCTGCATCATCAGCTTACCCAGCCCTCATCATACACTGACATGATCTGCACTAAGCTTTGATCATCCGATTCCCAATGTCAGTTGTCGAAAATAAAAGAGAAACAAAAATCTTTTTGGATTTTTAACTGAATAAACTGAAAACTGTACATACAATCTTTTTGTGAGCGTGTTAAGGGATCATATCAGCTGCCGACGAGATACAAGTACCGTTAAGCTGGATTACATTACCAATATTAAACAGTTTGCATTGATTGTCGATATACTGATCCATTTTAAATTTTCACACATTTCTCAATCTGTTCAGGATACTGAATTAATGATTTAAGACTTAAACTTTTATATGTGTCCCACCTCAGAATATACTCCTGTATCCAGATCCCAATATTCAGTCTTACAGGTGAGTTTTAACACAAATGATATATGTAAGGGGTTAATAAATTATGAAGAATCATGAGAGCTCAGGTCAGAACTACCGTTCAGCAGAGAGATCATGACTCGACTTTTGAGTGTGTCCCCTTTAGAGGATCTTTTTTACAACAGCATTGCTAAGCAATTTTATTGTCTTATCATATATGCTGAGGGTGATGCTATGTTTCAAGCATTTGCGGAAAGTATTATTCGAGGACTAGGTCAGAACCACCGTTCAGCAGAAGTCCCGGAATAATACCCCAGATATCACTGAGTAAACAAACCTAGTATATCAGAAAAAGGAATCTTTCAAACAAGATTTCGGGGGTTACCCATATATCCGAGAGATGTTCCCCACACAAAAGCAAGTAATATTTATGTTTATATCCCGAACAAATTTACTGAATGTGTAAAAACCTATCGGCATATCATCTACAAGACTGCTTAACATATTTATACATTACATTTCTTTAGCATACTGCACCTGTCTAGCTGATGTACTATCATTTCCCCTTTTTACACAAACTCATTTTATACTTTTTCAAATGTTTTTGGTTTTTGTAGATTTTATCATGTTTTTGTATTTTTTCTGCGAATTTCTCCCCCTAAAACTAAAACATATTTTTGTGTTTTTGTTTTTTAACGAAAAGCAGAAAACAAACTGTACAAACAAATTTGACAACACGACATGGTTCACGTCAGATCGCCGCCCAACTCGGCTTCACATTCAATAACCCTCCCAGATTGCAGATTTTTCATCCCGTTCAATTTCAAAAGATAATAAAATCTCTTTTTGTCAAAAGGTTTAGTATAGAAATCTGCTTTCTGATCATCAGTGTGCACGTGTTCAATCCGAATTAACTTTTTCTCGTGACAATCACGGATAAAATGGTGACGGATCTCAATGTGTTTCGTTTTTGAATGGTGAACCGGATTTTTAGTGATGTTAATAGCTGCTTCATTGTCCACATAGATTGGAGTATCTAAGAACTGCAAACCGAAGTCGCGCATCTGCTGTTGGATCCAAAGGATCTGCGAGCAACAGCTGGAGGCTGAAACATATTCAGCCTCACAAGTAGAGAGCGCTACTGCGGTTTGTTTCTTGCACTGCCAGGTGACGAGTCGAGTTCCAAAGAACTGACACCCAGCAGTGGTGGACTTTGCGTTTTGCTTGCAGCTTCCAAAGTCAGAATCAGCAAAACCAGATAAAGTAAAGTCACCCGATCGAGGATACCACAAGCCGATGCTTGGGCAGCCTTTCAAATACCGTAAGATACGTTTCACTATGGTCAGGTGTGACTGCTTTGGATTTGACTGATATCTCGCGCAGAGACACGTCGGGTACATGATGTCTGGACGTGAAGCCGTGAGATATATCAGAGAGCCAATGATAGATCGGTACAATGTCTCGTCCATCTTCACACCATTCTCGTCTGGATAAATTCCATGATTCTGCGCGAGGGGGGTGGATGCAGGACTGCAATCTGTCATGTCGAACTTGTCAAGCACGTCCTTCACATACTTCGTTTGGTGAATGAAAATTCCATCGGGCATTTGCTCCACCTGCAGCCCGAGGAAGAACTTCATCTCCCCCATCGAACTCATTTCGAATTTCTTTTTCATCACCAACTCAAATTCTTTACACAAGTCATCGTTGGTCGAACCGAAAATAATATCGTCAACGTAGATCTGCACAATCAACAAGTGGCCTGCCTCTTCCTTGGTGAACAAAGTGCTGTCTACTGTTCCTCTTGTGAACCCGTTGTCCAGCAAGTATGTCGAAAGCATCTCGTACCAGGCTCTCGGGGCCTGGTGAAGTCCGTACAACGCTTTGTCCAGTAGATACACCTTGTTTTTATGCAGTGGGTCTATGAACCCCGGCGGTTGCCCCACATACACTTCTTCTCTGATAGTTCCGTAAAGGAAGGCAGATTTGACGTCAAGTTGATATACTTTAAAATTTTTCCATGACGCGAAGGCTAGAAAAATCCGAATTGCCTCAAGTCTGGCAACTGGTGCGTAAACTTCATCATAATCTATTCCTTCCTGTTCACTGAAGCCTTGAACCACAAGTCGCGCTTTGTTTCTCACCACGACACCTCTGTCATCACGCTTGCACTTAAAAACCCATTTTGTCTTGATTAACTTCTGGTTTTGTGGCAAATCGACAAGTCTCCAGACACCCAGCTTTTCGAACTGTTGCAGCTCCTCCTGCATTGTATTCACCCAGCTATCCTCGGTCAATGCCTCTTTGTAGGTTCTAGGCTCTATCTGCGAAATAAAACATTTTAATGAGACTTCTTTCTGCATATCAACAATAGATGAATAGAAACATGTAAGAGCTCGATCTATTTGATGTCGGGTTTTAACGCCACTTTGCAGGTCGCCAATAATCTATTCTGAGGGATGATAAGACAACGTCCGTGGCATAGCATTATCAGGCACATTTACTTCCGATTCCAAGCTCGATATGTCAAGATCAACGGTTTGATCCTCAGCTTCCGTTGGATCCTCGTCAAAAGTCGGAGCGGGTTCCGCTTCTGAGTCGTCAGATTCGTCAAACGATGAAACTGGTTCCTCTGGTGGTTCGTGAACTGTTCCACTTGGTCCCGCTTCATCATCGTGAGTACCCACGGTGGGTTGAGAAACTTCTAGTGGTCTAGTCATTTGCTCTTCTGACATATTTTGCTGATACAGGTACATAAGAGCTAGTTCCTCATCACTCGGCTCGACTGGCAGATGAAACGACTCCCAGAGCTTATCGTAGTCGAACAGGAATCTTTGTCCGGGAAGTGGTGATGATGGAGTATGATTTTGACAATCCACGTGTTGGACTTGAATCACCTTACTCAGACATGGTACGAACACCCTCTTGAGTGGGCTAGCGTAACCTACAAAGAAACCCTCATTAGCTTTAGCGCCAAATTTACCGTTTTCATCGATAAAAGTATAAGGAGACCCAAATGGCTCCAAAAACTCAAGATTCGGCTTATAACGGTGCAGCAGCTCAAAGCAAGTCTTTTTATACTTCTTGACAGTGAGAACTCTATTCAAAGTGTAACAGGCTGCTGATACTGCTTCACTCCAGAAAAAGATTGGTAGCTTGGAATCGGCTAACATTGTACGTGCTGTCTCAATCAGGGTCCGATTCTTTCGTTCAGCTACGCCATTCTGCTGTGGTGTGTACGGCGCACTGAATTCATAAAGAATTCCCTTCTCATTGCAGAACTCGTACATCTTGTTGTTCTTGAATTCCGTTCCGTTGTCGCTCCGAATCCTCCGGATTGGCAGTTTATACACCGTTTCCATCTTCTTGAAAAGCACCATCAAAGACTCAAAAGTTTGATCTTTTCGTTCCAAGCACACTACCCAAGAAAATCTCGTAAAGTCATCAGTCACCACCAAGCAATATAAGTCTCCGCTGATGCTCTTTACGTTGACAGGCCCGAAGAGATCCATGTGCAATCTCTCAAGAGGTAACCTGATCGTGTTCATGATCTTCAAAGGGTGTGACTTCCGAATCTGCTTTCCTTTCTTACACGCTACACAATCATCATTTAAGTGAAAATTCTTCAAATTTACACCATCAACTAAATCATTATGTACCAAAAAGTTCATTTTGCGAACATGAATGTGGCCCATCTTTCGATGCCACATAATCGAATCCTTTTCTGTCGCTTTAGTTTTTGACACAAAACACTGTTTCTGATGGGATGTTGGCGTTGCGACGTTCATATCTAAATAATAAAGATCATTCTCCCGCGGAGCACGCAACAGCACCATCTCATCAGGGATTTTAAACCCTGGTTTCAACACAACACATTCAGTTTTAGTAAAGTGTACACTAAACTCTTTATCACAGATTTGTGAAATACTGAGTAAATTGTTTGTTAACTCTACTATGTAGTTCACTTCGTCGAACGAAATTACGCCATTTGACAGCGTTCCTTGACCAACAATCCTTCCACCTTGGTTCTCGGCAAATCCAACATAGCTTCCGTTTACGGATTTGACATCATAGAGCAAAGCAAGCGCCCCAGTTATATGCCTTGAAGCGCCACTATCCATAATCCACTTTGACAGAATAGACTTGGGCAGCCCCTGCAAATATCACATCAGATTATTCAAACAATGAGACCCATGACTTCTTTTCCTGTGAAACACTACCAAATACTAAATCACATTTCACATCAACTTTTGGAATACTGAAGATCACATTTGGGACAACAGGTTCAACCTTTGATTTTAAAATGTTTTCTTTGATTGGAGGGAACTCTGTAAGAAATTTATCAAGCTCAGATTTAAATTCATGATTATCATTAGCACCCACTTTTGATTCATAAAATTCCTTTACCCCTTTGACTTTTCTGTCAACCATTTTTCCAAAAATATTTAAAACATTTGGATTAAAAGCTTTTGATTCAAACTTTAACTCATTCTCCATTTTCTTCACCTCAACTGATTGTTTTGGTTTAACCACCCATGATTGATTTTCAAAAATTTTTGTTTTCGGATAAATCTTTGAAGTCTTTTGTGATTTTGAAGATTCGCCAATCTCGAATGTCGATTTCGGATTATCTTCCGACTTCAATGATTCACCTCTTTTCAAGATGCGGATTGGTGAAACCATTTGTTTTTTTACCCTTTTTGTCAACTGGTGACTTAGGTCGAGGTTTTTGAACAACAGGTTTAATGACAGGCTTTTCGAAAACTTTCTTGCATTGTTTTGCCATGTGTCCGATTTCATTGCAGCGATAACAAACTCTTTTGTCATACTCGACAAAAATTGACTTGAATGATTCTTCTTTCAGTTTCTTTGCCGCATTGAAATCGTCAATGGCCTTTTGACTAAAGATGTAATTCTTCTCATCATCCACACTTGGTCCAACAACAAAAACATCATTCATTTTATCTTTTTGTTTGACAACCTTCTTATCCATCTTTTTCTCAAAACCAATTCCTTTGTTTTTAAAATTGTTACCATTTTTCTTGTTACCATTACCTTCCCATTCCTTTTTCCCCGAGTTGTTGACACGTGTTGTAACAAATGACTTTTTAGGTTTCGAAAAAAATTCTTTGTTGTTTACCACATTAATGTCCATTTCAACCAATTTGAAAACTTTCTCGACATTCTCAATTTTCACATTCTGAAGAGGATACTCGAAATCGGAGTAAAGTTTGTCTGTTCCAATCATAGTATATACTACCATAATCGGATCATCATTCGCACTCTTGTCCGATTTCGGTATGAATCGTTCCAAAAAATTACCCTCATCTTCAGAATCTATAACACCTTTCTCAGATTGAGACTTTTTAGACTTCTCAGAGTTATCATTCTCTTCATCTAACACCTGATCGACAACGGTTTTGATGACCTGTGATTCGTTGTCGGTATCGGATGCAGAGAATGTAACATCGATGCTTTCAGGCAAATCATCCTCAATTGATCTCAATTTGAGATTCAAAGCAGCTTCCACCCCATCTGGATATTTCTGTGTATAATGATTCCACATTGGGGGTGGAACACTCTTAAAGACTGGATCAGCATGTGGCTGTTGTGGAACAATCTGTTCAAGGACATATGATGAAGCCACATAACTCATCAATTTTTTATCAATTCGATCATTTTCAATTTTTGCTAATTCAAGCTCTTTCTTAAGTGAAGCGATCGTGTCTAAATGAAAATTAACCTCAACTTGTTTATCAAACAGTGTTGCTTTAACCAATTTTGTTGCCTTGTCATTTTCAACACTCTCTTTTTAGATCATTTTAATTGACCTGGCAAGAGTATCATAAGCCTCTTTAACTTGGCCAAGGTCAAACTTAATCATATCAGCGTGGTGTTCCAATTCCTGATACTTAGTGTCTTTTTCAAGACACTTCGTGCATGGTTCTAAACACTGTTTGCATGGTGTTTCAGGGATTGAAACAACCTTTTCAACATCCTGCTCTACACAATCAATTTTACCGACATTTTTTGACTCAGACTCAGACAGTTTGACTGATTTGATCTCCTGAACTCCAGATTCCTCTCGTTTGACAGACACACTACTGACAGACTTTGACTCCTCAGATTCTGAGTCTACCTCTCTTAGCTTCGCCATGAGAGCTTTGTCAGTTATATCTTTCAATGTCTCTTCAGTCAACTCTTTCGACACATCTATCAACTCTTCAACTACTTCTTTCTTCTCTTCAAACCTTGGACATGATCCTGTCCTTAGTTCTTCAAAGTAACCTGCAAAAGATTCAGAAATGTTAGGAGGCAATACAGATTTCATTAAACTTCCCAAAATATCCTGCTCAGACTGATAATAATACACTTCAGCAACTATTTCTTCAATATCGATCGTATTATCAGCAGAAACCTCTTCAACAACCACAGAAACCTCTTCAGCCACTATTTCCGGCTCAGACACCGTCTCATAAATTTCAACAACTTCAGCTATCATGGCCTGTCCATCGCTACCGGGAATATACTTATCCCAGCTGAAACCTGCAGCAACCTTTTCATCGTCTTGATTCACGATCAGCGCTTTTTCCGGTTTATTCTCAATTTGTGGCCTTTGAACAGTTGGTTGTTGATTTGGTCGGTGATAGATCGCTTGTCTGTAGTAGTCGTTGGTGAACGGGTTTTGATGATTGTTTACTTCACGGTTGGGACATTCTCTCTTGAAATGACCACGTTCTTTACACTTGAAACACGTAACTTTCGATTTGTCAAACCCTAACTTCTGATCAGGACCTGAGAGACTGTTTATGCCTGTGATCTCCATAAAACGTTGTGCCCTTCTAACCAAACTTGCCATTCCCCATTTTATATCAATCAATTCAAGCTCTTCCGGGTCGATCTAGTCGTAATCCTCTTTTGTCATATCGGGATTACCAATCCTACCCGCCACTAATCCTTTATAAGCCTCTAGAATGGAAGCAAGTAACGCAATGTGTTGTTTCGCGGCTGTTTCAGTAATTTCATTTCCATTCTTAATATTCACCGCGATGTTGCAATGCACCCCAGAAACATAAGCCTGATTATTTGAACTTGTAGAGCTTTGAGGTGAAGACTGCTCTTGAGCTTTGAAGTTTGGATCATAGTTCACAAATGGTGAGGACTTGTTTGATTGTGGAGTGTTTGTAGAACCACTCGAATTTGTATCAGCACTAAAACCCGTCTGTATTTTTGGACTTTGATTTGTTGCTACAGGAGTGCTTCCTTTGTAATAAAGAGATATGTCTTGCTGCACATTTGCTGAATTCATTTTCTTTATCTTCAACAATTCCAACTCATGAGCTTCTATCTTCTCGATAAATGAACTGAGATTCAAATTCACGAAGTCCGAGTTGTTTTTTAGCATCATCAAGTATGTTACCCATTCATCATAGGGTAATGCGTCAGACAACTTGTCGATCCACTCCTCGTTTGTCTTTGTAATCTCCAATCTTTTCATCTCTACCACAAGATGGCAATAACGTTCAATTAACTGCTTCGTTGTTTCATCCTTCATTCTAGTGAAGATGTCGAACTCTTTCTTGATCAGGGCTTTCTTACTTTTGAGCATCGAGACACTGCTTTGGAACTTCAACTTTAATGCTTGCCACATTGATTGTGAGTTATCATCATGCTGTAATAGCACCAAAATATCTTCTTTTATGGCCTGTTGGAGAATACTGACCATCTTCTTCTCAGCCTTAAAATCACTCTGTTCGGTTTCAGTCAAACTTCCAATGCCTTTCTCTAAGCCCAATCCATCAACAGGTGGAACATATTTCTTTTCTATCTTCATCCAACACTCAAAATGGTTGGCTTGAACCCAATTCTTGAAACGACTCGACCATCCAGCATATTCATCCAAATTCATAAGTTTTGGCGGTTTCTGCATAGTTCCTAGCTCATTCTCCATGTTGACATTTTGAACTATGCTACCCGATGTTTGTCCTGCTGCCATACCACTGCCGGCGAAGAAGTTGTAGAAATCTTGGTTTTCCATTTTTAGTGACAAATTTCCAAAAATGTTTAACTTTTTGATTAATAGGTTGTTTTTATCGAAAAATTTTTAACACAGACTGAGTTTCCAATACTCGATCACGTACGAAATGGACTAAACGCTCAAAACATGATTTTTACACTAAAACAGGCCAAATAAGCGAAACCAGACTCTACATGTATGTATAAGCGAAACCTGGTAATGACCTAATAAGCGAAATCAGATAAAGACCAAATGAGCGAAATCACTTAATGGACTTATAAGCGAAACCTCTAAGTGGACTTAAGAACGAAACCTCTAAGTGGACATAAGAGCGAAACCTCTAAGTGGACATAAGAGCGAAACCTCTAAGTGGACATAAGAGTGAAACCACTAAGTGGACTAAAGAGCGAAACCACTCAATGACTAAAAAGCGAAACCACTCAAGTGACTAATAAGTGAAACCACTCAAGTGACTAATAAGCGAAACCACTCAAGTGACTAATAAGCGAAACCTCAAAACATGTCACTTGGAGCGAAACCTCTCAAATGCTTATGTCGTAAAAGCGAAACCACTAAGATGACACAAAAGCGGAACCTATTCACGAGCAAATTTATGTCACTTTTAATCCGTTTTAAGATCTGAAAATCTCAAGGGTTTGTTATTAACCAGTTTTACACTATATACTCAAATTTCAGTCCATTTTGTCCGTCGGAAAGTCCAGAAACTCAAAAAGTGCTTGAAAACGGCTTTGATTCGAGTCAACTAGCTCACAACTGGCTCTGATACCAATTGTAGGACCGTATTTGACAGTCGAGTGAGTCAATCTGAGCTAGATACTACTGATTATGCAGCGGAAATACACAATCAGTATGAATCAAAGTAAAAACGTAGTAGAAATGAGTAGAAACAGATGCGGATCACTTTAATACGGTTTTCTCATTGATCTTTCACAAAATAATCGGGCAGCAGTTCGGCTACACTGGACATGAACGCATACCTAATGAGAAAACAACACCACTATATATAGGGATGAAGGTTTCGCTTACATGGCATGTCCATATAAGCGAAATCACCTAGTTAAGGTTTCGCTTATATGTCACATGACCATATAAGCGAAATATCAACTTGAAAATCAACCAATCACACTTTAAACCCCTATACATTTCATATTTAATACAACTAGACCCTGTAACATCAATAACTAAGACTAAGACGCAGGCTTTAGACATTCGTGCATCAACAATACTAATGACCAGGTAATATAACCTCAAGGGGTTATACTACAACATAATGTGGTCCTAATGAAAGCTTAAAACATAGAAGAATTAAGCTTAATCGGGTCAGAACTGAAAGTCAAAGCAAAAGTCAAACTTTTGCGACTTTCGGTTGCGAACCGACCATAAACTCAGAATTGTCGGGTTGAACATGCCTAAACATGTTCTAATAATAATTACTAAGTTATTAGAGTGATAAAATATAATTTATAACCTCTGTATTATTAGTTTTGATTATTATTTATAATTCTGTCCAGTTTGAATTTTTAACTAAATAGTTTGACCCGGCAATTAACTAAGCAAACAAAATAATTAGGAGGTGCCCTTTTAAGGGTTAATCACCTACCTAATTATGGTCACATAACCATGTTCATCTCGAACAATGGCTGGACCATATGAATTTAAACCGAGAGTCAAAGCTATTTTACGAAACTTTGACTTTTCAGTTTTTAAATAAGAAAACTGAACTAAAGAGAGGGCTAAGACACTTACAAAGGGTCCTAGCAATCTTTTCTACAAGAATAAGCTCCCTTTTTGGTCAGGAACCTCCAGAGTAGAGAATAGAAGTGTTTGAATGTTTTGAGCAAAGAAATAAGGCAACATATGTGCCTATTTATAGTTGAAGAACATGGATCAAGATCATAACAGGTGTTATGGGGATGTTTAGGATCACCCCAGGTGTCCTAGTGGTATTATAAAACCAATAGCAAGCTCCTGGTATCGTTCTAAGTAAGATTATGGCGGTTATGTGCAGAAACCTGCAGCTGTCCAAAACTTCTGCCCAGATACATACTTTACGGACCGTAAGCCTGACCCCTTACGGTCCGTAACCGATTTAAATTTGTATCGCCCAGGTACCCTCCTTACGGACCGTAAACCCTGGCCCTTGCGGTCCGTAAGAGGTTAACCAGAAACATGAAATCTTTCAAACTTGACACCTTTAGTCCTTCAACTTTTACAATCATCGTTGATTATTTCCGAGAGCGTGTTTCAACACTATAAAGTCTCAGATTTAGTAAAAGGTCACTCAGAGGCATAAATTAGCATGTTGACACTTTTAGTCCCTTCGCATACGAAATTTCAATGTTGTCGAATTTAGTCCTTCGGAATAATTATGTTACCTGGTTAGGGTTTAGGACACGTGTCTTTGTACAATTGGACACGTTTTTACGAGGTGTTACATCCTCACCCCCTTAAAAGAAATCTCGACCCCGAGATTTACTGAAACAAGTGAGGGTACTTTTGTCGCATAGTGGACTCAACCTCCCACGTATATTCTGGGCCTCTACGGGCATCCCATTTAACCTTCACTGTAGGCACGTGCTTCCTTCGGAGCTTCTTAACCTGTCGATCCTCGATCGATATAGGTCTTACAACAAACCTCAGGCTTTCATCAATCTGTACGTCTTTATGAGACATTGCTAGGGATTCACCAGCTAGACATTTCTTTAAATTACAGATGTGGAACACATTGTGAATTCCACTAAGCTCCTCAGGCAAGTTTAGCTTATAAGCTACACTGCCGACACATTCGATGATCTCGAATGGTCCAATATACCTCGGGCTTAGCTTGCCCTTCTTACCAAAACACATCACACCTTTACAGGGTGATTGATGTGTGCAAAATGCAACATATAAATTACATCAAATGTGGCATAAAACTAACCCTTTTTTAGTACTAATGTTGGAAAAAGTGTGTTTTTGTCTTCCTTTTGTATTTTCAGGATTAAATGAGCTCAAATGAACAAAAGAAGCAAAAAGGCAGCTAAATCTAACATAAATACAAGAAAAGGAATAAATGTGGCATGCCCGACCCCCCAACAGCATCTTCCCAAGCAAAAACAAGAGAACAGAAGGCTGAACACGCCCCGTGCTCAATGAGCACGGGGGCGTGCCCAAGTGTCTGCAGAAAAGTCAAAGTTGTAGAAGCTTCTATCACCCACAACGGGGGCGTGGCCAGCGGACACGGGGCCGTGGTCAACTCTAAGATTCATAGAATCTGGGGAAATCTTGATAGTACATATACGCTTCTGCACACGGGGTCGTGCCCAGCGGACACGGGGGCGTGGTCAACTAATGCAGATAAACTGCAATTAATGAAGAAAGAGAAGGAGGGTGGACACGGGGCCGTGCCCGGGCTGCTGTTCAGGCTATAAATAGGGGTGCTTGGCTCATTTGCAAACCATCCCTTGGCACACCACCTCTCTTACACTTCACCCACCCTCCACCACCATCACAACACCATCATCCATCATAGAGTGTGTGAGTTGTCTCGGGATCCAAGATTGATCGTAAGAGTTCTTGACAATCAAAGGCCATGTTTGCCTAAGTCTCTTACATCATTGGTGAAGACAGGTGTCTAGTGTAATACTTTTTATTTTTAATCTTTTCACACTTTTTATTTGGTTATGTATTAATGACTTTAATAACTAGTTTCTTATGTTGAAGGTGATTCTTCCTTATCGTTTGTCCATGGTGTCTTGGCATTATTTTGCTTTCTATATAAAATAAAAGATTTTCACCATTCATATCTCCATGGTCTATATGGAGGTATGTTGAAACACGAGTCGGATCCAAGTGATTCATCTTGTCTATCTGTTTTTATTTTATTTTATTTTTCAGCATTTTAGTTAGTTTTATTTTTCTTGTTTAAAAACCTTTTTCCAAACTTTTGATTTGATTAGATGTTGAGGATAAACCGGTATTAAAATCTCTTGTGTCCTTGGACGACCTCGGTATCTTACCAACACTATACTACGCTCACGATGGGTGCACTTGCCCATATGTGTGTTTAGTGTTAGTAAATATCGTGTTTTATAAATTTAAAACTTGACTAAAAAATGTAAAAGGGCTTAAAATATACATTAAAAACCTATAACACACTGCACACATCAAGTTTTTGGTGCCGCTGCCAGGGACACAAGGATTTTAAGAAAGCTTAAAATCGACGGCCTAATCAGTTTTTCAAAACTTTTCAAAACGCGCGCATATTTTTCTGCATTTTAGTTTAGTTTTGCATTTACAGTAGGTTGAACACGGGCCGTGCTCACTAAACACGGGCCGTGCTGCATATTTTTCATAAAACACCTAGATACAGAGTCTAAACACGGGGTCGTGCTCACTGAACACGCCCCGTGCTCAACGAAACCAGTAACTTTTAATTAAAACGCCCAGATACAGATCCTGAACACGGGGCCATGTCCACTGAACACGGGGCCGTGTCCACTGAACACGGGGCCGTGTCAAGCCTCTGTTTCCGTTTTTATTTTTGTTTTCTGGTCTCGAGACTCTGTTGTGGTCTGCTGAGTGATTCTTATGGATCAATACTCAGGAGGCTACAACTACACCTATGAGGTGGATGATTATTGGGAAGATTATTGCACCAATTGCGGTAACACTCACTCGGTACAATATTGTGACTTATTTCAACCATCCACTTCATACACCTACTATGAGGAGCCCAGGTACGAGCCATCAACTTCATACACATCCTATGAAGACCAAAGGTATGAACCTTCTCCCTCATACTCATATTTTGATGAACCAAGGTATGAGCCTTCACACTCATACTTTGAGGAACCAAGGTATGAGCCACCACATTCGTATACTTATTATGAGGAACCATGGCGTGAACAACCCACCTCATATGAGTATTATGAAGAATAAAATTACGACCCTTATCCATCATATACTTACAATGAAGGACAATGGTGTGAACCATCTACTTCATATGGGTCTTATGAGGAACAAAGGATCGAACATCCGGATTCAAGCTTTGAAAATCCCGATCCTTATTCTATCGCCGACGTAACCGATAGGATACTAGAACACCTTAAAACTATCGAGCGCTATATAAAAGAATCTCGCGCAAGGGAAGAGGAGTCCCGCGCAAGAGAGGAATTAAATAAAGAAGAGATAGTTGAAAATGTAAAAATGGAAGAACAAATAAGTGAAAAACCGACACATGAGTTAAACAACGAAAAAGGTGAGTCCGACAACGTTAAAATTCAAGAAGAGTCTAACTTTGAATAAATTAATCTCTTATCACCTTCCTTTGAAAATCATTGTTTAGTACCCACTCATGCTAAGTTTTTAAAAGAGTTAAACACTAACACTAAAATTGACGAAACGGTAAGCATTAAGTTAACTAATGATCAAACCTCGCTAATAAAAGAAGACCCATTTGAAATCAACATTACACCGGATCCATGTTTTTTTTTTCAAAATTCATTTATTAGTAATGTCACAATTGATTAAGATCTTTGCGTTAACATAATGCCCAACTACATTTTCAAAAAATTAAGTATTAGTGATTTTTCTCCACTTCAAATACCCATTTTTCTATCCAATCGGAAAGTAATAAAATCAATCGGTGTAGTTGAGGATGTCTTGATTCAAACAAATAAAATGGTAATCCCAACCGACTTTGTCATCCTCGATGACGCTCCTCTAGTGTTGGGACGACCTTTTGTAAAAACCCACGAAGCTTTGAAAAACCGGAAGAACAACAATCTATCAATTCAATCAGGGGCATTTAAAAGAAGCATCGATATTGAGCGTTCAATGAAATATCCTTTCGGTAATAATGACCCCCTAATTGAAGATGAAGATGAGCCACCCGATACAAGTGAAAAGATTAACCACTTTGTTGAAGAAGAGGTCGCCATAGAACAAACTTTCAAAGTTCTTGATCAAAATGAGCAACCAAATAAGGAGTCTCCTAAAGACCCACCTCTTGAGCTCAAAGAACTTCCGAAAGGTTTGGAATATGCTTTTCTAGACAAAGATGGTAAATCACCTGTAATTATTTCGTCTAAATTAGGTAGTTTAGAAAAAGAAAAATTAATTAAACTTTTGAAAAAACACAAAAATGCGATCGCTTGGAAGCTTGTAGACATTAAAGGAATAAGTCCTTCCATGTGCACGCACAAAATTTTAATGAACGATGACTACAAATCGGTAATACAACCACAACGTCGAGTAAATCCAAATGTACAAGAAGTGGTTAAAAACGAAGTCATCAAACTACTTGATGCCGGACTTATTTACCCTATCTCCGATAGTCCTTGGGTAAGTCCCGTCCAAGTAGTTTCAAAGAAAGGAGGTATGACGGTAATAACTAACGAAAAGAATGAATTAATACCAACAAGAACCGTCACAGGATGGAGAGTATGTATAGATTATAGACGATTAAATAAAGCAACAAGGAAAGATCACTTTCCTTTGCCCTTCATTGATCAAATGTTAGAAAGATTATCCGGTCATAAATTTTATTGTTTCTTGGATGGTTTTTCAGGTTACTTTCAAATCCCGATAGCACCCGAAGACCAAGAAAAGACAACATTCACATGTCCCTATGGAACTTTTGCTTATCGACGCATGCCATTCGGTCTATGCAATGCCCCCGCAACCTTTCAACGTTGCATGGTAGCCATCTTCCATGACATGATAGAAAAGACAATGGAAGTCTTCATGGACAACTTTTCTATCTTTGGGGATTCATACGACCAATGCCTCGATAACCTTGAACGAATGCTATCCCGATGTGAGGAAACTAACCTCGCCCTTAACTGGGAAAAATGTCATTTCATGGTAACAAAGGGAATAGTACTCGGTCACAAAATCTCAAGCGAAGGAATGGAGGTTGATCGAGCCAAAATAGACAATATTTCTCGATTACCACCCCCATCCTCCGTTAGAACTATCAGAAGTTTCTTAGGGCATGTCGGATTTTATAGGCGGTTTATCAAAGACTTTTCTAAAATCTCAAGGCCTCTAACAAAATTACTTGAAAAAGATGCCCCTTTCATCTTTGACAAGGACTGCAATCAAGCATTCCTAACCCTAAAGGAAATGCTAGTCAATGCGCCTATCATGATAGCGCCTGATTGGAAATTTCCTTTCGAAATCATGTGTGATGCAAGTGACTTTGCAGTTGGAGCAGTCTTGGGACAAAGAAAAGAAAAGCATTTTCACCCAATTTATTATGCTAGTAAAACACTTAACGATGCACAAGAAAATTACACAACAACTGAAAAAGAATTACTAGCTGTGGTATTTGCTTTTGATAAATTTCGTTCTTATCTTGTTCTTTCTAAAACAATAGTCTATACAGATCATGCAGCCATTCGATATCTCTTAAAGAAACAGGATGCTAAACCACGTTTGATTCAGTGGATTCTCCTCCTCCAATAATTTGATATTGAAATCAAAGACAAAAGAGGAGCAGAAAACACTGCAGCAGATCATCTTTCACGCTTAGAAGACCCAGCTCTGGAGGCAACCAGGGACGAGCAAATCAACGAAAAATTTCCAACGGAGTCCCTAGAAATGGTGGAATACAGAGAAGAGCCATGGTACGCCGACTATGCTAACTACTTAGCTAGCGGTATAGTCGCAAAAGGTTGGCCACAGCATTATTTTTTGGAAGATCCTTATCTTTTCAAAATGTGTGCCGACCAACTCATCCGACGATGCGTACATGGTAGAGAAGCAAGAAGAATTCTCCTCCATTGTCATGAAGGTCCATACGGAGGACATCATGGTGCCGCTAGTACCGCACGAAAGGTATTTGATTCAGGATTTTATTGGCCGACCATTTACAAAGACGCCCAAAGTCTTGTCAAGACATGTGACGCTTGCCAAAGGACATGTAATATTTCTTCCAAAAACGAAATGCCACAAAATGGCATTCTTGTTTGTGAAATCTTTGATGTGTGGGGACTCGAATTTATGGGACCCTTCCCACCATCAAAAGGAAACAAATATATATACTTGTGGCAGTAGATTACTTGTCTAAATGGGTCGAGGCCGAGGCACTTCCAACAAATGATGGGAGAGTCATGGTAAGATTTCTGAAAAATTATTCTCTCATTTCGGAACACCTAAAGCATTAATAAGTGATGGAGGTACTCATTTTTGTAATCATCAACTTGAAATTTTATTTTAACAAGATATGGGGTCTATCACCGGGTCTCAACAGCATATCACCCTCAAACAAACGGACAGGCCGAAGTGACTAATAGAGGTTTAAAACGAATACTTGAAAAAACCGTAGGGTTAAATAAAAAGGAATGGGCCGATAAATTAGATGATGCTTTATGGGCTTTTCGAACTGCTTATAAAACAACAATAGGTACAACCCCATATAAGCTCGTCTATGGAAAAAGTTGTCATTTGCCAGTAGAAATAGCTCACAAGGCCTACTGGGCAATTAAAAATGTAAACCTTAATTTAGAATTTGCCGGTAAAAATCGATTTTGTCAATTAAATGAATTAGACGAATTAAGGAATCATGCATACTCAAACTCTGAAATTTATAAGGAAAGAATGAAAAATTTGCACGACAAACACATAAAACCAAATGAATTTCGAGTATGAGATCAAGTTCTATTGTTTAATTCACGACTTCGATTGTTTCCTGGTAAATTAAAGTCTAGGTGGTCAGGACCTTTTTCCATCACCCATATTTTCCCACACGGTGCAGTAGAAATTAAATCTCGGAATGGCATTCCATTCAAAGTCAATGGCCAACGGCTGAAGCTCTATCAAGGATTCATTGAGGATGAGGAGGAAGAAATCTCGCTTCAAACGGTCGAAGAATAAAAGCATCAGCATCATACCTGGTAAGTTACGAACAAACGGGTTGACTTCTAAATCGGTAAGTCTTCTAACCGAGTTTTTGGGAAACAAGGGCACTCACACGAGCACTTAAAAAAAAATCGCCCAGCACGGGGC
Source organism: Helianthus tuberosus (assembly GCA_030545235.1). Lineage (NCBI taxonomy): Eukaryota > Viridiplantae > Streptophyta > Magnoliopsida > Asterales > Asteraceae > Helianthus > Helianthus tuberosus. The sequence continues at coordinate 212,224,122 of CM060400.1, forward strand.
TGTGTCCGCGCAACTGTCGGGATAAAACCCCTTTTCCAAACAGTTTCTTCATTTCCACACGCCCCGTGTCCCCGAAAACTCTCTGGTTCAGGCGATTTTTCTGCAAGATTTCGACATCTCCTCTACTTCTAACAACATCAAGGTATGATTCTATCATCATTAGTAGTTAGATTAAGCATTTGCATGTAGTTAAAACATCAAAAATTTGGGGGAAAATCTAGGGTTCTTGAACTTCATCCGGATCGAACCTCAAATTTTTGCATAAATCTGTTAGCATTAGTTTAGATTCATGTTTTAGGAAGTAAATCCACTTGTATTGTTCATAGATTTGCCCGATTTCTCACAAAAACCCCAAACCCTTGTTTTTTAACCAAAAAAGATAAAATTGAATGGGTAAACGGTTTGTTTTGGGAAAAACAACACTTGGGGTTTCATTTTCGGGGAAAACCACCCCTACTGGACCAAGAATTTTCAAGTTTTCGGGACCGGGTCGAAAAATGTGATTTTTGGGAAACAGACGTCTTGACACGGGGTCGTGCTCGCTGAGCACGGGGGCGTGTCCAGCTATTTTCTGACCAACATGGGGCGTGTCCGCTGAACACGGGGTCGTGTTCAGCCAACTGTTTTTAGTTTTCTCCAAAAATTTCAATGTTTCATGCTAATTGTTTGGTGTTTCCTTTCAGATGTCGAAGAAATTCACACGGTTCAATGCAAATGAGTTGGATGCTAAAGCAAGATACGATGTGCTTCGAACCAGACCAGAGGAATACCCACTACAAGTGTGCATGGATCTTTTAGCAATGGTGAACCAGCTTGACCGGTTTAACAACCTAGTCACCGGCCCACTAAGAGCCGCCCTAACCACTCGACTTCGTTCAGTCCACGAGTATAATCTGGAATTCTATAGCACATTCGTGTTCAATTCAAGAGCCGACCCATTTGATAATGATGGGGTAGAATTCCGATGTGGGGGGACTACGTACTCGATTTCGATGGCACAGTTTGGGTCGATAGTTGGGTTGTATGCGGAGGAAGATGCGGGTAATGAAGAGAACACCGGAGGGTTACGTGAACTATCAGGAAACGAACGCCAAGCCGCTTGGTCTCAAATAGGAGATGGAATCTACAACCCAAGTAGCACTAAGAGCACTAAGTTGAGGGACCCTCTTTACCGCTACATCCATAGGGTCCTCACTTACTCTCTTAGCCAAAGGCACGATAGCAGTGGCGTTGTAGGGTTGAGAGATCTGGTGGTCCTTCATTGCATTCACAACCGCAGAAACCTTGATGTTCCGTACCTCCTGCTCCGAAACATGCATTGGAACCGGCTTGCTACTCCACCAACCCCTATCTTCTTCTGGGGGTGGATATACTGTCTCTTCAAGCATTTCGTGAACATGCCCAGGTCTTTCCAAAAAAGCCCATGGTCGGGAAGGGTGGACATACACATCTGCCGCTCCATGAACTTGATTTATGAAGCCGAAGACGGGACGGTTAGCTTCCAAAGAGTCCAGGGGCATGCATGGAACCCGCAAGAGACACTCGTCCTTCACGCTCCACAGTTTCAACCACCTCCTCAATGCCAGTACCAGCCCCACGGTGATCCAGGCCAATCCTCCTCACAAGGAGGCGGTTTTCCTAATTTTCAAAGTTTACATGATTTGTTACAGGAAAACCTCATGTGCACCAGGAACACCTATAACATGGCGAGCAACACGTACACCCGGGTCGGAGCGATTGAGAGAAACATCTCTGACATTCAGGATGACATTGGGAACATCCGGGAGTACATGGCAGGGCACGGAGGAGGAGGTGATGATGAGGATGAGGACATGGACATGGACTAGGCGGGAGGAGCGGAGTTAGGAGCAGCTGTTTGGTGATCCCACAGGTTAACCCTCTTTTCTTATGAACAATTTTCGGCCTGCGTGCCGCATGTTGAACAATTTACTTCCTTTAACTCTTTTTATTTTCTGCATTTTTTTTTCTTTTCTTTTTAACTTTGTGGTTTGGATGTTTGAACTATGGTAATTTAGGATGCTTGTTATGGTTTGGTGTAGTGTTTATTGATAAAACAGGTACATACGAGGCTTAGAAGTACTAAACATTAGTGCTACTAAAGCCGGGACAGGAAAACCGAAGCCAGAAACCTGTTTTTCACCCTTGCAGACTGTCTACACGGGGTCGTGTCCAGCCGACACGCCCCCGTGCCCACTACCCCCAGACCTGCTGTTTGTTTACTCCTACAGATTTTTGCCAGACAAGGGGTCGTGTCCAGCCGACACGCCCCCATGTCCACCTTCTGTAAGTCTTGGTTACTGGCACTCTGAACACGGGGTCATGCTCAACGACCATGGGGCCGTGTCCAGACGCCCAGTAACATAATTTTTTTGCTTTTTCACACCTTTTTACACATTCAATCAACCTAAAAACTTATTTTTGGGACACATTGAGGACAATGTGTAATTTAAGTGTGGGGGGGGGGGGGGGATGCTAAAACCTTGAATCTTGCAAGTCCTAATCACAAGCCTTACACAAAACTCTATTGGAACCGCTAATCACCCCAATTTTTTTTCAAAATTTTTTTCATTTTTTTACTTATCTAGGTTTAATTTGGGAGTTTCAAGTTCTAAAAAGGTTATATTTTTACAAATTTACAACCGATAGTGTAAGGACTTGCAAAAATGTCCCAAAACAACCCGTAAGTGAAAACCCGGACCCCTGAAACCCTAATGTGCATGAAAAACCAAGAAAACAAGAAATCTGGTCTTCAGGCGGGCCGCGTAAGGGTTAAGCATAGCCTCACACGGGCCGCGTCAACTTAGATTTTACCGGATAAGCTAGCTGGGATACATGACGTATTTCATGTATCCAACCTCAAGAAATGTCTATCGGACGAATCACTGGTAGTCCCTCTTCAGGACATACAGGTGAATGAAAAGTTGAAATTCGTGGAGAAACCCCTTCAAATAGAAGACAGAAAGATCAAGTTTCTCAAACACAAAAGACTAGTACTTGTCAAAGTCAAGTGGGATTCAAAGAGAGGACCCGAATACACTTGGGAGCTGGAATCAGAAATGAAGCGAAAGCATCCTCACTTATTTCAGTAAATCTCGAGGACGAGATTTTAAATAAGGTGGGGAGGGTGTAAGGACTTGCAAAAATGTCCCAAAACGACCCGTAAGTGAAAACCCGGACCCCTGAAACCATAATGTGCATGAAAAACCAAGAAAACAAGAAATCTGGTCTTCAGGCGGGCCGCGTAAGGGTTAAGCATAGCCTCACGCTGGCCGCGTCAACTTAGATTTGACCGGATAAGCATTCCGGGCCACGTGTCGTCCACGTGGCGACCCTACTCGTGACCCATCAACCCTATACGTAGACTAGACCTCCACGCGGGCCGCGTAAGGGTCAAGCAAGGGTTCACGCGGGCCGCGTGAGACCCATTTTTCAGCTATAAATAGATCCGATCATGAGCAGTTCAACTATGTCGAAAACTTTTCTCAAAAACGAAGTTCTACTGCTCAAAATCATAATTTCCATTAGGGAGGCGCTGCTACGATACAGGGTATTAACTCGATCGCTGCAACGATTCAATGTCCGATCGATTGAAACTATCCAATGGATGTTTAAGTGCTACCCACATTAGGTCTATACTTTGTCATTCGTCGTGAATTCGATGGATGTTTAAGTGTTGCACTTTGTCATTCGTTGTGAGGGTTTTAATCTCGTGAGTTATCGTAAATGTTGATTTAAGTTACTGACCTAGTTCGTGTGCATTGTCATTTAATTTAGGTTACAAGGCTTATCAGTAGGCTAAACTCTGCCCATTTAAACTTGCAATGTGAGTCATTCTCTTTTTATCAACTGTTTTACAATACCTCAAATTATTTTCAAAAGTTATAATTACAGGGATTAAGTCGTGGTTATCTTGAATCACTGGCTAGTGGGGTATTGTGCACATTACTAATTTCTTACGGTTAGGCTAATAAATCCTAACAGTGATAATCATCACTACTTGGGTGAAAGGACCAAATAGTGGTATGACCATCATCACCAGGAGGTGACACGGCGCCAGATAAAAATAAGATAGAAGCCATTGTAATCGCTCTTATGCTGTAATTTATAACTAATGTGTCGTTTTGTTTAACCTGAATGGCTTGCCAGTATTTCCCCGCTGATAAAACCTTTTTAAAACATGTTTCAGGCGACCTGCTGTGAATCAAAGAAAACGTGCCACGGAGCACTTACAAGCTTGAAGTGGTGGCTCAGTTAAATAAATAAACATGTTTTGTAAAACAGGGAATCTCCTTGTGAAATTCCTCTTTTGTAAATTACGGGGTTTATCCCAAATTATGAAATAAAATAATTGGGCATTTTCAAGTTTAAAAGATCCTGTAAATCTTCCGATGTCAACTCAAATAATAAAATACCACGGGTTTCTGTCCCGCGGCTCCTGGACCGGGTAAAACCGGGGCGGGGGCCGTGACAGGAAAAGGTGGTATCAGAGCCACTGATTTAAGCCAATTAAGTATTTAGAAATACTTAATTTTTCTGATTGCCATTCTGTGATTATGTGTTTTTGTATTATTTGACCATTTGTTAGTTTACAGTATGGGTAAGCAAAGAATTTCGGACATCTATCGTCAATTAGATAGTTCACCAAAAGATAAGGGAACCTCATTTCAATCAAATTCCTCAAGATACTCAGCAGATACTGAGGAAGGAATATTTGTTCATAAGGCACAGTTTGAGAAACCACTTACCACTAAGAAAAGAAGCTGGATTATTAGAAAAAGTCAAGAGAAAATAAAGAAGTCACAACCAAAAGGAGTGATGATTAATAAGGAAACTCAGGAGATAGGCAATAACCCACCATGGGAAGATGAATTAGATGAACAATGGGCAAATCTCTATATGTTAGCCACTACAGCAGTAAATGTTAACTTTTAATTAAGTTAAAATACCAAACCTAGACCAACCAATGAAATTAGGTCTCAACCAGAAAAGTTTGTAAATTATCTTATCTCTCAATACCCTGACCCAGTATTAGCACCATGTCATCTATGAGTCATAAACTTTAAAAGAACTGTGCCCATTAGACAAACAACTTAGTAAGAGGAGATAGAATAAACCTTATATAAAAGCATGCTAAGCATAATATTCCTAGATAAACTAAAATAAATGCACAACCCCTAGTATATTTTGAATTTCAGTTGTAATTTGTAATAGACATGTATATATATAAAAGTCGCAATGTTTACCATTTTTCTGTTTGTACAGTGATACTTGAATGGTGGTACTAAATATTAGCTTGTGGTAATTAATAATTCAGATGGAACACGCTGGTAATGAACCAGTTAACGAGGTTAACCAATCCGAGCAAAACAATGAAGATGAATTTCTGAATAGGCAAGATATAGAAAATATCGTTGCTCAGGGAATAGCCAATGCTATTCCAGCAATCCTTGCTGCTGCTCGGAATCCAGTTGAACCTCAACCAATTATTCCTAACAAACGTACTCATGAAGACAACTTCAGTCATAGCGTAAATGGAGGCGGCAACATTAACAATAACGACGATGTGATGCAGGCCCCAATTCTTAAAAGAATGAAAGCTGCAACGCCTGGTTGCACTTACAAGGAATTTCTTGCTTGTAAACCTGTCGAGTTCGCATGCAATGAAGGGGCAACTGCTGCACTGTGTTGGTTAGAGAAAACCGAAGCAGTAATAAAAATAAGTAAATGTGCCGAGGAGGACAAGGTCATGTACGCGTCGAATCTTTTTAAAGAAGGGGCGCTAGAATGGTGGAATATGGTACTACAAGCCAAGGGAAGCGACGTGGCCTATGCCATGAATTGGGAGGAATTTAAAAGTTTGGTGGAAAGGAAATTCTGCCCTGAATATGAAAAAGAACAAATGGCAAATAAATTCCTCAATCACCAGATGGTAGACGTTGACTGTCGAGGGTATACTTCGACATTCTTCGAATATGCTAGAGTGGTACCAACCCTGGCTTCGCCAAAACCGGTACTTATTTGTCGCTACATTTGGGGTTTAATTGGCGAGATTCGTGATATCGTCAAAGCTGCGAGACCCCACACTATTGACGATGCTGTAGAATTAGCTAACACCCTAACTGACGGGCTGGTACGCACAAGAGAGAAAGCCGAAAAAAGGAAGTGGCTCAAAAGATTACCCAAGGATTTCGTGTGGGTAATAGTAGCAATTTCAAGAAAAAGGGAACTGGGCAATCTTCCACTGTTCCATTTTGCAATACCTGTAAACGAAATCAAGAAGAAGATTGCAGGAGGAAGAAATCAACCATCTGTTACAACTGTGGAGAAGCTGGACATTTTAGGCCAGACTGCCCGAAACTGGTCAAACCAGCTGACAACAACAAAGCCAAACTTGCAGAAGGAACTACCAAGAAAAACGCAAGAGCCTTCCAACTAACAACCCAGGAAGCCGAGCTAATCCCTGATGTGATAGCTGGTACGTTCCTAGTTCATGACGTTTATGCAAAAGTATTATTTGACTCTGGTGCAAACCAAAGTTTTATAAATACTTCGTTCTGCCAAACTCTTAACCTACCCTTAACCAACCTTAGACAGATTTTTACGGTAGAAACGGCATATGGGAATTCTGTTAACATAGATAAGGTTTTGCGAAAAGAAAAGATAGAACTTTTAGGCCATAAATTTTCTGCAAACCTGTTACCTATGAATTTAGTTGGATTCGATGTTGTGTTAGGAATGGATTGGTTAGTAGCCAACCATGCTCGAATCCTCTGTGATAAGAATTCCACAGAAATACATACACCCACAGGAGAAGTAGTGGTGATTACAGGAGATAAGCCACGTAAGCCAATGAAGTTCATTTCAGTAATGAAGGTGGCTAGTTATTCAAGAAAACAAGGAATAGTGTATATGATTTCGGTAATCATTAACACTAAAGGTAAGGAACTTAAGGCAATTCCAGTAGTATCGGAATACCCGGATGTATTCCTAGAAGAACTACCTGGATTACCACCTAATAGGGAAGTAGAATTTAGAATCCATCTAATTCCTGGAACTACACCGATAGCTAAGGAACCTTATCGGTTAGCACCCACCGAAATGCTAGAATTGAAAAAGCAATTAGATGAATTGTTAAGTAAAGGATTTATACAACCTAGTTCGTCCCCGTGGGGAGCGCCTGTGTTGTTTGTGAAAAAGAAAGATGGGTCAATGAGAACGTGTATTGATTATAGGGAATTGAATAAGGTTACAAATAAGAATCGATACCCATTACCTAGGATCGATGATCTTTTCGATCACCTTCGGGGAGCTAGATATTTTTCTAAGATAGATTTACGCTCCGGATACCATAAGTTGAAAGTACAAGAAGAAGACATACCTAAAACTTCTTTCAGAACTAGGTATGGTCATTACGAGTTTACAGTCATGCCCTTTGGACTAACAAATGCTCCTGCAGCATTCATAGACATGATGAATAAGATCTGTAAACCGTACTTGGATAAATTTGTAATTGTCTTCATCGACGATATACTCATTTATTCCAAAAGCCAGGACGAACATTGTCAGCACCTGCATGCACTCTTAACTTTGTTAAGAAAAGAGAAGCTATACGCAAAATTCTCAAAGTGTGAATTTTGGCTACAAGAGGTACAATTTTTAGGACACATGGTGAATCACGAAGGTATTCACGTAGATCCCTCCAAAATAGAAGCGATCACCAAATGGAAGGTCCCGCAATCAGCTATGGAAGTTAGAAGTTTTCTAGGGTTAGCTGGATATTATAGACGCTTTATTAAGGATTTTTCCAAAATAGCGGTACCATTAACTAAGCTAACCTGTAAAGCAGTAAAGTTTGAATGGGGACCTAGGCAGGAAGAAGCATTTAATATCTTAAAGCAAAGATTAACAAATGCCCCAATTCTTGCCTTACCAGAAGGGACAGAAGATTTTTAAGTTTATTGTGATGCTTCTAAGCTAGGATTAAGATGTGTGTTAATGCAACGCAAAAAGGTAATTGCGTATGCCTCAAGACAATTGAAAAAGCACGAAGAAAATTATACGACTCACGACTTAGAGTTAGGAGCCATAATTTTTGCCCTTAAAATTTGGAGACACTATCTGTATGGCAGTAAGTTTACAGTCTATACAGATCATAAGAGTTTAAGATACATATTTGGGCAGAAGGAATTAAACATGAGGCAAAGAAGATGGATGGAGATCCTAAGTGACTACGACTGTGATATTCAATATCACGAAGGAAAAGCAAACGTAGTTGCAGATGGCTTAAGTCGTAAGTATCATGAAACGCAAAAGCGAGTTCATGCTCTTAGGGTAAGCTTGCAATTAGATTTAATGGAACAACTGAAGAATGTTCAGGAATCAGCAATCAAGGATGATGCTGAAGGAATAAAAGGACGAATAAAGGAATTAGAGCAAGGAAGTGATGGAATTTGGAGATTCCACAAGAAAAGAACTTGGGTACCTAAGCAAGGAGAGTTAAGGAATAAGATTTTAGAAGAAGCCCATAAATCTAGGTATACCATGCATCCTGGTAACAATAAAATGTACCAAGATTTAAGAAATAATTTCTGGTGGATAGGAATGAAGAAGGACATAGCTAAATATGTATCTAAGTGTCTAACTTGTTCACAAGTTAAGGCAGAACACCAGAAACCTTCAGGGTTACTCCAACAATTAGAAATGCTTGTTTGGAAGTGGGAACTCATAAAAATGGACTTTGTTACTAAATTGCCCAAAACCAGAAAAGGTAATGATGCGATTTTGGTAATTGTGGATCGATTAACCAAATCAGCTCATTTTCTACCCATGAAGGAAACCTTTAGCTTGGAAAGATTAGCCAAGTTGTACGTAGACGAAGTAGTATCATTACATGGAGTCCCAATCTTCATTGTATCCGATAGGGATAGTCGTTTCACTTCACATTTTTGGACAAGTTTCCAAGGGGCAATGGGGACCCGACTGAACTTAAGTATGGCTTATCATCCCCAAACAGATGGACAGAGTGAAAGAACTATCCAAACCCTGGAAGACATGCTTAGAGCATGTGTCATCGATTTTGGTGGAAACTGGGATGACCACCTACCCTTAATTGAATTCTCCTATAACAATAGTTATCATTCGAGCATCGAAGCTGCCCCGTTCGAAGCACTGTATGGACGCAACTGCAGAACTCCAGTTTGTTGGGCAGAAATAGGAGAAAGACAATTATCAGGTCCTGAAATCGTGCAAGAAACTACCGACAAGATCACTCAAATCAAGGAAAGACTGAAAACGGCTCGTGATCGTCAGAAGAGTTATGCAGACAATCGACGCAAGCCGCTAGAATTTCAAGTTGGAGACAAGGTACTTTTGAAAGTTTCTCCTTGGAAAGGAGTAGTTCGATTCGGTAAGAAAGGGAGATTGAGCCCAAGATACATGGGACCATTCCCAATAATCCAGAAAATAGGACCAGTCGCCTATCGCTTACAACTACCGGAAGAGTTAGCTGGGATACATGACGTATTTCATGTATCCAACCTCAAGAAATGTCTATCAGACGAATCACTGGTAGTCCCTCTTCAGGACATACAGGTGAATGAAAAGTTGAAATTCGTGGAGAAACCGCTTCAAATAGAAGACAGAAAGATCAAGTTTCTCAAACACAAAAGACTGGTACTTGTCAAAGTCAAGTGGGATTCAAAGAGAGGACCCGAATACACTTGGGAGCTGGAATCAGAAATGAAGCGAAAGCATCCTCACTTATTTAAGTAAATCTCGAGGACGAGATTTTAAATAAGGTGGGGAGGGTGTAAGGACTTGCAAAAATGTCCCAAAACGACCCGTAAGTGAAAACCCGGACCCCTGAAACCATAATGTGCATGAAAAACCAAGAAAACAAGAAATCTGGTCTTCAGGCGGGCCGCGTAAGGGTTAAGCATAGCCTCACGCGGGCCGCATCAACTTAGATTTGACCGGATAAGCATTCCGGGCCACGTGTCGTCCACGTGGCGACCCTACTCGTGACCCATCAACCTTACACGTAGACTAGACCTCCACGCGGGCCGCGTAAGGGTCAAGCAAGGGTTCACGCAGGCCGCGTGAGACCCATTTTTCAGCTATAAATAGATCCGATCATGAGCAGTTCAACTATGTCGAAAAATTTTCTCAAAAACGAAGTTCTACTGCTCAAAATCATAATTTCCATTAGGGAGGCGCTGCTACGATACAGGGTATTAACTCGATCGCTGCAACGATTCAATGTCCGATTGATTGAAACTATCCAATGGATGTTTAAGTGCTGCCCACATTAGGGCTATACTTTTTCATTCGTCGTGAATTCGATGGATGTTTAAGTGTTGCACTTTGTCATTCGTTGTGAGAGTTTTAATCTCGTGAGTTATCGTAAATGTTGATTTAAGTTACTGACCTAGTTCGTGTGCATTGTCATTTAATTTAGGTTACAAGGCTTATCAGTAGGCTAAACTCTGCCCATTTAAACTTGCAATGTGAGTCATTCTCTTTTTATCAACTGTTTTACAATACCTCAAATTATTTTCAAAAGTTATAATTACAGGGATTAAGTCGTGGTTATCTTGAATCACTGGCTAGTGGGGTATTGTGCACATTACTAATTTCTCACGGTTAGGCTAATAAATCCTAACAGTGATAATCATCACTACTTGGGTGAAAGGACCCAATAGTGGTATGACCATCATCACCAGGAGGTGACACGGCGCCAGATAAAAATAAGATAGAAGCCATTGTAATCGCTCTTATGCTGTAATTTATAACTAATGTGTCGTTTTGTTTAACCTGAATGACTCGCCAGTATTTCCCCGCTGATAAAAACTTTTTAAAACATGTTTCAGGCGACCTGCTGTGAATCAAAGAAAACGTGCTACGGAGCACTTACAAGCTTGAAGTGGTGGCTCAGTTAAATAAATAAACATGTTTTGTAAAACAGGGAATCTCCTTGTGAAATTCCTCTTTTGTAAATTACGGGGTTTATCCCAAATTATGAAATAAAATAATTGGGCATTTTCAAGTTTAAAAGATCCTGTAAATCTTCCGCTGTCAACTCAAATAATAAAATACCACGGGTTTCTGTCCCGCGGCTCCTGGACCGGGTAAAACCGGGGCGGGGGCCGTGACAGATAGCGTCGTGATAAAAAGAACCAACATAAGAAAATTATGAAACGGCATGACAAGTTTAGTTAAAATTTGATTATATATACTTGATCACATAAAAACCCATTCCTACAAAAAGTGAGTTTTGTGCCTTTATTGAGCATACAAATACATATCTTTAAACTAATTGCTCATTTTTCGTTTCTTGTGTGAATAGCCGCTTGGTTCTCACGACTCTAGAACTTGCCACGACAATACATTCCCGGTCCTTACCAACTTAAACCTGAGTAAGTAAATGATGGAGGCATTAGGACTAACCCTTTTTATTTCTACACCATTATTTTTCTTTTTTTTTTTTACCACCTACCCAAAATCCCCCTAGTTAACCCCTTTGAGCCTAAACCTTTTCATTTCTTAACCCAAAACAAACACCCTTTTACCCACCAAAACCTTTTTATTTTAAACCCTTTGTTTTAGTAACAAACTCGGTTTTTCTTATGACTCCCTTATAAAAAAAATAATAAAAAAATATTTATGATGATGAAGCCAAAAAAATAAACAAACAAGTTTATCAAAAACAAATTTGTTTGAAGAAAGTGCTTCATCAAAATAAAAAGTTATGAAAAATAAAAAGTCTCACGAAAACCGATGCTTTTTACGCCTTTCGCCCTTTTCTACTAACCTAGTACCTTTAACCCAAGCCTAACCCTTCACCCAAAAAGTCCTCTTGATATTTACAAAGGTGTATAGTTAAAAAGGAGGAGGATTGATTGCTTGGCAAGCTTATGGTAGGAGTAAGTTCCATGCCGTTCTCGAGTGATTCACTAAAAAACATCTTCGGCCGAGTGTTGAGTGATCCCCGTGAGGTATGTGAACTTGTATATAAGTGGAATTTTAAAAATGCATGTTATGCCCTAATAAGTAATTTATCTTATGTAATGTTTTAAATAAATGATGACGAATAGGATTGTAAATAAATAAAAATAAAACTTAATAAAGAATCTTGGAAATCCCGACACTCTATGACAAGCCCAAAAACCTTCTCTTCTACCCATTCCATTTGGGAGTGTAAAGCCACATTATAAAGAGTTTTGCTTGAGGACAAGCAAAGATTCAAGTGTGGGGGTATTTGATGTGTGCAAAATGCAACATATAAATTACATCAAATATGGCATAAAACTAACCCTTTTTTAGTACTATTGTTGGAAAAAGTGTGTTTTTGTCTTCCTTTTGTATTTTCAGGATTAAATGAGCTTAAATGAACAAAAGAAGCAAAAAGGCAGCTAAATCTAACATAAATACAAGAAAAGGAATAAACGTGGCATGCCCGACCCCCCGACAGCATCTTCCCAAGCAAAAACAAGAGAACAGAAGGTTGAACACGCCCCGTGCTCAATGAGCACGGGGGCGTGCCCAAGTGTCTGCAGAAAAGACAAAGTTGTAGAAGCTTCTATCACCCACCACGGGGGCATGCCCAGCGGACACGGGGCCGTGGTCAACTCTAAGATTCGCAGAATCTGGGGAAATCTTGATAGTACAGATACGCTTCTGCACACGGGGTCGTGCCCAGCGGACACGGGGGCGTGGTCAACTAATGCAGACAAACTGCAATTAATGAAGAAAGAGAAGGAGGGTGGACACGGGGCCATGCCCAATGGACACGGGGCCGTGCCCGGGCTGCTGTTCAGGCTATAAATAGGGGTGCTTGGCTCATTTGCAAACCATCCCTTGGCACACCACCTCTCTCACACTTCACCCACCCTCCACCACCATCACAACACCATCATCCACCACCATCATCCATCATCCATCATAGAGTGTGTGAGTCGTCTCGGGATCCAAGATTGATCGTAAGAGTTCTTGACAATCAAAGGCCATGTTTGCCTAAGTCTCTTACATCACTTGGTGAAGACAAGTGTCTAGTGTAATACTTTTTATTTTTAATCTTTTCGCACTTTTTATTTGGTTATGTATTAATGACTTTAATAACTAGTTTCTTATGTTGAAGGTGATTCTTCTTTATCGTTTGTCCGTGGTGTCTTGGCATTATTTTACTGTCTATATAAAATAAAAGATTTTCACCATTCATATCTCCACGGTCTATATGGAGGTATGTTGGCTACCTGGTCGGGGGTTAAGGGAACGGTTTGGTAAGAGTCTCGCCTTGTTCAGTGTATAGATCCTGCAAGGACCTGGGTCAAATTTAGTAGGACCTCCTTCAATACCCACAGGTATTGGATGGCGGGGGTCCAAACTCTTTGATCCCCTCATATGTAAGCTACTATTAAAACTTTAACCCGGCTACTTAGGACTGTATCCCTGCTGAATCAGACTACTTAGCCGAGGGTAACGTCACCTTCAAAAGAGGGGCCTACCACATTATGCATTAATAACTTAATTAATTATCTTTCAATAATTCAACCCTTTAGGATTGTATCCTTGCTGACTCAAACTACTGGGTTGAGGGTAACGTCACTTTCAAAAGAGGGGCCTACTACAATAACTAAGATAATCTCTTAAAAAGTGCAAAAGTGCGGAAATAATCAAAGGTTACACTAAACACGAGTCGGATCCAAGTGATTCATCTTGTCTATCTGTTTTTATTTTATTTTATTTTTCAGCATTTTAGTTAGTTTTATTTTTCTTGTTTAAAAACCTTTTTCCAAACTTTTGATTTGATTAGACGTTGAGGATAAACCGGTATTAAAAGCTCGTGTGTCCTTGGACGACCTCGGTATCTTACCAACACTATACTACGCTCACGATGGGTGCACTTGCCCATATGTGTGTTTAGTGTTAGTAAATATCGTGTTTTATAAATTTAAAACTTGACTAAAAAGTGTAAAAGGGCTTAAAATATACATTAAAAACCTATAACACACCACACACATCAGTGATACTTTTAGTAAGACTTTGTCGCCTACTTCAAACTTTAGAGGCTTTCGCCTCTTATCTGCATAACTTTTCTGCCTATCTCTAGCAGCTTTTAGGCGATCACGAATTTGGACAATCTTGTCCGTTGTTTCAAGGACTATATTAGGTCCTGATAACTGAGCTTCTCCTACTTCCGCCCAACAAACAGGCGTTCTGCTTTTCCTTCCATACAATGCCTCAAAAGGCGCAGCCTGAATGCTAGTATGGCAACTATTATTATAGGAGAACTCGATCAACGGTAGGTGGTCATCCCAGCTACCACCCAAATCAATAACACATGCACGAAGCATGTCTTCCAAAGTTTGAATTGTACGCTCACTTTGTCCATCCGTTTGAGGAAGGTGAGCAGTACTAAAATTTAAACGAGTGCCTAATGATTGTTGGAAGCTTTTCCAAAAATGAGAGGTGTATCTAGTATCTCTATCGGATATAATAGATACTGGCACTCCATGGAGAGATACTATCTCATCCACATACAACTGAGCTAGCTTGTCGGAGCTATGAGTCTCCTTAATGGGTAAGAAATGCGCTGACTTAGTCAGTCTGTCGACTATGACCCATATAGTATCATTTCCATGCCTTGTTTTAGGTAACTTGGTTATTGTAAGTCCCGTGAAACGGATCTTTCAATGATATCAAACAACACCAAGTTTGTGCGGAATCCAAACTTGATGTGATTCAAGAATAAACAAAACAAAAATAACAAGAATTATGAACAACGAAGAACAAACCGGAATCACTATCAAACTTGCACACGTTCTATTACTATGGACTAGCAAAACGTCTGGTACAAGATGACACACCAAGATCGCCTCCCTCTCTAGAGAAATTGTAACAATAAGGTTCCAAAGGTTCAAACCTAAAAACAAGTTAGAAACTTGTTTTTATACTAACTCAAGCCCACTTCCCTACATGGGCTCCCCTTGGGCCTGCTTGGCCCACATGGCCTAAAGCTTGGCCCAAGTGACCTATAAAGGTTCACAACCTAATATAAACTAACCCGGTAAGGCCCAGTTCGTAACCATAACCCGTTGTGTTAATTTGATGCGTCAGTCTCACACTTTAGGGCCTAACAATCTCCCCCTAGACTGATGCCATCAAATTGTCTTCATAGCATGAATTCAGCAACATCCTCAACGAAGTCTATGGTTGTCGTTATGCTGCAGATGTTCTGGAAGTTCTTGTCTTCTGAACTCTCAGCACTGGGTCTCTTTCTTCAGTTCTTGTGGTTAGCTTCATATCAGGATCTTGATCAGCTTTGCTTGAAACATCTTTGTCAGAAAGAATGTGAGAGGAGGATTCTCAACAGCTCTTTTCTTCTTCAGTTTTTTTTCTTTTAAGCAGGTTCATGGTACTTCTTCAAATGCACTTTCATTGTCAGACGTCGTTTCGTATCCGGTTCTTCTGACTCAGGTACATCTTGTTGTTGTGCTGCTTCAGGCTTCTTCAGCAACTAACAGCATCTCAGTCTTCATCAACCCCTGTTCTTGATTGAAATCAAGTTCTGCACATGCTCACAAACTCATAAGCAAACATTTCTTATGCAACAGGGAGAGTACCACATGAACATTAGGTACATGAAATTTCACAATTTAAATTCTTTTAACTTTTGATGATCAGTCAAATCTTCAAGAACGGTTACATTTTTAATTTTAAGAAAAATAAATAAACACTCTATTTTTGGATTTTTGGTTTTATAGAAAAACAAATAAAAACTCAAAATATAAACAACTACCATAATATACAATTACAATTGCAATGGGATCAAAATTCGTTCTCAGGCAGACTAAGGAACACTTTTCAGTACGAGCATAATCAAACTGGTCTATGCGATTGCCAATATGTTTGTCCACTTAAACTTTAACGCTCAACTTTCAACTTTTCAACTTCGTGATATGCTTTAGGTTATATTATACTATTATACCCGTGTGTCCCATTCCAAGGCATACCCCCGTGATCAAGGTAAGCACAACGATTCATCGTAGCAGGTGAGTATACTGATGTCATCCTTTAAGATATCCTGACTGTGTCTAGGTCTGCATATAATCTGTTTTATCATGTTTTGATTTCTTAACAATGAACACCCAAATAAATACTAATCAAATCCTGGAAATATAAACAGCACACTCTATCATGCAAGTATCTTCCCTACCACATATTTCACAAGTCCAATCCAGATTTCTGAAATCTTAACTGGGAATAGGTTGAGAAGAGAACAGAATAGATCTTTTTGCAGAGATGGTATAATATACAGATCAAATGAGTTTTTCTCAGTTTGATATAGGTTTCTTGGGTTTCTTTTGGGCACTTGAGGGCCTCTTTCGGGTGTATTAGATCTATAGCGCGACAACGTACAGCTAGGTCAGCATGTATCTGGATGCAGCAGAAGCTGTCGTTGCCTAGCACCTCCAGGTCAGCATATATATGGATGCAGCAGAGGAGGTACACGACTTTTTCAGAGAAGATTTCAGAATCAGATCAAAATTGTGTGTATCGGGACAACATACAGACATTCAAATAGAAATGAGCTAATTCCAAGTGACTTTCTTTCCTGGGGTCATGTACAATTTTAGTTCTAAACAGAAGGACAGCCAAGATATCCCCGGATGATTCAACAATATAAAGAGCCGAAACCTCAGATATTGGCTATCTATCAACACAAGATTTAAGACCATAAAATCATACGCCGTTGGTATGTTACCCACAT
The DNA here is from genome assembly GCA_030545235.1 of Helianthus tuberosus. Classification (NCBI taxonomy): domain Eukaryota; kingdom Viridiplantae; phylum Streptophyta; class Magnoliopsida; order Asterales; family Asteraceae; genus Helianthus; species Helianthus tuberosus. The sequence continues at coordinate 212,240,911 of CM060400.1, forward strand.
GGTACATAGTTCGTTATGTTTATAACACTTAGTATCTTTTATCATGTTGAGCGTCAAGCCTATCGACATATCGCAGTAGATCCTAGTCTTTTCAGCTATGGCACCTTACATGTGTTAGTCAAACCCTTTAACACGAACATTTATTTCACTTCCCATATCATGCAATCTTTCTTTTTGGCTTTTTTTCATTTTTCTAATGTTTTTGTATTTTTCTCATTTTCTCCCCCTAAAACAATACATATTTACAGCAAACTCTTTTTGTATTTTCTGAGTTTTCTCCTCCTAAACTCTATATCTATCTATATGTTCCTCTCCCCCCCTAAATTTGTGCATAAATCTTGTATTTTTGCGCAAATTTACCATTTACTAGAGAAAGGACACTTTATATACAAAGTATAAACTAAGAAAAAGAAAAAAAATATTTTTGCTTAACCGTTCTGTCATCAGATTGAAGACTAATCAATATTCAAATCAAAGTACTGAATTTAAACGGTACCTTTTGCTGATCTTTTCTTACTTCTCTAATCTCCTCCAAAGGAAACATATCATCTGTAAAAAAAATTTGAACTTTTTGCAACAGTGAAATGTTACCCGTTTTTATCTCTGGAACAACCGCTATCAACATTCCAGAGATTGTCAACAGCTCCTCCTTGGTTGTTCCTGAAAGGTAAGGAGATTAGTAAGACATGGGTACCCAGGCCATCGTGGTCCTGGGATTCAAATAGAAATGAGCTAATTCCAAGTGACTTTCGCCTATCGGGTGTATCACTTAGTATCTTTTATCATGTTGAGCGTCAAGCCTATCGACATATCGCAGTAGATCCTAGTCTTTTCAGCTATGGCACCTTACATGTGTTAGTCAAAACCCTTTAACACGAATATTTATTTCACTTCCCATATTATGCAATTTTTCTTTTTGGCTTTTTCATTTTTCAATTGTTTTTGTATTTTTCTCATTTTCAACAATAGAGGAACATATAGATAGATATAGAGTTTAGGAGGAGAAAACTCAGAAAATACAAAAAGAGTTTGCTGTAAATATGTATTGTTTTAGGGGGAGAAAATGAGAAAAATACAAAAACATTAGAAAAATGAAAAAAAGCCAAAAAGAAAGATTGCATGATATGGGAAGTGAAATAAATGTTCGTGTTAAAGGGTTTGACTAACACATGTAAGGTGCCATAGCTGAAAAGACTAGGATCTACTGCGATATGTCGATAGGCTTGACGCTCAACATGATAAAAGATACTAAGTGTTATAAACATAACGAACTATGTACCATGTGGGTAACATACCAACGGCGTATGATTTTATGGTCTTAAATCTTGTGTTGATAGATAGCCAATATCTGAGGTTTCGGCTCTTTATATTGTTGAATCATCCGGGGATATCTTGGTTGCTACTCGAGACTGTGAAGCCGGTTGCGACTCAAAAACATACAAGTCGAGACCTTTTGTTGCGACTCGTAACCGTGACTCGAGAATAGAACGTGATGAACCGAGATCTCTTGTTGCGACTCGTAACCGTTGAAGATCAATTGGAGAACTGTTTCCTTAAAAGATGGACTCGAGACCAATTGTGAAGATTGAGAATTTCGAAACCGTGAATTAATTCTAAAAATAGAAAACCTTTTCGAAAATTTTCAAAACTTTTAAACAGTTGGAATTCCGAGATTTTTGGCTTTTTCAAATCAATTTTGGATTTTTTAAATCTTTTGAAGAAAGTTTTAAAAATCAAATACGTAGATAAAAATATTAACACTTTCCAAAAAGATCAAAATACCAAAATATGACAATATTTCACTAGAAACTCGATGAACACTTTGAATACCGCGAAGAACACGAAGAACACCAACCCAAAAATAACAAAAATCTTGAATCTTTGATATCACACCGAGCCTAGAAACAGGTTCTTAAGGCTCTGATACCACTTGTAAGTCCCGTGAAACGGATCTTTCAATGATATCAAACAACACCAAGTTTGTGCGGAATCCAAACTTGATGTGATTCAAGAATAAACAAAACAAAAATAACAAGAATTATGAACAACGAAGAACAAACCGGAATCACTATCAAACTTGCACACGTTCTATTACTATGGACTAGCAAAACGTCTGGTACAAGATGACACACCAAGATCGCCTCCCTCTCTAGAGAAATTGTAACAATAAGGTTCCAAAGGTTCAAACCTAAAAACAAGTTAGAAACTTGTTTTTATACTAACTCAAGCCCACTTCCCTACATGGGCTCCCCTTGGGCCTGCTTGGCCCACATGGCCTAAAGCTTGGCCCAAGTGACCTATAAAGGTTCACAACCTAATATAAACTAACCCGGTAAGGCCCAGTTCGTAACCATAACCCGTTGTGTTAATTTGATGCGTCAGTCTCACACTTTAGGGCCTAACAGTTATAAAATCCATAGTTACCATCTCCCATTTCCATGTGGGAAGTTCTGGCTGCTGTAGCAAACCTGACGGCTTTTGATGTTCAGCTTTAATCTGAGCGTATGTCAGACATTTAGCTACATGTGTGGCTATAGATTTCTTCAAACCTATCCACCAATAATTGGCTTTCAAATCTTGATACATTTTGTCACCTACAGGGTGAACTGAGTATTTGGAATTATGAGCTTCCTGGAGGATTATATCTCTAAGTCCTCCATGAATAGGAACCCAGATTCTCCCATTCAATCTGAGGATTCCATCCTTGCCAGGTAACAACTGATCAGCTGTTACACCTAACTTTTCACTTGGAAAGTTAGTTTCCAATATAGCTTCCTTTTGAGCGGCTAACAGCCTTTCATTCAAGCTATTCTTAAGTTCAATGCTCTTGGCATTTATCCTTATAGGTTTGACTCTTTCCTTTCGGCCGGTTTTGACTCCGAAACGATTGCGTGTGACACGTTCGACGTGCGGAATCCGTGAACGTGCGTGACCGAACACACGAGACGTACTCAATCTGTGATTCTATAGAAATGTATGAAATCGTACAAAGTACTACGAATCACCTTTTGCCTTTCTCTCTCTACTTTCTCTCTCTAGCCTCTAAGCTTCAAATCTCCAAAATGGCAAAAGTTCTAAACTCAACACCTAAGTGTCCTATTTATAGGCCAAGGATATAAGGAGATTCTCCTTATTTACAATTATGCCACCTTGCCTTTTACTAACTAGATACAACATAAAGCCTAGATTTTAACAGTTTCAGCTACGATTTGAGATGACGGAGCCGATAGACATAAATGCACTAAGAGACTCCCCCTTGGATATTGCCGCAGTCAATCTCAAACATTTAGTCAGACTCGTAGCTTCTGATCTTTCTCTCTCTCACTTGAACAGAATCCCCGTGGATCTGTCTTCAGCTTCAGCTTCTTCCTTTCGGTAGACTCTTCAGGCTCCCCCTTTCGTCAAGCTTCCGTGCTTTGGGATCGACACCTGGCTTTCCGTATACAAGCTCCTTCAGCATAGTTTCCTGGCTCATTGAATCCACGCTTCCTCTTGCGTTGAGCTCGTCTTCAGACTCGGCTTTCGGGATCGTAGTCTGGTAGAACATCTGCAATTCTCAAACGTTTATAAGTGAAAATGTTTTGAACTTCCAGGATTGAAAACCCTGGCTCTCTTAGCATAAGCTAAAACATTTCAACAATGAAAGCATTTTCGTTTTTCCAGGAATTGTGACCTGGCACTATTAAACTTTCTAAATCAAGATCCTGACTCTAAGATATAATAATATAGATATATCCAGGAATACTTGATTCTCTCCCCTATCAACAATCTATAAAGATTTGGCAGTATTAAGCGAACATGATTGGAAATTAGCTCTTATACAACTGATTTTAACAGTATAAGCATCCAAATCCCTCACAGTTAATCATCCAAGTCCAAATTAATGACCTTGGAGATATCACAAACTGTTTTTGATTTTTGATAAAAACTTCAAGTTTCAAATTAATGAACTTGTTTTATTTTCAGAAACACGATCAGCATACTTAGATTTTGAAACTCAGCTCTCAGACATCGGTTGTCGAAAATAAAGCAGAAATCAAATTTTTTTTTTTGTATTTTTTCTGAAACATAAAGCAGTAAAGAAATATTTACAAACAATATTTTTGTTTGAGTTCGCGTCAGAGGATCATATCAGTTTTTGATAAGTCACAAGTACCATTAAGCTTAGTTACACATTAAGAATTAAACAATTCACTTAGATTGTCGATATACTGATCCACTTAAATTTTTACACAAATTTCAACTGATTCAGGATACGAATTAGGTGTTTTAAGAACTTAAACTCATTCATGTGTCCCACCTCTTGAATATACTCCCGTATCCAGATCCCAATATTCAGTCTTACAGGTGAGTATACCTAGATGATATCTGTAAGGGGAATAAATTATGAAACCATACGAGCTCAGGTCAGAACTTCCGTTCAGCAGAGGACTCAGGTTTGACTTTAGGTGTGTCCCCTTTAGAGGATCTTTTTTACAACATCAATGATTATCAATTTTATTGTTTCATCATTTTTGCTGAGGGCAGTGCTATATTTCAAGCAAGCAGAAAGTATTCTCCAAGGACTAGGCCATTGCTTCCGCAAAATCAGAAGTCCCGGGATAATACCCCAGATATCACTAAGCATAAAGACCTAGTATCTCAGAAAGAGGGACCTTTCAAACAAGATTTCAGGGGTTACCTATATATCCAAGTAGTGTTCCCCACGAAACAAGCAAGTTTGAATTTAAGTTTATATCCCGAAAAAGTTTACTAAATGTATAAAAACCTATCGGCATATCATCAATGAGACTGTTTAACGCTATATAATCATTACATTTCTTTAGCATACTGTAACTGTCTACTGATGTACTATCATTTCCTATTTTTACACAAAAACTCATTTTTTGAATTTTATCATGTTTTTGACTTTTTCAAATTTTCAAATGTTTTTGGATTTTCTGACAATAATACTCCCCCTAAAATGCAAAACCATTTTTAAAAAATTTGACAAACCGATACTGATAGCTTTATCTCGCCATCCATTTTCTGCTTCTCATGCACTGATTTTGCAGAAAATATAACATACCCCCATGATTTACAACACATTGATATTTTACAGTTTGAAAACCGTTTTTCAATCTCGTGAAATTTATCATGTTTGTTCAGCCGTGAGGGTTTCGGCGTATTCACTTAACATATTTTTGTATTTTTTGAATTTTTGACAAAATTTAAAAACAAACATATTTTTTATTTTTCAAGATTTTGACAAAAATAAAAACATATTTTTGGTTTTTAAATTTTCAATTTTTAGGGTTTTGAAATATTGTTTATTTATGTACAGAAAACAAATAAACTCCCTGTTCAACCAAACCAGGGTTCAGCAGCCTCCTCTCCTTGTTGTGCCAGGCTGCTCCAACTTCCATTCTCACAATCTTTGATTTTGTTGAGCACCTTCACATATAGACTACTTGATTACTTGAACAATTTAGCCCAGGTCTGTTTGAGCTTAGGCATTTCAACACAATATGCTTCATTCAATTTCGGAAAATCTTTGTAAAAATGTGAATCTTTTTGAACATTTTGATTTTGAACAACAGTTTTTGGTTTCCAAAACTGGTTTGGTTTTGTTGCATCAACAGTTGTTTTCCAACTTTGTGTTGTTCTACGTCTGGACGTCACTGGTTTCCATGTTTGTTGTGAGTCAGCCTTTGACATTTTCGGCTTCCAAGTTTGCTTAGAATCAAACTTGGTTGACTTCTGAGTCACAACTTCAGATTTCTGTTTTTCAACATAAACAGACTTCTTTTTCGTCTCAACATCAACAGGTTTCAGATTTGGACACTTGCGTGCAAGATGTCCTGTTTGATCACATTTGAAACATGTTCTCTTGGACACATCCTTGACCTGTTGTTGTTGTCTTTTCTTTTGAACACAGAACTCTTCATTAGACTGTCGTATAACTTGGAGTTCTTTCTCTTCTTCTAAACTTATTCCTTGAACAAAATTCAATTTTGTCTGAAAATTTGGAGTTTCATTTTTATTCCAACTTTGTTTCCTTTTATAACCCAACCCAGCCTTCATGTTTTTCTTCTTGAAACCAGGTTTGTTATAAAAAGTTTTGTGACCCTTACCAGCAAACTTTGGAATCTCAGATTTTTCAATTTCAACCATTTTGAAAACTTTATCAACCTTTTCTGAAATCACATTCTGAATCGGGAATACAACATCTAAGAATAGTTTGTCCGATCCAATCATGGTATAAACCAATCCTTTTGAATCATCATTCAACTTTTTCTCAGAGTTTTTCAGATATCCATCATGAAAATTACCTTCATTTTCATCTTGTGATTCAGATTTACCTGTTTCAACCGACTCTTCTTTCAACACACTTTCAACGACCTTACCTACCACCTCTGAATCACTAGAATCATCAGATTTGGAATAGGTTACGTCAATGTTATCTGGCAATTGATCTACCATGTTGAAAGCTTTTTCGACCTTTTCATCATCATAAAATGCAAACTTTTCCGGTGGTGGAACTTGATGAAACTCTGAGCCAATGCCTTTCTTGTTTTGCTCAGACTCACCATCCTTCGGTTTTATGTTGAAAATACGTTCAAGCACATATAACGATGCGTGATAACTTTTTAACTTGTTATTATCCTGTTCTAAATCAGCAATCTGACGCTTAAGTTTAGCAACATCTTCAATGTAAGAATTTACAACTTGTTGTTTTATTTCATACATTCGTTTATACTCATTAGTTGTTTCAGAACAATATTTCAATCTTGATTGAACAAGTTTCATTTCACTTTTTACTTTTTCATATGATTCTTTTGTAATGTGATAAGCCAATTTTATTGAATCATATTCCTTTTTCATTTCTTGGCAAATAGTTTCTTTTTGTGAACATTCTTCTGTCATTTTAGAAACATTTTCTTTCAAAACTTCATTTTCTTTTTCTATCTTTTTACATTTTTCAGAAAGCGTTTCATTGTTTTCTTTTAAAACCTTTTCATTTTCAAACATTTCTTTGTATTTACTTTGGAAAACAATTTCAATTTTTGTGAACTCAAGATCTCTTGTTCTGAACTTTTCATCTTTTTCAGTACAAGCACTGCACGTTTCCATGCATTTCTTGCACTGTTCAATGATTTTAATCTCAGTTTCAGAATCAGAATTTACCTCAGTGATTGACACTTCTGTGTTTGCAGCAACTTCTATCTGCTTCTGATCAACAGCTTCAATATCAACATCAACACCAACATCACCAGTAACCTTCAAATTCTCATCCTTCACTTTATCAAAACTTTCATTTTTCTTCTTATCTTCTGCCTGCTGTTCTTCAGTAACAGTTTCTTTCACAACTTCTACATTCACCACCACTTCTTCTTTCACTTCTTCAACAATCTTCACATCTTTTTCTTTAACTGCTTCTACTTTAACCTCTTCAGCAGCTTTCTTCAGATTGTTTACCATCTCTTCAACATTCTTCTTCATTCGTTCTTCATTCCTCTTCCTCAGTTTTGTTGTCATAGCATCCCTGATGATTTTATCCAGCCGTTTCACATATGTTTTGTCTTTTGCAACATTTGAGTAATATTCGCCGGATCGAGGAATTACGAGAAGAACATCATCGTGAACTATGTCACTTCTGGGAACAACCGGTTCACCTTGTTTGTTGACAAAACATTCTTGCTGTTTATCCCATCTTTTGTTCGCAACAGCATTCTCATATTCTTCCTGCATTTTCTCCATTCTGCACCCCATAATGAATCTTTCTCTTTCAGTCTTTTCTTTCAAAATCTCTTCTCGAGTTTTCTCTTTTATCTCAGCAACAACATTTTCTTCTTTGTTTTCATCTTTGATTTCAGCAACAAAAACATAATGTTGACTTTTCGATGGTTTTCTGCCATGAGCTGTAACTATATTTTCCAAACGATCTTCTTCTGGACAAATCTGGCTCCAATCAAACCCTTCATCATGATGAATGACAGCACAAGCTCTAGATTTCTCTCTGGGTTTATCTTCAATCATTTTCGGCTCTTCCTTGCTTCGGTGGTAGATCGCCTTTCGATAATAATCATCATTGAAAGGACGTTCATTTCCTCCGGCTTCAGAATTAGTGCATTCTCGCTTGAAATGACCTTTCTGCTTACATTTGAAGCAGGTCACCTTGGACTTATCAAATCCAAGCTTTGTTGACGGACCGCCCAATGATTGCTTCCTTATAATCTCCACATATCTTTGAGCTCTGCGAATGCAACTTGCCAAACACCAACGAATGTCTATGAGCTCCATTTCTTCTGGATCAATCTGGTTGTAGTCTTCTTTGGTTAATTCTGAGTTTCCAATTTTACCAGCTACAAGACCTTCATACGATTCCAGAACAGATGCTAGAAAACTCATTTGTTGTTTAGCTGCATTGATGCTCATCGACGGAGAATTCTTCAGTTTGAGAGCAATGTTGCACAGAATTTCCTCAGTTTCATCAGAACTTGATTTTGAAGATGAATGATATCCAGAATGATAACTTGATGAAGTTGTTTGTGGTTCTTTCATCTTTTCACCACTGAATGCTGTCTTTGGTGAACTAGCAACTTTCTCCGAAGGTACATTGCCTTTGTAGTATAGACCAACATTCTGATGATGCGATGAACCACTCATCTTGTTTTGCTTTTGTAGCTCCAGATCATGACTCTCAATCTTTTCTAACAATGCATCAAGAGAAATTGTATCAAATTTATCATCATTTTTCAAGATAAAAACAAACGTTTGCCACTGATCAGCTCGTGGTAACGCTTCGATTACTTTATCAACAATTTCTTCTCGAGTTTTCACAATTTTAAACCTTTCAAGTTCAATTTTTAAATGGCAAAATCTCTCAATCATTTGCCTCACTGTCTCTCCTTTTAAACTGTCAAACAAATCAAATTCCTTTTTTAATAACGCGATTTTGTTTTTCTGAATTTGTTTACCCCCCTTAGCTTTTGCCTTTAAAGCTTTCCACACAGACTGCGATGACCCATCATGTATTAACAATGAAAAAATGTCATCTCGAACTGATTGCTGAATCAAAGCAATCATCTTCTGTTCATATGAAAATTTCTTTTTGTCTTCTTCTGAAAAATATTTAATCAGAATTTCTTCTCCTTTGTCATTTGTTGGGTTAGCATATCCAAACTTCAAACAAAACCAACTCTCATGTGCATATGCCTTCGTCCAATTAACAAATCTCTCCTTCCACCAAACATAATCTTCAATGTTATCCAGCTTCGGAGGTTTTGAATAGGTTCCATAAAAGTTGTCATGTTTGATGTTGTCTTTGATCGTTTTAGTTATCGCTTTAGGTGTAACATTTGAAGCTTCCACTGTATCCGAGGTAAACGCGTTGTAGAAAGTGTTGAAAAATTCTTCAGCCATGATGTGATCTTCTCGATTTACAAGCACCTTTTTAATCACCTCACCTGAATCACGCAAACAACAATGATCAGTTCTAAAAATTATCAAACAACTTGAATCGGACGAGTATTCGATCGAAAGAGTCAACAAAAGTCAACAGTGATAATGATCAGTGTTGTCCGATCGGGTGGGAAAGTTGTTCGATCGGACGGGAAAGCTGTTCGATTGGTTGGGAAAGCTGTTCGATCGGACGGGAAGGCTGTTCGATCGGCTTGCAATATTCTTGAAATGATTGGTTGTCCGTTCGACCTTCTGTTCGATCGGTTGACACTAAACGACAAAAATGATGTCCGATCGGTTAGCTCAAGTGACTTGGAATCAGTTGACAACCCGTACGACTCTCTGTTCGATCGATCAACACTACACTACAAATATGCTGTCCGATCGGTTAGCTCAAGTGACTTGGAATCAGTTGACAACCTGTACGACCCTCTGTTCGATCGATCAGCACTACACAACAAAACAATATGCTGTTCGATCGGCTTGCACGTTGATGCTGTCCGATCGGTTAGCTTGTTCAAATGATGGCACAAGACGACAAAATGCTTGACCAATCGGCTGGCGTTGTCACTTTGAATTCTTTGACTAACAAAACAAAATCTCATGCAAATCTTGATCACTATGTGGGCGACAATAACATTCAATCTCATGCAATGTATTAATGGCTGACAATCAATTAATATACATCACATGCAAACAGAATCTTCAATTAAATTCTTCACATGGGCTGACACTTGCTTTAATTGATCATGTGGCCGACATCCTTTATCAATTTTCATGCAATACTGACAATCACCTAGATACTTAGAAATGTTGACAGACACAATCGATTAAATGCTTTTGACTAGGTGGGATGCTAGCCGTTCGGACAGCTGTCCGTTCGGCTGACAGTCAACAAGTCAACAAATGAATTATAAAGTGAAGATGTTGTTCGATCGGTCAGAGATGCTAGCCTATCGGCTTGCTGTCCGATCGGTTAGGTCAAACAAAGTCAAAGTCTTTTAATGAATGAGTGATGTAATGATACGGTTTGCTGACCGTTCGGCCAGAGATGCTAGCCGATCGGCTGGCAAGTCAAAGAAGGTCAACAACTTAAATGAAATGCAATGATGAATGCTTTGGTACGAATTGCTAGCCGATCGGTCAACTAACCGATCGGTCGGCATTCAAGTAAACATGAACAGCAATAGTTCCCATTTTATCAACTTTTTCGAACAGAAAATCTTAGATTTCTCTCAAACGGCTTTGAATTAAGGTCTGAAAATTTATAGGCTTATAGATCAATTGTTTTCGCACAACATATCCAAATTTTAGCCGATTTTAACCGTAAAAAGTCGTTTAATTTGATGATTTTCGGTCGAAAACGTGAAGAAACGTAAAGATGAAGAAATTTGACAAATCTGGGTGAAATTTGAATCTGATTCTGTTGGATTCGTGTGCGAAATTGTGTGTTTGATCCGTGCAATCGAGCTCCTGCTCTGATACCACTTGGTAGGACCGGTTTTGACTCCGAAACGATTGCGTGTGACACGTTCGACGTGCGGAATCCGTGAACGTGCGTGACCGAACACACGAGACGTACTCAATCTGTGATTCTATAGAAATGTATGAAATCGTACAAAGTACCACGAATCACCTTTTTCCTTTCTCTCTCTACTTTCTCTCTCTAGCCTCTAAGCTTCAAATCTCCAAAATGGCAAAAGTTCTAAACTCAACACCTAAGTGTCCTATTTATAGGCCAAGGATATAAGGAGGTTCTCCTTATTTACAATTATGCCACCTTGCCTTTTACTAACTAGATACAACATAAAGCCTAGATTTTAACAGTTTCAGCTACGATTTGAGATGACGGAGGCGATAGACATAAATGCACTAACATAGTTATTTAGAGTCTCCATCCAACGGCGCTGGCTCATATTGAGATCATTTTGATTGAATAAGTGTTGGAGACTTTTGTGATCCGAATATATCACACATTTAGTTCCATATAAGTAGTGTCTCCACAACTTTAGTGCAAATACAACGGCACCCAACTTCAAATCATGGGTGGTGTAATTCTTTTCATGCACCTTTAGTTGTCGTGATGCATAGGCAATCACCTTGCCTTTCTGCATAAGTACACAACCCATACCGGTGTGTGAAGCATCGCACGACAAACTCTTCTATTCCTTCGGGCAATGTCAACATAGGAGCATTGCTCAATTTTTGTTTAAGAATCTCAAACCCAATCAAACTTTACATTCTTTCAGGTCAGAATAGTCAATGGTGCAGCTATTCTTGAGAAGTTCTCAATGAATCTTCTATAATAACCAGCTAATCCCAGAAAGCTGCGAATCTCCGTAGGTGTCTTAGGTGCTTCCCAGTTCATGATTGCCTCTATTTTAGCGGGATCTACTTGGATACCACGCTCACTCACAACATGTCCAAGGAATTGGACTTCGCGAAGCCAGAACTCACACTTGGAGAATTTAGCATATAACTTCTCCTGTCATAGCAATCCTAAGATACATCGAAGGTGTTTCTCGTGATTGACTTGATTACGAGAATAGATAAGTATGTCGTCTATAAAGACGATGACAAATTTGTCCAAGTATGGCTTGCAGACTCGATTCATGAGGTCCATGAATGCTGCAGGTGCATTAGTGAGCCCAAAAGGCATCACTAAGAACTCATAGTGACCATACCTCGTTCTAAAGGCTGTCTTAGGTACATCCTCAGTTCTAACCTTAAGTTGATGATACCCAGATCTTAAGTCGATCTTCGTGAAGAAGCTTGCCCCTTGGAGTTGGTCGAACAAGTCGTCGATCCTGGGCAATGGGTAACGATTCTTGATCGTTACTTTATTTAACTCGCAATAATCAATGAATAAACGCATTGATCCATCATTTTTCTTCACAAACAATATAGGAGCTCCCTAAGGCGAAGAGCTGGGTTGTATGAAACCCTTTTCTAGTAAGTCATCCAATTGAGTCCTGAGCTCTTTCATTTCGGTAGGCGCTAGACGGTAAGGAGCTCGTGCAATTGGTGCAGATCCTGGCAGAATGTCTATCCTGAATTCGACTTGCCTCTTAGGAGGTAATCTAGGTAGTTCATCAGGAAAGACATCAGGGTATTCAGAGATAATCGGAATGTCTTCAATCTTGGGTTTCGGATCATCTACTGTCACTTGTGCCATGTAGATGACACATCCGCTCTTCAAACACTTCGATGCCTTGAGAATAGACACATTATCGGGCAAACCATATTGTGTATCTCCTTGAATGGTGACTGATTCACCAGATGGGGTTTTGATGTTAACTAGTTTCTTATCGCAGGCAATTTTAGCTTGGTTATGCGATAACCAATCCATGCCTAAAACTACATCAAACCCAGCCAATTTCATTGGCAAAAGAGATAGCGGTATAGAATGATTCTTAATGGATATAAAGCATCCATCAAGAAGAGTTGAAGCGGTTTCTAAGGTACCGTCTGCGAGTTCTACCTCATATTTTATGTCTAGAGTTTTAATAGGCAGATTCAGTAATTTACTAAACTTATGGTCTACAAAAGACTTATCCTCACCTGAATCAAATAAAACTCTAGCATAAATATCATTAATGAGGAAGGTACCTGTTATAACGTTCTCGTCATTCACCACCTCCCTGGCGTTCATCTGAAAGACCCTTGCATTGGTTTTCTTTGCCTCATCAGGCTTCTTAGCATTTTTAGGGCAATTAGTCTTGATGTGCCCCTTTTCATTGCAACCATAGCAGGTTGCATCCTTGATGTTTCGGCACTCAACAGTCTTGTGCCCTTTCTTTTTACAGATTCCACAAGGTTTAGCTTGTGGATCCTGATTGCACTTTCCAAAGTGCCTTTTGTCACAAACCTTGCATCTGGGCTTATCACCTGACTGCCCTTTCTTGGAACCAGAGTTCCCTTTCTTCTTTTTGTTTGATTGGTGGGACTGGTCATCCTCCCTCTTCCTCTTCCCTTCTTCGGTGGTTTTCTTTGACCTACTCCTTAAAATATCGAGAGTAAGTGACAATGATAGATCTACAGCCGATCTATATGTAGCAGGCTTAGAAGCCTTGACATTTCCCTTAACCTCAGGGGCTAAACCACCTATAAAACGCGCAATGCGTTTGGGTTCAGGGGTGACCAGATATGGGACGAGTCGGGACATCGAATTAAAACTGGTCACATAAGACCTGCAATCCAAATCCTTCATCACCAGAGTGAGGAAGTCAGTCTCCACCCTTTCAACTTCATGCTGCGGACAATAAGTGTCCTTCACAAGATCAACAAATTGATTCCAAGAAAGGTTATACAAAGGAACCTTTACAGTGGATTGCACAAAGGCTTTCCACCACGTTAGGGCGTCGCCCTTGAAGGACAGAGATACAAACTTAACTATGTCCTCCTTAGCACACCCACTGATATCAATCACCGTTTCCATTTCATCCAACCACTTCATACATTCGATAGCTCCCTTTTCTCCCGTGAAATCTCTTGGTTTACAAGAGACGAAATATTTATAAGTACAACCTTTGTTGTACCTGGGAGTCTGATCGAAAACAGTTTGCTTTCGAGTTTCACTCTTTTGATTGGATGAGTGTTGAGACTCATCCTTTTTCAATGTATGCGAATGCGGTAGGGACTTTGTATAAGTTTTTGACCGAACATTACTCGGTTCTTTAATCATCTTGTCCACAGCTTGAGCAACTGTTGTGTTTATCATTGCTTGTAATTCAGCACCAGTAACATTTATTCTGGTATTATTGTTTCCTTCCACAGGATGACTATTAGCTTCGTCAGAGCCAGACATGATTTGAGTACCAAAATCAAACAATAATGATGTATTTAGATGATATACTGAATCACCGTATCTGGTGATTAGATGGTCATGGTATTAATAAACCATATAGACCATTTTTAGATAACAAGTAAGAATATATTTGATCATGATTTGCCTAGGCTACAAATAAACCATTATTGGCAATCAGGTAGGATATAATCCTTTATATTTATTAGACAGGGGACATAAGTCACAACTGTCAATGTGTAACACCTCGTAAAATCACGACCAATATAATAAAGACACGTGTCATGAACTTTAAACGTGTAGGGAATTATTTCTGAAGGACTGAAGTTGACAAACAATGTAAATATGTGAATAAAGGGATCCAAAGTGTCAACATGCCATTCTTGTGCCTCTGAATGACCTCACACGACGTTCGTATTCTTTAACGAATAATTTATCGAACTTAGAAAGTCGTTTGTGCTTAAAATAAGGATCTCATGAAGCATAGGGGTTAAAAGTGTCAACATGTTGAAAGTAACCTCTGAATGACCTTTTGACGATCCCAAAAACATTGTAATGTTTATATATTTTGATCTCAAGAATGTCGGATATTAATTTTGTGGAGATTCAAAGAAAAACAAGACTTTTCGGGTGATCGTACAACTAACCGGGAGCTTAACGGAGTTAGTAAATGACCCAAGGTCCTTAAAAGTTAACTATGGGGGTCCAAAAGGTAATAAGTGAAAGTTATATAAAGATTTTATGGACCAGGGACCGAAATGGCAATGTTTAAAAAGTTTTTCCCGGTTTACCAAGTTGTCGCGGGCCGCGTAAGCCAAGGACTAGGCTTACGCGGGCCGCGTAAAACTACCAGATGCAGAAAAGTATGGACAGGTGTGGGTTTGGCCTGTTCCACCACCTTAGAAAGCTGGTTTTCGAATTCAGGGACTGAACCAATGGTATTTCATGCATAGGGGACACCTGGGGTGATCTGAAAACATTTGTAGACTAGTGTGGATTGATCTTGTGAGTTTTGAATTCCTATATAAGAGTTCTTGTTTGCTACTTCACATGCTCACTCACAAAAATCATTCTCAACTCATCTCTGGGACTTCCTAGAGCTCAAGCAAGTTTCCTCAAGTTCCTAATTCGTGCTAAGAGCCTTTGTAAGCATTCTTAGCTTCTCTAGTTCATGTTTTATTAGTCTAATGACCGAAAGTCAAAGCCATCGTAATTAAGCTTTGACTTAGTGATTAATCACTAATGGTCCAGCCATTATTCGAATTGAAAGTGGCTATGAGTTCGTAATTATGTGGGTAATAAGTCCTTAAAAGGGCACCCTCTGATTATCACTCTAACTTGGTCAATTGTCGGGTCAAACTTAATATTAAAAAGTCAACAGAAGCTATTTTTGCAAATAAATTCATAACTAGCAATGTAGGAGTTATGGAACCTGTTTTAACACTAAAATAATTTGGTAAATAAAGTAAAAACATGTCTAAGCATGTTCAACCCGACAATTCTAAGTTTAGGCTCGGTTCGCGACCGAAAGTCGCAAAAGAAGACTTTTGCTTTGACTTTCGGTTCTGACCCGATTTAGCTTGTTTTAGATACACCTTAAGGTTCCTTTAGAACCATATTATAAGTTAGTAAAACCCTCTGAGGTTATACTACATGGTTCCTTATTTGTCCGATTCGTTTGCATGTTTCCGTTAATTGCTTAAATGTTGACCATAATGCCCTTTTGATATTAAAACGAGATTTTTGAAAATGTGAGAGGACAAAAACCTTTATTTCTGATTTATAAACATGTCCTAAAAATTTGACATCAGTTTGAGGTCTAAATTAGGAGTTATTCTCAATATCGTAATATGCAAGCTTTTTATTAATTAAACGGCATTATTAGCGTAACGCCTATTTAAACCCAAATTTCGACACCAAACTCTTTACCCACTGATGAAATATAATATTTTGGAATTTTTGAAGATTTTTATTTATTTTTAAACTGATCATAATGTAGGGTTCTTGCTTTGATTCGGTAATTGACGGTTATACCCTTTTCGTGAATAAAATGAGTTCTACATAACATTTTGATACCAAACCTTTTGCTACTTATTTTATATGATAAATAAAATATTTTGAACTGTATAAACTGATCAAAGACTCAGATTTCCTTATATAACCTGAAAATCGCCTAAAACCGACTTTTACGCGTTTTAAACGCATAGTTTGGATTAAAACTATTTGTTGACACATAAGACTTAATACCTACTGATGTTTTAAGTAAATTTCTATACTTCAACAGTAAGTAAAAGCTTTGAACTCAGATTTCCAAATTTGACATTTAATGCTTATGCGAAATGACCAAAATGCCCATACGGTGCATAGTTTGGTTATAAATGATAAATTTCACATATGTTCAATATCTTACTGATATAACCTACTAAAATAAATATTTTTGCTGATCATTTTAGACCAGAACCTCAGATTAATATTTAATCTCTTTTATAACCTTCAAAATGACCAAAATACCCCTACGGGGCTTAAATTGATTTTTAATCCGTTTTGGGCATAATGGAAGGTATCCTACTGATATCACAACATAATTAAAGCATATTAACTTGTGAAACCTGTTCATGACTCAATTGTTTACCCATTATGCATTTTTCGCGTTTGGTACGGTTTATGTAACTAGTTTACATAAATTGACCGAAACGGGTCAAACCTTATAATTTTTACCTCAAAGTCCAGAATGTGTTTAGTTTACCCATATTATACAAGTCTTCAAACTTTTCGGGTCTAAATCACATTCTAATCCGGTCTTCGCGTAATCTTGTGTTTTGAACCGTAAACCTTTCTTTAAAACTAACTGGTCTAAGTTTAAACTTAAGTAAGACCCGTTAGGAATCTAATAGGTTATTAAAACCTTCGTTCCAGATTTAGGAGCCCAGTAAAAGATATTTGCACTTGCTGATTGTATACGGCTGGGATAAATTTGTATAATTTGCTCAGGTAAATACTTTTAACTTATTTTCCGTTATACGGGCTTGGGATACAGTATTATAATAATACCGGTTGGTCGGGTGTGTAGTTATTTAAATCAGATTGTGATTAATATATTTACATAACCCGTTTTAATCTGTTTTTTTTTTGTATATGGCCTTTGGGGGGGTTAATGACCATGTCCTGGATATCCTCGGCTCATTCATTGAAATGGCCACAACTTAAGCACGGGGTGTAGGCATACACCTGACAGTTGCGTATGTATAAAAGTATCCCACAATAAGGTATTCCTTGTGGGCATTATACTTGTGGTGTGTCAGTTAATCTTGTCCGGCTCTTCTAACCGGCCCTGACGGACGGCAAATATGTAAAACTGTATACAAGATTGTTTTTATAATAATTGTCCCAAGTTATAAAAGATTATTTGTGCCTTGTGAATTTAAATAAATTTTCTTAAAACATTTTTAAAAGAGTCGGTTAATTGTATTTACCAGTGTAAACTGACGTATTTTCCAAAAGGTTAAGTGCAGGTACTAGGCGAAATAGGCCGGCTACTCCTGGGTGAATTAAATAAAGAGTTATGCGAGCTTTATCACTTTAAAATCTGTTGAACAATATTTCCTTTGTTTTGATCCGCCTGTGGATCCATCTTACAATCCGTTTGTAATGTTTGATGCTACTTTTGAATCGGTTTGTAATATATTTACTTTAGACTTCCGCTGTGCATTGAACTGTGATTATTTGACTATGATGATATCAACTACGTCACGATACTCCCCACCGGGCCCACCGGTAATACGTGGAAATATCGGGGTGTGACAGGTTGGTATCAGAGCCAACATTGAGTGAATTAAACAATAGCCTTTCTGTGTTTAATCTCAATGACACAGTTGCACATTCCTTGACTTCCGAGTCTAGGCAAAGGACTTAGGACTAATCCTAATATTTTATTTTGTCCTTTATTATTTTTCCTTGTTGTTTCCTTTGTTTGTTTTGACAGGAACACGAAGATGCCACCAAGATTCAGAGGCCGATGAGGACGAGGCAAGGCGCCCTTCACTGCTCCTAACGATCATGAGGCCGGGCCTTCACACCGGTGAACTCCTTCCGCAACAATGAGCACAAGTCCTCAGGAGGACTGGATGACCTACTTAGAGCCTGCGAGGCGATCAGTCTCGCTTAGCTCCTCGCCTTCCTACCACGACTCTTTCGGGCTCCATCAAGGCAACGAGTCCGACCATTCACGCCATTCCTACTTGCCGTTGCAGCGGTCAGGTTCTCGTTGGGCCTTCCAGGACCCGACCCCGTATTTCCAGAGCCGGTTTAACCCGGCAAATCAGATTGAAGAATCAATGGGTCATAACCCATTAGGCCCCGAAGACCATTTTCCTGAAGCTCAGGACATGGATATGGATGATGACCCCGATCCTGCCGAACCACCATCTGGGACGCCCACGCATCCCATAGAGATATCTGATGGGTCATCTTTTCATGGATCACCTTATCGAGGTCCAGACAGCTATGAAGCAAGGTTTGCTTCATACCCTTGGGAGTTCACTCCTTCCTTCAACCAACAACCACAACAACAGTAGCAGGATCCCTCTGAGGATTTACGTTTTGTTGCGGTCACGCCACCGCCACCACCACCGCTTGAGCAGCAGCTGCCTCCGGAGCCACCTAGGCGTAGAAGAACAGGTGCACGGATGTCCGTGCGAGGAGGGGATTTCCACTTCAGCACCCCTCAACACTCCAGTGGCAGTCACTACCCGCCACTGTATGAAGACCCGCAGCTGGATGGGCCTTCAAACCCAGTTTCCGAGGTGGACTCTGCGCCAGTCGCACTACCACCGCCACACATGGGTTATGATAACCCAATTCCTTCATACGCCGGTGCAGCGGCGTATAACCCTTTTGAACAACCACCTTACCCTGGCTACAACTACTACAACGCCCCTGATGTTGACCCGTACCTCGTAGCGGCAAACTACAATGCTCTTTACACAGAAGGGCCCTATGCAGCTTCGCACCAATTTGGGTACCAAGCATATGGGTACCAATACCCGCCACCTTCTCAACCTCCGCAGCAACAGCCGCCGCAGCCGCCGTTGATCCCGCCACCGCAACAACAGGAGATTCTTCAGAGGCTGAGCCAGGTGAAACGGGAGGTTCAAGAGGAGCGTAGGAGCCACCGGGATTTCTTAAGGGTTTGGCGAATTTAATCAAGGGGAAGAAGAAGAGGGATTTTTGAAGATTCCTTGTTTATTTATTTGTATTGTTGTTTGTTTTCAATTAAGTCCCTGTGTGGACATCTATTTATGTATTCAGTCCCTGCGAGGACTTGTATTTTCATTTTAGCCCCTGCGTGGGTAAGTTATTTATGTAAAAGTCCCGTTTAGGGCACCTATGTACTCTTTCTTCATTTAGTTGAATGTTTTAATTCAAATTTCATTTTGTCATTTTATGTATAAATATATTATATGAAATAAATTAACATAAAACATTTCATTTTATGATTGATCTGCCAATAAATATTAAACAAAATCTTAAAGGCAAAACCTAGCCCATGTGTCATTTTAAGACAAGGCCATAATGGTAGATCCTTGTTAAGATTCAAATCCTTGTTAACATCTGAAAACATGTTAACACTCCTGGCAGATGTGATTCGTTAAAATCACACATGTCATCCTTATATTGGGTTCTTCCAATTCCTTACCTTTCTTTATTATTTAGACATCCATTAGTGATGTGGTGCCTACGGGCCATGTTAATTGTCAAATAAGACAAAAGACAGATGTAGTCTACGACTCCCTGTCAATAAAAGGTAATGGACTACGTTCAAACCTTAATGCCTCGATTCTCTGAAATCATGGCTTAAAATTGTCCTTGTGACTAGGCCTTCTGTATGCCACCCTATTATCCTAAATAGTTTATAACTGGGATAAAATATAATAAAAATTTAAATAAATTAAAATTAACCAATATGGCTTAAATTTTACCATGGTTAATGGATTGTCATAAAAGACGAATCCATAATAGACTTCTGAAAAAATCATTGTCATTATTTTATGTAGCAATCAAGCTACATGGCAGAATTTGAAGAAATCAACAGTCACCGGAGGGAGAATCATGATACTACCAGAGTTAATGTAGCGGGCGCGAAACTACAGGCATTAATAGATAATGCCGTTACTCGAGCTCTTGACAGACAATTTAATGAATCGAGTGGAACTCGCGCTAGAACTCAGTCTGTACCACATTCAAAACCACCCTCCAAGACTCATACAGCTCGCAAGAGTGAATCTCATCATTCTTCAAACCAGAGGAGTGTCCCATCTAAGAAAGTTGTGCTCAATCAAGAGCCCCGTGTTAAAACTTGTTCTTATAAGTATTTCATCTCCTGCAAGCCCAGGGATTTCACAGGAGAGAAAGGAGCCATCGACTGTATGACGTGGCTCGATGAGATGGACACCGTTGTTGATATTAGTGGATGTGCAGAGCAGACCATTGTGAAGTTTGTGTCACAGTCGTTCAAAGGTGAAGCTCTAGCTTGGTGGAGGTCCCTAATCCAAGCTACGGGAAAAATCCACTTATATAGCATGTCTTGGGATCACTTCGTTGCTTTAATCAAAGAAAATTTTTGTCCTCAGCATGAAGTTGAGAACATTGAGACAGATTTCCTAACATTGGTTATGAAGAACTTAGACTGTCAGGCATATCTCACGAGTTTCAACACTATGTCACGATTGGTTCCTTGCCTGGTTACCCCGGAACCAAAACGTATAGCCCGTTTTATCGGGGTTTAGCCCCGGAGATCAAAGCTAGTGTGAAAGCGTCTCAACCTACTACTTTCAGGTCAGTAGCTGATCTGTCATTATCCCTTACCCTCGACGCGGTCAGGCAGAGATCACTTAGGAATTCTGAAGAAGGAAAAAGGAAACGTGAGGTTGAGAACTCACGTCGTTCTGATAAGAAGCATAAAGGGAATTTAGACCACAAGAAGAATTCTGGGTCTAACAGGGGTAACCAGCAAACGGATGAGAAGCCTAAATGCAAGACCTGCCAGAAGCGTCATTTTGGAAAATGTAGGTTTGAATCAAAGTCGCAGTCGCAATCAAAGCCGATTGGATGTGGGATCTGCAAGTCCAAAGAACATAAGACTTTGGATTGCAAGAAGTTGAAGGACGCAACCTGTTATGGTTGCAACGAGAAGGGGCATATTAAGACAAACTGCCCGAAATATGCAAAGAAACCTGAAGAAGGTAAGAAGACCAATGCTAGGGTCTTTCAGATGAATGCACAGGAAGCGATTCAGAATGACAACGTGATAACAGGTACCTTTCTTATCAATGATGTTTATGCAAGGGTATTATTTGATTCGGGTGCAGATAAGTCATTTGTGGATGATAAATTTTGTAAGTTATTAAATCTGCCTGTTAAAACCCTAAGCATAAAATATGAAGTATAATTGGCCGATGGTACCATAGAAACTGCTTCAACCGTGTTAGATGGATGTTTTATATCCATTAGGAACCACTCTTTTCCGTTGTCTTTGCTTCCTTTGAAACTAGCTGGATTCGACATAGTAATAGGCATGGATTGGTTATCTCATAACCAAGCCCAGATTGTTTGTGACTAGAAACAAGTGATTATCAAGACTCCGTATGGTGAGCCACTCACAATACAAGGAGATACTCAGTATGGGTTGCCTGAGCAAGTGTCTATACTTAAGGCATCAAGGTGTTTGAAAAAGGGTTGTGTCATTTACATGGCACAAGTGACTATTGACGAACCAAAGCCCAAGATTGAAGACATCCCTGTCATTTCTGAATATCCAGAAGTATTCCCTGAAGAACTACCTGGTTTACCACAAGATAGGCAAGTAGAGTTCAGAATTGACATCATTCCTGGAGCAGCACCTGTTACAAGAGCACCTTACAGGTTAGCACCAACTGAGATGAAGGAGTTGAGAACTCAACTGGATGATTTGTTGGCAAAAGGATTTATTAGACCTAGCTCATCTCCTTGGGGAGCACCGATACTGTTTGTGAAGAAAAAAGATGGATCGATGCGTCTATACATCGATTATCGCGAGCTTAACAAGGTTACAATCAAGAATAGATATCCATTGCCCAGGATCGACGATTTGTTCGATCAATTGCAAGGGGCAAGTTACTTCTCCAAGATTGATTTAAGATCGGGTTACCATCAGCTGAAGGTCAGAGATGAAGATGTGCATAAGACTGCATTGAGGACTCATTATGGTCACTACGAGTTCCTGGTGATGCCTTTCGGGCTCACTAATGCACCAGCAGCGTTCATGGATCTCATGAATCGCGTTTCCAAACCCTACTTGGACAAGTTTGTCATCGTCTTTATTGATGACATACTTATATATTCGAAGAATCAAGCCGATCACGAAAAACATCTTCGATGTATTCTTAAACTTCTTCAGCAAGAGAAGCTCTACGCCAAGTTTTCAAAATGTGAGTTTTGGCTTCGTGAAGTCCAATTTCTTGGACATGTTGTGAGTGAGCGTGGTATCCAGGTGGATCCCGCTAAGATAGAAGTCATCATGAATTGGCAAGAGCCGAAGACGCCCACAGAGATTCGCAGCTTCTTGGGTCTGGCAGGGTATTACAGGCGTTTTATTGAAAACTTCTCAAGGATTGTTGCACCCCTAACTTCATTGACCCGCAAGAATATAAAGTTTGACTGGGGTCCCAAGCAGCAAGAATCCTTTGATATTCTTAAGCAGAAGCTAAGCAATGCACCTGTGTTGACATTGCCTGAAGGGATTGAAGAATTTGTGGTTAACTGTGATGCATCGCACACTGGCATGGGATGTGTGCTAATGCAGAAGGGCAAAGTTATTGCCTATGCTTCTCGACAATTAAAAGTGCACGAAAAGAATTACACCACCCACGACTTGGAATTGGGTGTCGTTGTGTTTGCACTAAAACTTTGGAGACATTATTTATATGGTACCAAATGTGTGATCTATTATGATCACAAGAGCCTCCAGCATCTGTTCAATCAGAAGGATCTAAACATGAGACAGCGTCGATGGATGGAGACACTGAATGATTATGATTGTGAAATCCGGTACCATCCAGGCAAGGCGAATGTAGTCGCCGATGCTTTGAGCAGGAAGGAACGGGTTAAGCCCATTAGAATCAATGCCAAGAGCATTGAATTGAAGAACAGTTTGAATGAAAGGTCGTTAGCCGCTCAAAAGGAAGCCGTATTAGAAGCTAACTATCCAAATGAAAAGCTGGGAGTAACTGCGGAACAGTTATCATATGGAAAGGATGGAATTCTAAGATTGAATGGACGAATATGGGTTCCAATTTATGGAGGACTCAGGAACGTTATCCTTCAAGAAGCCCATAGTTCCAAGTATTTTGTTCATCCTGGCTGTGATAAGATGTACCAGGATTTAAAGGCAAATTACTGGTGGATAGGTTTGAAGAAATCTATAGCCACTTACGTGGCCAAATGTTTGACGTGCGCACAAGTTAAAGCTGAACACCAGAAGCCGTCAGGATTGCTGCAACAGCCTGAACTTCCCACTTGGAAGTGGGAAATGGTAACTATGGATTTCATCACTAAGTTACCAAAAACAAAGCAAGGAAATGATACTATTTGGGTTATAGTAGATAGACTGACTAAGTCAGTCCACTTCTTACCTATTAAGGAAACACACAGCTCCGACAAGTTAGCTCAGCTATACGTGGATGAGATTGTATCTCTCCACGGAGTGCCAGTGTCTATTATCTCTGATAGGGATACAAGATACACATCGCATTTTTGGAAGAGCTTTCAGCAGTCATTAGGCACTCGATTAAATTTCAGCACTGCATATCATCCTCAGACGGATGGTCAAAGCGATCGTACAATTCAAACGCTGGAGGATATGTTAGGGGCTTGGGATGATCATCTTCCGTTGATTGAATTCTCGTACAATAATAGCTATCATTCGAGTATTCAAGCTGCACCTTTTGAAGCTTTGTATGGAAGAAAGTGCAGGACGCCCGTTTGTTGGGCAGAAGTTGGAGATGTCCAACTAACAGGACCTGATATAGTCTTGGAGACGACAGATAAGATTGTGCAGATACGTGATCATCTCAAAGCTGCGAGGGATAGGCAGAAAAGCTACGCAGATAAGAGGCGTAAACCTCTGAAATTCGAGGTAGGTGACAAAGTGTTACTTAAGGTATCACCCTTTAAAGGGGTAATGCGTTTTGGCAAGAAAGGCAAGTTAAGCCCAAGATACATAGGACCATTCGAGATCATCGAATGAGTCGGAACAGTGGCTTACAAGTTAAACCTGCCTGAAGAACTCAGTGGAATTCATAATGTTTTCCACATCTGCAATCTGAAGAAGTGTCTAGCTGATGAATCACTAGCCATGTCACATAAGGATGTGCATATAGATGAGAGCTTAAAATTTGTTGAAAAACCTTTGTCGATCGAGGATCGACAGGTTAAGAAATTTCGAAAGAAGCACGTACCGATTGTGAAGGTTAAATGGGATGCCCGTAGAGGTCCCGAATACACGTGGGAGGTTGAGTCCATAATAAAACAGAAGTACCCTCATTTATTTCAGTAAATCTCGAGGTCGAGATTTCTTTTAAGGAGGTAAGGATGTAACACCTCGTAAAATCACGACCAATATAATAAAGACACGTGTCATGGACTTTAAACGTGTAGGGAATTATTTCTGAAGGACTGAAGTTGTCAAACAATGTAAATATGTGAATAAAGGGATCCAAAGTGTCAACATACCAATCTTGTGCCTCTGAATGACCTCACACGACGTTCGTATTCTTTAACGAATAATTTATCGAACTTAGAAAGTCGTTTGTGCTTAAAATAAGGATCTCATGAATCATAGGGGTTAAAAGTGTCAACATGTTGAAAGTAACCTCTGAATGGCCTTTTGACGATCCCAAAAACATTGTAATGTTTATATATTTTGATCTCAAGAACGTCGGATATTAATTTTGTGGAGATTCGAAGAAAAACAAGACTTTTCGGGTGATCGTACAACTAACCGGGAGCTTAACGGAGTTAGTAAATGACCCAAGGTCCTTAAAAGTTAACTATGGGGGTCCAAAAGGTAATAAATGAAAGTTATATAAAGATTTTATGGACCAGGGACCGAAATGGAAATGTTTAAAAAGTTTTCCCCGGTTTACCAGGTTGTCTCGGGCCGCGTAAGCCAAGGCCTAGGCTTACGCGGGCCGCGTAAAACTACCAGATGCAGAAAAGTGTGGACAGGTTCGGGTTTGGCATGTTCCACCGCCTTAGAAAGCTGGTTTTCGAATTCAGGGACTGAACCAATGGTATTTCATGCATAGGGGACACCTGGGGTGATCTGAAAACATTTGTAGACTAGTGTGGATTGATCTTGTGAGTTTTGAATTCCTATATAAGAGTTCTTGTTTTCTACTTCACATGCTCACTCACAAAAATCATTGTCAACTCATCTCTGGGACTTCCTGGAGCTCAAGCAAGTTTCCTCAAGTTCCTAATTCATGCTAAGAGCCGTTGTAAGCATTATTAGCTTCTCTAGTTCATGTTTTATTAGTCTAATGACCGAAAGTCAAAGCCGTCGTAATTAAGCTTTGACTTAGTGATTAATCACTAATGGTCCAGCCATTATTCGAATTGAAAGTGGCTATGAGTTGGTAATGATGTGGGTAATAAGTCCTTAAAAGGGCACCCTCTGATTATCACTCTAACTTGGTCAATTGTCGGGTCAAACTTAATATTAAAAAGTCAACAGAAGCTATTTTTGCAAATAAATTCATAACTAGCAATTAGGGATGAGATCGGTACGATACCGGTACCGTACCGGTACCGATACCGCAAATACCGTTACCGAAATTCAGGAAATGTGGATACCGATTACCGTACCGTATTTATAGATTCGGTACCGGTACGGTATCGGTACCGGTATTTCGGTATTTTACCACATTGGTACCGCTGTTGTGTCATCCTTTATTTTACCTAAAAAATATCATGTGCAAACCATTAAAAAATTAACTTACTTCAATGGATTTCATGCTTTTTACCGATGATGAAGATGCCATAAACAAGTTAGAAGAATTCAAATCTAAAATCAAAAACATAAAAAAACTTATCAATATTAATAATTTTGTTTTGATAATTTTTACCCTATTAACTTTTTATTTAGTTTTGATAATTTTGATCCATTGTTTTTTTGGCTTTTGATATGACGTATTTATCATTAGTCAGTATGTTTTTGTTAGGGAATTTATGGCTTTTGATAAAAAAATAGCAGTTTACGTCATATGTTTTGATTTATATGTTTTCTTCTAGATGGTCAACGTAGGAAAACTACCAAATAGATGAGCTAATATCGAATAATTTTTTCTTCGCTTAATAACCATTGATGTCTGAGTTTGTGACCGAATATTTTTTTCTTGATGATGTCTGACGTATTAAAGCAAAAAACATTGATGACCGATCGACTTTTTTGTTTTGTAATCAGAACACAGAAGCATACATGAAATATGGTTTTGAATTAGGTTTAGGGTTTGTTATATATTAGTTCAGTTCAATATATTGTAGTGGACTTGGACTCTTCGTAATCCAACCTAAAAACCCATTGAAATTCATTATTAAATTCGGTATTAATACCGGTATTTACTGAAAAATACCTATACCGATACCGTTTTTTACCGATACCGAATTTCGAAAAATCCATTACCGATACCGGTACCGTTTATAATCGGTACGGTAACGGTACGGTACCGGTATTTTGGTAAAAAATCTCATCCCTACTAGCAATGTAGGAGTTATGGAACCTGTTTTAACACTAAAATAATTTGGTAAATAAAGTAAAAACATGTCTAAGCATGTTCAACCCGACAATTCTAAGTTTAGGCTCGGTTCGCGACCGAAAGTCGCAAAAGAAGACTTTTGCTTTGACTTTCGGTTCTGACCCGATTTAGCTTGTTTTAGATACACCTTAAGGTTCCTTTAGAACCATATTATAAGTTAGTAAAACCCTCTGAGGTTATACTACATGGTTCCTTATTTGTCCGATTCGTTTGCATGTTTCCGTTAATTGCTTAAATGTTGACCATAATGCCCTTTTGATATTAAAACGAGATTTTTGAAAATGTGAGAGGACAAAAACCTTTATTTATGATTTATAAACATGTCCTAAAAATTTGACATCAGTTTGAGGTCTAAATTAGGAGTTATGCTCAATATCGTAATATGCAAGCTTTTTATTAATTAAACGGCATTATTAGCGTAACGCCTATTTAAACCCAAATTTCGACACCAAACTCTTTACCCACTGATGAAATATAATATTTTGGAATTTTTGAAGATTTTTATTTATTTTTAAACTGATCATAATGTAGGGTTCTTGCTTTGATTCGGTAATTGACGGTTATACCATTTTCGTGAATAAAATGAGTTCTACATAACATTTTGATACCAAACCTTTTGCTACTTATTTTATATGATAAATAAAATATTTTGAACTTTATAAACTGATCAAAGACTTAGATTTCCTTATATAACCTGAAAATCGCCTAAAACCGACTTTTACGCGTTTTAAACGCATAGTATGGATTAAAACTATTTTTGACACATAAGACTTAATACCTACTGATGTTTTAAGTAAATTTCTATACTTTAACAGTAAGTAAAATCTTTGAACTCAGATTTCCAAATTTGACCTTTAATGCTTATGCGAAATGACCAAAATGCCCCTACGGTGCATAGTTTGGTTATAAATGATAAATTTCACATATGTTCAATATCTTACTGATATAACCTACTAAAATAAATATTTTTACTGATCATTTTAGACCAGAACTTTAGATTAATATTTAATCTCTTTTATAACCTTCAAAATGAGCAAAATACCCCTACGGGGCTTAAATTGATTTTTAATCCGTTTTGGGCATAATGGAAGGTATCCTACTGATATCACAACATAATTAAAGTATATTAACTTGTGAAACCTGTTCATGACTCAATTGTTTACCCGTTATGCATTTTTCGCGTTTGGTACGTTTATGTAACTAGTTTACATAAATTGACCGAAACGGGTCAAACTTATCATTTTTACCTCAAAATCCAGAATGTGTTTAGTTTACCCGTATTATACAAGTCTTCAAACTTGTAGGGTATAAATCACATTCTAATCCGGTCTTCGCTTAATCTTGCGTTTTGAACCGTAAACCTTTCTTTAAAACTAACCGGTCTAAGTTTAAACTTAAGTAAGACCCGTTAGGAATCTAATCGGTTATTAAGACCTTCATTCCAGATTTAGGAGCCCAGTAAAAGATATTTGCACTTGCTGATTGTATACGGCTAGGATAAATTTGTATAATTTGCTCAGGTAAATACTTTTAACTTATTTTCCGTTATACGGGCTTGGGATACAGTATTATAATAATACCGCTTGGTCGGGTGTGTAGTTATTTAAATCGGATTGTGATTAATATATTTACATAACCCGTTTTAATCTGTTTTGTTTGGTATATGGCTTTTGGGGGGGTTAATGACCATGTCCTGGATATCCTCGGCTCATTCATTGAAATGGCCACGACTTAAGCACGGGGTGTAGGCATACACCTGACAGTTGCGTATGTATAAAAGTATCCCACAATAAGGTATTCCTTGTGGGTATTATACTTGTGGTGTGTCAGTTAATCTTGTCAGGCTCTTCTAACCGGCCCTGACGGACGGCAAACATGTTAAACTGTATACAAGATTGTTTTTATAATAATTGTCACACCCCGATTTCCACGTGTCACCGGTGGGCCCGGTGGGGGAGTATCGTGACGTGGTTGGCAACATAATAGTCAAACAACACAATATCAATATGCACAGCGGAAGCAAATTTAAAATAAGATACAACCGAATTTAATATTGTAATATCAAAGTCACAATATCCGGAAGTTTATCCACAGTCGGATCGAAATAAAAATAGTATTAATGGTTCAACAGACTTTAGGCATCTTAAGCTTGCGAGACTTCTAATGATGCTAAGGAGAAATCCCAGCCAATTTCGCTTAGTACCTGCATTTAATCTTTTTGGGAAAATACGTCAGTTTACACTGGTAAATACATTCAACTGACTCATTTTGGAAAATGATTGGAAATTGGTTTGGATGCACGTGGCATAAACATTTTATTTAACTTGGGAGAATTATTTAATATTATAATCTTGTGAACGAATTACATGTTCCTTGTGCGTTCAGTAGCCCGGTTCTTGTCCGGGTTAAAGATCAATAGACACACCACAATGTTCTTTTGTGCACTGATGGGTGTACGCCTACACCCCGCGCTTAAGTCGTGGCCATTTCGTAAAATGATGCCAAGGATATCCGGGACATGGTCATTAACCCCCCAAAGGCTTTAAGTAACAAGACTGTTTAAACGAGCCGATCAAATTATTCAACTACCCACCTAACGGTGGAGATTTGATGCCCGATCAAGCGGTATGCTATATACCGTAACCCAAGCCCGTATAGGGAAAATAAGTTAAAAGTATTTACCTGAGCAAAGTATAATTCACAATTAGCAAAATGCACGTAGCTTTTACTGGTCCTCCTAATCTGGAACGAAGGTTTTATAATAACCTATTAGAATCCTAACGGGTCTTTAATTAAGCTTAAGCTTAGACCGGCTAGTTTCAAAGATACGGTACGTACGCACGATTAAGCGAAGACCGGATAGAATGTGATTTAGACCCGACAAGTTTGAAGACTTGTTTAATATGGGTTTATTATTCACATTCTGGATTTTGAGATAAAACCGTTAAGGTTTGACCCGTTTCGGCTAATTTATGTAAACTTGTTACATAAACCGAACCGTACGCGTAATAAGCGTGACGGGTATTCATGAGAGCTATATACAGGTTTCCTAAGTTAATTATGCCTCAAATATGTTGTGACATCAGTAAGATGTCTTTCATTATGCCCGAAACGTGTTTAAACACAAACTAGGCCCCGTAGGGGTAGTTTGGTCATTTAAAAGTTTATAAAAGAGTTTAAGTAACAATCTGAGTTACAGGTCTGATGTAATCAGCAAATATACTCAATTTTCTAAGTTATATCAGTAGGATAAAGCATATATGTGAAACTTATCATTTTTAACCAAACTATGCCCCGTAGGGGTATTTTGGTAATTTCACATAAGCCGAAAAGCTCAAAACTGAAGCCTGAGTTTATCAACCTTTTCTTACTGTTAAAATATTATAATTTGCCTCATATATCAGTAGGTATCAACCCGGGTATGTCCAATATACTTTTAATACATACCTTGCGTTAAAAACGCTTAATAAGGCGATTAAAGGGCATTTCCGGTTTCGATACTTAAATCTGATATTTTTATATTTCCAGAAGGCTTAAGTTAATTTATTTATCGTATGTGATCAGTAGCAAAAGGTTTGGAGTCGTTTAGATATGAAAAACCCATTTTATGGCCCGTAAGGGCAAAACCGACAATTACCGGATTAAGCCTACGACTACTAGTTATGCTCAGCCTAAAATTAATTAAAAATCTTTAAAAATCCCAAAATAATATATTACATCAGTGGGTATTAATTTTGATACCAAAAAGTAGGCTTAACTAGGCTATACGCTAATTACGCCGTTTTATTAACATAAAGCATTCATTTTGCGATAATGAGCATAACTCTTAATATACAAATCAAACTGATGTCAAACTTTGCATACAAGTTTATATATCAGTAATTAAAGTTTCTACTCTTTTACATTTCCAAAAATCACGTTTTAAGTTAATAAGGGCATAACGGTCAACATATGAGCAATTAACGGAAACATGCATATTAATTGGATAACTAATGAACCAAGGTGTATAATCACAGAGGGGTATTCTAACATGTAACCTAGTCCAATTAAAGCTCTGAGGCATTTCTAAAACATGCCTATACGGGTCAGAACTGAAAGTCAAAGTGAAAGTCAAACCATGCGACTTTCGGTTCCGAACCGGGTATTTACAGGAATTTGTCGGGTTGAACATGTCTAGACATGTTCTTACACTTATTACCAAGTTATAACAATGATCCAACAGGTTGTATGTGATCTACAATGTTAATTATGCATAAATAGCATTTTAGGCTTCCGGTTGACTTTTTAAATATAAGTTTGACCCGACTTTTGACCTGGTTAGAGTGGTGATCAGGAGAAACCCTTTTGAGGTTTTATTACCCACATAAATACCAACCTATAACTACTTTTGATTCGAGATATGCATGAGCCATTTATCATTAATCTCGAAGTCAAACCGTAATTACGACGGTTTGACTTTTAGCTAATTAACTAAGCTAAAACT
Organism: Helianthus tuberosus; assembly: GCA_030545235.1. NCBI lineage: Eukaryota > Viridiplantae > Streptophyta > Magnoliopsida > Asterales > Asteraceae > Helianthus > Helianthus tuberosus. The sequence continues at coordinate 212,272,493 of CM060400.1, forward strand.
AATTAGAGAAGGTTAGGCAACTTACAAAGGTCCTAAGCTTGATTAGAGAACACTTGAGAGAAGGCTTTGAGTTCCAGAAGTGCTCCAAGAATGCAGATGAAGATGTGATGAAGTGTTTGCAACTATGGCCCTTATATAGTGGATTTACTCACCACAATGTATTGACAACAAGGTCTAGCACACACCACAAGCTTCCCACATGTGTCCTAGATGCTTAGGGGGTGGTTTAGGGGTCAGGAGATGTGAAAAATCGGGTAAAGGTCGCGCACAAAGGCAATGGCAGGCAACAGCCACGTTTTCCGGAACTGGGAGTCCCTCGCGTGGCGCGAGGGACCCTCGCGTGGCGCGACGGCATGCTGCAATCAGCATTCATGATCTTTTGCGATTTGGTCTTTGGCTCTTCAAAACCCGATTAGGCACTTGTTTCTTGTATTGTAAACCCTCATAATTGATCTATAAAGGCTTTAAAACATATACCCACTTTGCTAAGTCCCCGGTTGACTTGATTGTTACCCGAAAAGTCCTAACTTTCAACGTTTACGCTTTAACACTTCGCACACGAATTTGATCACAACTTTCTCATACGACAACGAAACTTTACGAAATTTATATCGTGCATTCTAGTGAGCGTAATTAATATTTACAAAGCTTCGGGTTTGTCAAAAGGTCACTCAGAGGTATAAATTGAACATGTTGACACATTTAGTCCCTGTAGTTTGAAATCTCTCACTTTTAGCTTCGTATGATCCATGATTTATTCGTTTGAAGGTATGAGCATCATGTAGGGTTAATGTACATTATATTTATTCACAGTTGACACTTAGAATACGTATTTTCACATACTTTCCATGTTTGTCAACTTTAGTCCTTCTATAATATTTCTTTCACACGTTTAAACATTTGACACGTGTCTACACATTATAGGACGTGAATTTTCGAGGTGTTACATCCTCACCCCCTTAAAATAAATCTCGACCCGAGATTTACTGAAATAAGTAAGGGTACTTTTCTTTCATCGTGGATTCAACCTCCCACGTGTATTCGGGACCTCTACGGGCATCCCATTTGACCTTTACAATAGGTACGTGCTTCCTTCGAAGCTTCTTCACCTGTCGATCTTCAATCGACAAAGGTTTTTCCACAAATTTCAAGCTCTCATCTATGTGCACATCTGTATGCGGTATTACCAGTGATTCATCAGCGAAGCACTTTTTCAGATTGCAGATGTGGAACACATTGTGAATTCCACTGAGCTCTTCTGGTAAGTTTAACTTATAGGCAACTGACCCGACACATTCGATAACCTCGAAAGGTCCTATGTATCTCGGGCTTAGCTTGCCTTTCTTACCAAACCCCATCACTCCTTTCCAGGGTGACACTTTAAGTAGGACTTTGTCACCTACTTCGAAGTGAAAATCCTTACGCTTAGGATCAGCGTAACTCTTCTGCCTATCCCGGGCAGCTTTGAGACGGTCACGAATCTGGACAATCTTGTCCGTCGTTTCGAACACGATCTCTGGTCCTGATAACTGGACATCTCCAACTTCCGCCCAACAAATAGGCGATCTACACTTTCTACCGTATAATGCCTCAAAAGGCGCAGCCTTAATGCTGGTATGGTAGCTATTGTTGTAGGAGAATTCGATTAATGGTAGGTTCTTATCCTAACTACCTCCCAAATCGATCGCACACGCACGTGGCATGTCTTCCAACGTTTGAATAGTACGCTCACTCTGACCGTCAGTCTGAGGATGGTAAGCCGTACTAAAATTCAAACGTGTGCCCAAAGATTGCTGGAAACTCTTCCAAAAATGCGACGTGTACCTAGTATCTCGATCAGAGATAATAGCCACAGGTATGCCATGTAAGGCTACAATCTTATCAACGTATAATTGGGCTAACATATCGGAGCTATAAGTCTCCTTGATGGGTAAGAAATGAGCTGACTTAGTCAGTCTGTCAACTATAACCCATATTGTATCATTTCCTTTCCTTTTCTTGGGTAACTTGGTAATAAAATCCATAGTTACCATTTCCCACTTCCACGTAGGAAGTTCAGGCTGTTGTAGCAAACCTGACGGTTTTTGATGCTCGGCTTTGACTTGCGCACATGTCAAGCATTTAGCTACATGGGTGGCTACAGACCTTTTGAAGCCTATCCACCAATAATTTGCCTTTAGATCCTGGTACATCTTATCAGCTCCAGGATGAACGGAGTATTTGGAACTATGGGCTTCCTGGAGGATGACATCTCGAAGACCTCCATAAATCGGAACCCATATTCGTCCATTTAATCGTAAGATTCCGTCCTTGCTAAGAGTTAACTGCTCCTCAGTTACTCCCAGCTTTTCATTAGGATAGTTAGCTTCCAACACAGCTTCCTTCTGTGCAGCTAACAACCTTTTAATCAAATTATTCTTTATTTCCATGCGCTTGGCATTGATTCGGATGGGTTTAACCCTTTCCTTCCGACTCAAGGCATCGGCGACTACATTCGCCTTGCCGGGATGGTATTTGATTTCACAATCATAATCATTTAAAGTTTTCATCCAACGGCGTTGCCTCATGTTTAGTTCCTTCTGATTGAACAGATGTTGGAGGCTCTTGTGATCAGAATAAATCACACATTTGACACCATATAGATAGTGCCTCCAAAGCTTCAGTGCGAACACAACGGCACCCAACTCCAAGTCGTGGGTGGTGTAATTCTTTTCGTGCACCTTTAACTGTCGTGAAGCGTAGGCAATTACCTTGCCTTTCTGCATAAGCACACACCCCAGGCCAGTGTGCGAAGCATCGCAATAAACCACAAATTCTTCTATTCCGTCTGGAAATGTCAGTACTGGGGCGTTGCTCAACTTTTGCTTCAGAATATCAAAGGATTCTTGCTGCTTAGGGCCCCAAACAAACTTAACCTTCTTCTTAGTTAAGGAGGTTAGGGGTGCAGCAATCCTTGAAATTTTTTCAATGAAACGCCTGTAATATCCTGCCAATCCCAGGAAGCTACGAATCTCTGTAGGCGTCTTCGGCTCTTGCCAGTTCATTACGGCTTCAACCTTAGCGGGACGTGTCCAAGGAATTGGACTTCTCGTAGCCAAAATTCACACTTAGAGAATTTGGCATAGAGCTTCTCCTGTTGTAGAAGTTTGAGAATACAACGAAGGTGTTTCTCATGGTCAGCTTGATTCTTAGAATAAATGAGAATGTCGTCGATGAAAACGATGACGAATTTATCCAAGTAAGGCTTGCAGACGCGATTCATGAGATCCATGAACGCGGCCGGTGCATTAGTGAGCCCAAAAGGCATCACCAGGAACTCGTAGTGACCGTAACGAGTCCTAAATGCAGTCTTGTGAACGTCTTCATCTTTAACCTTTAACTGATAGTAGCCTGACCTCAAATCGATCTTCGAGAAGTAACTTTCCCCTTGAAGCTGATCGAACAAATCGTCGATCCTGGGCAAAGGATACCTATTCTTGATCGTGACTTTATTAAGCTCGCGATAGTCGATGCACAGGCGCATCGATCCATCTTTCTTCTTGACAAACAAGATTGGCGCTCCCCAAGGAGATGAACTAGGTCTAATGAAACCTTTAGCCAGCAATTCATCTAGCTGCGTCCTCAACTCCTTCATTTCTGTGGGTGCCAATCTGTATGGTGCTCTAGCAACTGGTGCTGCTCCGGGGATGATATCGATTCTGAATTCCACTTGTCTATCTGGTGGTAAACCAGGTAGATCTTCAGGAAACACTTCTGGGTATTCAGAAATGACAGGGATGTCTTCTATCTTTGGTTTAGGCTCATCAATAATCACTTGCGCCATGTAGATGACACACCCCTTCTTCAAACACTTGGAAGCCTTGAGCATAGTCACTTGCTCAGGTAGCCCATACTGGGTATCTCCCCGAATGGTAAGTGATTCACCAGACGGAGTCTTTATTACCACTTGTTTCTTGTTACAGACTATTTGGGCCTGGTTATGAGATAACCAGTCCATACCCAGAACTATGTCAAAACCAGCCAACTTAAAGGGAAGTAGAGACAGAGGAAAAGAATGGTTCTTAATGGATATAACACATCCATCTAACACAGTGGAGACGGTTTCTAGGGTGCCATCTGCTAACTCCACCTCATAGTTCACTTTTAGGGTTTTGACAGGTAATTTCAACAATTCACAAAACTTATTGTCTACAAACGACTTATCAGCGCCAGAATCAAAAAGTACTCTAGCATATACGTCATTTACAAGGAAAGTACCTGTAATAACGTTGTCGTCTAGAACCGCTTCTTTTGCGTCCATTCTGAAGACTCTAGCATTAGTCTTCTTGGCCTCTTCAGGCTTCTTGTTGTATTTCGGGCAGTTAGTCTTAATGTGCCCCTTTTCATTGCAACGGTAGCACGTTGCGTCTTTTATCTTCTTGCAATCCAAGGTTTTGTGTTCCCTGGACTTGCACAACCCACAAGCAAAAGATTTTGACTCATTATTTGAGTTCGATCCGAGTCTGCACTTTCCAAAGTGCTGTTTCTTGCAAATATTGCACTTAGGCTTCTCACCAGACCGGTGCCCATCACTTCTTGACTCAGACCCCTTCTTGCTATCACCGTTCCCACGGTGCTTCTTGCTCGACCTCTTTGAGTTATCGTCTTCACGCTTCCTCTTTTCGGCATCTTTGTTCCTCAGCGACCGTTGCCTGACCGCATCCAAAGTGAGGGACAGAGATATGTCAGTTACCGATCTAAAAGTAGTCGGTCGAGATGCCTTTACGCTTGCCTTTATTTCCGGGGCTAGACCACCGATAAATCGAGCGATTCGTTTAGGCTCCGGGGTTACCAGATATGGAACCAACCGGGACAGCGTGTTAAAGCTCGTGAGGTAAGCTTGACAGTCGAGGTTTGTCATCACCAATGATATAAAATCAGACTCTATTTTCTCCACCTCATGCTGAGGGCAGTAATTTTCCTTGATTAGGGCGACAAATTGATCCCACGTCATGCTATACAAGGGGATTTTCCCAGTGGCTTGGATCAGTGATCTCCACCAGGTTAGAGCCTCTCCTTTGAAAGATTGCGACACGAACTTGACCACATCCTTTTCAGCGCATCCGCTGATGTCCACAACTGTATCCATCTCGTCCAACCACGTCATACAATCCACAGCTCCTTTCTCCCCGGTGAAATCCCGGGGTTTACACGAGACAAAATATTTATAGGAGCAACCCTTAGCAAGGGGTCCTTTAATCAGTATGATCCGCTGAGATGGGACACTGTGGTTTGAGGAGTGTCGATCGTCATCTTTCTTCGGTTCGTTCTTCTTGGACGGTGGCTTGGAAGGCTGTGTAGATAGGGTCCTACTACGGGTCCCACTGTACTCTTCATACTGCCTTTCCAAAGCCTGTGTAACAGAGCCGTCTATGATCGCTTTCAATTCCGCACTCGTTAGATTAACTCGGGCTTCATTATTAACCTCCACTGGATGGCTATTAACCTCGTCTGAGTTAGCCATTTAAATTGAACTGTTGCAGAAAACAAGGACAATAGTTTATTTGGGAGTTTATTATGGAATTGTCTTTTATGGCAATTCCTTAACCATGGTAACAGAGACCATATTTGGTTAATTTATAAATCATATTTATTTAGGATTTCTATAATAATTTATCCTAATTATAAAACATTAACAGTTTTATTTATGGCACATAAGGCCTAGTCACTTGGACACTTTTAATTTAATCTATGATTTCAGAGAATCAAAACATTAAGGTATACTGGCACAATAGGCCTAGTCACAAGGACAATTATAAATTATATGCTAGGATTTCAGAGAATCAAAGCATTTGAGGTTTGAACCTAGTTCATTACCCTTATTTGGCAGGGAGTCATAGCTACCACTGTCCTTTGGCTCATATGGAAATGAGTGGGGCTCGTAGGCACGTATTACCACGTATGGTAAAAATATGATCATCTTAATTGATGATTTTAACCCTTGATTCAGAGACCATTAAATTGGGTTAGGAATCTTCTAAAGAATCCTTATACATATACAATGACGTGTGATTTTTAAGGAATCACTTATGCCAGGAGTGTTAACATGTTTTCAGATGTTAACTTAGATTTGAATCTTTTGAACAGGTCTTACCATCTTGGCCTGGTCTTATAATTTACCCGAGGCTAGGTTTCACACTTTAAGATTCTTAATTAATAATTACATAGGCAGATTAATTCAAAAGGAATGATATTTATTTATTTCATTTATAATTTATTTATGCACAAAATGGCAAACATGAAATTTATAAAACAAACATTCCATTTAATTTATTCAAAATATTACATACTGCCCTAAACGGGTCTTTTCAACAAACAATTACCCACATAGGGGTTAATCAACATACTTGTCCACGCAGGGACTTCAAAACAAACATAATAGTCCACGCAGGGACCTTAAACAAACAACTAGTCCACGCAGGGACTTTAAGCAAACATCATACCCTCGCAGGGGTTAACGGAAAATAGACCCACGCAGGGGTTAAAACAAACACACATACATACCCACGCAGGGGCTTAAACAAATATAGGAAATACAGGCCCACGCAGGGGCTCAACAACAATTGGAAGGATTTTAGTGATCCTTCTTGTTCTTCCCTTTGATCAAACTTGCTAATCCTTGGAAGAAAGTCTGTCTCTCCCTACGGTCCCTGTGCACTTCCCTTTCAACCTGATCCATCCTCTGAAGGAGTTCTTCATGCTCAGGTGGGGAGAATCTAGGCGGCTGCGATTGAGTCCTTATTATAGGCCTAGGTGGTATCTGGTACCCATGTGTTGGGTACCCAACTCCCCATGGAGCTCCGTATGGTCCTTCCGGGTGCAGGGCATTGTAGTTGGCTGCCACCAAGTAAGGGTCGGCCTCTACGTACCCATAGATGTTGTGGACCGGCGGCTCGAACGGGTTGTATGCCATGGAACCCGTATACGCTGGGATTGGGTTGTCAAAACCCATTGGCGGTGGCTGCGGCATCGCTGGTTGTGAGGGTCCACCCATTGGTGGGTCCTCCTGATGTGGCGGGTAGTGGCTGCCACTTGATTGACGTGGGGAACTGAAATGGAAGTCCCCTGCTCGTGTCGACATGCGGGCACCGGTTCTCCTACGCCTTGGCGGTTGAGGAGGTGCCGGCTGAACTGGTGGCGGCGGAGGTGGTGGCGTAACTGCCACAAATCGGGAATCCCCAGAGGAATCTTGATGATGCTGCTGCTGCGGCTGCTGCTGCTGCTGAGGAGGCGACGAATGGTGAGGAGGGGTATAATACCACTCGTGCCGAGTGAACATGGCTTGGAAGCTGTCTGGACCACCGTAGGGTGATCCGTGGAAAGACGATCCGTCGGAGATCTCGATCGGATGATTTGGAGTGCCACTTGCAGGTTCGACGGGATCAGTATCCTCGTCCATGTCATCCGCGTGATCGCCAGAGAAGTGATCGTCTGGCCCCAGTGGGTTAAAACCCACGGGTTCTTGCACGTAGCCTACCGGATTAAACCGGCCCCAAAAAACTGGGGTGGGGTCCCCGAAAGAATGATGAGACAGGGATCGTTGTAATGGTATGAAGGAAGGCTGAGGGTTGTTCGGCTCGTAGTCCGGTTGTGGCCCATACGGGTTTTGGACTGGCGGTGTAGAGCTATGTGATACCGATCTTCTTGCTGGTTCAAACAGGTTTCTTCTGTTTTGGCGTGGATCGTCACTCTCCGTGGTAGACGGAGCTCGAACATTTGAAGGTCCTGCCTCGTTGTCGTTGGGGGCGGTGATCGGCCCCTTTCCTCGTCCTCTTCTACGGAAGAATCTTGGAGGCATATTGTTAATCCTGTCAAAGTAGCATAAGATAACGACAAGAAATAAATAAAATAAAGGACAACACAAAACCAAATAAAGTGGAATTTGTCCTATGTTATATGTCTAGACTCGAAGGTTTAGATATGTGCAATTGTGTAACTAAGATTAAACACAAAAGGCTAGTGTTTAATTCACTCAGTGTTGGCTCTGATACCAACCTGTCACACCCCGATTTCCACGTGTCACCGGTGGGCCCGGTGGGGGAGTATCGTGACGTGGTTGGCAACATAATAGTCAAACAACACAATATCAATATGCACAGCGGAAGCAATTTTAAAATAAGATACAACCGAATTTAATATTGTAATATCAAAGTCACAATATCCGGAAGTTTATCCACAGTCGGATCGAAATAAAAATAGTATTAATGGTTCAACAGACTTTAGGCATCTTAAGCTTGCGAGACTTCTAATGATGCTAAGGAGAAATCCCAGCCAATTTCGCTTAGTACCTGCATTTAATATTTTTGGGAAAATACGTCAGTTTACACTGGTAAATACATTCAACTGACTCATTTTGGAAAATGATTGGAAATTGGTTTGGATGCACGTGGCATAAACATTTTATTTAACTTGGGAGAATTATTTAATATTATAATCTTGTGAACGAATTACATGTTCCTTGTGCGTTCAGTAGCCCGGTTCTTGTCCGGGTTAAAGATCAATAGACACACCACAATGTTCTTTTGTGCACTGACGGGTGTACGCCTACACCCCGCGCTTAAGTCGTGGCCATTTCGTAAAATGATGCCAAGGATATCCGGGACATGGTCATTAACCCCCCAAAGGCTTTAAGTAACAAGACTGTTTAAACGAGCCGATCAAATTATTCAACTACCCACCTAACGGTGGAGATTTGATGCCCGATCAAGCGGTATGCTATATACCGTAACCCAAGCCCGTATAGGGAAAATAAGTTAAAAGTATTTACCTGAGCAAAGTATAATTCACAATTAGCAAAATGCACGTAGCTTTTACTGGTCCTCCTAATCTGGAACGAAGGTTTTATAATAACCTATTAGAATCCTAACGGGTCTTTAATTAAGCTTAAGCTTAGACCGGCTAGTTTCAAAGATACGGTACGTACGCACGATTAAGCGAAGACCGGATAGAATGTGATTTAGACCCGACAAGTTTGAAGACTTGTTTAATATGGGTTTATTATTCACATTCTGGATTTTGAGATAAAACCGTTAAGGTTTGACCCGTTTCGGCTAATTTATGTAAACTTGTTACATAAACCGAACCGTACGCGTAATAAGCGTGACGGGTATTCATGAGAGCTATATACAGGTTTCCTAAGTTAATTATGCCTCAAATATGTTGTGACATCAGTAAGATGTCTTTCATTATGCCCGAAACGTGTTTAAACACAAACTAGGCCCCGTAGGGGTAGTTTGGTCATTTAAAAGTTTATAAAAGAGTTTAAGTAACAATCTGAGTTACAGGTCTGATGTAATCAGCAAATATACTCAATTTTCTAAGTTATATCAGTAGGATAAAGCATATATGTGAAACTTATCATTTTTAACCAAACTATGCCCCGTAGGGGTATTTTGGTAATTTCACATAAGCCGAAAAGCTCAAAACTGAAGCCTGAGTTTATCAACCTTTGCTTACTGTTAAAATATTATAATTTGCCTCATATATCAGTAGGTATCAACCCGGGTATGTCCAATATACTTTTAATACATACCTTGCGTTAAAAACGCTTAATAAGGCGATTAAAGGCCATTTCCGGTTTCGATACTTAAATCTGATATTTTTATATTTCCAGAAGGCTTAAAATAATTTATTTATCGTATGTGATCACTAGCAAAAGGTTTGGAGTCGTTTAGATATGAAAAACCCATTTTATGGCCCGTAAGGGCAAAACCGACAATTACCGGATTAAGCCTACGACTACTAGTTATGCTCAGCCTAAAATTAATTAAAAATCTTTAAAAATCCCAAAATAATATATTACATCAGTGGGTATTAAGTTTGATACCAAAAAGTAGGCTTAACTAGGCTATACGCTAATTACGCCGTTTTATTAACATAAAGCATTCATTTTGCGATAATGAGCATAACTCTGAATCTACAAATCAAATTGATGTCAAACTTTGCATACAAGTATATATATCAGTAATTAAAGTTTCTACTCTTTTACATTTCCAAAAATCACGTTTTAAGGTAATAAGGGCATAACGGTCAACATATGAGCAATTAACGGAAAAAAATGCATATTAATTGGATAACTAATGAACCAAGGTGTATAATCACAGAGGGTTATTCTAACATGTAACCTAGTCCAATTAAAGCTCTGAGGCATTTCTAAAACATGCCTATACGGGTCAGAACTGAAAGTCAAAGTGAAAGTCAAACCATGCGACTTTCGGTTCCGAACCGGGTATTTACAGGAATTTGTCGGGTTGAACATGTCTAGACATGTTCTTACACTTATTACCAAGTTATAACAATGATCCAACAGGTTGTATGTGATCTACAATGTTAATTATGCATAAATAGCATTTTAGGCTTCCTGTTGACTTTTTAAATATAAGTTTGACCCGACTTTTGACCTGGTTAGAGTGGTGATCAGGAGAAACCCTTTTGAGGTTTTATTACCCACATAAATACCAACCTATAACTACTTTTGATTCGAGATATGCCTGAGCCATTTATCATTAATCTCGAAGTCAAACCGTAATTACGACGGTTTGACTTTTAGCTAATTAACTAAGCTAAAATTAATTAGAGAAGGTTAGGCAACTTACAAAGGTCCTAAGCTTGATTAGAGAACACTTGAGAGAAGGCTTTGAGTTCCAGAAGTGCTCCAAGAATGCAGATGAAGATGTGATGAAGTGTTTGCAACTATGGCCCTTATATAGTGGATTTACTCACCACAATGTATTGACAACAAGGTCTAGCACACACCACAAGCTTCCCACATGTGTCCTAGATGCTTAGGGGGCGGTTTAGGGGTCAGGAGATGTGAAAAATCGGGTAAAGGTCACGCACAAAGGCAATGGCAGGCAACAGCCACGTTTTCCGGAACTGGGAGTCCCTCGCGTGGCGCGAGGGACCCTCGCGTGGCGCAACGGCATGCTGCAATCAGCATTCATGATCTTTTGCGATTTGGTCCTTGGCTCTTCAAAACCCGATTAGGCACTTGTTTCTTGTATTGTAAACCCTCATAATTGATCTATAAAGGCTTTAAAACATATACCCACTTTGCTAAGTCCCCGGTTGACTTGATTGTTACCCGAAAAGTCCTAACTTTCAACGTTTACGCTTTAACACTTCGCACACGAATTTGATCACAACTTTCTCATACGACAACGAAACTTTACGAAATTTATATCGTGCATTCTAGTGAGCGTAATTAATATTTACAAAGCTTCGGGTTTGTCAAAATGTCACTCAGAGGTATAAATTGAACATGTTGACACATTTAGTCCCTGTAGTTTGAAATCTCTCACTTTTAGCTTCGTATGATCCATGATTTATTCGTTTGAAGGTATGAGCATCATGTAGGGTTAATGTACATTGTATTTATTCACAGTTGACACTTAGAATACGTATTTTCACATACTTTCCATGTTTGTCAACTTTAGTCCTTCTATAATATTTCTTTCACACGTTTAAACATTTGACACGTGTCTACACATTATAGGACGTGAATTTTCGAGGTGTTACAATAATTGTCCCAAGTTATAAAAGATTATTTGTGCCTTGTGCATTTAAATAAATTTTCTTAAAACATTTTTAAAAGAGTTGGTTAATTGTATTTACCAGTGTAAACTGACGTATTTTCCAAAAGGTTAAGTGCAGGTACTAGGCGAAATAGGCCGGCTACTCCTGGGTGAATTAAATAAAGAGTTATGCGAGCTTTATCACTTTAAAATCTGTTGAACAATATGTCCTTTGTTTTGATCCGCCTGTGGATCCATCTTACAATCCGTTTGTAATGTTTGATGCTACTTTTGAATCGGTTTGTAATATATTTACTTTAGACTTCTGCTGTGCATTGAACTGTGATTATTTGACTATGATGATATCAACTACGTCACGATACTCCCCACCGGGCCCACCGGTAATACGTGGAAATATCGGGGTGTGACACAATGTCATAAAGACATTTTCATATGGCACAAAGGCTCGTCTCGAAGGACATTTAAATGGCACACAAGGCCTTGTCGCAAGGACAATTCAAGTATCATCAATGATCTCTTGGATTGGTGATTTCAAGGGTCGAACATAGTTCTTTGCCTTTTGGACAAGAAGTTTTTAAAATAAGCTATCATTGTCATGATTACATCTTCGCCCGTAGGCATACATCTCAAATGGATGTTTTGATGTATACATCATATTTGATGTTTAATAGCCATGATTTATATTGATCATATTGGCCATGAATGTGACTTGGAAGAAAAATCCAAGTACTTTTGGAAGCTAGTGTGGTCTCTCAAGTCACACAGCCAGGAATGTTAATATGTTTTCAGATGTTAACAGGGAATTATTGTCTTAAAAAGGTTATACCATCATAGCCATTAATATTTTGGCTAGGTTATACCTTTAAGAACTTCTTTTGAAATTTCAGTGGCAGATCAATTTAAAATTGAAATGATAATTACATGATTATGTAATAAAATAGACATATAAAAATCTCAAAAGAAATTCCATTAAAATACTAGATGATTACAAGAAATGCCCTAAACGGGTCTTAAAATAAACACACTGTCCACGCAGGGACTAAAGAAAATAAACAAGTCCACGCAGGGACTGAGTACAGAAATGAAATGTTCACACAGGGACTTGATTGAAATTACAATACAAAATAAGATAAAATAAACTTCTACTTCTTCTTGCCCTTTATGAAATTCGCGAGACCTTTAAGAAATTTATTGTGCTTTCTATCGCGTTCCTCCGCTTTTTGCTCAACCTGATCCAACCTCTGTAGGATTTGTTGTGTCTGCAGTTGCTGAGGTGGAGGTTGTTGTTGATAAGGTGGGTATTGATACCCTTGCATTGGATACCCAGTTGGGTATGCTGGAGGAAATGGTGACGGGTAGAGGGCATTAAATTGAACTGCCTCAAGATATGGATCTTGGGCAAGAGCTTGATATTCAAAAGGGTTGTACCCAGACGAACCTGGGTAAGTAGGTATCGGGTTTTCATAACCCATTGGCGGTGGCGGTGGTGCATAAGAAGCCTGCGGGGGATCATTTTCCGGCACCGCGTGAGAAGGTCCACCCATTTGTGGATCTTCGTGGATCGGAGGGTGAGTGCTTGAAGCTTGTGGGGAACTGAATCTCGGTCCCCCTCGCACGGACATCCGTGCATTCCTCCTCCGCCTTGGTGGCTTGGGAGGTGGTTGTGGTGGTTGTTGAGGTGGTTCCTCAATTGGTAGTGGCAGTGGAGTTACCGCATGGAAGTATGGTTCTTCCATTGGAGGTTGTGGTGGAGAGTTATGAAAAGAAGGGGTGTATTCCCAGTTGTACTTGCTCCACCTTTCGGCCCACGAATCAGGACCTTCGTATGGCGGTCCAACATAAGAAGAACCGCTGGAGATACTGATGGGATGTGTTGGTGTCCCTGTTGGTGGCAACTCTGGATCTGGATCATCGTCCATCTCCATATCTTGCGAGAAGTGGTCCTCGGGCCCTAGCGGGTTATAACCTAATGGTTCATTGACATAATCGTTGGGGTTAAATTGGCCCGGAGAATATGATTGGTGAGAACCAGAATGGTGAAAAGAATGAGAGTGTAAAGAGTGATGTGAATGATGTGAATGGTGAGAATAAGAATGGTGAGAATGTTGGGGCTCGTCTTGTATAGGCGGCCCAAAGGAAGGGTGAAAAGAAGGTGATGTACTTAGCGAGACAGATCGCCTCACGGGTTGTAAAGATTACCTCCAATCATCATTTGAATCGGAGGTACTAAATGACGCCGATGGTGTACGTCGATGTGAGGGTCCAACTTGTCCCGATGGTCCTCCCCTCATAGGACCTTTTCCTCCACGGCCTCTAAGTCTTGGCGACATTTTGATTAGTAAACCTGTCAAAACAAGTAAAATAAAATATAAACGACAAAAGGAAAAATAAGAATAATCCTAGGTCATTTGCCTAGACTCGGAAGTCTAAGGAATGTGCTTATTGTGTCATTGAGATTAAACACAAAAGGCTAGTGTTTAATTCACTCAATGTTGGCTCTGATACCAACCTGTCACACCCAGATATTTCCACATAGAGTATCGTGACGTAGTTGATATCATCATAGTCAATACACACAATATAATAGCACAACGGAAGGCTTGGTATATATATTTACTATTACAAACCATAGTGTCCGAGTGTCCAAATAAAAGAATATACAGATTGGTTGTAATAGAGATCCACAGGCGGATCATAAAAACAACATACAAGAAACTGAAATAACAGACTTCAGGCATCTAAGGATTTGCAAAATCCTCTTATTTGACACCAAGTAGCTCCAGCCTAATTTCGTGAGGTACCTGTCACTTAGTCTTTGGAAAATACGTCAGTTTTCACTGATAGATACAATTAACTGACTCATTTGAAAACATTTATGAAAATTGATTTAAGTGCACAAAGCACAAACCATTTATAACTTAGGACAATCTTTAATAAAATCTTGTATACAGTTTTACATGTTTGTCATACATATGGGGCCGATTTGGAAGCCAGTCATGATTAACCAACTCACCACTATAAAACCCACAAAGGAGTTATCCCCAACATGTGGGTTATTTAGCATTTGCATCTGTCAGGTGTATGCCTACACCCCGTGCATAGGTCGTGGCCATTTTCAAATGAAATGAGCCGAGGATATCCAGGACACGGTCGTATTAACCCCCAATGTTTATGTTATCAAACAAAACAGATTAAAACGGGTTATGCAAATTTATTAATCACAATCCGATTAAATTATTTCATACCCGACCAAGCGGTATTATTATAATACCGTATCCCAAGCCCGTATAAGGGAAAATAAGTTGAAAATATTTGCCTGAGCTAGATGTGTAAGAAGTAACTCAGCCGTATATTTCCTAAAGCCTTATGAAAATACCTTCTACCAAAGCTACTCAATCTGTATGGAAGGTTTATTAACCTATTAGGATACTAACGGGTCTTTATTTAAGTCAAAGACTTAGACCGGTTAGTTTAAAAGATACTTTACTGTTCGAAACGCTAGATTGAGCGGAGACCGGAATAGAATGTGGTTTAGACCCGACAAGTTTGGATACTTGTATAATATGGGTAAACTAAACACATTCTGGATTTTGAAGATTTAATGATAAGGTTAAACCCATTTCGGCTAATTTATGTAAACTAGTTACATAAACTGTACCGAACGCATAAAAATGCATAACGGGTAACCAAATGAATTATATACAGGTCTCATATGTTATTATGCTTAAAATATGTTAATACATCAGTAGGATGTTAACATATATGCCCAAAAAGTATTCAAAACCAATTTAAGTCCCGTAGGGGCATTTTGGTAATTTTTACATTTAAAAAAGAGGTTTTATAGTAAACTGATATTCTGGTCTTAAGTAATCTGTAAAAATATTTATTTTATGTTGTTATAACAGTAAGATGTCATTCATATGTGAGGTTTACCATTTATGGCCAAACTATGGCCCGAAGGGGTATTTTGGTCATTTCACATATGCTTTTAAGGACATTTTTGGAAATCTGAGTTCATGACTTTTACCTACTGTAATAATACTAAAATTTATTTAAAAATTCAGTAGGTAACAAGTCTTATGTGCTAATTATGGTTTTAAACCATACTATGCACCTAATTAGCGTAAAAGTCGCTAATTGACGATATTGAAGATGTTTATGTGATTATGAGATTTTGAACAGCCTTGAATGCTTAAAATATTTTATTTTTCATATCAAGTCAGTAGAAAAAGGTTTGGTATGCTAATCACATGTAAATCTCATTTTAATAGTTAAAATGGAATTTGTCACACCCTGACTTTTACGGAAGCGTGATTATGGTGTGACTTTCTTAATACCATTGCATTCAATCATAACAACAACTATATGATAAAACCATAGATTTGTCATCCATTAAGTGAGTTTAAAACATAACAACATTGTTTAAAACATAGACTTCAAATTCAAGTTTTACAAACCTTACAAATTGTTTATGAGCTCACTAAGGACTCGTCAAAAGATATTAGATGTAACTAAGGTTTGGAAGACGTGTCTCGTCCAGGAGTAAGACACACTGACCAAACCCAAAGACCATGGATGACAACTTTATTCCTATCGCAGCATAAAACTTTCAACGCCCGCCAGATCCACTTAATATTTCCCTGAAATACATGTAGTTTGAAAACATCAACAAAAAGTTGAGCGAGTTCATGTGTTTAGTATGTGTGCATGAATCATTCTTGAAAACCTTTGTAAGTATGTATGTACTTGTAAACTGGTATGAAGCAACAAGGAAAAACAGATCAATTAATGTGTAGCTAATACATTAATGTAAGTGACATGGCATAGGAAGCACTCAAACCTGTATGCGTATTTCGAACCGGCCCCTCCGGCGGAACGACATAGTCACCACATGCGGCCAACTCGCAGGCCCATGGGTGGGGCTCGCAACACCCAATAGATCTATCACTCATGCCCCTCGGTCCTTATACAAGGATTAATGCTCTAAAGCTAATGGCCTACCCATTCACGTGATCTAGCAGTACCTTTCCTCAGCTAATCGTACCATGGTAATTGTTTGTAAGCAGTATGTAACATGTATTTCACCCCCGAAGTTATAAAACTGAAAACAGTAAGAGAAAAGGGGGACATGAACTCACAGTTTTGCGTCTTCGGTACTCGTAACTCAAATTTCCTCAGCAAACACGACTACCTACAATGTTCTAACGTCTATTAGACGAACGGGTCGTGCCTCGTCTTAGTATTTACGTTTTTTAGTTACGTTTCTGATATTATTCCAAGTTATAATTATTTGTTAAAATAATAATTATTTTAACCTTAAATTATATTTTTAAATTTTGGAATAATTGTTAAACAATATTTTGTAATAATACCTCTCAAGTATTTGTATTCGTATTTCCTTCCCAAGGATGGGGGTATCTTATACATGTATTTTCGTATCCTTGCATTTGTATAACTTGCCATGTATTGGCGTCGTATTCTCTTTAATAAGTATCCAATATATTTCCAAAACAATATATTTTCAAGTCTCACTTAGAAAATATATATAAACTTATCTTTATCCAACATAATGTATTCCAAGTTTATACAAGAAAATATATATATTTTTCCCAAAAATCATATATCTTCTAAAAATTCCAAGAAAATATATTTTTACTTCCCAAAAATAATATATTTTCTTCTTGTCAAAAATATGATATAACTTTGTAATAATACTAAAAATCATATTTTCATTTCTTTTGTATCCAAAATAATATTTACCAAAAGTATGCTCATAAATGTACTTTCCGGAATATTTTGTAAGTTACATTCTTGTGCGGTTTCACAATATTATGTGTGTAACTTGTATATTTATTCCATGAGATTTCCGGTAATATTTTGGATTGTAATTTCTTGGTATTTGTTAAGTCATATTATTTTATCCTAAAATAATATAGTTAATACACAAGGTATACAAGTATTCACACACATCATGTCTTTAATGTAAATATATATTCTAAATACATATTTATCCATTTTTATTTGTAAAAAAACCAACCTCCAATACTTGTAGTTTTGTAACAAAATCTATGGCAAAGTTTATATTGAAAACCATAGTTTAAACATACTTGTAAATATTTGTTAGAAAATATTTTCTAAGTGTTTATATTTTTAGAAAATTTTGCCATAGTTTCCCCTAAAAATGGAGGTGTCCATGCTATCAAAGCATATCATTTTCTTTTCAAAAATCATCACAAACAATCAACAATCAATCTACACTTACCAAGTGCTAAAACAATGCTATTTACATAGTAATCATGAACTTGAACTTTCATAAAAACTTGTAGTAACTTGGTAATGTTTTTAGTAGGTTTAGTTACCCTTTAAAGTGTGTTTACTTCTTTAAAAATCTCATTCTTAAAGGATTTAGGTGTTAACAACTTACTAGATGATTTTTCCAAAAATCATTCTCTTGAATTTTTCTTGTAAACAATGTATTCTTATACTTGTTTCACCACTAGAAACATGGTTAGTTTTCTTTAAAAACAATGTTTTTGTAAATCTTGTGATTTAACTTGGTTTCTTTGGAAAACTATTTTTGTAATCATCCACCTTTATGTCTAGTAAACATGTTATATGCTTCATTATTCACAAAATCATTTTCATTTTTCAAGTTCATGAAAACATAAAGCATGATGATCTTGGTCTTTCACAAGATCACCACCTTAACTTACTAGATCATGTGTTAAATCATAATCTAGTAGGTTTCATATGATGTCTAACATCATAAACACAAATAATCAATCATCAAGAAGCAAAACAACACTAAACAACATGATTTCTTTAAGATTTCTTATAGCTTTATGCTTATGTTCATGATTCATCTTCAAGTTTATTAGTGTTCTTCATAATAATCAACATGAATCTTCTTTTAACCACTAATATAAGATGAACAATGGGTTATCACCTGTTTCTTGAGTCTCTTTATTAATTATCACTTCTTTTGTTTGTGACTTCTTTATTTTCTCTTGACTTTTCCTAATAATCCAACTTCTTTTCTTAATGGTAAGTGGTTTCTCAAACTGTGCCTTACGAACAAATATTCCTTCCTCAGTATCTGCTGAGTATTTTGAGGAATTTGATTGGAATGAGATTCCCTTATCTTTTGGTGAACTATCTAGTTGACGATAGATGTCCAAAATTCTTTGCTTACCCATACTGTAACTAACAAGTAGTCAGTTAACAAAACACATAATCACAAGATGGTAATTAGGAAAAAATTAAGTATTTCTAAATACTTAATTGGCTTAAATCAGTGGCTCTGATACCACATTTTTCTGTCACGGCCCCCGCCCCGGTTTGACCCGGTCCAGGAGCCGCGGGACAGAAACCCGTGGTATTTATTAATTGAGTTGACAGCGGAAGATTTTACAGGATCTTTTAAAACTTGAAATGCCCGATTATTTTATTTCATAATTCGGGATAAACCCCGTAATTTACAATAGAGGAATTTCACAAGGAAATTTCCTGATTTACAAAACATGTTTATTTGTTTAACTGAGCCACTACTTCAACTTTGTTAGTGCTCTGTAGCACTTTTCCTTGGTTCACAGTAGTCACCTGAAACATGTTTTGAAAATATTTTATCAGCGGGGAAATACTGGCGAGTCATTCAAATTTGATAAAACGACACATAGTTATAAATTACAGCATAAGAGCGATTACAATGGCTTCTATCTTATTTTTATCTGGCGCCGTGTCACCTCCTGGTGACGATGGTCATACCACTATTGGGTCCTTTCACCCAAGTAGTGATGATTATCACTGTTAGGATTTATTAGCCTAACCGTGAGAAATTAGTAATGTGCACAATACCCCACTAGCCAGTGATTCAAGATAACCACGACTTAATCCCTGTAATTATAACCTTTGAAAATAATTGGAGTATTGTAAATTACTTTTGATAAAAGAGAATGACTCACATTGCAGATTTAAACGGGCAGAGTTTAGGCTACTGATTAGCCTTGTAACCTAATTTAAATAACAATGCACACGAACTAGGTCAGTAACTAATACAGCATTTACGATAACTCACGAGATTAAAACCCTCACAACGAATGACAAAATGCAATACTTAAACATCCATCGAATTCATGACGAATGACAAAGTATAGCCCTAATTTGGGCAGCACTTAAACATCCATCGGATAGTTTCAATCGATCGGACATTGAATCGTAGCAGCGATCGAGTTAATACCCTGTATCGTAGCAGCGCCTTAATATCTTAGTTTTCGAAATTGAGCAGTATAGCTTCGTTTTTGAGAATTGTTTTCGACACCAGTGAACTGCTCATCGCCAATGCTATTTATAGCTGATTTTTGGGGTTTACGCGGCCCGCGTAAGCTCCCTCTTAATCTTTACGCGGCCCGCGAGGAACCCTGGTCGTAGACTAGGGCTAGCGTGTCATCAGTAGTGCTGCCACGTGTATGCCACGTGGCCTGGGAACGCTTATCCGGTCAATCACAAGTTGACGCGGCCCGCGTAAGGGTCTGCTTATCCTTTACGCGGCCCGCCTGAAGACCAATATTCTTGATTTCTTGGTTTTTCATGCACGGTAGGGTTTCAGGGGTCCGGGTTTTCACTTATGGGTCGTTTTGGGACTTTTTTGAAGGTCCTTACATCCTCCCCACCTTATTTAAAATCTCGTCCTCGAGATTTACTGAAATAAGTGAGGATACTTTCGCTTCATCTCCGATTCCAGCTCCCAGGTATATTCGGGTCCTCTTTTTGATTCCCACTTAACTTTGACCAGCACTAGTCGCTTGTGCTTGAGAAACTTGATTTTTCTGTCTTCTATTTGTAGTGGCTTCTCAACAAATTTTAACTTTTCATTTACCTCTATATCTTGAAGATGTACTACCAGAGATTCGTCAGATAGACATTTCTTGAGATTGGATATATGAAATACGTCATGTACTCCAGCTAGCTCCTCTGGTTGTTGTAAGCGATAAGCAACTGGTCCTACTCGTTGGACTACTGGGAATGGTCCTACGTACCTTGGACTCAGCTTTCCTTTCTTACCGAACCGAACTACTCCTTTCCAAGGAGAAACTTTTAAGAGAACCTTGTCTCCGACTTGAAATTCCAACGGCTTACGCCTATTGTCTGCATAACTCTTCTGGCGATCGCGAGCCGTCTTTAATCTTTCCTTGATTTGAGTGATCTTGTCGGTAGTTTCTTGCACAATTTCAGGTCCTGATAATTGGCTTTCTCCTATTTCTGCCCAACAAACTGGAGTTCTACACTTGCGTCCATACAGTGCTTCAAATGGGGCAGCTTTAATGCTTGAATGATAACTATTATTATAGGAGAATTCAATTAAGGGTAGGTGGTCATCCCAATTTCCACCAAAATCTATCACACATGCCCTAAGCATGTCCTCCAGGGTTTGGATCGTCCTTTCACTTTGTCTGTCTGTTTGAGGATGATATGCAGTACTTAGATTTAGTCGGGTCCCCATGGCTTCTTGGAAACTTGTCCAGAAATGCGAAGTGAAACGACTATCCCTATCCGATACAATGGAGAGTGGGACTCCATGTAAGGATACTACTTCATCTACATACAACTTGGCTAACCTTTCCATGCTAAAGGTTTCTTTCATGGGTAGAAAATGAGCTGATTTGGTTAATCGATCCACAATTACCCAAATCGCATCATTACCTTTTCTGGTTTTGGGCAACTTAGTAACAAAATCCATTGTTATGAGTTCCCATTTCCATACCGGCATTTCTAATTGTTGTAGTAATCCTGAAGGTTTCTGGTGTTCTGCCTTAACTTGTGAACAAGTAAGACACTTAGAAACATATCTAGCTATGTCCTTTTTCATTCCTATCCACCAGAAGTTATTCCTTAAATCTTGGTACATCTTATTGTTACCAGGATGCATGGTATACCTAGATTTATGGGCTTCCTCTAAAATCTTATTTCTTAATTCTCCTTGCTTAGGTACCCAAATCCTTTTCTTGTGGAATCTCCAAATCCCATCACTTCCTTGTTCTAATTCCTTTATCCTTCCCTTCATTCCTTCAGCGTCATCCTTGATTGTTGTTTCTTGAATGTTTTTCAGTTGTTCTATTAAATCTAACTGTAGATTTAATCTAAGAGCACGGACTCGTCGTTGTTTCTCATGATACTTTCGACTTAAAGCATCAGCAACTACATTTGCTTTTCCTACGTGATATTGAATATCACAGTCGTAGTCACTTAGAATTTCCATCCATCTTCTTTGCCTCATATTCAAATCTTTTTGCCCAAATATATATCTTAAGCTCTTATGATCTGTATAGACAGTAAACTTACTTCCATACAAATAGTGTCTCCAAATTTTAAGGGCAAAAATTATGGCTCCTAATTCTAAGTCATGAGTCGTATAGTTTTCTTCGTGCATTTTCAATTTCCTTGAGGCATACGCAATTACCTTCTTGCGTTGCATTAACACACATCCTAAGCCTAGCTTAGAAGCATCATAATAAACTTCAAAATCTTCGGTTCCTTCGGGTAAGGCGAGAATTGGAGCGTTTGTTAACCTTTGTTTTAAAATCCTAAAAGCTTCCTCTTGCCTAGGTCCCCATTCAAACTTCACTGCTTTACAGGTTAACTTAGTTAACGGTACGGCTATCTTGGAAAAATCCTTAATAAATCGTCTATAGTATCCAGCTAACCCTAGAAAGCTTCTAATTTCCATAGCTGATTGTGGGACTTTCCATTTGGTGATTGCTTCTATTTTAGAGGGATCTACGTGAATACCTTCGTGATTCACCATGTGTCCTAAAAATTGCACCTCCTGTAGCCAAAATTCACACTTCGAGAATTTGGCGTAAAGCTTTTCCTTTCTTAACAAAGTTAAGAGTGCATGCAGATGCTCACAATGTTCGTCCTGACTTTTGGAATAAATGAGTATATCGTCGATGAAGACAATTACAAATTTATCCAAGTACGGTTTACAGATCCTATTCATCATGTCCATAAATGCTGCAGGAGCATTTGTCAGTCCGAAGGGCATGACTGTAAACTCGTAATGACCATACCTAGTTCTGAAAGCAGTTTTAGGTATGTCCTCTTCTTGTACTTTCAATTGATGATATCCGGAGCGTAAATCTATCTTAGAAAAATATCTAGCTTCCTGAAGTTGATCAAAGAGATCATCAATCCTAGGTAATGGGTATCGATTCTTAATTGTAACCTTATTCAATTCCCTATAATCGATACACATTCGCATCGAACCATCCTTCTTTTTCACAAACAACACTGGAGCTCCCCAAGGGGATGAACTAGGTTGTATGAATCCTTTACTTAATAATTCATCTAATTGCTTTTTCAATTCTAGCATTTCGGTGGGTGCTAACCGATAAGGTGCCTTGGCTATCGGTGTAGTTCCAGGAATTAGATGAATTCTAAATTCTACTTCCCTATTGGGTGGTAATCCCGGTAGTTCTTCTGGGAATACATCCGAGTATTCTGATACTACTGGAATTTCCTTAAGTCATTTACCTTTTGTGTTAATGATTACTGAAATCATATACACCACTTCTTGTTTCCTTGAATAACTGGCCAACTTCATTACTGAAATGAATTTCATTGGCTTACGTGGCATATCTCCTGTAATCACCACTAATTCTCCTGTGGGCGTATGAATTTCTATGGAGTTTTTATCACAGAGAATTCGAGCATGGTTGGCTACTAACCAATCCATTCCTAATACTATATCGAATCCGGCTAAATTCATAGGTAACAGGTTTGCAGAGAATTTATAGCCTAAGAGTTCTATCTTTCCTTCTTGCAAAACCTTATCTATGTTAACAGAATTCCCATCAGCCGTTTTGACTGTAAAAATCTGCCTAAGGTTGGTTAAGGGTATGTTAAGAGCTTGGCAGAATGAAGTATTTATAAAACTTTGGTTTGCACCAGAGTCGAACAATACTTTTGCATAAACGTTGTGAACTAGGAACGTACCAGCTATCACGTCAGGGATTAGCTCGGCTTCCTGAGTAGTCAACTGGAAGGCTCTTGCGTTTCTCTTGGTAGTTCCTTCTGCAGGTTTAGCCTTGTTATCTGCTGGTTTGACCATTTCGGGCAGTCTGGCCTAAAATGTCCAGCTTCTCCACAGTTGTAGCAGATTGTTGCTTTCTTCTTCCTGCAATCCTCTTCTTGGTGCCCCGGGATTTTGCAGAAATTGCAATACCCTTTGCATCTTCCAAAATGCTTTCTTTTGCAGGTATTGCAAAATGGAACAGTGGAAGATTGCCCAGTTCCCTTTTTCTTGAAATTACTACGGTTACCCATACGGAATCCCTGGGTAATCTTTTGGGCCACTTCCTTCTTTCTATTTTCTTCTCGCGTACGCACTAGTCCGTCAGTCAAAGTGTTGGCTAATTCCACTGCATCGTCAATTGTGCGAGGTCTCGCAGCTTTAACGATATCACGGATTTCGCCAGTCAATCTCCAAATATAGCGAGAAATAAGTACCGGCTCTGGCGAAGCCAGGGTTGGTACCACTCTAGCATATTCGAAGAATGTCGAAGTATACCCTCGACAATCTACATCCACCATCCGGTGGTTCAGAAATTTATTCGCCATTTGTTCTTTCTCATATTCGGGACAGAATTTTCTCTCCACTAGCCGCTTAAATTCTTCCCAACTCATGGCATAGGCCACGCCACTTCCTTTAGCTTGTAGTATCATATTCCACCATTCTAGTGCCCCTTCTTTAAAAAGATTCGACGCATACATGACCTTGTCTTCCTCAGCACATTTACTTATTTTAATCACTGCCTCGGTTTTCTCTAACCAACGCAGTGCAGCAGTCGCCCCTTCGTTGCCTGCAAATTCCACCGGTTTACAGGCAAGAAACTCCTTATAAGTGCAACCAGTCGTTGCAGTTTTCACTTTCTTAAGGAGTGGGGCTTGTATTCCATCGTTTTCGTTATTAGTATGGTTGCCGCCTCCGTTTACACTATTACTGAAATTGTCACCGTGTGTACGTTTGCTAGGAATAATTTGTTGAGGTTCAACTGGATTCCGAGCAGCAGCAAGGATTGCTGGAATAGCATTGGCTATTCCCTGAGCAACGATATTCTCGATATCTTGCCTATTTAGAAATTGATCTTCATGGTTTTGTTCGGATTGGTTACCCTCGTTAACTTGTTCATTACCAGCGTGTGTCATCTGGTAATTAATATATATGAGTCATTAGCAGAAAATAATTAACACGTATAGACAAAATTGTCGATTTTACGACGTTCGATATTTTATATATTATAATAGGCATCCGTACAAACTGGTTATCTTACAAAAGTTTTATTTTTAAGTTATTTCACATGATTTATATTTTATTATTATATTATTATTAAACATATATTCCTACAACCATAGTCACACCATCCCCGTCAGCTGGCATTTTAGAAACGACGTTCCCTCTCATCGTATTTCCAGGAGATCTGTTCTCCCACCTCCCGGATTCGATTCCCTGCATCCATCAGCTCCTCGCCAAAATGGCGGAGTTCGGCCAAGTTCTCATTGCTCATCGGTGGGTTTGGTGCAGGCTCTGGGTCAAACTGAGGGAAAAAGGTATAAGGGTTATTTAAGAGATTCTGGAACTGCCCGTCAGTGGTCCACCATTCTTCTAGTTCTGCTGGTTAAGGTTGGGAGTGGATAATAGGATCTGGGATATCAGGTTCTAGATTAACTGGAAGTTGTGCTTCCGCTTGGTAATTAAAAAGGTTTTCACCGGGTGGTCCGATGAGGTCACTAAGTGCCAGTTTATGATCCAGCTCCTCCCAGGATGACATTTCCTAGTCTTGCCTAGAACTTTCCCCAATCTCTATTCCTTTGCCTTTATGTTTGAGACCCTCCGTCTTCATAACCTTCCGTGTCACTGGTTTCCTCCTACGCACACGCCTCCAGCCCACAATTCTTCTTCTCTTCTTTGGCTTGGGTTTCTCCGGAGGCTGGGCTTGAAATTCCATAGGTTCCTCAACATCGACACAATAACCGGTAAAGTCTCTGGAAACTTCCACATTAACATAATAGAGATTGAGATTTTGAAGAGCTTCAGACAACTCATTCATGTTGTTTAGCAAATATGAAGAAACACACAAAATTCTAGGTTAAAATTTTGTAAATTGAATAATCACAGAAAGGCAATCAAAATTTTAAGTATTAATTACATTGATTAAAACAAAATATTGCGATTTTTATATATTTATATATATTTATTACAAATTACAACTGAAATTTAAAATATACTAGGGATCATTTATTTTAGTCTGTTTTTTCTTACTAAGTGGTTTATCTATTGGGCAAGTTTCTTTAAAGTTTCTGGCTAATGGGTGATATGGGTGCTAGTACTGGGTCAGGGTGTTGGCAGTTTAACTTAATTAAAAGTTAACATTTACTGCTGTAGTGGCTAACATATAGAGATTTGCCCATTGTTCGTCTAATTTATCTTCCCATGGTGGGTTATCACCTGTTTCTTGAGTCTCTTTATTAATTATCACTTCTTTTGTTTGTGACTTCTTTATTTTCTCTTGACTTTTTCTAATAATCCAACTTCTTTTCTTAATGGTAAGTGGTTTCTCAAACTGTGTCTTACGAACAAATATTCCTTCCTCAGTATCTGCTGAGTATTTTGAGGAATTTGATTGGAATGAGATTCCCTTATCTTTTGGTGAACTATCTAGTTGACGATAGATGTCCAAAATTCTTTGCTTACCCATACTGTAACTAACAAGTAGTCAGTTAACAAAACACATAATCACAAGATGGTAATTAGGAAAAAATTAAGTATTTCTAAATACTTAATTGGCTTAAATCAGTGGCTCTGATACCACATTTTTCTGTCACGGCTCCCGCCCCGGTTTGACCCGGTCCAGGAGCCGCGGGACAGAAACCCGTGGTATTTATTAATTGAGTTGACAGCGGAAGATTTTACAGGATCTTTTAAAACTTGAAATGCCCGATTATTTTATTTCATAATTCGGGATAAACCCCGTAATTTACAATAGAGGAATTTCACAAGGAAATTCCCTGATTTACAAAACATGTTTATTTGTTTAACTGAGCCAGTACTTCAACTTTGTTAGTGCTCCGTAGCACTTTTCCTTGGTTCACAGTAGTCACCTGAAACATGTTTTGAAAATATTTTATCAGCGGGGAAATACTGGCGAGTCATTCAAATTTGATAAAACGACACATAGTTATAAATTACAGCATAAGAGCGATTACAATGGCTTCTATCTTATTTTTATCTGGCGCCGTGTCACCTCCTGGTGACGATGGTCATACCACTATTGGGTCCTTTCACCCAAGTAGTGATGATTATCACTGTTAGGATTTATTAGCGTGAGAAATTAGTATTGTGCACAATACCCCACTAGCCAGTGATTCAAGATAACCACGACTTAATCCATGTAATTATAACCTTTGAAAATAATTGGAGTATTGTAAAATACTTTTGATAAAAGAGAATGACTCACATGGCAGATTTAAACGGGCAGAGTTTAGGCTACTGATTAGCCTTGTAACCTAATTTAAATAACAATGCACACGGACTAGGTCAGTAACTAATACAGCATTTACGATAACTCACGAGATTAAAACCCTCACAACGAATGACAAAATGCAATACTTAAACATCCATCGAATTCACGACGAATGACAAAGTATAGCCCTAATTTGGGCAGCACTTAAACATCCATCGGATAGTTTCAATCGATCGAACACTGAATCGTAGCAGCGATCGAGTTAATACCCTGTATCGTAGCAGCGCCTTAATATCTTAATTTTCGAAATTGAGCAGTATAGCTTCATTTTTGAGAATTGTTTTCGACACCAGTGAACTGCTCATGGCCAATGCTATTTATAGCTGATTTTTGGGGTTTACGCGGCCCGCGTAAGCCCCCTCTTAATCTTTACGCGGCCCGCGAGGAACCCTAGTCGTAGACTAGGGCTAGCGTGTCATCAGTAGTGCTGCCACGTGGCCTGGGAACGCTTATCCGGTCAAACACAAGTTGACGCGGCCCGCGTAAGGGTCTGCTTATCCTTTACGCGGCCCGCCTGAAGACCAATATTCTTGATTTCTTGGTTTTTCATGCACAGTAGGGTTTCAGGGGTCCGGGTTTTCACTTATGGGTCGTTTTGGGACATTTTTGAAGGTCCTTACAGTAATGATTTTGTTCGTATGAAACCTGTGGTTAGAGATAAGAAAATGGTACAGGGTACCGGTACCGAATTTCCCAAATCGAAAGATCTTAAGTACCAATTCGGTACCGACTTTTGGCGTTCCTGGTACTGGCTCGCTACCGGTTTTTACCTTCATATACCGGGACCATAATCGGTATTTTCGGTACTAGTACCGATCCGGTATCAGTTGGCACCGAGCTCATCCCCACCCTAAAACTGAAAAAAAAAATCATTAAAAGTTGAAGAAAATCAACAAAAAATGTTGTACGATACCGTTCGTATGGTACCCGTGATCAGGGGGCAAATGGTATCGGTTGGCAGTACCGAATTTCTCGAACTAAAAGAAATTTCAACATCAATTCAGTACAGATATTTTTCGTTTTCTGTACAGGCTAGTGCCGATTTTTAACTTTATGTATCGATACCGAACAGGACCGTACCAGAAAAATAATAAAAAGTTGTCATGTTGCAGCCAATGAATAGTGCAATAAACCAAACACTATTCATTAGCTTGGTTTATTAATATATAGATAATTCAGTACGGATATTTGTCGTTTTCTATACAGGCTGGTGCCGGTTTTTATCTTTATATACCGATACTGAACATGACCATACCAGAAAAAAATAATAAAAAAGTTGCCACGTGGCAGCCAATAAATAGTGCAATAAACCAAACACTATTCATTAGCTTGGTTTATTAATATATAGATAGATAACTAGAAAAGTACTCGCCGCGTTGCGGCCGGATACACAGTATTTTTTACATAAGTTCTTTTTTCCTACAGTCACATCTACAAATCACATATACAAAAATGGTGGCCCTAAATTTGACATATGAACATTTAATATGTTAGAGCGATAAATATCCCGAATGAGAAACTTACAGCATATCCTACAGTTGTTGACGGTGTTGTGGGTGTTGAAGCATCCTTGTTTGCAAGAAGTGTTGATCTTTAAAACAAAGGATAAAAATATTTGTATCAAAGAATGTATTGTGTGAGACACTAACTTTTAAAAGAGGTGGGGTTCCTCATCTCTTCTGGAAGATAGCTGGCAAAAACAAAACTACAACTTATAAGAATTTAGGTATTCAATAATCAGTTTACCTTGATAAAAAATTATGGTTATAAAGGTGGGGTAAATAAGAGCAAGCCCAAACACCCCCTAAGTTTTGTTGCAACTTTTGGCTAAGTAAAATCAGATAACCATGGGCAAAATGCAAATATAAAACTTAATCCAAACACCCCGTAATTGCTTTAACTTACGGATAGACCATCTTAAGTACAGTTGGATCATCCAACACCTTCTCCAGTGCTTCAACCATCACCCCATTACTTTTTGCACCTCTCCCAAAATTAAATTAGCTTCTTACTTCAAATATCACAATAATAATGCACAACTTCTGCTTCTACTTATAAATGCACCAAATAAACACATATCAATGTTTTAGGCTCTTAATCTTTAAACATATTTCAATGATTACTTAAGAGTAAAAATAAACTACAACATTTATTAAAAAAAGTATGTATTACAATTCTAGTTACATAATCTAACAACGATTAACTTAATGTGTAACATATGTGAATACAAGATATACGTTATACTTTTAAAAATAATAGTTGGTAGTTTTAGAGTACATTGGAGATGTACCAACCTAAAAGTTACATAACATCATGTTGAAATACAAATCAAAGACTCGAAGAGGTCCTTACCTGCTTCACTAAGTAAGGTAACTCCAAAGCTCTGTCTGGAATTTCGTTGGAGCCTTGTCTGCTGCTGCTGCTGTTGTCCTGGCCGTTGTTGGTATGGTCTAGTGGACCTCAGAGACTGCTGCATTTGCTGCTCCACGAACCTGTTTGAAATCGTCATTAGAAGATATGTTGTTGATTAATAATACATAGGGTTTTCATTATTCTAAGGACATAGTAGTGTTTTATTTATATATAAAAGAACATATATAGTTCATTAATAATTAATACGTAGGTTTTCATTATATATATACTAAAGAAATGTTTATGAATTTCCTACAGTATATTATACATTTATACATTTGGCATTCACCAACGGGTCGTTGGATTTCAGTTTCTCTGCATTGTTGTGATCCAGTGCCAAAGGGCCTGTCACAGAATGGGATATCGATATTGCTCTCCGTAACGGTGGTGGTGATGGTTCCGATTTCACATCGTCTTGATTGAAGGTTGCATACGTTAGGGAAGATCTGAGCCTTCTGCTTCAACCGTTGGGCCTGCTGCAAATGGAGGAAGGGTATGGACTGCGGGCCCTGTTGTTGTATTTGCTGTTGGGCTTCTCGGAACACCTGCTTCACTGCCTCACATTGGCACTGCTCTTCGATGTTTTGGAACTGTTGGCAGCATTGCTGAAGGATTTGTTGTTGCTGCTGCTGCCCCATCTGAGGGTTGTCGAGCTCGAAAGGAATTTGACCCTGTTGGAGGAACATGCGGCACTGGTTCAACCTTTGTCCCTGTAACTGTTGCCTACATTACCGTTAGCAAACAAACATGCTCCAATATAAGGTGTCAAATGGCCTAATTTCTAGCTTCAAATTGAGTACCAAAGGTCAATAACCAACATTAAACTCTACAAAACATGATAGAAACGAATATTTACTGACACCAAACTTGAATTGATTTTATGATCTACTTCAGCTCCTCAATCTGAATATACAGGTCGAAATTCAAACGCAAATTTCATGTTTAGAAAACAGAGAAAACGCACATCTACGGTAACGGTTTAATATGAGAGAGGGAGATGAATTTCATCTGTGATTGGATAGATTAAAGGATGATTGAACGGTTCAAAACCCTCGATTTGTCGGAACTCGCCACTACCACCTCTGAACCCTCGAATTTTCACCGGAAAACCCTAGACATGACGACTTCGGGTCTGTAGGTGTGAGGTGAGCACACGTCTGGAGCCGGTCGTCGGTGACTCGCCGTTTCGCATCTCTGTTTCTCTCTCTTGCTGCTCTCTATCTCTTTCTTCCCTTTCCCTTTCTTTGTCTTTGTGTGTCTGACATACAAAGTGGTGATGAGAGCATGTGTAATATAGAAAGTACCACCATATTGAAGAGCTATTATACAATAACATAAAGCACATACAACTCATTAAACACAGGTTACAACTTTCATTGCACAAAAATGTTGAAAATTAGAGTATTATATAATTACAGTCACCAATGGGTTGATGATCCATTGGCAAAGACAGTCTTTAAACACATTGGGAGATGGAGGTCTTGGGTTTAAGTCCCACAGAGGACAGGAATAAACGAAATTTGCCGTTCAAAAAAAATATATAATTACAGTCTTATTTTATTTTTATTTTTATTTTTATTTTTAGACTTTCAATAAAAACCAAAGGGAACTAACCCAGCAAGGAGTTGGGGAAGCCCAAACAACAAACAAAAAGGAACTGAAAGAAAAACTACAGAGACAATTGCAAACATACAACCAAAAGCTAAACATAAACTATGCCTCCTCAAGAAACTTCCAGCTTGTACCCACCCTGCCCAGGCCCTCCATTCAGAAATAGTCGTCTTCGTGTGGTTTTTGGCAGTCTTACTAATCACACGGATATTTGAAATGAATAAACAAATTAATAAAATATTTAATAGTCATTTAGAACTTAATTAAGGCTGCGAGGTATGGGGATCGTCCCCGGTTCGTTCTGGTCCGGTGCCGGGCCAAACACCGCCCCCCTCCCCCCTGCTTCGTCCTCACCATCCCTTTCCAGACGTTGGTGCCGGTCCACAAAAAGACAAAAATCATCCCTCCCCCCTCTCACACACCTATACATACAATATATACATATACATTTTAGGTCCATCCCCCCATTTCCATACCTCCATCATCTTTGCCTCATCCTCACACCCATCCTACGTGGATCATACGTGGCGTATCATCCTCCAAGGGAGGATCATTACCATACCGCATAGCCTAATAACATTTAGGGAGTGTTTGAGATTCCTTCCCAAGAATGACTTATTGACTTATATAAGTCAGAAGTCACAAGTTCTGACTTCTTAAAATGACTTCTCAAACACACAAAACTCTTCAAAATAAGCTAACCCAAACACTCAAAAAACAACTTATTAACTTTTATAAGTCAATAAGTCATAAGTTGCTCCAAAATAAGCTAACCCAAACACCCCCTTATAGAAAGTAAAAGCTAATGATTTAATTTAGTTATAATGAATTTACAAAAAGGAATAATGATTCATAAATAAATTGCATTGGAGGGACATGTAGTATCACTTTCCAATATTTGCTTTTTGGCTTTTCTATTTCCCTTAATAAAAGTTTTACTCCTACTACTTTATGATAGATCATGGCCTAATCATACCTACATCAATCTTTAAAGTAACAATTTAATATATTTGTAAAAGTTAAAGTCTTTAATTTAAAAAAATTATAAAGATGGCAAAGTTTTTTTCTATTACAATACTGATGAAAATTAAGGCTTCTTATATCTCTCTTGCCTGTTTTGACACCCATCACACACCTATATGTTGCGTTAAGGCCTTAACATAACAAATAGGTACAAGATCAATGAGCAGATACCGACACTGTTAGTCTTTGTCTGTCGGTTGTACCTATACGATGCGTTATGACTTTATCGTAGCGTATAGGTGTGTGGTGTATATATCGTAGTTGAAAAGTTGTAGTGTTGAGTTGTTGTTTGGGTGTATATGGTTATGTTTTTTGGTTTGGCTTTAGTTTTAAAAAATATATATTTCTAAAAGTTGACTTATTACGCTATTGTTTTATAAATTTTAACAAATTTTATTGTTACGTTGGTTCTATATTATTTATTATTTTAACAATTTAGAAAACTTTAATTTTTATTAAATAACACAAACATGTTTAGTTAAAACATCGTACAATATGTTGCGAAAGAACCGAAAAGATTACAAACATTCCAAACAAACATTGTATAAATAAAATATCAACTTATAAATATATAATCAGTTTGTACATACAAAACAAAAGTACAATTGAATGTCTAATACAAAATAAAAACTACACAAACTAATATAGGCTAGTCGTCCTCCTCTAGAGGTGGTGATGGTGGCAGTAGAAGCTCCTCCAATCCCCTGACGTCCCATAAGTCCATCCGCGTCTGAACCATCCACATTTGTTGTTTTTAGAGAAAACAAATTCAATTGTCCCCCATAAAGGTTTGGTAAACCACTTCGATTGCCCACTAAAAATAAATCATAGGTTGGTCATCGATGCAAATACATGTACATTTGTAGGTAACATATGTTAAATCAAAATGTGTTTAGAATGTTTGAATTCAAGATTTTATTTCACTAAATGAGAAGATTATGGCAAAATATTTGTTTTAATTTCAAAAAAAGATCATAGCAAACCCTATAAAACACGGTGAGATTTCCAAATAATAAAAAAAAAGTACATCGTCATTCATCAATATGATATATGTGTTTGGAATTCAAAATCGTTTTTGAAATAAAAAATAATATATGTTCTGTTCAATGAATTTCATAAAATACGGCGTTTAAAATTTAACATAGATAAATAGAGTTGACATTTACTAATGAACACTTACTAACGAGAGAAAAAAAAATTTACTGCCTGAAATTTATTTTTCTCGTATCTTATAGGCTTATGAAATACACCTTCTCTATATGAAGACACCTACATGCAAGACAACAGTGGCGGATTCAGCCCTGTTTTGTGAGTTCATATGAACTCACTCAGTATGGAAAAAATTAGTGAGAATCTTGTATGATATAGAAAAATTTAGTGAGATTCTACTAAAACGAACCCACTGAAAAAAGTTTCTCGATCCGCCACTGAGAGACAGCCTTATGCATTGAAATAGCAGTTTTTACGCTTTGATGCAAGTATTCTTTAATTTAAAATTACTATATGTAGTAATTGGCTAGAATTATTGAATATGTAATTACAAAAAGTTTATTTATATTTTTACGAGTTAAATGTCATTTTAGTCCCTGTGGTTTGGCCCATTTTGACAGTTTAGTCCAAATGTTTCATTTTTAACCTGTGGGTCCAAAAATGTTTCACAGTTGCCATTTTAGTCCACTGGGTTAACTTCATCCATTTTTTCTGTTAACGAGAAGGCCAATTCGGTCATTTTGTATGTAATTCTGTTAACTTTTTATGGCAATTCAGCCATAAAAAACGGATGAAGTTAACCCAGTGGACTAAAATGGCAACTGTGAAACCTTTTTGGACCCACAGGTTAAAAATGAAACCTTTTGACTAAACTGGCAAAATGACCCAAACCACAGGGACTAAAATGGCATTTAACTCTATTTTTACACTATTTTGATTGGCTAGAATATTTTTACGCATTGCTGTAAATATATATTAAAATAAGAAATTCTTTTATGTGTAGTGACGGGCTAAAATTAGGGATGTAAACGAGTCAAGCCAAGCATGACTCCACGAGTTTGGCTCGTTTAAAATCTATATTTCAAAAGTTCGAACTCGGCTCGTGAGTAGTTTTTCGAATTCGGGCTTGGTCCGTTTATTTTTAATTATTTATTAATATATTATTTATGTATATATTTATTATAACATATGTTATTTAATGAATTCTATCATAATTTTGTATATAATGATAACTATTATTATATAAATATACTTAATATATTAAGTAAAAGTCAAATAATTAAAAAGCTCTATTTGTCTTGCGAGCTGATTCGAACTCCGATATGCAAAGCTCGAATTCTTGCTCGTTTATTAAATGGGCCTAACTAAAAGTTTGGCCCGATTCGAGTTTTTAGCGAGCCGATCTCGAGTAGCTTATGAGTGCTAGGCTCGTTTACACCCTTAAATAACAAAATTATGTAATGTCTTAATTTAGAGTAAAATGCACGGATAGTCCATGTGGTTTGGTGAAAATCTTTAGTCTCCAACTTTTCAAAATTATACTCTTAGTCCCTGTGGTTTGACAAGTTGTTACTCGAATAGTCCCCAAAGCGGATGGAGGTTAGTTTTTCTGGTTAAGTGGGTGTTAAATGACAAGGACTATCCGAGTAACAACTTATCAAACCACAAGGACTATCCGAGTAACAACTTGTCAAATCACATGGACTATCCGAGTAACCTTCATCCACTTTAGTGACTATCTGAGTAACAACTTGTCAAATCACAAGGAAAAGGAGTGTAATTCTGAAAA
Organism: Helianthus tuberosus; assembly: GCA_030545235.1. Taxonomy (NCBI): domain Eukaryota; kingdom Viridiplantae; phylum Streptophyta; class Magnoliopsida; order Asterales; family Asteraceae; genus Helianthus; species Helianthus tuberosus. The sequence goes on from CM060400.1 coordinate 212,307,469, forward strand.
GTTGGAGACTAAAGGTGAAATTTCACCAAACCACAGGGACTATCCGTGCAAAATTAATTTACAATGTAGCATAATTCATATAAATTAACTTATTAATAACAAGGCATTTTTTATAAATAATCTGGTTAACCAAATTAAATTTAAAAAATGATGACGATTAAATATTTATGTGAATATTTGTAAATACTAGTTAGTCAATTAAATTTACAACTTGTAACCAGTAACTTCACTTCATAACTTTGTGAATGTGCTCAAAAATAAAAACTATAAACCAAAGTTCAAAAAATTAAAACTATAAAGTTAAAATTCAAAAAATTAAAACATGTTAATGATTCTCTCTATAGGTAGAGGATCCTGTAAAAAGTGCTCAAAGTGTGAGAAGTGTGAGAAGTGTATTATAATACTATATAACATCACATAAACACCGTATAACAATATGTAACACCATATAATACCATATAACACTATGTAACACTATATATCATTATATAACAAATATAACACTATAGGTTGTCTGATAGCATGTCTATGATAGATGTATAGTGTTATATTTGTTATATAATGATATATAGTGTTACATAGTGTTATATGGTATTATATGGTGTTACATATTGTTATACGGTGTTTATATGGTGTTATATAGTATTATATATAGTGTTATAATATACTTCTCACACTTTAGGCCCTTTTTACACTATCCCTACCCTCTCTCTATATACGGTATATGTAATTGACAGCATTTGTCACGGGATAATATAATTTTTCCATGCATCATTTCAGGAATCTTTCAAGGGGAATGGGCTATAAGAATCCAATGTGTGCATATGGTTTTTTTTTTTTCTCTAAATCCCAGTTATTTAAATCCAAAACCCATAAGAACATAGCAAAATCAAGCATTAGCTAATTAGCTGCTTTAAAATTTTGACTATAGTGGCATCACATGTGTGTGAAGTTACAAGAATATGCATTGATTTGATCATTGAGGCTCAAAAGTTATCTTCCTTTTGGATTACAGTAACAAAGTTTATAAGAAACAGAATAAAGGTAAACTAATTAAGAAAAGGTAAAAAGCCTAAATGACTTATATATCATTAATCTATTATTATTATTATAATAATAATTACTTTGCATGATGCCATGGTTGTTTAAGGGTATGATCAATGCTTACAATATCACCACCATGTGAGGGATCTTTGAGGCCCAAAAAATCCCTAGTCATTCCCTCATTGCCCCTGACTCCACCACCAATATTACCACCATTGCCACTCTTGGAACCATGCATCATCATATGACATTCATTAAGCTCATTTCCATTATCATCATCATCATCATCTTCTTTCTTTGCATCCAACATTTGACTAAATGCATCATCAAAAGGTGACACATCAGCAAAACTATCTTCATTCATCATCATGGTCATCATGCTCATGTTCACGGGATGGATAAAAGATGATGATGATGATGATGGATGATGGGGTAGGGGTTGGGGTAGGGTTGAGGGTCCACCTGCACATGCACCATTGTTGTTGTTAAGTAGACTGCTTGAACCAGTTGTACCACAAGTGTTGTTACCAGCTGCTGCAGGAGAGTTAGCAGACACGTGAGCTATGTGTTGGTGGGGGTGGGGTCCGAAAGATGTTGTCCATGGTGCTTGAAGAGTTGTACCCCTGCTTAGATGACTTGTACCCATCTGAGCTGCTTTTTGCAGCAATGCAGTAGCTGACATGTATGCAGATGGTGCTGGATGGTAGGATATCAGTGTGGGCCCACAGCCACCATGACTTGTACTAGTACTGCTAGGGCTACAGTCTTGATCTTGGGATTGGGTTTGGGTTTGAAGCCATGATGGGAATAATGGGCTTTCTTCTTTTTTCAAGAAAGATGTGTGAACCGGGTCAAGAAGAAGATGATGAGAATGATCATTGAAATGGGTCGGTATTTGACCCGGAAGTGTTGTTGTTGGGTTTGTTATTCCAGTGATTGCTCTTGCACTCTCTTCTGCTAGTGCATCACAAAAAGCTCTATGTGTGATGAAACTATCCCTCCTGTACATTTTCAAGATTTATAAAAAAAAATGATAATAATAATAAATTGGAAGAATAGTTTAATAGTAGAATACCCATGAACAAGAACACTCCAAACACAAAAAAACAAAAACTTTCCTGAAATATGAAAAAACCCATCTTGATACATGTTCTTAATCCAAGAATCACAGACACCCACAAAGCAAAGATACTAATTTATTGAAAAAATGTGATTTTTATCATTAAAAAACCACACCCACAAAGCAAAGTTGACTAATTTATTGTAAAATTTTGGTTTTAATCATAAAAAAAGAGTAAAAAACCACACCCACAAAGCAAAGTTGACTAATTTATTGTAAAAATGTGGTTTTAATCATAAAAACAGTTAAAGACTCAAACTTGTTTGTAAAAATGTGGTTTTAATCATAAAAAAAAGAGTAAAAAACCACACCCACAAAGCAAAGATGGCTGATTTATCGAAAAAAATGTGTTTTTAATCATATAAACAGTTAAAGACTCAAACTTGTTTGTAAAAATATGGTTTTAATCATAAAAAAAGAGTAAAAAACCACACCCACAAAGCAAAGATGGCTGATTTATCGGGAAAAAAATGTGTTTTTAATCATAAAAACAGTTAAAGACTCAAACTTGTTTGTAAAAATGTGGTTTTAATCATAAAAAAAGAGTAAAAAACCACACCCACAAAGCAAAAGATGGCTGATTTATCGGAAAAAAAATGTGTTTTTAATCATAAAAACAGTTAAAGACTCAAACTTGTTTGTAAAAATGTGGTTTTAATCATAAAAAAAGAGTAAAAAACCACACCCACAAAGCAAAGATGGCTGATTTATCGGAAAAAATGTGTTTTTGATTATAAAAACAGTTAAAGACTCAAACTTGTTTGTAAAAATGTGGTTTTAATCATAAAAAAAAGAGTAAAAAAACCACACCCACAAAGCAAAGATGACTGATTTATCGAAAAAATGTGTTTTTAATCATATAAACAGTTGAAAGACTCAAACTTGTCAATAAATATGAAAAGGGTCTTCATTAAATATAGGTATGTAAAAATTTAGGGTTATTTAATGTTTGAATGTGATAATAAATGAAGGAATTATAATACCTTGAAAAAAGGGTACCGCAGTCACATTTGTACTCTCTGGTGCCACAAGTTTTGGAATGAGCTTTCCAATCGGATTGAACTGCATACCTCTTTGAACACTTATCACATTTCCACTTTTTTTCACCATGCTTTCTGCAAAAGTGTTTCTTGATTCCTGTTAGGTCCCCTAGAGCTCTGGATGGTTCATGGTGCACACAGTTCACTTCTGGACACACATACACTTTCTTCCTCACCACTTCATTCTTATTCCTTTGCTTTAACTTCCATGGCAGGTTGTGTCCTCTTCTGTGAAGTTGTAGGTTTTGATCTCTTTGAAACCCTTTGTTACACATCTCACATACAAATCTGTTTGTTGCCATTAATGTCTTGGGTGATAAAGATATCACTTCTGCTTCTGGATCTACAATTTTACAATTTATTTTTAAGTTTATTATTATTAAGACATAAACTGTCTCAATTGTCATTTCATAATTTATTATTACTTTTTTTATAAATATGTTTTTGATTTAAGAGTAACATAGTAAAAATATCCACCGGCAAGATTAAAGATTTAACCATTTTCAATCTGGGGTCAACTGCTAGTACATCCATGGTAGACTTTCTTTAAAAAAAAAACATGTTTTTCATTTTTTTTTTTTTTTTTTTTTGAAAATTGTGAAAAAGCCAAGAAACAAGATTAAAGTTTTCAGAGATTTAAACCTGGGTTGCCTGGAAGACTTCTTTTTTTCTTGATTAGTGGTTGACTTTGACTTGGAGGAGGATGAGCAAAGTAACTTTGATGATTTGGATTATAACTGCTTCCATTTTCTTGACCTATATTCTCAGAGCAAGAATTAACAGTAGTTGCATGAAGATCAGATGCAGAACTCAAATCATCTTCCAGAATCACATTCTGCTGTTTCATCATCTTCTTGTCTCACTAGGTGACAATATGTGTACGTGTGTGTGTATATATATATATGTAGTAGAAGAGTATCTATAGAAAGGAAACAAGGGTATGTTGCATCATCATAAAAAGGTAAAGATGTAGAAGACAAAAGAAGAATCAAACTTGGAAAGAAGCTAAAGTAAAAAACAAAGGTTTTTGTTTGTTTAAACCCTAGTTTACTTGTTGAAATCTCAACTGTTTTACCATGATCTGAGCTCTAATATGGCATCAACCAAAAAGACAATGGTTAGTTTTTTGGAAGAAACTGAAGCAGTCACTCTAAGCACTGTATATGATCAGCTGTTGTTGCATCAAATCTCATGTAACACACACTGGTGTGTGTGTGTTCTTGATTCTTTAGAGAGAGAGAGAGGAGGTGTGGATGAAAAGAGATATAATGGGAATGAAGCTAAAAAAGATGAGAGTGGGGTTAGGGTTGATGTATAGAGTACTGCTTTCTGTCTTTTTATCACTACTGTTTCCCAATCTCAACTTTTTTTTTTTTTTCTTTTTGCATAATACTGTAGTAATTATCTCTTTTTGACAATGAAAGTTTCAAGCATTTTATGTTTAATACTTTTCCTAAATTCCACCGCCTTTTCCTTCATGAAACAAAGTGTTTTAAGTGTTAAAGTGTACATGAGTAATTATCGGTTATCGATCCTTTACCGAGATAACAGTGCAAAATATCAGTTATAATATCGGCATCAATAATATCAACGATATTGACTGATATTTGACAAATGTTGGACTGATATTTGACCAACATATCACTGATTTTCCCTTTATAATTATCTTTCTTCTTATTTCTACCATTCACCTTTCTTCTTATTGTTGTCATTAATGTTTTAAATCTCAATTAATAGTCGTTACTGTTAAATGATAGTGTTTTAAATCTTAGTTAGTTCCAGTTGCTATAATTTTTAGTGTTGTGCAAGTTGCAAAATGTTAATTCGTTAATGTTATGAGAGTATACTAATAAAATGATAAAATATATAGAGGAATACAGACCCCACCGCGTAACGTGGTAAAAACTTTTTATTTCTCTATATATTTTATCATTTTATTAGTAAATTATTTTTTAGTATATTTTGTTTTTCTCTTATATCTTTTAAAATACTTTTAAAATATGATGATTTATAACATTCCGAGTACACTATATATTACTGTTAGGGATAGAATTTTATAGCTTGTGGATCACGGATCCTCAGTTGTAGTCTGGATCACGGATCCTCAGTTCAGTTTGAATTAAGGATCCTCAAGAGATGCTGCAAGGATAAGGATCCAGGATCCTCATTATTATCCTAAACTAACAATTGTTTCCATCGTGTTTTAACTTATTTTGCAGGTGTATTCGAATGAGACTAGGTCCAACCGAGATTCTAGGGGAATATGCTTGGTACTCTTGCACGTGCATGACCTCCATGACCGTTGTGATGATCGTGGGGAAGCTAGCACCATTTTCGGATAGTTTGTTATTATAGATAGTTTCTAATTTTAAAGGGGATACAAGCTTGATTTAGAAATAGATAGCAACACTAGTACACAGCACACTTGAACTCTCTTGGCGATTTCACACTTACACACTAGCAATCATTGTAACAAGCTTGATATCATCCCAAGTTGTAAACTTTTTTTTATCTAATATAGTTGGTGATCGGTAGTTTCCATCACCCAAGGTTTTTTATGCCGGAGATCATTCATTGATCAAGGGTTTTTTCCTCGTACAAATCCTTGTGTTCATCATTCATTTCATCTATTTGTTGTTCATAAATTTGTCCAATTAACCAAGCATCATACCTCACAAAAATCAGATTTTGTTACATTATCCTTGTGTGATTTTTGACCAAAACAATTACGGCCTACTTATTTTTATTTACGTTTTGATATAAATTTACTCAAAACCAAGTTCTGAATAGTAATGTCCACTAAAACACAAACATACATGTTACCAAAGATGTCTTACGATTTTTATGTAGTGGTTACGATTTTCGTTATTTTAATAATATTACAAATACACCGTTACAATATGCTTATTGTTATCTATATTTCGATCATAGTTTTATTTGAAGTCAAATGAGTCAAACATATTTGTTTTTTTTTCTTAACCATGACGAAGCGTACTGATTTTGACCGAATAAATTGATACCGATGTTCATTTTATCGTTTTAGATATATGTAAAACAAGTGTTGAGATCCTCTTGGGCATATCTCTTTCGATTGTTATGTCGAGTGCCTATATCAGTCAAATTTCGTGATAAACTGAAATACTGAACCGATACCGACAAAATGCCTGGCACAACGAGTTGAAAATCCTACTGTTTTATTATTTATGAAATAGGTGTATTTAATCTATCACAAAAATCTTAAAAATAATGATCTTATATTTTTGGGGTTATAAACTTAAAAAAATAGTGATTTTTATTTATTTAATAGCATATAATAACCTACATGTATGAAACGCCTTACACCATCTGTTATGGATCATGCCCAGTTGATTGCCACCCGTCACGCGGAGTTAGCACAGAAATATATTAGACCCGTCGCTATGTAGCCAACAATCGATCCCTTCATGTGTGATTGGAACCACGCTTCCGCACATGCCCACGCCCCATCCATGCCAGAAACCTGCAAAAGTGACCTCACGTCGAAGCCACCACCCCCCCCCCCCCCACACACACACGCGCACGCCCACCCTTATCAACCCCATTACGTATGGTTTTACGTAAAAAGATCAAATAATAATAATAATAATAATAATAATAATAATTAATCACTAGATAATTGAAGTTATGAATATATATAAAAAAGATCATATATATATATATATATATATATATATACATATATTAAATATATAGTGGCCGTAGAGTTCAAATGAGAAGAAATTTTTTGTAAGAAGAAAAAGAAGAAATTTTAACCAATAAGAATGTTTTATTTTAATTTATTTAATATAAGTATTTAATATTACTATAAGGGTACATTGGTAAATTTACATAGATCATTAATTTGTAATCTTCCTCTTTAATAGCTAACTACATTAAATTTTTTGTAACTTTTCTTCAAAATTTATATTTTTTTCAAAAAAAAAAAATAATTTAAAATGTAGGATAAATTACGAGGTGTATAAGATAAATTCCGAGTTGTGTAGGATAAATTTCAACGTATAGGATGAATTTCGAAATATGTAGGATAACTTTTGATGTGTGTAGGCAAAAAAAAGTTAATGTGAAGGATCATAGTTTTTATGACTAATTAATTAGTAAAAGATGATAATAAATGAGATAAATAAAAAAACTATTTAATGTTTTACAAAATTACCCTTTTTTTTTCTTTTTCTTCTTAATTAATTTTTTTTCTTAAATGAACCTTACCCTATAACAAATAACAATTAAATGTCAGGAACTTTTAATCTAGTTTACCTTATTAAATGAAAGTCAAATATATTTTCACACAAATGCAGATTGGTTTATTGATTATTAATAAGTACCTAGTGCTTAATGCCTCATCCCGCAACTTTCTTTTTCATTACTTGCTTCATCTTTAATATTTGAATGATTAGCAAGTCATTGTCAAATTGAAATTTCAATTATTAAAGCTATTTCAAAACAACACCAAATTGATTTTTAATTATCTTGTAGCCTACATTTAGCTCTTTTTTTTTTAAAACGTAACTTTCATTAACACAACACCGCCGACCAAAACCGGGCCGACAAAACAACTACAGACTACATATTAACAAAAGAACACCACTCTTTCCACTCTACACATTTATGTTTAGCTCTACTAGAAAACCAAAGAAACCCAAGAGATTTAACCTCACTCAAAATATTCTTGATCCTAACAGGAGCGTTAGCGAACTTGGCATTATTCCTAGCACGCCAAATGCTCCAACACGCAATCCTAACTATCCCTTGAACCGCGTCTTTCTTCCGAATGGAACCACGAAGCTCTTTATTTAGCTTGAAAAAACATTTTTCATAACGCAACACAGAATGGTTTTGGACCAAGCACTTGTGATGAACCCGTACTTGAATTGGAGTTCAAATACTAAATTTGAATATGCCCGTCAACCTAAACAAACCTATTATTAGTTTGAATATAATTGTTTTTAACCATCTTTTCAGTTTTGTTTAAACAAGTTCAAGCCATAAAACGAGGTGTCTCAATAACTGGTTTACTAAATCTTTTTTGTTTCAAATTAGGTTGTAAATTTGTATATGTGGTCCAATATCTTAACCCGTTTAAAATTAGAATGAAAAATAATCTAGAGAATTTAAAGCTTATAAATTCAACACGTTTACGACTTGATTATCCATTAACAACCCACTAACCTATTTTGTCCCATTAACCAGCTTGATCAATTTAGATTCATGTGTTACATGGATCATCCTCTTGTATATGTTTTTAACATGTACATGTATGATTGATATGTTTAACTCGAAGAAATACGAGTTGTTTTAAAGTTCATCGTTTACCATACTAACTCGAACCAATCAACCCACAAATGCGTCTACTAGCTTGACATGATTAACACCCTAATTTAACCATTAATTTTGTTCTAAAAAACTTAACTGATTGTCGTCAAAAACATAATATTTTATTAGACATGATAAAGAAAGTTGTAAAAATTAATTAGTGTTGTGTTTAAATTAACGCATTTTGTTTTTAATTGTTCTTCAACCATAACCTTCTTCATGAGTTTTCTTTGGCTAATGTTGGTTTTCTGTTTGAGCCATGTACTTAAATAATATACATGTTACAAACCCTTTAGTTACAACTTGTTACCAAAAAGGCCGGTTTGCCAATATTCATCGTAATTAAGGGTATGAAATGTAACTAAATTTCTATAGGAATAATTAAGAGTAAATTACAAAAATCGTCTTTTATGTATGTCACTTATTGTAAATTGTGTCGTTTGTCTTCAATAATTACAGAAAACGTACTCGATGTTTGCAAACATTTGCAAGTTATGTCCTTTATCCCTGACTCAGTTAATTTTTGTGGTTAAATCTAACCAAATGAACCCCACATAAAGGTATTTGTGTGGTTAAATCTGATCAAATGGACCCCACATGAGAGTAAAATGACCAAAATACCCTCATGCGGGGCCAATTTGGTCAGATTTAACCACAAAAAATTAATTGAGTTAGAGCTAAAGGACATAAATTGCACGGGTTTGCAAAAATCGAGTACGTTTTCTCTATTGAAGACAAAGGACACAGTTTGCAACAAATGACATACATAAAGGACGATTTTTGTAATTTACTCTAATTAAAACTAGTATTTTCAACGTGTTCCGTAGAAGAAGAGGTATCAAAATTACTCCATATTGTACAAGCCTTGTATTATATGTAGTTATGTGCATCATCGCCATTTCATGTCACCTAAAACACGTATTTAAAGTAAATACATAGTTTTATTAAGCTTTTTCTTAAATAAAATAACAACTTCAGTTTTAACCATGGGTCATGCTATTTCCACACGCAGGAAATTATTTTCACACCTCGAAGCGCCCCGCTTTGGCCATAGCGGGGCGCTTCGGTCGACAAAAGGTGATTTGATCGTTTGACTGACATAAGTTGCAGAGACATAAAGGTGATACGAGGTTGCAGGAGTCTCGTGAACCCTAAGCGCCGCGCTATGGCCAAAGCGCGGCGCTTCGACCCCAAATTTTCACTTTAAAAGGCCTCACCTGCTCAGACACAACATTCAAGTTTTATGCGATATTGTTACTCTACTATATTGATTTTGGAACATTCAACATACGCGTGATTTTGTTGTTTGTCGATTTTCTTTGCTCTATTAGTTACATCTCTTGAAAAAACGATGTCGTGGTTAAACAACTATCTTTTCGGTCAATATTCTGACGAGTCAGTTGTTCCTGATTCTTACGAGGGGACCGCTATTTCTGACTCGTATGAGAAACCGGTCTCGTCCAACTTGAGGGAGCCAGATGTAGTTGATAACACGGTGACGCTGGATTTGAATACCCCTGTGGAGGACCCTTACGCACAACAAGGTTATTCGAATTTCGGTTACGGTGGCGAGTACAGCTTTGTACAGCAGGAGTGTGGTCCAAACGACAGTTACGGTTGTCAACAGAGCTTACAAGGTTATTCGAATTTCGGTTACGGTGGCGAGCACAACTTTGTACAGCCGGAGTGTTATCCAAACCACAGTTACGGTTGTCAACCGAGCTTTGAACATCAAGTATATTCGGACCTCGGTGACGATGGTGAGCCGGGGGATGTGTCTGTTGACGAGGAAGGTTGTTACCCGGTTACGTTTTCGTTTGATACAATGCAGACCTTTTCGTCACGTAAAGAGTTGGTGCGTTGGGTACAAGACACGGCAAAAGACAACGGTTACCTCATTGTGACTAAGAGGTCGAATAAAAGAGGAGAGAATTACAAGATTTGGTTTCAATGTACTTTTGGTGGGGAGCATAAGAGTATAGCTACACAGAGGAAAACGGGTAGCAAGAAAATAGGCTGCCCGTTCGAGATGATCGGGTTTTCGGAATCATCCGGAAGTGTTTGGAGGATCGAGGTGACGAAGGCGAAGCATAACCACACTCCTATTGAACACTTAGAGGGTCACGCGTATGCGAGAAGGCTTTCTTCGGAGGATAAAAAACTGGTTAAGGAGCTGGCAGAGCAAGACATTCCCAACCAAAGTATCTGGCGAACGCTGACAAAAAACAATCCGGCTAGAAAGCTTATTCCGAAAGATATACACAACGCTGTTCAGAAGATCAACGCCGAAAAAAATGTCGGTAAGTCTCCGATGCAAAAACTTGAAAACATTCTTCTCGAAAAAAATTACACTTATTACATGCGCACGAATGAGATATCGAACGAAGTTGAAGATGTCTTCTTTGTTCACGAAAGATCATTCACTATGTGGTGTGCCTTCCCGCATGTGCTAATGATTGACGCCACCTACAAAACGAACATGTACAACCTGCCATTTGTTCAGGTCGTAGGCATGACGTCGACAAACAAATCGTTTACGGCTGCTTGTGCGGTAATTTCCGCTGAGAAGTCAGAGAACTACCTATGGGTGTTGCAGAGGATCAAGTCTATGTTGGTAGGAATCCTGGTTGGATCCGTACCGTGAAAAGATTTTATATAATAACAAAAACTGACTATTTACGTTTTTTTAATTTTAGAGGTTTTTGATTATTTGAAGAAATCCTGGTTGGATCCGTACCGTGAAAAGTTTGTATCTTGCTGGATTAACAAAACTATCAACTTTCACCAAACTACGACCAACAGGGTTGAGGGCATGCATGCAACACTAAAAAGTCACTTTCCAAGTCATCGCAACACACTGGATAAACTTGTACTGTATGTTGATCATGTTGTTGATAGACAATACGCCGAGATTAGTAATAGCTTTGAAACAAGCCTCCGAAAAGTGATGACGCATCACAAGAATCAGCCCATGCTTGCATATATTCTCAGAAAGGTTTCAATATATGCGATTGAGCTTTTGAGTAGGGAACTAAAACGTAAGGAAGACGGGTTGAGAGCCTACGGTGCAAGCTGTGGTTGCCAACTTTTTACCAGCTGTGATTTGCCATGTGCCTGTCGTTTGGAAAAGTTGGAAAATCATGGTAATTAATATCTTTGACCTTTCTCGTTATGATTTTGCCACCTAATTTGTTTTCGTCCACTTCCCCTCCCACCGTCCCCACCGCACGAGGATTAGTACCTTAGTTTGTTTGTATAGTGATTTGTTATGTATTATGTACTCAGTTGTACCTTTTTGTTTTGTATGTACAAACTGATATATATATAAATATATATATTGCAGTTAATCTTCTATTTACATCACGTTGGTTTTGGATTGTTTACGTTTAATTCTTATGGCTTTTTGTACATTTTATTTAACGTGTTCGTTTAATTTAACAAAATAAACAAGGTTAACAGTTTATAAAGACGCACTTATATTATATACGTTCTATAAAAATAATGACGTAAAAAAACGTAATTATAAAACAACTATGAATTATATGTAACTAATATTTTATAATAATAATAAAACTCAAATACAATTTTTTCCTCCAAAAAACACTACCAAACTAACCCACATCCCACCTATTTAAAAAAAAAACAACACAAGCTCCTGCCCACGCTGTTTGTCTTTTTGCACACTCAAAGCGCCCCGCTTTGGCCATAGCGGGGCTCTTTGAATGTGCAAAAAGACAAACAACGTGTGCGAATAGACCAGGCCTTAACCATGACAATGTTCATTTCATCCCGTTTGTATATTTATATTATAATATATTATTCTGAAATTAAATAAAAACTAAAAGCGACACGACTCTAGTTTGTACACTAAATTCCATGTTCGGTTTATTTTATTCAAATCTCATATGAGTGTCTTTTGGAGCTATTATTAAATATAATATGGTATTTATTTTGTCACTATATACACTTTATACGTTGTAATAAATTAACTTTTGAAATGGGATCTTGCAGCACAACCAGAAAGCCATCAACATGCTCTCCATGTTTATCTTTAAAATAATTTATGGGTTATTTATTTTAATTTCTAAATGATTTAAAAATCCAGTTAAATTCACACAAAGGAGATCAATTGGACAAAGATATGTAGACTTGCCCAACACATATTCATATGTTTACAATTAACATAAAAAACAGTTTATCATTTTTATAATGATATGCTATGTAAAGTGTAAACTCAAGCTTGATATAGCATTTATTCATATGTGGACAATAGTTCTCATTTTCTGAATATGTTTTAAACTAACCATTTAAACAAAACATATTTCGCTTGCTATCCCGAAACATTTTATCAATTCTCACAACCATAAACATCAATTTTGTAAGGGTTTCCCTTACACAAAAAAGCTGACGACAGATGGCACCACTGGAGGTATCCGTTTGGCGTCTGATTCAAAGACAGGAGCAAACAGATGGTGTGGATCCTACCCCCCCCCCCCCCCCCACACACACATATTTGTATTAAAAAAATATTGTTTGTATGTGGACGTAACAACGTAAAAAGTTTGAGCGTATTTTGAATGATAAGTAGAAATATAAAGTTACATTGGATGTGACACGCTTATAAAATAATAAAGTGTTGCCATATTTATTTTTTAATGTCTCAAAAGGAACATATTGTTGTTTAAGTGATGTACTTTACAATCAAAAAGTATAAATCATATATGGTGCAAGTATTAGGGTTTTCGGGGCGCCCCCATGAAACACCGCCACAAGTGAGTGTTTCAAGAAGGTGATGATGAATCTAGTGATACACATCACGGTCGTGGAGAGGCATGGGGGTGTGGAGATGATCGTTTGACAACAGTCATATGATAGTTCCAAAATTAGAAAAAAAAAATATATACAATTTTTACCCTTATAAATAATTCAAACCTTTTACAATTGGGAAATTGGTTTTTAATAAACCAACCTTTGCCCCATTGGTAAATAATAATCCTACCTACAGAATTGGTAATTAATAATACTACGTTTCAATGGATTGGTACTCAATGGACCTCCGTTAGTTTTTTTTAACTGAAGTTAGTTTTTAAGTTTTATTTATTACACAAACAGTCCCTGTAGTTATAATTTACTAGTTTTAAGTTTTATTTATTACACAAACAGTCCCTGTAGTTATAAAAAAATTCATAAAAATTAAAAAAAAAATCTAAAAAATCTAAAAAATTCAAAAAAATTCTAAAAAAACCAAAAAAATCATAAAAATTAAAAAAAAATAAAAAAACTCTAAAAAATCATAAAAATTCTAAAAAACATAAAAATCCTAAAAAAATAAAAAAACTCTAAAAAATCAAAAAAACCCGGACCGTTTCGACGCGTACCGTTTAGACCCGGACCGTTTTCGACCCGGACCGTTTTCGACGCGTACCGTTTAGACCCGGACCGTTTCGACGCGTACCGTTTAGACCCGGACCGTTTCGACGCGTACCACCACCACCACCACCGCACCACCACCACCACCACCACCACAGCACCGCCACCACCACCACCACCACCACCACCACCACCGCACCGCCACCACCACCACCACCACAGCACCGCCACCACCACCACCACCACCGCAGCACCGCCACCACCACCACCACCACCGCACCGCCACCACCACCACCACCACAGCACCGCCACCACCACCGCACCGCCACCACCACCACCACAGCACCGCCACCACCACCACCACCACCACCGTTTTCGAAACGGTCCGGTGGTGGTGGTGGCGGCGGTGGTGGTGGTGGTGGTGGCGGTGCGGTGGTGGTGGTGGTACGCGTCGAAACGGTCCGGGTCTAAACGGTACGCGTCTAAACGGTACGCGTCGAAACGGTCCGGGTCTAAACGGTACGCGTCGAAAACGGTCCGGGTCTAAACGGTACGCGTCGAAACGGTCCGGGTCGAAAACGGTCCGGGTCGAAACGGTCCGGGTCGAAACGGTTCGCGTCGAAACGTTTGCTTTTTTTGAATTTTTTTTATTTTTTAGAGTTTTTTTTTATTTTTTAGAGTTTTTTTTTGTTTTTTTAGGATTTTTATGTTTTTTAGAATTTTTATGATTTTTTAGAGTTTTTTTGATTTTTTATAATTTTTTTGATTTTTTTAGAATTTTTTTGATTTTTTTTGAATTTTTAGATTTTTTTTATTTTTATGAATTTTTTTATAACTATAGGGACTGTTTGTGTAATAAATAAAACTTAAAACTAGTAAATTATAACTACAGGGACTGTTTGTGTAATAAATAAAACTTAAAAACTAACTTCAGTTAAAAAAAACTAACGGAGGTCCATTGAGTACCAACATATTGAAACGTAGTATTATTAATTACCAATTCTGTAGGTAGGATTATTATTTACCAATGGGGCAAAGGTTGGTTTATTAAAAACCAATTTCCCTTTACAATTCTTCGCACAATTCCCTACTCAAAAACACACTACAACACCCATATTTGCTCGTCCACTGGGTGGGGAGATAAAGTGAAATGACCGGTCGTGACTTGGTATTACTAGGGTGCTACTTTCTACACCCCCCCTAATTACTTTTTACATCCCCCTCCTCTCACATACTTACAGATGGGGCCCGCGTAGGACCGGCAGTTTTCCTCTCACAAGGGGGTATAATCAGGAGGGGGGGGGGGGTGTTTAGAATAAGCCTATTACTATTGAATTTTTTTCTTTTATTTTAATGTTTATAAAAATGATAGAAAAGCAGTTATGGGGTGGGGTTGGTTGTATATGTATATTTGTGGACTTTGGGATTGTGTGTGAGGGTTGAATAAGAAAATTTGAAAGCGAAAAAAATGGCATTTCATCAATAAAGATCGACCAAATCTTTGCTCAGACTTGAAGATCTACTCAACACGTCATTCATAAGTTTGACCAGTGTTTCACTATTTTCAGAATCACATAAATATACATATGTACAACCTTTAATCAAATTACTAATGTATGTGAAACAAAACTATAAAACCGAAGAATGAAGAGCATACAAATATGATCATTTTCTTACTATATGTGATCAACGCTGAGGTGATGCTCGACGATCAATAGCTAGACGCTATAAGCATTCAAATTTCAAGGTGAGTACGTTCTACATGGCTTAATATTAATGTTTTTACGTGTTATGGGTTGATTCATATACATGGATATGAAGGAGTTTTGACGGGTGGCAAACGTTTAAAATATGTTGATTGGGTTAACCCCAAAAAACTGGATTTTGAGACTTTGAAGGTTGTTTCTGAGTAGAAATGTGGATTATAATGAAAAGAGTTAATTACTGTTTTCCTCCATGTGGTTTGTCAAAAATCACTATTTCAGTCCACTAGTTTAAAAATTGTTATTTCAGTCCCTGTGGTTTCATTTTCGTACCCATTTCAGTCTAGTCTCCTAGCACCGTCTATTTTACCGTTAAGTTTTTAATGAAATACCTAAATTACCCTTGTGTTAATTAAATATGGACTTATATGATTTTATTATTGGATTTATATGATTTTATTGTTGTATGACATATGGACTTAGATTGGATTGTAGGGTTCGACCCACTATGGCTTCAGTTAGGGGTGGCAAAATGGGTGGGTTGGGTAGGTTTGGGTAATGGGTTAGGATGGACATGGGTTAGAATGGGTTTGGGTTAAGATGGGTTTTTTAAGAGATGGGTTAGAATGGGTTTAGGTCAAGATGGGTTTTTGTCAAAAAAATTCAAAAAAAATAAAAAAAATTCAAAAAAATTCAAAAAAATTCAAAAAAATAAAAAAATTCAAAAAATTCAAAAAAATTCAAAAAAAATCACAAAAATTTAAAAAATTCAAAAAAATCAAAAAAATTCAAAAAATTCAAAAAATTCAAAAAAATTAAAAAAAATATCAAAAAATTCAAAAAAAAAATCAAAAAAATAAAAAAAAAAATAAAAAAACTTTGGGATTGCAGGCCATCATCAGAAAATTAAAAAAATTAAGAAAGTCAATGTGTAATAGTTCCAAGACTGAACTGAACTGTACCATGGTACATCACCAACCTACTACCATACCAAGATAAGAACGACCACACCGCGAAAACAACACCGTTACTACCAATAGCCACACCTTTAGCCATCCCTTGCTTTAACCCCAATTTAACAGTGCCTTCTAAAGCAGCAGAATACTCCAATAAAGTCTTGTTTTCTCCAACAAAAGAATAAACTGTCCGAACCGAAGAAATCGCCTGTTCTGCCATAGTACCAGCCTTATTATACTCCTCCCTGATCTTTCTTGACAAGTTCATCAAAACCCTTCCATATATCAAACCAGGTATAACTAAAATTATAATAAACGGCAGCCCGACAATCGCTAGCCTCCATAGTAATATAAATGCGACGATATATGCCCCACCAAAAATCGACATATTCATCAAAAACATAGGCACCTGCGTTTTTTTATTCGCGTGTTAAAATTTAAAAGTTGAAACTACTAGACGGGTATAAAACTAGTTCTCTGTTAAAACGTGATGTACCTTTTCACTTATGACTTCCTGAATCACGAGACTATCACTCGAAAGTCGAAACACTGGTGATTATCTCTGCTGTGCTTGTGCATTCAAATCAAAATATGCAACTTCTTGCCTTAATACTGCTTTTAAATAGGTTGACCTCAATCTTGATGCTTGTCTCTCTGCTGTTCTTGTGGTATATGTAACAGTCATACTGATTCATCTTAGGTACATGCATATAACATACCATGTTCACAAAAGTAGTATAACATTATATGTAACCATTACTGAACAGTGAACAGAAGAGCTCAAAAGCAGATACGGTTGAGTTCTACCATACCACAGGTAATCATCAACCTAGCAAATACTTGCAGAGTAACCAATGGTACAATACCCTTCTCTCAGTTTATCATACCATTCAACGATTAAAATACCTTTAGCGGAACTAGTTTGCATACCGTTGATTTGCTATAGGGCTTGGGAGACTACCTAATGAAACTAATAGACTCAAAATGTTAAGCATCATCAAACAAGTAAAATCTAAGCTGCAAATGGCACTAAAACTGATGTAAAATCCTCACTTTATTCTCCTTATTTATACATGAACATCAATTAGATAAACCAACAAACAAGTGAAGAACCACAAAACCACCATTACACCTAACAAAAACAGTAAAGTACACAAGATTACCCCTAAATTGCTTGTACATATGAGTAACTAAAGATCCAAACAGTTTAGAATTTCACATATCCACAAATATAATGCAAATTTTTAATTAAAAAAAAGCATCACATAAATCATCTACCAACTACACATATTAGCATGAAAACTCAACACAATTCCAAATAAAAACCAAATAAATAAAGCTGAATTTGCATTAAAAAAAACTGTACCCTTTTGAAGAAAAAGAAAACCCTAACAAATTAACAACAAAATTGAAGAAAACAACCATAAATTAAGGTATTTTAACGGATTTGAAGAACAGATAACTGAATAAATTGAAGAACTGAAGTAAATCTATGAAGTAAAATGCAAGAAAATCATGCCTTTGAGAGAGAATCAAGAGATGCGATGCGAGTGAAGAAGGTAGAAACTTCAAAGTTGCAAATCTGATTGGATGAGTCAAATTAGTGGTGAAAAACAGGAAGAATCCACGATGATGATGCTGAAGGTGTAGGCAAATTAGTGGTGAAAACAGGAAGAATCCACGATGATGATGGTGATTTAGGGTTGAATCCACGATGATGGTGATTTAGGATCTGATTGAAATCAGATGATGATGGTGATTTACAGATTAGGGATCAGATCGATGAGGTTTGCCACAAGTTCCCATTGTCTGATGCGTGTTTTAGGCTTAGAGAGTAAAAACCCATCTGGCCCATGTTAAAACTTAGATAGGTATTTTAAAACCCATTCTAACCCATCTAGATTAAATCCTCAGCCTATTCTAACTTATTTCCTATTTTAAAAAGGCCCAAAATAACCCAAAATATCATGGTTGGGTTTTTATTGCCACCCCTAGCTTCAGTAGAAGTAGAAGTCTGGCACTATTTTTACATATATGGTTCCAAAATTTTAATTTTGGATTTTAGAATGAGAAAATATTCAGCTAAGCATTATTTTTCAAAGTTATTATGTTAATTGATGCTGCTAGGAAGATATTAATTGGGGTGGGGTAATGGGTCGCCGGACATTAAGAGGGTGGGGTTGTGATGCAAGGGAAGATGACCGGAAACTTTTGCCGGAAATGAGAGTAGGGATGGAGTGGGGTGGGGTAGCGTGGGGTTGTGTTTTAACAAGTGGGTCCTAGAATACAATTCACGTGTACTTAACATAATAAATGGATGGGGTTAACAGAGGTGGACTGAAATAGTTACGAAAGTGAAACCACAGGGACTGAAATCGCAATTTTTAAACTAATGGACTGAAATAGTGATTTTTGACAAACCACAGGGACGAAAACAGTAATTAACTCTAATGAAAAATACGTCTTAGATTGATGCAAATGGGTTCCGGCGAAATGCAACACATTGGCTTGGAGAGCGGAGTTGAATAGAATTCCTATGTGCCAGGCCTTGGTGAAGAGAAACATGTTGGTCCCCTCAGATAGGTGTGTGCTTTGCGATGATTTCCAGGGGTCGGTGGGGCACCTCTTATCGGCTTGTATGGTGGCTTTCGGTTGTTTGGCAATACATTAGTGCTTGGTGTAAATTGCCCTCTATTTTTTTTTTTTTCATTAAGAAGCTTAAATGGAGCTTCACAAGATCTCTAGATTGGGTAAGAAGGAAAAAGGAAGGGTTCATGGGCTTATTAGCATAGCATGCTGGAGAATATGGAAAGTTAGGAACGAGAAGATTTTCTCCAACAAAAGTGGTATTACCGATTGAAGATATTATAATTATCGGAGAAATCAAGTCGTTAGGTTTTTGCGGGTTTAGAATTTCATATTTTTTCAGTATGTTAACTAGTAGTGAGATATTTTTACTATTCAGTTTATATAAGTCAATTGTAATACGAAATCAATTTTAGTGTGATCTAGTTAGTTGATTTGATATTAGAGCACTACTGATTTAAGCTACAAATCCCCTAAAAAGTTAATCTGAATCTTACTTTTGCTACAAAAATATATATAATTTAGGTGCTGTAAACATCCCTGAGGTCGGTCCCATTAATAATTCGTAATGGTCCATATAGGTGATCTTGTGCAACATAGAGTTCACGGGTATTCAAAGTAATGGGCCTACATTTGATCATTGATATATTTATATGAGCTGGCTGGAGAAAAAAATCACCACCTTTCAATTCATTCATTTATATATTCAAACATGTTTTTTTTTCTATTACTAAATTATATAAACTTCAAAAATTTAATTAAACTAAACAAAATTATATAAACTTCAATATTTAATTAGATTAAGTATTATTTGATTAGTACAACTGTATATACCAATATCAAGATATTAGATCATGTGTAGTGGGATGAGAAGATAATGTCTCCACCCTTGGACATTTTGCGTCATGTGTCGGTCCAGTTAGCATGTGGGCATTATGAGGCATCATCTTAAAACGGGTGTAGTGGTATAATGCCCACAACCAATCATTATCCAGTTATTTTTTTTTCAAATTAAAACTAATAATATTTTACTAATTAAATAAAAAACCTCAAGCTGGTGCCGCAGGTGGTAAGCAGTAACACCGCGCATGTTAAGGGGCAGAATTTTGTGTTTAGCAGAGTAGGGTTTGCTATTCAGAAGGGGGTAGCGGCGCAACTTGTTACTCGTCTACCTGCCATTATTAGTCTGTAAACTGTTTTTTTTTTAACGGCAAATTAGGATCACTGACGGACCACTGGAGTATCATCGTGCCACCAGCAGAACCACCCGATCATATCCATCTCCACTAGGCTATAATGCCTATACACCAATTCAGGAGGAAACCCAATAAATCTGGGAAAACCCCCCTTTGTGAGAATCGAACCCAAGACCTAATGGTCCCAAAGCCCTATCCCACCCCCAAGATGCCACTAGGTTATAATGCCATGGGCAGTCTGTAAACTGTAATCGTCTTTGTTCACACAATTATTCATATATTTTAATTTGATTACCATTAAAAAAAAAAAACACCTTGAAGTGTGAGATGCATATTTAGAATAAATAATAAAACACAAACACATAATACCACTCGTCTTAATTTTCATCTTCGCTTTCGCCATTCTCGTCATCTTCGTCTTCCTCACCCTTGTTTGAACCAAATCAACCGCTAACGCAGTATGTGCGGCTTCAGACCACATTTCATGTGCATTTTTCACTTTGTCTTCCATTGTTGCTTGGGATATTCCTGAACAGCTTTTGGTACATAGTTTTGGCATATTGTTTTTCTTTCGTCTTCCAATATCATATTATGCATGATTATACACGCGTACATAGCATCTCTCATTTTTTTTCTTTGGTCCATGCACGACAAGGATTTCTCAAATAGTGTCACCGTTGTTTAAAATAATCAAAGTTGTTTTCCAAGTCTTCAGCGATGCGTAAAAATAAACGTTTACTCATCTGGAAACGACGCCTAAAAACTTCTGGGTTTGGGTAAGTAGGCGCTTCATCAAAGTACTCTTTCATCAACCGATTGTTTGCCGAACGTCGTTCTCGTTCAATATATTCTCTTGGTAAAATTTCACGTTGAGGCCAGCTACAATGCTTCATATACCGCGCCGCGAGTTCGCACGCAATCGTAACCGCCTCTTGCTCGACCTCCTCATCGGTCGAGTCACCCTCATCCGCTAAAAACTCTTTGTAATAAAAATTTGCAACGGAAGACGAGGACGTGAGGGAATCCATTTTTTATAGAAATGGTTTGTAGTTTGAGGTTGTATGTGTAGGTTTTTTGGTTTTGGATTGTATAAAATGAGGTGTAAGGTAAGTATATATATAAAAGTGATATAAAAAAATTAATCTAGCCATTTATTTTGGACCGTTGGCAACGGTCTCATTGGCCAAAGAAAAAGTTGAAGGCGTTTAAAAAAGGACGCTCCAGCATTTTTTTTTTCAAAAAAAAGCGCCCCTAGGGGCGGTTACTAGGTGTGTTTGGGCGTTTTTTTAGGAAAAAACGCCAAAACCCCCCACTACGGGTGGTCTTAGTATAAAATCATCTTTTTATTTTATATTTCAAAGTATTATAAAATACAATTAGATAAGCAATTTTTTTATTTCAAAGTATTATAAAATACAATTAGATAAGCAATTTTTATAAGCATAATGCTATCTTAAAATTTCTGTTAAAATGTTAAATAACACCAAAAAAAATTCATTTAAAAATTCATAACATAATGATACTATCTTAAAATTACAAGAGTGCCACAAAATTGCACATCATAATAAGCTCAAGGTGGCCACATCAAATTATAAGGCAGATTATGTGAGCCAAAACCATTATTTCAGAAGTAATCTAAAATAAATTGAGATTCTATAAATGAATACAAATGATCAGTTTACTGCTTTAAATTTTATAAATTTATCGGAACACGAAGCCCGTCATAACTGAGTTGTACATCAAGACCTTCAGTTTCCATCAACTTCAACAGACCTTCATTCACTTTCTCATGATCCATCAAATGCATCATACCTGCATTAATCACAAATAATGAATTATCATATGATTAAACTCCATCCAGTCAAAACTTTTAAAACAAGCTATCTTTCAATTTTAAAATTGATGCACATTTTTACGCCTAACACAGAAATATTGTTATAACAGAATAAACGAAAGATCTGTATGAATTTTGCGTGGCAATTTCAACCCATTTACGTACAAACAATTAACTATAAGCTCATTCTTGATTCTAGCAACCAACTATAAAAATTTGTAATGATGGTAACATGCTGTAAATAATTTTTGCCTGATAGCAGCTTATTACATGAAAACCGATAAAATGGCGTTTTTTTTTTGTTCTCATTTTCCACATGTCAACACACAATCAATAGATCTTTATATTTTATTTATCAGATAGTTTGGCCTGTTACCCAACCCACTCTTTTTTCCACACTTGATAAGAAGTCTCCTTTCTATGATCAAACTGAACAAAATCTATAAGCGTTTTTGTGTAAAAGATTCGATCTTTTGGCAGGTTGGAAAGACGAACAACTGGAAAAACAAAATTACCTGTGAAAAGGGTTCTTTTTGGCTTGATTTTTCTTACTTCTTCCAAAGCCTGGTATTAAAACCGACATTAGAACCAACATGATAACAAAATATTGATGAAAACACTACAAAAAGTTTTATGAAATTCAAAACCTTTGGGAGTCCAAAATGTGTTGAAGAGGATCGATCTGGCCTTAACGCATCCTGAAAACACATAAACATAATATATCATGATAAGATGCCAAAATACAGGGGGGGGGGGGGGGGGGGGGTGTATTTAATTTAATTACCATTATAAGGATTTCACAGTCTCTTAAAAGGGGATAAGTCTCATCAGGTATTTCACTAACATCACTGCAACAAATAAAAGAAAAATTCAGATCAGATGTAAGATGCAGTGACAATTTAATAAATTTGCAGAACGTGGAAGGCACGAGCGAAGTTGCAATCTTCGATATGGTTTTTTATATACTTTCTAAACTTAACTTGATACTCATCTTACCTGATGTAACAAACGTTACCAAAGCGGAAGCCAAGTGAACTGTAATTACGGCCATGCCACACTGGTAGTGGAGTAAACTGACGACACAACACACAAATGACCGCATTATAATAAGGTACCATAAACCATATATATATCCCTAACACTAAAGTCTAAAACCCTTTCACCTGAAATAGAAATATTCAAATTTCTTCCATATTATTAGGAGAAACACAACAAATAGCAACATATTTTCACTTCAATTCTAATTTGGTCACGAGACCTATGTAGTTAATATCGCGATATATCACTGATATATATCGGTTATCGGTCCCCTGGTGAGATATCGGTGCAAAATATCGGTCAGAATATCGATACCGATAATATCGGCGATATTGACTGATATATCACCGATTTTCCTAATATCAATACCTTTTGTTAGTTTTAGCATTCTTCTTTCAATTATTATTGTTATTAAGACTTTTGTTAATTGTTAGTATTAAATGATAGTGTGATAAGTCTTAATCAGTTCCTACTTGCTACAATTGTTAGTGTTTTGCAAGTTGCAAAAGATTAATTTGTTAATGGTAGGAAAGTATACTAAATTGTTGGTGTTGAATTGCTATATATATAAATTCAGCATGATATTAAAATTACCGATATCCCACCGTGATTACCGATATCTCAATTATTGGTCCTTGACCGATATCCGATATTTTACCGCATTAACTACTTAGCACCAGACATCAAACTTCATCACTAAAACCATTCAGCTGTCATAACTGTTAAAAAAGCCCATTCAAATTCATGTATGTATGTATGTATGTATGTATGTATGTATGTATGTATGTATGTATCAAATTTGTAAGGACCGTTATTGATTTTTATATAATGTTCAGGATTTACTCAAACAAAATAAACTCCAGGGACTTTTGCACGACTTCAGTGAAAGTCTATACATTATCTTTTGACATGTCCCATTATCATAACATCTTATAATCAAATTATCATGTATCTGGGTTAGAACACATAGAAGAATCATTCAAGAAAATCAAGAAAGTGAATTCAAACCTTAAGATCATGTACAATGAATGGTTTTTCATGTATGATATCAAATTGCAGCTCTGAGACTGCAGCTCCAGGTGTGACAACACTTGTGTCTACTAAATAATAATGTGTTTTTTTCATCACCTGTAATTAATTTATAAAAACATCAACTTATTGTCATTATTTTTGTAATATGTTCATTATTTGAAAATCAACGATTCAACAAGAGTGAACTTTGCACCTCAAAGTCACGCTCAGCTACATAGATAGGAATATGTGGTTGGACGTTGTTTGTCCAGTCACGAAGGTCATCCAAACCTAAAAGGCGTAACAACCAACTTCAGTTGGCAAAATTATACTATGATGATGTAAAACTAACACGAAAAAGTTTAATAATGAGACCTCCAATTGCATCAGCATGAGAGTGAGTTATCACAACTGCATCTATTGTTCTTATCCTGAAAAAATTAAAATTCAAGAGGTTAAAAAGCCTTTAGTATTCTTGTAGCAAAAATATGTAAGAGAAAACGGGTGACAGCGTTATTACCCATAAGTAGGGAACCAACGGAGAGCACTTTGGTAAAAGAACCTGTAAGATGAAAAAAGAATAAATGAAATGGTTCAATCATGTAAGACGATCAAAAACACTTATATCCTTTTGTTAAAGAAACGGGCCAAACGATTTAAAAGTCATCAAAAAAAAGATACTAAAGTGATTCGACTAAAAAATAAGTGGATCATACTTTAGTAGTTCTTTTACATTATCCCAAAAAAGTCCGTTCTGTCCCTAATCCCGTAACCCAGACTGTGCATTTTGCCACATATAGCTGGTGACAATAGTTCATGTGAATAAGATACTAAAGTGATTGGACTAAGAAATGCAATTGCACTATGCAAGCATGAAATATCTTTTCTTCTATATCATTTCATAAACGTATGGGCAGTCATTTGATGAAAACATATTTTACATACTTGCCAGCATCTATAAGTATGTTACATGTGCCAGAAGGTTTCGGAAAACGAATAAGGATGCTTGTATTAAGTCTCCTATTCTTATTTCCGGGTTCCACAGCTTTTGCACAAACCTGAAAAGCCATTGAGAAACTCATATTGGAAAAAACAAAAAACACAAAATTTTTAACATCCCACATGTTCTTATATACGAGTTAATATAGTTCAATACTTACCGGGCATTTCTTTAAGGGATCAGTAAGGCAGCTCACTCGTGGAATTCCTTCACTGGTTCCTGTCCCCATAAATATGATTTCTGGTTGCTCAACAGATACTTGATCTCCTTTTTGTACACCTTTTCAACAATTGTAATAATTTTATTTTACACTAGTATTATAGAACTTAGCATACCATCACAAATGGCAAAATGTATGCCCCACGAAACAAAATTTATAGAAGGTGTTTGAATCAGAAATATACAGCTTAAATAATCGATAAATTGTACATACGTAACGAGATATATGAACATACATATATGGTTATAAATGTAGCAAGTTTTCAATTAAAACAATTGTTGGGGATTTGGAACAAAACCGGATTATTTTGAGAGTCGTGTGTAACACTTTCAAATAAAACGAGCCGAAGTTCTTTAAGAACAAGTGTGGAGATCTATCCGTGAACCAGTATCCGACCAAACGAAGGTATTTCGAATTTAGGGTCGGGCCACTAACTGCTCTTAAGCAGTTTTCATTTTGAAAGTCAATACCTCTCAAAGTTGGAGCCAGTTTTCCACCGAATTATTAATCAATTTCTAGAAAATTAAAATTCTAATGAATTTTTAAAGAAGAAACTCTTCCCCTTAGACCCTGTGCTCCGAGGCGCTGCCCCCTTGGCACCCCTAAGAACTAGGGGTGCAAACGATCCGCGCCCGAGCTTGTTTAACTTATGAAAGCTCAAGCTCGGCCATAGTTGTTAATGGTGAATAGCGACAAATAGCGATAAGGTACCTATATTCTATATACTTGGTTTTAAAATGAGCGCATAATGCGTGACGCGCCCGATGCACTGATGAGACGCAACGGCTGATGCGTTGCGATTACATGATGCGAGAATATTGCGCCTATTTCGCATAATGCGCTCCGATGCATGCATCATTGTTTATTATGTTTTTTTTTCAAATTTTATGAAATGGGTTGAGTTTTTTCAATAATTAATATCTTAGTATGCTTGATTTGGACCATTGAGGTTCCTAAACACTTTTTGTGGTTCTAGAAACATTTTAGTATGCTTGATTTGAACCAAAAAGCACAACTCTTATCTTCTTATTACGTTAGTTGTTCTAGTTTAAGTATATTTTAAAAGTTGTTACGTATAAGTATTTTTTTGTTATTTTTTTTATAAAGAGTGCATCGCATACGTGATGTGCTCACATCGCGCATTGCACATCAGATTTTTGGACCAAACGCATCGGAGCGCATCATGCAATTTAAAACCAAGGCTACATAGCGAATAGCGATAAATAGCAATACACTAGAAAAAAAATTAAAAACTTTATATGTATATTATATCAAAATACCCTGTTATATACGATATTTTACATGTATATTTCACAAAAACCTATAATCCAGCTACTTTATAGCTATATTTAATCACCATTTATATTTAAAAAAAACTAAAATCCCGCTATTTATGGCTACATACTCTGTAGCGACCTTCGCCCTATACGCCACGCTATTCGCTATAGCGACCGCTATCGACAACTATGAAATCGGCTCGATTCAAGCTTTGTTTCTAAAGCTCGAGCTCGGCTCATTTAATATTTATTAACTAACTTATATTAATTATGATTATTATTTTTTATATAATTTTGTCACTTTTCATAATTTTATAAATAGTAATTAATATTATTATTATTATTTAAATGTATATTTAAAAAAATATATAAATAGTGGTCTCGTTTAGGCTTGAGAGCCAGCTAGAGCTCATTTAGGCTTGCTCGTTTCGAGCTTTTTGTCGAGGTGAGCTCAAGTAGCTAGGTTAGTTTGCACCACTAATTAAGAACCTACAATAATAACAAATGCACTTGGGACTATCCTAACTTGTTTACTAAACCCCTTGGCCAGCAAGTCAATCCAATTACACTAACATAATCAACAACAATGGTGAATATACCTAATTCATTATACACAGATACCGTCAAAATCACGGATCATATGCGGTACATAGGAAACAAAATTAAACAAGTATTGAAATAAAACTCACATGAAATCGAATTCCGGTGAGAAACTGAAAGAATGGGGCTGAATTGGGAGCTTGCATACCTGGAAACTGAAATCGAAAATGGGTTCTTGTTTGGGAAAGATAGGTTTAAGTGTCGGGTCAGGCGGGATAAACGGGTCAGGCAAGAAGGATACGGGCGGAGTGCTCCATGGGTTAGGATCATCTGGACAGTTGAACCCTTGCTCAAGAAAGCTAAACCTTCTTTCTGCTTCTAATTTTGGATCACCAAAATCTCAGCACCTTTTTACATGTCTACGGACCGCTAGGTAGGGATATGCTCGGTACCAACCGGTATCGAAAATCCAAAAAAATCGATACCGGTACCGATACCAAAAATACCTAATACGACGGTTCGGTATCGGTACAGACCGTTATTTGAAGGGAAAAAAAAGGGTAAATACTAGTACCGAAAACACAAAATGTCAGTACCGAATCGGTGCGAAAATCGAGTCGGTTTGGGAAATTCGGTACTAGTTCCAAACCAGTACCCGGTACCATTTGTTCATCCATGCTGCTAGGGCAAATGCCATTTGATACTTATATTGAATGCAACAAGTAAGATGTGGGTTGTTGATAGAAGACCGATTCGAGATTATCAATCTCCCAAGTGACCCGTTGAGTGGATTAAACTCTAAAATATAGATAAAGAACAAGATTGCAATAAATTGCTTTGATTGTCTGCTTGTTTTCATTTAAACTAGTACTAGTTTTTTTGACGCCTCGCGTTGCGATGAAACCGAGCAAATGATAATGTAAAACAAACGTGATTTGAAAATAAAGCATATAGTTTAGAAAGCGAAACCATTAGATCGGTTCAGTTTATCATCATACAATTTTATGATACCAAATAAATACTTTATTTTGAGTACAACTTCGTTTTTAACAAAACTTATAACAGAATGTCGAGGGAAAAAAATCAAGCACAACTACGTACTTAAGTTTTGAAAAAAAATAAAGTTCTTAAATACGCAATATGTAAACTAACGAAATGGAAACTGCTACTATTACGTGGGTATGAAAATGTAACAACGGAAACTATTTTTATGGCTAAATGCATGCATGGTAAACGTGAATGTTGAATGGTCCGCGTATCGCATGTGCACCTATGAGTTGTTTAAGAAAAAAAAATCTACGTCATTGTCCAACGTGGAACTTGAAGTATCGACATCTTGAGAAGGGACATCATTTTACACACCTGGATGTTCGCTAAAGGACTGTTAAACAATATGGTGTCTACCTAAAGGGTGTTGTATGATGTATTTGAGTCAAATCAAATGAGCAAGCACAACAAGAACAGATGTGAGCATTGAATGCTCAAACCACGTATATGTACTGTTCAATAACATTTTCAATTTTTGACTGTTCCCCGAGTCCCCCCCCCCCCCCCCCCCCCCACATGTTTATATGCTACTACTATTGTAGCACTATCAAGCGTTCAAATGGGGCCAACATTGGCTCACACATAGGTGAAAGAAGAAAAAAAAATGCATTTGATAAAAGGGATGGTTGCCTATAAGACTTTTGCATATATGATGGCTACTTGGCTTTGATGGCCAACAAGTTTGGATGGCTCAGAGATAAAGTTTTACCTAAAGGATACACTTTTACTTTTCAAAGTCTATTCATCTAAGTGTATTCATTTGGTGAGGGTGGGGGAGGTTAATAAGCATTCTCAAAACACCTTAGGGTCAAAATGAACATATCTAGAAATGCACCTAAAGAGTTCTTAAGGATATTGATTAGTGATAAACGTATAATTATATGTCCCTAACTTTAAAACCACTAAAACCAAATATTTTGCTATCACATTATCCACTTGGTTACTGGACTAGCATACTACAAGTTTACAGTAAGATGCATATTCAAGATATGTGTGTGCAGTTAGAATGGAACTCGTATAAGTTAACAAACAAAATTCTATATAAGCAGGGGCGAAGCTTACAAGGGGCGGGGGGGGGGGGGGGGGGGGGACGCCCGCCCCCCGGGATTTTTCGCTCAGTAGTGTTATATATGTAGTTTTCGTATAGAAATTTGTGGGTATATAGGTTTTCACCCCCCCGGTTCTATAGAAATTTTTTGGTATTCTATAGAAATTTTTGGGTATATATGTTTTCACCCCCCCGGCCGAAAAATCCAAGCTTCGCCACTGTATATAAGAAGATCGGCTAAGATTAAAACCTTTAGCACAACAAACATAGCTCATATATCAAAATCATTGTTTCGCCACATAGCGAAAGTCTCTGTGTGACCGATTCAACGTGAAAGTAGAGGTCTTTTTGGAAAGAGAGGGAGAGAATACGGTCTTGGGTATTTATAGGGTAACATCTTTTGGATTGTTTCATCATAAATGACATGAAAGACTTCTATTGCCAATGTGTTGATCGGTACGTCCTATCGGTACACATAGCTTTACCACCACGGCATTGGGTGAACCGGCCTCATGTGCTCCGGCTTTCGATCAACCCAAAAGATATTGGGGGTTACCCATTCAATAACTATTAAATAAGATAACAATATAATGTGTTAATATAAACAAACTATAGATTTTAAGCATTAAATTATGTTTTAATCAAATTTGGAACAGCCAACTGGTAAACAAACACAAATTAAACAGTCTACATGTATATACATCTATTAGAACACACAACATTGGAATGAGTGCAAATATGCAAAACCAGATTGAAACCACACTTAAAGCTGGATCTGGTTCCATGGTTCGGTCCCAACCATGAATCTTGACCTTAGAGAGTCATGGTCCAGTCAAGCTGTTTCAATTCGATTAGTTGGTTTTAACGATACAGACCGAGTTTCATTTGCCCTCTGGTCATTTTCCAACTTCTTATCGTCACACATTATGATTTAAGCATAGTTATTGAATCTCAGAACATAGTTTCAAAAGACACAATTACACACATGTTATAGCAATTTAAAACTCACAGCCAGTTTTAAATCTTCCAATACACAGTTCAAATCCACAGAAACTCTGACCCGAATGAGCTTAGTAGCGGTACTTGGTGGAGTAATCTTTGGGGGCAATGACCAAACCCCGTCCCTTCCGGGCCCCACGGTATACAGTTTCAACAATGTCTATGAACTCTTGTTTGTCCTTCATGGCCCAGTTGATCTTGTTGTTGTTACCAGTACCAAGATCAATCATGATATGTTTGTTCCTGAAAAAGAACATTACAGTTGACGGGTCATAGAGTTCATACATTGTGTTGAAGTCTGGTACTTCTGTGATGTCCACCAAGTATATAACAGCAAAGTTTTTTATGGTCTCTGCAACTGAAGCAAGCACTTCATCCATCTACATATACATAAAAACCAAGCAAGTTAGATTGATACAAGGGATCATCATCATAAGAAACCGCACATTGGTAAAGGTGGCAAACGGGCGAGTCAGAATTCAGGCTGGAAAAGGCGAGGTTGGACCAAAACCTTTTTAGTTGGTATTTTTTTTAAGTTTTATATGATAAAACAATTAGTGCGTCAAATGTGAATACTGAATAGAAACATTATATTATTTCAGCGATTCTATACCTTTTAAAATAAAATGATTTAGGTCTTATCTCTTATGTACCATCAATACCTTTTTAAATACTGGATGGTTACGGCATGCTTGACTAAGCACAGTTGGGTTTGTGGTTGAGTTATACATGAACGGATTGCATATACAAATCACTTCCAAAAGCTTGATAAATTGTGTAAAAGACAAGGGGTTGAACACATCAATTTTGTGAATTGAAACTTATTAAATCAACAAAATAAAAAGTTGTGCTTCGCAGCCTAAACTGTATAAAGATGATTTCCCTTTGTTCGAAATTGCTTGAAACAGAACCATATAAATTATGTTTACAAACGTAAAAGCATATTTGCAAACCACAAAAACAGGAATTTTGACAGGATTTCCATTGCTAATGTGTGTATGGTCTATAGTCTATACTTTAAGTAAAACACAAACACCCAAAAAAGTTAAGAAGGAAAATTACAGCCTCAAGATGTACAGACAAGCATGTTTAAGCTCCTATTATGATTATAATAGATTAATAGTACCATCCCAATCTCGAAGCATAACTTCATTAATTTCAGGTATTATGTACCATCATATGTATGCTTCATTCACCAACTTAAACAATAGAAAACGTAATCGTATGATTATGCAAACTAACTTGGTAGTTGGTACCACACAAACTGTACAGTGTACTCCAAACGTTTAATCTTTAGTCTACACGTTTTATGAACTCGAATACCAATCCCGATCCCTAGGTTACACACACTAGAAAGCAAGAATTTTCGATTGTATGACTATGTATCAATTAACTCATGGCATTCAACAATGAAAGTGAAACACCAAAGACAATTCTGAAGTTTATGAAATAGTTAGTTATAACTTTTAATCCTTATTCACCAGTACAGATTCGCCGTTTATATCATCGTCTAAGGTCAATTACTTAAACCTAAAGCAGAAAACTGGATACGTTCTATGCAGTTAACATCGATGATATATCGGTCCCCTAGTAAAATATCGGTGTCAAATATCAGTCAGAAAATCGGTACCGATATTATCGGAGATATTTGACCGATATAATCGATATATCACTGAATTATTAGTGTTATATATAAAAATTCTGCATGATATTAAAATTACCGATATCTCACCGAGATAACCTATATCTCAAATATCGGTCCTTGACCGATATCCGATGTTTTACGGCATTAACTGCATAGGATACGTTTACTAGAAGATGCAAGCACAGCAAAGTGTATACTAGAATCAATTTCTATGTGAATCAAAATCTATCCTTAAAGACCACAACAAACAGAACCCTGGTAAACCTGATAGGGATTAGAAGCAAGCAGAAGGGTATGGATGTAAAAATAAGAAATTAGGGTTAGGGTTTTAATACCTGCATACAAGTTTCGTCCCAATCATGACCGAATCGGATGACGACGAGACGCTCCTCCTCGGCGAGGATTGCTTGATCGACGGCCCAGCCGGAGTGCAAGTGCGGTAGCAAGTACGACATCGCTCTCTCTCTCCTCTGTGTGATGATTGTTGCCAATCACGCGTTGCGTCAACTTTTACTGGATAAAGAATGTCGGTTTCGGTTTGGAGGCCCATTATATAGCCGGTGGACATCTTTCACCAACCCAACCCAACCCAACCCATTAACAACTCAACTTACACCATTTTTTTTTTATAAATCTAACTACACTAGAAACTCGATAAATTAATACTCGTTTATTTAATAAACTCTCTAAGATAATATTTTTTGCCGGTCCCGACTCGGGGATAGGGTGCTAAATTAATAATTCGCTAAAATTATAAGATAATACATTTTTGATAATTTATTTAGACCCCATATAAAATATAAATTAATAATGCCTTATATATAGCATATTACATGAATGATTTATGAAGGTTTCTTAAAAAATGACTCAATTGTCTTTTGTTTTTTGTTGAAATCAATTTCCCCTTGAATCTCGTCTCTAATTTTCCTTAGCATGGTAAGAACTTCTGGTGTTGTTTTCTCATAGTTTAACAAGAAATTGTTCAATGTGATTGCCGCTTTAATAGCTTCGTTTCGCGAAGGGGGCTCCATTGTAGAACTTTCATCATCTTCTTCATCGATATCATCTTTATTAATTCCAATAACGCTTTCAATAATTTCTTCATCAGTAAACAAATGTGCAACTACTATAAATTAATAAAATATTAATTAATATATAAATTAATAATTATTAATTTATCGATTAATTAATAACTCTTTTAATTAATAAATTTTGGTGGTCCCAAGTGTATTATTTTATAGAGTTTCTACTGTAGGTTTATCACTATTGCCGCGTTGCGGCGAACTTCTTTTGTCATCTAGTCTGTGTTTACATGTGTTTTGAAATCACTACAAGCGCGTTACGCACAGAACCGCTGACAAGAATAAAAAGAAAATGTAGAAAAAAAAAAGTAAAAAATAACCGAAAGAAAATCAACCAAAAAAGATTTATGGTAATGATGTTGTTCGTATGAAATCCGTAGTCAGAGATGAGCAAATGGTATTGGGCACCGGTACCGAATTTCCCGAACCGAAAGATTTTTAAGTCAATTCGGTACCAACTTTTGGCGTTCCTGTTACCCGTTTGCTACCAGTTTTTACCTTCATATACTTGTACCGTAACCGGTATTTTCGGTACCAGTACCGATTTAGTATCGGTTGGCACCGACCTCATCCCTAGTCCTGAAACTAAAAAAAAAAAGAAAACACTAAAAGTTGAAGAATATCAACAAAAAAAGTTGTCCGATACCGACGGTGTTTGTACGGTACCCGTGATCAGGGATGAGCAAATGGTATTGGTTAGGAGTACCGAATTTCCCGAACAAAAAATTTTCAATATCAATTCGGTACCGATGTTTGATGTTTTCTGTACCAGGCTGATGTCGGTTTTTACCTTTGTGTACCGAGACCGAACAGCACCGTACCGGCATTTTGATAAAAGATAGATAAATGAAAAAAAAAAAAACTTGCCGCGTGGCAAGTTTTGAATGTAGAGGACACTATTCATTAGATAAATGGAAAAAAAAAACTTGTCACGTGGCAAGCTTTGAATGAAGAGGACACTATTCATTAGCTTTGCTTTTTAATATATAGGAGAATTATGGTAATGATGTTGTTCGTATGAAACCTGTGGTCAGAGATGAGCAAATAGTATTGGGTACCGGTACTGAATTTCCTGAACCGAAAGATTTTAAGTCAATTCGGTACCAACTTTTGGCGTTCTTGGTACCCGTTTGCTACCAGTTTTTACCTTCATATACCTGTACCGTAACCGGTATTTTCGGTACCAGTACCGATTTAGTATCGGTTGGCACCGACCTCATCCCTAGTCCTGAAACTAAAAAAAAAAGAAAACAATAAAAGTTGAAGAAAAAAAAAAGTTGTATGATACCGATGGTGTTTGTACGCCACCCGTGATCAGAGATGAGCAAATGGTATTGGTTAGGAGTATCGAATTTCCCGAATTAAAATTTTTCAATATCAATTTGGTACCGATGTTTGATGTTTTCTGTACCAGGCTGATGCCGGTTTTTACTTTCATGTACCGAGACCGAATAGGACCATACCGGCATTTTGATAAAAGATAGATAAATGAAAAAAAAGCTTGCCGCGTTGCAAGTTTTGAATGAAGAGTACACTATTCATTAGATAAATGAAAAAAAAAACCCTTATCACGTGGCAAGCTTTGAATGGAGATAACACTATTCATTAGCTTTGCTTTTTAATATATAGGAGAGCAAATGGTATTGGTTAGGAGTACCGAATTTCCCGAACTAAAAATTTTCAATATCAATTCGGTACCGATGTTTGATGTTTTCTGTACCATGCTGATGCCGGTTTTTACCTTCATGTACCTAGACCGAACAGGACCGTACCGGCATTTTGATAAAAGATAGATAAATGAAAAAAAAAAAAAAAAAGCTTGCTGCGTGGCAAGTTTTGAATGATGAGGACACTATTCATTAGATAAATGAAAAAAAAAACTTGTCACGTGGCAAACTTTGAATGGAGATGACACTATTCATTAGCTTTGCTTTTTGATATTCAATATCAATTCGGTACCGATGTTTGATGTTTTCTGTACCAGGCTGATGCCGGTTTTTACCTTCATGAACCGAGACCGAACAGAACCGTACTAGCATTTTGATAAAAGATCGATAAATGAAAAAAAAAAAACTTGCCGCGTGGCAAGTTTTGAATGAAGATGACACTATTCATTAGATAAATGAAAAAAAAACCTTGTCACGTGGCAGACTTTGAATGAAGATGACACGATTCATTAGTTTTGCTTTTTAATATATAGAAGAAAACCAATAAATATGGACACATGACAAGTATATTCTTTTCAATTTTAAAACAAAGAAACGTTATTTATTTAAAAAAAATAAAAGTTAAAATGTCAATATTTATTTTATACTAAAAATATATATTTTTTGAACGAACTTTGTTATTAAAAATATTTATACTGGATGTTCACAAGAAAAAAACTAATAAATAAAGTGTAATTTGTTTTTCTTTTTAAGTTTAAGTAGCATAAGTTATTTGAGTAATTAAATTAGTAGGAAATCAGTGATTAAGAAAAACAGGAAAAAAGAAAACTAAAATACTACATCAATCAAATGTAGACAAGTGGACCGGTTGCAACCTTGGGTTGCTATAGAGACGAGGTTGTGAGCCAAAGATAACAAAGTTAATTATTATTTTTTTTGTTGCCACCTGCAACCAACCCAAATGGAAGGTTACAATAATGGATCGTCTTAGACCATGTGTGTGAAATACCTAAACAATTGTCATGTCGTTGTCCTATCACTACTACGTAAGAATTTAAGCAATAATTAAACATCAATAATTATGTGTAGTGGAACAACTAAACATCCAATAACTAAAAAAAAAAAAAACATGTGATTGTTTGGATAAGTAGTGGCATCACATGCAAGAGCCCATTTCCCCGTTACTTGGAATGGGGATAGCAATGGTAAGGGTGTGAATAGCCATCCATTAAAAAGTGGGTTGGGTTAACAATGGAAATGGTGAGGTGGCATGGGCGCCATTGCACAACACTTAGACCATGAAAATTTGTGGCCTTTCTCAAGGCCTAAAGCGATCATGAAAATTTGTGGCCTTTATATAAGTTACTTTAGAGAGTAATTTTTTAATAGATCCTCTTATTTAAATAGCATATCAACACAAAATATGTCAATCCTTAATATTCCTTGTCCCATTATTAAGATTTCAAAAATAATACAAGTGATCTTTAAATCAAATATGCCATTTCGTATACTTTTTTTTATCCATAAGCATTTAAATTTAAATTTATTTATATACGAGAATAAAAATATATGTAAAACAATCTGATTGAAATAAGCATGTACCTCAACACCAAAATACATATTTCATCAAATATAACTTAAATATAATTCAGTTATTTTAACACATAAAATAACCATAACTATAAACCACAACGAAGTATTAAAGTTTATAATATATGAATCAATAAAATATATATAAAAGACAAAAGTAGTTTTTTTAACGGCAAATTTCTTTGTATTCCTGTTGTTGTGAACTTGAACCAAAGAACTCCCCCTCCTAAGGTGTTTAAAGACTTTGCGTTTGCCAATGGAGCACCACCCCATTGGTTAAGACAAAAGTAGTTGACTCGTTCTTTTAATAGTTTCATTAGTAGTAGACCACATGCAACATTATCACTTTTAGGTTTATGGATAAGAAAGTAAATTCATAGTATTCATCTCTCTCCCCTAGTCATCTTCTTGCATTTCTTTTTCTGGTTATTTATGTCGACAAAAAAAAAAAAAAAAAAAAACAGAGGAACTCTCAAAGTTATCATGTGTCATCTCATGTTTTAGAATTTTCTTCTCTATTCTTTCTAGAAACATATATTATTTGATTGAAGATGTATTTACATATACAAACAGATAATAGTCGGTGCCTAAAACTGGAGGCCCTTAAAATTATGGGGCCTAAAGCCCTAGCTTTACTTGGCTTATGCTTAAGCCGGCACTGGGAAGGTATAGTTGTGCATTAGCTTTGGATTAAAGACTTAGGGGCTGTTTGGCAAGTGCTGAACCAGTAAGTGCTGAACCAGTAAGAGGTCTGAATGGGTAAGAGGCTCTGAACCAGTAAG
Source organism: Helianthus tuberosus (assembly GCA_030545235.1). Taxonomy (NCBI): domain Eukaryota; kingdom Viridiplantae; phylum Streptophyta; class Magnoliopsida; order Asterales; family Asteraceae; genus Helianthus; species Helianthus tuberosus. Next base: position 212,344,613 of record CM060400.1, read on the forward strand.
TGCTGAACCATTAAGAGCTGTTTGGTTGTATCTCTGAATGACTGTGCAGAATGACTATTTTACCCCTCTGAACTATTATGTGCCAAATATCGATCCATATAACATACAAATCCCAAAGCAATGCCTATATGCCAAATATCGATCCATATCTCATTCCTATCTTAAACACTTTGTCAAACACTCGCTAAATCTCACTCACTTTCTAAAGTCGCTTCTTTATATCATACACAACCCTTCGCAATTTACGTTTAACTTAATACACTAAACGGCAATATCTGAATACTATCAAGCAACTCAACTTAACTCTCTACCTCCTAAATCCGCTCAACCCGAAACTACCCGCAAAACAAATCCTACTTCCTTTTATCACAAATTCATAATCAAACCAAATCACTGTATCTATCAACTCAAAAACGAACTTCCTAGCAATTTCAACAACATCACAGCAGACCCAATAACTCTTATTATATGCAGCCTTAAATCAAAATTAATGACCTATTTATGTGCTCAACCTTACCTTTTTCACATAATCTTCATCACATAATTTCAACAATTTCAATCACAAATGATGCAACTGTTGCTTAAAACATTAAAAATCAAAACTTCATACCTGGCTTCGCGACTTGAACTGAGAATTAGAAGAAATTATGAGACTTTTCTTATCAATCGGAGGTAACTCATGGTCGACAGCGTGATGGTGGTGGCTGGACGTGATTAACTCTGCTGACGGGATGACTGGTGGTCGTCGATTTGGGGTTTTGTGGACATCGAAAGTTGTCGACGGTGGTGGGGATCGGTAGGGGTGAAAGGGAAAGGGTGGAAGAGAGGGACGAGGAGCCGCTGTTCGGTGGTGAGGAGAGGGAGGCGGAGGTGTTGGTGATGAGAGGGTAGCAAGAGTCTTTTTTTCCATTCAGCATCCTCTTATTTCTGTATGGTACAGACTGAATGATACCATTAAGAGGCTGACATTTTGCCAACCAAACAACCACACCTCTGTCCGAATAAGAGGGGAGCCTCTTAATGAATCATTAAGAGGCTTGCCAAACAGCCCCTTAGATGTTCTTACACTTTAGGTGGACACGGGATTGTCACTGTGCATGTGTATATGCTTGTGGAATGTTATATTTGTTCATGTTTTTATCATGTTACTCTTTCATTTTCCTTTTTGTTTCGCATGTCTATTTGTTTAGTTTTGTTTTGTTCTCTACTATCTTGTTTAGACTCGGGGGGTCTCTCTGGAAGCAGTATCTTAATCCCAAGGTATGTAGGTAAGGTTTGCATATAGGGTTGTAAATGAACACGAACAGTTAAGGAATGAACATGTTCATGAACGGTTCACGAATACTTACTGAATGAGAATTCTTGTTCGTGTTTGTTCATTAAAAAAATGACCGTGTTCATGACACTTAACGAACGTAAACGAACACAACGGACCCAAACAAATGTTTATGAACACAAAAGAATGTTGTATATTAATTTAAAAATACAATTTGCAATGTCATCAAAAAGATTACCAAAAATCCACCAAAACCAATTAACACTTAACATAATTAACACAAAAATTAAGAAGTTTGTTAAGCTTTAACACAAATTGAAATTGTAATCATCAAATGAGGGATGTTGGCGGAGACGTATAGTATAACTATGGTATTAAATTTTAAAAACTAAAGCCAATTAAATAAAGTGCAACATCAAAAAACCTTATAATGAACGAATACAAAATAAAATACTAATGAACACATTACCAAACGTTCACAAACATAAACGACCAAACTCAACCTCTGATCATGTTTGTTTGTTAAACTCATCGAACGAAATTTCTTGTTCGTGTATGTTCATTTATTAAACGAACAAACATAAATGAACTTCCTATCGAATGGTTCACGAACTGTACATTGAACATTTGGTTCGTTTACAGACCTATAATTGCCTACACCCTACCCTCCCCGTACCATAGAAATAGTTTTGTTATTCGTGAGATTTACTGGGCATGGTTATTGTTGTTGTTTTATTCTCTCTATATGTTATATATATTAAAACTACATGAAGTTCCACCACTAACTTGTTTTTTATGTTTTTTGTGTAAATGGGCATGGTTATAGTTGTTGTTTTATTCTCTCTATATAAATTATATTTATTAAAACTACATGAAGGTCCACACTAACTTGTTTTTTTTTATATTTTTTGTGTAAAAACAACCCTCACAAAAAAAAAGATGATTAAGAAAAACTCAAGAATCATTAGTGTAATCAAGCTTTTGACGATTAACATAATTTTTTCAAGTTTGGTAAAAACTAGTTTCATGACCATTCTTGGCTAGATTCTTGAGGGTTTGGGGGGGAAACTTACCCCCTTGATAAGGAATTAACTAAGGAAGATCATGGGTGAATAAGGTGTGTGTGTTAATGACTTTAGTTAATTAATAGTTTATTGAAAGTGAGTGAAATATTAATGTCACCATGACCTGGGTCATTAGTATTTCAGCTTGACCCTTAAAATCTACCAATAATCTTGTGGCGCCATTGATTTGGGTCGTTTATGTTTTCTATGTCCATGCAAAGTCAAAACATGTTGATGCTCTGACATGAGGTTAAAGGTTTTGGAAGGGACTTCAGGTTGGGTAAGCTCTTGCCATTATGCGGCGATAATACCAAAGTGTAAAGGACTTGCTTTCTATGAAAAATGACTACCTTAGGAGAATTGACGACTCACCAAAGGACTCGTAATTTAAATCCCTTAAACTATGTAATTAACTAATACTAAATTACAGTGGTATATATTTTCCTTATTGATTGAGCGTTACCATTATGGTTTGATTCCGGCTTTGAGTGATGTTTCCTTGTTGATTCAAAGCGATATATTCGTATGTGTTAGGATTCTAACCCATATACTGCACAACATTATGCACTAACACAAATAGTTCCTCGTCTGACAATCGAACCCTTGTTACCCCCTGGTGAGAGCTATAGTTAACGAAGCATCAAGAGGTATGTTGATCATAAAACCCTATTTTCTAAGTCCTCGATTAATACATTTTTATTTACCTCTTCATTTTTCTTTTGAGCCATTTTTAAAACTTTTACTTTTGGGTTTGACTGGACGCTAACGAAGACTTGGTACTAAACTCGTTGTATCCTTGGACAACCTCGCTCAGTGGCGGAGCCAGGAATTTTTTCCAATGGTGTCATTTTTTTTCGATATTCGGATTTGTAAAAATTTGGAGTCCAAATTTTCGGATCGGGTCGGGTCGAGTCGGGTCAAATTACATAATAAAAATCACTATCATAATAAAAGTGCCATGTCATTGAAATAACCCAAAATAAAAATACAAAGTCATTTATAATATATATAATAAAATACATTTCATAGTTGCTCCCTACGTGTTTTCATGTTTTGAAAACGATTCATAACGTCTTCAATCACAACTTTCGCAAAGAACTCTTTTTCAATATAACAAATGCAAGCATCACCCATCCGATTTCGTAAATCCGTCTTCCCATGCTTCATAGCAGAAAAAAATCTTTCAACACTTGCCGTTGCAACCGGTAGAACTAATGATAATTTCAATAAACGATAGACCAAATATGCTCATCTAACTTCATCTTTTTTATCAGGATGATAAGATGAAATCGGTTTCCTTTCAGAAGGATCCCATGGAAGATCATCTAAATCAATCTTACCCGGTTTACTATTCGAAGTTGAAGAATCAAAGTTTGTTGACTTTCTCTTTAGGAATCGATCAAGAAACTCTAAAAAAAAGCCAAAAACAACCAATATTAGTAACCCTGTGACTCTATAAGCTATCATACTTTCATTATGATATATAAACAAGTGACTAAGTCTAGTTGTCTATAATCTATTAAAATAACACATAAGAATCACATAAACAAATTACATATAAAATACATGTAAATATATAACACCAAATAACTGAGATCTTCACATCTCAATCTTGATATATAAATTATAATATATACATATGCATCAAATATTGAATGATAAAAAACAAATGAAAAAACAAACCTTTACTCATATTTTTTGATTAATAATGATCAAAAGTCAAAATTGTGACTCAAGAGGCAAGGCAAGGCAACGAGACTTTTGGTATTATTCTGGCAATATGATACGATTCAACAGGAGGGAGGAAGATCAATCAGTATCACGCAGCATTTTTTTTTTCAAGTTAGGTTTAACAATTGAATCACTAATTGGATATGGCCTATAATAGTTATTGGGTTATAAAAGTTAGACAAATATGGGCCTTTTGATGACTTAAAGCTTACTGTATAAAAAAAATCTAATTGGGCTTAATTTTTAAACTATAAATATGTTTATTATGTAAAACGTTTTGAAAAAAATAAAAGTGACTCTAAAAAAAGCAATGGTGTCGCTTGTAAAAAAAGCAATGGTGTCGCTCGTAAAAAAACAATGGTGTCGCTCATATTTTTTCTATTATACGATACATATAAAGCGCAAATTTGAATGGTGTCGGCCGACACCGTTGCCGAGTATGTGGCTCCGCCACTGACCTCGCTATCTTACCATCACTATATTACGCCAACGATGGGTTGATGACTGTCGTGAGTGTCATACAAAAAGCTATATAACTATGTAGATAGTGTAAATAGGGTATCGAACCAGAGGAGCATGGTGGAAAGCGTTGTTGGTTAACTATAAAGGAACGAATTGCAAAAATGTAAAATTGGTTGTTTGATTATTTGATTAAACTAAGAATTACTAAAGCGAATTTGTAACAATAGGAGAAAACAATGGTTCCTCCGGATTTTAGATTCAAAGTAAACTTCAATTATGTGTTCAGTTGCTACAATCATATAGACATGATTGCATAATTCAATTAATTGGTTGTGATTATTCAAAGACTACTTACTTTGATTGCAAAACAATGAAAGGTTATCGTATGAACAATCAATTGAAATTACCAACCCTGACCCCTATCAAATATATCCCAACTACTAGAATTCTTGGGAATTGAATGAATTAGAATTAAGAATTAAAGTAAAACCAATCGTTACAATCCAATCAATCAAATAAAATTGTAAAAAGCATCAAATGCTTAGATTACCAAGTTCAAGTACAAGCTCAAACACATAAAATTAGTCTAGTTATAAGAATCCTCCACCCGGAGGAAACCACTAAGAAATTAGCCGCTCATCTCGGTTGATTGATCTTCAGAAACTTGAATAATGGTTGATTTCATATTCAATAGGATTAAAGTGATGAGAATTATGATGTTGTGAGGTGAAAAGATGCCTAAAATATGTTCTTGTGTCCCCAAAATTCGTGTGTTCTAGGAATGAATGAGTTTAGGGTTTTGCAACCCTTTTAATCCCCATCAAAAAGTCAACATGCGCGCCTCATTTAATCCCACCGTAGCCTACGGTCCCTTGACCGTAGGTTACGGTTTACTATTGCTGTTGAAAATCACATGAAGCCACCATAGGTTACGGATCCACGCCGTAACTTACGGATTCAACCTGCTGTTGATTCTTTCAATCTTCCACCAAGCCGTAAGCTACGGTTATAAAACCGTAACTTACGTCGCATTTCACACAACTCCTTTTCTTCAAAATAACAACTTTAACATAATGACTCTCAGTCCCCTGGACTTTATTCTTTCACATTTCTTACACTTCCAAGTTGCTTTATGACTCGAAACATGTCCCGAACACTATCTTTTGCCTTGTTTATCATCCTCGGACATTCTACTCCATCTCTAAACACTTTCATCTCACTGATTTAAACAATTAACCTGCAAAACCACATTCTCTCGTAGTTATCACATTCGACGTATGTAATCACTTAAAACGCAATAAAACACATAAAATAACACACATTAAGGCTTGGGTTTCACCCTCTCCGTCATGGGTGCACTTGCCCAATGTGAAGTGTAATGTGATAGTATTGTATCATGTTTTTATAAATATTAAAACCTGAACTAGTGCATAAAACAACTAAAAATATATAATTTTTAATAAGCCCACTGCATCACGTCAGTACATAAGGAGAGATAACTAGAGTGATAAAGGGTTACACAATTACTTAACATCAACATAGAAATCATCCACCTCCCCCCCCCCCTCGCCTCTCTCTCACGAAATCATGTTTTTCATAACACATAAACCCATCAGAAACTATACACCCTAAACGAGAACTCGACCAAGCTAACGAGATGTCATCTACTTCCCTCTTTGCATGCGGTTGTTGGACTCGCTAGTGTAATGTATTAATCTTTTATCATGTTTTCCATTATATTCATACAAAAACAAAACTATATACATGTGGTATTAAAGCGATGTTTCTCAATCAGTTATGTTGGTTTCCCTTGTTCTGGCATAATATCAGAAAACAAGTCCTTGATTAAACTTGATGAAAAATATTTTTAACTTTCATGGTTTTCGATTATAAATGGATGTATCATGTTTTCACAACATATCAATTTGTTTAAACTAATAACAAACATTATAAAATTCGTTTTTTAGTTTTCAAAATTGGATTAACTTTAAGTTTTATTGTATATAACTGTTTTTTATCTCATTATATTCGAGACATTATAATTTTTCGAAATCTACAAAATACTTGTTTGAAGTTTTGGTTTCGAAAACCATTCTTCATAATTTTCGAAGATGTTCATCAAAATTTTCGAAAAAACATCCCCTTATTTTGGGATAGTATTAGGATGTGATTACATTTCCTAAATTTGTGTATCTTTATCTCTAAGTTTTCAAATTATAAAATTCAATAGATACATATAAAATGTTTCGGAAACATAATCAAAATCCGCTAAAATTAGATAAAGCAGTCTTATTGAATTAACTCGTATTTAGTTTACCGGATTTAATAGTTTATATATTTAAACTTTTATAGGAAAGTGTCTCGAGAACCCTAAAAATACCACGAATCTCTTTGATTTCCAGAAAACTCAAAGTTTCTCAAGAACTCTACTTTTCCTAAAAACTCAACTTTTTCCCCGAAAACCTCACTTTACCGCAAACCCCTTGTTAGTTCGATTCACGCTAACAAGTGGTTTGTTATTAACAAATTAATTAGTTTTGTAAAATGATGTGCGTTAGGTGTGATATATATTTAAGTATATTTTAAGCCCTTTTTAACACTTTAGTCAAGTTTTAAATTTATAAAACACGATATTTTACTAACACTAAACACACATATGGGCAAGTGCACCCATCGTGAGCGTAGTATAGCGTTGGTAAGATACCGAGGTCGTCCAAGGACACAAGAGCTTTTAGTACCGGTTTATCCTCAACGTCTAATCAAATCAAAAATTTAGAAAAAGGGTTTTAAACAAGAAAATAAAAACTAACTAAAAATGCTGAAAATAAAAATAAAACAGATATACAAGATGAATCACTTGGATCCGACTCGCCTTTAGTATAACCTTTGATGTTTTCCGCACTTTTGCACTTTTTAAGAGATTATCTTATTTATAGTAGTAGGCCCCTCTTTTGAAGGCGACTTTACCCTCAACCCAGTAGTTTGAGTCAGCAAGGATACAATCCTAAAGGGTTGGATTATTGAAAGATAATTAATTAAGTTATTGATGCGTAATGTGGTAGGCCCCTCTTTTGAAGGTGACGTTACCCTCGGCTAAGTGGTTTGAGTCAGCAGGGATACAATCCCAAGTAGCCGGGTTAATGTATTAATAGTAGTTTACATATGAGGGGATCAAGAAATTCGCACCCACGCCATCCAATACCAGTGGGTATCGAAGGAGGTCCGACTAAGCTTGACCTAGGTCCTTGCAGGATCTATACACTGAATGTCACGGCCCCAGCCCCGGTTTGACCCGGTCAGAAGCCGCGGGACAGGAACCCGTGGTATTTATTAATTGATGCGACAGCGGAAGATTTAACAGGATCTTTTAAAATTCGAAAATGCTCGATTTTTTTATTCCATAATTCGGGATAAACCCCGTAATTTACAAAAGAGGAATTTCACAAGTAAATTCCCTGATTTATAAAACATGTTTATTCACGTTTAACTGAGCCACCTCTTTAAGCTGGTTAGTGCTCCGTAGCACGTTTTTCTTGATTCACAGCAGGTCGCCTGAAACATGTTTTAAAATATTTTGTCAGCGAGGAAATACTGGTGAGTCACTCAATTTGATAAAATGACACATAGTTATTAATTACAGCATAAGAGCGATTACAATGACTTCTATCTTATTTTTATCTGGCGCCGTGTCACATGGTGACGATGGTCATACCACTATTGGGTCCTTCCCCAAGTAGTGATGATTATCACTGTTAGGTCAATGAACCTAACCGTGAGAAATTAGTAATGTGCACAATACCCCACTAGCCAGTGATTCAAGATAACCACGACTTAGTCCCTGTAATTATAACTTTTGAAAATAATTAGAGTATTGTAAAACATTTGATAAAAAGAGAATGGCTCACATTACAGATTTATACGGGCAGAGTTTAGCCTACTGATTAGCCTTGTAACCTAATTGAAATAACAATGCACACGAACTAGGTCAGTAACTAATACAGCATTTACGATAACTCACGAGATTAAAACCCTCACAACGAATGACAAAGTGCTATATTTAAACATCCGTCGAATTCACGACTAATGACAAAGTATGGCCCTAATGTGGGCAGCACTTAAACATCCATTGGATAGTTTTAATCGATCGGACATTGAATCGTAGCAGCGATCGAGTTAATACCCTGTATTCGTAGATTAGGGCTAGCGTGTCACACCTAGGCTTGCCACGTGTGCGACGCGTGGCCCGGCGTGCTTATCCGGTCAACCCAGTTTTGACGCGGCCTGCGTAAGGTTAAGCTTACCTTTACGCGGCCCGTCTGAAGACCAAGATTTTTGTTTTCTTGGTTTTTCATGTACAGTAGGGTTTCAGGGGTCCGGGTTTTCACTTATGGGTCGTTTAAGGACATTTTTGAATGTCCTTACATCCTCCCCACCTTATTTAAAATCTCGTCCTCGAGATTTATTGAAATAAGTGAGGATATTTCTGCTTCATCTCTGATTCCAGTTCCCAAGTATATTCGGGTCCTCTCTTGGAATTCCACTTAACTTTGACCAGCACTAGTCGCTTGTGCTTGAGAAACTTGATCTTTCTGTCTTCTATTTGAAGCGGTTTCTCCACAAACTTTAGCTTTTCATTTACCTCTACATCTTGAAGAGGTACTACCAGGGATTCGTCAAATAGACATTTCTTGAGATTGGATACATGAAATACGTCATGTACTCCTGCTAACTCTTCTGGTAGTTGTAAGCGATAGGAAACTAGCCCTATTCGCTGTATTACTGGGAATGGTCCAACGTATCTTGGACTTAGCTTTCCCTTCTTTCCAAATCGTACTACTCCCTTCCAAGGAGAAACTTTCAAGAGTACCTTGTCTCCCACTTGAAACTCTAGTGGTTTGCGTCGATTATCGGCGTAACTCTTCTGGCGATCTCGAGCCGTCTTTAATCTTTCCTTGATTTGAGTAATCTTGTCGGTAGTTTCTTGTACGATTTCAGGACCTGATAATTGGCTTTCTCCTATTTCTGCCCAACAAACTGGAGTTCTGCACTTGCGTCCATACAGTGCTTCGAACGGGGCAGCTTTGATGCTTGAATGGTAACTATTTTTATAGGAGAATTCAATTAATGGTAGGTGGTCATCCCAGTTTCCACCAAAATCTATCACACATGCCCTAAGCATCTCCTCCAGGGTTTGGATCGTCCTTTCACTTTGTCCGTCTGTCTGAGGATGATATGCAGTACTTAGATTTAGTTAGGTTCCCATTGCTTCCTGGAAGCTGGTCCAGAAATGGGAAGTGAAACGACTATCCCTATCCGATATAATGGAGAACGGGGCAGCTTTGATGCTTGAATGGTAACGACTTAAGGCATCTGCAACCACATTCGCCTTTCCTTCGTGATATTGAATATCACAGTCGTAGTCACTTAGAATCTCCATCCATCTTCTTTGCAACCACATTCGCCTTCCCTATAATCGATACACATTCGCATCGAACCATCTTTCTTTTTCACAAACAACACTGGAGCTCCCCAAGGGGATGAACTAGGTTGTATAAATCCTTTACTTAGTAATTCATCTAATTGCTTTTTCAATTCTAGCATTTCAGTGGGTGCTAACCGATAAGGTGCCTTGGCTATTGGTGTAATTCCAGGAATTAGATGAATTCTAAATTCTACTTCCCTATCAGGTGGTAATCCAGGTAGTTCTTCCGGAAAAACATCCGGATATTCTGATACTACAGGAATTTCTTTTAGTTCCTTACCTTTCGTGTTAATGATTACTGAAATCATATACACCATTTCTTGTTTTCTTGAATAACTAGCCAACTTCATTACTGAAATGAATTTCAGTGGCTTTCGCGGCTTATCTCCTGTAATCACCACTAATTCTCCTGTGGGTGTATGAATTTCTATGGAATTTTTCTCACAAAGGATTCGAGCATGGTTGGCTACTAACCAATCCATTCCTAACACTACATCGAATCCGGCTAAATTCATAGGTAACAGGTTTGCAGAAAATTTATGGCCTAAAAGTTCTATCTTTTCTTCTTGTAAAACCTTATCTATGTTAACAATATTACCATCTGCCATTTCGACCGTAAAAATCTGCCTAAGGTTGGTTAAGGGTAAGTTAAGTGCTTGGCAGATTGAAGTATTTATAAAACTTTGGTTTGCACCAGAGTCAAATAATACTTTTGCATAGACGTCGTGAACTAGGAACGTACCAGCTATTACGTCAGGAATTAATTCTGCTTCCTGAGTAGTCAACTGGAAGGCTCTTGCATTCTTCTTGGTAGTTCCTTCTGCATGTTTGGCTTTGTTATCAGTTGGTTTGACCAGTTTCGGGCAGTCTGGCCTCAAATGTCCAACTTCTCCGCAGTTGTAGCAGATCGATGACTTCTTCCTCCTGCAATCTTCTTCTTGGTGCCCCGGGATTTTGCAGAAATTGCAATATCCTTTGCATCTTCCAAAATGCTTCCTTTTGCATGTATTGCAAAATGGAACAGTGGAAGATTGCCCGGTTCCCTTTTTCTTGAAATTACTACGATTTCCCACACGGAATCCCTGGGTAATGTTTTGGGCTACTTCCTTTTTCCGGGTTTCTTCTCTTGTGCGTACCAGCCCGTCCGTTAGGGTGTTAGCTAATTCCACAGCATCGTCAATAGTGCGAGGTCTCGCAGGTTTAACCATATCACGGATTTCGCCAATTAAACCCCAGATGTAGCGGGAAATAAGTACCGGTTCTGGCGAAGCCAGGGTAGGTACGACTCTAGCATATTCGACGAATGTCGAAGTATACCCTCGACAGTCTACATCTACCATCTGGTGGTTCAGGAACTTATTTGTCATTTATTCCTTTTCATATTCAGGATAGAATTTTCTTTCCACCATTTGCTTAAATTCTACCCAACTCATGGCATAGGCCATATTTCTTCCTTTGGCTTGAAGTACCGTATTCCACCATTCTAGCGCCCCTTCTTTAAAAAGATGCGACGCATACATGACCTTGTCTTCCTCGACACATTTACTTATCATAATTACTACTTCGGTTTTCTCCAACCAACGCAGCGCCGCAGTAGCCCCTTCATTGCCTGCAAATTCAGCAGGTTTACAGGCAAGAAATTCCTTATAAGTGCAACCAGGCGTTGCAGCTTTCATTTTCTTAAGGAGTGGGGCTTGTATTCCATCGTTGTCGTTATTATTATGGTTGCCGCCTCCGTTTACACTATTACTGAAATTGTCTTCATGAGTACGTTTGCTAGGAATAATTTGTTGAGGTTCAACTGGATTCCGAGCAGCAGCAAGAATTGCTGGAATAGCATTGGCTATTCCCTGAGCAACGATATTCTCAATATCTTGCCTATTCAGAAATTGATCTTCATTGTGTTGCTCGGATTGGTTACCCTCGTTAACTTGTTCATTACCAGCGTTTGCCATCTGGTAATTATATAAGTGATTAGCAGAAAATAATTAATAACTAAACATAACAAAATAATCACACATATGTCAACACGTATAGCCAAAATTGTCGATTTCTCGACTTCCATTTTTATATTATAATATGCTTCCGTACACACCTGCTATCCTACAAAAGTTTTATTTTTAAGTTATTTCACATAATTATATTTTTATTACTATTATTATTTTATTATTATACAACCACAACCACACCATCACCATCTGTTGACATCTCAGAAGCGACGTTCCCTCTCGTCGTACTTCCAGGAGATCTGTTCTCCTACCTCCCGAATCCTATTCCCTACATTTACCAGTTCCTCGCCAAAATGGCGGAGTTTAGCTAAGTTTTCATTGCTCATTGGTGGGTTTGGTACAGGTTCTGGGTCGAACTGAGGGAAAAAGGTATAAGGGTTATTTAGGAGGTTCTGAAATTGCCAGTCGTTGGTCCACCATTCGTCCATTTCTCCTAGAGGTTGGGTGTGGATTAGAGGGTCTGAAATAGCCGGTTCTAAGTTTATTGGAAGTTGGGTTTCGGCAGGATAAGGAAAGAAGTCGTTATTGATAGGCCTAAGGATATCACAGTTTGCAAGTATACGATCTAATTCCTCCTGCAATGGCAATTCCTCGGCTTGCCTAGAACTTTCCCCAATTTCTATTCCTGCTTGCCTAGAACTTTCCCCAATTTCTATTCCTGCTTCCCCAATTTCGATCTCTTTTCCTTTATCCATAGGATTCTCTATTTTGGGAATTTTCTTAGTTGCTGGTTTCCTCATGCGTACACGCCTCCAGCCCACAAATCTTCTTCTTTTCTTTGGCTTTTGTTTCTCCGGAGGTGGAGCTTGAAATTCCATAGGTTCCTCAACATCGGCCAAGTAACCCGTAAAGTCTCTGGAAACTTCTATTTTCACATGATAGAGATTGAGATTCTCAAGAGCTTCAGATAATTCATTCATGCTGTTTAGCATTTATGAAGAAACACACAAAATTTTTTAGATTAAAATTTTGTAAATTAAATTTTCACAGAATCACATAATAGCAATTAGAAAATTTAAATATTAATTATAATTATCTAATTTATACAAACCATTTATTGAAACAACACATATTTATTACAACTAAAATTTGAAATATACTAGTGGTTATTTAATAGATTAAAGTTCCTGGTTTGTAGGTAGCATAGGTGCTATACTGGTTTGGTGATTTAACTAAAAGTTAGCATTTACTGCTACAGTGGCTAACATGTAGAGATCTGCCCATTGTTCATCTAACTCATCTTCCCATGGTGGTTTAATATCTATTTCCTGAGTTTCCTTATAAATCATCACTTCTTTTGGTTGTGACTTCTTTATTTTCTCTTGACTTTTCCTAATAATCAAACTTCTTTTATTAGGGGAAAGTGGTTTCTCAAATTGTGCCTTACGAACAAATATTCATTCCTCAGTATCTGCTGTGTATCTTGAGGAATTTGATTGGGATGAAGTTCCCTTATCTTTCGGTGAACTATCTAATTTAAGATAGATATCTGAGATTCTTTGCTTACCCATACTGTAACTAACAAGTAGTCAGTTAACAAAAAGACATATAATCATAGGATAGCAAATCAGAAATTTAAGTATTTCTAAATACTTAATAGGCTTAAATCAGTGGCACTGATACCACCTTTTCATGTCACGGCCCCAGCCCCGGTTTGACCCGGTCAGAAGCCGTGGGACAGGAACCCGTGGTATTTATTAATTGATGCGACAGCGGAAGATTTAACAGGATCTTTTAAAATTCGAAAATGCCCGATTATTTTATTCCATAATTCGGGATAAACCCCGTAATTTACAAAAGATGAATTTCACAAGTAAATTCCCTGATTTATAAAACATGTTTATTCACTTTTAACTGAGCCACCTCTTTAAGCTGGTTAGTGCTCTGTAGCACGTTTTTCTTGATTCACAGCAGGTTGCCTGAAACATGTTTTAAAATATTTTGTCAGCGGGGAAATACTGGTGAGTCACTCAATTTGATAAAATGACACATAGTTATTAATTACAGCATAAGAGCGATTACAATGGCTTCTATCTTATTTTTATCTGGCGCCGTGTCACATGGTGACGATGGTCATACCACTATTGGGTCCTTCCCCAAGTAGTGATGATTATCACTGTTAGGTCAATGAACCTAACCGTGAGAAATTAGTAATGTGCACAATACCCCACTAGCCAGTGATTCAAGATAACCACGACTTAGTCCCTGTAATTATAACTTTTGAAAATAATTGGAGTATTGTAAAACATTTGATAAAAAGAGAATGACTCACATTGCAGATTTATACGGGCAGAGTTTAGCCTACTGATTAGCCTTGTAACCTAATTGAAATAACAATGCACACGAACTAGGTCAGTAACTAATACAGCATTTACGATAACTCACGAGATTAAAACCCTCACAACGAATGAAAAAGTGCTATACTTAAACATCCGTCGAATTCACGACTAATGACAAAGTATGGCCCTAATGTGGGCAGCACTTAAACATCCATTGGATAGTTTTAATCGATCAGACATTGAATCGTAGCAGCGATCGAGTTAATACCCTGTATCGTAGCAGCGTTTCACTACCGTGAATTGTAATTTTGACTTTTGGACAGTATACTTCGAGTTTCGAATTGAAATTTCGACACCAGTGGACTGCTCGTAACCCCTTCTATTTGTAGCTGAAAAATGAGGTTCACGCGGCCCGCGAGGGGCACCTATTCGTAGATTAGGGCTAGCGTGTCACACCTAGGCTTGCCACGTGTGCGACGCGTGGCCCGACGTGCTTATCCGGTCAACCCAGTTTTGACGCGGCCCGCGTAAGGTTAAGCTTACCTTTACGCGGCCCGTCTGAAGACCAAGATTTTTGTTTTCTTGGTTTTTCATGTACAGTAGGGTTTCAGGGGTCCGGGTTTTCACTTATGGGTCGTTTAAGGACATTTTTGAAGGTCCTTACACTGAACAAGGCAAGAACCTTACCAAACCATTCCCTTAACCCCCGACCAGGTAGCCAACATATCTCCATATAGACCGTGGAGATATGAATGGTGTAAATCTTTTATTTTATATAGACAGTAAAATAACGCCAAGACACCACGGACAAATGATAAGGAAGTTTCACCTTCAACATAAGAAACTAGTTATTAAAGTCATTAATACAAAACCAAATAAAAAGTGCGAAAAGATTAAAAAACAAAAGTATTACACTAAATGCTTGTCTTCACCAAGTGATGTAAGAGACTTAGGCAAACATGGTCTTTGATTGTCAATAACTCTTACTATCAATCTTGGATCCCGAGACTACTACACACACTCTATGATGGATGATGGATGATGGTGGTGGATGTGGGTGTTGTGTTGGTGGTGGAGTGTGGGTGAAGTGGGAGAGAGGTGGTTTGTCAAGGGATGCCTTTGAAGTGAACCAAGCACCCCTATTTATAGCCTGCACAGAAGCCCGGACACGGCCCCGTGCCCGCTGGGCACGACCCTGTGTCCACCCATCTTCTCTTTCTTGATTAAATGCAGTTTGTCTGTATTAGTTGACCACACCCCCGTGTACGCTGGGCACGGCTCCGTGTGCAGAAGCGTATCTATACTATCAAGATTTGCTTGGATTCTGCGAATCTTAGCGTTGACCACGGCCCCGTGTCCGCTGGGCATGCCCCCGTGTTGGGAAATAAAAGCTTCTACAACTTTGTCATTTATGCAGACACTTGGGCACGCCCCCGTGTTCAATGAGCACGGGACGTGTTCAGCCTTCTGATGTCTTGTTTTTGCTTGGGAAGATGCTGTCGAGGAGTCGGGCATGCCACGTTTATTCCTTTTCTTGTATTATTGTTAGATTTGGCTGTATTTTTGCTTCTTTTGTTCATTTAAGCTCATTTAACCCTGAAAATACAAAAGGAAGACAAAAGCACACTTTTTCCAACATTAGTACTAAAAAAAGGTTAGTTTTATGCCTCATTTGATGTAATTTATATGTTGCATTTTACACACATCAAATACCCCCACACTTGAATCTTTGCTTGTGCTCAAGCAAAACTCTTTACAATGTGGCTTGCACACCCAAATGGAATGGGTAGAAGAGAAGTTTTGGGCTTGTCTTAGAGTGTCGGGATTCCAAGATCTTTATTAGGTTTTATTTTTATGTTATTTACAATCCTATTCGTAATGATTTATTTAGACCATTACATAAGAGAAATTACTTATTTGGGCATAACATGCCTTTTTAAAATTCCATTTATATACAAGTTCACATACCTCACGGGGAATCACTCAACACTCGGCCGAAGATGTATTTTTGTGAAACACTCGAGACCGGCATGGAACTTACTTCTACCATATGCTTGCCAAGCAATCAATCCTCCTCCTTTTTAACTATAAATCTTTGTAAATATCAAGAGGACTTTGGGGAAGGATTAGGCTTGGGTTAAAGGTAGGTGGTTTTGGGTTAGTGGTTAGTAGAAAAGGGCGAAAAGGCGTAAAAAGCGTCGGTTTTCTTAAAACATTTTGTTTTTGTGACTTTTTATTTTAATGAATCATTTTTCAAACAAAGTTTCTTTTGATGAACTTGTTTGTTTTATTGCTAAACTTCATCTTTTTTTTATAAGGATGTCACAAGAAAACCGAGCCTTGTACTAAAATAAAGGGTTTAAAACGAAAAAGGGTTTTGGTGGGTAAGTGTTTGTTTTGGGTTTAGAAATGAAAAGGTTTAGGCTCAAAGGGGTTAACTAGGGGGATTTTGGGTAGGTGGTAAGAAAAAGAAAAATAATGGTGTTGAAATAAAAAGGGTTAGTCCTAATGCCTCCGTCATTTACTTACTTGGGTTTAAGTTGGTAAGGACCGGGAATGTATCGTCATGGCAAGTTCTAGAGTCGTAAGAAACCAAGCCGCTACTCACACAAGAAACGAAAAATGAGCATTCAGTTTTAAAGATGTGTATTTGTATGCTCAATAAAGACTCAAAACTCACTTTTTGTGGGAATGGGTTATTAATGTGATCAAGTATATATAATCAAATTTTAACTAGATTTGTCATGCCGTTTCATAATTTTCTTATGTTGGTTCTTTTTATCACGACGCTATCGGTTGTAAATTTATAAAAATATAACCTTTTTAGAACTTGTTATTCCCAATTTAAACCAAGACAAGTAAAAAAAATTGAAAAGTTTTTGAAAAAATTTGGGGTGTTTAGCGGTTCCAATAGAGTTTTGTGTAAGGCTTGTAATTAGGACTTGTAAAATTCAAGGTTTTAGCATCCCCCCCCCCACACACACTTAAATTACACATTGTCCTCAATGTGTCCCAAAAATAAGTTTTTAGGTTGATTGAATGCGTAAAAAGGTGTGTTTAACAAAAATTTTCTGATGCTGGGCATCTGGACACGGGCCGTGGTGTCTGGGCACGGCCCCGTGTTCAGATTGCCAGTAACAAAAAGTAACAAAATGTAACAGAAGGCTGGGCACGGGGGCGTGTTCAGCGAACACGCCCCGTGTCCAGTTACCTGAACTGGGCGTTTTCTGCAGACCCTTGAGCACGGGGCCGTCTTGGCTAGGCACGACCCGTGCTGAACTTGCTGTAATGAAGAAAAATGTTCGGGAGGCTCTGTTTTTGTGCATGGGGAATTGGTTCAAGTCTCCCTTAGCATCCTTCACCATCCAAGTGTGTTTTACCCATTACAACATCATCCAAACACCAAACAATTTTGAAAACCATCATTCATTAAAAGAGAGGATTACAATAAGGTCCTAATAAAAACATAAACTAAAACTTAGATAAGTAGGTCAGAAAACACAAGAAGTCTAAAACCGAAGAGAATCTCTAGCCAATAGTTTATTTTAATAGCAAAATTTCCGAAAAGATAGTTTTCTTGGTTGAATGAGGCTTGAAGAACTTCTCCTCCGGGTATGATCCCTCACATGTCGGTGAGCCATTCTTCTATCTCCCTAGGGAGAAGAAAAGCGGGCTCATTGGCATTATCATTTTGAGGGGGTGTAACTTCCACCGGAACTTCTTGCAAATTGTCAAGAGGGGGCTCCGCGGGGATGTCGTCCCACCCGGTGGGGTTGTTGACTCGTAGTGCTAAGTTCCAATCCTCTTGGGGAAGGATTGGCTCCATAGGAGGTGTCACAAGAATGTTCAACCTCTGGTGCAAGAGGTTGATTTCTTGGAAACTATTTTCCAGCCCCATCGTAAGATAATTTATACGGTCAATCAGGACCTCTTCTACGGATGTCATTTCATCGAGAGCTTCTCGTAGTGCCATCACATAGTGTACGAGAGTGGCTTCGATTGTAGGTCTTCGTTCCCTATGACTGTTTCTGGAATGTGCTGAAGAGGTTCCACTGTTTTGGCTTGACATTCTACGAAAATAAACCAAAAAGAGTTCATTTTAGTGAAACAGTACCTCGAACACGGCCCCGTGCTCATTGAGCACGGCCCCGTGTTCACTTTTCTGCAGATTTTTGGAACAAAGAATCTTGGAGCTTTAAATTATTTTACTGACTTTTGAAGCATTTTTAAGCAGAAATAACTTAAAACCGTGTTGTAAAACTTATTTTTAACAAGATTCCTTGAATAAAAATCTAACAATTATCACAATAAAGCTTGAAACCATGGTGATTTCAAGCTTTAATGGAGGTGTTTGAGGTAAAAATGAAGAAGAAGGCAATAGACAAAAGTAGAAAAGACAAGATGGTTGTTGGAAACCTTCTTTAGAATATACCTAGGATGGTATGTGTGAAGATCCCACCAAATCTGTCTTTGGAATGGTCCAAATGTGCAGGAATCTTGGCTGCATTTATAGAAAATGACAGCACGCTTCCCCGTGTCGGCTGGATACGGCCCCGTGTGCAGACAAGATTCTGACACACTTTGGTCGTATTCTGACCAAAAGTCAGACGAGAATCTTTTGGTGGACACGGGAGCGTGCTGACCTGGACACGGCCCCGTGCCTAGAGGCTGTTTATGAAGTTTTGTCTAATTCTAAGGAATTTATCCGGATCGGGTGGTTCCTTACTGGATGGAACAACACCGAAGTGCCTGAGATACCTAAGTTGCCCTAGATTTAGACGAGAACGCAAGAGGTTATCGGAAAGGGTGATTCCTATGCTAAATGTAGGTGGACAAGTCCAACCCTTATCCGGGCTCTCGTTAAAGAAGGTGTATGTCGAATCGCTCAGGTCTATGTATGCATCGACGGAAGTCGATGGGGAGTCCTTCACGGCACAATCGACACAGGGACGACTATCGCTCAAGTCTTCGCAAGAGTTAGAGGTGATTTCAGGAGCGACGATGTTGTTTTTACCCGAATGCGATCTCAATAATTCTTTGTCACACCCCGATATTTCCACGTATTACCGGTGGGCCCGGTGGGGAGTATCGTGACGTAGTTGATATCATCATAGTCAAATAATCACAGTTTAATGCACAGCGGAAGTATAAAGTAATAATACAAACCGAATTGAAAGTATAATAAAATATTACACAACGGTTGCAAGTGGATCCACACGCGGATCTAAAACAGGTAGTGAATCTTGTTCAACAGACTTTAAGTATTAAAAGCTTGCAAGACATTTTAATTAATACTCAGGAGTTTCCAGCCCATTACGCGTAGTACCTGCAATTAATCTTTTTGAAAAAAATATTCAGTTTACACTGGTAAATACAATTAACTGACTCTTTTAAAAAGCATTATAAAATTGGTTTGGATGCACAAGGCATAAAATCTTTTATAACTTGGGACAATTATTTAAAAATAATCTTGTATACAGATTTATATGTTTGTCGTCCATTCAGGGCCCGGTTAGAAGAGCTGAGACAAGATTAATAGACACACCACTAATATAATCCCACGGTGAGTTATCCTCAACAAGTGGTTATATCTTTTACATACGCAACTGTCAGGTGTATGCCTACACCCCGTGCTTAAGTCGTGGCCATTTCAAATGAATGAGCCGATGATATCCAGGACACGGTCATTAACCCCCTAAAGGCTTTGCATCAAACAAAACAGATCAAAACGGGTTATGCAATTTATTAATCACAATCCGATTAAATGATTTCACACCCGACCAAGCGGTATTATTATAATACCGTATCCCAAGCCCGTATAACGGAAAAAAAGTTAAAAGTATTTACCTGAGCTAAAAGTAATTTTTATTCTCAGCCGTATATCAAATCAGCAAGTACAAGTATTTTTTACTGGGCTCCTAACCTGGAACGAAGGTTTTAATAACCTATTAGATTCCTAACGGGTCTTATTTAAGTTTTAACTTAGACCGGTTAGTTTTAATGAAAGGTTTACGGTTCAAAACGCAAGATTAAGCGAATACCGGATTAGAATGTGATTTAGACCCAACAAGTATAAAGACTTGTAATAAATGGGTAAACTAAATACATTCTGGATTTTGAAGTAAAAATGATAAGGTTTGACCCGTTTTGGTTAATTTATGCAAACTAGTTACATAAACCGTATCGAACGCGTATATGCATAACGGGTAACTGAAAGAGTCATGTACAAGTTCCATAAGTTATTATGCTTAAATTATGTTGTGATATCAGTAGGATACCTTCCAATATGCCCAAGACGAATTTAAAACCAATTTAAGCCCCGTAAGGGTATTTTGGTCATTTTAATGTTTATAAAAGAGGTTAAATAATAAACTGAGGTTCTGGTCCAAAATATCAGTAAAAACATTTATTTTATCAAGTTAATTCAGCAAGATATCATACATATGTGAGGTTTATCATTTATGGCCAAACTATGCACCTTAGGGGCATTTTGGTCATTTCACATATGCTATAAGGGTCAAATTTGGAAATCTGAGTTCAAAAATTAAACTTACTGTTGAAGTAGAAAAATTTGCTTATAACATCAGTAGGTAATAAGTCTTAGGCGTTAAATATGGTTTTAAGCCATACTATGCGCTTAATAAGCGTAAAAGTCAGTATTTAACGATATTTAAAATGTTTATAAAATTTTGAAGTTTTGACCAGTCTCTAAAGCTTAAAATATTTTATTTAACATATGAAATCAGTAGGAAAAGTTTTGGTATCAAAATGATATGTAAAACTCATTTTATCAATGAAAAGAGCAATTTCGTCAATACCGAATTTACACTAGAACTCTATAATACGATCAATATAAAATTTGACAAAAATTTCCAAAAATCCCTAAATATTATATTATAACAATGGGTAGCAAGTTTGGTGTCAAAAATTGGGTTTAAACATGATTTATGCGGAAAATGCCATTTAATTAACAAAAAGCTTTAGTTTTACGATATCTTGCATAACTTTCATTTTAGACCATAAACTGATGTCAAATTTTTAGGACATGCTTATAAATCAGTAATAAAGATTTTTTTCCTATCACATTTTCAAAAATCTCGTTTTTATATCAAAAGGGCATAACGGTCAACTTTTAAGCATTTAACGGAAACATGCAATGAATTAGGATTTCTATGGAACCATGTTGTATGACCTCAGAGGGTTATACTAACATATAATATGGTCCTAAAGGAACCCTAAGGCATATCTAAACTAAGCTAAATTGGGTCAGAACTGAAAGTCAAAGCAAAAGTCTACTTTTGCGACTTTCGGTTGCGAACCGAGCCTAAACTCAGAATTGTCGGGTTGAACATGCCTAGACATGTTCAATTAATATTTACCAAGTTATTAAAGTGACAAAACTGATTTTATAGATTTCACATCATCAGTTATGAATTTTATTTAAAAACTGACCCGTTTGACTTTTATTTTAATTACTTTGACCCGACAATTAATTAAGCAAACGTGATAATTAGAAGGTTCCCTTTTGAGGGTTTAACACCTACCTAATTACGATCACGTAGCCATGTTCGTTGCGAACAATGGCTTGGCCGTTTAAAAGTCAAAGCGTTTATCGTAAACGCTTGACTTTTCAGCTTTTTAAGCCAATTAAAATTAACTAGTCACAAGAACACTTACAAAGGGTCCAATGGACTGAATAGAACTCAAAAGAGGTTCCAAAATGTTCAGGATCCTCTATGATTGAGAGCAAGAGCAGCTTGAATGATATTTGTGAGTTGTTCAAATGAATTTCAACCCCTATTTATAGATTTTGGGGGTATTTTGGAAGATTGACATGTGTTAAGGGGGATCATAGGATAATTACAGGTGTAAAACCAGCTGTTAATACCAGCAAACAGTCCATAGATTCGAATTATGTGAGGAGAATAAACAACTTACTGCTGCTGGTTGTGCTTTAGCGGCCTGCGAACAAGACAGGCCCAGGCCTACGCGGCCCGCGAGCTAGCCCAGTCTAGCAAACAAGTTTTCTGCATTGGCAGTTTCAATCCCTGTCATCTTTAGTCAAGTTCTGAAGTTCTAAAAATGGCATAAATGGCACATTAAACATCCATATCAGCTGATGTTGCTGATCGTTCTATAACGACACGCGAAGGGTAGGCTCTATGGGCTTGCAGATAGTGAATTAGTCCAGTCCAGGCAACAAAATGCAGGTTGACAGATCTGGTCCCAGTCTTTTTGTTCAGCCTTAGTCTTTCATTATTTACATTTTTGGCACTTAACTTTCTAGTTTCTTGTATAATATATTAATATAAGGTACGAAACCTCATACGGCCAACCTTAGGCACACTCGGGAGTTAACTGATCCTTACGAAGTTCCTGTTCCATTCGAAAGTTCACACTAAAGTGTAGTTTCGCGCGTTGACGCCTTTAACCCCTTAATTCGCGAATTCGCGCGCATTATTGCGAAACGGTATAGAATTCTTACATGGCTATTATTAAATACTTCCGAGGGTATGACCGAATATGGCAGAGTTTCTGGTTCGTTCAAAAGGCCTCTCTAAGGCGTAGTTTCGCTAGTCGTCGCTTTTAGTCCCTTAATCGCATAAAGTAGCGCGAAATGTTGTTTATGATATCCAAGCCTTTCGTAACCCATATTGAGATTTATCAAGCATGTGCTTAAATATTACGATGCTCCCATTCGCTTAAATGGTCACCCAAAGGCGTAGATTTAAAAGTTGATGCTTTTGGTCCCTCTAACGCGCAAACTTGCGTGTATCATCGTTTAATAGCATCGAAGCCCTATCTAATCCATATTAGGCATTCTAGAGAGTATTATTAAACATCACAATGCTTCGGGTCATTAAAAGGTCATTCAGAGGTATAATTAAACATATTGACGCTTTTAGTCCCTCGAACTTGCGAAGTTGCGCGTAACGTCACTTATAGGCATAAAAGCCTTAGATGGTCAATATTGGATATTCACGAGAGTATAAACACACGTCATGAAGCCCTCGGTTTGCTAAAAGGTCACTCAGAGGTAAGAATTAACATGTTGACGCTTTTAACCCTTCGTCGCGCAAACTTCCAATTAATTACGCAAACGGCTACTCTCGATCAACAAGTGGCTCATTTGTGAAAATGTATACCGTGTAACGTCATTCAGAGGCTTAGTTTAAGCATGTTGACACTTTTAGTCCTTTCGCATTCAAAGTTTTTTATTTTTCGCAAAATTAGTCCCTATTGGACGTGATTTTACGAGGTGTTACATTCTTCTTGGATGTCGTCTTGGGATGGATTAATTATATCCATTTCAAGTTCTTTTATCCATCGAAGAACTAGTTCCTCTAGCTGAAAGAATTCTTCGAGAAGCATTTAATCTAGAAGGGACGATTGAGAGTATTCGAGGGAGAGATACGGATTATTTTTACATTCACCCCTCTTAAGGCTACAGGAAAACAATGGGTCTATATAGTGGGGAGTATAATTTAAAAAATAACATTTTAAATCTTCATGAGTTCCACCACATAATTGACACCACGTACCATAAGAGGAGTGAAAGTAAAAATTATCAGTATAACTCATGTTTGTGTAAGTGATGTGTGCAAAATGCAACATATAAATTACATCAAATGAGACATAAAACTAACCTTTTTTTAGTACTAATGTTGGAAAAAGTGTGCTTTTGTCTTCGTTTTGTATTTTCAGGGTTAAATGAGCTTAAATGAACAAAAGAAGAAAAAATGCAGCCAAATGAATAAACGTGGCTTGCCCGACCCCTCGACAACATCTCCCCAAGCAAAAACAAGAGAACAGAAGGCTGAACACGCCCCGTGCTCACTGAGCACGGGGGCGTGCCCAAGTGTCTGCAGAAAAGACAAAGCCGTAGAAGCTTCTATCACCCACCACGGGGGCGTGCCCAGCGGACACGGGGCCGTGGTCAACGCAAAGATTCGCAGAATCTAGGCAAATCTTGATAGTACATATACGCTTCTGCACACGGGGTCGTGCCTAGCGGACACGGGGGCGTGCCTAGCGGACACGGGGGCGTGGTCAACTAATGCAGACAAACTGCATTTAATGAAGAAAGAGAAGATGGGTGGACACGGGGCCGTGCCCAACGGGCACGGGGCCGTGTCCGAGCTTCTGTGCAGGCTATAAATAGGGGTGCTTGGCTCACTTGCAAACCATCCCTTGGCAAACCACCTCTCTCACACTTCACCCACCCACCACCACCATCACAACCCACATCCATGTAACACCTCGTAAAATCATACCCAATAAAATAAAGACACGTGTCATGTAATGCAAACGTGTTATGGAAACGGATCCAGATAAAGATGTATGGTAGGATTTAAAAGCGTCGACATGTTAATTTATACCTCTGAGCGACCTATTAATAAATCCCTAACCATGATGTATTTAATCAACATCTCAAATTATGCAAATAAATCTGGTTATCCTAAATAACAAATTGATAATTTAAATTGGTATATAGATTTAGTTTCATGGTTATTACGACAAGTTCCTTAAAGCATTCAACACAAGAGTCCAAGATGTGTAAGTGCATGGCTAAGCATGCATGCCCTTTTCAGGACTGATCATGTGGTCCCATATAGTTACAAAAGACCCAAGATTCGGATTAGGAAAGTTGTATGGTCAAGACTTAAAAGTTAACAAATTTTTGTCTTCTGGTCAATGTTTACGGACCGCAAAGGGTCCCCCATACGGTCCGTAAGGTAGTTAGGTTGGACGGAGAAAATAAATAAAAAGCGGATACGGACCGCAAAGCCAAAGGCTTACGGTCCGTAAGTCTGTAGCTGGGCATTTTGATCAAGGTCGGTTACGGACCGCAAAGCCAAGGGCTTACGGTCCGTAAGGGGTGTTTACGGACTGCAAGGCTTCTGGCTTACGGTCTTTAAGCCAGTCGCTGGCAGCAGGTTTTGGACAGCTGCCTGTTCAGCCTGTTGCACCGCCTTAAGAGAGTGGTTTTCAAAATCAGGGACTTGGCAACCAGTTTTGGCACTATAGGGACACATGGGACCATCATAAAACATCAGTAGACTTTGTTGGCATCATCTCATGCAATCAAAGTTTGTATAAATAGAGCATTGTTGCAACACTTGAAGCTTCTCACTTCAAGTTCACTCAAGACTCATTTTCTGGAGCTCCTCTGATCAGCAACAAGCTTTCCTAGGATCCCTAATCATACTTAGGACCTTTGTAAGTGTCCTTAACCCTTCCTAATTTAGTTTAGCTTAGTTAATTAGCTAAAAGTCAAACCGTCGTAATTAAGGTTTGACTTCGAGATTAATTAAAATTTGTTCAGTCAAATCTCGAATCAAAGGTACCTATAAGTAGGTAATTATGTGGGTAATAAACCCTTAAAAGGGTACTCTCTGATTCCCACTCTAACTAGGTCAATTGTCGGGTCAAAGCTAACTTTAAAAAGTCAACAGAATACTAATTTTCAAATTAATGCATAATTAGCAATGTAGGATCCATGTAACCTGTTTCATCATTAATATAACTTGGTAATTAATGTAAGAACATGTCTAAACATGTTCAACCCTACAATTTTCAGATTAGACTCGGTTCGGAACCGAAAGTCGCATAATTTGACTTTTGCTTTGACTTTCAGTTCTGACCCGTTTAAGCCTAGTTTAGGATTGCCTTAGAGCTTCTTTTGAACCTAGTTACATGTTAGTATAACCCTCTATGATTATACACCTTGGTTCAATAGATATCCGATTCACATGCATGTTTCCGTTAAATCCTTATATGTTGACCATTATACCCAAATGACCTTAAAATATGATTTTTGGAGATATAAAAGAGTAGACACCTTAGTTACTGATTTATAAACTTGTACCCAAAATTTGATATCAGTTAGAGGACTAGATTAAGAGTTATGCTCATTAGCGTAATTAGAAGACTTTTTATGAATTAAAAGGCATAATTAACATATAGCCTATCTAAACCCGATTTTTGATATCAAACTTTATACCCACTGATATAAAATAATAATTTGGGATTTTTGAAGGTTTTTAATTAATTTTAGGCTGAACATAACATAGGGTTGTAGCTTTAATTCGGTTAATGCCGGTTTTGCCCTTTTGAGCTATAAAATGAGTTTTACAAATCTTTTTGACCCCAAACCTTTTGCCACTGATTTTATATGATAAATAAATTATTTTAAACCTTTTGGAATAATAAAAATATCAGCTTTCTATATAGAACCAGAAATTGCTCCAAATCGCCTTTTTAAGCGTTTTTAACGCATAGTATGTATTAAAACTATTTTAAACATATAAGGTTTGATACCTACTGATATTTTAAGTATATTTTTATACTTTGACAGTAAGCTAAAGTTTTAAACTCAGAATTCCAGTTTTGACCTTTTTAGCCTAAGTGAAATTACCAAAATACCCCTAAGGTGCATAGTTTAGTTTTAAATGATGAATTTCACATATATCTAGTACCCTACTGTTATAACTTATTAAATTAAGTATATGTACTGAATAAATCAGACCTGTAACTCATATTACTAATTAAACTCTTTTATAACCTTTTAAATGACCAAAATGCCCTTACGAGGCATAGTTTGAGTTTAAATCCATTTCGGGCATAATAGGAGATATCTTACTGATGTCTCAACATATTTAAGGCATATTAACTTAGGAAACTTGCATATCACTCTTTTGGTTACTCGTTACGCACTTTGCGCGTTCGGATCGGCTTATGTAACTAGTTTGCATATATTAGCCGAAACGGGTCAAACCTTGTCATTTTTGTCTCAAAATCCAAAATGTATTTAGTTTACCCATATTATACAAGTCTTCAAACTTGTTGGGTCTAAATCACATTCTATTCCGGTCTTCGCTTATTCATGCGTTTGAACCGTATCTTCCTTTAAAAACTAACCGGTCTAAGTTTAAGCTTAATTAAAGACCCGTTAGAAATCTAATAGGTCATTGTAAACCTTCGTTCCAGAATAGGAGGCCCAGTAAAAGCTATCTGTACTTGCTGAATTGATATACGGCTGGGATTAAATTTATAATTTAGCTCAGGTAAATACTTTTAACTTATTTTCCCTATATGGGCTTGGGGTATGGTATATAAAATACCGCTTGGTCGGGCATTGAATCTTTAATCGAATAGAGGTTAAACCATTGATATGCTCCGTTTGGAAATGTTTTGTTTGCTTAAAGCCTTTGGGGGGTTAATGACCATGTCCCGGATATCCTTGGCATCATTTTACGAAATGGCCACGACCTAAGCACGGGGTGTAGGCGTACACCCGTCAGTGCCTAAACAAATAATGTGGTGTGTCTATTGATCTTTAACCCGGCACAAACCGGGCTACTGAATGCATAAGAAACATGTAATTCTTTTACAAGATTATATTCAAATAATTATCCCAAGTTATAAGAAGTTTTGTGCCACGTGCATCCAAATCAATTTTATTAAACTTTTCCAAATGAGTCAGTTAATTGTATTTACCAGTGTAAACTGACGTATTTTCCCAAAAAGGTTGAGTGCAGGTACTACTCGAACTAGGCTGGCTTTCTCCTAGCGTCCACAATAAGTCTCGCAAGCTTGGATGTCATAAAACTGTTGAACAATGTTTCCTTTTTATTTTGATCCGCCTGTGGATCTGTTTCAACTACTTGTGATACTTAATATTACAATTTATTAAAGTTGAAATGAATCTATCTTTTGCTTCCGCTGTGCATTTAAATTGTGTTGTTTGACTATGATGATATCAATTACGTCACGATACTCCCCACCAGGCCCACCGGTAATACGTGGAAATATCGGGGTGTGACAGGTTGGTATCAGAGCCAACACTGAGTGAATTAAACACTAGCCTTTTGTGTTTAATCTCAGTTACACAATTGCACATTCCTCAAATTTTCGAGTCTAGACAAGAACATAGGACAAATCCTGATTTTGTTTTAATTTGTCTTTTACATTATTTTCTTTGTTGTTATCTTTGGTTATGTTGACAGGTCTAAATATGCCGCCAAGATTCCTTAGGAGAAAAGGGAAGTCACCTGTAACAGGCCACGACCAGGAGGCCGGGCCTTCTCAAAGACGAACCTCACCTATCCCTATTAGCACCAGTCCACAGGGAGACTGGAGGGCGCATCTGCAGCCAGCAAGGCGGTCTGTCTCGTTAGCCTCGTCACCGTCTTACCTTCATTCTTTTGGACCCCATTCGGAAAATGAGCCCGAAAACCCACAGCCTTCGTTTATCCCTCTCCAGAGGTCTAACTCTCGTCACTCCTTTGATAACCCGTCCCATATCTTCCGAAGCCGGTTCAACCCGGCGAACTACCTCGAGGAACCAGTGGGTGTTAACCCTTTGGGACCCGAAGATCACTTTTCTGGATATCACGCCATGGATATGGACGAGGATACCGACCCTACCGAACCACCGACTGGTACCCCCACTCATCCCATAGAAATTTCTGATGGGTCATCTTTTCACGGATCACCTTACCGTGGTCTTGATAGCTACCAAGCCAAATTCAACCAGTATGAATGGTATTTCACACCCTCTTACCATTCAACGCCTCAGCAGCAGCAACAGGATCCTTCCGGGGATTCACGATTCGTGGCAGTTACCCCGCCACCACCACCACCTCAGCAGCAGCAGCCTCCTGAGCCACCAAGGCGAAGGAGATCAAATGCACGGATGTCCGTGCGAGGAGGGGTACATATCAGCACGCCCCAACCATCGAGTGGCAGCCACTACCCGCCGCTCCGAGAAGACCAGCAGATGGGGGGACCTTCAAACCCCATCCCGGAAGTGAACTTTACATGCCATGCCACCACCATTGGGCTTTGACAACCCAATTCCCACGTACGCTGGCCCAGCAACGTATAATCCCTTTGAGCAACCGGCTCATACCAGCTTTAATTATGCTGAAATCGACCCATACCTGGCGGCGTGGAACTACAATGCTCTTAACCCCAAAGGGCCCTACGGAGCTCCTTGGGGAGTTGGATACCCAGCTTATGGATATCAACAACAGCCGTCTCTTCGACCTCCACATCCGCCGCAGCCGCAAGTACCACGGTTTTCCTCGCCAGAACGGGAGGAAATTCTCCAAAGACTGGACCAGGTTGAGCAAGAAGTTCACAGAGATCGCAGGGAACGACATGGTTTCTTCAAGGGATTGGAAAGTTTAATAAAAGGAAAAAGCAAAAAGGACCATTGAATCCTTTAATTGTTGCTGCATTTCCTTATTTTCAAGTAGAGCCCCTGCGTGGGCCTGTTTTTCTGTTTTAACCCCTGTGTGGGTATATCTTTTTGTATTCTGCCCCTGCGTGGGCATGTTTTTCTGTTGAACCATGTGTGGGTATGTTTGTTTGTTTTAAGCCCCTGCGTGGGCATGTTATTTTAATTGGAAGTCCCATTCAGGGCAGACTCATATTTTAAATTCATGTGGTGAATGGTTAAATTTAAATTCTTATTTTTAGTTATATGCATGAACAAAAATATAAAATAAATAATAACAATATTTTTACAAGATCTATCATTATATTAAAATGATAAAATCTAAAGGGACAAGACCTAGCCCTTATTTTAAGACAAGGCCAAGACGGTAGTTCCCCAATTAGATACAGATCCTTATCAACATCTCAATTTAAATTGTTCTGCATTTGTCACACCGCGATTTTTCCACGTGTCACCGGTGGGCCCGGTGGGGAGTAACGTGACGTAGTTGATATCATCATAGTCAAACAACACAATATATAAATGCACAGCGGAAGCAAAAGGATAAATATATTACAATCCGAAATAATGTAACATCAAAGTATTACAACGGAAGTAAAGGATCCACAGGCGGATCGAAAATAAAAATAACACTGTTCAACAGACTTTAGGCATCTAAGCTTGCGAGACTCTTTATTGATGCTAGGAGTAGCCAACCTATTCCGGTTAGTACCTGCACTTAGCCTTTTTGGGAAAATACGTCAGTTTACACTGGTAAATACAATCAACCGACTCATTTTGAAAAGGGTTTAAAAATGATTGATTTGAATGCACATGGCACAAATAATATTTTATAACTTGGGATAATTATTTGAATATAATACTCGTAAAAGATTTACATGTTTCTTATGCGTTCAGTAGCCCGGTTCGTGCCGGGTTAAAGATCAATAGACACACCACATTAATTATATGAGACACCGACGGGCGTACGCCTACGCCCTGTGCTGAGGTCGTGGCCATTTCGTAAAATGATGCCAGGGATATCCGGGACATGGTCATTAACCCCCCAAAGGCTTTAAGCAAACAAAACAATTTAAACGGGTCATCTCGATAATACTTAACCACCAATCGATTAAGGTCGAATCCCGACCAAGCGGTATTTTATATACCGTACCCCAAGCCCGTAT
The DNA here is from genome assembly GCA_030545235.1 of Helianthus tuberosus. NCBI lineage: Eukaryota > Viridiplantae > Streptophyta > Magnoliopsida > Asterales > Asteraceae > Helianthus > Helianthus tuberosus. Next base: position 212,375,326 of record CM060400.1, read on the forward strand.
AAGGGAAAATAAGTTAAAAGTATTTACCTGAGCTAAATATAAATTCAATCCCAGCCGTATCAAATCAGCAAGTACAGATAGCTTTTACTGGGCTCCTAAATCTGGAACGAAGGTTTTTAATAACCTATTAGAATCCTAACGGGTCTTTAATTATGCCTTGACTTAGACCGATTAGTTTTCAAGAGGAAGATACGGTTCGAACGCATGATTAAGCGAAGACCGGAATAGAATGTGATTTAGACCCGACATGTTTGAAGAATTGTTTAATATGGGTAAACTAAACACATTCTGGAATTTGAGATTAAAATGATAAGGTTTGACCCGTTTCGGCTAATTTATGCAAACTAGTTACATAAACCGAACCGAACGCGCATGAAGCGTAACGGGTAACCATAAGAGTCCTAAACAGGTTCCCTAAGTTAACATGCCTTAAATATGTTGTGATATCAGTAGGATACCTTCCATTATGCCCAAAACGAGTTTAATCTCATATTAAGCCCCGTAGGGGTATTTTGGTCATTTTGAAGATTATAAAAGGGATTAATTAAACTCCTGTGATCCGGGTCTGAGTAAATCAGTAAAATAACTTATTTTTACAGGATATCTCATTTGGCATTAAGTCTTAAGTGATAAAAATGGTTTTAAGCCCATACTAGGTGTTTAATACGCGTAATAAACCGTTTTAAGCGATTTCCGGGTTATAATAGGAAATCTGAGTTTTCGGGTCAGTTTACAAGTCCAAAACACTTCATTTATTAAATAACATCAGTATCAATTGGATTTGAATCAAAAGGATTTTTAAAACTCACTTTATGGCCTAAAAGGGCATAATCGGTATTTACCGGATCAAGGCGATAATCCTTGCTTATGATCAGTTTAAAAATAATTAAAAATATTCAAAAATCCCAAAATATTATATAACATCAGTGGGTAATAGGTTTGGTGTCAAAAATCGGGTTTAGATAGGCTATGCGCTAATTACGTCGTTTAGTTAATAAAAACTTTCTAATTACGCTATTGCGCATAACTCCTAATCTAGACCTCGAATTGATGCCAAATTTTGAGAGCATGTTTATAAAATAGTAGACAAGATTCTTGTCCACTCACATTATCAAAAATCTCGTTTTATGGTCGAAAGGGCATTATGGTCAACTTTAAGCAATTAACGAAAACCTGCAATCGAATTGGACAATCAAAGAACCAACCATAGAGGTTTATACTAACACGTAGCTAGGTCCTAATAGAACTTTAAGGCATGTCTAAACCTATCTAAACCGGGTCAGAACTGTAGTCAAAGCAAAAGTCAAAGTTTTGCGACTTTCGGTTCCGAATCGGTTCTAAACAGAAAATTGTCGAATCAAACAAGCTTAGACTAGTTCTTATACTTATTACCATGTTATATGAATGATAAAATAGGTTACACACCTTTTACATTGTTAATTATGCGTTAAAACGAAGATTACATTTCTGTTGACTTTTTCTAATTATCTTTGACTCGACAAATGACCTAGTTAGGATGGGAATCAGTGGGTGCCCTTTTAAGGGTTTAATGGCCACATAATTACCAACTTACAACAACCTTAAGTTTGACAAATCGTTGGACCATTAGCGATTAATCAATAAGTCAACCGTTAATTACGACGGTTTGACTTTAAGGCTATAAACTAAGCAAAACTTAAATAAGAAAGGTTGAGGATACTTACACAAGTCCTATGAACGATTTGGAATGTCTTGGGTCTGCAATTGAGCTCCAGAAATGGTCCAAAGTTGCAATGAGAATGAATGATCAATGTTTGCCAACATGTGGGTCTTATATAGTGTCTTTAATCTCATAGATTGTTGACATGCAAGGCTACTAATGATCATGGATGTTTACAAGTGTCCCCTATAGCCTCAAAACCAGTTTAGGAAGCCCATGGTATCAAACAAAGGCACTTGGAGTCGGTTAAGGGGCTGAACAGGCAGCTGTGCAACATTTCTGATCAGACAAGGCAGTCGCGTAGCGCGACGGCATAGAGGTCTAGTGCTCGCGCTACGCGAGCATATGGTGACCTGCCAAACATGTTTCCATTATTTGCATTTCAGTCCCCGGTCCTCCTAAAGGTCGTTTTCACCTCTTGTTTTGCACAATGAGCCCTCTAAAATTGACATATAAGGGCTTTAAGGCTTATACTTACTTTGTGAAGTCCTTGGTCACCTTGTGTTTACCCGAAAAGTCCTAAATTTCCATGTTGACGCTTCTAACCCCTCGAACACGAATTTTATCATAACTTTCTCATATGATAACGAAACTTTATGAAATTTATATCGTGCATTCTAGTGAGCATAATTAACCGTTACAAAGCTTCGGGTTTGTCAAAAAGGTCACTCAGAGGTATAACTTAAACATGTTGACACATTTAACCCCTGTAGTTTGTAATCTCTCACTTTCTTTCATATTTAGCTTCGTATGATCCATGATTTATTCGTTTAAGGGTATAAACATCATGTAGGGTTACTGTAAAGTATATTTATCCATTGTTGTCATTTTGAACCCTCATATTCACATACTTTCCATGTTTGTCAACTATAGTCCCTCTAGAGTATTCTTTCACACGTTCAAGCTTATGACACGTGTCAATACATTATAGGACGTGAATTTTCGAGGTGTTACAGCGTTGAATATTAAGAAGAATCTTAAAAGGTAAAACCTAGCTTGTATGTCATTATAAGACCTGGCCAATATGGTAAAACCTGTTTTAAAAGATTCAAATCTCTGTTAACATCTGCAAACATGTTAACATTCTTGGCTAATGTGATCCGCAAAATCACACATGTCACTCTTATGTTGAATTATTTCAATTCTTTTATTATTTAAGCATCCGATTGTGATGTAATGCCTACGGGCTATAATTATTGTCATATAAGACAAAAGACAGTCGTAGCTTATAAACTCCCTGTCAAGAAAGGTAATGAACCTCGAATCAAAACTTAATACATCGATTCTGTAAAATATAGGCTTATAAACTAAATTTGTCTACGTGACCAGGCCTTTGTGCCATTGCTAACTTATAATTTAGGATTATGATAAAGATCCTGAATAATTATATACTTATCAAATTAACTAAAATGGCTATTAAAAACCATAGTTAATAAATTGTCAAAAACAATAAAACTGTATAAGCTTCTATATAAACCTTGCCCTTATTTTATTTTATGTAGCAATTAAAGCTACATGGCTAGGTCAGAAGAAGTAAACAGTCATCCGGTGGAAAACCATGAAAATACTAAGATACATGTGACCGGTGCGGAGCTGCAAGCATTAGTAGATAATGTTGTTACAAAAGCTATAGAACGACAGTATAATGAATCTAGCGGGACTCGAAGTAGGACCCTATCCACACCACATTCCAAACCTAAGACTCATTCAGAGGCTCATAGCAAGTCACCTTCTAAGAAGGATGAGCCAAAGAAAGATGATGATCGACATTCATCTAATCAAAACAGTGTTCCATCAAAGAGGATCGAGCGTAAGCAGGAACCGCGTGGAAAGTCCTGTACATATAAATACTTTGTCTCATGCAAGCCCAGAGACTTTACTGGGGAGAAAGGAGCGGTTGACTGCATGACATGGTTGGATGAAATGGATACCGTGGTTGATATCAGCGGGTGCGTTGATAAGGATGTAGTAAAGTTTGTATCTCAATCGTTCAAAGGTGAGGCCTTAGCCTGGTGGAGATCGTTGATTCAAGCTACTGGGAAGATTCCACTGTACAATATGACATGGGAACAATTTGTTACCCTCATCAAGGAGAATTACTGTCCTCAGCATGAGGTTGAAAAGATTGAGTCGGATTTTCTGTCATTGGTGATGAAAAATCTGGATTGCCAAGCTTACCTTATGAGCTTTAATACAATGTCAAGGATGGTTCCTTATCTTGTGACCCCGGAACCCAAAAGAATAGCTCGTTTCATTGGGGGTTTAGCCCCAGAGATTAAGGCAAGTGTAAAAGCCTCTCGGCCAGCTACATTCAGGTCTGCAGCTGATATATCCTTGTCCCTCACACTGGACGCGGTCAGGCAGAGATCGCTGAGGAACACGGATGCCAAGAAGAAGAAGCGTGAGGATGCCAACTCACGACACTCAGACAAGAGGCATAAAGGAAACAGTGACCACAAGAAGAGTTCTGGATCCAAGAAAGATGGTCATCAGTCAGGTGATAAACCCAAGTGTAAGGTTTGTAAGAAGCATCATTTTGGGAGATGCATATTAGAGTCTAAATCCCAGTCACAGCCGAGAGCTTGTGGGATTTGCAAGTCTTCTGAGCACAAGACCTTAGACTGTAAGAAAATCAAGGATGCTACGTGCTATAGCTGCAATGAAAAAGGGCATATCAGGTCCAACTGCCCAAAACTTACAAAGAAGACTGAGGATGGGAAAAAGACCAATGCTAGGGTCTTCAGGATGGATGCGAAGGAAGTTGTTCAGGACGACAATGTGATCACAGGTACCTTCCTCATAAATGATATTTATGCAAGAGTGCTATTTGATTCAGGAGCTGATAAATCATTTGTAGATAATAAGTTTTGCAAATTGCTGAATTTACCTGTTAAAACCCTAAGTGTGAAATATGAGGTGGAATTAGCTGATGGTACCGTAGAAACCGCCTCAACCGTAATAGATGGATGTTTCATATCCATTAGGAACCACTCCTTTCCACTATCTTTGCTTCCTTTAAAGTTAGCTGGTTTCAACATTGTTTTAGGCATGGATTGGTTATCTCGTAACCAAGCCCAGATAGTGTGCAACAAAAAGCAAGTGGTAATCAAGACTCCGTCTGGTGAGTCACTTACCATTCAGGGAGATACTCAGTATGGATTGCCTGAGCATGTGTCTATGCTGAAGGCATCTAGATGCTTAAAGAAGGGTTGTGTCATTTACATGGCACAAGTGACTATTGATGAGCCGAAGCCTAAGATTGAGGACATCCCCGTCATTTCTGAATATCTTGAAGTTTTCCCTGAAGAACTATCTGGTTTACCACCAGATAGACAAGTAGAATTCAGAATTGACATCATCCCTGGAGCAGCACCTGTCGCGAGAGCGCCTTATAGGTTGGCACCAACAGAGATGAAGGAATTGAGGACACAACTAGATGAATTACTAGCCAAGGGTTTCATTAGACCTAGTTCGTCTCCATGGGGAGCGTCGATTCTATTTGTCAAGAAGAAGGATGGATCGATGCGTCTGTGCATCGATTACCGTGAGCTTAATAAGGTTACTATCAAGAATAGGTATCCTTTGCCCAGGATCGACGATCTGTTCGATCAATTGCAAGGGGCAAGCTACTTCTCTAAGATCGATTTGAGGTCAGGCTATCACCAATTGAAGGTTAAAGATGAAGATGTACACAAGACTGCATTTAGGACTCGTTATGGTCATTACGAGTTCCTAGTGATGCCTTTTGGGCTCACTAATGCACCTGCCGCGTTCATGGATCTCATGAATCGCGTCTGCAAGCCTTACTTGGATAAATTTGTCATCGTCTTCATTGACGACATCCTCATCTACCCAAAGAACCAAGCTGACCACGAAAAACATCTCCGTTGCATTCTTAAGCTACTTCAACAAGAAAAGCTCTATGCCAAATTTTCGAAGTGTGAATTTTGGCTTCGAGAAGTCCAATTCCTTGGACATGTTGTTAGTGAGCGTGGTATCCAAGTGGATCCCGCTAAGGTGGAAGCAGTTATGAACTGGCAAGAGCCGAAAACGCCCACTGAGATTCGCAGCTTTCTAGGGCTAGCAGGATACTACAGGCGATTTATTGAAAACTTCTCAAGAATTGCTGCACCCCTGACTTTACTCACCCGCAAGAAAAGCAAGTTTGACTGGGGGCCTAAGCAGCAAGAATCTTTCGATATTTTGAAGCAAAAGTTGAGCAACGCTCCTGTATTGACGTTGCCTGATGGAATTGATGAATTTGTAGTATATTGTGATGCATCACACACCGGAATGGGTTGTGTGCTTATGCAGAAAGGCAAAGTCATTGCCTATGCTTCACGACAGTTAAAGGTGCATGAGAAGAACTACACCACCCATGATTTGGAGCTGGGTGCCGTTGTATTTGCACTAAAACTGTGGAGACATTACTTGTATGGAACCAAGTGTGTGATCTATTCTGATCACAAGAGCCTTCAACACTTGTTCAATCAGAAGGAATTGAACATGAGACAGCGACGTTGGATGGAAACCTTGAATGATTATGACTGTGAGATAAGATACCATCCAGGCAAGGCAAATGTGGTTGCCGATGCCTTAAGTAGGAAGGAAAGGGTAAAGTCTATAAGAATCAATGCCAAGAGCATTGAGTTAAAGAATAGTTTGATTGAAAGGTTATTAGCTGCGCAGAAGGAAGCTGTACTAGAAGCTAACTATCCTAATGAAAAGCTAGAGGTAACTGAAGAACAGTTATCCTATGGCAAGGACGGAATTCTGAGGTTAAATGGACGAATATGGGTTCCAATTTATGGAGGACTCCGGGATGTTATCCTCCAGGAAGCCCACAGTTCTAAGTACTCCGTACATCCTGGAGCTGATAAGATGTACCAGGATCTGAAAGCAAACTATTGGTGGATAGGCTTGAAAAAGTCTATAGCTGCCTATGTAGTTAAATGTTTGACGTGTGCACAAGTTAAAGCTGAACATCAGAAGCCGTCAGGTTTACTACAACAGCCTGAACTTCCCACATGGAAGTGGGAGATGGTGACAATGGATTTCATCACCAAGCTGCCAAAGACAAAGAAAGGAAATGATACTATATGGGTGATAGTAGATAGACTGACTAAGTCAGCACACTTCCTACCCATTAAGGAGACTTATAGTTCCGACATGTTAGCCCAACTGTACGTAGATAAAATTGTATCTCTGCATGGCGTACCAGTGTCAATTATCTCTGACAGAGATACCAGATACACATCACATTTTTGGAAAAGTTTCCAACAGTCTTTGGGCACGCGCTTAAATTTTAGTACGGCTTACCATCCCCAGACAGATGGGCAGAGTGAGCGTACCATCCAAACTTTGGAAGACATCCTTCATGCATGTGTGATTGATTTAGGTGGTAGTTGGGATAACCACCTGCCATTGATCGAGTTCTCCTATAACAATAGCTACCATACAAGCATTCAGGCTGCGCCTTTTGAGGCATTATATGGTAGGAAATGCAGAACGCCCATTTGTTGGGCAGAAGTAGGAGAAACCCAGTTATCAGGACCTGACATAGTCTTTGAAACGACGGACAAGATTGTCCAGATCCGTGACCGCCTGAAAGCTGCCAGGGATAGGCAGAAAAGTTATGCTGATAAAAGGCAGAAACCTCTAAAGTTTGAGGTTGGTGATAAAGTTTTGCTTAAAGTATCACCCTGGAAAAGGGTGATGCGATTTGGTAAGAAAGGTAAGTTAAGCCCGAGGTATATAGGACCATTCGAGATTATCGAATGTGTTGGGTCAGTGGCTTATAAGTTAAACTTACCTGAAGAGCTCAGTGGTATTCACAATGTATTCCACATCTGCAATATGAAGAAATGCCTGGCTGATGAGTCGCTAGTCATATCACATACAAATGTGTACGTAGATGAGAGCTTGAAATTTGTGGAAAAACCTTTGTCGATTGAGGATCGACAGGTTAAGAAGCTTCGGAGGAAGCATGTACCTATTGTAAAGGTTAAATGGGACGCCCGTAGAGGTCCCGAATATACGTGGGAGTTGGAATCCACCATGAAAGAAAAGTACCCTCAATTATTTCAATAAATCTCGAGGTCGAGATTTCTTTTAAGGGGGTGAGGATGTAACACCTCGTAAAATCATACCCAATAAAATAAAGACACGTGTCATGTAATGCAAACGTGTTATGGAAACGGATCTAGATAAAGATGTACGGTAGGATTTAAAAGCGTCGACATGTTAATTTATACCTCTAAGCGACCTATTAATAAATCCCTAACCATGATGTATTTAATCAACATCTCAAATTATGCAAATAAATCTGGTTATCCTAAATAACAAATTGATAATTTAAATTGGTATATGGATTTAGTTTCATGGTTATTACGACAAGTTCCTTAAAGCATTCAACACAAGAGTCCAAGATGTGTAAGTGCATGGCTAAGCATGCATGCCCTTTTCAGGACTGATCATGTGGTCCCATATAGTTACAAAAGACCCAAGATTCGGATTAGGAAAGTTGTATGGTCAAGACTTAAAAGTTAACAAATTTTTGTCTTCTGGTCAATGTTTACAGACCGCAAAGGGTCCCCCATACGGTCCGTAAGGTAGTTAGGTTGGACACGGACCGCAAAGCCAAAGGCTTACGGTCCGTAAGTCTGTAGCTGGGCATTTTGACCAAGGTCGGTTACGGACCGCAAAGCCAAGGGCTTACGGTCCATAAGGGGTGTTTACGGACCGCAAGGCTTCTGGCTTACGGTCTGTAAGCCAGTCGCTGGCAGCAGGTTTTGGACAGCTGCCTGTTCAGCCTGTTGCACCGCCTTAAGAGAGTGGTTTTCAAAATCAGGGACTTGGCAATCGGTTTTGGCACTATAGGGACACATGGGACCATCATAAAACATCAGTAGACTTTGTTGGCATCATCTCATGCAATCAAAGTTTGTATAAATAGAGCATTGTTGCAACACTTGAAGCTTCTCACTTCAAGTTCACTCAAGACTCATTTTCTGGAGCTCCTCTGATCAGCAACAAGCTTTCCTAGGATCCCTAATCATACTTAGGACCTTTGTAAGTGTCCTTAACCCTTCCTAATTTAGTTTAGCTTAGTTAATTAGCTAAAAGTCAAACCGTCGTAATTAAGGTTTGACTTCGAGATTAATTAAAATTTGTTCAGTCAAATCTCGAATCAAAGGTACCTATAAGTAGGTAATTATGTGGGTAATAAACCCTTAAAAGGGTACTCTCTGATTCCCACTCTAACTAGGTCAATTGTCGGGTCAAAACTAACTTTAAAAAGTCAACAGAATACTAATTTTCAAATTAATGCATAATTAGCAATGTAGGATCCATGTAACCTGTTTCATCATTAATATAACTTGGTAATTAATGTAAGAACATGTCTAAACATGTTCAACCCGACAATTTTCAGATTAGACTCGGTTCGGAACCGAAAGTCGCATAATTTGACTTTTGCTTTGACTTTCAGTTCTGACCCGTTTAAGCCTAGTTTAGGATTGCCTTAGAGCTTCTTTTGAACCTAGTTACATGTTAGTATAACCCTCTGTGATTATACACCTTGGTTCAATAGATATCCGATTCACATGCATGTTTCCGTTAAATGCTTACATGTTGACCATTATGCCCAAATGACCTTAAAATATGATTTTTGGAAATATAAAAGAGTAGACACCTTGGTTACTGATTTATAAACTTGTACCAAAAATTTGACATCAGTTAGAGGACTAGATTAAGAGTTATGCTCATTAGCGTAATTAGAAGACTTTTTACGAATTAAATGGCATAATTAGCATATAGCCTATCTAAACCCGATTTTTGATATCAAACTTTATACCCACTGATATAAAATAATAATTTGGGATTTTTGAAGGTTTTTAATTAATTTTAGGCTGAACATAACATAGGATTGTAGCTTTAATTCGGTTAATGCCGGTTTTGCCCTTTTGAGCTATAAAATGAGTTTTACAAATCTTTTTGACCCCAAACCTTTTGCCACTGATTTTATATGATAAATAAATTATTTTAAACCTTCTAGAATAATAAAAATATCAGCTTTCTATATAGAACCGGAAATGGCTCCAAATCGCCTTTTTAAGCGTTTTTAACGCATAGTATGTATTAAAACTATTTTAAACATATAAGGTTTGATACCTACTGATATTTTAAGTATATTTTTATACTTTGAAAGTAAGCTAAAGTTTTAAACTCAGAATTCCAGTTTTGACCTTTTTAGCCTAAGTGAAATTACCAAAATACCCCTAAGGTGCATAGTTTGGTTTTAAATGATGAATTTCACATATATCTAGTACCCTACTGTTATAACTTTTTAAATGAAGTATATGTACTGAATAAATCAGACCTGTAACTCAGATTACTAATTAAACTCTTTTATAACTTTTTAAATGACCAAAATGCCCTTACGAGGCATAGTTTGAGTTTAAATCCATTTCGGGCATAATAGGAGATATCTTACTGATGTCTCAACATATTTAAGGCATATTAACTTAGGAAACTTGCATATGACTCTTTTGGTTACTCGTTACGCACTTTGCGCATTCGGATCGGCTTATGTAACTAGTTTGCATATATTAGCCGAAACGGGTCAAACCTTGTCATTTTTTGTCTCAAAATCCAGAATGTATTTAGTTTACCCATATTATACAAGTCTTCAAACTTGTCGGGTCTAAATCACATTCTATTCCGGTCTTCGCTTATTCATGCGTTCGAACCGTATCTTCCTTTAAAAACTAACCGGTCTAAGTTTAAGCTTAATTAAAGACTCGTTAGAAATCTAATAGGTCATTGTAAACCTTCGTTCCAGAATAGGAGGCCCAGTAAAAGCTATCTGTACTTGCTGAATTGATATACGGCTGGGATTAAATTTATAATTTAGCTCAGGTAAATACTTTTAACTTATTTTCCCTATACGGGCTTGGGGTATGGTATATAAAATACCGCTTGGTCGGGCATTGAATCTTTAATCGAATAGAGGTCAAACCATTGATATGCTCCGTTTGGAAATGTTTTGTTTGCTTAAAGCCTATGGGGGGTTAATGACCATGTCCCGGATATCCTTGGCATCATTTTACGAAATGGCCACGACCTAAGCACGGGGTGTAGGCGTACACCCGTCAGTGCCTAAACAAATAATGTGGTGTGTCTATTGATCTTTAACCCGGCACAAACCGGGCTACTGAACGCATAAGAAACATGTAATTCTTTTACAATATTATATTCAAATAATTATCCCAAGTTATAAAAAGTTTTGTGCCACGTGCATCCAAATTAATTTTATTAAACTTTTCAAAATGAGTCAGTTAATTGTATTTACCAGTGTAAAATGACGTATTTTCCCAAAAAGGTTGAGTGCAGGTACTACTCGAACTAGGCTGGCTTTCTCCTAGCGTCCACAATAAGTCTCGCAAGCTTGGATGTCATAAAACTGTTGAACAATGTTTCCTTTTTATTTTGATCCGCCTGTGGATCTGTTTCAACTACTTGTGATACTTAATATTACAATTTATTAAATTTGAAATGAATCTATCTTTTGCTTCCGCTGTGCATTTAAATTGTGTTGTTTGACTATGATGATATCAACTACGTCACGATACTCCCCACCGGGCCCACTGGTAATACGTGGAAATATCGGGGTGTGACAATCCACCACCATCATCCATCATCCATCATAGAGTGTGTGAGTAATCTCGGGATCCAAGATTGATCGTAAGAGTTCTTGACAATCAAAGGTCATGTTTGCCTAAGTCTCTTACATCACTTGGTGAAGACAAGTGTTTAGTGTAATACTTTTTATTTTTAATCTTTTCGCACTTTTTATTTGGTTATGTATTAATTACTTTAATAACTAGTTTCTTATGTTGAAGGTGAGTCTTCCTTATCGTTTGTCCATGGTGTCTTGCCATTATTTTACTGTCTATATAAAATAAAAGATTTTCACCATTCATATCTCCACGGTCTATATGGAGATATGTTGCCTATCTGGTCGGGGGTTAAGGGAACGGTTTGGTAAGAGTCTTGCCTTGTTCAGTGTATAGATCCTACAAGGACCTGTGTCAACTTTAGTAGGATCTCCTTCAATACCCACCGGTATTGGATGACGGGGGTCCGAACTCCTTGATCCCCTCATATGTAAACTACTATTAAAACTTTAACCCGGCTATTTAGGATTGTATCCCTGCTGACTCAAACTACTTAGCCGAGGGTAACGTCACCTTCAAAATAGGGGCCTACCACAATATGCATTAATAACTTAATTAATTATCTTTCAATAATCCAACCCTTTAGAATTGTATCCTTGCTGACTCAAACTACTGGGTTGAGGGTAACGTCACCTTCAAAAGAGGGGCCTACTACAATAACTAAGATAATCTCTTAAAAAGTGCAAAAGTACGGAAATAATCAAAGGTTACACTAAATACGAGTCGGATCCAAGTGATTCATCTTGTCTATCTATTTTTATTTTTCAACATTTTTAGTTAGTTTTATTTTTCTTGTTTAAAACCTTTTTTCTAAAATTTTGATTTGATTAGACGTTGAGGATAAACCGGTACTAAAAGCTCTTGTGTCCTTGAACGACCTCGATATCTTACCAACACTATACTACGCTCACGATGGGTGCACTTTCCCATATGTGTGTTTAGTGTTAGTAAATATCGTGTTTTATAAATTTAAAACTTGGCTAAAAGTGTTAAAAAGGGCTTAAAATATACATTAAAAACTATACACACTTACGCACATCAAGTTTTTGGCGTCGTTGCCGGGGACACAAGGATTTTAAGAAAGCTTAAAATCGACGGCCTAATCAGTTTTTCAAAACTTTTTTTTAAAAACGTGCGCAATTTTTTTCTGCATTTTAGTTAGTTTTTGCATTAACAGTAGCCTGAGCACGGGGCCGTGCTCATTGAACACGCCCCGTGCTCAACAAAACCAGTAACCTTAATTAAAACGCCCAGATACAGATTCTGTACACGGGGCCGTGCTCACTGAACACGGGGCCGTGTCCAGTCTCTGTTTCCGTTTTTATTTTCGTTTTCTGGTCTCGAGACTCTTTTGTGATCTGCTGAGTGATTCTTATGGATCAATACTCAGGAGGTTACAAATACACCTATGAGGAGGATGATTATAGGGAAGACTATTGCACCAATTGTGGTGACCCGCACTCGGTTCAATATTGTGACTTATTTCAACCATCCACTTCATACACCTACTATGAGGAACCCAGGTACGAGCCATCAACTTCATACACATCCTATGAAGACCAAAGGTATGAACCTCCTCCCTCATACTCATATTTTGAAGAACCAAGGTATGAGCCTTCATACTCATACTTTGAGGAACCAAGATATGAGCCACCACCTTCATATACTTATTATGAGGAACCATGGCGTGAACAACCCACCTCATATGAGTATTATGAAGAACAAGATTACGACCCTTATCCATCATATACTTACAATAAAGAACAATGGTGTGAACCATCTACTTCCTATGAGTATTATGAGGAACAAAGGATCGAACATCCGGATTCAAGCTTTGAGGATCCCGATCCTTACTCTATCACCGACATAGCCGATAGGATAATAGATAAAATTAAAACTATCGAACGATGCATAAAAGAATCTCGTGCAAGGGAAGAGGAGTCCCGCACAAGAGAAGAATTAAATAAAAAAGAGATAGTTGAAAATTTAAAAATGGAAGAACAAATAAGTGAAAAACCGACACATGAGTTAAACAACGAAAAAGGTGAGTCCGATAACGTTAAATTTCAAAAAGAGTCTAATTTTGAAGAAATTAATCTCTTGTCGCCATCTTTCGAGAATCATTGTTTAGTTCCCACTCATACTAAGTTTTTAAAAGAGTTAAACACTAACACTAAAATTGACGAAACGGTAAGCATTAAGTTAACTAATGATCAAACTTCGCTAATAAAAGAAGATCCATTTGAAATTAACATTACACCGGTTCCATGTTTTTTTCAAAATTCCTTTATTAGTAATATCACAATCGATAAAGATCTTTGTGTTAATATAATGCCAAACTATATTTTCGAAAAATTAAGTATTGGTGATTTTTCTCCACTTCAAATACCCATTTTTCTATGCAATCGGAAAGTAATAAAATCAATCGGTGTAGTTGAGGATGTCTTGGTTCAAACGAATCAAATGGTAATCCCAACCGACTTTGTCATCCTTGATGACGCTCCTCTAATGTTGGGACGACCCTTTGTAAAAACCCGCGAAGCTTTGAAAAACCGAAAGCACAACAATCTATCTATTCAATTAGGGGCATTTAAAAAGAGTGTCGATCTTGAGCGTTCAATGAAATATCCATTCGGCAATAATGACCCCTTAATTGAAGATGAAGATGAACCACCCGATACACGAGAAGAAATTGACCACTTTGTTGAAGAAGAGGTCGCCATAGAACAAACTTTTGTGGTTCTCGATCGAAATGAGCAACCAAATAAGGAGTCTCCTAAAGACCCACCTCTTGAGCTCAAAGAACTCTCAAAAGGTTTGGAATATGCTTTTCTCGACAAAGATGGTAAATCACCTGTAATTATTTCGTCAAAATTAACTATTGTAGAAAAAGAAAAATTAATTTCACTTTTGAAAAAACACAAAAATGTGATCGCTTGGAAGCTTGTAGATATTAAAGGCATAAGTCCTTCCATGTGCACGCACAAAATTTTAATGAACAATGACTACAAATCGGTAATACAACCACAACGCAGAGTAAATCCAAATGTCCAAGAAGTGGTTAAAAACAAAGTCATCAAATTACTTGACGCCGGACTTATTTACCCTATCTTCGATAGTCCGTGGGTAAGTCCCGTCCAAGTAGTTCCAAAGAAAGGAGGTATGACGGTAATAACTAATGAAAAGAATGAATTAATACCAATGAGAACCGTCACAGGATGGAGGGTATGTATAGATTATCGTCGATTAAATGAGGCAACAAGGAAAGATCACTTTCCTTTGCCTTTTATTGATCAAATGTTAGAAAGATTATCCGGTCATAAATTTTACTGTTTCTTCGATGGTTTTTCAGGTTACTTTCAAATTCCGATAGCACCCGAAAACCAAGAAAAGACATATTTACATGTCCCTACAGAACTTTAGCTTATCGACGCATGCCCTTTGGTCTATGTAATGCCCCCGCAACCTTTCAACGTTGCATGGTGGCCATCTTCCATGACATGATAGAAAAGACAATGGAAGTCTTCATGGACGACTTTTCTATCTTTGGAGATTCATACGATCAATGCCTCTATAATCTTGAGCGAATGCTATCCCGATGTGAGGAAACTAACCTCGCCCTTAACTGGGAAAAATGCCATTACATGGTAACGGAGGGAATAGTACTCGGTCACAAGATCTCGAGCGAGGGAATGGAGGTAGATCGAACCAAAATAGATACTATTTCTCGATTACCACCCCATCCTCCGTTAGAGCTATCAGAAGTTTCCTAGGGCATGCCGGATTTTATAGACGCTTTATCAAGGACTTTTCTAAAATCTCGAGGCCTCTAACAAAATTACTTGAAAAAGATGCTCCTTTCATCTTTGACAAGGATTGCAATCAAGCATTTCTAACCCTCAAAGAAATGCTAGTCAATGCACCTATCATGTTAGCGCCTGATTGGAAATTACCTTTCGAAATCATGTGTGATGCAAGTGACTTTGCAGTTGGAGCAGTCTTGGGACAAAGAAAAGATAAGCATTTTCACCTAATTTATTATGCTAGTAAAACACTTAACGATGCACAAGAAAATTACACAACAACAGAAAAAGAGTTACTAGCCGTGGTATTTGCTTTTGATAAATTTCGTTCTTATCTTGTTCTTTCTAAAACAATAGTCTATACAGATCATGCAGCCATTCGATATCTCTTCAAGAAACAGGATGCTAAGCCGCGTTTGATTCAGTGGATTCTACTCCTCAAAGAATTTGACATTGAAATAAACGACAAAAGAGGAGCAGAAAACACCGCAGCAGATCATCTTTCACGCTTAGAAGACCCCGCTTTGGAGGCAACCAGGGATGAGCAAATCAATGAAAAATTCCCAACGGAGTCCCTGGAAATGGTGGAATACCGAGAAGAGCCATGGTACGCCGACTATGCTAACTATCGAGCTAGCGGTATAGTCGCAAAAGGTTGGCCACATCATCAAAGAAAAAAATTCTTTATTAATGTAAAGCATTACTTTTGGGAAGACCCTTATCTTTTCAAAATGTGTGCTGACCAACTCATCCGACGATGCATACATGGTAGTGAAACAAGGAGGATTCTCCGCCATTGTCATGAAGGTCCGTATGGAGGAAATCATGGTGCTGCAAGTACCGCATGAAAGGTATTTGATTCAGGATTTTATTGGCCAACCATTTACAAAGACGCCCAAAGTCTTGTCAAGACATGTGACGCTTGCCAAAGAACATGTAATATTTCTTCCAAAAACGAAATGCCACAAAATGGCATTCTTGTTTGTGAAATTTTTGATGTATGGGGACTCGACTTTATGGGACCTTTCCCACCGTCAAAAGAAAACAAATATATACTTGTGGCGGTAGATTACTTGTCTAAATGAGCCGAGGCCGAGGCACTTCCAACCAACGATGGAAGAGTCATGGTAAGATTTCTGAAAAGATTATTCTCTCTTTTTGGAACACCAAAGGCTTTAATAAGTGATAGAGGTACCGATTTTTGTAACCATCAACTTGAAAAAATCTTAACAAGGTATGGGGTCTATCACCGGGTTTCAATGGCATATCACCCTCAAACAAACGGACAAGCCGAAGTGACTAATAGAGGTTTAAAAAGAATACTCGAAAAAACTGTAGGGTTAAATAAAAAAGAATGGGCCGACAAATTAGATGATGCTTTATGGGCTTTTCGAACTGCTTATAAAACGACAATAGGTACAACCCCGTATAAGCTCGTCTATGGAAAAAGTTGTCACTTGCCAGTAGAAATAGCTCACAAGGCCTACTGGGCAATTAAAAATGTAAACTTAGATTTAGAATTTGCCGGTAAAAATCGATTTTACCAATTAAATGAATTAGACGAATTAAGGAATTACGCATACTCTAACTCCGAAATTTATAGGGAAAGAAAGAAAAAATTGCATGATAAACATATTAAACCTAATGAATTTCGATTAGGAGATCAAGTTCTATTGTTTAATTCACGACTTCGGTTATTTCCTGGTAAATTAAAGTCTAGGTGGTTAGGACCTTTTTCCATCACCCATATTTTCCCATACGGTGCATTCGAAATTAAATCTCGGAATGGAATTCCATTCAAAGTCAATGGCCAACGGCTAAAGCTCTATCAAGGATTCATTAAGGATGAAGAGGAAGAAATCTCGCTTCAAACGGTCGAGGAATGAAACAAAGGATCAAGCATCAACATCATACCTGGTAAGTTACGAACAATCGGGAGAACATCTAAATCGGTAAGATTTCTCTAAACCAAGTTTTGGGAAAACAGCGCACTCACATGAGCACTTAAAAAAAATTTAAAATTTGCCCGCCCACGGGGCCTTGTCCACGCAACTGCCGGGATAAAACCCCTTTTCCAAACAGTTTCTTCATTCCACACGCCCCGTTTCCCCGAAAACTCTCTGGTTCAGGCGATTATTTTTGCAACATTCTGACGTCTCCTCTACTTCTAACAACATCGAGGTATGATTCTATCATCATTAGTAGTTAGATTAAGCATTTGCATGTAGTTAAAACACCAAAAATTTGGGGAAAATCTAGGGTTCTTGAACTTCAACCGGATCAAACCTCAAATTTTTGCTTAGATCTGTTAGCATTAGTTTAGATTCATGTTATAGAAAGTAAACCAACTTGTATTGTTTGTAGATTTGCCCGATTTCTCACAAAAACCCCAAACCCTTGTTTTTGAACCGAAAATGATAAAATTGAAGTGGTAAACGGTTTGTTTTGAGAAAAAGGCACTTGGGGTTTCATTTTCGGGGAAAATCGCCCCTACTGTACCAAAAATTTTCAAGTTTTCGGGACCAGGTCAAAAAATGGGATTTTTAGGAAACAGACGCCTGGACACGGGGTCGTGCTCGCTGAGCACGGGGGCGTGTCCAGCCGAAATCTGGTGAACTCGGGGCGTGTCCGCTGAACACTGGGCCGTGTTCAGCCGACTGTTTTCAGTTTTCTCCGAAATTTTCACTATTTCTTGCTAATTGTTTGGTGTTTTCTTTCAGATGGCCAAGAAATTCACTCGGTTCAATGCAGATGAGTTGGATGCTCGAGCAAGATACGATGTGCTAAGAACTAGGCCCGAGGAATACCCACGACAAGCATGCATGGATCTTCTAGGAGCAGTGAACCAGCTAGACCGCTTCAACAACGTTGTCACCAGCCCACTACGAGCTGCCCTTTGCACTCGGCTTCGCTCCGTGCATGAATACAACATGGAATTTTACAGCACGTTCGTCTTTAAGACAAGAGCTGATCCGTTTGATAACGATGGGGTAGAGTTCCGTTGTGGGGGAACTAGGTACTCGATTTCGATCGCCCAGTTCGGGGCAATAGTTGGGTTGTATGCGGAAGAAGATGCTGGGGATGAAGAGAACACCGACGGTCTCGTGAAATTCAAGAAAATCAACGCCAAGCTGTGTGGGCTCAACTAGGGGATGGCAATTACAACCCGAGCCAGACTAAGAGCACACAATTAAGAGACCCTTTTTACCGCTACATTCACAGGGTCCTCACCTACTCTCTTAGCCAAAGACACGACAGCAGCGGTGTTGTAGGGTTACGGGATCTGGTAGTTCTCCACTGCATCCACAACCGTGCCAACCTTGATGTTTCATACTTGCTACTCCGCAACATGCACCTGAACCAGCTTGCTACTCCCCCGACACCTTTCTTCTTTGGAGGGTGGATTTACCGCCTTTTCAAACACTTTGTTGATAGGATGCCAAGGTCTTTTCAAAAGAGCCCATGGTCGGGAAAGGTAGACATGGTCATTTGCCGCCCCATGAACTTGATTCATGAGGCAGAAGACGGGACAGTCAGTTTCCAAAGAGCTCAAGGGCATGCATGGAACCCGCAAGAAGCACTCGTCTTACACGCTCCACACATCCGTCCTCCTCCTCAGTACCATTACCAGCCCCAGGGTGATCCGGGTCAATCCTCCTCACAAGGAGGCAGTTTTCCTAACTTTCAAAGCTTACATGATTTATTGCAGGAAAACCTTATGTGCACAGGAACACCTATAATATGGCCAACAACACATACGCCCGGGTCGGAGCAATAGAAAGAAATATCTCTGACATGCAGGATGACATTAGGAACATCCGGGAGTATATGGCGGGCCACGGAGGAGGTGATGATGACAATGATGAAGATGAGGACATGGATTGAGCGGGAGGAGTGAAGGTAGCAGTTCATGGTTGGAGGTCCCACAGGTTAACCCCTCTTTTCTCACGAACAATTTCCGGCCTGCGTGCCGCTTGTTGAACAATTTACTTTCTCTAACACTTTTTTTTCTGCATTTCTTTTTTTCTTTTTAACTTATGGTTTGGATGATTAACGTTGGTAAATTAGGATGTTTGTTATGATTGGTGTGGTGTTTATTAGTTAAACAGGTACATACGAGGCTTAGAGCACTAAACATTAGTGCTACTAAGGCCGGGACAGCAAAACCGAAGCCATAAACCTGTTTTGCACCTTTGCAGTTTGTTTATTTATGTAGACTTTCGCCAGACACGGGGTCGTCAATGTGTCCCAAAAATAAGTTTTTAGGTTGATTGAATGTGTAAAAGTGTGTTTAAAAATAAATTTTTATGTTACTGGGCATCTGGACACGGCCCCGTGTCGGGTGAACACGCCCCCGTGTCCATTGCCCCAGACCTGCTGTTTGTTTATTTATGCAGACTTTCGCCAGACAGGGGGTCGTGTTCACCCGACACGCCCCCGTGTCCACCTTCTGTAAGTTCTCGTTACTGGCACTCTGTTCACGGGGTCGTGTTCACCCAACACGGGGCCGTGTCCAGATGCCCAGTAACATAAAAATTTATTTTTAAACACACTTTTACACATTCAATCAACCTAAAAACTTATTTTTGGGACACATTGAGGACAATGTGTAATTTAAGTGTGGGGGGGATGCTAAAACCTTGAATTTTGCAAGTCCTAATTATAAGCCTTACACAAAACTCTATTGGAACCGCTAAACACCCTAAATTTTTTTCAATTTTTTATATTTTTTATTTTTTACTTGTCTTGGTTTAATTTGGGAATAACAAGTTCTAAAAAGGTTATACTTTTACAAATTTACAACCGATAGCGTCGTGATAAAAAGAACCAACATAAGAAAATTATAAAAAGGCATAACAAATCTAGTTAAAATTTGATTATATATACTTGATCACATAAAAATCCATTCCCACAAAAAGTGAGTTTTGAGCCTTTATTGTATAAATACACATCTTTAAACTAAATGCTCATTTTTCGTTTCTTGTGTGAATAGCCGCTTGGTTTCTTACAACTCTAGAACTTGCCACGACGATACATTCCCGGTCCTTACCAACTTAAACCCAAGTAAGTAAATGATGGAGGCATTAGGACTAACCATTTTTATTTCAACACCATTATTTTTCTTTTTTTTTACCACCTACCCAAAAATCCCCCTAGTTAACCCCTTTACGCCTAAACCTTTTCATTTCTTAACCCAAAACAAACACCATTTTACCCACCAAAAACCTTTTTCATTTTAAACCCTTTCTTTTAGTAACAAAGCTCGGTTTTCTTGTGACAATCGTTAAAAAAATGATGAAGTTAGCAATAAACAAACAAAGCTCATCAAAAGAAGGCTTGTTTGAATAAATGCTTCATTAAAATAAAAAAGTTATTAAAATAAAAAGTCACGAAAACCGACGCTTTTTAGGTCTTTCGCCCTTTTCTACTAACCACTAACCCAACCACCTACCTTTAACCCAAGCCTAACCCTTCCCCAAAAGTCCTCTTGATACTTACAAATGTTTTTAGTTAAAAAGGAGGAGGATTGATTACTTGGCAAGCTTATGGTAGGAGTAAGTTCCATGCCGCTCACGAGTGTTTCACAAAAATACATTTTCGGCCGAGTGTTGAGTGATCCCCCGTGAGGTATGTGAACTTGCATACAAATGGAATTTTAAAGAGGCATGTTATGCCCAAATAAATAATTTCTTTTATGTAATGTTTTAAATAAATAATGACGAATAGGATTGCAAATAAAATAAAAATAAAACATGATAAAGAATCTTGGAATCCCGACACTCTATGACAAGCCCAAAACCTTCTCTTCTACCCATTCCATTTGGGTGTGTAAGCCACAAAATAAAGAGTTTTGCTTCAGGACAAGCAAAGATTCAAGTGTGGGGGTATTTGATGTGTGCAAAATGCAACATATAAATTACATCAAATGAGGCATAAAACTAACCCCTTTTTAGTACTAATGTTGGAAAAAGTGTGCTTTTGCCTTCCATTTGTATTTTCAGGGTTAAATGAGCTTAAATGAACAAAAGAAGCAAAAATGCAGCCAAATCTAACAATAATACAAGAAAAGGAATAAACGTGGCAAGCCCGACCCCTCGACAGCATCTCCCCAAGCAAAAACAAGAGAACAGAAGGCTGGACACGCCCCGTGCTCACTGAGCACGGGGGCGTGCCCAAGTGTCTGCAGAAAAGACAAAGCTGTAGAAGCTTCTATCACCCACCACGGGGGCGTGCCCAGCGGACACGGGGCCGTGGTCAACGCAAAGATTCGCAGAATCTAGGCAAATCTTGATAGTACAGATACGCTTCTGCACACGGGGTCGTGCCTAGCGGACACGGGGGCGTGGTCAACTAATGCAGACAAACTGCATTTAATGAAGAAAGAGAATATGGCTGGACACGGGGTCGTGCCCAACGGGCACGGGGCCGTGTCCGGGCTTCTGTGCAGACTATAAATAGGGGTGCTTGGCTCACTTGCAAACCATCCCTTGGCAAACCACCTCTCTCACACTTCACCCACCCACCACTACCATCACAACCCACATCCACCACCATCATCCATCATAGAGTGTGTGAGTAGTCTCAGGATCCAAGATTGATCGTAAGAGTTCTTGACAATCAAAGGCCATGTTTTCCTAAGTCTCTTACATCACTTGGTGAAGACAAGTGTTTAGTGTAATACTTTTTATTTTTAATCTTTTATCACTTTTTATTTGGTTATGTATTAATGACTTTAATAACTAGTTTCTTATGTTGAAGGTGAGTCTTCCTTATCGTTTGTCCGTGGTGTCTTGGCATTATTTTACTGTCTATATAAAATAAAAGATTTTCACCATTCATATCTCCACGGTCTATATGGAGATATGTTGTCTACCTGGTCGGGGGTTAAGGGAACGTTTTGGTAAGAGTCTTGCCTTGTTCAGTGTATAGATCCTGCAAGGACCTGGGTCAACTTTAGTAGGATCTCCTTCAATACCCACCGGTATTGGATGGTGGGGGTCCGAACTCCTTGATCCCCTCATATGTAAACAACTATTAAAACTTTAACCCGGCTATTTAGGATTGTATCCCTACTGACTCAAACTACTTAGCCGAGGGTAACGGCACCTTCAAAAGAGGGGCCTACCACAATATGCATTAATAACTTAATTAATTATCTTTCAATAATCCAACCCTTTAGGATTGTATCCTTGCTGACTCAAACTACTGGGTTGAGGGTAACGTCACCTTCAAAAGAGTGGCCTACTACAATAACTAAGATAATCTCTTAAAAAATGCAAAAGTGCGGAAATAATCAAAGGTTACACTAAATACGAGTCGGATCCAAGTGATTCATCTTGTCTATCTGTTTTTATTTTTATTTTTATTTTTCAACATTTTTAGTTAGTTTTATTTTTCTTGTTTAAAACCTTTTTTCTAAAATTTTGATTTGATTAGACGTTGAGGATAAACCGGTACTAAAAGCTCTTGTGTCCTTGGATGACATCGGTATCTTACCAACACTATACTACGCTCACGATGGGTGCACTTGCCCATATGTGTGTTTAGTGTTAGTAAATATCGTGTTTTATAAATTTAAAAGTTGGCTAAAAGTGTTAAAAAGGGCTTAAAATATACATTAAAAACTATACACACTTACGCACATCAAGTTTTTGGCGCCGTTGCCGGGGACACAAGGATTTTAAGAAAGCTTAAAATCGACGGCCTAATCAGTTTTTCAAAACTTTTTTTTTAAAACGCGCGCAATTTTTTCTGCATTTTAGTTAGTTTTTGCATTAACAGTAGCCTGAGCACGGGGCCGTGCTCATTGAACACGCCCCGTGCTCAACAAAACCAGTAACCTTAATTAAAACGCCCAGATACAGATTCTGTACACGGGGCCATGCTCACTGAACACGGGGCCGTGTCCAGTCTCTGTTTCCGTTTTTATTTTCGTTTTCTGGTCTCGAGACTCTGTTGTGATCTGCTGAGTGATTCTTATGGATCAATACTCAGGAGGTTACAACTACACCTATGAGGAGGATGATTATAGGGAAGACTATTGCACCAATTGTGGTGACCCGCACTCGGTTCAATATTGTGACTTATTTCAACCATCCACTTCATACACCTACTATGAGGAGCCCAGGTACGAGCCATCAACTTCATACACATCCTATGAAGACCAAAGGTATGAACCTCCTCCCTCATACTCATATTTTGAAGAACCAAGGTATGAGCCTTCATACTCATACTTTGAGGAACCAAGATATGAGCCACCACCTTCATATACTTATTATGAGGAACCATGACGTGAACAACCCACCTCATATGAGTATTATGAAGAACAAGATTACGACCCTTATCCATCATATACTTACAATGAAGAACAATGGTGTGAACCATGTACTTCCTATGAGTATTATGAGGAACAAAGGATCGAACATCCGGATTCAAGCTTTGAGGATCCCAATCCTTACTCTATCACCGACATAGCCGATAGGATAATAGAAAAAAATTAAAACTATCGAACGATGCATAAAAGAATCTCGTGCAAGGGAAGAGGAGTCCCGCACAAGAGAAGAATTAAATAAAAAAGAGATAGTTGAAAATTTAAAAATGGAAGAACAAATAAGTGAAAAACCGACAGATGAGTTAAACAACGAAAAAGGTGAGTCCGATAACGTTAAATTTCAAAAAGAGTCTAATTTTGAAGAAATTAATCTCTTGTCGCCTTCTTTCGAGAATCATTGTTTAGTTCCCACTCATGCTAAGTTTTTAAAAGAGTTAAACACTAACACTAAAATTGACGAAACGGTAAGCATTAAGTTAACTAATGATCAAACTTCGCTAATAAAAGAAGATCCATTTAAAATTAACATTACACCGGTTCCATATTTTTTTCAAAATTCATTTATTAGTAATATCACAATCGATAAAGATCTTTGTGTTAATATAATGCCAAACTATATTTTTGAAAAATTAAGTATTGGTGATTTTTCTCCACTTCAAATACCCATTTTTCTATCCAATCGGAAAGTAATAAAATCAATCGGTGTAGTTGAGGATGTCTTGGTTCAAACGAATCAAATGGTAATCCCAACCGACTTTTTCATCCTTGATGACGCTCCTCTAATGTTGGGACGACCCTTTGTAAAAACCCGCAAAGCTTTGAAAAACCGGAAGCACAACAATCTATCTATTCAATTAGGGGCATTTAAAAAGAGTGTCGATCTTGAGCGTTCAATGAAATATCCATTCGGCAATAATGACCCCCTAATTGAAGATGAAGATGAACCACCCGATACAAGAGAAGAAATTGACCACTTTGTTGAAGAAGAGGTCGCCATAGAACAAACTTTTGTGGTTCTCGATCGAAATGAGCGACCAAATAAGGAGTCTCCTAAAGACCCACCTCTTGAGCTCAAAGAACTCCCAAAAGGTTTGGAATATGCTTTTCTCGACAAAGATGGTAAATCACCTGTAATTATTTCGTCAAAATTAACTAGTGTAGAAAAAGAAAAATTAATTTCACTTTTAAGCTCATTTAACCCTGAAAATACAAAAGGAAGACAAAAGCACACTTTTTCCAACATTAGTACTAAAAAAGGTTAGTTTTATGCCTCATTTGATGTAATTTATATGTTGCATTTTACACACATCATAAAACCTTATATATATATATATATATATATATATATTCTACAAATCTTAAATAACTTAACTTACTTACTTACTTAACCTTGTAATGTTTCAATTTTGCCCAAAGGTGATGTGTTACAACTATTTTATAGTTTAGGTTTAAATAAGCATGATTTTTGCCTAATATACATAAATGTTTCACTTCTGTCCAAAGGTGATGTGTCTTTGTTTAAGTAGAATTTTTTTTAACTTAGTTTGTTAGTTTTGATGTTAATAATAGACATATCACATCTTCATTAAAATAATAATGATCCCCACATCAATGATCCTTCATTAATCTAATGATCATAATTTAGTATGCCTTATTTGAATATCCTATAACATAACTCACTCTAAATTTTCTTCTATAAGTTCTTATATCGTTTAAACCATCCAATAATAATGATCCTCATATTAATGATCCTTCATTAATCTAATGATCATAATTTAGTATGCCTTATCTGAATATCATATAACATAACTCACTCTAAATTTTCTTCTATAAGTTCTTATCTCATTTAAACCATCCAATCTAATTTAGAAACCCAATATGAGTTCTACTTCATAAAGAGTTTTCATAACATTTTGCTCTTCTCGGGTCTTTGATTATTCCTCAAGACATGACAACCCTGATGCTCTTTCTAATATAAGTAATAGAGATTAAAACTAGAGCATGGCAAGCAGGATAAGAACATTATGTCTCTTATGATAATCAAGAACACCTTTAATATTTGCCATCATAGGAGTTATTCCAAATTCTTCATATCTTAACACTAAACTGTTTTTTCTTCGGAAGAATCAAGACAACTCCTAAAAAGCAGGGATTCACTCTAAATTCTAAATAAAAGGTTAAGTGGCATCTGCGAAAAATCATAATGTACAATACTATGACCCATAGACTAAGGGATTATACATGGACATCAATACATTTTTCCAGTGTGTTACATACTGACTTTTCCATCAGTACAGTTTAATACCTTAAAAATCAACTATAACAATAAAAAATACCAAAAGGAAAATAAGTGTGTTAACCAGCAATATCCGTACAAGAAAATGGATAGTTGAAAGTAGAAAACAAGATGTCATTCACCTCACTATCACTAAACCTACAAAGTTGATAGTTCTGAGGTCTAGGGATGAGATTGGTACGATACCGGCACCGTACCGGTACCGATATCGTAAATACCGTTACCGAAATTGAGGAAATGTGGATACCGATTACCGTACCGTATTTATAGATTCGGTACCGGTACAGTACCGGTATCGGTACCTGTATTTCGGTACTTTACCACATTGGTACCTCTTTGGTGTCATCCATTGTTTTACCTAAAAAAATATCATGTGCAACTCATCCATCCATTATTAACTGAACTAGAGTAATATATAGAGGAATGTAAAAAAAGGTAAACATATTAAACATCATTGGATTCGACTTCTACCCAATTCCGAGTCACCATCAAGTTCGACAAAAGGGATTTCTTCAACAATAGTGTCGTTTCCTTACACAACCAAACACAAAGATATTAAAAATCTAAAAAATAAGAAACTACATATTGATAATTTATAACCAAACCATTAAAAAATTAACTTACTTCAATGGATTCCATGCTTTTTACCGATGATTATTAAATTCGGTATTAATACCGGTATTTACCGAAAAATACCGGTACTGATACCGTTTTTTACCGATACCGAATTTCGAAAAATCTATTACCGATACCGGTACCGTTTATGAGCAGTACAGTACGACATCGGTACGATACCGGTATGGTACCGGTATTTCGGTAAAAAATCTCATCCCTACTGAGGTCCATAAACAAAATACAAGTACTACTTCAAACTTTAAGTTCTCAAAGGAGAAGTCTCACTGCACAACTATACCAACAGATTGGGAAACGAAACTATCCATAAACAAACGGAGAAGCTGGCTTAGACAGGTAGTCACCAATTACTGATATTTAAGTTTGCTAATATTAATATTCCAGTTAACACATGATAGATTGAGTATAATTCTATACGTTTCTTTACCATAAATCAACAAATAACTAACATGAGAGTTAGTGACAAATTTAATGTTAAGGTTATAAGAACTATAATAAAATGTTTTATAATTGGGTTTTATCAACAAATGATTAACATGAAAGTTGTTTTATAATCATTAGGGCTATTATAAATTAGAGTAAAATGCCCGGATAGTCCCTGTGGTTTTGTAAAATAACACCTATAGTCCTCAAATTTTGGAAATTACACCGATGCTCCCTATGGTTTGACGAGTTGTTACTCGGATAGTCCCTGGAGTGGATGCCCGTTAGTTTTCTCTGTTAAATCTATGTAAAATGACACAATTACCCCTTGTTTTTATTAAAATATAAAAAAACTAATTAATCATTTAAAATATCAATTGGGCCCCACCCCTTCTCTATTTCTTTCTCTCAGCTTCAGCCCACTGGAACATCGTCAACGACCACCAGTAAATCGCCATAACCACCACCTGCAAACCTTCAAACACACACGCACGCAAGAAATAAGGGGCAGCCGGAAAATCGCCATTACAAGAACCTGTGTTTATAATTTTTGTTCGATTATGGGTTTGATAGGCAACAGAAACAATAGCAAATAAGGAAATAGATCATCATTGATTTTTTTAAAGAATTAGAAATCAATATGAGATGATTGACGAAAAGAATAATCAGATGCTTGTATTATAGATCATCATACCATATTGCATCCAAAATTGGGTAAAATAAATCATCACTTTAATCTTTCTCAAATCAAATCACCTCAACAGATTTCCCCAGATCTCAATCATAATCAAATCAAAACAAAAAAAAATCCGACAGGTTATTAAATTAATAGACTTGAAGAACATCGGTTCTGTATTTGTGGACCAAATCAAGATGAACCGTAGCACTGGTTCTGTATTTCTCACCGGTAATCACACCCGCAGAAGTGGCGATATGAGTGTGGCGTGGGTGGAAGGAGGGCATGAGTGGATGGTGATGTCGGAGGCGGGCAGAAGCAGTTGTTGTGGTGATTGGGGGGAGAAGATGGAGAGGGTGGCTGGGTGAGGGTGAGGTGGTTTGTGGTTATAAAGAGAAGTGGACCCTGCTCAAATTATCTTTCTTTTAATGTTTTATTATATATTGTTTTTTAATGGTAAGGGTAATTTTATAATTTCACATTCACTTAACTGATGAACCTAACTTTCATCCACTCCAGGGAGTATCCGAGTAACAAACGAGCAAACCACAAGGAGCATACATGTAATTTTCAAAAGTTGGGGACTATAGGTGTTATTTTACCAAAACACAGGGACTATCCATGCATTTTACTCTATAAATTATATTAAAACAACTTTCCCTAAACAAAGACTTACATGTTCATAAAACAATCTGAAAGTTCAAAACTAAAGGTCAATTTCACTTACTTTGTAAGTCAATGAAATCCATATGTGTGTTGAAGCAAACTTCAAAATATGATGAAATCTTAATGCAATTCTTTTCATCAAGAATCAAGTGGATTAATGTACACACCTTAAGATGAGTGGAAATAACTAATGTAAATTTGTCCTTATATAAATGATATTCTTTTGATAAATATATGCTACATGGGTTGGGTTTCGGCTTACAATGTCCAAATTTACTAAAAAGTGTAAAAAGTATAAAACACTATAATTTCAGCCATAAAACACACTAAAACCCACAAATATCATAGTGAAAACTAGTAAAACACCATATTCAAACCATAATTGTCCATAAAAACTTCAAACACACAATCGTAGAACCATGAATACAAAACACAACATGCTAATCAACAAAAACACAATAATGTTTGTCATTCGATAATCAAAGTCTTATCATCCAAAACACAACCCACATATATGATGTTTTAGTACTCTTTTTTTATTATTTGTGGGTTTTGGGTGTGTTTTATGATTGACATTTTGGTGTTTAATGACTTTTTACACTTTTTATGAAATTTGGACTTTGTAGCCAACTCCTAGCCTGCTACATAAGTCAAAGTATTGTTTAGACATACTTTGACATAATGAATCTCGGAGATACCACTTATATGATAGATATAAAAATATATCGAGATAGACCCAACGGTATATTAGTTTCGTCCCATAAGTATGAGTTCAGGATCCGACGAGTTTGACGGAACTTTGGCCCCGAGATGATCGGTTCAGTGACAAGAAATGAGTAGAAGATAGAAACGACACCGAGCAATCACTTATAATCTGGTCTCTATTCATATATGAAAGTTACAGCACCACGAGACCAGTCGGACAACATTTCCCCTCAGGGATCCAAAAGCTTATCCAAAGGGGAACCCCAACTCCCTATTTATAGGCAAAGCCTATGTCCGAATGAACCTATCTCCACCCATCCGGATGAACTTTACAATATACATACCCTATTTGGATGGGGCTTGGACTTACATGATGTCCATCCATCCGGATGGACCTTAACAGTATCAAAACCGTGTCCAACTGATCCTATTCTATACAATATTCAACACACACTCTATCTAGCTATTCGCACAGTGGCAGACATACGAAATATGCACCAACAGATTCCCCCTCGGTTGTTACTGTCAAATCATTACAAGACCTTGAGCTGTATTTGAATATTCTACAATCTTCAACTATCCTGTAACTTCAATCAGGCATCTTGAAATCTTCAATAGATTCCCCCTTGATTGATGATTCGGGTTTGCTTTTGACAATGTTGACCACGTTCCCCCTGAAATGAATCTTCAGGTCTTTTGCACAGTTCACGACTCTCCTCTAATTTGCTAAACTGCAATCTTCATGAACAATCACCAACTTGAAACTAGTCAATGCAGCATCCTCTGTTTCAGCTTTAACCACATCCGCGTTCAGTTTTTAGATAAAACCTTTCAGCACCACGATCTCGCATTCCGCTTGCTCGATCTAAGAATGTATCAAAAACTCAACCGGCAATTGATAGAAACTTCAAACACCCCACTGATTAACTTCAAATCAGTAATTCCCCCTGAAGATCTGATATCCCGTTTTCCGTGTTCACTTTAATGCACCGTAAGAATGATTGATCCATGTAAACGATATTCTCTACAATCAGCAAATCTTCATCGGACAACGAATCATCTCGTAACGTATACTGATCTCTGAAGCATTCGTCCACAATCAGATTCACCCTTTCGGATAATCTCGATCTCGGAAGCATTCATCCATAATCAGCTTCACATCCCCTGGAAATTCTGAAGTCGGAACCACCCGAATACTGTTGCAGTGTCACGAATTTCAAAAATGCCATAATTTCAACATATGACATTGAAATTTTTATTCCTCCTCATTTTTGCAAATTCTGACATCTCTATCACTGAATTCCCCCTCAAATTGGGCAATCCAGTTCTTTCTGTTCTCTGAAAAACCTGACTATGCTGAAAATGTGACAATTTTCCCAAAATGTTAGTTTTTCATCATTGCGGATTTTATGTTTTGGCCCATAAATAGTCAGATACCCCCGAAGATAAACAATCTACACTAGTATCATGACTACCCCACTAATTACCACAATCTGTGATCGCATCATCAAATTTGTTCGCTGAAGCCCCAGACGGTGTCCCCGAACAACCCAGCTTGGTCGTAAAAACCCGAAAAAAATTTCACTCACCAAATTTTTTCTAGAGACTCACCTCGTTGTTGCGATAAAAAAATGCCTTTTTTAAGGCATTTGTCCATCTGCCCGAATGGAGTAGGTTCATCCGTCCGTATGGACTGATTTTGGAACAAGTTGACAGTTAATCCCGAATGTCCATTCGTCTGGATCGCCGCATGTCCATCCGTCCGGATGGAGATGTCCATCCGTCCAGATGGGTGCATCCGCTCGAACATATCTGAACCTCTCAAGAACATTCCTAATCACATTTTTCGATCCAAAATCTTTATTGCTGCGAATTTCAAGATGAAATTTCACAGGATGTGCGAAAATCAATTCCGAATCTAATGATGTCTTCAATTTCGAATTCCATCCGTGAATTGACCTTCAATTTGATGTTTTATTCAATTTTTACGTCAAAACTCCCTACACGTCCAAAATCTATAAGCGTAGGTGATTCAATCAACTGTTAGATCGATTGAATCGGTACCGTAGCTCTGATACCAATTGTGAGTTCAGGATCTGGCGAGTTTGACGGAGCTTTGGTCTCGAGATGATCGGTTCGGTGACAAGAAATGAGTAGAAGATAGAAACGACACCGAGCAATCACTTATAATCTGGTCTTTATTCATATCTGAAAGTTACAGCACCACGAGACCAGTCGGACAACATGTCCCCTCAAGGATCCAAAAGCTTATCCAAATGGGAACCCCAACTCCCTATTTATAGGCAAAGCCTATGTCCGAATGAACCTATGTCCATCCATCCGGATGGACTTTACAATATACATACCCTATTCGGATGGGGCTTGGACTTACATGATGTCCATCCGTCTGGATGGACCTTAACAGTATCAAAACCGTGTCCAACTGATCCTATTCTATACAATATTCAACACACACTCTATCTAGCTCTTCGCACAGTGGTAGACGTTCGAAGCTAATAGGATAAATGGGATTATTTCCTTATGCTTCATTAATTTGAATCCTTATGAATGTTCAAGTCTAAACTCGTTTAGATATTGCTCACATTGTTGAACACTAGACCAGTCTAGATTATTGTGAAGCATTTTACAATATCATTGTAGCAGCCTAAGTAAACCGTGCCAAGATATTGTCCGATTTTCCCCCGATGGGTTGCCCATCCAGAAACTCACGGATTTGTTTTTGGTTGCCCCGGTGGAGACTTCCCAGGAGGTCACCCATCCTAGTACTATTCCCACATGTGCATGTGTAACTATGGAGTTTTCTTGTGCTTCACAGCCAACTAAGCCCAAAATGCGTTGGTGATTTAAGAGGCGGGGAATGTCTTATGAACCAAAAATCTCTCCTTGTCACGACCGATGTGGGATTTTCAAAGGGTGTCATAATGGTCCATGTTAATCTTATCATTATTCGGTACCGTTACAATCATTAAGAAATGAGAGACTATAGTTCAAAGAATAAGTGAGAACTCAAATCGGTTGGATTATTATGACTTTGTTGTATTCAAAGGAAGCGAAATGAAAATTTCTGGGTGAATCCTTATGTCAACAGACAAATCCATCTCATGGATAAGTCATAAGAAACTGTTAACAACAAACAACCTAAGTTATACTAACATAATTTGTTGCTCATCATAATGAAATTGTCACTAAATGTTGTTAAAAGCTTATCGACTCATAATATAATACCCCATATAAATACTCTATTGAAGATTCACTATGACTGGTCAGCTACCATGTTTCCTCGAGCAGTTACAGTGTAAGAGGTGTTGCATTAAATTTTGATACGAAATTGTTGTTCGTTTATGAACAAGTAGTGGAAACTAAATGTGTGTATCGAATACATTCATGATATGCCCATAAATATTATGTAAGCGCATATAATAATGACGGGTTTCTTATGACCATGTACAACTGCATATCGTATCCTAAATGATAAATTATTAATTTTTCCTCATCCGTTTATAATTTGTATGTCTCTAAATATGTTATGCTAGTGTAGTGACATATAGACGATAATTATACAAATCAAACGTTAAAGGGCTTATTTGTAAATTCTGATCCTAACTGCTCATGTTTTAAATTTAAGACTGTAGTATGATTAATAGGTGTCGCAACCCCCGATCCCAAATCCCCGGGAACGGGCGGCCGCAAGCCAGTTTCGGTGGTATCGCGTGTTTGTCTAATTTGGCAGCGGAATCTTCATCAGGACCATAGTTAGGAAATATTGGATCAGAGTAAAATACCACATTTTCATAATATTAAACACATGGGAGAAAACCCAAGTTTGCAGTACACACATTTTCATAGGAATAAATCCTATTTTATTTAATAAAAACATCTATTTTATTTTAGATAACTTTATTGCCACTTTTCCAAGCCTTCAGTGCTGTCTAGCTGACTTCTATTTGGCTTTCACAATTTGTTACCTGAAACGCGTTTAAAAAAATTTTGTCAGTGGGAAATACTGGTGAGTGAATCCCAGTTTAATCAAATTTAAATAAAAACCATTGTACAGTATTGAGGGCGATCTCGCAATTATATTTGTTTCCAAGTCATATCAATTATCACCCGTGGTACTGTCAGACCCGACTTGTGGAAATGTTACCCCTCCAGTAACAAATTTTGTATACAAAACCCCAACATACCCACGATAATTGTATCCTTACAAATACTCAATAACTATTTAATATATAATTAATCGTATGAGGTTTTGTAAAAACAGTTAACAAAAAGTTTACAAAAAGCGGATCAACTCACATTGCTGTCTTAGATTATCCTTTAGGGTATCCTGAGAATTATCTATAATTTACACAAAAGCACACGTGTTAGTATAATAACCCATTTTAGCATTAGTAATACCCTCCCCGAGACGGCATTCCAACGACTACGTCGGGCAGAACCACGACAGCCGTTACGGAACCCTAGATCAATCGGGCAGAGTATCTAATACGTATCCAGGGGTTATGATACTTACAACGGAGCAAAACTTCGTTATTTAGGGGGTATAATACCCTTATATTATGCCTTCTATCAGATTTTCGTGATTGAGAAAAGAAAGTGAGCGAACAGACTGAAGATCCGAGGCCATCTACTTATAGGGCCTGACTTTCACTTTTACGCGGCCCGCGTAAAGGTTAAAAACGGGCTACGCGGCCCGCGTCAAACCCGGTCAAAGGCGTAGGTGATCCGGGTCAGCTTATAGGTTCAACATGAGTCGGACACGTGTCAGCACAGGGATTTGCCGCGTTCTTGATCTCTAGCGGCCCGCGTAAGATTCCTAAGGGGTCTACGCGGCCTGCGACAAAACCCAAAAATTGATTTTTGATTATTTTTAATAATATTTAAGGTATTCGGGGCCCGTTTTCACGTATGGGGTGTATTTTTGGACATATTGGGATATTTTAAAATATATTAGGGTGTCAAAAAAAATTCGAGGGTGTCGGTTTTCTTTAGAGTTGTTATATCCTCCCCACCTTGTTTTAGAGCTCGTCCTCGAGATCTACTGAAACAAGTGTGGATATTTCCTTTGCATCTCTGATTCAAGCTCCCATGTGTACTCAGGTCCTCTTTTGGAGTCCCACTTCACTTTGACCAGAACTAATATCTTATGCTTGAGGTTCTTGACTTTCCGGTCTTCAATCTGTAGAGGCTTTTCTACAAATTTGAGTTGTTCATTTACCTCTATATCCTTAAGAGGTACCATTAGCGATTCATCAGCTAAGCATTTCTTGAGATTAGATACATGAAATACATCATGTATTCCTGCCATTTCCTCTGGCAGTTGTAGCTGATAGGCTACAGGTCCTATTCTTCTAATAATCTCAAAAGGTCCAACATACCTGGGACTTAGCTTCCCCCTTTTGATGAATCTTACTATTCCTTTCCAATGAGAGACTTTCAACAATACCTTGTCTCATACTTGAAATTCCAATGGTTTTCGTCGGTTGTCAGCATAGCTTTTCTGTCTATCACGTGCTGTTTTCAGTCGTTCCTTGACTTGAATGATCTTGTCAGTCGTTTCTTGCACTATCTCAGGTCCAGATAGTTGCTTTTCCCCAATTTCTGCCCAACAGACTGGGGTTCCGCACTTTCGTCCATACAGTGCTTCGAATGGTGCAGCATTGATACTTGTGTGATAACTATTATTATAAGAAAATTCTATTAAAGGTAAGTGATCGTCCCAATTACCTCTGAAATCAATTACACAAGCTCTAAGCATATCTTCCATTGTCTGAATTGTCCTTTCGCTTTGTCCGTCCGTTTGAGGATGATAAGCTGTGCTTAGATTCAACTTGGTTCCCATTGCTTTTTGGAAACTTGACCAAA
Organism: Helianthus tuberosus; assembly: GCA_030545235.1. Classification (NCBI taxonomy): domain Eukaryota; kingdom Viridiplantae; phylum Streptophyta; class Magnoliopsida; order Asterales; family Asteraceae; genus Helianthus; species Helianthus tuberosus. The sequence goes on from CM060400.1 coordinate 212,410,182, forward strand.
AATGAGAGGTAAAAGGGCTATCCCTATCAGAAACAATTGATAAAGGAATTCCATGTAATGAAACGATTTCATTTACATATAGTTTGGCTAATTGTTCCATACTAAAAGTTTCCTTCATTGGTAGGAAATGGGCTGATTTGGTTAGCCGATCTACAATTACCCAGATTGTATCATTACCTTTCCTTGTTTTGGGTAATTTGGTAACAAAATCCATTGTTATCAATTCCCATTTCCACACTAGCATTTCTAACTTTGTAACAATCCTGAGGGTTTCTGGTGTTCAGCTTTAACTTGTGAACAGGTTAAACATTTTGAAACATAAGCTGTTATGTCCTTTTTCATTCCTATCCACAAAAAATTATTTCTTAAATCCTGATACATTTTATCACTTCCAGGATGCATCGTATATCTGGACTTATGGGCTTCTTCTAATATACGATGACGTAGATTTCCTAATTTAGGTATCCACATTCTCTTCTTATGGAATCTCCAAATTCCATCTGTTCCTTGTTCTAATTCCTTAATCATACCTTTTAATTTTTCAGTATCTTCCTTGATTACTGATTCTTGTGCTTTTCTAATTTGATCATTTAAATCTACTTGTAGATTTAATTTAAGAGAACGTACCCTTTTTGGCTTCTCATGATATTTTCGACTTAAAGCATCTGCCACTACATTTGCCTTTCCTTCATGATACTGGATATCACAATCATAATCACTAAGCATCTCCATCCAGCGTCTTTGTCTCATATTCAACTCTTTTTGCCCGAAAACATACCTTAAACTTTTATGATCAGTAAATATGGTAAACTTACTACCATAATGGTAATGTCTCCAAATCTTAAGGGCAAAAATTATAGCTCCTAATTCTAGATCATGGGTTGAATAATTCTCTTCATGATTCTTAAGTTGTCTAGACGCATATGCTATAACCTTTTGGCGTTGCATTAATACACATCCATAACCTAATTTAGAAGCGTCACAATAGATTATAAAGTCTTCGGTTCCTTCTGGTAACGCTAGTATGGGTGCATGGGTTAATCTTTGCTTAAGAATTCTAAATGCTTCTTCTTGCTTTGGTCCCCATTCAAACTTAATGGATTTACAGGTTAACTTAGTTAAAGGAATGGCTATTCTAGAAAAGTCTCGAATAAATCTTCTATAATAACCGGCCAATCCTAAGAAACTTCTAACCTTTGTTGGTGATTCAGGGGTCTTCCATTTAGTAATCGCCTCGATCTTTGTGGGATCCACATGAATTCCTTCATGGTTCACTAAGTGTCCAAGAAATTGTACCCGTTCTAACCAAAACTCACATTTTGAAAATTTAGCATAAAGCTTTTCCTTTCTTAATAGACTTAAAAGTGAGCACAAACGCTTTGCATGATCCTCTTTACTTTTATAATATATGAGAATATCATCTATAAAGACAATTATGAATTTATCCAAATATGGCTTACATATTCGGTTCATCATGTCCATAAATCCAAATAGTGTCGTCCAACACATAGTGGCACAAGGAAATTCTGGTCCTGCAAACCAATAGTGTCGTCCAACACTATTGTCCATTTGGTTCCCATTGTTATTAATGCTTGGATTCTCATTAACCAAGTTAATGTTACTTTGGTTATCGTTATTCAGATTTTCTTGATTTCCTTCGTCGGCCATCTGAATTTTAAACATTTACCACATATTAATATCACAAAATAATATTTAATATAGTTAATCACATGACACGCATTTTGGTCAAAAGCGTCGATCATTGCGACTTTACTCTATTCATATAGTATGCATCTATTACACAGCAGTACTAAAATTAAAATTACAATACCAACTGAAATAAAATTACACTAATAGTAGTAGGCATCCGTAGACACATATTTTATTATCATTATTTTATTATTATTATTATTACTATTACCGTTCCCACCATCACATTCATGGATATGGATTCATCCAGAAATCCATATTGCGCTCGTCATACTTCCAGACGAGTCGCTCTCCCACCTGTCTCATTCGTTCACTACTCTCTAAAATTTCCTCACCAAATGTCCTAAGTTCTTGTACATTGTCTGCACTCATTGGGGGTGCAGGTTCTAGGACTGGGTTCGGAATCTAGGGTGCGGGTTCCTGATATGGGGGTGTAGGTGCCTGGAATCGGTAAGGATCTTCTAAAATCTCCCTAATGTATTCATCGTGGTAATAGGGAACTAAAGGATCCAAACCTGGGTAGGCTCCTATGTTTGGCATGGGCATGTCTTCATGTATCGGGTATCGTTGCACATAGTCCCTATTATCGTCCCACCATGGGTCATAATTTGGGTCTAATGGGTTTGGTGCTGGTACCCTAGGTATGTAACAACTCTCACCAAAACTATTATTTTTTATTATATTTAGTCCAATAGGAAACCCTAATTGAGACCCCCAAGTGATCCTGCATAAACCCTAAAATTTTCAGAACAATCAGAATTAGGATCAGGGCCCCTAAAACTCAAGGGGGGGGGGGGTATTCCCTATTGACGATTATCCACATAATTTGCTGTCAAAATCGAATTTTGACATTCCGTCAACTCAGCTAAGCTAGTTAGGGACGTGGCTACCCTATGGTAGAGTGTGACCCCTCGCGTCACGCGACGCACCCATGTGGACCCCTCGCGTCACGCGAGGGTCCCAAATTTTCAGTATAAATAGAGGGCATTGGCAGTTAGATTTCTGCGTTTGTTCGACGAAAAAATTCGTTATACACACTGAGTTATGGTCTGATTACTACAAAACACACACATAAGCTCGAATTCTGCCGCGATAACAGGGTAATAACTCGATCGCTGCTACTATTCAATGTCCGATCGATTGAAACTATCCAATGGATGTTTAAGTGCTGCCCACATTAGGGTTATGCTTTGTCATTCGTCGTGAACTCGATGGATGTTTAAGTATCGCACTTTGTCATTCGTTGTGAGGGTTTTTAATCTCATGAGTTATCGTAAATGCTGTATTAGTTACTAACCTAGTTCGTGTGCATTGTTATTTAAATTAGGTTACAAGGCTAATCAGTAGGCTAAGCTCTGTCCGTATAAACTTGCAATGTGAGTTATTCTCTTTTATCAAAAATATTTTTACAATACTCCATTTTCAAAAAGTTATAATTACAGGGATTAAGTCGTGGTTATCTTGAATCACTGGCTAGTGGGGTATTGTGCACATTACTAATTTCTCACGGGTTAGGCTAATAAATCCTAACAGTGATAAACGTCACTACTTGGGGAAAGACCCAATAGTGGTATGACCATCGTCACCAGGTGACACGGCGCCAGATAAAAATAAGATAGAAGCCATTGTAATCGCTCTTATGCTGTAATTTATAACCATGTGTCGTTTTATTAAAAATTGAATAACTCGCCAGCATTTCCCCGCTGATAAAATATTTTTAAAACATGTTTCAGGCGACCTGCTGTAAATCAAAGGAAACGTGCTACGGAGCACTAACCAGCTTGAAGAGGTGGCTCAGTTAAAATAAATAAACTTGTTTTATAAATCAGGGAATTTACTTGTGAAATTCCTCTACTGTAAATTACGGGGTTTATCCCGCATTATGAAATAAAATAATCGGGCATTTCAAGTTTTAAAAGATCCTGTGAAAATCTTCCGCTGTCACATCATTTAATAAATACCACGGGTTCCTGTCCCGCGGCTCCTGACCGGGTAAAACCGGGGCTGGGGCCGTGACAGGAAAAGGTGGTATCAGAGCCACTGATTTAAGCCAATTAAGTATTTAGAGAATACTTAATTTTACTAATTACCATTTTGTGATTACGTGTTTTATTATTTGAATATTTGTTACAGTATGGGTAAACAAAGACTTTCGGACATCTATCATAAATTAGATATTTCACCGAAAGAAAAAGGAACTTCATCCTCAAAATACCCAACAGATACGGAGGAAGGAATATTTGTCCGTAAGGCACAGTTTGAGAAACCACTTTCTCCTAAGAAAAGAAGTCGGATTATTAGAAAAAGTCAAGAGAAAATAAAGAAGTCACAACCAAAAGAAGTGATAATTCCTAAGGAAATTCAAGAAATAGAAAATAACCCACCATGGGAAGATGAGTTAGATGAAAAATGGGCAGATCTCTATATGTTAGCTACTATAGCAGTAAATGCAAAATTTTAAATACCCTGACCCAGTATTAGCACCCATATCATCTACAAACCAGAAACTCTAAAGAAAATTTTATCCAGTAAATAAATAAGTTTACAATAAACCCTAGTATGTTTTAATTGTTAGTTGACCTTTGTATTAAATTAATTACACAGTATGCAATAATATTTGAATGTTTATCTGTGAAATTTTTATTATAAAATTTTAACTTAGCATTTTGTGTGCATTTTTGCATATATGCTAAACAGCATGAACGAGTTATCTGAAGCCCTTCAGAATCTCAATCTTTATCCTGTGAAAGTAGAAGTTTCCAAAGACTTTACTGGTTACTTACCCGATGTAGAGGAACCTATGGAATTTCAAGCTCCACCTCCAGAGAAACCAAAGCCTAAGAAAAGGAGAAGATTTGTAGGTTGGAGGCGTGTACGCAGGAGGAAACCAGCAACTAGGAAAATTCCCAAAATAGAGAATCCCATGGATAAAGGAAAAGGGATCGAGATTGAGGAAAATTCTAGGCAAGTAGAAATGGAAATTGGGGAAAGTTCTAGGCAAGTCAATGAATTTCCTTTGCAGGAGGAATTAGATCGCATACTTGCAAACTGCGATATCCTTAAACCTATCAATGAAAATCTCTTCCCTTATCCTGCTGAAACCCAACTTCCAATAAACTTAGAACCGGCTATTCCAGATCCTCTGATCCATACCCAACCTCTAGGAGAAATAGACGAGTGGTGGACCAATGATTGGCAGTTTCAAAACCTACTCAATAACCCTTATACCTTTTTCCCTCAGTTCGACCCAGAACCTGCACCAAACCCACCAATGAGCAATGAAAACTTAGCTGAACTTCGCCATTTTGGTGAGGAACTGATGAATGCAGGGAATAGAATTCGGGAGGTAGGAGAACAGATCTCCTGGAAGTACGATGAGAGGGAACGTCGCTTCTAAGGTGCCCAGGGATAGGATGGTTGTGAAGCTGTGATTGTATAATAGTAATAATAATAATAAAATAAGTCTGTAAATAACCTACAAATAAAATTTTGTAAGATAACCAGTTTGTACGGATGCCTAATATAATATATATGAAAGATCGAAAGTCGAAAGATCGACGATTTTGGCTATATTTGTTTACATGATTATGTGCAATTATTTTGTTATATTTGAATAAATATTTTGTGCTAATCACTTGTATAAAATAATTACCAGATGGCAAACGCTGGTAATGAACAAATTAACGAGGGTAACCAATCCGAGCACAACAATGAGGATCAATTTCTAAATAGGCAAGATATCAAAAATATCGTTGCTCAGGGAATAGCCAATGCTATTCCAGCAATCCTTGCTGCTGCTCGAAATCCAGTTGAACCTCAACAAATTATTCCTAGCAAACGTACACGTGGCGATAATTTCAGCAATAGTGTAAATGGAGGCGGCAACCATACTAATAATGACAACGATGGGATGCAAGCTCCACTCCTTAAGAAAATGAAAGCTGCAACATCTGGTTGCACTTACAAGGAATTTCTTGCCTGTAAACCAGCTGAATTTGCAGGTAACGAAGGGGCGACTGCGGCACTGCGATGGTTGGAGAAAACCGAAGCAGTAATTACAATAAGTAAATATGCTGAGGACGACAAGGTTATGTACGCATCACATCTTTTCAAAGAAGGGGCGCTAGAATGGTGGAATACAGTACTTCAAGCCAAAGGAAGAAATGTGGCCTATGCCATGAATTGGGAAGAATTTAAAAGTCTAATGGAAAGAAAATTCTGTCCCGAATATGAAAAGGAACAAATGGCGAATAAATTTCTGAACCACCGGATGGTGGATGTAGACTGTCGAGGGTATACTTCGACATTCTTCGAGTATGCGAGAGTAGTACCAACCCTGGCACCGCCAGAGCCGGTGCTTATTTCCCGCTATATTTGGGGATTGATTGGCGAAATTCGAGATATCGTCAAAGCTGCGAGACCTCGCACAATAGACGATGCTGTGGAATTAGCTAACACCCTAACCGATGGACTGGTACGCACAAGAGAAGAAACCTGGAAGAAGGAAGTAGCCCAAAAGATTACCCAGGGGTTTCGTATGGGTAACAGAAGCAATTCCAGGAGAAAGGGAACTGGGCAATCTTCCACTGCTCCATTTTGCAATACCTGCAAAAGAAAGCATTTTGGAAGATGCAAAGGGTATTGCAATTTCTGCAAAATTCCGGGGCATCAAGAAGAAGATTGCAGGAAGAAGAAAGCAACAGTCTGCTACAACTGCGGAGAAGCTGGACATTTTAGGCAAGATTGCCCGAAATTGGCCAAACCAGCTGATAACAAAGCTAAACCTGCAGAAGGAACTACCAAGAAAAATGTAAGAGCCTTCCAGTTGACTACTCAGGAGGCAGAACTCATTCCAGATGTGATAGCTGGTACGTTCTTAGTTCACAACGTTTATGCAAAAGTATTATTTGACTCTGGTGCAAACCAAAGTTTTATAAATACTTCATTCTGCCAAGCTCTTAATTTACCCTTAACCAACCTTAGGCAGATTTTTATAGTCGAAACAACAAATGGGAATTCTGTTAAAATAGATAAGGTTTTGCAAGAAGGAAATATAGAACTTTCAGGTCATAAATTTTCTGCAAACTTGTTACCTATGAATTTAGCAGGATTCGATGTTGTGTTAGGAATGGATTGGTTAGTAGCCAACCATGCTCGAATCCTTTGTGATAAGAACTCCATAGAAATTTGTGCACACAGGAGAAGTAATCATGGTTACAGGAGATAAGCCGCGAAAACCCATGAAGTTCATTTCAGTAATGAAAGTTGCTAGTTATGAACGAAAGCGAGGAGTAGTGTATATGATTTCAGTAATCATTAACACTAAGGGTAAAGAACTCAAAGAAATTCCAGTAGTTTCAGAATACCCAGATGTATTCCCAGAAGAACTACCTGGATTACCACCCAATAGGGAAGTTGAATTTAGAATTTATCTAATTCCTGGAGCTACACCGATAGCTAAGGCACCTTATCGGTTAGCACCCACTGAAATGCTAGAATTGAAAAAGCAATTAGATGAATTACTAAGTAAAGGATTTATACAACCTAGTTCATCCCCGTGGGGAGCTCCAGTGTTGTTTGTAAAAAAGAAAGATGGGTCAATGAGAATGTGTATCGATTATAGGGAATTAAATAAAGTTACAATTAAGAATCGATATCCATTACCTAGGATTGATGATCTATTCGATCAACTTCAAGGAGCTAGATACTTTTCTAAGATAGATTTACGCTCAGGATATCATCAATTAAAAGTACAGGAAGAAGACATACCTAAAACTGCTTTCAGAACTAGGTATGGTCATTACGAGTTTACAGTCATGCTCTTTGGGTTAACAAATGCTCCTGCAGCATTTATGGACATGATGAATAGAATTTGTAAACCGTATTTGGATAAATTTGTAATTGTCTTCATCGACGATATACTTATTTATTCCAAAAGCCAGGAGGAGCATTGTGAGCATCTGCATGCACTCTTAACTTTGTTAAAAGAGGAGAAGTTTTACGCCAAATTCTCAAAGTGCGAATTTTGGCTACAAGAAGTGCAATTTTTAGGACACATGGTGAATCACGAAGGTATTCACGTAGATCTTGCTAAAATAGAAGCAATTACCAAATGGAAGGTCCCGCAGTCAGCTATGGAAATTAGAAGTTTTATAGGATTAGCCGGATATTATAGGCGGTTTATTAAGGATTTTTCCAAGATAGTTGTACCATTAACTAAGCTAACTTGTAAAGCAGCTAAGTTTGAATGGGGACCTAGGCAAGAAGAGGCTTTTAGGATTCTGAAGCAAAAGCTAACAAACGCCCCAATTCTAGCTTTACCAGAAGGAACATAGGATTTTGAAGTGTACTGTGATGCTTCTAAATTAGGATTAGGATGTGTGCTTATGCAACGCAAGAAGGTAATTGCGTATGCCTCAAGACAATTGAAAAAGCACGAAGAAAACTATACGACTCATGACTTAGAATTAGGAGCCATAATTTTTGCCCTTAAGATTTGGAGACATTATCTGTATGGAAGTAAGTTTACTGTCTATACGGATCATAAAAGCTTAAGATATATATTTGGGCAAAAAGAATTAAACATGAGGCAAAGGAGATGGATGGAAATCCTAAGTGACTACGACTGTGATATTCAATATCACGAAGGAAAGGCAAATGTAGTAGCAGATGCCTTAAGTCGTAAGTATCATGAAAAGCAAAGACGAGTTCGTGCTCTCAGATTAAATCTACAGTTAGATTTAATGGAGCAACTGAAGAACATTCAAGAAATAGCAATCAAGGACGATGCTGAAGGAATGAAAGGAAGAATAAAAGAATTAGAACAAGGAAGTGATGGAATTTGGAGATTCCATAAGAAAAGGATTTGGGTACCTAAGCAAGGAAATTTAAGACATAAGATCTTAGAGGAAGCCCATAAATCTAGATATACCATGCATCCTGGTAACAATAAAATGTACCAAGATTTAAGGAATAATTTCTGGTGGATAGGAATGAAAAAGGATATAGCAAGATATGTTTCCAAGCGTCTTACTTGTTCACAAGTTAAGGCAGAACACCAGAAACCTTCAGGTCTACTACAACAATTAGAAATGCCTGTATGGAAATGGGAACTCATAACAATGGATTTTGTTACTAAGTTGCCCAAAACCAGAAAAGGTAATGATGCGATTTGGGTAATTGTGGATCGATTAACCAAATCAGCTCACTTTCTACCCATGAAAGAAACCTTCAGCATGGAAAGGTTAGCAAAGTTATATGTAGATGAAGTAGTATCCTTACATGGAGTTCCACTCTCCATTGTATCGGATAGAGATAGTCGTTTCACTTCCCACTTTTGGACAAGTTTTCAAGAAGCAATGGGAACCCGACTAAATCTGAGCACTGCATATCATCCTCAGACAGACGAACAAAGTGAAAGGACGATCCAATCCTTGGAAGACATGCTTAGGGCATGTGTGATAGATTTTGGTGGAAATTGGGATGATCACCTACCTTTAATTGAATTCTCCTATAATAATTGTTATCATTCAAGCATTGAAGCTGCCCCATTCGAAGCATTGTATGGACGAAAATGCAGAACTCCAGTTTGTTGGGCAGAGATAGGAGAAAGTCAATTGTCAGGTCCTGAGATTGTACAAGAAACCACTGACAAGATCACTCAAATCAAAGAAAGACTAAAGACGGCTCGAGATCGCCAGAAAAGTTATGCCGATAATCGACGCAAGCCGTTAGAATTCCAAATAGGAGACAAGGTACTCTTGAAAGTTTCTCCTTGGAAAGGAGTAGTACGATTTGGAAAGAAAGGAAAGCTGAGTCCAAGGTACGTAGGACCATTTCCAGTGATCCAACGTATAGGACCAGTTGCCTATCGTTTACAGCTACCAGAAGAGCTAGCTGGAGTACATGACGTGTTTCATGTATCCAATCTCAAGAAATGTCTATCAGACGAATCTCTAGTAGTACCTCTTCAAGATGTAGAGGTAAATGAAAAGTTAAAATTTGTTGAGAAGCCACTGCAGATAGAAGACAGAAAGATCAAGTTTCTCAAACACAAACGATTGGTATTGGTCAAAGTCAAGTGGGATTCAAGGAGAGGACCTGAATACACTTGGGAGCTGGAATCAGAGATGAAGCGAAAGTACCCCTACTTGTTCCAATAAATCTCGAGGACGAGATTTTTATTAAGGTGGGGAGGATGTAACAACTCTCACCAAAACTATTATTTTTTTATTATATTTAGTTCAATAGGAAACCCTAATTGAGACCCCCAAGTGATCCTGCATAAACCCTAAAATTTTCAGAACAATCAGAATCAGGATCAGGGCCCCTAAAACTCAAGGGGGTATTCCCTATTGACGATTATCCACATAATTTGCTGTCAAAATCGAATTTTGACATTCCGTCAACTCAGCTAAGCTAGTTAGGGACGTGGCTACCCTATGGTAGAGTGTGACCCCTCGCGTCACGCGACACACCCACGTGGACCCCTCGCGTCACGCGAGGGTCCCAAATTTTCAGTATAAATAGAGGGCATTGGCACTTAGATTTCTGCGTTTGTTCGATGAAAAAATTCGTTATACACACTGAGTTATGGTCTGATTACTACAAAACACACACATAAGCTCGAATTCTGCCGCGATAACAGGGTAATAACTCGATCGCTGCAACGATTCAATGTCCGATCGATTGAAACTATCCAATGGATGTTTAAGTGCTGCCCACATTAGGGTTATGCTTTGTCATTCGTCGTGAACTCGATGGATGTTTAAGTATCGCACTTTGTCATTCGTTGTGAGGGTTTTTAATCTCGTGAGTTATCGTAAATGCTGTATTAGTTACTAACCTAGTTCGTGTGCATTGTTATTTAAATTAGGTTACAAGGCTAATCAGTAGGCTAAGCTCTGTCCGTATAAACTTGCAATGTGAGTTATTCTCTTTTATCAAAAATATTTTTACAATACTCCATTCTCAAAAAGTTATAATTACAGGGATTAAGTCGTGGTTATCTTGAATCACTGGCTAGTGGGGTATTGTGCACATTACTAATTTCTCACGGGTTAGGCTAATAAATCCTAACAGTGATAAACGTCACTACTTGGGGAAAGACCCAATAGTGGTATGACCATCGTCACCAGGTGACACGACGCCAGATAAAAATAAGATAGAAGCCATTGTAATCGCTCTTATGCTGTAATTTATAACCATGTGTCGTTTTATTAAAAATTGAATAACTCGCCAGCATTTCCCCGCTGATAAAATATTTTTAAAACATGTTTCAGGCGACCTGCTGTAAATCAAAGGAAACGTGCTACGGAGCACTAACCAGCTTGAAGAGGTGGCTCAGTTAAAATAAATAAACATGTTTTATAAATCAGGGAATTTACTTGTGAAATTCCTCTACTGTAAATTACGGGGTTTATCCCGCATTATGAAATAAAATAATCGGGCATTTCAAGTTTTAAAAGATCCTGTGAAAATCTTCCGCTGTCGCATCATTTAATAAATACCACGGGTTCCTGTCCCGCGGCTCCTGACCGGGTAAAACCGGGGCTGGGGCCGTGACAAGGTATTTCTTCCAGATTGAAGTCATGCATTTCTACTTGATTTTCAGGGTTTTCTATTTCCATTGGTTGGTCAGGGATTGGTAGTTGTGGTTGGGGTGCTATCATTTGTTCCAGGTTAGGGTCAGCTGCAGTGGTTGGTAGAAGTGGACCCTATTAATCATATCCTGGGCATAGGCATCGGTTTCTCTTTTGGCTGCTGCTAGTGCTCTATAGTCTTGTAACTTTTTCATACGCTTTCTACGCTCGTGTGCCCCTCGACTGAACCATCCCCTCTTTTTATCAGGAAATGGCTCCTCTGACTGAGCCTTAAATACGAATATTCATTCTTCCATATCAGCAGAGTACCCTGAGAGGGCAGGCTGAGAAGAGGAGGTGCCTTCGCTTCTAGGCGAACCAGACAATTGACGATACGCGTCAGATGGTCCTTGGTCGCTCATACTGTAAAGTAACAAATAGTCAAATAACACATAACAAGAAATACAATTATGCACGTATTCCCGTAATTTATTTCCTAACAGATTGAATTTTGATTTCAGCATAACACTTCTGTGGCTGAATCAGTGGCTTAGCTCTGATACCACCTTCTGTCGCAACCCCCGACCCCAAATCCCCGGGAACGGGCGGCCGCGAGCCAGTTTCGGTGGTATTGCGTGTTTGTCTAATTTGGCAGCGGAATTTTCATCAGGACCGTAGTTAGGAAATATTGGATCAGAGTAAAATACCACATTTTCATAATATTAAACACATGGGATAAAACCCAAGTTTACAGTACACACATTTTCATAGGAATAAATCCTATTTTATTTAATAAAAACATCTATTTTATTTTAGGTAACTTTATTGCCACTTTTCCAAGCCTTCAGTGCTGTCTAGCTGGCTTCTATTTAGCTTTCACAATTTGTTACCTGAAACGCGTTTAAAAACATTTTGTCAGTGGGAAATATTGGTGAGTGAATCCCAGTTTAATCAAATTTAAATAAAAACCATTGTACAGTATTGAGGGCGATCTTGCAATTATATTTGTTTCCAAGTCATATCAATTATCACCCGTGGTACTGTCAGACCCGACTTGTGGAAATGTTACCCCTCCAGTAACAAATTTTGTATACAAAACCCCAACATACCCACGATAATTGTATCCTTACAAATACTCAATAACTGTTTAATATATAATTAATCGTATTAGGTTTTGTAAAAACAGTTAACAAAAAGTTTACAAAAAGCGGATCAACTCACATTGCTGTCTTAGATTATCATTTAGGGTTTCCTGAGAATTATCTATAATTTACACAAAAGCACACGTGTTAGTATAATAACCTATTTTAACATTAGTAATACCCTCCCCGAGACGGCATTCCAACGACTACGTCGGGCAGAACCACGACAGCCGTTACGGAACCCTAGATCAATCGGGCATAGTATCTAATACGTATCCAGGGTTATGATACTTACAACGGAGCAGAACTTCGTTATTTAGGGGGGTATAATACCCGTATATTATGCCTTCTATCAGATTTTCGTGATTGAGAAAAGAAAGTGTGCGAACAGACTGAAGATCCGAGGCCATCTACTTATAGGGCCTGACTTTCACTTTTACACGGCCCGCGTAAAGGTTAACAACGGGCTACGCGGCCCGCGTCAAACCCGGTCAAAGGCGTAGGTGATCCTGGTCAGCTTATAGGTTCAACACGAGTCGGACACGTGTCAGCACAGGGATTTGCCGCGTTCTTGATATCTAGCGGCCCGCGTAAGATCCTTAAGGGGTCTACGCGGCCCGCGACAAAACCAAAAATTGATTTTTGATTATTTTTAATAATATTTAATGTATTCGGGGCCCGTTTTCACGTATGGGGTGTATTTTTCGACATATTGGGATATTTTAAAATATATTAGGGTGTCAAAAAAAATTCGAGGGTGTCAGTTTTCTTTAGAGTTGTTATAATAGGGGTCCTGAGTTGAATACTGACTCAACGGTTGTATTTATCTGCTACGGTTTTGGTTTAAAGCTAAAAAAATGAGTATTAAAATCTACAGACAAATCTAATGCTCATAATAAATGATTACTCAACCAAGTGGAGAATGTAAGAATAAATATATATTAATATATTTGTTTGTGGCCATCTTTATCATTTATGTTATAGATTAGATCAAGATATAATTATTTCTTATTGTATTAGTTGGTAATTGTTTGATGGACTTAATTACCTTTATTAACTAATCAAGGCTTTCCCATTGGGTGTATATAAGGTAATATAACTAGAGAGAGAAAGGTTACACAATAACATAATAAACATAGAAATCACCCTTTATCTCTTTCTCTCACGAAATCATGTTTTTTCAGATCACATAAACCCCATCAGAAACTACACACCCTAAATGAGAACTCGACCAAGCTAACAAGATGTCATCTACTTCCCCTTAGCATGCGGTTACTGGACTCACTTCGTAACATGTATTAACATGTTATCATGTTTTCAATTATATTCATACAGAACTGATATACAAGTAGTTCTTCTTTCCTTTCTTAGTAAGAAGACCTTGCCTTCACATTCTCCTTAACCTTAGTCTTTCCCTTTGCTTCGTCCTTCCCAATTGGTTTTTGCGCCGGTTCAACTCAACATGGATATCATCTTCATTATCATACACATGGACATCATCATCTAGTAAGATGCCATAATCCTCCACCGACAAAGAGATAGTGGCGTTAAGGTTGAAGGTCGTGGTATCAACATCCGAAGGAGTACCACCTGAGGTGTATTCACAGGTGCTCGTTGTTTTTTAGCGTTTGGGTGGTTGAGCACCATACACCTTGGCTGGTCCGGACCATTTTTTCTGGTCCTTCATAATCCTCCAAACATGCTCATATTGAAATTGTTGCCCGATGCAATTATTCTTTGTATCAGCAACGTATTACTCTCAAACAGCCAACAACAACAAGTCATATGACATACCACTCTTTGGACGGTTTTTATTGTGTAAGTACATGTTGAACCTCTTCACCTTGGTAATATGTGCCAAAGTGAGAAACTTGTGGGCTTTTCAATTTTTTTTTAATAAAATCGACCCCAAAAAAGACCCAACTTTTAGTTATTTCCAAATATCGGATCTTGAGAAATGTGTACGAAAGCCTTGGCAAGTACAACCTCTTCTTCTAAGATCCTCTTGAAGAACACAATTTTGGCAGTGAACTCAAATTATCACATTTTTCGTTTAGTTTCAGGATTGCAACACTGACACAACACAAGAATCATCGACCAAGGTTTGCACCCGTCCTAGAAGTCCAATAGCACATAGATGCACCACAATAGCAAATCACATCCGATACATTGTACCTCTATGAACTCGATTTCACAAATGAAAATGATAAATACCGAGACATTATGGCCTGATGTATCGGATGATATACTACAAAGACTCAACAAGCAAGCATCTGGAAATGCGAACTATGCTACCTATATGGACACAAATTGCACTTTACCCTAACTTTATTTTTTTAATTATGTTTATATTTTATTTTAGTTGTGATATTTTTAAATTAAAGATATTAAATCAAAGTGAAGAGGGGAAACAGGATTTAAAAGAGTCGAACAACGCAAACAGCTAGGGTTTTCTTTTCTTTTCTTCTTTATAACAAACACATCAAAGAAATCACCATTCTTCTTCTTCTTCTTCTTCTTTCTTCAGGTTATTGTTATTGTTATTGGGGCTTTATATTCTCCTACAATCTTAAAGTCTAAAGCTTTACACTTTTTCATTTGCAGGGTCTTTTCTTTTTGATAGGTAGTTTATAAAGATTAAAGAAAAGTGGTGTATCAATTTAACAGGAAATGGATGAACCATACGTTAATGACAACGATGAGCATCTGCAGTCTAGCAATATTAATCAAGAATATGATGGTAATTTAGATGATAGTGGTGGAGCCAACAATGGCACTAGTCTTGATTCTTCAGCAGGGTTAGTTTGTGTATTTAGTTCTATTTAGGGTTTAGATATATATATTTGTTATATATGTATTTGTTATGTATAGTGTAAGTGAGAGAGATGGTAGTATCTTGGTTTGCTTCATCAGGTCAGGATATATTAAAATAAGGGGGAGATTCTGTTATGTGTTGAAAATAATTTATGAATTTTGTTTTGTGATAGAAAACTTTTTGTTGGAGGCATTGCTTGGGAGACATCTCAAGGTATGTTGATTGCTTGCAGCTTTATTTCTTGATGATGTATGATGTAGAAGTTTATTTGTTTGAATGTGTAGTAGTATCCACTTCCAGCAATGATGTATGAACAAATGCATAATGTAGTAGCCAGGGGCGGACCTAGGTAGAAGTTTGGGCGGGCGGGCGCACCCCTTGAAATTTTTTGTGTGTGTATTTTATAGGGCAAAATCCTGATCGTATCTCTTGATATTTGGTTAAACCCTTCGTTCGCACCCCTTGAAAATTTTTTCTGGGTCCGCCACTGGTCGTAGCAAAATATGTAATTTTGAATGAACCAAGAATAACTAGGATTGAGATAACCAACTTTAAGCACTCTAAAATAACGGATAACTGTTAGCACTTGTTTTCGTATTAACACTCAATAGTGCTTATCTGCTTTTTAAAATTACCATAAGCAGATAAGCTGTTTAATTAAGCAATCCTAGCGCCTAGCGAACTAAGTTTATGGTAGGTTTGCATGTGGTGTTGAGGGACAAAAATAAGGTCCAAAATCGTTGTGTGACCACTTGTATTTTGATTAATTTTTGTTTACGGTTGTTCTATGCATAGTTGTTAAAAGCCATCGCCTCTTGCGCCTAGGCCCAATTTCCTAGCAAGGCGAGGCAATTGCGCCTTAAGTCAAGGCAATTGCGCTTTAATTCTCCAGGTGATGGTTCATGCGCATATTCCAGTGAGATACCTAGATTCTGGAGAGTTTCCGGCCAAATTCTTAAAATTCTGGCAAGATTCCAGCTAGATTTCCTACTTTTATCTAACGAAAACTATTTTTCTACACTTATAAACAAGCATTTATAACTTTTGGTACTAAATAGACGATAATGTTATATAATAGCTTTAGTTTTATTTTATTTGAAGAATAGTATTAACTTTCTATTATATAAAAATATTTTAAGTTTTTTTTTGTTGTGCACTTTTTTTTTCTCTGGCCCGAGCTTTTTTTTGCGCCTTGCGCCTAGGCCACAGGCGAGACCTATGTGCCTTCAGTGCGCCTAACGCCTTTAATAACTATGGTTCTATGTTGTAACAATACAATGATCCATGTGATTTGTTGAAGCAATAAAGTAGTACAGTTTGTTCATTCTAGTTGTTTTTGCAAATGATGTAGTAATTCTGAAAAGCAGGGATTATATTACACTGTTTAAGCTGCAAAGATGCTTTTGCTTGTCTTTCTCCTAGTGATAGACGCATAAACCGTACGCTCAATAATGAACACTATTATTAACTCTACGTTGTATTAATCTTTTCAGAGTCTTTTAGCAATTACTTCAGCAACTATGGAGAACTAACAGACTCTGTGATAATGATGGATAAGATTACTGGCCGACCACGTGGATTTGGGTTTGTAACATTTGCTAACCCAACCGATGCTGATAAAGTATTGGATCAAGATCACATTATAGATGGCAGACCAGTAAGACACATTTCTATGCTTTACCCAAAAAAAAAAACACATTTCTATGATATTATCTTATGAAATGACACATAATACTAGATGTGGGAAAATGGGTGGGTCAAAATGGGTTGGGTCAGCAACACTTCGTTGGACTTTATTAGTTATTACTGTATTAAATATGATTGCAAAAGCTATATTATCAAATTAATATATATTTTGAATAATACATTTTTGGCGGTTATAAGAATTTAAACATAAAAAACTTTCGGCTACTTATGAGAGTCGACCAGTTTCCTTTTGTATCTGTTTAGCAATTTTTTATGCGTTTTAATGTGTGGTTGAGTTAGGTTGAAGTAAAAAGGACAGTTCCCAGAGAGGACACGCAGGGAAGTAGAGGTGTATCAAGAACAAAGAAAATATTTGTCGGCGGTATACCATTGACTTTAACGGAAGGTAGTACATCATATAGTTTCTTGATGATACAGTCTATGGATTAATTAAATATTGTAGTGAGTTGTAACTTTAATTTGCAGACGAATTGAGGGAATATTTCTCCAATTATGGTGGGATAATTGAGCATCAGATTATGTTAGATCATGTCACGGGTCGATCACGGGGCTTTGGCTTTGTTACATTCGACAGTGAAGAAGCTGTGGATAAGATATTTGCTGATGGTCAACTACATGAACTAGGAGGCAAACAAGTGAGTAAATCTTTTATTTTATTTTATTTTATTTCTGTGAAAATTGTCTAGTATTTTTCAAGGAATAAAATAGCTGATAAGGTGTTAATTATATTAGGTTGAGATAAAGAGGGCCGAGCCAAAAAGGGTTGGCGTCGATTTCTCATATGACAACCGATCACGTCGTGGTGGTGCTTCCAAGTCATACGGTGGTGGATTTGGTAGGGGTTCAGGATCAGGTGGATATGGAGGTGGTTATGGCGGAAAAGCAGACAGAGGGTATAATGATTATGGCGGTGGTTATGCTGGTTATGATGGTTATATGGGAGGTTATGGAGGTGGCTCTGCAGGTTTCTACGGTGGTTATGGTGGATATGGGTATGGGTTTGGGTTTGGTGGGCCCATGTATGGCGGTGCTGGATATGCAGGTGCTGGTTTCAGTGGCTATGGCGGGCCTGCTGGTTACGGTGGAGGTCGGGGTTATGGTAGCGGTAGGGGAGGTGGTGGTGGCGTTGGCGGCAAAGGGTTTGATAGGGGAGCTGGAGCTGGTGGTGGATATGGATATGGGTATGGATATGATGGTGGTAAAGGGTACGATAATGACAATGGCGGCAGTGGTGGGGGAAGGTATCATCCCTATCGGAAGTGAGATGATACGATAATAGCTAGATGACATCGAAGTTCAAGGCCTTTTCTGTCGTCTGTTTTGTTCTATGCGAATCTTCTTGACCTGTGATCTATTAGCAACTTAGAAACTGGGTCATGGAGGTCGAATTTGTTACTTATAGAACTATCCACTGTATTGCCTCTAATTATTTACACTTATAAATGCTATTTTTTAGTTTAATTTTTTACATCTGGTTAAACCCTTCATCTAACCAGGTTGGGTTGGGTCAATCAAAGTTAAACGGGTTATGGCCAAAGCGGGTCTGGCTAGAACCCGTTTCGGTTTGAAATGGGGTTGTAACAGGTTGGGTTCAGCCGTTCAGGTTTGACTGTGTTCAAGCTGGTTTCAAAGTATAGGGTTACCGTTTTCAACCCTATGGGTCGTGTTGGGTCTAAATTCCCAACCCGGTTCTTTCATTCACCTCTATGGCTCTATGCCAAAAGCCGAGCTAGACCAACAAATACAGCCCATATGTCATGTGCATTTCAGTTCGATAAAAAAACTGGTTCTTTGTATTTGATGAGTTGTCGCAATAAGTTGCTCGCATATACAGGACTCGAGTTGCATTTTCTGGATCATCTTTGAAAGGACATCTTATGTCAAATGGCATCAACTTAATCTCGTTGAAACTTTAGTTGCAGGTTCAGTCATAACTGGCCAAACTAGGCCATGAACATCTTTATCATTAGATCTACTATACCATTAAGCATAGTTATTAATATAGCGAATAGCGTAGCGTAGCACTCATGTGTCACTATTTGATTTTGGCGCCTCCATAGCGGGCATATAGCTGGATTTAGGGTTTTTTTTCTGCTTTACTATAAATAGCGATATTTTATAGATATAAAATAGCATTATTTTAGGTTTTTTGTTAAGCATACATATAAAAAAGCGCTTAAAACAACTTATTTGGATACAATATACATATAAATATTTCTAAAAATTTTCTCCTAGTGTGCTAAACATAAAATAGCGCCCTCTATATCATCGCTATTGCTTCGTAGCATATACATAGCTTGTCACTATTGTCCGCTATTCGCTATTAATAACTGTGCCATTAAGACATGAAAAAAAAATGCGAAGCTATAAAGTAAAACACAGTTTTGCAATAGGTACCTCTAATAAAGTTGTCTGCTTGTTATATTTTGATACAACAATAAACTATTTTGAGGGCGTTATGTGATTGTTTATACAAAATGCTTATTTGAATTTTATGAATAAAACAAACTGTTTTCTATAAACAGTTTAAAGTTAACTTACTGAGAACTGTTTATTAAAAAAAAAAAACAGATGGCAAATGTAATTTTCTATAATCAACCCTAACATCCCTAGAAAGACAACATCAAAATGTAGAATCCACCTTATATTGATGTTATGCTCATTTTCATCCAAGTCGCCATGATGATGATGATGATAGAGAAGATACAAACGAAATCGATGAACATATCCAGAGATTCAATGGAGGATAACTGTCTGCGACTGTGCGCAATATGACAATAAATCAATGAAGAACATGCACCGCAATCTAAGGGCAAAACTTGATGCGTGAGACTTCCGCATGCAACACAATGTCAAATACAACAAGTGTTCATTAAGAACCTTAACACAACTCAAATTGAAGCACAAAGAACAAAGCATTATCTCAAATTTGAAGTCATGAGTATAAAACAACAAACAACATTGTCCAAAAAAAAAAAAAAAAACCGAAAACAATAAGTCATGTCTCAAAAGATAACCAACTCTATGAATTATTACATAATATATTTACAACTGACAGAATATTAATATAATCAAAACCATACCTGTCTGCCATTAAGGCAATCACAACTTAATTTAGTTAAAGAAGCATTCATTCATATCCTGGATTATTCTCATCATAATCTTGATTGTTCTTATTGTTGATGAAATTACCATATATTTTTATCTCAAAACAGATTCAAGATGCAGGCTTCTTTTGACAGTTTGATCCATAACTCTCCACATTAACAACCAGATCTTCAACATTAATCATATAAGCATTTTCGGGTCCTGGTGTACTAAAATCAGCCGGGTTTCGGTTAATCGTGCAGATCTCAGTTCTCGGCGAGTCAGACATTGGTCGAAAAGCTCTGTTGACCACTTTATTTTGACCTTCATTTGCCTGCCATTGCGAAGGAAAAACATAAGAATCCTCTGGTCTGCGGCCTACAGAAGCAAATGATGTACCCCTTGACTTCACCTCTTGTTGTTTATGATAAACTTGTTGACCATACTTAACATTTTGACCAGTTCGAAACACACTGGTATGTGAGCTTCCAATCGGATTGACCATCGAGTTAGTTTTTTCCGTCAGGGTTGAGCTACAATGACTAAAACAATACGAGTTCGGTTTCGGTTTTGTTGCACATGTTTGACTGGTCAAACTGAACGGTTGACTTAACTTCCCTGCATCCATTAAGCTTAGCAATTGCATTGCGGGTATGGTTTCATTTGAATATGAAGAATCAAACGAATGCATGCGGTTTGTGTTTAAATCTGAAGATTCAAAATTGTTTTGATCTTCAACGACATTTGGAGCCACAAGATTCAGATCCAAATCCATCATACTCTTTCCCTTATCTTTATCTGAGTATTTTGCATACGTTTGACCAAATTGCATGTTGGCACCTTCATGATGATGTGTACCATTGTTGTACTTGTTAAAAGCTTCAAGTACCTGCATATTACTGGGATTATAGAGGTGGGTTTGGGGTCTTTTATTGTTCCCATTAGACGCATAATGATAACGTGAATCATAATGTCTCTGAGGTCCAGAATCCGACATCCAAACGCCATTTAACGGTTTCTTCTGATTCATTGCAAAGGAAGAGACTCGATCTTGATAGAAGAAGCCGCCAGCTGGATTTCTCATAGGACCCACGTTCTCATTCGTTGCAGGTGGTCTTATCATGGTGAGATAATCACGATGTGATGATGTCATTCCTTCATTCATGGGTTTGTGAAAACCGGATATTATCCCATTGTTAGCTTCGCATAAATTCCTCTCGTACTGATTTTTAGCCATAAGCTCGATAACTTCCCGTTCATCTGATCTCCCAATTGAAAACACATTCTCTTGTCTTTGATGATTATTAGGCCTCGTAAGTTCAGAGTACCCTCCAACTCCAATGTTCCTCTTGTACGGATCAGAAAAATCCTATAAATTAATAGCAAACACTTTAATCATATAGAAATTAATCATATTAATTAAAAGAGTAAATTGCCATTTTCGTCCCGGAGGTTTGGCCAATTTTGCGATTTTCGTCCAAAGGTTTGTTTTTTCGCATATGGATCCAAAATGTTTATAATCTTGCCATTTTCATCCAATTCGTTAACTCCATCTAATTTTCTCTATTAATTCAGGGTTATTTTCGTCTTTTTTGTCAACTTAAAAGGGCAATTCGGTCTTTTTCACTTTATGTACAAGCATTTAGCATAATGTACAAGTATTAGAAAATGTTAGAATTGCCCTTTAAGTTAACAAAAAAGACGAAAATACTCCTGAATTAATGGAGAAAAATGGATGGAGTTAACAAGCCGGATGAAAATGGCAAGATTTCAAACCTTTGGATCCAGATGCGAAAACAAACATTTGGACAGAAGTCACAAAACTGGCCAAACCTCAGGGACGAAAATGGCATTTTACTCTAATTAAAAAATTAAATACAATAGTACCAATTTCTGATGCCCAGAGCAACTCCCATACGGAAGTTGTGTATAGAGCTGTTTCTCATGAACGGATCTTTCTTTTGCTTTTATCAAATCCGGTTGAATCCTATGTGGAAAATTACTCGATTCCCCCAAGAAAAAACCAGATTTTCTACTGAAATCCTGGTTAGATGGTCGATTCAGAATTGGCAGTTGAGATCGACCGTGAGATTGCGGGTCATAATTAAGTGAAAGATCAAGCCCTAACCCCGTGTCTGCCTGACAATCATTCTTCATCCTCCTTGAATCATCCACGAAAAAATTACTTTTAATAGGATTGTTTGACATCTTCTTCGAAGAGTTGACTTTTTTGTCTGACTTTAGTGGATTCATGAAGTTGGTATACGGTTCTGTTCCTCTGCTTTTAGACACACTGTAAGTTGGCGGAACCCGATTGTCTGTTCTTCCCATATCACTGAATATCGATTGCCAAGCTGTCACTGGATCACTACCAACTTTACCAGGAATTGAACTCCTCTGAGTCCCGTGTTTATTCCACTCGTATTTATTAACATTTTCTCCAAATTCACGACCTCCTGGATTTCTAGATTGTTCCACCACATTGTTTTTTGCACTTGCATCCTTCGCCTTTTTAGGATCATGTCGATGATCATTGTCATTATCATGATTCTGTTGTTGATCGTCATTATCATGCAGTATTTTCCTTTTAACCTGGAAAGAAGGTGATGAAGACGAGTTGTCCTTTTTCTGTTGCTTAATTTCAGTATTTCCACACAACAATTCCTTCAGTAAACGCACTTTTCGAGCCTTTCGTCTTGGATGTCCATTTTGGTAATTATCACTCTGCTGACCAGATTCGAAAGGTTGACTTATGGTCTCGTCAACTATGATTGTCTTTTGAGCATTCTCATGATCTTTCAACTCACTGCTCACTTTTTTACCAGCATTAGCGTCAATGGTACAATGTTTCGTTAGTTCTTGAGAAATTTTGACTCTATCGGGGATTTCTAGAGAATTTTGACTTTCATCAGCTTCTAAAGTAGCACTGATCGTTTCATCATTGTTCTTTTTATCAACAGGTTTAGAACCTAATGGATAAAGAAACATTATTTAAAAGCAAAAAATCAAAGACTGATCCCAAAATCAAACTGGTAAATTAACGATTAAGAGTCATTTAAGTGTAAATTACCTGAAGTGCCCTCACCGAAAGGGAGAACTGCTACTCCATTAACATTTTGTTGAGGGTATGATCTTGCAGAAGGTGAAAACACACAATGATCACACGCAGAGATTAATGTGGTCTCGGTTGAGGCATTTGCAGTTTCGTTATTCTGCAAACACTTTTCACAAAGCCAATATCTAAAGTTCGGGATCTCCATAGGTGGCAGTTCATCAGTAAAAGGTAACAAGTTACTGTTACCCTTTTCACGCATTCCAGCAACATAACCTCTGAGTTGACCAAATATTAATAAGGCCAAATAAGAAAAAAAAAGGGTAGTTAAGCCCCGCTTGCGGTCTGCTCATATAATGTAATATATGTGTGGGCGCTCGGGGGGGCAAAAGCAAAAGTGCACTAATTTTTAACGTTATTTTACTAATTTCGTGAAAATAACGTTAAAAAGAGGGGATCGTTAATCAGGCATCATGTGGTGGCGTTGATAGCCGAAAGACAAGGGGGTACATGCACCAATTGGCGTTTGTCTCAATTGCTGAGTGTTATGTGCCTTATGTCCAAGGCTTGATGCAAAACCACAATCGAGCCGGGGGTCTCATTGGAAGCAGCCTCTCTATTCCTACGGGGTAGAGGTAAGGCTGTCTACATCCCACCCTCCTCAGACCCTACCTTAGCTTTGCTATAGGTGGGATATACTGAGTACGATGATGATGATGATGATGATGAAGAAAAAAAGGGTAGTTATGTAAATGTTGAAAATTAAATATAAACAAGAAATATGAATTCACATCAAGCAAACATATTGAACAAGATAAACAGACTAATAGCAATGATAGATAATAATATATAACATACAAATAAAAGCAAAGACATTTGTTATCCAGATTTCTAAAAAAATGCTTGAGATTACTCCTTGGAGATCATTAATTACAGTAGCCATATAACTTGTTGATATGCTATATCCATTCACAATAGAATTTCCACTCAAAAAATCATTCAACATTGTGCTTGTGTATGCAACAATGCAGATTGTTAATCAAAAGATCATTAATAAAAAATCAACCTACAGTTTCATGATATGTAATGAGGATTAAAATAGTAAACCTTACCGTATAGAAAAATGGCTACACTTTGAAGAACCATCCTTCTCCTTCACATTAATGCCCAGTTTAATACATAAAGAATCAATCTTAACAGTTGAGTGGCTGGAGTTTAATACTGGGACAATGCTCCTCTCGTCATTGTCGTTCATGTTTAAGATATTACTGTGACAAGAAAAACATGTATGATTAAATCCGAAAATAAATATAATTAATGAAAAAGAACAGTAGCATAAGATTACAAACAGTTTGACTAAAGCTTTGATAAAACATCCATGCAAGATCAGAAGTAAAAGAGCCATGCAAATAGACACTATAAACAGTGGTTAATGATATCGACACGCTTACAGCTAAATGTTACCAATGGTCATATATATTATATAAATAGGAACAAATAAATAAACAAAAACTAAACTGAGATATTGAGACATGTACACACAATGACCAAGCGACATGAATGCCGCTGATAAAAGTAGAAGAAACCAAACCTTTACATCCAACCCGCAGTATAATCAAGAAACAAAAACTCATAAACTTAACACAAAAAATCACATCATCTATTCATCATACAGTTTAATAAATTTAGACAGACATAGAATTTAAACTAGTGTATAGATTGATACATGTTCAATATAATTTCATGATAAGTTCCCAAATATACATATGCAGGCCAAACTTCACTGTGAGCACACATTAATGCAGAAGAAACTAAACAGTAATAAGTTACATGAGCTCAACTAAACAGCTGCAAAGTACATGCACTATAGAAACAAATAATTAGAAATAAGAGGGCAAAACCAACTGACCTATCACGTGTACAACACCTATATAGCATACATTTTTTGGAACCCTATGAGTCAAGAAAACCATAGACTAGTCACTGATCATACACCCAACCCATGTATTTAAACTGTAATTATATGTTAAACTCAATTACTAATTACTAAACATAATAAAAGAACTCCAAAACTTAACATTTAATTTCCACTAGTCAAAAGAATGAACAAACCCTAGCATCAAAGCAAAATATATATGGTAAGCTAGAAAATTAAATCTGTATCTACAACAATAGATACACAGCTAAATAGAGACAACAAACACCTACTTAGATAACAAAATGCATCATCAAGTTACCCATCAATTAGGGTTTTCTTTTACCCAGCCGCTCCCACTAAAAAAAAGTAAATAAAAAAAGATAAAAGCTTTTACATTTATCGAGAAAACCCAATTCAAATTCATCAAATTTATCCCAAATTCACACCCACCACACCGATTCACCCACACAAACACTGAAGCTTTAGGTTTTTATAACATCAGTCAAATCCATACAACATATATAAACTTACACAACTTCATTCAAGATGCATCATAAAACCCACCCAGAAACTTACAACAAACAAAATCAAGCATCAAAATTAAACAAACAGATAGCTCAGATCATGATGTTTACTCGATATGTATCTATAAAAACAAAAGCAAAAACAAATCGAAAATACCGACAAACGAAACCCCAACAGATCTGAAATCGATTTCTTCAACGAAAACGATTGAGACAACAATCAGTGGATCCAGAATCAAGAAACGAATCCAAAAATCGGAACTTTACTTACAGATTTGAAGGCGATGGAGAGTAATTAGAGCGCGAATCTCCCGAAAACCCTAGTCGTCACCACTTTAGGTTTCCGCGAAATGGAGAGAGAAACATGTAGTGAGAGAAAGTGAGAGAGTGTGTGGGGGGTTTTAGAGAGAGAAAGAGAAAGGTTTTTATTATATACTACCATAACAATAATAAATATTATAATAATAATATACACGTATACAGAGACACACACTGTGAGGGTGTAAACTATGTGAAAGATAAACCAATAAAAAACTGCCACCTCATCAAAATAGTGAGTGCTTGTTGTTTGTCATCGCAATTACCAAAAATCAAAACCCTAATTCGCTCCACGCGCTCAACACTCACGCGACTTTGGTCAAATTTCAAGTCATTTGGTCTTTTCGGATAGTCCAAAAGAGGCCGCGCACTTATCTGAAAGACTATTGGTTCGTGTAGTGTACGCTCCATTAAACGCGTGTGCGGTTGGTATGGGGGTTTATAAATTTAAATATATATTTATAAATTGAGGGAAAATAGAAAACCACTTTAATTGTTTTAGATTTTTATGGAGGGTAATTTCGGTAATAATGAAAATGGATAAAAGAGGGCGGAACAATTACGTGAATTAGGGTTTGATGTTACGAAAAGTATTCATCAATGAGTTAGTTAATAAATTTATTTAAAACAAAAAAAAAATACAAAAAAATCATCAATGAGTTAATAAATTTATTTCAGAAAGGGTTGGCGGCGCAGCTTGTTGCCCGTCTACCTTCTGTTTTGATGTAACTTAACAAGTTTTCTGGTTATATCAATCGTATTATTATAGTTAAAAATATCAAGTTGCTAGTTATTTTTTGTGTGTGAAAAAAAAAACTTTTTAAATTGAAACTCGAGATCTAGGCAATTAACTTTACATTTTAGGTTTGGTATGGTATAGTAAGGGTTAATATTTGTTTCAGACATAATTTAATACTTACATTTAATATAATTGAATAGCATAGAAACTTAATTAAGAATAGATAAATTTACATACATAAAGCTCAATTTTGGAATATAATTAAACAAAAACTAACTAATTATTGGTAACATATACTTTGGGACTAGTAAATATAATAGGGTTTTTCCTTCACCCTAAAATATATAAGCAAATTAATTTATATAGTTTATCTACAAAAAATGTGATATTAATTTACGAGTAATTTACTAAAAAGATGTTTATATCCTACGATTCTCAAGTAAGGTATCAAAAAAATGTCTCTCACGTAAACTTTTCCCAAGCTTTTCCTTTGGCTATATATGAATGTGTTCAGCAATTAACTATTACAAATAAATAAAAACAAGTAAATAAATGATATTTCAACCAATAACTAATATTTTTAAATTTTGTAAAGAAATACAAAAAAAAGGTTTTTTTTAGTTCAATAGTAACTAATTAGCAAACTAACATGTATATACTTTATTAAAAGTCATACAAATATTGGTGTTTGACAAAGAGCTAATCGAACTTTGAATAGAAAAACGAATGGATTTGCGCATTCTCAAATGAAATGGCTTATTTGAAAATGGACTTATTCTTTGGAAGATCTATTTCGTGTCTAGTACCGTGCGATTCACTATCCAAGAACTCCAAATTGTTCTCTTGAAGCTCATCTTATTCAATTGTGAAATAAAATATCACCACCTTTTCCTATATCCGTCTGGATGAATGAAATCAACGGGCTATCATCGAAGGTCTTCTATGAGATACAAGAGTATGATAAATAAGACATTTGTTTCTTACTTACCATGCGCTCTGTTAGTGTTGTAGTCAGGCGAAGCTTGAGATTTCCGACCAGGGGGTCGAAAACGTATATACCTAAAAAAATTATAAAACTGTGGGTCGAAAACGTATATACCTAAAATTTTTTACATGAAAACTAAATACCGGACACTACTAATCAAAAAGTTTGAGAGGTTGGACGCCCTCCCCGCCGCTTCTATCCTGCGCTCTTGTTGTAGTTATATATAAAATTCAAAAATTAAATTATTTTAAAGAATATTTTTTTTATTTATGTATAAATGGTATCATGTTTTCCTCACCTTATGAAGTCAAAGAAATAATCATCACATTGTTTAATACTCTAAGGGTGGAGGGTATGGTTAATCACTCTAGGGTGATTGAGTGAAATCCTACCCAATAATATTATGCCATGTCAACTCCTCATTCCACTCCCCATTTTGCACTCAATCAGGGGGTATGGTTAATCACTTTAGGGTGTTTGAGTAGGTTAAAAAATAAAAAATTTTGATTGGTTATTCTCTCCTCTCTCTCTCCTCCATCACTCCATCACTCACATTCGGTGACTACACACCGATTTTGGTACACTCTCTCCAACTCACCGATCAAGTTAATCAAGTGGGTATAGTCACCGATCGATGACTCCCACTCCCCGCATCACTCACCGAGCATTATACCCCCTACCCTAAAGTCAAAATAACGGGTTTAACTAGCCGTTTTGAAGTCAAAGAAATAATCATCACATTTTTTTAATTAATTGGCCGTTGGCTAACGGCTACCCAAAACGGTCGAATTTTAACAGTCAATCCCAGCTAGCCAGCTCACACCGCCCCCTCGCCCAACGTCGGGCTTCAAAGGGACGCTGGGCAACGCTGTGGCCAACGCTGGCACAGAGTTAGTTAGCCAGCATTGCCAGACATCACCCTTCCCGTAAACGCCCCCACTCTCCGTAGCCTTAGGATTTTTTCTGTGAGATAATATATATGTATGTATTTTAAATTGTAATATGATTATATTATATATGATCTAATTTGCTCTTATTATATTTATACAAGGTTTTAGCATATATCTATCCGTATTAATTACTTATACATTTTTTATGCTAAATCTTTAATGTATAATTATAGGGAACTATTTAAAAAGTTTATATAAGTATAATTACTTAATAATGCGAAAGATATTAATGTATGTTCAGAAAATAAATATTTGATATTATTAAGTTTTTGATTGCTTTATACATAAAAATGGTAAAATAGTAAAAAAGATTGATGACCCGTACGTGCTTTACAAAACGATAAATCATGTCGCCATTGCCAGAATACACGAAACGTACAGTTGAGTTATTTTGGAACGAATATGATAGTTTTTAATATTTGTAAGTTTTATATCATACTCATCTTTTTTACTTATTAAAAATAAAAAAACTATATCATATAGAAGTACATTGATTCAAGACTATTATCTTGTTTTTGAGTATATTATAGATATAGAAATGCTGATGCCATATCATAGCGTAGTGTCATTTTAGGGGTGACTTAGGGATCACTGAGGTCCTGTGTTCGATTCTCACAAAGGGGTTTTTCCTAGATTTATTAGGTTTCCTCTTGAATTGGTGCATAGCATTATTGCTTAGTACAGTGGAGATGGATATGATCGGGTGGTTACGCTGATGCCACGATGATACTCCAATGGTCCAAATTTTCCGTACAAAAATTTTTTTAGATGTATAAATATATATGTAATATATACTCAAATTTTTTTATGAATCGGATCAAACATATATTTATTTTCTGATAAAGCTAGTACTTAACTACGTACAGATGCCAGCTTATAAAAGGAATTTTTAGAATTATGAAAAGATATGCATATACAGTACAAAATTAATTAAATACACCCACATGCGATTTCATTTTCCATTTTCTTAAATATGACAAGTATTATAATCATATCTATATTCAAGATGTTTTTGGTTTTTCATTTTAAGAAGATTATTAATGCATTCCTTTTGTTTATTTTTAGGGTATATAATTAATTAATGTATGTGATGAGACGATAACACGTGTCTTTTATCTCTCTGCAGGGTATCAAATATAAATATGTGTTGATAAAGAAGACATAAAGGTTCATCTTTTTATAAGACATAAAGATGTAGGCCAACATATTAATTAGAAGTTGTCATGAGTTTGGGTTAGCAACGTACGTACGTCCAAACAACTTATTTAAAAGGTATATATTATGTTTCGGATGGGTCTTTGAAGACGTCGATAACGAGGTGCGCGTTGGTATACTTTTTTAAGAGGACTGGTCCGAAACAAAACATTATAGCAAACCTAATAAGCCGTTGGTACCTTTAGCGACGATTCTGGCCATCAATAGCGACGATAGCCATCGCCCCTATTGGTCCCGTTTCTTAGTAGTGTAATAATACACATGGTCATGCAAAATGAAGACGTTAATCTTGAATTAAAGAGATAAGGATAAAGACGGGTTATAGATAATTGTGTTGAATTATTTATTGAGTCTTTATAGGGATAATTGTTAGTTCGAATTAGATAAGTTCATCTAGTTTGTTTATTTATTGTATTTATAGAGTTCGAGTTGGGTTAGGACTAGAATAGGTTTAGTATAAATAGATGGTTAGGGTCATTGTAATTAGTGTGCTTTTATTGATAAATAATACAAAGAGTCGAACCAGTTCGTTCATTCGGTGTTTGTGTGTTCGATCAAGGGCCTGATTTCCAACAATTGGTATCAGAGCTTGGTGCCTGCGGTTTTGAGAGTCGTTTTCAAGAAGGGGAGCCGCCCCTGGCGGGGTTGCAACCGCGGTAAAACTCCGGGTTGTTGAAGACGATGTAAGATTAAATATTTTATTTATATATTTAATCTAGTAGCCATCATTATCATTTATATAATATGGATCAAAATATATTAAAACCTATAATAAATTAGTTGGTAATTGTTGATGGGCCAGATTACCCTAATTAACTAATTGGGTTTCCCCTTGGGTGTATATAAGGAGATTACTAGAGAGGGATTAGGGTTAGACATTCATAACATCACACTCAATATCGCCCCTCCTCTCTCTCCATTACTACGAGTTCTTCAACCCTAAAGAACTCGGTACTACCATCAAGAAGATACATCCTAAAGGGGAACCAGACCAATCTGACGAACATGACGTCCACTTCCCTCTCTGGTGTGGTGACTGCTAATCAGGTACACACCTCTTATTTTATTGTTCATGATTGAATTTACATCATTAGGGTTCATGTTTTACCTTTGTTCTTATGATATAATCAACATGTGGTATCAGAGCGTATGTTGATTATATCAATTCAATCATAGAACTCAATGAATTGTATTATAGGAATTAAAACATAAAGATTGTTTTTTTTCCTTGTTTTGCGATCATAGATCTGCCAATTCAGTTGAAAATCAAAATCACTAAGGTTATGAATCATTAATCTTAATATTCCAATTAACGATTTATCTTGTTATTCATGCCGTCGAAACCCCACTCGGAGTCACATGGTTTCTCACTAATCATTAATGTTTTGTTTGCAATTCATGAATTTAGAATTGCAGTGGATTGCTTTACGTGTTCACATACAATTGATGATTTATTTTATTTATATTTTAATATATACATAATAAATGAATAAAGTGGAATGGACCGTATCCATCATTGTGATTCATTCATTTTTTTTAATTAATTATTATATTAATTAATTTTCTTTACAATATCACCTAATATTGTGATAGATTAGGATTTGATTATCTTTCCTAAAATTTTGTATCTTCATCTCCAAGTTTCGAATAAACATTATTTTAATTTGTACTCGAATAATTAACTTGGATAGATACACATGAGATATTTTGAAATTATAATCAAAATCCCTTAAAATTAGCTGATTCATACTTATCACACTAATTAGCTGCTAATCAGGAGTTTCGAGACCACAAGGTTGCGACTCGAAATCATAAAGGGTTTCAATCTTTATAACTCGAGACCACGATTTCGACTCGAGACCATAAGGTTTCGACTCGAGACCACTGAGGTTTCGACTAAGGGTTTCAATCATCACAACTCGAGACCGTGGTTGTGACTCGAGACCTCATTATGAGTCGAGATCTCATAAAATACAGTAGTCGAGACCATGTTTCCGACTCGGGACAACGAGGTTGCGACTCGAGACCTTAATGAGTCGAGACCTCATAATGTTATAGATGAGTCGAGACTTGACTCGAGATCTCACTCGAGACCTCATAACTGAGTCGAGATCTCACTCGAAACCTCATTATTTTAGGCTGTTTAATGTGAACTAAGACTTAGCTTGAATGATTGGTTTTGTAAATACTTAGTTAATTAATAAGGATCAAATAATCTTTTACAAAACCAAAATGGCTTAACTTGAATGAGCTTCTGATGTATCACTTCTGGCCAAAGCTGATTTGATGCATCTATTTATTGTTCAAGTATTATAAAAGCTATGTTAAGTATGCATTACAAACGTGAAATGTCTTAATTCTGGCCAAAGCTGATTTAATTCATTTATGTTTAGCATGCTTGACAAGTGCATAACTAAAGTGATTGTCTCATTTCTGGCCAAAGCTGATTTGTCACGATTACTTTGCACACATACTTAAATGATTACACTTCTGGCCAAAGCTGATTTGTCTTTGTTTAAGTAGGACTTTACTAAGTCTATTATTTTGATGTTAGTAATAGACATATCACAATCTCTTCACATAATGATCCTTATATTAATGATCCTTACTTAATTTTATGATCATTTCGTCTGCCTTATTTTAAGTACCCATAATTTTACTCACTATAATTTACTTCTATATATATCTCATCCACTCTAATTCCTAAACCCAAAATGTTTGCTTTATTTAAAGTTTCTATTAGAATTAGCTCTTAAATTAAATCCTTGATTATTTCTTAAGACACGATAATCCTATTGCTCTCTTCTGATAAAGATTATAAAGAAGAAAATTAGAGCATGATGATTAGGACAAATCGAACATGATGTCTCTTATGATAATCAAGAACTCTCTAACATAATGCTATCAATAAAGTTATTTCAGAATAAGTCTTTCCTAAGGCTAATCTCTTATATATGGAAGAATCACTAGAACTCCTAAGATGCATGCCTTCTTTTAAAATTCTAAACTATAAAGTTAAGTGGTATATGTGAATACATAATAATGTACAATACCATGACCCATAAAGTTAAGGGCTTACGCATGGAAATAAGTACATTTTCCAGTACATTACATATTAAGATTTTCACTTGTACAATTTGATGCCTTATAAATCAACTATAACACTCAAAAATACCAAAGTATAATGAGTGTGTTGATAAGCAACATATGTACAAAGAAATAAATGTTTGAAGCTGGAAAATAAGTTGTTACTCACCTTACAACCACTTAAAACCTTAAAAGAGGATTGTTCTAAGGTCCATAGACAAATTACAACTGTTAATTCCACCTCTAAGGTTCTTCAAGGGAAAATCTCACTGCATCATTATGTCATTAAACTAGACATAAGCAACGAGACTATCCATTATTCTAAAGAACAGTTGGATGAATTAATTAGATAGTCACTTATTAAAGATATTTAAGTCTACTAATTATAATATTCCTATTAACACATGATTAGTTGACTCTAGTTTTTTTTTAAACGTTTCCTTACCAGAAGTTAACAAATAACTAACATGAGAGTTAGTGACAAAATTAAATGTTAAGGATATAAGAACAATAATAAGCAGTCTTCTAACAACGTTTTTCGATACCGTACATATATTCTGAGTATTAATCAGAATATAGTATCATAATTAAGCAATGTTATGAAGGTTGTGAGGTTTGCATAGTCAACATAAAGTCACACTTACCTTAAACTCTCATTTTATTTGTTCTAAATATCTGGATTGAAACATTACTAAGATGAAACTAGATGATACCTTAAACTTTCACAAATTTTGTCATCATGCAAATGAGAATTTGATAAAATAAAAATGAGACTTATAAATTTCATCCATTATAACCGAAATTCATGAGAAATCATGACATGGTTAATGAGGATGATTTTTTATCTAATCTCATTCTAAGTGATTTTAAATCATGACGTTAAAAGCCCTAAATCATTATTTGGCTTAAGGAATAAGTATGGGTCCATCATAAGTCATTGACATTCGTGGAACTTATTCCAAATGGAATATTCAGACATAATTCATTTATCAATTAAAGACTATCTGATTGTATCTAAAATTAGTCGAATATGGCCCATAGTCTTAAAGAAATCTATTCATATATGTGCTTAACATGATTTTATTAAATATGTCCCTAAGTTTCTTATGACATCAGGACATTAAGGAAATCAAGTAAAGTCTAACATATATATGATAGGTTCCCATGTCACATACCTAATTGAAACTTATCTTGTAGCATTTCTAGAGACATTATAGATCAGTGGGAGCATTAAGTGTCTTAATTATAACTTGTAAAAAGTTGCAAGAGGTAGGGGAGTGCAAACTTCACGTTACTTCAATTTACACCTCTTGTACAAGACACTGCTCATTTTGGCACTGTTTTCATCAAAACTTGTCTCCTTACAATAAAATGCTACACTTACAAAAGTTTCATTGTTGCTTAATTGTGGGCACACTTAGGTTTCTTACCTAAACCAACATAATCCTCAACAAGAGAAACTACAATGACTAACGTCATTAATATGTTCATTAATATGTTTTCTCCATTAGAATTTGTTTGGTCGTTAAATATTGACCCTAAGCATGCTGAGTTCCTAAAGTTTTCTAAGGTCAGTGGGAGCAGTCAAAGTTCTTATCACGACTTGCAAGGAATACAAGAGGCGGGGGGAAGAGTGTCATTAAATTTCACTCCGAATTTAACTCCGATTACACCTCTTGTACACCATACTGCACCAACTCTTACAAACTTAGAATCCTGAAAATGATAGCAACCTAATCAAGAGCTAATCCATAAAACTGAAACTTCTAACAAACCCAATAATCAACTCAGGAGGTCATCTAGGTTTAAAAACCTATTAACTTTGATGATTACATAACCTCCCTAATTGAAGTTAAAATGGATTTTGGAAAACTTTACCGATCCTATCTCTTCTAACTAAGCCATTAGTGTCAATCAATCTTCTGAATGGAATAAAACAGTTTTCTAGTAAAACTGATTTTATGTGTTCGCATAACGTTTGGGATTTGATTGAATAACCTAAGAGTGTTCATAACTAAACCAAATCCTGATATAAACGTTAAGACACAAAGAAGCATGATTGATTGTCAAAGGTTATACTCAGGAAGAGATATATTATTAAAGAATCTTTATTACATATCTAACAAAAGATTTCTTTGAGGATCATCACTGTTCTAGTAGCTTATAATAGTTTAAAGCTACATTAGATGAACATTAAAACAATTTTCCCTAACAAATGGCTGACATATTTACATGTTCATAAAACAACCTGAAAGTTCCAAACTGAAGGTTAAAGAACACTTTATTTGTAAGCCAATAAAATCCATGTATGGTTTAATGCAAACATCATAATGTGATGAAATCTTAACGCAATTATTTTCATCAACAACCAAGTGGAATAATGTACCTACCTCAAGATGAGTGGGAGCAACTAAGATAAACTTGTCTATATAGATGATGTTCTTTTGACAAGTAGATGTTACATAAGTCAAAGCATTGTTAACACAAATTTTGATATAATAGATCTCAGAGATATCTCTTACATAATAGATATCATAACATGTTGAGATAGACCAAATGGGACATTACTTCCGTTCCATAAGTTTAACATTAAATTGGTCCTTACATATGTAACAAACAATACTGCTCTCCTTTAGAGGATAATAGGATAAATGAGATTATTTCTTACGCTTCATTAATTAGAAGCCTTATGTAAGTTTAAGTCTATACTCGTTTAGATATTACTCACATTGCAACACACTAGATATGTCTAGATTAATGTGAAGCATTTAATAGAGTATTACAATATCTTTAAAAGAAACGAGAGACTATATTTTAAAGGAGAAGTGAGAACTCAAACCGGTTGATTACTTTAACTTTGTAACATTCAAAGATGACAAAAAAAAAATGTAATTTTGGGTATATCTTTATGTCAGCAGACAAAACCTATCTCATGGAGGAGTCATAATAAACTGATAACAACCTAAGTTATAACGACATAATATATTGTTGATCACAAAGCAATAGTCACTAAATGTTGTTGAAAATTTATCAGTGGACTCATAAGTTTATTAACTCCATATAATTAATATATTGAAGACTTATTGTGATAAAGTCAGCTACCATGTCTCCTTGAACAGTAACAGTTCGAGAGGTGCTGCATTGAATTTCGATACACAATTAATTATTCGTTTATGAACGAATTGAGGAAACTAAATCTTTGTATCGAATGAATTCATGATATGCTTAAGGATCCTATAACTGAAAGTCTATCACCCATAACTATTATGTAAGCGCTTATAATAATCACGGGTTTATTGATGACTATGTACAACTGCATATCGTACTAAGAATGATTAACTTTTAATATTCCTCATCAGTTTGATTTTGTATGTCTCTTACATATGTTCTGCCGGTGTAATGACATATAGACAACTATAAATACAAATCAAACGCTAAAGGGCTTGTTTGTATTTTGATCATAACTGTTAGGTTTTAAATTAAGGCTATAGTATGACTAATGGGGGTCCTGAGTCGCATAATGATTCAACGGCTGTATTTCTCTGCTATAGTACTTGTTTAAGGCTAAAATGAGTATTAACTTCTGATCAGACTAATCTAATACTCATGATAAATGATTATTCGGCTAAGTGGGAGAATGTAAGATTAAATATTTTATTTATATATTTAATCTAGTAGCCATCATTATCATTTATATAATATGGATCAAAATATATTAAAACCTATAATAAATTAGTTGGTAATTGTTGATGGGCCAGATTACCCTAATTAACTAATTGGGTTTCCCCTTGGGTGTATATAAGGAGATTACTAGAGAGGGATTAGGGTTAGACATTCATAACATCACACTCAATATCGCCCCTCCTCTCTCTCCATTACTACGAGTTCTTCAACCCTAAAGAACTCGGTACTACCATCAAGAAGATACATCCTAAAGGGGAACCAGACCAATCTGACGAACATGACGTCCACTTCCCTCTCTGGTGTGGTGACTGCTAATCAGGTACACACCTCTTATTTTATTGTTCATGATTGAATTTACATCATTAGGGTTCATGTTTTACCTTTGTTCTTATGATATAATCAACAGACGAAGCAGAGTGAAAAGGAAAAAAAGGGTATCTTTGGTCAAGAAATATTTATTATATTCATTCGAATAAGGTTTGTTCGAAATTATGAAGAATGGCGGCTGTGATCAGTGATATTTTGTAATCAAAGTATTACATGAAGATTGCATGGATAAATTACATGCATTGGTGTCATGGACTCATGCACATGGACTAGAGACAAATTAAGTCGGTGAATTAATGTACAAGATTATGTATACTGCTTTGCATTACATATCGGAGTTGGCGTGGTGTTTCGGATCACTCGTTGTCGTGGGGAGTATGGTTTGATATGACGGGGGTGAGTGATGAAAGATACCCTTTTCATGTCAGGAGATCGTGAGATACAAGAAAGAATGTTGATCGAGATCAACAAGAAAGAAAGTCGGGTTCAAATCTTTGAATCCTTATGAAAGAAAGAAGAGGCGCCACAAGAAAGAAGAAAGAGGCCGGCGTCGCTTCGGGAGAAAGTAAGATGGCCTCGTAAGAAAGAAAGAAAGAACGATGGTGTTGCAAGAAAGTAAGAAAGTAGCAAGCCACAAGAAAGAAAGAAAGAACGGGAGTCGATCAGAAAGAAGAAAGATAATCGATAACCGAAAGAAAGAAAGAAAGAAAGAAGCGGACTTGTGTGGTTCGTAAAGAACGAGAAAGACCGAACCGTATGGTTCGAATAGCAAGTTAGAAAGAAAGTTGATTCGAAGCAAGCAAGTAAGAACAACTTCGAATCAAGCAAGAAAGCACGTTTTAGAAAGAAAACCGTTTCCAGCTAAAGCAAGAAAAGAATGAAAGAACAAAAGCAAGCAAGAACGAATTAGCAAGTATAGCAAGAAGCGAGATCAAGATTAGGGGGGTGAATGTTGGATAATCTTGATGGATTCGGGTCGGATACGGGTAGAAGTCGAGATGGTTCGAGAGGAAACGTGATTCGGGTGTCATAAATGAGCGGTGTGAACAATTCAAGATTAAGGGGGAGAATGAAGACGTTAATCTTGAATTAAAGAGATAAGGATAAAGACGGGTTATAGATAATTGTGTTGAATTATTTATTGAGTCTTTATAGGGATAATTGTTAGTTCGAATTAGATAAGTTCATCTAGTTTGTTTATTTATTGTATTTATAGAGTTCGAGTTGGGTTAGGACTAGAATAGGTTTAGTATAAATAGATGGTTAGGGTCATTGTAATTAGTGTGCTTTTATTGATAAATAATACAAAGAGTCGAACCAGTTCGTTCATTCGGTGTTTGTGTGTTCGATCAAGGGCCTGATTTCCAACACAAAATGAGATTTATGAAGTTCAAATACAACAAAAATATTACAAGTACACAGTAATTCTAAGTTATATGCATCATTGACTTCATCGAAGAAGCATATACGCCCTTAGGCTCCACGGTATGGAGGATCATCCCCCTTCGTCGCCGATCCTCCAGCCATTTCGCCCCTCGTTGCCGGTCCTCTAGCGTCCTCCTCGTCGACTTGTGGACGATCCACTACAAGACAAAACACACTCACACACACATATACATACAACTTATATATATATATATATCTACCTATATATATATATATATATATTAGGATCATCTCCCCATTTCCTTACCTCCATTCTCTTTGCCCCATACTCACACCCAATCTACGTGGCGCTTACGCGGTGGATCATCCTCCAAGGAAGCACCATCACCATTCCGTGTAGCCTTATGATGTATGTGTCATCTCCTCATTACTAGCATTAGTAAATAAATGTAACGTAAGGATATAAGTTCTATACTTAAAATCTTTTATCAAAAATTGTCAAAAACTATGAAAGAAAACTTATTTTTAAAAGAAGTACACCAAAACACATTAAAATGTAAAATTATATAATGTTGAACTAAATGAGGTACACCAAAACACTTTTAAATATAAATTTATATAATGTTGAACTGGGAAACATGGTCAACAGTAGGGATAGTTTTGAACACCCCTAGTCAACAGAGTCGTTCATGCTCTAACTATGAGCAAATTAAAACGTATCAAAAATGGGCATTTAGTAATATTTGACTTCCAAATGTCTAATTCATCTGTGTAAGTAGCTATATATGGTGCTAATGATCCGTAGACCAATTGGTTTGTGGGGAAGTGGGAAGATTTACCCACTTATGTGAGGTTTCTGCCCGGGAGGTCTCATGGTCGAATCTTGCGGGGGGCGAACAGTGGCACTGGTTTAAACTGACAATAATATGCCAAACGCGGGATTCCTACTCGTGACCTGAGTGATCAAAGGCCAAATACCTAACCGGGTGATCTAGCCGTCCAAAAAAATAGCCATATATGGTTTAATTTGTATATCGTTTAATAATTGCGTCTTACGACTTTGACCACAATCCAAATACTTTGAATAGTTGCCATTATGTGTTTATTAATGATTATTATATATAGATTTCATGAATACTTCGAATACGTTAAAAATTAAAATTATCTTTGTACGTAAAAAGCTAATTTGACAAATAAACCTAAATTATGCTTATCTCAGTTTAAAATGGTACAATTCGAGAGTAGTAGTGGCTACTGGACCCGATCATTAAACATATTGTGTTGAACATTGCGTATATATTTATTTAGAGTAAACTGCCATTTTGGTCCCTGAGGTTTGGTTACTTTTTGCCACTTTAGTCCAAAACTCAAACCTTTTGCATCTGGGTCCCTGTGGTTTCAGTTTTATTGCCATTTTGGTCCAAAAATGAAATCAGGTCATACTTGTCTTATAAAATCCTGTAATTTTGTCATTTTCCTCAGGGGCAAATAAGGTCATATTTGTCTTATAAAATATGGTATTTATTTATAAAAAAGAAATGATCATTTTTGCCCCTGCGGAAAATGACAAAATAACAAGATTTTATAAGACAAATATGACCTGATTTCATTTTTGGACCAAAATGCCAATAAAACTGAAACCACAGGGACCCAGATGCAAAAAGTTTGAGTTTTGAACTAAAGTGTCAAAATTGACTAAACCACATGGACCAAAATGGCAGTTTACTCATTTATTTACTTAAAACATGTCAAAAAGAAACTGAACTTATACGACTGGATAACCTAATGCCATTCTGAAAGTTGATATTCCCAACCACTTGGGGTCCCACCACCATTATTATAACCCAATACTTGTTTTTATTATCTCTTCGTGGCAACAAATATCACACGACAATTTTCGTATAGCAAGTTTTCACATACCATGCAAGTAATTCATGCATGCTAATAATAAATTTACTATATATCGTCTTCCCTTAACTAGTATATATACATTTAAGTTCACGTGTTAAGCAGTGGCGAATCCAGGAAATATTTTTAGGGGGTTCCTTTTTTTAGATTCTCACTATTTTTTTCCAAATCATACAAGGTTTACCCTAAAATTTTCCATTTTTTTCCAAACGAAGGGGGTTCCCGGGAACCCAGGAACCCCCCCCTGGATCCGCCCATGGTGTTAAGGTACATATTTAAAACACTTTGAACTCACGATTTACTACCACAATTTCAAATTATGCTCTTTTTAGCATGTGGCCACTAACATATGTTTTTTCACTCCTCATGATATAACTACTTTAAGCTAATTATGATGATAACCTCATATATTTGCAAGTATGATCACATAACTCAACACATTGGTAAGAAATTAATATAGGTTCAACCAGCTCTTTTAGAAAACATCAAATATTAAGAAGTAACATTTAAAAATAATAAGTTATAATTTAATTATATCAAGTTCAGAAGAAAATTTGTAATTTATAATATATTTAATGCATATAATAGAATTGTTTTTGTCATGGATCAAATGATATGATTGTTTATGTGGTTGAGACCCACAACATGTTATGTTGGATTTGGACTGGAGTCATATAAGAAGACTTATTTTATTTATATCATTTCACTCATTTACGGTATTCTTATTAGTTTATTCATTAATTCAGTATATATATATATATATATATATAATAAAATTTTAATAACTATATGTATCCGGGCCCTCGAGAAGACTAGGCCCTAGGCCGTCGCCCACCCCGCATTCCCTCCCTCAAATACGGCCCTGATATATCATAACTCACAAAATTTGCGAAATATTTAGAAGATGACATTTTATTGTATATCACGTTTTGAAGTATGTGCACTTACATTGACCACTTCTACCTTTCCAATCTATATGAGAATACCTCTATTCACGCATTTCTTGAAAAAGAAAAGTCTATGTGTTATATATGACCCATTTCGGCATTTCCTGTAATTGATCCATCTATCTTTAACTTCATATTTCTTCCCCCCCCCCCCCCCCCCCCCCCCCCCCCCCCTCCACACACACACACCACCACACTAAAGACTACACTATTTTTTGTTACATGAAAGGGATATCTATGGTATATATTCGGAATGGGCACTAGTGAAAAGCTTTTCATATCCACAAAATGTCAAAATGAAGCATTTTAAGAAACAATAAGAATCTGGAAGAAAGGATGTCGAAAGAGCCTTGAGTGTACCTCAAGCTCGGTGGGAAATTATACGAGGTCCAACAAAGAGCTTGGAACTTAAAAATAATAAGTGATAGAATGTATGCATACATAATACTACATAATATGATTGTGGAGGATGAATGTTATGTCATTTGATTGGTCGCATGATGAGCACGAGGAAGAACCATCAAGTTATGAACATGGAGCGCCATTAGCGTTTTAGCAACAAATGGAAATGTTCAGAAGTTTACGTAGTCAAGAAACTAATCAAGTACTTTGAAGCGATAGAACATCTTTGGTCTAACAAAGACAATTATATTTATATTTATATTTATATTTCTTTTATAAGTGTTTGTTTATTTATGCTATGTATAATTTTTTAGTTTCAAAATTTTAATGAATAAAAATTCTACTTAGTTATCTAACTATATTTAAATATTTTAATATTTCTAATTATTAAAAACATAATTATTATTTTCAAAATATATTAATAATAAAAAATAAAGAAATGTATCAATTATATAAAAAAGAGTTTTAGTATTAAATAAATTAGATTTGACACCTCACCGCGTTGCGGCGAACTATTTTTGTTATTTAGTTTGTATTTACATGTGTTTTGAATCACTACGAGCGCGTTGCGCACGGAACCGCTGACAAGAATAAAAAGAAAATGTAGAAAAAAAAATACTAAAAGATAATCGAAAGAAAATCAACCACAAAAGTTGTATGGTAATGATGTTGTTCGTATGAAACCCGTGTCAGAGATGAGCAAATGGTACTGGGTACCGGTACCGAATTTCCCGAAACAAAAGATCCTAAGTACCAATTCGGTATCGACTTTTGGCGTTCCTGGTAGCGGTTCGCTACCGGTTTTACCTTTATATACCGGTACCGTAACCGGTATTTTCGGTACCAATACCGATTCGTTATCAGTTGGCACCGAGCTCATCCCTACTCCTGAAACTAAAAAAAAAATCATTAAAAGTTGAAGAAAATCAACAATAAAAAAGTTGTACGATACTGTTGTTGCTCATATAAAAATCATTAAAGTTAAGAAAAAAAATAAAGAAAATAATTATCGTTATAATATTAAAATAAAAAAATGTTAAAAAAACTATATATTTTATTATAATAATAAAAGTACTATTCATTAGCTTCGTCGGGTTATCTTGAGAACGCTAAATATTGCGAAAACCGTGAGAACGAATGAGAACACCAATCAAAACCATTTTTTTTAATACAACCCTCATTGAAATTAAAATACAATATCAAAAAAAAGAATTTACAACATTAAATAATTTATTTCTCCTCTTAAAATCACTTTTATTAGATTTTTTACACATGTGTAAATGGCAAACTTACACATGTGTAAATTTTCTTTATTTTCGAATTCACGTAAATTTAAATGTGTAAATTTAATTTCTAACATTGTGTTCGGATAATAATGATAAGTGTAAAAAGAAATTTTGAATTTGAATTGTTTTTGACCAGGTTCTCGTGGTTTTTTTATTCGTTCTCACGGTTCTCACAATATTCAGCGTTCTCGTTTAAACCCTCTCCTATATATATATAGGAGAAGGATCCGTTAGGAACCACCCTTTATTGCGAGAACCGCGAGAACCAATGTGAACACAAACAAAATACCTAAAAATAGCTAAAAAAACACACAATTTAAAAAAAAAAAAAAAATTTATAAAAAAATCGCTACCTTTAGTAAAAATGTTAATTTTTTTTTGTGTGTTTTTTTAGATTTTTTTTAGGTTTTTTGGGGGTTTAGTTTTTAGTATTTTAG
The DNA here is from genome assembly GCA_030545235.1 of Helianthus tuberosus. Classification (NCBI taxonomy): domain Eukaryota; kingdom Viridiplantae; phylum Streptophyta; class Magnoliopsida; order Asterales; family Asteraceae; genus Helianthus; species Helianthus tuberosus. The sequence goes on from CM060400.1 coordinate 212,453,389, forward strand.
CTTTGGGGGGGGGGGGGGGGGGTTAGGTTTTTGGGGGATGGGGGAGGGGGGGTTTAGGTTTTTTTTTTTTTTTTGAGGGGGGGGGGGGGGTTTAGGTTTTTTTGAGGGGTTTAGTTTTTAGCATTTAGCTTTGGGGGGGGGGGGGGGGGGGAGGTTAGTTTTTTTTTGGGGGGGGGGGGGTGTTGGGGGTTAGGTTTTTTTAGCTATTTTAGGTTGTTTTCACATTGGTTCTCGCGGTTCTCGCAATAAAGGTGGTTCTCGCATGAATCTTACCCTATATATATAGGGTGGGGTTCTAGAGTGAACACTAATGTATTTGCGAACTGAGTGAACAAATCTTGGCCATTGATTTACACACGTGAATGGCTAGGATTTCATTATCAAATCGTAAAATACACTAGTGTATTTTATCATCAAATCATGGCCATTGATCTACACACATGTATGGTCAGGATTAGTTCGCTCAGTTTGCAAACTACACTAGTGTTCACTCTTGAACCTAACCCTATATATATATATATATATACATACATACATACATATATACAGGAGAAGAATCCGTTAGGAACCACCCTTTATTGCGAAAAACCGCAAGAACCAATGTGAACCCAAACAAAAATACCTAAAAATAGCTAAAAAACACACATTTTTTTTTTTAATATTTTTAGCTAAAAATTGCTAGTTTTCGCTATCAAAACACTTTTTAAACTATTTTCATATAATGTTTATGACTATCAATACATTTTTTTTGGATTTAAAACACTTTTTAAACTATTTTACACTAATCAAAAGCCATTGAGAATCAATTTGATTAACTAATTCACCAAAATCATAACTTTAGTTATCTAACCAAATGTTGCCATTTTCTTTCAAAATTTCATTATCATATAATGGCTTAATATCTAAATATTATTATTATTATTGATTTAATCGTATCTAATTAATTATTAGTGTTCTAAACCTATATTTCTCCATAACTCCTCTTTTAAGTCAATTTTAACCATTTATGAGTTTATAACTAGCTTATTTGTTAGTTCGATATGGCCATTGCATACATTCTGGGTTTGTATTGTCCATATTAAAAAAATGCGGTTATCACACTATAGATGGTGGATATAGTTTTAATCATGAAAAGTTTTCTTGATTAATGTGTTATTTTGAAGACATAAACGTCATACTAATTGTGATATTGGATTTTGTACTTTTGGTTTCATAGTTGTATTTCCGAGCTCAAAGTATCCCTTGTGAGTAACATGCTATGATTAAGGATTTCACACTCAAAGATGGTTAAAGTTTAAATGTTTTAAACTCCATTTTATGCATGGGCTAGTGAGTCTTATCTCATATAATGTTGCAAGTAATCGTAGGAGATGTAAGCTCAATGTGGTCTCTCCGTGTTATGTTTTTTTTTAAAGGTGTGAATTATTCGCGAATGCCGGGAGGTTTAGTATACATTGTCTTAATCGGGTCCGCGCTAGAGAGCCCTCTCGCACAATAGATCCCCAATTTAAACCCCTCAATGAGAAACCCCTATCACCCAGACTCGAACTTGAGATCTGCAGGGGAGAACTCACTCGGACCCACCATAAGTGGAACTTAAATACCCGTGGCCACCACTAGAGCACTATGTGATACTAAAAAGAGTTTTGGGAGTACTAGCCCGATGTGATATTTTCATCTTATGATAAAAACCCCAAATTATCACACTGTATAAACATTTTCAAGTAATATACTTTACATCAAGGGGATTCGAAGCCATATCTATCTTAGATTGATTGTCTTTCTATCTTTTATTTATCTTCATGCTTTTACCTTATATTTTTTTTACTTTCCTTAGTTAAGTTTACTTTTATTTGCATCAAACCTCACATTTTTATTGACTAAACAACAACGAAAGTCAACTATTGAGAGTCGTTGTTTCTTTGGATTGATACTTAGTTCTAATCTAAATTATACTACGCCATGATATGTACACTTTCCTTATTGTGTGTACTTGTGTTAAGCGTAATAGCCAATTTTGAAATTTAGAACAACGGTTTGTGTTGGAAAAAGCCTTTCAAAAACATATAAGTGGTGGCACACATCAGTTTCCTATAGATTAAGATAATGACAAATAAAAACAAAACTAATTTAATATTTCTTTGTAAGTGATGGGGACAATCTGTATTTGGATCGTAAGGAGAGAAATATTTTAAGTGGGCAATGACTTTGTATAGATAACAACATTTGATCATTTGTCGAGATAAACGATACATGGAGATTTCCATGATCTGCCTTTTTTTTAATATAAATGAAAGCAACTTCCATTTTTTTTAGAGTTAATTGCCAAAATCGTCCCTGAGGTTTGGGCATGTTTGCCATTTTCGTCCAAAATAACACTTTTGTATCAAATTGCCCCCAACGTTTGTAACTTTTTGCCATTTTCATCTAAACCATTAACTTAGTTTATTTTTTCTGTTGAATTGATGATATTTGGATGAAACTGCCAAATATAAAACCACAGGGACGATTTTGGCAATTTACTCAAACCCTTTTAAATTTCTTTTATTTAATTATTTTTGTTACACATATAATAAAAAAGAATATACATGGAGTTTTTAGAAAAAAAAAAATTAATAGTTTTGTCACATAATTTTTATAAATTTTCATCCAAATCACTAACTCAGTTTATTTTTTCTGTTAAGGTGAAAGATGTTTTAAATTTTATAAATCAAGACAGAAATTAATTTACAACTTCTTTATATAAATTAGTTTTATAAAGAGAAAACGTTATTGGTGTGCAACACATAACAATCGATTACAACTTTTAGTATTTATCAGTTATAGAGATAGAAAAAAATTATAAAACGTTACATATTTTTTAAATGTGTTGAGCACCTAGGAAATATGTTGGTAGAAATAAAATATTTATTTAATTAAGATTATGAGGGTTACTAACTAATACTTATTCTGGGTGGCTTGAGTAAAGAAACTTTTGGTTCATAGCATTACAATTACAATTTGGTGGGTAATTTTAAGGTTTGGTAACGATACGTTGTTTGATAGAGGGAGGAGGGGGGGGGGGGGCACTGGCTTCTGTTTTTCCTTAGGAGCGAATTTGAAAGAGTAGAAGATGAATTACAAACTTGGTACATATGATAAGATTTTTTTATTTGACATTTTTCAATAAGTTCACCAGCATTTTAGTTTTATAAAATTTAGAGGTGTAAGTAGATTTTATTTTTATAAAACTGATCTATATAAAAAATAGAAATTATTTATGTCTTAGTTTATGAACATTCTTCGCCTTAATAGAAAAATTAACTTAGTACATATGATAAGATTTTTTTATTTGACATTTTTCAATAAGGTCACCAGCATTTTAGTTTTATAAAATTTAGAGGTGTAAGTAGATTTTATTTTTATAAAACTGATCTATATAAAAAATAGAAATTATTTATGTCTTAGTTTATAAACATCCTTCGCCTTAATAGAAAAATTAACTTAGTTAGTGGTTGGATGAAAATTTACAAAAATTATGTGACAAAGCTATTATTTTTTCATATAAAAATTGCATGTATATTCTTTTTTATTATATATGTAACAAAAGTAATTAAATAAAAGAAATTTAAAAGAGTTTCAGTAAATTGCCAAAGTCGTCCCTGTGGCTTTATATTTGCCAGTTTTATTCAAATATCATCAACTTAACAGAAAAAATAAACTAAGTTAGTGGTTAGGATGAAAATGGCAAAAAGTTACAAACGTTGGGGGCAATTTGGTACAAAAGTGTCATTTTGGACGAAAATGACAAACGTGCCCAAACCTCAGGGACGATTTTGGCAATTAACTCTTTTTTTATATATACATGGAAGATAGGATCAGTCGAGTGCCCAACAAGATTATATGGACATCAAGTTTATGAAAAGAGATTTCAACCATGTAAGTTCAACACATGTGTCGAGCTTTGTATTTCAGACTTAAGATCTGCGCAGGCTCTCCTGTCTGCACCGCGCAGACCATGCGCAGACATTGCCATATGCATACTGTTTGTTTTTTTCAAAGACGTTTCATTAAAAAAAAGTTTGCGCGAGTTCTTATTAATACAGACTTGGCCCAGCCACTTCTAAGATTTTCTAAGGTCCATAGAGGGTTATACATCACCACCCACCACCACTGTCCACCACCACCACCACCATCGTCCACCACCCACCACCACCACCACCGTCCACCACCTACGACCGTCTACCACCCACGTCTACCACCACCTACCACCACCGTCCATCACCACCCACCGTCTACGTCCACCACCCACCGTCTACGTCCACCACCCACCACCACCGTCCAATCTGTCACACCCCCAAATTACCACCTGCGGAGTTTTACCGCGAGCCGTGTGACACACGATGATCTAGCCACTAATCATGTCGAACTATTAGTAAATAATATAAAACACAATCATCATGTCCAACATGAATAGTGTATTTCAAATTAAACGCTTGAAACGAAGTATGTGTTCAGCGGAAGCAAATGTAATTGTTTCAAACAACCAAAGCCAAATTGTTTTAAGTTGCATAATATAAAATGTTCTGATTAAACAGTGTAACACTCTACTTGTTTTCATAATATTTTATTATAAACAAAACATTTGTAAACCAATACTTTGATTCATATGTCAAACATAAGGAAAATTTTCATCAAGTTAACATTTTAAATAAGTACTACTAGATTAACAACCCCAAAACAAGTATTTAAGTGTTAACTACATAGACATTGTTTTAAACATATTTAAGTAAACACGGAAGCTTCAAAAGCTCGTGTTCGGTTCTTCAAACATGCTTGATCGCCATCCGGAAAGTCCCCAATATCACCAAAGGTCAAAACCACATCAAATGTTAATTTTGATAATGTTACAATGGGTATAAACAAGTCCTATGGGTCAAAACAACAAAAAATTAAACAATTTTCGGAATCAGGGGGCTAGACGCTACGTCTAGGGGCTAGACGCTACACCTAGCCCCTTTTTTGATAGCAAGTTGCTTTAATTGCTGCTGCATTCGCCCAGCTCAACATTTTATCAAATCCAAACTTAAATCCACCATAACTTTTGATTCGTAAGTCCGTTTTAAGCGATTCTTTTTCCTACACGTCCGAAATTTAATTACGGACCCGTTTACCATCATTATTCGCGTTAAAACCTGGTTTATAAGCAATTTGCTATTAAATCCATTTTTTAATTATTCGACCCGTTTGTTTGTAAGTCATACAACTTGTTTTATTATCATCACATATTTCCAACGATTTTACCCATTCCCGGGTTTATCAAACACTAGCGTTTCGCTCCCATGTCATGGTTTGCGCGTGCATTAGCATCATGCTGGTTTGTCAATTTTCCAAGCATACACATTTAAACCAATTATACGATTTCATTATACTTAAGTTTTGACCCATATGCAAGGGCTCGTTTACGACCGGTTTAGCGTGTCCATTTCACGGCATACGCATTACAAAATACTCAACCTTTATGTGACATTCAAGCCACTTCGATTTCAACCGCTTATGCGACATCGTTTGACCCGTTTGTTTGTCGAGCGAGCTTCGTCACTTCAATGACATATCAAACTTACTTTAACCGTTTATTTTGACCCGTTCGGTTTGTCGAGTGAACTTCGTAACTTCTATGACATATCAAACTTACTTTAACCTTTTATTTTGACCCGTTCGGTTTGTCGAGTGAACTTCGTCACTTCTATGACATATCAAACTTGTGTATTACACTACATTTCCATTAACATTTCTAAGAACAATGTTTATGCATAATGTAACGAAACTAAAAGTTACATACCTTTAGAGCGTTCCTTTCAAGCGCGTGTCCGCTCCGGCTTGTCCGCTTGAAGTCTCGGCTCTTTTGCCTATAGGGTTCAATCAACACTTCGTTTAGAACTCCATTCATGTCTTATAGCGCATAATTCATCTTATCATTCAAATATGCGTTTCGTTCGAAATCACCATATCTAGCTTTCTTTTAGGCATTTCAACAAACACCTAAGAGGCATAATTTTACTAAATCAACAATCAAGTTCATGACTACATATTTAGCCAAAATTTTAACATCTTTTACAAGTAAATCATCAAATTTTATAGTTCAATATCAAGATTAACTTCATAGAGTTCAAATAACACTAGTTTACTAATCATGATTCTAGTGTTCATCATGTTTTTACAAAACCCACTAAACACACATAATGGATGATCATGAATTTCATAGTTTAAGCACTAATTCAACCAACTAATGTCTAGGGGTTACTCCTAGACATGATTTCATCCCAAATTCATCCAATCAACGATCATGCAAGCTCAAATTTCGATTCTCATGTGTTCATCTAGAATTCAAGATGGAATCAAACCATGAAATTTTACATACCTTATGATCCCTTCACTGAGGTGATCACTATTTCGTGCTTGGATTTCGATTTGGGCTTGATTTGCCCTTTCAATCTGGAGAATTTTTGAGTTTTAGGGTTGGAGCTTGAGAGCTCTTTTGGCTCTGGTAGAAATCGCAGGGACATACACACACGTATGTGTGTTTTATTTATTTATTTGTTTAATTAAAACTTCATTTCATTTATCCATGTTTAGTCCCTCCACTTTACGCAGGTTATTTAAAGGGTGTTTTAATCATGTTTGTTCTATTGTGTCAAGACACAAACTAACTAGGTTATTTATTCCTAGTTATATTATCTTGACTATTACCAATATTTAATTTACAATATGATACTTATATTTTCGGGGTGTTACAAGTCTACCCCCCTTAAAAAGGTTTCGTCCCCGAAACCTTCTTTAAATAGTCATTTGGTTTAGACCAAACTAACTTAGTTTTGTTTTTAAGGCATTCTTTCTTTTAGTCAAAAGTTATCTTTTGCCTCGACGCATGCGTCTTTCACGTGTAAGTCCCCACGGACCGTAACTTGTATCTTGCATTTCTTATCTTGCCGCCTATTTGTCCCGATTGCCACTTGACTACCCAATAGTATGAGTTCGTCAATGTGTTTATTCCATACTACCCTGTATTGACAAGTGTTTTATATAATTTACAACACTATTTTGACTTTGGGTGATCCTATCAGCTAGACTGACTAGTCAATGTCACCTCATGCCCTGTTAATTTGGGTCTAACCCTTTGCTATATTCGGACTTACGTGAGTTTATGATCTCTTATCCCGTAACTCACGTTACGACATGATTATTTTCTGCATTTCTATATCACTCTTGTGACTATGATTACATCACATCACACTATGTTTAAGTTTTTTTTTATAAACTTTTCATTATCACGAATCTTCTCTCGAATTAACATAGCGTCTCACACCTATCGGTGTTGAGACCTATATTCTTTAACATTAACTATTTTCTAATCTCTCTATAATATTCATATTCGTTAAACGCCACTTCGTACTAATACTGAATTTTAGTTTAACGTCTTACTCATATCCGGGAATTGACAACAAGAATTTATTCTTTTCCGTTGTTATATTGCACGGGGAATCGTAACCAGTCCCCATGCTTAACCCCAAGTGACCCGTAGATTCCTTCACTTTGCCTCGTAAGCTATTCTATTAGATCTTTACCTTTTTAAGGTGAGAACCTATAATTTGTTTCTTTGTATTTGTGACCCGAGGGTCATTTTGGTCCCGTAGACCTTTATATTGATTATAACCCGAAGGTTATAGTGATCCGGTGGATCACCTTCTACTCGTGTCTTTATTTAAATATATATATATATATATATATATACATATGGCGTCAAGGCACCCCCTTTTATGTTTAGAATAATTTATTTTTGGCTTTTGAAATTCATTTGACCTTAACCGTAGTCTAAGGCTACACTCATTTTCTTTTGGCTTATCTTTCTGACTCTATGACTTCTTACTTCGTTTTCGCGTCGGTTTATCCCACCCGTTCCTTTATTTGGTTTATGCCCCTAATTCCTTTCAACTCGTTACCCGCGTTCTTTATCTTAATGTTTTTAACACTTCGGTTTCATTGGTTTTACATTTTCCTTCCCATATACTTTTACGACCTATCGCATAGATTCAGTAATATTTCGCACTCGTATCGAATAAAATTTGTGTTAAAATTGAATTCACAAGAAACATACCCGAAACGACATCAGGTTCTATCTTTACTTCGGTTGCGGTTAATTGGAAGGATCTGGCCCTTGCCTTTTGTGCCTCCATCTGCACATCCTTCTCATTCCTTTTCCCGTCCAATTCCGGGCACTTCGACTTTTTGTGGCCCGGCTGATAGCACTTATAGCACACCGAAACTTTCTCGGGACATAACGCGGCCGTATGCCCTGTCTTTCCGCATATGGGGCATGGTTTGTCTTTAAAGCGGCATTCGTCCTTGTGCCCCTTTCCACAAACTTTGCAACTCGGTGTTCCACCCTTCGCATCTGTCTCCTTCACCGTCTCAGTTGTTCGAGCCTTCTTTATAGGGCTTGAGTTGACATCCATCGCCCTTCGTTCGCCTCGTTCAATTTGCTTCTTGAGTTCAATTTCTCTTTCCCGAGCCGTATTTATGATCTCGGTGAGCGTCTCATACTTGGAAGGAGTCATAAACTCCCGATATTCTGCACTTAACATATTATAATAATAATATATTTTCTGCTCCTCGGTAGTTACTAGCTCATCGCAGAATCTCAGTTTATCCATGAAAATACCCGTGATTTTATCAATCGTTTCACCCTTTTGCCTTAACTGGATGAATTCCTCCTTGATTTTGTTGATGACCGCCTTGGGACTGTGGTGTTTAAGGAATGGTACCTTAAACTCGTCCCACGTCATAACCCTTGCCGCTTCGGCTCCAATCTCCTTCTTTTTGTTATTCCACCAATCCTTGGCTTGACCCCTTAATTGACCCGTTCCGTAAGCCACATAATCGCTTACGTCACAGTGGGTCCTTTCAAATACCCCTTCTACATCACTTAGCCATCTTTGGCATATTATCGGGTCGACCTCCCCGTTGTAATTTGGCGGCTTACATGCCATAAACTCCTTATACGAACACCCTTTGTGTTCTCCGGATTTTTCTCTCATAAGGTTGACATTATCTTCCAACCTTTTAACTCGTTCTTCAACTAATGATAACACTGTGTTTTGAATTTTGTCTATGAAACCGGATAGACTACCCTCAATTGCCTTCCCCACTTCTTCAGAAATTAACTCTTTCATTTTTCGGTGCTTGTCGGCACCGGATCATCATCGTTTCTTTCTGTCATCTTGAAACTGAAATGTTTACATCAATTATTAAACATTTCATTTATAACATAGCTTTATTTGCTTCGGTTTAGCCAAGTTCGTAACTTTCTTTAAACGTTCACATTTAGTGCACTTTTCGGGTTTGAGTGTGTTAACACGCTCTTCCCATGCACGTTAATTCACATCTTGTTTCTTACATAAGATAAGATCTACTAAAATAATTAATTAATTCTTACCGGACGATCAATCAAGCTTGAACCGAACACTTTGTTGACAACCTTAAGCTCTGATTACCAACTTGTAACACTCTACTTGTTTTTATAATATTTTATTATAAACAAAGCATTTGTAAACCAATACTTTGATTCATATGTCAAACATAAGGAAAATTTTCATCAAGTTAACATTTTAAATAAGTACTACTAGATTAACAACCCCAAAACAAGTATTTAAGTGTTAACTACATAGACATTGTTTTAAACATATTTAAGTAAACGCGGAAGCTTCAAAAGCTATTGTTCGGTTCTTCAAACATGCTTGATCGCCATCCGGAAAGTCCCCAATATCACCTAAGGTCAAAACCAGATCAAATGTTAATTTTGATAATGTTACAATGGGTATAAACAAGTCCCATGGGTCAAAACAACAAAAAATTAAACAATTTTCGGAATCAGGGGGCTAGACGCTACGTCTAGGGGCTAGACGCTACACCTAGCCCCTTTTTTGACAGCAAGTTGCTTTAATTGCTGCTGCATTCGCCCAGCTCAACATTTTATCAAATCCAAACTTAAATCCACCATAACTTTTGATTCGTAAGTCCGTTTTAAGCGATTCTTTTTCCTACGCGTCCGAAATTTAATTACGGACCCGTTTACCATCATTATTCGCGTTAAAACCTGGTTTATAAGAAATTTGCTATTAAATCCATTTTTTAATTATTCGACCTGTTTGTTTGTAAGTCATACAACTTGTTTTATTATCATCACATATTTCCAACGATTTTACCCATTCCTGGGTTTATCAAACACTAGCGTTTCGCTCCCATGTCATGGTTTGCGCGTGCATTAGCATCATGCTGGTTTGTCAATTTTCCAAGCATACGCATTTAAACCAATTATACGATTTCATTATACTTAAGTTTTGACCCATATGCAAGGGCTCGTTTACGACCGGTTTAGCGTGTCCATTTCACGGCATACACATTACAAAATACTCAACCTTTATGTGACATTCTAGCCACTTCGATTTCAACCGCTTATGCGACATCGTTTGACCCGTTTGTTTGTCGAGCGAGCTTCGTCACTTCAATGACATATCAGACTTACTTTAACCGTTTATTTTGACCCGTTCGGTTTGTCGAGTGAACTTCGTCACTTCTATGACATATCAAACTTACTTTAACCGTTTATTTTGACCCGTTCGGTTTGTCGAGTGAACTTCGTCACTTCTATGACATATCAAACTTGTGTATTACACTACATTTCCATTAACATTTCTAAGAACAATGTTTATGCATAATGTAACGAAACTAAAAGTTACATACCTTTAGAGCGTTCCTTTCAAGCGCGTGTCCGCTCCGGCTTGTCCGCTTGAAGTCTCGGCTCTTTTGCCTATAGGGTTCAATCAACACTTCGTTTAGAACTCCATTCATGTCTTATAACGCATAATTCATCTTATCATTCAAATATGCGTTTCGTTCGAAATCACCATATCTAGCTTTCTTTTAGGCATTTCAACAAACACCTAAGAGGCATAATTTTACTAAACCAACAATCAAGTTCATGACTACTTATTTAGCCAAAATTTTAACATCTTTTACAAGTAAATCATCAAATTTTATAGTTCAATATCAAGATTAACTTCATAGAGTTCAAATAACACTAGTTTACTAATCATGATTCTAGTGTTCATCAAGTTTTTACAAAACCCACTAAACACACATAATGGATGATCATGAATTTCATAGTTTAAGCACTAATTCAACCAAGTAATGTCTAGGGTTTACTCCTAGACATGATTTCATCCCAAATTCATCCAAACAACGATCATGCAAGCTCAAATTTCGATTCTCATGTGTTCATCTAGAATTCAAGATGGAATCAAACCATGAAATTTTACATACCTTATGATCCCTTCACTGAGGTGATCACTATTTCGTGCTTGGATTTCGATTTGGGCTTGATTTGCCCCTTCAATTTGGAGAATTTTTGAGTTTTAGGGTTGGAGCTTGAGAGCTCTTTTGGCTCTGGTAGAAATCGCAGGGACATACACACACGTATGTGTGTTTTATTTATTTATTTGTTTAATTAAAACTTCATTTCATTTATCCATGTTTAGTCCCTCCACTTTACGCAGGTTATTTAAAGGGTGTTTTAATCTTGTTTGTTCTATTGTGTCAAGACACAAACTAACTAGGTTTGTTTATTCCTAGTTATATTATCTTGACTATTACCGATTTTTAATTTACAATATGATACTTATATTTTTGGGGTGTTACAAACAGCACACCCCATGACACTTTCAGCTCCCCAGACTGCAAGTCCCAATGCACTGATGTACCTAACGAACGACCTGCAAGCATGCATAAGAGTGTCAACATAAAGTTGGCGACTTTACAGTTTTGTTCAACGTAAATCATGTTAATGTTTAGCTTTAAAGATATGTCAGGAAATAATAAACTCGGTACCGATATGACTGACTATGTTTGTTGTGCCCTCATCAACGTCTATCAACATTGATACAAAATGATTAAGGTCCTTAGTGCACGACCGACTCCCCGAGTACGGTGTAAGGTTTGTCAAACCTAATAGCGCTACTAACTAATACCCCGTTGTCTCCCAGACAACGTGCTCGGTAAAGTAGGGACTTACTTGATAGAGATTGAACTCGCCTTAGTTTGCTTGGTATGTGTTAATATGCTTCTACGCGTTAAATAAGTGTTAGGTCCATTACACGCGACCTAATGTACAATAAGTGTAAGTATGTATACAAGTAGGGTTTTGCAATACCCTAAATGTCCAAACAACCAAGTGTTCAATGTGATCAGATTAAGAAGTTTAACACACATCAACATACAGTGGATTTCTCTAGTTGGTGACAAGTAATGTGATTTTGGGAAACACGAACATCATAAAATCTTCGTAACTCGGATAGTTATAATTTATATAAATTCGGAACAATCATATAAAGTCACTCATGTATTCTCGGACCATTATACAATTTCAAAACCATAACAACTCATATAAACTCGGAACCGACACATCCTTCACAAACTCAGACAACATAGATGACATATACTTAAACTCGGAACTACCTTATATTTATAAATTCGGATCTATCATGCACATGCATAAACTCGGAACTCCCATAAAAACTCGGAGCCATCACAACAAACTCGGACTAACTTGAACTCACACAAACTCGAAAACCTTGTTTCCCTTAAACAAATTCGGAATCAAGTAGTAGAACTCGGACATCATTTATATAATTAAACTCGGACATCAATTATATAATTAAACTCGGATTCACATATATAACTCTGACCATGTATAATTTCGGAACATATGTGTAATTCGGATTCTTATAAAAACTCGGACCATGTATACATTTAATAAACTCGAATCCAACATGAAATTCACATATAAACTTGGAACGCATATGTTAAACTCGGACAACATATATGTTATATATATATATATTGCAACACCTCGTAAAAATCGTGTCCAATGATGTGTTGACACGTGTAATAAACCCTAATAAAGTCAAACGTTAACTAGGAGGGACTAATTTCGTCAAAAATGAAAACTATATCTATGGAAGGACTAAAAGTGTCAACATGCTAAAACTAAGCCTCTGAGTGACCTTATACGGTGTCCGTATCCTCATATAAGCCACTTGTTAGACGAGAGAAGTTGTTTACATAATTGTCCGAAAGTTGCGCGATTATTTGAAAGTTTGCGCGACGAAGGGTTAAAAGTGTCAACATGTTAATTCTGACCTCTGAGTGACCTTTTAATGAACCGAGAGTTTTATGATGCTTGTTCATACTCTTGGGTGTGCCTAATATTGGCCAATGAGAGCTTTTGTGATAATCATAACAAAATATGCATTGTTCAAGCTCAAGGACTATCTACGACAAACTACGAAAGTCTGTTGATTCTTGTAGCGTCGTACAATCTGGAACAAGGTCATAAGCTAGACATACCCTAAATACCCTTAACATAGCTTAGAAATAAGTTTTGGAGGGTTTGGTGTGTGAAAATACGCTTATTTGATCACAGGGACTAAAAGCGTCAAAACTGTGAAAGTATGCATATTCGCGCATATTATGCGTTCTGACCATATCCGTACATCCAAAAATTTTTGTAATCATTAAAATATTATATTTTAGTGATGGGAATGCAAAAATACCATTCGTTGCGTAATTTGAATTGTTTTCGTGTCCGTTCGAACGTTCGTCGTAATTAAACGAAAAATGCGACCGTACAACCGAACGAACTGACATCCATAACATTTTGAGCATAATTCAAGTGAAATATACTTTAACTTCCTTATGGAGCTTAAAAATGGGGTTAACGGGTATTAGATGTGCCAAAACTCAACAATACGCGTTCAGGGGCCAAACTTGCCAACTGATGAAACTTGGTGTATACTGATCTGGTCCTTATGGACCGTATAAAAAGGACCATACGGCCCGTATGGGGTACTGGCAGTTTGAAAATTTGCTTGTTCCCCACACCAAGCAAGTTTAAACTATCAAATTGAATCTATGGGCTTGTTGCCTGTTTGTAACATGTATTAGGGCACTTGTCATCATCAGATTTAACCTCCAAACACATGGCATGATCTCAAGAACTCTCAAAAACTATATAAGGGGGGTTCATGCTCATTTGAAAACTTGCTCATTTACTCAAAATCTCCTATCTTTCTCATATTGGGAGCTCCTAAGCAATTGGGAGCAGACCTTTGAGTTTTCTTCAGTCCATAGGACCACTTGTAAGTGTTCCTTTCGTGGCTAGTTCTTTTATTTGGCTTTTAAAGCCGAAAAATCAAGCATTTACGATAAACGCTTTGACTTTTAGTTAGACCTTAAACGGTCAAGCCATTGTTCGCAATGAACGTGGCTACGTGATCGTAATTAGGTAGGTGTTAATCCCTCAAAAGGGCACCTCCTAAGAATCACGTTTGCTTGGTCAATTGGCGAGTCAACATAATAGTATATTAAAAAGTCAACGGGTCAGATTTTAAAATAATTGCGATCTGAGTTTAAGAATGTTCTAAAATATGTTTTATCACTTAAACAACTTGGTAATAGTTATTAGAACATGTGTAAACATGTTCGGCCCGTCAATTCCAATTTTAGGGTCGGTCCGCAACCGAAAGTCGTGAAGTTTGACTTCTACTTTGACTTTCGTTTATAAACCGAATTAGAACTAATTTGTTACTGATTTATGTTTCTGTTAGGATTGTAACATGATGAAGTATAACTCCCTAAAGTTATATTACATGTCATATAGTGATTTGAGATTTTATTGCAAGTTCCGTTATTATGCTTAAAGTTGACCATATTGCCCTTTTCACTAAAAATAAGGTTTTAAGCATACATGAGCATGCAAATAAATTGCATTCTGATATGATAACATGTTTAGCACATTTTGATGTTATAAATCTGGTCATAAACTGAGTTTGCTTATATGGTCGTAAACTATGCTTTTAAAAGGACGAAAATGCCCTTTTTACATCTAGAATGATTTCAAGCATACTTTGTTGGTAAAACTTGATACCTACTGATATTATACCATAAATCAAAATATTTTTCCAGAATGTTTATGACCATAACATCAGATTACTTGCAAGCTCCTTTTATAAGTCAGAAAATGACCAAAACGCCCTTATAAGGCTTAATTCGATTTTAAAACCTTAATGGGCATACATGTTAGTATCCTACTGATATTATAACATGTTTTAAGCATAATAACTTGTAGAACTCGTATATGTCTCATCTGGTTACTCGTAATCGCTTATACGCGTACGATTAGACTTACGTAACTAGTTTACGTAAGTTTACTGAAACGGGTTTAACCTTATCATTTTATTCTCAAAATCCAGAATGTACTTAGTTTACCCATATTATACAAGTCTTCATACTTGTTGGGTCCAAATTACATTCTATTCCGGTCACCGCTTAATCTAGCGAATCGTACCGTTTTAGATACTTCAAGCTAGCCGGTCTAAGCCTACGACTTAGATAAGACCGTTAGCATTCTGAATTGGTTATATATTACCATCATTCCAGACTAGAGCCACCCGGTAAAAGCTACCTGCAGTTAGTTAGATTGGATACGACTGAGTTATTTTGCTGTGAATCAAGTATTAGCTCAGGTAAATACTTGTAACTTATTTACCCTTATACGGGCTTGGGGTACGGTAAATTATTACTGCTTGGTCGGGTATGGGATCACTTGGTCGGATTGTGACTTACAAATCCACATAACCTGTTTTAATCTGTATTGTTTGATAACATAAACATTTGGGGGTTAATGCGACCGTGTCCTGGATATCCTCGGCTCATTTAATTGCAAATGGCGACGACTTAAGCATGGGGTGTAGGCATACACCTGACAGATGCCAAAAATGAAAATTATCCACAAGTTGGGGATAACTCCTCTGTGGGTTTTATAAGTGGTGTGTCGATTAATCATGTCTCAGCTTCTATCTCGGGCCCTAAACGTACGACAAACATATAAATCTGTATACAAGATTATAAATAAAATTATCCCAAGTTATAAAAGATTTTCGTGCCTGGTGCACCTAATCCAATTTTCATAAAACGTTTTCAAATGAGTCTGTTAATTGTATTTACCAATGTAAACTGACGTATTTTCAAAAGAATAAGTGACAGGTACTACTCGTAATAGGCTGGGAGCTGCTCGGTGTCGAAATAGAGGATCTTGTAAATCCTTAAAGATGCCTTAAAGTCTGCTAAACATAATTTTATACATTCTGTAATGATCCGCCTGTGGATTTGATATTGCAAGCTCGTCTCTAATTAATACTTTGATATTTTCAGACATTTGGGTTTGTAATAATATTTTATATTCCAAGACTTCCGCTGTGCTATTCTATGTATGTTTGACCATGACGATACCAATCTTACGTCACGATACTCCCCACCGGGCTGAGCTGTAAATATCGGGGTGTGACATATATAAACTCGGAAATTATAAGTATTATACGTAAAATCGGAAATCATTCATAACTCGGAGTATATATACATTCATAAATTCGGAACATGCATACATACATAAACTCAGACATGTTTCAATAATTCGAACTTTGTGAATTCACAAAGTCGAACCAATTACAAACGCATAGTAACACGGAACAAGCAAGGATCACGGTTTCTTAATGTAACAGTTACAATTCTACGATCAACCCTAAACTCAACAATGTTACGACTCAAAACAATAGTTTAGCAGTTCTAATTTGTCAATAACATCACCAATATCTGACAAACATTTATACATTTATACACAAACAATCACACATTCATTCAAGCATGATTAACTAAACACAGATCAATTGTTTGGATATCTAGGATTTTGCATGAAATCAAAATAACAAGGTTAGCAACGTATAACACAAAACACTTACCTTAGATTCAATCTAGTGTTTGTTCTTGATGGGTTGAAAGATCAGAGAGTAAATGATAGTGTGTGAGGTTTGTGTAGCAAAAATGACTAGAGAAACTGCCGTATGATTGAGATTATGATGAGTGTTTAGGGTTGTAGTGTTTTATTATAATTTCTAATTTAACCATAAAACGGCCTTACTTTTATAACTTTGACAGAAAAGCACATAACATCTTGGAGTTTGCAATCCAAACATATAATTAACGTATTTGTCATGCAATGTATAAGTTTCATATAAATTGTGTAACTATTCATATGTTAGTTAGATCGTTTGCGTAATTATTTTGCATATGTGGCTAGGGGTGTTCATCGAATCAAATATCGAATTTTCGAATTATTCGAATCTAATTATTCAAATAATTTTTATTTTTTCTTCAATTCATATTCGATTAAAATCTACCCAATTCGATTCGAATTCGTATTCTAATAAAAAACCCAATTCGTATTCGATTAAAAATTTGAATTCGAATAAATTCAATTCGATCCATATTCTTTTAAAACATGTAAAAAACTATCAACATGAATTATAAATTTTAAAGCAGCTAAAGTACCATAAGTCTAAAATTCAAAATGAGAAGTCGGGAATTACCACTCCACATTATAAGTTAATATTTTTAAGGTTCGAAATCTATTGATAGATTTGTTACTTAGGTTTTAGTTATAGGTCATGTAGTGGGTTTAATGATCGGTAATTTTAATACATGGAATAATTTATGAAATAATTTATATTATAGCCCAATAAAAGTGATATTTGTATTATATATAAAATAATAAATAAAAAATATAATTTTTATTCGAATTTCGAATCGAATCGAATTTTAAATTATAAATTCGTATTCGATTCGTATTTGATTTACTTTACTCGAATTGAATCGAATTCGAATTTTTATAATCGAAACGAATTCTTGATAATCGAATCGAATTTAATCGAATTTCGAATTTTTCGAATTCGAAACGAATTCTGAACACCTGTGGCGTAATTATTCATTTGCTAGTTATGGAGTTGCGTACGTAATTGTTGGTGCACAAATGTCTGTTATCTTCGTCTTTATCGAGTCTTATGTCTAGATAGGATAAACTAGCACACAACAGGTTAGAAATTAGGGTTTATATGTGAGAGGTTAATTTCAAACGAAATTAACAAGTGTAATTTCGCTTGAAATGGTCATTGTCACTTTCAAGCGAAATTACCTCCACTATATATAGGTGTGTTGCTAGTTCATTTGTAACTTTTCCGATTCAGAGCCGAGGTGCTGCCAGTTTGTCAAACGATCTGTAAAAGCTTTGGAATCAATAAAAAGAAGATAATTAAGAGGAATCAAGCTGTTACACGTCTATTTCTCTGATTCCGCCTTTGAAATAGATCATAAACTCTTCTGATTGACTCGTTAGGGTCACACATCGATCCAACAAGTGGTATCAGAGCTCAGGAAGAAGAGTTCATACCAATTCAGCTTGTTTTCATCACTTCTACTCTTTCTTTTCAAAATTAAACGAGATTTTACGGTTAAAATGGCCTAATTTTCACACATTACACGCGAAACATAGTTTTATTGAATCCTTGAAAGAATTGGACCAAAATTCAAACTAAATCTGGATCAATTTGACAAAATGGTGGCCGAAATGATGATGTCATCATAATTCCGCTCGAGCTAGCACTTGTGATTTCATACGGAATTACGTTTTGGGACTAATTTCGTTTGAAACTGCTGCTGGTTTCACACGAAATCACTAATTCCGTTTGAAATTACCACTGATTTCACACGAAATCAGATTCCGTTTGAGAGTTACAAACAAAATTAGCTATTCCGTTCCAAAGTGACTTGATTTCGTTTGAAATTGTCTCTAATTCCGCACGAAATTAGATTTCGTTTGGTGATTTCGTTTGAAAACACTATCTCGTGTGAAAATCCTGATTTCGTTTGAATTGGGTATTTCGTGTGAATACTAATTTCGCTTGAAAGGCTTATTTCGTGTGAAAAGCTGATTCCGTTTGAAGTGATTTCGTTTGAAATTGCTTGTGTCAAAATCCAAAAATTTTCTAAGTGTTTGTTGATTGTTTCAGATACGTAAAGATGGATGAGTTTATGAATCCGTTTAGTGACATCTTTGCTTTCACGGGAAATAGCGGAGATGATACATCAAACAACACAAATGAGAATGCTCCTAATCCGAGTGCAAAGAAAACTATTTCTGATGCGTTGAGTGTGGAGAGTGCTTATGGGACGTACAACAAACCTCCTAAACTGCTGGAGATTGAAGAATACAATAGATGGGCTAAAAGGTTTGAAGAGTGGTTAAAAGCGTTTGCATATCCAAGTTGGAAGAGCTTGAAGAATGGTTTCAATATGGGAATATTGGATTATGAAAATATGACAGAAACTGAGGATATAGAAAGATATGTTGCTGAACAAAAATGCATTGCATTGCTTCATCAGTCTATGAGAGACGACATAATATCGTTGATTGAGTACAAAGATGCGAAAGATCTATGGGAGAAATTGAGAGTTAAATGTGTGGGTAGTGCTGAGATAGTCAAAAACAAAAAGAAGTTGTTAAGAAAAGAATTTGATTTGTTTGGATGTTTGAAAAACGAATCTGTATCTAAGATGATTGAAAGATTTGGGCATCTAAAGATGGAGCTGGCAAGACACGGAATCATTTATACTCAAGAAGAATTAGTTGATAAACTGTTTGACTCGCTGCCGGATGATAAAGACTGCTGAAGAATACAATCAAGTCGGAGGATTTGACGGTTGATCTATTAATTGAAAGACTGGAGAGTCATGAGCTGGAGATCAAGAAATCAAACAAAGTCAATCATTACTCATATCAGCAGAATGTGGAGCTGTATTACCGAGGAAGTATGATCCCGAAGAATGTGTCTCCTAAGACAGCTTTTTCAGCAGAAAGTTCTAACACGTCAAATCAAGAAAGTTCAAGCAGTGGTTTTCATAGTGGTTCATCGTCAACTACTTCAAATCAATCAGTTCCAAAGAATCTATTTCAATGTAATATTGCTGTGGATCTGAAGAATGCACAAAACTTTAGTGAGGAATCCGCAAAGCAGCAAATGGTGTTTTTAGCATCTGTCCTTGAATCATACGAGAGCCTTGTTGCAGGAAAGATTGGAAACACTAACCTCACCAAGGAGGATTATGATCAGATCGACCCAGAAGAGATGGAGTTGATTGATATCAGGTGGTGTATGGCTAGTGCGGTTAGACGTGCACAAAGGTTCATGGAGATTACAGGCAGACATTCTATTGGCGGACCTTCCACAAAGCTCGGGTTTGATAAATCAAAAGTCACATGTTTCAGATGTAAACAAAAGGGACATTTTAAACGTGAATGTCGAAACGCACCTGCTGATGATACTGCAAATCGATTCAGAGAGGATTACTACAAAAAAACAATATATCATCAGAACAAATCTGAACCTCCCAGAATGAAACAGCTTGAAGATACCCCCAAAGAAAAATCAAGAGCTCTTGCTGTTATTCATGATGACGAAGGTTAAGATTGGAGTGAACTGCTACCAGAAGAGGATGCAGTGGGCTATGCGTTTGTGACAAAAATTGCTCCTTTCAAAGATAGCCGAACAGAAGAAGAGAAATACATCAACAGAAAGATGAAAGCCTAAGACAGGAAGATTAGAATCAGTTATATATACAAAGAAGCAAAACAGGCGAAAAGATGGGATGCTGATAGAGAATGTTACCTAGATCCCAAGGGTAATATAGCTGTTGATCCAAAAACTGTTGATGTTGAAACTCTCACCAAACAAATTGCTGATGAAGAAGAGGCCAGGCAGAGAGAGTGGTGGGGAGGAGGAGAAGCTAAAACAAATGAAAAAGAAAAAGAAAAAGAGAAAAAGCAGCAGTCAAAGAAAATTGATGACGGGATATGTTGAAACTCTCACCAAAAAGTTTCTGGTTCTGGCACTGAGTCTAAAAGCAAGGTCAGTCAGAATGATGCAATCAATGAGTCAGGTAAGAAAGCTAAAACTGAGAGCGACTGCAAAAATTGCATGAAAGACTGCAAGGTTTGTAGTACACCTACTTACCTCAGCGATAAAAAGATCGAAGAACTGACTGGAAGAGTCAGAGATGTTGAAAATCAGATCTTAAACCGTGACAAAATGTTAAAAGCTTCAAATGATCGAGTAAAAGAATTAACTGAGAAAATCGAAAATGATAAAATTGAAGTAGAAAGAATTAGGAAAGAAAACGAAAAGCTAATTCATGAAAATCGTCAACTTTCAGAAAATTTTGAGAAACTCTCACCAAAAAGTTTCTGGTTCTGGGACTGAGTCTAAAAGCAAGGTCAGTCAGAATGATGCAATCAATGAGTCAGGTAAGAAAGCTAAAACTGAGAGCGACTGCAAAAATTGCATGAAAGACTGCAAGGTTTGTAGTACACTTACTTACCCCAGCGATAAAAAGATCGAACAACTGACTGGAAGAGTTAGAGATGTTGAAAATCAGATCTTAAACCGTGACAAATGTTAAAAGCTTCAAATGATCAAGTAAAAGAATTAACTGAGAAAATCGAAAATGATAAAATTGAAGTAGAAAGAATTAGGAAAGAAAACGAAAAGCTAATTCATGAAAATCGTCAACTTTCAGAAAATTTTGAGAAGTTAAAACGAACAGTTAAAGATTCTGATGAAAGAAATGGTAAGACAAACAAAGAAAATGTGAAATTGTCAGGTGTTCTTAGGGTAAAAGAAGAGTTAATCAATCAACAACTGGATGAAATTGCTAAGTTGAAGCTTCAGTTTCAAGAAGCTAAAATTGAAAATGAACGAATCCAGTTGAAACTGAACAGTTACAATTCCGCAAGTTTTGTTCTTCAACATATCGTTCCTAAACCAATTGGGAAGAACAAAGCAGGCGAAGATGTATACTTTGATGGAACAGGGATTGGTTTTCATCAGGTTCCACCGCCAGTTCTAAACAATTTTTCAAAGAAAAAATCAGGGTTGGTTAATGATGAAGAAGAAAATGAAGTTAAGCTTCCAGACACAATTGATGTCACATTTACCACATCATCTGATGAAGATAGTGTTCAATCTGAAGTTGTGAAAAGCATGGTTGAAAATGTTTTAAAGTCTGAAAGTGACACTATTGAGGATGATGAATTCTTTTTGGATAAATATATTCCGAAATCTAAATCCAAAAACAACTTAAATGAAGAACCTAGTCTTGTGATGTACAAGATGGTGGGATCTGATAAGTTGTATTCGGATTGTGATTTTCCTTTGGAAAATGTGAATGTTGGAAAATTGAGAAATGTGTTCAAATTGATTGAGATTGATGTGTCTGAGATCGAAGGTTTGAAATGTACAAAGAGGCATTTGAATTTTGAAAAAGATAAGTCTTATTATAAGAAACCTGTTGTACCGCCGCGTTTTTCTAACAACTATCAAAACAGATGGTTGGGTGGTTATAAGGGTGGTAAGAATTATCAAAGAATGAACTTTCAAAACAAGAAATTTGTTGAGAAAAAAGTGTTTGTAAAAAGTTTGAGTTCTCATTCCGAGCAGGAATCTGGAATTTTTTCGAAAACAAATGAGGAATTCTTTGAGAACAAGGCCTCACAGCCTCAGACTGAAGGTACAAGTCGGGTAGCTGATACTCGTACATGCTTTAAGTGCAACAAAGTTGGACATATTGCACGAAAGTGCACCAACTTAAAGCCTAAGTCTGAAGTCGTTGAGAGTCAGAAAAAGAAAGCTGATGCAAAAGGCAAAGCACCAATGGTTGTTGAGAAGAAAGTTTTGAAAAATGAAAACATCAAAATCAAAACTGAATCTGTAAAGAATGTGATAACTAAAACTGACAAATTTTACAAACGGGTTGCTTCGCCTCAACAAGCATGGAAACCAAAATCAGTTGAAAAGAACTCAAGTTCTCCAAAACCAAAGGTTTCTGAGACTGCTAAATCATCATCTTCAACTAAGAAGATGTATGTACCTGTGGATTACTATGAGAAACTTGAAAAGAAAGATATACCAAAGAAAGACCAATCATCTGGTCAACCTTCTCAAAATGATTTCTTTGTATACAAAAAGGTTGAGATTGGGTCTGGGGAGAGCTTAAAGATGAATGACAAGAATTTTCCGCCACTTTACACTGCAACAACTCACCTCAATGTCAAGTTACCCGAGTCGAAAGAGGCTTGAGTGGCATCAACTTCTAACTAAGTGTTTGTGATATGTGCAGGAGCTTCCAAGATTCGTTTCACGTTGGATTATGGATAGTGGAGCTTCTCGGCACATGACGGGGAAGAAGACCCTATTGTATGATGTTAGAGGATTTAATGGAGGTTATGTGGGCTTTGCAGGAAATCAAGGTGGTCGAATAGTCGGTGAAGGAACTTTATCGAATGGTATCGTCACGTTTGAAAGAGTAAACTACATCGCCGAGCTTGAAAACAATCTTCTGAGCATATCTCAGATTTGTGATCGTATGTATACAACGCACTTTACAGACAAAGAATGTTTGATCTTGAAACCAGGATTTGTTGTTCCCGAAGAATGGGTTATTATGAGAGCACCCAGAGTCAACGATCTGTACGTGTTGGACATGAGTGTAGCAACTACTACCACGGGTCAGGCTCACTGTTTTATGTCAAGAGCAACGGAAAAAGAATCAAAATTATGGCATCGAAATATGAGCCATATTCACCTGAGAAAAATGAATCACCTGGTGCATAACGACTTAGTTATTGGTGTTCATGTGAAAGGTTTTCATCTTGAGGGGGAGTGTATTAGCTGTGTCAAAGGCAAGCAAAAGAAGAAATCTCACCCTGGAAAGAAAGTCAACTCAGTCTCAAGACCGTTAGAGAGACTCCATATGGATCTGTTTGGTCCAGTAAACGTCAAAAGTATAACTGGAGATCTCTACTGTCTAGTAGTAACAGATGACTACTCGAGATTTTCATGGGTATCATTTCTGAAGTCTAAAGATGAGACGTTTGATAGTTTGATGACGTTGTTCAGGAAAATTGAAAACTTGTACCAAACTCGAATCAGAAGAATCAGGAGTGACAACGGTACAGAGTTCAAGAACAACAAGATGGAAGAGTATTGTGATAAGAGAGGTATATTGCAAGAATTTAGTGCTCCTTACACTCCGCAACAAAATGGAGTAGCGGAAAGAAAGAATAAGACACTAATAGAAACGGCCATGACGATGCTTGCTGATTCGAAACTACCAGTCAACTTTTGGGCAGAAGCAGTATCAGCCGCTTGCTATACTCTCAACCGGGTTCTTACAGTGAAGAAATTCAACAAGACGTGTTTCGAGCTGATCAATAACCGCAAACCGAACCTAAAGTATTTAGAACCGTTTGGGTCTCCCTGCACAGTTCTAGAGTCTTTTGGAAAATTTGGTGCAAAGAGCATTGAAGGAATTTTCGTGGTTTATGCAAGTCCATTAAAGCGAGTCTTTGTTCCAAGCTTGAAGCGGATTATTGAAGCACATAATGTTGAGTGTCAAGGCTATACTATGCCACCTCAGAACCCAGGCGACTCATGGCGTTTTAATTATGATACACTGTGGGATTCGTTTGACATGGAAAAAGAAGAAGAAACAGATTTCTTTGACGAGTTGGATATTCTGAGAGAATATGAAGAATCACAAGAAAGGTTTCCAGCTGAGTATTCTAGACGTCAACGGCAAACTTCAAATGACGATGAAGCCGGTCCAAGTAATGCTGGAGAACATGATGATATTCAACAATCCTCAGAACATGCTCCTGACAATAAGACGGCAGTTAATGATATTCAAGAATCTGATGATAAACCTATATTTGATCGTGGTGATTCAGATTCTGAAGGGGAGCAGATCCAGATTTCAAGTCAAACAATTCCAGTCAGTGAACAAGGTGCAAATCAGAATGTCACAAATTTGGAAGGCGAGGTAGATGTTCCAGGCGAGGTGATGCCGAGAACTCTTTCGTATCATCCAGAAGAACTGATTATTGGAGAATTACAATCAGGCGTTCGCACTAGACGTCAAATTGACCAAGGCCTTACTTGTTTTTATTTTACAGTTGCTCCGTTACAAACTGAGTTTTCACTTAGTTGTTTTATTTCGCAGATTGAACCGCGAACATACAAGGAAGCACTGAGTCAGTTTGAGAAGTTAGGAGTGTGGAAATTAGTAGATTTGCCTGATGGTCACAGGAAGATAAACACCAAGTGGGTGTTCAAGTGCAAGAGAGATGATCGAGGGGTTATTATTCGTAACAAAGCTCGACTCGTTGTTCAGGGTTTCAGTCAGCAGGAGGGTATAGATTTCACTGAAGTATATGCTCCAGTTGCTAGACTTGAAGCGATCAGAATCTTCCTAGCATTTGCATCTTGGAAAAATTTTAAAGTTTATCAGCTAGATGTTAAATCGGCGTTTCCCTATGGAAAGGTAAAAGAGGAGGTATATGTCGGACAGCCACCGGGCTTCACCGATCCAATCCACAAAGACAAGGTTTATTTGTTGGATAAAGCGCTGTATGGTTTACACCAGGCCCCGAGAGCTTGGTACGAGACATTGTCTCAACACCTGCTTGCCAACAGCTTCATCCGTGGAAAAGTGGATGCCACTCTCTTCACCAAAGAAGTCGACGGACATCTTTTGATAGTTCAAATATATGTGGACGACATCATATTTGGGTCTACAAATGAAAATCTGTGCAAAGATTTTGAAAGAGTTATGAAGCAAAAATTTGAAATGTCATCGATGGGTGAGATGAAATTCTTCTTGGGACTTCAGGTTGATCAACTGCCTAAGGGAATTTTCATACATCAGACGAAGTATGTTCATGATATCTTAGAGAAATTTGGGATGTCAGGTTCTACTCCAGCTTCCACCCCATTAGCAACGAACCATGGGATAAACCCTGATCTCACCGGAGAGAAGGTAGATGAAACGTTGTATCGTTCCATGATCGGATCACTGATGTACTTGACAGCTTTAAGACCCGATATTATGTATCCAACCTGCCTCGCAGCAAGATTTCAATCTAACCCAAGAGCTTCGCATATGGTGATTGTGAAACGGATATTACGCTACCTGAAAGGAACTCCATCATTGGGGTTGTGGTATCCAAGAGAAGGCGATTTCAAGCTCGAAGGGTATTCCGATTCCGATTTCGGATGCTGCAAAGTCAACGCTAAATCAACAACAGCGGGGTGCCAGTTTTTCGGACCATGATTGGTTACCTGGCAATGCAAGAAGCAGACCTCTGTAGCTTTGTCCACATGTGAAGCCGAGTATGTATCTGCTAGCAGCTGCTGTTCTCAGATCTTGTGGATTCAGCAACAGTTGCGAGACTACGGTTTGCAATTTCTTAACACCCCTATCTTTGTTGATAATGAGGCAGCTATAAACATTACTAAAAATCCTGTTCATCACGCTAAAACGAAACACATTGAAATTCGTCATCACTTCATCCGAGATTGTTTCGAGAAGAAGTTGATACAAATTGAGAAAATCCACACTGACGAGCAAAAAGCTGATTTACATACCAAAGCGTTTGATAAAACTCGTTTTCAATATCTTTTAAAATTGAATGGTATGAAGCTTTTATCAGTGTCGGAGGAGATTCTTAGCGTAGATGAAAGTACCAATGTAGATGATGTTGAGACGCAATCTGCAAAGGTTTGTCGATTTTTTACTTGTTTTGGTATTTAGGGGGAGTAGTTTAAATTTTTTCAGAAAATATAAAAACAGTAAAAAATTTCAAAAATCCAAAAACATGAGATATTTTCAAAATACAAAAACAATAGAAATCCAGAAAAGAGCTTGTGTAAAAAGGGAAAATGATAGTACATTGACTTGACAGTTACGGTATGCTAAAGATATGTAAAGTTTAAAAGTATTAAACAGTCTCGCTGATGATATGCCGATAGGTTTTTACACATTTAGTAGGTTTGTTCGGGATATAAACCTAAATCTTTACTTGCTTATTTCGTGGGGAACACTACTTGGATATATAGGTAACCCCTGAAATCTTGTTTGAAAGATCCCTTTTTCTGAAATGCTAGGTCTTTATACTCAGTGATATCTGGGGTATTATCCCGGGACTTCTGATTTTGCGGAAGCAATGGCCTAGTCCCCGGAGAATACTTTACGCTTGCTTGAAACATAGCATCTCCCTCAGCATAAAAAATGATGAAACATTGAAAAATGCTAATCATGTGCTGTTGTAAAAAAGATCCTCTAAAGGGGACACACCAAAAGTCGAAGCCGCCATCTCTCTGATTTTGCGGAAGCAATAGCCTGAGCTCTCACGGCCCTCGCAATTTAACCCACTTACAGATATCATCTGTGGTATACTCACCTGTAAGACTGAATATTGGGTTCTGGATACGGGAGTATATTCAAGAGGTGGGACATATGAATGAGTTTAAGTTCTTAAAACACCTAATTCGTATCCTGGACAGATTGAAATTTGTGTGAGAATTTAAGTGGATCATTATATCGACAATCTAAGTGAATTGTTTAATTCTGAGTATGAAATTAAAGCTTAACGGTACTTGTGACTTGTCGAATAGCTGATATGATTCCCTAACACACTCACCAAAAATATGTTTGTAAATAGTTTACATTTACTGCATTTTATTTCTGTATTTCATTTCTAGTTTAGAAACTTTATTAAAAATCCAAAAAGATTTTTCATTTCTGCTTTATTTTTGACAAACCAAAGTGGAAAGCTGATCTTCAGATTCGCAAGTTTGAAGCAGATGCAGGAAGTTTCTGAGCTGAAAGATGAGTTGTGAGCTTTATATGATAAACCTGGAAAATGAAAAATCAAAACGAGTTCATTAAGTTGAAACTTGTAATTTTCAGAAAAATGTTGAACAAAAGTCAGTTGTGTTTTATCTCGAGTCAACCAAGGTCATTAAATTGGACTTGGTAGATAAATTGAGTAATCAGGGTCATTAATTTGGACATGGATACTTGAGTGGATTTCTAAATTCTGACAAAACCAACAAATGAAATCAAATGGTAAGTTTGGATTGAAATTGTCATAATCATAAATCTTATATTTAGGAAGAGATTGTGCAGGTAACAGGTTTGTTATTGAAAGCAGCATAGCAAAATCCCAGCTAACTGATAGGGGGAGTCTGAAGACTTAAAAGTCAGATACAGTTTCCGGATCTTCATTCAAGGGGGAGTATAAAGGTTGTTAAAGATTCAGATTCTGTGATTCATGCTAGCTGTTGATAGAAGAAGAGAAGAATTGAAGGATGCTTACAGTGTCAGACAAATTGGATAGAGCAAGAAGATAGACAAAGACTGAAGATTTGATGCTAAAGACTTCGTCAACATCCAAGGGGGAGTCTGTTGGTGCACAAATGTCTGTTATCTTCGTCTTTATCGAGTCTTATGTCTAGATAGGATAAACTAGCACACAACAGGTTAGAAATTAGGGTTTATATGTGAGAGGTTAATTTCAAACGAAATTAACAAGTGTAATTTCGCTTGAAATGGTCATTGTCACTTTCAAGCGAAATTACCTCCACTATATATAGGTGTGTTGCTAGTTCATTTGTAACTTTTCCGATTCAGAGCCGAGGTGCTGCCAGTTTGTCAAACGATCTGTAAAAGCTTTGGAATCAATAAAAAGAAGATAATTAAGAGGAATCAAGCTGTTACACGTCTATTTCTCTGATTCCGCCTTTGAAATAGATCATAAACTCTTCTGATTGACTCGTTAGGGTCACACATCGATCCAACAGTAATTATATACATTTGTTACATAATTATGGTGCGTGATTCTACGAATGTAAATACATTTTCTTAAACTACACGTGTCACATTGTTGGTGATTTCCTATACTTCACACATAAAAGCGACTCTACAGTACCCCCGTCTATCCTCTTTCTCTATGCATGTGTATATATGGAAAAGTGAAGTTATTTTACAGAGGACCCTTAATATACAAAATGCACGAAGCCACATAACAGGACACATGTCCTCAGAGGGATGGTTAGATTCATCCACGCTATAACTACGCAAAAAGTTTAATAATGATGCAACATATGTAACATATTACACGAAATAACGATGCACCAAATATATATACACACACACAACTTTATTTATAATGACACAACCTATGTTAATACTTAAGCAACCTTTGATTGTAATTACACGTGTTATACACACAAATGTAAGAGTTATTTCTAACAAGGCCTTAAGTCGTATCAATATAGAGTATTTGTTGAAAGAAGGTTATAAAAATGATTTTGTATGCCCATGTATTTTTACAAAAAGCTTAGAATCTAAATGTAACAACCCGCTTTTGGAAAGTTAAAGTCAAAGTCAAGATTGAAGTCGAAGGAAGAAAAGATTGCTAATTGCGATCTGTCACTCCTTGTTTAATCAATGATTTGACTTCTTTGACTTGTAATCGAATCTTTATTTTAATTCGATTTAGTTGTATTATGTGGAGTTGTAACACCTCAAAATTTCGTGTTTAATAAGATAACGACACGTGTCATGTATGACAAAAACACGTTGTGAACTCGGATTAAATAAAGATGTGTTGGCAGGATTTAAAAGTGGCGTCATGTAAATTTATACCTCTGAACGACCTCAGTATAAATCCCGAGACCCAAGTTTTTATATAACAAACATCTATTATGTCTAAATTCAGAAATGGGTTCACAATAATGGACTTCCAAAAGCATGATAAGATCACACGAAGAAAAAGAACGGAAATCCTTTGTTTTCGGGTCTTGTATTTGGTTTCAAAGTGAAACAAATTGAAATGGTAGGGTATGCAACTGACAATTGAAGACCCATATGATAAATAATCAGTCCACAATTCGTATATACCCATTTGGCCCTTCAAAACGTCAAAGAACAACATATTTTCGCATCAGACAGGAGGCTTACGGACCGTAAGCCCACCTTTACGGTCCGTAAGCATGTTGCCAGCGATCTGCAACCTTCTGCAGCCGGTTTCACGCATTTCTGACCAATCTTTTGGGTTTTTCTCACATGTGGGAGACCCCTAAAATGTTCCTAGACCTTAGGGACATGTGTAAACGAATTGTGGTCATTGGTAGCCTTTGTTGTCAACCAATTGTGGTGATCTAATGCACTATAAAAGGAACTCCAAGATCACAACATTCTTCACACTTGCATCTGATCATTGGAGCATTTCTGGAACTAAGGAACTCTCCCATCTGATCAAAATTCGTGCATTGGACTCTTGTAAGTCTGCTAGTTCTTGTTTAGTTGTGTTTAGCTTAGTTAATTAGCTAAAAGTCAAACCGTCGTAATTACGGTTTGACTTCGAGATTAGTCACTAATGGCTCAGTCTTATCTCGAATTAAAAGTAGTTATAGGATGGTATTTATGTGGGTAATAAAACCCCAAAAGGGTTTCCCCTGATCACCATCCTAACCAGGTCAAATGTCGGGTCAAACCTTTACTTAAAAAGTCAACATAATGCTTAAAATGTCATTTATGCATATTTAGCTATCTAGAACATATGTAACCTGTTTTAACATTGTTATAACTTAGTAATTAGTGTAAGAACGTGTCCAAACATGTTCAACCCGACTATTTCCTGTTTAGACCCGGTTCGGGACCGAAAGTCGCATAGTTTGACTTTCGCTTTGACTTTCAGTTCTGACCCGTTTAGGCATATTTTAGAAATGCCTCAGAGCTTTAATTGGACTAGGATACATGTTAGAACAACCCTATGTGATTATACACCTTGGTTCACTAGTTATCCAATTAATATGCATATTTCCGTTAATTGCTCATACGTTGACCGTTATGGCCTTATTATCTTAAAACGTGATTTATGAAAATGTAAAAGTTTAGAAACCTTTGTTACTGATATATAGACTTGTATGCAAAGTTTGACATCAGTTTGACTTGTAGATTAAGAGTTATGCTCATTATCGCAAAACTAATGCTTTATGTTAACATAATGGCGTAATTAGCGTATAGCCTAGTTAAACATACTTTTTGGTATCAAATCTTTTACCCACTGAGGTAATATATTATTTTGGGATTTTTAAAGATTTTTAATTAATTTTAGGCTGAGCATAACTCATAGTCGTAGGCTTAATTCGGTAATTGTCGGTTTTGCCCTTACGGGCCATAAAATGAGTTTTACATATCTAAACGACCCCAAACCTTTTGCCACTGATTTCTTATGTTAAATAAATTATTTTAAGCCTTCTGGAAATATAAAAATATCAGATTTAAGTATAGAACCCGGAAATGGCCTTTAATCGCCATAATTAGCGTTTTTAACGCATAGTATGTCCTAAAATCATATTGGACATACCCGGGTTGATACCTACTGATATATGAGGCAAATTATGATATTTTAACAGTAAGCAAAGGTTGATAAACTCAGACTTCAGTTTTGAGCTTTTCGGCTTATGTGAAATTACCGAAATACCCCTACGGGGCCTAGTTTGGTTAAAGATGATAAATTTCACATATATACTTTAACCTACTGTTATAACTCATCAAATTAAGTATGTTTGCTGTTTACATCAGACCTGTAACTCAGTTAAACATTTAAACTCTTTTACAAACCTTAAAATGACCAAACTACCCCTACGGGGCATAGTTTGTGTTTAAACTAGTTCGGGGCATAACGAAAGACATCCTACTGATGTCACAACATATTTGAAGCATATTAACTTAGGAAACCTGTATATGGCTCTTACGGATACCCGTTACGCTTATTTCGCGTTCGGTTCGGTTTATGTAACAAGTTTACATAAATTAGCCGAAACGGGTCAAACCTTATCGGTTTTATCTCAAAATCCAGAATGTGAATAGTAAAGCCATATTAAACAAGTCTCCAAACTTGTCGGGTCTGAATCACATTCTATCCGGTCTTCGCTTAATCATGCGTACGAACCGTATCTTGAAACTAGCCGGTCTAAGCTTAAGCTTAATAAAAGACCCGTTAGAATTCTAATAGGTTATATATTAAACCTTCGTTCCAGATTAGGAGAACCAGTAAAAGATACTTGCTATTTGCTTATTGTGACTATACTTTGCATCAGGTAAATACTTTTAACTTATTTTCCCTATACGGGCTTGGGTTACGGTACATAGCGTACCGCTTGATCGGGCATCAAATCTCCACGCTTAGTGGGTAGTTGAATAATTTGATCGGCTCGTTTTAAACAGTCTTGTTTACTTTACAGCCTTTGGGGGGTTAATGACCATGTCCCGGATATCCCTGGCATCATCTTACGAGATGGCCACGACCTGAGCACGGGGTGTAGGCGTACTCCCGTGTATAACTCACTTAAAGTGGTGTGTCTATTGATCTTTAACCCGGATACGTTCCGGGCTACTGAACGCATAAGTAACATGTAATTCGTTCACAAGATTATAATATTATATAATTCTCCCAAGTTAAATAAAATGATTTATGCCACGTGCATCCAAACCAATTTTCAATCATTTTCAAAAATGAGTCAGTTGAATGTATTTACCAGTGTAAACTGACGTATTTTCCCAAAAAGACTGAATGCAGGTACTAAACGAAATTTGGCTGGATTGTCTCCTAAGCATCAATAGAAGTCTCGCAAGCTTAGGATGCCAAAAGTCTGTTGAACCATAAATGTTATTTTGTTTCGATCCGTTCTGTGGATAAACACCGGATATTGTGACTTTGATTACAATAAATAAATTCGGTTGTATATTGTTTCTAAATTGCTTCCGCTGTGCATTATTATATTGTGTTGTTTGACTATTACGTTGCCAACCACGTCACGATACTCCCCCACCGGGCCCACCGGTGACACGTGGAAATCGGGGTGTGACAGGAGTACATGTTAATAAATCGCTACTTAATCGAATATTAATCGCTAATCGACTTATCGTTAATCGTATCGCAACCCGAATTATGCGTTCTGGATATTGTTTTACGTGTGTGTGCTTATTATATGTTACCTGTGCATGTTTATTTTACGTTATGGTGATTAATCTCAAACGCAATCGAAATTCTATCGCATCGCAAACTAATCGCAAACGCTAAACGCAAGTTATTTATAATGATTGTATGTTAGATATAGTAGTTAGGTTATTTGTGTAACTAATGGGTAATACTATCGCATCGCTTACTAGAATCGCATCGCAACGCTCAACACACAAATCGAAACGACAAAACCTAACACGCCGACACTTGGATCGAATGGCCAACCGATCGAGTGGCCATCCGATCGGATTACCACCCGATCGGGGCGCCATCCGATCGGTGACCCACTCGACCCTTGTGCCTTTCCTCTTTTGGAAACCCTATAAATACCCTCCTGTCACATCATTTGTGATGTGACAGCTCCTCTACTCGACCGGCTTGCTCAAGCACTCATTTCTCTCGATTTCTCGCGATTCTTGTAAGTTTTCAACCTAAATCTTGTACTTCTATGATCTACACGCACTCCTTCATCTTCTTCACCTTTGAATCTTAACTTTTAACCGTGAAATCAGCGGTTTTGAGGTGTTCTAGGGTGATGTCACCATGGAGTTCTTATGAACTTCAAGAGTTGGCTTCATTCCACCAAGAATAACTCAGATCTGAAGGATTTCTACATGAATAAACAAGGATCTTGCATAAAAGGATTGAAAGATGGTTTTCCAACTTTCTTTCAACTCTTTTACACTCAATGCACTCAAAACCGATAGACTCGGAGCTCGTTCTGATCTTATACCCATTCTTACTGAAGTATTGGTTCAAGATCTGATTTTTATCCAAGAGACAACTGATTTCGGGTTATACATGAGCAACCGTCATGAACCAGTAATCTGATCAGACTTGGGTGATTCCTGTTCGATCGAACGACTTGGGACTTGACGAGGTTTCTGTTGTTTAACACGCTGTCGTATCGTCTCGAGCCAACCGCAAAACTTTCCAAACTTAAACGAAGCTCCAAGTTTCAAAAAGATCAGATCGCGGGATGGATAGCCGTCCGATCGGATCGCCATCTGATCGTATTGCCATTCGATCGAACCGCAATCTGATCGGACGACACTTGAGGACTCTTAAACAATTTTCAACATGTTCAATGCGTAGTCAATTCCAACGGACTGTCACCCCATCGATAGACCATCCGACTGGATGTTGATCCTGCTATGAACTTGTTCTCTGAGAAATACCTCGCCGGACGGATCGCCATCCGATCGAACGACCTGAAAGGTAGAGATAGTTCTCTGTTTTCAAAATACTACAACGAAAACTTCAAAAGGCAAACCATCATACACAAACACATCCATCCCAAACGAGGTGTCAATTCGACCGAATGGCCATCCGAACGGATGACCATCCGAACGGATTGACATCCGATCGAATGGCCATCCGTACGGATTGCCATCCGGCCAGATGACCACTCGTCACCTTGTTTCACTTGCATCGTTTTACGTGCCGCTTATCGCTTATGCTGTCGTTCTGATAAGGCTAATCTCACTCTAGCGCTCCCTTCAATCCATTAGCTTTCATCGTTGTGAGTATACTCGATCCATTTTTGCTTTATGCACTTTTGGGTGTTACGTATGTTACTTATTCTAAATCACATCGAACACACAACACAATCACTATTTATACGCTGACCGTTATTGCATGTTATACGTGACTCGATGAATGCCTGTTTGTTATGTTTACACATTGATTGTTGTCTTCCTGCCTTAGCAACGATAGTACTATAGTTTGGACTCAGCACCTGTTCATTCAGGGGTTGTTAAGGACAATACTTCACGTGTTCGCAGTGGTGAACATGTGATGCGCACTCGCAACTCGCAGTCATTGGTATTGATACGATCTTTGTCGATAACTTACATGCTTCACATTATACGTTGTACATGCTGGTTATGCGTAAACGATTTCGAACTCTATTATACTATTAAACTTGTATGCTCACCTTTACACTATGTGTATTGACCTCTATTTTAACGTATGTGACAGGTGTTTAGGATGCTTGCCTGCTTTTGTGGAATCAAGGAGGGCCGAGAGTCTAGAAACAAAGACAATTTACTTTATTTTAATCTGAGTGGTCGGAACATGTTATTCGTCTTTGAGATACTACTATCTGTAATAACTTACTTGCTTAATAGGTTATGGTATGGGACATAATGTTTAACTATTTGGTAAAGTAGTTGTTATGGAATTTCTCTTGGACAATCTGTTTCGCTCAGTGCCGCGCCCCGATGTTTCCGCCATCGGTTGGGGTGTGACACTAAATACGTTATAATTGTCGTATACGTTTGTAACACCCCGAAAACATATTATATTGATGTCTTATATTTACTTTGATGGTAAATAATAATGAAATAATAACTAAAATAATGTAACTTGATTAAGTTGTTGTAGTTACTAGTTAATAGCTAAGCTATAAAGAAAACATGGAAACTTGAGGGACCAAAGTTGTAAACAAGGAAATGAATTAAAATTAAAAACAACAAAAACTAAAAACACAACACACTCTTGTGTGTGTGCTGGTGTGCGACCAGGAAGAAGGAAAAGGGGGAAAACTCCATTCTTGACCTAATTCAACAAAATATTCAAATTGGAAGGCTCAAAGTGCTTGTATCTTGTGCATTAACTAAAAATTGTGATCACCGAAGTTAGGAGATCATAAGGTATGTTGAATTTTAATGTTTAGTGAAGTTATGAAATTAGGTGAACATCACAAGTTTCGATTCAAGTATGAATTGTGGATGTTATGGTCGAATTTGAGAACAAACCCTTGATGAAAAATTTGTGATCAAATGCTAAAATTTAAGTGTTTGAATTATAAGCAATGCTTGTGTTAAATGGGTTATATGAAAGTTTGGAATGCATAAGTTATAGTGATTAATTTATGCTTATGAAATATGATAAACTGAAATTTAGACGTTAATTAGGTCATAATCGGACATAATGACTTGATGAAATGAATATATGGATAAATGATGTTTACTTGCGATTATTAGAAGTAGCATAAAAATCCATGCTTAAAAGGTGTTCAATAAATTGCCTAAGTGAAAGTATTATACTATAGAAGCGCGATAAAACTTGAAAAGAATCATATGAAATAATTCTTGACAAAATTTGGTGATAATGATTCTTATAAATGGCAATTTAACAATTAGCCGGGTTGTTCACTATAGGCGACTCGAGCGAGAAGGCGAGTGATAGAGCTGATAGCGATACGCGACTTAAAGGGAAACTCTAAGGTACGTGGCTTTATGCTTCGTAGGAATTTATTAATGATTTAGTATTGATAAATATCGAATAATGAAGTGATATTAGAGGAATTCGGTTCATTCCTAAGTGATGGATTTCACACAAATGAACCGAGTGGATAAACAACGAATTATGATATGTTTGGTTGTTTAAAAGTGATGGTTTTCACATAAACAAGCAAACGGGTCAAAACAGAGAATTATGATATGTTTGGTTGTTTAAAAGTGATGGCTTTCACGTAAACAAGCAAACGGGTCAAAACAACGAATTATGTTATGTTTGGTTGTTTAAAAGTGATGGTTTTCACGTAAATAACCAAACGGGTCAAAATAACGGATAATGATATGTTTAGCTAGTTCATAAGTGATAGATTTCACACGAACGACCAAAACTATGCAAATGCGTATACCGGATAACGTGAATGCGGGTTATAAATGACAAATCTAAGATATGGGTCAAAATAAGCTTCTCGTTTGGTTAAAATAACCAATCGGGTCAAAACAAAGCGAGAAACGCAAGCCGGGTAACTGAAGTGTAAACGTAAGTGTAATAAACCCGGAAGAGAGTTAAGATTTGTAAGGAATCAATCCTTACCATAAAAATGAGGGTAATATGGCTAAATATCATAACGGGTCAAATAACAACATGAATAAAGCTTAAGCCGATATCATGAAGCGTATGAATTCATTATCCCAGATGGCGGATTTTGAGTCTATAATATGGGTGATCAATTTACGATCACGTAGAAACAAACTTGAGGTTAAACGGATAAGTGTATAAAAAGTTATGGAAATTTTTGTGTTGAAGTACAAAACAGGAAAACAAATTCAGCAGAACTGAACCGTAACCTACAACTGAGAGTCGTAGGCTATGGTAGTATAACAAAATGCAGCATAACATAACCATAACCTACGGTTGATAGCCGTAGGCTACGATAGAGAGTTGCTGAGGTTTCTGTTATTCTTGGTGCCGTAGCTACGACATGCTCGCCGTAGCTTACGGCGGGGTTCTTACATTTCTTTGTTTGATGTTTTTGACAATCACGAACATTTTAATTCGGCTTTTATCATCTTATAACTAACGTGTGAGATGGTTCTTGACGTATAGGTGATTGCTAGGACTTTATGGATGAAGATCAAGCTAAATGAAGATCCGAACACGTCTTAAAGTCACGTTTCCGCATTTTGTTCTTTAATTATCAAGTTTACATATGATATTATGTTGAGATGTTCGGGAGTTTTATGAAGTATTATGAAACATTAAGTTTTTTAAAGTCATAATATAAAATTTTTATCAAACTAGAAATTTTAAATGAATGTTGATTTGCACGACTTTTATAGAATTGCAAATCTTTTATTTAATTTCATTTAGTACAAATAAGGGTCTTACACCGTTGATGACCTGAATATTATCAGAACTCCAGGGAGAGCTCCAAAAGGCGGTTGGATACCTGAAAAGGGAATTAGAAATGAAAGATCTTGAAAAAACAAAGTTTTGTCTCGTATTACTAATTGAACACGTTAAGAGTGGAATCCTTATGCACCAAGAAACTTACATAGAGAAATTGCTAAAATGATGTTATATGGAAAAATCACATCCATTGAGTACCCTAATGGTCGTAAGGCCACTTGATGTGGAGAAAGACTCATTCCGACCTCCCAAAGATGGAGAGGAAATTCTTGGTCCAAAACTACCATATTTAAGTGCAATTGGTGCATTAATGTTTCTTGCTTGTCATACACGCCCATGTATATCATTTTCTTTAAATTTATTGGCAAGACATAACTCATGCCCAAGAAAGAGGCATTGGAATGAGGTAAAACAAATATTTCGATATCTTCAAGGAAGATATGGGTTTGTATTTTACTAACTAATTGAAAACAAGTTTGGATGGTTTTACAAATGCAGGGTATTTGTCTAATCCTCATACTGGGCGATCTTAAACTGGATATTTATTTACAAGTGGAGTTCTGTAATTTAAGGGAAAATTATGTGGTCACCTCGTGACAATTATCATCGGAAATTGATCGCTGTTTTTGTTGCTCATATTGTTTGTTGCTTATTTTTTTTTACGGCTAGATCACCCGGTTAGGCCTTTGGCCTTTGATCACCCAGGCCACGAGTAGGAATCCCGCGGTTGGCATATTATTGCCAGTATGAACCGGTGCCACAGTTCGCCCCCTCCAAGATTCGACCCTAAGACCTCCCGGACATGAACCCCACATAAGTGGGTAAACCTTCCCACCTCCCCCAAACCAATTAGTCTGCGAATCATTGGCTATTTTTTGTTGCTTATTGATATAGAAATTCAGTTGATTGATGGTATGGTCCAGATTTACGATGGTGGTGTGGTGTTTGGAGTAGAGCGGCGGAGGATGGTGTTAGGATGGTGGTCGGAGGTTAATTAAGTTGGAGGAGGGTGGTCGAAGTGTTGAAGGTTGAAGGTTGAAGTGATATATAGAAATTTTCATTTTTTTAAGTCGAAATAAAATAAGATGGGTTAACTAACCAAATTTGTTAATTGGGATTTTATTGATTCAATTAAAAAATTATAGGGACTTTATTGGTTAAATTATAAAGGTAGGGACTTATGGTGTTATTTGATGCGAGCCACAAGGACTCAAATTGTAGTTTTTTTTATGATCTTAAACACGTCGTTATTCTTAATGTAAAAAACATCGAGTTTAAACTTAGGGTGGCGGGTATAGTCAATCACCCTAGGGTGTTTGAGTGAAATCCTACCCAATAATATTATGCCATGTCAACTCCCCATTCTACTCCCCATTTTAGGGTGGAGGGTATAGGTTCCGGGAGTTGGGTGTTTGAGTGGGAGTCACCGATCGATGACCACCCCCACTGATTGAGTTGGGTGTTTGACTTGGAGAGAGGCAACAAAAATCGGTGATTGTTCACCGATGTGATTGAGAGGAGAGGAGAGAGAGAGGAGAGACCAATCAAGTTTTTTTTTTAATTGAGGGGTGTTTGACTATACCTAGTGATTGAGTGTAAAATGGGGAGTTGACATGACATAATATTATTGGGTATGATTTCACTCAAACACCCTAGGGTGATTGACTATACCCTCCACCCTTACACTCAATCACTAGGTATAGTGAAACACCCCTCAATTAAAAAAAAACTTGATTGGTCTCTCCTCTCCTCTCAATCACATCGGTGAACAATCACTGATTTTTGTTGCCTCTCCAAGTCAAACACCCAACTCAATCAGTGGGAGTGGTCACCGATCGATGACTCCCACTCAAACACCCAACTCCCCGAACCTATACCCTCCACCCTTAGGTATTTCATATTTGGATGACTTAAATCTGAAAAAGGAACTCAGATCTAAAGAATGGTGGAAATGGAAAGTGACCCAACGCAGGGTGTCATTATTGCAGTACCATACATCTCGTACATCCAGTAAAAATTCAGAAAAAGATGGTATAAAAATAAAAGAATAATCATTATTTTTCTTACTAAAACTGGTTGATGTTGGTAAAAGGAACCAACTTATATCATTTAAATGGTTTAATAATGGGTTAACTTTGATTTATTTTTATTAGAGTTAACTGCCATTTTCGTCCCTGTGGTTTGGTCACTTTGGCCATTTCAGTCCATTTCTCGAAAATGCGCCATTTTCGTCCCCCACGTTCTGGAAAGGTGCCATTTCAGTCCAAAAATCATAACCCAGTTAAGTCAGTTGGTTAATAAGGACTGATTGTGTAAATTTGTAACATAAGGGACCATTTAAGTAAAATTTATAAATATTTGAAAAATGGACTGAAATGGCACCACCGCCACACCAGTTCCCACCACCGCCACCACAGCCACCGCCACCACCGCCACCACCGCCACCACCGCCACCACCGCCACCACCGCCACCACAGCCACCACCGCCACCACAGCCACTGCCACCACCACCGCCACCGTCTTCACAGTCGCCGGTATCTTCACAGTCGCCGGAATCAGTCAACACGTCGTTCCAGCCGTTAACGGTTCGTTTTTCTTGTTCCGGTTCATTCGTTTATACTTGTACAATGTTTGCACCACCACTCCGCTGCCACTGCCACCACCGGAACCACTGAGTTATGTCGAAATCGATTCGATTGTGATGTTATTTAGTTTCCCTGAACCCATACGAAACTCTCACACTCTTCAAAATCCTCTAACACTCGAAAAAGACCTTCTGCTCACCTCTGCAAGTCTCGCCGGAAAAACCATCGCCGGAGCTTAGTCGAGCCGCCATTCCAAACGATACCGGATCGGTTTTACTTGTTAAATCAGTATGTTATTACTTATATTATGTTTCTGCAAGTTTAATTACATTATAATCATGTTTTGAATCGAAATCGGATCGGGTTTGACTTTCGTTGACTGTTTTGGGGAAGACGATGAACAGTAACATGTTCAAATATTCGTAATGGTGCCGGAACCACCACTCTCTCTACTCTCTCTCTATGCTCTGCAATCACCACCACCATCAACGTCATCATCACAGCCGATCATCATCATCACAGATTTCCATTTGAATTTTCAAGTTCAGATTTCGAGTGAACGAGGGTTGTCGGAGAGGATGACGACGATGAACGGAGGTGAACAATGGTGGTGAACGATGACCGGAGTGAGGTTCAGGTTAAGTTCAGGTGGTTATCGGGCACGATGGTCTCGAGAACTCCGAACACAGCGGTGGTGATGTGCTTGGTGATCGTGATCGTTGACGGATATGATGACGATGATGAACGGTGACTGTTGATGAACAATGATGGATGGATTGGTGTATCTCCGGTGGTAAGACATGGTAGCATGTCGGGTTATGTATGGAATGGTGGTGGCAGGGCTGTGGCGGCGGTGGTGGTGGTGGCAGCGGAGTGGTGATGGTGGCAGGGCTGTGGTGGCGGTGGTGGCGGTGGTGGTGGTGGTGGCAGCGGAGTGGTGGTGGTGGCAGGGCTAGTGGTGGTGGTGTTTAATATTTTACTTAAATGGTCCCTTATGTTACAAATTTACACAATCAGTCCTTATTAACCAACTGACTTAACTGGGTTATGATTTTTGAACTGAAATGACACCTTTCCAGAACGTGGGGGACGAAAATGGCGCATTTTTGAGAAATGGACTGAAATGGCCAAAGTGACCAAACCACAGGGACGAAAATGGCAGTTAACTCTTTTTATTATATATTTATAAAAAAATGATGTAAAGCCTGTATTACCGGTTACACTAGCTAAACAACAACAACAATTGAAAGGTTTTCAGATAGAACTAAAGTGTTGATCTAAAGATTGATCTAGCAATCAACTAGAAACAATATGATAAAATGAAGAGGAAAAGATTGTTCCATTGTTTTTTTTCTATAAAGTTACTCTTATATAATGCAAGTGAACTGTTTTTTTATTATTATTTTTAATATTTTTAATTTTAATTATAGTCTGCCAATTATATGTGGTCCCAAAAATGTAGCCTAACTCCTAAAAAAAAAAAGTCAGATAGTTCACCCTCTTGTTGCTTTTCTTCTCAAACCTCATCGAATGACCTCCGAACTTATGCTTCTTTAATGAGGTATTGGATACCTTCCACTTTCTCTTTTTCCATGCTTTATCTTTCTGTCTTCCAAGATCTAATTGCTATCTTTATCTTTGTATAAACAAGATATATTTGTGTAAGCAACAAGCAAATTCATTATTGGTTTCTAGTTATGAAAGATATTTGACTTTTCAGGTCAATTCCAAGCACAAAAATATTATGGGAAGATTAAGCTTTTAGAAATTCTGATGTACATTTGGGAACATACTACATTGGATACTGTCAAA
Source organism: Helianthus tuberosus (assembly GCA_030545235.1). Taxonomy (NCBI): domain Eukaryota; kingdom Viridiplantae; phylum Streptophyta; class Magnoliopsida; order Asterales; family Asteraceae; genus Helianthus; species Helianthus tuberosus. Next base: position 212,495,344 of record CM060400.1, read on the forward strand.
AAAATATGCCAAAGACATTATCAAATCATGGAGAATTTGGGTGATTGTTATAAATCATGAGGTAATCATTTCATATTAACAAGCTTGTTGAGTTGTTTATAAATGAGATCTTATCTCGAGATAGGGTGATCACCATTGTGTTAAGTAGTAGGTTTACATCAAACTTACAAGAACGATTCCGGATGAGTTGGGCTCAAGACTGGCTGGCTATATGGACCCTTACACATATGGTCAAGGTGAAGGAGTCATTCCCAGGGGGTCGGGGCGCCGCGTTGTGGCCCAAAGACCACGCGTGAACTAGTGTGATACACCGCCACCGCCAAAGACCATCACGCGTGAACTTGATAACTCGTGGTGGTGACAACGCGTGAAGATTTCTTCCACTGCTTCCTTCTCCTTCATATGATATCATGGGTGTGGTGAGTGATGGGCACCCCCAATAAAATCTATTACTAGTGATGGAACCAAGTTTGATGACGTGACAAAACATGATTGAGTGTGGTGAGTGATGGAAAGTGGAGCGCCTTGACCCCATATGATTCTTGCATGTGTTATTTACACATATGGTCAAAGTGAAAGAGTCTTTCCCATTAGTGGATATGATTCTAGCTTGTGTTATTTACACATATGGTCAATGTGAAAGAGTCATTCCCATTAGTGGATATGATTCTAGCATTTGTTATTAATTTTGGTAGTAAGTACTATTAGTCTATAATCATTTACCATAGGTATCTTTCTATAATATGAATAATTATTACACAAGCATTGACAGTTTATAAACCATGGGTATCTTTCTATAATATGAATAATTATCACTCGTGTGTTGTGGATAAAATGATTTGATTCGTGATCATTTGAAGATGACTAAGATGACGAAAAAGCTATGTTGGCTACTGAAGGGGTATGGTCCCAGATCTCGCGTCAGCATGACCGCGAGTGACCATTACCCTTATCAAAAACCCCCACCAGCAAGAACTTATATGTGTCCGTGCAGGCACGCGCGAACACAGCAGTTGAAACCAATCTGTCCATTGATGAGAAGACTTACCTTAAGTACGAGAACGAATGTTACGCATAGCGATGCGGCCTGGCACCGCATCCTATGGACATTTTCGTCACGACAAGGGATCTGGACAACAGTAACAGTCACCAAACGGCGATGCGGCACGGCACCGCATCCCACATGCATCTTGGCTAGAACAAGAACGCGGGAACAACATCAGTTACCGCAAGCAGCGATGCGGCCCAGCACCGCATCCTGCCTACAATGCAAGTGGGTCTGACACCACAGTACAAGTGGCACTGAGAACAGTCACCTGTCAGCCCACATGTATGCAACAGTCTGACACCACAGCAGGACGTGGCATCACCACCGTAACCGACAGATCTGACATACCTGCAGGAGACTGTGCGTTGTCAGACTAGCTACTCAACTACCCTCCTTCACTCCTCGGCTATAAATACCCATCCCAAACCAGGTTTGAGGTATCACTTCTCAACTCTCTCACTACTACTACTACTATCACACTTTGCTTCCCAAGCAAACTACTGATTCTCACGCCGGAGAGTGGTAACAAGGAGCACCCCCCACCCCATCCTCCTTGTTACGAGTCACGGCTTGTTTCCTTGTGCAGGAAACCAACCAGCGGACGATCCAGCCAGCGATCCTCGGAAAGAAGGGATTAACCCTACTTGACGAGACCAGTAAGTTAACCCTACCCGGTTAACCATTGTTTCATCAGCTACAGAAAAAAAACATGAAATGAGTTTGTTCAAGTATCTTTCATTAGAAGGGTCTCATTGGGGTTAATTAGAAATAGAGGAAAGATGAGTAACAAGTTTTTATTCGACTTTTCTAGATTTTTAAAAAAGTTGGTGAAGTTGCTTATATATCGTCTTGATCTATATAAAGAGATGAAAGGAATTCACAACATGTTTCACTTGTCATGATGTTTAGCTGAATGAGACGACGACCCGCCATCTCTTTCCTTCAATAATGCCTTCGCTTCACTTCAAGATGCTATTTGCAATGTGATGGCTGATGACATATCGAACTACTTTGAAGAGCAGGAATTTGTAGTACTTGAACAGACGGTGATCGCATAGGAATAAATAATTTATAGTTGCTAAGACAAAATAGCCTGGCCAAAGTGGCAGCCGGCGGTATGGTTTCCCAGGGGAACGCCCAAAAAAGTCAAACTTTGAAGACAGCATGGGCCCGGTTAAGACAACATAGCCTGACCAAAGTGGGGTGATACGCGGCTCTCCGATTTGAAGAGTGTGGTAACCTTATACATGAAGTTCACTGTTAAAAAAAAGGTTCTAGTAGATGCAATTTGGGAACCGGAGAATGAGGCAAGGGAAATATATATCCCTAGCTAGTTATTAGTAAATATTTTATGGATGTATTGGGGATATAGCTGGAATACACAAACTTTAATATTTTGGAAACTTAATAATTGAGTCGATGTTGAATTTTAGTGTCGCTATATAAAAGTAGTGAACATATGTTTGGAAGTGCATGTGCACACATATTTATAGGCATATGCATAGGGAAATTCAATACAGAATTACATTTTATTGTGAGAACCATACAAACAATTATACATATTGCTTCGTCATTATTGTTGGTACATAGGTTTAATAATGGAAATGAGGGACCATATGGGCATCTTATACATATTGCCTCCATCAACTATTTCAGTTATGCTAATGAGAAAAATAAAATGGAACCTAGTCAATTACAACCATTATCTTGTACCACCCATTACCATTATATTTGCTGTCAAGTAACAGCAGTGCATTCCTAACCCTAAGCAATATTAGAACCCTAAGGGGGCCGGGGCGCCTCGTGGTGAACCCCCCACCACGCGTGGATCGAAACAAAACACCGCCGCCACCCTTTAAAATAACACGTGAATATGAGAACGCGTTAACTTTTTAACGCGTGAAAAAGTTTAAAAATTGGACCGTTTGTGTGTTTGACCGTTATTTAATAAAAAACCCTTAAACAATCTATATATATTTCACACTTTTATACCATTTCACTCAGACCAAAACACAAACATATATCACGCATTCTATATATTTCACAAATGGATTTTCCTACGGCTTCGATGTTTCCGATGGATAGCGATAGTGATAGCCAATCGTCTTCCGATAATGAGACGGTTGAATTTTTCGAGTCGGTGTTTTAAAGGGTAGATAGGGCATGCTAAACCGACCGGTTCGTGCGATGAATAAGAAAACAATACATAGCATAGTATATGCATGTATCATATTGCACAATATGCTAATCAAAGAAGACGGACGTGCAATATCTCCAGATTGGGTGCCGGGTCCTACTACACAAGTTCCCGTTCCTGAAAATATCCAACAAGACTTGCGTGATGAAGAAATTCACTTTCAGTTGAGATACGATTTAATTGAACTTGTAGGTTCTTTAGGTTTGGAATTTCCTAATTCGGAAAAGGAGTAGATTTTCTTTATGTATGTTTTTATTTTTATTGTAGTCTAAAATATTTTTAAAAATATTGTTTTTAATTTAAATGAAATTTATAATTTTATTGTTAATTTATAATAAAAAAAAAGTTGTGAGTGATGGAATTCCATCACAAGAAATGATAAGGTTTTTAAAGGAAAACATGGTCCTATACAAACAGTGGTGGAGGATATAAAGGAAATGGCTTACCAAAGGTTGAAGATGAAATCCAAAATCAGTAGCTTTTCGAAACAAGATTGGTGGGACTTTAACATAACAATGTAATTTCTGTTTCTTTTTTGTTTTTGTATTTGTACTTGTTTGATCTCCCCAGCTTCTGGCTGGGGGTCAGTTTTTTTGTTGATTAATGAAGTGTTTGCGTTTGCCATTCAAAAAAAGTGATGGCCATTTCTACTAAAATTCATCACTAGTGATGAAATAATGATTGATGACATGACGAAACTTGATTGGAGATTGTAAGTGAGTGTTGTAACTTTTATATTGGAAATTGGTTAGTTTGTATAGTATTTGGATAAATTGTGTTGGTGTATGAAATTGACATATGCATGTAGTGTGTTTGACTTGAATTTAATGCTTATGTCACAATGAATGTGTTTTTGTAATATATGCACATATGCATGTCTATGTTTTCTTTTGGTCTCTTATACATGTGCAAGCAAAAGTTTCATGAGTTCTATTGGTAAAGTATTTTTTTAGTTTGATTTGTTGGTTGAAACTGATAATGAGGGAAATAATCCTTTTTCACAAAGCAACTGGGTCTTTTTTTATATATTTTCAAACTTCCACGTATTCCATCGGAAGTAGAACATATATATAAAGGAAGGAAAGAATTTCATATATATCCCTCTTAACCAATGTTTTAAAAACCAGTTTTTAAATCATACCCGGATTACCTTAAAAATAGTTCAATCGGCAGAACCGGGTTTTACCGGGTGGTTCAACCGGATGAACTAGTTAACTCTATAATTTCATAGAGATACATACGTACATGAATTATATTGACATAACTTATCAGTTTTAGTTTTTTTTCACTAACATAATAAATTATAATATAACTATTATCATGTCCTCTTTCTTTTTTAAGTTTCAAAATACAATCTTTCACATAACATTGCTTTACCCGTATAGACATACATCGAATTGTTTCAAGTCTTTCACTTTTTGACCCACTTGTGGATCTATTTACTATCAGATTATTTTACTAAAATAAGTAAAACTACCGATGAAGATGGAACTGGAGGCATGATGAGGATGGAGTGCTGAACCGATGAAGATGGAGCTCAATCTTGTGGATGAAGTGATGAACCGTAAGTGATGATGGTTTTGAATGTTGATCGATGGTGTATGTATCTGATGAAACTCTAGAATACTAAAAATCCAAACCAAAATAACCATGGGCCGGTACCGATATTACGGTTCAAACCGGTATACCGGATTTTACCGCCGGTACGAATCTTATGCCGTTTCACTTATTTACCGTGGTGTTTCGTACCGGATTTGCATCCGGCACCGGTAATACCGGTATAACCAGCCGGTATTTACCGGTTTTTAAAACACTGCTCTAAACTTCTTTAATATCATTTATACCGAATTTATATATTAACATTGAGAGGCTTTACTTGGTTGTACTTTGTGCTTTTGTTGTGTTGTAAGCTATGGTAGTTTGTAATTTGTGTTAAGGTTTTGTACATTTAGACGAGCAGGGATCTCGGCGAAGAAAGAGGCACCAGTTAATTTTCTTACAGACCCGTCGGAGGGGAGATCCACCCTACGCGCAGCTGACGTGCTAGTTTTTGGTTGGGAGGGCGGGAAACATGCTTGTGTCGATCTCACAGGTGTATCTCCACTAGCCGGGTTCCGGGAAAGTGGGTTTGTGGCGGGGCAAGCGGTACTGAAAGCAGAGTCAAAGAAGGTGGAAAAGCACGCGAAAACTTGTGAGGATAATCAGCATGCCTTTGTCCCCCTGGCGTTTGACACGTTCGGCTCCTTGGCGCCGGAGGCAGTTCGGTTCTTGTCTAGAGTTCAGCGTGTGGTCCATAGCAACTTTTCGACCCCTCAGGGGCGGGGCTTTGTTTTTAGTAGATTAGGGTTTTCTATTCAGAAAGGGATGGCGGCGCAGTTTGTTGCTCGTCTACCTGCTATCCTTATGTAATTTGCCCTGATGATTGGAATGAAATAAAAATGCTAATTCATATATGATAAAATAACAACTGAATGAACAGTTGTTATTTATTATTATTATTAATTAATTAATACTACTTTTAATATGTTCGGTATTGGTATAAGAAGGTAAAAACCGGTATCAGCCTGGTATAGAAAACGCCAATAGTCGGTACCGAATTGATATTTAAAATCTTTTAGTTCGGGTACAGAAAACGCCAATAGTCGGTACCGAATTGATATTGAAAATCTTTTAGTTCGGGAATTTCGGTACAGCTACCCGGTACTATTGGCTTATCCTCGGTCACGGGTGCCGTAGATTTTCTTCAACTTTTTAAATTTTTTTTAAGGGTAGGGATGAGCTCGGTGCTAACCGATACCAAATTGATACTGTTACCAAAAATACCGGTTACGGTACCGGTATATGAAAGTAAAAATCGGTACCAGGAACACCAAAAGTCGGTACCGAATTGGTACTTAACATCTTGCGGTTCGGGAAATTCGGTACCATTTGCTTATCTTTGACCACGGATTTCATACGAACAACATCATTACCATACAACTTATTTATTGATTTTCTTTCGGTTATCTTTTAGTGTTTTTTCTACATTTTCTTTTTATCTTGTCACCGGTTACGTGCGCAACACGCTCGTAGTGATTTCAAAACACATGTAAACACAGACTAAATAATAAAAGAAGTTCGTCGCAACACGGCGACGGTGATAAACCTAGTAAAAAAATAAAATTCAAAACAACCTCCGGAATACGATCGAATCTCGACCGTTTTAAAGCTTACTACAATAGGGTCCCGGGCGATGATATAAGTCACGAAGACCGGGTGGCGGTGGCCAACATCCAGTTCCGGGGCAAGGAGCGGAAGCCGTTTGACAAGCTCGCCCTGTTCGAATTCTACCTAACGCTTTAGGCTTTTTTTTAATTTTGTAATCCTTTTTTTTGTAGAATTTTGTAATTTTTAGGAACTTTTAATAATAATTTTAGGCCTTTTTTTTAATTCTGTGTGTATTTTTTAAATTTAGGCTTTTTTTAAATTTTTATAAAACTGGCCAACCCACCAGGAACACCAAAAGTCGGTACCAAATTGGTACTTAACATCTTTCGGTTCGGGAAATTCGGTACCATTTGCTTATCTTTGACCACGGATTTCATACGAACAACATCATTACCATACAACTTATTTATTGATTTTCTTTCGGTTATCTTTTAGTGTTTTTTCTACATTTTCTTTTTATCTTGTCACCGGTTACGTGCGCAACACGCTCGTAGTGATTTCAAAACACATGTAAACACAGACTAAATAATAAAAGAAGTTCGTCGCAACACGGCGACGGTGATAAACCTAGTAAAAAAATAAAATTCAAAACAACCTCCGGAATACGACCGAATCTCGACCGTTTTAAAGCTTACTACAATAGGGTCCCGGGCGATGATATAAGTCACGAAGACCGGGTGGCGGTGGCCAACATCCAGTTCCGGGGCAAGGAGCGGAAGCCGTTTGACAAGCTCGCCCTGTTCGAAATCTACCTAACGCTTTAGGCTTTTTTTAATTTTGTAATCCTTTTTTTTTGTAGAATTTTGTAATTTTTAGGAACTTTTAATAATAATTTTAGGCCTTTTTTTTAATTCTGTGTGTATTTTTTAAATTTAGGCTTTTTTTAAATTTTTATAAAACTGGCCAACCCACGCGGGCTAGCCACGCCCCGTCATACCGACCCAACACGTCACTTACCAGCGGGGGGCTAGATGTCCACGTGTCAACCCATGCCCAAACCCCCGCCCCACCATACCCCACGGTCGAAAACACCAATGCCTTTCGCGCAACGCGCGTCATTTACAAACACTAGTTTATTAAAAAAAAAATAATCATTTGGAAGCTTGGCTCTTCCCTTTTAACCACCCTAGGTGTTCCAACTTCCAATCTTGGTTTTTCCACACCAATTGTCTTTTTAGCCTTATTTAAGGTAAATTGTTACCTTATATGATGTTTCAGTCGATGATTTCTAGGGTTTTGGCCCTCTTTTGGATTTGGTAACTCCGATCATCTTGCTGTTGATGTGTTTCACCTAGTTTTTCATGACTTTCACTTTGACCATATGTGTAAGGGTCCATATAGCCAGCCACTCAGCCAGTCTTGAGCCCAACTCATCCAGAATCATTCTTGTAAGTTTGATGTAAACCTACTACTTAATACAATGGTGACCCTATCTCGAGATAAAATCTCATTTATAGGTTTGCTATGTCAAATTCCAACGAAGAAATGGATGTTTTCGAACAACTTAGGCGTGTGTTAGACGAGGTGGTGGAGAACTGGTGACGGATCGTAGATTGGCCAAACGGAGCGTGTCGTCAAGATACGCGAGAAACAAGCCGAGCTTCAGACCAAATAAGAAGCGTTTTATGCGCGTTACGTGCAATCTAACGACATAGCTAAAAACTAATAATATACACATATATTTACTATGTTTAGTCATTGATTGTAAAATTTGTAATTTTTATATTAACAGTCAATGTAATAAAATGTAAATTTTCTTTGTCGTCGCTAAGAACCCTGCCGCAACAGGACGGGGCTATATCCTAGTTAATTTAAAAAAGTCTAGCCTTGTTTGATGATTCGTTTGAGATTAGGAGTGAAATACAAATTAATTAATTATTGACCTGTATATTTACATGATCCCTTTTGTTTGTTTGTTTGATTATTATGTATACATCTTTTATTAGTAAGCATGCCTATAAGCTTGTCATAACTCATAACATCCACCAGTAACAAATGAACAACATGAAACACAAGTCTCACATAAACATGAAGATATGTTAAAACTAGTTTCGTAATAAAGCTCAAATATATAATACAGAAAATGTAATAAAAAAACTAGATTTACGTAGTCCCTTTGAAAACAGCTTCATATATGAGTCCACAAAGGCGGATAACCCGAGTGACTTAGCTTTAATCTGATTTTTTGGGTTCACTAAATCCGTACCGAGACGTAGGATGTAATGACGAAGTGGATCTTTCAAGTTTACTTTCAATTGAGATGGTTAATTACCAAAATGCCCCACACGTGTTACTCATGTATCCTGGATTTAACATGAATACGGATGGAGTTACTTTAGTGGACTTAAATTACAATAAAATAGAAAACTTGGTAGGTAAATTGCAAGTTTTTTTGATTTCGTAAAATATAACAATAAACACAAAACCACAGGGGCCAAAATCATAATTTACTATTTTATATGTTTCAAACTTTTATATATGTAATTTTATATTGCAACTTTGGAAGTAATGTCACTTCGGCCGTGGGCCTGTCCATTATTTAAAGTTATGGTAGCAGTTAGTCGACCGCACAAACCTTTTATCATTATTTTAGTAACAAAGATTCTGTACTAGAAAATAATATTTTAAGTTACCTTAGCAAGTCAGTACGAAAGAATTAAAACGATCATGATGAAAATATTAAATATATAACTAGGACATGCGTGTCAAGTTTCGAAATTTGGTTATATATTGTGCTTAGATGAATATTTTAGAAATTAAAAGCTATCATGTGAAACTGTGAAAGATATTAAAAAGAGTAAATTATGTTTTTGGCCCTTTTGGTTATATCACTTTTACTATCTTATAAAATATGATTTTATTACCAATTGTTTTGAAATACTGAAATTTACACTAAACGACATAAAAATGAGAAAACTGAGATCCAAAATATTTCTTATATGAGTCGGATCTTATTCTATATCTTTATCCATATAATTTAATTAAAAAGTATTATTCCACAAATTTTATCTTTTATTTTTAAAAACCCTCTTACATTTTTTCCTTATCTATAAAAATATAAGAATTTACTATAATTTTTCTTAAATATATAAGAATTCATTTTGCTTAAAGAATATGGATCGATAAGAAATGAGATAAATTAAGTGAAGCTTTTTTATTTTATTTTTTTGAATGGGAAATTTGGATCACTTACGGACCATTGGATTATCATCGTGTCACTAGCGGAATCACCCGATCGTATCCATCTCTACTAGGCAGAATACACCAATTTTAAGAAATGAGATAAAGTGAAGCTTTTAATAGTTTTATTATTAAATTTTAAGAATGGAATGAGCCCTTAGGATTTATTGGTATAACTATACGTGTACTCGAGTCATTTCTTTCTTTCCTTTTTGAAACAAGAATAAATGATTTTATTCAATCAAAAGATCCAGCCAGAATTTGAAAAAAAGAATAAGTGATTTTATTCAATCAAAAGATCCACTCTCCAAACTGGGGAAATCCCTCACCTAGGGCAGAAGGCCGTGAATACTAATCATCAAATTTGAAATATGTTATGTCAATATTATCTGGCAATTGATCAACCATGTTGAAAGCCTTTTCCACCCTCTCGTCATCATAGAATGTGAATTTTTCATCAAACGGTGGTGGAACTTGATGATATTCTGAGCCAATTCCTTTCTTGTTTTTCTCATAATCTTTATCATCCGATTTTAAATTGAAAATACGTTCAAGAACATATGATGAAGCGTGATAACTATGTAACTTGTTATTATCTTGTTCTAAATCAGCTATTTTACGTTTAAGCTTAATGGGTTACTAGCGAAATTCACCACATCGGGATACACTCGTCTCCGAACTGGGGAAAACCCTCACCTAGGGCAGAAGGCCGTGAACACTCGCCCAAAGGCACGATAGTGCGGTGAGATAAAACCCATTCAGTTCAAAGATCGAACTAGCGATCGCCGCCTACTCGCCTAGTCTCCCATCATCACCAGGTGCCGCTGAAAACTAATGGGGGGAGAAGCAGGAATTGAACTTGAGTCTCTTGAAAACCCAAGTCTCTCACTTACCACCCCACCACAAGCTCATTGGCTTTAAAATTTGATGTTACGTGGAAATTTTGCAATTGAAAAATCTAACTGATATACTGACATAATAAAACAAAAATTGGTTTTTCTTTAAGACGCATTATTTTAAAGGTAAATTACATTTTACATTCTTTAAGTTTCAGCCAAATTTCTGACGCTTTCTTCCTTTAAATAAAGAAATTACAAAAGATGTTCTTTATTTTTTAATTTCTTTATAGCAAACATCCTTATGTTATAGTATTTTTTTTACAAGGGATGTCTTATATATTTTTTTAATCTTTTTAGAGAGAAAAAACACTGTCTGTAAAGAAATTAGAACATAAAGGACATACGTTGTAATTTCGCTAGTTAGGAAACAGTGCCTGAAATTTTGCTAAAACTTAAAGGACGTATGTAAAGAAAAATATCTTTTGTATGTCTATTCAATTGCCGAATACACCACAAATATATACAGGAGCATGCCATGAATTAAGGAGATAATGGCTCCTTACTAAAATATACAAAAAGGCAATCTTTGACTATTCTACAAATATTTAAATTCAATATTGATTTCCTTGATTTTAGCGGCTATTACCCCTTCAAGCGAACATGTAGCGGTCCTACGTGAAGCTTTGTACGATATCAGCTACCTGGAGCATGGTAGGAACAAACTTGGTGTGTAACTTTCCTGCAGAGACCAATGCCTTAATAAAGTGGTAGTCAATATCAATGTGTTTGGCTCGTTTATGTGACACCGAATTTTGGCTGAGAAATAATGCACTTTTGTTGTCGCATAATAGGGTGGGTCGGTCTGGTGGGAGAGCATATAGTTCTCGTAACTGTTGGGTTAGCCAAACAATTTCTGCAGTGGTGTTAGCCATGGCACGATACTCTGACTCGCAGCTTGTGCGGGAAACTGTTGGTTGTTTCTTTGCACTCCAAGATACTAGATTGCCTCCTAGGTAGATAGAGTATCCATAAGTTGACCGTCTTGTCTCGATACATCGTGCCTAATCAGCATCTGAGTAACCGACCAAAGCCGTTTTGATTGGGCGATCAAAAGTTAAACCAAAGGATAAAGTGCCTTTGACATACCGAAGTATTATTTAACAAGTTGAAAGTGGGCAGTGATTGTGTTTGGAGATAATGACTTGCTTGATTTACGGCATACGATAAATCTGGTCTTGTGATTGTGAGATACTGAAGAGCGCCCACTAAGGAACGGTAAAACGTTGGATCATGAAATGGAGTGCCATTTGAGGTAAAAGTATCGGTAGTGGTGAGTGGGGTAGCAACCGATTTGGCATCAAGAAGGCCTACTCTTGAAAGAATGTCGGTGGCATATTTAGCTTGGCTTAAAAATAGACCCGAATGGTTTTGAGTGACTTCAAGGCCAAGAAAATAATTCAAACTTCCAAGATCCTTGATTTTGAATTCCTTGTGTAATGAGTTGTGAAGTCATTTATGAACTGAGAATTGTTACCGGTAATTATGACATCATCAACGTACACAAGGAGATAAAGTAAAACCTTATCAGTTTTGTAGACAAAAAGTGACGGGTCGGCCCGGCTACATATAAACCCGAGAGAGATGAGGAATGTGCTTAAACGTTGAAACCACGCTCTTGGAGTTTGTTTGAGACCATATAGAGCACGTTTGAGATGACACACATGATTTGGAATTTAGGATCTATGAAACCCGGTGGTTGTTCCATGTAAACGGTTTCGATTAAGTGCCCGTTTAGAAAGGCGATGTTGACATCGAGTTGTCGGAGATTCCAACCATAAATTGTGGCGAGACTAAGTACAACTCGAATTGTTGAGGCTTTACAACGGGACTGAAAGTATGTGAAAAATCGAGACCGGGAACTTTTATGAAACCTTTAGCTACCAACCGAGCTTTATATCGATCTAAGGAACCGTCTGCCTTATATTTGATGCGATATATCCATTTTGAACCAACAACGTTGGAATGTGACGGACGGGTAACGAGTTCCCATGTGTTGTTATTTTTTAGGGCGGTGAGTTCTTCACGCATGACAGCCACCCATTTTTGATTTTTTGAGGCAGTTTTAACACCTTTGGGAATGGAAGCGGAAAAAGGGCATGGTATAAAGGATTTGTGTTGAGATTGGCTAGGTCGGCAAAGTGTTTCGGTTTATGTATGTCAGATTTAGTGTAAGGACCTTCAAAAATGTCCCAAACCGACCCGTAAGTGAAAACCCGGACCCCCGAAACCCTAATCCATATCAAAAATCAAGAAAATCATATTTTTGGTCCTCTCGCGGGCCGCGTAAAGAACAAGAGGGCCCTTACGCGGGCCGCGTCAACTCAACATTTGACCGGATAAGCATCCGGGCCACATGGCATCCACCTGGAAACCCTACTCGTGACCCAGCAAACCTACACGTAGACTAGGTGGCCACGCGGGCCGCGTAAGGATCGGCTTAAGGTTCACGCGGGCCGCGACAGACCCATTTTTCAGCTATAAATAGAACTGATCATGGCCTGTTCACTGGTGTCGAAAACAATTCTAAAAAACGAAGTGCTACTGCTCAATTTCGAAAATTAAAGTAGTGAGGCGCTGTTACGATACAGGGTATTAACTCGATCGCTGCTACGATTCAATGTCCGATCGATTGAAACTATCCAATGGATGTTTAAGTGCTGCCCACATTAGGGCTATACTTTGTCATTCGTCGTAAATTCGATGGATGTTTAAGTATTGCACTTTGTCATTCGTTGTGAGGGTTTTAATCTCGTGAGTTATCGTAAATGCTGTATTAGTTACTGACCTAGTTCGTGTGCATTGTTATTTAAATTAGGTTACAAGGCTAATCAGTAGGCTAAACTCTGCCCGTTTAAATCTGCAATGTGAGTCATTCTCTTTTTATCAATCATGTTTTACAATACTCCAAGCATTTTCAAAAGTAATAATTACAAGGATTAAGTCGTGGTTATCTTGAATCACTAGCTAGTGGGGTATTGTGCACATTACTAATTTCTCACGAGTTAGGCTAATAAATCCTAACAGTGATAATCATCACTACTTGGGTGAAAGGACCCAATAGTGGTATGACCATCGTCACCAGGAGGTGACACGGCGCCAGATAAAAATAAGATAGAAGCCATTGTAATCGCTCTTATGCTGTAATTGATAACTAATGTGTCGTTTTATATACTTGAATGACTCGCCAGTATTTCCCCGCTGATAAAATATTTTTTAAAACATGTTTCAGGCGACCTGCTGTGAATCAAGGAAAACGTGCTACGGAGCACTAACAAGCTTGAAGAGGTGGCTCAATAAAATGAATAAACATGTTTTGTAAACCAGGAAATTTCCTTGTGAAATTCCTCTATTGTAAATTACGGGGCTTATCCCAGATTATATAATAAAATAATCGGGCATTTTCAAGTTTAAAAGATCCTGTAAATCTTCCGCTGCCAAACTCAATTAATAAATACCACGGGTTTTCTGTCCCGCGGCTCCTGGACCGGGTAAAACCGGGACTGGGGCCGTGACAGAAAAAGGTGGTATCAGAGCCACTGATTTAAGCCAATTAAGTATTTAATACTTAATTTTCCTGATTGCCATCCTATGATTATGTGTTTCTATCTTGACTATCTGTTAATTTACAGTATGGGTAAGCAAAGAATTTCGGACATCTATCGTAAATTAGATAGTTCACCAAAAGATTTGGGAACTTCATTCCAATCGAATTCCTCAAGATACTCAGCAGATACTGAGGAAGGAATATTTGTTCGTAAGGCACAGTTTGAAAAACCACTTACCCCTAATAAAAGAAGTTGGATTATTAGAAAAAGTCAAAAGAAAATAAAGAAGTCACAACCGAAAGGAATGATGATTGATAAGGAAACTCAGGAATTAGGCACTAACCCACCATGGGAAGATGAATTAGACAAACAATGGGAAAATCTCTACATGTTAGCCACTACAGCAGTAAATGCTAACTTATAGTTAAATCGCCAAACCAGTACCAGCACCTATGCCACCTACAAGCCAGAAACTTTAAAAGAACTTTATCTATTAAATAATCACTAGTATATTTCGAATTTCAGTTGTAATTTATAATAGATATATATCATAATATTTGGTTTCAATAAAATGGTTTGTATAAATTAGATATTTGTAATTAATATTAACATTTTTCTGATTGCCATTCTGTGATTATGTGAAAGTTTAAGTTACAAAATTTTAACCTAAAATTTTGTGTGTTTCTTCATAACTGCTAAACAGCATGAATGAATTGTCTGAAGCTCTTCAGAATCTCAATCTCTATTCTGTTAATGTGGAAGTTTCCAGAGACTTTACCGGTTATTGTGCCGACGTTGAGGAACCTATGGAATTTCAAGCCCAGCCACCGGAGAAACCCAAGCCAAAGAAGAGAAGAAGAATTGTGGGCTGGAGGCGTGTGCGCAAGAAGAAACCAGCAACACGGAAAGTTACCAAGAAGGAAGATCCCAAAGATAAAGGCAAAGGAATAGAGATTGGAGAAAGTTCCAGGCAAAACCAGGAAATGCCACCCTGGGAAGAGCTGGATCATAAACTAGCACTTAGTGACCTCATCGGACCTGCCGGTGAAAACCTTTTAAATTACCCAGTGGAAGCACAACTTTCAGTTGACCTAGAGCCTGAAATCCCAGATCCTATTATCCACTCCCAACCTCTACCAGCAGAGCTAGAAGAATGGTGGACCACCGACTGGCAGTTCCAGAATCTCCTAAATAACCCTGATACCTTTTTCCCCCAGTTTGACCCAGAGCCTCCACTACACCCACCTATGAGCTCTGAAAATTTGGCTGAACTCCGCCACTATGGCGAGGAGCTGATTGACGCGGGAAACCGAATTAGGGATGTGGGAGAACGAATCACCTAGAAATACGACGAGAGGGAGCGTCGTTTCTGAAAAGCCAGCTGACGGGATAGTATGTGGTTGTAGGAATGTGTGTTTAATAATAATAATATAATCATAAAAATATAATTATGTGTAATACTTAAAAATAAAACTTTTGTAAGATAACCAGTGTGTACGGATGCCTATTATAATATATAAAATATCGAACGTTGAAAAATCGACAATTTTGGGCTATACGTGTTGACCTGATTATGTGCAATTGTTTTGTTATATTTGGTTATTAATTATTTTATGCTAATCACTTCTATAAATTAATTACCAGATGGCAAACGCTGGTAATGAACCCGTTAATGAAGTGAATCAATCTGAACAAAACAATGAAGATCAATTTTTGAATAGGCAAGATATCGAGAATATCGTTGCTCAGGGAATAGCCAATGCTATTCCAGCAATACTTGTTGCTGCTCGAAATCCAGTTGAACCTCAAATTATTCCTAGCAAACGTACTCATGAAGACAACTTCAGTAATAGTGTAAACGAAGGCGGCAACAACAACAATAACAATAATGATGATGTACTGCAAGCCCCAATTCTCAAAAGAATGAAAGCTGCAACGCCTGGTTGCACTTACAAGGAGTTTCTTGCCTGTAAACCAGTTGAATTTACAGGCAACGAAGGGGCGACTGCTGCACTGCATTGGTTAGAGAAAACCGAGGCAGTGATTAAAATAAGTAAATGTGCCGAAGAAGACAAGGTCATGTACGCGTCGCATCTTTTTAAAGAAGGGGCGCTAGAATGGTGGAACACGATACTACAAGCCAAGGGAAGCGATGTGGCCTATGCCATGGATTGGGAAGAATTTAAAAGTCTGGTGGAAAGAAAATTTTGTCCCGAATATGAAAAGGAACAAATGACAAATAAGTTCCTGAACCACCGGATGGTGGATATAGATTGTCGAGGGTATACTTCGACATTCTTCGAGTATGCGAGAGTGGTACCAACCCTGGCTTCGCCAGAACCGGTACTTATTTCCCGCTATATTTGGGGATTGATTGGCGAGATTCGAGATATTGTCAAAGCTGCGAGACCCCACACTATTGATGATACTGTGGAATTAGCTAACACCCTAACTGACGGACTAGTACGTACAAGAGAAGAAAACCGGAAAAAGGAAGTGGCCCAAAAGATTACCCAGGGATTCCGTATGGGTAACAGAAGTAATTTCAAGAAAAAGGGAACTGGGCAATCCCAGGGATTCCGTATGGGTAACAGAAGTAATTTCAAGAAAAAGGGAACTGGGCAATCTTCCACTGTTCCATTTTGCAATACCTGTAAAAGAAAGCATTTTGGTAGATGCAAAGGGTATTGCAATTTCTGCAAAATTCCGGGGCATCAAGAGGAAGACTGCAGGAAGAAGAAATCCACAATCTGCTACAACTGTGGAGAAGCTGGACATTTTAGGCCAGACTGCCCAAAATTGGTCAAACCAGCTGATAACAAAGCCAAACCTACAGAAGGAACCACCAAGAAAAACGCAAGAGCCTTCCAACTGACTACTCAGGAAGCAGAACTAATTCCTGACGTGATAGCTGGTACGTTCCTAGTTCACGACGTTTATGCAAAAGTATTATTTGACTCTGGTGCAAACCAAAGTTTTATAAATACTTCATTCTGCCAAGCTCTTAACCTACCTTTAACCAACCTCAGGCAGATTTTTACAGTCGAAACGGCAGATGGGAATTCTGTTAACATAGATAAGGTTTTGCGAGAAGGAAAGATAGAACTTGTAGGCCATAAATTTTCTGCGAACCTGTTACATATGAATTTTTCCGGATTCGATATTGTGTTAGGAATGGATTGGTTAGTAGCCAACCATGCTCGAATTCTTTGTGATAAGAATTCCATAGAAACTCATACACCCACAGGAGAAATGGTGATGATTACAGGAGATAAGCCGCGTAAGCCAATGAAATTCATTTCAGTAATGAAAGTGGCCAGTTATTAAAGAAAACAAGAAATAGTGTACATGATTTCGGTAATCATTAACACTAAAAGTAAGGAACTTAAGGAAATTCAAGTAGTATCAGAATACCCAGAGGTATTCCCAGAAGAACTACCTGGATTACCACCTGATAGGGAAGTAGAATTTAGAATTCATCTAATTCCTGGAACTACACCGATAGCCAAGGCACCTTATCAGTTAGCACCCACCGAAATGTTAGAATTGAAAAAGCAATTAGATGAATTATTAAGCAAAGGATTTATACAACCTAGTTCATCCCCGTGGGGAGCTCCAGTGTTGTTTGCAAAAAAGAAAGATGGTTCGATGAGAATGTGTATCGATTACAGGGAATTGAATAAGGTTACAATTAAGAATCGATACCCATTACCTAGGATTGATGATCTTTTTGATCAACTTCAAGGAGCTAGATACTTTTCTAAGATAGATTTACGCTCCGGATACCATCAGTTGAAAGTACAAGAAGAAGACATACCTAAAACTGCTTTCAGAACTAGGTATGGTCACTACGAGTTTACAGTCATGCCCTTTGGCCTAACAAATGCTCCTGCAGCATTTATGGACATGATGAATAGGATCTGTAAACCGTATTTGGATAAATTTGTAATTGTTTTCATCGACGATATACTTATTTATTCCAAGAATCAGGACGAACATTGTAAGCACCTGCATGCACTCTTAACTTTGTTAAGGAAGGAGAAGCTTTACGCCAACTTCTCGAAGTGTGAATTTTGGCTACAGGAAGTGCAATTTTTAGGCCACATGGTGAATCACGAAGGCATTCACGTAGATCCTGCTAAGATAGAAACGATCACCAAATGGAAGGTCCCGCAGTCAGCTATGGAAATTCGAAGTTTTCTAGGGTTAGTCGGATACTATAGGCGCTTTATTAAAGATTTTTCCAAAATAGCAGTACCCTTAACTAAGCTAACCTGTAAAGCAGTTAAGTTTGAATGAGGACCTAAGCAAGAAGAAGCTTTTAAGATCTTAAAACAGAAATTAACAAATGCTCCAATTCTAGCTTTACCAGAAGGAATAGAAGATTTTGAAGTATACTGTGATGCTTCAAAACTAGGATTAGGATGTGTGCTAATGCAACGCAAGAAGGTAATTGCATATGCATCAAGGCAATTGAAAAAGCACGAGGAAAACTATACGACTCATGACTTAGAATTAGGAGCCGTAATTTTTGCCCTTAAGATTTGGAGACATTATCTGTACGGAAGTAAGTTTACTGTCTATACAGATCATAAGAGTTTAAGATACATATTTGGGCAAAAAGAATTAAATATGAGACAAAGAAGATGGATGGAAATTCTAAGTGACTACGACTGTGATATTCAATATCACGAAGGAAAAGCAAACGTAGTTGCTGATGCCTTAAGTCATAAGTATCATGAGAAACAACGACGAGTTCGTGCTCTTAGATTAAGTTTACAATTAGACTTGATGGAACAACTGAAAAACGTTCAAGAAACAACAATTAAGGATGATGCCGAAGGAATGAAAGGAAGAATAAAGGAATTAGAACAAGGAGCTGATGGAATTTGGAGATTCCATAAGAAACGATTTTGGGTACCTAAACAGGGAGAATTATGAAATAAGATTTTAGAGGAAGCCCATAAAGCTAGGTATACCATGCATCCTGGTAACAATAAAATGTATCATGATTTAAGAAATAATTTCTGGTGGATAGGAATGAAAAAGGACATAGCTAGATATGTTTCTAAATGTCTTACTTGTTCACAAGTCAAGGCAGAACACCAGAAACCCTCAGGTCTACTACAACAATTAGAAATGCCTGTATGGAAATGGGAACTCATAACAATGGACTTTGTTACTAAGTTACCCAAAACCAGAAAGGGTAATGATGCGATTTGGGTAATTGTAGATCGATTAACCAAAGCAGCTCATTTTCTACCCATGAAAGAAACCTTTAGTATGGAAAGGTTGGCAAAGTTATATGTAGATGAAGTAGTATCCTTACATGGAGTCCCACTCTCCATTGTATCGGATAGGGATAGTCGTTTCACTTCCCATTTCTGGACAAGTTTCTAAGAAGCAATGGGAAGTCGACTAAATTAAGCACTGCATACCATCCTCAAACGGACGGACAAAGTGAAAGGACGATCCAAACCCTGGAAGACATGCTTAGGGCATGTGTAATAGATTTTGGTGGAAACTGGGATGACCACCTACCCTTAATCGAATTCTCCTATAACGATAGTTATCATTCAAGCATTGAAGCTGCCCCGTTCGAAGCACTATACGGACGTAAGTGTAGAACTCCAGTGTGTTGGGCAGAAATAGGAGAAAGTCAATTATCAGGTCCTGAAATAGTACAAGAAACTACCGACAAGATCACTCAAATCAAGGAAAGACTAAAGACGGCTCGAGATCGCCAGAAAAGTTATGCCGATACTCGACGCAAGCCACTAGAGTTTCAAGTTGGAGACAAGGTACTCTTAAAGGTTTCTCCTTGGAAAGGAGTAGTTCGGTTCGGTAAGAAAGGAAAGCTAAGTCCAAGATACATAGGACCATTTCCAGTAATCCAACGTATAGGACCAGTTGCTTATCGCTTACAACTACCAGAAGAGTTAGCTGGGGTACATGACGTATTTCATGTATCCAACCTCAAGAAATGTCTATCTGATGAATCTTTGGTAGTACCTCTTCAAGATGTAGAGGTAAATGAGAAATTAAAATTTGTAGAGAAACCACTTCAAATAGAAGACAGAAAGGTTAAGTTTCTCAAGCACAAAAGGTTGGTACTTGTCAAGGTCAAATGGGATTCAAAGAGAGGACCAGAGTACACTTGGGAGCTGGAATCAGAGATGAAGCGAAAGTATCCTCACTTATTTCAGTAAATATCGAGGACGAGATTTTAAATAAGGTGGGGGGATGTAAGGACCTTCAAAAATGTCCCAAACCGACCCGTAAGTGAAAACCCGGACCCCCGAAACCCTAATCCATATCAAAAATCAAGAAAATCATATTTTTGGTCATCTCGCGGGGCCGCGTATAGAACAAGAGGGCCCTTACGCGGGCCGCGTCACCTCAACATTTGACCGGATAAGCATCCGGGCCACATGGCATCCACCTGGCAACCCTACTCGTGACCCAGCAAACCTACACGTAGACTAGGTGGCCACGCGGGCCGCGTATGGATCGGCTTAAGGTTCACGCGGGCCGCGACATACCCATTTTTCAGCTATAAATAAAACTGATCATGGCCTGTTCACTGGTGTCGAAAACAATTCTCAAAAACGAAGTGCTACTGCTCAATTTCGAAAGTTAAGGTAGTGAGGCGCTGCTACGATACAGGGTATTAACTCGATCGCTGCTACGATTCAATGTCCGATCGATTGAAACTATCCGATGGATGTTTAAGTGCTGCCCACATTAGGGCTATACTTTGTCATTCGTCGTAAATTCGATGGATGTTTAAGTATTGCACTTTGTCATTCGTTGTGAGGGTTTTAATCTCGTGAGTTATCGTAAATGCTGTATTAGTTACTGACCTAGTTCGTGTGCATTGTTATTTAAATTAGGTTACAAGGCTAATTAGTAGGCTAAACTCTGCCCGTTTAAATCTGCAATGTGAGTCATTCTCTTTTTATCAATCATGTTTTACAATACTCCAAGCATTTTCAAAAGTAATAATTACAGGGATTAAGTCGTGGTTATCTTGAATCACTAGCTAGTGGGGTATTGTGCACATTACTAATTTCTCACGAGTTAGGCTAATAAATCCTAACAGTGATAATCATCACTACTTGGTTGAAAAGACCAAATAGTGGTATGACCATCGTCACCAGGAGGTGACACGACGCCAGATAAAAATAAGATAGAAGCCATTGTAATCGCTCTTATGCTGTAATTGATAACTAATGTGTCGTTTTATATACTTGAATGACTCGCCAGTATTTCCCCGCTGATAAAATATTTTTTAAAACATGTTTCAGGCGACCTGCTGTGAATCAAGGAAAACGTGCTACGGAGCACTAACAAGCTTGAAGAGGTGGCTCAATAAAATGAATAAACATGTTTTGTAAACCAGGGAATTTCCTTGTGAAATTCCTCTATTGTAAATTATGGGGTTTATCCCAGATAATATAATAAAATAATCGGGCATTTTCAAGTTTAAAAGATCCTGTAAATCTTCCACTGCCAAACTCAATTAATAAATACCACGGGATTTCTGTCCCGTGGCTCCTGGACCGGGTAAAACCGGGACGGGGGCCGTGACATTTAGAACGAGTGTGCATGGGGTGAACGGAGGTGGTTTGCGGTGGGATGTGAACTGTGGCATTGGGTTCGGCTTGGGCTGAAGAGTTGTTTATGCGGGTTTGAATATTTGTGGGTTGGTTGGGTGCGGACTGGTTTGGCGGTTGAGTGGAATGGGCTGAGGGGTTTTGGGTTTGGGCAAAGTGGTTTTGGGTTTGTGGCATGGGTGCCGGTTAGGTAAAATGAGTCGAAGGGGTTAGATTTATTTGGGCTGAATTTTGAGATGGGTTTATAGATGTGGATGTAACGTTGTTATGTGGACAGAGAGTGCATATGTTGTGTGTTGATGATTTATTATGAGTGGTGTGAGAAGGAGATGGAGTTTCTATAAGATTAGTAATGGGTTGTGGGATATTGTCATCAAAATTTGATAGAAGTAATTTTTCTTGATCAATGGTGGGAACAACACCACTGAAAGGAAAGGTGTCTTCATCAAATTTTGCATGTCGGGTAATATAAACCCGGGAGGTTATTGGTTCAAGACACTTATAACCTTTGTGTTTTGGACTATACCCGATAAAAATGCAAGATGCACTTCTTGGGAGAAGTTTGTTTTTTTGCATAGTCTCTTAAATATGGAAATACAAGACAACCAAATACTCGAAACATGGCATAAGATGGTGGACGATTGAAGAGAACTTCAAAGGGAGATTTATTTTCGAGAAGAGGTGTCGAAAGACGATTGATTATGTATGTGGCGGAAGCAAAAGCTTCTAGCCATAATTTGGCCGGTGCATGGGAATTAAACAGCATAGCTAAGCCCATTTCAGTTATGTGACGATGTTTGCATTTGGCCCATCCATTTTGTTGTGGTGTGTGGGGACATGAAAGTCTATGATGTATGCCATGTTGTTGAAAAAGGGTTTGAACTCGATGGTTGGTGAACTCGATGCCACCATCACTTTGGAAAACTTTGACACTTTTTGTAAATTGATTTTGTACGAAGTTTAAAAAAGTGACAAGTATGGTGTAAAAGTCCGATTTGAATTTTAATGGGTAAAGCCAAGTAAAACGTGAAAAATCGTCTACAAAAATGACGTAATATAAGTACCCATCCGAAGATGAAATCGGTGTGGGACCCCAAAGGTAACAATGAATCAAGTCCAATACATGAGTGACTCGTTTGTTATTTTCAATAAAAGGTAAACGGTGGGATTTTGACAATTCACAAGACGAACATGGACCCGGTTTGGGTAATAATGATGTAACAAAGACATGCCCAAATTTATTTAAAACGGAAATAGTATCAAACGATACGTGGCCTAAGCGGTTATGCCATTTATTAAATGAAGCACGAAGATGAGGAGCAGCAAGAGCGGCAACAAAAGACTTGTGACTTTGAGAGAGAACATAAAATTCATTTTCATAAGTACCTCTAGCAAGAACCGTCGTCGTTTTTCGATCCTGAATTTGAAAGAAATTATTAGAAAACAAAACATCCACGGGCGAATCATTTGTTAACCTACTGATAGAAAGTAGATTTTTTTGTGAGATTTGGAATGACAAGCACATTATGTAGCGGTATATTATTGAGTTTAGAGTTACCAATTCGTGTGACGGGTAACGTTTGACCATTACCAAAAGTAACACTATTACCCAAGTCTGGATGAGATTGATCAAGCCCATCAGCGGATCTAATGTAACACCCTGAAAACGGGTTTGGTAATTAAACCATGTTTATACTAATGAACGGGTAAAATACCGTTAGAGGTAAAATTAGCCCGGTGAATATTAGGATTTAAATAAATAAACCTAATATTAAATAAAAAGAGAAAAAAAGCTTTCGAGAAAATAAAGTTCATAAGAGGCGCGAGTTAACGGAACTTAAAAATAAAGCGGGTTATAACCTTCCCGAACCCACTAAGTTAACTAGGAATAATTAATCTAGTTAATTAGAGGAAATATTGCTAGAAATAAGTAGGTTAAAGCC
This sequence comes from Helianthus tuberosus, assembly GCA_030545235.1. Classification (NCBI taxonomy): domain Eukaryota; kingdom Viridiplantae; phylum Streptophyta; class Magnoliopsida; order Asterales; family Asteraceae; genus Helianthus; species Helianthus tuberosus. The sequence continues at coordinate 212,518,979 of CM060400.1, forward strand.
TACTTGATAACTAACCAAAACACGAGGGACTAATATCGCCAAGTAGGCAAACTTGATTTATTAAAAATTAGAAAGAAAAACACAACACACACAATAAGTGTGCATGTGTGCGTGCGACCAGGGGGGGAGAACAAGGGTGAAACCCTAGTTCAAGCTTAAACCCCAAATTGAGGATCAATTCAAGACCAAATCGGAGCACAAACGCGTATACACGATTGCCAAGTCAAAGGGATCGTAAGGTATGTCGAATTCTTGTCATTGATGAAGCTATGAAAATTGATCAACTTTACAAAAGGCGATTGATGTAAGAATCATAGAGGTTACGGCCGAATTAGAGATGTATGATTGCTTAGGAACAAACCCTAAGTGAAGATTTAAAGTAAATTGTTATGATTTAGGTGTTTGGGTGAATTACCACACCTAGCTAAGTGGGTTTTTGACTATGTAGTGAAGATGATGATATACATGTGCCTAGAATCATCATAATTGGTAGTTTAAGCGAGATACTTGAATAAATTGTAAGTTCGAATGAAAGCTCACGCATGACTTGAAATGGGGTTTTGAAAGTTATGATGAAATTCTTGACATTGAAATTCTTACATGAAGTGTAAGGATTTAAAGATAGATAAAGATAGAATAGAGATTTAGAATCATCATACTTGCTATATTCAAGAAGAGAGTTCTTGAATAAGTGTTAAGATTGAATTAGTACATGTGTGTGAAATGGGTTTTTAATGAAAGTATGAGTTTTATGGAACTAGATGATTATATGATGTTTATAATCTATGTTGATGAATGTAGTTAAATTAGTGGCCTAAAAATATCGCCTACTGAATAGTTGAAGAAATGCTAAGTGAGTTGTCGAACTCAATTATGCATTTCATACATTAAAAAGGGACCGTTGACTTTTGAAAGTCAAACTGACCTTTAAACATGATCGAATGATAATTTTGATAGAAAATGGGTAAGGTGGAATAGTCGAGATTAATAATGACTAATCTAACCATCTTACGAATTATGATGATAGTTTGACGCTTGACAAGCTAGGTGAAGCTTGGGAAGGAAGCGGATCAAACAAGCCAAGTATGAAGAAAAAACGTAGTTTGGATGCGAGGTAAGTGAAGCTTACACCCCCTTTTTAATTACAATACACTTACTTGCGAGTATTGATTATGAATTATGTTAAGTATTTGAAATATGATGTTCCGACATGATACAATGCAAGTCGGAATAAGTAAAAATAGTAAGAAACAATTAATTATGGTAAAAAGGGTAAAACGGTAAACTAGTCGGGTGAAGACTAACAAATAAGGAACTTTGAACATCACGTTATGGGGTGAACTATAACGGGTAAAAGTGGTTAAATAATAATCCGTATACGAATTGACGGATAGATAAAAGATTTGAAAAGACACCATTTGGTGAAAGTCATAACGGGTCAAACAATTTAAGAAAATGTCTTTTAAGTAATAAGAATTCACGGTGCAAACCGGAATAGGTTCAAGGGGCGAGATGGTATTAAAATACCATCATATGTTGGTAAATGGTCATTTCGGCTAAATGCGTCAAATGGCATGTTAACACCATTTGACAATAATAACTGATGACCGCTTGTTGAGCTTTGTGATCACAGGAGATAACATACGGATTGCGTTGCTTTTAACTAGAAAATTTATAAGCAAAAGGTATTTAAACGGGTCAATGTTATGACTCGAGCCAGGTATGTATAAGTAAGATTATGGCAAAAGGTGTGATTTTGGTCAAATATATTGTTGATAGTCCTTCGTCGTAAAAGAAAAGACTAAGGTTGACAAAAATGCCCATGAACGTTCAACCGGGTATACGGTTCTTATGAGTCGTTTAAAAACAAGTATTATGATAAATTAAGGTTTAGTTAAGAGTTAAAGTATAGGCATAAACCCTTTTTGGATCAAATGCCTCAAAACGGTTCTTTGACGTAAATTGACAATCCGAAAGGGTAAATTCGGAATAAACAATTGACACACATAAAATCCACCACAATAATAGTTGTGGCGGAAGACCATTCGATAAGTAATGTGAAAATATGGTGATAGAAATGAATGAGCGTGGTTTATGCGTAAAAGCGCTTAAATACCCTTAACGGGTCAAAATAAGCGTATAAGCATAAACGGGTTAACGATGCATAATAACCCGTGATTTGGACCTTGTGTGATAGGAAATATTTAAAATATGATGTCCATGAGAATTTAGGTGTAACAAACAAGCTGGTTTGATGAAAGTAGGAACGGGTCAAAAGCTTTGTTAAAAAGTCTAATAATTAAAATTTAGCCGAAGGCTTAAAACCTAGAAAATTGTTAATCCGGATGTCGGGTTTTAACTCCATGTGATGGAGAATCAAATTACAATCGCATAGGAAAAAGAATCGTGTAAAACGGATCAATAACGAATAAGTTATGGTCATTTCCGTAAAAATTGGTATTGCTGGGAAAATGCAGGTCTGAAAAACAAACCTGCTGAAAAAGGGTACCCCTCGCGCCACGCGAGGGAGCAATGTGGTGCCGGCTTGTGGAGCGACGGAGACCAGTTTTGGCAAAATAAAATATTATTTTAATCAGTTTTGCCTCGCGAACCCGTTTAAACACGTTTTAAACTACGTATGGCTAATTCAATTCATATTTTATGAATTGTAGGTATAACTTATAGTATTGGAGGACGATAAAGCTCAACGAAGACCCAAACACGATCAAGTTACAGGCTTCCGCACATAGTTTCGTCATCATTATAAACAACGAATTCATACATGTTATGTTGTATTGTATTTATTGAGAAAAGTTTTAAATAAACCCGTATTTTCATAAGAATGTGTAATCATTAATACACATTTTTAGTCTAAATTTATAAGAAAACCGTTAAATATTGATAAGGGTCTTACATCTAAGCATGTGAGCCGTGGCCCCGGAGTCGGCGGTCCAGTCGGGGATGTTTGGAGCTATGTTGCATTGAGCATGAAATGCCTGGGCAAGGTTTGCATCAAACGGTGTAACACGTTGAGCATAACTTGAGAGATTTGGACACGCACTAGCATAATGACCCTCGGTCCGACATAATTGACAATGGGGAGGGCGTCTTGTGTTTGAGGAACGACCACGGTTGGAAGAGGAGCCTCTAAAACGGCTCCTTTGGGAGGAGTCACGAGTGTTTTTGGCGGGTGGGTTGAACCGGTTGGATTGAGCCGAGAAAGTAGCTTGTGGAGTAGAGGGAACATGGATGGTTTGAAGAAATAGTTCATGGTTTTCTGCCTGAGCAAGTAGGTCACGGAATGGTGGGGGTGGTTTAAGGCAGTGTTGCAAAAGTCGGATTCCTCGGCCGAGTACTCGGCGAGTACTCGGTCCTCGGACCTCTACCTTGGCGACTTCCTCCTAGGCGGTCTCAACTAGTCGGCCTCGGGAGTACTCGGTCCTAGTCGGCGCCTAGTCGGCCTAGTCGGAGCCTAGTCGGCCTAGTCGGAGCCTAGTCGGCCTAGTCGGTCTAGGCGGTCAACGTGGTTTGTTGACTTTTAATCGGTCAAACTCGGTCAAAATCGGCCTACTCGGCCTTGTACTCGGACTACTCGGCCTTGTACTCGGACTACTCGGCCTTGTACTCAGACTAGTCGGACTTGTATTCAGAATATTTGAACTTTAAACATGTTTCATTTTAAATTATACCCAGTTGACATGAATTATGCTTATTTTAACACATAAATAATATATAACAATTAATTTTCTTTATATTTACCATGTCCGCGTACTCCCCGAGTACTCTCCGAGTACTCCGATTACTCCCAACTCCCCAGTCGGCCGACTAGGGACCGCCTAGCGACTTTTACAACACTGGTTTAAGGTATCACTGGGTAGTGGAAAATGTTTCGAAAGAGGGTCCAAGGCCACATAGAAACCAGTGGCGTTTATCTTCATCGGTGACCGGGTAGCCAATGGCAGCTAGTTGGTTGCAAAGGGACTTGAATTTTCGACCAAAATCGGAGACTAGAGCGGTGCCTTTTTGGAGTTGTCTTAGAGAATCACGGAGTGTGTGCATCCGTCGACGGATTGGTGACTGTAGGCATGCGCAAGAGCCTGCCAAACTTGCAGAGCAGAGTTGTGACTGATGGCTTGTGACATGGCCTCTTCGGTTAAGGTGGAGTGAAGGAGAAGAAGCACCCGCTGATCAGCCACTTTCCATCAGAGAAAATCTGCGTTGGGAAGGGTTTTATCATCTTTGGATATAGATTCCGGTGGTGCGACGGAGGAGCCGTCGATGTGACCAAGGAGACCAAGGTAGGAAAAAACTGGTTCAACTTGACTCTTCCAAACCAAAAAATTGGATGAAGATAGTTTAATTGTTATTAGGTGGAGAACGATGTAGAGCGGGGTGGTGGATGGATCGGAAGGGGGAGTTGAGGATGTACCAGCCATGGTGAGTAAAGGGGAAAAAAAGATCAGTGGGTTGAATGAAGAAGAGAGGGATGAAGAGGGGATGGTGATGGAATATTGGAATGTTTAGATGGGACCTAGGCTTGATACCATGTAAAGAAAAATATCTTTTGTATGTCTATTCAATTGTAGAATACAACACAAATATATACAGGAGCATGACATGAAGTAAGGAGATAATGGCTCCTTACTAAAATATGCAAAAAGACAATCTTTGACTACTCTACAAATATTTAAATTCAATATTGATTTCCTTGATTTTAGCGGCTATTAATGTAAAATGCAATTTACTCCTATTTTAGCGAACATAAGCTAGTAAAAATCTAAGACATACTTTAAAATTTTCATTTATACTCCCTAAAAATATTATCATAAGTCATTAGCCATGCTAATTTTACGATAATATTGCATAACATAAGTCGTTAGCCTTGCTATATGAAGAGAGTTCTTTCTATGACCAACATTTGGTGTGAGAATAAGTTTCCACTTATTGAAAGCTAATATTACAGAATGTAAAACACGGGTGAGAATTTTTGTGAATGAATGAATATATTGCCTAGTCATAAAGTATTTATATCAGTGGCGAAGTTTGACTAAAAGTTTTGAGGGGGCGGAAAGTCATGAGACCCAATTTATATATTGTATAAATATTTAGGTAAAGAGTTAATTACACAATAAGTCACTGTGGTTTACACAAAGTAACAATCTAAGTTACTAATAGTTTACAATCACATCCTGAGATACTAACTTTCCATTTATTAACTTGTGAGGTTATTAATTACATAGTTAATTACATAGTTAGTCCCTGTGGTTTACACAAACTAACAATCTAAGGTACTAATAGTTAACAGGGAATTAACGTTAATACCCTCACATGTTAAAAATGGAAAGTTAGTACCACAGGATGTGATTTTAAATTATTAGTAACATAGATTGTTATTTTGTGTAAACCACATGGACTACCTATGTAATTAACTATTTAGGTAAAATAATTGGGGGGACAATCCTATATAATTTTAAAATTTCGGGACGTAAAATAGGAAATTTACATTTCTAACCGAAACATTCGGGGGGCGAGTGCACCCCCCGCTTTACACTAAGCTACGCCACTGATTTATATAGTTTCGACGATGACATCTTTCTTCCTCATGGAAGACAAATGTGAACATTTCTTTGATCACGAGTGCATAATAAAAATCATCTACTCAACCGGGTTAGTTTGAATGTTGTGGGTTTATGAGTTGAATGCGGGTGATACGTCTTTACTATGTAAAAATTATCAAACTTCGACTATAAAATATGCATATTTCTAAATGTTTTATGTTATATACATAAAGTTATATTTCTCATGTATAATAATTAAAAACAACCTTAAATAGTTTTTTTTTCTTTTGTTACATTTTCGAACTATTAATTAGTCAGGGGATTTGACTTAAAACGGCCTTGTTAAGAGGAAAATTAGGCAAAAAGTCATAGTTACCAAAAATTTTCCAAAATAGAAAAGAATTTTTGGCTTTTCAAAACTAAACCAACCAATCATAGAGCGACATGTAACCTTAGCCAGCCATTTCGTCGGTACTTTTGGTCAGAAGTGGACACCGAATTTTAGAATTTTCAGGGTGGGGTACTCTTGGTTGGCTAAGCCAGCTTAGCCAAAACTCTTAGCTGGCTTATCTGGCTAAAAAATATTATAAAGTTCCTGCTAAGCCAACACAAATAACAAGACACGTGTCAGTAAGGTTGTTCGGCTAAGGGTGCCGACTAAGCCGGCTGTAAGGGTGTTGGCTAAGCTGACTCAGCTGGCCAAGGGTACCTCACTTCTGAAAATCCAAAAATTCAGTGCCCACTTCTAACCAAAAGCACCGGTTGAAGGCCCGGCTAAATGGGCAGCCAGGGGCGCAGGATAGAAGGTGCCTGGGGGCGGGGCGACCCTCCGAGCTTTTCACTCAGTTGTGTCTGGTATGTAATTTTTGTATAAAAGTTTTTAAATATATACGTTTTCGACCCCCGGTCGGAAATCTTAATGTTCGCCACTGTGGGCGGCTAAGGTTATATGTCACACTTTGATTGGTTGATTTAGTTTTGAAAAGCCGAAAGGTTTTGTCTATTTTGTAAAACGGTTCTCTATATTTGCCTAATTTTCCCTTTGGTAATTACGTTCAACGAAGGAAGTGGTCAAGAAGTGACGCCGAGACGATCGTCATCTATGACTTTGGAGATGGTGGTAGTTAAAAATGTTTTTAATTTCATTTACTACCAAAAATGTACCGTCGACGAGTACCCTAATGGTCGTAAGGCCACATGATGTGGAGAAAGACCCATTCCGACCTCCCAAAGATGGAGAAGAAATTCTTGGTCCAAAATTACCATATTTAAGTGCAATTGGTGCATTAATGTTTCTTGCTTGTCATATACGACCATATATATCATTTTCTTTAAATTTATTGGCAAGACATAACTCATGCCCAAGAAAGAGGCATTGGAATGAGGTAAAACAAATATTTCGATATCTTCAAGGAAGATATGGGTTTGTATTTTACTAACCAATTGAAAACAAGTTTGGATGGTTTTACAAATGCAGGGTATTTGTCTAATCCTCATACTGGGCGATCTTAAACTGAATATTTATTTACAAGTGGAGTTCTGTAATTTAAGGGAAAATTATGTGGTCACCTCGGGACAATTATCATCGGAAATCGATCGCTGTTTTTGTTGCTCATATTGTTTGTTGCTTTTTTTTTTAGGACTAGATCACCCGGTTAGGCCTTTGGCCTTTGATCACCCAGGTCAAGAGTAGGAATCCCGCGGTTGGCATATTATTGCCAGTTTGAACCGGTGCCACAGTTCGCCACCTGCAAGATTCGACCCTAAGACCTTCCGGGCAGGAACCCCACATAAGTGGGTAAACCTTCCCACCTCCCCCAAACCAATTGGTCTGCGAATCATTGGCTATTGTTTGTTACTTATTGATATAGAAATTTGTTTGATTGATGGTATGGTCCAGATTTACGATGGTGGTGTGGTGTTTGGAGTGGAGCGGTGGAGGATGGTGTTCGGGTGGTGGCCGGAGGTTAATTAAGTTGGAGGAGGGTGGTCGGAGTGTTGAAAGTTGAAGTGATATATAGAATTTTTCATTTTTTTAAGTTGAAATAAAATAAGATGGGTTAACTAACCAAATTTGTTAATTGGGATTTTATTGATTCAATTAAAAAACTACAGGGACTTTGTTTGTTAAATTATAAAAGTAGGGACTTATGGTGTTATTTGATGCGAGCCAAAGGACTCAAATTGTAGTTTTTTTATGATCTTAAACACGTCGTTATTCTTAATGTAAAAAACATCAAATTTAAACTTAGGTATTTGGATGACTTAAATCTGAAAAAGGAACTCAGATCTAAGGGATGGACGGTATGGTCAATCACCCTAGGGTGTTTAAGTGAAATCCTATCCAATAATTTTATGTCATGTCAACTCCCCATTCCACTCTCCCATTTTACACTCAATCAGGGGTATGGTCAATCACTCTAGGGTGTTTGAGTAGGTTAAAAAATAAAAAAATTGTGATTGGTTAAAAGAGGTTGGGACCCACCATTTTCTCAATCACTCTCTCTCCCCCATTTTCGGTAAACACTCACCGATTTCCACACTCTCTCTCCAACTCACCGAACACTCTCCTTCACTCGGTATAGTCACCGATCGGTGACCTCAAGTCAAACACCCAAGTCCCCGCTACTATACCCTGTACCCTAAGAAGAGAAAAAGACACCTCCTGAACGAAGCGAGTGAAAAACTGGCAACCCAACAGATATATGCCTCACCATAACCAAGGTAAGGCCAAAGCTTTACAGTATTGTTTTTTTGTTTTTTAATGTGTGATATTTACAGATGGTTTTATAGTTCTATACAATGGTATGTCGGTTTTATGATTAAAAAAAATCATAAGAATTTCTTTAATAAAACGACATAGAGAATAATATTATAGACGACAAGAAGACGTTAAAGTTATGTAGTACATCTCAAAATATGACAGGATACAACCCAGGAAACAAGGGCACATTGGCACTATATGCTACTACATGTATGCTTGAAAACCAGCATGATTTGAAGTTAGAACACGTACATGATTAGATTGATACAACCCAAAAGATTGATAGTCAGTTAGCCCTTAATTTGGCTTTTGGTTTCATAACCATGTTACATGCATAGGATGATCAAGTTTCAGTTGAGTCTTCTCTCTCAACCACATGCCATTCTTTCTTTCTACTCTTAATTTGCATCTAATTTAATTACCATCATATGTTTCTGATATGCTTATGTTTTCATATACGTACATAAAGGAATTTGTCAAGAATTACCATCATATGTTTCTGATATGCTTATGTTTTCATATACGTACATAAAGGAATTTGTCAAGAACATCTGAAGAAATGCAAATATGTTTTATTTATTTTTTTCATATGGTAAGAACATCAGAAACATACCATTGTCCCCTCTGAATTAAATTACTATATCTAGAAATATTTAGGTCTATGCATGACTTTTGGTCAATAGAAAACACATGACATATTTTACATTGATTAATTACATTAAACTTCTAACCTTGCTCACCATAAATTGGGGCAACACCATTGTGACGATGGCGAGGATGAACATGATTGGAAATTCGGCACAAGACTCTCAAGATACTCCATTTGAGAGTCTGCACTGAAGACCAAAAGTTAATCACGACTTTCTTGTTCGGTCCAGTATCGTTTATTATTTACTTTAGTTTATTAGTCGGTCAGTCAGTCAGTTTATTGAAGTTTCTGTTAATGCAAGTTATTATTCAAGTTCTATTCGGTTAGTATTATCATTCAGAAATTTCTGTTAGTTTGATTCATAATGATGCACTGTGATTATTGTGGCTTGTATAAGAACGATTGTGTATGTGATCACAACACCATCCGTTCCGACTGGTCCTGGGTTTCCGATGACGATGATACCAACATTGGTATCAGAGCCAAAGGTTCACAGGGAAACGGAAAGGGTTGTGATCATGGGGATGTTTGTCTTCGCGGTAAAGGAAAAGCGGTAGAGATCGGAAGTAGTAGTAATGTTTGGAACGTTGGAAAGTGCGGCCGGGGCTGCAACCTTGGGAAAAGAGTTGCGCAGGGGAAGCCAACCAAGCGTTCAGTGAAGTTATCCGGGAAGGATTACGCGAAGAAGAAGGTTCCTAAAGGCGTCGGAAAGAAAGATAACCGGAAAGGGAAGGCACCGGTTGGACGGCCGAGGAAGGCCGGAGTGAAATGTTTTATTTGTAAACAATTTGGGCACATAGCCTCCATTTGCCCTGGTAAATATATCAATTTAGGCCCGATATCGGAAGAAGATGATTACTTAGTCGATGGTACGGACGGTGGTTTGTTTAGCGAGATGTGGGTCGTTGATCCGAGTTTCAAGACACACATGACCGGGAACCGTAGTTTGTTCAAACGGTTCAAGAGGCATTTCGGGGTAATCACGAACGAGAAAAAGAAGAATTTTTCGTTTGTTCATGGCGTTGGTGAAGTAAGAATACCGGTCGATGGAAGAGAGAAAACGATTTCGTGTGTAAGTTATGTACCGAAAATGGAAAAGAATGTTCTAAGTTTGGAACAATTGTTGTTCCAAGGGATCGAGACGGTCACCACGGGTGACAAGTGTATGTTGAAGAAAATGTTCGGTGCACAAGTTAGGAGTTTCGATGTGTATGAAGAAAAATCAAATGTTGATCTAGAAGAGGAGTACTTGGATCACTTCTACGATCACTTTGATGTCGATAACGGTCACCGGGTGGAGAAGGAGAAACTTAAGGAATACATAGAAGATTTCTATGAAGCAGAATTTAAGAAGGAGCGTGAAGAAAAGAAAAAAACAAACGGTGAAGGTACATCGGGAACCAAGAAGGATGAAGTTGTGTTTTCAAGAAAGCAAAAGGTTTGCTTTATGATCTACTACGAAGGCATGAAAGATAACCCTCGCCAATCGAAGCAAGAGTTACGAGAAAGGGCGGTGGTCCTTTCCCAAGATGAAGATGACGTGATCGAAAACGGATTAATAATGGATAGTTGCTTAGAACCGTTGGATTTGCTCTTGATGCACGAAGAATTGGCGGGATATGACAAGTTTTATGAAGCGAATTTTGATGAAGTCTTGATATGGTTTTTGCCAAGCTTTCTTGATATTGTTAAACCTAGAGACACGCCACCCAAATTGCTAGACGGAAGGGATGTAAATTTACTTCTTCTATACCGGGTTGTGAGTCTCAAGGGTGGAATTAAAAAGGTTATTGAAGATGACTCGTGGGCTGAAGTTGCATTAGAGTATGGATACGAGAAGGATGACGGGTTCGAGATAAAGGTTTCGTATGTTCATTACATCGAGCTATTTGAATGGTATTTCAACTACATGAAGGAAAAGGGTGATACGAACGCAAAGGCAAAAGAGAAAGATGGAAAGAAGGATGCTCAAGACAAGGAGGTCAAGATCGAGGATGATGCGGATTTGGTGATCACATTCGTGGTCACCGATGATGAAGATGTTTGAAGAATGTTGCGGGTCAAGAAAGTTCGTGCTTAAGGGGGAGATTGAAGACCAAAAGTTAATCACGACTTTCTTGTTCGGTCCAGTATCGTTTATTATTCACTTTAGTTTATTAGTCGGTCAGTCAGTCAGTTTATTGAAGTTTCTGTTAATGCAAGTTATTATTCAAGTTCTATTCGGTTAGTATTATCATTCAGAAATTTCTGTTAGTTTGATTCATAATGATGCACTGTGATTATTGTGGCTTGTATAAGAACGATTGTGTATGTGATCACAACACCATCCGTTCCGACTGGTCCTGGGTTTCCGATGACGATGATACCAACATGCACACGGGTTCAGATCATGTGAGTCCATAATTGGTTGGGTGATATTGGTAATGAATTCGGTATTATTTGTTTGGCCATCTAGTTTACATGGGTTTATGGGAAGTTTAAGGTTGGAGTTTTGGCCAGGGATAAGTTCATAATTCACTTGTTTTAGAATGTTATGATCATAAGGGTTCATGAGTTTCATTGTGGGAGATTGATCATCAAAAACTGAACATGGGTTGACTATGAAGGATGGAGGAAGGGGAGGGAGATTAGGGGTATGATCAGTATCCAAGCATTTATCTAGATTAATCAACAAAGGTTGACTTATGGCTGGTGGTGTTGCATGGACATGATGATCTTGATCATGGATCATGATTGGCAGGGCGGATCTACCTTGATGTAAGGGGTAGCCTCCGCTACCGCTTGGCCAGAAAATTTTTGACATTTTTAGTGTAAATTTTGGAAAAATTTGATGTTTTTTCGATTTCGTTACCGCTTATTTATAAAACGCTCCCGCTTGGTCGGAATCCTAGATCCGCCACTGATGATTCGTTGATATGGGCTAATCACATTAGGGTTTGCATTAAATAAACCCTCATAATATTGAAGATCACCACTTTGAGGAGCATGAATGTTGGTAGTTTTAGGGTTTGGAATGGTTGTGTCAAGATAATGAGTAGATATGTGGCTATCATGAGCAAGAAGCTTCTTTTTTATACTCGAGTTCCAAAAGTTCTTAACCTCGTTATCTGTTCGTCCAGGCAAATGTTTTGCGATTTGCGCCCATCTATTTATCCAAAACAAATGTATATTACAACACACGAGCTTTCAAATTAACAACTAAATTATCAACATAACAAAATATGATTCTAATTTATAAGTAATTAAAAGTTGTTTTCTTTCTACTGGTTTCCAAGAATTCGATGTAGGTCAACTATGAGAGTGGCTTCTTGGTATGAAAAGCTTCCTCGTTTTAAACCCGGTTGTAGATAATTAATCCACCTTAATCTACAACTCTTGCCACATCTTTGGAGCCCTACATACATAAAGATTACAAAGTTATAGATTTGCAAAAGGGTCTACATATTTACACACCTTTATGCCTATTTTGACACCCTTCAGGACGCCTCGTATAGACCTATACGAGGCGTATAGGGTTACTTTTCCGACCATCTCTGCACCAAAGCACAATGTCAAATCAGTCACATCAGACGGGGAGTCTAGGTCTGTACGAGGGATGGATACGAGGCATTAAGACGCCTCGTATAGACCTATACGAGGCGTCTTCGACAGGTGACAAAAACGTATACGAGGGGTCTAGAGCTATACGAGGCGTCGAAGGCTTATGAAAAAGTGCAACATACAGTGTATGGTTTGTCCCGAGCATCCGACATTTAAGACATTTGCTTGTTCTTCTTCTTTCATTCTGCTTCTTCTTTCATTCTGGAACGGCATTTAATTTGTGTTCTTATCATCCCGAAGTGTTGAAATGTCATCATACTGGGACGACAACTATGTCTTCGGGCAGTATTATAGCGAGAACTGGGTGCCCGAAAGCGATCCGGTAACAGTACAGGTACTTAAATGTTTTAATTAGTTTTTGTTTTAGTTTATTATTTACTAATGATGATACGGTTCTTTATTTTGGAGGAGTCTTGCGTTCCCGATTCTAATGAGCAAGAGGAGGTTGTGTCTAGTATACAAGGAGAACAAAACAAACCGTTTCTAGATTTGAACAATCATCCCCCTGTTGATGAAACAGCCCCTGTAGATGACTCATACCATGCTTGTCAACCAAGTTATCTGACGCAACAAGGGTATCCGGATTATAGATACGGGTGTGAATACGGAGGAGACGGTGGATACGGAGGAGACGGTGGATACGGAGGAGACGGTGGATACGGAGGAGACGGTGGATACGGAGGAGACGGTGGATACGGAGGAGACAGTGGATACGGAGGAGACGGTGGTTACAGAGGAGATGGTGGATACAGTGGATACGGAGGAGACGGTGGTTATGGTGGATATGGTAGATATGGTGGTGAGACACCTCCCATCCAGGACAGTCCGTACTTAAAAAAGCAGGTATTAATTACTATTTTTGTATTATTTAATTATTTAATTATTATTATTATTAGTATTATTATTAGTATTATTATTAATATTATTATTATTATTATTATTTATTTATTAAAATTATTTATTATTATTGTCGATGTTACAGGTTTTCAACTCTTTAGATGAACTAAAGAATCGGATACAAGAAATAGCAAACGCGGATGGTTTCGTTATTGTCACCCGTCGATCAAAGAAAACCGGTGGAAGAATCCGGAGGGTATGGCTTGAATGTGATCGTGGTGGTGAGCACCAGACTACAGCAACACTTAGAAAAACCGGAAGCAAAAAAACCGGTTGCCCGTTTTACCTGCTGGCTGTGCGAAACCACCCGTATGAAACCTGGGAGATTAAAGACGGAAAAATTGAACATAACCACGAACTTTGTGAGGACCTGTCGGCCCACGCGTTTGTGCGAAGGTTTACTCCAAGCGAAATGAAACTGATCGAGCAGCTGACAGCTCAAAACATGGAGTCGCGCAAAATATTTCAAACGATAAGGAAGCAGGACCCCGACAGGTTTCATGTTCTGAAAGACGTTCAAAACGTTGTGGCGAAGATTAGAGCCGAACAAAGACAAGGATTGACTCCCATGCAGTCACTAGAAAACAAGCTGATAAACAACGACTTTATTTACGAGACACGGGAGGAACTCAGAACAGAGATCGTAACAGAGATCTTCTTTCTTCATCGGTACTCGAGAGACATGTGGCGTGCATTCCCCCACGTCATGCTGATCGATGCGACGTACAAGACAAACATATATAATATGCCCTTTATCCAGATTGTTGGTATGACGCCTACCAACAAATCGTTTATTATCGCGCATGCCGTTGTTAGTAAAGAACGGGGTGATAACTTTGTGTGGGTGCTTGAGAGGGTCAAGTCAATGTTGGATGAATGCATGGAGCCACGTGTGATTTTAACCGATAGAGACCTAGCCCTTATGGGCGCGTGTGCTAAAGTATTTCCAAACGCCTCCAGGCTTCTTTGCAGGTGGCACATACAACAGAATGTTATGAAGCACTGCAAGGGTGCCTTCACAGACGAAGACTGGAAGAAATTTTTGTCATTCTGGGGGACATTGATTGAGTCTCCATCCATACTCATCTACGAGTACCACTTGCGCAACATGCGACAACGACTTGTGGAGTGCAAACGTTCTAGTAAGTTTTTATAATAACATACGACTCACATATGCAAATTTTATTAAATTATTTTTACGTTTTAGGAGTCTTCAAATACGTGTACGATAACTGGCTAAAAGACTATAAGGAGATGTTCGTCTTTGCGTGGACTGATAAGAGGCGCAACTTTGGTAATCGTACCACAAACAGAGTTGAGAGCCAACACGCCAACTTAAAGAGATACGTTGAAGATAGGAGCTCGCTGGACCGTGTAGTTGGTTGTGTCCATGATATAGCTGAGACACAGTTCGGTGAAATAAGGAAGACTTTTCGAGATAGCATCGAAAAAAGAATGACCCACCACAAACACCCGTTGTTTCAACACCTACTTGGAAAAGTATCCCATACAGCCCTTGACTTGTTGAGGGGCGAGGCAATTAGGAAGGTAGATGTCTTGGAGCGCTTTCATTCATCATGTGGTTGCCAAATGTGGCACAGCTGTGGGTTGCCCTGTGCTTGTAGGATAGAAAAGTACATTCTTGAAGGTAATAATTGTTAAACGTACAACACTTGTGTGATATATTTCCGTTAATCATGTGACTTAAACAATGTTGTTTTTAACCGTGCAGAGCGTCCGATTCAACTCGAAGACGTGGACGTCTTCTGGCGGAAACTTAACTTCCAAAGTTGTAAATTGATAGACGATGACGTGGACGTGGTCGAAGAGCTAAATATTGTTAGACAACAATTAGAGTCGCACCCCCCAGCTCAGCAAAAAAGCCTGATTTCAAAGATTAAAGCGGTGTTGACTCCAAAGAAATCTACCAAGAAACCACCGGTTGTCCAACAAAATACTCGTGGCCGACCAACAACAAAGCAGGTACAACAAAGGTTGGACGAGGCCTCTCGTATAGATGAAGAATTGAGGAGAAGCTCATTCGGTGATGCAAACACGTGCTTTGAAGGTTCCCGACAAAGTAAGTACGACAAACCTCGTCACAGCTCGTACGTTCCGTCACAGGCCTCTCAACAGTCGGTTATAAGGTCCCAAAAACCCAAAGCGAACCTAAGCCGTTCAAAGAGTTCTAAGAAGAAAGAGACACGAGATGCTCACGGTTTTCCGTTAATCATTGGGGACGAGTACGTGGGAATCATCGAACAGTTTCAGGATGACATTCCGCTAGTGTTCCATCCGTACGTCTCGTGCATACGAGATGTGATGCCGGACGGTCATTGTGGGTTTCGGTCTGTGGCTGTGGGCTTAGGTATGGAACAGAGTTCATGGGGGCTCATTCGAAGGCACCTTGTTCAAGAAATGGATCAGAACAAATCGATCTGGTTCCCAATATTTGAAGCATGGGATAAAGGTTATTTTTACACGCATCGTCAGGGCCTAATTTGGGATTCAGTGTCCGGTTGTGGGGGGATCACTGGATGGACTTCCCCTATGCAGGACTTCTTATTGCACAAACGTACGGTATCGGGGTGCACCTGTTAACGACAACCATGGGTGCGAGTTCCACTTTCTTCCCGATACTAAGTCCTCCGGCTAATCAACAACCATTGTTCATAACGCTTACACATGTAAACGAGAACCACTTCATACATGTTAAGCTGGAAGGGGATTATCCAATGCCACCAGCACACGGGCTATGGTTGACCCACCGAACACCCCATACGAAACAATGGGAAGATATGTACTTGCCACGTCTAGAATGGTATACATCGATAATGAATCCTCCGCCACGTCTACAGTGTCGGCAACAATTCTTTTTTTAAAATTTGAATTTTGAAAATATTTTATGTTAATTACCATTTTGCCCCTGAAAGTCCCCAGTATAGACCATTAACAGGGGCTTAAAGGTAATTTTGAAAACCCAGACGCCGCGTATAGAGCTATACGTGTCGTCTTGTGAGGCGGCAACTTTTTGAGATTTTTGTTTTTTAATTATTAAAAAAAGTTTATTAAATTACCATTTTGCCCCTGTAAAGCCCTCAGTATAGGCTTTATTCAGGGGCAAAATGGTAATTAACCATTCCAGAAATATCTTTTTGGAATGGTTAATTACCATTTTGCCCCTGAATAATGCCTATACTGGGGGCATACCAGGGGCTAAATGGTCATTTAATAAAAAAGCAAGACGCCTCGTATAGAGCTATACGAGGCGTCTATGCCTCGTATAAGGCTGGGGGGGTCTAGACGAGGCTGGTTATAGCCCCCAAACAATAAACAAACACACATACGGATAATACACCTTTATACGCCTTGGATACGTATTTCAACCGGATTTTCGAAGATTTGAAGCATCACCGGTACGTATTTCGCCCCGTAGTTTAGTATTTTTGCAACGTTTTTGCCTTTAGACCGTAGGTTTGCCCTGAAATTTGATTTTTGTGGGGTTTGGGGGTTTGAGTGTGAGGTTGAAGATGAATGGGGAAGAACAGGACGCCGAGTATAGCCCTATACGAGGGCTATACGAGGCTCTGTAATTTTTTTTTTCTTATTAATAATTATTATTAGTATTATTATTATTGTTATTGTTATTATTATTATTAATATTATTTATTAATTATTATTATAATTAGTATTATTTATTAATTATTATTGTTAATGTTGTTATTATTATTGTTATTGTTATTATTATTATTATTATTATTGTTTATTAATTATTATTATTATTAGTATTATTTATTAATTATTATTATTTATTAATTATTAATATTTATTAATTATTATTGTTAATGTTGTTATTATTATTGTTATTGTTATTAGTATTATTATTATTTATTAATTATTATTATTATTATTTATTAATTATTATTATTTATTAATTATTATTATTTATTAATTATTAATATTTATTAATTATTATTGTTAATGTTGTTATTATTATTGTTATTGTTATTAGTATTATTATTATTATTATTATTATTTATTAATTATTATTATTATTATTTATTAATTATTATTATTTATTAATTATTATTATTATTTATTATTATTATTTATTAATTATTAATTATTATTATTTATTTATTATTATTATTTATTAATTATTATTATTTATTAAGTATTATTATTATTATTATTTATTAATTATTATTATTTATTAATTATTATTATTATTCTGATTTATTTATTATTGTTTTTATACGTATACGTTATTTACCTGCAGATTGATTATGGAGGGCGACGACATTCAGATAGATCTTGATGAGCCACAGCCGGTTCAGCCGGTTCAGGAGGGTCCACGACGGAGGCGGCGGCCGGATCTGGATACGCTTCAGGGTTGTCCGTACCTAGAGTTTCCCGACGGCACCGATGCCGCCCGCCATTGCCAGAAGCTCAGGAGGATGTACATTGGATCGCATGCATCGATCGACTGGGATGCGATGGACCAGCTTGCTGAGACGGATAGAGTGCGTCGGTTTATACCTCTCGATTCGCCGTGGCATCGTCTTTTTGATTTGGCGCACACGCCGACCTACAGGGAGCTGTTGGTCGAGTTCCTTTCGTCATTCACATTTCACCCTCCTGGGGTCCCAGTGGCGCTTCCGTACCCAGATGCTCCCCCTCCGCCTGAGATTTCTTTCAGGCTCGCTGGCGTTTTGCGTACGATGACGCTAGCAGACTTTGCGGTGCGTTCTGGTTTATACATGCAGGGGGAGATCGAGACTGAGATTTACACAGCGGGGCAAGTGGTGGTTGACAAACCCATTCTTCTAGGGTTTTGGCAGGTGATTGCGGGGCCAAATACTTGGGAGCACGACAAGTCGAAGGGGAGGGTGTCGTTTGTTAGGGACCCACTGTACAGGTACGTACGTTTATTACGGCAATTATTGTGATTATGTGCATTGTTTATTAATCTCTGTTTCTGTATTTCGCTAACACTATCTGCAGGTATCTGCACCATTTGCTCGCTACTTCGATTTCAGCGCGCGGCTACAGCCGTGAGTGGTGTACGACCACAGATCTTTTTTTCCTTTATTGTTTGTTGTATAGGAGGCCGTGCGCGCTAGCACACGGTCTAGCCCAGTACTACGCCTCCGCCCATCACCGACAGGAGCGCGGATTTTTGTATGGCGGGGCGTACGTGACCGTCATTGCCCGTTCATTTGGCCTCGTACTGCACGAGGACCCACATCTACGGACGCCGCCAGTCATGCCGACGCGGATGGGCATGCAGTCGCTGTGGGGGATGAGGGTAATCAGGAGGTTCGCAGCTGGCCCGCGGTTTAAAAACCGCAACGGGGGCATATGGACAGAGGAGGCCCTACCAGAGCATTTCGAGCCCGTTTATCCTCCTGCAGATCCTGCTGATGTAGTGCCCGTGGAGGAGCCTCCGCAGGATGTAGACGGTGCAGCGATGCCACAGCCACCGCCACCTGCCGGGGCGCCTCAGTTTCCACGTCACGCTATTCCAGGTCATGCCCCAGGAGCTGCGCTACATCCGGATGTACGAGCCGAGCTTGACAGCCTCCACGATTTGGTACGTTGGCTGGTACGGTGCGAGCAGGATAGACGAGAGAGAGAGGGGGTGCCCCCGATACCGCTTCCACCGGCTCGAGCACCACATCAGCAGCAGCAGCCGCAGCAGCCACATCCAGATTCGGATTCGGATTTGGATGCATAGACCTGTTGTTGTTTTTATTTTTATCATGGATGTACAAACTTATCTTTATATTTTTGTTATGGATGTACAAAGTTATCTTATATATGTCATATTTATGTTTGTTTTCAGTTATTCGGTTACCTAATGATTGTTGTCTTAAATTGAGATAATACGGAAACAAAATATGTTTTGAATATAATACGGAAACAATATATCCCCTGAATATAATACGGAAACAATATTTGAACGAGATAAAATTTTAATCGGAATAATAATATTTAAAAAAGTAAAATGTTAAAAAACATTATAATATTTAAAAAAGACAAAAGTTTTTAAAATAGAGTGAGCCGATTTTTAAAATAGTTGATTTTTAAAAAACAAAAGTTTTTTAAAAACCAAAAATTTTTTTAACCAAAAATCACATCTTCAAAAACTATCCAAAAAACCATACCAAAACCCACTAAAACCCACCAAAACAACCCTCATTTCAGCCAAAAAAAAAACCCAAGCCTAGACGCCTCGTATAGGTCTGTACGAGGCGTCTAGGGTTCCTTAAACTTTGTGCCTGACACCCTCGCAGACCCCCTTGAATTCAGTGCTTAGACGCCTCGTATAGGTCTATACGAGGCGTCTAGGGCACAAAAGGTGTGAAAATAGGCGCGATGGGTGTCCAAATATCTCCAGCCTTGCAAAAACACCAACGATAATCAAACTAGTAAATTTTTAGTTTTTCTACATAATAACACATCATCTAGATATTATCTCTCTTTCATACACAAACACAGTCGTACTTCTTCTGCAGAACATAGAATATATGCATGATAAATGAAAGATTTATATAATCATGTCAGGGAAAGAGATCAGTAGATCACTGAGAGAAAGAGGGAGACCAGCAAGTTTAGGAAGGGAGCTCCAGCAGCCATGACCATGGGAGGTAATGAAGCTTATGAGTTTCTGGTCTTCTTCGAGTGACCACAAACCTCTTTTTACTTTCTGTTTGTTGCAGCAAGTATGTCCCATTTATCACTTTATGGAATGAAAAAGACCGCACGACATCTATAAACATATACACAAGTACTCACAGTTTGGTGATAAAAGCCAGATGATGATATCAATCTGATTGCAATGCAAAAGAGAGCTTTGTAAGCAAGAGAAATGAGGGGTGGCTGTAGGAGGTAGCAAGACTATGCCCTTATATTTGGGTCCTGCTTTTGTCTTCTTATACAACTATATTGCAAAGATTATTATGCCCTTCTTAGTTTCTGTAAGCATAATTTAATAAAATATCTAAACTAACAAACTAATCTAAAGCAAAGATAATTTAGAGGCATAAAATTATATTCAGTAACTTCTAACAGAGAAGAGATTTATACACTTTGCACATTAGACTGTGTTGTGGGACTAGAAGGAGGCGCGAGTAGGAGGCTAAAGACTGGTATACAGCTCTCTCAAAATACGACTAGAATGAATATATAATGTGTGCACAATATGCAAACTCCTCTAAATATAAATGAGGAGCAATAGAGAGTGTAACAACCATAATAACTAACTGTTGGAAAAATAGGTGAAAATAACATTTTTCACAAATATAGGAAAATGATTTTTTCCTATTTTGGACTAGAAATAAATATAATAAAATGAGCGGGTTTTATATATTTATTTGTGGGTTTGTGTTCTATGTTGGAAGACCTTCGCAACGAACTAAACCACGTCCAAAACGGAGCTAAGATGAATGAGATATCGATGCTCAAAGTTGGGTGTTTGGAACATTCAATGCTGAAACAAAAGGGAAAGTAGCACCTTGTCCCACATCGGATGAGAGATGGAACTTAAAGGGGTATTTAAGTGGGAACTCTCCATCCTTATTGTTTCATGGAAGCACACACTAGTGTCCTCGCGAAGGGTGCGGAGCACCCTAACTCGCACGCGCACGCGCTCGCGCTCGCGGGCGCGGGCGCGGCGCGGGCGATGAGGCGCAATGTGGCGCTTTGATGGCGCACTTTGCACTTCGCATGGTGCATGGGTTCTGCTGTGTCGTGCGCGGCGCACCAGAGTGAGCCTATACGAGCGCGCCACACATGGACTTGAGCCAAGAGGACGCACCGCGCATGGTGACGTGGCGCATGCGCGCATGGTTGTGAGCCAAGAGGCCGCACCGCGCATGGACTTGAGCCAAGAGGACGCACCGCGCATGGTGACGTGGCGCATGCGCGCATGGCTGTGAGCCAAGAGGCCGCACCGCGCATGCGTGCACACCTGGGCGCGCGCGCGCGCAGAAAGCTTCCAGCATTGAATAATAGAGCAGTTTCAGTCCAGCTTCGTAACTGACGAGTTAACTGGCTTTGACTGAGAATTAAATGACGTATTAAATTGCATTGAAACCTCTCTTTAATTCGGTTTTTGACTGTTTCGACTTAGGAGCTGTATATATACAGCTCCATACCCACTTCAGAAGGACACCAGCTACACAACAGCATCAAATACTTTCTCTCCACAGTTCTGATCTTTTTCCAGCAAGCTTTCAAGGTAGACATCGGGTTGTAGGCGAACTCCGGCAGTACTACTGCTCCGGCTGTTGTACCCTGGGAAACAAAACGAGTACTCCTGGGAGACTCGGAATTTGTTTTAAGGGAAGCGTGTTGAACACGTGCCTCAGTCAATTCTGCTTCTACCCCTTTCTTGTATTTGGTTATTTTTCAGTTGTATTTGTATTTATAATTTTGTCTTTCTAATTTCTGTTTGTAATCAGTATTAATAAAATTTGTTTATTTTATTTAATTTATGCGAACGGTTCCTACAATCTTAAAACAAATTTTTAAAAACCGTTCGTGTAATCAAAACCATTCTGGTTGGTGATTCAAACCAGTTTTGATTCACTTAGTTTGTGTTTTAAAAAACAATTTTTTTGTTTTCATCTTCAAAGGAGCGACTTTGGTTGAAAACATTTTTTGATTACTTCAGAATTTGTCCTAAAATTTGCTAAACTTTCTGATTTGGTCTTCAAAGTTGGACTTAGAAGCCAATTAGTAAGTTCTAAAAATTATAAATTTTCTGTTTTTGGTCTTCAAAGTTGGACTTAGAAGCCGAAACAGTAAATTGTGGTAAAATTAAAATTTAGTAGTTTCCTTCTGGTTTGTGCGTAAATCAGAATTTTTGACTAAAATTTTAATTTAAATTTTTCAGCATGTCGACCGAGAATGTCAACGTCAACAACACCACAAATGTTGTGACGGGAACCCCCCTTAATGCCACCACTGTGGGAGCGTCCACAGTGGCCAATCACGTTGAACGACCCGAGAAGTTCTCGGGTCTACACTTCAAGCGGTGGCAGCAGAAGATGTTCTTCTACCTTACCACCATGAACCTTGCGAGGTTCTTAACTGAATCCACTCCCCAACCTGCGGAAGAGGAGACCAGCGCTCAGGCTCTGAGCGCGGTAGAGGCTTGGAAGCACTCGGATTTCATTTGTCGAGGCTATGTGTTAAACGGGCTTTCGGATGCATTGTATAACGTGTACTACAATGTCAAGACTTCCAAAGACCTTTGGGATGCCTTGGACAAGAAGTATAAAACGGAGGATGCTGGCACAAAGAAATTTGTGGTAGCCCGTTTTTTGGATTTCAAAATGGTTGATTCTAAAACGGTTATGAATCAAGTCCAAGAATTCCAAATTATACTTCATGACATGTTTGCGGAAGGCATGACACTTAGCGAGACATTCCAAGTGGCAGCGATGATTGAAAAGTTACCTCCTAGTTGGGTTGATTTTAAGAATTATCTTAAACACAAACGAAAGGAGATGACTATAGAGGACCTTATTGTTCGTCTTCGGATTGAAGAGGACAATAGAATTGCCCAAAAAGGCAGCCTTGCGCAGTCTAGTGCTAGCGCAAATTTGGTTGAGCATGGGCAATCCTCTAAAGGCGCGAAGGGTAAGGGGAAAAAGGACAAAGGGAAAGCAAAGGCTAGCAACCTTGGACCAAAGAAAGGGGTTGTGAAAAAGAAACCTCAGACGTTCCAAGGGACTTGTTACAACTGTGACGAGCCGGGGCATCGGGCTAACCAATGCAAGAAACCAAAGCGTGAGCGTGCGCACATGGTGGATGAAGACGGAATGCCTTTGGTGGCAATGATTTCCGACAAAACCGCAATGTTTGATGAGGTCAATGCTGTGACCAACACTCCAAAAGGATGGTGGGTTGATACGGGAGCGACCCGTCATGTGTGCCCAGACAGGAGCCTCTTTACCACCTTCAAAGAGCTTGCGGGAGATGAGAAGCTCTACATGGGAAATGCAGCCACCGCGGACATCAAGGGTGAAGGAACGGTGATTTTGAAGTGGACTTCAGGGAAGGAGCTCACTTTAAGCAACGTGTTATATGTCCCAGACTTGCGCAAGAGCCTAGTCTCGGGTTGGTTGCTTAATAAGTTTGGATTTCGTTTAGTTTTTGAGAGCGATCAATTTGTACTAACTAAACGAGGAATGTATGTAGGCAAGGGCTATGCCCAAAATGGTATGTTCAAATTGAATGTAATGGCAGTCAAGAAAAACATGAATAAAATTGCTACTACTTCTACTTATATGCTTGAGTTTTCTGATTCGAATAAATGGCATGGTAGATTAGGTCACGTTAATTTTAATTCAATACGCCGTTTAATCAATTTAAATTGTATACCAACATTCCATATTGATTCACACTATAAATGTGAAACTTGCGTAGAATCCAAACTTACAAGAACATCATCGAAATCGGTTGAACGAATAACCGAACCCCTTGATTTAATTCACACTGATATTTGTGATTTAAAAGCGGTACCCACAAGAGGTGGAAATAAGTACTTCATCACGTTTATTGACGATAGTACTAAATATTGCTATGTATATTTACTAAAAAGTAAAGATGAAGCAATAAGTAAATTTATCTTGTATAAAAATGAAGTTGAGAATCAACTTCAAAAGAAGATAAAAGCTTTGCGAAGCGACCGAGGAGGTGAATATGTTGCACCTTTTGCCGATTTATGCGCAAAAAGTGGCATTGTACATGAGTGTACACCTCCTTATTCTCCACAATCAAATGGCGTGGCGGAACGAAAGAACCGCACATTGAAAGAAATGATGAACGCCATGTTGATAAGTTCTGGGATGAGCCAGGAAATGTGGGGGGAGGCCATTCTCTCGGCCAATTATCTTTTGAACAAGATACCATTGAAAAAGAGAGACGAGACTCCATATGAGTTATGGAAAAAGAAAAAGCCTTCATATAAATACTTGAAAGTGTGGGGGTGCCTAGCAAAGGTGATTGTACCACCTCCTAAGGCTCTTAGGATAGGACCCAAAACTGTTGATTGCATATTTATTGGGTATGCGCATCAAAGTAGTGCACATCGCTTTCTTGTACATGAGTCCAAGAATCCTGATGTACACGTAAACACTATCATGGAGGTGAATCCTAACGTCGTGTCTTACTTTGAAAATGTGTTTCCTTTGAGAAGACAAACACATGCAACGTCACCAACACCTAATTTTGAAGTAGGTGAAAGCTCATCTAGACGAGTTGATGAGGTAGTTCATGATAAGACACATGAACAACCTGAGGTTGAAGAAAGTGACCGTAGGCGAAGCAAAAGGCCAAGGGTTGAAAAATCTTTCGGTCCAGACTTCGTTAGCTATATGGTTGAGGGCGAGCCCAATACATATCGCGAAGCGGTTTCTTCTTCAGAAGGACCTCAATGGAAAGAAGCAATAAGAAATGAAATAGATTCTATATTGCAAAATCATACTTGGGAGTTAGTAGATCTTCCACCTGGTTGCAAACCACTTGGATATCGTTGGATATTCAAAAGGAAGATGAAAACTGATGGAAGTATTGATAAGTACAAGGCTAGGTTGGTGATTAAAGGATTTAGACAAAAGGAAGGTCTAGATTACTTTGATACTTACTCGCCTGTGACGCGCATAACCTCGATTAGATTGGTTCTTGCTATAGCGGCTTTAAGAAATTTGGAAGTTCACCAAATGGATGTTAAAACCACATTTCTAAATGGTGATTTAGAAGAAGAAATTTACATGGAGCAACCTGAAGGTTTCTCCGCCCCAGGTCAAGAGGGTAAAGTATGTAAACTCGTCAAGTCTTTGTATGGCTTGAAGCAAGCACCAAAACAATGGCATCAAAAGTTTGATCATGTCATGATTGACAATGGTTTCAAAATAAATGAGTGCGACAAATGTGTTTATTTCAAAGACACAAATGAAGGTTATGTGATTTTATGCCTTTATGTAGACGATATGCTTATCATTGGGAGTAATGATAAAATTATCAAAGCTACTAAAAGCATGTTAAAAGCGAGATTTGACATGAAAGACATGGGTTTAGCGGATGTGATTCTTGGGGTAAAGATCATAAGAACCCAAGATGGTCTTGTGTTAAGTCAATCTCACTATGTGGATAAAATTCTTGAAAAATTCAACTCGGGAGATACGAGTGTAGCTCGAACTCCAGTTGATACCTCCCAACATCTTAAGAAGAATAAGGGAGATGGAGTTGCTCAGTTAGAGTATTCAAGAATTATTGGCAGTCTAATGTATCTAATGACATGTACTAGACCCGACTTGGCTTACGCGGTGAGTAGGCTAAGTAGATACACCAGCAATCCGTGCGCGGATCATTGGAAGGCTATCACGAGGGTGCTTAGATACATAAGATACACAAGAGATTATGGATTGCATTATACCCGACAACCAGCAGTGATCGAAGGATACACTGATGCAAACTGGATATCGGATAATAAAGATTCCAAATCAACAAGTGGTTATGTGTTTACACTTGGAGGAGCTGCTATTGCTTGGAAGTCTTCCAAGCAAACGGTCATAGCAAGATCCACAATGGAATCTGAATTTATCGCCTTGGATAAGTCAGGCGAGGAGGCGGAATGGCTACGTCAATTCGTGGAAGATATTCCAAGATGGCCAAAGCCTTTGCCAGCCATATGTGTACATTGTGATAGCCAATCAGCGATTGGTAGAGCTCAAAGCTTGATGTACAATGGCAGATCAAGGCATATGCGACGTAGGCATAACACGATACGACAACTACTCTCAACGGGTGTTATCACAATTGATTATGTGAGATCAACGGATAACATTGCGGACCCGTTTACAAACGGCTTAAGCAGAGAGTTAGTAGAAACGTCGTCAAGAGGAATGGGACTAAAGCCCGTGGTAAATGGGAATATGAGGGAAACCTAACTTAGTTGACTGGAGATCCCAAGATCTAAGTTCAATAGGACAACTTAATCATATTACCAAACGGAGTCACTGTGGGGGAGTACCCCAAACTAAATAAAAAAGGGAGTTATTTATACTTCCTAGTCCATTCCAATCAGTGACATTGAAGTGAGGCTAAGCATATTAAGGTTAACGATTTCGGCAAATCAAATAACCATGATGCTTTTAATGATTCAGGGAATCACCTATGTTAGAGAGAAGTAGGGTCGCTTCAAATGGATTTGTGGGGTGCGCAAATCCTAGAGCTCTCGCAGAACCAGGCCAGTGTTCCAGGACCATAATAGGACACGACAATGAGGAGTTGGCCAAACCAGGGAGAGTATTGTGTGAAGTGTATTGTCGTTTACACAAATGGGGGTATGTTCAAGGACATCGCGTCTACACACTGCTAGTAAGCTAAGTGCGCTTCACAAAAGAAGGTTCAAAGGCTTCAACCTACCTATCTTGCTATACTCAACTGTCGAAGTTTATCGTTGAAAAGTGTAAGGAAAAGATCCATTTCCATACATGTGGGGGATTGTTGGAAATTTGATGAAAATAGCATTTTTCATGTGGGGGATTGTTGGAAAAATAGGTGAAAATAGCATTTTTCACAAATATAGGAAAATGATTTTTTCCTATTTTGGACTAGAAATAAATATAATAAAATGAGCGGGTTTTATATATTTATTTGTGGGTTTGTGTTCTATGTTGGAAGACCTTCGCAACGAACTAAACCACATCCAAAACGGAGCTAAGATGAATGAGATATCGATGCTCAAAGTTGGGTGTTTGGAACATTCAATGCTGAAACAAAAGGGAAAGTAGCACCTTGTCCCACATCGGATGAGAGATGGAACTTAAAGGGGTATTTAAGTGGGAACTCTCCATCCTTATTGTTTCATTGAAGCACACACTAGTGTCCTCGCAAAGGGTGCGGAGCACCCTAACTCGCACTCGCACGCGCTCGCGCTCGCGCTCGCGCGCGCGCGCGTGGCGTGGGCGATGAGGCGCAATGTGGCGCTTTGATGGCGCACTTTGCACTTCGCACGCTCGCATCGCCGCGAGCCGCTTGAGAGCCGCCTTTGTATTTTTGACCACGTACGCGTGGTGGAGCACAAGGGTTGCAAGGACCAAGTGGTAGGTGATGCGGTGCATGACGTGGCAGTCATGCGCATGCGCACGTGGGTGCACGCATGGTGCATCCAAGTGGTAGGTGATGCGGCGCATGACGTGGCACTCATGCGCATGCGCACGCGGGTGCACGCATGGTGCATGGGTTCTGCTGTGTCGTGCGCGGCGCACCAGAGTGAGCCAATACGGCGCGACTGTGTGGCGCGCTCGTATAGGCTCACAGGTGATGTGGCGCACGCGCGCATGGACTTGAGCCAAGAGGAGGCACCGCGCATGGTGACGTGGCGCATGCGCGCATGGTTGTGAGCCAAGAGGCCGCACCGCGCATGGACTTGAGCCAAGAGGACGCACCGCGCATGGTGACGTGGCGCATGCGCGCATGGCTGTGAGCCAAGAGGCCGCACCGCGCATGCGTGCACACCTGGGCGCGCGCGCGCGCAGAAAGCTTCCAGCATTGAATAATAGAGCAGTTTCAGTCCAGCTTCGTAACTGACGAGTTAACTGGCTTTGACTGAGAATTAAATGACGTATTAAATTGCATTGAAGACGTTTAATGCAATTTAAACCTCTCTTTAATTCGGTTTTTGACTGTTTCGACTTAGGAGCTGTATATATACAGCTCCATACCCACTTCAGAAGGACACCAGCTACACAACAGCATCTAATACTTTCTCTCCACAGTTCTGATCTTTTTCCAGCAAGCTTTCAAGGTAGACATCGGGTTGTAGGCGAACTCCGGCAGTACTACTGCTCCGGCTGTTGTACCCTGGGAAACAAAACGAGTACTCCTGGGAGACTCGGAATTTGTTTTAAGGGAAGCGTGTTGAACACGTGCCTCAGTCAATTCTGCTTCTACCCCTTTCTTGTATTTGGTTATTTTTCAGTTGTATTTGTATTTATAATTTTGTCTTTCTAATTTCTGTTTGTAATCAGTATTAATAAAATTTGTTTATTTTATTTAATTTATGCGAACGGTTCCTACACTAACAACCAAAAACAAACTAAACAATGCTCAACTAACTGCTAACCAACTGTATACATGTACACTAATTAATAGAGGTCACATAGGCACCTGAGGCGCGGAACAACATCATACAACGGGCACAAGGAGGGTGCTATGGCGGGGGCATTTTAGAGGTCATGGGGTCTTGGTAACGATGGGGTGCAGGAGGAAGTGAACGATGGCCACACATATGCGTCTTCAACCAAATTGCTAGATTTTACAATGATGTCTCTGTTCAAATTCCACATCACCCCAACACATGTTAATAGTTGTGAAATAACATGTGTGAAACGTGAACTGAAAGACCATACTCGCTACGTGACGCCTACATGATGTTTTTTTTTTCACTCACCACAACACATACTCTTAGAGGGCGTTTGGTTCGCAGGAATTCAATGGAATTTAAGTGAATTGGAATTTGAATTCCATCTCTTAAGATGTTTGGTTCACAGAATTTGATGGAATTGGAATTCCGATTTCAATCTTCATGTATTTTGTTGACAATGGAATTGGAATTGGAATTAGGCATGAATTCCTTCAAATTCCTTTAACTAAAGGAATTCAAAATCCTTCATATATGTGAAGGAATTAAAGTAAATTCATTGGAATCTTCGACGGTTTTGACCCGCAACGTTTCAACCCTTACCGTTTCGATCCATACTGGTTTCGATCTGAATCGTTTCGACCCATACCGTTTCGAAGCGAACGGTTTCGACACCAACGGTTTCGACCCGTACCATTTCGAATCGAACCGTTTCGACGCGAACCGTTTCGACCCGTACCATTTTGAATGGAACTGTTTCGATGCGAACCGTTTCGACGCGAATAGTTTCGACGCGTACCGTTTCGACGCGAACCGTTTCGACGCGAACCGTTTCGACCTGAACCGTTTCGACCCGAAACGTTTCGACCGTATCGTTTCGACCCGAACCGCTTCGACCCGAACCGTTTCGATCCGTACCGTTTTGACCCGAATTGGTGGTTGTGGGTGCCGGGGTGATGGATTCCAATTAATTTGACAACCAAACACAACAAAAATGGAATTGAGATTCCAATTCCAACAATTTCAAATTCCAATTGGAATGTTTAAATTTCAAATCCAATTCCTTCAAATTCTAATTCTTATACAAATTCCAATTCCAATTCCAAATCATTCCGCTAACCAAACGCCCCCTTAGATTAAATTAAACATTCTGGCTTCCTTCCAAGTTTAAGTCACTTTTGTTAAAGTTTTTTTTTTTTTTAATTATAGATCACAACCAAAGTTCTGATGGACAATTAAGAAAGATGAACTTAATTATATGTAGGGAATTCTTAATAGAGTAGGATTTGAAATCAATTTTCATCATTCCGTATATCAAGTTATACTATATATCATACTAGGTTATATGCCTATATGACACAGTGGTGGACCCAGGATTTTTTTCTTGGGGATGCGGAATTTTTTTAAAGATTTTAGACCACTAGCTATATAAAAAAAATCGGTTCATAGCGGGTCGGGTCATGTAAAACAAGTAACCACAAACAAACAAAGTTTCATAGCGGGTCGAACAGATCGTGTCGGGTTCATTTCAATTTTCAAACAATCAAATCCTAGTTCCTAACTTCCTATCACATTAACAAACAAAAAAAGCATCAAAGTTCAAACCATCCCTACTTCTATTTCTCTTAATCATTAAATAAAAGAACAAAATAAACTTATCTAAAACATACCTTGGTCTTAAATTAGAAGAATTCGACGAAAAAAAGTGGTTCAACACCTTTCCTCTTGAGAAATCACGGCATAACTTCCCTACTCATTGTTCCTTCCTAATCCTATCACATACAAAATAAATAAGGATCTTCAAGTGTTCAACCATAGCCCATGCTCCTTAATTTTCAATTTAAAATTTTGAATGCCAAGCCCTACTGATTGTTATTTACCAACCAACAATCATATAATCAATAAAACCACCCAACTAAAGACTAGAACAACACAAAAATACATAAAAACATATAAAAGTTTAAACCTTTTTAACACACACACACACACACATATATATATATATATATATAGGACTAGGTCCAAGAGTGAACACTAGTGTAGCTTGTGAACTGAGTGAACTAATCCAGGCCATACACGTGTGCAGATCAATGGCCAGGATTTGATGTTGAAATACACTAGTGTATTTTACGATTTGATTATGAGATCTTGGTCATACACGTGTGTAGATCAATGGCCAGGATTTGTTCACTCAGTTCGCAAATTCATTAGTTTTCACTCTAGAACCCCACCCTATATATATATATATATATATATATAATGTAAGTATCTATAGAAAACCCACTTTAATTTAGAAAACCCGGGAAACTCAAAACTCCCGATGTCTTTTTTTTTTGAAAAAATTTATACATGTTTTTAAGGTTTTTGGGCAAAAAAAAAAAAAAGCGCCGAGTAGATATTTAAAAAAAATAAACAAGTTTTGGTGTAACACATGTTACAAATATGTCAGATGAATGTAACACATGTTACACCAAAACTTGTTTATTTTTTTTTTAAATATCTACTCGGCGCTTTTTTGATTTTTTTTGCCCAAAACCCTTAAAAACATGTATATAACATGTATAAATTTTTTCAAAAAAAAAACATCGGGAGCTTTGAGTTTCCCGGGTTTTCTAAATTAAAGTAGGTTTTCTATACATCCTTCCCCTATATATATATATATATATATAGGGTAAGGATAGTGCAAAAAGGGCCTAAAGTGTGAGAAGTGTATTACAACACTATATATAATACTATATAACACCATATAAACACCGTATAACAATATGTAACACCATATAATACCATATAACACTATGTAACACTATATATCATTATATAACAAATATAACACTATACATCTATCATAGACATGCTATCAGACAACCTATAGTGTTATATGGTATTATATGGTCTTACATATTGTTATACGGTGTTTATATGGTGTTAGATAGTATTATATATAGTGTTATAATACACTTCTCACACTTTGAGCACTTTTTACAGGATCCTCTACCTATATATATATATATATAGGGGAAGGTTCTATGCAGAACACTAAATATTGCGAGAACACGCAGAACAAAATGAATCACTCATTTTTTTCAATCCTAAAAACCTAAAAAGTAAATGAAAATGTTATAAATGTAAGATTTATTGTTTCTCACACTAAAATTTAAAACAAAATATGAAAAATCTTCAGTTTTTAAATAACCTACACACATGTAGGTTATGTGTAGGCTAAATTACCTACATGTATGTAGATTATGTGTAGGGAAAAATATATGATTTTTTTATCTATATATAATACACATATGAATGTAAGAAACATAAAATTCAAGAAATATGAACCTTAAATCCTAGAATTTAGTGATTTAGAGTTGTTCTTTTTGTTCTCGTAATAATTAGTGTTCTGTAATGATCCTTATCCTATATATATATAGGGGAAGGATGTATAGAAAACCCACTTTAGTTTAGAAAACCCGAGAAACTCAAAGCTCCCGATGTTTTTTTTTTTAATTTATACATGTTATATACATGTTTTTAAGGGTTTTGGGCAAAAAAAAATCAAAAAAGCGCCGAGTAGATATTTTAAAAAAAAATATACAAGTTTTGGTGTAACATGTGTTACATTCATCTGACATATTTGTAACATGTGTTACACCAAAACTTGTTTATTTTTTTTTTTAAAATATCTACTCGGCGCTTTTTTGATTTTTTTTGCCCAAAAACCTTAAAAACATGTATATAACATGTATAAATTTTTTCAAAAAAAAAACATCGGGAGCTTTGAGTTTCCCGGGTTTTCTAAACTAAAGTGGGTTTTCTATAGATACTTACATTATATATATATATATATATATAGGATCACGCTAAAATGAGAACCAACTCGAGTTGTAAGAACCGTGAGAACTACTTGATCCGGAGCGAGTTGGACCAAATTTTTTTTTTCATAAACGTAGATGCGTGTATTATAAACACATTTGTAAAAAAAAATTCAAAAAAAAATGCCGTGGGTGTAGTTTTTTGCACCACAAGTTTGTATTTATGGGTACCGTAAATTTTTACGGTACCAAAAAACACAAACTTGTGGTGCAAAAAACTACACCCACGACATTTTTTTTGAATTTTTTTTTTACAAATGTTATTATAATACATGCATCTACGTTTATGAATGAGATAAGATGAATGAGATATCGATGCTCAAAGTTGGGTGTTTGGAACATTCAATGCTGAAACAAAAGGGAAAGTAGCACCTTGTCCCACATCGGATGAGAGATGGAACTTAAAGGGGTATTTAAGTGGGAACTCTCCATCCTTATTGTTTCATGGAAGCACACACTAGTGTCCTCGCGAAGGGTGCGGAGCACCCTAACTCGCACTCGCACTCGCTCGCGCTCGCGCTCGCGCTCGCGCGCGCGCGCGCGTGGCGTGGGCGATGAGGCGCAATGTGGCGCTTTGATGGCGCACTTTGCACTTCGCACGCTCGCATCGCCGCGAGCCGCTTGAGAGCCGCCTTTGTATTTTTGACCACGTACGCGTGGTGGAGCACAAGGGTTGCAAGGACCAAGTGGTAGGTGATGCGGCGCATGACGTGGCAGTCATGCGCATGCGCACGCGGGTGCACGCATGGTGCATGGGTTCTGCTGTGTCGTGCGCGGCGCACCAGAGTGAGCCAATACGGCGCGACTGTGTGGCGCGCTCGTATAGGCTCACAGGTGACGTGGCGCACGCGCGCATGGACTTGAGCCAAGAGGAGGCACCGCGCATGGTAACGTGGCGCATGCGCGCATGGTTGTGAGCCAAGAGGCCGCACCGCGCATGGACTTGAGCCAAGAGGACGCACCGCGCATGGTGACGTGGCGCATGCGCGCATGGCTGTGAGCCAAGAGGCCGCACCGCGCATGCGTGCACACCTGGGCGCGCGCGCGCGCAGAAAGCTTCCAGCATTGAATAATAGAGCAGTTTCAGTCCAGCTTCGTAACTGACGAGTTAACTGGCTTTGACTGAGAATTAAATGACGTATTAAATTGCATTGAAGACGTTTAATGCAATTTAAACCTCTCTTTAATTCGGTTTTTGACTGTTTCGACTTAGGAGCTGTATATATACAGCTCCATACCCACTTCAGAAGGACACCAGCTACACAACAGCATCTAATACTTTCTCTCCACAGTTCTGATCTTTTTCCAGCAAGCTTTCAAGGTAGACATCGGGTTGTAGGCGAACTCCGGCAGTACTACTGCTCCGGCTGTTGTACCCTGGGAAACAAAACGAGTACTCCTGGGAGACTCGGAATTTGTTTTAAGGGAAGCGTGTTGAACACGTGCCTCAGTCAATTCTGCTTCTACCCCTTTCTTGTATTTGGTTATTTTTCAGTTGTATTTGTATTTATAATTTTGTCTTTCTAATTTCTGTTTGTAATCAGTATTAATAAAATTTGTTTATTTTATTTAATTTATGCGAACGGTTCCTACACTAACAACCAAAAACAAACTAAACAATGCTCAACTAACTGCTAACCAACTGTATACATGTACACTAATTAATAGAGGTCACATAGGCACCTGAGGCGCGGAACAACATCATACAACGGGCACAAGGAGGGTGCTATGGCGGGGGCATTTTAGAGGTCATGGGGTCTTGGTAACGATGGGGTGCAGGAGGAAGTGAACGATGGCCACACATATGCGTCTTCAACCAAATTGCTAGATTTTACAATGATGTCTCTGTTCAAATTCCACATCACCCCAACACATGTTAATAGTTGTGAAATAACATGTGTGAAACGTGAACTGAAAGACCATACTCGCTACGTGACGCCTACATGATGTTTTTTTTTCACTCACCACAACACATACTCTTAGAGGGCGTTTGGTTCGCAGGAATTCAATGGAATTTAAGTGAATTGGAATTTGAATTCCATCTCTTAAGATGTTTGGTTCACAGAATTTGATGGAATTGGAATTCCGATTTCAATCTTCATGTATTTTGTTGACAATGGAATTGGAATTGGAATTAGGCATGAATTCCTTCAAATTCCTTTAACTAAAGGAATTCAAAATCCTTCATATATGTGAAGGAATTAAAGTAAATTCATTGGAATCTTCGACGGTTTTGACCCGCAACGTTTCAACCCTTACCGTTTCGATCCATACTGGTTTCGATCTGAATCGTTTCGACCCATACCGTTTCGAAGCGAACGGTTTCGACACCAACGGTTTCGACCCGTACCATTTCGAATCGAACCGTTTCGACGCGAACCGTTTCGACCCGTACCATTTTGAATGGAACTGTTTCGATGCGAACCGTTTCGACGCGAATAGTTTCGACGCGTACCGTTTCGACGCGAACCGTTTCGACGCGAACCGTTTCGACGCGAACCGTTTCGACCTGAACCGTTTCGACCCGAAACGTTTCGACCGTATCGTTTCGACCCGAACCGCTTCGACCCGAACCGTTTCGATCCGTACCGTTTTGACCCGAATTGGTGGTTGTGGGTGCCGGGGTGATGGATTCCAATTAATTTGACAACCAAACACAACAAAAATGGAATTGAGATTCCAATTCCAACAATTTCAAATTCCAATTGGAATGTTTAAATTTCAAATCCAATTCCTTCAAATTCTAATTCTTATACAAATTCCAATTCCAATTCCAAATCATTCCGCTAACCAAACGCCCCCTTAGATTAAATTAAACATTCTGGCTTCCTTCCAAGTTTAAGTCACTTTTGTTAAAGTTTTTTTTTTTTTAATTATAGATCACAACCAAAGTTCTGATGGACAATTAAGAAAGATGAACTTAATTATATGTAGGGAATTCTTAATAGAGTAGGATTTGAAATCAATTTTCATCATTCCGTATATCAAGTTATACTATATATCATACTAGGTTATATGCCTATATGACACAGTGGTGGACCCAGGATTTTTTTCTTGGGGATGCGGAATTTTTTTAAAGATTTTAGACCCCTAGCTATATAAAAAAAAATCGGTTCATAGCGGGTCGGGTCATGTAAAACAAGTAACCACAAACAAACAAAGTTTCATAG